>OX422219.1:453859687-456757187 GCA_949130495.1 Sambucus nigra | reverse complement strand
GCAGAGGATGCCCCTTAGGTGGGGTAAGGTCACCATGTCTACCAGGGCCGACCCTGGCCTAATTCTTCAAAACCTCCAGAAGGTGAAAGCCCTTTAGGCTCAGGGGGTAAATGGTCTATTTGTCAGGTTTGAACATCTGATGACTCCCCACTTCCTTTCTGGGACAGGTCTGGGTGGAAGTCCCCTTACCGAGCTTGGTAAGCATTTTTGTTTTGCAAGTTTATCCTTTGCGTTTATTCATATCTGATTATCTAACTCAGGTATATTAATTTTTTTTTTTGCAGAGTGACCAAGGGACATTCTAGACGAGCTTTGGGATATGGCTGCACCGAGTTTGATAAGACTTTCTAAGAGAGCAGGTCTGAACGCTCCTCCCCCATCTCCCTCGGCCTCGAAGCCCCCGACAAAAAAGAAGAGGGCTCCCGAAGATCATGCCCCTGAGGATCAGAGGCCGAAGAAGAAGACCACTGAAGCTGCTATTCCTATCTCTTCGGCCGACATACTGTCGGCCCGTCTGGATCAGTTGAAGTTAACTGATAGCATGGTCGGCCAAAGTATGCAGGCTCTGGATGCCATCGGCTCTGTAATGACCGAGGCTGACAAGCGCTTCTACAGGGCTATGAACACCCCCTTGCTGGTTGAGTTCGTCCTTCACAGAGCCGTTCAGGTATGATTTGGTCCTTCATTGCAAATTCTTCTAAGTGTAACATCTGATTCTTCTTCAACTTACTCATGATTACTAAATATCCAGGGCTTGACCGCTATGCACCATCTATCGAACTAGACTCTGAGGAAGTTGCCTCTCATCTAAAAGGGGCAAGAGGTCGAGAAAGTCCAGGGTGCTCTGAACGCAGAGATAGAGCGCCTCAAGTCTGAGCTGAAGGGCTCTGAGGAGAAAGTGAAGGGGTTGGAGAGGGACATCTCCCAGCTCGGCAAGGACCATGCTGCCGCACTGAAGGCTAAGGACGACGTTCTTCAGCAAAAGGTCAACTCGGCTGTCAGGGCCGCCCTTGAGGATGCCTCTGAGAAGATAATTGATGACGAGAAATCCTCTGATGAGTTCATGGGGTTTGGCTTTGAATACCTTGAAAGAGGTATCAAAGCCACTACTAAATGGGCTAACATCGGCGAGAGAGAGGCCGGCGCTTTGAAGGCCTCTGACTTCGTGGGTCTCGACTTTACTGATCCTCAGTTTGCCCAGGCCCTTCAAGAAGTTGAGGAAGAGGCTGCTGCTCTTGCCGAGACTGCTACAGTGGAGGTCACTGAGGTTGGAGGGGCAGACCATTGTGATGATGCACCCGAGGTGACTAACCAAGCCGAGGGTGTCAACGTTCCCCCCTCAGACCCTTAGGATATTTTGATCATTGTTTGTAACTTTAACTGTATTGTGGAACTTTTGTCTGTAATCTTTGAACATATAATTTCTGAATATATATATCAACCTCTGATGAGGAACCTCTTCACTTTCTTTTCATTGAATGTCATGTGATGCTTTTCATTCTTAGTTCCATTGTTATGGTGTCTGCTAGAAATAAATTTGCAATGAGCTTCAACCTCTGAAGCCCTCTTTCTAAGCTTGTCTTTGTAATGGTCTTGTTTAAACTCAACCAATGGTTCTGAGCTCAGACCTTGTCACCAATGTATGGTGTTTGCAGGTCTGAGGTCATTACCTAAGAGGTTATCCTTATAATGAATTTCACCAAATTAATGATGTTAAGGGTCTGAGGTCATCTCATTATGATGTCTGACCTCAGACCTTGTCACCAAATTAATGATGTTATAAGGGTCTGAGGTCATTATCTAAGAGGTTATCCTCATAATGAATTTCAACAAATTAATGATGTTAAGGGTCTGAGGTCATCTCATTATGGTGTCTGACCTCAGACCTTGTCACCACTGAATGGTGTTATGAGGGTCTGAGGTCATCACCTAAGAGGTTATCCTCATAATGAATTTCACCAAATTAATGATGTTAAGGGTCTGAGGTCATCTCATTATGGTGTCTGACCTCAGACCTTGCCACCAAATTAATGATGTTATATGGGTCTGAGGTCATCTCATTATGGTGTCTGACCTCAGACCTCGTCACCACTGAATGGTGTTATGAGGGTCTGAGGTCATCACCTAAGAGGTTATCCTCATAATGAATTTCACCAAATTAATGATGTTAAGGGTCTGAGGTCATCTCATTATGGTGTCTGACCTCAGACCTTGTCACTAAATTAATGATGTTATAAGGGTCTGAGGTCATTACCTAAGAGGTTATCCTTATAATGAATTTCACCAAATTAATGATGTTAAGGGTCTGAGGTCATCTCATTATGGTGTCTGACCTCAGACCTCGTCACCACTGAATGGTGTTATGAGGGTCTGAGGTCATCACCTAAGAGGTTATCCTCATAATGAATTTCACCAAATTAATGATGTTAAGGGTCTGAGGTCATCTCTTTATGGTGTCTGACCTCAGACCTTGTCACCAAATTAATAATGTTATAAGGGTCTGAGGTCATCTCATTATGGTGTCTGACCTCAGACCTCGTCACCACTGAATGGTGTTATGAGGGTCTGAGGTCATCACCTAAGATGTTATCCTCATAATAAATCTCACCCAATTAATGATGTTAAGGGTCTGAGGTCATCTCATTATGGTGTCTGACCTCAGACCTCGTCACCACTGAATGGTGTTATGAGGGTCTGAGGTCATCACCTAAGATGTTATCCTCATAATAAATCTCACCAAATTAATGATGTTAAGGGTCCGAAGTCATCTCATTATGGTGTCTGACCTCAGACCTCGTCACCACTGAATGGTGTTATGAGGGTCTGAGGTCATCACCTAAGATGTTATCCTCATAATAAATCTCACAAAATTAATGATGTTAAGGGTCCGAGGTCATCTCATTATGGTGTCTGACCTCAGACCTCGTCACCACTGAATGGTGTTATGAGGGTCTGAGGTCATCACCTAAGATGTTATCCTCGTAATAAATCTCACCAAATTAATGATGTTAAGGGTCCGAGGTCATCTCATTATGGTGTCTGACCTCAGACCTCGTCACCACTGAATGGTGTTATGAGGGTCTGAGGTCATCACCTAAGATGTTATCCTCATAATAAATCTCACCAAATTAATGATGTTAAGGGTCCGAGGTCATCTCATTATGGTGTCTGACCTCAGACCTCGTCACCACTGAATGGTGTTATGAGGGTCTGAGGTCATCACCTAAGAGGTTATCCTCATAATGAATTTCACCAAATTAATGATGTTAAGGGTCTGAGGTCATCTCATTATGTTGTCTGAGCTCAGACGTTGTCACCAAATTATGATGTTATAAGGGTCTGAGATCATCACCTAAGATGTTATCCCCATAAATATATTTCCGATCTAGGAATGAAGCAAGAATTGTCATGGGAACTGATCTTTATTAATAACCTTTTCACAATAAGATGGTACATTTACATGAAACTCTATGCAACATCATATGTAATATCTCTTTAGGTGGTTAGAATTCCATGGGTTAGTGAAGGGTTCTCCTTCTAGGTTTTCTAGCTTGTAAGTTCCAGGCACAACCTCTTCTGTTACTTTGTCGGGGCCATGCCAGCTTGGGTGAAGCTTATTTTCCTTCTGTAGGGTCTTCTTTAGCACTAGGTCTCCCACTGCAATGGGTCTTAACTTCACCCTCTGGTTGTAGAATTTCACTGCCCTCTGCTGATAGGCTGCTTTTCTGACCTCTGCGTCTTCTCTTCTTTCTTCGATAAGATCTAGGTCTAGCCTCCTATCTTCCCCCTTATTGTCAGGGTCGTAGGTCTGAATCCGATGAGTTGGGAGTCCTACTTCCGTTGGGATGACGGCCTCTGAGCCATGTGCCAGCATGAATGGGGTTTCTCCTGTTGGTGTCCTTGCCGTGGTTCTGTAGGCCCATAACACAGCGTAGATCTCTTCAGTCCATCTCCCCTTCGCATCTTCTAACCTCTTCTTGATTCTGTCCAAGATATTTCTATTTGTGACCTCGGTCTGACCATTCGCTTGAGGTCGACCAGGAGATGAGAAGAACTGCTTAATCCCCACTCTTGGGCAATACTTTTCTAAGGAGGAGTTCTTGAACTGGGTCCCATTATCCGAGATGAGAGTGTTTGGGAGGCCATATCTGCATATGATATTCCTCTAAATAAACTGGAAGGTCTTCTGCTCTGTGATTGTTATCATCGGCTCCGCCTCTACCCATTTTGAGAAGTAGTCAATGGCAACTATCAGGAATCTATAGTTGTTGACAGCTCTTGGCAAAGGTCCTACTAAGTCAATTCCCCATACCGCAAATGGCTATGGAGAAAATATTAACGTCATAGGCTGATGGGGTTGATGAGGGATAGCGGCGAACCTTTGACATTTGTCGCACCTCTTCACATAGTCTGTAGCGTCCTTGGACAAGGTAGGCCACCAGTATCCCTGAGTGATGATCCTCTTGGCCAAGGGCCTTCCCCCTATATGGCTAGAGCAAGAACCCTCATGAACCTCCTGTAAGAGCCGGGGAACCTCCATGGGATGCACACACCTGAGGAGAGGCAATAGGAACCCCTTTTTGTACAAGACGTCTCCTACCATTGAAAACTTGGCAGCCCTATATCTTAACTTTCTCCTTTCTATCTTGGACTCAGGCAGATCTCCCTCTCTTAGGTATCTGACGAAAGGGTCGATCCATGAGTCTTCTACGTTCAAATTTTGACAAGGGTTACATACCTCTTCTTCCTCGATGTTTGCCTTTCCTAAGACCTCGATCAGAATGGTCCTTCCCATATCTGTCTTCATTGCCGAGGCCAGCCTTGCCAATGCATCAGCGTGATTGTTACTTAGTCGAGGCACTCTCTCCAGTTTTGCTTCTTCAAAATATTCTAACAACCTTCTTACCCTCTTTAAGTACTTGGCCATCCTTTCGTCTTTGGCCTCGTATATCCCCAGTACTTGATTGACAACCAACCTTGAGTCGCTATGGAGTAGGAGTCGCTTTACTCGAAGAGTTATTGCCAATAAGAGACCTGCTATCATGGCCTCACACTCGGACTCGTTGTTTGAGGCCTGGAAGTTGAATCTCAAGGCGTATTCAATGTTGGCGCCATCTGGAGCCGAGAGTATTAGCCCCGCCCCTCTTCTGCTATCACAGGAAGAGCCATCAACGAAGAGGCTCCAGACGTCTGTTTCTGAGGAGAAGACCCCTTCTGTCATAACTCCTTTCTTGAAGAGGTATCGATCCTCTTCGTTCTCTTATATTTTGCTCCAAGTTTTGCCTGAGATGACCTCTTCCCAATCTCGGAAGACGTTCGGTGCCGTCTCTTCTGAATTTCGAAAGACACCACGGTTTGTCTCTTCGCCGTCATCTAGGCCTTTCTTTGTCTCGACCTCTTCCCAGGTGAATTCAGCGATAAAGTCCGCAAGGGCCTGCCCCTTGATGGCTATCCTAGGCTGGTAGGTAAGATCATATTCTCCTAGTTCGATGGCCCAGGTCATCAATCTCCCGGACTTCTCAGGTTTGTGCAGAACCTGTCTTAGTGGGGAGTCGGTGAGGACTACCATGGAGTGAGGTTGGAAGTAAGGCTTCATTTTTCTTGAGGCATGTATTAGGGCATAAGCCAACTTCTCCATACGGGGATAATTTTGTTCAGACCCTTGAAGGGCCTTACTGTTGAAGTACACAGGTCTTTGGATCCCATCCTCTTCCCGTATGATGGCCGAGCTGATGGCTGATTCAGAGACTGCCAGATACACAAACAACCTTTCTCCTACGATGGGCCGAGACAACATTAAGGGAGACCCCAAGTAGGACTTGAGCTGGTTGAAGGCTTTTTCATACTCTTCATCCCATTGGAAGGCCTTTCTTAGAACTTTAAAGAATGGAAGAAACTTTTCCGTTGCCCTAGAAACAAACCTGTTAAGGGCAGCCACTCTTCCCGTGAGTCTTTGGACATCCTTGATACTCCTAGGAGTCTTCATGTGAAGTAATGCCTTGATTTTCTCAGGGTTTGCTTCAATTCCCCTCTGGTTAATGATGAACCCCAGGAACTTTCCAGCTCCTACTCCGAAGACACACTTTTCTAGGTTGAGTTTCATTTTGTACGAGTCCATAACATCGAAGGTCTTCTCAAGGTCTGCTACATGAGTACAAGCTTTCAAGCTCTTCGTTAGCATATCGTCTACAAACACCTCCATGGTCTTACCTATTTGCTCTTTGAACATCTTATTGACAAGACGTTGATACGTTGCCCCTGCATTTTTCAGACCGAAGGGCATCACTTTGTAGCAGTACGTCCCTTTGTCAGTAATGAAGGTTGTCTTCTCAGAGTCTTCATCATCCATGAAGATTTGGTTATAGCCTGAATACGCGTCCATGAAGCTCATAAGCTCGTGCCCTGCCATCGCATCCACCATTTGTTCTATCCGAGGTAAGGGATAGCTGTCTTTTGGGCAAGACCTGTTCAGGTCAGTGAAATCCACACACATTCTCCACTTCCCATTAGCCTTAGGCACGATGACTGCATTTGAGAGCCACTCCGGATAGGTTACCTCTCTTATGAACTCGGACTCTTCCAACTTTTTGACCTCTTCCCGAATGATATCGTATTTCTCCCTGGAGTAGACTCTTTGTCTCTGCTTGATTGGCTTGGCATCTCTGGACACGTTGAGTTTGTGGCTCATCACCTCAGGGTCGATGCCAGGCATGTCTGCTTGACTCCATGCGAAGACACTCTGTCTCCTCCTGAGAAAGTTTATCAGCTCTTCCTTGGTTCCTGGCTCTAGGGCCTTACCGACCTGGACGGTTTTTTCCGGCTCCTCCTCATTGAGGACGATGGATTCTACCTCTTCCGCGGCCTCTCCCTTCTTCAACTTTGTTTCATCTCTTGGGTCAAGATTGTCAATGCTATAAGTGGTGGTTGCCTTCTTATGGGCTTCTTGCTCTTCAGCCGAGTTGAAGTAACACTCTCGTGTTGTGGTTTGGTCCCCTTGCATTTCCCCTACTCCATAAGGAGTCGAGAATTTTATCATCTGATGGACCGTCGACGGCACAGCTTTAAACTCTTTAAGGGACACCCTTCCTATGATGAGGTTATAGGCCGAGAAAATGTTCTCATCCATAACGAAAAAGTTTATCTTCTTGGTCAGCCTCTTAGGCCACTCATCCCCCATCCATACGTCCATCTCATACATGCCTAAGGGGTGTACCTTTTCGCCACTAAAGCCTATCAATGGGTGATGATAGGGCACCAACCTTGCCTTGCTAAGACCCAGGCTCTTGAAGCAAGGCCAGAACATCACGTCTGCTGAGCTCCTCCTGTCTATGAGGATCCTATGTACCTCGCACCCATGCAACCTTGTTGTTATGACCAAAGGGTCATAACGGGGGGCTAAGATACCCTTGAAGTCGATTCTGGAGAACCCCACTACGAGGGTGTCCATGTCTACCTTCTTCCTCTTCTGCACTGTATCGGAAGACGTTAGATTCACAACTTCAAGCTTGGCCAATGACCTGGCCTCTGCTACATGAGCCTTCCCATCATCTACTTCAGAGCCACCTCCTGCAAATCCCCCACATGGTGCTACTTCAGAGCCTTCCCGTCATCTACTTCAAGATTGGCCAATGACCTGGCCTCTGCTACATGGTGCTAATACCAAAGGAGATCGCACCGACCCTCTTCATCGGGGTGTTGTCATCCTTTGGCGAAAGATCCGGATCGTCTTCGTCATCTCCTTCTGAATAATTGTCTCTTCTGGCCGGGACATTTCCATGGCATCTGTCATTTTTTCTTTTCTTAGGGTCATTTCTTCCACCCTTTGGAGCCTTACCATCCACATACTTCCTCAACTTTCCAGATTTCAACATCTTCTCAATCTTATCTTTTAAAGAGAAGCATCTATCCGTGACATGGCCATGATCCTGATGGAACTCACACCATAGGTTTTTGTTCCTCTTATGTGGTGCGGCCTTCAGTTTCTCTGGCCGTCTCAGAGTCCGGTCAGTCTTAATCTCATTGAGGATGTGCTCGCAGCTCACAGTCAGAGGAGTATAGTGAGCGAACTTATCATCTCCTGACCTCTTATTCCCCTCTTTCTTGGTCTGGGACCTCCCAGTGCCACCGCGGTTCTCCTCCTCATACTTGGCGGCCATTTCCTCTTCCGAATTCATTACTTTCCCTGCGGTTGCCAGCAGCTCCGCCATAGACCTAGGGGGTCTTCCGCCAGTTTCCACAATAACTTCCCCTTCTGGAGGCCTCTTATAAGGGCAGTCATGGCTATGTTCTCTTCATAATCCTCCACTTCCAATTTCTCTTTGTTAAATCTTGCTATGTAATCTCTTAGGCTCTCACCCTTGGCCTTCTTGACATACAGCAGGTGGGTAGTCTTCTTTTGAGGCCTCACCCCAAAGCAGAAGTTGTGGATGAACTGCTTAGCTAAGTCTTTGAAGTTCTCAATTGAGTTCTTCAGAAGGGAGGTAAACCAATTGTGCGCTGCCCCTATCAAGGTCCCCGAGAAGGCCCTACACTTCATCTCATCGGGTATCGAGTAAATGTCTGCTGCTGACTGGTACATCTCGATATGATGTACAGGGTTAGTGCTGCCATCATACTTGGGAGACACTGTAGGAGGCTTGAACTTAGCTGGGGTTGGGAACCCCACTATCCTAGCCACAAATGGGGAGACCTCTGAGTAGCCCCTTTGTAACGGGTCCCTGCTTTTAATGAGGTCTCCTATCTTCTCCTCAAGGCGTTGGATAGAATCATTCCAAGGTCTTCTGTCATCAACTTGACCGAGGTTATCCCCTGCCACCTCTCTGTGATGGACCGAGGGTTCCCCTGCCACGACACGTTGGCTGTTGACCTCTTCCTGTTCCCTGCCTCTTCTTTCACAGGGTCGGCCTTGGTCTGGCCGACCTTTCCTGTTCACTCTCTAAGAGCCTGATGCGCTCCTTGACCTCGACAGCCTCTGTCTTAGGTCATTCACCGGGCCCAGTCTCTCGAAGGCTGACCCTCTGCTTAACCTATCAAAGGTCGACCCTCTTTGTTGGGCCTCTTCACCTCTACGGCCGACACAACCTTGACTTTGCCTAAGAGGTTGTACAATGTTATTTGACACCTCATACGGCTCCCAGCAGTCCTCCGGGGCTTCTTTTGCCTCTAGGTCATCATACTTGTCCTCTGGGCAAGGGTTTCCCTGCCTCCCCAGGCGCAAGCGCCTAGGGACAGCAATGCCCCTTCTCCGCTAGGGTGCAGGCTGGTCCTTCATTGGCACCTAGGGTGGTCCCCTAGCGTCAGGATGAGGCTGAACCGCCGCCGGAGTGATCATGTCTGGTGAGACTCCAGGTGGACTCATCATAGTTTGATTGAGCTGAGTAAACTGCTCCTGCATGGATTGTTGTGTTGCAGCTAAAGATCTCAAGGATGCTGATACCTCCGCCATTTTGGACTGGGGAGGCGCCTGACTGGAACTAGGCCCTCCACCCCTAGGCGGCGGAAGAGGCGGTGGTAACTCTGGTGCCATGTGTTAACACTATAGATCTTGAGTAGCAGATGAGCTTAGTACTTCGCAAGACCTCTTTCAATGGTGAAACATCTCCGCGCTAGGGGAGACCTGGTTCACCACCAGAGTCTCCGGTGAGGTTAAGCAGAAAAAGATGAAGAGATAGCTTCTCGGTTCCCATAGATGGCGCCAAAATGATGATGCTGGAATTAGCACCACCAGATAAGGTGTTCTCAAACTCAATCTAAGGACAACAATGGCAACACAACTATGTAAATAAGTAAGAGAATGAGATGAGGAGAAGAGGATAATACACCAGGATATAAGTGGTTCAGCCTAGATTGGCCTACATCCACTGTGTGTGTGAATAATCTCACCGCAACAAGGCACTAATGGCCATGGATACAATCTCTCAAGCTTTCTCTCTCTTACTGTGTATATGGATAGAGTTTCAGCTAGGGTTGAATATTTGGGATCCTTTAGCAAGGTAGAGGATGACTTCTATATATAGTACCTAGGGGGTGTAATGTACCCCCCATGCATGCCATAAGCGTGTGTGTGGTTACCTCACCCATGTGGGAGTGCCATCTATCACTGTCACATGTAGAGAATGATGATGCAATATTCTCCCCACGTGTGGGGAATAATCTTGTTATAACTGATTTGTGTCAACGTGTCCTTATCTGAATGTCAGCAGGTGCTCGGCTACCGCATCTTGTGTATGACCTCGGCCTTGATGAGGCCGAGGTTGGTGAGTCTTGATACCTATTCATTCCGAGTGTTCCATGGAGGTCTCGGCCTAATCCTAGCCGAGACAATGGACAGGGTCGGTCTGATATGAGGTTGATCTGGGTGGCCTCCTGCACGCTCGGCCTATGTATGGCCGAGGTTGCCATTTCAAGTCGTATGCGAGTGCTGTTGATCCTTTTGAGGTCCCTAGGAGAGGTTCATAGTAGTTTCGGCCACGGCAGACCTTGATATGGCCGAGGGGTGATATCGCGTGCCTAAGACTCATCCAACGTCTGCCATGGTCTCGTCCGACGTTGGTGTCTCTAGGCCGAGGTTGGTGTCTCTAGGCCGAGGTTACACTTGAGGCATATCAGTTAAGGTTCATGCGTGGACCGTCTCGTAAGCGAAATCCAAACAAGGAACCCCTCCGATACAATAATACTTAACTTTGTTGGTCGTGCAGATATGGCAACAACAAACACAAACAAAACAAAAAAAATAATGAAAATTTCTTGTATACCTTAAACCATCTCTATAAAGTCTCAACCCGTATCCAGGAGAGATATTATAGAATAACTAGTTCCACTCTGGAACTACAAATACGATAGTCTCGCAATCATTTGCTTACTATCTCTCCGACCAAACAAGAATGTTTCCACTCATCTAACACATATAATACGAGTAACACAAACCACATATACTTTTAAAATATCATCATTCACTTTATAGTGAATGAAGGAAAAATATAACCTCCCTACCATGGAAATAATATAGATACACTCTCTATTTTAGCATAGATACTACCACAAGCTCAATTTACACACCTGAATATAAGGTTAATAAAATACTACTCCATCTTGCCACACCGAATAGACCACCCTCAACCAATATGGAATTTGCCACAACATTCTTGCCAATCACCCTGGCCACTACCAATGATTCCCAGATACCGCGTTCTAGTCTTATCTGAACCGAAACTACTTCCATCCATGCCCCGACTAGGCATTCTATTCTTTCCCTTTTAACTCCGATCGACAAGATTAAAGTGTGTGGTTCTACATTCCACATCATAACCATTTCTCCATCTTTAGCCACCCTGATCACGTTAAGGTTTTTCCCCAGACGGATGTCCACCAATAGGATTTCATGAACATGACTTCTCCATAAGTGTTAGCAACACTTACTCGTGAGCCTATCATTCCATTGAGGGGGTCTTTCTTCCTTGTATATACCTTATTTCAGTGCACGGTTTCCTTAACCCTTTAACTCTTTATTCCTTGTCGGCCTCTCACCGATCCTCATGTGAATACTTGAGAGTTTGCCTTCTCATCATTTCTGATATCCCAGAGAAACTCGTTGTTGAAAACATCTACTAGGTTTCTCTACGAGCGAAACTTCCTGCTCCACCAAATATGGCGACCACGTTCCCGCCATTTCAACATTATTCCAATGGGTGAAAAAAATTTCTCAATTTTTTGCATATGTGCATTTTTATATCCCGGTCTAGGTCAAGGCTTCTGAGACTTATACTTCCCACCGAATGAGGTTACACTTCCTCCATCTCACTTACTTTAACATCTGGCCCTTATCAAGGACTTTTCTACTTAAATATAGCGTCGCTAGGAATTAAAAGCTTATTACCACTCTCTACTTGTAGGGGTACTCGAAAAACTATATCTACTATACTTAGTAGTCGTGGTAGCAATCTAAGAAAATTCTACAAAGGTAGTGACCTCCAAAGCGGCCCTCATCCCCGACTACTACTTATAGTTCTTGGGAATCCCGTCTCATGACGCCTTCATAACAGCCTTCCCTGATGCCCTTCAACATTCAACCTACGAATCTCGAACGAGAACGAAAAATATTTCCTAAAATCTTACATTATGGCAGGAGAACGAAATCTCACAAGAGAAATCAACGATCTTAATCCTAAGGCTTTACATCAAATCAAAATAACGCTGAAAGCGTAGTATATCCGCACAGATTCCTAAGGACACTAGAAACTGATGCTCTGATACCATCTCTGACAATCTGCCTATTAAAATAAGAGGTGTCCAGCCCGATACTCCAATAATCACAGGAATTGTAGATGGTCCATTCTTAGCATCACTGTCGTTTAAAATAATAATACGAGATTACCACCAATTATTTTAGAAAACGGACTGTCAATTTAATTTTGTAAGTTAAAAGAAAAGCATTTAGACAATCCAATATGAAAAGGAGGTGGATATAAAATCAATGAGCAATATCATAACAATAAGGCATAAGTAATAACCGAATAAGCTGTCGGTTAATAGACTTATACAAGCAGGTTACACCAAGTATTATAAATAAATATCACATTACATTAAACGGGTACAAAACATCAGGAACATGCCCGAATAAATAAATTGATCCTATCTAGAGTACAACAGATAGAAACGTCTATAATGAAAATCCTATAACATCCGTAAAATGCTATAGCTCCCGGACAACTAGAATGGAGAGGTCAGTACGGGCGTCCTTGCGGAGGAGCACTTGGCCGAACAAAGAATTCATGCAAAACAAAAAGATATAGACGGGTCAGGGCCCGGTTTGATATGATTACCATGTGAATAAAATGCATAATAGTTATGAATATTTTATCATAAATCATAAACTTAAATCGCTCTCACAAATAATGAAAAGAATTCTCCCCTCTCAATCTAAAAGAACAACTAGGCGCAATATCGATGACACTATGCAATGTTCATATATGCATAAAATAAATACCTAAGTACCACTTTATTGAGATTTCATTTCCATTTTTACACTACTTAAATGCATAGTTCCTTTTTCTTTAGGAAACATATATATTTACTTCACAAAATATTTTACCAATTCAAGTTTACACCACATATCTTCCCATTTCCCTTTTTCTCACTAGGAAATGTATTCAAAGCAATTTATTTCATAAAGTGATTTACTATCAATAATATCCCACCTTGTTATGAATAGTTATATTTCATATCATATAAAGATTCTAAGACCGTACTTCTGAGTTTCCCCACTGGATGCGACCCTAAATGGCTATCATCTTCCAAGGCCTATCAAATAAGGCGACCTGGGCATCCTACATTGGGAGACGTCAGGAAGCGGCCACATACCTGTGACAGTGAGTCATAACCACCCCCGGAATTACCTAACTCCGCAAAATAATCACATAATATAACCGGTCCTATGGTCGAGGACTATATTCACCCTTCATTCACTAGTCAGGGGACCTTACCTCATGCGTGTAACTTCCCTTATGATAGCGATTTAGAGAGGTGTGTATATGTAAATTATCATTTACAAAATTATTTTTCCATTTGCAAACATTCACTTTTTACATTCTCAAAACCATTTATACTTAACCATTAAGTGCCAATTTTAAAATATGAATTTCTTATTCTCGGAGTCATATCTTATTAATGACCTAGGACCTGAAGTGCAATTATCCTCACACTAGTCTCCAAGAGTCCAAAGTAATACCATAATTCATCAAAAGTAAAGTCCCTCAATACTAGTCTCCCAAAATTCCTAAACATCACCATTCTACTTTCCGTTAGTTCTAGGCTAACTTCCTATATATCAAATGAAACATTAACCCCTATGAACAAACCCTTGGGATATGCCCAATCAACCCCATGGTAACTTAGGATATTTGTCTCCCTAATATAAAACTTTAATACTCTTTATTACTTACCAAGAGAAGGTTCCTAAGCCTTGAACCGAAAAGAAAAGGACTCAAAACAAAGATAGAAAAAAAATCCCACAAAAATAGGGTGTCCGAATCGATTTGCCTAGGGCCTAATCGATTCTCCCTTAACTGCGAATCGATACGCCCAAAAATGAATCGATTCGAATAAGGAAACAGACCTACTGTCTCAGCCCGAATCGATTCGGGTTAGGGCCGAATCGATTCGATTTCCTAGACTTGTAGCCTCCCTTATAGACGAATCATTTCACTTGGGGGGCGAATCGATTCGGCCTGGAAAAAAATGCCCAATTTGGGCTACGGGTTATATGAACCCTAAAATCCCCAAAACTCAAATCTTCAAATTTCTCCAACATCAACAACAACTATTTCTACCAAATCATTTCTACACAACTATTAACTAGTATATTTTCCTCAAATAAAAGTTTAATCAAAGATTAAGGGATTAAACACCAAAAACCCCAAAACCCATAATTGGAAAAAACTCCAAAAATACAACTATAAATGCAGTTTATCCACATTAAATCATACTCTAGAAAGTAAGAAACTTGCCTCAAGTTTGTAGTCTCGAATTTCCTTCCCGTAGAAACGATTCGAGCTCCAAATCTTTAGTTCTCTCATTTCTCCCCATTTTCTCCCAAACTCTCTCTTCGCTCTAACTCTCACTAAGTTTAACACATAAATGAGGAAATAAGAGGGTTGGAAGACTAAATTGGTCACTTAATATTAATTCCCATCTTTAAATATTAATACACCATTAAAATGACTCGTAACTACATAATTAAGTCATAACCGGTCAAAAGTGCCTGGAACTCAAAAATACAGTATGGCACTTATTTTGACTATCTCGACTATTTCAAAACTAATCGCACCATCTAAATTGGCATCTGTGGTATCGTATAATATTTCATTTTCCAATGTTATATTAATTCATTAATCATAATCCAATTGAAATATATGCCATAACCATATTTTAAAGCACAACGACACAATAAAACATAACATATTGCTATTTACCTTCTCTCAATGGTAAATATGTAAAACTCATCGAATCTTATCTCTTAAATCACTTAAAATAATATTTACTCTAACTTCCATTATTTTATATATAATTATCTCACATGGAAAAATTTGATAAAATCAATTACCCAAAAGTAAGGGTTGTTAGACTCTCCCCCCTTATAAGGGAATTTTCCCCTCAAAATTCAGGCATATCTTATACAAAGACTAGGGTATATTTCTCAAATATCATTCTCTCGATCCCAAGTAAATTCGTCTATATTCTCCATGATCTAAAATTAATAACTGTTTGTTCCTCACATGAACTATCGGGCCTACCTTTATAACAATGGGAAAAATCTACCTAACCCGGCATACGCTTATCTTTCCTCACAAAGCGTGTTATACCCTTCCAAAAAAAATGCCCGCATTAAATTTTATTCTTTAACTCAAATTTTACGAGACTTCTATTCACGTTGTCATAGCCCCTCTAACAATCTTCGGCAATTCGTATGCTGCTTCAAATGAACTCAATCTTCAAAAAGATATTTTGGATTATTTTAGGTCCCAGAAGCTTATTGTCTCCTACTTCCAACCAACAGGTAGAAAATCTACGCGTTCTGCTATACCATGCCGCCTACGGTGTCATACTAACTATGGATTATAGATTTAATCAAAAGAATATTTTTCTCTCATCCACGATAAATAAGTATGTACATCAAATCACGAACAAGAAGTTGATTACTTCATGTATGATTTTGTGTAAACAAGTCAAGAACAAGAAGTGTTAAATTTTGTATACAACTAAAAAAGTTACGAATAAGTTTTACCCAACTAAGTTAAATGTAGGAAGACATGTAAAAATTCCTAAATACTCAAATATAAACATATAGTCCTCATACACTTGGTCACCAATGATAACTAATACTAAATTTGGATTAATATATCTCAGTGCATTAGTATAATCAATGGCAGTACAATCACAAGTTAACTGATTGATTAAAATAATCATAAGTTAATAAAATAGTCCTATAAACTGTATTACCTTTAAATGAATAACAAAATACAGGAAAATCATTATGCTGGATGATTCCCTTCATCTTTGGAAGTCGGTTTCACTCTCCCCATCCCAGCAAGAGGATCATCGAATGTATTGGGAGAATTGATAAAGTTGAAGTCTTTTAATATTCTTCTGTTACTACTGCTTGGGGAGTTAATGAGATGTGAAGGATGAACTATTTCATGAACATCATGGAGATCATAATCCCCAAAGTATTTAGTGATTAAACACTGAGAGATGGTGTCAAGATGGATCCATGATTTATCCAACTTGAATGGAGACTTGTTACAATCTTGGAGAACTGGTTCATTCCAATACCACCACATTTTTTTGTCCCGATTATGCATCAACAATGTTAGATAATTGGTCCATACCCACCTATACCCTTCATCACGACTCTAGGCAAGATGATCATCAACATAGCCAAGAGCCTCATTGTAGCCTTCCATCCATACTTTTCGAGGTTGCTTGTGAAACTGAAAAGTCATTCTCTCAACATGATGTTGAAGTCTCTTTATCACATCATCTTTCACTTTTAATTGGGAAGATTGGTCAACAAAGCCTTATATTTAGCTTTTAGTTGTGAAGACAAATTAACAACAACTCGACTTTTAGCTTTCAATTGAGCATCTTGGTCGGCTATGGTCTTTTTAGTCCTAACCTCCTCAATAGTTGGTCAGCTCGTTCTTGATCATTTGGAGGATTTTCCAGGGTTGGACTTCTTTAGAGTCTCAAGTTCCTCTACAATATTAGCCTTCACCTTCTTTAAAAAAGAAGCCCATTCATCAACATCAGTACCAGAAGATTGTTTTAAAGTATCAAGCTTATTTGGGAGTCTATTGTTCTCTTCTTCTAAGAGATTAGCAATTTATCGAGCTTCATCCAGCTCTCTGTTAAGCAAGAATTCCTTTTTATGTAGGCAGAAGCATAGTTTTCTAGCTTTTCCTAAAAACTCTAACCTTCACTCAATGCCTTATACTTGGCTTCGTAGTCAGCATGCAGCAGGGATTTAGCTTCATTATGGTCTTCTTGCAAGTTTTCAATCATCTCAAAGTATACAACATTTTGGCTACAACTCATTCAACAAGATATTTAAGATATGTATATCCATCATTTACTTGATTAGAGGCATATGCACTGGGTAAGTCTGTTAATTCTTTATCTTTTAAATCCAAGTGGCCATCTTTGAATAGAGTGTTACAACATTTGAATAGGTCGAAGTCAGTGGAGGCTTTTTGTTCCATCTTGGCAATAAACTAAAAAGATAAAGTAGCACTTGATCAACAATAAAAGGAGGAAGAATAGTAATTAATTCTCAAAAAATGGAAAGTAATTAAAGAAAAAGTTCTTTCATTGATAAATAGGGAACATTACAAATACATCCTAACAAGATAAAAAGAAAACAAAGAAAGGTACAAAGACAAGGAGTCGAACAAGTCTACACCTTCTTCTTATCCTTCTCAGCTTCAGGGTTTGTACTATGGTCGGTAGAAGGGGAAGCTAAATCAACATGAGAAGTATCTTGGTCGGCTGAGGGAATACTGAGCTCAATGGACAAAGAGGATTCCCCTGAGCCTGCATCATCATCAATATCATCATCCAGATTGGGGGAGTTTGGATTATGCCTCAGAAATAACTCTGAGTCCTCAGCAGTGCCAACATCTATCAGAGTTGTCGACCAATCGTCCATAAAGAACTTCTTCTTAGCATACGCTATCTGGGAAGAAGTGTAAGAGATGTCTTTATCCTAACCCTTACTGAAGGACTCTTCTCTGGTTTTCTTCATTTTAGTCTTCTCAATAGAAAGGTCAGGGGACAATTTGGCTACCTTCTCCTTAGCATCCTTTCCCTGCCCTCAGCTTAAGCAATGGTCGAGTGAGCCACAGATAAAGCGTCATCAACTTTATGTCCTGAATCTTCGGTACTCTTGATATTATCCTCCCAAACCTTTTTCTCTGTCTCCAAATATTACTGGGAATCCATCAAAGATTTTCTAATACCTTTAAAGTCCTCCTCTACTTCTCCCGAATACGAACGTAGTTGATATTCCTTCTTTAGTGTTTGGTTATTATCAACCAAGAACTGCAAGAAAAAAGCCAAGTCTGTACAATTCAAAGAAGACATGAATAGTATTCGACTAATTTCAAATACGAAAATTTGCCAAGGCCAAGCTTTGGGTATATCTTTCTGATAATTACGATCAGGACATTGAGACAATAATAACTCAATGATCTGGGAGGGTGACAGACTTGATCAAATTCCTAGACAAGCTAGGACTAAAGTCTATAGATGAACTAGCAATAGATAGGACCATACCGTCCAATACAAGTTGGTCGGCATCAACAGCTTTTTTAACTTGCTTATCAGCAGGACCTCTCCTCGGTCTTTTGAGAGGAGATTTATCACCTTTGTTTGTTGGGGGCTTCTTACTAGCCTCAATCTTCTTCTTTGGGGTATTGGTATCGACTGGTTTCTTAGCACCAACTCCAGAATCATCCTCCAAAAGGTTAGGAATTTTCCTCTTGCCCATGATAACAGGAAGGGGAAGGTTAAAATCAAAGGAATAAGATGTGCCAACTTCAGCACCAATAGCAGCAGATTCAATGGCCAAGGAATTAGACACTGGATCCCTCTCAAAATTAATTACAATTCAAGGCACAACAGTTATTGGCTGAGCTACGAAAGAAGTGATGGAAGTTTTATACTCTAGCAGTACAGAAGTTGATCGGGGATGCTCTTCTCCTGCCTTTTGGTTATGACCCCACAAGAATTTTATTACTTCCAAATTCACTTAACCTGGCTTGGGGAACTTTCTTTTACGTTCTTCTACAAAAACGCACCAAAAAATAGGAGTTAACATATATCAGAAAAGAAAATAGTAAAGAAAGGCGAAGTACTGAAACAATAACCGATGATATTCCCTAATTGAGGTCACTTGGGACTATGGTAAGCCACTCCATTCTCAAGTAGAGCATGTTGCCAATTTTTTACTATTAAAGCATGATCCTAATACTCCTTATTAGAATTAGGAAAATGCAACAATAAATATTTTTTGGCTTATCTAGATTTTAAATAATAAGTGTTCTCCTCTGCAATAGACCATTTATAATGGAAAATAATCTCTGGAATCCCAATATAGGTTCCATATATTTAATTCAGTCTATTCACACCCTTGATAACTCTCCAGGTGTTGGGGACTACTCTCGTTGAAACATTGTCAAAATATTGGCATAAATGAAGAAGAAAAGGGTTTGGTGGAAAGGTAAAACAACACTGAACTATAAACAAAGTTAGGATCAGCTAAAGAGTAAACATCTATAGGGTTAGGATGGAGTTATAAAACAACTCAAGAAGGAATTTTTATATTCTTCCCTAAATTCCTCTAGAGAATAAACATCAACTATGTAAACCATGGCTTAGAAACAAGGAAATGAACAAAAACAGAGAGAAAGAAAGAGTTCTTACATAAGATTAAGGATTAAGTGAAAACTATCAAAAGGAAAGATGAACGATGGGGAACGATCACGTAAAAAGATTAGAAAATAGTTGCTACATTTCAAAGATTTGGGGTAAGATAAAGTTTATAAAAGCCTCCTACCTTTTTATAGTGTGTCTTGAAAATAGCAAACGTAATGATTCAATGTACCAATGATTGACATTCCTACCGCTTCGCGATGCAAAAGGTGAAAAATACCCATTTAAGCTTTGGCGGTTCGCTAAAATTCAGATTATTTATAAAAATGCCATTTTCAAAGAGTGCCAGTAAATTTTACAGATGTGGGAGGTCGGCTGCCTACCAAGCATCATGAAAATACTCTGAGCTACTTCCAGATTCAAATGATCCATACTTTCACGCAACCATCAAGCATGGAACATTAGAGGCTTCTTTTGATGCCAAAAATTATCCACCTATGTGGACCAATCAGAAGTGAACACGTGTCCTCCTACATAGACAAAATCCAAAATAACAAATAGTAACTAAATCGACCTACATAAGGAAGGCCGACCAATAAGACCAATGAAGATTCATCATACCAAGGGTCATACTATACGTGGTTTATATAGCCAACCATCATATTCATTATGTAATGATGTAAATGCTTAAATGTATAAAGGCATTCCATCCCTTGACATTTCTCCCCTTGACTTTCGAGTCATTATAAATACGTTGTATCCCTTTTAACAAGGGCACGGTCAAACGAATCCTGGGATATTCTTACTTACAAGAGTACCAAGATTTCTGTAACCTTTGAAATCAATAAAACAATACTGGATGTAGGCTTTCTTATATAGCTGAACCACTTTAAAAACCCTCCCTCTCTTTATTTATCAATGCAATTACTTATTTATCTTTGGTTATAAAATTAGATCAAGTCTAGTTTTTTACATCAACAACTAGCATGAACTAATATTGAGTTTCCTAGTAAACTGAAATTGGACATTTTTAAGGAAATAAAAATGTAAGAAAATATTACTTGTGTATATTTTCTAATAAAACTGAAATTGGACATTTTTTTTGGAATAAAAATGTAAGAAAATATTGTTTGTGTATATTTTCTAATAAAACTGAAAATGGGAAATTTTGTGGAAATAAAAATGTGAGAAAGTGTCATTTGGTGTATTTCTAAGAAAAATAAAATAATGGACATTTTTATGAAATAAAAATAAAATGTGGAATAATGTTGACGTAGTCAAAATATTTATGAAATAAATATTTCTAAATTCTTGTAAACATGGAGAACTTTATGAATAAATGGACATTTTGAGTTTAAGGAAAATCAAGAATGTCTTACTACTTGAAAAGTATGTTTGTTGTGAATGGTATATAACTCTAGAAAGAAATGCATATTTAATCCATTTTATAAGATTTTAGCATTTATAGTACATTTTCTAAGCATACAAACTCGTAGTGTTTTGTAAATAAATATGTGAGCGAGTTTAGAGGAGGTCTTATTGGGTTTAAACATAAATTAAGACAAAGAAAAATTTTAGTCTACTATAAAGGGTGCTATTTCATATAATAAAATTGTTAAATTGACAAGTATGAAAGTTGGGCAAAAGTGTGATGTTAAACAAGTGTTAAAATGGCTAAAGTGTTAGAATGTTAAGTTGGAAACTTAATAATCATTTTGATAAATACCACTTGTTAAGGAACTAAATTGCAGGTTTGGTAAAAAAAAGCTAAATTGACAATTTACTTAAAGTAGAACATTTTTATGGAATAAAAATGATAAAAAATGTGTTTACACTATTGTGTGTGAAAATAAGTTAAGTCCAAAGCGCGAACGATTTTAGTATAAATCATGTGTGTGTGTGTGTGGATAAGTGACTTAAATAAGAAAGAAATAATTTTTCAAGTGTTAAGGGAAAAACAGACGGTTAAGTCTGGGTTTTGTCTTCGACCGGGTAAAAGTAAGAAGATGGGATAATGTGGACATGTGTAAAATATTAAACGCATTAATAAGGACTCGGATGCAACGGGGTAAAAGTAAGAAGAAGGGCCCAGATCCCTTGGGTGAAAATCCGTTATCATGGGCCAAAGCATATGATGTGCATAGTCATTGGTGTGGAAACCGTGTAAGTATGCGGTACTGGAAGATTTTGAGAAAAGATAAAGAAAATTTGGAACATATCAAGAAATGGGTTATGTGGTAAAATGTCTTATTGCAACCTAACTTGAATGAATGTAATAAATATTGAGAAATGCAAAATATTAATTGCATCGGCGGTTGTCACAAATTTTCAATTTTAAACAAATTTTAGTTCATCCATAAAATATGAAACTACATGTCAAAAAAAATCAAGTAAGCATTCGATACAAAATTCAGAAAAAATACCCGAAGGGAAAAACCTTTATTTTTAGAACTTTAACAAGTTTACAAGACCATTGACTTACATACAACCCGATAATCGCCCACAAGTGTAACGCACTGTGTCTTCGTCAAACCTTTAAAGCAACGACTAGAAATCAGCAATGGTTCAGACGCAGCTATACCATAAGGATACGCAGTCTTCAGCAAAGAATCAACACATAGAAAATCCTCAATGACACGCATTCATACACTTAATAGAGACTCCCTCCACAGTATTACACAGCTCTTAGTTGTAGAGATCTCCCCATAAAGGATGAATAATAGCAAAGAATGTTCTTTGGATTCCAAAACAACTCACATAAAGATATTGGGATTTTGTGAATTGAAAAAAAAAGGTGTTTAAACCTTAAAGAAAGAAGCCAAAAGCTTTTTGCCGATTTTCAATGTTTGCAGAATGGAAAAATGAAAAGACTTCTTGAGAAATACGAAGTTGGAAAGTCAAATTTATAATAAACTTAAGGCGGTGGTGTCGTTAGAACGAGAGACGATGTTGTTTGAAGTATCGTGCGACAACACATCTCGTTCGAGCGAAAAACGATGTCGTTCGAACCAGATGGGATGTCGTTCGAACTAGATGCGATGTCGTTCGAACCAGATGATTAAAAAATATTTTTTTTCATTTATCCAATGAGAAAATATACCACCTTAAAAACTCCAAAATATATTTTTTGAAAAAAAAATATTTAAAGCTCCACTCCAACACTTAGACAATATTTTATAAAAAATATCCCAATACTCTAAGTGCATTATTAAGGTACTCTAAAACATAACCGTACAAAATTTAACCTTGCGGAGGCTGTTTGTTGAAGAACCTTGATTATTAGGATCTGTCTTTATTTGAATGTGATCTTAAACTTCTTCGACACTATTAAGGTATACGACATAGAAATTGATAATGGACAAAAATGTCCTTATAAATCTCCCCCTATGTCTATGCCGGTACAAAATAAAAATATCCGAATTATCAATAAAAATATGACCTATACAAATCTATCCCCCATGAAACAAAAAGTGAAAAGGCAAATGACAAGTCTTCAAACTTTTTCAATCTTCAACAAACTTCAAACATTCTTTGTCATCATTAGAGTGTGCAATCCAAAAATCTTCAATTGTACCTACGCACATGAGACAAAGAAAAAACCCTCGTGATGTATCGAGTTTGAAATGATATAGGCATATAACATGTAAGCATAATAAAATCTCCCCCATACTCAAACTCCCGCATAACATCATTATTCGTTCTCCCCCTTTTAATTTGTTCGAAATAGACGAGGAAAAAAATAAACCAAATAAATCAAATCAGAGTGTCACGGTAAACAAGGCAAATTAAAATGACAAGCGTGCTCAAAGCAAGATATGCTCAAAAAACTTCACAAACTATTTTTTATTTTTTTATTTTTTACACAAAAGTGTTATAAACACACCATGAATTCATACTAAGATAAGCAAATCCTGAAAACGGTATGAATAGGTGTGAACAGATTTGATATGAAATAAAACTCAATCACATCATATGTGCACGATGCATATTGTGTATTCCAAATGAATGAGCATTATAATCATTCTTAGGTGTAAAAGTGTTGAATTTAGATGACATCGTCCTAAATCAAAATCAATAAATCAAAATCTACATGATTTTCACACCCATAACGTCTAAAAACTTTTTAACTCTTTTTCAAGACTTTTTAAGGACGTGCAAAGCCATTTTAATTCTCTAACCAAACTCCCTCATATATATATTATCTTTTCGAGGTGATCTAAATTCTCAAACATTGGAGAATTGGTGAATAAACGTAATGGCCCCTTTTTGGCATAAATTTATTTTTATTGCCTTTAAATTTTTTCGGGCTCTTTTAAACCTCTTTGGACCCCAGATGATTAAAACACTTCAATTGTTTAGGTCTAATTAAATGATGGCTTAATCACAAATAATAGATGCGTACCTTTCGTAACCCTTCACCGTTTTGAAAATTCACACAAACTCACGGTAAACGGTTTAAAATATGCACACATTTAATTATCTTGTTTTATCTCATTTGGTTCATTTTAATAGACATAATTAAAATGAAAACACGTGACCAACATGTGATTCAACAAGAACAATATTCAAACAAATTTGTGCTCGTGTGCATCAAATGAAATAATGAGTCAATCATGTAGGTGATAACACTTAATTACATCTTAATGACTCTAAACACTATAAAACACATGAATGACATGACTTATTGTCTTAAAACACTATCAAATAGTTACATGGATAAATGGAATGAAATTGTGACTCGGTCATCCTAAATGTCAATTCATAAAAGGTGCAAAACTAAATACAAAAACCTTTTTGTATTTTTTTCAAAAATTTTATTAAAATAAAATCTTTTTGTGTTTTTTGAAATTTTCAAAAACAAAAATCTAATACAAAAAGTGCATGTCAACACACTAGAAAATATCTATATCATTAAACCACAATTAGTGTATGACAGAGATGCAAACACAATTATGTATATGATATGTCAAGGAAATAATCATGCAAAAGCAAATGGGAATCAACTTGTCTAAAATATAGTGCCTCTAAAAGTGATTTTCTAACCCAAATAGTTGTGAAACGTCGTGTGGGGGTTTTGAGAATCACGGGAACACTAGACATAAAATTCCTAAGACCTCTTCCAAGATCAAAATAGAAATGCCTAAGGTGCTATTTCCTATAAACGGGTGGAATGACACCTATGGGTTGACCTTTTTTAACATCTTTAGGAATGGCTGACCCTCTAAAACAAATAATGGTTCTAGCTTTTGCAACGGAAGCATTAGAGCAAGACGAGCCATTACAGTCACTGTACAAACTACTCGAGTCTTTTAAATCATTTTTTAACTTCAAAATTTTAGACTCAAGCAAATAATTAGACTCTTCCAAAGTTTGGGATTTCTTTTTCAAGTTTTCAATTAAACTTAACAGTTTATTTCGTTCATCCTCAATTAAATTTTTTTTATCCCTAAGAGTTTTTTCACAAGCTGTAAAATCATCGATTAATTTTTTTATCCTCAACGGCATAAACGGGAACCCTAGAATTCTTTAAGTCCTCCAATTCGTTTTCTAAAAATAGGAATCTATCATCACTATCCTTTTTAGAAACTTTTAAATAATCAAAGTCAATACACAAATTACCAAAGTGCTCACGAAAAATATCTCTTTGAGTTTGAAACGTTTGCAAATATTCAAACATATTTTTAAAAAGGAAATTTTCTTCTTCCAAAATTTTAATTCTTTTGCAGAGTTTCAAATTCAAAAGATTTAGTTTTTTCCACACGGTCGTGAACTTTATCAAACTCATCTCGACTAACAACATCAACAGTATGAGAATCCATCGAGAAAATAAACCAGGAGAGGAACATAAATAACCATCCAAAAAAATTGCACTACAGGATCTACACAGTAAATTAGTTCCACGGGCTCTGATACCAAGTTAAGAAATGCAGAATATTAATTGCCTCGGTGGTTGTCACAAATTTTCAATTTTAAACCAATTCTGGTTCATCCCTAAAATATGCAACTACCTCTCAAAACAAATTAAGTAAGCATGAGACACACAATTCAGGAAAAATCCCCGAAGGACAAAACCTTTATTTCTAAAACTTTAACAAGTTTACAAGTCAATTGACTTACATACAACCTGATAATCGCCCACAAGTGTAATGCACGGTGTCTTCGTCTAACCTTCAAAGAAATGGCTAGAAATTAGTAATGGTTCACACGCAACTATACCACAAGGACATGCAGTCTTGAGCAAAGCATAAACATGCATAAGATTCTCAATGGCATGTAGTCATAAACTTCAAAGAGACTCCCTCCATAATAGCATGCAACTCTCGGTTGTAGAGATCTCCCCACAAAGGATGAACAATAACAAAGTATGTTCTTTGGTTCCAAAACAACTCGCATAAAAGATATTGGGATTTTTTAATTGAATACAAAAGGTGTTTAAACCATAAAGGAAGAAGCCAAAAGCTTTCTGTCGATTTTCAGTGTTTGCAGAATGGAAAAACAAAAAAAAATTCTTGAGAAAAACAGAGTTGGAAAGTCAAATTTTTAGAAGACTTAAGGCGGTGATGTCGTTCGAATGAGAGACCATGTCGTTTGAAGTATCGCGTGACAACATGTCTCGTTCGAGTAAAAAATTACGTCGTTCGAACCAGATAGGATGTCATTCGAACCAGATGTGATGTCGTTCGAATCAGATAATTAAGAAATAAATTTTTTTCGTTTATCCTTTTAGAAAATGTACCACCTTAAAAACTTTGAAAATATATTTTTTGAAAAAAAAAACATTTAAAGCTCCGCTCTAACACTTAGAAAATATTTTGTGAAAAATATCCTAATACTTAAGTGCATTATTAATGTACCCTAAAACGTAACCTTACAAAAGTTAACAGTGTGGAGGTTGTTTGTTGAAGAACCTTGATTATTCAAATCTATCTTGATGTGAATGTGATATTGAACTTCTTCGACGGTGTAGCGGTATACGACATGAAAATTGAAAACGGACGAAAATGTCTAAGGACTAAATTTCCAATTGAGTCTTAATGTAGTTTTGACTTACTCTCGAAAAAAAACATGTTTGATTGATAAATAGATTTTTATTGTCCGATAACTACGAGACTATGACGTGTTAAAGATTAATTGATGACGTTGCAACAAAGCTACAAGGAATTAATTATGTCGAAATTAAATTGGTGTAAATTTCTTGTCTTCAAGGTTTAATTGCATTCCCAGATCACATAGGTATGAATGCATAATGATAATGAAACTCGTAATTTTATTTTACAAAAATAAGGATGTTATTTTTAAAAGAAAAATGTTTTTAAAGTGTTTTACTTGTTTACACTTCGTTTAGATCTGATAAGGTTGGATTAGAGTTTCAATTGGTTTGTACTCTAAAACAGGGGACTTTCGTTAGAATGACAAATGTTGTCATTAGAACGATGCAGTATCTCGCTCGAACGAGATCCCCCATCGTCTTAAAATATTTATAAATAGGCGTGTGCAGTTTTCTTGAAGGGTGTGCAGTTAAAAAATAGTTTACCATACAAAGAGTTTCTGAATAAAGTTTTCTAAGTGTTTTCACAATAAAAATATCCTTATAGTTTATAAAGATCTAAGTTATCATTACCATATATTATGTGATCTTTGTTGCACCAAGTTCAGCTTTTCAACACTTGAACATTGCTGGTTTTGTGGTGGAGAAGCGAAGAAGTTTACTTTTGTGTTCAACATCATAGACGACACAAGGCCGTATCGGTGGATACTGAGGCATTCGTAAAGGCGACTATTGTGGACGAGTATCATGGAAGATGGTTACTTTCCACGTGGGTACTGTGAAGATTTCTAGAAGATCAGAGGAGTGTCAAGTCTCATTGGTGGATCGAGTCGTCGTATCAGACTACCGTCTGACTTTGTAAAATCATTGTCATAGTGATTGTCTGGTCTGAGCTGTCCGAGGTTTTTCCCGATTGGAGTTTTCCTCGTACATCGGTGTTGTGAGTATTGCCACTACACCAGAACTGGCGATTGGTCACGGCCAAAATCCCTGACAAAAACTGTGGGTCACGGACTTGGGCCATGACCATTTCGAGCGTGACAAATTTAGTGGGTCGCGACCCAAGTCCGTTACCAAAAAATGGTCACGGCTGTGACCATTTCGGGCGTGACGATTCGCAAGATTTGGTGTAGTGTGCTTTACTTTATTTTAGTTTCTTTAATCACTAGTTGCATGCTTAGGGTTAAATAAGATAAAATATGGTTAAGTAAATTTGTGTCACAACTTGGTTTGACAAAATTGAAAAAGAGTTTTTCAAAAAGAGAAAGTTAGCTTGCATTCATCCTTAACTTAATTTCGCTTAAGCAAAAGTTTGTTTTTTAATATTGGGTACCTATAAAGGTAAAGGTGAAATGGACAAGTAAATGCGTAAATCTATTAATGACCATAAGATAAGGCAAAAGGATAAAGTAAGCGGGTAAACGGATAATTAAGCAACCAAGTTGTTAAACCCATAACTGGCATAAGTACGTATGGAAAAAGGTTTTTGAATGAAAAATAGCCATAATATATCACGGCAAATGCGCGTGTTGAAATGGTTATTTTCATTGAAAACACTATGCATGGTAAGTGAATAAGCAAAAGGGCTTAAATTCTGGTAAAGGAGTGAGTTCCAATCAAATCAAGTGTAATGGGTTCAAGTGTCGAACCGAGTGTGTTAAGCGAGATAAAAATGCTTATTATGAATAAAGGAAGTCTTTACTATATTAAGGTAAATTAATAGGGTTAAGTAAGAATTTTGCAAAATAAAACGGTTAATGCATTGGTGAGTTTATTTTCCAAAGGTTTACGTATGTATATATATAAATAATTTCGCATGCATGTGGTTGTAGTGTGTGAGTATGCCTGTCTACGGTTCATTTCTATATTATTCGTATAAATCCCACCGGGCATAGGCTCACACCCCCATTTTGTTATGGCAGGTTAGGAGAGGCTTCGTATTATACAAGTAAGTATAATTTATTTATGTTTTACGTTAGTATATTTGTTTACATGGAATCCTGGGTGCTTCCCGTAGGTCCCTCATGAAGTTAATCTTGAAATTTGAAATCTCATGCTAAGAAGTGAAATGTTAATTGAAATAAAATGGGACTAGCAATATTATTTAGGTTGTTTCATTGCACTTCACACCTAATGCTCGGATCGGACCGGGTTGACTCATAAGTAACCATAAATTTAGGTTGGGGCATTACAAATGCTTTCAGAGCTTTAGGTTCGAAATTCCTTTCTAGTGTGACGTGGTGAGGTCGGTATTAGATCTTTAGACGTCGGTATTGGTGTGGGCCAGTCACGCTAATTTGGTGATGGTTATAATTCATGTCCTCAACAGTAAAGTCAAAGAGGTTAGCATGATAAGTGAATTAGTTCCAAGTGGTATACGTTCAAGATAGTGGTATAAATCGCTTCTGCATTTATGATTAAGTGGTGTCCATGTATGCCAATAAGTGGTGATACCGAAATTCATAGTGTGTGGTGTTTGTGTTCCAACTTTGTTAACATACAAACTTGGAGTTATTGATATAATGAGAGGACGTCCATTGGGTTAGTGGAACCAAAATGTGGATAACCGACGATAGGGATTGATTGTTATAGCATCATAATAGTGTAATGGGAAATCATGATTTAAAATTATATGTCGCCTTTGGTGTGACACAGTTGAGAGGTTAATATTGATGTGGTGATTAGGCAAACTCAATCCTTGAGGTAATACCGTGGTTGATGGTAAATTTGGTGATGATGTAAATTGTGTGAGTCAACACTTAGGAACACGTATATCCATCCTTAGTTAACAGGATGATATCCTTATGGGTGTAACCCTTAGCGATTATTAGTCGATGAATTTATCTTCTGAGTCGTGATTTGTGTTGTTGGCTATTTATGGAAAAAGGTCACATACGCGACATTGGGAAGTTGTAGTAATAAGGGAGTGCATATTAAGTAACCCATCAGAGTAATTATTGAAGGAGCAATATAATATTTGATGAATAGGATCCTTAATGTCATCGGTGATATACACCTAGGGAGGTACGGATTATACGTCGTGTCATGTGTTCCACCAAACTCCCTTAGTAGTGATAATAACGTCGCTTTGTATTTATTGCGACTTAGCTGGAAACCTTGTGAATTCCCCTATTGAAATTATGTGGCTCGATAATATGTTTATAAGTGTTTGTCTCGTGGTGATTTAGTAGTAAGTGAATGAGCTGTGATATTTTAAAATAGGACCCCTTGCGGCATCGTTAGGGTGGGCCTCCCCTTGGGAAATACCCAACGTCTTGTTCCCTATAAAGCCTAGATGTTACTAGTTTATAACCTGGTGATTATAGTGTGGCATTGAGAAAATAGGATCCATTGTGCCATTTGTGGGCATGGGCCTTGGTATATATAGGCAGTACGTGATGTCCCATATCCTACTAAAGTATATAGTTGTGTCAATTAGCAGATTAACAAGTAGTATGAGCTCCACATAGTAAGGCAATTCAATTATAGTGGTCTAACACTGAGTGGGAATCAAATGATATGATCTAGTGAATTTAACTATGGGTTGGCATTCTGGGTACACACGTGAGTTGGGTTAAATTCCCTTTGGAGATAAGTACTAAGTTGGTTTGATTAAATTGACCTTGAGTTAATAATTCGGATAGGCGAATAAAATAGGTATTGATAAATCCTTGAGTGTGTATACAAAGGTTTAGGTAGCAAGATATTAATGCGAGTGGTAGTCATTCCCTAATAATAGTAAGTCTGAGGTTGTGTACCTTGCATTACAACGAGGATAGTATCTCTTTCCAAACCTTGGGATTTATTATCGCATTGAGGTTTATGTAGTGATGCCCATTTCATGGTGATAAACACAAGGATGTGTAGCATAGGTCATGTTATGACTGGTGGTTCCTTATAATAGATGTGTAAGTTGTTTAGAACAAAATAATTGAGTTTGATTTCATCACCCATGAGGCATTGGGAATCATTGTTGTATTGAAGTTTACGTGAGTAATGGTAGACCATTGATGATTTTAGTGTGGAAAGATCATGTCGAATTGTGGTAGTACATTGGAGTTAGTGATATGGCCCTTGTTTACTGATATGCGTTATGATAGGACCTTCGAGGATAATTTAGAGAATAGATTGATCGAGGCTAGATGGTACGCTTAGGAGACTTAGAACATGGTGGCACCTGGGATGAAGTGTTAGGCATAATTATAGCACCTAAGTATGCTACCTGTATAGTTAGTAATGACTCTGTTGAGGGAAAATCATTAAGCATGAGTGAGGATTGAGACTATGTGAGCATTATGTTTCACTTGGTGAGAGTGATTGGGAAAATTGGGGTCGTTATCGTGCATTGAAATTATGGGGCCTATGTATTATAAGTCAGTGACTAACGATGATCATTGAAGGAATGAAATTTCATTTGGTTCAGGTTGTTGTACTAGTAATTGATGGTTATATATCATTAGTCCTAAGGAGGGAAGCCTAGCGTTTTCACTTTTTGAAGTAATTGTTTTCGTGTTCCATTTGTCCATTAAGGATGGGTGATTCATAGTTAGAAACCTTTAGGTCTAATGGTCCAAGCTAGGGTATGTGGTAAGGCTAAGACGCTAACAAGATATCAATAAGAGTTATAGACTTCAAGGGGTGCGTTGCGTGTTTGTACTTCGTGTGGTTCGATTCATTATCGGAATTTCTTATATCCTATTTAATCCCGATAATGGGAAGTTGTTGACCAATTTTGATGCCGGTGTGGCGCAACGTAAGCTCAATAGTGATGTGGGTTAGGCCGGTTATGGCTTATGTGTCACATGATGTGAGTGAGCTTTGTTTCAGATGCACCTTTATTCTACACCAGTATGTGTGTACGTGTAGTCTCGCGTAGTTGGGTACATTAATGGATTGCTTATGTTAACATGCATGTTAGTTAGCCGGTGTAACTAGTGCGACTGGGTCATATGTCCCAAGGATGTGACTTGAGGATATTATTAATCTTGGAAATTGATAAGACATTAGATAATAGTGTTGCACTTGGTGCGGAGTTATACGGATTGAGGACGTGATAATTCATATGTGGTGGTGTGTGATGCCCAGCATGACTCTATATTAGCATTAGGATCTCGTAGGAGATATCGGTCGGATAGAACTTTATGATTGGGTGGCTGACTTAATAAATCATTGGCATGTACAATCATAAGAGTTTAGGTGGTATTAGCCTAGGCCAGGCGTGGTACAAGACTTTTTTAGGAAATGTAGGTTGTTAATCCTAAAGTAAGAATGATCCATGCTAATGAAACCACAACTGATGTTGCGATATTCGATAAGTATCAACAGTTTCGAGGTTCTGTTTAAAAACACACGTTAGTAATGCTTGAGTACTAGTAATAAGGCCTTCAGGTTGTTTTAACCGGACTACTAATGGAAATCGATTAAAGTGGAATCCTTAGGTTTAGATCGTAGTATTGAGGATACTTATAATGGAAAACTGGTCATGAGTAACTGGATTGTAGATTGTGAAGAACCAAGAATTTCTATGACGAAATTCCCTAAGGAGGGAAGTTTGCAATACCCCACCCTAAATGTTTTATTTAAACCCCGTGTAAAATTGTGATAATATGAAACATAGGGACTTAATGATAATTATTAGAGAAGTGTGAGTAAAAGATTTAATTACAAAGAATTAGTAGTTATAAATTAATTAACTATATATATATATATATATAAATTTGTGTCTCCTAAAAAATTCAGAACTATTGGGTTAAGAAGTAAGTGAATTAAACTGTATAGGCATACCCTTGGATCTCTGAAGCTGTTAAGGGAAAAAATAGAAAATGAGCAGGTCGTTTGAACGACCATAGAGATCGCTTGAACGATGTTAGAAAATCTTTATCCACTTCATGCTGTCAAGCCCTTAATGCCTTAATGGTTGGTTCAAACTTATATCGGTAGGATGGTATTCTTGGTATGACGACGAGTATTGGGTCGTTTAATTACTGTGGAGAGAGAGAGAGAGAGAGAGAGAGAGAGAGAAAGACCGATTGTAACCCAACCACACAGGTATGCATTGTCTTAGTTAAGGCCATTGGATTTGACGATCTGTCAATTTGTGAAAGACCTAAGACTTGATATGGAAAGATTTTTGGGAGTGATGAGGTTTCTTTATTTGGGAATAATTCGTTGTTGGGTTATATGAACTAAACCGTAGGGGTTTTAAAGGAGGAGGCTTCGACACATTTTCAAACTCTCTCTCTCCCTCTCTAAACTCTCATCACTCTTCCATCTGGTGCAATGCCTTCTGCGAGTTTAATGTATCCAACCATAAACTCACAACAATACATATTTATTTACCCGCTGCTAAGATATGTAGCCACAAAATATGTAGAACTTGGCCATTATGAAGCTTTAATGAGTATTTGAGGGGAGTTATTTTTGGAGGAAGAAGAGGTACTGCTAAACATTTTGGAGTATTTTTTGGAGCTGCTTTTAGAGGTTACTTGATGGATCTTTGTATGACTCCTTTTAGGCCCACCTCTAGAGGGAAGTCACCCATTTTCGTCACCACCACCACCACCATCTTTGGAGTCATTCAGTTGGGATATTCTAGTCTTTGCATTTGAGACTCTTTATTGTATAATGTAGTCTTATGATTATTCAATATTAATAGTACGATTAGCATGAAATAATATTGGGTTTCCTAGTAAATTGAAATTGGACATTTCTATGGAAATAAAAATGTAAGAAAATATCGTTTGTGTATACTTTCCAATAAAACTAAAATTGGACATTTTTATGGGAATAAAAATGTAAGAAAATATTATTTGTGTAATTTTCTAATAAAACTGAAATGGGCATTTTTATGGAAATAAAACTGCAAGAAAGTGTCATTTGGTGTATTTCTAATAAAAATGAAATAATGGACATTTTTATGAAATAAAAATAATATGTGGAATAATTTTAACGTTGTCAAAATATTTATGAAATAAATATCTCTAAGTTCCCGTAAAAATGGAGAACTTTATGAATAAATGGACAGTTTGAGTTTAAGGAAAATCAAGAATGTCCTACTACTTGAAAAGTATGTTTGTTGTTAATGGTATATAATTATAGAAAGAAATGCATATTTAATCCATTTGATATGATTTTAGCATTTATTGTACATTTTCTATGCATACAAACTCATAGTGTTTTGTAAATAAATACGTGGGCGAGTTTAGAGGAGGTCTTATCAGTTTTAAACATAAAGTAAGACAAAGGAAAATTTTAGTCTAGTGTAAAGGGTGCTATTTCATATAATAAATTTTTAAATTGACTAGTATGAAAGTTGGGCAAAAGTGTGATGTTAAACAAGTGCTAAAATGGCTAAAGCGTTAGAATGTTAAGTTGAAAACTTATTAACGATTTCGAGAAATAACACTTGCTAAGGAACTAAATTGCAAGTTTGGTAAACAGAGGGTAAATTGGTAATTGACTTAAAGTAGAACATTTTTATGGAATAAAAATGTTAAAGAATATGTTTACATTAATGTGTATAAAAATAAGTTAAGTAGTAAAGCAAGAACGATTTTAGCATAAATCACGTGTGTGTGTGTGTGCGTGTGTGTGTGTGTGCATAAGGGACTTAAAAGCAGAAAGAAATAATTTTTCAAGTGTTAATAGAAAAATGGACGGTTAAGTCCAGGTTTTGGCTTCGGATGAGTAAAAGTAAGAATATGGGATAATGTGGACATGTGTAAAATATTAAACACGTTAATAAGGACTACAATGCAACCAGGGATAAGAAAGAAGGGCGAGGAGCTGTTGGAGGAAAAGCCCTAAATCACTGGCCGGATCATATGGTGCGTATAGCCGTCGGTGTGGATCCCGTGTTAGTATGAGGTATTAAAAGATTCCGAGAAAAGATAAAGGAAATATGAAACATATCAAGAAACGGGTTTTGTGGTAAAACATGTTAATGCAACCTAACTTCAATGAATGTAATAAATGTTTTGGTAAATGTGAAATGGATAAGTAAATGCGTAAATCTATTAATGTCCATAAGATAAGGCAAAAGGATAAAGTAAGCAGGTAAACGGCTAATTAAGAATCCCAGTTGCTAAACCCATAATTGGCATAAGTATGTATGGAAAAAGGTTTTCGAATGACAAATAAGTATTTTCGATAACGAAAAACGCGTGTGTTGAAATGGTTATTTTCAATGAAAATACTAAAGCATAGTAAGTGAATAAGAGAAAGGGGTTAAATTCTAGTAAAGGAATGAGTTCTAATGAAATCAAGTGTAATGGGTTCATGTGTCGAACTGGGTGTGTTAAGAGAGATGAAAATGCTTAGTATGAATAAGGTAAGTCTTTACTAGATTAAGGTAAATTTATCGGGATAAGTAAGAATTTTCGAAAAAAAAAAACAGTTAGCGCATTAGCATGTGTATTTTCCAAAGGTATACGTATGTAGATAAATACATAATTTCCCATGCATGTTCTTGTAGCATGTGAGTATACCTTTCTTCCATTCATTTTTATATTATTCGAATAAATCCTAGTGGGCATAGCCTCACACCCCCACTTTGTTACGACAGGTTGGATAAGACTTCGTATTTTGAGAGCGCTATATAGGTAAGTATATTTTATTTATGTTTTATGTTAGTAGATCTATTTACTTGGACTCCGGGGTGCTCCCCATGGGTCCCTCACATAGTTCATCTTGAAATTTGAAATCGCATGCTAAAAAGTGAAATGTTAATTAAAATAGAAGTGGAAGAGCAACATTATTTAGGTTGTTTCATTACACTTCACACCTAACACTTGGGTCGGACCCGGTTGACTCATGAGTAACCTATAAATTTGGGTCGGGGTGTTACATGTTGTCTCCTAGGCAACAAATAAATGATAAAACTTGCATATTAGCATCTTAGGTAAAGAAACAATTTATGTAAAAGACCTAGTGCAGAAAGACTAAAATATTGTAATTAAGACAAAAACTAGAATTTTTTTTGATGTATTTGGACAAACAATATACAACCGAAGGGACTATGACAGATCAAAACGGGGGTATGGAATGAGCAACATATGGATGACACAACATTCACATGTGATGGAAATATTAGTTGGGTTAGATAAGGTGTGAGTGGAATAAGAGTTGACAGGGAACCCAAGTTGAGACAAATGAAGATGATTAGAAAATTTTTTAGCTAGGCATTTGAACTTGTAATAATAACTTAATTTTGAATTATTTTTTCTACTCGTTCATATCAATTAAACTTTCTTAATAGTTTGCATACAAAGACATCTTGGTTTTGTTGATTTGTTGTTCCTAGTCATTATTCTTATCAATTTTAGATTTTAGTAGTTTATTGTAGTTTTGTTTCTAGTAATTATTCTATAGCCATCATTTATATGTTTTTCATTTGCAAAATTTAGAATGGTGTAGTGTGATTTTGGTGGTCAACTCAATTACTTGACACAAGAATTTGTTCTGTATTTTGTTATGAATATGAACATGGTGTTGTCTTCTTATCTCCACTACTATAAAAGTGTAAAAAAAAGTTGGGCAACATAATTTACTCCTCCACCCATACAACTACAATTAATGTAAACCTTACCACCGTTGCCATATGTATTATTTTCCTACCGATATTTACTTCACAACATCTTCATCTCTTTAGGTATCCTCTGATCCAAATATATGTTGGTTTTTTAAAATAATGTACTCTTACTGTTTGTCCTTTTTCTTTCCCACCAACCATATATGAAAATGTTTAAACCAATTTTATATTGTTACACTCATATGTGAGTGTACTTATATAAATAGATTTGAGTGTGAGTAAGGCAGTGTTTTGAGAAAAGAACACCCATGTAGTTTAGGAGTTTTCTTTGTTTTGATCTTATTTATCCTTGAGTTAGTTAGAGAGATTTATCATAGAAAGTATACCCCAAAAGATAAATATAATCAAATAAGAGAAGTTGAAGCCATCTATAATTAATGGAGGTATTTGTGTGTCATTAGTGTTTTGTGCATATATTGTGTCACAAGTCTATATTACAAGTGAACAAATAATACAATACATATTTGGTACACAATAAGTGCAGATAAACTTCGTTTATGAGGGAAAATAAATTTGAATAAAAACAATAATGTTATACCATTACACCTACATTACTGCTTGACATTCTTCATTGTGCTATTAGTATACATGTATGTCATATATATTAGTGAAAAATGGCTACACGTAGTGTCTCCGTTGCTTTTTTGGTAATTTTAATGATTTTTTAGAAGTATTTCTCCTACCATGTACATATTAGCAACAATACAATGGATGTGTGTGTGATGCGTATTTTAGTTACCACTGAACTCATAGGATTTATTACGTAAATAAATAAATCACAAGCATATGTTGTGAACTAGTATATCTTCAATTGCGCAAGAATAGAATAGCGAACAACGTTAAATAGCGCAGAATATTTCATTAAAGTTAACATGTGTATATACAAATAATGGAGAAAGAGGATGAAATTTAAGTTGTTATTTTTTGGATTAAGATGTGCATCGTGTGTGCATCATACGCTAGTTTATATTAAAGAAAAATCAATTTAGTTTTTTATTCATGGTGCTTACATTTTGGAGCCAATTTCGAATTTGAAGTCTAAAGAGAAGATATATATTCTTTCTAGGTCTCTTGTAATTTTGTATAATAGGTAATGCTTATAAATTTTCTTTTATGAATTTTCATTATTACTATTTGTCTTGTGAAATTACTTCACCGTTTCGTTACTTTGTTTCTATTAGTTATATTCCTCCACAGTACTACTAATATTAATGTTTGTTTTTGTTTTGTGCAGGACGATGACAAAAGGTAGATCTCGGACCTAACACATTAAATGAGTTATGCCATCCCCTAGTGAGCCGCAAGAGCATATTGGTCACATGCCACTTGTCATGACTCAATCACCAATGAATTGTCCACCTCCTAATGCTACTACTACACCATTTAGCCCTCGGTTAGAAGGAAATAGCGAAAAATAAGGGCATGTATCAGGTAAGGCAAACTAATATTACAGAACTTATTTTGTGGTTTGTTTAGGTTGGATAAACAAAAAATTGACTTATGAAAATTCTATATTCAGATTTGAATATTGAAATTACAGTCCAGAATCACGATTGACTGTGCTAAAAATAAAAAATTTGTACTGCATTTGGTATTGGTATGATATTTTTCTTTATATATTTTATAGTAGAACTATGCTTATGTTTGCCTAAAAATATTTTGGTGTGATATCATTGGATTAAAGTTGGTTGTTCTAGGAATCCTTAGTTGCATTCGATTAAAGTTGGTTGCCTAGGTTAACTGAGTTATTGGGAATGATTTTTGTTAGAGTTTTCTTACTTGGTTATTTTTCTAGGATGTATTGTGAAGGGGAGTGTTACATTTGTTTGAATTTTAGGAGGTAGAAATCGTGGATCTAAGTTCGAATTAAACTATAGTATAGGAGAAGAGGGTTGGTGGAATAATTTCTCCCTGGGTTTGGGGAAGAGGAGTTGACTAGTGGGTGTCCTCTTTGTGGGTGTTGGGTGGAGGGCGAAAGTGATGGATGGTCTTAAAGGGTAATGATGGTGGTGGTGGATTAACAGTGGAGGGTAGGGCGGGTGGTTGAGAGAAGGGGAGTTCATTTGCACGCTAGTCTTTGCCTTGTGAGTGTGATAGTGATTTTCATTCCATTTCTTTTATTTGTCAAATGACATAGAAACTATGAGTTCCGACTTTCTTTTTCTATATTGGTTATGTGTCTGTTTGACTACAGGGGATTGTTTTGTTATATCTTTTCTAGATGCTTCAATACTTCATATGAATTAGTTCACTTTTAGTTTGACTTGTTCACTTTCTTTATTTTTATACATGAGTTTGATGAGTTCGATGAGCTTATTATGCTTATGTATTGACATACATATGAATTGTCCACTTTTTATTGTTGTGGATTGGATGAGATACTTGTCGTTAAACTTTACTATCATTGCCCACCTATTAAAATAATGTTTATCCATTCCTTTACCAAAATAAAACAAGAGTCTCATATGACTCATTGTTAACATCCCTATCGAAATTCAATGAATTACTAACCATCTATTTATTGAATAAGTCGTGTCAAATTTTAATCTTTAATTACAATACTAAAAATAAACAATTTACCATAAACTCGTTCACAATAAACAATATAAACAATCACGCTAATAAAGAAATATAAATGAGGAAATAAAAAAAACCAAGTAGAAAATAAACCATCCATTACTAATAATCCAATACAATCATCCGAACTAAACTAAATAAATTGGAAGTCAATAAATCTGATTAAGGGGGCGACATGCCCATCAAATGCGTGAAATGGAAACTAATCTAAGATAATAATAGGATTGGCTACTCCAAAACCTACAAGCCTCCACATTATCTGAAGCTATGAAACCTTGGGGAGATGAATCATCCTTGACATCCATGTGGCTGGACACCTAAAAGTTTTTGAAAATCTTTGATGCATGTTAGATCCCAAAACCTTTGCATATATCTATCAAGTGTATAAAATATAATAATGAAAATGTAAAGCCATTTTTCACATTTAAACTGGTAGCGCACTCACATGACACGACCCTCACCCCTCATCTAATGTGCCCACCTAACGTATGATTCTTATCCCTCCTAGTTACACTACCTGCCTAACTAGACTTATCATTAATCTCAATATAACACACTACCTTGTCTCGAGTATATTATTTCTTTATAATTTTTAAACTAGCTTACCTCTCTACTTAATTAATTCTCAATTACATCATCATAAACTTATTTTAATAACTTTAGTACAGTTATTAAGAAATATTCACATTTGTAATATCTATATATAATTATCTTTACCCTTATATACGTATGTTTGTAACACATCAAATATATACACATACATCTCTCATTATATATGTAACTGCAATACCTCCGAGTATTTTCTCGTTGGATGTAAAATCACTAGCATGCTATCAAGTTATATGAATGTCCACCACAACCTGGGCAACTGGGTCGGAATCTCACCATCGAACCAAAAATGAAAACAAATATTGGAGGCAGTCATGCCCTTAAGTCCGTGGGTTATAATTGTACAACATTACTCCATGAGACTCCAAACCTACATAGCGTGGTCGTGAACAAACCTATGACCCAGGGGAATAGTACTACCTCTAATGGAATTTTCTGGAGCGACCTTCCACGGCACGCAACATCCACTTATGGAATATCCTCTAGAATGGGTATGTTTCACACAAATATCATACACACATATACTATTATTGTTCATATATATACTGTCCTTATACTCTTAAATATTAAGTTAAACCCTGTTAACTGATTTCACACATATATTATTATTTTTGGACATTAAGTCATTCCCAAGTAGCCCAGTATTCTAAGTTACCAGAATTCCCGGCCGAATTAATTAATTCATATTTACGAGTGTTATTCACACTAAACACTCATAATTCCTTATCGAATTTTTCACCCAGTCGGGAGATTGAGTTCGTAATAGAGTTAGTGCTTGGAAGGAGGCCAATTGCATGAGCATCATATCGCGTGGCCCTGTTAGAGATATGGTAATTGAGAGATCAAATTTAGTAGCTCTTGAGGTAGGGTTTTATCCGGTGGAGAACATTGTCATGGTGTACGCTTGTTATATTTCTAAAGAATAAGGATGGGTCACTTCGATTATGAATTAACTTAGGGAGATGAACAAAGTCACGATTCAGAATAAGTATCCATTGCCAGGAATTAATGAATCGTTAGACCAATTAAAATGAACAATGTATTTCTCTAAGATAGACCTGAGATCGGGGAGCCACCAATTGTGCATTATGGAGGAATAGTTTCTAAGACCACATTTCTAATACGGTACAGGTTGTATGAGTTCATGGTTCTGCCGTTTGGGCTAACTAATGCTCCAACCATTTTCATGAATCTCATAAACAAGGTGTTCAGATACTTTTTAGATCAGTTCGTGATAGTTTTCATAGACGACATTATGATATATTCTTAAACTAAGAGAGATCATGTAGAGAATATGCATATGGTCCTATCGACGTTAGAGGATCATTAACTATATGCTACGCTTGAGAAGTATGGATTCCAGTTACGGGAGGTGTAGTTTTTAGATCATATTGTGTCTGACAGAGGCATTTATTTGGACCTGAGTAAAGTATCAGCAATGAGGTAATAGGGACATCCCACGATACCGACATAGATTTGTAGCTTCTTGGGGTTAGTAGGGTATTACCGTTGCTTTATAAATGGCTTTTCAAAGATTGCGGGTCCACTGACAAATGTCATTAGCAAAAGGGTACTGTTTAGTTGGAAAGACTACTATTAGTTAGCTTTTGACGAGCTAAAGGAAAAATAGACTTAAGCACCCATTCTTATATTACCTAGAGGGGGAGTGGAGAGTTGGGAGTGTGCTAGAACAGGGGATCAGGCTATAGCTTTTGCTTCTCTCAAGCTTAAGCCCCACTATAAGGAATCAGCCCATGTATCACTTGGAGTTACCAACAGTTGCGTTTGCCTTAAATAATTGGAGTCACTACCCTTTGGGTGAACGATTCAATTTACTCACGAACCACAAGTCACTACAGTATCAATTCACCTTGAAGGATCTTAATATAGGGCAATTAAAATAGTTAGATTTCTTGAAGGACTACCACTTTGATATTCAATATCATCTTGGGAAGGCTAAAGTGGTGGCAGATGCATTGATCCGATGACCTATAGAAGAGACAATAGAGGTTTTGAAGGCAAAGTGGGGAGAGATTTGGCATAATGACTTGGTTTACGGAGCATGTATTGAGGTATTGTCTATCACTCCTAAGATGAATCTGCGGATGGTGAAATTATATGACTTAATGTCTAGTTGTTCACATATGGGGCGAAGTTCTACTCAATCAGTTCTGAGGGAGGCTTACGCTTCAATGGGAGACTCATTGTTCTGGAGGATGAGGAATTAAGACATGCAATGATGATCGAGTCCCCTGGGTAGAGGTTTAAAGTACATACCGATAGGGATAAGATGTACCCGGATATACGTAGATAATATTGGTGTCTGGGGATGAAGCAAGACAAAAATGAGTTTGTCTTAAAGTGCACTACCTTCCAGTTAGTGAAAATAGACCACCAGAGGCTGATCGAGATGTTGCAGCTATTGGAGGCTTCATGATAGAAATGGGAGATCATCTTCCTAGATTTCAGCACTAGGTTACTAATGTCAGAGAGAGGTCACGATTCCATTTGGATTATCATGGATCGTCTAAGTAAGATTGTCCACTTTTTGCCAGTTCGAACGAATTTTGCGACGGGGCAGTATGCTTAGCCGTTTATTATCGAGATAGTGAAACTGGATGGGGTATTTATTAATATCATGTCAGACCAATACAATATTTTTGTATCTCACTTTTAACAGAGCTTTCAGGAGGCGATATGCACTGATTTATGGTTTAGTATGTCTTACCATCCGTAGACTAATGGGCATACTGAGTGAGTTAATCAATTATTGGAGGAAGGATATGCTCATGATGTGTATACTCGATTTTGGGGGAGGTTATGAGCAGTACCTTCCACTAGTGGAGTCCACTTATAATAACTCTTACTAGTTCACCATTGGCATGACACCGTTTGAGGCATATTATGGATGACCTTATCGTTCACCCACTTGTTGGTTAGAGGTGGGGGATGACAAACTGGTGGGACTGAAAATGATACCAGATACTATTGCAAAGATTGAGATCATCCGAGGAGGCAGACGAATAGCTCAGAATAAACATAATAGTTATGTAGATACCAAAAGGAGACATAGGACTAGAGGTGGGTGATAAGGTATTGGTATGGGTGTCTCCTATGAAAGGAGTCACAATGTTTGGTAAGAAGAGGAAGCTAGTGTCGAGGTATATAGGACCTTTCCCAATTATTGAGAGGGTAGGAATAGTTGCCTATAGGTTGGGGTTGTCGGAGAATCTACAGAGGATTCACGACGTATTCCATCTTCCATCAATGAAGAGATATCGTATGAGTGAGAGGGTTTTTTGGGAAATTCCACTGGAGGAGATAAACTTGTAGCCAAAAATCTCATACGAAGAGATACCGTTTTCCATTCTTGATCATAGTGAGTATAAGTTGCGGTCTAAGGTGGTGCCCCTAGTTTGGGTTCAGTGGGGACACCATGATGTAGATGGGCTAATGTGGGATCGGGAGGATGATATGAGGGAGTAGTCTCCAGAGCTTTTTATTACATGTACATTCGAATTTCCTTTACAAGGGGAAAATATGTAACACCCCGTATTTTTGAATAATTAATTTTAGCAATTTTTAAATTACTTATGTGACACTCTTCTTATTAAAATAACGGGTGACCATTCCTCTACCCAAATAAAACGAGAGTCTCATATGGATCATTCTTAGCATCACTATCGAAATTTAATTAATTACTAACCATATATTACTTTAATAACCTTTATCAAATTTTAATCTTCAACTGTAATACCAAAAATAAGCCATTCACCATAAACCCATTAACAATAAACAATATGAATAATCACACCAATAAAGAAGTTTAAATACAAAAAAAAAAAAAACCAAGTATCAATAAACTATCGGTTACTAATAATCCAATACAATCATCTGAACTGAACTAAATAAACTGAAAGTAAATAAATCTGATAAAAGGGAGACTAATAATCCAATACAATCATCTGACCATCTAATGTGTGAAATCGAACCTAATCTAGATAAGAATGATAGGATCGGCTACCCTAAAACCTGCAAGCCTCCTCATCAGCTGTAGCTATATAACCCTAGAGAGAAGAATCAGCCTTGGAATCCCAGTGGTTGGACATCTAAAAGTTTTTGGAAATATTTGATGCGGGCTAGAGCCCAAAACCTTTGAAAATATTTACCATGTGAATAAAATGCAGTGATGGAAATTTAAAGTATTTTCTATATTTAAACTTGTAGCGCCCTCACATGGGACGACTCTCACCCCTCATCAAATGTGCATACAAAACGTATGATTCTCACCCCTCCTAGTTACATGACCAACGTAATTAGACATATCAGTAAAATCAATATAACACACTACCCTGTCTTGAGTATATTATTTTTTTATGATTTATAAATTAGCTTCACCCTCTGCTTAATTAATTATCAATTGTATCATCACAAACATATTTTCATAGCTTATGCCTCATGTACATTGGGGCACTGATGGTGGGATCTCCACTTAATCCTCCACGATCTGCCTCACCACCCTCTCCCCTAGTTACTAGACGTACCCAAACTCATGTGTGATCGCCCGTCGCATCTTCACATGTGGGCCCCTCACCCACGTATCATGCGGATTTGCCCCCAGGGGAATAAAGTCACTTTCAATCTGTAACAGAGAATCAGTATTAACTCAAGGAATCAAAATACCAAAAGACTTAAGAAATAGTAAAAGATAACCTGATCACCCGTTTGGGCATTAAGAGCCCGTCACATATCTGCCATGGAAAAAACTTGATTTGACCTCCGATTTGACTTTTGCCACCGGAACATCCGATAAAAGTCACCCAAAATCTTATCCTGTAGGGATATAACCCTACATTACACCTAATCACCTCGTAAAACCATGTCTACAAAAGACATGAATTAGCAAAAAGAAACCCAAAGAAGAATGCAAAGAAATGCATGAAAAAGAAAAATGAATCCAAAATTACATCGAAAAGATATGTGTCCCTTATAAAGTCTATTGGAAGCACCACTTGAAAGCATCGAAAAGATATGTGTCCCCTAATCATATATCCGGATGTTAGAATTCGTCCGTAAATACGATAAGAATCATAAATGGATGACATCGCCACCAAAAAGTCACCCAATAAAAGAAAATAAACAGACGGGTTATCTGCCTCAACTATCGCCCGTTAGTTACATCCTCCCACCTCTCCAAAATAAACTACTTTAAAATAGAAATGCAGATGGAAATCCCCAAAAACGATCCATCACACATCCCCCAAAGATACATGCACCGCCTCCGGCATCACACTCACTGTGCGCTCCACCATTATCTGAAACTCACAAACGACCCATATTAGCTTCTGAACATCTATGGGAGTAATCTTCATCTCCCCAAACCCAATATGGAAGGTCTGGGTAGTGTCCCACGACCACTCTACTAGAGCACACAAAATCAGAGTAGTGTACGGTGTCTAGTCTAAAACCTCTGAGAATGGATAAAAACCCTGATAGGAGACCATCCAACATACCGCACCAGGTATCTTCTCCCAAACATCTTTCAACACCATTATCCTTATATATCGGATAGCTGAAGGAACAAGGTCAGTCTGCAAAAGAAAAAAGAAAAACCCTTCATTAGGATAAAAGAAGAAAGAGAAAAATGAAAATGGAATACTAAAAGTCACTGCACTTACATAGCCACTAGGATTCCTACCTAGATGAACGGTGGTATGCCAACTCTCATCGAAGAGTACCCCAATTAACCACTGGTTTAAACACATCAAAAGCATTTTCATTTCCCAAAGCAAGAGGTACCCTAGACTGCCAATCCACGCCAGCCTAGTCATTAACAACCAACAACACATTGTATTACACCTGACTTGAACCCGCCATTTGAAGTCTTGAAGCAAGAAAGTACTTAGGAACAGTTTCTAGAGAGAGAAAGTAGAAGATTTAAAAACTTGAAGGTACGAAAATGAGGAGGATTCACCCCCTTTTTATAGAAGGCTAAAGGCCATGCCAATCGGCAGTCGTCTTTTCATTTCCCAAAGAAGCCCAAGAGTTTGTTCCCTTATCAATTGGCACCCCCTAGGATAGCCTATCAGTACCCCCTTCGAATTTCGTACAAGAAATTTAAAAAAATTCTAGAAAAAACCATAAAAATTGCCCAAAAAATTCCCCTAAAATCCTAGAAAAATATGTAACCTCATTTTCCCTAAGATAATCACTTTCAGAGCACTAAAGCCCTTTAAAAGACTCTTGGAACCCCCAGCAGGAATAATATTACGCTCTTATCCCCTGTATAATCCCCAGTTGGATTAACCTTGCAATCCTATCCTCAACATATTCCACAAGTAGAACCAATGCTTCATCCGCATACAAGTCTACTATTTTTCAGCCTAAACATCCCCCCATGAAGTATCAAAACAACATAAACCCCATCCAAATATCTCAATGATAAGTCTTTCCCCAGTAGAGTCTTAAAATAACACATTCCCTAGTGAAACCTTAGATACATCTGCAACCCCAAGATAATTTAAAAAATTCCTCAGGAGCGCAACTCCCCATGTTACAACTTTAGGTCCTCAAAATTGTCCATGGCCTGAAGAATCGGTCGCTACAGATTCAGGTCCTCAGAATTTACCTCGACCCTTAGAATCGATCGTTATGACTTTATGTCCTCATAATTGACCTCAACCCTAGGTCCTCATAATAAACCTCGGCCCTCAGAATTGATCACCATATCTTTCAGTCGTCAAATTGACCTCGGCCCTCAGAATTGATCGCTATAACTTTAGGTCCTTAGAATTGACCTCAACCCTCATTATCGTTCATCACAACTTCTGGTCATCCAGATTAACCTTAGCCCTCAGAATTGATCATCCCCAGTACATCTTTAGAATTATCCTCGACCCACTGAATTGGTCTCCCTAGCCCCTTAGAACCAATCTTAACACATCTTCGACCTGGTGAATCGGCCATCTTCGTCTCCTTAAATCCTTAGACTGACCTCGACCTACTGAATCAGTTATTATCATCTCCCTAGGTCCTCAGACCTGACCTCGACCGGTTAAATTGGTTATCCTCGTCTCCTAAGGTCTTCAAAATTGACCTCGACCCATTGAATCGATCAAACCCTCTAGATCCTCAAAATCTGCCTACAAAAACTCTTTCCTAATGTTAATGGGGTTCATATGATTTGACGGACTTTACTTGTTCGAAGCTCTCCTATTGAGGGGCACTCTCTACACACCCCATCTTATGACCCTCCTAATGACCTCCGTAGGTCCCTAGCACTCAGTCATTCTCTGTAAGCCCTAGGTCATATCCTGAGTACTGATTTAAAGGCCACTCGATTGCTCTCGGGAACCATTTGACTCCGATCAACTTTTTATTCTGAGAAAAAGATCAATGAATCTTCGAAAGTGTCTGAATTCCCTTTCCAATGGTTTAACCTATGAATAAATTGTACTTATGTATTGGACGAATGATCCATTTTACCACGAAAAGTGATCAGAAGGCCACCAGGTGCTTCCGGGCACCATTTTGAATGTAATCACTTCCTTGCCTAAGCGGGAGCTTAATGAATCTTTTATAGGCTCCGAATCACCTTTCTAATAGTTCACCTCGTGCATGAATCAACCTTATCATACGAACGAACAACCCATTTTACTCTATTTAATCACCGATTTGACCAAGGTTAACTCTCCAAACCGAATGAAGCTGAATGAAATCTCAAAGGGAATTGAATAACCTTTCCAGTGGTCCATCTCGTGCGTGGATCGACCTTATGGTTCGGATGAACGATTCATTTTCGTCCAAGAATTTCCTATCCAAAGACCAATTGGCTCTTTTGGGATCCATTTGATTCGATCAAATCCTAAAACCGGGAGTGGATTAATGCTTTCTTAAACGGTTCTGAATACCATTTTCAATGGTCCATTTTTTGCGTGGTTCTCACTTATAATTTACGTTTTACGGCCATTTTTTAAAAACTTGCCTCAGACTACAAATTAGAAATCCCATGACCCTCCCTATCGACAGTGTGTCTAGGGTTTTATCATGATAGGAAGGTCTAAGACCATGCTGATCGGCACCCCCTCTGTCCCTATAAATAGACGCCATGTCTTCACTTTGAAAGGCACCCCTGAACATCCCTCTCAGCAATTCAGAGAGAATTTCCTCGAATTCAGAGTTATTCTTTCCTTAAAATCCCACCTCCCACATTTCTTCCATCATTTTCATAATCTTTTGAGTAAATTCCCACCCACCCCCTCAAATCACCATCAGTTCATCTTGAGATAAGCGCATCTACAAGCAAGATCTACTTCAAGTCTTCATAAGGAGGTCCATTTCTTCCTTTTTGTCTATAAATTCTCTTAGTTTTTCATTAGTTACTTCATTTCTTATTTAGTACTTTAATTCATCACATCATATATCTTAATTCTAAAATTTTATTATTAGTATTTGCACATACTGTATTTTCATAGAAAACCCCAAAAAGAAGAAAAAGATGGTTCATTCGTAACTCTAATAGGGGATTTATCATCGTTCTTTCTCGCACCAAAACACCATTTTCTACGCACATACATAAATAAAGTCCTCGGTTGGATTTTATGGGTTAAAACCCACCTCATATTGTTTTCGAACTACGTGGACTTTGATGTTCCCCGATCTACATAGGCGTCTTGGGTAAATCCCTCGACTCGAGTCCTCCCACATATATTATTTACTTTATTCGCATCATATATTCATTATATCTACATTTATATGCTTGTTTGCTTATGTCTTGTCCGATATACACAATCATTCTTCCATAACAACTTGTGAAACGACAAACGGTTACATCATATTTTTTGTTATTAATTTTGGAACACTCCTAAAGAAGACCTCGCTTTGCCTTTATCCATCACGTGAGTTGAGTGATTCCATCCTCCATTTATATTATGCATATACGCACACACCACGAAGTTCTACAAGATAATATTAATGCATGCCCATGAGATACCGAAAGGGCGAAATGGGTGCCTAACACCTTCCCATTCCATAACTTAGTCCCCGGACCTTTGAACTACCTGGTATCGCAAGCATAAGTATTGTCCTTGATGTTGTTCTCTCGAGGGGATAACATTTCATTGGACTGTTTTGTGTAAAATAGACTGGTGGCTCTATCTCTACATATCACCCACATAGATGATGACCGAGCTCCCCGATAAAGTATGTAGTCCCATGTGTATGTTAAAAAAAGGGATAGGAATGAGGGATCTACCTCTGAGACCCGACCCCTCGGGATGGACACACCTTAGATTCAATAAGTTCTTTAATAAAGTGATTTCTTATCTTGACGTGCCTAATGCGTGAGTGGTGAACTGGATTCTTAGATATGTTAATAGCACCCTGATTATCACAAAATAGTGTAAGTTTATCTTATTGAATGCCATAATCACACAATAATTATTTTATCAATACCAATTGAGCGCAACATCTACAAGTTGATATACATTCAGATTCAATAGTAGATAAGGATATACAGCTTTGCTTCTTACTACACCATCTGACCAGATTATTTTCTACATAGTAGATGCACCAAACATACTTTTATAATCATCTGAGCAACCTACCTACTCACCGTCTGTGAAAAAAACTATAGTGCTTGTAGTGTCTTTTGTGTACCAAATGCTATAATTAAATGTGCCCTTGGCATATTTTATGATGCATTTAACACATAATAGATTACATTCTTTAGATAAACATTAATAGAATGCACAGACGCATATAGCAAAAGAAATATCAGGTCTAGATACTGTAAGGTATAATAAACTCCCTATTATTCTTCTATACAAAGTAGGATCTATATTTTTCCCATGTTCAATTTTAGATATTTTAGTGGAAGTGGTCATGGGTGTTCGTGCAGTTTTAGCATTATCAAGACCAAAATTTTTAACTAAGTCACCAACATATTTAAATTGAGATATAAAGAGGCCATCACTACATTGTTTAACTTGTAAACCCAGAAAATATTACAACTCCCCCATCAAGGACATATGAAATTCACCATAAATCATACTAGAGAATTCCTTTACTTGTTCAAGGAAAGTGGAATAAAAAATGATATCATCTACATAAACTTGCGCAATAAAACTTCGTGACCAGTTTTTCGAACAAATAATGTCTAGTCATTACGACCACGCTCAAAGTGTTTATTAACTAAAAAGGTTGAGAGGCGCTCATACCAGGCCCAAGGGGCTTGCTTTAAGTTATATAATGGCTTTTTCAATCTATAAACATGGTTAGGGTAAGAGGAATCAATAAAGCTCTTAGGCTTCTCTACCTATACTTCCTCAGATAAAACACCATTTAAAATGACAGACTTAACATCCATTTGTAAAATTTTGAATTGAGAATGACAGGCAATAGCTAAGAGGAGACGAATAGACTTTAGTCTTATTACTGGAGCAAAAGTGTCGTCAAAATATATTCCATCTATCTAAGAATATTCTTGTGCTACTACCGTTTCTTTATTTCTAACTATAACCCCAGACTCATCAGTTTTATTTTTAAAAATCCAACGTATGCCAATAAACTTTTTGTCTTGAGGCCATGGGACTAGATACCAAACATCACGGCTCTGAAATTGGACTATCTCTTTTTGCATAGTGTTAATCTAGAATGAGTCACAAAGTAAATCATTTCCACTTTTTGGTTCTACAAGACAAACAAAACATGCAAAGTTATCCAAACTTCGAAGTTGGTATCTTGTTCCCACAGGCTCTGATATGTCACGAATATTGCGTATTTGTTACCGTTATCTTATGCATTCGAGAACTTTTGTGTTACTTATGCTTGTTAATAAGACAAACTCTCTTTTGTATGTTTATATGCTTTGCAATGTATAATTGAGTTTGTTTAGGTATTGGAATGCTTAATGTATGTATTGGTTTCTTTTCGAGAAAGTTCTATCATCTGAATCAAATTCAAGGGAAATTTAGTCATATACTTCATCTCAATATCAGTGGAATTCCATGGAAGCATCGCGTGGCCACAAATGATGTATCATTTAGAGTTTAGACGAAGAAGTTAGAGCAATTTCCATTTGGCACCTTTTCTCCAATGTAAATACCCAAGCTTCCAAGAAAAATAAGTGCCGCTCTACCAACCCTGAGCCCCCAGTCGATTGGTCTTTCAGAATTAAGCCTACGACCAAGGTAGAGGGCATCAACCTTGACCCGCGATCAATCAGCCCCTTGGCCGCGGTAAACCGAGTCCTACAGATTTTAGGCGCTAGTTTACTTTTTATTTCTTTTTCCTTTATTTTATTTTCCACTTACTATATAAACCAAAATTTATTTTATTTGTAAAAAAATCTTTCGTTTTGTTAGTTTTTAGGGTTTATTATTGGGATCTTCCCTCTCCCTCACCTCTTTTGGATTTATACCTATTTATGTATGTCATTTACTATTCATTACCTGCTTTACTTGTTTTATGCTTTATTTCCTTTATGTCTTGCTTTGTTCTTCATTTCTTTGCCTTGTATTTACTTTTTGTTGGATAATTAGTTGTTTAATTAGTTTTATTTCTTTCTTTAATTATGTATTGTAGTTAGTTTAAGGGTTAGGGTCATATTTCTGCCATTAATGGGTTTCGAGCATTGAAATTTAGGTTTTGGGTCAAAATGCATTTAATTAAAACTTCATGTATCAAAGTTGGAATATTGTGCGTTTCAGTTTCTTTGTCACACAACGTTAGTGTTTAAAGTGATAATCCGATTTTAATCCATGTGTGACCATTTTTGATTAAATGTTCCATCTCGCATTTTTGGGTTAGTTCCCTTCATGTGTTATGTTTATAATTAATTGAATATGATCAGTTAAATGTTTTGAAACCAAAATCCTTTTTATGCATTGTTTAGCCCATGACGGGGATGTGACCTTAATCCCATTTTACAGTTCTTGTCTAGTTTTATTTATCTTTTTCCCCCTTTTCCTTTTTAAACCTCCATCACCTTTTACACATTTATTTTAGAATTACTAACTCAATTAAAGTTTGTCAAAACTTTCCTGTGGATTTTCGATAGCCAGACTAGCTGTTATACTCCATTTGATTGTAGTTAAAGTTTAGATTTTCTGTATTGTAGTCAAAAGTCGATAACAACGATTGGCGTATCTACACGAACATTCGGTTTTTGCCACATCAGGATCCGTAGGGTTAACAACATCTGTCTTATGGAGGTGGTCTTTAGGATCCCACGTTAGTACTAAAGGGACCTTTGGTGGTAGTGGATTAGTTATCTTAAGAGAGTCGGGTATAAAAACAGTTTCAGACTCATCCACAAGTACTGATTAACAATCATGACTCTGAACGCTTGTATCATTTATAATTACATTAATAGATTCCATTATATCCTTGGTGTGCAGGTTGTAAACATGATAAACCCTACTTGATTGGAATATCCCAGAAAAATGGCTTTATCACCTCGAGTATCAAATTTAGAAAGATTTTCTCTGTCTCAACAGACATAACAAATACTTCTGAAGGTTCTAAAGTATTTCAAGTTGGGTTTTTATTGTACCACAGTTCATAGGAGGTCCCTTTAGTATTTTTTTATGAGGTATACACGATTATTAATATGATACCATCTGGACTACCTCAACCCAAAATAATTTTGGCAACCCTTTGGCATGCAACATAACCCTATCCATCTTTTGGATTGTCCCATTCTTTCGATCAACAATACCATTTTGATTATGCGTCTTAGGTTCATTGAATTTATGTTTATATCCATTACCAACACAATATTCTATTACACTGGAGTCTTTGAATTATCCACCTATATCACTCCTTATGCGAGATACTTGGATATCCTTCTAATTTTCAATTTTTAAAAGGATTTTAGGAAATTCTCGAAAAGTGTCCTATTTTTTTCATAAAATCAACCCAAGTAAATCGCGTAAAGTAATCCACCATCATAAGGATATAACTGTTATCACAAAAGCTCATAGTTCTAGAGGGACCCATTAGGTCCATGGGGATTAGTTTAAGAGTCTTAGTAGTTAAAATATCTTCAACTTTCTTGTGAGCATCCTTACTTATTTTACCCACTTGACAAAGACCACAGATAGTCTTAAAAGTATTTTTAGCTTGGGTAAACCTCTAAATATCTCTTGGGAACTTAAGCTGCGTAGGTTATAAAAATTAGTGTGACCTAATCTGTTATGGCATAGATCATAATCATCTAACCTGGCTATCTTACATGATTCATTACTTGGAATCACTGTGTAATAATTTTTCTGAGTTCTATTTCCTGAAAGAATGCAGTTACCCTCTTTGTTTAAAATTATACAATTAGTTTTAGAGAAGAAAACTGTGTGATCAGAGTCACAAAATTGTGATATACTAAGAAGATAAACTTAAAAACCTTTTACCAATAAGACATCATTTAGAGCAGGAATCCCCTCTTCACAAAGTGTTTCCTTACCAATGATTTGGGATGAGACTCCATTAACAGAAAAGACACTACCTCCTAAGAAGTCTGTCTTGTTCGTTAATTTAGTCTCTTCCCCGGTCATGTGTTTAGAGCACTCGAAATCCAAATACCAACTAGTTGAGGTATATTCATCTTTAAACGCAATTATTACCACATTACACGTAAGATGGGGTAAGAGATAATCTTTTCTAACCCAAATGGACATAGTTTTAATATTTTTCTTGGCATTAGACTTAGAAAATTTTGAGGAGTTTTTCTAAATGCTTTCTTTTTAGTTCGAGGCCCTCCGTTTTTCGTCCTGTAGTGAGAGTTTTGAGTGGTCTACCTGGGGAGAACATACATATTCCTACTCCTCCTAGAATAGTTTAAGTTTTGATAAACAAATGTGTATAGACATTTTAAAAACATTCAGTAATGGAGTGCCCATAGACATCGTAGTAATCACAATACTACTGCAAGGTAGGCTTGACTTTATTACCTAACTCCTTGTAAACAGGTTTGGTTATATTTGACACATTGGTTCTAACTGCAATAGTCGCACTTCCTTATCCAAGGTCTCTTATAGGAAGACAAACATACTTGGCTTTACCATTAGGTTTTGGCTTTAAAATACACAAACTTTTGTGTTTCTTTAGAGACATCAACATGTAAAATTCCTATCTGAAATTTTTGCAAAGTGTGGCATTTTCTAATAAATACTACATTTGAATTTGGAAGAGTTGTCTTTGTTTCTATTAGATTTTTGTCAAATACAAGGCCAACTTTATCATCAGAATTAAGTTTGCTAAAACTAATAATGTTGTCATAAGTTTTAGCATCTGTCTCAAAATGCAGATATTTCTTAAAAATATTTGAAACCTTTTGTTTAGATTCTTCCAATTCAATTAAGGTTGCCTTATACCTTTCTTCTAAAATATAATTTTTCTTAGAACGATCTTTCAATTCCGAAACATATTCTTTAGTTTATGCCTCATGTGAAACACATTGAGTTGTATAATCCTCGGCATTCTTTCTAACAATATTACTTAGTTGTTAAATATATTTGGTCAACTATTTTACCATTTCATCTAACTTGGCACTCTTCTTAAGGGTCTTACTGGATAGTTCTTGTATATCTGGTCATCTCTGGACTCACTAAGTGATGTGTGTAATGTGTCCCCTAACGCTTTAGTTTGTGTAGTGGAACTCACACACACATTCAATTCATCACAAGATTTGTCACTTTGACTCCCATATAAACTAGAGCTATCTACATCCTTTACAAGAGTACTAGATACAATATTTATAATAGCAAGTTTTATATCATTCAATATTAGCAGGAAATGTAGAACTTTCAATAGGCAAGTATACGTTGTCATCATAATAAATTATCTTAGCAAAGAAGGAAAATAAAGAATAATTAGCTTTAAATGACTCAGGTTCATCTTCTTCAGAGTCACGAGAGTCATCCTACGTTTTGCACATATTATCCTTGATAGTGTTATTGATTTTAACTCTACATTTAGCAGCAATGTGTCCCATTTTCCCACACCCATGACATTAGATATTGTTATAGTCTTTCTTAGGTTTAGCACTATTATCCAAGGTATGTTTGTCACCATTCCTGTCATGTGGTCTGTGATTTTGAAAGTTCGGATAACCAGATTACCCTTATTTAGAAGTAACAGAGTTTTTAAACTTAAGGATCTTCTTAAAATGTTTATTTATCTCGACAATCTAATTATCTAAACTTTCTAAGTCACCGTCCTCTTCAAAGTCTAAGCCAAACTTAGGTGGATTCCTTTTAGGGATAGTTAACTAAGATGATAATATAACATTAGATCCATAGGATCCTTTACTATGTGAAGTCATTTGGTCTTTGTACTCAAACTCCATTAGAACAGTTCTAAGCTTACTACTTAACAATTCAAGAGTTAAATTGGGGTTATCTCTTCTATGGCATATCTTTTATCAAACTTTACAGATAGGGAACTCAATATTTAAAGTATAATTTATTTCCTATCATATACTATCCCATTAGCATGCAGTTTAGTGATCATATCAGTTAACTTAATGTCGAAGCCATCAAAGGATTCAGTCTCATCCATCATAAGGCTATTATACTTTTGAACTAACATTTGTCTCTTCCAAGCATTAATGCACTTTTCACCTTCACGGGCAGTGATAAAGGTGTCCTAGGCTTCTTAGGAAATTGTAAAGATAGATACATTAAAATTCATGTTCATTCACAGACATAAAGATCCAGTTCTTACCCTTATTATTACTAAGTGACATTTATTTTTCTTCCTTCGTGAACTCAATGAGACTTTCTTAATCCTTATTCTACTGGTTTCAACCAAAGGCTTAGTAGGGTGAACATAGCCATTTTTAATCATCTCTTGGATGAAATAAATCATCCTTTCCTTCCAGTAAGGAAATTGTTTCCATCGAAGAGGCGTGGTCAAGACAGGTTACCAAGCTTCTCTAATTTTTAATCCATTTTAGAAAATTGATTAAAAAAAAAATTTCAGGAGTTTCAGGATCAAAATAATTTTGACAAACCCGCTATGATTCAACTTGAAATTCACTTACCAAATGATTAACCAAAGTTAATGATTTGTTAAACTCTGAATAAACTATCGAAAACTCATTTTGAATAAAAACACAAGATGTGTAAAAAGTTAAATCAGATTCAAAATTAAGTTGCTTGGTTTTTAGGTTTTAAAATAAAATTCTTATTAAGTCTTTAAGTCCTAAACCAATATTGTAAGATGTAAGAACAGAAACGAGTGAATAACACAGGCGATTTTTCCTTGATAAATCCCCCAAAATTAGGTTAAACCTCCATGGTGACCTCTACGCCACAATAAAAAATAATCCACTATAATAAACAAGAATTACAAGCACTAAAATAGAATACACAAAATCATAAGCATGAAAGAAATATACCTACTAAGATTTTCCTCCTTCTATGGTACTATCTCTTATGCATTGATTTTCTCGTTCTTCTTTCTCCACCTTTAATTTCTTGCACCTTTAGTGAACTTAGTTAAAAAGATTCTCTCAAAGAATGACACACTTTTCTTCCCAAATGTTTATGTGTGAGAGTGTCTAATGATTGTGATGTACTTAAATGCAAGAATACGATCTCACCCACTCTAATTATACAAGCAAGTCCTACAAATTACAAGGTCTTTCTAATGATGATGAGCTATTTCAAAATAAAAGAAAATCAAACTTTGTTTGACAAAAAAATTCAGATTTAGAGATTTTAGATTTATAATACTTAGATCTAAACAAAAATTATTTATTCGCAAAAATAATAATTTTACAAAGTGTAAAATTTATACGAAGTCTTGGATTGAGGAAATATTCAACTTGAAGTCTCTTTTTCAAGATTTCGAAACATAAAGTTTTGGATAAAAAAAATATAAAACAACAAAACAAGATCCAACTAAGAGAGTAATTTATATGCAGGAAATTAACAGACAACCTAAATTACTTCGTGAAATGTATCTCTAGGTTTTAATCCACAAATTTCCAAATAGAATTAGGACTATAAACAATGAGAGGTTGTTTTGAAAGAGAATCAATTATAAGAGTGATAGAACACACAAGATTCCTAAGTCTTCCAACCTCAAAAACCCTAAACAGTGTATATGTTAAAATATATGTTTTATTTTTGAAAATATGTACAAAATATGAAAGGAATAACCTTACACTAATCCTATAACTCGTTTCTCTCTTTTTTTTCCTCTCCTCTCTCTCTTCTTTCTTTTCTCTCCATTTGTTTTTTCTCTGAGACCTTCATTCTCCCAAAAGTTTTCTAATGGATGATATGTAAGTCTTATTTATAATGAGGGATGAAGATTTTGGAACTCTTAAGCGATATCAACGGGTTAGATTAATTTGGCTATTCAACTTTTAATTTAATGGTTCACAAGGCACCACACAAACGTTTGTTCGTATTGGTTATAAATGGATGCGTTGGTATTACTAACTAAGACATGCAGACTGTAGACAAGGTTTGATCTAATGGATGATAACCACTCTCAGGTATGTGAATATGAGAAAACACAAAGCCAACCGATAATGTGGAGATGAATGGATACACGTGTAATGCAGCAATCCGCCATAAAATGCGTGTTTTTAATCTTCTAAAAATCCCATTTTGAACCACATAAATCTATGCTGATTTTAGATTAAGACAAGGAGGTTTGTAGGTAGGGTTGTAAATCGGTCTCGGTGAGCTCGGCTTGGGGTTGCCCAGGCATGGCCCGAACTCACTTACCCATGCTCAAGTCCGAGCTCGGCCCGAATTATTTTTTCTCACCTAGGCCCGAACTCGACTCATATATATTACGGGCTTCAGGCCCGATTTTAATTTTTTTTGTTACAAAAGTTTGAATTAATTTTTTCTCTTGTATTTCCATCATGGACAAAATTACATATTAAAATCTAATTGATATTTCATGAAATAAAATATATAATTATGAAATGTATTAAATTAAAACAAGGAAAATAAGAGTGAAAACCTACAAATGCCTATTAAATTCCATACATTTAGCCAAATTTTATCATTAATAACGGCCTATTGTGACTTGAGTAATTATTAAATCAAATATCCATAATGAGATTAACAATAAAATCAACAAATTGAAATTACTTGTAATCTAATGTATTATGACAAATGATTTTTTGTTTAAAAAGTAGTAAATGAAATGAAAGAACGAAACCTAATTAAACAATGTTAACATAAATATGTTATATTATATAAATTATTTATTTATTTATTTATAATTACGAAGTTCGGGCTTCGGGCACAATTCGGGCTTGGCAAAGTTCGGCTCAAGCTCGACCCGAAATTCATTCGGGCCTGAAATTTTGGCTCAGGCTCGGTTCGGCTCGGCTCGGCTCAAACTCAAATAAAGCTCGACCCGAAAATAGCGATCCGAATGGGCGGGCCTCGGGAGCTCAATTTACAGGCCTATCTGTAGGGAATTTTAAAAATTCAACTTTTAACCCACAAATATTTTAAACCCTAATTTTAAATGTTCAACAATCATTTTAAAATGTTTAAAAAATTCCAAAAAATATTTCAACACACACAATGCAATATATTAATATGTGATCCTAGAGTGTGTTGTTAACTACCTTTTGTCTTTGTGGTAGGATTGGAGGATGCTTTGTTGATCTAGTCTTAATTGTACATATAGAGAAGAACTCAGACAATATATAAAATCATTTTTTCGTGTTAGAACGCCAAGAGGCTCTAGATTCAGGGGCTCTTGCTATAGCTGAACACGAGGGAAATATCATTTATGCTGATACGGACAAGATTCTTTTATCCGGTAATGGAGATACTCTAAGCATTCCATTATTTATGTATCATCGTTAAGAAGTCATCTCTTAGTCGTCTCACGAGTCGAGCTCTTTCGAAAACATTTGCATATTTTTGAGTTGTCCAAGGCCCTTACCTTTATTTGGAGTGGCTTGAGCTCAGCTAACTAGTTGGAACTCCTATATGACACAGACTCAAGTAAGTCATCCATATAGTGCGTTCTCAATTGCATGCTAGTGATTTCCCATCCAGTGAGGAAATACTGGGAAGGATTGCAGTTACTTATATAACGAGCGATGTATGTGTATATATTTGATGTGTTATGAACATACGTATATAAAAGTAAAGATAATTAATAAATGTAGTAAAGTTATGGAATTAAGTTTGTGATGATGTAATTGAGAATTAATTAAGTAGAGGGGTAAGATAATTTAAAAAATACAAAGAAATACTATACTAGAGATAGGATAGTGTGTTAAGATTAGTGATAAGTCTAGTAAGACAGCTAGCATAACTAAGGGGTGTAAGTTATTACGTTAGGTACGCATATTAGATGAGGGGTGAGGGTCGTCTCATGCGAGTGTGAGACCAGTTAAAATATGGAAAGGTTACATTTTCATTACTGCATTATATTCACTTTTTAAATATTTTCAAAGGTTTTGGGTTTTGACTCGCATTAAATATTTTTAAAAACTTTGAGGTGTCCAGCCAGAGGGATGCCAATGATGATTCCTCTTTCCAGGATTATGTAGCTGAAGTTGGTGTGGGGCATGCAGCTTGTGGAGTTGTCGATCCTATCATTATTATCTTTGATTAGGTTCCATTTCAGACATTGGATGGGCATGTTGCCCCTTTTATCAGATTTATTTACTTTCATTTTGTTTAGTTCGGTTCAGATGATTGCATTGGATTATTAGTAACCGATGGCTTATTCGGTGCTTGATTTTATTTATTTTAGCATTTAGACTTCTTTATTGTTGTGATTATTTATATTGTTTATTGTGAATGGGTTTATGGTGAGGGGTTTATTATTGGTATTGTAATTAAAGATTAAAATTTGACATATCTTATTACAATAATAGATGGTTAGTAATTAATTGAACTAGACTGGATTCCAATTTTATTTTAGTAGAGGACTGATCACCTATTATTGACATAGGTGGGGTGTCACATATGGTATCAGAGCATCAGGTTCTAGTGTCCTTAGAATCTGTGTAGACTTAATAAATTTTTAGCGTTGTTTTCTCTTTGATATAGAGCCCTATGCTGAGCACTGTTGATTCATATTGCTATTTACATTCTCCTACTATTGTTTATAGTTGAAGTAAATCATATACGAGTTTGGTTGGGCTTTGTATACTGAAAAATATAAGACGGTTAGTGAGGGAAATTAAGAGGACTGCAGGAGGAGAGGCTCAGTCAGAGCCACAAAGTATTCTTGGAACGGTGACCACAATAGAAGTCACCACTATTATTACTTAGGAAGTCGATGTTGTGCTGACCGCTAGGGAGTAGTAGTTTCCCCAAGTACCGCCACACTAGACAGTGGCACCAATTCAGAGTCACTCAGTGTGATCGGTATGGGAGAGAGTCGGAGGGGATTTTCAGAAAAGCCTACCGCAAGAGTTTGGGGAAAGTGTGGACATGTGTTAGCTAACCAATGGAAGGAGAACATCCAAAGTCCATTGTGTATGGTGGAGTGCAGTGACACTCGGGGTTTAGTTTCGAGCAATTTTTATGCTCATAGGAGCAGTGTTGTAGTGACGGGAGTTAATTATCACATCTGAGCATATTCATTCAGTAAGAATAACAAATGCAATTAGAACATAGGGTTGCCTATGTGTATCTGTTAAAGTACCCATTGAGTACAAAAGGTAAGAAAATAGATTGTAGGATAGATTCTGATGTACAAAAGGTAAGAAAATAGATACTAGAACACACAAATGAGCATCGTCTTTCTTTTTCTTTTCATTCGCACACTCTTTTTTTTTATATATATAATTTCCCTTACAGACTTTTTTCTTCTCATCATAATTTATTTTATTTTTTATGGGACATTTAATCTTTTCTTTTCACTCTCCATTCATATATACAACCACTTTTTAAATACCGACATTTTCCCAATCATTGGCTAGATTATGGTAGGAAAGTGTATGTATACAAGATATAATCCTTGTCTGGATTAGGGTATGGATTTCGGTTGTCAAGAGAAGGGATTAATAAGTAGGCTCAAATGGATCAAAGTGATGATGAATATGTAGCGTATGCAAGTCTACGATGTAGTTTGTCAAGGAAAGTCATGAATCACTTCCTGATATCTTGAGTATATGGGGATTTAAATCACACTAATTCATTAGAAATTACCTAACATAGAAATTGAGACTAAAAAACAAGAAATCATTTATCTATGTTATAAGAGTAAGTGTGTGTAAACCCTCAGAAAAAAGATAAGGCTTGAAAGATTACTTAAGTTATTATAATTTATAATCACTGCATGGATGTCTCAAAATTTACAGGTCTAAATTAACTACTAATCACTATATAGAGAGTATCATCTTAATTAAGTATCATCAAACAATGTTGTATGTTCTACTAGAAGATATCATGCACACATGTCATAGAATTGAATGTGTCATTGGTAACGACATTAACTACCACAAAACTACGATATCTGCACATGAGAAAATCATAAACCAACATGTTTTAAATTCTGATTTTTCTAATTTATTTATTTATTTTAATAAAATTAACAGATTTCGCACAATTCCCTGCCCCAACTAAATCTTACATTGTCCTTGTTGTATATAAGAAGGAACATATATGAAATATGTCTTTAAGGAAAAAGAGATATACCTACTGGAGCTTTTAACTGCCTTTAATCTGAATATCTAAAGATAACTACAATAAACTAAAAAGAGAAATTAACAACAAAAACTAACAAATAAATATGAACTCAAAATTCTAACTAAAAAATGATATAACAGTAGAATAATGCAGCCGGAAGATCATAATAACTAATGTAGGAATTAGATAACCACTGGAAGTCGATGCCTAACATCAACCAAGTCCATCAGACATCACCATCCATCCACTGGTATATGGCATCTAAACCAGACGTAGAGAGTAATATGTTAGCTTTGTCGAGCTTCCACTCTGAATCTCCCTCGACCAATGGGATAACCATATGATCAGGGTCGATGGGGTCATCCTCCTCATAATCATCATCATTCCACTCATCGTCTTCTCTATTCTCAGGGTCCTTCTCAAACTCAGATAAGACGTCTTTCTTATAGTGTGAATAATAGAGATATGATTTTAATGACATAGCATCAAAATAGAACAATACATCAGACAATCCTTCTAATCGCTCAGGCCAGTCACTATTGAAAGTAGATCTAGCAACGAATCAGTTTGGGTCGTGTTTGTGTGTGTTTTGGGTGTTATCATTTCAAGTCTAAAGGAGTGGATTTTTTTATAGGGTAAAGAAACCACATCCATACCTTATTCGTTATCGTAACCAATGACCTATAAATGTGTGTGTCACGTGTGTGTGTATACTCATACATGTAAATGTGCGTTTGTGCACAAACAATTAAACAAGTAACATAACTATTTATTGGCTTTGTAACAGTAAAGTTAAAAGTGTAAATGTGCGAGATTTCCAGGAAAGATTAAGGGACTTGACAAAGAATTTTATGAGCAACGTTAAATCATACGATTGTGATTGGTTCAATATGCTTCAATTAATAAGACTTGATGTAATTATGTTGAACTAACTAATTAATAATAATTTAAAATGAAGTTCGAAGCAGATGTAAAATGAAAAATATAATGTAATGTTCAAAAATTAAAGTGAAATAAAATTTAAATGTATTTAAAAAAGAGTACATGAAAGTAAATAACTTGAAAGGTAAAATGCTTGAAAGATAAATTTTGAGACGGAATCTGGAAATAAATGAAAGTACAAACTTACAATTAAAGAAAAACTTTGAAAATAAACTAGAATGATAAAGATAAGTAAAAGTAGTTTTAAAAATGTGTTGTCTCTCTTTTGTGATTTTCAACTGCTCTTTTTTGTTTCTTTTTATTCCCTCTCCAGAATTCTCTCCTTGCTTCCTGTGAAATTTAACACTTTTTTTTACCTCCCTTCTCCTTTGAAGGTTGGTTGTGAATTAAGTCTGGATCTCAATGCTTTGGAGACTTAGGTAACAGTATGACCTCGTACTTAGAACTGGTACGTACTAACCAAGTGACCAATCAAATCACTCATATTATTTTATATCCCAATTTTTTTATCAGGTGGTACTAATTTTTTTTATTAATACTCTTAAAGTATGTATAAGCGTGTGTATTGCAGTATCTATTTCTTTACCTTTTGTACGTAAAAATTTATCCTACGTGTAGAAATTGCTAGGTATAATCTTTTTCATAACACCTCAAAGTGTTTCCATTCCTATAGAAAGAGGGGTCGCATCCAACAGAACAAAATCACTGCATCTCCAGCCAATACCCCAGCATGCACCGCAGCTCCGAAGGCAACAACTTCATCCGGATTGACAGTAACATTAGTTTCCTTTTCCGTCAATTCCTTAACAAGTCCTTGAAGAACTGGAACCATCCATAAGGATTACTTCATCTAAATCTGTGAATTAGAAATTTTCATATCTCAATAAATTTTCTACCGGGGTCTTAAACCTGTCAAGGAGATTATAACATTTTTCCCGTGTAAGGTTTGTGTATATATGTTTGGGTCTATCTACAGTGGTTGTGATGAAAGGCAAACTTATATTTGCTCGAGTCATAGTTGAAAGATCCGTCTTATATTTCACTGTTGTCTTAGTGAGATGCTGAAGAGCTTGTTTATCCTTCAGAAGATCTATGCCTTCATCTTTCTTGAAGCTTGCAGCAAGCCAATCGATAATTCTCTTATCAAGTTCATCACCACCCAGATGTGTATCTCTGGACGTACAAAGAACCTCAAACACTCCATCACCAACCTTGGGAACTGAAACATTGAGAGTACCACCTCCAAGGTCAAACACCAGAGTGGTATCATTGTTCTTCCTTTCAAAACCACAATGCAACGAGGCAACAATAGACTCATTGATAATTCGTAGAACTTCCAAACTAGCAATGCGACTAGCATACAATTTACAATAATCTTTATAAATTGTCGTGTATAGTTCGAGGGTAACACCTAGTTAGTCATGAAAGTTCAGAAGCATTCATATTAGTGTAATATTTATACTAGCATTATTAGTATAAATTAAACCATGTCGATGTAACTTTTGTCAGGATGACGTACAGAAGTAGTCCCAAAGAAAAACTTGCAATGTAAGTCCTAATATTTTTTGAACTTTGATTTATTCGTTTGTGACCCTTTATTTTTCTTATTTTTGCAGGTTTTGCTAGCATTCTATCATGCTCACGGAGAAGGTGTTTTCACAACTTTTAGATATATGTTTAATATTAGGTTATGGATAGAATGTTAATATATGGATGCTGTGGGTACCTCGATTTGCCACCACGGGCCCAGACGAGTAGCCCAATAGAAACGGCCCAAAGTCTGGGCTCCTCGCATCTCAACTTAATTCGTTTATGACTTAGTCTACTCCTAAAATCTCGTAAGGAGATATTCTAGGACTAGAAAGTGGACGTAGGTGTGTCAAACACCCCCACTCCCCGGAAAAAAATATGTATATAACAAACCCTAAGCCTGGGGCAAAAGGCATGCAATATATTCTCTGTAAAACACTCCCCGGAGTTGATAGAAATAATATTGAGAGCACCATCATGAACGTAGACATTCTTGCTGAACCACGTACATACTGTGTTGTGTGATTGGCATTTTTTATTTTCTATTCTCTTGGGTTATTGCGCTTTTCTCATTAATTTGTGTTGAATATAATTGTCACCACAATTGGCGCCGTCTGTGGGAAACATTTGTCTTCCTTTAAGAAAGCCATCACCAACCAAGAAGCTAGAATGTCCGGTCACAGTAGCAACACCCCTCAGGCAGGGGATATCTAAGAACAGCTTGCCCCTCGCAGGATCAGATTTGAAGTTCGGCGTTCAGATCAGAGGGCTCGCCCGAAGAGGCTAGCCTTAGAGGAGAGCCAGGGACCAACGAGGTCCACACAAATCTCCAGATTGATTGACCCCTATGAAGCAAGGCTCCAAGAGCAAAGGGAGTCCTCTCGCAAGCAAGAGGCTGAGAATGCTCGCTTCAGAAGGAAATTAGAGAGGATGGAGAAAGAACTCCATCGCAGCATCAGGAGACGTCCGTACCGCACTCCTAGCCATCAAGCGAGCAAGTCTCACAGCCGAGGAAGGAGCCCTAGACGCGGATCCCAAAGAAGTGAGAAGCTCGAGTAAGATAATGACTTACTTGAGCAACAGCGACCAGCTCGCACAGGAGCCCAGCTTGAGGTGATGAAGATATACAAAATTTGGTCCGAAGAGAAATGGACCAACACCGAGCACATCGGGGTGCCAGATCAACCAGGGACCTTGCTCGGTGAGCTCTCAAGACCCAAATGGAATCCCCATTTTCAAGGGAGATAGAAGAAGAGGAAGCCCCCAAGAAATTTTCTATTCTGAGATTCAAGATCTATGACGGAAAAACTGACCCTATCGATCATGTCAGGCAGTACAGGCAGGCCATGACTCTCTGGAACCATCGGGATGCACTAATGTGTCGGATTTTCCCCTCGAGTCTGCACGACGTGGCCCAGAAGTGGTTCGAGATGCTCCCTTACATGTCCATTAGGATCTTTGAGTCCCTTGTCGAGCTCTTCACGGCTCGCTTCATTACCAGCGGCTCCCATCCTAAGAGGATGGATGCTTTGCTAACAATGATTAAGACACCATATGAGAGCCTCCGGGACTCCGCAAAGAGGTACTGAGAATTGTTCAACGAGGTCGATGACTGCTCAGAATAGGTAGCAATGGCCTCTTTCAAGATAGGTCTACCCAATTCTTGCCTTCTACACCAATACCTGACAAAGAAGGAGGCCACAACCATAGATGACCTGATGGCTCGCATCGAGAAATACGCCAAAGTGTAGAATGTGACCCGCCTCGGTACAGGGGAGAATGGTCGGACTAAGCTCGCTGCCAAGGGAAACGAAAAGATTGAAAATAAGAAGAAAGGAGGCAAGAATGGCAGTAAAAATGACTCCAAGAATGGAGGCAAGAACGATACTTCGAAAGCATTTCAAGCAGTGAACACTGTCTTCAAAAAACCAATCTACAAGATCCTTGTGAAGATTAAAGACTAGCCATTTGTTAAGTGGCCCAAAAGGATGGGAGGAGATCCCTTAAAGAGAAACAACGCGCTGAGATGCGCTTTTCATAAGAAAGGAGGACACAAGATTGAGCATTGCAAGGCTCTTAAGTCTCACCTTGAAGAATTAGCCCAGACAGGGCACCTAAACGAGTTTATGGAGAAGAAGGTAGAGAAAGTCGCTGCCAATGCATATACGAGGCCTGATAATGTACTCGAGGACCATGCTGGCCATGAATTTGCAGTAATTCATGGGGCATCTGACATAAAGTAGATTCAAGGAAATTCAGCTCGGATGGAAGTAAAAAATCTTACAGCAGTAATGCAAGCTTTTCAGATCGATCCAGCGAAGACGCAGTCAGGAAAGTGTCGACGAGCAGATGACGTCGACTACAGCAAACACATCGTGTTTACAGATGAAGATTTGGTGGGGGTAAGAACCCCTTATCATGACTCCTTGATCATTACGCTTAGGATAGCTAACTATGACATCGACAAGTTGATGAAAAACGTTGCTAATGCCGTTTAATACAAGATTAAACTGTATAAGCAACTCCGAGATGTTTGTTGAAGAAACCCTTTTCTTTTGAAAATAAAACTTATAAAAAACAAGATGTGTTTACAAAAACTTATATACGAGAGTAATCAAGACTTTGTAATCAGTTTTAAAACTAAGACAGTTTCAAAAATTCAGCGCACTATAGAATGAGATGAGGAGATGAAGATAATCAGAACACACAGTTTTTAACGTGGTAAAACCTCTTCCAATAGAGGAAACATCCACGGTGACTTCTTAGTCACAAAAGTAAAAATCCACTAACAACAAATAACAGTTACAAACAATACAACATACATGCACACAAATCAACCTATTCTAAGTTTAGGAATATACCCCACTTGGTGTCCTTCTAACTTCTCATAGATCTGATTGTTGATGATGTTCTTCCAGTTTGATAACTTCCTTTTGCTTTAGCTTCCTTGCGTCGACTCAATAATCTTTGATCTTATTCACAACACTTCCAGTGTAGTAGTGTGTTAAGTGTTTGTGATGTGATTCCTATCACCATGCATGAACTCACACACACTTAGTTTTATAGACAGTCCTAGAAAATTACATATAAAGACTATATGCTATGATTTTCTTTTCTTTCTTTCTTACAGAACTTGAAACCTTTTTGACCTTTAAATATATCCCAGATTCCACGGATATCTTGCTTCTAAATTGGTCAAGATCTTAATCAATCTCTGTTTTAAAAATACTTTTGAGATTGAAAATCTCCAAGTGTGAATCCAACTAGGTCAAGGTTAAGTTTCATAAGAAAAGAAACCATTAAACATTTTCAAAACTAAATCAGTAAGGATTTTCTTAAATCGAGAAAGAAACATGCAGATCTAGTGAAATATAACATGCAGAGTGTAGATCTACAATTTCTATGAAAAAGAAATACAGATCTTCACACGAATGTTTAAGTTGGTAATAAGATCACTGATTAAGAGGTTACAGCTTCAATATGAACAAACCAGTAACACCACTTTCTCTCAAACACTCAAGGTTGTGTTTGGGGTTTTGTATATACGAAGGTTTGAATCAGATATGAAGTGTTTAGGGTTAGGGTTAGGGTTTGGCTAACACAGTTTTCTTTCTCTCTCTTCTCTCTTTTCTTCTCTCTCACTTCTCTCTCACTTCTCTCTTCTCTCTATATTTTTTCTCTCAGAAATGACGAATGCCAAAAGTCTTGAAAGGTTGAGAATTAGAGGGCTTTTATAGGAGTGGAGGAAGGTTCTGGATAGTCGAAGGCAATCAAGGGCTGAGATTAAGTCTTCCTAAAATTGACTTGATCCAAGGGTTATAAGAAGGCGGTGGTTAAGTCGAATGTGATTGGTTCACAGGATAGCACAAGGATAGGTTTAAAACACATGCAGGCCATCGATAAGGATTGATCTAACGATCAGCAAACCACCAGGAAACCCTCTCACATAACAAACACAAATTGATACATCAGGAACGTGACAAGTGTTGGCCTAAGAGTGGCATGCAAACGCGCGTCAAAGTTAATTACAGGCAGCACCCTGAAGTCTCTAGCGCATTTACATTCTACCCAATCAAACATTCCAATGAAAAATGATATTTTCAAAATACCATATTAACCCCACAAATTTTATAATCACACTTTTATTAATGAAAACATTATTTTAAAAATGTTTAAAAATTCCCAAAAAAATTATTAAAACAACATTTTAAGGGGAATTTAACACACAATCAATTTTAACCAATATATACACATGTATGCACTTCTAATGTGTGTAGTGTGATTCAATTTATACCTTCTTGGATTATTGAAGAGGATTAGAGAGATTAATTCTGAGGCTCTTTGGATTCTAGGTTAGACAACCAATTTTGTCACTATTTCCAAATTAGTTGAGCACTTATACAATATAGACTTAAGTAAGTCAAATGTATAAGGTGCTTCAATCTCCCCCTTTGGAAATATGAGACAAAATCTCCTTTGAGTTAGCTTAAACTCTTAGGGAACCAAATAAAATAAAACCTAGTCCTATACAAAATATACTATCCACCCATTTCCTAGAAAGTTAAAAATTACATAACTCAACTATTTACAAAATTTGTACACTAGAAATGGAAGACAATCAGTAGAAGAGATTCCTGCAAATATGCACACTAAGATCAAGCAGTTTAGATGAAATGTGAACAAAACATTGAACCCGAAAGACTCAAATTTCTCCCCCATTTTGTCTCAAATGGACAAAGGGTAAAAATTAAGGTCTTCAGAGTTTAATCAGCACATACCATACCTATAGAATTACGCAAATACAGAAATCTGTTATAGTCTAAAGGTTTAGTGAACATGTCTGCAAGTTGCAGATCAGTAGGCAGGTAATGGATTTCTAACTCCTTAGTTTCAACAAGTTCGCGTATAAAATGATGTCTTATCTTAATATGCTTAGTTCGCGAGTGTTGAACTGGGTTTTTAGATATGTTAATAGCGCTTTGATTGTCACAATTCAATTGTAACTGATCTTCTTGAATCCCATAGTCGCTTAACATTTGTTTTATCCATAACAATTGAGCACAACAACTTCCTGCTGCTATATATTCGGACTCAGCTGTAGATAAAGATGTGCAATTCTGTTTTTTGCTACTCCAACCAACTAAATTATTGCCGACATAATAGCAGGCACCTGATGTACTTTTACTGTCATCAGTACATCCGGCCCAATCAGCATCAGTATACCCTATGATGGTGCTGTAGGTATCATTAGTGTACCTAAGTCCAAGATTAAGAGTGCCCTTTATGTACTTAATTATACGTTTTACACACGATAAATGGCTCTCTTTAGGGTTATTCTGGTAACGAGCACACAGACATACATCATACATTATATCTGGTCGTGAGGCAGTTAGATAGAGTAGGCCACCAATCATACTACGATAAAGTGTGGAATCAACTGACTTTCCATTTTCATCTTTACATAATTTAACAGTAGTACTCATAGGCGTTTTGGCAACTTTAGCATTATCTAAACCAAATTTCTTAACAAGATCTAAGGCATACTTAGTTTGAGAGACAAAAAGTCCATCAGAATTCTGTTTCACTTGAAATCCTAAGAAAAGTTATAGCTCCCCCATAAGGGACATGTGAAACTCCTTATGCATAATAGTAGAAAAGGATTTAACTTCAGATGTTGAAGTAGACTCAAAAATGATGTCGTCTACATAGACTTGGGCTATAATGATGTTTTTGTCAAAATGTTTGACAAAGAGTGTCTGGTCATTTCCTCCTCTCTTAAAACCCTTATCCAACAAAAAGTTGGAAAGGCGTTCATACCAAGCTCGAGGAGCTTGTTTTAAGCCATACAAAGCCTTTTTTAGACGAAAAATATGGTCAGGGTATTTAGGGTCAATGAACCCTTTGTGTTGTTCTACATACGTTTCTTCGGACAGAATTCCATTGAGGAAGGCAGACTTGACATCCATTTGATAAAGTGTAAATTTTAAGTGACACGCTATGGCGAAAAGAAGTCGAACAGATTCAAGACGAGTGACAGGGGCAAATGTCTCGCTAAAATCTATTCCTTCTATTTGTGAGTAACCTTGAGCAACTAGTCTAGCTTTGTTTCTAAGGATTACCCCATTTTCATCAGATTTGTTCTTAAAGATCCAACGTGTGCCAATAACATTTTTGTTTTGAGGCCGAGGTACAAGATACCAGACATCGTGAATGACAAATTGTAAAAGTTCTTCCTGCATCGCAGAAATCCAGTGTGTGTCATTCAATGCTTCATTAACATTTTTCGGTTCCACAAGGGAGACGAAACATGCATAATTAGCATAATTTCTTAACTGGGATCTAGTACGAACTGGCTCATTAGGATTACCAACCACGTTGTCAATGGGATGATCTTTAGAGACCCAGCCAGGTACTTCTGTACTCTCAATAGGTAATGAGTCATCTATTTCTGGTGAATCAGTTTTGAAATCATTTTCAGATTCAACCACAATAGGTGATTCAGATATCTTATTTTTGACAATAGTGTCGCTTACAATTACATTTATCGATTCCATAAGGGTCTTAGTACGCAGATTGTATATTCGATAAGCACGACTGTTTGGGGAGTATCCTAAGAAGATGTCTTTATCACCACGCGTCTCGAATTTAGACAGATGTTCTCTTCCTTTACAGACATAACACTGACTTTCGAAAGTTCTTAGATATTTCAGATTAGGCTTCTTACCATACCACAACTCATAAGGGGTTTGTTTAGTGTTTTTCCTAAGGTAAACCCTATTAATGATATGACATGCAGTTCTGATAGATTCTACCCAGAAGTATTTAGGTAGAGATTTGGCATGCAACATGACACGTGCCATCTCTTGAAGGGTTCAGTTTTTCCTTTCAGCAATACCATTCTGCTGAGGAGTCTTAGGGGCACTCAATTCGTGTTTGTAACCATTATAGTCACAATATTCAACTATTCCCGTGTCTATGAACTATCCCCCTCTATCGCTACGAATGCGATTGACTTGTGTGTCCTTCTCATTTTCAATTCTTAGTAAAATTTTCAAAAAATACTGAAACGTGTCAGATTTTTGTTTCAAGAAGGCAACCCAAGTGAATCGTGTGAAATCATCAACCATGACAAGGATATAACTGTGTCCACAAAGACTAACAGTTCTAGAGGGACCAATAAGGTCCATATGGATGAGATCTAGAGGTCTAGAGGTGAGAATGTCTATAACTTTTTTAGGCGAAGTCTTAACTATTTTTCCTTCCTGGCAATGACCACAGACAACAGTGGATGTAGGTTTAATTTTTGGAATTCCTCTAACAATCTCTTGACTAGACAATCTACCAAGGATATCATAACTTAGGTGACCCATACGATTATGCCAGATTTCATTGTCATCCAATCTGACAATGTTACAGGTTTCAGAACCAGTCTTGACAGTATAACAATTGTCAGTTGTTCTAAATCCGGTAATAATGCATTTACCTTTATCATTTAGAATTTTACAATTGTTCTTTGAAAAGGTAACTGTATGGTCAGAGTCACAAAATTGTGATATACTTAGGAGGTTGGCTTTAAGGCCTTTAACTAATAGTACATTTTCGAGAGTAGGCATTCCCTCTTCTTTTAAGGTTCCTTTACCTATGATCTGGGATGAAACTCCGTCACCAAAGACTACTTTGCCTCCAGCAAATCTGGTTTTGTTTAAGAGTTTGGTTTCATCTCTTGTCATATGTTTGGAGCATCCTGAATCTAAGTACCAACCGGATGAAGTGTGTTCAGCTTTTAAGGCATTGATAACAATGTTACACTTCATTTGGGGTAAAAGATCATCTTTTCTAACCCAAATAGCTCTTGTTTTAATTTTGCGCAAGTTTTCCCTCATTTGATAAAATTTTCGAGAAGTAGATTTTTGTCGAAAAATATTTAGAGCAACAAACTGATTATTGTGGAAAATTTGAGCTTTTGGTTTAGGAAAGTTTCTAGGAGCCTTTCTCTTAAATGAACTCTTAGTTTTGGTCTTTCTATTCCTGTAGTTAGAGTTCTTGTCAGGTTGTCTTGGAAGGACATAATGGTTACGATTTCGCCTAGAATAGTTAAAGTTCTTGTAGACAGAAGTGTTGTACACAGGGGTGTTTAGACGCCTAGAATAACAACCTTCAAAAGAATGACCATAAATGTCACAGTAGGAGCAATATTGATTTCTTGAGGGATGAACTTCCATAGGAAAACTTCTAAAGATGGGTTTAACAGCATTCTGTTCAGAAGTACTATTCCTAGGAGGGATGGTTTTAAAGGTAGATTCAGCCTTTCTGATCAAAGGACAGACGTATTTAGTCTTAAGTGTAGTCTCAGCCTTAGAATTACTAGACTCTCCAATGTCTTTCTGTTGTTGCTTTTGATCAAATTCCTTTTTAATAAAATGAAAGTCTGGACATGTTTCAATTGGTCTTTTGCCCCCAGACACAAACTTAATGGGTTCAAGATTTGTAGTTTGTGGGTTGTTTTTAGGGAAAAATCCAATACCGGTTCTATCATCAGAATTGGTCTTGGAGTCAACAACAAAGTCAGTAAAACAATTAGAATTGTTTTCAAACTTAGAAATTTTTTTGAAAACAGTAGCTGCCTTTGTTTTTGCTTCCTCCAGTTCTAATAATGTTCCCTTGTATTTCATTTCCAGGGTTTCATTAGTTTTAGTCAACTCTTTTAATTTTTGATCAAAAGTTTCAATTTCGGATTAATGAGAAAGACACTGGTTAGTGTACTCTTCGGCATTCAGCTTCACAATAAGACTTAGATCATCTAATTTCTTAGTCAGGTCTCTAACAGTCTTCTCCAGTCTAGTGCCATTTTTGAGAGTTTTAGCATACAAAGTATGAATATCTGGGAGGTCATCTGTGTCTGAGTCGCTAAGTGAAGTGTGTGTAGTGACCCCTAACGATTCAGCTTTAGTACTCACGCACCCATTTACATCGTCGTTATCGAGATCACTTTGACTCACACACACGGAACTAGAGCTAGCAACATTTTCAGATAATAAGGCATCTAGGCCAATCAAAGCAGTATTCACACAAGCAGGAGTAGGAGCATCATTATCACACACAGGCATATCATCATTGTAAATGATCTTAGCATAAAAGGACATGCAAGGGTCAAGTACATTTGATGACTCAAGTTCGTCTTCATCAGAGTCACTTGAATCATCCCAAGTTTTACAGACATTGGCTCTATTGTGTGTGTTGGTTTTATTCAGATTAACTCTGCAATCGTGAGAAATGTGACCTAGTTTCCCACATCTAAAACATTCAATCTTTTTAAGGTCTCTGTTAGATTTGAAGTTGTTGTCCTTAGGATGTTTTTCAAGGCCTCTCTCATGAGGTTTGGGATTAGACACAGTAGGATAATTAGGCTTGCCTTGTTTAGATGCTTGTTTGTTTCTAAATTTAATAATTTTCTTAAATTGTTTAGACATTAAGGCAATCTGATTATCTAGTGTCTATATCACATTCCTCATCAGAGTCACAGTTGGTCAGATTAGTCTCATGCTTAGATATTTTAGAGGAAAAACTCAAGTTAGAGTTGGGCTGTTTTCTTTGAGACTGATTTAATTGTTTCTTAAAATCTAATTCCATTTCCACAGTCCTAAGTTTGTTACTGAGTAACTCAGGGGTAAGGTTTTGATCACTCATTTCCTCAATAGCATACCTCTTGCTGTCAAACTTTTGTGGTAATGATCTTAGAATTTTAGAAACAATCTCATTCCTATCATATGTAATACCATTAGCATGCAACTTAGTAACTATATTAGTTAAGTTCATGTAAAAGTCATCAAAAGACTCAGAGTCAGACATAATCAAAGAGTTGTACTGCTGGGTAAGCATTTGAGTTTTAGCAGCTTTAACTCTTGAGTCTCCTTCATGGGCAGTGATTAATGTGTCCCAAGCTTCCTTAGAAGTGGCACAAGATGAGATTCTCTTGAACTCATACTCATTAATAGACATAAAAATGGCATTCTTACCTTTATTGTTATTTCGAGAAATAGTTTTCTCTTCTTGGGTAAACTAACTTAAGATTTTCTTTACCCTCTCATCACTTCCTTCAATGGCTGGTTTAGTAGGATAAGTATATCCATTTTCAATAATGTCCCAGACATCATCTCCTAAAGTCCCTTGGATGAAGGCAACCATTCTTACTTTCCAGTAAGCAAAGTTGTTTCCATCAAAGAGTGGAGGTCTGGACAGATTACCAAACCTTTCATTCTTCTCCTCCATCGTTAGGTTTTTAAGAAAACGATTTCAGAAACACAATATCTTTTTGAAATAAAAGTTTACAGGGCTCTGATACCAATTGAAAAACGTTGCTAATGCCGTTTAATATAAGATTAAACTCTATAAGCAACTCCGAGATGTTTGTTGAAGAAACCCTTTTCTTTTGAAAATAAAACTTATAAACAACAAGATGTGTTTACAAAAACTTATATACGAGAGTAATCAAGACTTTGTAATCAGTTTTAAAACTAAGACAGTTTCAAAAATTCAGCTCACTATAGAATGAGATGAGGAGATGAAGATAATCAGAACACAAAGTTTTTAACGTGGTAAAACCTCTCCCAATAAAGGAAACATCCACGGTGACTTCTAAGTCACAAAAGTAAAAATCCACTAACAACAAATAACAGTTACAAACAATACAACATACATGCACACAAATCAACCTATTCTAAGTTTAGGAATATACCCCACTTGGTGTCCTTCTAACTTCTCATAGATCTGATTGTTGATGATGTTCTTCCAGTTTGATAACTTCCTTTTGCTTTAGCTTCCTTGCGTCGACTCAATAATCTTTGATCTTATTTACAACACTTCCAGTGTAGTAGTGTGTTAAGTGTTTGTGATGTGATTCCTATCAACATGCATGAACTCACACACACTTAGTTTTAAAGACAGTCATAGAAAATTACATATAAAGACTATATGCTGTTATTTTCTTTTCTTTCTTTCTTACAGAACTTGAAACCTTTTTGACCTTTAAATATATCCCAGATTCCACGGATATCTTGCTTCTAAATCGGTCAAGATCTTAATCAATCTCTGTTTTAAAAATACTTTTGAGATTGAAAATCTCCAAGTGTGAATCCAACTAGGTCAAGGTTAAGTTTCATAAGAAAAGAAACCATAAAACATTTTCAAAACTAAATCAGTAAGGATTTTCTTAAATAGAGAAAGAAACATGCAGATCTATTGAAATATAACATGCAGAGTGTAGATCTACAATTTCTATGAAAAAGAAATACAGATCTTCACACGAATGTTTAAGTTGATAATAAGATCACTAATTAAGAGGTTACAGCTTCAATATGAACAAACCAGTAAAACCACTTTCTCTCAAACACTCAAGGTTGTGTTTGGGGTTTTGTATATACGAAGGTTTGAATCAGATATGAAGTGTTTAGGGTTAGGGTTAGGGTTTGTCTAACACAGTTTTCTTTCTCTCTCTTCTCTCTTTTCTTTTCTCTCTTCTCTCTCACTTCTCTCTTCTCTCTATATTTTTTCTCTCAGAAATGACGAATGCGAAAAGTCTTGAAAGGTTGAGAATTAGAGGGCTTTTATAGGAGTGGAGGAAGGTTCTGGATAGTCGAAGGCAATCAAGGGCTGAGATTAAGTCTTCCTAATATTGACTTGATCCAAGGGTTATAAGAAGGCGGTGGTTAAGTCGAATGTGATTGGTTCACAGGATAGCACAAGGATAGGTTTAAAACACATGCAGGCCATCGATAAGGATTGATCTAACGATCAGCAAACCACCAGGCAACCCTCTCACATAACAAACACAAATTGATACATCAGGAACGTGACAAGTATTGGCCTAAGAGTGGCTTGCAAACGTGCGTCAAAGTTAATTACAGGCAGCACCCTGAAGTCTCTAGCGCATTTACATTCTACCCAATCAAACATTCCAATGAAAAATGATATTTTCAAAATACCATATTAACCCCACAAATTTTATAATCACACTTTTATTAATGAAAACATTATTTTAAAAATGTTTAAAAATTCCCAAAAAAATTATTAAAACAACTTTTTAAGGGGAATTTAACACACAATCAATTTTAAGCAATATATACACATGTATGCACTTCTAATGTGTGTAGTGTGATTCAATTTATACCTTCTTGGATTATTGAAGAGGATTAGAGAGATTAATTCTGAGGCTCTTTGGAATCTAGGTTAGACAACCAATTTTGTCACTATTTCCAAATTAGTTGAGCACTTATACAATATAGACTTAAGTAAGTCAAATGTATAAGGTGCTTCAGTTGATCGTCGACCAGGGAAGCTCATCCGAGGTAATGTATCTCGACCTCTTCAAAAAGTTGAAGCTAAGCGTTGCCGACCTGAAGGAAGCTATTGTCCCACTAGTTGGCTTCGCCGGAAAATTGACTATTCCATTGGGAAAAATCGTGCTGCTGGTAAGGGAAGGAAGTGTCTCCAAGATGATTGAGTTTCTGATGGTCGATATCGACTTGCCATATCAAGATATCCTTGGCAGGGGGTGGCTACATGCAATGAAAGCAGTCCCTTTGACCTATCATCTGAAACTCAAGTACGTGACTTAGCGAGGAGTAATGGATATTCACGGAGATCAGGCGATGGCAAGAAGGTGCTTCATAGCATCCATCCGTCCAAAACCAGAGAAGAGGGTTGAGAAGGCAAAAGAGATGGTCGAGGAGCCAGAAGGTTTGATACCTTTAAAATAGCAGTTGAGATATGGAAGTCCCGGAGTGGAGGAGATCAGGCTCCTCCCCTCTGAGAGGTTCGTTAAAAACTTGGAGGAGATACCAGCCGGTGGAATCAAGAAAGACAGGAGTTTCTTGATCGAGAATTCCCTTAGAGATCAAGAGAAGAAAGAATTGACGGTACTACTAAGGAGCAACCTAGACATTTTTGCATGGGAACCATACGAGTTGCCTGGCATTAATCCCAGTATGGTTTGCCATCGGTTACACGTCGACCCCACTTTCAGGCCTATCACGCAGAAAGCACGACGAACCGCGCCCAAGAAGGCTAAGGCCATAGAGAAAGAAGTTAAAAAACTGCTGGATGCAGGATCCATACGGGAAGTTCAATTCTCTAAATGGCTATCCAACCCAGTAGTATTTCCAAGGAGCAATGAGAAATGGAGAGTCTGTATAGACTTCACTGACCTTAACGGGGACAGCCCTAAGGACAATTTCTCCCCACTAAAGATCGACCAATTGGTGGACGCCACAGCAGCTCACGAGAGAATGAGTTTTTTGGACGCATATTCGGGGTATCATTAGATCCCCCTATATGCACCAGACCAAGATAAGACAACATTCATTACCACTGTCGGATTATACTGCTACAAAGTTATGCCCTTTGGGCTTAAGAATGCGGGAGCAACCTACCAGCGGCTGGTCACCAAAATGTTCAAAGACTAAATGGGAGATACCATGGAAGTCTACATTGATGATATGCTCGTCAAGAGAAAGAGGAAAGAGGACCATCTCTCAGACCTATCAAATACCTTCGTGATCCTCAGAAAATACCGAATGAAGCTCAACGCAAGCAAGTGTTCCTTCGGTGTCCAGTCAGGAAAATTTCTAGGATATTTGGTTAGCGAGAGAGGCATTGAGGCCAACCCGGACTAAATCGATGCGATCAACAGGGTACAGCCCCCTCGCACGATACGAAACATGGAGAAGCTCACAGGCATGCTCGTCGCTTTGAACCGTTTCATTTCAAAGTCCTCTCAGAAATGCAAGTCGTTCTTCCATCTCTTGAAAGGAAACAAGACAGTAGAATGGAATCAAAATGGCTCGCAAGCACTTGAGGAGCTCAAGGCTTACCTTAGCTCATCGGCTCTGCTCATTATACCTTAAGAAGATGATCCCCTATATTTTTATCTCGCCATATCCAGTCACGCCATTAGTTCTGCGCTAGTATGCAAAAAAGTAGGAGTGCAACACCCAGTTTACTATGCGATCAAGACCTTATTGGACACCGAGCAGCGCTACCTACCACTAGAGAAACTCACTTTTGCACTAGTGATAGCTTCGAGGAAACTGAATCACTACTTCGAAGCTCATACTATCATCGTCCTCACATCACACCCCCTTAAAGTAATCCTGTGGAAAGCAGACTTATTCGGCAGACTATCCAAATGGTCAGTCGAGCTCGGATGATTTGACATCCAATTTTAACCCAGGAATACAATCAAGGAGAAGGTCCTCATCGATTTCATCGCATAATTCACTGGCGAACAGCCTTGCGGCCATCTTCAACTAATGAAGCAAATTGAAGATCACCCATCAGTAGGAGTCTGGCGACTGTTCGTTGATGGAGCCTCCAACTCAAAGGGGGCAGGAGTAGGCATTGTGCTCATTACTCCAGAAGACACAATCCTCGAGCAAGGAATTAGGCTTGGATTTGAAGCCTCCAAAAATGAGGCAGAATATAAAGCTTTAATAGCCGACTTGCAGAAGGCACAGGCATTGGGGCCAAAGAAGCTATAGGTGTTCGGTGACTCACAATTGGTCTCCAACCAGATAAGTGGGGAATTCAACGCAAGAGACGAAAGAATGGCAACCTACCTCGCCTTGGCAAGGGAGCTAATGTCCAGCTTTGAGGAAGTCAGTGTCCAACAGTTTCCCAGAGGACAGAACAACCATGCCGATACCCTGGCAGCCCTAAATTCAGCAATCGATTCTGACTTAAAGAAGACGATTCCAATTGACTTCATCGCCCATCTGAGCATCAACCAGAGCGACGAGCTGCTACACATGCAACATATGCTCCAGATTGAGTCAGCACCCAGTTGGATGGACCCTTTGAGGGACTATTTGAAAGATGGTGCACTTCCAAACGATAAGAAGGCCGCTCATCGGATAAGAGTTAAAGCTGCTCGCTTTCACTTATCTCTTGAGGGAAAACTATAGAGGAAATCGTTCACTGGCCTTTACCTTCAATGTGTTCACCCGAAGGACGTCGAGCAAGTTCTACACGAGCTCCACGAAGGAATCTGTGGAAGCCATATTGGAGGGAGGTTACTAGCTTTTCGAGCAATAAAGAAAGGCTACTGGTGGTCATATATGCAAAGCGATTCTGCAGTATATGCTCGTAAATGTGAGAAATGTCAACTACATGCTCCTATGGTCCACCAACCTGCCACTGACCTAAAGTCGCTTACCAGCCCATGGCCTTTCGCCCAGTGGGGGATGGACATCGTAGGCCCTCTTCCTACCGCCACTAGCAACCGCAAGTATCTGTTGGTCGCAATAGATTACTTCACCAAATGGATCGAGGTAGAACCACTAGCAAACATCCGATATGCAGATATGATGAGGTTCATATGGAAGAATATAATCACCTATTTTGGAATCCCCAGAACTATCATCACCAATAACGGAACACAATTCGAGAGTGGCCCTTTCCAAAACTTTTGAAAAGAACACAGAATCAGGCACTATTTCAGCTCAGTGGCCTACCCCTAGAGCAATGGTTAAGCCGAAGCATCCAACAAAATAGTGATCGATGGGATGGAAAAATGACTAGAGCGAGCCAAAGGCGCGTGGGTAAGTGAGCTGCCACATATTTTGTGGGCCTACCGCACCACCCCATGACGAGCAAATGGGGATACCCCATTCTCACTAACGTATGGAATGAAAGAAATCATCCCCTTGGAAGCTGGCCTTCTAACCATGAGAACCACCCTTGTCGACCAAGGCCAAAATGATGCAGCATTAATCGTTGAACTTGACCTAACTAACGAAAGCAGAGAACTAGCCCTAGTAAGGCTGGCGAGCTATCGGCAACTGCTCATGAAGCACTATAACAAAAAGGTCAATCCAAGGGCATTCCAAGTTGGGGACTACGTCCTAAGTAAAGTCCTTGGCAGCGCAGTAAAATCATCAGATGTCAAGCTGGGTCCAAATTAGGAGGGACCATTCAAAGTAGCAAGGAACGACCTACAAGGAGCCTATCACTTAAAAAAGATGGAGGTAAGAGAGATACCCCGAGCTTGGAATGCAGCCAATCTGAAGAAATTCTACTTCTAGTTTTTTTTTCATTCATCTTTTATCGCATTTTTGGAATTGGAAACTCAGTTTTTATTGCTTAATAAAAGATTGTTTGCCAGTGATATTCTAAAGTGTTAATTTTATATTATGAACTTTATAACTTGCACACCTTTTCCAAGTGATAGGCATATTACTAAGTATGCAAAAGTAGGGAATCACCCTCCTCAGGTCTTCGTTATGAAACACGAACAACCTCTTAGCATTGCCCATGGTAATCTATAAAGCCCTACAGGGGACCCTTAGGAAGTTTGGCCAAATTGAATTGGTCGCCAAACAATGTTTGGCTCCAAAAGCCTGATCGGATGGAACATCCAACACCAGGTGCATCCTCGCCATTGCCATACTTAGGCCTAAGGGAGTGTGACGACATGAACTAAATGGTAAAGTAGGGCAGAATGGTATCTTATAAGTATATTGGAATGGGAGGACAATCACTCAATAAAATAATCCTACCAATCTAGTCAGCCACGAAGGGACCAAGATAGTTAAGTGAGAAATAAACGAAGTAAGAAACATACAACACATGTTTAGTCAGCAAGATCACCCAAAGAATAGATATTATATTAGTTCATCACATTTATAATGAGAATATACAACACGAGTGTGGTCGGCAAGATCGCCCAAAACATCGATATTACATTACTTGATTACATATACAATGAGTTGCATTCGGTAAAATCTGAATGAGGCTGAGGCCTCTGAACAAGGTAATCAGCCACTTGTGCTCTTAGGCTATCGTCCCGATGAGGATCCAATTCCTCCTCGACCTCATTCGTGTTTGGCTCTAATAGCTGTCTGGGGATATCATCGATAGGGATCCATTGGTCGTCCCTTCTGAATGGATTAGGCCTCAAAGTTGAAGGAGATATCTCATGACGGTACTAAAGTACTGAGTTCCTTGGGACTTACAGCTCCTTAAGGTCACTCAATCATCCCCTAATAAAGGCGAGCTCTTTAAACTCTGTCAGCCTCGTCGGATCATCTGTCCAACCTTGGTCGTAACCATCAGCCCACACTCATCGATGTCCTTTTTTGAACAGATGCCTGAGCCGTGTAACATCCCTTTGAAGCCCAATAGCAATCACGTATGCTCGACGGACGTCTTATTGAAGCTCTTCCATCTCCCTAGCTGGACCCTATGTATCTGGACCAGCTCACGGAGAAGCCGATGAGGTAGAACCTCATAAGACTAGAGGAGCACATCTCGGCTCTCTGCCAACTCGCAGAATAGACAATGAAGAGGAACCTCATAAAACATGAGGTGCGACGCTCGGTGCATGCTTCCTGAGCCACAACACCTCCCTCCTCAGAGTCTCGTTCTCTTACTGAAGAATTTCCCCAACTTGATTTATTGATTTCAGAGGAATCTAGGAGCTTAGCTCTCAAAGTTTTCACTTCTTCTTGTACTGAGCCACCAACTTCTTTCACCTCTGAAATTTTTCCTTCAGTTTGGCGACGAGCTCAGACTGGTCGTTAAAGATCTTATTTCTTGACCTGCGAGATGTGCAAATCCTAATGAAGGCCTGACGAACTTGGGTGCTCGCGTTACGTCCAAGTATCATTCCCAGTTAAGAGGTGGCGGGTATATACACGTCTATATCAATCAACTACAAGCTATACAAGTAGTAAAAAGCAGAAGAATCATTGCCCAGAAAATAAAATACTTTCATTTCATTAAAATAAAAGGGTACAATTACATCAGTTTGTTTAGAGAAGTACAAGTAAAGAAAAAATACAGATAATTCCTAAGAGGAAGTTGGTTGCTTTCCCTTATCAGCAGCAGTAGGATCATCTCCCTCAGAAGGAACAACTTCTATTCCCCGAGAAGGAGGAGCATCAATAAGAACAGTCTGGGAGGTGGGAGAAATACCTTCAACGGCCGGGGTAGGAGCTTCGTCTATAACAGGCTTGGCGCCTGGATCATTCTCATCGAACAAGGGTGAGTCAGTATCCACCCCGGTAGCCAGAAGAGCCTTGTTCCAGCCTTTCTTGAAGTTTAGACGGCTGATATAGCCTATTTGAGCATCAACATCCTCATATGCGACAACCCACGCAGAATTATACTAACTTTCCTTAATGGTGGCTGCCTCGGACTCCATCCTCTTTAGCTTCTCTGCCAGCACCCTATTCTCCTCGACTACGGGTAGCTTTCTCGTGCAGACCAGGTCATAGGACTACCTTAGCTTATTCAGCTCCTTTCTCGCCACTTCCTTCGCTCTATTAGCTTCAGTAAGGGCGAGATCAGAGGACTTATGGGCTTCACTGGCAGCCTTCAGAATGACCTCCATCTCGACGCCTTTCCCCTTTAGTTCAACATTTTTGCTTTTCCAAAGCCGCATTCCTACTCACCAGCTCATCGCGAGTACGGTAAAGAACAACGAATTCGGTCACAAACTGCAAGGAAATAGGGAACATTAAAAGAAAGCCTTGAACACAAAAATACGAGTATTGAAAAATGGAAAGAGACTTACCAATGCTAGCCTATGACTCGCTTATAGAGCTAACTGGTCGGTCCCTATTGCATTCTATCAATCAGCAGTCAAGATCGCTATCTCGAGCAGCGCAGGAGCCAGTTGGGGAGAGGTGGCGATCGAGGCCCCCTCGAACAACGCGAACACGGGCACTAAAGCTTGGCCAGCCTTCATCCTCGCATCCACCATCCTTCTCTCCTCTTCTCTCTCCTTATCCCTCTCAGTTCTCTTCTTCTCCTCCACCTTCTTTTTCTCTTCAGCCTTCTTCCTCTCCTCTTCTTTCTTTCTCTCTCTCTCTCTCTCTCTCTCTCTCTCTCAACTATTCTTCCTCTTTTCTGTTCTTCTGTTGCTCATTGGCAGTAGGTTGAGAGCTAGTGGAAACTTCTTCACTAACAGACTTTTACTTCTTCGACCTCCTCGAGAGAAGAACATCATCCTCATCCTGATCATCCCTGATCAGATTTCTTCTGGGAGGAATCATTTTTGCCTCGCTAGAACTGTTCGACTCGTCAGAAGACTCTTTAACCTCAGAAACCTCTTTCGAGCTAAAAGAACCTTCACTACTAGAGCTTGCCTCACTGGAACCACCTTCATCACCTCCCCTAATATCACTTTCAGAACTGCTATCTTCCTCGTCCAACTGGATGGGGTCCATAACAACTTCTTCAGTAATATCATAATTAGGAATGTTGTCCATAGGCTACACAATGAAACTTTACCCAATGTTCTTATACTTCATAAGAAAAGCAGCTGATCGGGGATGTTCACCGTCAGCCAAAGATTCTCTAATATTCCAAGCTTTAATCAGCTCGACAACTCGAACCTAACTAAGGGCAGGTTCCAAGTTCTTTGTCCTCGCTGAAAGGATAACAGAAAAATATTAGAAAAATCAAACATTAACAGAAAAACAAAAGAGCAGAGCAAAGGCTAACGTTACCTATGTACTCATCTCCATGAAAGGGGACCGTGAATCTATCAGACCTCGACCCCTCAGTATGGGGGGAAAACTGTCAATTTCTAGCAAGGAAACCCTCTTATCAGTAATCCTTATGGGAATCATGTAGGTCTACTACCAATACCCTACCAGGACTCCTGGCCTTGAGGTAAAGAAGGCCAGAACTAGTTCGAGAGAGGGAATAACAAAAAAAAAATTCAGCAAGCCCTAATTTAGTGCCATAAAGTTGATTTATTCTATGGAAACCATTAACTATCTTCCAAACATTTGGTGAGCAATGTGCAGGAATGATATTGAAGTAGCCGAAGAAGTTCAAAAACAAATTTCTCGGGGGAAGGTGAGCCCCCCTTGGGACAGCAACAGGATGTGAATCCAATGAGCGTCCTCTATCCCTCAAACATTCTTAGGGACAAAGGCACACGCAATTTCTACCCAATCTCGAATATTATAGAACTTCCTAAACTCTGACACAGACCTATTGCATATCTTCGTCATTTATAAGCCCTAATTATAAATTCGAAGCAAATTCAACAGAAACAACACAGAGAGAGAGCAGAGGAAACTTACGGGATGAAGATTTGGCTTGGACGATGCAATATCACAAGCCCAGACGACGAAGAAGATTGAAAGAAAAGTAAACGAAGACCTGTAGAGAAGGGCACAACAGCAGAAGTTTGAAGAAGATGAGAAAATATGAAGAAGCTTGGAACGATGGTATGAAAATGTTGTTCCAAGTGACATTTTAAACATTTCTAATCATATCGCACGAGACTCAAAGCAGGCTGCCGCCAAAATTAAGTAGAGAGATCCAATCCTGGGAAAAGTTACACAATTTACAAGAGAGCCATTATGACAAATTATTTAAACTTATTGAGCCCGAATTGTGGCCCAACAAATTTAGGGACAATTGTGGGTACCTCGATTTGCCATCACGGACCTAGACGAGTAGCCCAATAGAAACGGCCCAAAGTCTGGGCTCCTCGCATATCAACTGAATTTGGTTATGACTTAGTCTACTCCTAAAATCTCGTAAGGAGATGATATTCTAGGAGTAGAAGGTGGACGTAGGGGAGTCCAACACCCCCACTCCCCATAAAAAAACATGTATATAACAAACCCTAAGCCTAGGGCAAAATGCATGCAATATATTCTCTGTAAAACACTTCTCGGAGTTGATAGAAATACTATTGAGAGCACCATCGTGGATGTAGGCATTCTTGTTGAACCATGTACATACTATGTTGTGTGATTGACATTTTTTATTCTCTATTCTCTTTGGTGATTGCGCTTTTCTCATTAATTTGTGTTGAATATAATTGTCACCATAGATGCTAATATTTTCTTTTATATTAAGATGATTGGATATTTTAGAATTATGTTTTGTATTGTTTCGTTATTAGTGGAGAACATTACTATTTTGATCATATAGTTGTTGATATTTTTTGGGGGGTTAAAAGTATATAAATGGTGACTAGTTAATATAAACAGTTCATACATTAATTTATGTTGTGTGATAATTTAGTGACATCGTAACATGCTTAATATTTGTAAATAGTCAAATTAAAGTTCGCGACATTTTTCTATTAAATGTCGGCATAAGTTTGTTCAAGAATTAGCAAAAATGGTATCCAAACGTTTTTATAACTGTTGGAAAATTGAAAATCTCGATGTTTTTTATTTAAATGTGGTAAATGGGGGACAAAGATTAGCAGATAATAAACATTTTTAAAATGTCAATATAACATATTCTGACGTTTATAATCAACGTCGTTCATTCCTAACTGTGGCACCGCCAATTGTTGGGAAAAACATTGGGATATTTTTTGTAGAAGATTTTTTTTTTCTGACATTTTTTAAATATTGTCGAATCCTAATTCTCTTGTAGTGGCACACACTAAGAACCTAAAATATTAAGAACACAATGTCAACATATAATTAATAGAATACAAATATATGGAGTGGAGAGCTTTCATATTTAATATTTTGAAGCTCCAAATGTGCTCCAGAAGGGAACATGTTTTATGTTATAGAAAACTAAGAAAAATCTTTCCAAATTGAAGCTTCTTATTCTCTATGCCATCTCTTTTCTTTCTCATTTATCTTCTACACCATCTCCTTCTTATTCTTGCCCTACTAAACCACCTTATAAGCCTGAGTTATCTAGTCCGTTACTTGAGGAAAATATGGAGATTGATATTGATGTTTCCAACAAAGCTAAACCAATTTCCTACAAGGATATACTTGTTCATGATTCAAATCACACTTCTTTTCCTTATTGAATGGATAGTTTATATGATATTGATAAGGTAAGAGGGTAGTCCCCTTGAAACCTGGGAGTATAGTAATATCGATAGAGGCTTAACCCTATAGCTATGATAATAAATGATAACCTAAATACTCTTAACAATGACAAATGAACACAAAATATTGTATATAATAAACACTCAGATTGAACTCACAAATCTCTCGTGAATAACTCAAACGGTAATAAAGGGAACTCATAAACAACTCATTCAAAGGGAGAGATAAGTAAGCACCCTATATACACCTTGGCAGGCAACCAACACACCAACAACTTTCTCAATATACAAATTTTGCAGGAGGACCTTGTTTTATCAATAATCATTACCTAGCGGTTTTCATATGGAAAACAAATTAGGTTTTCTAAAGAAATTATTATTAACATGAGCTTGTGGGTACAAATCCTGAATTTCCATTGGAATTCTATGATAATTTTCTTTCAATATATTGCCAAATACTTAAGCACTCTTGTTAAGTTAGATGTTCGTACTAGTTCCACTAAAAGAGCAAGATATGAACGAATGTGTGTTGAGTTTAATCTTACTAAACCTCTTCCTTCTACTGTGAAATTTGGTGGTTTTATTCAAGGATTAGCTAATGAGTTAAAAACTCACATATGTGCAAATCGTGGTATTGTTGTTCGTCACTCAATTAAACAATGTAATTTTCTTCCTAAACCTCTTTTAGAAGTAACAATTACAAAACCGGAGGTGTCAAAGGACAAGAAATGATAGACAGTTATAAGAAGACCTGTCACTATTTTGAAAAATAGGTTTGAGGATCTAGAAGTTGAAAATCAACTTTTTTTCACTTAGATAATGTTAGCCGACCTCTCAATTTTTTTTTGTGCGCAAAAAATATTTCTTACATAAAAGATTTTGCTGAAATATGAGGTCATCATCATCATTATCCTTTAAAATATTCGAAAGCCAAAACCCACTTAACTACTACTACATCATCTGCTATTATCAATCCTACAGTTGAGATGCATTCTCTTCCTTTGAATAAAAATTTGACGGCTATAGGTGTCCAGAATGTTCCTAACATAAGTTCCAAATAGTCTAAGCCCTGTTAACAAAGCTACTCCAAACATAGCCGATAGCACAATTACTTAGCTCGTAATAAATCTCATCGGAAAACGGATCTAATTAAATATTTAAAAGTTGATCTCTCACCTACTTTGCATGCATGTTCTCTGCCAAAACGTAGAACTACCACACACAAGGATTATGTCAACACAATTGATATCATTATAACCTACCTCTTATCAACTATAACCTTTCTTCCCAATACTGATATCCAACATAAAATCAATTTTATTAACACATTGCATCCCATTTCTTCTTCTACAAGCCATAACCTTCCTCAAAGCCTTGTACCGGATACTGCTCATTATAGAGAATTCAACTCATCAACATCTCCATCGAATATCAACCAAAATCACTCACCAAACCATTAACCACCAATAGATTCTCGCACTCAAGCTCAAGCAAGGATCCTAATCGATCCCCCACCTGGGTTTTAACCCTTATATGCGAGAATGAACCACTGGAACATCCTGGATTTTAATTCACAACTGAATCAACACAATGGATCAGACCTACCACATATGTAAAAGAATCCACAAAACCTACATGTAGGAAATTAAGGTTACGAAATGCAAGACCAACTCCTAATCTTAGGAGCAAACACCTTCTTATTTCCGCCACTTCATATCCATCCTCACCTTTTTCATTTTCAAATAAGCACAAACAGACTGAAATTATAACTAGATAAAAACAACGACCCCTTTCTAACTCACCTACAATAAGTTTTTAAAATTCGTACTTCTTTAGAGGCAAATGCCATAATACCTCATGTTGATACCAAAATTTACCACCTTAGGTGGACCAATTATAAACCAACACATGTCATCCAATGTGACTTAAATCCAAGTCAGCTTGATGCAAAAGACCGACCAACAAGGAAGCCCGACCAACAAGGCATCCCGATCGTAAGGACACAAATTTCCAATTAAGTTCGTTGTAAGTTTTGGCGCAATTTCGGACAAAAACATTTGAGTCATAGGATAGAGTTATTGATTATCCTTCAAGCCTATGACACATTAAAGTTGAAGACGTAGCGACCAAGTTCATAAAGCTTCATCAAATGTCGTGTTTGTAGTGCCTCGTTTCTATGTCATCAACAATGTTCCGTTTACTCCTAAGGTATGAACGCATTTTAATATACATATATATATATATATAGGATCTTGGAACATATTTATATTGGGTGTACTTTATTTTTAAAACTGTTGTTTATTTTCATAAATATTTTATTAAAACTTTAACATAAAGTATATAAGTTTCTGGCTAAAAATTGAATTTTTTAAACTTTCTGGAAGTTCGTTCGAACGAGTTTGTCGTTCAACAATGTTGTTCAAACGAGTTTGCCAACAAGTTCCTAGATTGGCCACTGGAATGTCGTTCGAAGTATCGTTCAAACGAGAATGATGGGTTGAACGAGATATCCAATAAGATTTCTAACGAGTTCACACTGGAACTTCGTTAGAAGCTCGTTCGAACGAGACTTCGTTCGAACGAAAATTTCATTCGAACGAGATTTGGCGGGAACAGATTTTTGGGCAGTTTTTAACAGTTTTTCCCCATTTTCCACTTATTTTTCCCATTATCTTTTGACATAACTTCTTAAGTGCGGAAATCAACTTTTCTAATTAACTTTTTCACTATCCTACATCTCCTATAGAGAGTTTTGAGAGTTCATCTTTCCTAACAAAAAGTTTAAGTTTAAGTGTTAATTTTTCCAAGAAAAATCTTTTAAACACTTTGTTTCACCCATATTGTTTATTCCAAGTCTTTTATATATATATATATACATTGCTTGGAGTTTGGCACCAGTTTATCTCTACATATTGATGAAGATATTGTTTGGGTTTTCTTCTATATCCCACAAAGAAGAAGAAGAATTTTATGTTGATTTATCCACTTGGAGAAAGGCTCCTAGTTCGGGTGACGGTGACCATATATAGTCCGATCGGTGGATTCTGAGACCGCGGTGGAGCTCTGTGGTTATTCACTAGGCAGAGGTGTCTACAAGAAGGAGCGTCGGGACTTGATAGGGATCGAGTCGAGTGTTGTAAGACTATTGTCTTGTATTTGTATAAACCATACTTAGTGGATTTGAGTCTAGGGTCGTCCGAGATTTTTTTTCCCGTTATGCGTTTTTCCTCGTACATCGCGGCGTAGTGATTCGTCGTTTAATTTTATCTTGCTATATCACCTAGAATGCATGCTTAGGTAAAAAGATGAAATTTGGGTTAATCACTACTTATGTTTAATTTGGTGCTATATTAATATTGGGTAATGTTTATGTTAATTTAATTCAAGTCATTAATTTGATTTGGTAAAATTTGGTTTGGCCTAATTTGGAAATATTGAAAATATGACTTAGGCAAATTTCTAGGACTTGGGTTAATTTAATTGGGTTTAAGTGATATTTAAATTGTGTGTGTGTAACATCACATTTTACTTGGTTTAATTTTAAATTTGAATAGAAATTAAAATTTGTTTATTTGTTTTGAATTGAACCACCATCTCACGCTTTCGCATATATTTCAAAGGAAATTACTTTAGAATTTTAAAATTGGGGGCCTATTGCACCAACAAGTGGTATCAGAGCCAAAAACGATAAATTACTTCGTTAAGATCCTTTAAAAAAATTTAGCTAAGTTGGAATTTTCCCTATTGTCAAAATTTACTATTTTTGATGGTTCTAATTACGCGTACTGGAAAGCGTGTATGAAATCGGCACTTAAATCTATCGACGAGAGGGTTTGGTTATTTGTAGTTAACGGGTGGTCTCCACCAACTCATTTAGTAGATAATGAACGTGTTCCCAAACCGGCCGATAGATGGAGTGAAAATGAATTTAAACTTTCAAATTTTAATTCTCGTGGTTTAAATTCCTAGTTTAGCGCGGTCACCCCAGATTAATTCTGTCACATTATGACGTGTGAAACCACTAAAGAAGCTTGGGATATTTTACAACTCACTCATGAATGTACAAGTATCGTAAAAGCTTCGAAACTCCAAAACGTCACCACTCAATTTGAAACCATCAAAATGAACGAAAAGAAACTTTTGATGAATTTTATGCTAGACTTTTCGATATTGTTAATTCATCCCTTAACTTGGGAGAGAAAATACATGACAACCGAGTAGTAAAGAAAATTTTAAGGTCCCTACCCGATAGATTTATTTCAAAAGTGACTGTTTTAAATTCTTTAACAACTTTAGCCTCTGCGAAATTAGAAGAGCGTGTAGGGTGATTTACAAACCTATGAACTGTACATGTATTCCTCTAAAATTGAAAAGAAAATTGAAAAGGGCATTGCTTTAGAATCCCGAAAAGAGGAAAAATAAGTAGTGGAGAGCGAGAGTCATAGTGACTCGGAAGATATGGCCTTATTTGCTAGAAAATTTTGAAAGTTTCTTAAAATTAACAAAGATAAATTTAAAAATGATTTTAAGAAACTTGAAACTTCTAAGCATGACAAAGCCGAGAGGATCCCTAAAACTTCTAAAGAAAATTTAAATAGGGGCGAGTCAAATAGGTGTTTTGGTTGTGAAGGGTATGGCCCTAGGGCTTCTGAGTGCCCCACTAAACTAAGGAGAGAGGGTAAGCAACCAATGACTTTTAATGCAACCCTTAGTGATAGTGATATGGAAGAGGGGCCCGATTCCCCCACTAAGCCCAACTTTGTGGCTTTTATTGCTAGTCATGTGAGTGATAGTGAGAACTCGTCTATTGATGAAACCTTAACACATGACACTTCCAAGGTCATAGTTTATGATTCCCTTATTTTTTATGGTAGTGAGAGTGAAGAAGAAAGAGAGAGTGAAAATGAAGAAGAGGTTAATGTGAGCGAACTTCAAAATGCTTTTCGAGAATTATATGATGAATTTATTCAATTAAAAAGAGCAAATTTAAAGTTAGAAGCGAGTTTCAAAGAGCGTGTCAAGGTCGTTGATAATAGTGTGTTGGTTGAAGACCTTAGGGCACGAGAGAGATCTCTTCGAGAGAAGCTAGAATATATAGAAGGCGAGAGAGATAGCCTTAGAGGTTTAATGGAGTCAATGAAAAAGGAGCTTCTCGAGTTTGAAGAGAAAAATGTGTTGTTAGAGTCTAAAAATTTAGAATTAGAAAATAAACTAAAAGACTCTAGAAAAGTCAAATTTGATTTGAAGAGTCGTTCGGAGAAATTAGATAAAATTTTTGGAACGGTCCAAATTAAAAATGACACTTGTGGTTTAGGCTTCAATCCTTGTAATTAATCAACTCATAAAGCCAAAACCAACGTTTTAGGAGAATCGCCTAGGAAAGCCTTTAGAGATCACTCCTTAGGTAAATCTTTTCGCCGTAAGTTCAAGTTTTCACATTGTGGTCAAAAAGGTCTTCTTAGGAAATTTTGTTTTGATCTTAAACGAGTTCCTAGAAAATCCATAGGTAAGGCAACCGAGGTAGCCAAGATTCCTACACCCCGAGATCGTCATTTGTCATTAATTTGGGTTAGGAGATCCGACTTGGTAGCTTTACAAGATATCGTTTTTTATTCTCATTTACTTTCACATGCTTCCTCCCTTGCAAAATCTAAAGGTTGAATGTGTTAGTTTTTCTTGCATACTTTAGCTTTGGTACTTCATGCTATATTCTCATGCTAAATGTATGCTTGTTTAGTCATTTTCTAGTCTATGCTCCATGCTTAATCACATGCTAGAATAATGATGTTTGTTTATATTTTGTATTATATTTTCTTCATTTTTGTTTGCATTAAATAAAAATTGCAAAAAGATTTTTATTTATCATTTAGGTTTTATCTCTTGGTAATTTAACCTTAATGAAAAATTCAAATGATTTTTGTTTGTCTTTTGAATATATATTTTTATTTTTGGTTAAAAGTTTGAAAAACTCAAAAAAAAAGTTGGGTGTATTTTAGTTTGACACACTTTATGTGGAATATACTTGTGTTAGAATCCCATCTTTTTCGCTCCCATGTGTCTAGAACTTTTGGTTTACATTGGCAATCCTTATTGTGTTCTTTACCATGCTTACATAGAGTAGTTGGATTTTCTGTTGATATAATGGATTCTATTTTTATATGACTCTATCCATACATGCACGAGGTCTTATGAATGTTAATCGTCACATGTTATATTTGAGCTTTGTGAGATGTTATCCTACCAATATTGTCATCTACATGTTTGTGACCTAGGAGGACTAGTGCATGTCAAATTCCGTTGCACGTGAGATTTGTGCGAAAAATGAAAAATGAAAAATATAAATGTGCACGGGGAAGGGCTCCGAAAGCATTTATTATCCTTTGCAAATAGTAAGCCACCGTTTGCTTGGACCTAAAAGAAATATGTGGTCCAAAGGACTAACATAGAATATGGCATTAAAAGAAAAATAATTGCCAAGGCCTATGTTTGATTGATATATTCATTCAAAAATAATAAATGCGTATTGAGGGAGATTGGATGGTATATCAATGGTTTGCACAATGTTTGTTTATCCTAGATGTACTTTCAATGTCATGACTCTATTGGTTTGTAGAATCATCATCATGCTGGGCTTGTATGCATTATGTATGGTTGCTCATTGAGTTTAATCTATATTGTCACATGAGGTTATATTCAAATGTGACGAATTTTGCAATCAATTGAGAACTCCGTGAACATGTTTTAAGTGATTAGGTCTAAATTTAATTGCTACTAGTTCACACCCTAACACTTTCGTTTCCATATGACACATTTTTCCATACGAGTGCGAAAAGCTTATTCTATTTTGTGTCATTTTGGTGTTTATATTTATATATATGTGCGTGTGCATCTTTGGTATATCCAGAGTACATATATATATGATATTTTGTTTGGTCTTTGCCTTGCTTTCTAGTCCATCTATGCTCTAATTCATAATTGGTATCCATATTGTTGAATTCTTTGTTGATATCGCATGCTTAATACTTTATGTATCATATTGGTATCATTTTCTTGCATCCTAGTTGGTATTCGTTATTATTTATTGGATTAGTTATGATTTTGTTACTCATGTGCTTTAATGTTCTCATCACTTTATGCACCTTCGCATCTTTATCTTGTTATCCCATTTTATTTATCCCTTATTTAGATTAGAGGGTGTATATGCTTTAATTGGGGGAGATAAGTTAATTTTTTTAATGCTTTAGCCTTTGTTTGTTCCTGAACAAAAAGGGGGAGAATGATAGGGGGTGGAATGGTATCTAAACCTGTAATAATCGTACCTTAGCTTGGGGGAGATTTAACTTAGGGGGAGTCGCTATCTTTTTAGGTTGATCATGTTTGATAAAGGGAAGAATTAATTAAGGGGGAGTAATATTTTAATTGCACTTAATATTGTGATATTCCCTATGCGTTTAATGTGTTTGCTTAAGTGTGCAGGAATTCTTCTAAATGGAAATGATCATCATTGGGAAAAGATATTGATCCTTGGGTTGTTTGAGTCAAGCATTGTATTTTTATTTTGGGTGGATCATTTTTGTCAGTCTAGTAGAGTTTGACGGTCCTTTAGAATTTTTGTTTTGTTTTTGTCCCAGAATAGCCAAACGGGGAGATTTGTAAGGACACAAATTTTCAATTGAGTCCGTTGTAAGTTTTGGCTCAATTCCGGACAAAAACATTTGAGTCATAGGATAGAGTTATTGATCATCCTTCAAGCCTATGACACACTAAAGTTGAAGACGCAGCAGCCAAGTTCATAAAGCTTCATGAAATGCCGTGTTTGTAGTGCCTCGTTTCTATCAACAATGTTCCGTTTACTCCTAAGGTATGAATGCATTTTAATATATATATATATATATAGGAGCTTGGAACATAATTATATTGGGTGTACTTTCTTTTTAAAACTGTTGTTTATTTTCAGAAAGATTTTATTAAAACTTTAATATAAAGTGTATAAGTTTCTGGGCTAAAAATAGAATTTTTCAAAATTTCTGGAAGTTCGTTCGAAGTGTCGTTCGAACGAGTTTGCCAATGAGTTCCTAGATTGGCCATTGAAATGTCGTTCGAAGTATCATTTGAACGAGAATGATGGTCCGAATGAGATATCCAACGAGATTTATAACGAGTTCACACTGGAACTTCGTTAGAAGCTCGTTCGAACGAGACTTCGTTCAAACGAGATTTGGCGGGAACAGTTTTATGGGATGTTTTTCCCACTTTCCCACTTGTTTTTCCCACTATCTTCTGACACAACTTCTTAAGTGCGGAAATCAACTTTTTCTAATTAAATTTTTCACTATCCTACATCTCGTATAGAGAGTTTTGAGAGTTCATCTTTCCTAAGAAAAAGTTCAAGTTTAAGTGTTTATTTTTCCAAGAAAAATCCTTTAAACACTTTGTTTCACCCATATTGTTTGTTCCAATTCTTCTTTATATATATACATTGCTTGGAGTTTGGCACCAGTTTATCTCTACATATTGAAGAAGAGATAGTTTAGGTTTGCTTCTATATCCCACAAAGAAGAAAAAATTTGCGTTGATTTACCCACTTGGAGAAAGGCTCCTAGTTCGGGTGACGATGACCATATAAAGTCTGATCGGTGGATTCTGAGACCACGGTGGAGATCCGTGGTTATTCATTAGGTGGACTACAAGAAGGAGCATCAGGTCTTGAGAGGGATCAAGTCGATTGTTGTAAGTCTACTGTCTTGTATTTGTAAAAACCATACTTAGTGGATTTGAGGCTAGGGTCATTCGAAGTTTTTTTCCCGTTGTGGGTTTTTCCTCGTACATCGCAGTGTGGTGATTCATCGTTTAATTTTATCTTGCTATATCACCTAGAATGCATGCTTAGGTAAAAAGAGAAAATTTGGGTTAATTACTACTTATGTTTAATTTGGTTCTACATTAATGTTGGGTAATGTTTATGTTAATTTAATTTGGTAAAATTTGGTTTGGCCTAATTTGGAAATATTAAAAATATGACTTAGGCAAATTTCTAGAACTTGGGTTAATTTAATTGGGTTTAAGTGACACTTAAATTGTGTGTGTATCATCATATTTCACTTGGTTTAATTTTAAATTTGAATAGAAATTAAAATTTATTTATTTGTTTTGAATTGAACCATCATCTCACGCTTCTGCATATATTTCAAAGGAAATTACTTCAGAATTTTAAAATTGGGGGCCTATTGCACTAACACCGACCAACTGGGAAAATCGACCAACTGTCAAAAATCCAACCTGTACAGCCAACGAAGAGACATCAGTCATGCAACCTGTATAACAAGTGAAGCGAGAGTAGTAGTATATTTAATTCTCATTATGTATCGATGTGAATTCCTAAAAAATGAAGGCATTTCATCCTTTCACATGACAACCATGAGTACCCTTCTGAGGCTATAAATACATTGTATCACCCTCATTGCTAGAGATGAAAAAACAAATCAAGGCAGTCAATTCATAACAGTGGACGTAGGCTTTCCCATTAAGACGAACCACTTTAAAAATCTCTTTGTCTTACTTGTTTTTTTTATTTATATGTGATCAATAAATTAGGCCTAGTCTAGTTTTTTGCATCAACACCTCATAAACTGATCAACCTGTTAAAAAATCTTATCATTCCTTAAAGTTATAACATGGAATTCAGAATTATGGGTACCTTTTTACTCATTCAAATAATGAAATTACTGACTTCGAATGGAAGAGGAACTTATTGTAAAAAAATTCAAATTGAGGTTATTTACCATATGAATCAGCACAAGCCAAATATCGTGATTATTCTTGATAATCGCACCAAGTCTAGGAATAGAATGTTAATGGCATCATCTCTTCTATTTGATGGGTTTTCAAGCTTACTTTCTATGGGTGTTTTTGGGGGAATTAGGATTATGTGGAAAAACTCTTAGATCATGGTTTTTTATTATGATAAGTGAAGAGCGAGTGACTCATATTCTTCTTGAAATGGCTCCTCCTACTTCGCTAATTATGGACATTACTATCCACAATTATACATAACCTCAACTATGTAGGCAAGTATATGACTTTCTTGTATCTATCCATATGAATATTAACTTTCCTTGATTAATTATTAGTGACTTTAATTCTATTCTTTAGCCACAAAAAAAAATAGGAGGAACTCCTTTTCGTTTAACAAAACTAGTGAATTTAAAAATTGTGTGACTGATTGTCAGTTGATGGATTTAGGGTTTTTTGAGCCTATTCGTACTTGGACAAATAAACATACTTTACAAATTCCCATTCATGAAAGACTTGATAGGTTGTTATGTAATGATAAATGGAATAATCATTTTCCAAATATAAAGATTTGACATTAAGTTAACGCCACTTCAGATCACTACCCCTTACTGTTAGATATATACCCTAACTTAAAAATTCACTCATTGTTCTTATCAAGGGTTGGTTAAATAATGTTGGGAGGAAAATGTTAAAGGTTCATGGCCTTACCAATTCTCCAAAAAAGATAGTATAATTCAAAAGAGATTTAAAATATGGGAAAACAAATTTATAGTAAAGCTGAAACTTAGATTAATAGTACTCAACAACAACTTTATTTACTCGTGATCAACTTAGAATTAATTTAGTTAATAAGTTATGAACTAGAGAAAGGTTTCTTCAAGACAAACTTAATATTTTTTATATATTCGGGGGAAATATTTCGGAAACAAAAATCTCGGCTAAACTGGCTTCAAAATGGTTATTTGAATACTAAATATTTTCATGCTTCACTTAATCACCATAGGAAATGTAATACTATCAATTCTATTTTTGATACAATTAAAGGGTGAATTTTTTATATTAAGGAGATTGAAAAAGAATTTTGTATAACTTATTTACAATTATTTCAAAGTTCTAATACATCTAATGATTTTAATGGTTTGGGTCCTGAACCTCTTATTTTAAATTGTAATGGTTTGCAGAATTTAAACATTCCAATAACAAATTAAGATATTGAGAATATTGTTTGGAATATACCAGTCTAACTATAATTTTTTTTAAAGATCACTGGGATATAATTGATTGTAATATAATTAACATGGTCAAGGCCTTTTCTCATTTTGGTCATATTTTAAAAGAGATAAATCAAACTCATTTGATATTCAATTCTACAATTAAAATTCCAATTAGAATAACTCATTTTAGATCTATTAGTCTTTACATTGTTATCTACGAAATTATATTAGCTCTACTTATGCAAACACTTAGATTTATTATTAATAATATTGCTTCTAATCTTCAAAATGACTTTTTAAAAGACACCCATATCCATGACAATATTTTATTAACCCGTAAAATGCCTGATTCCATTAGAATTTCAAAGTCTAAAATTAGTGGGGTGGCTATTAAATTAGATTTATCTAAAGTCTCTGACCAATTAGAATGGGATTTAATTCGCAAAGTTCTACTGAATTATATTTTTTTGATAATTGGGTAAATATTATTATGAAGTGTGTATCAACCACTAGCTTTAAAAATGTTATTAACGGTAATATCTCTGATTATTTTCTACATTCTAGAGGACTTCATCAAAAAGACTCATTATCACCTTCTTATTTATTTTGTCTCTAGATACTTTATTAAGAACCTTATTAGATGCTACTTCTACTACAATTATTTCACTTTTACGTGCGTCAAAATCGGGATCTCAAATTGAAGCTTTAGCTTTTTCTAATGAGTGTGTGATATTTTTCAGACGGATAATAATATTATAAATCTTAAAAATATTCTCAAAAAGTTTTGTACTCTGTCTCATCAATCAACAAATAAAAATAAATTTTCAGTACTATTTTCATAAAGTTGACAATGTTAGACAAAGACAAATTATAATTGTTTTGGACACGCCTATTTAAAAAGGACCAGATAGATATTTAGGAATTATTCATATCACTGGTTATGTAACAAAAACCTTTTTTTTAAATCTTATGTTAAAAATTGAAAGCAAAATCAATAATTGCTACAATAAATTCCTTTCTTATTAAGGTATACCAATCCTTATGAAAATGATTTTATTAACTTAAAATATTTATACATTATCTTCCTGTAAAATGCCTCTTTTTATTATTCAATATTTTAATTAAAAAATTAAAAAGTTTTTCTCGAATTCATCTGAAGAGGGGAAGAAAAATATAATTTGCATTGGACAAGTATAGCACCTCCAAAAAATTTAGGTGGTCTACATTTTAAAATTTTAAAAATTATTAATAAATGTTATATGCATAAACTTATTTGGAATCTTTATAATGAGGACACCAATCTCTGGGCACTCGATTTTGAAAATAGATATCATAAAGAAACCAATATTTTAAACGCTAGGAACTTTTTTAGATCTTCTTGGGCTTGAAAAGGGATTTTTTTTTTAGCTTGATACTTTAAAAAATGCCTTTTTGATCTATCAGTAATGGAGACTTAAATTACTGGAGAAAATTGGGAGAAAAATACTAATCTTATTAATAATGTTAAATTTAGTTTGCCGAACATAATATGATAAAAGTCAAGGATTAAAATTTTTTTAATTTATCATCATGGAATATCCAAAAACTTAATCTTTTTTCATGGATGATGTTATAAAAAATTATGTTACTAGAAGTGACACAGATATGTGCGCTCCGGATAAAATCGAAAAATGACTCTCTATTAAGTTAAAATATTATTGGCTTTATTATAATAAATTTAAACCGATATTACCTCAAATTCCGTGGGCAATAATATGGAAGTTACCTTATAATAAAAAAACTAAATCGTTAATTTGTTTTATTTGTTATAATTCTCTTCCCACGGCTGATATTCTTTTTAGAATCCAAATATTAGCTAATGATAATTGTTTACTATGGGGAGAAAAGGATGCCAATAAGCATTTTGCTATTAATTGTAATGTTTTTAGTGTTAATAGGGATCAAATTATCAATTTTCCTACTGATATTTTAGAAGGTATTACTCAATCTATTAAATAAATTATAATAGCTCCTTTTGAAACTCAATTAAGTGATTTATTTTACTTTACGAAGACTTTTTCAAGCTAGGAATGCAACTATGTTAAAATGATCCTATCCAACCTTATTTAATTAAAAAAATAAACTTGAAGAGTTCAAATATGATAAAGTTGAAATATGGGCTATAAGATATGGATTAAAACTTTCTAGGATTAAAGGGTTCTTAGTATTCATAATGAAACCGATTTTATGTCTACTTATATGTTGTGGTCGCGTTTCGACCAACAGGTACCTCCAGAAGCTACCGAAGGAACTCCTTGAGTTAATAGCATGCTTTGACATATTTTATATCTGATTTTGTTATCGTGAATGCAATGACATAGAAAATACTTTGGCTTTTTCTTTTCATTGGAAACCTATCTTTTGATGCTTGTTTTACTTATTCTTCGAACTTCTTCTATTAAAGTCTTTGTTTTGATAGTTTTTGTATTGGTCTTGATCGTTTCATTACACTAAAAAAGAAATATGACATGGTTTAAAACCATCTTAAACCCAATACGGCATGGTTTAAAATCATGCCAAAATTACAGTTGCTAGATTTTCTGGAAAGGTTTAAATCCGTGTCAGATTTCCAATCTGGCACGCTTTTAAACCGTGTAAGATATTGAATCTGACATGCTTTTGGCACGGTTTAAACCGTGCCATATTTATATTTTTGGCACACTTTTGGTACGTTTATAAAGCGTGCCAGATTGTTCCATGATCGTAATCAAATTTCACAATTTGTCATGGCTTTAAATCGTGCCAGATTTTTCAATGAATAAAAAAAATTATTTGAAAACAAATCAGTGAATTCCAGATTTAGTAGGAAAAATATTTATTATTTGGAAAAAAAATCTAGAAAATTCACAATTTGCGCATCTCGCAAGTTGTGATAAACTAGTGTACATATAAACTTCAAAATATTACAAGTCTTAATAGTTCATAGACCAGAAAAATGGGCAAAGTTTTCTCTATTTTCTAGACATTCTAAAACCCGTTAATATAAAATATGTGTAATGTAGGGCCCACGCGACCATAAAATATAACAATAAAAATATAAAAGCCTGCACGACCATAAAAGTTGAAATAAAATTACAAAATTCGGCACAACCATAACGCATAAAAAAAGCAACTTGAATATCAACGACATTAAATAAAAAAATCTTCTTATTGTAAACCATTGACTTTTTCATGTGTTCGATGTGTATAAAAGCTAACGATAAAATGTCATCTTGCAAAAATATAGGATATGAAAAAGAGATGATATCAATAACCAAGTAATTTTTTAAAAAACATAATCAAGCTAAGAAATCGCATTTTCGAGTTGCATTGATCATGTGCTAGTTGTTCGTGCCTCTTGCGGGGCCGTTTGGGGGCTGGTTTGGATTTTTACCCTTTAAAAGCATGTTTTAAAACCTAATTCTAGATATTTTTAAATTATTGGTATATTCTCAAATTGAAAGTACCGTGATCACGCAGTCAGTTCCTACGAGTTACATTGGTCCCGTGTGAGGTGTTCGTGTCTCTTAAGGGACCGTTTGGGGGTTGTTTTGGGTTTTAGCCCCCTAACGAAGTGTTTTTATGCCTAAATCTAAATACTTTCAAATTAGCATCATATTCTCAAACTGGGTATCCCCTGATTATGCAGTCAATTTCTACGAGTTACATTGGTCACGTGCGAGGTATTCGTACCTCTCACGGGCTATTTGGGGGAATTTTTAGGTGTTTGTCTTCTAATGGCATGTTTTTAAGGCTAAATCTAGATATTTTAGTATTATCATCATATTCTCAAATCGAGAGTCCTTCGACCACGCGATCATCTCCTAAGAGTTACATCGGTGTCATGCGAGGTGTTCGTGCCACTTACATTTGGGGGTTATTTTGTATTTTCGTCCTCTAACGGCATGCTTTTAAACCTAATTATAGATATTTTAAAATTATATTCATATTTACAAATCGAGAGTCCAGTGACCATGCGATAGTTCCTACGAGTTACTTTGGTCCTATGCAAGGTGTTCTAATGAGGCCGTTTGGAGGCTAGGGGTTTTCGTGATCTAACAATATATTTTTAAGCCCATGTCTAGATACTTTCAAATTATCATAATATTCTCAAGCCGAGAGTTCCATGTGAAGAAAACTTTTACAAAATGAATATGATAATGATAATTAATTGAGAATAAATACCTAAGATATTAAAATGAGTATTAAAATTTATTGGTGACAAAATCTGCGGGAGCCGACAGTTTAAACGGGTCAACTGGTGTTTATGTCGTGTCGTGTCTGGAACCTCGTTATATTGCAGGATCGACAGTTTAAATGGATCAGCTGACTATTGATAAGGGGAATGTGTATTTTGGTGGAAGTACCACCCGAGGTGGGAGGACCACTATAATAATGTATTTTGGTGGGAGTACCACCCGAGGCGGGAGGACCGCTATAATAATGTGAATTATTGAAGTAAGAATTTTATGCGGGAGCACCACAATGGATAATAATAAATTGAGACGAATGATAAATTGGGTTAATTTAATTAAATTAACAATATGGGACTGATGGATATGTAAAATAATATCGGTGTGGATTTTTTAATAAGAATTATTGTAGGTATATAATGATTTATTATGATTGCTTATAATCATAGCTCGTCTAATTTAAAATAATCTATTTTGATATTTATCATGTATAATGATATTGTCTATGTTTAAGGACCCTATTTGAGGAGAGTAATGTGTATTCATGCTCAAGGTTCTGACCCTATGCAATGGCTAATATTTTTGGAGTAGCTGCACAGGAGTATTTGGAGATATACCTTAGAGGTGCAACTGAAGTTTATTTATTTTATGCTTAGTAGTTTAGTTTAGTTTAGTTTCCATTCCTTCGCATTTATATTGAGACACTGTTTATGGATTTGGTGGGCCATTCAGTTCTACAGTTGTTAAGGTTTTATTCGGATATTTCATTATAATTTCAGTTTATTAGAGATTATTATATCATTTCGAGTTAGATGTTCTTGGAGATTAGCATGGTGAGGGATTTTATGTCGCATTGATGATTATTATTTATTGGGATTGATTTCATGATTATCTTGTGGAATGAATTTTATATGTCTCATATTTGTTACATACTAAGAATGGTATATAATTTAGTGTCGTCCCGCATAGTCTTGGTGGCGGTCGACGTCAGGAATGTGCGGGGCGTTACAATCGCTATATCTTCATCAAACAACTTCATAGGCTTATGGGATCATCAACTAAAAGTCTATCCTATGAATCAAACATTTAGTCTGGAATTATTCCAATTACAAACAAATTGACTCAATTGGAAATTTTTCCTTACAAATCTCTCCCTTTGGCTATTCCGAAACAAAATAAAAACAAAAATCTTATGGCCCTTCAAGCTCTATAAGAAGGCTCGTTACCCAACCCTAAAAAGGATAAAGTATTGACGCTCGACAGACACACAAGCATGAGTAGATTTACTTTTCTTGAAAACTTTTCCTCTTTGATATAAACCTATAGTCCTGCACACTTAAACACACCTTCAAATGCAAAGAGAATATAACAAGTGTAAATCCACAAATGAATAAATATCTAATAATGTTTAAAACAATCTCAACCTAGGTAAGACGTCTCCCCCTAAGATAAAGATATCATAATCATGCAAAGGAAAGATATCATTTCTCCCCCTTTTTGTTCAGGAATAGACAAAGTAATATAGCATAAATAAATACTCCCCAAAATCAAATCTCCCCCTAAATGCGTGATCATAAGATACAAATACTAAACAAAGGAAAATGGGAGTAAATTATGCAATGATGTAAAGTGTCGGAAGCACGCAATATGGCAAATCAAGCACAAATCATTCAAAAGATCAATCATGGGATAATCATGGACTAAATTTAAACCGCAAAGACTCAAAACATGATACCATATATAATATATGAAAAATATATCAAATAAAATCCGTCTCACGTATATAGGTATAAACAACCACAAAACCTGAAACAAAACACATAAGCTTTATACACTAGCATAGTATCGATGTGTCCATACATGTGGGATGGAATGAATGGGTGTGAACTTGTAGCAAAAGAATTATAATTCAAACACTCAAATATGTTCAAGAAGTTCTAATTGACCGCAAAACTTTATCAAACTATGCTTTAGTCTCAAGTGACAGAACTTAATGAACAAAACAAGCACAACGCACACAAGCCAAAACTATTGATGATTCTAAAATTAATAACGTTATGAAAAAAGAAGCAAAACTAGGTATTATTGTGCAAACCCGTTGATCTTGAGCTAGACACCCTCAAAAGATAAACATATAACATATTTTTATTCTTTTATTTTTCTTTTGGAGTGAATTCTTTTTTAATGATCCAGAAAACTAAACTATTTTGGCCCCTTTTTGGCCTATTTTCTCTTTTTATTGCATTTATTTTTTCTTGGGCTCTTTTCAAACGGCGGCTTTCACGACGAGTTACTTGCCTCTTGCAACCATTTTCCATGCATACTCTTATTTTTTCAATATTAAAAAAAATCTCACTCGCAACGATTCTAACATGCACAAATCCCCCATAGTCACATAAACATGTAGATGACAAAATTGACGGGAGAACATATCACCAAGCTCAAATATACATCATGAAGTAAAAATCCAATAAGCTAGAGCATGTGTGTGTGGAGTCATAAAAAAAGTTGAATCCGTAAAACAAATTAAGTTCAATCTAAGTATCTGAAGTTATGACCAGATGTCCTAGCCACATGGAAATTGCGTAGTGAATTGGATTCAACCACACCAATATGCCACACCAAATATGAAAAGCTAAAATACACAAAAAAATGAAAATCTTTTTGTATTTAAAAAAATCAAGATAAAATCTTTTTGTGTTTTTCAAATATGACTCATTAAAAGATAAGTGTAATACAAAAGATACACATGTAATAACACTAGCAAGAATATACCATAAAGTACAACTAGAGTGTGATAAATAAAATCATGAAACCAAGCAATCATAAAAAATAGCATGTGAAGCATCATGTGCAGGCATCTAAGTTATAGTTTCTCCAAAATAGATTTTCTAACCCAAACAGGTGTATACATAACATGAGGAGTTATGGGAACCGACGGGACACTACAATTAAACTTCCTAGGACCTCTTCCAAGATCAAAATAAAAATGCCTAAGGTGACCTTTCTTATCACAGTGTGAACAATTGTAAAGTTGAGGAATGTTACTTATGGCTTGACCTTTTCTAACATTCTTGTCTTTTGTTGACCCTCTGAAATGAACAATGATTTTGTTTTTAACACTCGAAATATTAGAAACATGTGAGTCATTACTATCACTACTATTCGAGTCTTGTAATTATTTTTTTAACTTTGAAATTTTATACTCAAGCAAAGAATTTGACTTTTCTAATTTTTGGGACTCCTTTAAATTTTAAATTATACCTAGAAGGTTATCTCATGCCTCCCGAATAAAATCAAACTTATCCCTAAGAGTCTTCGCATGTGCCTTACAATCATCAATTAAATTATTTTTATCTTCATTAGAACAAACACAGACCCTTAATGTCCTCTAATTCCTTCTCCAAAATAAGGACTCTATTCTCATTCTCTTCCTTGGATAATTTTAATTTTCTAAAATCACAGTCCACGTGCACAAGTCTCTAACGAAATAAATCTCTTTGATTTTGAAAAGTTTGTAAAAGTTGCATAGCAGTTTTAAAACTAGAATTTTATTTTTCAATAATTTCAATCCTTTTAGCAATCAAATTCAAATAATTTAAGTCGTCAAAATTGTCAGAATCCATAGAGAGATAAAATAAAAATAAGAAAGAAGAGAAAATAACCACCCAAAATAGTAGAGATCATCCAAGATACTTGTTTAGTGCATTTTGAAAAATCAGGATCACTCGATAACTTGGAGCAACCCGCTCTTATACCAATTCGAAAATGCTTGAATGGTTCAAATAAACACAATTTCAATATTTTTATGTTTTTTTCAATTTTAATGATTGAACTAAATTCACCCAATTAAACATAGCATCGATTAAACCTTCCTTGTAAAAAAAGATTTACCAAATATTATCTTTTGCCCTAAACATGCATATAGGTTATATCAAATAAATTAAACAAATCAAACCACAAGACGCCGATGTACAAGGAAACCACAAATGGAAAAAACCTTGGATGGCCCAGCTAGATAATCACTATTACATGAAAATTATAAATGAATAATACACTCTTACTCAATTACTTGATCTACTACAAGCATTGACGCCTCTTCTTCTCTTCAACCGCTCCTCCACAGTGTAACGTAGGAGTACACCTACCTCGGTATCCATTGATACAGCTCGACAACCATATTCTATTCAGCACATAGATTCCACCGCTTCTTCACTGCAATCAGCATGTATAGAGTCCACCGCGGGAAAATGGTTTCTCTCTAGATGAAAGAAATTAACTAGGTGCACAAACAAGATCTCAAAGTATAGGATTTATGAATCTTGGATCTTGTAAACAAAAGGGTAAAACTTTGGAGTTGGAACTTGTGACACCCCGCTTAATAAAATATCGGGTGATCAGTCCAATACCAAATTAAACAGGAATCTCATTTGGTTTCTTCTAAGCATCACTGTCGAAAACTTTTTAATTACTAATCACCTAATCTAAAATTAATCCCATGTCAAATTTTATCTTATGAATTAAATCAAACCCACCAAACATTCTAGGAAACCAAATTAACTAATACAAGAAGGAAACTAAACATGCCACAAAATAAGTACAAGAGTTTGTCGAGCAACATCGACTACAAGCAATCCACAAAGTGCAAGTATAAAAAAATACCGATATAAGCCAAAACTGAATATAAAACTACAAGCCCAATATTACAACCGAAAAAGTCCCTATCTAAATATGGAATGAAACAAGTGTCTAAACAAAGATATCACCGCAATCCACATAAGTTGCAGCTGTGCACCCGGTAGGAAGTGCATCCACATAAGATATCGCCGCAATCCATATAAGATCTCGCCCAAAACATTTGAAAATATTTAGCAAGTGTATTTAAATGCAAGGGATAAAAAATCAAATGCTCTTCATATTTAAATTAGTGTTATGCACTCCCTTGAGTATACCGCACCCCTCAACTAAATCTGCACACCTAACGATACTATATATGACACATCTAGCTAATTATCCGTAACTAGTCTTGTCTCATATATCTCACTATTTCCACTATTACAACCCGAGTGAGTATAGTATACATTTTAGAGGTTATTAATCATAATAACTTGTTTAAATCATTTTCCCTTTAATGTCATACAACATTCTCATGAGTTATATCCTTATACAATTCACATCATGTATTCGAGTTATAAGTTATATTTCACACTAACTTATTTATATCCATATCCAACTTGATACCATATAACCATTTCACAAGTTATATTATCTATACATTTCACACCATATATATATATATATATATATATATATATACTCTCGTAAATAATTCTGCAATATATATACGTATCATATTTAAACATTCACACACATGTCGGATATAAATGCTATCACCGAACGCATAGGAGGTGACCATAGTTCCCTCCGAAAGTGTCCTCTCCATACTATAATGGTCCCACCCCTAAAAATGGATGCTATGGCCTGAGAAATATACTCACCTTGCATTCGCTAGTCAGGGGCTCACCCACATTGCACAACCTCCTATGATAGCATTAATATTGGTATGAATTTACTATATATATATATATATAACTCATATATATGTACTATACATCAACATATATATAGAAATCCAGGCTACCAGAGTATTATTCCCATACTCAAGCCTAAAACATTTAAGTCTACGGTCCGACTTCATTTTGATTAATTACACACTAATTAATTCTCATTCTTTTTGGTGTAACCCTTTCACGTATATCTGGACTCTCTATCTCTCGGCCGAAATTCAATAGTTTCAATTCGCCCTTCAATTCCATGCAATCAAGTCTAATCACTTAAATAACAAGATTACAACATACTAAATCATGAACTAAATTTTCAATTTCATTAGTCCTCAAATTAATTTCAAGGTTACGTATTCTCAAGTTAAACCCTAATCTAATACTCAATTTCATAGTTCAATTAGGACAGGAACTGTAAATCTCCAACCCACAACAAGTCTGAATTAGTGGAATTGCAGAAATCTGGCAGACATCACAGGAGGTTTAAATGAAGAACCCTGTCATTCGAATGACAGTGGATCTCGTTCGAACAACCCTGGTATTTCTCCTCTCTCCCTTTTGCTAAAAACCCAGTCCCCCAGATTCATCCTAAATCCCTAGTATTCAACCTCTATTTTGAATAGATGTCTACATTAAAATGTCCCCAGATTCATCCTAAATCCATTTTATTGTTATCACAATTTAGCCCTAACAATTTCATCAATTCAATCATCAATTTCATCAATTCTTAAACCCCCTACATATTTATAACTCCCATTAAAATAAAATCCTCAATTTTCTCAAGAAAAAACCCTAGAATTTAATTGAATTCCACCTCTTTTAATATGAAAGGATAGATGCAATCTAATAAACAAAATTTAAACCACTTGCCTCAAAATGAAGACCCAAGGCTTTGAATGAAGGTGTTGAATTGCAATTGAATCAATCTCTCCAAAATTCCCAAGTTCCTCTTCTCTTTGTCTCTCCCCTTAAGCTTTTTCCCTTAATGTGATTTAATGTTGCCAAACTCTTACACATTTGGGGTTAAAAACCCTACTCACGTTTTTGGGACTATGGGCCTTATAAAAAGGGTCCATACTCTATATAGAGACATCAAATATGTCTACTTAGGTCCCAACACCCAATATATGCATATAACTACTCATTTTGGGCTACTTCGACCCTACCGGGCTCAACTGCATGCTTCAAATTGCCATCCGTGATAAATTTCTAAAAATTAACTCTCACCCGTTAACTTACTTAAATATATTCACATATAAATATTCCCATTAATTAATTCTTATTAATTTAAGACACAAGTGAATCACTAATTACCGAATTAATTAATTAAAAATAATAACCCAGATATTACGCGGTGTTACGTACTTACCCCCTTACAAGGGAATTTCGTCCCCGAAATTCGAATAAGCCTAGTACTTCCAGTTAATAGATTTGGATATTGTTCTCGCATATCCTCCCAAGTGGGCTTGTCAGTAATATGATGACCCCACTGAACCCGGACAAATGGTACTACATTTTATCGTAACTTGCGCTCACTGTTATCTAAGATTGCTACTGGCATCTTTTCATAAGAAACATCGGGTTGCAAATCTATTTCTTCAAATGACACATGCCAAGACGCCCTTGGACTACACTTATATTTCTTCAACGACGCTACATGAAATACATCGTGGATACGCTGAGGGTGATCGGGCAAACCCAAACGGTATGCTACCGGTCCAACTCTCTCAATGATGGTAATAGGGCCCACATACCTTGGCGCTAACCTCCCTTTTTTTCCAAATCTTATCACCCCTTTCATAGGGGATACCCGCACTAACACCTGATCCCTAATATCTAACTCTACATGCTTTCAATTTTCATTCCCGTAGATCTTTTGTCTATCTTGGGCTATAAATATATGCCCCCGAATTAACTCAATCTTAGCGGATATATCCTGAATCATCTTTGGCCCCAAAAGTTTGTTATCAGCCACCTCCAACCAACAAGTTAGTGAGTGATAAGGCCTACCGTACAACACCTCAAATGGGTCCATGCCTATAGTAAATTGGTACGAGTTGTTATACATGAACTCTACCAAAGGAAGGTACTGCTCCCATCCTCCTCCACTTCTAATTGCGAATTATTAGTAATAATCATATCAATTAACAAGGGAGCTCATACACACTATACTCGTGTTTAACTGCACGAAATGAAACTCAGCTTTTACCAACACTTAAACTGTAATATAAATTTAATCCCACTGTTATAACATTCTCAATACCCCTCTCTCGGCATAAAACTATAAATATCCACTCTTACGTAAAAAGACAACACCTACTACCGCGCGCTTACTATCCCTAGTTTCCTTGCACGAAAGTAAAATCCGAGCTATATCTTCCCGCTCAACAATAAGTCCAACCACTCAGAATCACATCAGAAATGTCCGCACTCCCTAGGATTTCAATTTTAACAATATTAGTACATTACCATGCAACACATTTTATCATACATTACCGAATATATTCGCTAGACCCTATTTCAGGTGATACCTAACAACGATAATTCATACCCTGGTACCGTTAATACCCAGTCTTACTATGGCTATTCACTATGGCCCCAACTTACAGTTACACAGTGGAAACTTGGAAAAACAAACATCCACGCTACTCTCATATTCCTCAAAAGTAGAAATATCTCGTATAATGCAACCATCCTCTTCTTGTGAACCCCACCCTCACGTGGTTAACACCCCTGTGACACCTCGCCTAATAAAATACCGGGCAATCACTCCTAAATCAAATTAAAATAGGAGTCTCATGTGGTTAATTCTTAGCATCACTGCCGAAAACCAATTTATTTACTAATATCCTATTAGCCCGGCGTTAAATTTTTTTAATTAACTAATCTTTTTAACCAAACCATTCAAATAAAACAATTATAACAATTTATATGCAGTAACTGAAATGAAATAAAATAAAATAACCGAACACTTGGTACAATAATACAACCAAATCGAATGCCGCACTAAAAGGCGATAAAATAATAAATGAGTACAGTTGGGCCCTAAGCCCGAATGTTTCTACAATACCTCCTATCTAGATCTCAATGATAGAAGCGTCTAATATGAACCTGCTTGCATCCACAGCTGCTGCAGCAAACGTCTGACTCAAAAGAATTATCATCCAGGCATCCCTGTGTCTAGACACCTATATATATATATATAGATATAGCAAGAGAGGGGAAAATAAAGAAACGGGTCAGAGCCCGAGTTTTGAAAACATTTTAGCAAGTGCATTAAAATATCCCATGGTACTTAGATATATATTATGGCTATTACGGCCAACACGTCCACTAATATCCATCTCACTCACAAATCCTAGGGATAGCACACCATCGGTTGTGACACACTCACTGTCACTTCCAAACACACCCATGCTTAATAATTCCATAATTCGGGGAACAACTTATTCCCATCCCCCGGAATATACCCAGCATCATCGCCCTTACATCTTCTCCCCGAATTTACTAAGTATCTGAACAATAGAGGCTATGGCTCCTCCCAGGGTGCCCATACACCCTATAACACGTGCATAATTGTACAGACTTTCGATCATTACTTACGTAACCATATTTGTCTCACTTTTGACCCTTGCATTTCTCGACATGGCTATATCCTCCAAATACTTATGATGACTTTATTCATCGCTATTCAATTCTCCCAGGCATTACCCCACCTTTATTATCGGTGTGAGATCCTCAAAATGCCCCCTTAGTCCCATACCTAAGGGTCCATGCAATGGCAAAAGAGGCTAAGATAGATACACAAAACACATGTCAATATGCATAACGTAGAAAGTTGTGGTGCCATAACTGCGTAGCATTTCTTTCGTAACACCTTCAGGCTCCACTAGCTCTATCGCTTAGGGGCTTTCCACTCAACATATTTTCTCCACACGTTCGCTAATTATCATTAAATACAATGACCGAAAATCCAATGACGTCTCCACACTTTTGACATTTTACCCAGGCTGCGTATAAAACGTCCTCACAAATCCCAAAAGAACTTTTTTCCCCAATTCACAATTCCTCAGCATCGTCTGTCCTTGATTTCCATAGAACCCAAAGAATACCCCCACCCCACCCCCGAGACTCTCAAACCTTTCCCCTATACTCACAATTCTATCATGGACTCTCACGTCTCTAAAGGAGTCATATACTAATGCGCTCGTACTATCACTAAGCCCTCAACGTTAAATATTAATAACGATCTAAATCTCTCCGCTCTACAAAAAACCTGCATTCCTTGAATCTCATCAGTAAAAGTCCTAAGCAGAGGGATCCAACATAACTATACAACTGCACTTTATGAATCCTACTTTACATAATATTGTCGCTATGATATGACTCAACCATCTTCCAGGTGAGACATCTCAAGAGAATATACATCCATCACTGAAACAACAAACACGATAGCCTTGCTATGATCGCCCACCATTATGAACCCGTTCGTACCCCAACTAAAACCATACCTCAATTATCACCTCTTAAAGGAGCTAGTCCTTAAGAACTACATTGTCTCAATGTACCCACCATTCCTTTCAGGTTGAACCGAAGAGTACCCCGATACTCCATGGTGAGAACACACATACTAGTAATATTTACGATACTTCCACTAATCCATTTCTCACCTGAATCTAGTATAAATAAATTATTGTGACCCGCATGTATCACATAAAATATACCCCAGTCACCTCGAAATAAGACTTGTAGTTTCAGTTACTCATAAACTTCCATCTCAACGGTTATTAAACATACTCGCGTCCTAACCAAATAAAAAAAATTCTCCAACAGATGCTCCTACTAGGCATCTGGCTCCTATCTCCTGACTTGCTGCGGATAACCCCCCCCCCCCCCCCCCCATGTGTTTATAATCTTTTACACATAAGACAACTTTATGTTTCATTACCCTTTTTCCTTCCTCTAGCCCCACCGGCCATGTTGAGGTTGTCCTTCTCATGGACTTGGTAGTCTTGACCTTGTTGGCTACTCCAAATGTCACTTTGGATCCGCTGACCCAATAGACGGGATATTGGCATTGATGGTCCTAAGTAAACCCATCGTCACTCGGTAGAGATTTCATAGATTTTTATTATTAATTCGGGTCCTCTACTAGGTATTCCTTCCCTTGAAACCTTATTTACACTAAAAATAAAATCTTACACTTTTGATAGATTTTTTAACTCCCTTATCTCCCCTCTCCCCATAGCATTGATACGAATGTGAATGTACAAATTGACAACAACGACACCAGTCATCCTAGACAGATCTCCTATCCATGATTGTATATCCTACCCACAGATTTATTATCAACTTACAAACCCCACTCATTCTTCATATCCCTTTCATTGGTTACGAAGTTTGCAAATCATGTCATCTTTCCTTATCATCCAGCCACTGTCCGACCCATATTGGCAAGATTACTAAAATTTTCCTCTTCTCTCAATTTAACCTCTAGTGAGAGTATTCATAGTAATCCGCACCTACATGCTTTGTTGTTCACGGTATCACCCCATGGGGGTGGTGACTGGCTCCCGTCACCCTATACTTCTCCTAAGAGCAAACTTCCTTGCCCAAAATTTTGACTTGAGTGACACTACACTCCCCCATATGTAATCCTAATTGTATGTTCTCTACCCACTGGTAAATCATTCTTCCGCACCTCCCTCAAATCCTAGCAGATTATTCTTCTGAAATAAAATTTTCTTAAACCCTCACCCCATGTCGTCTACACCTGGGGTTTTAACTTTGCCCCATCATCCTTCCCAACGGTTCTTGGGGCAGCTATTGCACCCCAGCGGTTTCTCCAACTTCAATTATTTGAATAATTATCATGGTGACTCTTATCGCATCACTATTTCTAGAATGCCCCATGGATTCTGTTGAGTCCTCCCTCCCGCGAACCTTCTAAGTCCCACATTGGTTGTTCTATAATGTTAGATCTACCACGGTCAACCGAAACCGTATATGAATCACATGAACTATAACCTATAGCAGGAGAACGTAAATCGCATACATGAATGAATACAACAATCCTATAATAAGGCTTTATATCAAAGAACGCTACGCTGAAACGTGAAAAGACGCACAAATCCTAAGGACACAAGAACCTAATGCTCTCATACCATTTGTGATACCCCACTTAATAATATGCAGGGTGATCAGTCCCATACTAAATTAAACAGGAATCTCATCTGATTCATTTTTAGCATCACTGTCGAGAAACATTTTAATTACTAATCACCTAGTCTTAAATTAAGCTGATGTCAAATTTTATCTTATGAATTAAGTCAAAACCAAATCAACTAATACAAGAAGGAAACTAAACATGTGACAAAATAAGTACAAGAGTTTGTCGAGCGACATCGACTACAAGCAATCCACAAAGTGCAAGTATAAAAGAATACCGACACATGACAAGACTGAATATAAAAGTACAAGCCCAATAATACAACCGAAAAAGTACCTATGTAAAGATGGAATGAAACAAGTGTCTAAGAAAAGATCCCGCATCAATCCACATAAGCTGCAGCTGCGCACCCGGTAGGAAGGATTAGTCATGGAGCCCCTGTGGTAGGACACCTAAAAGGTTTTTGAAAATATTTTATAGCAAGGGTTAGAACCCAAAAGATTTGAAAATATTTAGCAAGTGTATTTAAATGCAAGAGATAAAAATAAAAATTCTCTTCATATTTAAATTAGTGTCGTGCACTCCCTTGAATATACCTCACCCCTCAACTAATGTGCATGCCTAATTAAACTATATATGACCCATCTAGTTAATCCTCCATAACTAGTCTTGTCTCATATATCTCACTATTTCCACTATTCCAACCCGAGTGAGTATATTATACATTTTATAGGTTATTAATCACAATAACTTATTTAAATCATTTCCCCTTTAATTCAATACAACATTCTCACAAGTTATATCCTTATACAATTCACATCATGTATACGAGTTATAAGTTATAAGTTATATTTCACACGAACTTATTTATATCCATATCCAACTTGATACCATATAACCATTTCTTAAGTTATATTATCTATACATTTTACACCAATGATGTATGTATATATATATATATATATATATATATATATATATATATATATATTCTTGTATATAATTTTGCACTATATATACGTATCATATCTCAACATTCACACACATGTTAGATATAAATGTTATCACCGAACGCATAGGAGGCGGCTATAGTTCCCCTCAGAAAGTGTCCGCTCTATACCGTAACGGTCCCACCCCTAAAAACGGACGCTATGGCCTGGGGAATATACTCACCCTGCATTCGCTAGTCAGGGAACTCACCCACATCGCGCAACCTCCTATGATAACATTAATATTGGTATGGCTTTACTATATATAGTATTCACACACAAAAAAAAATAAATATATATATATATATATAACTCAGACATATGTATTATACATCAATATATATATATATAGAAATCCAGGCTACCAGAGTATTATGCCCATACCCAAGCCTAAAACATTTAAGTCTATGGTCAAACTTCATTTTGATTAATTACACACTAATTAATTCTCATTATTTTTTGTGTAACCCTTTCACATATACTCGGACTCTCTATCTCTCGGCCCGAAATTCAATAGTTTTAATCTGCCCATAAATTTCATGCAATCAAGTCTAATCACTTAACCAATAAGATTATAACATGTTAAATCATGAACTACATTTTCAATTTCATTAGTCCTCGAATTAATTTCAAGGTTAGGTATTCCTAAGTTAAACCTTAATCCTATACTCAATTTCATAATTCAGTTAGGGCAGGAACTGTAAATCTCCAACACACAACAAGTCTGAATTAGGGGAATTGTAGAAATCTGGCAGGCATCACAGGTGGTTCAAACGAAGAGCCCCGTCTTTCGAATGACAGCGGATCTCGTTCGAACGAAATATCAGGTCGTTCGAACGGCCCCTGGTATTTTTCCTCTCTCTCTTCTACTAAAACCCCAGTCCACCATTAATAAGTTTTCAACCTCTATTTTTAACAAATGTCTGCATTAAAACGTCCCCAGATTCATCCTAAATCCATTCTTTTGTTATCACATTTTGGCCCTAATAATTTCATCAATTCAATCATCAGTTTCATCAATTCTAAAAACCCCTACAGATTTATATCTCCCATTAAAAGGAAATCCTCAATTTTCTTAAGAACAAACCCTAGAATTTAATCTTTTAATAGGAAGAGATAGATGCAATTTAATAAACATAATTTAAACCACTTGCCTGAAAATGAAGATCCAAGGCTTTGAATGAAGGTGTTGAATTGCAATTGAATCCATCGCTCTAAGATTACCAAGTTTCTCTTCTTTTTGGCTCTCCCCTTAAGCTTTTTCCCTTTTTAGTCTTCTAATGTGATTTAATGTTGCCTAACTCTTACACATTTGGGGTTAAAAACCCTATTCATGATAAAAAGGATCCATACTCTCTATATGGAGATCAAATATGTCTAATTAGGCGCCAACACCCAATATATGCATATAACTACTCATTTTGGGTTGTTTTAAACCTACCGGACTCAACCGCGGGCTTAAAATCGCCTTCCGGAATAAATTTTTAAAAATTAACTCTCACCCGTTAACTTATTTAAATATATTCACATTTGAATATTCCCATTAATTAATTCTTATTAATTTATGACACAAGTGAATTACTAACTACCCAATTAAGTGATTAAAAACAATAACCCAGAAATTACGAGGTGTTACAGAACTTTTAAGAACGAGTCTGCTTGTAATTTTCATCAAAAGTTCGTCTCTTAGAGAAAACTGAGTCTAAAAAACCTTTTATATAAAAATTAAGGCAACGCATCGTTCGAACGATATAAGTGTGTCATTCAAATGAGGTAGATATCTTGATTGAACGAGATTTCATCTCGCTTCTAACGACCTTAGAAAAGCGGGATTCGTTTTATGCACATTTAATCACATGCTTCGAACGACCTTACTACGTCGTTCGAACGACATTGAGATGTCATTTGAACGATCTCAACTAATTTTAAAAATCCGCTAATAGGAAACTAAAAAAACATATTTTTGAAAAATTAAGTTCTAAATGATTTTAAAAAATAGAAAACCCTTATAAAAAATTTCCAAGGACACCTAAACTATATACGTTCATTTTTACGAGATCCTCGACATATGTGAAGACTAACATGGAACAATAAACCTATCTTAGAATATGCACTCTTCGAATCTTGGCCGCTACGTCTTCATCAAACAACGTCATAGACTCATGGGATGATTAACTCAAAGTCTATAAATTATGCCAATTACAAACAAATTGACTCGTTTGGAAATTTGTCCTTATAAAACCCTCAATTTGAATGCACAAATAGAAAATTTCCAGTATGAATTGGGTAATTAAGTGTGCTTAATTTATTGACTTGAGTGTTTGGGTTGGGTTTTACTCAAAGAAATATATGGTGGGTGGGATAAAATATATGTTGTCATCATTCCTAAGATTCTAAAATGAAATGGCAGCGCTCCCAAATCTAAACAAATATGCCACCATATCAACCCTTAAATCGATAATAAACCCTAACTACTAACCAAACAGCTTGACAGGACTCGTATACAACATACATAGACACTCGTGATTGGATAATGTTCCCTTTGATCATTAGAAATAAAAAAAGCAACACATAATTTAACCGTGTTAACCTACATTTATGGTAATTCTATGATTTAAATCCCTATAAATGTTTCCTGAACTCTCATGGACCTAACCCTATAAAGTGCCATTGGCCTCCAACACTCTATGTCCTTCCTTATGGGACTTCCTACATGTAAAATGAAACAATGCCTAAGTATAAATCCCAATAATAAAATGGCATAAATTTTAGTTTATATAACCGAAAAACAAAAATGTAAATGAGGAAAATGAAATTTAACTTATTTAGTATGCTACAGCAAGTAGATGTAAACTAAACAGAACAAATTTTACCTGGTATCTCACTTCGATAAAATAAATAAGTGAGTTGAGAATTGCATCTCTCTTACTCCAATACTCATCTAAAAGGCCTTCGCTTTCAACTTGACACTCAACTTTCGATGTGACGGTGTTAGAAAAGGCCTCAAGTAATACATCATCTTGTACTTCGAGATGTGAATGAAAATCCAATTTCTCAAATCTATCAAAGCGATTGGATTCAACTAATAATTGGAGCATAAATGACGCAACTCCCCACATTTCAGTGCGTATCACTATTTGACGATACGAAGGAGTTAGGCCCTCAAGCGAAGGATACCACACGTGATTTTCATTTCGGTAAAAAAATGACTATAAATCAGTTCAAAACAAATTTAAAGACCATTTGAGGAGATAATTTCAGCGTACGAATAAAATAAAAATAACTTTGACATTTTTTCGAACACATAGTAGTTGCTCATATAGTTAAATCTAGATGAATACATAGAGATATAAAGAATTTATTTCAAAAAGTGCTAAGAAAGACATGTATACATATACCCCACAATAATGGTGTCTAGACAAATTTTATAAGTGGTCTATTGCAAAAACCTAGTAATAAGAAAATGTTGAATCGATTATAGTTGAAAGATATGTCATTAACAAAAAGTTAGAATATGATGATTGTGCACGTTAATGCATTAAACCTAAAATCTAGCAATATATATATATATATATGTGTGTGTGTGTGTGTGTGTGTGTGTGTGTGTGAGGGGGGTGAATTTTGTTCAAACATATTTTTTTGCAGCAGATATTTACAGTGGGGCTAGACCAATTGACCTGCAGATATAGTAATTCTCCACCATATTAGATCTCATGTGAAGTTGTGTGTAGCTAACATCCAATCCGATCAAACAAGTCCTTAACAAATCCATCGCCACGTATTGTATCTGACCAAATTTTTCATGTGTGAACCCATATGCATTGAAATTATGAAGATGCTCACCATATGAAATAAACGAACATCGACCCATAACTCTGCAACTCGACACATTACATGAAAGATGTAAAAATCCTCCAAGTCATATACCACAAAACCCTCACTTTGTTAGCCAACCATATCACCACAACATATGATACCATTAAATCGAAATCGACTAATCCCAAAATTGTATGGGATTAATCTCAAAGAGATGACGACAGAGTGCAACCTAAAGAGAGAAAATTGGATTTAGTAGAGAGAGAAATTTTGTTAGAGAAAGAGAGGGAGGAGGTTTCTAGCTCCAAAAGGAAAATTGAAATTAGTTTTAGCAATTTTTAAGTAATAAATTTTGGCACGCTTTTAAACTGTGCCAGATCTGGGCGCCATTTTAAACCGTGTCAGATTATCCTTGTCCAATCATGCCAGATTAGCATTTTTGGTGTAGTTTTTTGTAACTTTGATGAAACATGTTTGTGCTTGCTTAAGTAGTTGTTTTAATATAATTATTTGGTTTGGCAAGGAAAAATAAGAGAAAATGTCATAATTTTTCATATACTATTTGATACAATGGAATGACTAATAGTAACAAAATTAATGCCACATAAGTTCACTTTATTTGAGGTGTCACATGCTAAGAGAGGTTTTTTAGAATTTTTAAAAAAAGATCCTTGAAGATACTGTTGTTGTACAGTTGGATAAGGCACTGGGCCAAAGTGTAAAGTTTGTGCCCTAAACTAAGAATGAGACCTTAGTTGGTAAATAGGAATATGTATGACACTTTGGCCTTAAAATCTTGTATGGGACAATTCCTGTAAGTGTGATATTGTGGTCGAGGTCCATAAGAGGTTTGGTTGCAATGTGGATCCAGGCTAAGGTTATTTTTCGTCCGAGACCGTATTCCCAAACCTGGTCTTATTTCTCATCTTTTCAAGAGGGAATATTGACATGTCTACCACATCTCTATATATTGATCCAAATTATGATATATCAAAGCTAAGCTACAAATAAAGTTAATAAAATGCAAGAATATATAATACCCAAATGTCATCTTAAATTATGAGGAATTAGTATTATAATAATAGTTCAACAAGTATAACGAGAAAATACAAAATTTCTTTTCTCTTTACTTGGGGAACTGTATGATGATTACCTCTATGCTTATGGAGTCACAAGGCGTGAGCCACTAGCCCACATTATAAGGGACTGTGCACGAATTTATATAACAAACATGATGTAATAGTAGAGGGTGATTAACTCATATGAGAAAATATTCTACAACTAACACTAAGAGGAGTTGTAAATTTAGAGAGAGAAAAAATAGAGGGTTTTGTAATGGTTATGCTGCCAGTTGATAGTACACATTCCCACCACTGTTCATCATTATCATCATCCTTTCCTTAATCCCATCACATGGGGTCAGGCACATGGATTATCCTTTTCCATTCTAATCTATTATAAGCAATATTATCATTCAAGTTTAATGACTCAAGATCTCTCTTAATAATTTCCTCCCACGATAGCTTAGGGTGGCCCCTTTCTCTTTTACCCTCTATTTGCAATAATATTCCTCTTATTATAGGTGCATCTAGTAGTTTGCGCAACATATTTTTGTACCGTGTAAGTTTACTTCTCTTAATTTATCTTTAGTGGGAGCTACTTGTAAGGACATAATTTTATAAATATTCAGGGTAGAATCTAGGAATTTTATATTTGTCCTAGATCATAGTATGTATGTCTCGTACCGCTACATTTGGAACGTCAACACAATCATCCACCATGCCCTTGATCCGAATCTATGCATCCACCATCTTCACACGTGCATCATGCTACATGCGATGTGCTGCTCAACCGTTTCCACTACTCCACGATGCGTTATTGGTAAAATGGTTTATTATAGTTGTTAATATTTCCATAAATATTTGGGAATATTTTAAAAAATATTTTTCGAAGTCTGATTTATTTTTAACACAAAAGCAGAAATTTTTTAAAGTGTAGAAGCGGATTTTTCTTGGTCGTCGAGCTCGTTCAACTGACATCGCTATGTCGTTCAAGCGACATGAGGATATCGCGCGATCTTGTTCGAGCGACACGTGGTCTCATTCGAGCGACATGCTTATGTCGTTCGAGCGACCACGCCGCCTCGATTTTTGTATAAATATTTGTGCCCATTCTGTAGATTTTTCAAGTCTTTTTCGTACATGTTTTTGCAATTTATAGCCCAGAAAACAGACTTCAAGTTTTTAAGGTTTAATGCCTTTTTATTCACAAAACCATTCCTAAATATGTTTTTTGAATCTTTAAACCTTCAAAGGATTATTTTTACACATTTGGAGTAACTTGTGGAGAAGCCGACTCTTTTCCATTGCTGCCGATTTGAAGTTCTTGCGGGAGATTCCAGCCGACGACATCGGAACCAACACCGGAGGGTATTTCGTATTTCACTCATGTTTTTAGTATAATCCGTGTAAACCGTTCTTTACAAATTATAGTGAAAATAAAAAAAGGTTTTGCCCATTTGGGGGATTTTTCCTCATTTGTGTGTTTATTTGTGATTGAATGTTCTTGCATGATCATATTGTCTTCAATCACACCTAGATGCATGTTTTAGGATTTAATTGAAAAACTGTGTCTAATTAAATAATTTCTTGGTTTGAACAAAAGCGCACTCTCAAATGGGTATCAGAGCCAATTACACAATTATACTGTGTAATTTTTCATAATTTTTTTTAAGATATCAATTTTTTTAAAAATTGATTTTTGAAAAAGGACTTGTTCAAAATGGAGAAATTATATAATAAAATGTTAGTTTTTGACGAGACAAATTATGCTTACTGGAAAGTCCGTATGAAATTTGCTCAAAAAGCCATAGATGAAAGAGTTTGGATTTTGGTTAAAAGAGGGTGGACACCTCCCTCCATCACTATTGACAATGTGACAAATTTAAAATCAGTGACTGCATGGACTGAAGATGAATTTAAATGGTCAGCTTTTAACTCTAAGGGTCTTAATGCTATTTCTGGATCCGTCACTCCTGACGAGTTTCGGTGGATAATGACGTGTACCACATCAAAAGAGGCATGGGATATTTTACAACTTACCCATGAAGGAACTAATTCCGTGAAAGAATCAAAATTGCAAAACTTAACAACTCAATTTGAAACTATCACCATGCTTGAATCTGAATTTTTTGATGAGTTATATGCTAGATTATCTGATATTGTAAATACTAGCTTTAATCTTGATTAACACATTCCTAATGCTAGAGTTGTTAAAAAGATTCTATGATCTCTGCCTAAGCGTTTTATCCCTAAAGTCACTCTGCTAAATTCTATGGGTAATTTAAACATGATTAAATTAGAGGAACTAGTAGGAGACTTACAAACGTATGAAATTGATATGTTTTCTAAATCTGTCAAGCCTAAAGATAAGGAAATTGCACTTAATGCCCAGGATAGGAAGAGTGAGGGATCGGCAAGAAAGAGATTAGAGTCATCTAGAAAAAGGGAGATAGAAATGTCTAATTCCGAGTGTGACCTTGATTTAGATGATTTTTCCTTGTTTGCAAAAAAATTCAAGAAAATTCTTTAAATTCATGAAAAATGGAAATTTCAAAGATAAAAAGAATTTTGAGAAAAATAAGTTTGAAAAGAAAAATGAAAAAGAGTTTAAATACCCTCCTAAGAAAGACGGTGAGAGATGTTATGAGTGTGATGGTAAGGGTCATAGAGCTTTTGAGTGTGCTACTAGGCTGAATAGGCTTTCCATTGAAAAGGGCAAAGCTATTCTTAATGCTACCCTTAGTGACAACAGTGATGTCGAGTCGGTAGACTCTGGAGAAGAGTCATCGCATTACTATAACTTCACCGCATTCATGACTAGTCATGTGAGTACCTCTAGTGATCCTCACGACGATGAGGTTGCTACTTCACAGGGACACCTCGACAGTGACAATAATATGAGTGAGGGGGAGGATGCTGTAAGTGAGAGAGAGAGTAATCTTTAACTCGCCTACGCTGAGTTATATACTGAGTCATTTAAAACCAAAAAGCGTAACAAATCATTAGTTCTTAGGATCACCGCTTTACAGGAAGATTTAGAAGAAGCGAGAGAGAGAGAGTTCTCCACCTGCACTACCTTGAGAGTGAGAGAGTCTGCCTGTGATGAGAGAGAAAGTCAGTGTAGAGAAAGAGAGAGACTATTTGGAGAGAGAGAGAGAGAGAGAGAGGTGTTTTGAGAAAGATAAAGGGGACTTGACTAATCAAGTGGCTAGTCTTACGAGAGAGCTCCATTCCTCCCTGGAGACTCAAAAGAAACCTGAAGCCCTTGTAGCCCAGCTTACCCATGATCTTAGAGAGTACGGGAAGTTAAGGTTCAAATCGAGGACAGATCTAGAAAGATGGGAATGATGCTCCTCGATCCCGCTTTAGGTTTTTGTGATAGGCAGGGAATAGGTTTTGATGGTGCCTCCACGTCCCAAATAGCACCTGGACCAGTTCCTGAGTTTACTACAACTCCATATGGCCATCTTAAAAAACCACGAAGGAGAGTTCGACTAAGAAAAGCAAACCAAGGTCCGCCTAAGGCTGTGTTCTTTTGTACATACTACAAAAGAAAAGGCCACCTGAGAGAGTATTGCTATAGTTTGGTTCGAACTTCACGTACATATGCTCCACCACATTGTACTAATGACTTTACTAGTCTGAGAGAGCATGTTGAGTTTTTAGCCACCACATCACAGAGTTTGACGGAGGAATTCCGACGGATGTCTTTGTCATGAGTGAATTTCCCCACATCCGGGATAAAACCAACAACAACAAGGGTAAACAAAAGGTTACCACTTCTTGGGTACCAAAGCAAGACGAAAAGGCCCTTGTTGTTCATGTCGCTCTCAAAGCACATAATACCTCACAGTGGTATTTCGATAGTGGGTGATCTAGACATATGACCGGTGATGTCTCATTTTTTACCTACCTAGTGGATTATAAAGGAAGTTAGAGTCACCTTTGGAGATAGGAGAAAGTTTAGCATCGTAGGACGAGGTACAATAGAGTTACCAGGATTTCCTAAGTTAGAGAATTTTTGTACGTTAAAGGTTTGAAAGCAAACCTTCTCAGCATTAACCAGTTGTGCGATGCTGACATTACCGTAAAGTTTGACCGGGATACGTATAATGTCTATAATCAAGCCGGTAAAATTTTAGTGCAAGGGGTAAGGACAGAGGATAATTTTTATGGGACTGTGCCCGAGTCCTCACTTAATTGCTACAATGCCATGATCACTCCTATGGATCTGTGGAACGAATGTCTAGGTCACGTGAACTTTAGAGATTTGACGCAATTAGCTAAAAAGGACCTAGTACGTGGCTTACCAACACTTGGAAAGTCAACCTCCACGGTTTGTGGACCCTGTCAGTTGGGAAAACAAATTTGTTGCCCCCACAAGAAGTTGAATTCCATTACCACTTCACGAGTTCTTGAGTTGATATACATGGATATCATGGGTCCTACTCGTACATAGAGTCTGGGTGGTAAGAGGTACATCCTAGTGATGGTAGATGATTTCTCCAAATATTCAATTATAGGTTTTCTGAGAGAGAAATTCGATGTTGTTGAGTTTCTGATGACCAAGTGTCGTGTCCTACAAAACTAATAAGGTGTCACTATCAACAGAATACGTATTCACAACGGCACTGAATTTATGGAGCAAAAAGTAGATCTTTACTGTGATAGCCTAGGAATCAAACATGAGTTTTCTACTGTGAAGACTCCTCAGCAAAATGGGATTATTGAGAGAAAGAACAGGATGATTCTGAAAATGGCTAGAACTATGCTTCTAGGTCGTAAAGTTGCTAGGAGATTTTGAGCAGAGGCAGTGTCTACTGTATGCCATACGGTGAATAGGGTTTACCTTCATCCACACACACACTTAAACCCCCTTACGAATTATGGACTGGATAGAAGCCCAACCTTGCATATTTTTATATTTTAGGAGTAACTGCTACATCCTACGGGATAGAGAGCAATTAGGAAAGTTCAACTCCCGAAGCGACAAGGGAATATTTCTAGGATATTCAGCAAATAGTAGAGCGTACCGGGTTTTTAATCTGAAGATCTCTAAAGTGATGAAGTCAATAAACATTACTGTGTAAGATGACAAACCATCGACAGCTATTGACTTCACCCATTTGAGGGAGGATGACACACTCCTTTTTGAAGATTCCACTGTGTCTCCCACATCCAAGGTGGACCCTACTCCTATTCTAGGGGACAAACCTGCTTGGGTTCGTAAGAGTCATGATCCTTCTGCCATTGTTGGCGATCCCACTTTAGGGGTCAAGACTCGTGCTCAGCTAGAGAATGTTGTTAGCTATCTCTGCTACACGTCTAAAGTTGAGCCCAAGAATCAGAAAGAAACACTCAAGGATAAACACTGAATATCTACTATGAAGGATGAGTTGATTCAGTTTAAAAAGAAAAATGTCTGGGAACTTGTCCCCTGACCTAGCGAGATGAATTTTGATAGGTACCAGGTGGATTTTCAAGAATAAAATGGATGAAAATGGTACCATAATAAAAAACAATGCTAGGTTGGTCTCTCAAGGTTACACACAGATAGAGGGTGTAGAATTTGGGAAGACATTTACTCCTGTTGCGAGGCTTGAGTCTGTCCGCTTACTACTCTCCATCGCATGTCATCTGCGCTTCAAGCTCTATTAAATGGATGTCAAGAGTGCCTTTCTAAATGGCATTATATAGGAGGAGGTTTACGTGGAATAACCAAAAGGGTTTGAAGACCCTAAGCACCCGGAGCACTTCTACTATCTGAGGAAAGCCTTATATGGTTTGAAGTAAGCACCTTGTGCTTGGTACGAGAGGATTACTTCCTATCTCTTAGCCCATGGCTTCAAGAGATGGGGAGTTAATATGACGTTGTTCATTAGGAGATATGACGGTGTTATTTTTGTTGCTCAGGTCTATGTGGACGATATAGTCTTTGGATCCACGTGCTCCCAACATGCTCTCCACTTTGATAAGGATATGAAAAGTGAGTTTGAGATGAGTATGGTAGGTGAACTTACTTTCTTCCTTGGTCTCCAGGTTCGTCAGCTAGAGGATGGGATCTTCATCTCCCAATCCAAGTATGATAGAGACCTAGTGAATAAATTTGGTTTAGACTCCGCTAAGCATGCACGTACACCTATGAGTACTTCTATCAAGCTTAGTAAGGACACTTCAGGTAAGGACGTAGAGCAAACCTTGTATCGAAGTATAATAGGTAGTTTTCTCTACTTGACTGGAAGTCGCCCCGACATAGCCTTTAGTGCTGGAGTCTGTGCGTGATATCAGGCGTCCCCAAAATAATCACACTTACTCTCTATAAAACGTATTATCAAATACGTGAGTGGTACTCTCTCCTACAGTATTTGGTATTCCTTTAATACCTATGACCGTTTGTCCACCTATTTGATTACTGATTGGACCGGGGATGTAGATGGTTGTAGGAGTACTTCTGGTGGGTGTTTCTACTTTGGTTCTGCTCTTGTCTCCTGTATGAGCAAGAATCAAAACTCCATCTATTTATCCACTGCGGAGGCTGAGTACATCGCCACCGGGAGTTGTTGCACACAACTCTTGTGGATGAAGCAGATGTTGGAGTATTATATGATTTTATAGGACACTATGACCAACTCCTATGATAACACGAGGGCAATACACATATCTCGTAATCCGGTCCAATATTTGTGCATAAAGCACATCAGGATACGCGAGAATTTTATACGTTAGTTAGTCGAGGAGAAAGTCGTATCCCTAATTTTTGTACCCACCGACCTTCAGTTAGCCCATATTTTCATGAAACCTTTAGATACCCTTAGATTTGAGAGTCTTAGGAAGTCTTTAAGCATTTTCACAGTCGAGTGAGGGGATGGTCCTTGCCTAGGATATGATGCATTGTCATGTTCATAGAATATGATTCCAATTGCTAGTTTGTATCATTTGTATTCTTATTTTTGCTTTTTTATATTTTTTTCAAAAATTCCAAAAAGATTTTCTTTTTAGAAAAATTTTTAGAAAAAACACAAAAAGATTTTTGTATTTTGTTTACATTTTTTATGGATGAGCATTTAAGATAGCCGAGTCACAACTTCCATTTCCATTTTTCACGTGACTATTTGATAGTGATTTGAGACGCTACATCATTTCATCCATGGGCTTTACATTATTTGGAGTCTTTGAGATGTGATTAGTGATATCTTTCTATATATTTAACTCCTTATCTCCTTTATTGCACACATGAACTGCTTTATTTGATTATTGTACTTGTCTTTCACATATTGTCTTGAGTGTTTCCATCTCAATTATGTCTATACAACGAATCATATGAGATAAAACTTGACAAGATTGGAATGCATGTAAAAACTGTTTGGTGAGATTGTGTAGTATTATATCAACGGGTAAGGACTGCGAAAGGTTCTCATTTGTCCCTTGCGAATACTAAGCCACCGTTATATCGGACCTAAAAAATTAAGGAATCTTATTATCCGGGGTCCACAGAGGTTAAAAGAGCTCGAAAAATTTCACGACAATAAAAAGTAATGCATGCCGAATATGGGCCATTAGGTTTCACCATCAATTCTCAAATGTTTGAGAATTTAGATCACCTCTAAACAACATATAAATCTGAGGGAGTTTGGTTGGATAATTTAAACGGGTTTGCACTTCCTTGACAGTCCTGAAAAAAAACCATTAAATAGTTTTGGACGTTATTGGTGTGGAAATCACTTTGAGCTTTGATTTGCTGATTTGATTGAGTCAATTTCTTATAATTCTGTCTTTTTACACCTAAGGAAGATGCTGAGTTCATTCTTTAGAAATATCCGATATTCATCGTGCACATATGTTATGTTTGTATGAATTGATTTTTGTATCGAATTTTCTCACAACCATACATTTTCGCTATCATTGACTTGGCTGTTTTTGTGTTCTTTCATGGTGTGATTCTTTGTTGTATATTTTGTGTGAAAAATTTTGAAAAATTCAAAAAATAGAAAGTTTATTAATTTGTGACATCCTCTATTTGCATCTATTTGTGCTTCTCATATCTGTCTATTTGGGGACATCATAAAAAGGGGGAGAATGAATTATGGGGGAGAATTATTTGGTTGATTTATCAATGATTTGCTTATGCTTATTTGATTCGATTTTTTCATATCATTATATTTCAAACTTTTGCGTGTCACGGGTATCTGCTTTATCTCATGTGTGTAGGTATAAAATTGATAATTATTGGATTGCACACCCTGATGAGAAAAGCTGAAGATATGAAGATGTTGAAGTTTGGTTGACGACATGTCAGTTGGTATTCTCAGTTTGAGGGTTTAAGGGGGATATTATCTTATATGTCATTTTCTTTATGAAGATATCATAATTCATATTTTTTATGTATGTACCGACATAGACATAGAGGGAGATTTGTAAGGACATAATTTTATAAATGTCTGGGATAGAATCTAGGAATTTTATATTTTTCCTAGATCGCCGTATGTATGTCTAATACCGCTACATTTGGAACGTCAACATGATCATCGACGACGACTTTGATCCGAATCCATGCATCCACCATCTTCACACGTGCATCATGCTACATGCGACATGGTGGTCAACCGTTCCCACTACTCCACGACCCGTTATTGGTAAAATGGTTTATTGGAGTTATTAATATTTGAATAAATAGTTGGAAATGTTTAAACAATATTTTTCTAAGTCTAAATTATTTTTAACACAAAAGCAGAAATTTTTCTAAGTGTAGAGGCGGAATTTTCTTGATCGCCAAGCTCGTTCAAACGACATCGCTCTGTCATTCAAGCGACATGAGGATGTCGCGCGATCTCATTCGAGCGACACGTGGTCTCGTTCGAGCGACATGCCTATGTCCTTCGAGCGACGGTGCTGACTCAATTTTTGTATAAATATCTATACCCATTATGCACGTTTTTCAGTCTTTTTCTTACACGTTTCTGCGATTTATAGCCCAGAAAACAGACTTCAATTTTTTAAGGTTTAATGACTTTTGATTCACAAAACCATTCCTAAATATGTGTGTGAATCTTTAAACCTTCATATGATTATTTTTACTCATTTGGAGTAACTTGTGGAGAAGCTGACTCTTTTCCATTGCTGCCCATCTGGAGTTCTTGCGAGAGATTCCAACCGACGACATCGTAACCGACACCTGAGGGTATTTCGTATGTCACTCATGTTTTCAGTATAATTCGTGTAACCCATTCTTTACAAATTATAGTGAAAATAAAAAAAGGTTTTGCCCCTTTGGGGGATTTTTCCTCATTTGTGTGTTTGTTTGTGAATGAATGTTCTTGCATGATCATATTGTCTTCAATCACACCTAGATGCATGTTTTAGGATTTAATTGAAAAAACTGAGTTTAATTAAATAATTTCTTGGTTTGAACAAAAGCGCACTCTCACTACTCTTAACTTTTTTCTGACATGATAGTTTTTAATATTGTCCTTTTTAGTAATTCCTACATCCATCGGGGCATCATCATCTCACTAACATGGAGACTTTGTTCATATTTTTTCTTTAAAGTCCACCACTACGCTCCATATAGGGTTGTGGGCCTAACAATTGTTCTATAATTTTTTTTTAATTTATTAGTTATCCTCTTGTTGCATAACACCCCATTTACTTTCCTCCATTCATCTAACCAACATATATTCTAATCGTAACATCCTCATCATTATCACCATTACTTTGTACCGCTGAACCTAAATAACAAAATTTACTAGTTTGGTTATCACTTTTTTTTCAAACTTTAACATTATGCTATCAGACCCCTCATTATTAAATTTATATACCATAAATTGAGTTTTATTTCAACTTATTTTTAGTCCCTTAGACTCAAAGACATTTCTCCAAGTATCTACTCTCATCGTTAAGGCCTCCTTTTAAATGTCTACTAAAAGTATATCATCCGTAAATAATATACACCATGGGGCATCTTCTTCTATATTTTTGGTAATCTCATCCAATACTACGACAAATAAGTAAGGACTTAAGTCCGATCCTTGATGTAGGCTCACTTTAATCATAAAATCATTAGTTTCTCCATAAATAGATCTTACTCTAGTATTTCTGTTATTATACATATTGCTAATAACTTTAATATAACTCATAGGGATTATTTTCATCCTTAAAGCCTACTATATAATATCCCTAAGCACTCTATCATATGTTTTTCCTAAGTCTATAATGACCATGCGTAAATTTTTATTCTTACTTCTATATTTCTCCATTAACTGTATTGATAAATAAATAGTTTTCTTAGTAGATCGCCCGACATACATTCAAATTGATTGTCCGAAATAGTTTGACTCATTTCTTAATCTTTGTTCTTTAACATTTTTCGATAATGTCATAGTGTGATTCATCAGTTTGATTCCTCTCTAATTATCGCAGTTTTGTATATCCCCTTTAATTTTATGCAATGGTACTAAGGTGCTTTTTCTCCACTCATCCGACATGTTTCCTTCCTTTAATATTTTATTAAACAAATATGTTAACCATTCTACTCCTATACTTCCAAGGGTCCTCCGTACCTCTATGGATATTTTATCTAGGTCAACCGCTTTATTCTTTCCCATTTTTATTATTAATATATCTACTTCTTTTTAAATACTTGGACATACCATTCCTATATCCGGTTCCTTATTCTCGATATCTTTTTGGGGATAATCCTCATTCAATAATCATTGAAAATAATCTTCCCATCTATCAAGAATGTCTTTATCGTTAATTAATATAGTATGACTTATGTCTTTAATACACTTAAATGGACTTATATCCCTTGTCAATCTATCTCTATTCTTTACCAATTCATATATCCCCTTTTCATCTTCCTTGGTAGCTAATTTACTATAAAGATTATCTAGTGCATTTTGTTGCGCTTTTCTAATTATATTTTTTACTTTACTTTTTAACTTCTTATATCGTCCTAAATCTTCTTGATTTTTACTCTTTTGTCACTCTTTAAAACTTACACATTTCTTTTGTATTATCTTTTGCACTTTCTCATCCCACCACTATTGAAGTAGGCAATTTCATGTGCTGGACCATATTAATCCATTTCACTTTGTTTTCTTCTCCATCATATATGATTTACTTTCGGTACCTATTGCGTATGCTCTTATATCACTATTTAAATCAACATCGACAATGAAGAGATAGTTTTTAATGATGGTTTGGTTTTGAATCTACGAGCAATGCCCTATCATTATATAAAAATTCTTGCTTATTCCAAGTAAAAGATTGAATTTTGAGTAAAATGCATGAATTTTATAAACAATCAAACTAATATGACAATGATCGAGCTCAATTGTGGTTTCAGTGATAAGAGAAAGGGAGGAGGGGTACTTTTGAGTTTTTTTTAATTATAAATTGATCCACTACTCAAATTGGTCAAGTGACAAAATGCGTATGAATTAAAGGCCAATCATATACTATGTTAAGCTATAGGAAACAGTTATACCTCTCAATGGTCCGTGTTGGGTCGTGTTCGTATCATGTGATAAAAAGTTCGTGTCAAAAATCCATCAACCCATACACGAACCCCTTAACAAAATGCTTTTAAATAATAAACTCAAACCCGAACCTATAATGTTAACGGGTCACTTTACTCAAACTATTAAGACCCGTTAAATAACAAAAATTCTTCATCACAACATAATATAATTCATTCCTACATCCTAAATTTTAATGTTAATAGTATTAAGATCCCAACAACAAAATGTTACTTATCCAAATTTATAAATATTACAAAAAGTATCAACGTTTGATTATCAATAAATAATTAGGATAATTTTAGTGGATTTTAGTAGGTAAAAAAAGGTTTAATCAAGTAAATCAAAAATTTTCAAATTCAAATCGTTACCTTAATGAATTTATCATATTAATTCAGTATTGATCCAATCTTAATAAATTTAAATTTATTAACTTATAATTTAAAGACATGTCATATCAAGACATTGAGGGAGAATGTTAAATGAGGGTAAGTCTTAACATTACACAATACAAATATTACAAGGACCCCAGAACATGTGCACTTTATTCCTTCCCAATAGGGACACGTGATACTGGTACATTGACGGTATCAAAATAATGTTTGTCAGCGAAAGCCGCGAACTGTGAGCAAAAATTAGTCGAGATACCCATAAGCTGGCCCAAACACCTCGTGATATGAATAATACCTTACCAAAAAAAAAATAGGGACACGTGATCTCCACGTAACAAAATTTTATCCTCTAGGTTAGGTGGTGTGTAGTATCCTCTCTTCAACTTTCATGCACTGAATTTTAGACTACCCAAAGCACTGCCTAAGCCAAACTTCAAACTTCAAAATTTTCACCATTAATTATTTCGTCCAGAGTAAGCAAAGTTTTGTCAGACTTTAGATTTTTTTTTGGTTACAAATCGGAAAGCAAAAAAAAAGAACGACAACAAGGGAACTATATCAAGGCGCGTTCAAGCGTCCCGAGGAGCCGCTCCGGGCTATGCTCGTACTCCAAATACAGATCATGCGAATCTTTTACGATTCTGGACATACAGTCTGCTTCGAAGTTCCTCTCTCTCGAAATGTGTATGACCTTGGCCTGGAGACACTTGACCAGCTCATAGCAATCCTCGATGATATTAGCCAGAGGGTGGTTCCCCCTATCTGTTGACTCCAACAGTTGGACGGCATCAAGACAATATGACATAAGGCAAACGCCCTTCCACTTCTCTCTGTGTGCAATGTTAAGCCCATGAAAGACACCTTCTAGTTCGGCTCTGAGGGGGCTTGTCGTTCCTTGGGTTCGACCAGTGAAACCAACAATCCAGTTTCCCTCCTCATCCCGCACGGTACCACCAAATGTTCCCAAACCATTATTAATGTCAAAGCTCCCGTCAGTCTGGATGATATAAGTCCCTGGAATACAAGCACTAACATTAGCGACCGAGTTAACACTATCCCCTTCATGGCCAGTACTCTTGTTTTGGTCTTCTAAAATATTGCACTTAAGTTCAAAAATAAGCTTAGTAACCATGGAGGGGGTAGTGCAAACATTATCAAAAATTCGATTATTACGGGATTTCCAAATGCACCAAAGAAAGGAGATAAAAGTCACATACCAATAATTATCCGCTTTATACCACACATTAGCAGACACCCAAGCACTAAAATCAGTGTACATACCTTGGCTAATAGAGAGGGGGGTTGAGATTTTTCCATACCTGGGTAGAAAAATAGCAACCCTTGAAGAGATGATTGAGGTCTTCCTTACATGAGCATCTTAGACAAGTATTATCTATGGTGAGACCTCGACTCTCTCTATGAGCGTTAGTAAGCAATTTACCATGAAAAATGGTCCAAACAAAGTTTTTCAATTTATGGGGGATACCAAGTTTCCAAAGCTTCTTCCAACCATCCCATGGGGGTGTATTAACCACTCCTAAAGATATATTATTGTAGCAAGATAGGATAGAAAACTTGCCATTACTGCTAGGATACCAAGATGGTTTATCCTCCCTAGCCCCCCTAGAGGGGAGCGACGTGCCTATAATTTCATCCACAATATTATCATTGAATCTCCGACTGATCTTATGAAGGTCCCAAGTCCCATTATCATTTAGGATGGTGCTAACATTCTCTTCACTCATAGCACTTTGGACCCCCCTGTCGGAAAGAGGAGCATCCCCACACCACAAGTCTTTCATGATGTTAATTTTATTCCCCTTACCCACATTCCATTTGGTATTCTTAATGAGGTCATCCTTACTTTTAAAAATGCTACACCAAATGTGGGAGGTATTAGCTTTCTTACACCACAATCTAGGGTTAGGATTCACATTATATTTCTTAGTTATGACATTGGCCCATAGGGAGCTACAATTATTCATGATTTTCCACCATAATTTGGCAATCGTCGCTTTATTGTTCTCATGGGATTTCCTAACACCCAACCCACCCCTGTCTTTGGGCTTATAGACTTGGTCCCAACTAACAAGGTGAATCTTTTTGTTACTCTCGTTGCTTCCCCACAAAAATTTTCTATTTAACCGATCAAGAGTTTCTCAGGTCTTTTTGGGGAAGAGAGCGGTTTGCATATTATAAGTAGGGATCATCGATGTAACAGATTGAACAAGGGTAGTTCTCCCCGCAAAGGATAGTAACTTAGTCTTCCACCCAGAAAGCTTCTTTTGGACTTTTTCAATGATATTTCTCAGGCAGGCGTAATTGAACCTCCCGTGCACAAGATTGGCCCCAAGGTAGGTACCCAAGTTCTCAATGAGGCTCATCCCAAAAATATTACTAAGATCAACTGCCTTAGTTTTAGGGATATTCGGCGAGACAAAATTTTTTGACTTGGAGTAACTAACTCTCTGACCCGAGATGTGACAAAACTCCTCAAGGGTGTCCAGAACGGTCTCACAAGAGCTAACCGACGTGTTCGAAAAAAGAATGAGATTGTCCGCAAAGAAGAGGTGAGAAATGCAAGGTCCATTAGGGGAGGAGTTAATTCCTTTCCATTGACCTTTTCCCACTTTGTCATAAATGCTAGAGGATAGATATTCCATACACATAACAAATAAGTAGGGGCACAACGGGTCCCCTTGTCTAAGCCCCCTCATGGGGGTGAAACTGGGAAGCGGGGAGCCATTCCAAAGGATAGCGGTGGAGGTATTTCTCACACAACTCAAAATCAACTTTCTGAAACCACTCTCCACGTTAAACCACTTCAGGACCACTTCAAGGTAGTCCCAACTGACTTTGTCATAGGATTTTTCAAGATCAATTTTAAGGATAACATCACCAGCCTTGCCCTTTTTTTCATAAGGGAGTGAATAATTTCTTGGGTAATAATGATATTATCAGACGTCTGTCTACCCGGGAGGAAGCTAGCCTGGCACGGGTCAATGATTCGACAAAGGATGGGGCGGAGCCTATTAAAAATTACCTTGGTGAGAATCTTATACGTCACATTGCAAAGAGTGATATGGCGAAATTTATTTATGTTCTCAGGATTATCAATTTTAGGAATTAAAGTCACAAAACTATTATTCATATTAGCTGGGAAGTCACACTCGTTCCAACACTTACAAATAAAAATGAACAAGTTATCCTTTAAGGTACTCCAAGAGTGTTGATAGAACATGGGTTGAATACCATCAGGGCCTGGGGCTTTACTAGCTTTCATGCTAAAAGTAGCACGTCTAACTTCATCGATCATAAGGGGGTAAGTGAGAGTAACATTATCCCTACTTTCAAAAATAAAGTGGGGATAATCATTCATTTGACTATTAATATCATACGAGAAATCAGCATGGAATAAATTTTTGAAGTAGGTATTTATATGGCTAGTCAGGGTGGTATCATCCTCCGTCCATTCCCCATTAACTAGGAGCCGATCAATTCTATTCGTCTTCCTTCTAATTATAGTGGAGGTGTCGAAAAATTTAGCGTTCCGATCACCCTCACTCATCCATTGAATTCTAGATTTTTGACGCCAAAATTTCTCCTCCTGAATTAATATGTCATTAAAGTTGGACCGAAGATTTTTTTTCAAGGATGTCCAGACTGTGAGAGAAAACATTTTCCTATGCCTTTTGAATTCCTTTAAGCCACCGCAGGATCCTTCTTTTATTTTGAAAGATATTACCAAAGACATTTTTGTTCCAATCTTTAATATAATTGGTGCATGTGTGGATATTATCACCAAGATTGGAGTGGTAATTCCAATTATTGGAAACTAAGTCTTTTCTATCAAACCAACAAGTAAGGAGTCTAAAAGGTTTATGTAATTTCACATTAGAATGAGTGCCTTCTAAACGGAGGACCATCGGACAATGGTCAGACGCAGTCCTAGGCACATTATCAACGATGGCGTTCGGGTGCATCAATCTCCAATCATTGTTAGCAAGGCACCTGTCCAGACGGATCATAGTGTTCGTGAATCCATCCCGACTATTGGTCCAAGTAAGCCTAGGGCCGTTGCACCCCAAGTCCAACAGATTACAAATATTGATGTTGTCGAGGAACCTAGTGCATTTATTGTTAGTCAGATGTTTGGAGTAAGATTTTTTCTCCGAGCCGTCCATATGGTCATTAAAGTCGCCTGCGACAAGCCACGGAACCTCCAAGCTCTCCGCAATGTCAGTCAGGTTCTCCCAAAGTTGTCTTCTCATGCGCGGGAGGGGGCTAGCATAGATAGCCGAGAGAAACAACTCCTCATAATTTGATTTCTTGACCGTGACGTGTATGGCCTGGCGAGAGATGGCCAGCAGTTGAAGATGGATAATTTGAGGGTTCCACGTAACCCAAATACCTCCGGAGTGCCCAATAGGTTAAGACACAACATGCTCGGTAAGGCCCAAACTATTGAAAAAGTCCATCACACTAGTAATAGGAATATGGGTCTCTAAGATGATAACAATATCAGGAGAATAATTATTAACCAGCTCCTTCAGCGTTGGTTTTTAAAGGGGTTTATTAGCCCCTCTACAGTTCCAGATTATAGAAACCATTAAAAACTAATGAATAAATAGGTGGGTACTAACATTACTCGTCCATTGGGGATATTCCACCATTTTCACGGCTACATTCTGTAAATTCTGTAATTTCTTCATTCTCGTGACCCACTAGTCCGTCTCTCCTGTTAGTTGGAGAGATATAATTTTGAGTGTTAATATTCCTTGATAGCTGGATGGTAGATAAGTTATTCCCACCATGTAAGGGTTTAGACATTTGAGGGGTAGAGATAGCAGTCCTCCGTACTGGGTCCTCAATCTTAGTCAAATCATAGCTAGCTTTTGAAGAAGAGTCATCTCCCACATTCGGCGACAGCCTGTTATAAGTCGTTTCCATGTTCTCCACGCTTTTCCCGTATTAATTGTTGGTAGGTCAAAATGGTCCACACACTCCACTACAGGGTTCGATATCTTCTTTTAGAGGTGGATGTTGCGTATCCATCTCCTTTAGAAATATATTTATTTGATGTAGCAGGTGAGATGAAGTCTGTCAGGGTGGCGCCACTTCTTTTGTCCATAACTCTAGTAATAAGATTTGTCTTCTGGACATACCTCGGCTGCCATTTAGTACCGCCACTTGCTTGCTTATTTTTCCCTTTATCTATTCATACCTTAGTCTCTAGTAAAGCAAATCTGTTCTAGTTCGTGCCTTTTTGTAGTTCCACATTTGCATGGGAGTTACCATTGTTGTTTTTACGTACATTTTTCTTAACGAGCATCCATGGTCCGAACGCATCATCCCCTTTACTTTCACTCGTACTTGGGCTTTGCTCCTGGTTATCCTTATTATTCAGATTGGCACCATTTGTGCAGTTGGCTTGACCTATTTCCACAGGCTCATTGCTGTGTGCTCCACCGTTATGGTTTCTAATAGTAACTTTTTGAGAGGCAGAATTATTAATTTGTTTTGGGGCATGGGTGGGGCAATATTCACTCTTGTGGCCAATTCTTCCGCACTTAAAACACAAATAGGGTAGAAACTCATACTCCACTCTATATTTTCTTCCATCAAGCTTGTAACATGGGATTAATGGCTTGGCTAGATCAACTTCTATCCAAATGCGTGCGAATTTACCTCTAGTTGAAGCTGCTGAGATCGGCTTTCCCAGCTTACTCCCAATTCTGTAGAGGATTTTTTCGTCAAACCATTCAATGGGTAGCCTAGGCAGTCTAACCCACAAAGCAGTTGTAACGTTGTTTGTTTCAAGGGGGGTTAAAATTTGGAACCTAGTTTCTCACAATGAGGTAGTGGCCATTGATGATCCATGGACAGTGGCGGATCCAGGATTTTTGGTCAACCGGGGCCAAAGTTTCGAGTGTTGCCGGGGGTTCGGGGGCGGGATCCCCCGAGGGGATTTTTTTTGGGTTATTTCGAATTTTATACAAATTATAACTTTATTTCGACTTTTATACAAATTATAGTTCATCCAAGTTGACTACAAATGATATGTTTCGAGTTTATTTCGAATTTTTTTTGGGCATATATGTTTGGGACACAAATTACAGAAATTTGACAAGGGGCGGATTACAGAAATAAGGGTATATGTTTGGTGAGACTACAAAAAATCATACATACAGTATATTATCACAAATCCTCTTTTCCGTTTAAAAAATTTCTCCATGACTTCCTATTTAAAAAAAAAACAAATATTTTAGACTACATATTTCTATATACACAAATTTCTATATATTAATTTCTACACAAATTTCTGAGATATAAAAGTCATGTATAAAAAAAAACAAAAAAAAACATAAAAAAAAACATTAGATGATTTCTAAATCATAAAAATCACAAAAACCATATACACCAATCATCTCACTTTAATCATCTCAAAAAAACCATATACACACAAAGAACAACTCCTGCTATCAATCATCTAAGAAAAACCATATACACAATACATATAAAAAAAATTACATGAGTTGGTTGAGTCGGCAGTCAGGGGCTGCGTGAGGAGGCTGAGTTGGGCGGTGGGCGTGGGTGACCCGTCAGGCTGAGTTGGGCGTGGATATGGGTTACGGGTATGGCAGGAATGGGTATGAGTTGTGTTTTGGGATGGGTTTCTAGCGGCAGTAAAGTAAAAGGCAGAAATGGGTTTGGTTTTTACAAGGAAGAAAGCAGCTGGTTGGTATCAGGTTAAAAACGTTGGGTGTTTTTACATAAAAACCCTTCTTCTTCTTTTTTTTTTTGGGGGGGGGATTTTCCAACCCGGGCGATGGCCCCTGTTAGGTCCATGCTCCATCTGCCCCTGTCCATGGACCTCCTGTTAGAGCATTATTGTAATCCTCCTTCATTGTAAATTTGAAGAGGTAATGCCCCTCTTCAAGATCAATCACCTCATAATAATCGCCTTGGAGGTTCCAAAGTGAGGGAACCTTACTGCACAGAGCTTTGAAACCAATGGTTCTTCCAAGCAGACTTACGATAACGCTATCTTTCCATTTTTTTCTCACTTTTTCGATGTGTTTTTTTGGTATTGATACTGTGGGACATAGGGGGTCTTCGTCCTCCACTGGGTTCTGGTTTAGGTCCAGATCGGACTGTGAATGGGTATTCATTGGCGTGTCCTCATCATCATCCGACCAAGATTCAATAGAGTTTTCAAAATAAATATCAGTGTTATTTTGTTTCCTGTTTCCCAGCACATCTTTATAGGATAATAGCCCATTACTGTTAACTGAGTTGGAGTTAGGAGCAGGGGCAGACGGAGCATGGGCCTAACAAGGGCCATCGCCCGGGTTGGAAAATCCCAAAAAAAAAAAAGGTTTTTATGTAAAAACACCCAATGTTTTTAACCTGATACCAACTAGTTGCTTTCTTCCTTATAAAAACCAAACCCATTTCTGCATTTTATTTTACTGCCGCCAGAAACCCATCCCAAAACACAACTCAAACCCATTCCTTCCATACCCGTAACCCATATCCACGCCCAACTCAGCCTGACGGGTCACCCACGCCCACCGCCCAACTCAGCCTCCTCACGCAGCCCCTAACTGCCGACTCAACCAACTCAGGTAATTTTTTTTTATATGTACTGTGTATATGGTTTTTCTGAGATGATTGATAGGAGGGGTTGTTCTTTGTGTGTATATGGTTTTTTTGAGATGATTAAAGTGAGATGATTGGTGTATATGGTTTTTGTGATTTTTATGATTTAGAAATCATCTAATGTTTTTTTTGTGTGTTTTTTTTTTGTTTTTTTTATACATGGCTTTTATATCTCAGAAATTTGTGTAGAAATTAATATATAGAAATTTGTGTATATAAAAATATGTAGTCTAAAATATTTGTTTTTTTTTAAATAGGAAGTCATGGAGAAATTTTTTAAACGGAAAAGAGGATTTGTGATAATATACTGTATGTATGTATGATTTTTTGTAGTCTCACCAAACATTGACCCTTATTTCTGTAATTCGCCACTTGTCAAATTTCTGTAATTTGTGTCCCAAACATATATGCCCAAAAAAAATTCGAAATAAACTCGAAACATATCATTTGTAGTCAATTTGGATGAACTATAATTTGTATAAAAGTCGAAATAAAGTTATAATTTGTATAAAATTCGAAATAACCCAAAAAAAAATCCCCTCGGGGGATCCCGTCCCCGAACCCCCGGCAACACTCGAAACTTTGGCCCCGATTGACCAGAAATCCTGGATCCGTCACTGATTAGGAGGGTTAGCTGTGTTACCTTCAGTCTCAGACAGTAGTGATGGCGGTTGATCATGGGTCTCCAAGATAAACATTCCTATCTCAAGGTGACCTTTTGTTGAAAATAATTTGAAATGACAAAAAAATTATAAATACATTGATTAAAATTCTGAAAAATACAAAAAAAAAACTTTAAAAAATCTAGGAAAAATAAAAAAAAAATGTTTTAAAAAAACAAATTTCTAATAGTAAAAAAAGATATTTCTAGTATAAAAAAATAAATTTCCAATAAAAAACATTTCCAACAATAAAAAATTTCCAGCAAAAAAAATCGAAAAAAAAGTATTGAAAAACCAGCTAATGGTTTTGAAAATTTAGTACAGAATATAGGAGTTTTGAACATAAAATAATTTAGTGGTTCAGAAGAAAAACACTTAATCGTTTAGTTTGGTTAATATTGAATAACATTCAATAAAACATTTTAATAGTTCTGATAATATTTAATAAAAGTCTAGAAAGCTATAAAAAACATTTATAGAATTTCCAGAAATAAAAAAAAATCCCAAAAAAGCAAAGAATTTTCAAAAATAAAAAATAATTATGTTTTAACCCCCTAGAAAAATATTTTTGAGAAAAATGAAAATGATTTCCACAAAAAAAGGAATTTTAGATAAAAAAAATTGTTTTCGAATATCAAGAAAAAAAGAAAATAAACAAAAAAATAGATATCCACCCCCCCAACCCAGCCTAGCCTATCCCCCCGCGCAGCCCTGCGCAGTACCCCAATCCCGCCCCAATTAATGGTTTTGAAATTACAAAACAAATCTGAGGAAACAAAATATTTTAAAAGATGATAAAAATTTGACTATTATTTAACAAAACCCAAAAAAATTTGTAGGAAACTAGGGTTGGATTTTGGTCAGTTTGGTTAGTAAATGGGACACACCAATACCTAACTTTGAAAGCATCAAACCATAATTACCAGTCTTACCAGTCGGTACACCAACCCATAAACCAAAACAAAACCACATGGTATATCAGTAAAATCGACGTTTTTCGGTAAAATCGATGTTTTAGAAATTATATTAAATTTTGATAAATTTCTCTTTACGATTATTTCGGTAGTACTCGGTAAATAATGTACCACTTACGTAAACATGCTTATATCCACATTTTTAAAAACAATAAGAAAATAACCTAAATAATTGTCTCGTCTCCATATTGATTAAATTGCAAAATTATTTCTAAAAAGAACGACTTTGTAATTTAATGTGTTATTTAATAATCCAAAAACAAACACGTCTCGGAGGAGATAATATGATTTGTCTACATTTTTTAAAGCAGTGAAGTGGTGAATGGAACATCGACTCCAAATTAGCTTACTCGAGGATAAAAAATTTGGTGTATAGTTTAGACTCTCAGAAATCATGTAGCATCCATGTGTTCTTATTGGGTACATCATAATTCATAAAGGATTTAGCTCAATTTCTTGTAGCATCCTGTAACATGCCGTAATTTTATTGATTTTCATAATAGGAATTAACTGGAATTAATTAAATTATATTTGAAAAATACTTGGATAAAATAAATATTAATTAACGAGATAAGGGTTAATATTTATTTATATTGAATATCACATAGTGAATGAGTAATAATAATGACAAGAAAATATTATAATTTTTGTGAGTGAGAAATATAGCAGTTATGGTAAATTTAGTCGGGACGCGCGTGTCGGCCGTGTCGGGACTTAATTTGAAAAATAAAATATAGTTTTACTTTTGATATTCCATATAGTCATTTTAAGTGCACCAGTGTGTACGGAAGGATCGAGATAGTTAGAAAACTCTACCCAGGGATTTAGTTTGGGTCTCGGGACACTTTTAGGCCATACTGGCACTTCGAGAGGGTATTTTGATCATATGTATTTTGGTAAAACGAGACCTACGAATTTTATAGACTTATAGAGTTAGGTTTAGTATCTGTAAAATCACAGAGAAGTTATCAGGATAGGTGAACTCCGCTATAAAATCTGCTACAGCCTGTCCTTTAAGCGATGATCTGGGTTCATAGACTATATCATATTCACCGATCTCTATTTCCCAGTACATCAATCTTCCTAATTTTTCTGGCTTATGCAGGGCTTGCCTCAATGGCATATCAGTATATACTACTATGGTATGAGCTTGGAAGTATGGCCTCATTCTCCTACTTGCCTCAATAAGCGTCAGTGCTAACTTTTCCAGCCTTGGATATCAGATCTCTGCTCCTCGGAAGGACTTACTTGTGTAGTAAATTGGCTTTTGTACTCCATTCTCCACTCTGATCAACGCCGAGCTAACTGCATTCTCAGACACTGCATGGTACAAGTATAATTTTTCTCCCATCACTGGCCTGGACAACAGTAAAGGTGCTCCCAAGTATCTCTTCAAGTCTTGAAATGCCTTCTCGCATTCATCGTTCCACTCAAAAGTCTTTCTGAGTGTCTTGAAGAATGGGAGACATCTATCAGTTGCTCGTGACACAAATCTGTTGAGTGTCGCTACTCGTCCCGTGAGACTCTGTACTTCCTTCTTCGTCGTTGTAGATCGCAACCCTAATAGATCTTTGATCTTTTCAGGATTTGCTTCAATGCCTCGTTTATTGACAATGTACCCGAGAAACATGCCTTCTCGTACTCCAAAGATGCACTTCGTTAGGTTCAGCTTCATTTGATATTTATTTAGTTGATCAAAAGTCTGACTTAAGTCAACTAGATGATCGGCAGCTTTCTTGCTTTTCGTTAGCATATCGTTAACATAGACTTCCATATTGTCACTGATTTATTCAGCAAAGACCTTGTTCATCAGCCTATGATATGTCGCACCTGCATTTTTCAAACCAAAAGGCATAACATTATAACAATAAATTCCCCTAGGGGTAATGAAAGAAGTACTCTCCTTGTCTTCAGGTTTCATTTTAATTTGATTGTAGCCAGAATAAGCATCCATGAAGCTCAGCAACTCGTGTCCCGAGGTAGCATCCACCAGTTGGTCAATTCGGGGCAGTGGAAAGTGATCCTTTGGGCATGCTTTGTTGAGGTCGGTGAAGTCTACACACATCCTCCACTTATTGTTTTTCTTCTTTACCATCACCACATTAGTTAACCAATCTGGATATTTAACATCTTCAATGAAAAAAGCTTTCTGGAGCTTCTCGACTTCCTCCTGTATAGCTTGATTCTTCTCGGGACTGAATACTCTTCTTCTCTGCTTCACAGGCTTGATCTGCTTATTCACATTGAGCTCGTGACATAAGAAGTTTGGGTCTATCCCAGGCATATCTTTATGACTCCAAGCAAAATTTTGTCTTCTGCTTCAAAGGAAAGTTATCAATTCCCGTTTTAATGAGGCTTCCAACGATGAACCTATTTGAGTAGTTCGCTCAGGGTGCTCGTCGTCCAGAATGATGTTTTTAGTAGCTTCCACCACTTGACCCTTCATGAGTTGCGACTCATCTCGAGGATCCAATGTTTCAACTTCTGCACCTTCATCCACTTGATAAGTAGTGGTCTTTTTCTTTGATTCTTCCAGTTCTTCTTCCTCGGCGGATGAATAATAGCATTCCCGAGCTACTTTCTGATCACCTTTCACAACTCCTACTCCAAAGTTTGTTGGAAATTTTAGGCACTGATGCACTGTAGATGGCACAGCCTCGAACTTCTTCAATCCCACTCTTCCCATGATGATATTGTACGATGATTGGACATTTTTATCCATCACGAAGAAACTTATTCTTTCTGTCCGACAAGCAGGCCACGTACTAATGAATATATCCAACTTGATCGTCCCAAGTGGAAATACTTTCTCACCAGCAAAAGCAATGAGGGGTCTGTGGTAAGGCTCCAATTGAGATAGCTTTAGATTTAAACTATCGAAGCACGAGTAGAACATAATGTCTGTCAAGCTACCATTGTCGACCAGTACTCTTGAAATCATTACCTCCTTCATTCTCATTTTGATCACCAGCGGGTCATCATGAGGATATAAAACACCTGCAAGGTCATTTTTTGAAAAACCGATACCAATTTCTATTTATTCACCTTTCTCGGGCGATCTTCCTCAGCTAGATTTATTCGCTAAATGTACGAGCAAGCTTGAGCCTCACCGAGGTAAGCTTTTCTTTCTGCAGTAAGGTCTCCTCCTCCTGCATCTCCTCCTGTAATAACATTACAATCAAATGACCCAAAGCGTATTGAAAATACCTCCCGTTCTGGATGCCTTGGTTTATTGGGAAGATCGGGGTCATCCTCTGGATCAATTTCATGGTTTCTCTTCTTGTTCTCCTCTGCTCGATGAGGAGATCTAGACCTCTCTCTAGTTCGGTCGTTGTTTCTTCTTTCGCCTCCCCGATCAACGTACTTTGCTAGCTTTCCTCGTCGGATGAGTGTTTCAATCTCATTCTGAAGAGCTATGCAATTTTTGGTCATATGGCCATGATCCTTGTGGAACTCGTAATATTTTTCCCTATTCCTCGTGTCAGGGTCTGCCTTCATTTTCTTTGGCCAGTTTAACTCCTCGCTGTTCTTAATTTCTTCCAGGACGTGGTTGATGTTTGCCTTCAAAGGTGTGTACTTATCAAATTTCCTCAAGACTTTCCATGATGACCTATTTTTGGATTGTTTGTCACCACCATTGTTCTAATGTTCTTTCTTCTTAGCTTTATCACCTTCCACCTTAGTTTCTTTGGCGTCCATATTCTTCTTCGCATACATAGCTTCCTCGGCATTCATAATCTTGGACACTTTTCCCATCAGGTACGACATGGTTCGAGGTGGATCTTTGTCCAAAGTGTAGTACAACTTGTTTGGTAGTAGTCCACTCATCAAAGCGGTAATTGCTGTCTTCTCCTCATAATCAATAACTTCGAGTTTCTCGTTATTAAAACGAGTTATATAATCTCTGGTACTCTCTCCAGCTTTTTGTCTAACACTTAACAAATGTGCTACTCGTTTAACTGGCTTTGCTCCAAAGCAGAATTTCCCAATGAATAGCTCGTCCAGTTGAAGAAAAATTGAAATCTTACCTCGAGGAAGACTATTATACCATATTTGAGAAGATCCGGTAAGTGTTCCCAAGAATGCTCTGCATCTCATCTCATCTAGGACAGCATAGATGTCCGCTACAGCTTGATATTGTTCTATATGAAGGACAGGGTCAGTTTTTCCATCATACTTGGGAGTCACAATAGGTGCTTTGAACTTTGATGGCGTTGTAAAATCAATAATGTCCTGGACAAAAGGCGTTCCTCGAACAAAGGTTCATTGTAGAGGGTTCTTGGCCTTAGCCATTTCCCCTAATCTATCCTCCATCCTTTTAATAGATCCTTTACATGTATCATTTCCTTCCTCGAGTCTATTGGTTCGAGCAACTGATCGCGTTGAAGTGACTTCCTGGGATTTATCTTGACGAGCAGCTGGTCGGTCATAGGATCTATCTTGACGAGCTACTGGTCGCGACTGGGCAGATCCTTCCCTTAAATCTGATGGTCATCGAAAGCTCCTTGACGCTGCATTAAGAGGTCTTTTGTTCCTCCTAGGGCCTAATCGGTCGAAAGGAGAAACCCTACTTAATCTTTCCAGTGCGCTGGTCCTTTCTGGGGAAAGGGTGACACGTTCTTCAGTATCTGTGGTCCGCACTGACGAAGTTCGTCCAGGTTGATAAGAAAAATATTTAGATTCCTCATTGCAATATGAATTAGTACGCCTAGTACGCGAAGAAGGCGCACGGGTATTTCTTTGAATGCTTCGTGGTCCGAAATGGATTGATGCACCACCATGGAGGGTTTGGATGAGTTGTCGCATTGTTTCTTGCATGACGGTCTGGCCCTAAGCCAGATTTGCCATTATTCCAATAGATCTGGAATAATTGGTGGAGCAGATGGATTTGGAGGGGTTCTAGCGTTTCGATTGCTGGATTCAGGAATATCCGCCATTGGTAATGGATTATTTTTTATGAAAAACGATATTAGCAGTCGTTTCCCACAGACGGCGCCAATCTGTTGATGTAAAAAATTAGATAATTCTAATAATTTAATCACAGATAAATAAATAAGACAAATAATTTTAAAGTGGTTCAGCCTTATAAGAATGGCCTACGTCCACTATTGCTTTATTGCTGAGTGTTTGGGAATTCTCGATTATAAATTCTATCAAGAAATTCCCTTCTAGATTCAGGGTCCAGGTCCACTTACAATGAGGATTGTACAATGTATTTATAGCCCTGAGGCTGTAGTGTGAAAGGGCAATACATTAAATGATATACATATGAAAGGGTAATACATTTAATGCCCTCTTTGCGTGTGCGTCTGAATGATAAGCATTTAATGAATCAGTTGAACTGTTGATTATCCAGCTATTAATGCTTTGTTCGAGATGCAGCTCGGACCGCCTAAGTTTCTCGGTACTCAAGAGTTCCTCGGAGAGGCATTGTTCCTCGGAGCTTGTGAGTTCCTCGGGGAACTAGTCTTCTTCGTTGTAGTCTTGTTCCTCGGAGCGCGTGGGTTCCTCGGAAATGTTTGTTGTTGCCATGTAGATAGCCACGTGTCTTCATATGATTGGTCCATGTCAGCAGATTAAATTTGGTATCAACAATTCTAATTATCGTGAGTGAGAAATATGACAGTTACCGTAAATTTAGTCGAGACGCGCATGTTAGTCATGTCGAGACTTAATTTGGAAAATGAAATATAATTTCACTTTTAATATTCCATATAGTCATTTTGAGTGCGTCAGTGTGTCCGAAAGGGTCGAGATAGTCAGAAAAGTCTACCCATTAGTTTATTTTAGGTCCCGGGGCACTTTTAGGCCAAACCGGCACCTTGAGATGGTATTTTTGTCATTTGCATTTTTGGTGAAAAGATACCTACAAATTTTATAGGTTTATATCATCAATTAGGATGAGGAAGTTAGGGTTAGTGTTTGAAAAACCACAGAGAATCCATTTGAGGGAGAAGAGAGGAGGTCCTAGGGACAAATTACACCATTCTTACACCACAAACACCACCATCGCGTAGATCGAGAGGAGATAATCAAAACCTTACCATTATTTTATAAGGAATCAGACCTTCAAACAGAGGCAAGTGTTTTATCTTGCTAAACTATGATTTGATATATCATGTTCTTGTGTAGGAGTGGTGTTATACTTGATCCCTTACACATGTAGGCTGAAATTGATGAGAAATATCACGAAATTTAGGAGGAAATGTGGAAAAATGTTGAAGTTCTTGATTATAAATGATAAACTAGGGTTCTAAATGTTTAATCTTGAATGAATTGAATTTAAAGATGTTCTTTGATGATTTAATGATTCCAATACATTAGAAATCATGCATAAGTGATAGTACAATGTTTACTGCATTTAGTTAGGAGATTGGGAATGACTTATGGAGGTTTTAAGGTTAAAAATATTGAATCCCGTAACTGTCATTTTTGAATAACATGAGACCCGTTACAGGCGAATTGATTCGGCTCCTTAGCCGAATCTATTCGGAAAGAGAATCGATTCGGACTAAGGCCAAATCGATTTGGTTTCCCAAAACTGCATACTTTTCCCTCCTTTTTACATAAAACGCATGGAATATGTTTGGGTTGACCCTTGAATTAATTTTAAGATTCTATTAAGAGATATTCTAATTACCAATAGGCTAATTTGGGTTTTAGGTTAGTATCACGAGGAGGGTTTAAGACTAATAATTGATTTATCTTAACGAGTAATAAATGCTTATTCGGATATTGATTTCTTATTATCAAAAATTAGGGGAATATAAGACCGAGACCAGAAGGACTTGAGTGGGATTGCCTACTGAATTGATTTAAAGGACACTTAACAACCATTTAGGATTGAGAAACACAATCGTGAATTTAGTAGGAGAATTTGTACTTTATGTAGAATATTCGAGTGATATTATACTGCATACAAAGAATATGATATTGGTTATGCGTATACCTATGATGACATTATATATATACATGGGTGGTGTGTATACGTATTATTTTATTTATATGTGTAATCATACCTAGGATACTTTCTATCATGGGAGGTTTCGCATCGTGGATAGTCATATTCTAATGAGCCCATTTTGGGGGATATTGACTTGTACCTTAAGACATAGACCTTATTGATTCAGCACCACTTGTGTGAATAAGGGTGTGACCGGTAATTTGTGTGAGTTAGGTATGAGTGTATCCCAAATACTTAGAGCTATATTCGCCTCTAATATTATATGATTTGATTTATGGTTCGATGGAGACTATCCAAGCCAGTGTCCTTATATAGTACGCGATGTATCGGGACTTGATTGCAGAATATGCCCACACCGCAGGTCTCCACCTAGGGGTATTGTACACATATATATGATAAGAGTGATGTATATATGTAAGTGTTATTGATTCTTCTATGAGTATGTTAGTAGATAAGATGGATTGTGATATCTAAATTATTCAAGTGTATGAGAACTAAATCAGTAACTTATAGACAGTGATATCTAAATTAACCAAAGTATACGAGAACTAAATCATTTAGTAGAGATTCCACATGAGTATAAAGAAATGAGAAAATGTAGTAACTTATTGTATGGGCAATACGGTGGGCACTATAATTGATTATATGCGAAGAGATGTATGCCAGACTAGTTAGGCGGGTAATGTAACTAGGTGGGTTAGATTAGTACGTTAGGCGTGCACATTAGTTGATGGGTGTAGATCTTAAATGAGGGAACAAGGTACTAACATGTATTTAATATCTTATCTTGTCACATTTTTACACACTTGCTAAACTTTTTCAAACTGTTTTACTTGGGCTCTCACTCGTTTCAAATCCTTTTTGTAAAAACCATTTTAGTTGCCTAGCCACAATGTCACTAGGCATATGAGTTCCCCCATTTGACATGTTAAAGCTGTTGCGGAGGTTGTAGGACCATACTATTAGACACCTCCATATTTATTTCAGTTCTGATGCATCCTTAGTTATCCCAGTAGGGCATGCCGCCCATTCTTAGTTGGATACCATTTTCAGAGACTTTTTTTTCCCGTTTATTTCCAGTATTGATTTAGACTTTACCCATGGATGATTGCATTTTTATTTTCTTTGGAGTGTTATCCCAGACTCAGTTATTTACGTATGTCATTATCTTATTGTTCATTGTTATGTGAATGGAAATGGTGAATGATATATTTATTCCGATTTATTTATTGCATTATGATAATTAAGATTAAAATTTTGACACCAGACATTTAGGGTATTAGTAATTAATTTGAAATTCGACATTGATGTTAAGAATGACACCATTAATGGTTCCTGCTTAATTTAATAATGGACTGATCACCCAGGATTACAATAGGTGGGGTGTCACACATCCCTGAACAAATCGATCAATACTTCAATAGAGATAAGAAAATAAATAAACTACCACTATTTGTCTTTATCCAAATAATAAGAAACCCATATTGTTCCCAAATAATAATATTTATACCAGATCTATGCCATAAATGATCCAAACAAAAAAAAAAGTGTGATCTGAAGTATTACCTAAAACGTCAGCCAAGGTGAAGAAATGGGAGGGTATTGTTTTATAAGATGAGAGAGAGATGTAATTTATGATTTTGAATGTGAATCATTAAGCTTAGTATTGTTATAAGTTGTGTTGTGAATGATCAAGGGTGGTAAAATCTTGTATTGATCCAAGGGTTATGAAAGAGTTTGGCCACTTAAAAGAAAACAAAGAACATATAAAATTATTTAACATTATGGTTGTCTTTAGCTTTCTTATTTTATTCAAATTGATATTTTCAATTTGGTAAGTTTGATAATCCCATTATGGTATTTTTGGAACATTAATTTCAGTATTTCATTTTGGTAAGGTACAGTCAGTTGATCAGTTTTTAAAATGTTAAAACTAAAAATGAGCCACAAAAAATTATATAATTTTTGTTTCAGTAAGTAAAAAATTTAAACCATTACCACTAATTTTCGGTACAAAACGTAATGGTACGAATTTTTATCGTACCTCAAATAGCCCTATAGAAAATATAACAACAATTTTCAAGGAAAAAATCCCAACCTTTATAGAAATAATAACATAAAAATAAAAAAATTTATGATTAAAAAAAAGGAAATTTCAAGTGGAAAAAAATAATATATCTCCTAGAAAAAAAATATTTCAACCGTGATAAAAAAAAACAGCAAAAGAAAGAAATCTTTTGCGGGAAAAAAATTCTAGCAAAACAAGAACAAAAGACAAATTTCCATACCCCCGCCCCCAATAACAAAAAAATATTCTAACTTTGATAAAAACAATTCAAGCGAAAAAATAAAATTTCCAAGGAAGAAAAAGAAAAAATTGCAATCTTAATTAAGAACAGGAAAAAAATTCAAGCACCAAAATCCGAAAGTGAGTTTTAATATAGTATAGATCGCACTTCAAACCAACATAACATACTTAACCAAAAATAAAATATTCATAAAATATCATATCAAAATATCTTCATCCAAACTCACATCCAAATCTGATGAAAAATATATAAAGCAGAATATCATACCTTAATCATATAGTGAGAGAGGAATGCTTTGTCTTTCTTTATCAAAATCAGAGATTTGGTATGTGCTCGACCACCCTAACCCCGAACCCACTCCTATCTAGCCCCCACCTTGCCCTACTATTGCAACCCACTCCCTCCCTCAAATTTAGATATGGTCTGAGATTTGGTGTTTTCCACAAGAGATAGGGGAGGCTTTAGGGCAACGTTTTGGAAATAGGGAAATAATTAGGACAAATGATGTCTTTATGGTATTAAACCGATCAAATATGTTAAAAGACCAAAAAGTCCCTGCTTAAAAGTCACATGGGGTACACGGGGGATATTTCTATCTAAAAAAGTCACACCGTTACCTTTTGGGGGTAACTTGTAGCGTCAGTGAAAATGTGGGGGATTAAGCAAAAATACTGGAATTTAAGGGAGTGAAGTGAAGAAGGAGGTAAAGTTCAAGGACGCCAAATATAATTAAATCAAAATTATATGTCTCCACTATTTTTATTGGCCCTAATTAAATCCATTATTTTTCGCTTTCTACAAAGCTAGATGTAATAAAATAAAATTTAGCTTGAGAAAATTTGTTAGAAGGAAATATTGTACTTGGAGAAAATTTGGATTTTCATCATATCCATCCAACATAGCCTAAGTGTAAAATGAGATGGTCCCGTTTTCAAGGGTTCTTTAACTTGCTAAAAAAACTATGAAATAACTATAATATGTAATATGATGTTGTTTTTCTATGTGTTTCGTTATCTATTGATTTATACTATTATATTTCACAATGCAGAGATTGACATTAATAATAGTACTGAAACTGTCTTTCTTTGACCTTTTTTCTTATGTATTTCGCGGGAAAATAAAATACTAACAAATTAAATAAATTCCCATTAATAGTTTTCAAATATATCTCTAATAATATATAATTTCGGATAGTTTTCTACTAATGAATGTATTAAGATATTAAGATTGTCGCAATAATTGCATAGTCGTGACAGCTGAACATTGTTATTGAAAGCAATAATTCAAAAGAGAATGAAAATTGTTTTAGAATTAAGCACTTATCATAAAACTTAAGAATATGAGAACTTTCGAATCAATTAAAATATATGGAGAAAAGAGTTCTTCTTTCATTACAAGCCACATTCATTTTTCCAAATGGCTTCATTTATAAGCTTTCATACATTCCCCATATACCATTATTTACATTTAGTACTTACCTCACTAACACTTTCACAAGTCTTGGTCTTAAATGGTGGGAGATAATGCATTACTATTATCTCAAATGGTAGTAGATATTGCATGTATATCATCCACACACACACATATTATAACACTCCCCTCTTGGATGATTACAATATTCAAATTGATAAATCTTCCTCAGATGAACACTATTATATCCATTATTTCAAGTATATTGCCTGAAACCTTACACAGTAAGTCGTGTGGGAGAAATCGTATAATGTCGTCATATTATAATAATCACTTCTGAATGTTCATCCTTTAATGATAGTTCTTGTCTAGAAAAACCCAGTGGGAAAAACCAAAGCGAAGGAAAAAGAGTAAAACTTTGTTTCAAATAACTTAATTGATTCAATTGTGCTTCATACAATTATGCTTGATGTTGCCTCGTTAAAACCTATAACAGGAAAACCCAATGGAAAAAAATCAAAGAAAAGCTAAAAGAGTACACGAACATCTGTCATGGATATTATATTTCTGGATACTCCCCCTAATTTGTAACTCCCCTGATAACCACAAACATTTAAATAGTTTGATGATGAACTCTACAAATGTCAATCTTATGTACAAGTTTTTAAAATGCTGACTTTGGCAGTGTATTGGTGAAAAGATCAACTATATTGTCACAGGAACGGACTTGTTTGACTTTAATTTCATTATTTTTCCGAAGGTCATGGGTGAAGAAAAAGTTTGGTGAAATGTGATTTACTCTATCTACTTTCATAAAACCTTCTTGAATATGTGTTATGCTTGTTGTGTTGTGATAAACACCCAAAGGTGTACATTTTATACCCCGAATAGACGCATTTTAGTTGCTAATTCTGAGCAATTTGGGTCTTATGCGCGAAAATGTTTAATATGCAGGTTTGATTGGAGTTGCGGTGTCAAAAACATTATTTCAAGGCAATTTGCAGTTAAAATTGAGCTAATTTCCCTCCCTCGTAACCTTACCCGAGCCTAAACCTACCCCGAAGCCCGTGTGTGTTTAGTTTGTGCCTTTTTAGATTTTTTTAGATTTTTACTTTGAGTCATTCTTATTTTTAGGATTTATTTTCGATTTATTTAGGATTTTTAGAATTTATTTGCATTTTTTCTATTTCTTTTTATTTAGTGCAGTTTTATTTTGATTTGGACTTTTATTAGTATTTAGTTTTTATTTTCTTTTGTCTTATTATATGAAGATTAGTTTTTAGGAGTTTATTTTTAGTTTTATTATATTTTACATTTTTTAGGATTTTAGTTTTTATTTTTATTAAATTTTTTGTTTTTATTTCTTTTGTTTTATTATTTTAGTTTTAAATAGCTTAGGAATTTATTTTCTTAACTTTTAATTTTTTAATTTTTAATTTTTATTATTTTTTTATTATTTTATTATTTTTTATTTTGTCCAAATTAAACACACACACAATTAACCAAACTCACACACACACACCAATACCATACATTACAGACACACCACAAAACCCACCTTATCCTTCATACTAACCTTCCTACACCCTCACCCACGCTATAACCCCCACTTCATCTTCCCTATCACACACCCTCAGTTTCTCTCTCCTTCATAACCATACTCCACACCAAAATTTTAACCGAACACAGACCACAACTCAGTTCTCTATAATTAACCCCCATACCCACTTGTTGAACCAAGCCACCTCCACCATACCCACTTAACCCGACTGGTCCCAACTCCATCCAGCAGCCCCTCCTCGACCCGGGTCAACTCCATTTAAACCACAAACTCACACACTAAAACACTCTTCCTCCATACTATATACCCCATCAGCAACCCATGGTCCCAAACCCTTAACCCAATTAAACTCGGATGCCCCGAACCCATATCCTGCATACCACCTTCAACCCATAAAAACTCGAAACCTTCTAACCCTCTACTGCAACCCATCTACCCAGCTGCGGTCCACACCCCTGAACCCACCGATGAACACCCATCGCAGCCATGGCAGCAACCCACATCGGACCTGCACTCCCTACCCCGATCCTGCAAAACTCGAAATCGAACCTATACCAACACCCCCCCCTTCTGTCCAAACTCGAGTCGTTGCCAACCCGGAACCCTCCTTCTAGCCACACCCGCCAACCCAACAACCCTCGACCAGAGCACTAACCGTGTCCAAGCCAAGAACCCTTTTCATCCCAAGGCAAAAATCGTATCTCTGTACAAAACCCAAATGAGCCAAGACCAAGTCAAATAATAAGACTATTGATACCAAATTTAGTTTGCTGACATGGCTCAATTGAGTGAAGACACGTGGCAATCTGCGTGGCAATAACAAACACTTTCGACAACACCTTGACCCACTCAGATACTCCGAGCAATAGATTCTCTCTGAGGAACCATACTGCAACGAGTAACTCTGCTTCCCCGATCAACTCAGACACTCCGACCAACAAGAGTTCTCCGAGGAACTTTAATACACCGAGCAACTTATGAGTACCAAGCTACTTAGGCGATCCGAGCAGCTTAGGCGGTCCGAGCTGCACCTCGAACAGAGCATTAATAGCAGGATAACCAACAGATTAACTGCGCATTAAATGCTAATTATTATCATGGAGATGTATATGCCTAATGGACAACTATGTATTACCCCTTTCACATGTACAACTTGAGGGCTATAAATACATTGTATCATCCTCATTGTAAGGGGACTGAGAATTTCTTGACTAAACTGGTAATCAAGAATTCTCAAACAGTCAGCAATAATAGAAACAATGGATGTAGGCCATTCTTATAAGGCTGAACCACTTTAAAATTTCTTTGTCTCATTTTATTTTATCTGTGATTAAATAATTAGATATAATCTAATTTTTTACATCAACAAATTGGCGTCGTCTGTGGGAAACGACTGGTAATATCGTTTTTCATCAAAACTAATTCATTACAAATGGCTGATAATCCAGAACCCAGCAATCGAAACGTTGGAAGCCCTCCAAATCCATCTGCTCCGCCAAACGTTCCAGATCTGGCTGAAATAATGACAAATCTGGCCCAGGGCCAGACAGCCATGCAAGAAACTATGCGACAACTCATACAAACCCTTGATGGCGGAGTATCGACCCATTCAGGACATCGAAGTGTTCAAAGAAATACCCGTTTACTTTCTTCGCGTACTAGGCGTACCGATTCATATCGTACTGATGAGCCTGAAGATTTTTCTTATCAACCAGGACGAACTTCGTCAGTACGAGCCACAGATACGGAACAACGTATCACTCTCTCTCCAGAAAGGACTAGTGCTCTAGAAAGGTTAAGCAGGGTATATCATTTTGATCGATTAGGTCCTAGGAGGAACAAAAGTCCTCCTAAGGCTGCTTCGAGGAGCTTTCGATGATCATTAGACTTAAGGGAAGGATCTGCCCAGTCGCGACCAGCTGCTCGTCAAGATAAATCACAGGAAGCCACCTCAACGCGATCAGTTGCTCGAACCAACAGGCCCGAGGAAGGAAATGATGTGTGAAAAGGCTCTATTCAAAGATTGGAAGAGAGAATAGGAGAAATAGCTAAGGAAAAGAACCCCGACAACGAACTTTTGTTCAAGGGACACCCTTTGCCCAGGCCATTGTGGATTTTCCCACACCGTCAAAGTTCAAAGCACCTGTTGTGACTCCCAAATATGATGGAAAGACCGACCTTGTTCTTTATGTAGAACAATACCAAGCTGCAGCCGACATTTATGCTGTTCAGATGAGATGATATGCAGATCATTCTCAGGAACTCTTACCGGATCTGCTCAAATATGGTACAATAATCTTCCTTGGGGTAAGATCTCAAATTTCGTTCAACTGGCCGAGTTATTCATTGGAAATTTCTGTTTTGGGGCAAAGCCAGTTAAATGAGTAGCGCATTTGTTAAGTGTTAGACATAAAGCTGGTGAGAGTACCAGAGATTATATAACTCGTTTTAATAATGAGAATTTCGAAGTCATTGATTATGAAGAAAAGACAGCGATTACTGCCTTGATGAGTTGGCTGCTGCCCAACAAGTTGTACTACAATTTGGCTAAAGATCCACCCAGAACCATGTCAGAACTGATGGCAAAAGTGGGCAAGATCATGAATGCCGAGGAGGCTATGGTTGCGAAGAAGAATATGGACGCCAAAGAAACCAAGGTGGAAGGTGATAAAGTTAAGAAGAAAGAGCATAATAACAATGGTGGTGACAAACAATCAAAAACAAGATCGTCATGGGAGGTATTGAAGAAATTTGATAATTACACTCCTTGAAGATAGACATCAACCATATTCTAGAAGAAATCAAGAACAACGAGGAATTAAACTGGCCAGAGAAAATGAAGGCAGACCCCGACAGGAGGAATAAAGGAAAATATTGCGATTTTCACAAAGATCATGGCCATATGACCAAAAATTGCATAGCTCTTCAGAATGAGTTTGAAACACTTATTAGATGAGGAAAATTGGCAAAGTATGTTGATCGTAGAAATGAAAGAAGAAACAACGACCGAACAAGAGAGAGGTCTAGATCTCCTCGTCGAGCAGAGGAGAACAAGAAAATAGACCATGAAGTTAATCCAGAAGATGACCCCGATCTTCCCAAGAGACCAAGGCAGCCAGAACGTGAGGTATTTTCAATACGCTTTGGGTCATTTGATTGTAATGTTATTACATGTGGAGATACAGGAGGAGGAGACCTTACTGCAGAGAGAAAAGCTTACCTCTGTGAAGCTCAAGCTTGCTCATACATTCAACGAATAAATCTAGCTGAGGAGGATCGCCCGAGAAAGGTAAATAAAGAGAAATTGGTCATTAGTTTCTCAAAGAACGACCTTGCAGGTGTTCTATATCCTCATGATGACCCATTGGTGATCAAAATGAGGATGAAGGAAGTAAATGATTTCAAGAGTACTGGTAGATAATGGTAGCTCGGCAGACATCATGTTCTACTCGTGCTTTGACAGTTTAAATCTAAAGCTATCTCAACTGAAGCCTTATCATAGACCCCTCCTCGGTTTTGCTGGCGAGAAAGTTTTTCCACTTGGGACGATCAAATTGGATATATTCATTGGTACATGTCCTTCTTGTCGAATAGAAAGAATACTCTTCTTCATGATGGATAAAAATATTCAATCAGCCTATAATATCATCAAGGGAAGGGTAGGATTGAAGAAGTTCGAGGCAGTGCCATTTACGGTACATCAATGCCTAAAATTTCCAAGAAATTTTAGAGTAGGAGTTGTGAAGGGTGATCAAAAAGTAGCTCGAGAATGTTACTATTCATCTACCGAGCAAGTGGAACTGGAGGAATCAAGGAAAAAGACTACTACCTATCAAGTGGAGGAAGGTGCAGAAATTTAAACATTGGATCCTAGAGATGAGTCCCAACTCGTAAAAGGCCAGGTGGTGGAAGTTACTGAAAACATCATTCTGGATGACGAGCACCTTGAACGAACAACTCAAATAGGTTCGTCGTTGGAGGCCTCACTAAAACAAAAATTGATAACTTTCCTAAGAAGCAGAAAGCAAAATTTTTCATGGAGTCATGAGGATATGCCCGGAATAAACCCAAATTTCTTATGTCACGAACTCAACGTGAATAAGGAAATCAAGCCAGTAAAGCAGAGAAGAAGAGTATTCAGTCCCGATAAGAATCAATTTATACAGGAAGAGGTCGAGAAGCTCCAGAAAGCTTACTTTATTGAAGATGTTAAATATCCAGACTGGTTAGCAAATGTGGTGATGGTAAAGAAAAAGAACAACAAATGGAGGTTGTGTGTAGATTTCCCCGACCTCAACAAAGCATGCCCAAAGGACCACTTTCCCTTGCCCCAAATTGATCAATTAGTAGATGCTACCTCGGGACATGAGCTGTTGAGCTTCATGGACGCTTATTCTGGATACAACCAGATTAAGATGAAACCTGAAGACAGGAAGAGTACTTCTTTCATTACCCCTAGAGGAACTTATTGTTATAATGTTATGCCTTTTGGTTTAAAAAATGCAGGTGCAACATATCAGCGGCTGATGAACAAGGTGTTTGCAGAACAAATCAGTTGCAATATGGAAGTCTATGTTGATGATATGATGATAAAGAGCAAGAAAGTTGCTGATCACCTAGTTGACTTAGGCCAGACCTTTGATCAACTAGATAAATATCAAATGAAGCTGAACCCGACGAAGTCCATATTTGGAGTACGAGAAGGCATGTTTCTCGGGTACATTATCAATCAATGAGGCATTGAAGCAAACCCTGAAAAGATCAAAGCTCTGTTAGAGCTGCGATCTCCAACGACGAAGAAAGAAGTGCAAAGTCTTACAGGACGAGTAGCAGCACTTAATAGATTTGTATTGCGAGCAACTGATAGATGCCTCCCATTCTTCAAAACGCTCCGAAAGACTTTTGAATGGAATGATGAGTGTGAGAAGGCTTTTCAAGACTTGAAGAAATATCTGGGAGCACCTCCACTATTGTCCAGGCCAGTGATGGGAGAAAAATTGTACTTGTATCTGACAGTGTCAGAGAATGCAGTTAGTTCGGCATTAATAAGAGTGGAGAATGGAGTGCAAAAACTAATTTATTACACTAGCAAAGCCTTTCGAGGAGCAAAGATCAGATATCCAAAGCTAGAAAAATTGGCACTAGCATTGATCTTGGCAAGTAGAAGAATAAAGCCATACTTCCAGGCTCATACTATAGTCGTATATACCGATATGCCATTGAGGCAAGCTCTTCATAAACCAGAAAAATCAGGAAGATTGATGTATTGGGCAATAGAGCTTGGTGAATATGACATAATTTATGAACCCAGATCATTGCTTAAAGGGCAAGCAGTAGCAGATTTTATAGCAGAGTTCACCTATCCTGATACCACGAGGAGAAAAAGCTGCTCACCGATCAACCTGTGGATGTTACAGAATCATCAAACCCAAGCCCAGACCAACTTAGGTTGGTAAAAGGGCAAGTAGATGTTACAAAATCATCAAACTCAAGCCCAGACCAACTTAGGTTGGTAAAAGGGCAAGAAGTGATGATCGATGAACAGCAAGAAATATTAGGAGAGGGTGAAAGGAAGCAACAAATTTTCCATTGAGGAACTCTGTCAGATCAGAAATTTAAAGACGAGTTACCTATATGGAGTTTATATACGGATGGCTCATCTTGCACAACAGGCTGTGGGGCAGGGATTGTTCTTAATAGTCCAGACGAGGTCGACATGGAATATGCCCTATGCTTCCAATTCAAAGCTTCGAATAATGAGGCTGAATATGAAGCCATGATTGCAGGTCTTAGTTTGGTAAAAAATATGGGGCAGAGCAGGTTATTATCTTCAGTGACTCGCAATTGATCATAAATCAAATGATGGGAGTATATGCAGCCAAAGGAGAATTAATGATCAGGTATCATGCAAAGGCAAGGGAGTTGGTATCAGAATGTATTGCTATTCATCTGGTCAGAATACCAAGAATGGAGAATGCGAAGGCCAACGCCTTAGCTCGATTAGCATTAGCTACTCGTACGGAGCTACGAAGAACAATCCCAATTGAAGTTTTAGCTGGTCGGAGTATAGATGGAGATTTGACGATGAATTTTATTACCCTTAATTTAGGACCATCTTGGATGGATTCCATCAGGGCATATATTGAGGAGGGTGAATTACCAACTGACAAACTTGCAGCCAAAAAACTGAAGTTTAAAGCTGCTCGTTATGTACTGAATAATGGTATTCTGTATAGACGAGGAATTATAGCAGGTTTGCAAAGATGTGTGCATCCCACCGAGGTGAAAGACTTGATTGAAGAGATCCATGAAGGGTCCTTGGATCCCATGCAGCAGGTCAGACGCTTTTACAAAGGGTTATGATGCAAGGATACTACTGGCCAACGATGAGGGCTGATTGTATAGCCTATGCCAATAAATGTGACATGTGTCAACGCTTCTCCACTATCTGAAGAACTCCCCAAGCGTTGTTGACACCCATTACTTCCCCTTGGCCATTTGCTATGTGGGGAATTGACTTGGTCGGACCACTTCCAATGACCAGAGGAAGATTTAAATATCTCGTCATCGCAGTGGATTATTTTACTAAGTGCGTAGAAGCTGAGTCTTTTGTCAACATGACGTACGAGAAGGTGTATCAATTTATTTGAAAAAGTATCATCTGTAGATATGGTATTCCCCATGCATTCATTACCGACCATGGAACACAATTTGACAATGAGGAGTTCGCTGCCTATTGTCATCAGTCATATATATCTTGAAGATCCACTCGGCACCAGACCATCCCCAAAGCAATGGACAAACTGAAGTAACAAACAGAACGCTACTGAATGGCTTAAAGAAAAGACTGAATGACGCGAAATCAACTTGGATCAACGAGCTACAATCAGTACTATGGTGTTACCAAACTACTCCCCGAGCAACAACAGGGGAATCTCCGTATATGTTGTGTAACACCCCGTATTTTTGGTACATTTAAAATTTAATTAATTCGGAAATTCTAAATTACTAGTGTGTTGTAATTTAATGAAGTAATTATGATAGAATAAAATATAAATATTAATCTGGGATTTAATGGTTAATATTTAGGGAAAATTATTTACTAAGCGTATAGTAATAATGTAATTTCGTCGTTTCGAGTATTAATGACGAGACATGTACTTATCACATCCGGAAGTCGGTATAGACTATATTGGGTGGGGGATAAATATTTTTATAAATTAATTCAGATGCAAATTCTGAGTGTACAGTTGAGTCCGGATGGGCCGAGATAGTCGGAAAAGTGTACCCAGGGGTAGTAAACGGGTCACGGGACGTTTTTAGACATAGTCGGGCCCACTCGGGGGCATTTTGGTCACTTGGGCTTGGCCCATTAGTCAAAAAACGGGAATGGATTAATTAACTTAATAAAAAGAAAATAAGGTCTGGCTAAGCTTAAGCAGATAAAGGAATTAAAGGGTTAGGAAACCCTAGCAGCAGCCAAAGCCAATTTGGGGATCTCAAAGAACCATCTAGGTCATCTTCAACCTTGGAATCCATTGAAGATTCAGACACTACGAAACCTTAAGGCAAGTGAATAACTTGCAATAGTATTAAATCTGTATTTCAATTCATATTTATGTGATGTGATGAGTTAAAATTCGTTTTGGGGTTTCATGGCATAAATATGGAGTTTTGAGAAAACAATAATCTGAGTTACGAAATTATTGAGGATTCGTGTAAAAATCTGACTGTGGAAGTTGATGTAAAATTGTTGAATGATATCTGGATGATTTAGAACGAATCTGGTGAAGAGATTTGGAGTATAAATGTATTTAGGGTCAAAGATAGATTTTCCCCAAATTCATGAATTAATAGTTAATGGACGAATTAATGATTGTTGTGGACATTCTGGGAGGCTCCTAATAAGATTTCTAACATATGTTAGTGATATAAAGGCTTGAGGTTGGTGTGGGAAGAAATTTGGTTTTGGAAAAACTCGTCCATGGTTGTCTATCTTCGCGAAGAAGATGAGTGCCTGATCGATCGATCGATCGACGCCATGAGGTCGATCGATCGATGGTCGGCAGAAACTGACAATTCGCCCAGTTTTGTTTATATAGAAAGAGATTTATATAAAAGTTGTTATGTGATTAATTATTGAGAAAAATTAATGCATGATTTAAATCTGATTAATTGTGGGGAAATTAATTAGGAGATGGGAGTAGAAATTTGGGTGACACGTCGAAATTGGTTGAGCGACATCGAGGTAAATTATTTTATTTAGTAATGGACTAAGTAATTTAGAGTCGGGATTTAGACTCGGGTGAGGTTAATTCGGGATATGAGATTGAGTCCAATTAAATGGTGAGGGCAACATCAAAAGTAACTAAATTTTATTAATGTGCAAATTAATTAATAATTCGAGTTGGGTAACAAACTCATAATAAAAATGGAATAGGCTTGTGTCACGGGTTTAGTACACAGTGTAGCTGGAACATTTTTATATATGTATATATATGTATACGGTGTGTGATAGTATATATATATATATATAGTGTATGCCTTAATATCAGTGGTTAGATATTATTATACTCTAGTGCTATAGGGGGAGGTTACGCGCAGTGGATGAATCCCCTAGCTTGAGGAGTAGGGCGAGTAGATTCCCAGGTCATAGCGTCCGTTACAGGGGGTGAGGGGCATCTCACTTTCCGGGAAGGAATATGACCGCCTCCAATCGTATACCAAACCAAGTTAGTGAGCAATTCTAACTTGGATAACTAGGGTATGTGAATATACCTAGTGTACTAGCACTTTAGAGAAATTATGTCCGGTGAGTATTTTTACTCGGGTGGATGTTAGTGTTTTATGTATTTCAGTATGTGTGTGAATGCTGCAATATTTCTAAGTATATAATTAGGTGATTATTATATACGGGGTAAATAAATACAAGCATGAGTTGTTGTATATGTATAACGAGTGGAGAAGTTATATGAATCAAAAAGGGAAAATGATTAATTAAGTTGATGTTACTAATAACTTAAAAATCATAATCACATTATACTCAAATTAGAGTAGGGGGGTACAAGGAGACTTTAATAATTATCTAGTCATGAGATAGATAACTAGGTGATAATTAAAGCGTTAGTGGTGCACATTAGAGGAGGGGCAAGGAAGTTCTCAAGAGAGTGCGACACTAACTAAAATATGAAGAGCATGCATATTTATTATTACTGCAAGTTAATCATTTGTTAAATGTTTTGGGTACTAACCCTTGCTATAAAAACTTTTAAAAACCTTTTAGGTGTCCAACCACAGGGACGCCAGCCTTAACTCAATTCCAGGGATTCGTTGCTGCAGCATATCTGGATGTTGCGGGGTTTTGATAGACGCCTCATTTTTCATTCTTAATGTAGAAATTCATTATTAGTTATTCGAGCATGTCGCTCACATTCCACTTATTTGTATTAGACTTGTTGGGAGTTCATTCTTGTCTTTACGGGATTTATTTTGGACCGATGGTTTATTCGGTTAATTATTTCTATTTGTGGATGATTATTTCAGTTATCTGTGATTGTTGTATTGTTTTATTTTTCCGCATGGGTTTTTGTTTAATTAATGAAAGATAAAAATTGGCACCAGTCTATTTTTCTCACGTAGGTGGTTAGTAATTTAATAAAACGACAGTGATGCTAAGAATGGACCAAATGAGAAACCTGTTCTAACTTGATTTAGGACTGATCACCCGGGATTAATTAGGCGGGGTGTCACATGTTGGCATTTCGAAGTGAAGCCGTTTTACCTGCCAAGTTGGGTCTCCCGACACACAGAGTATTGAATTTCAATTCCCCTGTTAGCAATTTAATGAGAAGATTGGATTTGGACATGCTTGAGGAAGTTAGAGAAGAAGCAACCATCAAGAATGCTGCTTACTAACAACGAACAACTTTGTTCTACAACAAGAGAGTAAAGAAGTGCGACCTGAAAGAAGGAGACTATATGATAAAGAAAGTGATTCAAAAGCACAATAAATTGGAAGCAAACTTGCATGGACCTTATCGAGTTATCGAAGTTGTTCGACCAGGAACCTACATAATAGCAACTTTAGAAGGGCAGGAGTTTAAGAATGCATGGAATGCAGAACACTTGCGAAAGTATTATCAGTTATGTAAACTCTCATGTAATACATTTTCGTTAGTATGAATAAAGTGACAATGTTCTGCCCAGTTCTCCCCTTTTGTTGGAAATTTTTTGCAGAATACTAGTGCTACACACTACTCAGCAAAACTCAGACTACTCAAAACTATTCCTAAAAATGTCAACTAAGGTTGGTTAGGAAGTAAACATATTCCTAAAAATGCCAACTAAGGTTGGTTAGGAAGTAAAACTATTCCTAAAAATGCCAACTAAGGTTGGTTAGGAAGTAAAACTATTCCTAAAAATGCCAAATAAGGTTGGTTAGGAAGAAAAATTATTCCAAAAAGTGCCAAAGTTGGTCAGTAAGAAAAAATCCACTAACTATGGTTGATCGGGAATAAAAACCCACTAACTGTAGTTGGTCGAGAAGGAAAATTTACCGACCTTGGTTGGTCGGAAACATCTTATGAGTATGAGAAAGTGATCGAGCAAAATTTTTGATACTCGTAACTTTTTGAATTACTACCAAGTTGGTCGAGAAACAAAACATCATTAAGTTTGGTTAGTTGTCAAATGATTACCACAAATTCAAACTAGTCGACAATAAGTTTTAATCAACGCTAAGTTGATCGACAAATAACACAATGTTGTTATCTTTTTAACAGATATACATATATAAAGTGTTTTACAACCACAAGGCAATGGCAATCAAGATTGCGAACAAAAATAAAAGTCTTTCATTAAATCCAAAAACAGAATACATTGAGAATGAAATACAAATTAATTATTACATAAAGATTCCTATTCTATTGGTTCTTCCCCTCTGCTTTTGAAACAGGTTCCTCGCCAGCAGGAGGATCATCTAAAGCATAAGGGGAGTTTATGAAATAAAGATCTTTAAGCATCCTGATGTTCATCACAGATGGTCGATCGAGTAGGTGATCGGGGCAAGATATTTTAGCATTGGAATGGAGATTATAATCGCCAAGGTATTTGGAAATCAAACACTGAGGGATTGCCCGGGCAGGGATCCAGCTCATGTGGAGTTTGAAGGGTGGCACTGGCAAGTCGAGCAACCCAGGATTATGATAATCCCACAAGTAGTGACCTTGTTCTAGTTGCAGTACACCCAGGGCATTCAACCACCCTTGTTTGTAACCTTCATTATTCGCATTTTGGATCCTATCATCCAAATGGTAAAGAGCCTCATTGTAGCCAGCCATCCAAAATTCTCTGGGTTACTTGTGGAACTGATAAGTCAACCTTTCCAACTTCTCATGAAGACTTTTTATAAAGAGTTCTTTATTCTCCAAGGCAGACTTTTGTGCAGAAAGCTGCTCGTCCAGATTCCTGATCTTCTTAGACATCTCAGCCAATGCCTGGTTCTTTGCCATCAGTTGGAAGGCCTGGTTCTCCAGAGCAGATTGAGTTCTCTGTTCCTCGACAGTAATCCGAGCAGCTCTTGCTCGTCCCCGAGGATATCTTGCTCATCCCCGAGTAGATGTAGAAGGGCCAACTCTCCTCAAGGTTTCTAATTCATCCCTCAGGTTGGCATTTTCGACCTCCAAGAAAGAGAATCCCTCGTCATTCACAGGGACCAAAGCGTTTGAGGTGGAAGCTGCAGACTTCAACTGAGACACCTCTCTTTGTAGGTTATTATTTTCCTGCTCTAACAACTCAGCTATCTGCATGTGCTCTTCCACCTCTCCCTTCAAAGTTCTCTCCCTCACGTCGTAAGCAGCAAATAATTTATCGTATACCTTATCAGCACTGAGTTGCTGATACTTCTTCTCATATCCTTCGTGCAAAAGGGCTGTAGATTCCTTATATTGTTGTTAAAGATCTTCAAGAGTTCCTTGGAGATCTTCAATCATTTCATAATATGATACACTGTTAGCCACTGCATGGTCAAGCAGGCACTTCAAATACTGGTAGGCTAGAATTTCTTGCTCTGAAGCACCTTGACTGAGGATGTCAACGATTTGTGATGCACTTATATCTGTATGACCATCTTTGAAGTACTCATTGCATTGCCTCAACAATTTTGTACCATGAGAAGATAATAACTCCATCCTGTCCATAAACTAGTAAAGGAAGAGAAAGCAAGAATCAATAAGAGTTCAAACAGAGCATGGAGAAGAGAAACAACAGTATGAATAGGCGAAACTTCAAATTTTATTACATCATAAAGGAGAAGTACAAAATTCAGAGTTATATTTGATAAAGAAAAATAAACAGAGAGAAAAATCCGAACAACTCTGAACCTTTTCCTTGTCTCCCAAAACTTTCTCGGGAGGCTGGGACGAGGAGGTAGGTTGCTTGGATGGTACAGATGGTTGCTTGGGGAGTGCTGGAAGTTGCTCGTTTGAAATAAGGGATGGTTGAAGTTGCTCGTTGGTGGACTGGATAGCTGGGGAATGAGGAATTTGATCTCCTATCACCATGGAGGATTCCTCAGAGGGGACTTCGTCCTCTTCTTCTTATTCAGGAGTTGTAGGGGGGCCCGAGATGTGTCGCTGAAATAGGTCATAATTTTTATCGACCTTCATCTCTTGCAGAGAAGCTACCCAGCCATCCCTAAAGTTTTTTTGGCTACCATATTCCACCTGCGACATCATGGAAGCCAGACCTTTATTCCACCCCTTATCCCAGCCAGTGCTGAAAGACTTTTTTATAGCCAACTTCCTTTTCCCTTTCTCTCAGGAAAGCATCTCGAAAAGAAGATCCTCGGCAGCCTTCAGCTTATTCTCTATTTCTTCCTTTTGACGACCTACTTCACGAAGTCGGCCCAACTCTTCTTCAGCATTTTTGAGCTTACTTTCGAGCTCCCTAGCATTTTTGAGCTTCTCATTGAGCTCTTTATTCTTCTCTTCCAAGTTTTTTATTTTCTTCTCCAAACCTTTGGAAACTTCAACAGCTTGGTTTCTCTCCTGCTCGGTGGAATCAAGTTTCTCCTCCCAAGCAGCCTTATCATCATCATACTTCTGACGAGAATCTTTTAAAGACTGCGTTAGGCCCACCAAAGATTCCTCTACACCAGACGAGGATCTTGAAGCTTTAATAGCTTCATCTTTCTTTAAAATGGTATTAAAACAGGTCACCAACTGGGAAAAGAAAATGATATCAAGTCAGTACACAGATGTAACAAGGGAAAAATGAAAGTTAAGGACAATGATACTTACAGAAGCTCTATGACGAGCAGCTAATGAGGTAACCATGTCCCGAGAAAGATTTTCTTCCATACCTTGGATCTCGGGAATGATCCAAGACTTCACCGAGCTCATGGCAGAGCTCGGGGCAACAAAAGTGGGAACACCACTTCCAGTAATTAGGGGCTGAGAGATGGATTCAGCCAAATTGATCGAGGAGCTCTTCTTCAGCTTCCTCGAGGGAACAAGAATGGTCTCGACTAATGATGTAGTCTTAGTCGAAGAGATAACAATCACCTCGCTTGGAACAGCGGCCTTGCTCGGATCCAGTGGGGGCTTCTCGGCAACCTTCACAGTAGTAACCGTATGGGGTGCATCAATATTCTTTGTCCCCTCTTCTGGAACATCATGTTTACTTCTCTTTGCCTCTCCAGCAACAGAGGCAGATTTATCGAAGATGGCAGGAGGTTTTCTTTTCTTCATTCTTTCACTCAGAGGGATATGAGACTCAGGTGAAGAACTTGCAGAAGCAGGTACTGGTTCTACCTCACTTATCACCAGACGAGCAGTAAAAGATGAGGTGTAACTCTTATACTGCAACAAATATGAAGATGACCTGATATGCTCATCAGCAACAGTCAGATGCAAACCCCAGATAAGTTTTAGATGTTTTAAATTAACTTCTATCTCTTTTGGAGACCTTCTTTTGCTGTCAACTGCAAATAAATGAAAATTAAAATATCAGTGACACATTTTATCAAACACAAAGGAAGCATAATTTCAAAAATAAAATAAAATAAAAACAACCTATCCCATTGCCATAGGGAGGACATCTAGGACCCTGGTACACATCATTTCCAGTCAGTGGAGGGTGTTGCTAATTTTTCATAAAAACCCCGTGCTCGAAGTAGTCCCTATTGGCATCTGGGAGATTGACCACTAAAGCCCTATTTAAAAACCTAGTTTTTAAATAAAAAGTATTGTCACCAACAACCCATCTATAACAGAACATAATTTCTGGAATTCCTATACGAGTTCCATGATTTTGATTTAATCTATGAACTCCGTTAACTATTCTCCACGTATTGGGGGCTATTCTTGCAGGAACCACGTCAAAATATTGACAGAATTACAGACATAAAGGGTTTGGGGGAAAAGAAAAGCCACATTCAGCGACAAAGAGACTGGGGAACCAATGTCCCTCAGCCAAACGAAAATAATCTGAAGGCTCAGAAAGTTCCTCCAAAATAACCCATGAAGGAATAGAGAAATCAGAACGAAACTTATCAAGCGACTCTATGGCGTAAACCATGATGAGTAAAGGAAATCAAAGAGAAAGAAGAAGATCTTACAGGAAAAAGGATGAGTCTGTTGACAACGAATGATGAAAGGGATGAACGCACAGGAGAGAGAGACAATGGAAAACTCAAAGAGACAAATTTGAAAAAGTTGAAGACGAGGGGATTTTTTGCAACGCTTAAATAACCTGTCTTGAGAATGGGTAAAGATAATGATTACAAAAAGAGATGGTTACGTTACCAGCGGCTAAAAAGACAAAAAGGGCACGAGAATCGAAGCGGTCATAAAAATTTAAAAAGTCCGATTCTACGAATTTGGAAGGAGAAATAAATACAAAGGAAAATACTCCTAAATTTCAGGATGACCATTTAAAACCGCCATATTTCGAGAAAGAATGTTTCACACTCCTCAAATTTCGAACTGTGAAACATTGGGGGCTTCTGTTGATACCAAATTTAGTCTGCTGACATGGCTCAATTAAGTGAAGACATGTGGCAATAACAAAAACTTACGAAACACACCTTGACCCACTCAGATACTCCGAGCAATAGATGCTCTCCGAGGAACCATATTGCAACGAGGAACTCTGCTTCCCCGATCAACTCAGACGCTCCGACCAACAAGAGTTCTTCGAGGAACTTTAATACACCGAGCAAATTATGAGTACCGAGCTACTTAGGCGGTTCGAGCAGCTTAGGCGGTCCGAGCTGCACCTCGAACAGAGCATTAATAGCAGGATAACCAACAGATTAACTGCGCATTAAATGCTTATTATTATCATACAGATGTATACGCCTAATGGACAGCTATGTATTACCCTTTCACATGTATCGCCTGAGGGCTATAAATACATTGTATCATCCTCATTGTAAGGGGGCCGAGAATTTCTTGGCTAAACCGGTAATCAAGAATTTCCAAACAGTCAGTAATAATAGAAACAGTGGACGTAGGCCATTCTTATAAGGGTGAACCACTTTAAAATTTCTTTGCCTCATTTTATAATATCTATGATTAAATAATTTGTAAGGACACAAATTTCCAATTGAGTCCATATGTAGTTTTGGCTCAATTCCGGACAAAAACATTTACTCATAAGATAGTATTTAATTGTAATATTCTCAAGCCTATGAAGTATGTATTGAAGACGTAGCGGCAAAGAATTTAAAGCTTCATCAAAATGCCGGTTTGCGTGCCTCGTTTCTACGTCATCAACTAAGGTTCCATGCTCCCAAGGTATGAATGTAATTATATTTATATAGGAGCTTGGAACAAAATTTTATTTGGGTGTTAGGTTTAATAAAAAACCATGTTTTACTTTCAGAATAATTTAATTGGAACTTTAAAATAAAGTACATAAAGTTTCTGGGCCAAAAATTGAATTTATCAAAAAATTTCTGGAAGTCGTTCGAACGAGTTTTTTCGTTCGAACCAGGTTTTCGTTCGAACGAGTTTTTTTTCGTTCGAACCAGGTTTCGTTCGAATGAGTTTGCCAACGAACCTAAACTGGTCAGTCGTTCGATATGTCATTCGAATGAGTTTGGTCGTTCTAACGAGATATCTAACGAGCCCAGTCTGGTCGCTCGTTAGAAGTCTCGTTCGAACGAGAGTCAAGTTCGTTCGAACGAGATGCCAGGCGGGAACAGTTTTGAGCAGTTTTTGGCAGTTTTCACCCCATTTCCCCACTTGTTTCTTAACTGATTTTTTAAGGCTTTATTAACGACGGGAATCATTTTTGAAGGGGTATCTTTTTCATACCATACAAACTCCTAGAGAGTGTTTTTATAGAAAATTTGTTTAAAGAAAAAGATCAAGTTTTGAGTGTTATTCTTTAATGAAAAATCCTACACACTCTAGTATGTACACCCAATAGTTGTTTATCCAAGTTCTATATACATATCTTTACTTGGAGTTTTGGCACCGGTTTTCTCTACCGATTTGAAAAAGAGACGTTTCGGGTTTGCTTCTACATCCCATCACAAAGAAGAAGAAGTTTGTTGCGGTATTACTCACTTGGAGAAAGGCTCCAAGCTTGGGTGACGGTGACCATACAAAGTCCTATCGGTGGATTCCGAGATCACGGTGGAGCTCCGTGGTTGTTCGCTAGGAAGAGGTTTCTACAAGAAGGAGCAACAAGGCTTGAGAGGGTTCGAGTCGAGGATGTAAGTCTTTTGTCTTGTAATTGTAATTCCATATCTAGTGGACTTGTGGCTAGGGCCGTCCGAGGTTTTTTCCCGTCTTGGGTTTTTCCTCGTACATCGCGGCGTAGTGTGATATTCTTTATTTTATCTTGCATCATAATTTAGAACGCATGCTTAGAATAAATTCAAGATAAAATTCGGTTTAATTTATCACACTCAATTTAATTGGGACTTATATTAAATGTTGGGTAATGTTTACTTAAATCAAGTCATTTGCTAAAATTTGATTTCGCCTAACTTGCTAATATTGATAAATATGACTTAGGCAAATTTTAGGACTTGGATTAACTTATTTTAATTTGTATTGAAGAAATTAAAATTTGGTTTTGTTTATTTGCGAACCATCATTCAACGCTTCCGCATCATTTATTGAATTATATATAAAAGGAAATTATTTTACGCTTTCAAATTGGTATCAGAGCCAAAAACGATAAATTATTTCGTTAAGATCTTTTAATTTTTTGGCTAAAATGAATTTTTCCCCATTTTCAAAATTTCCTATTTTTGATGCTTCAAACTACGCGTATTGGAAAGCGCGAATGAAATCGGCACTAAAATCTATCGACGAGAGAGTTTGGATGTCTGTTGTTAACGGGTACTCCCCACCAACCTATTTAGTTGAAAATGAACGTGTTATCAAACCCGCCGATAGATGGACTGAAAATGAGTTTAAACTTGCTAACTTTAATTCCCGAGGTTTTAATGCCTTATTTAGCGCTGTCGCACCGGATGAATTCCGACGTATTATGACGTGTGAAACTGCTAAAGAAGATTGGGATATTTTACAATTAACTCATGAAGGAACTAGTGTCGTTAAAGCTTCAAAACTCCAAAACCTCACCACTCAATTTGAAACTATCAAAATGGATGAAAAAGAAACTTTTGATAAATTTTATGCTAGACTTTCTGATATTGTTAATTCATCCTTTAACTTGGGAGAGAAAATACCTGACGACCGTGTTGTAAAGAAAATTTTGAGGTCCTTACCCGATAGATTTATTCCTAAAGTGACCGTTTTAAATTCTTTACCCACTTTAGCCTCTACGAAATTAGAAGAGCTTGTAGGTGATTTACAAACCTATGAACTAGATATGTTTCCCTCTAAAACTGAAAAGAAAATTGAAAAGGGTGTTGCTTTAAAAGCCCGAAAAGAGGTCAAACAAGTAGTAGAGAGCGATAGTGAAAGTGACTCGGAAGATATGGCTTTGTTTGCTCGCAAATTTAGAAAATTTCTTAAATTTAACAAAGATAAATTTAAAAATGATTTTAAGAAATTTGATACTTCTAAACATGATAAAAGCGAGAAGATTTCTAAAGCCGAGAGGATCCCTAAACCTAGTAATGACAATTTAGATAGGGACGAGTCTAACAAGTGTTTTGGTTGTGAAGGTTATGGCCATCGAGCTTATGAGTGCCCCACTAAACTAAGGAAAGAGGGTAAACGACCCACTGCATATAATGCAACCCTTAGTGATAGTGATAAGTAAGAAAAGCCCGATTCCCCCACTAAGAAAAATTTTGTGGCTTTTATGGCTAGTCATATGAGTGATTGTGACAACTCATCGATTGATGAAACGATAGAATATGCCACTTCCAAGGTCATTGTTCATGATTCCCTTGTTTTTAATGATAGTGAGAGTGGAGAAGAAAGAGAGAGTGAAAATGAAGAAGAGGTTGATGTGAGTGAACTTCAAAATGCTTTTCATGAATTATATAAAGAATCTATTAATTTGAAAAGAACTAATTTGAAGTTAGAAGCTTGTTTAAGAAAGAGTGTCAAGGTCATTGATGATAGTGCCTTAATAGAAGACCTTAGGACACATGTGAGGACTCTTCAAGAGAAGTTTGATTATGTAGAATGCGAAAGAAATAGCCTAGGAGTTTAATGGAATCCTTGAAAAAGGAGCTTCTTGCTTTTGAAGAGCGAAATTTTTTACTAGAATCTAACATTTTAGAATTGGAAAATAAATTAAAAGATTCTAGTAATGTCAAATTTGATTTGGAATGTCGTTCGGAAAAACTTGATAAAATGTTAGGAACGATCCAAATTAAAAATGACACTTGTGGTTTAGGATTCAATACTTGTAATGAATTTACTCATAATGCCCAAACCAATATTTTAGGAGAATCTACTAGGAATGCATTTAATGATCACTCCTTAGGCAAATCTTTTCGACATGTTCTTACTTGTACACTTTGTGGTCGAAAAGGTCATCTTATGAGATATTGTTTTGATCTTAAACGAATTCCTAGAAAATCCCATAGTAGAGTAACCACGGTAGTTAAAGCTCCTACACCCCAAGATAGTCATTCTTCATTAATTTGGGTTAGGAAATCCGACTTGGTTGCCTTACAAAATAGGGATTTTGATTCTCATTTACTTTCACATGCTTCCTCCCTTGCTAAATCTAAAGTATGAATGTGTTAGTGTTTTCATACTTTAGCGTTTATACTTTATGCTATATTCACATGCTAAATGTATGCTTGTTTAGTCATTTTCTAGTCATAGCCTTATTTCATATCCCATGCTAGAAATCAGGACGTGTTTATCTTTTTGTATTATATTTTGTGTTTGAATTAATTGAAAAATATAAAAAGATTTTTGTTTATCATTTGTGTTTTATTTATTTCATTTAAGCTTAATGAAAAATACAAATGATATTTTGTTTGTCCTTTTGAGTAAATATTTATTTTTGATTAAAAATGTTAAAAACTCAAAAAGATTTTATTTTGTGTGTATTTTAGTTTGACACACTTTATGTGGCATATATTTGTGTTTGAATCCCATCGTTTACACTCCCATGTGGATAGAACTTTTGGTTTAGATTTTCAATCCTTAAAATGTTCTTTACCATGTTTTATATGGAGTAGTTGGATTTTGTATTGTTTAAATGGATTCTATTTCTGTATGCCTCTATTCACACATGCACGAGCTCTTTTGAAATCTTAATGTCACATGTTATATTTGAGCTTTTTGAGGTGTTCTCCTACCAATCTAGTCATTTACATATCTTTGACCGAGGAGGACTAGTGCATGTCAAAATCCGTTGCATGTTAGATTTGTGTGAAAATGAAAACATGATAAATCTAAATGTGCACGGGGAAGGGCTCCGAAAGGATGAATTAAATCCTTTGCGATTGTAAGCCACCGTTTATTGGATCTAAAAGAAATACGTGATCCAAAGGCCTAAAAATAGAATATTTGGCATTAAAAAGAAAACAACTGCCAAGGCCTATGTTTGTTTGATATATTCATTCAAAAATAAAAGAATATATATGTTAATTAAGGGAGATTTGGATGGTATATCAACGGTTTGCACAATGTCCGTTTATCCTAGTGGTCTTTAATGTCATGACTCTATTTGGTTTCTAGAATCATCATCATGCTAGGCTTGTATGCATTGTGTATGTTTGTTCATTGAGTTCACTCTATATTGTCACATGAGATTATATTTAACTGTGATGAAGTTTGCAATCAAATGAGAACTCCGTGAACGTTTCTTAAGTGTTTGGGTCTAAATTTTCTTGTTGCTAGTTCACACCCCTACACTTCCGTTTCCATATGACACATTTTTGCCATACGAGTGTGCAAACTTATTGTATTTTGTGTCATGTGTGTGTTTATATCTATCTATATATGCACGTACTTGTTGGTATATTTATAGTATATATATATATGATATTTGTTTGTCTTTGCCTTGCTTTTATTGCCCATATGCTGTCATGTCTTTTCTTTAAGCTTCAACATGCTATTTATTAGTTCTTTATCCTTTGCCTATTCCTGAACAAAAAGGGGGAGAATGATGATAGGGGGAGAAATGGTATCTAATCCTATTATTATCGTATCTTAGTTTGGGGAGATTTATCTTAGGGGGAGACGTCTTTCTAAGTATGTCATGTGTTTAAAAGGGAGAATTAATTTAGGGAGAGTAATTAATTAATTGCATTTAATCTTTGATATTCCCTATGCATTTGATGAGTTTGCTTAAGTGTGCAGGAATTATTCTAAAGCGGCATCTTTCTATGACAAAGCGTTTTTATCCTTGGGTTGAGTCAAGTTTGGGCGGGTTATGTTTTGAGTCTAGTAGAGCTTGACGGCCCTTTAGGATTTTTGTTTGGTTTTTGTCCCGGAATTGAGCCAAAGGGGGAGATTTGTAAGGACACAAATTTCCAATTCAGTCCATATGTAGTTTTAGCTCAATTCCGGAAAAAAACATTTACTCATAGGATAGTATTTAATTGTAATATTCTCAAGCCTATGAAGTATGTATTGAAGACGTAGCGGCAAAGAATTTAAAGCTTCATCAAAATGTCGGTTTTCGTGCCTCGTTTCTACGTCATCAACTAAGGTTCCATGCTCCCAAGGTATGAATGTAATTATATTTATATAGGAGCTTGGAACAAAATTTTATTTGGGTGTTAGGTTTAATAAAAAACCATGTTTTACTTTCAGAATAATTTAATTGGAACTTTAAAATAAAGTACATAAAGTTTCTGGTCCAAAAATTGAATTTATCAAAAAATTTCTGGAAGTCGTTCGAACGAGTTTTTTCGTTCGAACCAGGTTTTCGTTCGAACGAGTTTTTTTTCGTTCGAACCAGGTTTCGTTCGAACGAGTTTGCCAACGAACCTAAACTGGTCAGTCGTTCGATATGTCATTCGAATGAGTTTGGTCGTTCTAACGAGATATCTAACGAGCCCAGTCTGGTCGCTCGTTAGAAGTCTCGTTCGAACGAGAGTCAAGTTCGTTCGAACGAGATGCCAGGCGGGAACAGTTTTGAGCAGTTTTTGGCAGTTTTCACCCCATTTCCCCACTTATTTCTTAACTGATTTTTTAAGGCTTTATTAAGGACGGGAATCATTTTTGAAGGGGTATCTTTTTCATACCATACAAACTCCTAGAGAGTGTTTTTATAGAAAATTTGTTTAAAGAAAAAGATCAAGTTTTGAGTGTTATTCTTTAATGAAAAATCCTACACACTCTAGTATGTACACCCAATAGTTGTTTATCCAAGTTCTATATACATATCTTTACTTGGAGTTTTGGCACCGGTTTTCTCTACTGATTTGAAAAAGAGACGTTTCGGGTTTGCTTCTACATCCCATCACAAAGAAGAAGAAGTTTGTTGCGGTATTACTCACTTGGAGAAAGGCTCCAAGCTTGGGTGACGGTGACCATACAAAGTCCTATCGGTGGATTCCGAGATCACGGTGGAGCTCCGTGGTTGTTCGCTAGGAAGAGGTTTCTACAAGAAGGAGCAACAAGGCTTGAGAGGGTTCGAGTCGAGGATGTAAGTCTTTTGTCTTGTAATTGTAATTCCATATCTAGTGGACTTGTGGCTAGGGCCGTCCGAGGTTTTTTCCCGTCTTGGGTTTTTCCTCGTACATCGCGGCGTAGTGTGATATTCTTTATTTTATCTTGCATCATAATTTAGAACGCATGCTTAGAATAAATTCAAGATAAAATTCGGTTTAATTTATCACACTCAATTTAATTGGGACTTATATTAAATGTTGGGTAATGTTTACTTAAATCAAGTCATTTGCTAAAATTTGATTTCGCCTAACTTGCTAATATTGATAAATATGACTTAGGCAAATTTTAGGACTTGGATTAACTTATTTTAATTTGTATTGAAGAAATTAAAATTTGGTTTTGTTTATTTGCGAACCATCATTCAACGCTTCCGCATCATTTATTGAATTATATATAAAAGGAAATTACTTTACGCTTTCATAATTAGATATAATCTAATTTTTACATCAACAAAGACCCACATGTTTTAAAGCCCATTTAACCCCTTTTACCCAAAATGCCCCCAAATACCCTTTGTCACCCAATTTCCAAAATTGCCCCTCACACCAATCAGATTTTTATTACCTCACACCTCTCAAACAACATGTGCACTCTCAATTACCCAAATTAGCCCTTAGCTCCATACTTACTATTTTAAAAAAAAGAAGGCCCAATTTTGAAAAAGCTAGAAACCCTATCTAGGGTTTAGAGAGATTTTAGAGAGAGAGACATCTTGTAAATAGTTTTATTTTTATTTTTTTTAGAGATTTGTGAGGGGAAATTTTTTAGGAGATATAATTGAGTGGGTATTATTGCAAACTACTTGGATGTTCAATTAAGAGGTTTGTATACTTCAAACTGGAGGATTGTAGTCAATTAAATTGAAGAGATTGGTTTGATTTTTCTTCTCTCTACTCTTTCATTTTAAATGCCTATTGATTGTTTTTTCATCATGTTTAATATTATGTTAGGCTAAATCCCCTTTCAAGGGGTGGGGTGAACCCTTATTTGATGTTATTTTGATTTAATTATTTTGATTAATTAAAAATTTCCTTTGAATATTAATTTTAATCCATCGCCCTTAAATTTACGCCTCAAGAGAGGGTAAATGATTGTCGAAAAAAAAATCAAAATTTTTGTTATAATACCCATTTTAGATTCGAACTAGAGATAGGGGTTTCTTAAGTGTGGTATTTTTCCTTGAATTTCAACTCTAAAATTTATTTTCTAAGATTTACATAAATTTTGATGAATTGATCCTAGCTGGTGATTAATTGAAATGAGTGTAGGTCTATTTTCTAGAGTTATGGGGGTTAAACTTAATTTTTTAAAAGATTATTATTAAAATTACACTTGCAACGAGAGTTGATTTGTAATTTTCATATTAATTTGGAAGAATTCAAATAATTAGATTAATTAATTGGAATAGCTAAAATATGTGGTGTGGTCCCACTCCTTGATTGCTCTCACATTTATTTACCTCACTTTGTCTCTTATTTTAGTGTTACACTTAGTTCATTATTTTTAGTCATTTTTTAGTTAATTGTTTAGATCTTTGATTTAATTTAGTGTTATGTACTCCCACTCGTTGATTGCTCTCACATTTATTTACCTCACTTTGTCTCATATTTTAGTGTTACACTTAGTTCTTTATTTTTAGTCATTTTTTAGTTAATTGTTTAGATCTTTGATTTAATTTAGTGTTATTTCACCATCTCTCACCGAATTGTTTTAATATTGAAAAAGCTAAAAGAATAGAAAAAGTAAAAATCCCAAAAAGAAAATAACAATGAATTACAATTGAGTTTGTGTCTAGTTTAACCCCCTTGATGTGGATTGATACAATTACTTACTTCTACACTTTAGTTCTTATATATGTTTGTAGGTAATTGAGGTTTTGATTAACTTGTCTTCAACAACGACTAAACACAAAAAGATAAGCTATCAAATGGCGTCGTTCCCATTCTTGGGAGCGTGAAGCACTTGGAGCAGATTTCATTTTGTAGTTCATTTATTTTTTCACACTTTGTTTCTTTTTAGTATCATTTTTGCATTTTATTAGAAGGCTTGTATTAGGACTTTACGTTCTTGGCTTGTATTTTAGTGCATAGAGACAACATTTATTTTTTCATTTATAATTGTAATAAAAATAAGTAGAGCGTTATAGGGAAACCGGACAAGGTAGAGAAAGGGCATCCAAGGCGAGAATTTATAAACCTCTCTATCTTGGGTCGGTAGGACTCCCGGAGATGAATGAGATAGGCGTGATCTCCCACCGGTCGACTCAAATTTTTCATCATCCCATGGCGTAAAAACCATGGGAGGAACATCTCTTGAACCCTCGCGCCTCTCCTATTAGCGAGTCAATTATTGTGTGTGCTTGTGTGCTCTTATTTGATTTTATTCTCGCATTTATTTTCAAAGGTGTGATGAATTAATTTTTTAAAACATGCACCCGGTCGCTCACGAGAAGGTATTTCATCACCCGACTCGCTCACTTACCATTGTGTGCTACCCTAGCTATCATTAAATTTAAAATCAATCGACTAGGTAGCCCAATAGGAGAACATTTTACGAAGTCCATCACAAAGATTTTCGTGATTTTTATCTCCTGCGGACTTAATTAAAATTTGACTACCCTTTCACTAATTTTGAAGATAAAAATTGGTTATGTGCTAGTTAGGAATTCTCTTTGACTTGTGTGTGTCCAATTCCATTCAATTTTTCGTTAGTCAGTTTTAGTGAGTTCGTTAAATTCAGCGAGTCCATATTTTCCCCACTTTTTCTTTCAAAAAATCCAAAAATATTTTCTTCCTTTATTTTTACAAAAAAAAGTCCAAAAATATTTTCTTTCATTTGTATAAAAAAATCCTAAAAATATTTTCTTTCTTTCATTTTTAGAAATATCCAAAAATATTTTCTTTCGTTTTGAATTTTTTTTAAAAAACTCCAAAAAAATAATTATGTCCACATGGTCGAAGAACGTCCCTTACGGGACTGCTTTGTTCATTTTTCATTGTCACGCGACATGTGTGAGAGTGATCCCGAGCCGTCTCTTTATGATATCCTTAGTGGTCTCACCTCTCTCACGAGTACCGTTAATACTCTTGCACCATCTATGCACTCACCTCTTATTCCATCACCCTCGGTGTCAAGTGTCGACGTGTCTCATAGTTTGTTGTGCACCCATTGTTATTATGCTGATCACATGTCCCATGAGTGACCTTACATTCCATATCCATCCGAACCCACCGTGGAACATGTGTATCCATATGAAAATGTTCCAAAATCCACCTCGACCTATTCTCATGATGTATCAAATATCGAGTTGTGTGAGTACCCAAGATATTCGTGGAAGCCTGATCACCCTTTCACGAAATACGAATTCCAACCCGATGTTACGGATCCTCGCACGTTCCAACAGTCGCCATGGCAACCTTGTGCACCCGTTCACAAACAGTTCCCTCACTACGCACCCCATGAGTATCAACCATTTGTCCATCACGAAGGCGATCCTTTCGTGTATGATGAACTTGGCTGCACTCCACACACTTCATTTGAATATTCTCCGTATAGACTTGTCCATAGAGAGTTGTGTCCACCTCCACCACCCGTCACCCCACCACCATCATCCACCTCCGCTCGCGAGAGCCTCTTGCAAAAGTTCATCCTCTAGAAAGAGCATGCCACTCAAGTTCAAAATTCCACATTTCAACAGCTTGAACAAAGATTAAATGAAATTGAGTGTGAGCGAGAGTCGGATTTCACCCCAAGTCAACCCATTGTTGCCCCCCCCCCCTGGAGAGATGATGAGTTATCTTGTGCCATCGACTTTTAGTGTGACCGACCCTACCACCCTGAGAATCTCGAATTTGAGACCATTCCATGGTCCGGTCCCATGTCGATAATTGTGTTGACTTACCTTTTATTAGTGAGCCTGATCTGATCCCATCATATCCAAATGAACCCCACTTTGAGGTTCTTATTCTCCTTCCCGTCGAATCCAAAAAATACCTGAGTCTACACCTATCGATCCCACCACGTATGTTCCCAAGGAACCACTTCATTTTAGGTTAGCTCCGGCTACGAGCGCTCATCATTTTCTTGAGATTGAATTCGAGATGGTTTCTACCTCTCCGGACATAGATCCTGTTCCACCATGCTTGGCTCATCTTGAGCCCTTATTTCTAGTGATTCCTCTATCTCCGATCTTGGTGCCTCGTTTGAACCAACCACCCCATTCATCGATGACATAATGGTGGATAAGTTGATCACTCAGTCATTTATTTTCACACTTCCTCCTGCGAGTTCCCTTTAGGATCACTCCGCGCCTCATGAGGAGTGTGTGTCGCCTACTCTTGAGTTGGGTCATCTTCCCCCACCCTTTATTCCACCCTACCCACACTTTACCCCACCTATTGTCCCTTCTACCCCACCACCTGGTTTGGATCTTAATATTACACGTTGCATGTTTCCATCCATATCTTTGGATCCTAACCTAAAACCACCCTCCACCATCTATGAGAGTATTTATGGTGTTAGTCTCCACTTCTGTGACACTGACCTTGTTACCCCTTTCCCGCCACTCTCTTTTGGCGTTGATTTTTCCTCTCAATAGCTCCCTTGTGTGTCATGGCGCGACCATTATCATCGCCCATTCATAGAATGTTTATATGATTTATATGAGCCTCACCCCATTCCACTTTCAACACCCTTACGCCTCCCTCACCAACTAAAGCACCATTCTTATAGGGCCCTCATTCTCCTGACCTTTTGGCTCAATAAGGCCTAGGACCGGTGCCTATTAACCCTCACCCTTACCCTAATAGCCACCCGCCCATGGTCCACCGATGCATTGCATTGTGTGATGCACTTTGCCATACAAGTGCATTGACCATTTTAGCATTTATACAACAAGGCTGATGCTTCAGTCTTGTTTGGGGGTGATTCTCATCACCCAATTTTTCTGTCACCCCGTGCTTTCATAGATCTTATCTTTAGGGTGATATCCCTTCGGTCTGACTGAAGATGTTAAACTTAGCGCTACCGGGAGGCAACCCGTCATTTCTTGTATGAGTCTTATCCTGTTTGGGGGTGGTGTTTCACATCACCCAATGCTTTCCAATGTTTATAGACTTGTACACATTTTTTTCCTTTCTCTTATCATTTATTCAGGTTCATTTTGTCTATATCTGTCCACTTCATTAGCATTTGATTCTGGTAATCTCATTCCTACCTTATGCTCTCAATTTTAAAAATCATTTTATTTAACATCGAGGACGATGTTCCTTTTTGTTTGGGTGTGGGGAATTTTATCAAAATCGTATCTTATTTGAAAAAAATTGATTTTTAGACCCGATTTTTAAAATTTCGTGCAGTTTATTTCATTTCACTCATTGACGTGAATTTTTCATCATCTATCTTTTTAGTCTAGGAATCAAGCTAGAGGATATTTTTTCTAAATCGCTTATGTAATACGTATTAAGGCATTTTGCACTATGAATTTCTAGACTCAACAAAATTGCACACTTATCACGTTACTACGATTTAGAGTTGAAGAGTACTACAATTCCCAAGAGAACCTTAAGGATCACCAGCAGAGACTTTAGGTTGTGAGATATGTGCCTTTCACCCTTTGAGAGTGTAATACGCAATCTTCGAGTCACAAGTTGATTCAACTTCTTTTGGGTTCGCACTTTAATTGTTGTATGATCTCATTATTTTTCATAAAATTTTGCTTGATCATTGAGAAGGACATCACTTTCGAGTTGTAAGAAAAATGTGTCTTGAATTTTGTCCCGATTACTCGATTTTCACCTATGTACTTCACCCATTACCATATTTCCACATATTCCCCACACCCTCACCTATCATATCCATTCACATATCATCTTTCATTTTTTAGGAAAAGAGTGCTTTACCAAATGTAAATTGTCTTCAGTGATTGAGCGTATAGAGAAAAAGAGAAAAAGAGAAAAACAAAAAAACAAAAAAAAATAGAAAAATAGAAAAAAGAAAAAAAAAATTGAAAAAAAAGAAAAAACAAAAAAGAAAAGAAAAGAAAAAGAAAGTTTGTTGTTAATTTTTAAATAAAGATATTTGTTCTTCATGTATAGAACACTCTTATTGCATCCATCTTTCATCCATCATCCATCCAACATATCCTACCTATCTCATTCTACCCTTCCCATCCCATTTCCCCCTCACCCATATACATCCATATATCCCCTAGGTGTTCGGGCAAATGAAAGTCAGCGTGGTGAATAACTCGGCGTTCTCACTATAATGATTAGAATTCTTTTATGAGATCATTTTTCTTTCTAAATGTTCGTTCTTTCTTATATGTATTTGAGATGTTTGACCTTGCTTACATTTACTCATCTCCTCACACACAAGAGCGATACACTAACCCAAATCTCGTGAGTTCAATTGAGAGAGAGATATCCGTGAGATTTTGAAGTTGAAGCATTGATTTCAAAAAGGTAATCTAGGAGTTACTCTTGTGATACTCTATCCATTTTGACTGATTCACACCACACACGTTGAGTTCTAGGAAGGATGTGCCTTGTGTATTCACATAACTAAATTTTTGTACAATTCTAGCTTATATTTCTCAAAATATTTTTCTCTTGTAATGGATTGTGCGATTATTCTATGACTAATAAGAGACTGACTGACTTTCAATCAGTCATTTTAAATAAAGAATTTTGTGGGTAAATTCACTACAAACCCTCACGAGACAAAACTCGTCCAATAGGGAAACCTATAGATTTAAAGGCTTATTGCACATGCTAAGTGCAATCGCAAGTGCCCGCGAAAGTGGTACACTTTTAGTTTCTTATCTTTCTCTTTCTCTCTATCTTATTGCTCAAGGACTAACAACACTTTGTTTGGGGGTGGTGTGATAAGCACCCCAAAGTGTACATTTTGTTTGGGGGTGGTGTGATAAGCACCCAAAAGTGTACATTTTATACCCCGAATAGACGCATTTTAGTTGCTAATTCTCGACAATTTACGTCTTATGCACGTAAATATTTAATATGCAGGCTTGAATGCAGTTCCGGTGTCAAAAGCATTATTTCAAGGCAATTTGCAGTTAAAATGAAGCTAATTTCCCTCCCCCGTAACCTTACCCGAAGCCCGTGTGTGTTTAGTTTGTGCCTTTTTAGAATTTTTTAGATTTTTAGTTTGAGTCATTTTATTTATAGGATTTATTTTAGATTTATTTAGGATTTTTAGAATTTATTTGCATTTTTCTATTTCTTTTTATTTAGTGTAGTTTTATTTTTATTTTAATTTTTATTAGTTTTTATTTTATATTTTATTTTATCTTATTTTATTAAGATTAATTTTTAGGAGTTTATTTTTAGTTTTACTAGATTTTGCATTTTTTAGGACTTTAGTTTTTATTTTTATTAAATTTTTAGTTTTTATTTCTTTTGTTTTATTATTTTAGTTTTAAATAGCTTAGGATTTTATTATCTTAAGTTTTAATATTTTTATTTTTTAAGTTTTATTAATTTAAATTTTTAGTTTTATTTTTTTGTCCAAATTAAACACACACACAATTATCCCAACTCATACACACACACACACACACACACACACACACACCCCAATACCATACATTACACACACACCACAAAACCCACCTTATCCCTCACACTAACCTTCCTACACCCTCACCCACACTATAACCCCCACTTCATCTTCCCCATCACACACCCTCACTTTCTCTCTCCTCCATAAAAACACTCCACACCAAAACTTAAGCCCAACACACACCACCATTGACGTCTCTCTCATTAACCCCCAAACCCGCTTAAACCGACCAGTCCCAACTCCGGCCAGCAGCTCCTCCTCGACCCAGGTCAACTCCATTAAAATCACAAACTCACACACTAAAACACTCTTCCTCTATACCTTATACCCCATCAGCAGCCCATGGTCCCGAACCCTTAACCCAATTAAACCCAGATGCCCATACACATATCCTGCAGACCACCTCCAACCCATAAAAACTCGAAACCTTCTAACCCGCTACTGCAACGCATCTAACCAGCTGCGATCCACACCCCCGAACCCGCCGACTAACACCCATCGCAGCCATGGCAGCGACCCACATCAGACCTCCTCTCCCTACCCCGATCCTGCGAAACCCGAAATCGAATCTATACCAACACCCCCTTCTATCCAAACCCGAGTCGTTACTAACCCAGAACCCTCCTGCCAGCCACACCCACCAACCTAACATACCTTCACCCGAGCACTAACCATGTCGAAGCCATGAACCTATTTCATCCCAAGGAAAAAATCTTATCTCTATACAAAACCCAAATGACCCAATACCAAGGCAACTAATAAGACCCACATGTTTTAAAACCCTTTTAACCCCTTTTACCCAAAATCCCCCAAATAACTTTTGTCCCCCAATTTCCAAAATTTCCCCTCACACCAATCAGATTTTTATTACCTCACAGTTCTCAAACCACATGTTCACTCCCAATTAACCTAATTAGCCCCTAGATCCATACCTACTATTTAAAGAAGAAGAAGAAGAAGAAGAAGAAAGCCCAATTTTGAAAAAGCCCTATCTAGGGTTCTAGAGAGAATTTTGGAGAGAGAAACGTTTTGTAAATAGTTTTTTTTATATTTTTTTTAGAGATTTGTGAGGAGAAATTTAGTATGAGATTTAATTGAGTGGGTATTATTGCAAACTAGTTGGATGCTCAATTAAGAGGGTTGTATACTTCAAATTGGAGGATTGGAGTCAATTAACTTCACGAGATTGGTTTGATTGTTCTTCTCTCTACTCTTTTATATTAAATGCCTATTGATTATTTATTCATCATGTTTAATATCATGTTAGGCTAAATCCCCTTTCAAGGGGTGAGGTCAACCCTTATTTGATGTTATTGTGATTTAATTATTTGGATTAATTGAAAATTCCCTTTGAATGTTAATTTTAATCCATCAGCCTTAAATTTACGCCTCGAGAGAGGGTAAATGATTTTCGAGCCCATTTTAGATTCAAACTAGAGATAGGGGTTTCTTAAGTGGGCTACTATTCCTTGAATTTCAACTCTAAAATTTATTTTCTAAAATTTACATAAATTTTGATGAATTGATCCTAGCGGGTGATTAGTTGAAAGGAGTCTAGATCTATTTTCTAGAGTTGTGGGGGGTTAAACTTAATTTTCTGAAATATTACTATTAAAATTACACTTGCAACGAGAGTTGATTTATAATTTTGATATTAATTTGGGAGAATTCAAATTATTAAATTAATTAATTAGAATAGCTAAAATTTGTGGTGTAGTCCCACACCTTGATTGCTCTCATATTTATTTACCTCACTTTGTCTCTTATTTTAGTGTTACACTTAGTTCATTATTTTTAGACGTTTTTTTAGTTAATTATTTAGATATTTGATTTAATTTAGTGTTATTTCACCATCTCTCACCAAATTGTTTTAATATTGAAAAAGCTAAAAAAAATAGAAAAAGTAAAAATCCTAAAAAGAAAATAACAGTGAATTACAATTGAGTTTATCACTAGTTTCACCCCTTGATGTGGATTGATACCCTTACTTACTTCTCGACTTTAGTTGTTATATATTTTTGTAGGTAATTGATGTTTTGATTAACTTGGTTTCAATAACGACTACACATAAAAAGATAAGTCATCATGTTGTCTTTATAGATAATACTTGGAACATCTGTATTACAAAGTAATTGACAAGAACTGTGAATAAGTTGAACTAAAGATCTCAACCATACACATTCCCGACTAGCTTTATGAAGAGTCCATTTGTATGTAAGGAAAAAAATTCCAATTGAGTCATAGATAGATTTTTATACTGTCACGATCTCCGCATAATCTATGACGTATTTGATTGGAAGATGTAGTGGTAAAGCTTCAAAGATTATATCATGCCGATTTTTATTGGTTCTCATTTCACATTTTTTGTCAATTGCATTCCGAGATACTCTCAGGTATGAACACATTAAGTTTATGGAGTTCGAAAAGAATTTTAAAGGATGGAAATTTATTTATAGCTGCTTAAAAATGTTTGAAATAATTTAAGTAGTTTTATCTTTGTTTATTATGAGATAATTACAGTTTAGAGTCATATGAAACAACATCTTGAGTTTTATAGGTTAAAACGACACGTGATGCCATTCGAATGACATCTCACAGTCTTTAGAACAACTTATAGATCTCGTTAGAACGACATGTCGACTTATTTTTTTTATTTAAAGAATTTTTCTTTCAAAATTTTGAAGTGTGTGCAGAACCATATTCCAGAAAAGACCTCATATGTTTTTTGCATAAGTTTTCGGAGGGATTCAAAGCTAAAAATCATCCTTAGAGTTTAAAAGATCCGAACTTTTATATACTATTGCTATTGAGATCATGTTTTCACCATCTGAGTTTATTCATCACTTTGAATACTATTCGTTGGGTTTTGCGATTAAGAAACAGAGGAGTCCATGTTTCGAGTAGACGATTACCAAAGTTGCATCTGTGGATACCGAGGCACTCATCGACGCGTGTGATGTGGAGAAGTATCGTGGAAGGACTTCTATGTGGGCACTGTGGAGGAATGGTTAAAATGAAGAAAAGCATCGAGGCTTATGGGTATCGAGTTATTGTGTAAGTATGCATGTCTTCCTTTGTAAACTCCGCATCATAGTAATTATCTATCTTGGGTCGCCCAAGGTTTTTTCCCTTAGCGATTTACTCGTACATCTGGCTGTAATACCCCGTATTTTTTAATGACTTTTAAAATGGGATTAATGAGAATTAATTATGATATAATTGGAAATTACTCCGTATTAAAATATTACTCAAGAATAAAGTAATATGTGATTTATGTTGACTATTACTTTGTGATTAAAGTAATATATATGATTATGAATTTACAATTGATTATGGCTTTATAAAATTGTCGTGAATTATGTGTATGACAATTATGGTAATTATGTCGAGACGTGCATTAGAGTCGTGTCGGGATTATAATTTAATGAACTAAAAGTGAATTATTTTTATGTCATCCTAATGGTCGTTTTGACTGCGCCAAAGTGTTCGGAAGTGTTTTTATAGTCAAAAAAGTCTACTCGGACGTTTATATAGGGTCTCAGGGCACATTGGAGCCGAATAGTCACCCCGAACGAGTAATATGGTCATTTGACTTGGAAGGTGAATAATGTGCACGAATTTGGGAGATTATTTATAGGTCTAAAGGGTTTAGATTTATTGTTTCATTCTACAAACTTAGAGATAGATAAATTGAGAGAGAGTGAAGAGTTTCTCTCGGGAAAGGGAAGAGTCATTGTGGGAGAACCAAGAGCCAAAAGTCACCACCACCAACCATCACCGAAAGTTGACCGGAAAAGGGAGGAACCACCAGTGGACAATCATCCCCAATGGACCAGACCTACAAATTAGAGGCAAGTGATTAATTATTGTAAATTTAGCATGTATATTGTCGATGTTAGGTTATTTAGAAAATTCTGAAAAGATGTATAATCAAAGATGAATTATGGTAATGTTAATTGAATCTTTGAAAGGAGAATGATGTAGGATTAATTTTCTTTTGAGTACAAAATTTAGCCCACGAAATTTGAGAATTATTGGTGAATAAAATCTTAGTTTATATGATGTTCTTAGAGAAATAATAAATATGAGTTTTTTGGAAATTCAGAGAAACAATATTTTTGAATCCAAACTTATTGATGATTCTAGGTTGCTTGATTATTAGAGATCAATTATATATCTTGGTATATCATATGGGATGAATATTGGGGAGTTTTGGATTATTTAATAAAGGTTTTTATGATTAAAAAGTATGAAACCCGTAAGAAAAATAATGCATAAAAGTGGGCACTACCTGATCGATCGATCGATCGATCAACTCAAGATTGTTAATCGACCAGAATCATCGATCGATCGACTCCCCCTGGAAATGTGAAATATTTTTCTTTTTAATTATTGATTAAATCCCAAACTTTGAGGGATATTTGATGGTGATTAAATGAACTTAATGGGACTTAGGGAATGGCAGTAGATTATACTTAAGACCCAAAAAATATTATTTAGCATTGTGAATGAGGGGAAATTAACGAGTGATTAAATAAATGAGTTTTTTTGGAGAATTATTTTACTTGGGGTTTCAATCGGATAAACGATAATATAAGGTTAGGACCAGTAGTAAGAGAATCATAAATTATTGATATAACCTTAGCTATAACTGGGATTAACCTTAAGAGATGGAATAAAGGGTTAAGAATGAATTAGGGATTTTAGAGGAATAAACCTACTTAAAGTTTATCATGCTAGACTTTAAGTCGGCGGGGTCGGCGGGGTTTCAATCGGCGGGGTTTCAATCGGCGGGGTCCTCGAAATTTACAATAGTAGATTGAGTGATAAGACTATCGTGCTAGATGCTCCGGGGAGAGTAAAATTAATTTTGAGCGGTACCAACTGAAATTGGGTTGGGACTATATTTCATGATATCATAGACCTTAGTGAAAATGTTGTCTATATATATGTGTGAGTAGAAATTCATTTTACTAATGCGACTCAGGATATATTATGTTTTTGTTGAACAGTGAGAAATAGCTCATTATATATAGCGTCACGAATTTGGGAGAGTGAGAGAAACATGGTTTATGTTATTTTAGGGATATATAAGCATGGACTAGTAGACTTTTATGTCAAGATACATAAATTATGGGATCTTACAGATTATGGACTGAGGGCTATTACGGATCTCGATGACCGACTTTGTTAAGTAGTAGTGTATCGGGGGGCTCCTTGTTTGGATTTCTCTTTGCGAGACATCCCACACATGAAACTAGTGAACGTCGGGAGTGGGAGAGAAGTTTGCTCGATAGTATATAAGTTCGTACCTTAGTCATTTTAAATATACAAACATAAATTTAGAGTTGATAATTCTATTATGACTTAAGAGTCGCCTAGTCCTAGTAACATTATGAATATAACAATGATGCCACTAATAGAGTGATTAAGTTATGACTAGTGGGGTGATTGAGTGTACCCCTACCATATCAGTATGCCAAGTGAAATAAAACATATTTAAGAAGAGTATATGTTATTTTTAAAAATGCAGGAAATATAGGTGTATGGGCGCCCTAGGTAATCGAATCTGATGTTTTTCCCCATTTTGGAGATATGGGATAAAGAAAATAAATATAGAGGTTTAGATATCGAGACTTGAATGTTTGGTCATTTATTTCGATTAGAGATATAGTCGGTAGAATAACACATGTATCAGACTATAAATGACTATGGTAATAAGATTTAAATGAAGAGATGTTTGGCTAGATTCCTCTTGTAGGGGACCAACTCATTATTAGAATTAGGGTGGACCATTCGAAACCAGTAGAGGTTTCTCTAACCGTTAGGTATTTCTAAGTAGTATTGGGAGAATATTCGTAAGGATTTTATCGCAAAGACGGTTACGATCCTATATGGGTGATAGTGGATCAGTTGACTGATGTAGATAACGTTATGCCAGTTAGGGTTGATCATACTAAGAGATAATATGCTTTGACCTTACATAATCGAGATAATGAGGTTACATAGGGTACCGTTTAATATTGTGTCCAATTAGGACGAGATTTGTCTCCTTATTTTGGAAGAACTTTCACGAGGCATGGGTACCGAGTTGTGATTGGGTATGATCAATCATTCTCATAATAATGGGCACACTAAGCGGACAAATCTGATGTTGGAAGATAAATTATATTTGTACCCTTGAATCTTTAGGGAGGACGAGAGACGTATGTTCCACTAGTGAAGTTGGTGTACTATAACTCTGGTAAGTTACTATTGGGTATGGTGCCAGTTGAAGTATGGTACGGTAAGTCTTATTGTTTCTCCTACTTGTGGGATAAAAGTGAGGAGCCAAGAACTATTGGGAATAGTAGAGATGATTTGAAACTTATAGTATATATTGTGTGTAAAATATATATTTCACAATTAACCTACTTGTGTATGATTATTGCAAGACGAGATGGTATATATCAAAAGAACAGTTAATCTATTTAAGTGTGTATAGTAGAAGGTTAGATAGTGAATATCTGGAATGAATTATAAGTAGTGAAACTTAAACTGTAAGGCTTGGACAAGAATCTAAGTGACAGGGTAACCTGGGGCTAAAATGATCATAAGTGAGGTGTTCATTATTGGGGGTAATCGATAGCGTACTGTATGGGAGGCGCAGAGTAGTCTAGTTGGGAGCGTACTAGTATGTGATGCGCAATACTTATCCAGAAATGTTCTTGCCGGCTATACTTTTGTTTTTCGAATTTCGGGACGAAATTCTGTTGTAGGGGGGAAGTATGTAATACCCCGTATTTTTAATGACTTTTAAAATGTGATTAATGAGAATTAATTAAATAAAGTGAATTTAATTCATAGAAATTCAGGAGTCGTGATGACATGGATTTTTAGGACGTGATGTTTACGTACCGAATTTATTTGAGGATTAAATAATCACCATCATTTGGGTATATACATTCGGAAATATATACCTTGAGAATTAAAGTCATAATCGAATATATACGTAGGATATTCAGGATATAATTATACTACGTATGGGATTTATTATATGGGTTGTGCGTATGCCCTGTGGTTATATACAGGTATGATAAATACCTATTATTATTATTATTATTATTATTATTATTATTATTATTATTATTATTATTATTATTATTATTATTATTATATGTGAGATAATTGCCTATTATTATCTTATGGTTGTGTGAATACCTTATTGATGTTATATTTATATAGGTGGAATGTATATCTATATTATAGTTTGTTAAGTGTATGACATACCTACGCTGCTTGCTATCGGGGTGGAGGTTTCGCATTGTGGATGGTCTTATCCTTGTGCACCCAATTGGAAGGGATTTTAGATTCGTACCCTGAGCATAGGACTTTGAACACGTACTATCGGTGTATATGAAAGTTTCGACGGTTAAATGGGAGCGTAGGTATGTGCGTGACCCATTTGAATGGGGAGTATGCAAGCCTCCAATATATTTGTGTTATGATATGATTCGTGAGAGACGTCGAATCAATAGTCCTCTGTACAATGACATTATGTATCAGGACATGACAACAGAATATGCATGCACCACAGCTGTGACTGGGGAGGTGCTATATTAGTATATGTATAATTAGTGTGATATTATATATATAAATTGTGATGTAATCTACTATTTGACATTGTAGATATAGAGATGTAAACTTCAGTGTGAAATTATAGATTAAAAATATAAACTGTGATTTAATCTACTGTGTAATGTTGTAGATAGAACTAAATAATAAAATTTCAATTGAATTAAGTAAGTGAACACTTATTTCCAAGGTTGTAACAAGACTAGTTCGTATTAAAGAGAAATGAATATGAAAAAGTATATTACATATGGTATGGGACATACGGGTCTATGATATGGGTTAGAATTAAGTTACTAGTTAGGAGGGAACCTTATCTAGGAAGACAGTAAGATACGATAGGTGTGCACTCTAGATGAGAGGTGAGAATTCTCAAGAAAGAGCCCGAGAAATAAACATGTACATAATAAATGCTTAATTGTAATTATTAAGCACTTGCTATTTTTAAAATCTTTTACAATCGGGCTCTAAACCATTTCCTTGCATATTCTCTTCTCTACTATATCTTGCACATCAGGTATCCAGTAGAAGGGATGCCCAACATAGACTATGGATGTTTCTATGGATTATAACTACTAGCAGATATGCGAATTTTGTTTAGACATTTCCTTTCTGTTGATTCACTCATCTGTAGCGTCTACATCATTTAGGTCATGTCGCCCAGGATTCTAAAGGTTGTAATTTTTTATGTAAGCATTGGGGATATAAGTTTTATTTTGTGTAAAAGTTATAATTTAACTAGAGAGTTATTCCAGTCACATTTATTTCGTTTGTTGTTGTTAATTCAATCGTGATGTGTTGTTGCATATTATTATTAAGTGTCGTGGAATGGTTTTATTAAATTAAATTTGGAAAGTTTTTAACACGAGCCTAATTGAGTAATAGGTGATAGGAAAATATTTTTGACAGTGATGCTGAGAATAAACCTACTGTATATTCTAATTTAATTGGGTATGGGAATGATCACCCGATATTTAATTAGGCGGGGTGTTACAGGTGGTATTAGAGCATCAGGTGTTAGTGTCTTTAGCATCTCTGCGGCTTACTATGTTTCAGCGTAGCGTTCTTTGATGTAAGGCCTTATTATTAGGATGTTGAACTCTTCTGTGTATTTCGACTTATGTTCTCCTTCCATGAAGTATGCGATATGTAATGCTTATACGAGTTCGGTCGGGAATCGTGCACCAAACTCATTGGGACGACTAGAAAGAGCCGTTAGAAGTACAACATCAGGAGGACTCAGCCAAAGTTATAGAATATTTTGGGAAAATGGTGTTCGAGATAGAAACCATCATAATTGTTGTTTGGGATAAGAACATTAAGTAAGTCTCTTGGGAGATGTAGTTTCCCAAACACCATCATAGTTGTCGTTCTTAACTCACCCATCACTGTATGTGAAAGGTGAGGGAGTCGGAAAGACTCTTGTGAAGGAAGAAATTCAAAGACAATTGTAAAGGGTGAAGTGCAGTAACACCCAGGATTTGAAAATTTATAGTAAATTTTTTTTTTGGGAAGAAACTTAAGTGATGAGAGTTATACATCACATATAAAGAACATGTGTGAAACTGGAATAAGAATTTTAGGTATGGTTCGATAGTGAAATCGTTCATTTGATGTTTTAATCGGGTTATGAAAGGAATTTTAAAACTTATCTCTTATGGGAAAGAAAGAGAGAAGTAATTTGTTTAATGAACTCCTTACCCTCGAAAGAATGGGGTATACAGAAGATTAATAGAGTTCATTAGGTGAAAGGGCTCGTGAGTGAAATATTCTAGTGTGAGTGGAAATCTGACGACGACGACGACTAGTATTAACGTCACCAAGGAATTTGATGATGCTTCCAAATGAAGGGGAGCTAGAAGGGTTAGGAAACCTTGCCTAAGGGCTAGATTTAATTCAATATTGTTAATGAAACATCATCGGAAGGTGTACCCAGCAGGGGACCCATTTAAAGTGACATGATCAAACCCTTACTTAGTGGGATGGAATCAGCCAAGACTAGTGTAGTGGATAATGTATCCCCTTGGACCCGTAGAGCCAAAAGAATTATGGGAATAGAAATTGGGAGTTAAGATTGATAGGTTCAAGAGGAGGACATTCAAATGGTCAGTAGCGAGTAAATAGTAAGGGAAATTACCCTATGTGTTGAGAGAGAGACTACTAAGTGTTAAATGTGTCCACAATGAGTAGTGAGACCAATAAATTTTGGGAATAGTAAACCAGACCAATTAGACATAACAACTGGAGGAGTGAGAATTATAGGAGAGTAATTGGGTCAAAAGAATTAAGCCCGGGAATTTTGGGATGCAAGAGTGGTAGGTTTATATAGGACCAGTGGAGTCCTCGGTAACTATAGCATACCGCATTTTCAAGGTCGGCGGGGTCTAAGAAGAAAAAAGGAGGTCGGTAAGACCATAATTGAGGCCTAGATATGTTGGGCCAACATTTTCAATATTGGGTGTGTAAATCACAGGAGTGAATCATTTGTCCATAATGGGTGGGTACAGCTATTGGATGAAATCCTAGATGTATAACGGGTGCAAGTGATCGTGAGTTATTTTGACCATGAGAAGTGCATGTAAGGACCCTACGTGATCAGGATAGACTGCTCGAATTTTATTTCATCCTTGTGAATAAAGGATTAATTATAGTGACATGGTGCGTCACAATAGACATACATAAATTGAAATCCCTAAATTCGCGTGCGAGTCGAGGTTAGTGGAAATGATAATTTTAGCAGCCTGGTTACAAAAGTATTACTCCTTGATAGCGGGACTTTTGGGTATCGCACGTGAGTGAACCGAGTGGGTCCTAAGAGTATATTTTGTTGTTATAATCTTCCATTGAATTGAGTTAGCGTAATATAACTCATTATGGTAATATGTTGTGATAAATTACCAAATGTTTCAATGATAGTAGATTGAGTGATAAGACTATCGTGCTGGATACTCCGGGGAGAGTAAAATTAATTTTGTGCAGCGCCAACTGAAATAGGGATGGGACTATATTTCATGATATCATAGACCTTTGTCAAAATGTTGTGTATATATATGTGTGTGTGAGTAGAAATTCATTTTTCTAATGTGACTCAAGATGTATTATGTTTTTTTCGAACAGCGAGTAATAGCTCATTATATATAGTGTCGAGAATTTGGATTTCGCTTTGCTAAATATCCCACGCATGAAAGTAGAAAACGTCGATAGTGGGAGAGAAGTCTGGTCGATAGTACATAAGCTCGTACCTTAGTCATTTTAAATATACAAACATATATTTAGAGTTGATAATTCTGTTACAGCTTAAGAGTCGCCTAGTCCTAGTAATATTATGAATATAACAAGGATGCCACTGATAGAGTGATTAATTTATGACTAGTGGGGTGATTGAGTGTTAAAGACAAAATTATAGTTTATTTTAGAGCGTCAACCACATCCCATGGTGTTAGAAAAGGTCAACTTAAAGGTACCGTTCCTTGTCATGTTTACACTTGTTCGCATAGTGGTAGGAAAGGTCACCATAGGCATTTTTTCTATGATCTTAAATAAGACCCTAGGAAGTTTAAATGTAGTGTCCCGTCGGTTCCCAAAACCCATTTTGTTAGATATTTACCTGCTTGGGTTAGGAAATACTTTTTGGAGATGCTAAACACTTCATTAGTTGATTCTCACATGCTAGAACATGATGCTTCATATGTTATTTGTTATGGATGATTGTGTTAGTCATGTTTGTCATATGCTAGTCTTTGCTTCTTGATTCATATATTGCTAGTGTTATGACATGAGTATCTTTGTGTTTTATATTTTTTATTTATTTGAGTCTTATTTGAAAAATACAAAATGATTTTATTTTGATAAATTTTTTAAAAATACAAAAATATTTCTAGTTTATATATTTTTGTGAAAATACAAAAAGATTTTGTTTTTTTAAGTCAAAAATATTTTTAGAAAAACACAAAAAGATATTCTATTTTTTTGTGCTGTGAGTTTTTATGTTTTAATATGGCATATTGGTGTGCTTGGACCCCCATCATTTCATTATCCATGTTGCTAGGACATTTGGTCATAATTATTGATGAGTAGAATGATCTTAACCATTATCCAATAGGGTCTTTCAAAGTTGATTTGCATTTAGATTCGACTTTGTATATATACCATCATTGCACACAGGCACGAGTTTATATGAATGTTTGACTTCTCATGTGTTTTTGAGTTTGATGAGACATTTTTATCTCAATTTTGTCATCCATGCATAATAAGACTTAGGAGGAGGTGTGCCTATAAGAACCATTTACCGTGCGGATATATATTGCTTAAAATGAAAAAAATGACGAGTGTTCATAAGAAAGGGCTGCGAGAGGATAATAATATCGTCGTTAAAGCCACGGTTAAAAAAGAGCCCAAGAAAAAATGAAGGCAAAAGAAACTGATTACAAAATAGGGCCAATAGGATTTCTCTAAGTTTAGAAAAAATAGAAACATAAAAAAGATCTAGAAAAAGAGAATTTGAATATATGAGGGTTTTTGGATGAAAAAATAACAACAGGTCTGCACCAAAAATTCTAACGTTAAAAAATCGTGTCATGCTGCTATTGTTTGTAGAATTGTCAAAATTCTGAATTTGTCTGCATGTTCTTCGTTTTCATTAAGCTCAATATATTAATTGTCACGTATGGCTAAAACTAAGTTTGATGGCATTTAGATAATAATTAGAGCTTCTTTATCATTTCAATGTGTTTAAGTCGGATTCATTTATTATAGTTCACGCCCATTCATTCCATATCCATCTTTGAGCACATTGATACTATATTAGCATGAAACTCATACTTGTTTTAACTCGTTTTATTTTTCTTTTTTGAGTATCTTTTGCTACTGTTTCATATCTTCAATACCTGTTTCCATAAAAAAAATTCACTGGGAAAAACTTTGGCATTTTTGGTACTGGAATGCAAAGTTTGCTGAAATCATTCAAACGACTCCTGGACGTCATTTGAACGACATGTCCAAGTCATTCGAAGTTTGGATCTAACGAAACATTTTTCGAGGCTTTATTCTGTCTGATATGGTCGTTAGTATGGTCGTTTGTAAGGTCGTTAAAAGGATGCTTCAAATGAAAACTTACTGTTTTGGGTCATTTTTAGACCTCATTCAAATGACGTGCCTATGTCGTTTAAATGACAAGGCCTAGTCGTTCGAACCACCTGCCTGGTTTTTTAGCCCTATTCTGTTTCCGTACTTGATTCTTATATGAGATGATTTCCTTCTGTTTTGGTAATTCTGGGTTCATTTGGACAGTTTACATTCCGTCGATATTGATTATTCATGATTTGATTCTTATACAGCATTGATTCGTTTAGTCTTATCTTTGCTTAAATTGTTGATTCATTCAATGTGACTATTTACTAGCTACGATTTGGTACTTTGTGATTAATATTAGCTAATTTTCCATGTTTATCTAAATATGTTTCATTGATTTATCTTATTCGAGATATTTGGTGATTTTTTTATTTTTTTCCCTTATTGTCTTTTCGAGACAAAAAGGGGGAGAGATGTATATGACGTAGGGGGAGCAGTTTGAGCACATATTTGTTTTGGATTTACATATTGGTATCATGTTTTTTATCATATATATATTCATATTTTATCGGTATCATGTCGTATTGTACATATTGGTATTGCTCACTTATTTAACAAATGATTTTTTACATATTGGTATTATTATATCATTTTTTCTTCCATACTTCACTAGGTATTTATCTGTTTCTTGTGTGCAGGTATTCTTCAGTAATTAGAGATTTCAATACTACATCACATTCAGACAGCTTATACTTTTCGAACTAACGTATACTAGTCCTCGTCTTGTAATTTTAATTTTGGATTTTTATGAGATGGGATTTAGATGTCATACAGCTTGACGGCCCGAGTTAGGTTTAATGTTTGGGTTTTGTCATGGAATAGTCAAAGGGGGAAATTTGTAAGGATAAAATTTCCAATTGAGTCCATCTATATGTATTTGACTTATTCCTGGAACAAAACTTTTTTGAGTCATAGATAGATTTTTATACTGTCATAATCTCCACATAGTCTATGATGTGTTTGATTGGAAGACAAAGCGGAAAATCTTCAAATATTATATCAAGTCGAGTTTTATTGGGGCACGCTTCACGTCTTCAGTCAATTGCATTCTGAAATACTCTCAGGCATGAATGCATTATGTTTATGGAGTCCAGAAAGAGTTTTAAAGGATGGAAATTTATTTATAAATGTTTTAAAATGTTTGAAATTATTTTAAATAGTTTCATCTTCATTTATTCTGAGATAATTACAGTTTAGAGTCGTATGAAACCACATCTTAAGGTTTTAGTGGGTCAAACGACATGTGATGTCGTTCGAACGACATCTCACAGTCGTTAGAACGACTAATGGATCTCATTAGAACGACATGCCAGCTAAAGTTTTTATTTAAAGAATTTTTCTCTCAAAATTTCAAAGTGTGTGTGGAACCATATTCCAGAAAAGAACTCATACGTTTTCTACATAAGTTTTCTGAGGTTTTCAACGTGAAAAACAATCCTTAGAGTTTAAAAGATATGATCTTTCATATACAATTTCTATATAGTTCTTGTTCACTCCATCTGGGTTTGTTCATCAATTTGAACATTGCTCGTTGGGTTTTACAATGAAAAAATGGAAGAGTCCGTGTTTTGAATCGTAAATATTTGCCAAAGCTGAATTGGTGGTCACCGAGGCACTCGTGGATGCGTGTGATGTGGACGAGTATCATGGTTGGATTTCTACGTGGGGTCTGTGGAGGAGTGGTTAAAGTGAAGAAGCGCATCAAGGCTTATGGGGATCGAGTCATTGTGTAAGTTTGTTCGAGGTCTCTTCCATTAGTGGTTTTCTCGTACATGCAGCGTTGTGAACTTTAATTTATATTACTTTCATTAATCACCATGCATGTTTAGGATTACACAAGATAAAATTGGACGTAATTGAAAATTGTTCACAAACTTGGTGCATGTTAAATTTGGAAAATGATTTTTTGAAAGAAAAATTGTTTTGACATCCTTAAATAGCATTTGAGAAAAAGGGGCCTACAAAGTAGCTACTAAAGTTTGTTTAGTAGAATACCAAGAAATAGCAATATTTCCACTAAGACATATATAACCCATTTGAGATCGACCCTTATGAGGATCAGAGAGGTATCCAGAATCTGCATATCCCACTATCTTTAAACTATTAGAGTTATGAAAGAAAATAAAACCAAGTCAATGGTTACACATAGATATCGTAAAATATATTTGATACCAATCAAATGCCTTTGAGTTGGTTCAAAACTTTATTAAGTAGGTTAATAGAGAAGGAAATATTCGGTCTAGTGCATTTTACTATGTATAATAGAGTGTCAATTACACTAAAGTAGGGTACTTTGGGACCCAATGCCTTTTCAATTTTCTCTTTAGGATGGTATGGATATTTTTTTATGTCTAAAGATCGGATGACCATGGGAGTACTTAGGGGAACAGATTTGTCCATGTCAAAGTGTTTTAATACCTTTTCAATATAGTTTATTTGATGTACTAATGTCCCACTATAATTCCTTTCGATCTGCAGATCGAGACATAATTTTATTTTTCCAAGGTCTATCATTTCAAATTCCTTCTTCAAATAGTCGGCAGTTTTCTCGATCTCTTCAGGTGTCTAAATTAAATTTATGCCATCCATATATAATGCCCTATTGCAAATTCTTTTGAGTATTTTTTACATAAAAACACAGGGTCATAAGGGATTATTTTCATATCCTTTGATGGTGCCAAATATGGTACCAACAAGTCAATGTAAATATGTGAGCTCAATCCATTATAACAATGGAGTATGAAAAAGTATATAAATGCCTAAGGATATGAGGAAAAGAGAAGAAAGACAACAATATAAGTTCTTCAACCTATTTACGCATACTCCATTGTGTGTATGTGAGTGAATTGCACTATGAAATGTCTCTAACGACCTTGTGATACAAGTCACTCAACTTTCTCTCTCTACATTATAATTTTAGAAGAGTTTGGTTAGGGTTTCGAATTCACGTACTTTCCAAGGTAGAAGAAGGCAACTATCTATATTATTAAGGATGGTACAATGTTCACCCCAGTCATGTAATATGTATGTGTAATATGAAGTAACCATCGTATTATAGCCACCTATCACCAATGCATGCAAATTATGATTGAGAGATATTCCTCAGACGTGAGGGAGATGCTATTACAACGGTTTTATACATGTAGGTCTTGTATCCCATGCTCACTTTCCCATGCATGATCCATTCCACGCTCTCTTCCAGGTGCCAAATGTTTCCTTCTGTGGGGGTGTCAACATGGACGAGTATGATACCTCTAATGATGCGGCTGTATGAGCAGAGATAGAATAATGGTCTCGACTGATGATGATATCTGGACGAGATCATTCTTATGTGTACCTATGTCCTTGATAAGTATCAGTTTACACGTATACAAGAAGAGATGAATCACACGTGACCAAGGTGGTAGGAAGGCCTCATCCCACGAATGAGACGAGGACAAGGTCGCTGAGGTTGGATCCCTTGTAAGAAGTATGTTCTGAAGTGTCAGCTTGAGCCTCAAGGAGAGACGAGGATACATTTGGGAATATCAATCACCCCTAGCCCTTATTGTCCTCTGTAGATAGGAGACTGAGAGGTAAAAGAGTCTGAGGTTAAAGGTATAAGCGATAGACCTGTTTGTCTACTGAGTTGTCCATTCACTGTCAATTCTGAATCGGTGATAGTAATTAAATTTACACTTGGCGTCTAGACATTGGTTCAATAGGTTTGAGAGGACACATGTCACAACTTCCATTGGGTAGTGTCTTCCCCAAGATTGACTGATAATTATGATGCTTCGATTTATGTTCCTTAATGATGACAGGCTTGAGAATTGTGCGTAATAATTTGGTGGTATTTAAACCATATTTTTTCATTTTCTCTTTCCTTCTTGCAAAATTTGTTCCCGCCCAAGCATGTCTGTAAACCACTATTAACGCTCCAATAAGAACTTTTGATTCTCGTTGTTCTAATGGTTTTCTGAGTCCTCCTTTCTTCCCAGAAGTTTCTTCTCCTCCATGTACTTTATTTCCTTGTATTTGAATTCTCATTTTAGTTAGTATTTAGGTATATTTATTGCACTCATTTATTTATGGCGTTCTCTATGTTTTTCGGTGAGGTATCCAGCAGTTTTAGGGACAAACCCTTTGAAAGTTTTTTTTCTTGGGGGGGGGGGGGTATAGGTAGTATGAGGTGGTTCAGCTTAGTATTAGGTGGTTTTCTGCCTCTAATCATAAAGACTTGATTATTTTAGTGATCCCCAGTCACCATATCAAGTTTCATTCATTCCCCTGTTCTTGAGAGTTCCTTGTGAAAATAATTATTTTTTCCTTTTTGATCTTGTAGTCAACACGGTCAAACTTGCAAGTTATTTGCACGTTTTCATCCTTTTTAATCTTTAAGATGAAACTCATCTTCTAGTGAGATCCATCAGCACAAGGATGAAGTTGAGGCACTTCAGTGAGATCCATCAGCACAAGGATGAAGTCGAGGCTAGAAGCCAGGCTGAGACATTTCCTTTGCATATGATATTCCCAATTCCCCATGCCGTTATTCATCCTCCTATATTTCATAGACGAGATGATACTATAACATCCCTTCCTCCTATAATTGATAGGAGAGAGGATCTTTCTACAACCCATCCCCCAGTGGTTATAAGTGGAGACACGATGAGTGAGAGCTCATCTGTGAGTGATGATTCCATTAAAATCATGTCTTCGGATGGTTATAGTAATCCTTTATCTAGAGTCTCGATTAAATTTGACTTTTTTTCTCATTCCTTAAGGGTACATGCCTCTCATACTATCGAGACAGGAGTCACTAACTTCGATGAGGAAGAGTTACTTTCCAACGACTCTCGTATGGTTGGCACCATGAGCTCTCAGTTGGACAAGGCATACATGATTGATAATGACCTAGTCCCTAAGGAGGTAAGAGTTAACATTGTTCAATTCCCAATTCAAACAGTTTTCCCCACCTCGGCCATCATCGAGGGGGAATTTCAAGACAGATTTCCATGTGGGGTACCGAATAAACTGTGATATCACAATGAGGGTTCCTGATGAGTCTGAGAGAGATTTTAGTGGATGTCTACGTGAGTTTGTGGTGTATGAGAAAATGTTTAAAAATGTCTTTTGCCTTGTTGTATATCCTTTCGTACGTGGCATCCTTGCCAATTTAGACATAGCTCTTGCTCATCTTTATTTGAACGCTTGAAGAATTTTACTCGGCTTTATTCTACTCTGGAAGTTCTTTTATAGCATCAATCTTCTTGTTAATGTGTTCAAGGCATGAAATAATGTCTCTTACATAAGAGCTTAGCCTAGCTATTACCACTTTATGTCCAGGAAGACGATAAAGAAAGTTATCTACATAAACCAAATATCTAATCATGATTGGAAGCCTAGGTATTTCTTTATATCCGGTGTATGGTAATTTCCTACAAATCACGTATATTCTTGTTCCGAGCTGAGTATCCCCCAGAAATGGGGTAAAGTGTCCATGGATGCGAAGCTTCACCCAGGATTGAGCCTAGACACCCAGGAGAAGACCAAGATGATTAGAGTCCAAGGTGAGGGTGGTGGTCTCGTTAAGTATGAGGACCTCATGATCCCTGACATCATGGCCGAGAGGGGACTGGACATTGATCCTCTTACCAAGATCTGAAAGTTTATTTTTAATTTTGGATTGTAACCTCATCTTTAATTGTAGTTTTGTCTTTAACACTTATGATGTTAAACTTTGAACTTTTGCAGATCGTCCAAGCGGTGTTCCGGAGGCAGTTTGGAAGATGGTGGCTTCAACCTTGCCAACATGGTCAACAAATTTTAGAAGAAATAAATGGCGCCAAGTGGCCAGGATAAGAAGACAACTGTTGGCATACCTAGCTGAGTCGATGACACGAGAAAAAGGAAAAAGTGGGTGGAGGACACCATTACCCATCGCCAACAAAAATAGAGTCGGCTAGACAAGCAGACCGACAGGGTGATACCCATCTCTAATGATGATGCCATAACCACTCGTCTCACCCAATTTAAGCTCAGTGGTGAGAGTTTAATTGGGAGTGCTAAGAAGGCAATTGACTCTATCGCCTCCTTGATATTCGATGCTGATAAGCATTTTCTTGGCTATATGAACTCAGCTTTTCTCACTGAATTCGATCTTCATAGGGTCGTCTAGGTAATTGTTTTAACTTTGGAAATTTTTAGTTTTCAAGTGTTGTCTCGTACTAACTTGATTCTTCGTACTTTTACAGTCATTGCTTGCCTTTTATAGTCTCAGAGAATGGGTTTAGAGGAAGCTTCCCCTAATTAGAAGGGAAGAGATGATCATAGAATGGAGAAGAACTTCAAAAATGACATGGCATCTAAATAAGCTAATCATTAAAGGGACTGTTGAGCAGCCGAAGAGATATGAGTTGACCAATGTGAAAGTAGAACACGAGAAGGTCTTGTAGGGGCTAGATGGAAAGAGGTAAGCTGAGATAGATGCTACAATTAAGGCAGCTCTGGATGAAAAAAAAAGCATAATACATGGACGAGTTCAAAGAGTCTGAGGATTTGGGCGGCTACGCCTTTGAACATCTGGAGCGGGGAGTAAATGTGACCTGCCGCTGGGCTAAAATTAAAGAGGCCGAGGTCAGGACCCTGACTTCTATCTTATTTGAGGGTCTGGACTTCACCAATGACTTGATCGATTCTACTTTGGACAATATAGAAAATATTGAGAAAATCCGTGCAGAGGTCACCGACGAGACTTTGGCCGAGACATTTGAGAAGGTGGAATTAAACGTCGTCGACCACAGTAGTACAAAGAACGAGGTGGACACTCAAATTCCATCTAACAACATTGTCCTACATCCAGAGGAGAACACTTCTCAGGAGATAATCTGAGGGTTTTAATTTGTTTGGGCGACCGCTTGTGGCCATGTATGTCCTTTAACTGATGTAACACTTGAACAAATTTTGGATGTTTTGACTTACTTTTATTTGTATACTCCTTAAACACCTCATTGTTGGAAGAAATTGATTAAGTCTCTCAATGACAAATTCTTGTGTTGTTTGCCTTGATCATCTTTTCTTACTATGTCATATTTTCTTGTCTTAGCTTTGCGTTATCTGTTTGTTTGGCACAAGCTACTGATGTTTAACAAGTAACCATAATGAACTAGTTTCTAATCTGAGATCATCAATTATAACCAAGTAAATGTTTTTTCAAATTTTAATTTAGCAAATTATGATGTTTAATCATAAGTCCCCTCTCGTCATTTTGAGAGTGTATAGACGAGACATCTCGTCCTACACTGTCATCTCGGCCGAGAGAGTTTTTCACAAAATTAATGATGTTAAGGTAAACCATAATGAAATCATTTTTGAATTTGAATTCACCAAATTATGGTGTTTAATCACAATCCATCTCTCATCATTTTGAGAGTGTATGGACGAGACATCTCGTCCTACACTATCATCTCGACTGAGATAGATATTCACCAAATTAATGATGATAAGGTAAATCATAATGAAACGATTTTTGAATTTGAATTCACCAAATTATGGAGTTAATTCCCCTCCCATTATTTTGAGTGTGTGTGGACGAGACATCTCGTCCTACACTATCGTCTCGATCGAGAGAGATTTTACCATCAAAGATTATATTGTCACGCTGTTCCCCTTCTCAGTATTATTGAGAATCCATGGACGAGGTTAGTCCCGTCCAGATTATCATGTCATCGAGAGTAAGTTAATTCTACTTCATCGCATAAGTGATATTTTATAGTTTAAGATGAGTTGAAACATACAATTTGAATTATTCATACAACAAGAATAGGAGAGAACACTTCCAATATTTCATTCATAACTTTTATTCTTTTGCAATATACTATGATATAAGAAAACTCTTTACAATGCCCTATTCATAATACTTCTTTAGATGATTAGAATTCCATGGATTGGAGAATGGATCTCCCTCCATATTTTCGAGCGATACATGCCAGGAACTACCTCTTCTGTTACCTTGCAGGGACCATGCCAATTAGGATGAAGTTTATTCGAATTTTGCCAAGTTTTCTTCAAAATAAAGTATCTTACAACTCGAATTTCTATATCTTCTTTTATCTCTTCAATGAGGTCTAGGACTAACCTTCATTCCTTAGCATTTTCTTTTGGATAGTAAGTCTGAACTCTATGGATTGGTAGGCCCGCCTCTGTACGGATCACCACCTTTGAGTCATAGGCAAGTATGAAAAGGGTTTCTCCTGTCGGAGTTCTCTCTGTCATCATGTAGGCCCATAGGATAACATGCACTTTATAAGTCTAAAAACCCTTATTGTCTTCTAATTTCTTCTTAATTCTATCCAATTTGGTTATGTTATTCACCTCCGTTTAGCCATTTGCCCGAGGTTGTCCTGGGACTGAGTAAAACTGCTTAATGCTGACCCTCTTACAATAGGCCTCCAATAATGGGTTGTTAACTATTTTTCATCGTTCGAGATGAGGGTATGAGGTAAAAAATATCTACAAATGGTGTTACTCCAAATAAACTTGAAGGTCTTCATCTCAGTAATGGTTATCATGGCCTCTGCCTCAACTCATTTGGAGAAATAGTCGATCACCATGACGAGATACCTGCAGTTGCCAGTTGCCCTGGGCAGGGGTCCTACCAAATCAATTCCCCCAAAAACAAATAGCCAGGGAGATGTAATGAAAGATATATGCTTATGAGCTTGGTGAGGGATGCTGGCATATCGCTGACATTTGTCACACCTCTTCACATAAATGGCCTCATCCCTGGTAAAGGTTGACCACCAATACCCTTGTGTGACTACCCTATTTTCCAATAATCTCCCTTATATATGACTGGAGCACGAACCTTCATGTATATCTTTCAAGACGTATTCCACCTCTGTCAGATGGACACATCGTAGTAGAGGGATGTGGAATCATTTTTTGTATAAAACTTTCCCAATGACTTAAAATTTTGCTACCTTATACCTTAGATTTTTCCTTTCCAATTTTGAGTCTGTTAGTTCACCATCCCTTATATATCGGATGAGACGATCCGTCCAAGATTATCCTATCTCAAGGTTTAAGAAAAACTCAACTGTATTGTCTTCTTCTTCAATGCTTTATCGGTATAGGATCTCCACTAGTACTGACCTTCTGATTTCCATCCTGGTTATTGACGCTAGTATTTCTAGTGCATAGTATCGGCCATTGTCTAACCGAGGGATCCTTTTTAGTTTCACCTCACTGAATTTTTTTAACGCTACTTTTACCTTGGCCAGGTATCTGGACATCCTCTCTTCTTTTGCTTCATACACTCCCAAGATCTGGTTCACGACCAGCCTAGAGTCATTGTGTACAAGCAAAATGGCCATCATTCCCTATCTTAGCAAGGGAGAGACCTTCTAAGAGGGCTTCGTACTCGAATTCGTTGTTGGATGACTCAAATGTGAATCTCAAAGCATACTCTATAACAGTTTCGTTCGGATCTGACACTATCAGGTCGACTCCGCTCCTTGATTCACAAGAAGAACTGTCAACAAAGAGGCTTCAAATAGTACTTTTTTTCAGAAAAATTGCCTTCTTCCAAGGATCTATTCTTGAAATAAAAAAATTCTTCTTCATTTTCGGCCATCGTTGTCCTGGCCTTACTCGTCTCGGCTTCAGCCAGGTCAAGACTTTCTCTTTTGGTCCCATTTGCTGGATTCATAATCTCATCTGCATTGGCCTCGTACTATGTGAACTTAGCTACAAAATCAGCTAGGGCCTGACCCTTAATGTTTATTCTTGGATAATAGACGATGTCGAATTCCCCCTACTCTATACACCAGGCCATTGACTTATCCAATTTCTCGAGTTTATGGATGACTTGCCTGAAAGGAGGGTCTGTTAAAATAACCATTGTATGGGCCTGGAAGTAGGTTTTCATCTTTTTGGATGCATGAATGAGAGCATAAGAAATTTCTCCATTTTTGGATATCTCTTCTCGGTCCTTTAATAATTCTTATTATTGAAATAAACTGGCTTCTGGACACCGTCATCATTTCTCATAATTGCTACATTGATGGCCAACTCAGACACAATGAAGTACAAATACATCTTTTTTCCCCAAACAGGACTTGACAACATGATTGGGGAGTCGAGGTAGACCTTCAACTCCTAAAAGGCCTTCTCATACTCCTCTCTCAACTCAAAAGCTTTTCTCAGCACCTTGAAGAAGGGTAGACACTTGTCTATTTCCCTTGATACGAATCTATTCAGCATTGTAACTTGTGCAATCAACCTTTGGATGTCTTTTATAGTCTTAGGGGTGTTTATCTTCACCAAGCCTTTATTTTTTTCTAGGTTAGACTCTATCCTCCATTGATTGACAATAAAACCCAAAAACTTGCCTTCTCTGATTTTGAAGACACACTTTGAGGGATTCAATTTCATCTGATATTTATCTATCGTGTTGGAAATGTGCTCTAGGTCAGCCACATGCGTCTTGGCCTTGAGACTATTGGTGAGCATGTTGTCAACATATACCTCTATGGTCTTGCCTATCTGATCCTCAAACGTCTTATTTACTAACCCCTTATATGTTTCCCCAGTGTTCTTGAGGCTGAAGGGCATCACCTTTTAGTAGTATGTACCTTTGTACGTGATGAACATGGTCTTCTCGGCATCAGCTGGGTCCATGAATATCTGATTATAACCCTAATAAGCATCTATAAAACTCATCAGTTCATGCCTAGCCATGGAATTATCCATTTGATCTATTCTAGACAAGGGGAATTTGTCTTTGGTTCATGCCTTATTCAAATCTTTGAAGTCAACACACATTCTCCACTTTCCATTAAGCCTTGGCATAATAAAAGCATTGGTTAACCACTCTGGGTAGATAACCTCTCTGATGAAACCATCCTTCTCTAACCTCTTCACCTCCTCTCTTATAACTTCATATTTCCCACTGGAGTAGATCCTTCACCTTTATTTAACTATTTTATCTCCCTCGTCTACATTCAATTTGTGGCAGAGGACCTCTAAATCAATTCTTATCACATCTATGTAACTCCAAGCAAAAATGCTCTTTATCTCTCCCTTAGGAGTTTAATCAACTCTTCTTTAATCTTTTTCTTTAGTGACTTACTGACTTGGATGGTTTTTTAGGCTCGTCCTCATTAAGGACGATGAATTCTTCCTCTTCAATGACATCTCCCTTCTTTAGCATCATCTCGTCTCTGGGGTCAAGAGTTTTTATGTTGTAAGTGGTGGTGGACCTCTTACACGCCTCTCTCTCCTTGGTCGAATCCAAGTAGCATTAGCGTTCCTAAACCTAGTCTCCTTGAACATCTCCTACTCTATAAGGAGTCAGGAATTTATCATTGGGTGACCTGTTGAGGGAACGACCTCAAATTCCTTGAGGACTGCTCGCCCCTTAATTATGTTGTAGGGTGAATAGACGTTCTCATCCATTACAAAAAAATTGTTATTCTTTGTTAGACATCTCATCCAAGTTTCCACCATGTTGACCTCCATCTCATAATTCCCCAAAGGATGTGCTTTCTCTCCAAAAAGCCAATTAGTGGGGTATGATATTGGACATTCCTCTCCTTACTTTGTCCCAGGCCAGCGAAATAATCCCACAACATTACTTCGGTCGAACTATCATCATCGAATAGTATCCTAGGGCCATCATACCCGTGTACTCTTGTGGTGATCGCCATAGGGTCATCATGTGGAGCTAAGATACCCTTAAAGTCCATTCTCTAAAAGTCAATCACCAACGTATTCATATTTAATTTCTTTCTCTTTCTCGACTTTAAATTAACAGTAACTGAGTTGACTACCTTAAGCTTGGGGAGAGCCTTGGTTTCTTTTATATGAATTTTATGATTGGTTATCTCTTTACCACCATCAGCCAAACTTCCACATATCATTTTCACGTCATGAGAAATACAATGTAGCCAACCCTTGGGATCAATTTTCTTCAGTGGGAGGTCAGCGTCAGCCTCCTCCTCATCATTTGATGCATCGTCATTATTATTCAATTGATCATCAGGTTTACACCTATCATCTCTTCTCTTCTGGGTGTCATCTCGTCCACTCCTCTTATCCACGTTCTATCTCAGTTTCCCTTGCTTCCGCATCTTTTATATTTCATCTTTCAGTGCAAACCATATGTCAGTGTTATAGCCATGGTCTTGGTGGAATTAACACCATTTACCTTTAGCCATCTTATAAGGAGGGGCTTTGATCTTCTCTTACCATCTTAAGGACCCATCATTCTTGATCTCATTCAGAATCATTTCTGGTGTGGCAGTCAAAGGGGTATAGTTAGCGAACTTGTCATCTGCCGACCTCTTCTTATTATCTTTTCCTTTTAACTTCTGAAACTTACTTCCACAACTATATCCCTTTTCATAATCTCCCTTATCATCCATTGCCTCCTCCACATTCATTACCTTCCCAGCCATAACTAGGAGTTCAACTATGGTTTTTAGAGGATCATCAACTAACTTCCAGAGGAGCTTCCTTTTTGCAATCCTTCCATCAGGGCGATAATTGCAATACTCTCTTCAAAGTCTTTAACCTCTACTTTCTCCTTGTTAAGCGGGTTATGTACTCCTTTAAGGTCTCATTATTTCCTTACTTAACATACATCAGGTGTGTCGTCTTCTTTATGGGCTTCACTCAGAAGTAAAAATTATGTATGAACCTCTCTGCCAACTAGTTGAAATTTTCAATAGAGTTTTTAGGGAGAGAGGTGAACCGCACATGAGCACCTGTAATAATGCTAGAGAAGGCATGTCATCTCATTTTATCTAAGACATAGTAGATATCGGCTACAGATTGATGCATCTCATTCGAGATCGAGATCGAGTAAATCCTTTTAAGGACATTTTATATAAAAACACAAGGGCATATGAGATTATTTTTGTACCTTTCTTTAGACAAGTATTCACTGAGATGATTAGATATCTAAATGTTATATTTCCCATAATGGGGGAATATGTATCCTCATAATCAATCCCTTATTTCTTTAGGAAGCCTTGTGCCACAAGTCATACTTTATATCTAGATATTTTATTTTTCTCATTGTGCTTTCTTATAAATACCAATTTGTAACCTACTAGGTAAATATCTTTTGAGGTTTGTACTAAAGGTCCAACTATGCCACGTTTATTTATAGACTCAATTTCTACCTTAATATAAACTTTCCATTTTGGTCAATCTTCTCTTTGTTGACATTCATTTATAGTAAGCGGGCGGTTCATTATCATCGTTAATGCCCTCTGAAATTGGCATAGATACTGCATATGCAAATATATTATTGATGAATATTTTATTATGATGCCATATTTCTCTTCAATATGTAAAAACATAGTGATTTCATTATGTTATTAGGTATCTTTGCCTTTTCAAGGGCTTTTATAGTCACTTCAGGGAATTGTCTCCACTTAGCGCCACTAACATCTTCAGGGATTTTAGAAAAAGGGATCTTTTATTTATAAACTCTTTTGGAGAGTTAATAGGGCATGATTTTTAATTTATTCTTCGCTTTTGGGGAGTTAAATCTTTAGAACCTACAGATCTACCATGCTTCCGGCATGTAACAGAATCATTTGCTGCTAAAATCAAAATTTATCCCACTTAAACATCAATTTTGACTGGCGTTGATTAGGCATAACTTCTTCATGTTTATCCCTGTAATTTAAAGTCTTTTATAACCCCAATTGGTGTAATTTGAGTTAATTTATCTCATATCCTTGCTATTAACATATTCTATAGTGCATCAAGTTTCGTGTATTTTTCTTACATTTTTTCAGGTATTTTACACAAGTGAAGAAAAGAGAAAACTCAAAATAAAAAAAGAAAGATAAGAAGAAAAATCCAGGGGAAAAAGAGTAATTATACATCTGAAATTCTGACATGAAACCTAAAGAAAAGTCAAAGTCTTGAGTCCACAAGAACATAGGAAGAAACGGCATCCAAATCTGAGTCCCGGGTGAAAAGTTATGAAGCTTCAAAGTTGAGAAGAAATCAAAAAGGAGAGAGAAAGAATTCAGACAAGCGAATCGGTTCTACTATGAGGGGAACCGGTTCTACTCACTGAAATATGAAAACCGAATTGGTGGAGACAAAGGGGAAGAGGTTCGACAAACTGTCAAAGCCGAACCATATTGATGATCAAGACTCAGAACCGATTCTACAAATTGGAATAAGCGAATCGGTTCACCCGGTTAAGAGGGAAATTCCGAACCGGTTCTATGAGACGAAATCTGAATTTTTGTTTCTTCAAAATAAAGTTGTGCATAACATGAGAGATATTTTCAATTGTGGCACCAGGCACTAGATAGTTATTTTTTACATAGTTTTGAGAGCTTCTTGAAGGCAAGAACCCTAGGATTAATCTTATTCAACAATTGTTCATCTTTTACATTGAATTCAAGTGTTTTTATTCAATACAAGTATAATTTCATTAGTGCTTTCAATTTCTCTCATGTTTTTGTCTTATGATTCATTATTTACTAGCTAAAAACATTTTTCACATGTTTGATTACACTTTTCACGTAAGAATGATTTCATGCAACGTAATTATCATGATTAGTTACAATTTTACCATGCCAAGCAAGAAATCTAAAGGGTTAAGGTACATAAACCCAACCTAGGAAACACATATGGATTTAAAAGTGAATAAAAAGTAATTATTCATTCAAATGCTTGAATTTTATCAATATACAAGTTTTAGGTCTTTTAATTCCGTTTGCCCTAGGTAACCGGAATGTTTAAGGGTGCAATTGGCTTTTGGATAATTTATCATCCTCATCAAATACAATTTTTGATTTGATATTGTGTGGAGTAAAGTCCTCATGTGCAATTAGATTTGAAGATTTAATGTTTTATGCACTTACTGATGATTCGGGGGAGTGTACCCTAATCCCATTCTCTCATATAGTTTAAAACTAATTCATTATTCTTGCATGCGTAGTTAAGTCATTAGTTTAAATTTACTTGTTTTAGTTAGTTAATGGATCCATAATCAACATATTTTCCTCTTTTTTCCTAGAGTCAATTCGAGTTTAATCGTCTTCCCTCTTCGTCGTCACGATTCTTCGTCTCAGTCCTTGTGTTCGTTACCCGTTTTTATCGGATTATTACTTGAATGTCCGACTTAAACTTGAGTCGATATAAGCACGCACTAGAAACACTTTTAAAGTCACATCAAGTTTTTGGCGCCGTTTATGGGGATTAGGTAGACTTGTAGGTTAGGTTGATTTCATTCAAAACTTTGACTCTAATTCTTAAAATGCCAAAAAAATCATAAAATCATAAAAATCAAAAAAAATTCAGAAAAATAAAAAGCAAAAAAATAAAGCATCTCTAAAAGTCCTTTTATGCAAGATCCGCATCAAAATCCTCAATCCACTCCTACCCCTATTCACAAGAATCCCATAGTTGAGTACGATTCCGATAGTTCACATACTCCTAACGCTCCTCAATTTAGGGTTACACCTCCTACATCACCCAACTCAATTGCGAGTTACATTTTTAGGGAATCGAGTGAGGATACCGATTCAATTAGAGAGTGATCCATGTCGGATAACGCTAGTTATGGTAGGGGTGAGGGTGAGATACTATATAGTCCTATGAGAGATCTCTTATATCTCGAACGAACCATCACTTCGAGATGCATTCCACTTCCATGCAATGTGGGATAATTTTTCTTTCGTAATGGGATGATTTATATTCTTCCTATGTTCCACATTCTGGATTCGAAGAAACCTTATCGCTACATCTATGAATTCAAAGAGGTGTGCGATAAGTTTAGCGATCAAGCTTGCACTCAAGACGTCGTTTGCCTAAAACTTTTCCCTTTATCTTTAAACAATAAAGCTAAGACCTAGCTATGGTCTTTATCACCGAACTCAATCAGATCATAGAGAGATATGCAAGCCAAATTTGTTTTGAAATTCTTCCCCCAACATAGAACGAATTCCATCAAGGCTCAAATTCAAACTTTTAGACAACAAGAAAATGAGCCATTTGATTAATGTTGGGAGCGGTTCAACGAGTTAGTCAACACATGCCCACATCATGGTTTTGAGAAGTATCATCTTATCTCTTTCTTCCACCAAGGGCTAAGTATAGCTTCTAAACAACTCGTTGAGACTATGTGTGATGGAGAATTTTTTGGCTTAAACGATAACGATATAGAGGCCTATCTTAAGTTTGTCGTCGAGACTACTCAAGCATGGGATGCATCCGACCCTAACACCCAAAATCGGGCTTGAAAAATGCCCACTGCTCCTTCTGCATCCAGTCTCTATCAATTGGAAAAGGATGCCGAGTGGAAACTTCGAGTTAGCCAAATTGAGAAAATATTGGAGGATTTAGTCGAATCACGAGCAAGAGAAATAACCGAATCCACCCGAGAAGGTGTGTGCAATTTGTGAGGCGGGACATTCAATAAACGAATGTTCCATGATACCCACCTACAAAGTTATGTTTCATGAGTAAGTGGAAGCGGTAGGAGGATTTAAGGGTAATTCCAATGCCTCTCATGGGAATTCTTATAAACCTTCGTGGATGAACCATCCGAGTTTAGTTATGGGTAATAAAACACCGTGTTGAATACTAATTTACACGTTGCCCCACATCCACCACCTCCTATGCATTTTTAACAAGCTCCACATATGCAAGCACCACCTCCCGCACTATACATCACCCCAACGAGGAGAAATTTTGAGGATACAATAAATCAATTCATACAATCACAAAATGAAACCAGTGCTCAAAATGCTCGCATGTTTGCCAAAATATATGCGAACATTTTAAAGTTGCAGCCATCTTTAAGTATCCAAGATAAGGGTAAGTTTTCGGCCCAAGGCCAAAGACCTCCCTAAGGTCAACCTAGTGTTATATCTACCTCCAACGACTATGAAAAGCAGTGCCAAGAAGTCACCACTCTACGTAGTGGGAGAGTTATTGATTTATCACCTCCCCTACATGACGAACGTTAAGATAAGGAGGTTTCTCCCAGCATGAAGGAGGCCGAAGATGCACCCTTAAATGAGAGTGACAACGAGGAAAACACTATTAGGCCTGAAGTTGTTGTGAAACCACCAACTCCTAAAAATTTCCCTCAACGGTTGTTTCCACCTCAAAACGGGGCCTCCCATGACGTTGTGCTAGATTCCTTTAATCAATTAAGGTTTAATTTACCTTTTTTCAATGCCATAAAGGAAATTATCGCCTATCCTAAAGTCCTTAAAGACTTATTGATGGTGAAAAGACGACTAAAGGTGAAAAATAACATTTTCATACCACAAAATGTGAGCTCCATTCTACTGAGTGACCTCCCTCCCAAGTGTAAAGATCCGGGTGCACATACCATCTCGTGCATCATTGGAGAGAACCAAATAGAAAAAAACCTTACTTGATTTACGGACAAGTGTCAACACTCTCCCTTATTCTGTATATAGGCAACTAGATTTGGGGGACATCAATCCCACCTCGATCACTATCAAACTAGTGGATCATAAAATGAAGATACCTTGAGGGATTGTCGAGGATGTGATAGTCTAAGTGTACACATTCTACTTCCCGATAGATTTTATCATTTGGGATAAATAGCCCACCATCCCCTCGAGCAATCATGTTTTCGTCGTCCTAGGTCGTCCATCCTTTGCTACGGCCAACGCATTAATCAACACTCGAAATGGGAAAATGCAACTCACATTCAGGAACATGACTCTTGAGACGAATATTTTCAATATCTCCATGCAAGTGCGCGGGGAGGATAATTTTCACGTGGTAGATCTTATCGAGGATAAAGTAGAGGAGCATATATAGGGAAATATCAGTGGGGATACCCTAGGAGCGTTCCTTATTTCGTGTAGTGAGAGTGACAGGACGTATACCGACTTCAAGAGGTAGGTGGAGGAGTTAAGAGAAATATTATACGAGAGAGCATCGGTTCAGGACATAAGAGACGTAAATCGAGTATCTAGTTTTGAGGAGTTACCACAGAGGGAGTCGTGCACGATTCCCTTTGATGAAAAATTTCCCACCCTCAAATTAAAGAAACTACCCTCCAATGTAAAATATTCTTATTTGGGAGAGGATGAGACATTTTCCATTTTTATCTCCTCTAGCCTACATAAAGAGCAAGAGGGTAAATTCTTAGCAATTTTGAGAAAACACCAAAGTGCTTTTGGTTGGAGCATTATGGATTTGAAAGGTGTAAGTCCCCTAATTTGTAACCATAAAATCCACCTCGAGGAGGACGTGAAGCCCTTGAGGGAAGTGCAACGGCAATTGAACCCCACTATGAAAGAGGTAGTGAGAACGGATATTATTAAGCTATTGGACGTGGGCATCATTTACCCAATTTCGGATAGCAAATGGGTGAGTTTTATCCAAGTCATCCCGAAGAATTTGGGAATGACTGTGGTCGAGAATGCTAAGGGTGGGCTAAATCCTCAATGCACCACAACTGGGTTGCACATTTTCATTGACTAACGAAAAAAGCTCAATGCTGGCACGAGAAAAAATCATTTCGTCTTACCATTCATCGACCAAATCCTCGAGCGAGTAGCTGGACACCCAAAATATTGCTTTCTCGATGGTTATTCCGGATATAATCAAATTGAAGTAGATGTGCATGATCAAGAGAAGATGACTTTCGCATGCCCTTTTGGTACGTTTGCCGACAAACATATGTCATTTGGATTGTGCAATGCAACCGCGACCTTTCAAAGGTGCACGCTTAGTCTCTTTAGCGATACGGTCAAAAGACACTTTGAGGTTTTCAAAGATGACTTTAGTGTCTTTGGCCCTTTTTTGACCTTTGTCTTTCGAATCTTGAAAAAGTGTTAGCCCATTGTGTGAAAAAGAACTGAGTAATAAATTGGAAGAAGTGCCATTTTATGGTTACTGAAAGAATAGTTCTTGGCCACATAGTGTCATCCAAAGGAATTGAGGTTGATAGGGCGAATAAAGATGTCATATCCGAGTTTCCCCCACTTGAATAACTAAAGGATGTGCGCTCTTTCTTGGGCCACACGAGTTTTTATCAGAGGTTTATTAAGGACTTTAGTGCCATCGCTAGGCCCTTGAGTAACCTAATTATGAAAGATTCCCCCTTTGAGTGGAATGAAGCATGACAAAATGCTTTTGATAAATTGAAAAGCATGCTTGTTTTCTCCCTTTTTATGCAAGCTCCGGATGGGTCCCTTCCATTCGAGATTATGTGTGATGCGAGTGATTATGCTATAGGGGATGTTTTGGTCTAAAGAAAAGATAAGAAGAATCATGTCATCTACTACGCTAGCCAAACGTTAACCTAACCGCAACTTAATTACTCCACCACGAAGAAAGAATTGCAAGCCATTAGTTTTTTCCCTAGATAAATTCCGCTCTTAACTCATTGGTTCGTGAATTACTTGCTTTAACAACCACGCAGTGCTTAAGTATCTCCTTTACAAAAAGGATGCCAAGCCGCACCTCATAAGGTGGATCCTACTCCTACAAGAGTTCAATCTCTCCATAAAAGACAAAAAAATAGTAGAAAATTCCGTCGCCGACCGTTTATCCCAACTTTCGTTCGACGTGCCTAGTGATCCCATACCCAAGGACGAATATTTTCCGAATGAACAATTACTCGCCACTTCTTCTCTCCCCTAGTTTGTGGACATAGTTAATTGCCTTGTCATTCCCCCCATCACACCCAATTGGTCACCACAAGAGAGAAATAAGTTCCTAACTTAGTCGCGCATGTTCTTCTACGACCATCCATTCCATTCAAATATTGTGCGGACCAAATCATCCGACGATGTGTATTGAGTGGAGAGATACATAGCATCATCCATAGTTATCATATGGAAGCTTATGGAGGCCATTTTTTTACGAATAAGATGCCCGTTAAGATATTTCAAAGCAGTCTCTATTGGCCCATAATTTTTCGGGACGTTAATGCGTATTGTAAATCTTGTGATAGATTTCAAAGGATGAGAGCCATCACTCGACGAGACATGATTCCATTGACCCCCATACTCATTATTAAGATATTTGATTGTTGTGGTATTGACTTCATGGGACTATTTCCTCCCTCCTTTAGTTTCTTATACATCCTAGTCGAGGTAGACTACGTGTTAAAATGGTTTAAGGCCATAACTACTAAGACTAATGACAATAAGGTGGTGATTAAGTTCTTGCAAGAACAAATTCTTTCTTGCTTCGGAGCCCCAAAGGCAATCATTAGCGAAAATGGCAAATACTTTTGCAACTGGCCATTTTGCAAAACTCATGAGAAAGTATGGAGTTGCCCCACCCCCAATTTAATGGGTCAGCAGAGCTAGAAAATCGTGAAATCAAGCACATTTTTAAAAGACCGTCGATCCTAACCGGAAATATTGGTCCCTACGATTGAATGATTCACTATGGGTTTATATAACCACATATAAGAACCCCCTCGGGATGTCCCCGTTTCACTTTGTGTATGGTAAGCCTTGCCATCTCCTCGTGGAGCTTGAATAAAAATCATATTGGGAAATAAAGAGGTTGAACTACAGTATGGACAAATTCGCTGAAGCATGCAACCTTCAATTGAATGAGTTAGAAGAGATGCGCAATGATGCATATGAGAATGCAAAAAAAATATTAAAAAAAGGATGAAAATCGTACATGATAGAACTATCTGACGCAAGGACTTTCATTCGGGGTCAAAAAGTGATTCTCTACAACTCCCGTCTACATTTGTTCTAAGGAAAATTACGTTTACAGTGGACTGACTCATTCGTTGTGAGAGAAGTATTCCCCCACGGAGCCATCGAGTTAGAATATCCAAAAGGGGGGACACGTTCAAAGTTAATGGACAAAACCTAAAGCCATATTTAGAGGCGTGTGTTGAAGAATTCGACACAATTTGGTTGTCGGATCGCATTTTTGGGGTTGATTGAGAGTGATATAAGAGGTCGTTGAACCCCTGATGCGTATGGGGTGAGTCTTGTGTATATTAGCTAGTTGATTAAGTTAGGGTAGTTAGATGTCTTTAACGAGCAAGTTAGTAGAGAGGTGAAATCCAAGGAACACCGCGAGAGAGTTTAGAGCATTTCTAGGGGAGTTGTCGCGTATTTTCGATCAAAATTATGCGTGGGAAATTTTTGGGAATTTTTCAAAAAATCGAGTTAAGAAGAATTTCACACTTAGTTATTTTAGGATGAAAAAGTTGGAGGGTTTTACAGTCTACTGAACCGGTTCGACCTTTTCTTCACTAAGGGACCGAAACAGTTTGCTGTTGAGTTCGATTAAAATAAAAAGGGTTCCTTCCGGTTTGCCCAAACCCCAAAGCGGTTCGGTTTTCTACAGATTTTTTCATCTTCCCCATAGGTTCATCCCCCATTCCCTCCAAATATTCTCCCTACACATTCTTCCCTCTAATTCCGATTTCCCTCCATTCCCCACCCCTTTATCCCTCCAATATGCATCCCCTTTTCTAGAAATTTCAATCCCTTTCCCATGGCCAATAGAGAGTGCCCTGTTAAATATGAATCAACTGAAATCCTCCCCAATGGAAATGGCAATTTTCCCTCTCGCCAAGAGTGCATTTGGGGCGACGCCTTCCTTACCATACCCCGCTCTAGGCACATTGAGCGGCAAGTTAAGTGGGGTGAACTCCTTCAATCAGTTACAAATCTTTTTCGACTGAGGGGGTTGTATTGCTTCTTCAAGGATCACGGTACGGCGGTTTCGGAAGAACAGGTGCACATCTTTTATGTCACTTTTGTCCGCACGGGAGAATTCGAGGCCGAAGCGTATGTTGATGATACTCTGATACCCTTCTTGCTTGAAATTCTAGTCCAAAGGTTGTGGGATATGGGGGTTCCAAGCCCCAACCAGTATGATTACCCCACCAATGTCGTGCCAATCTCAAAAAGTGTGTGCATCAACTGCATTACCCCTAGTAATTTGTGGGATCGAGACACATTTCTCACAGGGAATCTAAATTAAAAGGACCACATCGCCTTTTATATTATTTACGCCAATATCCTACAAACTTCAAATGACTCGGTGATGCGACCTCACCAATCCAACCTTTTTTTCCACCTCTTCGATCTGGGCATTACTATCGACCTTGCCCGCATCTTTTACGCCAACATTCTCCATGCTTCCATGGATCGTAAGGGTAAAGATTCCCTCCCGTATCCCCGTCTTATCACTTCCATACTTGGAGATGCTGACATTTCAGCTCCCCGAGCACTTCACTGGCTTGCAAAAGACATTAGGAAAGAATCAAGAACGAGGAGTGAGCGACAAAGACCGGCGGATGAAGATGTTGATATAGAGGAGGAGGAGGAGGAAGGTGAAGATGTGGATTATGAGCCCGAGGGGGAATTTATTGAAGCTCATTTCTAAACAACGGTGATTTCCCAACGTATTGACTCTCTGGAAACCCGTTTTATTAATTTTGAGCGCAACTATGAACGCGACACTAGGATGATGATTCTACTCTAAGCACAAATGTATCACTTTCATGTAGGGGATGATGTCTCTCTAACGACATATTTTTATGACCCCTATGATCCTAGCGCGCGCGACACATATAATCCACCCTCACAATAGGCCCCGCTCTTAGTGTTGGTTATTTGTGTTTCACCTATGTAGCTCTTTGTTTTTTTGGCGTTTGATTGTATATCTTGTTACAAGGAACAATTTATTATCTCTCCTTGGCTTGTATTTGATTTTTGCTAATATAATTATTTTTGCATTTTGGCCTTTGTTTATTTTTACGCACCCCCCTTTTGTTTGAATTTTAGTCCTTTTGCATAAGGACTTTGCAAAAGTCTAAGTTAGGGGTGGTACACATGCGCTTTAAAAATTTCACAAGTTTCAAAATGCCCAAAAATTTAAAAAAAATATAAAATTGTGTAAATTCACAAAAAAAAAATTGAAAAATTCGAAAAGGTAAAAAAATATTTTTCTTCAAAATAAATAAAAATTGGAATTTAAATTTTTTAAAAATATCACTAAAAATTTGTTTGAAGTCCCAAATTTTAACAATCAAATGCACAAAGCCGAAATTAATCGAAGACGGAAATTGTGCGAAAATTGACGACTTAACGAATAAGTATGGAGATTAATTAACCTGATGAGATTTCGAGCCTTTCACTTTTTGAGATTTTTTAAGTCGAACCGAGTTATAATTAACTCAATGTTCATTTCAGTGTTTTAATAAGTCGTTGAAGATCTCAAATTTTTTCTTTGATCGGTTACGGGAAACGAATGAGATATTGTCTTGAAAAACACGCTATAAATATATCTAACCTAAATTAGTCTCGAGACACATATGGTAAAATAATTAGTAATTCGGATAATGAAGTAGGCCCTCATTTGTTACCCAAAAATATTAGCCATAAAAATTTGTGAAAAATTATCCCTATGCAACTCATTTTGAGCCTATTAAGATTTTTTTCCAATTTCGTTTGTAACCCAAATAAACCAATTGGCCCGAAATTGTGAGACTTGAAAAATTCATCAGTTATGTCCAAAAAGTGCATAAAAAGGGGCAAGAAAAATAGAATAAGAGCTCAACAAAACTAGAAATGAAAAATGTGAATACAAAAAGAAAAAAATTGAAAAAGAAAGAAAAATGAGCAAAGCCCAAAAAAGCACTAACGGACATTTTAAGAACATTTTCCAATTCCGAATTCCCATCCATTCCCACTTTTTACCCAATACACCTTAAACCCAAAAAATTCCTAATAGTGTTCAAATAACAAAATTAATTATCACGTGGAGAGATTAGATATGAAAAAATAATAAAGGGATTAATTGGTGTGGATAAGAGGCGACGTTTTTAGTTTTTCAATGACCATACTCCATTGAAGAGATCTTTCCTCCTCAATTAATTTCGTCTTTCAAATTCATGTGCATGAATTTATGTTCCATCGTATTTACACTTATAAATCATGCATCCCAAGACAAATAGCCACATTCCGAGTGATTCGTTTGTGAACGTATTCCTTGAGAATTGAATCAAAACGAATTTTTGAAAAATAACGTAATGATCAATAGGGGGAAGTTAGCGGTTTAATTTTTGGCTTCGCGCACACACATTTCAAATTGAGACTCTTGAATATAAATTTACGGTGAATATTTTTGGGAAGTTTAAATTGTATAATTTTTAAGTATTTTGATTTTTTCTTTGAGTCAAAAAATGAATTTTGTGGGTATATTCACCGCAAACCCTCACGAGACACCACTCATCCTACTAGGGTAACCTAGGGGTTTAAAAGCTTTTTGCATATGTTAAATGCAATTGCTTGCCCGCGAAAGAGGTATTATGTCCTAATATCATTTTTGCTAAGTGTTTTGACCTTTATTTTATTCTTTTATATTTATCGGGACGATCAGAGTTCTAAGTTATGGGAGTTTGATTAGGCATTAATTCTTCATATTTATCCCCATAATTTAAAGGCTATTATTACCCCGTGCAGTGTAATTTGAGTTGATTTATCAAATATCCTTGATACAAACATATTCTATCTAGTGCATTGAGTTTCGTGTATTTCCCTTACATTTTGCAGGAATTTTATACAAGTGAAGAAAAGAGAAAACTCGAAATAAGAAACAAGGATAAGAAGAAAAGTCAAGGGTAAAAGAGTAATTGTACATATGAAATTCGGACACGGAACCAAAGAGAAGTAACAGACCATGAGAAGAGTTACGAAGCTTCAAAATTGAGAAGAAATAAAAAAGGAGAAAGAAATAATTCAAACAAGTGAACCGGTTCTAGTATGAGGAGAATCGGTTCTACTCATTGGAAGATGCAAACTGAATAGATGGAAACACGGGGGAACAGGTTCGACAAACAGTCAAAGACAAAACAAATTGATGATCAAGACTCGGAACCAGTTCTCTAAACTGGAATAAAAGAATCGGTTCACCCTGTAGAGAAGGAAATTCCAAACCAGTTCGGTGAGATGAAATTTGATTTTTTATTTGTTTAAAATAGTGTTGTGCATGGTGCATACACTTAACAAAATGTGAGTGATCTATTCTATTGTGACATCAAACATTAGATAGTTAGTTTTTACATAGTTTGGATAGATTCTTGAAGGCAAGAACCCTAGGATTAATCTTCTTCAATAATTGTTCATCTTCTACATTGAATTCAAGGGTTTTTCTTTAATACATGTATAGTTTCATTATTGCTTTCAATTTCTCACATATTTTTGTCTTCTGATTCATTATTTACTAGCTAAAAATCATTTTCACATGTTTGATTACACTTTCCACGTAAGAATGATTTGATGCAACATAGTTATCATGATTAGTTACAGTTTTACCATGTCAGGCTAGATTTCTAATGGATTGGGGTGCATGAACCCAACCTATGGAACACATATGGATTTAAAAGTGAATAAAAAGTAATTCTTCACTCAACATCTTGTATTTTATGAAGATAAAAGTTATAGGTCTTTTAATTTCGTTTGCCCTAGGTAACCGTAATGTTTAAGGGTGCAATTAGCTTTTTGATCATTTCTCATCCCCATCAATTATAATTTTTAATTTGATATTTTGCAGAGTAAAGTCTGCATATGTCGAATGCTTAGGGAGTATTTGATGTCTCATATAATGGAGAATTAAATTCTTTAAGCTTTTATGTTCTATGGAATTACCGATGGTTCGGGGGAGTGTACCTTAATCCCATTCTCTCATATAGTTTAAAACTAATTCATTATTCTTGCATGTGTAGTTAAGTCATTAGTTTAAATTTACTTGTTTTCGTTAGTTAATGGATATCTAATCAATCATATTTTCCTTCCTTTTCTAGATTGAATTCGAGATTAATCATCTTCCTTATTCATCGTCACGATTCTTCATCTTAGTCCATGTGTTCGATACCCATTTTTATTGGATTATTACTTGAGCGAAGAAACACTTTTAATGTCGCGTCAACTTTTTAGTCGCGGGCTCATGGGATTTATTCACTTTTGTTCCATCATTTAATGCATCGGGTAATTGATTTACAAGTTCCTAAAGATTTATTATCCTTTACTTCATGCTCACATTGAGAAGTACGGGGGTCTAGATAAGACAAAGTGGAAGTATTCGACATTAATTCTCGCCATTCTTCTAGAATGGGACGTACTTCAAGTACATTCTTTTCTCCCCCTAATGGTAGGAATAATCTCTCATTAAAGTAATAATTCACAAATCTAGTGATTAACACATCACCTGTCAAAGGCACAATATAACGAATGACTGACTGCTAATTCTAATGAATATATACGCCCAAATGATGTTAGTGTGGTAAGATAGGCATGAATACCACACAATCAAATTTATGTAAGTGTAAGTCGAGACCATAAAAATATTTAAAAGGTCAACTAAAAGGGTGAACATGGCGACAAATATCCCCTTGTACTCGTTCGATAAAGATGGTGACTCCGAGGCTATTTTGAGAAAATATGGTTTAGTGATTAATTTTCCTTGTATATATGGGTTGTAGAAATGGTCACTAGGTAGGGTGAGATGTTAGTTTTTTTAACGTGATTATTAAAGTTCTTTATGATCATACATAACAAGTTGGATCCAGGTTGACCTAGTCGATTGTCCAATAATATCAATGCATTAGGATCATTGAGCTTTTGGCTCATGACAGAGTGTGATTATACAACACTAACTGTTATGTGGTATAACCCCATTAATAATGTAGGGAGTTTTCCTAGTGTGAGCTATCGGCTTCTAATACTAAAAGTAATGTAAAGTAATTATTTAGTATCCTCATGCCCTGTTTCCATACAATACCCGTTCATTATGATGTCCTTAAAGTTTAGTAAATTTCTTCAGGAATTATATGAGTATATTTCATTTTGTATGAATAAGTGGGTGCCATTAGGTAGCACCACGTGGGCTCTTTCAAAGTCATCAATAATTTTAGCGGGATCGAATATTTTGGAAACATTTGCTAGATCATACACCAAGTCAGAGAAAACCTTTTGATTTTTTTTAATAGTATGGGTTGTTTCACAGTTAACTAAACAAGTGTCATCAGTTGCTTGCAGTTTTGGATCCATACCTTATAGATTAGTAACATAATTAGAATTAAAAAAAATACCAACCATATAACCATTGCAAAGGTAAATATAAAAACTATGCCTTTTATTAAAATAACAATTTAAACATAAATATAAAGATGTTGCATGGATAATACAAGAACCATTATTATAGAAATATTTTTTTAAAAAAAACTTAAGTTATTTTAGTTATTGAGGGTCTTATAATGGGGGTTTGCCAATAATGGTATCAAACGTCTCATTGTCAATGGCATTTCCATCATCTTCATAAAAATTGTCAATATTGAGATGGTTATTATCGATTTTCCAACGGTGTTCAGAACCTTCCATAACATTTGTCTCCACGCCTTTTTCGAGGCCTGATATATTTCTACCACCTTCTTGAATGAACGACAATTTGGTGTCCAATGTCCACTACGACCACATATATAACAAATATCTTCTTGATTTGATGGAGGTGATGTTTGTTTTTTATTGTTCTAGCCATTCCAGTTTTGGTGGGGCTTAAAGTTGATATTATTTCACTGGTCGAAATTATAATGACCACCTCTTTGGGGTTGCCACGTCCTCACCGAATATAGCCTCAAACTCTTTTAATATTTTGAAAAAAATAGCAGTCACTTCTCGGAGTGCTACAGATATAGTTGACGGAGATGTATGATTTTTCATTAATAAATAATTATTCTTCTCAGTGACAAGGAGAAAAAAGATTAACTCTGAGTACTTTTTGAATCCCCGTTCTTGATATTGATGTTGTAGAAGTGTATTTGAGGCATAAAAAGTAGAGGAAATGTTCTCCAACATATCTACATATTCCACCTTTTCTCCACATAGCTAAGCTTGGAGGTAATTTTTGACATGTAAGAATTATATTCAGGTATTATTTTAAAATCCAGAAATCTCAGATTTATCCATTCATGACGTGCGCATAGAAGTATGACTGACTTTTGGTGGTCATATCGATCCTTCGGGGAGCTCCATAATTCAAGACAATCTTTCATGATTAAGTACCCAGTCTTTAAATTAGTGTGATTGTGATGCCTTAGAAAAATGAGGGCTTTAACTTTGTCCTATCAAGACAGAGTATTATCAGTTGTTATGGCATCACTAAGATTTTAGGCTGAAAGATGAAACTTCATATCTTAGAACTAGTTAACTGGTCCCAAAAAGGTCAAGTTCTTCAAATTCAATTTTAAAATGTTTGGCATCTTAAATTGTTCGGTTAATGAATTAAAATCAGAAAATAATACAATGCATAATAATAAAAAAATTGTTTGAGCTTTAGGTTCACACTTATAATTATAAGGTCCTTAAAAAATAGGACTTTAGGTTATTTTATTTGTATGTTGGTCAAAACTTATGGTTCGACACATAAAAATAAAGGAATCATTGGTTCAATTTTTTTTTATAAAAATGAATACAATCAAGAATGTATTAAAAGTATATATAAACAAATGTGTCATTGTAAGAACTTCTGGTCCTATACAAAATATAATTTAACTTCGAGTTTAAGGTATTTAATAGGACTTAAATACTAATTCATAGGACTTTAATGTCCTTGCAATTGAAAAATCAAAATTTTAGGTTTGATTGTGGGTATATGTATATTGGAGTTTTCCAGTCCAAAAATTAAATGATTAGAAAACTTCCCTTCTTTCCTTTCTTTTTTTAACTTTACATAGAAAATATCTATTAAGTAATAATAATGAATGGTTAAACCGACCATAATAATATATATATTGGTATGAAAATTATTACCTCATAATAATTGTTGATTAAATCAACAACAAATTGAATGAGGCTTTAAAGTAATTACAAATATATATATATATATATATATATATATATATATATATATATATATATATATATATATATATATATATATATATAGGATTGTAAAACTGTCCATATTGATATGTAAAATAATATCTCGCAACAATTGATGATTAGATCAATAAGAGATTGTCTGAGGCTTTAAAATGATTACTATTAATATATATTAGTGCTATAGTAAAGCAAGTAGAACAAATATGTAAATTTTTATCTTGTAACATGAATGAAATTCACTACACCAAATCTGCCGAATTGTCAAGGTCATTGACCTTGACAAATCCAGCTTGTCAAGGTCAATGACCGTGACATTTCGAGGCGAGACAACTTTTTTTGTCACGGTCGTGTCACGGTCATTGACCTTGACACAAAACTCGCATTTTGTGTCACGTTCGTGTCACGGTCAATCACCATGACACGTTTGTCACGGTTATAAACCGTGACAAAGCCATGACCCTTTTTAAAAAAATTGTCACGGTCAATGACCGTGACAATTCTGGGCCGAATTTAAAAAAAAATTTGCTGGGCAGTATGGCCACTGCCACTGCCCAGCAGTATATTTGTACCTGTTATAGCAACGTTGTACCTATTCCAAACATCATATATCCAAACAAACTAAAGATAATGCAAATATATATTCAAAATAGAAATTATTTAAGAAGAAACAACATCACCATCAATTATCTCAAATCTACAAACTATTTGCATGGAAAAGAGATTTTGTACCGCGACGCTCGGGGACACCTCCTTATCCTTCCCTTCTCGTCCGAATAGCCACATAAGTATAGAGCATATGTGGCCTACCCTTAGCCACATACCTCTGCGAAACACATCCCCCATTCTATTAGTCTCACCCATCCACTCTTTGTATTTCAGATATCCCATCACATCTACCATAACTAAACACCTATTAAAGGTAAACAAAACTTAGATTTATAGTATGTTTTATTTAATTATCCCATCATTTAATTATCCTATTAAAGGGTAAGTGGTCCTATCCCATTCAAGACTGCATTTTTCTGTAATATACTTAACAGCTCATGCACATTGTTACGATTTGACAAAAATTCGACAGCATATTCCCTTAGTTCTCCAAGTACACGACGTAGATTGGCAGGTGTGAGTGTTATTTCAATTGGTCAATTGAAATAACAGTCACACTTGTCAATCTAGTATGTACCCAGAGAACATTAAGATACGACTGCAGAACTTCCTCCAAAAGTAACAACTTTAAGCCAATAAGAATATTATACAGAAATTATACAGTCTCAAGCTGTTCAAACGGGACAATTCGAGAGATCTCATTACAGGGGTAATGACTCTCGAACGGGTCTAAGGGCTATTGAATGCGTACGCATAAGAAATAGAAGGCTAGTATCTATGCGCACTATATTTAATTTCAAGTATGTTTCATATAATGGGTTAATTCAAATACAAAAATAAATTCATGGGTTAATTCAAATACAAAAATACAAATTCATGGGTTAATTCAAATATATACACACACACACATATACACACACACACACACACACACACACACACACACACACACACACACACACCTCCCTCCACACCCCCCACTCACCACATACACACACACCCCCACCTCCCTCCACACCCCCCACACCCCACACTCACCACATACACACACACACACACACACACAATAGCCCCCCACCCACCATACACACATACACACACAGAGTAGTGACTGTCTATTTAAAATAATCTCAATGTTAATTTCATGTATTGAATTTCTACTATTGTTTTGTGCTTTTTATAAATCATATTCAATGTTAGATATGTGTTTTGTTAAGATATCTAAGCTGTTCTATAGAATTATTTTTTGTATCTTGAAGTTTAAGTTCTAAAATAATCAACCTAAAGTTGTGGTTCATAAAGTATTATCACAAATATAAACTAAGAGTGATAAAATAACTTTGAGGCATATAAATTAATTGTGACAAAGTAAGATTATGCACCAAAACCTAAAATTTAAAAAAAGTGTTTTTATTTAAACCCCACTTTTCTTTCTATAACTCCTATTTTATTAAACTTTAAATATAATTAAGGGTGTATAGAAAGAAAAGTTAAATAGGAATAAAAACAACATTTTTAAAATATGAAGGGCTCACCAATTTGATCAAAATTTTCAACAACATAGACTAAATGATATTTTATTTTTCATGCTTTTCGCAATTTCGGATGCCATTTTAACCCTTATTGTAGTTTTTTGTTGTAATGTCATTTAAAAAAAATCATTTAGGTATGTAAATATATTGTAATAGATCTTGCCTTCCACAAAATGATATTTTGTGGTAAAATTTTATTTGATGGATATAAAGTCATGTGATACCTAAATGATTTGCTGTAATATCTGAAGGAGACATTTTCTGTAAAAAAATGTTATTAGTACAGATATAATATTTTCAATTTTAAGGACTATTTTCATCACTTAGTGTTCATCTAAGTTCTAGTATAACAAGTTCCCATAAAAATCTTTAATAAAATTCTCATATCTTCTTTCAATTTAAACACACACACAGTAGTGACTGTCTATTTAAAATAATCTCAATGTTAATTTCAGGTATTGAATTTCTACTATTGTTTTGTGCTTTTTATAAATCATACCCCACCCCCACCCACCCCCACCCCAACATGTTTACGGGCTTTTATCACCCGTCATAAATTTTTTGGTCCGTGATTTACTGGCCAGTTGTCTTGGGTCTTTTAGTCCCTCAACATTACTTTAATAATTTTACCCAATATAAATACCACATTTTCTTTCTTGTTATACACTTGAACACGTTTTGTTATTTAGTCCTTATTAATTTATATTTGATGTATTACCAGCATCTTTACTTTTATAAACTTTATTTAATTTTCAATTTTAAGAACTATTTTCATCACTTAGTGTTCATCTAAGTTCTAGTATAACAAGTTCCCATAAAAATCTTTAATAAAGTATTATCACAAATATATACTAAGAGTGATAAAATAACTTTGAGGCATATAAATTAATTGTGACAAAGTAAGATTATGGAAACCCCACTTTTCTTTCTATAACTCCAATTTTATTAAACTTTAAATATAATTAGGGGTGTATAGAAAGAAAAGTTAAATAGGAATAAAAACAACAATTTTAAAATATGAAGGGCTCACCAATTTGATCAAATTTTTCAACAACATAGACTAATTGATCTTTATTATAAGACAATAACTACAAATTGATGCGCGTCGCCCGAATTCAAAAAGTAATTTAATGACTAAAGTAATACTTTTTTTAACTTTAGTTATTCACCACAAATCTTAAAAAATATTTTATTTTTCATGCTTTTAGCAACTTCGGATGCCATTTTAACCCTTATTGTAGTTTTTTAGTTTTCATGCTTTTATTTGATGGATATAAAGTCATGTGATTATTTCACCATAAAAAGTCAACAAAAAACGCCATATATGGTTTTTTTCTCCATTAGTATAAGTATAGAGCTATTATTTCACACTTAAATCACATATTAAGCCGGCCTTCATTTTTTTATGAAATTTGTAGAAAATTACTTATTTATTTTGAATGAAAATAAATTGTTATCAAATATTTTTGGATATTATTTACATTTACATTTTTGGATATTATTTACATTCACATTTTTGGATATTATTTTTGGAAATTTATAGAAAATTACTTATTTATTTACATTTTTAACCCCCTACCCCCCACCCTGCCCCACCCCCTACCCCCACCCTAACCCCACCCTGCCCCACCCCCTACCCCCCACCCTACCCCCACCCTACCCCACCCCCCACACACGCATACACACACGCACATATATACACACATACACACATATATATACACACAAACATATATATAAATGGAAGAGAGAGAGAGAGAATTAAATCTGAAAGTAGAGAGAGAGAGAGAGCAGCGTCGAGAGAGAGAGAGAGCAGCTTCGAGAGAGAGAGAGAGAGAGAGAGAGAGGGAGGGAACGGTGGGAGGGAAAAAAGAAGGGGGAAAGGGTTTTTACTGAAAACATTATCACGGTCATGTCACGGTCATTGACCTTGACAATTAATTAAAGAATTATCACGGTCAATGACCGTGACAAGTAAATTTGTCACGGGCTTGTCACGATCGTGTCAAGGTCAATGACCGTGACATAAAACGCGTATTTTTTGTCACGGTCAATGACGTTGACAAGGGTGGTCGGCTGAAAGGTGACATTTTGGCCATTTTGGTGTAGTGATTGTAAGAGGTGTCATAATTTACCTTTTATTAGTTGGGAGATTGGATTACTCACAGAATTGTGGAGGAAAAATATAAGAGTATTAAATGTTTTAATACCAATCTCCCAACTATAATAAAACTTAAGAATACGATAACAATAGTATTAAAGGTTTTAATACCAATCTCTCAACTATTATCCACATCCACATATCTATATTATACTTCTAATACAATAGTATTAAAGGTTTTAATACCAATTAATGCACTCATTTTCTTATTGTTTATTAAAATCATACATTAGTCTACGATTTCCTTTCCCAACCGTTGTGATCTCCCAAAAATTACAAGCATTTACTCTATCATCATATTCCCTCTCAAACTCTCCATTTACCAAAATTTTAACCTTCCATCTCCTCAGACTTAAGTATTTAACCACCATTTAATTGTTAAACCCTACTCCATCAAAGAATTTAACGGCAGGAGGGCATTAAGAGAGAACCGAGCCATAACCATTATGAAATCCATGGTCGCATTGTGGCAAAACGGAGATTTCATCACCCTCAGCATACTCAGCCAAAAAAAATTCACACTCTACAGTAACGTCTATTAAATTTTGGGTTGGGTATAGATTTTGGCTGGGTGTGTAAATACATAGAGCAATCCATTTCTCTCTCACAACTATGACTTCCTTTGTTTTACAGTTCTTTTCTTACAAGATCAAGTACACTCTAACATGGGTTTTGTGTTTGGTTTTCCTTTTTATCTTTTTCCCTTTTTTTATTGATTAATTATTGGGTTTTACATCTCTATTTTAATGGAGTTAGGTTTTCGGCTCGCTGACCACCTATGGTTGTTTTGGTTAATTACTGGGTTTTTCAAAATCTTAAATATTGAGTTAATTATTGGGTTTTTCAAAACTTTAAATACTGGAAAAAAAATTCAATGCTCGAGATCTCAAATTACTAATACGAAAGATCTTGAATGAGGAGATCTAGGTAAAGGCCAAGATTGTGATGCCAGGACCTTCAAATAGTGAGTTTTATATCTTCTTTTTATTAATTATGGTATTGAATTGAGTTTTGTTTTGTATTAGTTGGGTGTGTTTATGTGTGTTTGAATTTTGCAGGTGCAAGTTCAATGGTGGCTACAATTTTCTATGCTTGGTGATTAGAAAATAGGTTGAGAACTAATAAGGATGAAATTGAAAGACATGGAAATAAGGTGGTGGTGGTGGTACCAACTCATTTGGGGAGAGAACGAAGGATATTTTTCTCAAGGCCTTTGTTGGTTGATCGTTGGTCTGTAGTTTTTAGTAACGGATCTTCCCACGCTACACAGCCAGGCGTAACGAGCAATTGCAATGAGCCCGATTACGAAAAAACTGCATAGAGTAGAACTACCAGGATCACTACGAAGTCGGATTCCACTACGGTGGATTTTCCTTCTGGTGGTTCCATCGATGTAGTAGATTTTACAATGGATATATATCTAAGAGTACGAGTCATGCCTTATTACACATATATACACACAGAGAGAGAGAGATGAGTTTTTTTTAATATACATATACTTTGTGGTTTAATTGATTCTCTTCTTGCACGAGATATTATTGAATTATCCACTTCACATATTTAAGCAGTTTTAGTTTTGCAAGAAAAGTCTGTTGAACAACATTTTTTTTGCCACATAGTTAACAAATGTATTATTGTATTATATAGTCTTATCTACGTATGCATTATCTTACAATTTGTTCTTTTTTCTATTAAATTGGTTAAGTTTTTTTCGGTTTATGAACTTTGTTATGAAAATTGAAATTTATTTTCGAAATAATGTGCTTTAACCTTTAGAGTATTGTGACAAGTTTTTCATTACCTTCCTCTCTTCATTCATAGTATAAATACATAACTATTTTTACAAAGTATACAATTTATTTTATTTATTATATTCATTTACAATTTTAAGTACATTTTTTAAGAGTTAAGATTGTTCACCATGAATTTAAATTTGTAAATTTTTCACTCCTAAGGTTTGTAATGTTTCTTTCATGGTTAGTTCTTTATTAGATTAGCTTACAAAAGAGAATAAATTTTTAAGAAATTTTATAATGCGCATGCGCATCGCGCGGGTTACATGCTTGTATTATAAAAAATAGAAATAATAAGAAAATTTAATGTTGTGTATTTAAAGGCTTCAGTGGGTGCAAAATCATAGAAATCCAATATTCGACATCACAAATAGGCCTAACATGTTGTCCAAGTAAAATTTAACATCATAGGAATAATTAAGAAGACACATCACATGAAGAATTATAAAGACTCATCCTAGTTACCTACATTCTCGGATGAGATAGGTAGGGATCAACTAATGAGCTAATAAGGAGATGAAAGAGTTCGTGTGCAACCCAACCACTCTTATCATAATAAATAAAACCTCATCCCTGGAATATGGGTCATGTAATCCTGAACCTCTAAAATAATTAATAAAAAGTGAGAAATCTTCTGTGGACGCAGGAAATTTTCAAACCACGTAAATCCTATGTGTTATGATATTTAATTGTTCTCTGAATTCCATTGCTTTTAGAATTATTAATTGTGATTTCTGGCACTCAAAATTGGCACCGTTTGTGGGAACGATTATCTTTTTTAAAACCAAACTTAAAACAAAATAATGTCTCACCTATAAAGTGCACCCATTTCTAGTGACTTAGAGCAGAGTTGTCCTTACTCAGAGTCAGATCTGAGTTTCATCGAGACAAAAAAAATCAAAGATTTCAACTAGAGGAAAAGCTTTCTGAGTAAAGCAACGAGTAACCCATATCAACACAGATCTCAAGGATAGTTAAGGATTATGAGGAACGACTCCACCATCAAAATAAGTCAACACACATCTGAATGGAAGAGAACACACATCTCTAGCGAAATCTGGAGAAAGTGGAAAAATAACTCCATGGGGGAAATCGTAAGCACTATGTTCGAACACATAATCCTCAGGCGAGCAAAAACTCACAACCAAGGAATGAGGAATTTCCATAAGGAGGACCGTTTAGACAATGTGATTTGTCTGATAAGAAGAAACTGAAATGAACACTGCCATAATCAAGACATATGAAGTTTGATCCGAAGAGAAATGGATCAACTCACAAATCTTCATGGAGCTTGATCCACAAAAGATTTGGCAAGGATGTCACTTATCATACATATGCAAACCCCCTTTTCAAGGGAAATTGAAGAGGGGGAGGAACCTCCAAATAATTTCACTATCACAATGTTTAAGATATACGATGGAAAGACCAACCCCATAGATTATGTACACCAATATAGGCAAGTGATGACTCTGTGGGATTACGATGACGCTCTCATTTATTTCATATTCCCATCCATCCTAGGAGAAGTTGAACATAAGTGTTTTGAAAGGCTTCCCCACAAGTTTGTCAAATGTTTCAAGTTCCTCGCAGAGGATTTCACAACCCACTTTATAAGTAGCGGCTCACATCCGAAGAGAATGGACTCTCTCCTCGCCATGAGGAAAAAACCACACGTGACAACTCGGATATAATTATGATAAATCATATTTAAATCATGCTTACCTTATGGGATGGGGATGATGTGTTATTGTTGTATACAATGTTAAGTCATTATGTTTAGTCTAATCACACCTTCCAAATTCATGAGATATCGAATTAGTTATAAACACAAGTTTTTGAAATTTTCGGTAAGAATGTTCAAGTTGAAGACTAGTTTTGACCATTATAATATAAAAATTGACTTGAGGTAAAAACTAGTTTTGACCATTATAATATAATAATTGTATGTGTGAAGCGTGTGGAATTCATACAACTAAGGGGGAAATCATTATGTTAATCAAACTGGTGTATCTTTGTGGATACACAATGGAACCGATTGATTCAAGTTGGATATGAAACTAAACTTATATATACCTGTTATATCTAAAAATTATGCAAAAATACCAAGAATTCAATCTTGGGGGATAGTTTCAAGTGTAGGTATAGAATCTGCCCCGAAATTGTAAGTATGCATGCTAGGTGTTTGACAATTTGCTTGACATAGCAAATGAACTCTAAAAATTATGAAAATTTAATTTTGTATTATTAAATATGTTTATTAAAATATTATGGAATATCATCAGAAGTTATGATATAAAAAAATTATGAAAATTCTTGGAAGTTGGCTAAACGATAGAGGAGCCTATAGGGCCGATTTGCTTTGTAATAAAGAAATGGGCATATCTTGCTCTAGGAAACTTGAAAAGATGTGTCATCTTTTGTATTGGGAACCTAATATGGTAATAATATGATTTATAAGAATGAATTAAAGTGTGATTGGACTATGAATTGGATAAATATCTTAACATGAAATTGAATGACACTTCTTTTACTATAAATGATTTGAATGGAATCATATGATGCTGATGAATTGAATTACGTTTAAGTGATTATTTGGATTGGTAATATTCTTATGATGACACAAATATTTTAAGAATGATAGGAAGGGAAGGATTACCAGTTGAACAACTTCTAGACAAAGCTAAGGGGGAAAACCCATTAAGTGGCTAAGGTGAGTGTACCGGTGGTAAGATGCATTTATACATGGCTATGGATAAGATTAGAATATTACTCACTAGTGAGATGTATTTATGCATGGTTATGGATATGATCATAGTGTTATGAATATGAAACTATTCATTTTGATTTATCAAAATGGGGGGTTACTCCCCGACCCGGAATGGGGGAGAATTGCCTTTTGCAGACAGGATATGTGAATCATGATTCTGATAAGTTGGTCATTCTTTATGAATGAGCTGAGTAAGTATATAATTGGTCACTATTTATGAATGATCCGGATAAGTGTATAATTGGCCATTTTTTTATAAATGAGCCGAATAAGTATATAATTGGTCTTTCTTTATGAATGAGCCGGATAAGTGAATAATTGGTCATTCTTTATGAATGAGCCGGACAAATATATAATTGGTCATTCTTTATGAATGATCCATATAAGTATATAATTGGTAATTTTTTTTAATGAGCCGAAGAAGTATTTATATATCATCACGGGGATATGATTTATTATATTTAATTTTATGCAATAGTGTAGTAGTGATGCATTTGCTGAGCTATTTTGCTCATGGTTTCTATGTTTATATTTTTTAGGTATTGTGATATCACTGACAAATCTAGGAGGTCGGTGGGGTTAGGAAGGGATGCATAAAACCATGATTTTGGTCAAATGTAAAATGAGTAATTTAAGCGTACTTATCTTTTCAGTAAGTTTGAATAAGCATAATTACCTCAAAAATTGTGGAAAGTTTTAGTTTTTTTTTTATTCATGTTAATAACTCAAAAAAGGATACTCATGTTTATGGTTTGGTTAAGTTAATTATGATTTGAGTCACTTTGATTTTCAAACTTAATTATAAGTAACTGGGTTGGGGTGTTTCAACGTTGGTATCAAAGCCTAGGTTTTAGAGATTCTGGGTGATGAGCGCCTAGATTTGGCAATGGAAGTAGAAATTATTTTTAGTCATAAAGAAATTGGCTTTATTGACTAGCATCTGTTACTTATACATATATATTGTTGTACGGGATATGAGATGTAAGGTTCTTACAGGAAAGGAAATGAGATGTTAAGGTTTATTAGGGGATGACAACGAATGCAGGTATTTTAATATGAATCATCACATTGTTTTATTTGTGGTTTGGACAAACATGTCATTGAAGGAAAATTTTAAAAGACAAAATGTGGTATACGAAAATTATGAAGTATTAGAAGTGATATTTTCTTATACTAGTATATGTGGACTTGATTTGTATCACTTATTAAGCCATGGTTTGATGTGTGCCCCATTTATGTGGGAGAATGAGGTACGGGAACCCATATTCCATTAAAGGATGAGATGTGAGGAGAATTACTATTATATGATTACGATGAGACTTAAATTGTTAAAGTGTGAATAAAATAAAGATTCACATGGTAAAGGTGAAGTGAGAAGATTAATAGTGGTATATGTTTAAAATTAATATGTGAAATGGTCTGAAATTGAATTACTAGTCAATATATCACAATTGATCTAAATATGGGTTCATACCGAATTATGATAAGTAGATGAAAAGAGTAATAAGAGTCGAGATGTACTTGTTTAATAATATAAGTATATGTAGTGGATATTACCCTTATGATATTTTTAAATGCTTATATGAATAGTAAAGTTGAGACGAGGTGTTAAAGAGTTGGAAGTTTAAAAGTATTGAGGAACCCTTCAAAGAGTAAGTGTCGTGTATGAGTATGGGAAAGATGCTAATCGGGTTGGAATATCGACAACTGGTTTGGGTGGATATTGAGTTGTATTTTTCATTGTACATACGTGTTATCACTAAGAGTATGACATATAATGAATATGATTGACATTATACGGGGTCACCAAGAAGTATGTGTAAGGATAATGTGTTTTGTGAGATACCATAATGTGATATATTAAGGTACTTGTGAGAACACACTATATATTGACTCACTTGAGTTTACATATATAGGAGTTCCAACTAGTTTAGATATCAAGACAAAATAGCTTAGATTTTATGAGAACTCCATCTCCTCGAAAGTACAAGTTCAATGAAGAAATCCTATCCAAGAAAATCTTTAAGATCAACATAAAGGGAAGTTATTTCTACTTTAAAACCAACAATAGGACACACACTCTGCATTATTCATATCTCCTTTTTGCATTTATGGTTTTACAATACTTTAAGAGTTTTTAAATCCTCTTAATTCAATTCAAAACACTTTATATAATTTTAAATTGATTTTTGAATTAATTAAACATGGTTTTAAAAGGGTTGTGGGTGATACTTGAATTTCATAAAGTTATTTTCATTGTTTATTGTTTACCTGGGTAGAATGCAAAAGTTCTAGATAATTCAAGATGTTTTTTGTAATTATTTAAAAATACATGTTTTGCTTTGTATCTGGTTCATACACATGTTGCATTCCTGTCGGCTTAGATTGTATTTTCGGTTAGATACAAAATGGGTATACCTTCTCAGCCCTTGGATCAACCTCATCAACGATATGCATGCATTGAGATTTAATCCTTTTGATCCTAGTTTAAACCAATCATCATACGTTTAACCCCTCACTTGTGTTGAACCGTTAGATTTAGGTCAAATGATCAATATACAATCCCAGCCATAGGATTGAGTTCGAGGTTCTGGATCCTTCGTCGTCTAATATAAATAGGACCCTAGGCTCATCCATTACAGACTTTTGTCCAATTCATAAATCTTGTGAGAAAAAAGAGAGAGTAGAGAGAGAAGCGAGAGAAGGGAGAAGAGGGGGAAAGAAAAGAGAGAGAAAGAAAAAGAGTAAACCCTAGTTTCTCTGTATTTTAACCTCTGAGTGATTTCTCCCAAAACCAAACACCAAAACCTAAACGATCCATATACCAGAAAATCTATTTTTTGAGAGTTAGACATTTTAGGGTTTCTGTGTTTTTGGTGTTGAGTTTGTTCTTCATTTGAAGACCTCTTCAACTTCTTTATTCTCTTAGAACCCATCTCTAAGAGAAACTTAAGTTTTATTATTGAAACTGAGTTTTTCTATAAAGAGAACATCACATGATTTGTATTGTGTTTCTCTTTTTGGATATGATTTTATAGATCCATTATGTTTCAACAAGTTTTGAAATAGAAACTTCTAAGTTTCAAAATATTTTCAGATCTAGTTGTTTGTGTTTCTGTTTTTCTATTTCATGTTTTACAAAATACGTGTGTACAAAAATAATATGAACAAAAATAACTTTAGTTAAAGTTTTTAAAGCATAACCATAGATCTGAAAATATGTCAAAATAGGTTGAATCAGTCTCTGAATGTTAAGTCTGAATCTATTTTGATAAAGTAGACTTCTAATCTATTTTGGATCTCACTTGGAGGTTTACAATTTCAAAAATATTTTCAAAATATTGAAATTGTTTAAGACCTTGAAACATCTTCTGTGCAAGGTATTCTTGAGATCTGTGGATAAATAAAAATATCAAGAAGTCTTACCATGAAAATACAGATTCGAAAATAATCTATCATTTTAGAATTGTTGTCATTTGTTAGGATTGTTTGTATAATTTTGAGAGGGCGAGTAGTATGTTTGCATGTAGTATCACATCATGAACACTATCTCACACGAACACAGACACTGTGGTTCTGTCTGAGAATGTTAGATTTTGAACGAGTTACTGGAATCAGAATTTAAAGAAACGGAGATCGAGGAAAAAGCATAGACGCAGCAAGAAAAGATCAGGCCAATTCAGATTACCTTTGGAGTGGAGAATCTCAAGTAGGTATATTCTGAACTTAGGTAGGATCTTTATGGTTTGATTAAGTGTTGTAACTTGATTCTTTATTCTAGTGAATTTTTGTTTGTGTCGTAGAGGGAACCGAGGATGTTTCCCTTGTTTAAGGGTTTTACCACGTAAAAAATTCCTGTGTCTATTTCTTTGAATGTTCTTACATGTTGTTGTGATTGGTACTGCATGGTAATTTAGTAGATGTTTCTTAAAATATAAAAGAAGGTAATCAACTATCAAATTCAAACCATACATTCAGAAAGTCTTTTATAACACATATTGATTTTTGAAAATATTTTTGCCCAAAAAGTTTATTCGGAGTTTACACAACTTATAACAGTTTGTTATTAATCTTTTAAACAAGCTTTTAACCCTAAAGCGTTTCTTCAACTGGTATCAGAGCTGGAACACCTTTTGTGATCCTAAAACTTGAGAAATTATTTTCTAAGCTTCTTTCTGAAAATTTTCTAAATATGGAAGAAAATTTTGAAAAGTTAGGAAACCTATCCAGACCACCACTCCTTGATGGATACTATTTTTCATACTGAAAAGTGCGAATGACTGCTTTCATTCAAGGAACCATGGGTTATGAAGTCTGGGAAATGATTGAAGCAGGGTTTGAGTATCCTACTAGACCTACTTCAGCCACTGGTCCAACAAGAATTAAGAAACTTCTCAGTGAATTTACTAAGGAAGAGAAAAAAGCTTCTCTAGATAATAACAATGGGAAAAAAATCCATTTTTATGTCCATAAACGAACATGAACTCAAAAGAATATCCGTATGTTCTACTTCTAAAGAGGAATGGGACACTTTAGTAATTGCTCATGAGGGTGATGAAGGTGTCAAAGACGGAAAAAATCAAATGCTCATTCAACAATATAACACCCTTATTATGAATGTAAATGAATCCTTTGACGATTTCTACATAAGGTTAACTGATATTTTTACAAAACTTCATGCTAATGGTATAAGCTACAGTAGAAAGGAAATTGTGTCAAAGATTATTAGGTCATTTCCATCTAAATTTAACAACAAGTGATATGTTATTGAAGAAATAAATGACCCTAATATGACTCATGGATGACTTAGAAGTAAACAGAGGAATGTAAAATTGGAACTAGACTTCAAAAAGCAATTGACCAGACAGACTAACAAAGACTCTAGTTCAAATGTTGTGTTTTCATCTAAATTACCAGTGCCTAAATTGAACACTCTAGATTTTGACACTGACTGTCTTGAAAACTGTGATTTGGAAAACCTTGACAATGAAATAGCTCTTATGAGTAAGCATTTCAAAAAGATTTTGAAATTTAGAAATGCTGTAGCCTCTAAACAAGGAAAATAAAATTATCAAGGCAGTCAATTTCACAGACCTCATGACAGAGACAATACCAAACACACTTATGACAGTAGGAGTAATTATGACCCCAGCAGACCTAAACCTGACATAAAAGATGTTAAATGACACTGTTGTGGTAAACTTCACTACACCAAAACATGCCATTAGTAACACAATTTTACCGTTACTAAAAATATTAGTAACACAATTTTTTCATTAGAAAAAAGGCGTGGGGCATGAAGCTAGTAACGGTAAAATTCTGTTACTAATAGTAACGGTAAATTCTAGAATTGTAACGGTAAAATTCAGAATTCGTAATGGAAACATTCTATTACTAATAGTAACGGGTAAAATTCAGAATTAGTAACGCTAAAGTTGTGTTACTAATAGTAACGAAAAATTCAAAATTACTAACAGAAAATTTATGTTACTAATAGTCACGGTAAATTTCAAAATTAATAACGGTAAATTTATGTTACTAATAGTAACGGTAAAATTATGTTACTAATCTTAGTACATATTTAAAAAAAATATTTTTCAGGATCCAATATCCTGAACTTAAAATCAGGAACACTAATTAAATCCTAAGAACATATACAAAAATAGTGACCTAATCATATTTCAAACTAATCAATTCGAAAATAAACACAGACAATTTAAATTTTTTGGAGAGTTTCCTTTGTTATAAAACTGCCCACCTTATTTAAAAAAGAAAAAAATATGCGTACAATAATACTAAAAATCTATCCTAAACATGATACAAACAAATGCCAACTCAATTCGTGAAAATAACAGCAATACTTAATTCAAAAATATTTATTACATAACATAAATAATGGTAAACAATATAAAAAAAATTGAATAGAGCTTCCTTTATTTATAGGACTATCCGCCCTGTTTAAGAAATAAAAAAATAACACAACAATATTCAACATATGATGCTTATGAGATTAGAGTCAAGATATCCTGCATTGCTCATTGCCTTGTATCCATGTCTCGCGGTCCCAGCACTGTCAACTTTTTTATCAAAAAATATTTTCTCCCAATTTTTGAATCGTCGAAACCTAAAATAAGTGAGCAAAGACAAATCAAAACATACATTAGGACTTCAATAGTAATATAATACAAACTCAATAAAGAAATCAAATCAGTACCTTGAATTCGTAATCATAACTATTGGTAAACACAAACTCAATAAAAGAATCAAATTAAGTTGTGTAGTTACTTCTAATGAGTTGTGCAGCACAATCCATGCACCCCATAATCGTTGGGACAATTTTGTTGAGTTGAGTTGAATACACTTCAACTCGTCATCACTAGCCTTCTATAAAAAGTCCCTAATGCACTTGTATGAAGTCTTATTGATACAAGTAATGAGAAAGTTAACACTTTTGCACAATTCTAAGTATCCACTCATCAAATAAGAAACAGAGATTATAAGAAAGAAATCTCAAAATAAAAGTCTACTCATACATATATGTAAAAATAGAACCTTTAGTACCTATGAAACAGAGATTACAAGAAGCTCTAGAAATCTCAAAATACAAGTTTACACATATATGTAAAAACAAATACATTATACACTAAATAAATACACATATATGAGTAATCAAAACCTGCTTAATATGGCGACGGAACTGAGAGGACTCTCTTTATTTCTGCGGTGAACAGGTCGAAATGCAAATTTGGCAAACTCGTCATTTAGAACCTTGTCATCAACAACAACATCATCTTTATCTTTTGATTCTATTCCGTTACTGGATAAAGTGTTATCTAATTCAACTCGATTGCCGTAAGCTCCACTCTGATCGAAATATGAGATCGGTCTCCTACGCAGAGATGACCTGAAATACACCTTTCAGTTTTGAATATAGAACAGAAATAGCAAATTTCTAAGTACACGGTGTGTTTCCTATAAGTACACAATTCAAGTAGCATATAACATATAGATTGGGTATATGAAATAGCAAATTTCTAAGTGAAGGATTACTCTAAAAAGTGAAGGATTGGCCAATTTTAAGAAAAAAGTTTGCTAATTCAATTTTAGTACGAAATAACTTGAGGGAAATCTAATATAACAATGGTATAAAGAAAACTTCAATCTTATTGTAGAATATGGAAGGTTCACAATCAAAATACAATGAGGAAAAATCATGGTTATAAAAAATTTAAAGACATTCAATGTTAACCAAGTAAACTCAGAGCTCCATAGTACCCCCAGCATTTGTGTGTTTCAGTGCCTCATTATAATCCTGCTCATGCATGAATATGATCCCAGTAATTAGTCGTAAGATTGGGTTATTACCAATGGCCGGATCTTGCAACCACTCCTGGATACTCGAGATTGTTGTTTCTTGTAAGATTAAAAAGCACCATTACCAAGCTATAAACTAATTACATAAACCCTCCATTTGGTCACCTAGAACTCCAAGATAGGGCTTTCACCGAACCTGACTTTGATCTGGATATGAAATCAACTTTAAAATCCGTTAATGGGTTAATTCATTTATTAAATGGAGAGGTATAGATTTACATCGATCCAGTGATCTAATTCAATCTCATTCGATTGTAAAGAAGATCTGAATATGTTTGTACTATGTAGTCACGTTAGAAAGAAATACATTTAGCATTTTCCAACTTTTCCATAGTTTTGAGGTTATTTGTAACACTAGACGATTATTTTCATTTCCCCTAGTTTTAATAGTGAACTGTGGCATATAAGCCATATAGGCAAGTAATCCGACACATAAGGGGATATTTGTAATTGTCTCATGCTTTGGGGTCATTAGCGACGCTAGGGTAGTACTTGTAATCAAAGTGATAGTTTAAGATATGTTTTTGCATTTGACCCTACCGTTAATATAATATAGGTTGGCATATAAGCCATAGAAACAAGTAGTGAGTCGAATAAAATTCATACCAATCACTTGGTTGAAGAAACACGGGGAAATGCGTGCATCCAGTTTCTCGAATTTGACCTTCAGGACGTATGAGATTAGTCGATCCTCTGTGCTCTGTAGCTTCAGATGCATAAGAAGTAACATTGCCTCCTGAAATTGAAGACAGTAACCCATACTTACTTTGATAAGGTGTTTCATGTCAACAAAAAATGGGATTTCACAACATTTTTATCATAACATGTCAAGCTAAAATCATATCAATTTTGTAAAATGCATACTCAAAAAAATACCTTGATGCTTATCCAAATGCACTGGCATTTGTCTGGTGCTCATCATTCCAAAAACTGAATGTACACGCTGCCTAATTAAGTAAAAGCAAAATCTGGACTCAATACTGGATACATAAGCAAAATAGAGGAAACATGGACACCAAATGCAGGCAGACAAATACTTTAAAAATATAGGACAAGTGAAAACTTAATCATTTTCTTTGCAACCCTGGAGGCCAATTTTTGTTACTGATGTGCTTTGTTGATGCTTAGCATTTTGGCAAATCTGCTGGAGGCGGCTCTATTGTCAGCAATTCTCCAACACCATTCTCAACCACGAAAGCCATAGCCAAGCCCCAGGTCAGATGGGAATCTATGTGACAATGCATCAGCCAAACTCCTGATGTGATCAGGTAAGCAAGTTAAAATGAGTGATATGATGAATTAATAAGCAATTAAGAGCAATTTTACACTTGACTATTTTGGAACGACTTGGGTTTTGATATGACGTCAATGTACTGGGCGGTGAGAACTTGCACGCACCGACTAATACAAGCACACCACTTCCAAGGTTGTAAACATGTTAGATCCAGGCTTGGTGTGGAAACCAGATCCATCCTTGGCGGATCCATATTATGCTTAACGGATCATTTTTTATCCCATGCTTTTCTTCATTTGTCTGGTGCTCATCATTCCAGAAACTGGTCTGTAAAGGGGAATCAATGCACGTACAAGGAACAACTTGTGCTCTTCCTTTAAAGGCAAGGCAAACCCATTGATTATACTGCCTAAGATCTCAAGAAACTTCGCAATCCCATTGTTCTTTTCCGTCGAGAAAATAAAATGATGGTGCTTCTCCGTCGTGCTTCTCCGTTTTGCATTAGACTAACATCAAAGAAGAAACTCAACATTAAGCCATACTTTTCATATTAAGCATGAAGAAGAACATAAGTGAAAATGATACTAGGTAGGCCCAACTGTGCTGATAATTTTTTAAAATGTATTTATTAATGAAAATGATATTATTTTATTCGAATGTGTTGGAAGTTTTCTGAAAGGGAAACATACATATGACGTTGCGATGACACTATTTTAATAAAAGGGGGACAGTCCATTGTGTTATTAGGAAAATAGAATATTTTAGTAGTTACTTCAATTGTAGATTCAACCCATGTGACAACACATATATATATATATCCTGTCTGGACACTATTATGCGCTTACAATTTAGTTCTTTCACAACAAATAAGAATTAGATGTGTTAGTTGTGGGACCTGCATATTATTTCAAGTTTAGCAGTGTAGTGAGAACTATGCTTCTAATCTTACTCTTATTGATAGTGGTATGAAAAAATTCTTCATAGACATTTGAATTAAAAATTATCTCTACACTGTTTTTACGCGTGTGTAGGTAAGAGGTTTTTAGACAATTAACTTTTTAACTATCTAATATAAGCAACATTGGCCTAAAGAACAACTATGGAAGTCCACGTAGTTGATCTATTAACATAGTTGTCTAATTGAGGTAGCTATAATAATAAATATTACATACCTTTTTGGGACCACTGCCTTTGTTAGTGAGTTAGACTTGATTCCCATGGAATCACATATAAAATCAATGAACGAACACAACAGAACACTCTCCTCTGTCAACCATTACTATGTGTAAACTAACTCCAAAGCATTCCATTTGCATTAAACACTTCACATATTGCAAGTTCAATGTTCTTAAAGCATTACTCATATTTATTGCTAATCATTTGAAGTCAGATCTTCCTTGTATCTATTCCTCTCTCCACACACTCGGGTTTTTGTCTTCTCATATACAATGTCCTTCATATCCAATCGCCCATGTCCTAGATATACACACCTGTGTTGGTTTAAGTATGTGTTGTTTAAATTGTCAAAGAAAATGCACCTATGTTGGAATAATCTAAATGAAGGAATACAACACACCTGAGGGGTGAGGCGACTTGAGGACCATTTCAAGTAGTCCACTCTTAAAACTCACCATAATAATCTCGGTACAATCCACTCTCCATACTTCACTTCAACCCAAAATATAATATACATCATGCTCCTTCCCTATAAAAGCATTATATAGAGAATACAAAAAAAACAAAATTAGATAACTGTAAATATTGAATGACTTCATTTTCAACCTCATAACTTACCTAAATACTCTATTCAAAGATTAATTATTCAAAGTCCTACAGTGAAGAGAAGATATGCCTAGTTTATATTTTGAAATATCTTTTGACTACACATATCTTCTATGGTACCCTACACCCAATCAATTGGTCACTACATCCTTTAAACTAAACTTTATCTATAATATCAAAGCTTTTTAACAGAAGATGTTCTTTGATTTTCATGAAAATTACAAAGAACTATATGGGTAATATTTATCCATATATAAGTTCTTTGATACTAATGGATCGTGTGCGCCTAAATCACGGCTATAGTATAACAATAATAAGCATGAACACTAACCCACAAAAAAAGTCATATTTATAATGGAACATGGCTTCACAATAGAAGAACAACATACAGCTGTTATACTTAGTGACTAGATACATACTAGATATCCTATCAAAAATAAATAATGAAAACTACTGAACAATACCTCCTAAGTTGTTTGTGTTGTCTGCAAATAGGTAACAGTTTAAACCGTGAACTTGCAAGTTCATACATTAAATTTCAATAAATTTCTGAATAAATTCCTAAATAAATTTCAATAAATGAGAAGAAAAACTAAGATGAAGGTTAAAATATTCATACAAATAACTACATGTCAGATCGAAAGTTAAAATAAGAAACAAACTCTAGGTTGAACAGGTGTATATGCAAATCATGTATACATACATACATACATATATATATATATATATATATATATATATATAGAGAGAGAGAGAGAGAGAGGGAGAAAAAAAATAGACCTAGTAATGGTATGAACCCTAGCGATGTGATGCGATTTACAGGTATGAACCCTAGGTCACGATTTAGAAAAAAAACCTAGCGATGCGATGGGATTTGCAGGTATGAACCCTAGGTCGCGATTCTCAGGTATGAACCCTAGGCTGCGATTTGCAAGTTTGGGAATGATGAACCCTAGGTCGCGTTTTGCTAGTTTTGGAGAGAGTCGGGGCATATTGCTTGGGTAGGGAAAAATTAACCTATTTTTTAAGAAAGATACTTACCTTTAAATGATTGAATAAATATTACTAGCACTTACCTCAAATTAGTAACGGTAATTTAGGGTAAGAAATAGTAATGGTATAATACTGTTAGTAATACCAAAAATAGTCTGTTACGAAATGAGTGTTTTGGTGTAGTGCTTGGTCACTATGCTAGTAAATGTCCAACTACTTTTAATAACAATAACAATGCCAATATGTGTAAGACATGGGATGACTCTAGTGATTCTGACGAGGATGAAACTGACTCAACCCAGATAAATGGGTACTGCATGTCTTTCTTTGCAAAGATAATATATAATGATGATGCATGCTTGTCTACTCATGAGCCTGCTATGCCTGTTGATATTGTTTATGATATTACTGATAATTTGGTTCCTACTACTGCTAAAAGATTGTGTGTGAGTCAAAGTGAGAATGTTGATGACGAATTGAATGTGTGTGTGAGTAAAGAACCTATAAAAAACATAGGGGATACTTCACACGATGCACATAATGAGTCTGATGATGATCTGCCTGACTTACATGAGTTATACACTAAAACGGTTAAGAAGAGTGCTCGCCTAGAAAAAATGATAAAAACCTTAAGTAAGTGTATTGATTTGCTTAACCAGACCATTAGTTTTAACACTGAATATTATACTGCCCAATGTGTTGCTCATGAGACTGAGATTGAATACTATACCTTGAAAATAAATGATTTGACTCAAAAGAATCATGAATTTGAACAAAAATACAATGCAACCCTTATTGAACTAGAAGAGTCAAAGCAAATGGTTTCAAATGTGTTTAAAAATGCCAACACTTTCAAACACAAACAAAATCTTATGAAAAAATTATTACTGGTAGCAAATTTGACTCTGAAGATAAGTCTGGCCTAGGTTTTGGAGAAATAGTGAACAAAAGTAAGACCAAAGTTTCTCATGAAAATGTTACTTTAATAAAATAAGGCCAAACTGGTCAAAATATTCAAAAAGGTGAACCTAGTCTCAATGTCTCTCAAACAACACATAATTAGTACAATCAACAGTTGAAACCAAACAGTCAGACCAAATATGTTTGTCCTTCTTCTAGAGACCAAAGAAAGAAACCTGAATCTAATGATGACTAAATTACTGTACCCAATAGATCCAAGCTAATTTTTAAAGACTTTAGCAAGAAAGTCAAGTCCTATACCCATCAGTACTATTATTACTGCAAAATTGATGACCATACTCTTAATCAATGTTTCCAGAAAATATTATACACCCCGACCGACCTAAACTTTAACTACTCTAGGAAATTAAGAAGTATTTATGTACTTCCTAGATAGACCACAAATAACTCTAACTATAAAAATAAAAAGGGAGGGTCCAAGACTAAGAAAAAATCATTTAGAAAGACCCCTCAAACCTTTTCCAAGTCAAAAGGCCACAAAATTTTAAAACTAGGCCTATTTGGATTAGAAAAGATGATTTACTACCCCAGCTCAAGTGCAACATTGTCGTTTCTGATTTAAATTTACAAAGCACTTCAACTGGATGGTATTTAGACTTTGGGTGTTCTAAACTTATGACCGGGGATGAAACCAAATTGAAAAATAAGACAGACTTCCTTGGAGGTAGTGTCATGTTTGGAGATGGTGTTTCATCTCAGATCATAAGTAAGGGAACATTGAGTGAGCATGGATTTCCTGAACTGAATGGTGTTCTCCTAAAGGCCTTAAATCCAATCTCTTAAGTGTATTGTGACTCCAGTCACTCAGTTACTTTTTCAAAAAATGATTGCAAAATTATTTATGAAAAAGGTAATTATATCTTAACAGGAAATAGAACCCTGAAAAACTATTACACAGTAATCACCAATTCTGAATCTTGTAATGTTGCCAGATTAGGGGATTATGATATATGGCACAATATATTGGGACACACAAATTATGATAACCTTAGAAGATTGAGTTCCCAAGATATAGTTAGAGGTTTACCTAAAATTAAAAATTCTTTTACTCCCGTATGTGGACCTTGTCAGGGAGTCAAAATAAGTAAATCCCCTCACAATAAAGTTAAAGATGTCCTTACAACTAAGCCCCTAGAACTTATCCATATGGACCTCATGGGTCCTTCAAGAACTGTTAGTTTATATGGAAACTCTTACATCCTAGTCATAGTGGATGACTATACGAGATATACATGGGTAGCTTTTTGTAATACCTCTCACTTTTATGGATATGTAATTTATATAAATGGGATATTTGAGGAAATTACTATGAATAGTAATTTTGGAATTTATGAGTATGATTTGATAAATTGAGAATTTAAAGTGAATAAGTGAATATTAGTTTGCAGATGTCGGATTAATATTTACATGGATTAGATTTTCTTACGGGATTAAGTATATGAGTTGGATTATTGTAATTACATGTCGCAGTTAGGTAAAGAGATAAAGGATAATATTTTATTTGGAAAACAGGCGTAGTGAGATGTGTTGAGTTTAATTAGAGAATTTTAGTTAAGTGACTCAGTTGGAGATTTCGAGGGCACGGTTGATTTCAGAATGTCCGAGATAGTCAGAATAGGGTATCTGGGGGCAGTGTTTAGGTTCCGGAGATTTTTGGACTAATAGGGACTCGTAATTTAGTAAATGAGTCATTTTTGGGTTTATAAGGGATGAACCCTTATTCCCTCTTATAAAAGGCACGAGAGAGGGAGAAAAGAAAGAAAAGAGAGAAAGAAGAGAAAAAAAAAAGAGAGGAAGGAAAAAGAGGAAGAAAAAGGGGATTCCGGTCAAACTCCGTGGGATTCGACTCGAGGTCGTCGGATTTTATCCACGAGACAAGTGTTTACTTTCTTTATTCTTTTGAGAATATTTCTCCTATTGTAGTTGGTGTGTAACACTATAATGATTTTTCGGTTGGGTTTTTGTGAATCGAAACGGGTTTTTCAGAAGTTGAACGATTGAAATCGGATAAAATCTCATATTAGAAAAACATTGGGACTTCTAGAAATTAATAATTGATTATTGGTTCTAGGATGATTAGAACTTATTTTCCTAGAGTAAAGATAGTTGGTTGTGATTAAATATGGTTGTGAGAAGAAATAAAAGCTTGGAGGTATGTTAATGGCCGAAACAGTCTCGGAGAAGAAGCTGCCCTGTTCGATGTCGATTGATCGACCCTATAGATATTTTGGCAATTTCAGCTTGTTTTGTTTAAATGGGATGAATTCCTAAATTAATGGTTTCTAGCTTATTTATTTGAGGAAATAAATATACGATTAGGGGAATTTACACCTAGCCATTTAAGGGAATTAATTGGGACTAGGAGGGTGCAAAATTGTGTGTCACTTAATGTATAGTTTGAGGAAAATAATTTGTGGAGTTAAATATTCGAGGTTCCTAAATATAGTGTGAGGACCTCTAAATCATTATTTAAGCGAGGTGTATACATTGGGTTAGTTCAAAGTAAAGTCTAGGACTTAACAATTTAGGGGTGTTCGGAACGAGTAACACTCGGGGTAGTATTTCGGCGGGTGATTATATATATATATATATATATATATATATATATATTATGCAGGTCGAAAATATATTTATATACCGCCTATATGTTTGAGTAAATCCTAGGATGTGAGTAGGATGGAATTTATGATAGGGGCTAGAGCTGCTTGAGTGGCTATTCGGTGTCGGTTGACGACTATTATTATAGGTAATGTGATACCTATGGGACTAAAATAAGTCGACAATATACTTATTTGATTATTATGAATTGGTATATTCGGGATTATATATATAATCCTTAAATGTGATTAAGGTGTGAGTTATACATTGACTAAGAGAATACTTATATGCTATTTCGAATGGGAACATTCGGGGTTTTGGCTATCGCTATAAGAGTTTGGCAATTATAGCCATAATAGATTGAGAAGTGATATAGATTATATATACGATTTTGTTACAGTATATATAATATGATGAGGAAATATAAATATATTTGTGTGTGATTGGTATATTTTTATCTTATAGGCTGGTTCCGCAGGCTTCCCCGGGCGTAGGGTTGGACTGCCAGATTATATATTTTCTATAGTGCGTTCCAGGGAGGTTGCGTGATGTGGGTGAATCCCTTGGCTTGAGGAGTAGAGAGAGTATATCCCCAGGTCATATCGTCCCTATACGAGTGAGATGTTTGTATCCCACTTTCAGGAGGGAACATGACCTCCTCCATCGTTGTGTATTTTTATTATGACCATGAGTGAGTCTAGCTTGGTACCGTGGTTGAGTGAGTAAATCCGGATTCATATAGACACTATGAGACTGCATCCTCGAGTTATAGCTCGGTGAGATGGTTATTATACTCGTTGTGTATAGTATATTGCTTGCATACGAAAACGAGATATCATATAGATTTAACTAGTGTAAAGAGTAAAATGAATAAGGATTCATTCTCATTCCGGGAGATTATATCCGGATTTAAATTGTGATTTGTATATTAAAGTGAAAATTATATATATAAGGGATATTAGATGTTAAAGTGGAAATTTCTTATTTTGAACTAGTGAAAGTATTAGAAACTGAATGGCGTATATACATAGATATATATTTATAATTGAGAACTATATATATATATATATATATATATATATATATATATATATATATATAATTGAGATCTTTAGTAACTAAAGCCTAGGTGATAGCTTACGGTGTAATATATTATATCACGATGGGTAAGTGATGGCTATGAGAATATAAAAGATGGGTGATAGTGATTAGTTAGTCAGGGTAACTTAACTAGTAGTGTTAAAAAGGTATGCGATAGGTGTGCACTATTAGAAGAGGGGTGAGGTGTATATCATGAGAGTGAGATACAAATTTAAATATGAGAGAATTCATATCGTAAAATATGACTATTAAGCACTTGCTAAATATTTTCAAAACTCGGGCTTTGATCCGTTTCTCTATTTTTCCCTCTCTTGCTATATATGTATATATATTAGGTGTCCAAATACAGGGACCCCTGGATGATGATTCTTTCGAGTCAAACATTGCTGCAGCTGTTGTGGATGCATACAGGTTTATTTTTAGACGTTTCTATTCTTGTGATCTAGATAGGAAGTATTGTAGTAATATTCGGGCCTATAGCCCAATTTTATTCATTTATTCTTTGACCGCCTTTTCGTGCGGCATTCGATTTGGTTGTATTATGTTAAACCGATTGCTCGATTATTTTATTTCATTTTAGTTGTTTTATATAGAAACTGTCATGATTGATTTATTGGAATGGTTTGGTTAAAATGATTAGTAAATAAAATTTTGATGCCTGCCTAATAGGTTATTAGTAATTAAATTAGTTTCGATAGTGATGCTGAGAATGAACCATATGAGACTCTTGTTTTAATTTGGTATAGGATTGATCACCCGATATTTTATTGGGAGGGGTGTCACACATTTATGAAACAAAAATCAGATACCTTCAAAGAATTCTTAAGAATCATCTTGAAAATTGAGAATGGGAAGGAAACCCAGGTGTGTCGAATTAGGAGTGATAGAGGAGGAGAGTTCAAGGACTCTGGTATTTGTGAGTATTGTGTAGCTAATGGCTATAAGCATTAGTTTAGTGCTCCCAAAAGTTCGCAGCAAAATGGTATAGCTGAACATAAGAATAGGACTTAACAAGAAATGGCTAGGGTTATGTTACATGCTAAGAATATCCCTAGATATTTGTAATACCCCGTATTTTTATGCTATATTAATTTGGGGATTTATTAAATTTAATGTGAATTAATTAGTTAATAAAAATCCAAAAATTAATTATGTTATAATTATTAACGTGATGAGAGTTAGTAAATATGGGAAAATTTGTTGAATATTACTAATGAGCAAAGTAATATATAATAGTGGCCATATTAAATGTCACGAGTGAATAAAATGATAATTTTAGAAATTTGAGTCGGGACGCGCCCGTGTCGCGTCGGGACTAAATATTGATAAATAAAAGTAAATATTTTATAAGTTGTTCGTATGGTCGTTTTGAGTGCGCCAACGCGTCCGGAAGGGTAGAGATAGTCAGAAAAGTATACCCGGGAGTTTGATTTGGGTCTCGGGACGGTTTTAGGCCTAATTAGTACCCCGGGAGGGTATTTTAGTCATTTTGTATTTTTGGGTAATTAAACCCACGAAAATTAAAGGGGTTATATCAGATGTTTAGGTTATCTCCTAAGGTTAGATAACTCAAAACACTAGAACGGCCATTGGAGAGGAGAGAGCTCTCAAGGCATTCCAAGGCTCAAAACTCACCCGTTTGCATCGCCGCCACCGTCAACGCGTAGATCGCGAGACGGGGAACGCAATCACACCAAATTCAACACCAAATGAGATTTCTGAAAATTCCAGGCAAGTGTTTATCTTTCTTATTTCGTTGATGCATCATCCATATTAGTTTAGGAGTTATTAGGATGAGATTTATGAAAGAAAAACCCAATTTGAGATGGGAAATTTTCATGTAGTGATGATTTATATGATATTCTGGAAACCCTTTGTCATGTAAAGGATTAAGAGTTTGATTAAGAAAATAGTTCTAATCAGATACAAACACTAAGAAAAAAATTTATTTCGGACCGTTGGAATTGGATGAAATTTTACAAAGAATTATCTGAAGACGAGAGGAAGCTACAGAAAAAAATTCAGCTCGATCGGACCGTTCAATATTTTTTAATATTTTTTTTGCTAGACAGTTTTATGTTTTGAGGACTCTTAGAGATAATAAAAATTCAATTAAAACTCCATTTTAATTCCGATTTCGAAACCGTTTGAAATTCTCATCTTTGAAAATAAAATTCAAAATCCTTTAATGTAAGGCGAAATCTATATTTTTAGGATATTTTGCATAAGGGATAATGTAAGTATATATTAAAGGGGAGAGACATGTAAGAGAGAGTTACGTTGGAACATAAATGGATATCTACTGAATTATACATTTGGAAGAATAGAGTCCATGAGGGTTACGTAGTAAGTTGGAAAAACCCTTCGAATTAAAGTTACAAACGAACCATTATACTTGATAAATAATAATGTCAAAATAAGGATAAATGTTGTGAATGTGGGTTATTGGATAAACCTAAATTGATATAATAAAAGTGGTATTATTATATGATTGTGTATGCATATATTATATACTTGTGAAAATCATGCCCGCACTACTTGCTATCCCTGAGGTTTCCGCGCTGGGACGATCTTATCTCGTGTGCTTTATGGGGGATATTGACTCATACCCTAGAAGATAGAAATCCTAGGTACAGGCTATCGAATCGGTAGTCACGGTCCTAAGAGACGTGAGGGTATGTACTGACCTCTTGGACTTGGAAACTATGCTTCGCCTCAATAATGTTTGTGTATGTATTTATACAGTTCGAGAGTGATTCCGAACTTGTATTCCCTTTAGTTCGATTGATACGGGGACTGAATAGCAGAGTATGTCCGCACCATAATTTTTATGTGGGGTGATGTTAGAATATATATATTATACGAGTATTTAATATATATATGAACTTCTGAAATTTTGGAAACTGCCTACTGTGTTATGGTAAGTGAGACATGTATAATGACTCAAATTGGAAATACTTGTTTTGAAAATTATAGTATGATATTGAAAAACTTTATGAATCAATAAAGTTAAAATGAGCGTTTTGTACCAAATGAAATTTTCCTTTTAAACCATGATGTTGTTAAATCTTAAATCTTGAGACTCACCTAAGATAAGTTTAATCCTTGGGGAAAGATAGTGTGATATATGATGAGATAGACCATTGGTAAGGTTCGTGCGATAGGAGTGCACATTAGAAGAGAGGTGAGAATTTTTCAAGAGAGTGTCGCACTAATATGTTGTTGCATTGGCCTGTATCAATTTAAATACTTGATAAACGAATTTTTAAATCATATACACTATCGGGCTCTAACCAGTTTCTATTCCTCTTTCTCTCTTGTATATATATGTATATATTACAGGTGCCCAGCCACAGGGGCGTCTTGTTTAGGATCCCTTGGAAGGAACGTATTGCAGCTTAGGTGGGAGTTGCAGGCCACTTGCTTAGACGATTTCATTTACTTGATTCCACTTCTATCATTCTCCTTTTTGGGAACGTGTCACCCTTTCCACTATTTATTTGTTTTATTGGGACATTGGTATTTCAGATATTTATAGTACTGTTACTTTGGGATTTATTCAACATGTATGTTTTACTTTAGGTTTTAAATACTGGGGTTTAGTTGTTGAATGTTTAAATTAATTGGATTATATGTTCCAGGATTATTATGGTGTGATTCTTTAAATATTGAATTGTTGTAGATAATTAAATCTTTATTTTCAAAATAAAATTTGGAAAGTAATGTTAAAAAATGGTTTTGACACTTAGCTTAATTAAATAGGGTGTTAAATTTGGAAAAGTTATTTTTACGACAGTGATGCTAAGAATGAACCAACTGTTCACCTTGATTTTAATTTAATAAAGGAGTGATCTCCCGGTATTTAATTAGGCGGGGTGTCACAGGTGGTATCAGAGCATCAGGTTCTAGTGTCCATAGGATCTGTACGGCTTATTTTCGCTTTCAGCTTAACGTTTTTGCTATAGAGCCCTATTTTTAGGATTGTTGTATTCCTGCTTTTACGTTTACGTCTCCAGCCATTTGGGATTTGATAATGACTGCAGACTAATAGACTTCTTCACGTTTCATATGCCTCCGAGACGTGCACCGAAGGATAGGCGTGCCCAGGCCGAGCAGCCAGCAGCTCCGGCACAAGGCACTATGAATGCTAATGAAGTAGCCGCCATTGTTGCTCAGGCGGTGAATGCCGCGCTAGCGGTGGTTCAACAGGCTCCACCCCAAATTCAGGCAGTGGCGCCAGTACCAGCACAGCTTCCATCTACATGGGAGAGGATTAGGGATGCTTTTCAGAAGGCACATCCCCCAGAGTTCTCGGGTAGCTCAGATATCGTCACAGTCAACCAATGGAAGAAAGACATCCAGCGGCATCTTCGTCTGTATGAGTGCACCGACATGCAAAGGCAGTTATTGGCTTCCTTTAAGCTGGTGGGGGCGCTTTGCAGTGGTAGGATTCCACTACCACCTTGGAGGAGAGGGACACGGTCCCTATTCAGTCGTTTTGGGAGCATTTTGACCGCAAGTACTTTTCACCCGCCGTGCAGACTGAGATGAGGCGGAAATTACTGAATTTGAAACAGGAGAACTCTACCGTTGTTGAGTATGAGGAGGAGTTCATGAGACTTCTCACCATAGTGCCAGATGAGGCACCTACTGATAGTAAGAAGATAATGTTATTTTTAGACAGTTTAGCTTGGAGGATCCGTCAGCATCTTATAGGGAATCTATCTCTAAGTACTTTCACTGATGTACTCAATGCTGCGTTACGACATTGCCAGGATCACCGCTTCCATCTGCAGGGAAGCAGGAGAGCAGGAGAGTCCAGCCAGCAGGGCAGGACCGGGGGTAGTAGTGCTAGTGGGGAACCATCTCATGGACAGACTCGTCAACACGAGCAGAGTTCCCATCAGGGGGAACCTGCTAAGCGATTTCGTTTAGGTGATTCCAGGCAAGGATTTGGGGGTTATAGGCAGGGCCAGCAGGGCCAGCCTAATCAACAGGGCCAACTGGGCCAACAACGTGCTAATCAGGGCCAGTGGCGGGGAGGTAACGGCCAGCAGGGTCGTGGTCAGCAGGGTCAGAGGGGAGGTAACTTCAGAGGTCGGTGTTTTGTATGCGGCAAGCATGGTCATAAGCGCCAGGATTGCCCAGAGGGTAATAGGGCCCCATAGCAGCAGGGTGCCCGTAATGAGCCACAGAGACCACTTTTTCCAGCTGCCCTCCCAGCTCCAGCCCAAGTGCCAGCCCTACCAGCCATTCCATCAGCTCTAGTGCAGCAGGGGCAGTTACAGTACGGACGTGTCTATAACGTCCACCAGGCAGCAGCTCCACAGGCACCACCCGCGATTGAGGGTATGTTTCCTATCCATGGTACTATGGGTCGGGTTTTGTTTGATACTGGGGCGACACATTGTTTTATAACTACGCATTTTGCGAAGGCCTTAGGGTTGTTAGCCATAGCAGAGAGCACAGTGATGTGTGTAGACTCACCACTGGGGTGTAGGTCGTTTATCTTCTTTATATGCCGGGGAGTGGGGGTAGAGATTGGTAGTTTGGAATTACCTGCAGACATGTTAGTCTTAGATATGCATGAGCATGATGTTATTATCGGTATGGATTGGCTCGCAGCTTATAGAGCCATGATTGATTGCTTCGGTGGGAGCATTGTTTTTGCCATTCCGGGTCAAGAGATGTTTGTAGTGGTGATGCCTCGCCCAGAGGGAGGTTCGACCGCTCATTTGTATTATATAGAGGAGGATGCCTCTAAGGAGGTTGTGATTCCTTTAGACTCGATCCCAGTCGTTCGTGAGTATTCCGATGTATTCCAGGAGATACCAGGCCTACCCCCCAGTCGAGAGATAGACTTTGTCATAGATTTATTGCCAGATACGAGACCTATAGCACGCACTCCATACCGTATGGCTCCGGCGAAGATGCGAGAGTTACGAGATCAGATAGAGCAGCTATTAGGTCAGGGATTCATTCACAGGAGTACCTCACCTTGGGGCGCTCTAGTCTTGTTTGTGAAGAAGAGAGATGGTTCAATGAGGTTATGTGTGGACTACCAGGAGTTGAACAAGGTCACAATACGGAATAAGTATCCGTTTCCTCGAATCGATGATCTATTCGACCAGCTGAGGGGAGTAACTTTCTTTTCGAAGATAGATCTGAGGTCGGGGTACCATAAGCTACGTATTAGAGAGAAAGACGTTTCAAACACTGCCTTCTTGACGAGATATGGGTCTTACGAGTTCAGAGTGATGCCATTTGGTCTCACAAATGCTCTAGCCGTATTCATGGACTTAATGAACCGAGTATTCAGAGAATTCTTGGATCAGTTTGTCATCGTCTTCATAGATGGCATTTTGATATATTCACACTCCGAGGAGGAGCATGCCGAGCACTTGAGGCAGGTTCTTCAGACCTTACGAGAGAATCAGTTGTATGCTAAGTACGAGAAGTGTGGATTCTGGTTGCGAGAGGTACAGTTCTTGGGGAATGTTTTTTCTGAACAGGGGATAGCAGTTGACCCGAGTAAAGTGTCAGCGGTGAGGGAGTGGGGACAGCTCACGACACCGACGGAAGTGCGTAATTTCTTGGGGTTAGCCGGATACTACAGGGGATTCATTCGGGGTTCTCCAAAATAGCGGGTCCATTGACGAACCTAACTCGTAAAGGGGTACCATATTTTTGGGATGATGCTTGTCAATTGGATTTCGACGAGCTGAAAGACAAGCTTACTTCAGCACCAGTCCTTGCTTTACCGAAGCCGGGTGTGGAGTACTTGGTTTACACCGATGCCTCTTTACGGGGACTTGGGGGAGTACTTTAGCAGGAAGAGAAGGCTATAGCTTTTGCCTCCATCAAGCTTAAGCTGCATGAGAAGAATTACCCCACCCACGACTTGGAGTTAGCAGCGGTTATTTTTGCACTACGGATATGGAGACACTATTTATTGGGGGAGAAGTTCCGATTGTTCAAAGACCATAAGTCACTGCAGTACCTGTTCACTCAGCGAGAGTTGAATATGTGTCAGCGCAGATGGTTAGAGTTTGTGAAGGACTATCAGTTCGACATACAGTATCATCTGGGGAAAGCAAACGTAGTTGCTGATGCGTTGAGCCGTAGACCGATAAATAAGGTAGCGGACGTCTGGAAAGAGAAGTGGAAGGAGTTGGGTCACCAGGACGCAGTAGCCCGTTCCTTCATATCTGTTATGATAGTCACACCCGAGATTGTTACGAGGGTAATACAGGCCCAAACCACAGACCCGTTTTGCCAGGAGCAGATTGTACGACTTTTAGCCGAGGGTGCTGAGTCCTATTATGTTAGTTCTAATGGGGGTTTGAAGTTTAATGGGAGGTTAGTGGTGCCAGAAGGGGTAGAATTGCATCATGCAGTGATGACCCAATCTCACGGGTCCCGATTTGCGGTACATCCTGGAGGAGATAAAATGTACCAGGATATGAGGAAGCAATACTGGTGGAGTGGGATGAAGAAGGACATTGCTGAGTTCATGTCCAAGTGTTCTACCTGCCAGCTGGTGAAGGTGGACCATCAGAAACCGTCAGGATTGCTTCAGCCATTGGAAGTACCCACGTGGAAGTGGGAGATTATTTCCATGGATTTTATTACAGGGTTGCCTATATCACAGCGGGGCCACGACTCTAACTGGGTGATTGTAGACCGTTTGACCAAGGTGGCTCATTTTCTGCCGGTGCGGACAGATTATACCACAGGTCAGTATGCTCAGTTGTTCATTGTTGAGATTGTCAGATTACACGGGTTGCCCCTGAATATTGTGTCAGGTAGAGATAAGATTTTCGTGTCGCGTTTCTGGGAAAGCTTTCAGAAGGCTATGGGTACTCAGTTGAAGTTGAGTTCAACTTATCACCCACAGACAGATGGACAGACAGAGCGTACTAATCAGATGTTAGAGGATATGCTACGCATGTGTGTTCTTGATTTTGGAGGAGGTTGGGATCCACATCTTCCACTAGTAGAGTTTGCTTATAATAACTCTTATCAGTTTACGATTGGTATGGCTCCATTTGAGGCTTTGTATGGCAGGCCTTGTCGTTCTCCAACTTGTTGGCTCGAGGTGGGGGATAACAAATTGCTAGGACCAGAGGTAATCCAGGAAACCTCCGCGACGATTGAGATGATCACGAGTCACATTCGAGAAGCTCAGGACAGGCATAAGGGCTACGCCAATGCGAAACGGTTCTTACGGGAGTTTAATGTGGGGGACCAAGTGTTACTGCATGTATCTCCTATGAAAGGAGTGATGAGGTTCGGGAAGAAAAGGAAATTGGCTCCGAGGTACGTAGGACCATTCCCCATTATCGAGAGGATTGGGCCGGTAACATACAGATTCTGACTACTAGAGCATTTACATCGCATTCACGATGTATTCCACATCTCGTCGTTGAGACGGTATCTTCGGGATGATATGTCCCATACTCACATCGCGATAGATGAGATAGACTTACAGCCTGACAACTCTTACGAGGAGAGACCGGTGGCTATCCCAGACTATAGTGAGAGGAGATTGAGGTCGAAGATAGTTCTACTTGTATGGGTCCAGTGGGAGCATCATAACGTGGAGGAAACCACTTGGGAGCGCGAGGCCGATATGCGCGAGAGATATCCAGATTTGTTCTTACCAGGTATGCCTTATTTTCTGAATTTCGGGACGAAATTCCGTTATTAGGAGGGAAGTGTGTAATACCCCGTATTTTTATGCTATATTAATTTGGGGATTTATTAAATTTAATGTGAATTAATTATTTAATAAAAATCCGGAAATTAATTATGTTATAATTATTAACGTGATGAGAGTTAGTAATTATGGGAAAATTTGTTGAATATTACTAATGAGCAAAGTAATATATAATAGTGTACATATTAAATGTCACGAGTGAATAAAATGATAATTTTAGAAATTTGAGTCGGGACGCGCTCGTGTCGCGTCGGGACTAAATATTGATAAATAAAAGTAAATATTTTATAAGTTGTTCGTATGCTTATTTTAAGTGCGCCAACGCATCCGGAAGGGTCGAGATAGTCAGAAAAGTATACCTGGGAGTTTGATTTGGGTCTCAGGGCATTTTTAGGCCTAATTAGTACCCAGGGAGGGCATTTTAGTCATTTTGTATTTTTGGGTAATTAAACCCACGAAAATTAAAGGGGTTATATCAGATGTTTAGGTTATCTCCTAGGGTTAGATAACTCAAAACACTAGAACGGACATTGGAGAGGAGAGAGCTCTCAAGGCATTCCAAGACTCAAAACTCACCCATTTGCACCGCCGCCACCGCCAACGCGTAGATCGCGAGACGGGGAAGGCAACCACACCAAATTCAACACCAAACGAGATTTCTGAAAATCCCAGGCAAGTGTTTATCTTGCTTATTTCGTTGATGCATCATCCATATTAATTTAGGAGATATTAGGATGAGATTTATGGAAGAAAAACCCAATTTGAGATGGGAAATTTTCATGTAGTGATGATTTATATGATATTCTGGAAACCCTTTGTCATGTAAAGGATTAAGAGTTTGATTAAGAAAAGAGTTCTAATCAGATACAAACACAAAGAAAAAAATTTATTCCGGACGATCGGACCGTTGGAATTGGATGAAATTTTATAGAGAATTAGCTGAAGACAAAAAAACTTCAGCTCGATCGGACCGTTCAATATTTTTTAATATTTTTTTTTCTAGACAGTTTTATGTTTTGAGGACTCTTAGAGATAATAAAAATTCAATTAAAACTCCATTTTAATTCCGATTTCGAAACCGTTTGAAATTCTCGTCTTTGAAAATAAAATTCAAAATCCTTTAATGTAAGGCGAAATCTATATTTTTGGGATATTTTGCATAAGGGATAATGTAAGTATATATTAAAGGGGAGAGACACGTAAGAGAGAGTTACATTGGAATATAAATGGATATCTACTGAATTGTACATTTGGAAGAATAGAGTCCATGAGGGTTACGTAGTAAGTTGGAAAAACCCTTCGAATTAAAGTTACAAACGAACCATTATACTTGATAAATAATAATGGGAAAATAAGGATAAATGTTGTGAATGTGGGTTATTGGATAAACATAAATTGATATAATAAAAGTGGTATATTTATATGATTTTGTATGCATATATTATATACTTGTGAAAATCATGCTCGCGCTACTTGCTATCCCTGAGGTTTCCGCGCTGGGACGATCATATCTCGTGTGCCTTATGGGGGATATTGACTCGTACCCTAGAAGATAGAAATCCTAGGTACAGGCTATCGAATCGGTAGTCACGGTCCTAAGAGACATGAGGGTATGTACTGACCTCTTGGACTTGGAAACTATGTTTCGCCTCAATATTGTTTGTGTATGTATTTATACAGTTCGAGAGTGATTCCGAACTTGTATTCCCTTTAGTACGATTGATACGGGGATTGGATAGCAGAGTATGCCCGCGCCATAATTTTTATGTGGGGTGCTGTTAGAATATATATATTATACGAGTATTTAATATATATATGAACTTCTCAAATTTGGGAAACTGCCTACTGTCTTATGGTAAGTGAGACATGTATAATGACTCAAATTGGAAATACTTGTTTTGAAAATTATAGTATGATATTGAAAAACTTTCTGAATCAATAAAGTTAAAATGAGCGTTTTGTACTAAATGAAATTTTCCTTTTAAACCATGATGTTGTTAAATCTTAAATCTTGAGAGTCACCTAAGATAAGTTAAATCCTTGGGGAAAGATAGTGTGATATATGATGAGATAGACCATTGGGAAGGTTAGTGCGATAGGAGTGCACATTAGAAGAGAGGTGAGAATTTCTGAAGAGAGTGTGGCACTAATATGTTGTTGCATTGGCCTGTATCAATTTAAATACTTGCTAAATGAATTTTTAAATCATATACACTATCAGGCTCTGACCCGTTTCTATTCATCTTTCTCTATTGTATATATATGTATATATTACAGGTGTCCAGCCACAGGGGCGTCTTGTTTAGGATCCCTTGGAAGGAACGTGTTGCAGCTTAGGTGGGAGTTGCAGGCCAATTGCTTAGACGATTTCATTTACTTTATTCCACTTCTATAATTCTCCTTATTGGGAATGTGTCGCCCTTTCCACTATTTATTTGTTTTATTGGGACATTTGTATTTCAATTATTTCTAGTACTGTTACTTTGGGATTTATTCAGCATGTATGTTTTACTTTAAGTTTTAAATGTTGGGGTTTAGTTGTTGAATGTTTAAATTAATTGGATTATATGTTCCAGGATTATTATGGTGTGATTCTTTAAATATTGAATTGTTGTAGATAATTAAATCTTTATTTTCAAAATAAAATTTGGAAAGTAATGTTAAAAAATGGTTTTGACACTTAGCTTAATTAAATAGGGTGTTAAATTTTGAAAAGTTATTTTTACGACAGTGATGCTAAGAATGAACCAACTGTTCACCTTGATTTTAATTTCATAAAGGAGTGATCGCCCGGTATTTAATTAGGCGGGGTGTCACAATATTTTGGGTAGAAGCTATCCAAATTGCGTGTCACATTATTAATCGTATCTACCTCAGAAAAAATTCCAAAGAAACTTCTTATGAGTTATCGTTCCACAAAAGGCCAAACTTAAAATATTTTAAAACGTTCGGTAGTATCTGCTACATCTGTAAAGATAAAGAGCATCTTTCAAAATTTCATACCCGAGGAGAAAAGGGAATTGTTCTTGGATATTCCCAAAATAGTAGGGCTTTTCCTGTTTTTAACTATCGAACCAAAACTATTATGGAATCAATTAATGTAATTGTCGATGACACGAGTGAAAGAAAAAGTGACAGTCAACCAGTAACATTTGATGAGGATGAACCTATTTTATTCGTTGATCCTCCAAATGACGTTGATTCATTTCCACCTTAGAGTCCTTATGTACCCACATGGGTTTCTAAAGATCATCCCACTAAAACCATTGTCGGTAATCCTTCAAAACCAGTTCGATTTAGATCCCAACTTTGACACGTGGCATAATTTTCTTATTTTGTTTCTCTTGAGGAACCTAAAAATTTTAATGATGCCCTTACTGACTCATTTTGGATAAATGTTATGCAAGAAGAGATAATTCAATTTAAGAGTCACGATGTGTGGAATCTTGTTCCTAGACCAAAAGATTCGAAGGTTATAGGACTAGATGGATTTTTAAAAACAAAACTGATGAAAATGGGGATATCATTAGAAATAAAGCTAGGTTGGTTGCACAGGGATACTCCTAGATTGAGGGAATTGATTTTAACGAAACTTTTGCACCTGTTACTCTTCTAGAATCAGTTCGTCTCTTACTTTTCATCTCTTATCAAATACAATTCAAATTATTCCAAATGGATGTTAAATCGTTTTTCTTAAATGGAATTTTATCTGAAGAAGTTTACGTAGAATAACCCAAAGGATTTGTTGATCCTGCACACTCGGACTACATCTTTAGACTTAATAAATGTTTATAAGGATAGAAACAAGATCCTAGAGCTTGGTATGAGTGACTGTCTACTTTTTTAGTGTCTCATAAATTTGTCTGTGGCGAAAACGATCAAACTTTATTTGTTAGAAAGGAAAATCAACATGTCTTAATCGCACAAGTATATGTGGATGATATTATTTTCAGTTCCACCTGTCCTAAACAAGTAGATAATTTTTCTCATATCATACATACTGAGTTTCAGATGTCTCTAATGGGTGAACTACAATATTTTTGGGGTTTACAAGTAAAACAATGCAGTGATGGTCTTTTTATTTCTCAATTTAATTATGCTGCAGATTTAGTTAAAAAATTCGCCTTAGAAAATGCTAAAACTTCTAGAACCCCAATGAGTACTTCAACTACACTTTCTAAAGATGATAATGGGAAAAGTGTTGATACCACTCTTTATAGAAGTATGATAAGGAGTTTGTTGTATCCTACCATGTCTCGACCTGACATATCCTTCGCTGTCTTTATCTGTGATAAATATCAAAGTAACCCTAAAGAATCTCACCTACTAAGTGTGAAAAGAATTATTAAACATATTAAGGGTACTCTAAAATTTGGTATTTGGTACACAAACGATACGACTAGTTCTATTGTAGGATACACCGACGTCGATTGGGCTGGTTGTTCTGATGATAGTAAGAGCACTTCTGGTGCTTGCTACTACATTGGCAATAATCTCGTAGGTTGGTCATGTAGGAAATATAATTATATTTAATTATTTAGCACCAAATTTTAATATATAGAAGTTGGTAGTTATTATTGTCAATTACTATGGATTAGACAGATGCTTAGTGATTATGGTCTCACCAAAAAACAATTAACCATGTTTTGTGATAACCAAAGTGCCATTAATATTTCCAAAAATCCTGTAATGCACTCACAAACTAAGCATATTAAGATAAGACATCATTTTATCCGTGACCTTGTCGAATCCAAAGATCTCGTTATTGAATATCTGAACACTCAAAAGCAGCACGCAGATCTCTTTACCAAACCATTAGATAACATACGATTTGAGTATTTGCGCACAGTTATGGGCATTATAACTCTCAATTAATCTCTATTTTTTTTTATTTATACCCCTTGTATATTTCAAAAAATTTTAGGGAGAAGATCTTGAGTATTGCTTAGCGATTTTTTATCTATTCCTGATTCTAACGAAACTAATATGCCATTTAGTGTTTATTTTTTTCATAGGCATTTCAGACCCATTGTATAGCTTGTTCCTATTTTGTAGGGTATTGGTCTGTATATAGTTGAGTAATCTATTTTTTTTACCTTATTTTCTGTTATACGATGGGAATGGGTAGTTAGAAATTTTGTATAGGACAAATAGAGTTTTTCATTTTGACCCACGAGTTCGGAATACTCAAGGGAATTTTGTCTCTAATATCCAAAGAGGAGATTGAGAACACATTATATATTGACTCACTTGAGTCTACATATATAGGAGTTCCAACTACTTTGGATACCTAGACAAAATAGTTTAGATTTTATGAGAACTCCATCTCCTCAAAGGTACAAGTTCAATGAAGAAATACTATCTAAGAAAATCCTCAAGATCAACATAACGGGAAGTTATTTCTACTTTAAAACCACAAATATGACACACTCTGCATTATTCATATCTCCTTTTTTCATATATGATTTTAAATACTTTAAGACTTTTTAAATCCTATTAACTTAATTCAAAACACTATACATTTTTAAATTGATTTTTGAATTAATTAAAACATGGTTTTAAAAGTGTTGTGGGTGAAACTTATATTTTAGAAAGTTATTTTCATTGGTAATTGATTACGTGGGTAGAATTCAAAATAGCTAGATAATTCAAGGTGTGATTTGTAATTATTTTCAAACACCCATTTTGCCTTGCATCTAGTTCTTACACGTGTTGCATTCCTATCGGCTTAGATTATGTTTTTTGTTAGACACAAAATGCGTATACCTTCTCTTCCCCCAAGATGAACCTTATCAACGATCTGCATGCATTGAGAGTTAATCCTTGTCATCCTAGTTTGAACCAATCATCATACGTTTAACCCACCACTTGTGTTGAACCGTTGGATTTAAGTCAAATGGTCAATATATAATCCCAGCCATTGGATTAAGTTCGAGGTTCTTTATCCTTCATCATCTAATATAAATAGGAACCTAGGCTCAACCATTACAGACTTTTATCCAATTCGTAAAACTTAAGAGAAAAAGATAGAGTGGAGAGAGTGGAGAGAGAAGGAGTAAGAGAGGGAAATAAAAGAGAGAGAAAGAGAAAGAAGAAACCCTAGTTTCTTCATAGTTCAAACTCTAAGTGATTTCTCCCAAAAGCAAACACCAAAATCTAAACGATCCATATACGAAAAAAACCTTTTTTTGAGAGTTAGACATTTTAGGGTTTCTATGTTTTTGGTGTTGAGTTTGTTCTTCGTTTGAAGACCTCAACGGGTTCTTGATTCTCTCAGAACTCATCTCTAAGAGAAGCTTAACTTTCATTTTTGAAATTAGGTTTTTCTAAAAAGACAACATCGCATGATTTGTTTTCTGTTTCTCTTTTTGGATCTGGTTTATAGATCCATTCTTTTTCAAAAGTTTTTGAAATAAACACTTCTAAATTTCAAAATATTTTCAGATCTAGTTGTTTGTATTTCTGGTTTTCTATTTCATGTTTTATGAAATACGTGTGCACAAAAATAAGAAGAACACAAAGAACTTTAGTTAAAGTTTCTAAAGCATAACCATACATCTGAAAAGAAGTTGTATGTCAAAAGATGTTGAATCAGTCTCTGCATGTTAAGTTTGAATCTGTTTTAATAAAGTAGACTTCTAGTCTAGTTTGGATCTCAATTGGAGGTTTACAATTTCAAAAATATTTTCAAAATACTGAAATTGTTTAAGACCTTGAACTGTCTTCTGAGCAAGGTATCCTTGATATCTGTGGATAAATAAAAAGATCAAGAAGTCTTGGCTTGAAAATACAGATTCAGAAATAATCTATCATTTTAGAACTGTTGTAATTTTTTAGGATCATTTGTATAGTTTTGAGAGGGTGATTAGCATGTTTGCATGTAGTAGCACATCACAAACAACATCTCACACGAACACTTAGACATTGTGGTTCTGTTCAAGAATCTTGGATTTTGAAAGAGTTGCTGGAATTAGAATTCAAAGAGAATGAGATCAAGGAAAAAGCAAAGAAGCAGTAAGAAAAGATCATTCCAATTCAGATTACCTTGGGAGTGGAGAAACTCAAGTAGGTATATTCTGAACTTAGGTTAGGATCTTTATGGCTTGCTTAAGTGTTGTAACTTGATTCTTTATTCTAGTGAATTTTTGTTTGTGCCGTAGAGGACACCGTGGATATTTCCCTTGTTTAAGGGGTTTACCACGTTAAAAATTCATGTGTTTATTTCTTTAAATGTTCTTAAGTGTTGTTGTGATTGGGACAGCATGGTAACTCTAGTAGATGTTTCTTAAAACATAAAAGAAGGTAATCAACTATCAAATTCAAACCATACATTCAGAAAGTCTTTTATAACACATCTTGTGTTTTTTGAAAAGATTTTTGCCCAAAAAGATTATTCGGAGTTTACACAACTTATAACAGTTTGTTATTAATCTTGTAAATAAGATTTTAACCCTAAAGCGTTTCTTCAACTTATACATGTTATTTGAAAGAAATACGACATATAATAGTTAGAGAAGTATTATGGGGCTGGTAAGTATGGTTAAAGTTTTAAGTGGTGATTGTACATTTGACATCCATGTTACCAAACGGGTAAGATGAGTGCATAAGAATATAATGTTAATAAGGATTGGGATAAGATTATGATTATAAATATATTATATTTGATAAATGACTTGCTAAGTTAATTGTATGTTTAGTTAACAAACAATCAAATGATACTCAAAAAGGGAATATCATGAGAAGTTAGATTGAGTTTATAGTGTATGGTTGCACAATAGACATGAAAGTGAACATGCAATCCTGGTTAAGAATAAACATTTACTGAATGATTGTTCAGTTTCGATATATGAATAGTAGTGGGGCTATATTTAAATTAAGAAATTGTAAGGATGATATATAACATATGCTTAAACTTCAAAAATAATACGAAAAGTAGTTCAAATCAAACACGTGTATTTGGTATTGTATGGATGATGGAAATATAATGTGTAATAAGCTAGTATGGTAATATTGAAGAGTGCCCAATATGTGTGTTTCAAACAAACCAATTTTTTCTCTGAAAATTATCCAACTTTTAATTATGCACCAAACCAAGTTGTGAAAACCAAATTCTTACTTTAAACCAATTTTATCTTGATTAATCCTAAACATGAATCTAGTGATTAAAGCAAGTAAAGAATACTCACAATTCCAGATATATGAGAAAAAAAATCAAAACGGCAAAAGAACCTTGGACGGCCCAAGCCAGACAATCACTATGAACAATGGTTTTACAAAGACAGATTATCCTTACACTAAGACTCGATCCCCGCGGGTATTGACGCTCCTTTTGATCCTCTACCGTTCTTCAATAGTGCCCACGCAGAAATTTTATCTTCCACGATACCTGTCCACAACACACGCGTCCATGTATGTCTTGGTGTCCACCGATTGGCTTTGATTCATCTACGATGTCGAACAATAAGTCCTTCTCTTTTCTTCACCGCAAAACCCTTTGATGTTCAATGATAAAAAAAACTTCGTTGGTGCAGCAAGATCACTTAAACATATAAGAATGATAACTCGGATCTTTGCAAACTCTAAGGATGTGCTTATGCTTTGTAAACCTTAGAAAACATGTGCAAACAAGTTTCTGGTTCGTAAACAGTTTTCCAGAATGCACCCATACAAAACTCTGATAGAAACACGCTTTAAATAAAAATTTAGTGCCGCGTCGAAATGCGTGTCGTTCGAACGACTTAAGGCTCTCGTTCGAGCAACATAGGTATCTCGTTCGCGCGAGATATAATGTCGTTCGAGGGATAAGTTTGAATTTTTGACTTTTCAATTAAAACGTTTCTTTAAAGAGACCCAGTAAAGCCAAACTCCTTTTTCGACCTTATCAAAATTAAAACGAAGTGTAAACCTTTAAAACACTTTTAAAAACATTTTAAAATATTTTCTTTATAAAAATACATCCTTATATCTTTTATAAAAATAATTCTGAGCACCATTAATTATACGCATGCATACCTGAGTGATCTCAGAATGCAATTAACTTTAAAGACGAGTAAACTTGCAACAATTAAACATCGGCGTGATAAATTCTTTGAAGCTTTGTCGCAACGTCTTCAATTTTCTTCATTACGTCATAGACCAAGTGGGATCGTGAAAAAATAAACATCTCCCTATGACATATTACAAACACAGTTTTGTTCACGGAATTAAGTTAAAACAATACAGGAACTCAATTGGAAATTTATGTCCTTACAAATCTCCCCCTTTGACTATTCCGGGACAAAACTAAACCAGTGAAATGCCTAACCGGGCCGTCAAGCCGTATAACGCCTAAATCCCATCCCATAAACCCAAAATCAAAAACACGGGACACGGACTAGTATATGTAGCACTGACGAGCATGAACTGTCTGAATGTGAAGTATCTTGAAACCTCGAATCACTGAAGCATACCTACACACATGAAACAGACAAACAAATACCCACCGAAGTATGGAGGAACAAATGATACCAATTTATATTTCTAATAAGAACAAATAATTTGAAACATGTGAGAAATTATTTGATACTAATTTGAAAGAAATATAATCAAACAATATGTAAATCCAGATATCAATAAAAATGCTCAACAAAATAATATATAAATCCAGATACCAATAAAAACGCTCAACAAATCTCCCCCTACATCACATACATATCTCCCCCTTTTTGTCTCAAATAGACAATCCGGTGAAAAGATAAACCAAACAAATCACACAAAGAATATAGCAATCTAATCAGGTGTGATAAACGGACTATATGCAAAAATTCAATTTAGGACCAATAAACCTGCATATAAACCAGTTAGCCCAAAATAACTTCCAACAGTACCAAAAAATATACCAAAATAACCCAGAGGACTGCAAACCAATCAGAATCACCAAAATAGCCTGTCGTTCGAACGAGTCAGGGACATCGCTCAAACGATTTGAGGATGCCGCTCGAATGAAGTACATCTGTCGTTCGCGCGAGATGGATAAGTCGTTTGAACGACTTCTCGCGACCAGTCAGAATTTCCCAGATTCGCAAAAATATTATAAATTATTGCCCAGTGAAAAAATTTCCACAAAAAAAATTCCAGGAAGGGCTCGAAAGAAGCAAAACATTGTTAAAACAGTAGGCTTTTAACACAACGCAAAAACTCATAAAAACTAAAATGTGAGTTACATGCAAGCATAGTACCGATGTGCTCAAACATGGATATGGAATGTATAGGCGTGAAACTAAAACAAATGAGACACAATTCCAACACATCAAAATGATCAAGAAGCTCTAATTGATAGCGATAAATCATCAAACTTTATTATAGTCATATGACAATAAAAGTGTGAGGTTAATGAACTAAACATACTACATGCACACAAATCCATAATTTTGACGATTCTATAAACAATGGCGTCAAATTGCAATGTTTCAACATTAGGATTAGTTGTGCAAACGCGTTTAAATTTTTAATCCATCCAAACTCCCTCGATAATATCATATTTTATTTGTAATGAATGAAACTAATTTGGAACTTTTCTTAGCATATTGCATTTTCTTTTTGGGCTCTTTTAAACGGTGACTTTCATGACAAGTTAATTTTGAACTCTCGCAACCCTTTCCCATGATCCACTCATCATTTTTATTAATTCAAATCCTTATGATAAACGGTTCTTAAAAGAACACTTCTCCTTAAGTCTGCTTACGCATAGATGAAAAGATTGAGATAAGAACGCCTCACCAAATTCAAATATGCAAAAGAAGTCAAACATCCATATAAACTCATGCATGTGTGCAATGTTGGCATATATACAAAGTCGAATAAAAATGTACATCAACTTCAAAATAACCCCATATAAACAATGGTTAAGATCATTCTAAGCATCGATAATAATGACCAAATGTCCTAGCCACATGGATAATTAAACAAAAGGGGGTCCAAGCACACCAATATGCCACATCAAACATGTAAACTCAAAAATAAAAACCGAAATCTTTTTGGCTTTTTATATTTTGACTCAAATAAAAGAAAAATATTTTTGGGTTTTCAAAAGTTTTCTCAAAAACAAAATATTTCTGTATTTTTCCAATAAGACTCAAATAAGTGAAAAATAAAATACAAAAATTATACACATGTCATTGTACTATCAATGAATAAATCATGAAGCAAACTAGCATATGACAAACATGGCAACACTATCATCCTTTAGATTTAGCATGGTAAGAATCAAGTGCAACCAAACGAGAATCATGAAGTTTAAATACTAAAGCCACTAAATCCGATTTCCTAACCCAAGTAGGTGTAAGACGACGCATGGGGGTCTGGGGAACCGGGGCAACTTTATTCCTAAACTTCCTAGGAGCTTGTCTAAGGTCGTAACAATAACGCCTAAGGTGACCTTTCCTACCAAAAAATATTCAAGTGTAGCGGTGGAGGGAATGATTACCTATATGTGGACCTTTTCTAACCTTCCTAGTGTTTCTCACACGTACGGGGAGAATGGGAACAACTCTCTCATCAAAACCTATACCTCCACTATCTCCCTTAATTTGGACGGTGACTAGGATCTTATCTAACTTCTCCGACCTAGCCTCCAAATCAAACTTGACTCTAGACGAGTCTCTCAATCTCTCCTCCAACTCGTGAATCCTATACTCGAGCAAATGCCTAGACTCATCAAACTTTAAAATCTCCTTTTTTAAGGACTCCATCAAACCACGGAGATTATCTCTCTTTTTCTCCACAAACTCTAGTTTCTCCCTAAACTTCTTCTCTCGTGCCCTATGATACTCAATCAAACTATCATTATTATTTATGGCACGTTCATTCAACTTAGCTTGCAATTTTGAGTTAGCCTTTTTCACCTTCACCGTTTCAGCATACAACTCATTAAACGCATTTTGCAACTCTTTCACATCTACCTCTTCGTCGTCACTCTCTTCACCCTCACTAACATGTGATACACTCAAAACCTCCTCATAAGTGTCATGCACATGAGAATCTTCATCGCTCACATGACATGCCATAAACACAACAAAGTTACGATTAACGAGGGAACTCTCTCCCTCTTCGGGATCAGTATCACTTAAGGTGGAATTATAGACAATGAGTTTCTTGCCCTCCTTATTAAGTCTAGTGGGACACTCCTTAACTTTGTGACGGTAACCCTCACACCCAAAACACTTATCCTTAGAGGTGGGATCTACTTTGTTATTCTTGAATTTTTCAAATTTCTTGGCATCTTTCGATTTCTTTTGAAACTTAATAAATTTTTTAAATTTCTTTGTCAACAAAGCAACATCCTAAAAATCGAAATCGGAATCCAAAACTTTGATTTCCTCCTTCTGAGTTTTCAAAGCAATACCCTTTTCTTTCTTAGGCACCTGCTTGGAGGTAATCATGTCGATTTCATAGGTTTGTAAGTCACCTACAATCTCTTCTAGTTTCGTCGACTCTAACCTACCCAAGGAGTTTAAAATGCTCACTTTCACATCAAACCTACTAGGCAACGACCTAACGATTTTCTAAATCACACGGTTGTCGGGAATTTTCTCACCTAGGTTAAACGACGAGTTGACAATATTGGACAACCTAGCATAAAACTCATCAAAGGTCTCACTCTCTAACATCCAAACTGTGTAGTGAAATTTTGAAGTTTTGGCGCCCTAACTGTGCTAGTGCCCTCGTGAGTGAGTGCCAAAATATCCCAAGCCTCTTTTGATGTTTCACAAGTCATAATTTTATTATATTCTTCATGTGTGACATGTGATGCAATAACGTGCAGACCCTTAGAATTATATTGTTCAAGTCTTTGTTCAGTTTTGGTCCATGACTCAACAGGCTTTAAACTAGTGACCTCACCTACAATAATGATAGGGGGTGTCCAACCTTTCCCAACTGCTAGCCACACACTCTCATCAATAGATTTTAAAGAACATCTTATTCTCATCTTCCAATGAGTGTAATTAGTGTCATAAAAAATAGGAGTTCGAGAAAATTCATTATATCCAGAATTCATCTTTGAAAACACACAGGATCACAAAACAAATAAAAAAATATTTTCTAGCTCTGATACCAATTTGAAGAGTGCCCAATATGTGTGTTTCAAATAAAACCAATTTTTTCCCTGAAAATTATCCAACTTTTAATTATGCACCAAACCAAGTTATGAAAACCAAATTCTTACTTTAAACCAATTTTATCTTGATTAATCCTAAACATTCATCTAGTGATTAAAGAAATTAAAATAAAGTAAAGAATACTCATAATGCCGGATGTACGAGGAAAAAAACCAAAATGGGAAAACAACCTCGGACGGCCCAAGCCAGAAAATCACTATAAATAATGGTTTTACAAAGACAGATTAGCCTTACACTAAGACTCGATCCCCACGGTTCTTGATGCTCCTTCTGATCTTCTACAGCTCTTTAATAGTGCCCACACAGAAATTCCATCTTCCACGATACCTGTCCACAACACACGCATCCACGTATGTCTCGGTGTCCACCGATTGGCTTTGGTTCGTCTACAATGTCGAACAACAAGTCCTTCTCTTTTCTTCATGACAAAACCCTTTGATGTTCAATGATAGAACAAACTTCTTTGGTGCAACAAGATCACTTAAACATATAAGAATGATAACTCGGATCTTTGCAAACTATAAGGATGTGTTTATGCTTTGTAAACCTTAGAAAACATGTGCAAGCAAGTTTCTGGTTCGTAAACAGTTTTCCAGAATGCACCCATGCGAAACTCTGATAGAAACATGCTTTAAATAACAATTTAGTGCTGCCTTGAAATGCGTGTTGTTTGAACGAATTAAGGCTCACGTTCGAGCGACGTGGGTATCTCGTTCGTGCGAGATCTAATGTCCTTCGAGCGAGAAGTTTGACTTTTTGACTTTTTAATTAACACGTTTCTTTAAAGAGACCCAGTAAAGTCAAACTCTTTTTTCGAGCTTATCAGAATTAAAATGAAGTGTAAACCTTTAAAACACTTTTAAAAATATTTTAAAATATTTTTCTTTATAAAAAGACATCGTTAACTTTTCTAAAAATAATTCCGAGCACCATTAATTATACGCATTCATACCTGAGTGATCTCAAAATGCAATTAACTTTGAAGACGAGTAAACTTGCACCAATTAAACATCGGCATGATAAATTCATTGAAGCTTTGCCGCAACGTCTTCAATTTTCTTCAATACGTCATAGACCAAGTGGGATCGTGACAAAATAAACATCTCCTATGACATATTACAAGCACAGTTTTGTTCACGGAATTAAGTCAAAACAATACATGGACTCAATTAGAAATTTATGTCCTTACAAATATGATAATTATGATTTGAAATATTACACGATGATAAGGATATACTATAGGAATGAAGGTAGAAATGTAAAGAATGGTACTTGGTTTGTTAAGAATGTTCAGTCATTGTGAATATATGCTGATACAACTGAGAATTTACTTTATGCGAATGTTCGACATACATATATAAAGGTATGAAGTAATATGTGTATTAGAAATTGATTTTCATTAATAAGAAATCATCAAATGATAATCCTTACGTGTAAAAGATAAAGAAACTGAAGATATTATGAAAGAAGATTTGTCGTACATCGAGGAACCAGAGGAAATTATTAATCGAAAGGAGCAAGTATTAAGAAATAAAGTCAGTACCGTAGTTAAAGTGTTGTGGAGGATCCATGAAATTAAAGACGCAACTTGGGAAAGGGAATATATCATGAGGAAATAGTATCCTCAATTGTTCGGCAAGTGAAATTCGTACTAAATTTCAGGGACAAAATTTTCTAAGGAGGGAAAATTGTGGCAACCCGGATATAATTATGATAAATCATGTTTAAATCATGCTTTCCTTGTGGGATGGGGATTATATGTTATTGGTGTATATAATGTTAAGTTTATATGTTTAGTCTAATCATACCTTCATAACTCATGAGATATCGAATTAGTTACAAATAAATATTTGAAGTTTTCGATAGGAATGTTCAAGTTGAAGACTAGTTTTGACCATTATAATATAACAACTGACTTGAGGTGAAAACTATATAGTTGTAGATATGTCAGTTAGGTTTGTAAAACAATAAATGATGCATAGAACGGAAATTCAAGTGAAAAAATTGTCTTTTTACGAACATGGGTTAAAGTAGTCATTTAGCTTTAAATGATATTTTGTCTTATATGGCGCCACATGTCATATTTTGATTGGACTAAGGGGAGATGCCCTTATGACAACTTAAAGACCTTAAAATCTCCCTTATTATTTATCTACATCATAATTTCAAGTGGGTTGAGGTTCCCATGAAAGAAATAGAGGTTAGGAGGAATTAGTGAAGGATTAAGGAAGATAATCGAGAGATAAACAAGCTTATGTATCAAAGGGTGCTTAGGTAAGATTTAACTTGTAAATTTCATTCTTTACATGATATATGTTGTTTTATATGATATTAAAGATCATATATGGATACAAGGGGATACTTTTTGTTGTATGTATATGGGTATGTGTAGGTTGTATGTGTGAAGCATGTTGAATTCATACAATTAAGGGCGAAATCATTATATTAATCAAATCGGTGTATCTTTGTGAATACACAATGGAATCAATTTATTCAAGTTGGATATGAAACTAAACTTATATGTACCTATTATGTCCAAAAATTATGTAAAAATACCAAGAATTGAATCTTGGGGCATAGTTAGAAGTGTAGGTACAGAATCTGCCCCGAAAGTGTAAGTATGCATACTAGGAGTTTGACAATTTGCTTGACATAGCAAATGAACTCTACCAATTATGAAAATTTATTTTTTTATTAGTCAATACGTTTATTGAATCTGGGTGTAATATCATGGAAATTTATGATGTAGAAAAATTATGAAAATTCTTGGAAGTTGACTAAATGATAGAAGAGCCTATAGGGCCGATTTTCTTTGTAATAAAGAAATGGGCATATCTTTGTAACACCCCGTCTAATTAAATACCGGGTAGCTACTCCTTTATTAAATTATTACAGAATATCAAGTTGGTTCAGTCTTAGCATCACTGTCGAAAAACATTAAATTAATTACTAGCCACCTAATATTTAAAAAGAGAGATGTCGAATTGTATTAATTAAGTTACCAAATAAACGAGAATTTATTTAAAAACCATCATTCACATAAACAATCTCATATAAAGGCTCAACGAGCTGAAATCAAAGTTCTAGAGTAAACACTCCAATAATAAAGATGCTAGAGTAATAATGTCCCAATACAAGAGTCTGAATAAATAATAAACCAGAAACTGGTATAATGAAAGTCTGTACTACAACCTCTAAATAAGAATGGGCGACATGTCCTAACTGATACAAATGACTCTGAAAGAATCAAGGATGAAATGAGAGCATCTACTAGCAATATCCTTTAACTTCCACCGCAGCTACAACACGTCATCAGAATGAAACTACTATGATTGGCGTCCCTGTGGATGGGAACCTAAAAATGTTTTTACAAAACAAAAATAGATTTGGAGGAAAACGGGTCAGAGCCCGATGTGAAAATAGTTTAAAAGTTTAGCAAGTGTTTAAATTACAATTAAACAACTCATATTATAAACACGTTAGTTGCGTACTCTCACATGAGTTTCTTACCTCTCAACTACTGGGCACGCCTAACGTTTGCCTTTAACCCATCCTAGTTATGCCACTATCTAACTAGTTTGTACCACACCTGCCTTCGCATTCTAACATAGAGTATCTACACGTAACCCCCAAATAATCCATATCCATAACCCATATTCACATTCATTAATTACTTATCTCAAGTGTTAATTAAACTCTCATTTTTAACCTATTCCAATATCTTAGTTATTCACATCTACTAAGCAATAATTAACCAGTCACAAGTACATAAGTATATCACTCTCCGTACATAAATACATATATGGCACCCCTAGGCTCAGTTGCTTTGCACGCATACTCTGCTATCAAATCCATGTACATCACGTACACAAGGATCACGTGTTCTGAATCTCTCAGGAACCGTCTAAATACAAATCACATATATTAAGGCGAATATAGTTCACATACCCATGGGTCACACACATACCTACTCTCCCATGGTTAGCTGACTTATCAACTCACAAATAAGTCATTCACAGTCCTATATCCTTAAGGTACCAGTCTAAATCCCCCTGAAGGCACACAAGGATAAGAGGGTCCTTTTCCAAAATAAAACTAACCTCCCGTGATAGCAAGTATGGTAGTATGTCATACACATAATAAATCCATACACTAGGCATTCACACAACCTAAGTAATCATATGTCAATATAGATGTTCACACATTTCATCTAGTTAGTCTCATGCGTAGCAAGTTTACCCCGAACATTACACGTTATATATATTCCGTTTGATAACTCTCTCGTCGTATCAAATTGAGTACTTAAACCTACCTCAAGAGGTTACTAGGTTTCTTATTAATTTTAAATGTTATCTCAGCACTTAAAATCACTCCGTTCCTGCCCTTAATCTTGCATCATCGTAAACTCCCATTATAGTTTCAATTTGAATGGTTTCTGATCATACCTCACTCGGTAGAACCTCGTAAGTAATAACAATCAATCCCATAAGTTATAGACTTCTCCGATAATAATTAAGTCCCTACTGACTTTATCTAAGTCCCACAAGATTATATTACTCACCCTAATAATCAACATATGCTTTTGTGTAGGTTCCATTTTCAGTTGAAGAAAAAAAAAATCATAAACTTTCGTACATCCCCATCTCTCTCCTTTCTAAAAATCTTAACACCCATTTATCTTCAACTAGTGGTCTACCATTAAGGAGTCTTTAAATGGGGTGATACTAATTATATACATTGTGATAGTATTTTCCATATGTCATTATGCTTCATCGAAAAAATAGATCGATTATTAATTCTTCTTGCTTAAGGTATATAGTTGTCCTGTGCTTTTCATTGTTTTGATTCTTTGGATTTCCCATTCTCATAAGATATATCTTTCGATTGATTTAATATCTCAATTGTTCTTACAATTTATATGTTTTCTAATTTATCGTAAGGAAGATTTTTTAGAAACTGTTTACATTCAATTGATATTTCGATCTTATTTTTTTGAGATGAGGCTTTGAGTTCACCAATCTGCTCATTTTTTTTTTGTAAATTGTTTTGGTTCAAATTAATGTTTAAAATATATATATTTTTATTTTTTTATTTTCAAGTCCCACAACTGAGAATTTGGTAGTTTTTCATAAGATATTTCATTTATCCTATTTCCGTTAAACCAATGGTTGAATTAAGATTTTAAAAAGTATTATCTAATAACTATAAATTTTATGTATGTAAGGTTTTAAAGTTCACTACTTTAGGAGTTTTAGTTATATTTTTGTTACATTTAATCAAGTTCCTATTTTGGTTTATCATTTTTTATGTGGTTGGAATTTCTCGAATGTATATTTTACTTTAATGTATGAATCGCGCATCGCGCGAGTTTTCAACTAGTTATTTGAAATAATGCTTAGTTTGGTATGTGATACAATGCTTAGAATTGTAATCTTATAATGTCGTTAACTTGCATTATTCAAGTGGTTTATATCGCTCAGACGACAATTTAATGCTTTTATTTATTTGAATTTTATCAATTTTTGCGGATTTGAATTAAAATTGTTTGGTTGGTTAGTGAATATGTTAATTTGAAATTTAATCAATTTAAACATGAATTCAAAGTCCGTGACATGACCCCATTTTGAAACAATTTTTAGATTTGTAATAAGTACTCCAATTATTTGAAACAATGCTTAGTTTCCTTTTTTATGTAGGTTTGTATTCTTATAATGTCGTTAACTTGCATTCTTCTAGTGCTTTAATTCATTTGGATTTTAATCAATTTAATGTTTTTATTCCTATATATGTTTCTACTTATAACAACTATTTTTTTTAAGGAAATGTCTACATCAGGGCGTTAGGGAAGCGTGGACGAGGAAGGCTCGTCTAGCACTAGGCCGCTAAAGTAAGGCAAATTGGGGACCATAGTGTAGAACAAGACGGAGTTACAAGATAGGAGTCTAGATTTGCTGAAGATGATTATTGGCCCCGGGTACACGGTTTGAAGGAAAGTACCCTACGAGGTTAAGATGGCCATCTGGGGGGGGGCATTACAGGTACTTGCTCACTTTCTTACTGCTTTGTATTGTTTTGTATATATATAATATATAATAATATATATATATATATATATATATATATATATATATATATATTATTATATATTATATTTTAAATACTACTAACTCACTTTCTTTTTTCTTTGTATTTGTTTGACATGAACAATTCGGCCTGCCTCTAGTTAACGCGATACCACGTTTGAACAATTACAAGATCAGTATAAAACATGTAAGAAAAACATGCGCATACGTTACTTTGCTCAGGACTGAGAGTCCATTTTGTGACTTAGGGACACGGTACCCTCAAAGCAGCCCATCTCATTGCAAGCCAAAAACAATTTTTCGATAATGAAGTCTCGGAGTGGCAATTGTCCTCTCATCAATCGGGGAGAGAAAATTGAGCTAAGAAGGTCGAAGTGTAAGACTCCGGACGTTCATCATACGCCGAGGTGGAGAATTGGATGGCAAGTTTTTAATGTCCATTCATTTTATGTTTTATTTTATTTTATTTAGTTATAATTATATAACAATTAATTGATTTTTCATTAAATTATTTCAAGAGACGGGGAGTGGCCCTGGGGGTAAGCCATATAGGCTCAATGCCTATATGGAAATTCAAACGAAGAAGGGGAGGATATGGAGGTCAATTCAGATGTGGGAGCTACTATTGTAAGTTAAAATATTTATTACATTATCAAAATAAAATTTATAATCACATACTTTCTTATTAATTTAGCCAACCTTGTACCTTTTTATGGTTTCGAGAAAAGCTTATGGAAGTGAATAACTCCGAGAGGGATGTTGATAAGGAATCTCTCACTATGGACGCACTCAACCAAGTGTTCAAGCAAGATCACAAGAGTCGTACTCGGGGGTGATCTCTCGAGTGGAGAAGATGAGGCTCGCCGAGATTATTTCAAGCAATGTAGGGCTAGCTCACGAGGTGGATGCGTTATCGAGCAACCGCGATGAGAAGATAGAAAACTTGGAGCGAACAGTGCATAAAATGTTCGAGTATATGAAGGGTGCCTTTAAATGCTCGAGAAAGTGCAAGGACAAAGGAGTGGACGAGGGGACCATTGCTCCATCTTTCTCACCCTCACCGATACCCCTTCCTCCTCATCTACATATGATAAACTATTTGCCACCCCCATCCATACCCCCATCCCAAGGTCAGTTTCAATAATTGGTTGGCCTATAGTGTATACAGTAGACGCGCGAGGTAGTCATAGAATAGATAAGGGGTTGAGGGAGCCGAATACATTCCCTAGTAATCTGGTGCACAATCGTTCATTACAACCACACAAGGAATGAGCCTTTATAGCAGATGTGTACGTGAGAAAAGAGAATGAACCATTATGGCTTAGCCATTAGTGCGTGTTACTACTATTGAGGTTTGCCTCAATTCTGAAAAAAATCCACTTAAGTCGTTTAATTCAAGATTAAATTATCTAAATGGCTCCGAACAGTTTGTTGAAGAAACTCTTTTCTTAAAATGAATTTCTTAACAAAAGATGTGTAAAATAGTATGAACGAGTTATTTAAGGTATAGGTTTACCAGTTTTGAAAACCAAAACTTATAAAGAAGTTAAATCAACACAGACTCAAGAAAGGGATGAGAGGAAGAGGAAGAATACAAGTACAATTTTTAACGTGGTAAAACCCCACCTAATTGGGGAAACATCCACGGAGGTCTCTACACCTCAAAAGTAAAAATCCACTAAAATAGAGTAATATGTTACAAACTATTTAACAATCAAGATACACAATAAGACCTAATTTTAAGTTTAGAAATGTACCAACTCCTCTGGATTTTCTAACTTCTACCAAGGCTCTAATGTTGTTGATGTTCTCTCAGCTTTGTAACTCCACTTCTTTTAGTTTTACGTCAACTCAAAAGTCCAAAATCTCAATACCAACACTTTTTAGTGTAGTAGTGTAAAAGTGTAAGTGGTGATGTGCTCTAAATCACGTGCATGCAACCCACACACTTAATTACTGACATGATGCTTATCAAATTACAAATAGATTACATATATGTAAAGATTTCCAAAATCGATTTAATCGAAACTATCAGACTTTGTATTTTTCAATTTATCCACATATCAAGAGGGAATCTTGCTATATACACGATCCAAGATCCTAATCACTTCTTATTTTTAAAATTTATAGACTATTTCACAAAATGTGAAAGTGTAAATCCCCAATAAAGATCTTAAACTAGATTTGAGTCTGAATATTCAAAGAAACTAAAATCAGAAACTATTTTGTTATTTTAAGGTTTGAAAACATAAAAGGTTAAAGAAACCAACAAAACTATGATTTCTCGAAATAAGAAATCAAATCTATGAGAGATAGACGTGAAATGTATCACATAATTTCAATCTCAGTTTTCTATGAAAGAAAATAAGATTAAACCGGTGTGATTAAGTTGGAAAAGAGATTAAGAATAGAAGAGTAATGATCTTTACAACTCTCAAACTAACACACACTCAGAAATAATTTTCCGTTTAGATTTGGCTGGAGTTTAGGTCAAGGTTTTATTTTTTTTCTCTTCTTTATTTATTTCTCTCTCTCTCTCTCTCTCTCTTTTGTCTTTATTTTCTCTTAAAAGTGAGGTGAACAAAAGATTGTAATCTTAACACATAAGGAATCTATTTATACTAAGCCATGGAAGCCTCTGGAACTTCAAAGAAAATGAATGGTCACGATTGAGTCTTAAGAGATCGAGGTAAACCTGATGGTTATCGATGCACCACTATTAAACGTTCTCTTACAGGTTGTTTTAGGTATCAGAAGGATTGATTCAGGTCACATGCAGACCATCGATGAAACTGATCCAAGGGTTCACAATCAAACACAGGTATGTGAGGGAAAGAAAATACAAATCCAACCGTTCAGAGTCTAACACATGTAAGGCTAAGATAGCGTATAAAACATGTGTTTTTTATCTTACAGCAATACAACTTGCACCCACACAATTATCAAGCGCATTTGGTTTCTACCCAAGAAATTTTTTAGCAGCTTAAAGAATTTACAAATCAGCCCACAAACTTAATAACTTCAATTTTAATTTAGAAAAAATCATTTAAAAATCCTAGAATATATATAAAATATCCCGAAAAAATTATAAAAAATTATTTTAAAGGGATTTAACTCACACATACTCATATTATGAAGAATGCAATCTCATATGAAATACATAAATGATCCTAGGTGTGGTGTTGGTTTTTATACCTTTAGACTATTAGAGGAATTATAATGTAGAGTCTGAAGGCTTGTTGGTTGAAAAGAATATGACTCAACTTTGTCACTATTCAGTCAAAGATATAGGGTGCTTCAATCTCCCCCTTTGGAAATATGATAAAAAAATCTCCTTTGAGTCATCTAGGACTCGTAGGGATACACAAGAATAAGAAAAAACTATTCCTATACAAAAATTATATTTACCCAATATCCTAGAAAGAGAAAATTACATAACTCAACTAGATACAGATCAATACCCTATCAAAATTGTGATTTCTATGAAGGCACTGATTCCTGAAAATAAGATAATTAATATCAAGCTTTTTAGTTGAGAATACAACAAGATGTCCAAGAAGGCTCAAATTTCTCCCCCATTTTATCTCAAATGGACAAAGGGCAAAGAAACAAGTATGAAACAATAAATCATTGTTCTACGATAACCATACCAATAGATTTGCGCAAAGATTCAAATCGAAGATAATCTAATGGTTTCATAAATAGGTGAGCTAATTGCAATTCGGTAGGTAGGTAATTAATTTCTAACTCCTTAGATTCAACTAACTAGCATATAAAATGATATCTAATTTTAATATGTTTGGTATGAGAGTGCTGAACTGGATTTTTAGAAATATTGATCGCGCTTTGATTGTCTCAATAGAGATATAACTTATCTTCAGTTATACCATAATCTTTCAGCATTTATTTTAGCCAAGGTAATTGAGCACAATAAATTCCTTCAGTAATATATTCGAATTCGGTAATAGACAAGGAAGTGCAGTTTTGTTTCTTACTACTCCATCCTACCAAATTGTTACCAATGTTGTAACACGCTCCTAAATTACTCTTACTATCGTCGAAACAACCAGACCAATCAGCATTGGTGTAACCTACTATAGTACTAGAAGTGTCTTTAGTATACCAAAGTCCTAAATTTAGAGTGCTTTTAATGTATTTGATAATTCTTTTAACGCATAATAGATGACTCTCTTTAGGATTGTATTGATAACGAGCACACATACATACAGAGTACATGATATCAGGATGGGAAGCAGTAGGGTAAAGTAAGATTCCTATCATACTACGGTATAAGGTAGAATCAATTGATTTTCCATTATCATCTTTAGAAAGTTTGACAGAAGTACTCATAGGAGTCCTAGCTTCTTTAGCTATTTATAGGCCAAACTTCTTAACAATCTCTAATGCGTATTTGGATTACGAAACAAATAAGCCATCTGAATTTTGTTTAACTTGGAGCCCTAAGAAGAATTCTAACTCCCCCATAATGACATTTGAAATTCTTTGTGCTTAATGTTCGAGAAGGTCTTAACTTCCAAAGGGGAAATGGATCTAAAAATGATATCGTCAACAAAAACTTGGGTTATAGTAATATTGTTGTCAAACTGTTTGACAAATAAAGTTTGGTCATTCCCTCCTCTTTTAAAATCATTGTCTAAAAGAAAGGTGGATGGACGTTCATACCAATCTCTAGAAGCATGTTTTAACCCATAACGAGCTTTTTTAAGACGATAGACATAAGTTGGATAATGAGGGCCAATGAACCCTTTGGGTTGTTCTACATAGGTCTCCTCAGTTAAAATTCTGTTAAGGAAGGCTGACTTAACATCCATTTTATATAGTGTGCAAATGACAAGCTATTGTAAAAAGTAAGCGAACAGACTCGAGGCAAGTGACAAGTGCAAAAGTTTCCTCGAAGTATATTCCTTCAATTTGAGAGTAACCTTAGGCAACTAATCTAGATTTATTCCGAATAATCATCCCACATTCATCAATTTTATTTTTAAAAATCCAACGTGTGACAATAACCCTTTTATTTTCAGGCTGGGGTACAAGATACCATACATCATGAATGACAAATTGAAGAAGTTCCTCCTACATAGCACTTATCAATAAAGTGTCATTCAAGGCTTCATTTATAGTCTTTGGCTCAATAAGAGACACAAAGCATGCAAAATGAGCAATGTTACGAAGTTGAGATCTTGTACGAACAGGCTCAGTAGGATTACCAACTACACTATCTAATGGATGATCTTTGGAAACCCAGTTAGGTACTTCAGGGGTCTCAGTTGGTAAGGATTCAACTATTTCTGGAGAGTCATAATTTAAAATGTTTTCGGACTCATCCAAAATAGTTGATTCTTTGATCTTACTTTCTACATTAGTGTTACTTACAACCACATTAATGGTTTCCATCATGGTTTTGGTATAAATATTGTAGACACGATAGGCTCTACTATTTGGAGAATATCCTAAGAAAATAACTTTATCTCCTCTGGTTTCAAATTCAGACAGATGCTCTCTGTCCTTATAGACATAAAAGGTGTTACCAAAGGTTCTAAAGTATTTTCAGTTAGGTTTCTTCCCATACCAATGCTCATAGGATGTTTGTTTGGTATTTTTCCTCAAGTAAACACGATTGATTATATGGTAGGCTGCATGATTGGATTCTACCCAAAAATATTTAGGTAGGTTCTTTTGCATGAATTATCACACGGGCCATTTCTTGAAGACTGCCATTTTTACAATCAGTAATTCCATTTTGTTAAGGTGTCTTAAGAGAACTAAATTCATGTTTGTAGACATTATAGTGATAGTATTTGATGACACCTGAATCTATGAATTCTCCCCCTCTATCATTACGAATTTTATCTACTGGGAAATCCTTTTCATTTTCTATACGAATTATGATTTTCAAAAAATTACGGAAGGTTTCATATTTGTATTTTAAACAGGCAACCCAGGAAAATCGAGTGAAGTCATAAATCATAAAAAGGATGTAACTATTGTCGCAAAGACTAACAGTACGAGAAGGACCCATTAGGTCCATATAGACGAGTTCTAGAGGTTTAGTGGATATAACTTCTTTAACTTTCTTGTGGGGAGACTTAAGAATTTTTCCTTCTTGACAGGAACCACATATGATGTTTGAAATTGGTTTGATCTTAGGAATACCTCTAACTATCTCTTGGGAGCATAATTTTCTAAGACTATCATAATTAATGTGATCCAACCTATTATGCCATATCTTATTGTCATCCATCTTGGCAATGTTACAAACCTCTGTACTTAGATTGATTGTGTTATAGTTATCTGGAGTACGGAGTGCTGTAATAATCCAATCACCTTTTTCATTTAAAATTTTGCAATTATTCTTTAAAAAAGTGATAGTAAGGTTTAAATCACAAAACTATGATATACTTAGTAAATTGGTTTTAAGACTTTTTACTAAGAGAACATCTTCGAGAATGGGTAATCCTTCTTTATGGAATGTACCTTTACCAATGATCTGGGATGATACACTATCTCCAAACAAGACTATTCCTCTGGAGAAGTTAGTTTTGTTTGAAAGTTTGGAATCATTCTCGGACATATGTTTGGAACATACAGAGTCTAAATACCATCTAGTTGTCGTGTGTTCAGCTTTAAAAGCACTGATCACAATGTTGCATTTCAACTGGCGTAATAGATCATCTTTTCTGACCCAAATTTCTCTAATTTTCAATTTACGCTTATTAGATCTTATTTGATAAAACTTGTGAGCTTCTGTCTTTTCTTTAAAAAAAATTTGCACGAATTTATTAGTATTATAAACAGTTTGAGAAATTGGTTTAGGAAATGATTTAGAATTCCTTCCTGTTAATGGTCTTTTAATATTAATCCTTATTTTTCTATTATGATAGTTAGAATTCTTGGTTGGCTATATAGTAAGGACATAGTTGTTTCGACTTCTCCTAGAATAATTGAATTTATGGTAAACAAGAGAGTTATAGACTGGATTACATAAACGTTTGGAATAGCAACCATCAAGGGAATATCTATAGACATCACAATAGGAGTAGTAAAGATAGCACATAGAACTCATAACCTTAGAAAAATTATTATTCAAAAGCTTATCTATGTTTGAGCTGTAGTCTTGTTTTTAGGTGGCAAAGGATGAAATGACGAATCAGCTTGTCGAATAGGGGACAGATGTATTTAGCCTTATGTTCAACATTATTCTTTGAGTTACTTGATTCACCAATGTCTATCTTCAGTTGTTTTATATCAAACTCACTTTTTAAACTTTGAAAGTCTGGACAAGTATTAATTGGTCTTTTTCCACCAGACACAAACTTTATTGTTTCAAAGTTTTTAGTTTGGGTCTTAGAGTTAGGACAAAATCCTATTCCAGTTCTGTCATCAGAATTTGTATTACTTTCAGCAACACAGCCTTTAAAACATTTAGAATTATTTTCAAATTAAGCAAACTTTTTAAAGACTGTTGATGTCTTTTCTTTCGTTTGTTTCAATTCTAACAGCGTTCCTTTGTATATATTTTCTCGAATTTCATTTGAGTCGGACAAATCTTTCAGTTTTTGTTAAAAAAATTTGGTTTTATTCTCATGAGTTAGACATTGAGTAATGTACTGTGACACCCCGCCTAATTAAACCTTGGGTGATCAAGCCTTATTTTAATTTAAACAGGTTTCTTAAATGGTTCATTCTTAGCATCACTGTCAAACGCCTTTTTATATACTAACCACCTAAATGAAATTAAACGGATGCCAAATTTTATCCTTCTTAACACAAAACATTCACCATACAACCACATTACAAATTCTAGTAATAAATAAGCAGTTTGTAAAAATACTCTGAAAGCAGGTAAAGTCTTGCCGAAAACCACGGCCAATAAAAGACAACAACAAATCCATAACTAGAATAAACTGTAATAGTAAAGGTAGGACAACATGTCCCAACTAAGAATATTAAGACTGAGATCCTGCACTAGAACTGAAAAAGAGGAAGCGTCTAAATAATCCCTGCAACATCCACACTTTCTGCAGCTCCCAAATCTCTGGAACGAAATCATGTTGGGTGTCCCTGTGGCTGGGCACCTAAAAGGTTTTTAAAATTTTACATAGCAAGAGTTAGTACTCAAAATATTTGAAAATATTTTGCAAGCAGTTATCACAATTAAGTTATTGATTACACATATTAAGGTTTCGCACACTCCCTTGAATTTCCTCACCTCTCTTACATAGTACGTAACTATCGAGGATACTTAGTCTACCTAGATATACTACCCATAACCGTAGTTAACTTATTTACTGTTCGTGGTTCTTATTCTTGTAATAATTACATCACGCTATAAATTATTACTAAGACATTTACGTTTCACTTCATTGTCTACTATTCTAAATTAGTAGATTATACACATAGAATACATTTTATCACACAATAATGTATTTAATATTAGTTACCACTAACATATCCTTTTATTACACATAAAGGACTCTTGGTTCGGAATACTTCATCGACCCCAAGTGAAAGTTGGTTCGGAATGATCCATCGACCCCAACTATTTAAAAATATAAATATACGCACATATTCTGGTTCGGGACTCTTTCATCGCGACACCAGTTAAAAGTTTGGTTCGGCATTTTTCATCGACCTCAAATATATAATAATTTTATGTTAGTTCGGAATGTCACATCGACCCTAACATAATTAATTTAGGTAATATTATCTTAACCCAAACTTTTTATATAATTTAGTAGGTACACACCCGACCTAATAAATCATACCCGTACGTAATATATTCTACTTATATTCACCGTACTTATTAATTACAATTTATTTCACTATTGTATTTATTCGAGTATTCACGCAACTCTAAGGGCCTTAGTTACCCCTCCCTTAATTCAGTAGTTAAGCTAATTTTAACCCACTGGTATTTTCTTTCCGGAATTTAATCTCACTCTTTCCGTAATTAAATTCTAAAAATCTCAACATACGGCTAAATCGATCGTGCTTTCGTCAATCCATTTCTCCAAAATTCCTACTCAATCATTTGTGAAGAAACCTAATGATACACCTACTGGTATTTATAAAGTCCCCTCATAGGTAAAATATCATTCCTAAGGTTCCCAATAAGCGACGATAATTAAAGAAATTTTTCCAAAAATTCTCTAAAGTCCAGTCAGTGTCGATCGATCGAGGGGATATGGTCGATCGATCGACTACTCGATCGATCGACATTCAAGGGTCGATCGATTGATCATGCAGTGACAGACCCAGTTCATCTTCTTCCTACGAGTTTCACCATTTTTAATTCTCTATCTTTCATGATAATCCACCATATTCACAACCAACAATTTCTAATCATTCCTACATGTTCTGGGATGATTACTAACGATTTAAAACAACAAAATCATTATACATCTTGGACAAATTAACTAAAACTCCCTTTAATATTCAAGAACCCTAAAACTGCATTCTTTACATCTTTCATCCAAATTTCAGAATTTCTTACGAATTTATCATCAAGTTTTCTATGATATCAACATACTTGGAAACTCAAAAACGTCCTACATGCAATCCTTATCAATCATGGATCCTAATCAATTGTTTTATTCCAAAGAATATCATAAAAATCATGTTCTTACCAAAGCTTAATCATGGGTATTATAACTCAATTATTTTGTAAATAACCACTTGCCTTATGATTTGTAGGGTCTGATTTCGTGGTTGTTGATGATGGTTGATGATTTTGATACTTCAATCCTCCTTCCCCAACAATCTTTGTGGTGAAATCTCCTAAAAAGTGATCATTCCTTCCTTCTTTTGCCTTAGGAATTTGTCTCTCTCCCTCTTCTCTAATGGCTATGGTGGATATCTTTTTGTCTAACCCTAGCCTCCACTCTTATAATCTGATCTAGGGTTACAAAATTCGTAGGTCTTCTTTCCCATAATTGTAAAGAGACCAAAATGCCCCCGAATGGTCCCGGTTTAGCCCGAAAATGACCCGGCACTCAACTAGTACCCCCGGGTACACTATTTTGACTAATTCGACCCTTTCGGAATCAACTGTGGACTCTAAATTATCGTTTGAGTCTCTTAAATATTTTTCTACTCTCATCCTTAATTTTTGTCCTACGCGCGACACTCGGTTGAGATAACTCCGGTACGTCCATATTGTCACTAGACCGTACATATCAACATTGAAAATTTACTACTCACATTTAGTAAATTTTTAATCGTCATATTCATCTTTATTAACATAATATCTCAATAAATTACTCTTCTCACGTAATTTAAATAAAGCATATTTAATCATATTAAATTAATCTACTCACGTAATTTAAATAAAACTCTCATTAAATTACTCTACTCACGTAATTTAAATAAAACGTATTTAGTCACATTAAATTACTCTACTCACGTAATTTAAATAAAACGTATTTTCCTAATTAATCAGAATTACGGGGTATTACATACTTCCCCTCTTACAAAAGGAATTTCGTCCTCGAAATTAGAAAATACCTGTTGTGAATAATTCTGGATATTGCTCTCGTATATCCTCCTCCCGTTCCCAAGTGGACTCATCCATATTGTGATGTCCCCACTGTACTCGCACTAAGGGTACCACCTTGGATCTTAGTTTGCGTTCACTATAATCTAGGATAGCCACGGGTCTTTCTTCATACGAGACATCTGGCTGCAAATCTATCTCCTCCAGTGGAATGTGCCAGAAGGCTCTATCGCTCCTCTTGTATTTCTTCAGCGATGCCACATGGAACACATCGTGTATTCGCTGAAGATGCTCAGGGAGTCTCAATCTGTAAGGTACCGGTCCCACTCTCTCAATGATGGGAAACGGCCCCACATATCTCGGTGCTAACTTCCCCTTTTTGCCGAACCTCGTAATCCCTTTCATAGGAGATACCAGAATTAACACCTGGTCGCCCACGTCTAGCTCCACGTGTCTCCTACCAGCGTCAGCATAACTCTTTTTCCTATCCTGGGCTATTCGAATACGTCCTCGAATCAACTCTATTTTGGAGGAAGTCTCCTGTATCATCTCTGGCCCCAATAGCTTGTTATCCCCCACCTCCAACCAACATGCGGGTGAACGACAAGGCCTCCCGTAAAGCACCTCGAATGGAGCCATGCCAATAGTGAATTGGTAAGAGTTATTATATGCAAACTCTACCAAAGGGAGGTATGGCTCCCAATTTCCCCCAAAATCTAGAATACACATTCTCAGCATGTCCTCTAACATCTGGTTTACTCTTTTCGTCTGGTCGTCCGTCTGTGGGTGATATGCCGTACTCAACCGTAAGTCGGCTCCCATGGCCTCCTGAAAGCTCTGCCAAAAATGTGACACAAATATCTTATCTCGGTCCGACATAATATTAATAGGAATGTGACACCCCGACTAATTAAATACCGGGTAGCTACTCCTTTATTAAATCAATACAAAATGCCAAGTCGGTTCAGTTAATAGCATCACTGTCGAAAATATTTAAATGATTACTAACCACCTAGTATTTAAAAAGTAAGTTGCCAAATTTTAATTAAGTCTGATTAACATGCAATAAAAGAATAATGGAAGAACAATATAATCCATTCACCATAACGAAGTAATGAAATAACCAACCAATAGTAATAAGTCCGGAGGAAAACTCCTCACAACAATCCCACGAATGAAATTAATAACATAAGTCTGAATCCTGAATTAATTACATGCCCGAAGTCTGAATAACTGAAATAAATGGAATCCTTCTAAAAGAAATGGGCGACATGCCCTACAACTGATAAATGCTGAATATAGAGTCAAGATAGATGAAGCGTCTACAAGCAAAGTCATGTAACTTCCACAAACAGCTACAGCTCGTCACCTAAATGAGGATCCTAAGCATGGTGTCCTTGTGGCTGGGCACCTAAAATGGTTTTTACAAAAATAGATTTGAAAGTAAATGGGTCAGAGCTCGAAAGTGGAAATCATTTTAAAAACAGCAAGTGTTTTAATAACATTAAAACATTAAATGCAAAATACATGTTAGGACGTACACTCACATGAAATTCTCACCTCTCGACTACATGTGCACTCCTAACGTACCATACCCATCTAAATGACATACATAACTAACCAAACCGTAATAAGTTCTACCCCTTACTACTCGATTCCCATATCACATTCTAGCGTTACCAATTAAATAGAGGGCTTTACTTAAACTCAGATTCTCAATTAGTAATACAATTCACTATCGGTTAACCCGCTATGTTTTTTCAAAACATTACCATAATTATATTCACAATATCAACATGAAAGTTCCCATTAATTAAGTGTATATTATTCACGTCATAAATATACAATACAAGCACCCCGAGACTAAGCTGCGGTGCACACATACTCTGCTATCCATCCCGGTACATCACGTACATAAGGATCACGCATTCCGAATCTCTCAGGAATCGTTCTCAGATAACAACAATCACAAACAATGGAGGCGAAAACAGTCACATCACATGGGTCACGCACATACCTGCGCTCCCACGATCAACAGACTTATTAACATCCCAATAAGTCCTTCTCTGACCTATGTTCATCGAGGTACCAGTCTAAATCCGGGTAACACAAGGATTAGAGGGCCCTAAGCGAACGTAAACCTCCTGTGATAGCAAGTATGGTAGGTATGTCATACACATAAAATCATTACATATACTAAGTACGCACACATCTTAGTAATCACCATATTTTATTTGTAGTACACTTCTCATTCTCGTACCAACGTATAATGTTACACAATTTACATATTCCCGGATGATACAATTATACAAGCCTTTAATTGTTCTCACGTTGTAATAGACACTCACGTCCTAATCCATAATTTCCATTTGGTTCGAATCACACTTCTAGGTTTTACTCCTATATATATCTCAAATGTCCCTACTATATCAATTTATCATCAAGGGAAGGTTATCTCTACCATTAAATAAGGTTACGGGACACGCGAAATCAAAACAGGCTAAAAAGCCTAAACTGTCAACTCGTTAGAAGTCTCGTTCGAACGAGGCTGTTCGAACGAGAGTTCGTTCGAACGAACTGGGCCTTCTAACGAGATCTCGTTCGAACGAAAGTCATCGAATGAACATCCCTCTCGTTAGAAGTCAAACTGTCAACTCGTTAGAAGCTCGTTCGAACGAGCTCGTTCGAACGACCTGGGCAGGTCTTCTAACGAGTGGCCAGATTCGAGCCCAGAAATTCCTTAACTCGTTTTTTCCATCTTTTCTTCCTCTCCAAACTCATCTAAACATCAATCCAACCATTGTACATGGGTTCTAATCATTCCTAAACATACTTAGGTTATATATTAACGTGTTTGATGGTGTTAATTCATTCTAAACATCATCCAAATATCAAATCTATACATTTTCCCCCAATTTCAAGAACATGAACCCTAGAAATTATTAAATCCCCAATGAGTCTAATTAAATCCGTTTTTGTTTCATCCAAAATATATTATCATCAGATTAATCACCTACATGCAATTCTACATGCAATTCCTCATCAAAATACAAGTTTCTAATTCCAATTTAATGGGTTTTCATCAATCTCCCAAAACAATACAGTTTTTATCAATTTCCTACGCATGGAAGAAACATTCTTTGTAATAAACGAAATTAAACCACTTGCCTTATGTGTATCTATGATTTTTTTGATGTTGAAGATCGAATCGTTCTCTCTCTCTCTGCAGAATTCTCCTCTCTTCTCTCTCTCTACAAGCCTTCTTCTCCAAAGTGAATGGTGGCTAGGGTTTGCCTTAGGAATTCTTTTGGAACAATTTCTAATAACCCCCATAGCCTATTATATTAATAGTGGGTTTAGTGGGTAAAGTCCAAATCAGATATTAATTCCTAATTTTCGTGGGTTTTTAATTCCCAAAATCCAAAATTACCAAACTACCCTTATACGTTGCCGGTGTGGCCTAAAAATGCCCCGGGACCCAAACCAAACCCCCGGCTAGTGTTTTCTGACTATTTTGACCCTTCCGGACGTGTTGGCGTACTCAAAACGACCATACGGTTAATAGAAATAAAATTCACTTTTTAATAAAAATAAATATATTCCGGACGCGACTGTCACACGCGTCTCAACAAAATTTCCAAATTGCCATATTTCAATCTCACGACAAATTTCATAATTCAATATTCATATATAATCATATATGCACACTATAATCAAATACCAACTCGCATCTCGCTAGTATTTTTAATCTGGATTAATTTCCAATTAATACACATTTAATTCAATTAATCCCATAAATAAATATCACAAAAATACGGGGTATTACAAGGAACTCCGTGTAGCTTAACAATGTCTGAAATGAATAACTGCGCGTGCCGCATAGTATCATAATCCCTACGAACCGGTAAGAAATGGGCTACCTTAGTCAGACGATCCACTATCACCCATATGGAATCGTGACCCTTCTGTGAGGTTGGTAACCCGGTAATAAAGTCCATTGAGATACTCTCCCACTTCCACACTGGAATCTCTAGTGGTTGTAGCATCCCTGAAGGTCTCTGATGGTCAACCTTTATGAGCTGGCATGTAACACACTTTGAGACAAATCCTGCAATATCTCGTTTCGTACCTGACCACCAATATACTCGTCGCATATCCTGGTACATTTTGTCCCCACCTAGGTGTACCGAGAATTTTGACCCGTGTCATTCTGTCATAACGGCATGCCTCAGATCATCATCTCCGGGTACTATCAGCCTACCGTTGAAACGTAGTCCACCTTCTGAACTGATGGAGTAGAACTCTGCCCCCTTGGCCAGTAACTGTCGTACTTTGTCCTGACAAAATGGGTCTTCTGCCTCTGCCCTCACTACTCGCATAACGTTCTCGGGAGTGATAGCTAGAACTGCCAAGCATGCTCACGCCATATCATCCTCGTGTCAGAGTTCACTCCACTTCGCCTTCCAAACTCCTGCTAACTCCCCGGTAGGTCTTCTGCTTAACGCATCTGCCACCACGCTAGCCTTACCAGGATGATACTGTATATCAAATTGGTAGTCCTTCACGAATTCAAGCCACCTTCTTTGCCTCATATTCAGGTCCTTCTGAGTGAACAGATACTGCAATGACTTATGATCCGTGAATAGCGTGAACTGCTCGCCCAGAAGATAGTGCCTCCATATTCTCAATGCAAAAACAACCGCTGCCAACTCGAGGTCATGGGTGGGGTAATTCTTCTCATGTGGCTTAAGCTTTCGGGATGCATAAGCAATAGCCTTCTCCTCCTGCTGTAATACACCCCCAAGTCCTTGTAAGGACGCATCAGTATAGACTCGGTATTCCACTCCGCTCCTAGGCAAAGCAAGAATGGGGGCTGATGTCAACTTGTCTTTTAATTCATCAAATGCTAACTGGAAATTGTCACTCCATACGAAGGGAATTCCCTTCCGAGTCAGATTCGTCAAAGGTCCAATAATTTTTTAGAATCCTTTGATGAAGCGACGATAATAACCAGCCAATCCCAAGAAACTGCGAATTTCTGTCGGTGTCGTGGGTTACCCCCACTCCCTTACCGCCGATACCTTACTCGGGTCAACAGCAATGCCTCTGCTAGATACGACGTGGCCTAGGAACTGAACCTCCCGAAGCCAAAATCCACACTTCTCAAATTTGGCGTACAACTGATGGTTCCGCAATGTCTGTAGAACCAATCGTAAGTGTTCTGCGTGTTCTTCCTCCGTACGAGAGTAAATTAGAATGTCGTCTATGAATACAATCACAAACTGATCCAAGAACTCCCTGAATACCCTGTTCATGAGATCCATGAATACTGCCGGCGCATTAGTTAGCCCAAAAGGCATCACTCTGAACTCGTATGAACCGTACCGTGACAGGAAAGCGGTCTTAGGTACATCCTCTTCACGAATGCGCAATTGGTGGTAACCCGACCTCAAATAGATCTTCGAGAAGTATGCAGCCCCTCTCAATTGATCAAATAAGTCGTCAATCCTCGGCAATGGATACTTATTACGTATTGTCACTTTGTTCAGCTCTCTGTAATCTACACAAAGACGAAGTGAACCATCCCTTTTCTTTACAAACAACACCGGCGCACCCCAAGGCGATGTACTCTGTCGAATGAAACCCTGTCCTAATAGCTGCTGAATCTGCTCTCTCAGTTCCCGCATCTCCGAAGGAGCCATGCGATATGGTGCTCTGGCAATCGGTCTCGTCCCCGGTGTTAGATCAATAACGAACTCTATCTCTCTGCTAGGTGGTAACCCTGGTATCTCCTGAAAGACATCCTCAAAATCCCTCACAACTGGGATTGAGTCCAGAGAAACGACAACACCATGTGAGGTCTCCTCCTCAATATAATACAAATGAGTTCGCGATCCTCCCTCGGGAAGTGGCATCGCCACAAGGAACATCTCTTGCCCCAGGATGGAGAACACGATGGTCCTCTCATAACAATCTACCATTGCCCTATTATGTGCCAACCAATCCATGCCTAGGATGACGTCATACCCCTCCATATCCAGCACTAGGAGGTCCGCCACTAGACTCAATCTCCCGACCATAATGTCCACACCCTTACAAATTGAGTGTATGAGGGACCCACTACCCATCGGTGACTCCACACACATAAGGTGAGTGTCTGATGTCGCTAATAGGCCGGCTGACCGTGCAAATCTAGTGGAAATAAACGAATGCGTCGCCCCCGTGTCAAACAAAATATTCCCCTCAAGCCCATGAATAGGAAACATACCCGCAACTGCCGGCGGTGCTGGAGGTGCCGACTGAAATGGAATATCACGGATGTTGAAAACACGCCCGTACTGCATCTGCCCTGGCTGTGGGGCTTGTACTGCTGCTGGGGCTAATGGTGCCTGCTGCCCCTGTTGGGCACCCTGTTGTTGTGCCCTGTCTTGCTGCGGACAATTTCTGCTCTTGTGACCCTGCTGGCCACAAGTGAAACACTGACCCAGGAACTATCTCTGCCCTTGGCCCTGTTGTCCCTGACGTTGGCCCTGTCTTCCTTGGCCTTGTTGTCCCCCATTTTGATTTCCCTGGCCCTGTCGACCCTGAGGGGCTGGTTGCTGAGGACCCTGCTGGCCCTGTCGGTAAAGCGGTGCCTCCCGTGATTAAAATTCTTGGCAGAGTTCCCCTGTCGGGAATCCTTCCCTATCTGGCCTGCTGTTTGCTGCTGTGATGCGCTACTGCCACTACCTCCATCTACCTTGCCCAATTGGCTTGGCTCACCCCTCTTATTTCCTTTTGTATGAAAGCGGTGGTCCTGATAGTGTAATAGAGCGGCATTGACGACATCTGTGTAGGTCACCAACGTCGGATTACCAATCAAATACTGCCTGATTCTCCAGGTTAGGCCCTCCATAAATTTGGACTTCTTCCTCTCTTCATTGCTCACCTCGTTTGGCACAAAATTGGCCAAGTGGGTAAACTCCTCCTCGTAGTCAGCAACTAGCGATCCCCCTGAACCACTTCGCAGAATTTCTTCCTCATCTCTGACTCTACTGCTGGAGGGAAATACTTGCGGTCAAACCGCACCCAAAAGTCAGAAATAGTCAAAGTATCTCTCTCCTCGGTGGTGGTAACTGACTCCCACCATTGTAGGGCCACTCCTGACAAATGGAAAGAGGCTAGCATCTGTTCCTGTACCCCGGTGCACTCTAGCATACGCAAGTGGCGCTGGATATTCTTCTTCCAGTTGCACACTTCCACTACATCGGTACTTCCCTGAAACTCGGGTGGGTGTCCCTTCTGAAATGTCTCCCTGACTCCCTGCCAAGTAGATGGTCCTGCTGGAACTTGCACTACCGGTGCCACAGGGGGAGGTACTTGGGGTTGAGGAAAGTGGGCTGCCATGGCCCTCATAGCTGTCTCGACTGCCTGAGCCACTATCACTGCAACCTGAGTAGTGGAGATTAACTCTGGTGGGGGTGGTGGTATCGGTACCTGTGGCTCCTGATGAGCCTCCCTCACCTCTTCTCTGGCTTCATCCCTCTCTGCTCTCTGTCTCCTCGCTGGCATCTGAAAAAGATTCAATTTGTATAAGTACACAGTTTATATGAAATTTAAGAGCAGAAGTACGATAATGCAATAGTGGAAATTTTGAATCAACAATCCTAATAGTAGGGCTCTAATACAACCAAACGTTACGCTGAATCGTAGTAAGCCGTACAGATCCTATGGACACTAGACCCTGATGCTCTGATACCTTCTGTGACACCCCGCCTAATTAAACCTTGGGTGATCAAGCCTTATTTTAATTTAAACAGGTTTCTTAAATGGTTCATTCTTAGCATCACTGTCGAACGCCTTTTTATATACTAACCACCTAAATGAAATTAAACGGATGCCAAATTTTATCCTTCTTAACACAGAACATTCACCATACAACCACATTACAAATTCTAGTAATAAATAAGCAGTTTGTAAAAATACTCTGAAAGCAGGTAAAGTCTTGTCGAAAACCACGGCCAATAAAAGACAACTACAAATCCATAACTAGAATAAACTATAATAGTAAAGGTAGGACAACATGTCCCAACTAAGAATATTAAGACTGAGATCCTGCACTAGAACTGAAAAAGAGGAAGCGTCTAAACAATCCCTGCAACATCCACACTTTCTGCAGCTCCCAAATCTCTAGAATGAAATCATGCTGGGTGTCCCTGTGGCTGGGCACCTAAAAGGTTTTTAAAATTTTACATAGCAAGAGTTAGTACTCAAAAAATTTGAAAATATTTTGCAAGCAGTTATCACAATTAAGTTATTGATTACACATATTAAGGTTTCGCACACTCCCTTGAATTTCCTCACCTCTCTTACGTAGTACGTAACTATCGAGGATACTTAGTCTACCTAGTTATACTACCCATAAACGTAGTTAACTTATTTACTGTTCCTGGTTCTTATTCTTGTAATAATTACATCACGCTATAAATTATTACGAAGACATTTACATTTCACTTCATTGTCTACTATTCTAAATTAGTAGATTATACACATAGAATACATTTTATCACACAATAATGTATTTAATATTAGTTACCACTAACATATCCTTTTATTACACATAAAGGACTCTTGGTTCGGAATACTTCATCGACCCCAAGTGAAAGTTGGTTCGGAATGATCCATCAACCCCAACTATTTAAAAATATAAATATACACACATATTCTGGTTCGGGACTCTTTCATCGCGACACCAGTTAAAAGTTTGGTTCGGCATTTTTCATCGACCCCAAATATATAATAATTTTATGTTAGTTCGGAATGTCACATCGACCCTAACATAATTAATTTAGGTAATATTCTCTTAACCCAAACTTTTTATATAATTTAGTAGGTACACACCCGACCTAACAAATCATACCCATAAGTAATATATTCTACTTATATTCACCGTACTTATTAATTACAATTTATTTCACTATTGTATTTATTCGAGTATTCACGCAACTCTAAGGGCCCTAGTTACCCCTCCCTTAATTCAGTAGTTAAGTTAATTTTAACCCACTGGTATTTTCTTTCCGGAATTTAATCTCACTCTTTCCGTAATTAAATTCTAAAAATCTCAACATACGGCTAAATCGATCGTGCTTTCGTCAATCCATTTCTCCAAAATTCCTACTCAATCATTTTTGGAGAAACCTAATGATACACCTACTGGTATTTATAAAGTACCCTCATAGGTAAAATATCATTTCTAAGGTTCCCAATAAGCGACGATAATTAAAGAAATTTTTCCAAAAATTCTCTAAAGTCCAACCAGTGTCGATCGATCGAGGGGATATGGTCGATCGATCGACTACTCGATCGATCAACATTAAAGGGTCGATCGATCGATCAAGCAGTGACAGACCCAGTTCATCTTCTTCCTGCGGATTTCACCATTTTTAATTCTCTATCTTTTATGATAATCCACCATATTCACAACCAACAATTTCTAATCATTCCTACATGTTCTGGGATGATTACTAACGATTTAAAACAACAAAATCATTATACATCTTGGACAAATTAACTAAAACTCCCTTTAATATTCAAGAACGCTAAAACTGCATTCTTTATATCTTTCATCCAAATCCCAGAATTTCTTACGAATTTATCATCAAGTTTTCTATGATATCAACATACTTGGAAACTCAAAAACGTCCTACATACAATCCTTATCAATCATGGATCCTAATCAATTGTTTTATTCCAAAGAATATCATAAAAATCATGTTCTTACCAAAGCTTAATCATGGGTATTATAACTCAATTATTTTGTAAATAACCTCTTGCCTTATGATTTGTAGGGTCTGATTTCGTGGTTGTTGATGATGGTTGATGATTTTGATACTTCAATCCTCCTTCCCCAACAATCTTTGTGGTGAAATCTCCTAAAAAGTGATCATTCCTTCCTTCTTTTGCCTTAGGAATTTGTCTCTCTCCCTCTTCTCTAATGGCTATGGTGGATATCTTTTTGTCTAACCTTAGCCTCCACTCTTATAATCTGATCTAGGGTTACAAAATTCGTAGGTCTTCTTTCCCATAATTTTAAAGAGACCAAAATGCCCCCGAATGGTCCCGGTTTAGCATGAAAATGACCCGGCACTCAACTAGTACCCCCGGGTACACTATTTTGACTAATTCGACCCTTTCGGAATCAACTGTGTACTCTAAATTATCATTTGAGTCTCTTAAATATTTTTCTACTCTCATCCTTAATTTTTGTCCTACGCACGACACTCGGTTGAGATAACTCTGGTACGTCCATATTGTCACTAGACCGTACATATCAACATTGAAAATTTACTACTCACATTTAGTAAATTTTTAATCGTCATATTCATCTTTATTAACATAATATCTCATTAAATTACTCTTCTCACGTAATTTAAATAAAGCGTATTTAATCATATTAAATTACTCTACTCACGTAATTTAAATAAAACTCTCATTAAATTACTCTACTCACGTAATTTAAATAAAACGTATTTAGTCACATTAAATTACTCTACTCACGTAATTTAAATAAAACGTATTTTCCTAATTAAGCAGAATTACGGGGTATTACATGTACTTTTCAGCATTCTATTTGATCATATGACTTAGAGTTTCTATCTTTTAGGTAAGATCCTTGACAATCTTTTCAAGTCTAGTGGTTTTCTTGAGAGTTTTTGTGTACAGTGTGTGAATGTTAGGAAGGTCATCATTTTTGGAGTCACTAAGTGTGAAGTGTGCAGTGTCCCCTAGCGGTTCAATTTTAGGACTCACAGACCCATTGACATAAAAAATAGAGCGTTCCCTTTAACTCAAACACACAGCGTTTGAAGCATTATCAACATTCTCAAGCAATAAGGTCGATAAACCAGTAGGCATAGTATTAGTTAACATAGCATGATCAGATTTCTAATTATCAGTATAGATTATCTTAGCAAAGAATGATACATAAGGGTCAAAAGAGTTAGATGACTCAGGTACATCATTTTCAGATTCACTTGAGTCATTCCAAGTATTGCATAGATGAGCCCTATTATGTTTGTGAATTTTATCTAAGTTAACTCTACAGTCACTAGCCATATGTCCTAACTTTCCATATCTACAACATTTAACATTTTTAAGGCCTCTCTCAGATCTCTTGTGATTATCAGTCTAGTGTTTGTCTTGTCTTATCTCATGAGGCCTATTGTTAGATTGGTTTGGATAATTAGGTTTCCCATGTCTTTTTGCTACTTTATTTCAAAAGTTCACAATTTTCTTAAACTGTTTAGACATTAATGTAAGTTGATTATCCAAACTTTCTAAATTACAGTCCTCATCAAAGTCTAAGTCAATGTTAGGTATGCTAAGTTCAGGTGTGGTCAACTTAGATGAAAAAATAAGATTTGAGGCAAACTGTTTCTTTGGGGACTGGGTTAATTATTTCTTAAATTCTAATTCCATTTATACAATTATTAATTTGCTACTGAGGAGTTCAGATGTGAGATTTTGATCATCCATCTCCTCAATTACATAAATCTTATTATCAAATTTTTGCAGAAGTGATCTTAGTATTATAGAAACAATTTCCTTTCTATCATATAGAATCCCATTTGCATGCAATTTGGTCACAATGTCTGTCAATCTAATATTGAAGTCATCAAATGACTTAGTCTTAGTCATGATTAAGGAGTTGTACTGCTGAATTAACATTTGTGTTTTAGCATGTTTAACTCTAGTGTTACCCGCATGTGCAGTAACTACGGTCTCCCATGCTTCCTTAGAGGTAGTACATAATGATATCCTCTTAAATTCAAGTTCATTGATAGACAAGAATATGGCATTTTTTCCTTTATTATTGTTAAGGGAATCCTATTTCTCTTCTTTAGTGAATTCACTTAGTAACATTCTAATCCTCATAGTACTTCCTTCGGCGGATGGTCTAGTAGGAAAAGTGTAACCATCTTCAATAGCATTCGAGACATCATCTCCCAATGTCCCTTGAATGAAAGAAACTATCCTTACCTTATAGTAAGGAAAATTAGTTCCATCAAAGAGAGGGGGCATGGACAAGTTACCTTATCTCTCAAATATCTCGTCCATAATTTGTTTTGAGGAAAAAATTTCAGAAACACGAGATCTAAATAATTTTGAAAAACCAAAGCTCTGATACCAATTGAAAAAAATACCACTTAAGTCCTTTAATTCAAGATTAAACTATCTAAATGGCTCCGAATAGTTTGTTGAAGAAACTCTTTTCTTAAAACAAATTTCTTAACACAAGATGTGTAAAATAGTATGAACGAGTTATTTAAGGTAAAGGTTTACCAATTTTGAAAACCAAAACTTATAAAGAAGTTAAATCAACACGACCTCAAGAAAAGGATGAGAGGAAGAGGAAGTATACAAGTACAATATTTAATGTCATAAAACTCCACCCAATTGGGGAAATATCCACGGAGGACTCTATACCTCAAAAGTAAAAATCCACTAAAATAGAGTAATATGTTACAAACTATTTAACAATAAAGACATACAATCAGACTTAATTCTAAGTTTAGAATTGTACTAACTCCTCTGGATTTTTTGACTTCTCCCAAGCTCTAATGTTGTTGATGTTCTCTAAACTTTGTAACTCCACTTATTTTAGCTTTACGTCGACTCAAAAGTCCAAAATCTCAATACCAACACTTTTCAGTGTAGAAGTGTGAAAGTGTAAGTGGTGATATGCTCTAAATCACATGCATGCAACCCACACACATAATTACAAACATGATGCTTATCAAATTACAAACAGATCACAAATATGTAAAGATTTCCAAAATCAGTTTAATCGAATCTATCGGACTTTGGATCTTTCAATTTATCCACTAATCAAGAGGAAATCTTTCTATATACACGAGCCAAGATCGTAAACACTTTCTTATTTTGAAAATATACAAACTATTTCACAAAATGTGAAATATGTGAAAGTGTAAATCCCCAATAAAGATCTTAAACTATATTTGAGTCTGAATGTTCAAAGAAACTAAAATCAGAAACTATTTTGTTGGTTTTAAGGTTTGAAAACATAAATGTTGAAAACAGCCAAAAAACTATGATTTCTTGAAATAAAAAATCAAATCTACGAGAGATAGACGTGAAATGTATCACATAATTTCAATATCAGTTTTCTATGAAAGAAAATAAGATCAAACTGGTGTGATTAAGTAGGAAAATAGATTAATAATAGAAGAGGAATGATCTTCACAACTCTCGAACTAACACACTCTCAGAAATGATTTTCTGTTGAGATTTGGTTGAAGTTTAGGATAGGTTTTTTTTCCCTTCTTTCTTTCTTTCTTTCTTTCTTTCTTTCTCTCTCTCTTTATTTTCTATGAGAAGTGAAGTGAACAAAAGATTGTAATCTCAACACATAAGGCATCTATTTATACTAAGACATGGAAGCCTCTGCAACTTCGAAGCAAAATAATGGTCACAATTGAGTCTTAAGAGATCGAGGTAAATCTGATGGCTATCGATGCACCGCTATTAAACGTTCTCTTATAGGTTGTTTCAAGTATCACAAGGATTTCTTTAGGTCACATTCAGACCATCGATGAAACTGATCCAAGGTTTCACAATCAAATACAGGTATATGAGGGAAAGAAAACACAAATCCAGTCGTTGTGAGTCTAATACGTGTGAGGCTGAGATGGTGTATGAAACGTGTGTTTTTTATCTTACAGCAATATAATTTGCACCCACACAATTATCAAGTGCATTTGGTTTCTACCCAAGGAAGTTCTTAGTAGCTTATCCCACAAACTTAATAACTTCAATTTTAAAATTAGAAAAAATCATTTAAAAATCCTAGAATTTATATAAATATCTCGAAAAAATTATAGATAATTATTTTAAAGGGGTCTAACTCACACATACCCATATTATGAAGAATGCAATCTCATATGTAACACATAAATGATCCTAGGTGTGGTGTTGGTGTTTATACCTTTGGACTATTAGAGGACATAGAATGTAGAGTCTGAATGCTTGTTGGTTGAAAAGGATATGACTCAATTTTGTCACTATAACCAAACTAGATGAGCACCTACATAATATAGACTCAAGTGAGTCAAAGATACAGGGTGATTCAAATTCAAATATAGTGTGGCCTACCTTTATCTTTTAAATTGATGACTAATGAATAATTATTTGTAATAATTTGATTTTTATTTGTTTATTATGATTATAAATCACAACTTTGAGTACTCAATATTGAATTGTTATTTATTTTTTATTGTTTGATATATTTATTGAATGAATATTGTATGGCTTTTGATGTTATGAATAAATTTTGGTTAAGATAGATATATATTTCCCATAACAGGTGATGTAACATGTTAAAATAGACTGCTAGGAAGTGACAATGACCATAACTACCTAGCAGTTTTTTTCTAAATGTTGCCCAGTGTTATTAGGTACTTTGACTATGACAAGTCCGTGACAAAGAAAAACTTTTCAGAAACTTCAATCGTGACAAGTCCGTGACAAGTTAATAATTGTCATGGACTTATCACAGTTAAAGTTCGTAACAAGTTTTTTTATATCACGAACTTATCACAGTCAAAGTTTGTGACAAGAGAAAACTTATCACGAACTTTGATCGTGACAAGTCCGTCATAATTATTGTTGTCACTCCTAAACTTGTCATGGTTTTTTACCATAACAAGGACGCCTTATCAAGGTTTTTTACCCTAACAATTTGCTAATTTTGGTGTATTGATTTTTGCCTCTGTTCCTAAGGGGGAGGAATACACTAGGCCATGCCGCCCTCAGGAAGAGCAAGGCATAGGTCGGTACCTTTTTTTATCTTTGTATATTTTTCTCTGCTTTTTTGTCAATTTATTTAGTTACTGATCAGTGCTTCTGTTTTTGTATTTAGCCAAAAAAAAGATAGAAAGATATTCCCTACTTATCTGAGGTCAATTTCTCTGACTTGAAGATTGTCTGGTCTATTCAACAAAGAATTGGGGAAAGTTATACTCGCTCGGCATCTGTGTTGTTGGATTACAAGAGTTCCATCACATAATTTGCTTCTTAACCAACCGAAGATATTCCCTTAGCTCTAATTAATTTAGAGAATCTAACCTCATCCTCCTTGACTGCTGATTCAGAATTTTCTCCTCAATTAGAAGGAGATTTCACTATCGAAGGTACATCTTCCTCCTTTGAATACTTAGACATCAACCTCGTGATGACCATAAATTCATCTCCAGAAATGGTAAAGATGAAGTTCCCAAATGTTCTTGTTGGAACCAAGTCTCCACATTTGGCTTAGAAGAGGAACATTGAGGGGGGAAGATTCAAATGCACTATAGTGGTGGAGCGTGATGAGATGAACACCTAGGAGTAATTCAAGAGGCTAAATAATGACCTTGTTACTCATCTGTAGCTGCCAAGGAATGACCAGGATGACCAATGACTGGTTGGTGCCCTTTCTATAGCAGTGAACCCCGACCTTTCTTAGAAATTAATAGGTTCAGGGGTTCTCCTTGCTGATGAAGATGCTGCTGCTATGATTTCTAGGGATAGATTATTAAAAAGAGCTAATATCAACTTGGCACTAGTAATCTATTCTTTAACAATTCTTTTTTATTTACTAGTGTTCCTATTATCCCTTTATTAACTTCCATAATTTTCTTGGACTTTATAATTTTTTATTGCTTATGATCAACCAGAGAGAAGGGATGACCAATTGAGGGATCCCTTAATGGATGTTAAAGCTACCTTTCGAGACCTAAAAGAGTCCCTGGATACTGCCAAGAAGGCCCATGAGAGTTATCAGAAGAAGTGAAAGGATGTGGTGAAGAATATGGAGAATAACAAGAATAATGATAAGAAAACTATTAGTGATGTTGTCAAGAGGTATGAGCAGGATGAGAAAGATGCTCTTGACGCCGACAGTACATTTCAGGAGTTGAAGGTGAAGGTAAATAAGGTAAAGTAGGATGCTAACTCTAGGGGGTTGGACAAGGATGTCTTTACTGCTGCAGTACAGGTGGAGTATCTAAAGAAGTCATCCTTTAAGGAAAGATGTAATGTCGCCCTGACCCTAGTCGACACTGCCTTAGATTTTGACCTCTTCCTCTAGCACGACCCTAGTACTCTTTCAATGATCGAGGAAGAGATTGATGATGAAGAAGGGGTGACTGAATCATCCGTGCACCAAGAAATGGCCATAGTTACTGCTCGTCCTGAGGATGAAGTTACTGAGGATATAGAGAAGGTGTAAATGTCTAGGGTAATTTCTTATGGGTTTTTGGCTTATATTTTTTTTATCTTTTTTAATATGAACAAGATTTTTCTTGTAACCTTCTATATAGTTTTAATAAAGCGACCTTTCTTTTCCACTAACACTGTTGCTCATTATGAATTTTTTTCTTAACCTTTCCATACTTTTCCAATATTTTATTCCTTTATGTTTAATTATAAGAAGGTTGTTTTGTCATCTGCTGAGCGTGACCTATATATGAGGAGTATTCATCTATTTGGGGTGGGCCATGAAGAACTTGATGAAGAAGTGTTGGAAGAACTTCTTGGCATAAATGTTTCTCACAAAGTCAAATAAGCATATATATTTACTCACACAAGATGTTTAACCAAGTAGTGGCGACCAATGCTTCTTACTATGAAATGATACTCCAAATGCAAAAAGATTATAAAGAAGCTCTGAACAGCTTGTCAACCAACTACGAGAAGAAGTTTTCCCTACTTAGTAGTGACAATGGGTTTGATAAGAAATTGCAGGATATATCCTCGACCTCTACTAAGAAGGAATTGGTAATGAAATCAGAGGTGATTAGTTCTTGGGAAGGAGGTGGTTTGCTAGAGAAATAGAATATTTTATTGCGGGATGAGTTGTAGGGGTTTTTAGAAGTCCGCCAATACTGATCAAAGTGACGATGCCCTATTTTTGGAGAAGAAAAATGCTTGGCTAATGGAGGATATTGAAAGGTTGAAGAAATATAAGGTTGATTAGTAATCCAGGTAGGACATTGTTTCTCGCCCATTTGTTGAAGAGGAGAGCACTAAAAAGACTCTGGCCGAACATGCCAATTTGGTAAAAAACCAATCTGCCACCATCAAGAGATTGAATGAAAGGTTCATCATCTGTAAGCTTCCACTCACTCTCTAGTTGAATGACTATAATGAAGCCTCGGCACACCTAGGTGCAGAACTAAATCAGACCAGGAGAATGGGTAACAAACGAGGGTAACGCAATGCCCTTACTATTTTGAATGTACCAGTGAAGGGTCCATTATGGTATTGGCATGATCTAGGGTGCTTGGACCATAATGCTCCTCCCTTTAAGTTGGACATTAAGTTGATTCCTATTGATGCCATACCTATTAGTCTGGTTAGGAAATAACTAGTTGATTATGGCATTTATGGAGATGATACCCCCAGTCGACCTTTTCACCTAGTAGATAGGACCAACCGTTCTTCCTTCAAATTTGAATGTTCTTCCTGAAGGGATGGAGAAAGCTCTTGGGAAGCTTCTAGCAAAATGACAAGCTTTTATGTTTTCCTTATAATGAAAGGATGTGATGAATATTGAGTTGTAGAAATATAAGAGCAATGACAAATTTAAATAAAGATCTTCTCTTTGAATAAATATTGCATTGTCCATTGTGTTCCTTTATATGATTTTGGCCTACTAGTAGCTTAGTATTATGATTATGTGGTCAATTGTTAGCCGACTAATCCACTTGAATGGTTACCATTTTGGACAAACATAAGTTGTCCAGCTTTAGGTTTTACTAAATCGTTTATTGTCATTTAAACGAATCTTGTTATCTTTTACCAAGTGTTTATGTTAATTACCAGTGGCGACCAAAGGTTTTAGGATTTTCCACAATTTGGTCTGGTAAAACTTCTTGTTCTATATGTTAAGGAGTCATACAAGAAGTTTTAGGTTTTGGAATTTCTTGCTCGTGACTTTTCAAAGACGAAGTCATATATGAAGTTTTTTGATTTTGTGGTTGTAAAAATTTGGGACTACTAATGTCATTATTTATTGTTTAAGATTTATACAACTCCCATTTTCGAAAAAATGAAAACAAAACATGGAAACGGAAATTAATTTTTGATGAACTAGATGTTTTTTCATTAAAATTGGAAAAGACACATTATATAAACATTTAAAGTCTCCACTCGTAATGATAACTGAAAATATTTCCTTAAATTCTTGACGTTCTAAGGGTTATTGAATTGTTCTCCTTTTAAGGTTTCTATGCGATAAGTACCAAGTTGGACAATTGCAGAAATACAGTACGAAGCACTCCAATCCGCATTCTACTTTTTTTCCTTCTAAAGAACTTTCTTTAAAACATATTATCCTTCTTTCAAATTGCTTGGCTTAACCCTCATGTTGTAGAATCGGGGCAGTATATTGCTAGTAGGCTTCCATACGTAGTGCAGCGTTTTCTTTGATTCTTCAATTAAGTTTAGGTCTAGCCTTCTCATGAGGTCGCTCTTAGAAGGGGGTTGAAGTTGAGTACTCTGTAAATGGACAAACATATTTCTGTTGAGACCACAACTTCCATCCCAAATGCTAATATGTATGGGGTTTCGCTGGTAGCTATCCTCAGCGTGGTCCTATAAGCCCAGAATACAGTTTGTCGGCTAGCAAGATAACTGAGACGACCACATTCGTGTGTTGTTTAACAATCCACTGATCATGATAAAAAGTAGCATGCCTTTAGTGGTCCACGTGTTCTACATATTTTAGGCTACAACAAACATATATATATATATATATATATATATATATATATCATGATATATATATCACACATAGTTCTATGCCCTAAATAATGTTTTTTTTTATTTTTCTTTTGAATTAACCTTCCAATCAACCCATATTCAAAAAACTAGGTCAAAATACATTTTGTAACTATTTTTAAAAAATTAACAAAAAACTGGTGTCGCAGACCCTTATAAATAAGGTTTTTTTAGCAGTGTTTTGTATTTTTTTTTAAATAGCTGCAAAATGTGTTTTGACCTAATTTTATGGTTTTATTGGAAGGCAATTTCATGGGAAAAAAATAATTTGGAAATTTTTTTTAGGGATTACAACTAGTTATGATATGGATGATGTATAGATCATAATGTAGATGAGAATTCCCATATATACACTATACTTGCATGACATATCATTACTCATGGTGGATCTATCGATTGGGGTTCCATTCGAAATTGAGATTGTGTATGGCACACTTAACGGATTAAAATGGGATGTAATGGAGATCATTATATTAGATCATATGGTCAACATGGTCACCAATTCCCGATAAGATAAGAAAATATGACTTCATCCATCAACGAGATTTGGGTATAGGCACAGATACACTACGTAATGGTCGCCCCATTGTTTATTTATGTATTTTGTTTAACCCCGTTAGGTGATGGACTCCTATCGACTTACTGATTGAGGCACGAGATGGTCCCCAAAGGTAATTACCTTTGTGTGATGTAATGAATAATGAGAAAGAAATTAATATAGTCTAGTGATGAACAATTGATAAAGAACCCTATGTCATGTTAAATACATTATGTTATTTACTTGTATTTTCCTTATAGGTGATATCGAGGGGGTCGGTACTTGGATTGTACTCTTATATATGTAATTAGTTACATCCCTATTTCATAATAATTTTTTATTGCTTACACATCGAGATAGTATAAAGATGAGTTAGTAGAGTTATACCTTGGATTGGGACATGCATATAGTATTGCACTTAGTTCAGCGATGAGTGTTTGTGCCTAATGATGATTAGGATGAGTCTTAGATTGGTTTTATTAATTATTATTAACAAAAGATAATGTAGAAAATATATTATCTATAGATGGACGGGAGACAAATAAAGAGACAAATATTTTGTACGTGGTCTAGCCTAGTAAGGTGCCTACATCCACGGGTGCAATGCCACTAAATATTAGGGTTTAAGCACAAGCTCTTAAAAACTCTGTAGGTTTTTGGAATAAAATCATTTTTTAGTTATTCTCAATTAAGGTGTGTAATGAGCTATTTACAATAATAGAAATAAGAAACGTGGAATACCTTTATACCTTAGGTATTTACACCTTTACAATATAATTAACAGTTGTTTATTTCATCACGTGCATATGCATGGTGATTGTTGAGATCCTTACATTGTTGATTGTTCATATTCCTTAGTGTGACCACCAAAGGAGGTAATAGATCCAACCACGTTTATCTATTGACTTAATCCATTGAATATAATGACAGGTGTCATATTGTTAATGGTCCACAAGTTACAACAATGAGGTACTTATTGCATGTGAGAGCCAACGAGTGGCAAGTAATTGTAAATAAGTCGCATAATTATTTACTGTGGATATTGGAGTTATTTTTTGAACATTTTGGGCTCTGAACCAAAATTATAAAGATTTTTTTTCAGGAATACATAAAAATCACTAGCTGAGCTGAGGAGAGTTCAGACTTGATCATTCCACCTTGCATAGAAATTTCAAGTTCATTTGATTCTATCATAAGTTACTACTCCATCTAGTTTTCAGTTTTTTTATTTCAGATTTTTGTTTGGACCTTGAGTCTGGATTTATTATCTTAGTCAGTTTGATTCAGAGTTGAGATATTCAGACTATTTATTATTGCATGGATTTGAGACAATTATTTTTTATGAGATAACTATCGTTTTAATTTATCCTTGTACGTGGATAGTTATAATTCAGTTTTTACTATATGTCTTATGATGAGAATGATATAAATTATTTAGCAACCCTATCTTCGACATATTAATGTGGCCAACTGTTATGCGAAAAATAGGGGTTGTTATAGATAAAGAACTTTCTAGGATTCCAAGTATCTCCATGATCAATATATGATTCCACTATTGTGACTAAACGACCCACATTAGTGGGGATGAAAGAAATCGGGAGGGTAGAGTCACCATACCATCATGCTTATAAACATAAATGTTATTACCTTAACATATCCACTACTTGGTCCTCCTCCAAAAATCCTCACTAGTTTAGTATAAACTTCCCTCTACATGAGAGGATTTCAGTTTTATAAGTTAGGCCTTTGGATTACAACTATCGGTATATTTATTATTCATAACCCGAAACCAAGCTATTCTTCATATGTTATAAGGTTCCACCTAAACTTGAGACGATGACCTTGTAATTAATTTCGCAAAACTTAAGACCAAATCCCCAACCTTCTTCGTCTTACACACATCTTCCCACCTGACAACGTGATCATTATTTTTATCATTCATTTCAATTCAAAGAAAATTTTATTAATTTTATCAATTTTTTGGTGACTTTGTTTGGAAAAGGGATGATTGCATAAAATAATTCGAGTTTGTGGTTATAGAGGATTGGATCAAAATTTTCCTACCCACCAAGGAAGTTCACTTGGCCTTCTACTATACAAGCTTCGTTTAGACTCTCTCCACCAGATGATCATAATGGCTAGGTTTAGCCATTCCATGGACAAATTTAAAGCAAAGGTATGTCGCAATGTCCTTTTTAAATTCTATACCACAAAAAAATATAAGGGGGGAGCATCCCTCCTAGGAACATTAGGGGAAACATAAATTTTGGACTTAGAAAAGTTATTTTTTTATCTGAAAATGACACAAAACTCAATCATAACCTCCATGGAGACATGAAATTTCTTATAAAAAGATTTGAGAAAGAGGATCAAATCATCGATAAAAATAGGTGGGAGGTAGGAGGCATGTTGGGAAAGTGCTTAAGCCCCTTACAATCACCCCTCTCCACTCTTTCCCCGATCATGCTAGAAAGGTAATCCATTTAAAGAAAAAATAGGTAAGGAGGCAGATGATATCCTTACCTCAACCATCTCCCAGGTGTGAAACAAGGGATGGAGCTCCATTTCAAATTATGGAAGTCGAGTCACCCCTAACGCGGGACATAATAATATGGATCCTCTTATCATTCATCTTAAATCTTTACGGCATCAAATCAAAGAAGATCTCGTTACTTCTTTATTGTAGTCTTTATCCAAATCGATCCTAAAATTCATAGCATTACTCCCACCCTTCCTCATATGAAGGGTATGAATAACCTTTGGGGTGATAATAACATTGCCAAATGTTTGTCTCCTTAGGAGGAAACTAGCTTGACTTGGTAAAATGATCATATTACTACAACAAATTACACATTTAACTGCGAAAATTTTCGTAGCCAAAATTTCATATTTCGTTGCAGATAGTTTTTGGCAACGAAATTTATTTCGTAACAGATTCATGGCCAAAGGCCCGTTGCTAAATGTATATGGCCACGAAATTAACTTTCGTTGCCAATTGTTTAGGTCATTTGCCACGAAATTATTTTCGTGGATAATTATCATATTTAGGCTACAATTTATTTCGTAGCTAAAAGTTCAACATTTCGTTGCTAAATATCTTAATTTCGTTGCCAATTTTATATGCAAACTACTGCTATAAACTTTTAGCTACGAAATTTATAATTTATTTTGTAGCTAATGGTTGAACATCTTGTTGCTAAATGTCTACCTTTCGTTGCCAATTCTATAAATAGAAACTTTTAAATACAAAAATTGTACCTTCCCTCAAGATCTATTGGCTACAAAATTCAATTGTTGAATAATGTTTCTTAATCATTAATTTTTCAATAATAAACTATCAAATCTTAAACCGCACTTTTATTTATCAATTGCATATTTAACTACTAAAACATTTATTTTGGTAAAGGAATGTTTCCAAATATATATTTTTTTATTTTGAAATTGGTAAATTAATGTATACCACCAAATTTACACAAATTACCATCTAAAAAATAACACATTCGTTAAAATCCACAAAATAACTAAATTATCATAAATAAAATCCACATTAAGTCACATACACATACATTGTCAAGTCAACTAAACAATAGTTAAAGGACGTAGAAGTCCCACATTTCATCCCCTTACAAACGACAAATATCCACAGTGCAAAAAATAACTTAAACTAGTTAAAGGACTTAAAAGTCTCCAATTCCATTTGCAAATGTCAAAAGTTAATGGTGCCCCCAAAATAGCTTCCTGTCACGTCAAATCTGCAATTAAGAGAATAAAATATCATTAGCTAAAATAAAGTGGGATTTGATTCGTCTTTATCATGAAAAAGTTATAACAATGAACAAAATTTGATAATTAAAGAAATAATAATCGATTACGAATCATTTTAAAAGCATACAAGTAGCAAAACTAAAGGATGTCTAGATTACCATTGTTCAGAAGATGAGGAACGTGATGCGATCAACGACTGAATCAACTTATCGGACTTCGCTTGTCGAGCTAGAATATCCTCTAGCATTGCACGTTGATTCTCCATATCGGCCTTTTGTGCCACTGACTCTTCTCTTTGAATTGTTGCCTCTATCTCACGAGCTTGTAAACGCTCCATCAAATCTTCTTGAGCTTTCATATACTTCTCAAGTGCCTCTTCCAATTCAGCATTCCTCAATCACAATAGATTAATTCTAGAATCCTTTTTTTTGGACCATACCCAAGACCGTTAATATATCCTGGTCTTATGCCAAGAACTTTATCTGCTATCTCATCTGAGCTCATCATGGTACCATTCTTGGATATTGATTCAGATTCAAGGCGTTTTATCTCATTCTGCAAACAAAATAGAAGAAAAAGGATTACAGGTTTAGCCAAACTGTCGAGATGTCAATAATTTTTAAGCTAATTAAAGACAATAATTTTAACTGCGTGTGTAATTTTTATACCGAAGATAAGAGTACCAAAGGAATTACAAGCCAGCAGTGTTTGTTGGTTTGTAATTCAGCAACAACAGGGTAAATTCAAAATAAAATTAATACGACTTACATAGATCGTTTCGGCTTTGGGAGATGTCCACTTTTCTTCTTTACAATGAGTTTCTTTATAAAACTTGATCCTATTCGGCTCTTGACTTTCCACCTCTTTACTCCGCTATTAAACAACAAATAATTAATAATTGTACTTGTAAAATAAAATTCTCAATTAACACACCAAAACAAGTTGATATATTACCAGTTCATGACGAACCACCACAAATGCTTTTGACCCTTGATTATGCTTTACAACTTGTTAATCTGATTTACTATACATTGTCTCTGCAGTAATTTTTTCAAACATCATAAGTATGCATATTTTAATAAAAGAAAATATTTAGAAGTTACAACATCAACAATAGTTCAAACCTGATATCTTGGACTTCCATAAAGATCGCATAGACTAAGTCAATTATCCTTGGTCATATTAGCAGGGACATTTTCTCGAGCCTCCTCCGCTGATCCATATTTTTTATAGAGTTCGCGAAGCTTGCTCTGTTGACTCCTACTTCTCCCTTTCATTAGCTCTTCCAAACACTCCTTTGCATGATCATGCAAATCAATGTCGAAGTTCTCCTGAAATTTTATACTCAATCAGTAACTGATCAAATGAAACGATGTAAGAGAAAGAGTCCATGCCTTCTTCATGTTGATAGTAGAGAAAATAACATTGCTTGTAAAAATAGCTCATTTGCCAATAAACACATTGCATCTGTCTAGACTGATGAACTAGCTAGAACCATTATTATAAGAGTGGAGTAAATTAACTAAAGATATTGGAGAAGAAAAATCCCCTCTGTAGAAAATCATAATATCAACAGCAAAACAACAAGTGAGATGGATCTTTGAAACCTCTAGAAACCTTGTGAAAGTATGAAGAGATCAATTTTGTAAAACAAAATACAATTTGCAGATTCACTACAATATGAAGAGATCATTGATCATTGATATCTTTAATTAGATGGCCTTAGCACATGTTTGCAAAATAAAAAATATTAAAAACTAAAATGAATAACTGTACAGGGAACAAAATAGAGAGACACGTAGAATCACTGTACAGGGAACAAAATACCATTTGACATCAGGTTTTTCAACCCTGATTCACTTTCTAGAACAAGAAGACCACTTCCCACATAACATTATGCGCCAACGGGTATTAAAACAGGTCCTAGGAACCAAAACAGGTCCTGGGAACTGGTTCCATCGTCTGCGAGAAAGAGAGAGATTTGAAATTAAACTAATGTGCCACATGGCAGACTTAATATGAATCTTTCATATATCTGAATCAAGTCAAATTAATCCCCCAAAAAGGGATTGATCAAAAGAGAGGCCAAGGCATCAAGCAGCCTATTGATGAAGGTTTCAACACTAATGAAGGCATCAAATCAATTCCCCATTTATGTATTGTCTGATCAACAGAACAAAAATGCATCCAAAGTTCATTGTGAAAATACCCTTAATTGCGAAGAATGTTTCAACACTGATGAAGATCAAGAAGAAGAAGTAATAGCCGGTGTGAAAAAAGAAGCCTGCCCATTGAAAAGTCATTTGAAATGGAGGATCTTAACACCTCCTAAAGGCTTCTTGAATCTAAGAAATTAAGAATTAAGAAGTGTAAAGAGTATAAAGGAGAAACATCTGATTCAGAAGAAGACATAAAAGTTCCCAAAATTGAAGACCTCAAATTATTTTCCTCCTTAGTTAACAGTAAACTAAAAGCCTACAACAAGAAGAAAGAAGCAGTGAGTAAGCAGAAGAAAACTATGAAGGCCAATCCTATAGGAAGTGTCTTTTAGTCCAAAAAGAACCAAAGTTAGAGGAGTAGGTAATATCCAAAGTTTTCAATAATCAACACACCAATATGGAATATTAGAGGAGTAGGTAATAAACCTACTAGAAGAAGATTGGAAAAGCTCTGTAAGTCTCATAACTTTTCTTTCCAATCAATTCTTAAGCCTATGATGGATGGGGAGAGAATTGATTATTTGAGAAATAAATTGGAACTTTGATGATTGTTAAGCTAGTAACTCAAATAAAATGTAGTATTTTTAGAGGGAGGGAGTATGAAATTAGTTATATAACTTGGATACCAGTATACAATTCACTACAGTTAAATAACTTGGATATAAGTTATACTATGAAATAGTCATGAAATTCTGAAATTCCAGTATGAAATCAGTTGTATAACTTGGATATCAGTTATACTATGAAATCAGTTGTATAACTTGGATATCACAAATAGAAAATTGTCAACGATGACATATGAACACACACTGAATCAAGTCAAATTAATTATGAAATTCACTACAGTACATCCAATTAAAGAGATCGATGATGAATGATGCAATTCACTACAGTTATATAAGTTGGATATCAGTTATACTATGAAATAGTCATGAAATTCATAATCAAGTCAAATTAATCCCAAAAAAAGGGATTGATCAAGATAGAGGCCAAGGCATCAAACCCCAAACCATGGGCCATGTTTGTTGATGATCACACACTGAATCAAGTCAAATTAATGATGAAATTCACTACAGTACATCCAATTAAAGAGATCGATGATGAATGATGCAATTCACTACAGTTATATAACTTGGATATCAGTTATACTATGAAATAGTCATGAAATTCTGAAATTCCAGTATGAAATCATTTGTATAACTTGGATATCAGTTATACTATGAAATCAGTTGTCACGAATAGAAATTTATCAGCGATGACATATGAACGCACACTGAATCAAGTCAAATTAATGATGAAATTCACTACAGTACATCCAATTAATGAGATCGATGATGAATGATGCAATTCACTACAGTTATATAACTTGGATATCAGTTATACTATGAAATAGTCATGAAATTCTGAAATTCCAGTATGAAATCAGTTGTATAACTTGGATATCAGTTATACTATGAAATCAGTTGTCACGACTATAAAACTAGCAACGATGACATATGAACACACACTGAATCAAGTCAAATTAATGATGAAATTCACTACAGTACATCCAATTAAAGAGACCGATAATGAATGATGCAATTCACTACAGTTATATAACTTGGGTATTAGTTATACTATGAAATAGTCATGAAATTCTGAAATTCCAGTATGAAATCTGTTGTATAACTTGGATATCAGTTATACTATGAAATCAGTTGCCACGAATAGAAAACTATCAACGATGACATATGAACACACACTGAATCAAGTCAAATTCATGATGAAATTCACTACAGTACATCCAATTAAAGAGATCGATAATGAATGATGCAATTCACTACAGTTATATAACTTGGATATCAGTTATACTATGAAATAGTCATGAAATTCTAAAATTCCAGTATGAAATCAGTTGTATAACTTGGATATCAGTTATACTATGAAATCAGTTGTATAACTTGGATATCACGAATAGAAAACTGTCAACGATGACATATGAACACACACTGAATCAAGTCAAATTAATGATGAAATTCACTACAGTACATCCAATTAAAGAGATCGATGATGAATGATGCAATTCACTACAGCTATATAACTTGGATATTAGTTATACTATAAAATAGTCATGAAATTCTAAAATTCCAGTATGAAATCAGTTGTATAACTTGGATATCAGTTATACTGTGAAATCAGTTGTATAACTTGGATATCACGAATAGAAAACTGTCAACTATGACATATGAACACACACTGAATCAAGTCAAATTCATGATGAAATTCACTACAGTACATCCAATTAAAGAGATCGATGATGAATGATGCAATTCACTACATTTATATAACTTGGATATCAGTTATACTATGAAATAGTCATAAAATTATGAAATTCCAGTATGAAATCAGTTGTATAACTTGGATCTCAATTATACTATGAAATCAGTTATATAACTTGGATATCACGAATAGAAAACTGTCAACTATGACATATGAACACACATTGAATCAAGTCAAATTAATGATGAAATTCACTACAGTACATCCAATTAAAGAGATCGATGATGAATGATGCAATTCACTACAGCTATATAACTTAGATATCAGTTTTACTATGAAATAGTCATGAAATTCTTAAATTCCAGTATGAAATCAGTTGTATAACTTGGATATCAGTTATACTATGAAATCAGTTGTATAACTTGGATATCACAAATAGAAAACTGTCAACGATGTCATACGAACACACACTGAATCAAGTCAAATTAATGATGAAATTCACTACAGTACATCCAATTAAAGAGATCGATGATGAATGATGCAATTCACTACAGTTATATAAGTTGGATATCAGTTATACTATGAAATAGTCATGAAATTGTGAATCAAGTCAAATTAATCCCAAGAAAAGGGATTGATCGAGATAGAGGCCAAGGCATCAAACCCCAAACCATGGGCCATGTTTGTTGATGAGCACACACTGAATCAAGTCAAATTAATGATGAAATTCACTACAATGCATCCAATTAAAGAGATCGATGATGAATGATGCAATTCACTACAGTTATATAACTTGGATATCAGTTATACTATGAAATAGTCATAAAATTCTGAAATTCGAGTATGAAATCAGTTGTATAACTTGGATATCAGTTATACTATGAAATCAGTTATAACTTGGATATCAAAATCCTAAGGCGATCCATTCTCGTGACATATAAACAAAAGATTCAGTTGAATTAATTCCAAGGTTGATTGTATCATGATCAATAAAGAAAGGCAAATAAGAGATTTAGAAATAAAAAAAGTTTTGACCATCACGAATAGAAAACTGCCCACGATGACATATGAACACGAAAACTTGAGCCCACTGTAATATGAATCTTTCATATATCTAAATCAAGTCAAATTAATCCCAAAAAAAGGTATTGATCAAGATAGAGGCTAAGGCATCAAACCTCAAACCATGGGCTATGTTTGTTGATGAGCACACACTGAATCAAGTCAAATTAATGATGAAATTCACTACAGTACATCCAATTAAAGAGATCGATGATGAATGATGCAATTCACTACAGTTATCTAAGTTGGATATTAGTTATACTATGAAATAGTCATGAAACTCTGAAATTCTAGTATGAAATCAGTTGTATAACTTGGATATCAGTTATACTTACATTAAGTCTGTCGAACGCCCTTGTCTTATCAGCTTCAGTGGGGTCTTTCCATTTGGTTGGGACTGGAATTAGGTTACGAATGATAATCCCGAGTTCATTTGATAATTTAGCAGACTGTTCTTTGTCAATTGGCCTATTTTTCTCCTTCGATATCTCAATACGCATATTTTTCCCAGTAGCTTTGATAATCTTCTGAAGCCCCATGCACGTGTAGGTCCACAAACTTTTTTCGTTATGGTAGAATCTATATTCAAAACTTTAAAAGCAAATAAACAATATTAGTAACAAATGAACAATAGTAAGAAACATTTCAAAATTAGTTTTTGTACCTGCATGGCTTGTGGAGGTTTCGGGACTAGTCTTTTGTGTTGATTGCGAGATATTTGCAGATTCTACATCCATTATGTGTTTAGTCATGGGTGCCATGGGAGCTATGGGAGTCGTGAGTGCCATGGGAGCTATGGGAGCCGTGAGTGCCGTGGGAGCTGTGGGAGCCGTGGGTGCTGTGGGAGTCGTGGGAGCTGTGGGAGCTGTGGGTGCCGTGGGTGCTGTGGGAGCCGTGGGTGCTATGGGAGTCGTGGTTGAAGAGGGAGCCTCCTTCATGCTATTTGACCGAAGACGTCTTCCTGGCGCCATACTGAAAAGGAACATAAAAACACTTTTTTTTTTTGCATATTTAGTAATGAATTATAAGAAAAATAACATGTAGTATTATAAAATATTGTAATTTCTACAACACTTTACTGAAATCAACAAAAATGACTATCATCATCCATTCATTATAAAGAACATGTTTTATTTGACAAGGGTAGCACATTATCCACTCATTATAGTTTGATCTAATATAAAGAGGAACAACAATCACATGCATGGTCATTCATAGCAAATCAACAAAAATTACAATGGTAAAATGGAGGCAATCAATATCAGTATCATCATCCTCAACCAGCAGTACAGGCCATTACATAGTTTCCATTAACAAAGTTAATCTATATCACTATCATCATCCTCAACCACTACGAGTTCTTTCGCATTTTCACAATATTCATCAAGTGTTTCGTCTTCATCATCAAAGGCATCAAGGGAAATAATGTCTTCGTTCGATGGTACTCCTTTGTCTATATCCACAATTCCAGCATCAATAGTGCCCGCCTCTGCATCATTTCTCTGCAACTGACCAACATCAACTTTTATAATCTCAGAAGCCTCTGATGAAGCATTTTCCTGGTACACAAAATTGTTTGTTTCTGATACATCTGTGTCCATTTCATCTACCCCGAGATCATACAAGTGTCTATGCTGGAATTTCTGAACAACTTGTCAATTTTTTCCCATTTTTGTGTCATTGAGATAAAACACTTGTTTTGCTTGAATGGCTAGCACATAAGGATCACTCTTGTACCACCTACCATTAACATTGATGCTTGTAAAGTGATCATCGATTTGTATTCCTGATTTTTTCTTTTTATCAACTTCAAACCAGTCACACTCAAAAAGGAGAACTCGATTTCCTTTGATATACTCTAACTCAATAATATCGTTCAATACACCATAAAAGTTAATCTCTTCGTCATTATGATCTCCTTTAACAACTAAACTGCTGTTTTGACTTCTTCTGCGATTGTCACGGTCTTTAGTGTGAAATCTAACTCCGTTTACTATACAACTTTTGTACTTATTTGCCCGTATGTCAGGACCACATGCTAATGTATATAACTGCTCAGTACATTCTGGAGACTTCTGGCCGTACAAGTTTTTCATCTATTAAAGAAAAAATTTGAATGATATAAGTTAGACCAATTATATTACATAAAAAATAATTAAATTTATACATCAAAATTATGTTATGATAACTTTACTTAAACTTACGCGTTCTTTAAACCAGCTAGGGAAATTCCTTCGACTTCTCTCTTCTAAATTCAAAGGGCTTTCTTTCTTCAGCTCCTCTATATGCTCACTAACAATGGTAATAATTATAACAATAAGCTTCAAAGAAGTTGGAAAATTAATACTTATGAAGATTACTTCCTAGTTATTAACTTACTCTATATATGGAGCCATTTTCTCACAATTATTCAACGTATACCACCTCATCATTTCCATCTCAGTCACTGTGAGAAAGTCAAAAGTACATGCCCCAAAAGGGCGTACCTTTTGAGAGAATACATCCAATCCCTCCTCTTGCTCCTCCCCGTCGTAATTTCTTTCCAAGCGGTTAAGTTTAGTTTCAATCCCGTCAAAGTACATTGAGCAAAATGTCAAACATTCATTAACAATGTAGGCTTCTGCTATAGAACCTTCCGGTCGAGCTTTATTACGCACGTAACCCTTTAATGTGCCCAAGTACCTATTAGCATTTACAATGATATAAATTACCACATGTTAAATCTATAAACTATACGTAAAAAATAAGTATTTTGACTTAAACCCCCACTTTTAATGTCAAGTTTGACTTAAAAATTAGGGGCTATGTCGAAATAGCCCTAAAATATGACTATGAGTATATTGACATACCTTTCAATAGGATACATCCACCTATATTGCACCGGTCCTCCAAGCATAGCCTCTTGCGGCAAATGAATAACTAAGTGGACCATTATATCAAAAAAAGTCGGTGGATAAATCAATTCTAGTTTGCACAAAATCACGACAATGTCTTTCTCCAACCTCTTCAGTTCTTCTACATCTAGTGTTTTACAACACAAATCTTTGAAAAAATTCCCCAACTCAAAAATTTCACTGTATACTTCCTTACGCAAATATCCACGAGTTCCAACGGGCAATAAACGTTGTAATAGAACATGACAATCATGGCTTTTCAACCCCGATACCTTACCATCACCAATGTTCACACACCATGAGATATTTGAAGCATATGCATCTGGAAACTTCACTGATTTCAAGAACTCACAAAAACCTTGTTTCTCTAACTTACTAAGTGTATACCATGCAGGTGGTATTATATATTTATCCCATTCCGCTTCAAATGTAATTCCTTCCTTATCTTCATATCCTCCAAATCTTGCCTCGCCTTATATGTGTCTTTTGTTTTTCCCTCAATATTTAATAAAGTTCCCAACACACTCTCACAAATATTTTTTTCAATATGCATGACATCAAGGTTGTGTCGAAGTTTTAATGTTTTCCAATATGGTAATTCAAAAAAAATTCTTTTTCTTATCCAGTTGAGCTCTTCAGGTGTACGTTTCCTCTTTTTATTACCCGAATATTTCCCCGGTATATAATCATTGACATGATTCAATTGTTGCAACAAATCATCCCCATTTAAGTCCATGGGCTTTAACCGGAGCTCTTGCTTACCATCAAATTTTCTACTCTTCCTCCATATATGGTTGGGATCCAGATATCGGCGATGGTTAATATAACATATCTTACTCCTTATTCTTTTCAAAGAAGTATCTTTGTTACACGTAGGACAAGCTATATAACCCTTAGTGCTCCAACCAGACAAATTACCATACACTGAAAAGTCATTTATAGTCCACAAAACTGTCGCATGCATTTGAAAATTCGTTTTGGTGGATGCATCATATGTCTCTACACCAACTTCCCATAACCCATTCAACTCATCAATTAATGGTCGTAAATACACATCCATATCCTTACCTAGTGCCAGAGGTCCTGGAATAAGTAATGACATCATAAAAAATGACTCTTTCATACATAACCAAGGTGGCAAGTTATATGGCATAAGTATTACTGGCCACATGCTATATGAGTTGTGCATATTACCAAATGGGTTAAAACCATCACTTGCTAGGCCAAGCCTTACATTACGAGGGTCTTGAGAAAACCACTCATGCTCCGCATCAAAATCCTTCCATGCACTAGAATCTGCAGGATGTCTCAATACATTATATTTGACACATTTTTCTTTATGCCACTTTATATCATCAACCGTTTTTATCGACATAAACAGTCTTTGAAGTCTTGGCTTTAGTGAAAAGTAACGAAGTATTTTGTGAGGAATGCGTTTACCCCCCTCATTATTAACCTTCCATCTAGACTCTCCACACATTGGACACTCATGTTTATTTTCAAGCTCCTTCCAAAACAAACAACAATCATTTTTGCATGCATGAATCGATACGTATCCTAATCCCAAGCCACGCAACATGCTCCTTGACTCATAATCTGACTTTGGAAGTGTCTCACCATCGGGAAAAGCTTCCTTCAATAGTTCAAGCAACATCTTGAGTGATTTATTACTCCAGTGATTGATCACTTTCAAGTGGAGCAACTTTACGAGGAAAGACAGTACAGAGAATTTTTTGCAACCAGGATATAATTCACGCTCTGCATCTTTTAATAATTTATTAAAATTTGTCTTATCCGCGACACCAACTTGTCTAGGAGTACCGATTTCAAACTCTTCAGCTAGACCAGCATCAAAGAAAAACCCTTTTTGCATGTCTTCCAACACTTCTTGCATCTTGTCCCCTTCTTCATTTTCATTATCAATCCAATCATCGACATCAATATTAGCATCATTAGCATCATCATGAACTATATATCATTAGAGCATTCCCCGTGATATGTCCATTGTGTGTAGGTGGTACAAATACCTTTTAAGAAAAGATGATCTTCTACTTCATCAATATTTCTGAGATCGATGTTAAGACAATTACAACATGGGCACCTAATGTAACTGTTGGGTCCCATATGATCCTTTGCAAATCGAATGAATGATATAACACCCAAGACATACTTTTCACAAAATCTATTTGTTTCTTTCATCCAACTCTTATCCATCTAGTTCACATGAAAATCAAACACATTAAAATATTAGTTTATTATTTCATATAATATTTTTGTTGTCTAAGATTCCAGAGCATAAGACAGAATATGTTTATTCATAACCACTAATCAATATCCATAAAACTAGAGGATATAGGGAAGCCCTCAAGTCAAAACACAGTATTTCTAATTAGGTTCCCACTACATAAGCCTAAGTCCCCTTATCAATGAAAAAGCAACACACAACATTAACAATAAAACATGTGTTTTCATCAATCTTATTAAATTTTTTCTACATATATATACTACCTATTGGGCAGGCGCGCTGCGTAGCAAGTTAAGTAGAAAAAAAGTGGGATCTAGTAATATATACTAAACAAAGTCGTAGTAAATACCTTGAAATTATAATCCAAAATTCGAAGAGTACAATTCATTGGAACAAATAAATTACATATTATTGTTACAAAATAGGTCTTAACAATGGTTTAATACTAGAAAAAATAAATTATTGATTCCATTATGATGACTGTTAATCAAACACCCAATTTTCACCAGTTAGAACTTTAAAAAAATAAGAATCGTATTATATATTTATATTCAAGAGATAACTCTTCACTAATTAACATACTGGAGATAAAAATTATGTTTTTTGAGTAATCTAATATGAATCTAATTAACTATCACCCTAAATAGGACCACAAACTCGATTTCTTTTAAAACTATTTACCCGTCCTATTAAAACTTTCTTAATGTAACACGCAAGACATGGTAGAGCGTCAATGTTGGTCGATTTAAAGGAGCACGAAAAAATAAACTTTGAAATACGAACTTTGAGAACAATGTCAAAATTCATGTCTATATCTAAAACAATAAAAGTACATAGGTATGCACCAATAAATTTAACATAAACAAGATATTATCAAGATCCTACTATTAAACAAAATAAAAATATGAATGAGATAGGGGTTATCACCAAAAATCAGCAAACACAATAAGAATAAATCAATACACGCAAACAAGAAAAAATCAGCACACACCAACAAGATTAAATCCCCAAAATTTTATTTCAAGATTAAATCCCTATAAATTTATTTCAAGATTTAACAAGATTAAATCTATAGAATTATGTCAAACAATATTTGTTTCGAGATTAAATGTGTCAAAATAACCCAAAACCCACTTAAAAAAATGATTTTATTTTTCAAATTCTTATAGATTGTTACTAATGTGTTACAAAACAAGATTACAGAGAGAGTGTGTTACAAAAGAAATCACAAAACAAGACTAGGGGTATTACAAATATTACAAAACAATACTTCCAATCGTTTTGGCTAAAAAAATGAAACCTAAGCGATGAAATTTAAGGGGTTGTCTGGATTTTAGCCTAAAAATTACAACACGAATGTGGGGATTTTGATGTGAGAGAATTAATAAAGACCCAAAATCATACCTAACCCCTTTTTTTCCCAATCTGAGATAAAGATCTAACCGAAACGTTTTACCACTTTGGACTCCCAAACGTTTTGGTCATGAACTCCCAAATGTTTTTGGACTCCCAAACGTTTGGCCATGAACTCAAAGATCACCGAGAATGGACTCCCAAACATGTTCAGATCATCGAGAGAGAGAGAGAGAGAGGGAGAGAGAGAGTACCTGATTGAGATCGTTTTGGACGAAGGGGTTGGAGGGGCTGAGCCTGAGATGGAGATCGTTTTGGACTCCCAAACGTTTTGGAGCGGCTAAGCTAGAGATCGTTTGGTTTTGGAGGGATATTAAAAAAAAGAGTACCTTTTACCAAAAAAGAAATGGTTGTCAAAAAACATATATATTAGAGCACGAAACTAATTTCGTGGCAAAAATAATATATTAACTACTACGAAATATTTCGTTGCCAATAATAAAATTTTTGTTGCTAAATATTTCGCATTTAGACCCAAGTGCGGGAAGACGGGGTTGCCAATTTTTTGGGACCTATTATCAACGAAATTTAAATTTTCGTTGCCAAATCTAATACTTTTAGCCACGAAATAAATTTCGTAGCAGATGTTGATATTTAGCCACGAATTCTTTTTTGTAGGTAAGAAAATCGCAACTAAATGTAAGTTTTGTTGTAGTGTAAGTAATGGCCTAATGTTATTTACCATGATCTTGGAGACAACTTTATAAGACATGATACAAAGGGTGATTATCCTGAAATGGGTAATGCTCTTTGACTTTTCAATTTTGACAATAAGGATGATGGAACTCTTATTTTACTCAATGGGAAGACTATTTGAATTGAAGCAATTATCAATGAATCGAGAAAGAGTGGAATGGATATTGCCCTAATATATTTGATAAAACACAGGTTGAATACCACTAGGACTAGGGGCTTTTAAAGACTTCATACCACACACGATATTTTTAATTCCCCAAAAGATATGGAGAAATTCAAGAGATCATTCAACACCTCCCTAATGACATGACAATTCTTAACAGAAGATTTGGAATACAAATATAAGATATCCAGTATTTATAAAAGTGCGTCTATCTTCATAAAAAGGTGCGTACTTTTACTATAACTAAACGTACATCGTTCAAAGATTTCCCTATAAATAAACAACGAAAATAATTAGAGTTCATGCTTGTGTTAATCACAAACTTGTATTTAATACTATATACACAATTACTCGCGTGCACAAACACACACACATAAGTATCAATACCAATTTGATGGAAGGATAAGGTGAGGGTGGAAGGGCAAGTCCAAAATTCTCTCTTATAAATTTTAATGGAAGGATAACGCTAAAATTCTCTCTTTTCAATAAAATGTTTCAAACACTTCTTATGCTACTTATAGGATGACGTGGCAACCTCAGTTAAAATAAATAATCTCTTATAGAGAGAAAATAGATAAGTACTTTTATCTTCAACAAACTTATAACTTTTAAATGTTTATCAACAACTTTTAATTATTGTTTTTATTTGTGATAGATGTTTTACATTTGAGCATAAGCCAATTTTGTGTGTACTTGATTGCGAATTGATCATTGTATTTATGCGCTATAGGCACATATTATGTATTAATTTTTTTTGTTATTGGTGGAGGACGTGTTATTATTTTGAGTTATATTAGTGAATGGTCGTGGAATTCACTTAACTTCGATGAGTAAGGCCATCTCCAATGGGAGATGCAAATGTGTAGTTTTGCATTGTTTCCACCCACGATGGGTAGGAAACAATGCACATTTAGGAGAGAGAAAGGCTAGGGACAATGTAAAGTACATTGTCACTACACAATGTGTAGTGGCGGAGCCTATGGTTGGACGGTTAATATTTGTCCGTCCAGAGTGTGAATCCTACACTTTTGGCCATTCAGTTGCAATAAAAAAATAGATTTCTTATGTTGGACGGATGACTCTTACCCGTTCAGGGTGGGCCCAACCCTGGACGGATGACTCTTACCCGTCCAAGCTCAAAACTAGCCAGTCCTACTATGTATTCAATCCAAAAAACGCATCCTTAACAATCTAATTTTACGTCTTTTAAGCTTGTCCCATTGGAGATGGCCTAACAAATAGTTTTTTTTTCCCAAACCAATAGTTAGTAATGCATTGAATTTGTTATGCTTATATGAGGTAAGATGTGATCTTCTTGTAGCAATTCTACGCACTCCAAAATATTCTACAACATGCGTTTATTTCCTACATGTTATTGTTGGAAAATTGGAACTTAAATGGGTATTATAAAGCTGTCCAGATTTTTCTGGATAGATTTTTGAGCAACTTTGAGCTCAAATTTAGGTGGGACCCACACTACGAAAATTGTGGGACCATATACGAACGCGTTCATCTCCGCAAGGAGATTAACGTAGTATATTCATATGTCCAATTTCAATAAGTTATGAATGATAATTATGTCCCCAAAGTGACTCACAAAGCAATGAAAGTTAATGAATTGGGTGTGTTTTAACTCTTGTCCCACATTGGAAGAGTAGTGGAATTTTGATGAGTTAATAACACCCCAAGTATGGACTAAGGCTTGGATGCCTTGGGGGTATCCCAACTCTTTGAAGGGGAGATGACCTAAGCTATGCACGGGTTGACTTTCGGTCAAAAGTCCACACGCGCGCGTCCGCCCGTCCCGCCGGCTCGGTTCGGTTCGGTTCGGTTCGGGCTTGGGCTTGGGCTTATAAAAATCTCCTACATTTTTGGGCCGAATTTATTTAACTTTCTGGGCTTTAATTATTAATTAATTACGAAATTAATTAATTAGTTGGCAGTTATTGCCAACAGTCAACTGTTAATTTCGTGTAACTGATTAACTGTTTTGACAGTTAATTTCGGTTGACTGTTCCAACAGTCAACACAAAAGCTATAAATTAAACATTCCCCCTATAGAATTTACTACTGAAAAATTTCCCTCCTTCCAGAATTGCTGTCAATTTTGTCCCAGAAAATTTCTGTCCTTTTCCTGCATAACATATCTATACTGTTTGTTATTGAGTTGAGTAAAAGCCACAGATTTGAGTTCGTTGTAATTAATTATTGTCGTGCTACATAATTAATTAGAAAATCCGTTCTATCTTGGGAGACAATATTCATCAACCTCGAAGCACATTGGAGGGAATAATTTGTCTTAAGGACACTGTGAGATTCACAGGGCTCGGATTATATTTCTAATTTTATTATTGTTTCTGCAAATTCAAGTAAGTGTTTCATTTCTGTAATTCTGTTTTAATTCCGAATTATATTATAATTATTAATTCTGTACAATTGTTTTTTATAAATAGTAGACATAACAATCTTAAGACAAATTAATTTAGTTCTACTGTTTTTTGTGTACAGAATTTTTTTTATTTATTACAGAAATTTATTTGTTGGAAATAAATCTGTTTTGACAGAATAAAATGAATTAATTTACTGCTTTCTTGTAGAAATTAGTAAAACAGTTTGGTACAGAAATTAATTTCTATACTGTTTTTATGTTCTGTTTTAGAAAATAAAATTTTATTTGTGTATTCTTGTTAAAATCTGTTTATTTATATATATTTTTTTAATCTTAAATTATAATTCTGTTTTGTACAGAATTCCTTTTATTATTAAAATTTAGTGTGACACAGATTTTATATTTAATTCTGTTTTGTACGGAATTCTGTTTATATTATACTTTAATTCTGAATTATTATTTGAATTCTTTTGGAATTCATTTATTGTGAATTATATTTGGAGGAAATTGGTGCACAGAATTTTGTATTCTGTTTTGATTAATTCATTATATATGAATTTTATCATTGATAAAAATTCTGTTTTTGTAACAGAAATGGAATCGCAAAGTACGAACACTACTCCTACGAAACTGATTGTCACTAACACAAGTGTGACTGCACCCGTATCTATGCCACACGGGGAGAAACCTGAAAAGTTCATTGGGGCTGACTTCAAACGTTGGCAAGGACAAATGTACTTCTATCTCACTACCTGCCAACTGGGCAGGTTTGTATATGAAGATTGCCCCTCTATTCAAGAGGGAGATGATGCTGAAAAGGTTGCTGCTGTCGATGCTTGGAAGCATTCGGACTACCTATGCCGAAATTATATTTTGGCCTACTTGGACAAGACTTTGTACCATGTCTATTGCACTATCAAAACTTCCAAGGAATTATGGAACTCTTTGGAAAAGAAGTATAAAACTGAAGATGCTGGGATGAAGAAATTTATCGTTGGGCATTTTCTGGAATTCAAAATGGTTGATTCTAAATCTGTAATCTCGCAAGTGCAAGAATTCCAAGTGATCCTCCACGACATTCATGCTGAAGGAATGTCAATTAGTGAAACTTTCCAAGTTGCTGCAATTGTTGAAAAGTTGCCACCTTCTTGGACTTTGTTCAAAAACTATCTCAAGCACAAGCGTAAGGAGATGAACGTGGAGGAGTTGGTGGTCAGGCTAAGAATCGAAGAAGACAACCGTGAGTCTCAAAAGAAAAGTGGGAAGAATCCGATGGAAACAAAGGTCCATGTCGTTGAAGGTCCTAAAAAGAACAAACGAAAATATGATGGGGAAGGCACTTCCAAACATAACAAGAAAAAGTTCAAAGGCAAATGCTACAATTGTGGTAAACCGGGACACCGCTCAAGTGAGTGTCGTAAGCCTAAGAAGAAAAATAAAAATAACTCTCAAGCAAATGTGACTGAGGGTGAGCATATCACCAATGATTTGGCGGATGTGAATCTTTCTGCCGTTGTCTCTGAATGTAACTTGGTTGGAAATACCAAGGAATGGTGGGTGGACACTGGAGCCACACGACACATTTGTGCAAACAAATGGATGTTCTCCACCTATAAGCCTTTGGAAAATGAGGAGAACCTTTTTATGGGAAATTCTTCCACTTCTAAGGTGGTGGGACAAGGAAAGATTGCTTTGAAAATGACTTCTAGAAAGGAACTTACTCTCAACAATGTTCTTCACGTGCCTGATGTCCGAAAGAATCTGATTTCGGGATCTCTCCTTACTAAGAATGGTTTCAAGCTTGTGTTTGTGTCGGATCGCTTTGTGTTGTCTAAAAATGACATGTATGTAGGAAAGGGCTACCTAAATGAGGGGCTCTTTAAACTGAATGTTCTTACTGTAACCCCTAAAACATCTGTTTCAATAAATGAAGTTGCTAGTTCTTCTCATTTGATTGAGTCATCTAATATTTGGCATGCTAGATTGGGACATGTTAATTTTGATACATTGCGTAGATTAATTAACTTGGAATTTTTGCCAAAATTCAATATTGATAAAAATCATAAATGTGAAATTTGTGTGGAATCTAAATTAGCTAGATTACCTTTCCATTCTATTAAAAGGATAATTGAACCTTTAGATTTAATTCACAGCGATATTTGTGATTTAAAATTTGTTCAAGCTAAAGGTGGGAAAAAATATTTTATTACTTTTATTGACGATTGCACAATATATTGCTATGTATATTTGTTACATAGTAAAGATGAGGCTATTAATGCATTTAAACTATATAAAAATGAAGTTGAGAATCAATTAAGCAAAACGATAAAGGCTATTAGAAGTGATAGAGGAGGTGAATATGAATATCCATTTGAGGAATTTTGTTCTGAAAATGGGATTATTCATCAAACAACCGCTCCTTATTCTCCTCAATCGAATGGTGTTGCTGAACGCAAAAACCGTACTTTGAAAGAAATGATGAACTCAATGTTATTAAGTTCAGGAGCTCCACAAAATTTGTGGGGGGAAGCCTTACTTTCTGCTAATTACATTCTCAATAAAGTACCTCACAAAAAGACTCACAAGACACCTTATGAATTATGGAAAGGTCGAAAACCTTCCTATAAATATTTACGAGTGTGGGGGTGCTTAGCCAAAGTGATGGTTCCTAAACCTAAAAAGGTAAGAATAGGGCCAAAAACCGTGGATTGTGTATTCATCGGTTATGCTACTAATAGCAGTGCATATCAATTTCTAGTTTGTAAATCTGAGATTTCGGACATTCATGTAAATACGGTTATTGAATCGAGGGATGCTTCATTTTTTGAAAATGAATTCCCGTATAACATGACCCGAGAATCTGGTCCTTCTAAAAGGACAAATCAAGCTACTACAAGTGGTACTCATCAACCTATTGAATCAATAGAGGATGAACCAAGACGTAGTAAAAGAGCAAAAACCTCGACTTCTTTCGGTCCGGATTTTCTAACATATTTGTTAGAAAATGAACCTCAATCGTATAAAGAAGCTATATCCTTACCCGATGCTTCCAATTGGAAAGAAGCAATTAATATTGAAATTGAATCCATATTACAAAATCATACATGGGAACTAGTGGATCTTCCACCAGGTTCAAAACCGTTAGGTTATAAATGGATCTTCAAAAAGAAATTGAAGGCCGATGGATCAATTGACAAATATAAAGCTAGACTTGTAGCTAAAGGCTATAGGCAAAAGGAAGGGTTGGATTACTTCGACACATATTCACCGGTAACAAGAATAACGTCCATTCGGATGTTAATAGCAATAGCTGCTATTAATGGACTTGAAATACATCAAATGGATGTAAAAACTGCATTCTTAAACGGTGAACTAGACGAGGAAATTTATATGGAGCAACCTGAAGGGTTCAAAGCTCCCGGACAAGAAGGAAAAGTATGTAATCTTGTTAAATCACTATATGGATTAAAACAAGCACCTAAACAATGGCATGAAAAATTTGATAATGCAATGTTATCAAATGGTTTCAAAATTAATGAATGCGATAAATGTGTTTACTTTAAATACATTCATAATGGATATGTCATTGTATGCCTCTATGTTGATGATATGCTTATCATGGGTAGTAACTTGGAAATTGTCAAAACTACAAAACAAATGTTGAGTAGTAGATTTGACATGAAAGATATGGGAATCGCCGATGTTATATTAGGAATTAAAATTTCTAGAACATCGGATGGACTTATATTATCTCAATCTCATTACATTGAGAAAGTTCTTGAAAAATTCAAGAAGTATGATATTAGTCCTACCAAGACACCTGTAGATGTAAATTTACATCTAGCAAGAAATAATGGTGAAAGCATATCTCAACTAGAATATTCTCGTATTATCGGCAGTTTAATGTATGTCATGAACTGTACGCGACCGGACATAGCATACTCAATAAGTAAGCTAAGTCGATTTACGAGTAATCCAGGAAGAGATCACTGGAAAGCAATATTGAGAGTTTTGGGTTATTTAAAATATACTCAAAACTATGGATTGCATTACTCAAAATATCCAGCTGTTCTTGAAGGACATTGCGATGCAAATTGGATATCTGATACAAAAGACTCTAAGTCTACAAGTGGGTATGTGTTTACCCTCGGAGGTGCAGCCGTATCTTGGAAATCCTCAAAACAAACGTGCATTGCTAGATCGACAATGGAATCTGAATTCATTGCACTAGACAAAGCTGGAAAAGAAGCTGAATGGCTTCGAAATTTTTTAGAGGATGTTCCAAATTGGTCTAAACCTGTGCCCGCAATATGTATACATTGCGATAGCCAATCAGCGATTGGAAGGGCACAAAATCACATGTATAACGGAAAGTCACGACATATTCGTCGTAGACACAATACCGTTAGACACCTTCTCTCAAACGGAATTATCACAATTGACTATGTAAAGTCAAAAGATAATATATCGGATCCACTAACGAAAGGTTTAAACCGAGAGCAAGTTGAAAGATCATCGAGAGGAATGGGTCTAAAGCCTATAAATAAATAAGAATCAATATAGTGGCAACCCAACCTAGCTGACTGGAGCTCCCAAGATCTAGGTTCAATGGACAAACCGAACTACATTGTATTCAGTAAGCACTGGAGGATATTTAATCCTATCCATTCCAAAGATGAGACAGTGCATATCTGCCGCGAAATTAGGATAAGTTATGCTTTTAATGACATCTATATCTTAGTACGTCTAAGTGGGGTATTGCAGAATACTCTTTATGGAAGTCACCTACGTGAGTAAGAAGGGGGCCACTTCTATGAGAATAATGAAAGGCATATTCTCTAAAATACTTGCGGAACCAAGTGGTGTTCACGGCCAAAATGAACACAAACGTGAGAACCAACTGTGTTGAAGAATTGTTGTGTGAATACTGTTGTCTAGGTTTACAAAAACGGTTGACGGTTCAAGGACGTGAAGTCTACTGATTAACCAAGTAAATCCGATAGCATATCACTAAGGAAAGTTCAAGGCCACTAGGCTACTTCTCCCGATGCAATAAGTCTTTAGTTTTACTCAACTTGTGTCTGCATCTGCATAAGCATCTGTTTTGTTTTATTTATAGCGATATATCATTCATGTGGGGGATTGTTGGAAAATTGGAACTTAAATGGGTATTATAAAGCTGTCCAGATTTTTCTGGATAGATTTTTTAGCAACTTTGAGCTCAAATTTAGGTGGGACCCACACTACGAAAATTGTGGGACCATATACGAACGCGTTCATCTCCGCAAGGAGATTAACGTAGTATATTCATATGTCCAATTTCAATAAGTTATGAATGATAATTATGTCCCCAAAGTGACTCACAAAGCAATGAAAGTTAATGAATTGGGTGTGTTTTAACTCTTGTCCCACATTGGAAGAGTAGTGGAATTTTGATGAGTTAATAACACCCCAAGTATGGACTAAGGCTTGGATGCCTTGGGGGTATCCCAACTCTTTGAAGGGGAGATGACCTAAGCTATGCACGGGTTGACTTTCGGTCAAAAGTCCACACGCGCGCGTCCGTCCGTCCGGCCGGCTCGGTTCGGGCTTGGGCTTGGGCTTATAAAAATCTCCTACATTTTTGGGCCGAATTTATTTAACTTTCTGGGCTTTAATTATTAATTAATTACGAAATTAATTAATTAGTTGGCAGTTATTGCCAACAGTTAATTTCGTTTAACTGATTAACTGTTTTGACAGTTAATTTCGGTTGACTGTTCCAACAGTCAACACAAAAGCTATAAATTAAACATTCCCCCTACAAAATTTACTACTGAAAAATTTCCCTCCTTCCAGAATTGCTGTCAATTTTGTCCCAGAAAATTTCTGTCCTTTTCCTGCATAACATATCTATACTGTTTGTTATTGAGTTGAGTAAAAGCAACAGATTTGAGTTCGTTGTAATTAATTATTGTCGTGCTACATAATTAATTAGAAAATCCGTTCTATCTTGGGAGACAATATTCATCAACCTCGAAGCACATTGGAGGGAATAATTTGTCTTAAGGACACTGTGAGATTCACAGGGCTCGGATTATATTTCTAATTTTATTATTGTTTCTGCAAATTCAAGTAAGTGTTTCATTTCTGTAATTCTGTTTTAATTCCGAATTATATTATAATTATTAATTCTGTACAATTATTTTTTATAAATAGTAGACATAACAGTTATATAGGTCTCACCCCGTTGTACCAACAATTAATAAAATTTGAATGATAAGTGTGGGTATATATCATTGTCCAATTTTCTTTAGATAGATTACAAGTATATATAAAAATCCAAGAAATTCACTTTAAAGATGAGATCCTACTAAGGTGACAATCTTGCTTCCTAATTTTGTTAGGACGAGGGCTTGACATTTGGCGACTAGAAAAATGTATTGTAATTGAAGTCAGTATTTTATTTTGCGATCTGTGTTTTATGCACATTGTGGTCTTACAGAGGTTGGGCTTGGTGTCAAGACAGTGTGTCTTGTTTCTAAACACCCATGAAAAGTTAGGTTGAAAAAATAATGTTTGTCTTGCAAAAATAAAAACATCCATTATATATTTGTGATGTATTACAAATGTATGCACTTTGACAAGTTTTCTTCACATTAATTAGAGCTACATATTGTGATGCAGGCCCTGAAGGGAGGCAAAAGAGGAGGCTAACACAAGCCCCCGTATTTCGGCGGAAATTAGGGGGCCCAATTTTTTTAAGTAATATTTTTCATGTACCTCTATTTTAGATCAATGTAACTACTTAAAAACTAATGTTAGTTGCCTTATTGGTCACCTCCAGTTTTAAAAAAGTATAAGATTTCTTATCCAAGTGTGTGGAGAGAGCAAGACAATAACTAGAAAATGACAATAACTAGAAAAGTAATTCTAATGGCTTACTTTAGAGTCCCGAAATAATTAAAAAATTGAGTTTTAGATTTAATTTAATTAAAATTTTCTTGGCTAGTTTAAATTAAATTAGTCTAAAGCTCCTAATAATATATTTTCTTCTCTTTTTCGTAACAAGCTCATTTGTTTTTTTACAGATATTGTCAATTTATATTTAACAGGCACTTGCCTCAGGCCTCCATATTCTGGGGACCGGCCCTGCTGTGATGCATCGTGAATCCAGTACAATTAAAATAAATATGGTTGATTATAAACAATTTGGAGAATATACACCAACATGTTAGAAGTGGTCCTCTCCTCAAACCCAAATCGTATGTTTGTACAATGTGGCATGTGCAAGTTCCAGCAGAACGTGGAAACCCTAACTCTTCAATCTACCACGGTTGGTTGGCTCTATGAAAACATTTATGGGTAATGTTGTACAGATATCAGACAAGCTGAATCTAAAAGCCCAGATTAGTGTACAAATAAGGAAAACTTCTGTTGTTTGTAATACAATGCACTTAATCAAATGCTTGCTAATCAAATACAAGTGCAATTTCACATGTTATCGCGTTGGCTATAATATATCTATTCGCTGTTAAAATCATTCTTTAAATAGAAATGTAAAATACTCTTAATCTAGTATCCCTACAAATATTCTTTTTACATGGCTATAAATAGGCCTGTAAATTGAGCGTCGAGGCCCGAAGCCCGCCCGTTCGGCCTGCTATTTTCGGACCAAGCTTTATTTGAGTTTGAGCCGAGCCGAGCCTGAGCCTGAGCCAAAATTCCAAGCCCGAATGAATTTCGGGCCGAGCTTGAGCCGAACTTCGCCAAGCCCGAATTGGACCCGAAGCCCGAACTTCATATTAATAAATAAATAAATAAATAATTTATATAATATAACATATTTATGTTAATATTGTTCAATTAGGTTTCGTCCTTTTATTTCATTTATTATTTTTTCTAAAAAAAAATCATTTGTCATAATACATTAGATTACATGTGATTTTCAATTTTGTGATTTTATTGTTAATCTCATTATGGGTATTTGATTTAATAATTGATCAAGTCACAATAGGCCTTTGTAAGTGATCAAATTATGCTAAATGTCTGAAATTTAATAGGCATTTGTAGCGTTTCACTCTTATTTCCCTTGTTTTAATTTAATACATTTCATAATTATATATTTTATTTCATGAAATATCAATTAGATTTTAATGTATAATTTTGTCCATGATGAAAATACAAGAAAAAAAAATTAATTCAAACTTTTTTAATAAAAAAAAAGTGAAATCGGGCCCGATGCCCGTAATATTTATGAGCCGAGTTCGGGCCTAGGTGGGAAAAAATAATTCGGGCCGAGCTCGGGGTTGAGCATGGGTATGTGAGTTCGGGCCGAGCCTGAGCAGCGCCAAGCCCGGCTCACTCAGCCCGATTTACAGCCCTAGCTATAGATATTTATAATTTTTTATATATTGAAAATAATCTAATGAAATTTAAAAAAAGGGGGGGGGGTAGTTTTTACTCCCTAAAACTTAAAAACGACGTTTTTTTTTAGTTTAGAGTTCGATCTCTCTCTTTAAATATTTTAGAATGTGGGTCTCTCACTTCGCCACACATAACAACATGGCAGTGTTATACAACAAAAATTGCAATTAAGTAAAGTATTATTATTACATAATTTTCCAAATATAACTATATAGAAAAATTATATTACAACGTCAGAGAATCATATTTTATAAATATAACTAGTAATAATAGTTATATTATCTCATTTTTGGGTATATAACATCACGAAGCATTACACACTAAGCATTTAAAAGTGTTATAACATACACTAAACAAGCCCTTACATGAGGAACTTTCGAAAAATGTCGAAAAAGATTCAGAGTTCAACGTGGTTTTTGGAATGGTATAGTGAGAATATATATTCCAAATTACCCTTAATAATATTTAGGGTACTTCGGCAATTTTCCTGTATTTATTTTTGTATTTTAAGTTTGAGCCTGTTCGTTTCCCTTTCTTTAGTTTTGGCTCAAAAAATGTACTGTATTTATTTTTGTATTTTAAGTTTGACCCTGTTCGTTTCCCTTTCTTTAGTTTTGGCTCAAAAAATGTACTAAATACACATTTTGCTATCGTTTCGTTTCTTATTCAATTTTATTTTAGCAACGGTACATTTTCAATTTTTATTGGTGACAAACATCTAAATTTTTTTATCTAAAAAAATACACATTTTGCTCAGGGTTATAAGAGCATTCGTATTGGGGGGATGCTAACGAAAGATATTTTGCAAACTGAAAAGAGTGTTTACCTTTCATGGGAAGTAAACTCTCATAATGGGGGAAAGAACCAAATTTGTAGTCAGTGTTCCAACGAACAATAGATGTTCGTAGGAAATTAAGACCAAACTTCTTACGAACAACATTTGTTCGTAAGAAATAGTACGAATTAATGTTCGTCGTAGGAACCCAAATATATAATAAAAATGATTAGTACGAATTAATGTTCGTCGTATAAACCCAAATATATAATAAAAATGATTATTTATATTTCTTACAAACTTCATTTGTTCGTAGAAATTCATACGAACAAATGAAATTCGTAGGAAGCCTTTACAAATTCTCTATCCGTTTCACAAATTTGGAGAACACTTGCAAATCCTTCTTCGGAATTCGTCCCTTTCAACCCATCATTGCAGTCCTACAAATTTGTAAATTTATAATTTTTCTTAGAGTCGACCATCCCCATCGTGGATGCTCTAACTAGCTATATAATAAGAGAAGAAAAACTTACATAATTTTTTAAAGAAAAATATTACAATTTTGTTGAATGTACCAAAGAATATCGTATCTGTGTACTGAATCAAGTCTTGAGTAAGTGGTATAAGATTGTCACTGAAACAGTTTTATGAGTGGACTGAGTTTGGTCTCCAATTCAATCCTCGTCACTGTTAAAATAATATCGAAAGCCACGAACCGCCCACATAAATTAATCGAGTGGGGTTTAAAGCTCCCCGAACACCACCATGTTATATGATATCACAAAAATAATAATCTGTGCACCGAAATAAACACGAATATTATATTATAAAGGTTTCTATTTCTATACTCGTCAGATTAAGTAATTGGTGACGAACCCCACTAAAAATATTAGAATAGCATTAACCCATGGCACAAGGCTCGAAACTAAATTATTAGAATAGTTTTCTTGTCTCTCTTACCAATGAAGATAGGGGCAAAATTGAAACCTATTTCAGAATCTTTACCAACCCAACTTTAAATAGGCGATGGCAGTCTGGAGCTCACATGCAAAGCAGCAAATGTTCGATGAGAACTAACCTAGGATCTGGTGCTGTGTGTTTGTCACAGAACATACATTTAAAAATAGCCAATGGATTATAGTTAATATGTAAGAATTGCTTGCTGCAAATGGATTTTATATAATTATACCACAAACAATGGAATTGCAGGACATTTTATAAATGTCGTGATATGAGTACAAATGAATTGCAACAAAACTTACACAAAATTACGTTAAAGTACAGTTTGTGTAATATTTTTGTACACTTTCTTGTAACCCACATTTTTCTTTTTCTTTTTTATTTTAAAAGGGTTTGTGTCATATTATAGGATATGAATACATATTCAATACTTTTTAGATGAGTTCATAATGTAATTATAAATTAACGTGTGTAACATTTATATTCATCTATCCACTACTTATTGTTATTTTATTCATGCATAATATAAAAGTTGAAAAATCATATTTGTATATTACAATTCAACTCGCTGTTGTTAGGCTTATGTCATTTTATGTGTTGTTTGAGGCAAGACTTTTGACATAAGATATTTTAACATCTTTTATATATATATATATATATATATATAGAGAGAGAGAGAGAGAGAGAGAGAGAGAGAGAGAGAGAGAGAGAGAGAGAGAGACTCATGTGCACACTAAGTTTGCACATTATTTTTTTTAAATAGTAAAAAAAATATTTTTGAGCTAATTTTTTTTTTATATTTAAACATTTCAACGGACCAATGTAAAAAAAAATCAGCTGAATTTTTTTTTTTTTACTATTTTTAAAAAATGGGTCAAACTTTTGCTACTTTTAAGCACTTTAAAAGCTGCGAAAGTTTGATCGATCTTTTAAAAATAGTAAAAAGAAAATTTTGAGCTGATTTTTTTTACATGAGTTCGTTGAAATATTTAAATATCACATAAAAAAAGTAAACTCAAAAATATTTTTGTAGTGCTTTAAAAAAATTAATGTGCGTCAGCACTGTGCAAACTTAATGTGCATAAGAACCCTCTCTCTATATCTATCTATAGATATATATATATATATATATATAAAATACTTTTGTACTCATTTCATCCCAATTACTAGTGCTAGTTTCCTATTTAGAAAGTGAGTATACACTTTCACTCTTTGTAGGTAATCAAGGAACCAAATTACATAATTGTAAATAACAACTATTAATTTGGAACGTATAAATTGTTATATATCTATGTTTGTTTATTATAAATACATATCTATACACATTGATTTATCGTATATATTATAATCAATCAAATTTAGTCCCTCGCGGATCATATGCGGCTACATCCATCTCCAATCCATTTATTAATATCATCGGGTAAATGAAGTAATTGAATTTTAAAATATAATTCAATTTCAACAAATTGAATTTAGATTAGATCCAGGTCTAGATCTAATCCAGTGACAACGTCATTCTTCCAATAATTTATTTAAGATCTCTGTTTTCTTATAAATTCTTACTTTAAATCTAGGTTATGAGTAATCCCATCAATAGAAAGTAAAACGTTGTTCAATCAACATTTAAAACTAAATTGCAACCAAATGATGATGTGACAATAATAAACTAGTTATTAAGGACTATTCAGTTTAGCCATTGACCGACAATACTATTTTGGTTTTAGTACAGTAATATATTGTTTTGGACATTAAAACTATGCACCTCTTAACGTATGCTTTACAAAAATTAACACTTGTGTTTTAAAATTTTTTGTTGATATATTATAAAATTTCACGTATAAATTATAAATTTTTACACAAAAAAAAAAAAAAGTCATGCATACTTGTTAAAATTTACTGTATAAATTATTGAAAAATCAAGTATACAACAATGAAGCTCTTAATCGAAAGAAATTATCGAACACCAAGTTAAGTCAAAATATATATTTACTATTTGACTTTTTTGTTGCCAAAAAAAAGATTCTCAATTTCTGCATCACTTATGAGCGTCTTTTGGTCGTTACTTAAAATACAAAAAGCTAACCACCTTCCCCATCATTAAATTATTGATCAACACGATTTAACAAAAAAAAAAAAAATTAATTAGATTCAATAACTTCAAATCGGGATTACATCAAACAACATGGAATCTAAAAAAAAAATTGAGTAGTATTCCAAGCCCAAAAGTTCCCAACATATTTGGCATGTTAAGCCAATAAATGGGTGGCCGTTTGACAAAAGAGAACTTAATCGTATACCCACTATTGATATGCCTTTTATTGGAGTCACTACAATTATCCACTGTTTTAAAAAATTCGCCTAAGCTTCGCCTAGACACGCCTAGGCTTGAGGCTTGGGAGAAACGCCTCGCCTTAAGATTTTGACGCCTTATGCTTGGTAAAATCCTTAAGGCGAATTTTTTTCCCCAAAAACAACAATGCTTTAGTGAAACGATATCGCCTTTTAAAGATTTTTTTACAAACCGGACATAATCCATCCAAAATAATCAAATAGTATTTTTATTTGCAAATATTCTAACATATATTTATGATACGTACAATTTTAGTATTTTAATAGTCTTGTTATGGTTAAAAAATATTAAAAAGGCCTAAACGCCTTTTCACGTCTTTTTACGCCTAGGCTTCTAAGGCTTAAGGCTTGTCCTCCACGCCTCGATCACGCCCCGCGTTTTTTAGAACCTTGCAATTATCACATTCTGACCAATCACTTTCCTCCTTTTGGAGCTTTAACATTACATTCTCGCAGACACCTTCAAGGGTAAAATCGAAAAAATCACAATTCATTGAAAACTCCGTTGCTATCCTTGTTGCTGTGGCTTCCGTTATTTTAGCTTTTAAAGATTGGCACGGTGAGATAGGACTGCTAGAAGAGCACCCCTATCATCACGAATTAAAACTCCCACACCCATACTTTTAGAATCTTTAAAGGTGGTTGCATCAAAATTAACTTTAAACTTGCTCATTGTTGGACACTACCCCCACTCATCCTTAATATATGATTGACATTTGAACTTAATAAGCATGGTTTGATACTTACGCTGCGAGTTCCTGACCCACATTGTTGGACTCGTGTGGGGTCGAGCTTTGTCGACTGTGGGTTAGATATTCACAGCGTTCACAAAATGATGCCGGTCGAAAAAGGTCTTAAAAAATAAAAACTAATAACTTTCAATAACTGGCTTGTGTTTCACCATATCTACATAAACATATCCCCAAAGATTGAAGTATCCGATTATATATGTACACCACAGCTCACCATATGAATAATGCACCCATAATCATGTTAATGAACAAACTTGTGGTGGGGGTGGGTTGCTATGGCAAAGTAGTACAATTGAGAATTTTAAAAAATGAGTAAGTAATTGCTCTTATCACGCTAATTTAATAGAAGATCTTGAGATGTTAATAAAGTGACCTGGCTGTAAGTTCTGAGGTTTCCTTGTGGGAGACTTGAATCCAAGAATTGGCATGTGTGTTTATAGTTAAATATCATATACTTTTGTATAAAATCTTAATTTTTACTATTTTTATCATTAAAAATGGATTTTACAAAGTCAGCATCAACAATTTACATAAAGTACAATTAATATGAAATCATTAGGGGATAAGTACATTGTCGATTGAATCAAATTATGTTCCAAAAGTCTATGACGACAATTTCTTTTAGAGCATCTATAAGGGTACTCTTTAATTATAATTTACTATAAAATTATGCACTTTATTTTTTACTCCATTGACATCCTTTCGATTTTTGATTAGAAATTGTAAAGACCAATGTGACATGAGCACACTTAAAATGATTATTATAATCACAACATTTTAATTAATCTATGAATTTGATATTGAATAACAATATTGTTTGATACATCTCATTGAATTTTTTTGAAATAAAAATATATAATAATTAAAATGTAAAATGAAATATGGAGCACTTTAATATTATAAATAAATGATAATAATACGAGGACCCAATTCGTAGATACATTTTGCAACCTCGATGACATGTCAGACACGAATTGAGTATGTTTTGTAATGAGTTCCATATGATATAAAAATCCATCCAATCCGTACCCGACACATCACTAAATTCGCAAAATGTGTCCACGAACCGGAGATTCGTATCATCACCCATAAATAAAAAGATTAGATTATGTAATTTTAGGACTTAAAATAATATTGCTTATGGATATAGGACAAAAAACATTTCGTTTCCATTTTTAGTCCCTATTTTCAAATTAAGGGAACACGTGGCATGCTGTGATTGGTTAACGTTTTATGAATATGGGTCCGCGTCAGCGGCTTTATTAAAAAATAGGGACTAAAACTATAAATAAAATATTTATTATCCTATTTTCAAAATACATATTATAATAGGTCCTAAATTTATAAAGCCCTAAAAGGATATATAATGTGTGTTTTATAGCGCCTTTTAAATTAATGCTGACGCAAGGAGTTATTACTCCTACTGGTATAATAAATTAATAATTATTCAAGTAGCCAAAATAAGAAATTTAACCTTCAAATGTGAACATGGCTAGCGGCTAAGCCGAGCTGCATTTACTGTATAGCTTTTTGATAACCGCCAAATGGAGTTCTGACTGGACCTTTCCTGTCTTAAATAACATTTGTTTTTCTTTAGCGTAGGTAAGATTACTATAACGTTCATGTGCATTCATCGTTTTAATGTCAAGTCCCCACTATTAATGTTGGACAAGCACGTAAATGAAATTTCAAAAAGTTTAAAAATGAGCCTCACTCTCAATTTTTTTTATAAGGAATTTTGTGAAAAGTTTCGATCTAATTTAAAACATATAAAAAATAATATATCTTATATAATTTTATAAATTTAGTCACTCTATAAAAAAATATCACAAAAAATGATCAATATATTATTTGACAACTGATACAAAAAAAAAACATCAAATTTTAAAAGTTCATAACTTCAAATCTACAAATTCAAATTTCACAAAATTTATATATTTGAAATATATTCGTCGAGATGTATCCAACAACACCCATATTTGATATTTTTGATAAAAAAATCGAAACCGATAAATTTACTATTTCACTCGAACTTTAATTTTTTTCGGCGAAAAACTTCTTCTCCATTGGCAATGGTGCTGACGCGGACCAAAAAAATGAAAGAAATAGATGAAGGAAAAGTGAAACGAGGAGAGACAATTAATCCAACCAGAATAAATTTAGAATTACAGATCGCATAAATTCGATTTTTCTCGCCAACATAAATTTAGAATTACAGACCGCATAAATTAATGGGGTATATACCAAATAGTCCCTTGGACTTTTTTTAATACTCGTTTAATCCAAGCCTTTTTATTTTACACCAAAAAGTCCTTCATCATACCAAAAAGATTTTATCATGCCGTTGGCGCGGACCTTTAAAGATAAGAGAATAATGAACTTTTTGGTACAAAATAAAATGCTTGAATTAAATATGTATTAAAAAATAGTTGATGAACTTTTTGATATTTGATCCTAAATTAATTTATATTTTACAAATTTTGTTGGTGCGCAAACTAACCGAAGATAAATAACCCTTCTTGTCAAAAATAAATAAAATAAACATTCAATCAACAAAAGCAAGTTGTTCAAAGAAATTGGTAAGCCCAAATAGTTTTACCTGCTTGATCTTGTTTATAAAGGTATAGCATATTTGCAAATTTGCTTCGTCACTAAAACAGCATGAATTAGAAAAAGAGAAGTCCACTCTCCAATGTAAAACAGGGGCCCTCCAAAGTCCAACGGTGAAGTATAGTATGTTTGCAAACACTTGTACAGTGCATAAAATTAGTGTATAAAATCGGTGCAAATATTATTTTTCTAGTTGAACGATTTGAGATTTCCGCAACAATATTCTATTATGACCCGTTTGATAGGACTTATTTGACATGATAATTGTAATAAATGGTGATAAATAAAAGATTTGTCCACATGTAAATTTACTATCATTTTTCCACTTTTGTTGATAAAATTTGCTAAGAAAAGTTTTTCTACAAATTTATCATCCTTTTTAAATTTTTTTTTTTTTTTTTGGTTTGTTACTACTGTTTTTATTTTGCTAAAAACAGTTTTTTTTAAAAGAAACTATGTTTTTAGTTAAATCTTTTTTTTTTGTTAAAAACTGTTTTTCTTATTAAACTTTTTTCTTCTTCTTAAAAACTGTTTTCCTTGAAAAACTATTTTTCCCACTAAAAGCTATTTTTATTTTGTCAAAAACATTTTTCAACTTGTTTTTTTTGTTAAAACGGCTTTTTATTTTGTTAAAAAATGTTTTTTAAAAGAAACTTTTTTTTTCTTAAAAAAATGTTTTTTCGCTCTAAACTGTTTTCTTTTTTTGTTAAAACTTTTTTTATTGTTAAAAACTATATTTTAAAATGTTTTTTATGTTTATTTTTTTCCGTTTTGTTAAAAAACGGTTTTTCTTGAAAAAACTTTTTTTCCCGTTATAAACTTTTTTTTTCTTAATTTTTTTATTTTATTAAAAATTGTTTTTTTTGTAATTTTTTTTATTAAACCTTTTTATGTTCCATCAATGCTCTCAAATGACCCATTTTCCATTAATTCTATCAAACGATCCATTTTTGTCACGTGAAAAATTAATCCTATCAAACAACTCTATATGTCAAATGAAATGATCTGCCCTCACAAATTTTGCTATGGCAAATGTTGTCATGAAAATATTTTGTCACCCAATTCATTTGCTCACTTTTGTATCAAACGGACCCTTAACGAATAATTTATCGTAGATATTACATAAACAACCCATTCAAGCTATTTTATTCCAGATAATTTTATACATTTGGTACATGAACTTGTCTAAGTGTTTATTCCAAGAAGTAATGTACTCATCAGAGGCCATGCACAAGGAACAACTTAATAACAATTAGGGCTAATTACACTTGGACTTCCTGAACTCTGTCCCCCTTAGGGTTGGATATCGGTCAGTTTGGTCAATAAATAGGAAATACCAATATCAAATCGATTCTAAGCCAAAGTTGAATTTACCATTTGTACCACTCGGTACAACCTTACTTAAACAAAAATTGTACCGCACATTTTTGCAGTAAACCGCAGTAAAATCGTAATTTCTGGTGATTTTTTATTTATAACTTGCCCAACTCAAATTATTAGATTTTAAAAATAACTAGATCATATTATTTTTTGTTTAGTAAAAAAAAATTAACAAAAATAATGATCACCAAAATACCATAAAAATAAACAAACACAAATACTAAGAAAACGGACAAAAAATTGAAATTCACAAAGGCATGCTCATTACAACTTGCCCAACTTAAATATTACATTTCAAGTAATTCAAAAAAAAAAAATAAGATCACATCATTTTATTTAGTTAATAACTTTTGACCAAAACAACAATGATCACCAAATTATACTCAAATAGATGGCCTGCTCATTACAGTTGACCAACCTTCATGTAAAGAAAATTTAGTGAAGGTATATTTATAGAAATGTATATGACAAATTTCTCTACACTAAACCGATGTGGGACTTGGTTCTTGGTTCTTGGTATGCCACTTCACTTGATTCCTTCATAGTAAGGCAGTAAGGCCCCTTTTGTTTTTAATGGGCATGAGCCATGGGGTAATAAACGAGATTCAAACTTTTGTTCATTAATATGACCACAGTGTTTAGCCTTTTCATTTGTTTAGCTTTTTCATATGGTTAGCACACATGGATATTTATATTGTATGTACATTATTACAATAAATTTGACATTTTATGTTTTGGTATTTTAAAATCGGTTATTTCGGTAAATCGATTTTTTAAATGTGTAAATCAAAACCAACCACAAAAAAATCGGTAATTTCGATTTCGGTAGTTTCGATTTTCGGTAGGTAAAAAAAGTAAATCATTACCAATTTTTTTCGGTACAAAACGGTACAATACGAGTTTTTACCGTACCATGAACACCCCTAGTCCCCCTCTACACTTCACCCCATAACTTCCATTTTCTGAACATAACCCCCCAGACTTTCACTAACGATTCAAGTTCCAACAAAAAGCTTACGCCATTAATTTTTTTTATACAAAAATAATATGTGACAATCATTTTGACTCGTTTAAAGGGGTATTTTGAGTATTTTACTCTTTTTAAATAACTCTAACATTCTTTCTCTTTCTCACTCTCTTCTCTCTCTCTCTCTCTCTCTCTCACACACACACACACACGAATATACACACACATAAAAAATAGATCAGGGGTTAAAGTGGGGGGGGGGGGGGGGGTGTGGCATCGGGGTTTTTGTTTTCCTTCAAAATTTTCTTGAATGGGGTTCTTTATTTCCATATGTTTTTACCAAAATTTAGAATTACACACATGTTTTTTTTGGGTGGGGGTGGGGGTGTTATGTTTGATTTTGGTTTTGGCCGTAGATTTTGGAGGGAGATTTTGGTTTGGGTTTTCGTTTTGGTGGTGAATTGGCTAGATATTTTTTTTCTGTTTCCCTCTTTTTTTGCTAGAGATTTTGGTTTGGGAGGTATTGAAATTATTTAATTTTTTCCTTTATATATTTTTTAGTACCCCGTATATTCTCAGAATAAAATAAAATTTAATAAGGATTAATTTAATTCGATGAAATTCGTTAATCTGGGTTATGAGTAGTTAGACTCATTATTATTTATAAATTTTAGAATTTAGACTTTAATGATTTGAGATCAATCTAAAAAGGAATTTATATTGAGTAAAAACAAGTAATTACATGTGTCACGTCACAATTAAAATATTTTTTTGGATAAAAATATTCGGGACACACTTTGAGAGGTATTACGGCCTCGTTTGGGCATTTTAGACCCTTAGGAATCGTCTTGAGGTATATATATATGAATTGGGTAGTTATTTGGCTAATTAGATTATGTATTTGGTCTCATTTAGGGGTCCAATGTTGGGACTTAAAGCCCAACTCGGGAATTGAAGATTAACCGAATTTAATTAGAGCTAAACCACCCATTAGGAGTTACATCCAAGAACCCTAGCCAGAACCACCCAGGAGGAAGAGGAAGGACCACCCTAGGAGGAGGAAGAGAGGCTCCTCTACAAATTTCAGGCAAGGATTCTCTTGCCGTTCTTATTCAAGTTGCATTAATCTTATATTGATGTTGATACCATGCTTAGAATAAGTTTTAATCATGTGTTGGGACTGAATATTTAAAGACCTTTCGAATTGTGTAGAAATTGATGATAATTGTATAACCCATGTTTAGATCTGTAACCCCTTGTATTAACTATGTATTCATGTGTTTTAAATGGAAGGTTAGTTGTAACACTACACCAAAAACCGAAAATGGTCACGAAAAAGGGGTTACGACCCAAAGCCGTGACTATATGCAAAATGAGCGTGACTAATTCCAAGACCCAGTGTGGTCATAGATCGACTTGTAGGTGGTCACGGCCTTTAACCGTGATGCTCAGGGTCACGGATGACAATTGTGACCCAGACGTGACCATTATGGCATCAAGTTTCCCGCCAAATGTGGTCATAGATGGGGTCGCAGCTCATTGGCATTACCAGACACACAAATACACACCACTATAGTCAGGGCTTAAGACCGTGACCATTCTTAGGAGTGAGTCATGGCTTTCGACCGTGACCGTGGTCTTGTTTCCACGCTGATGTGTTAAAAATAAAGGGTTCACGTTATAGGGTCATGGCCCTAAGCCGTTACCATGGTCTTTATAATTAAAAAACACAGAAGAGGTTTTCATTTCCCTCATAAACTTCTAAACACTTATTGCCCTCCCTCTCTCTGGCGATTTCATTTCAATCTCAATCTCTCTCATTTTCTCAATCTCAAAGGTAATCCAAACCCTTGTTATTTTATTGTGTGTATTTCCAAACCCTTGTTATTTATTTCACTGTGTGCGTGTATTTTTATGTGTATTTATATGTGTGTCTGTGTGTGTTTATATGTGTGTATGCGTGTATATGTGTGTGTAATTTTATGTGTATACGTGTGTGTATATATATATTTGTGTATACGTGTGTATATAATCTCAAACCATTATTAATTATTTCATTGTGTGTGTGTATTTCCAAATCCTTGTTATTTATTTCATTATGTGTCTGTATTTCGGTGTGTGTATTTATGTGTGTATGTATATGTGTGTGTATTTCTGTGTGTGTGTGTGTATACGTGTGTGTATTGTGTAAGTAGGTTATATAAATTATCATTATGTGTGTAGGAGGGTACTTTAGATTATATATGGACGCGTAACCCCTATTGAGTATGGTAATGACAAGTTAATTGACCAAAGCTTTGGATTAATGATGGAACACATAAACATGAACCCAATGAAGATAGACTCAGCTTAAACTCACAAAGCTCTCGTGTCTAACTCAGGAAATAGTAATGAACTTTAGAAGTAACCTAGCTAGAGGGAGAGAGAAGTAAGCACCCTAGATACACCTTGGTAGGCAGGTAAAACCACACCAGATACCCTTAGGAATCTCTGTCGAATATTGAAAGCTTTATAATAAATGGCAATGGTGAGTGAGTAAACTCTCTGGTTTGCAATAACTCTCTCTGGTACGTATTCTCTCTCGCAATAACTTCTGAACTCTCCAAAAGTCCCCCTCTTCCTCAAAGGTGGTTGGGGTCCTTAAATAGCCCCCCACACCACCCTCGAGGCAACTCAGTCATTAAAACTATGAAAGACATCCCTCATACTTTATGTCACAACACTAAATACCTGATGCACTAGCTGTCTCCACGTCATAAACATTAAATGCCAAGACATGCCTTTTTGCCTAATCACCGTGTGTCAGGGGACTGTTCTCGCAGAGGTGGCTTACCAACTGCCTGACAGCCCCAAATACCACGGTGGTTTACTCAAGTGCATGTCTGACATTATTTAGATGGCTAGTGACATCACCCACAGTAGATGTGACATTAAGTAGATGGATGTTTGGTCCATAACTCAATACCCGATGGAACTCCAAGCTGCTCCGCTTGAGGTTCCACGGTCAGGGTCCTTCGGTGTTTTACCAGGTGTATCCAAGATGGTCAGGACAAGCCCAACGTCCAAGCTGCTCCGCTTGAGGTTCCACGGTCAGGGTCATTCGGTGTTTTACCAGGTGTATCCAAGATGGTCAGGACAAGCCCCAACGTTGCCTTAGTTCTCAATCCTCCAAACCAAGTCCCTCTAAAGTTCCCACGGTGAGGTCATTCGATAGAGCATGGCAGCTCTCCCAGGCCCTGCCAAGCCTGGTCTCTCGTAAGTACCGTTTGACTTCACACTAAAACTCTTTATTATTCTCGTTACATCATTACAACCGTTATAGCTTACAATAAATGTAACCAAAGATACAATATGACTAACACAACAAGCTGAAGTATGAGTTGCCACGCTAAGCTGCCACGCTAAGCTGCCTCTATTGCGTTAATCCTCAAACACTGTTGCTAATTAGAGAATTATCCCTAATCTCAGGATTACCTTCAAGCCCCCTCTACATTTGCCCCCTCATGTAGGGATTGGTTATGGGAACAAGAAATGCCTGCACGAAAACTTCTCAAACCGATGGACCTTTCTTTGTTGTGAAAAGATTCAGGCCTTTTTCCTTTATGCAGAACCGTTAGGACATCTTCTTCGTTGGGGCTTTATTAGATAAGTCTGACAAGAAATTTTGTTGGCGCCAAAACTCAAGCTTGTATAGAAAGGCAATGATTAGTGTTCCCCAGACGTCACTTCATTAATGATGTGGTGCAGTCCTCTCAACTGTCAAAGCACTTCCCAAGGTGCCACGTATTCATTGGAAATGATTGTAGGCGGCCTTACACGTGTGATGGTGGGAGACTGAAACGACAACCCCAAAATTTTCAAATAGCCATATTCAAAACACTTTGAACCTTCTCCTTTGTTTTTTCTTACTCTGTTACTATCTTCTTCAGACTGGCGTTTCTTTTTTTTTTTTAGAGAGAGGGAGCTTCATTCTTCACCTTTTATATCACCACTTGTGATCGTGTTTCTCCATTCTCGCTCTCAATCCCTTTTTTCTTGAAGCTTTCTATGTTACGGTGTCATTATTTGCCATGGCATCTTCAAGCAACCCCACCGTGTCTGCCACCAGTGTTCCGTCTGCCACCACCACTGCTGCCTCCGCCTTGGGTGCTGCCCGCCAGGAACAGCTGAGGTTTTATCGTCGCTCTCCCATTTTTGGGGAGGGTGATGACTTTGCTGTGGCCTGTAAGACTGTCTGTTTTTCTTCTAAGTTTGACGCCCTACTGTTGGGTGATGAGGATGAAGAATTGTCTAAGTGGGGCTTTCTGCCCCCAGAAGGAACTCTCAGATTTCGCTTGGAGCGAGGGTACTTTCCATGGTCCCATATTGATTTCGAAGCACCCGGGGGATCCCCCGCCCACTTTGCTGCCTGGAACTCCCACATGCAGAGTTCCTATGCTGATATCCTCACCAAGATTGGGATGCAACAGGCTAAATGGTTTGGTGAGTTCACTCTCTCAAAGAATAATGCTGCCCGCCCTTCCTGTCTTGGTCTCTCGATGGAACATGGCTACTCATACGTTCATTGCTGCGTGGGGTGAGTTCACCATCACTCTGGAGGACGTGTGCGAGCTTTTGGGCCTCGATGCAACAGGTCATGAGCCCTACACCGATGAGGCTCTTGATGCCCAAGAGACTGCCGATCGTTTGGAGTTGGATCGTATATGCCGAAGCTGGATTGGCTCATCCAACAAAGCTAATTTTTCTCCTTTGATCAATTATTTCTTCAAAAGTTCTGGTGAAGGCAGTTCCTCATCAACTGCCCGTGTTCAAGGTACGTCGTTGGAGATTACCGCCTACATTCTTGTGATTCTTTCCCATTTCCTTTTGATGGGCAAACCCAACGACCAACCCCGAAGGGACCTTATCAACCTGTCCCTTCGCTTGGCTCGAGGCATAAAACTCCCATTGGCTGCAATTGCCTTGGGATCCCTCTACACCTGGCTGGATAGGAATTTATTTGATATGGAACTCTCTCTTGGCCGTTATAACTTGGCTAATTTTGCCAAAAGCGTTCTTCTGACCAGCTTCCTTTACTTCCGCTTTCCTGCCATAGCGGCCAAGACCAACAGTCCTCCTTCGGGGGAAACAATTCTGCCTCCACGATCTTTCATTTATCACAAGAGACAAAGCCGAAAGGAGCTAATTTCTGTGATTGACCGTTTCGAGAACTTCGTCATGAGGCCTTATCAGGAGGAGGTCTTCTTTCACACTTGTGATTTTTTTCATCATGAAGCCAGAGTGATACATGACCCTTCTCCCGATATTGAGGATCCCTTGCTTGCCGTGGTCCTTCTGTTTTCTCCAGGATATTTGCCCTCCTACACCGAGTGGGGATATACGAGCGAGCATTATAATCCCAACCGATGTAGCTGCCAGTTTGGGTTTGACCAGGGGGCGCCACGTCTAGTGTTTCAATTGTCAAACCCCAAGGTCTCCTTTGGCGAGGCATGTTCCCTGTTTTCTTCGACCGCTGCGTGGGGGATATGTTCAACAATGGCTGGGCGTGTCACTATTCCCAGTATTACTAGGCATGGGGATGTGACCCCTTTGTTTGCCACCAAGTACTGGCCGAAACAACTAGCTGAAATTGCTGAGTTCGTTGAGGGAGATCCGGTGTATCCTCCCGTTTCTTCATTTTCTGCCCTGGAGTTGGGGCTAAAAGGCAACTCTGTACTTGGGATAGAATTCCCTCTGAGTTCAACCCCTAAAGAACCTCCTACCGATTTTCCCCCATTTTGTCCCATGGTCCCAGTTGCAACGCCAAAACCCAGGACTCCTGCTGCTCCAAAGAAGGCTGCCCCTTCTACTGCAGCTACTACCAACGAGGGGGCTTCTTAACCACCTGCTAAGAAGGAAAAAACGGCCAAGAGTGGGACATCAAAATTGAAATCGAAGTCCCAGAAGCCCCAAACTCCCGTGGCAGCTCTTCCCATAGCCTCCATTCCACCTCCCATGTCTGCTGAGATGGATGAGCGTGTTAAGAGGGAGGCCCAAGCAGAAATAGACCGAATAAATGTCGAGTATCAACGGCATGCAGTCGTTGTTCCTTCTTCCATTGCTTTCCCCACGGTGGTGGTTGATCCTGCAGAGCCAACGGCTAGGAGGAGAAAGAGCTCCAGGGTTCCTCAAGGGGTCAGTACTGGTGCAGCGGGATCGAGGAAGAAGACTCTGGGCACCAAGTCCTAGAAGAAACAAACTCCTAAGGTGCACCAAACCCTAAGGTGCATTCCACTCCTGCCCCTTCTGTTGCTGTTACTCCTCTTTCTTCGCCCATGGTCGTGTCTTCTCGTTCTCCTTCTGAATCGGAGGTATGTATGCCTGATTTAGTTATTATCTCCTTTTACTTAAGGAAGACTGTCTTTACTTATATATATATTTTTCTTTTTTTTAACAACTGTGGTGCAGGGAGTTGAAATAGAAAGACCAGACCCCTCTAGTCCTCCCGTGAGCCCTTTTGTGGGGGGACGCTTCGGTGCATCTCGTATCGATGTGACTCCTCCCCGTTCCCCCATGACGGGGCTTACCTATTCTCGTCATGCAGGCAGTCAACGTGCAAGGGAAGTCATTGTGGGAGGTGATTCCTCGCCTGAAGTGGTAACACAACCCAAAATAACACAATCCAAGATAACACCCTCAGCCCCCTCTGATTTATAGACCTCACTTGAGGTTCCTCTCCCCATTGTTCTTATTGAGGAGAGTAAGCCCGAGGTATGATTTCCTCTATAATTTATTTGTTGTAGTCTTTTCGGTCCCACTCTTTTCTTATTTGGCTTGCTGAATTCTGATATGTTTTGGGTACCCCAGGTTGAAATATCCTCGTTGTTGGCAAGCGTTCTTCTTCTGACGACACTGATGAGACCCATGACTGCCATTCCTCTCTTTAGCACCATAACTAAGGTAAGTAACACGTAGAGATATTTCTTCATATTTTCTGTGCCCATTCTTCTTTTCTAACACTTGCCTTTGTGCCACAGTTTTCTCCTGATCTTGCACCAACTCCTGCAGTCAGGGCCCAGGTTGGTGCTTGTAGCCAACATAGTGGTGTGTTTACACCCCGTCGTGTTGTGCCTTTGTTTGGGAGCTCAGTGTCTTCGCCTGATGAACCAAGTATGCTGGCCCTGGTGCCCTATACAGGTGATAGAGTTTTGCGAAGCGTGGAGGCTTCTGCGTCCAGGGACCCCGTTATGGCTTCCGGGGTAATAATCTCGCCCCCAACGGTTCCTGTCCCTGCGGCTGCCCCATATGCTCCCGTTGTGACTGAGGTATTTTTGTTAACTTTTGTTAAGATTTTCCATAATCTCCATCTTATGATTTTTCATAAAATTTTTCTTAAACTTCACCTTATAACAATGACTTAACAACGATTTTCTATAAACTCCACCTTATAACGGTGACTTAACAACGAAAACACTTGTTAAGTTTTTTTCATAAACTCCCCCTTATAACGGTGACTTAACAACGAAAACACTTGTTAAGATTTTCCATAAACTCCACCTTATAACGGTGACTTAACAACGAAAACACTTGTTAAGTTTTTTTTCATAAACTCCACCTTATAAGGGTGACTTAACAACGAAAACGCTTGTTAAGATTTTCCATAAACTCCACCTTATAACGGTGACTTAACAAAGAAAACGCTTGTTAAGATTTTTCATAAACTGCACCTTATAACGGTGACTTAACAACGAAAATGCTTGTTAAGATTTTCCATAAACTCCACCTTATAACGGTGGCTTAACAACGAAAACACTTGTTAAGTTTTTTTTTCATAAACTCCACCTTATAACGGTGACTTAACAACAAAAACGCTTGTTAAGATTTTCCATAAACTCCACCATATAACGGTGACTTAACAACGAAAACACTTGTTAAGTTTTTTTTTCCATAAACTCCACCTTATAACGGTGACTTAACAACGAAAATGCTTGTTAATATTTTCCATAAGTTCATCATGTGCGCTATCTCTTTTCAGGTTGCTCGAGAAAATTCTCCCCCAGTTCTTTCGCCTGTAGGCTCACCCTTCCGAGAACCTGATGTTTCGGAAAATTCTGGTCATGATGATCAAGGTTCCACGACTGGTGCTGCAGCCGAGAGCGAGTCTGGGTGCGAACTGCCTCTTCCTGACCTGGCTCCTCACGCGTTCTGCCAAATGGTGCTTCGGCAGTCTCCTCAAATGCCTGTCAACCACCGCTTGGTGATCGAACAACTGGTGAATCGTCACCCTGAGACCTTCACACCAGATTTCCTGTGCTCCAATATTCACGTGATGAGTCACAGACTTCAAGGCATGGCGATCGTTGTTGCTAAAATTGCCAGTACCCCTACTACAAGTGTTACCAGATCCCTTCTTAACCAATTTCTGGGTTTTCTGAGGGATTTAGGGCGTGATGGTTTCCGTTTTGACTGGATTATAACGTATCTGAAGACTTTGAAGAACCAGCAACTGATCGACCATAGGGAAGTGTTACGAAAGCACCAGGAGGACCAGCAAGCTGAGGAAGCTAGGTTGGTCGTATTGGCACCCCTTTTGAAAGCAGTGGATCAAGAGGTAAAGGATGCCGAAGAAGCTTTGTGCCTGGTCAAACTGAAGCGCGAGAGACTCCTGATCGAACGTACACAAGTGAAAATGAGGCCGAAGGTTTCTATTAACGCCCAACGGTCTTTCACAACAGCTTCTTCGGGCCTTCTTGGAGATTTTTTCTCTTCCTCAGATTTATCGTTTCTTTTAGACTAGTTGCCTCTTGTGTACAGATCCTCCATCTATGTAATTCTTGGGCGATAGCTCCCAAAATAAATTTTTTTGTAATGCTCTATTGTTTATGAATGAAGAATATGTTCTTTTCAATCCCTTCGTGTGTTGTGATTGTTGTTGTATGCTATAGAGTTTTGTATTTCTGCAATTCCTCCATTATGCTAAAAAATGTCACCCAAAACTTATATATTTATAACAATAGCTAGTCATAACATCAATTCAAACTTGGTTGTTTACACATGATAAACCTTCAGCCACTTATTTTTAATCTTAAATGGCTTGTCTTCCTCTAACTTCAAAATTAAACAATAACCCGAGTCATGGGCTTCCTTGACAACAAAAGGTCCCTCCCAATTAGCTGCAAACTTTGGTAGAGGAAGCCCTCTGATGTGTTTCACTGCCGCTTTCAATACGAGGTCTCCCTTCACGAATTTCCTTGGTCTCACCAAGTTATCATACGCCTTTGAAAGTTGCTTCGTATATATTTGGAAGTTTTGCATTGAATTGTCTCTGTGTTCATCCAACGCTTCTAACTGTACATGTCTACTTTGAGGAAGCATGCTACTTCGCAAAGCATAACGAGCAGAGGGAACTTTCAATTCTACTGGGAGGATTGCTTCGGCCCCATAAATAAGAGAGAACGGCGTGTATCCCGTGGGTTTTCGCTTGGTCGTTCGATAGGCCCATAAGACAGCTGGTATCTTGTCATCCCACGCGCCCTGGAAAGTCTTCCATCATTTTGGCCAAAATGTTAACCAAGGTTTTGTTAGTTGCTTCGGCCTGACCATTTCCCTTTGGGTATGCCACCGTTGAAGTGTGATGAACAATGGAGTACTTGTCCGTGAGCATTGTTACTTCGAAATTGACGAAGGGGGTCCCATTATCCGAGAGAATAACTTTTGGGATCCCAAAATGGCAAATGATGTATTCTCTGATGAAGTTGTTCACCACCCCAGTCGTTGCCCGTCTGAGTGGTTTCGACTCGGCCCATTTTGTGAAACATTCTGTTGCTACTAGTATCCATATCTTGCCTCTCGAAGAGGGGTGTATTGCCCCCACTAGGTCGAACGCCCAAGTATGAAATGGATAGGGTGTTGATAGAGAGTGCAAGTCTACCAATGGGGCATGGAACATATTCCCATGAAGTTGACAAGCTTTACATTTTCAAACGAACTCCGCAGAGTCTTTCTCCATCGTTGGCCAATAATACCCCAATGTCATCAACTGATCATACAGCTTGGCTCCTCCTATATGTGATGGATCGTGCGCCTGTTTGAGGACCTCCACCGCTTCTTCCTTCGTGACACATCGCAAGGTCCTGTTAAAGTACCCCTTTCGATAAAGCTGCCCCCTGGACGTAGAACCTTGGAGCCCTTAGCCTCAGACCCATTGCATCTATTTTCTCCCTTGGGACAACCCCCTCCTGAATAAAGTCGATGCAGGGCTGCCTCCAGTCCGTTTGAGCTTCAATGAAATGGCACTCAGCTGCCTCAAAGAATAGGTGACACTTATTGCACTTCCGTTGTAGCACTGTCGCATCTTGCTTCATTCTAGGCCAGAAATACCCCACCCTTTGAATTCTCCTATATAGAGGTATCTCAGTCGTTTCGCAGTGCTCCTTATGCGTTTTCCTTAATATTTGCTCGGTCTCCTCTGGGCTGACACATCTTGACAACCATCCTCCTGTATTTCTAAAATAGAGATTTCCCTGGCATGTAAATTATTGGGCCAACTCTCTTAGCCCCATCGCCCCCTCACCAGACTCCAGTTGCTTCTTAATATCTCTTCTCCATCCCACCTCTTCCTCCATCGGTAGTATTTACTGTACTACCGAAGGAGCTGTTCTTCGTTGGATCACAACTGTAGTCTTATTGGTTTTCATTATCATCTTCTGGGTAATAGTGTCATAGGCGTCTGTATGGTGGTTCATCATTCTGGGATGTCTCCTGATCTTCGTCCGATGGAACTGGTTGAGGAGCCTTTGAATGATTGCTCTATAGGGCGCCAGGATCATGTGTTTCATCGCATATTCTCCGTTTACCTGCTAAATTACTAAGTTCGAGTCACCCTTAATGCAGAGTGAACGAATTCCCCTCCGAATAGCCTCTAGAAGCCCTAGTACCAACGCCTCGTTATTAGAGCAAGGGAAATCTAGTTTGTAGGAAAGGAAAATATCTTCCATCCCTTTTAAAAGAATAACCCCTGCTCCTCCCTTCTTTTCCGCCAAAGATCCATCGAACCGTATCGTCCATTCCTCATCAGTTACACCCAGGTAATTGGCCTGCAAATCATCTCCTGGAATGTCTTCCCTAGGTGGCTCGAAGGTTCCTGAAGGGAAGATGGCCAACAGGTCAGCATACGCCTGGCTTTTGATTGTGTGAGGGACCACACATTTTAAGTCATATTCAGAGAGAATAAGGAACCATCTAGCTGCCCTGCCAATCAATATGGTCTTTGCGAGCAAATACCTAATTGGGTCGCATCTAGTTACAATATGAATGGTGAAAGACATCATATAATGCCTAAGTTTTTGTGCTACAAAGACCAAGACTAAACAATGCCTTTCTAAGCTACTATATCTAATTTTTGGCCCATATATAATTCTGCTGAGGTAGTAAACCGATCGTTCTTTCCCGTCCACTTCTTGTGCTAGTAGAGCTCCAACGGACCTCGTGGTGGATGTAAGGTATAGCTGCAACGGAGCTCCTGCCTGGGGAGGAACCATGATTTGTTGTGATACAAGCAGTTTCTTCAACCCCACAAGGGACTCCTGGTGAACCTCTTCCCACCTGAATTTCGTGTTCCTTCGTAGCAGCTGCATCAATGGGTGTGTTATTTCAGCCAATCCAGGCACAAATCTCCTAAGGTAGGAGACTTTATTGAGGAAACTTTTTATCTCCTTTGCCGTTATTGGATATGGCATCTCCAAGATTGCCCGCTGTTTATTCTGGTCCATCTGTACCCCTTGCCGATTAACCATGAAGCCTAAAAACTTACCACTTGTTACTCCGAAGACACACTTTAATGGGTTCATCCTCAACTTGTATCTCCTGCACCGAGCAAACAGCTTCCTTAAATCGTTCAGATGGGACTCTTCCTTCTTCGATTTGATGACCAAGTCGTCTACGTAGAATTCCACAAATTTGTGGAAGAAGTCATGAAAAATGGCCATCATCGTTCTTTGGTACGTAGCTCCGGCGTTCTTGAGTCCAAACGGCATTACTTTGTACATGAAGTTTCCCAACGGAGTTCTGAATGTTGTTTTCTCAGCATCAGAGGGGTCCATCTTGATCTGGTTGTATCCCACATATCCATCCATGAAGATATACATCTCATGACCAGCCGTGGCATCTATCAAATTGTCGATGGAGGGTAGGGGAAACTCATCCTTGGGGCAAGCCCTATTCAAGTCTCTGAAGTCCACGTAGATCTATATTTGGTTTTTGTCTTTCTTCCCTACTGGCACAATGCTGGATAGCTAGAGGGGATGTTGTATTGTCTTGATAAATCCTGTTGTCAGTAAGCGTTGGACCTCTTCTTCAATCTTTAAATCTAGTTCAGGCTTGTAAGTTCTTGTTGCCTGCTTCACCGGAATAGCTGAAGGCATCACGTTCAGCTTGTGGCAGCTCACTTCCCCATCCAGCCCTTCCATTTCAATGTACTTCCATGCGAAGACATCTATGAATTCCCGAATCAGGTCAACCAAGGTTTCTCGTTTCTCCTTATTAAGATCTTTCGAGATAAAGATAGGCCTTGGATCTTCCCCTTCTCTTTCCAGGTTTAGCTTCTCCAACTCTTGTGCCTGGGGCCTTGGTTGGTCTACCATGTAGTCTAGTTCTTCGACGACATCTTATACGAACTCTTGTATGTTGGAGTTGTCTATCACCATACACTGCCCCTGTTGATCTACTAAAAAACACTCATATATTGGGTCAACCTCATTTTTAGTCTTTCGGCTACCCGCTCACACCATTGTAAGTGGTACACCACTTTTCCCTCTTCAGTGATAATTTTCTTGCATTGCCTGCTGGTAGTTGTTGCCACGGCCTTTCTCTTCCTTTCTCTGGAAGCCTCAGCGATTCTTTCCCCTAAAAAATGACTCAACACGCTTTGTCGTTGGACCTCATGCTCCACTGGGTCTGTTCTAGGCCTCATCTTGTCTTTGAGCTGGGGCGAGATGTTTTGGGGTCGAAGGACCGCCCGATATGTTTCCTCGATCCTCCCCCCTTCGCCATCCTCATTTAAAGGTCCCATTCTTTCTCTAATCGAGGGGACCCATGCTCCCTCCATTCTCCTTGTTAGAACCCTCACGTCTTCTTCGAGCTCTGAATAAAAGGCTGCATCGACTAAGTGTGCTTCTTCGATAGCGAAAGACCTCTTAGTTCCCCTAATAGTCACTTATGTCCCCTTGATATTCGCCTTATCACATTGATGGTAAGTTGAGGGAACTAACCCTTGGTTGTGCATCCATACTCTCCCTATTAACAAATGATCGGAAGTTGCGCTTTCGATTACATGGAACTTGATATGGGAACTCAGATTTCCCATCACTATCCCCACGTTCACATACCCGATGGATTTGGAAGATTGATTATCGTAGCCCGAGATTGCCAAGGGCATGGGAACAAACTTTTCTTCCAGAATATTAGCCACGTGGAAGGAGTTGATTGGCATAATATTGATGGAAGAACCCCCATCCATAAAAGTTCTTGTAAAGCTAACCCCGTTAACACTAGTGGTTACATACAGGGGCCTATTATGGGGGAACCTTGCAACTCTATCCGCATCGCCGAAAGTTACCTCTGATAGGAACTTCTTTACCAGCCTAGCCATGGGTCCCCTCCATCTCAGCGAGGGGACTGCGTTTCTCCTTGGAATATCTAAGATCGCCTGAGTTATCTCCGTTCTGCTCTCTTTTGGGATTCCCACTTGGTCGAAGAACCAAGTGAACTTTGGAGATTTTGAAACTGCTCTATATTCTACGACTGGGTCCGTTTCCTCACCCTCAACGCTGTAGGCGTCTTCTACGTCCCTAGCACTTGCTTCATCATAAGCTAGAACTACGTTATCCATTCCCCTGGTGCAATGCTCCAGTGCCTCATCGAACTCCATCATCGTTGCCCCTCCCCGCTCCCATTCTGCCTCCTTATCATGGGCCGTTACCAGATTGGCCCCATGTGCCGGGAGTGGGTTATTGTTAATGTTCTGCGGGGGGATTTGCAATGTCCCCGCCTTCATGTACTTGTCGATGATCCTTCGCAACGTGAAGCATCTTTCTGTTGGATGCTGGACCTTTCGATAAACCTGACAATATTTGGGATCAACCCTAGTTGTCGCGTCGGGCTCTTCCGCCGGAACACCCTTTGGTTCGTAAACCGTTCCGCCTTGGACCATTGCGTTATAGCAACTCACAGCCTCCTCCACCGTACAAGGTAATGGTGTCAGGTCTTCTCTATCTCTTCCGAACTTTCTTTTGTTGTCCTTCCCCGGCGCCTTGCCCCCATCTTCTCTCTCTACATATCCCACCCGTGGGGCCTGAGGCCTTCCTCCCAGGGGTTGTATCGGCTGTCTGAACACCATGGGAGCCACTACCGAGCTAGGTCGCACCACCAAAGAGATGTTTCTTGCGGATTTTAAGAATGCTGAAAATGTCCCCTCGCGTTTCTCATTGATTAGGTGGCAGATATACTCAGGAAGTAGTCCCTCGGCACAAATCTGCAGTAACCTGGCCTCCTTAGCTTCTTCCCTTACATCGAGGGACCTTTCCCTAATTTTTCGAATATAGGCCACTACTTCTTCTCCTGGTCTCTGCCTCTCCTTGCCAAGTTGGGTTAGGGTGAACTCATCCTCGGCCAAGAAGAACTTTCGGACAAACAATACATGCATCTCCTCCCACGTAGAGACACTATTGGGAGGCAGATGAGAGTACCAAGTGTATGCTTTATCAGTCAGGGATTTGGAGAACTCCCTCAATCTAAGATTTTTGTCATTGCAGTGCGCTCCTAAATGTTCAACGAAACACTTAATGTGTTCCTTTGGGTTCCCACCCTTCCCTGAGTATTTTTCAAAGGTAGGGGGAATATAGTCCTTCGGGTAGGGCTCGTCGTTGTATTCCTGGGGGTAAGGTGTTCGGAAGTCGTCGTAGATCGACGCCACCTCGCCCACAGCCTGCGAGGAAGCCTGCATGTACTTCAGCATTTCCCTCTGCATCTCTTTTCTCATTTCTTCCATGGGCGAGGCCACTGGGGCCACCTGCAGTGGGGGAGAGGGCTGAGCGCTCATTGCAACCGAAACGAACGTTACCGGTGGTGCCGTTGAACCTCCTGAGGTGCCCACTGCCGGGTTCACCCCAGAAGATACACCCGCTGGGATCGTTGGGGCTACTCCTGGTGTTACGAAAGTGTTAGCCTCTAACCCTCCCAGCATAGTTGAAGCCACCGGAGTTTGTAAGAACTCGTGAAACTTGCTCATGAGGAGGGCAATCTGAGCGGGTCCCAACCCCGTGATAGCGGGAGGTTGGGCCTCCCCTGGGATGCCTAACGTTGCTGGCGCCAAAGGTACCTCTACTCGAGGAACCCCATCTCTTAGGGCCTCTTGCTCTCTCACAGACTGTTCTTCATTATGCTGAATGTCATCGAAATTGAGTCTTCGAGTAGCATTATCTTGCGCCATACTCCTTATCTAGAAGGATGCCACCCCAGCGGAGTCGCCAAATGTAGGAGGGTACTTTAGATTATATATGGAGGCGTAACCCCTATTGAGTATGGTAATGACAAGTTAATTGGCCAAAGCTTTGGATTAATGATGGAACACATAAACATGAACCCAATGAAGATAGACTCAGCTTAAACTCACAAAGCTCTCGTGTCTAACTCAGGAAATAGTAATGAACTTTAGAAGTAACCTAGCTAGAGGGAGAGAGAAGTAAGCACCCTAGATACACCTTGGTAGGCAGGTAAAACCACACCAGATACCCTCAGGAATCTCTGTCGAATATTGAAAGCTTTATAATAAATGACAAGGGTGAGTGAGTAAACTCTCTGGTTTGCAATAACTCTCTCTAGTATATATTCTCTCTCGCAATAACTTCTGAACTCTCCAAAAGTCCCCCTCTTCCTCAAAGGTGGTTGGGGTCCTTAAATAGCCCCCCACACCACCCCCGAGGCAACTCAGTCATTAAAACTATGAAAGACATCCCTCATACTTTATGTCACAACACTAAATACCTGATGCACTAGCTGTCTCCACGTCATAAACATTAAATGCCAAGACATGCCTTTTTGCCTAACCACCGCGTATCAGGGGAATGTTGTCGCAGAGGTGGCTTACCAACTTCCTGACAGCCCCAAATACCACGGTGGTTTACTCAAGTGCATGTCTGACATTGTTTAAATGGCTAGTGACATCACCCACAATAGATGTGACATTAAGTAGAGGGCTGTTTTGTCCATAACTCAATGCCCGATGGAACTCCAAGCTGCTCCGCTTGAGGTTCCACGATCAGGGTCCTTCGGTGTTTTACCAGGTGTATCTAAGATGGTTAGGACAAGCCCCAACGGTGCCTTACTTCTCAATCCTCCAAACCAAGTCCCTCTAAAGTTCCCACGGTGAGGTCATTCGATAGAGCATGGCCGCTCTCCCAGGCCCTGCCAAGCCTGGTCTCTCGCAAGTACTGTTTGACTTCACACTAAAACTCTTTATTATTCTCGTTACATCATTACAACCGTTATAGCTTACAGTAAATGTAACCAAAGATACAATATGACTAACACAACAAGCTGAAGTATGAGTTGCCACGCTTGAGTTGCCACGCTAAGCTGCCTCTATTGCGTTAATCCTCAAACACTGTTGCTAATTAGGGAATTATTCCTAATCTCAGGATTACCTTCAAGCCCCCTCTACAGTGTGTATTGTGCCTGTATTCTAGAAAAAAATACATATATATGATTAATGTTGGTTTAAGTTTCAAACTAGGGTAAATTTTAATTTAATGAATATTATTGGTTTAATTTTCAAACTAGGGCAAATTTTAATAAAATGAATATTATTGGTTCAAGTTTGGGTAAGAAATATAAAAAAATACCTCTCCATTAAAAAAATACCGGACCATTAAAAAATACAATTTTAGGGATTGTTGGCTTAAATGACAAAAGTAGGTATTCAAAATATAATAAATTAACGGTTGATGATTTATTAGAGCCATTATTTATAGGAATCATATCCATGCCCTCGTACACAATAACTAGTTAATGATTCATTAGAGCCATTATTTATAGGAATCATATTCACGCCCTCGTTCATTATTGTCAAGAAAAATGAGTCACGGTGATAATCGATGGCAACAAGAGTATGAAAGGTTGCAATTGGTCCGCACTCGTACCTCTTTCATTAATGATCCTCATAAAGTGGGTGCTCCGGCTTATTGGTATGGGAATAGGAAAATCAAACAATTTAACTACCTTGTAAACGGCGGAGTTCATTTCCAGCAAGAGTACTTATTCGATCGTATTTTGTTTTCCCTGCCATAATGTTGGGATGGAACTGTACAATATATATACTAGCGGATGCCTGTGCCCGAGGGCACGGTGATAAATTTGTCCCCGTGATAAAACTCAGCCCATAATAATCCGTCATTTTTTAGAAAAAAAAACTTTAAAAAAACTTAATTTTTTTTTTAAATATTTAAAAAAATTATTATTTTTTTAAATATTTTAATAAAAAAAAATAATAAAATAATAATGTATGTATGCATGCAAGCATGCAACACATAAAATGGCATGCATGTTTATCATGCATGTCTTATCATACATAAGTTACTATTCATAACACCATTGTCCCATATATATATATATATATATATATATATATATATCGCGTACATAATTCCGATAGAGCACTGGCCTTGCTTAAGCTATTAGAGAAGGCCGAAAAAAATTCACCCATTATGGATAGAATTACGTACAAAGAGCATTGACGAAGACTATGGTGTCTCACCACATATGCACGTCAAACTCGATCTTGTCAATAGGCTGAAGAGGATGAGATTTTGAGTTCATGTCGCTGACATTTATGCATCCATTATAGATACTCTTCCTCTTAATTGTCCAAGTACAAAAATCTGTAGGTTTTTAAACACAAATCCCGAATGGATGGAGATCAGACACGTTGAACTTTTATTAAAGTTTTACCATAAACAGGTAGATTATAATATATGGGCAAAAAATTTAACTTTTTATTTATATTTTCATATTAAACTCTGAAATTATGCATCTATTATTATAGATACCCATTTAACTTTTATTATTTTTGTAGGTTATATCGGGCGCTAATGGAACCAACGCTCCAACTAAAAATAACCAACAACCACAAGGATAATTCTCATCACTAATTGGTAAGAAATACTCAACTCCACCAACTGTTCACTCCCCTAATCCACAAACTGTTCACTCCCCTACTCCGAGTTGCAGTAGGCAAGGTACACCTCCCACTAATCCAACAGACACGCCCAATGCTCCTGAAACTTCGGGTCAGTTGAGAAGAAGCCCATTGGTTTCTCTCTTTGGGAGAATAATCCCATGGGGGATAAGAATCACGTTCAACAGTTTAAACCCCAGTGTTTGTCCTTGTAAAAAATGAATGTGGGAGTGGGAGGAACTGACAATTGGAACCTCATAGATAAAGCTATTAAAAATGACATCTACGAGAAACTCAGCAAACGATTTTCATTTTCCTCCAACTTAAAAAATAAGGTGGTTTCTCGGGTTGCTGAACAACTCCGAACATATCAGAGAAACCTTAGGCACACGCATTTCTCTAAGGGAGCATCAAACTCTGAAATATTGGTTCCCAAAGACAAATTCCCTTCAAACGTTGAGATGCCAGTATCTTAATGGAATAGTTTTCTGGAGAATTAGGCGGAGGACTTCAAAATGCTGCAAAGGGAGAAAGACAAGCAGAATAGGGCCAAAAAAACTGATGTCCATCGGCTTAGCTCGAAATCTTATAAAGATTTGAATATCGAGTGGACGATCGTTATGAAAGGTATCCCGAATGAAGGAAAGGCATCGAGTAGAGATAACTTGTACGTGCATGCTAAACGGGACAAAGATAATAAATTCCCTCCTCACTTGGCCAAGTTTCTAGAACCAATAGAGTCTATTAGTAGTGAGTAAGATTCAAGCCCGATCGAGGATATTGACAATGATGCCATCGCAAAAACCTTTTGGAAAGACCACATAGGGAGGACGAGAGGTTTGGGTCGCATATGTCAAAAATAAGATTCAAAGACACCGCACCTCTTGTGGACGAGCTTTCTTCTGTTAATAAGCGTTTCGCATCTAGCGATGATCGTCAATCTAGGACTGAAGGGGATATAATGAGGCTTCGAAATGAATTGGGAGGTGTGAATGATAAACTTGCACAGATTGTGCCTCTTTTAACCGGTCATATTCCCCTGCGGCCCCCAATGCATATCGGTATCCCTCCACAGATGCTAGGGATTCCTAAAAACTTTCCTCATTCTCCATTTCCCCCACACATTCTGGTTCCTCCTTCAACATTACCTTTTCTTAGTGACTCAGCATGCCACAGGTCTTGGATCATCGTCAACAATTTACGATGACTATGGAAAGAAATACTCTATACAGGACCTGAGAGATAAATTTATCGTTGGGTTCTACACGCTCATGTCCACTGTCGTAGGAACTTTAGTACATAATAGATCTTTGCAGTAGGGTGAGTGTCAAATCGTGGTTGATACAGTATATGAGGTTTATGAAACTTTTCCAGCGCACGTCAACAGTGGAGAAGGGATTTTTTTGAAAAATCTATGTAGACTCTATTACCACTTGGCTAGTTTATCGCTTGATGAAGATGTAGTAATATTTTTCTTAGGTTGTAATAATATTAGTAGACAAATTTATTTAATTTGAGTTTAAGTGGTTTTGTAGTATCGTTGATTGGCGTGTTCTTGTATTTAAGTTATTGCATAGTTTGATTGATTGGTCCGTTATTGACTATATTAGTGCTTTGCTTTGATACTATATTAGTGCTTTACTATGAAATATGATATTTATGCAACATGATATTTATTTTATCATGTTAACACAGGACTGTAATTTGAAGATTATTAAATGAATTTTCCACAATATAAAGAGTGGAGGGGGGGGGGGGGGACTGACCGAATATCTAATAGTTATGGTAAAGGCGTTTAAGAATTTATTAGATACACTTTTAAGAATCTTAAAAGTGAAAAGATTCCGTGTTCGTGCACCCATTGTATAAAAACGAAAAATATTAATCTTTAGAAGATGTTGAGTTACATTTTATAATGTGGGGAATTTGTCAAGATTATAACAAGTGGACATACCATGGTGAAAAACATGTACCTTATTGATGATGTTGGAAATAGCACCGCTCTTTAAGGTATTTGTGAGCTCAATTCAATGTTAATAATGGCAATATAAGGGTTTATGCACACGATAGAAGGAGGTGAGGAGAAGAGGATTCACACCGGAATATAAGTGGTTCAGCCAATTAGGCCTACGTCCACTCTGCAAGTGTATGATGTGTATCACTGTATGAGGGCTCTAATGGCCATAGGTACAATCTCTCAAGCTTTCTCTCTCTACTGTATATTTGAATAGAGCTTCAGCTTTGGTTGCTAATTTCGGATCCCCCTTAAGAAGGAGAAGACAAGTATATATAGTACTTGGGAGGTGTAGTGTACCCCCATGTATGCAATGAGCATGTGTGTGTTGATCTAGCCAATGCGATGAAGACATCTGTCCCTATCACATGTAGAGAATGATGATGAAATATTCCCCCCACGTGGGGGGAATGATTTGTTATAACTGATTTGTGTCCACGTGTCCTTATCCACACATATGCCAATAAGAGCTCGGCCATCTGAGCTTGGTCACAACCTCGGCCTGGAAGAGTCCGAGGTTGGTAAGGTCTAGCTGTTTATTCAATTCGAGATGGTACATAATGGTCTCGGCTTATGTGAAGCCGAGGTAAGGTAAGTGAAGGCAAAAGGTCGGCCTAGGACGAGGTTAAGCTGGAACATGTGAGGAATATCGGCTGATTCCCTACTCAAGTTGTCCTTGATGGAGGTTAAGTTTCTGTAACCCTGGCCTACTCCTAGCCGAGGTTGTCAGTCCCTGAATGACCTGATGAATAACTATTCCATTTGTCGTGAGGACTTCTCCTGATGAGGTTGGTTAACCTCGACCATGGCCGACCTTGCCATGACCGAGGCTATTGGTCATTGACCCATGGCCCTTCCAACGTCGGCCATATCCTTGGCCGAGGTTGATGTCTCAGAGCCGAGGTGGTGCATTTGAGGCATATCACTTATGTTCCCGAAGAAATACCGGTAACCGACCACGTAATATAATACCAACGAGTGGAAGTGGTAAATGATTCTCCAACACATCGTCCATTAACCGACCTAATTGACGATGCTTACGAAGTCCACCACAACCAAAACCACCAACCTATAGAGACAGATAATGCGCACAATGAATAATTTGATACTGAACTACCAGGAGACCGAGAATATATACGGTTGAAAGTCAATGCGACTAGACCGTTATATAAATATTGCGATGAACATCATTCGGTATTATATGCATTGATTGGTTTGCATAACTTGAAGAGTCAATTTGGCTTGTCTGGGAACAGCTTAATCGAAATTCTTAAGTGGGTTAAAGAAATTCTCCCAAAAGAGAACACGTTACTAGGGAATTATCTTATCATGAAGAAGAGAATGAAGGGTTTGTGATTGAAATAAAAATATATTCATGCATGCAAGTATGATTGCATATTGTATCGCAACAAACACGGAGACAAAGATGAATGTCCAGTATGCGATGAGCCTAGATATGTCGTTTATGAGAAGGTAAATGATAAACTTGCAAAATATAAAAATAGCTCGCAAGTCCCACAAAAAGTTTTGAAGTATTTTGCACTTGGGCCACGGTTAAAATTATTTTTTAGTGTACCGTGGATAGAAGAGGCCATAACATGGAACGCTCGATGCGATGTGGGTGGGAATATGATCGATGCGTCATCAGATTGATTCACTCGTTTGGAAAATTTTAAATGCACGACACCTTGAATTTGAAAAAGAACCACACAACGTTTGTCTTGCAATATCAACTAATGGGTTTAAACCTTTTGATAATTTAAGTAGTAGTCAAAGTCATTGGCCAGTTCTAATGGCACCTTTAAGTCTCCCTCCAACACTGTGCATGACAAAGGAGTTCACATTATTATCTTTATTGATACCCGGGCCGAAGGCTTTGGGTGATGATATTGATATATTATTAGCCCCATTAATCGAAGAGATTAATGAGTTATGGGATAAATGCATGACGGCGTTCGACTCTCATAAGGGTGAATAGTTCACACTTAAAGCAATGGTGATGTAGGCGATCCACGACCTTCCTGCTTATGGCACCTTATCCGATTGTAATGTTCATGGTTATTATGGATTTCCCATATGTGGGGAGGAAACTAAAGCCATTTGGCTACAACATAGTAGTAATATGAGTTACACGGGTCATCATAGATTTATGTCGACTAGTCACCCTTCAGGAATGAAAAGTCTAACTTTTATCCTATTGGTCATGAGCGTCGGATGCAACCTGCTCTTCTTTCTGTTCAGCAGATTGAGGAGAAGGTTGCGGCTACGACTGTGGGGAATAGGTACATAGGCAAACACCCCAAGTTTGTAAACTTGAAGCGTAAAGCAAGGGGAGATGCTAACGACCCTACTAAAGAAAAACCATGGTCCATGCGATTAATATTTTTTAATTTATCGTATTGTAAAGATCATCATGTAAGGCATGTAATTGATGTGATGCACATAGAGAATAATGTTACAGAACATCTGATAGGAACATGTCTGGGTGGATCTCATTCCAAAGATGGAGAGCGTGATCGACGAGATCTAGAGGATATGAAGCTAAAGAAGAAACTCTGGTTAAAAAATTATCCTATAACAAGAGGAATTTCTACCCTTCCGGATGCTTTTACTTTGACTACTAGTGAGAAGAAGATACTCTTAGAAAATTTGTTCAACTTGAATACTCCAATTGGTTATTCTGGTAATTTACGTAGGGTCGTTAACTACCATGAAAATGACTTAAAACAGTGCAAGTCTCATGACTGGCATGTAATAATCCAATTAATCCCTCTGTTATTTCGGCATTCTTCTCTGCACACAAAGATATTAATCGGGAAATTATGCAAATCAGTTTGTGTTTTACCCTAGTTTGCGCAAAAGTGGTAAACAAAAGGCTTATTATAGCTGCAAAATCAACTTTAGCCGAGGCTGTTTATGTATTAGAGAAATATTTTCCTGCGTTGTTCTTCGATATCATCATCCACTTTCTTGTGCATTTATGCGATGAATCTTTATTATGTGGTCCCGTTAGGTATCATTGGATGTATCCTTTTGAGTGCTTGATGAAAAATTTCAACAATTACATAAAGAATACACAGTATATTGGTGGGTCAATTACTGAAGAATAATTGTGGAATCATCGTTATACGCTAGGGAATATATGACAGAACAAGAAGTGAGGAGGTTAAATCCTGGTAGAGGAGGAGTGATAGAGAAACCTGACGAGTTTGAGGATAAAGTACCATTTGGGAACCCTAAAGAGGTGAAACTCATAAATATACAATACGAGCAAGAAACTCATTATGTCTTCAAATCGCAAGATGAAGTCGAGGAATAGAGAGAATGAGTATCTATTGAATTCTTCTTCTTTGATTATATGTATTTTATATTTTACGATCTAAACTCTACAATTTACCCGTAGGAAGTATGAGAATGAAATTACTTAAAGTCAAAGGAGAAATTGCACGATAACTTATTTTAGGGCAAGGGTATCAAAAGAGGTAAACTTCACATCTTATGTGTGCGGTTATTTATTCGTGTGTGATAAAAGCATGCCTTAATACAAATTCATTAATAAATGCATATTCTAAAAAGAGGTTATGTCTCTTCCAGGCTTGCATGCCTAGCAAAAGGCCCACTTTTCGTGTGAAAGAGTTTAAGAAATTCTGCACCAACGGTTTTGATTTCATTTCATATCCATATGAGGAAATTTTTTTGACACAAAATAGTGGAATTTCAATTTTTTCCTTGACCACCTGTATAGCTAGCAAAAGCGATAATAATCCAAAGAATACGGTGTTAACCTATTATGGGATAGTCTAACAAATCCTAGAACTTGATTACTTAGATTTCACAGAAACCGTATTCTACTATGATTGGGTAAAGGTGGAGGATACTACAAATGCTTGCAAAGTTGATCCTGACTCCAAACTTATTATAGTAGAATTATCAAAGCTGAGGAGTAAAGATCGCATAGTCGACGGGCCTTTTATTTATGCCTTTCAGAATGTAAAGAAGGTGTTCTACTCCAAGTGCGTAAACGATGACAATTGATCTATTGTTGTGCATACACCAAAGGGTATGACTCTTGAAGTTGATGCATTGAAGGCTACAAAAGAGTACCAGTCATCTCTTGATGACAACCCTAATTTGAAGGATCTTTTAGTTGATTTAGAGGAAGATTGAGTATCAAAATATTATGTTAACCTTGTCAATCTTATTTGTATCCTATTTTGATATTGACATTGTATTAGTGCTTTACTTTGATGTGTGAATGTTTAGTTACTTTCACGAATGTTTAATATGATTTATGTAAGTTAACTTTGGATAATATGTTATGCTCAGTCTAATATTTAGTTACTTTCATAAGACACTCTGTTTGAGAATAGAGTCATTTGAGTTTGTGATTGGATCAAATTGACCCAGCTCAATTTTCATATGTTCATATACATATACATTTGTTGATGAGTTTCATTCATGCAATGTTCATAAAATGAAGTTAAATTAGCTTTATTTTATAAATATTGTATTAAAGAAACTAGTCAACAAATGTACATGTAAAAGAATGCGTTCGGGGCTCCAGGATCAATTTGGTCCAATCCCGCATTCAGAAGACTTTATTTAATGGCCTTGTTGGATCGCAGGAATGAGGTACTCTTTACTTTAACTGAAGTAGTAATATAAATGATATGCATTATCTTATAAATATATTAGATATATGGGATAATTATTGGTTTTGTTTGGTTTGGTCGTTGGATAATTATTGGTTGTTGGCTTGTTGTTGGATAGTATGTTAGAAGGAGTACGAGATAATTATTAGTTTTGTTTGGTTTGGCTATTGGATAATAATTAGTTGTTAGCTTTTTGTTGGACAGTATGTTAGAAGGAGTACGGGATAATGATTGGTTTTGTTTGGTTCGGATATTGTATAATTATTGGTTGTTGGCTTGTTGTTGGATAGTATGTTAGAAGGATTATGGGATAATGCTTTAGGTTTTTTCCCCTCTAACGACATGTTTTTAAACCTAATTCTAAATATTTTTAAATTATTGTCATATTCTCAAATCGGGGGTCCCTTGACCACGCGGTCAGTTCTTACGAGTTATGTTGGTCTCGTGCGAGGTGTTCAAACTTCTTTAGGGGTTATAGGGTGGGCGTTAAGGGGTTTCCCCTCTAACGGCATGATTTCAAGCCTAAATGTGGATTTTCTCAAATTATCGTCATATTCACAAACCGTGGGTCCCCTTAGCGCCCCCAAACATCCTCGTGAGTGGCGATAACACATTGTATGGGACCAACGTAGACTGTACGAGCTAACCGTGTGGTCACAGGACCCCCAATTTGAGAGCACGACCCAAAACAGAGAATATCCACACTTAGGCTTGAAAACGTAGCATCGGGGGGTGAAACCCCTTAGTGCCTCCCAAACGACCCTGTGAGCATTGCTAACACTCGAACAGGACCAACGTAGCCCGTACGAATCGACCACATGGTCACGAGACCCCCGGTTTGAGAGCACGACCCAAAACAGAGAATATCCACACTTAGTCTTAAAAACATGCCATCGGAGGGCGAAACCCCTTAGCTCCCCCCAAACGACCCAGTGAGCAGCGCCAATACCTCACACAGGATCAACGTAGCCCGTATGAACCAATTGGGACCTCCGGTTTGAGATCACGACCCATATTTCAGAATTCCTACACGGGTCACGGGATCGCGTGGTCACGAGACTGCTCGATTTGAGAGCACATGACCCCCTCAAGGTCACCCAAGGAGCACTTGCAACAACTGAACGATTAGCCTCCCAATTTGAGGATTTTTTTTATTATTATTAAAACCGTTCATGGCCTAAAGCCGTGATAATATTTTATGCACGATAATTATAGTCACGGCCCAAAGACGTAATAATATTATCTTTATTGTAAGCATGGTCACGGCCCATAGCCGTGATAATATCGTATGTACAGTAAGTTTGGTCATGGACTTAATCCGTGATAAAGACGGATCGCACAGAGAACTGGTCACGGTTCAAAGTCATAACCGCATGGTCTTTAATCGTGAAGTGGTCACGGATTTGGGCCGTGACCACACATACAATTAGGGTCAGGGCTATGGGTTGTGACCACATATACAATTAGGATTAGGGCTATGGGCCGTGACCACATTTGTGACTATGGGAAATTCGTGACCATGCTCTGGGTCAGGGATTTAGGACATGACCACCGAAATTGGTCGCGCCCGATTTAGTCAAGGACCAAATCCGCGACCCACCCTTCCTGGTCAGGGATAAAGTCCGTGACCAGTAACCCAATTTTGGTGTAGTGTAAAAGATATGTTGTAGAACCCTCCATATAGATACAAATGCAATAATATCATTCTAGGGATTGAATTGTAGAACAACTTCTTAAAACTCGAAAGTCTATGAAATTAGGTGACTTATGAATCATTTAAAACTTAAACCGTCATCTTAAAACTATTTAGTGTTGTTTTGGTTTCGAAAATGGCTATTCCGTATGCGATGCCTCGTAGAAAATCTCATTTTTTCATTTTTTTTCTCTGATACGTTTTCTCCAAAAACGACTCTGAAATGTCGAAAAACTGCATTTTAAAATTTTGAGCAAATTTATGGGGTAAATTTTAAGAAATGTTATTTTTGGGTTATTGTTTTATTGGAGGTTGTCTTAATTGATTGATTGCGATTGTTGTTTTATAAATGAATAATGAGCTACAAGGTTATTTTAAAAGGGTTTGAATCACCCCAAGAAGGTGTAAGTCGTTCGAACGAGATTGGTGTGCCATTTGAACAACCCTAGGTTTTAGGTCTTGGAGATAGCTTTTTCGTTACGATTGCGTGGTCACCAACCAAGTATTTTTCTGATTTTTTGAGAAATATTTCTGAGTGCACATAAAGGATAAGACCCTAAAAGATATGATGAAAATATTATGATTAATTCGGGGAGAGTTTAAATAAAAAGAAACGCTAGTTAAGATAAGTCGAATGTATGAGGTTAAAATTAATAATTAATTTCCTTAAATGATCATATAACGATGTTAATTTGGAATGTATCCTAAGCCTAAATGTTTAACGCGGATTGGGATAGTAGGTTAAATGAGATTACTTATCCATATTAGGGGATTTCTTATATATGTACATATAACCCTTATTCACTCTAGTTGACTCCTTATCTATGTACATATAAACCTTATTGAAAAGTTAACAAGAAGCGAATAATTATTAATAATTTGAAAAGTTTAAAGTCTGTGTCAAGAGGACAATATGCTAAGATTATTAAATGTGTGAGTAAGGTTAGTTGGAGAATAACTATACCTATAATGCTTTGAAAATGTTACTTTGTAAAGAACTATGCCTATGTATTTAAAGAGTAATAAATTATGGAGAAAATATGATTTAAGTTCAAAAAATATTTTTATGAGACTTAATATTTAAAAGGAAAATAGTCGTGACATAACGACTTAAAATGAGTTATGGAACAATTGACTTGAATGTTATGGTTAAGCCAAGAAGGCTGTAACTTATATGGATTGAGATACTCTTGGATTAAAGTAGTTATAAAGTAACTACTTATAAATATTAGATGATAATATGTACTATTATGTATTTATGTGGACATACCAGTGGACCATCCTATCGGCACCGTGTACCACACATCAACACACGTGGGATTGATGATATATATATATATCCATTTACAGATTTCAATGTGCCCCCTTTAGTCTGAAGATGTAGACAATATTTAATCATAATAAGGTTTTGCTAATAAAATGATGTGGATAATTAATGACGAAGATGAGTACTAACGAATAATGGGGGTATCCAATTATGAATGAGAATAATAATTTGGTAATCTAAAAGAATGAAACTTAAAGTCTAACAGGATAGACGACAAGGAATATGCATTAAATCATTAAATGGTCTAAAGAGACAGATAAGAGTTATTGAATATTACGACGTAAGAATATACACCTAGTTTATGTAAATTGTGAAATTTATATTTTGACATCTAGTCGGGGATTTGGGGTGTCAGACAAAGGTACCCATTTTTAATTATTGCATAAATAAGGAATTATTCTTTACATCATTGATTAAATCATGGAAGTTACAATTGACATATTTTTATTGAGGATATGAGTAGGACTGTCTCTAGATGAGAGGTGAAGTACTCATTACATGCGAGCGTCGATGGGGAGACGTGAAGTATAAGTTAGTAACAAATTGCATATTTATTGTTGAAGAATCCTTGCACACCTCGGGCTCTGACCCAAATTATAAATGTTTTTCCCCCAAGTATTCGTAATGAGCGAGATAGTAGGACTGACGATGGATCAGACTTGCAGTTGCATTAGACGTAGCGAATTTTTCTCTATTGATATTCTAGTATAGGTTGTACTTCATCTTTTAGTCATTTTATTTCATATCGGGATTTGTACGGGCATAATCCTAAGGGTTGATTTATATCAGTTGTACTTATCTTTACATTATGAAAATTGTATGATGATTTGGTTTTTATTATTCATGAGTTGAATCAGTTTTATTTAGATATATTATTCATTATGGATTTTGATATAAAATAAAGAAACTTTTCATTTCTTCAGTGCTGAGAATGGTATAAATTGTTGATAAGCCCCATCTTCGATGTATCGAGCCTGGCCAGCTTTTAGGTCAGAAAATGGGATTTGTTACAGTTAGTATCCGAGCACGATTCTAGTGTCCTTAGGATCTGTGTCCGATCTTATCGCATTCTGCGTTGCGTCCTTTGATGTAGAGCCCTATAATTACGAATCATTGTATTCTTTTCGATTGGTTACTACCCGTTAGGTCAAAGGGTTAGTTTTGAAGAGAGATCCATAGAGACCTTCGTGTGGGTCACTTGCTCAAATTGTGAGGATTTGGGCAATGTGGTGCATATTAAAATAAAGGAAGACATTTAGAAAATTTGAGGATATGGTAATGTACACTAATACATCAACAGAGGTTAGTTCGTGTAAACTATGACCTACAACGAGATTTGGGCATCGGCTTATAAATAAATTTATTGGAGAAAAAGAAACTAATGATAACATCTGTGGTAAATAAGGTGTTTTACCTACTTTAGAGTAAATGGGATACGTTTGGTTTGATATTAAGACTTAGTGTTCACTTGGGTTTTATTAATACCTTAGAACAGATAGACTTTGTATTTGGGGAGAATACTATACATTGACCATCGTGGGGTGAGGAGGAATATTTTTTCGTTGGTGTATGGATACGTAGACATGTATATTTGGAGATTTATGTTTAATTTAGTCTTATTCGTTATCTATTTCGGAGTATGATATATTTCCCGAGAATGTAAATATAGTTACTTGGGATATGTTAATTTTATCTGGACTGCTATTGTAACAACCCGCGTAATTTTTGGGGTATTTTCGAAATTAAGAGGAAAAATAAATTCTTAGATAAAGTTATTTTTATTGCTCAAATATGTTGGTTATTATTTTTAAAGGCGAGAATTTCAAACGATTTCGAAATCGGAATTAAAATGGAGATTTAATTGGATTTTTATTATTTAGAAGAGTCCTCAAAATATAAAACTCTCTAAGAGTCCTCGGAACATAAAACTCTCTAGTAAAAATAATATTCTTAGAAATCCGACCGTCCGATCAAGCTAAATTTTTGTCAGCAGTCATGTCTCGCCGTTCGCTACAACATATTGAAATTTCAAGCGATTCCAACGGTCTGATCGTCCGAAATAAAATTTTTAGTGTTTGTATCTGATTAGAACTCTTTTCTTAATGAAACTCTTAATCCTTTATATATCAACTAATTCGTGGCTTGGCTTTTCAAATCACTTTTTCTCAAACTTTTCAACTAGAAGACATCTCCAAAATTACTCCCTTTCATATATAAACTACAACCCCAAACTTATTCAAGATTTCAACCTTAGATTAGAAGGCTTATTTGGTGTTTTCTCGAGTATGGGCTCGAACGAGATTTGATTAATTTTCGCGAGAAGAACGTGATGGTGTGATTAGATTTTGAGGCTATAATTATGTGATGATTTTAAGGTATGGGGTTTTACACAATATGCTCCTTAATCTCACGAGTATTATTCTCGTTGTTTTCTTGTGATTATCGACTCATATTTGAATTGATAAATTCATTGGAATCTGGAAATTTTGTTTGGAATCTATTTATGATTCACGCGGTATTATTATTGTGTTGAGCATGTTGTCATGAAGATTTTAATATGGCACGGAGGTTGGGCACCTGTCAATATTTCTTTTTCCGGATATGCTAGAAAAATGCATAGGCGCGGTACGGTGGTGAGGCTTGGTGACCCGGTTAATGTGTTGTTGAGAAATTATATTGATATAATTGTTTATGAGTTTCGCATTTGATTTGAATATTCGTATTCGTATTGTAACGTTTTATTCACCGCTAATATTTGTTGAGCATCTTTCCTGTCGTATTGTGTACTTTCCCATATTTTCTTTTAGTGGCAGGTTAGCGCGGATTTTTGGGCACTTTGGATTTATTTTGGAAGCGTGGATTATTATTGGGATGAATTTTTAATACAAGATGAGAAGACTTGAATTTATTTAGTTTGATGTATAGAGCATTGGAGATTCATTTTAGTGTCGAGATAGATAGTTGTATTTATTCGAGAGAATTGTTGTATTTATTTGAAGAAATTGAGATTAGTGGTTTCTATTTTTATTGTGGGTTTTAGATGCTCTATACCTTGTGAATTGTGGATTAGTTTAGTTTTATCGATAGTAGCGCTTCGATCGCTCCCCTGGGCGGCCGGGGTGTTACAGCTATGAGTTATGATCATGTCTGAAAGACAAGATTGATTAGAATTGGTGTTCACCATAGTCGTGAGGATTATTGTGAAATTTTTTATGGGTAAGCCTAGTTTTGAAGCAATGGATTTCGATGGGAAATTAGGTCGTGTAAGAACCTTTAGAAAATTGAGTATTCTTTGGGAAGGAACATATGAGTGTGGTTTAAAATTTTTAAATAACTCAAGGAGGTAAATGTTTGTGAATAAACTTGAAGTTTTAGGATAAATCAGGCAATGCTCAGGTGGGAGAAATGGTCATTTATGTGGGGAAAAATCATGTGCGAGATGACGTGATGGTATGATTTGGGAAAGTATTGCCTTAACAAGTATAGGCAACAAAGTAGAAGTAAGACTAGTGATAGCTTCAATTATTGAGATTATATATGATCATATCTAATGTTGGTATAGTGACGTAATCATTACAGTGGTAATGGTAGACCTGAGTAGAATGGATATGCCTTTAGAGACATAGAAATGACTAAGTGCCTTATAAAGTAAATACGAGCAGAAAATGTCCTACCTAGATTATGGTAATTGTGATATCGGTCATGGTAGAACGGTTGACTCTAAAGGAGTTTGGTATAACTCTTATAACAGGATAAGTGGTTGGTTTGAAAAATAGCAAATATTGAAATTTGTATGATTAGCACAAATGGTTATTTTTATTTTCCTTTGCCATGGGCTGATGCACCTCGATAACTGACTAAACTGGGTAGTAGTGTATTGGGAGGATTCTTTGTTTGGATTTCACTTGCAAGACATCCCATGCACGAAATTGACAAAAGTCGGGAATTGAGGGAAGTCGGATACTAGGATGATTATTTTTATGTTCGTATGTGGTGGTATACTTGTTGTATGGATATGCTTAGTATTATTTGTACATGTTAGATGTGTATGTGTCATTTATATTTGTTAATAGTACGCGTGTGCATGTATGTAATGTGAAATATATGGGCACCTCAGTGATGTTATGATAAGCATATATGAGCCCTTTCATTTATCTCAGAGGATATGAGTATGGCTTAATTGGTATAAACATAATTTAACGGTGCAAATAAAATATGACTTTATGTTACCTTGAATTTTGAGGACGAAACTCCATTATAAGGGAGGGGGGAAGAGAATGTAATACCCTGTATATTTTTAGAATAAAATAAAATTTAATAAGGATTAAATTAATTCGGTGAAATTAATTAATCTGGGTTGTGAGTAGTTAGACTTAGTATTATTTATAAATTTTAGAATTTGGACTTTAATGATTTGGGATAAATCTAAAAAGGAATTTTATATTGAGTAAAAAAAGTAATTACATGTGTCACGTCATAATTAAAATATATTTTTGGATAAAAATATTCGGGATACACTTTGAGAGGTATTACGGGCTTATTTGGGCATTTTAGACCCTTAGGAATGGTCTTGGGGTATATATATATATATGAGTTGGGTAGTTATCGGGCTAATTAGGTTATGTATTTGGGCTCATTTGGGGGTCCAAAGTTGGGAATTAAAGCCCAACTCGGGAATCAAAGATTAATCTTATTTAATTAGAGTTAAACTACCCATAAGGAGTTAAGTCCAAAAATCCTATCCACAACCACCCAGGAGGAAGAGGAAGGACCACCCTAGGAGGAGGAATAGAGGCTCAGTTACAAATATCAGGCAAGGATTCTCTTGCCATTCTTATTCAAGTTGTACAAATATTATATTAATGTTGATGCCATGCTTAGAATAAGGTTTATTTAAGATAAGTAGAATGTATGAGGTTAAAATTAATAATTAATTTCCTTAAATGATCACATAACGATGTTAATTTGGAATGTGTCCTAAGCCTAGGGGCTAATTCTAAATGGTTAACACCGATTGTGATAGTAGGTTAAGTGAGATTACTTATCCATATTAGGGGATTTCTTATATATGTACATATAACCCTTATTCACTTTAGTTTACTCCTTATATGTGTACATATAAACCTTATGTAAAAGGTAACAAGAAGTGAATAATTGTTAATAATCTGGAATGATTAAAGTTTGAGTCAAGAGGACAACATACTGCGATTATTAAATCTATGGGTAAGGTAAGTTGGGGAATAACTATACCTATAATGTTTTGGAAATGTTACTTTGTAAATAACTATGCCTATGTCATTGAAGAGTAATAAATTATGAAGCAAATATGATTTGAGTCCAAAACGTATTTTTAAGAGACTTAATATTTAATCGAAAAGTAGTCGTAAGATAACGACTTAAAGTAGGTATAGAGTAACTACTTATACATATTGGATGATAATATGTACTATTATGTATTTATGTGGACATACCAGTGGACCGTCCTATCGGGTCGGGGGTTCGCACATTCAGACCGCGTACCACACATCAGCACATGTGAGCTTGACAATTTGTAGGTCATATAGGTACTACATGGAGGCTACACCCACGAGAGGTAGGTGTTGGAGATGACCGTTATTGTATCACCGCTGGGTATGGACCGTGTACAAGTGTCCTCCGTAAGGACCGCCCCTAACTTGTGTGTGTTTTGTGATGTTTAATTAGGCTAAGGGATTCCTCCGTACTTATCGATAGAGCACGAACGAGACACCAACGGTAGATGCCTTTATGTATCACACACACACACACACACACACACACCTGTGTGTGTGTGTGTGTGTGGAAATGTGCCCCTTTTAGTCTAAAGACGTACACAGTGTTTAATAATAATAAGGTTGGGCTAATAAAATGATGTGGATAATTAACGACGAAGATGAGTACGAACAAATAATGTGTAGCCAATTAAAACGAGAATAATAATTTGGTAATCTCAGAGAATGAAACATAAAGTCTAACGGGATAGACGACATGGAATATGCATTAAATTACTAAATGGTCTGAAGAGACAGACAAGAGTTATAGAATATTATGACGTAAGAATATGCACCTAGTTTATGTAAATTGTGAAATTTATATTATGACATCTAGTCTGGGATTTGGGGTGTCAAACTTGGGTACCCACTTTTAGTTATTGCATAGTTGAATGGATTATTCTTTAGATGACCGATTAATGGAAGTTACAATTGAGATTTTTTTATTGAGGATACCAGTAGGAAGGCTTCTAGATGAGAGGTAAGGTACTCATTACAAGTGAGCGTTAATGGGGACATGTGAAGTATAAGTTAGTAACAAATTGTATATTTACTGATGAAGAATCCTTGAACACCTCGGGTTCTAACCCAAATTATAAATGTTTTTCCCCCTAAGTATTCTTAATGATAGGGATAGCAAAACTGACGATGGATTAAACTTGCAGTGTCATTAGACGTAGCGAATTTCGCTCCATTGATTCTATTATAGGTTTTACTTCACCTTTTTGTCATTTTATTATATATTGGGATTCGTACGGGCATAAGCCCAAGGGTTTATTTATATCAGTTTTACTTAGCTTTACATTATGGAAATTTATGATGATTTAGTTTTTATTATTCATGCGTTAAATTAGTTTTATTCAGATGGAAAGATCAAAGGCCAATAGGAATTTTTAGCAGAGAAGGATTTTCTCTCTCTCTCAACAATGGCAGCTGATCCCCCCAAACCCCCTAACATAGATCAAAATTTTGCCAAAAGTTTTGCTTCTCTTCATTTATGAATTCCCATCCTATTGGTTCATGAATTCTTCTGTTATATCTACATTATTTCACTTCCCCCAGTTACCTTGAATATGAAATATGCGAGATTAGGCAAAACTAAATTTCAGTGAAATTCTATACAGAACCCATTAGAGCCCATATTTTGATTGCGACGCATCAGCTAATGTTGAGATCATGAATGTTTAGCTGCACTACAGTTAGAAAAAGGAGTCTGACAGTTAATAAGGCAGTATTTTCATATTGTTGGCCTTCATAACCTTGTTGAATTAAAATGCTCATGAAAATTCCCACCATCGTAGGAATGACAATTCATATTTTCTAAATGTATGTAAATCTATACATAGGATAATGCATATCACTCTGGAGATTCTGTGATATATGATATAATAATATAAGGCAAAGATATTAACATTATTGTGCACTGAGTCTATCAAAGATACATCAAACACACATTCCAATGAAAGCTTATAAGTTATGTGAATTAGTAATTTATATGTTGATATACAATTTATGTTCTTTACTAATTTATATGTTATTATGGACATTCATTTTTTTCTTCAATGAAAGCTTCTTCTTCTTATTAGCCATGCCGTTTATATCCTCTCTTGGTGTATGTTGTCCAAGTTTTGATGTGTTCATGGATTTTGAGCACAAAGGGAGGGTCATTAAGGATATGGTCCTCTCATCTTAGTTATTTCCTCTTGGGGTATCACAGCATCCTCTAACATTGTCAATCTCGCTGAAGGTCATCAAATACCAAATTTCTACCGGGAGAAAAGTTATTCTTTGAGGTGATAGAATCTTTCCAAATGCTTATGTTCATGTATCTAATTTAGAGCAGTATGTGAGTCAAAGCATGAATCAAATCAGCATACCAATCTCTAGCGTTTCTAACATTACCCTAATACCATGCTTGGATTTCAAAAACAAGCAGAACAAATGAAGGAGAAAGGAAAAATATACCAAAGTTATGATGAATTCTCTCCTGGATATAGTGTCCAAATGACCACAATGGGTGTGTATGTGTGTGGGAAAGGTCAAGTGCCAATCATACTTCTGAATCACTTAATTTTACCTTCCCTTTTTTATTCTCCTTCGTAGTAAAATGTTATGATGAATATTTAATACACAGGCCGTATTATCACTATTCATTTTGTTCAACTTATTATTCTGATCATGTTTTCAGTATTCATATACATACACATAGGCAACATATAAAGTGCATGATGGTCGACGAAGGTTTATTCTGTGTGAATCCCAAACATCGTGGTTGATTCATCTAAAATAATAATATTATGGATGACCATGCTAGTTCCATTTTTACTTTTTACTCTTTGATCTTACATATTTGTTTCAAATATATAATTGTTCCTTAGTTTTTTATAAAAAAAAAAGTTCATGCAAAAGATTATGAGTTCATATGTTTTGTACACAGTTCTACACATAGTTTATATATGATAAACTATTTGAACATTATATTGAGGGAACAAAAAACTTTAACAGATTAAGCATAAACCAATATTTATCAATCGGGTGCTCTGATTGACTTTATATAATTTATGTAATTCTTCCATTTGTATACTAATGCATAAATACGATTCTGAATGATTCCTTTAAAAATTGCTTCTTATCTTACTTCTCTTTTCTGTCTCTATTTATAATTCTATCATGATAGTACCATATGGTTTTATATCTCAACGCAGGACCAAATAGATCTCTGTTTATCTTATAATGATATAAGGACTAATATGTTTTCAGTCTATAAAAAATGAACAATTTATATCAGATTTAATAAAATTACAAAACGCCTTATGTCAAAATTTATACGCTTATTTGTATTTTCTAGAAACTTAAATTTGTACCAACAAAGTTCTCAACTTTGGATGTATTATCCTCTTATTGTGCCATTATCCCTCTGGAATGAATATGTTGGATGCAAAAAACTCTTCGCTAGAATCATGTTAAGTTGCTATTATATATATATAGTTGTTGTTATATTTAATAGCTATCTATATAGCTATTTTACATTTTATGCGTTAATGAAAATTTTCGTTATTGATTGATATGTTTGTGTTATTTCCATGAATTGAGTTGAATATACCGTTGAATTTGTAGCCATGGACTTTGATAGAATGGTCGTTATACATTTTCTGCCTTTACGGGTAATTAGTATTGTTATTATGAACTATTAGTTTTGTTGGATTATATTATATTTTTTAAACAGGGTGAATAGTCCTATAAAGAGAGGAAACTCTGCCCAAAGATATGTTACCATCATTTTATCTTTTTATCCTATGATATAAAATATTGTTTAGTTATTAACTATTATATACTGCAGTAAAAACTTCAATTATATCTTCAATTTTTTAGATGAGAAAATTTCTCGATAATTCGATGTACACGTTGAATGAGCTAAATGAAGTTCAATGGAGTTCATTGAATTCATTATGGATTATATATATTAAATACTTCTGAATAACTGTATTTTTTTATGTCGTAATGACAATTTGTTGAGATGATTGGGTTTTGATGAAAACTATATTTATTATATTTGATTACAGGGTTACTCATTCTTGGTTGGATAGCATCGAGAACAAACTTGATCTAATATTACGTTCGATAACATCCTAGCTTGAGTACTATTTTGGATTGTGGATCTTATGACGTAGTTCGCAATGCTAGTTTTTGGATATTGTGATGTATCATCACTATTTTTAGGATATTATCACGTAGATAACTATATGTTGGCTAGTTTTTGGATATCATCACGTAGCACATACACAACCTAGTTTTTGGATATGATGTAGCTCACATCAATATTTTTTTATTGTAAGTATATTGATTTATATAAATTTCGTGATATTTATGACCTTGATTATTATCTATGTATAAGGGTTGATTTATTCTCAAATAATAGTTATCTATTGATGGAGTAATAATTTTTTTTTTAATTTTTATATCAGCATTTATGTTAGTTTTGAAAAACCTCTCATAAAATTACTAAAACTGAGATAAATGGGATGTTATTTGTGTCAGATTTTCATGAAAATGTGATTAAAAACATGGTGAATACCATAGTTTTTATGTGTGTTCTTAAAAACTGAGATAAATGTGATCATATTTATGTCAGTTTTACGAATATTTATGTCAGGATTTATATTTAAGTTTTAAAAAATTCTAAAATTGACATAAATGGTCATTTAAGTCAGTTTTTACTGACTTAAATGACCATTTTTCTGGCAGTGGTTGCAAATAATAAAAAGCCGTGACTTATGTGACGACTTATTTTCACATTTATGCTTTTCCTTTTATTTACTAACGGATCTAAACCGTTAGAAGTGGGGCTTTCTAATAATTTTACTCTGTTAAAAAATGTCGTATATATATATATATATATATATATATATATATATATATATATATATATATATATATATATATATATATATATATATATATATATATATATTTTAGGGAACCAACCATTCAATCTTTCTCACCCTTTCAAAATCAATGTCAACATTGAATGGGAGCCAAAATAGTAATCAAAGACAATCATCAAAAAGAAATTTATAAAAACTTGTGCTTGTTAAAATATTCAAATAATTAATGAAGTTGACATATATAAAAAAATGAGAGAGAGAGAAGCTATACATAATCAATAGTCATCATATCATTGTCCATAAATGCATAAATATGCATAATCTATAACAAACATAGAGCGACCATCCAAACATACTAACATAAGAAAAAATAAATGTTATGATTCATCCATAAGTATAATCAGATGTACTTCAACCAACAATCAATCCATATAAGATATCCCCACCCGTGAAGCCAGCCAAGGTATAAAAACCATTTTGATGAGCTTCCCATAAATGATCGTTAGAGTCGAACACTTTCTGCACACAAACTATCTTTTCTCCGTTTTGGGGGCTCTTAAAATGACACGATTATCTTGATGGATCTATAACAACATGACCTTTTGCCAAATATTTACCAAACTTATTACACAATAGGACTTTAGGTTCGTTCATGGGAACGTGGGGAGGATGATGAGTTTGAGATGCACCAAGCGATGCGAAAACATTGTCCACATTTTGGGTTAGAGGAGGATGCCGATTAGATGAGATGGATCGATCACTCTTGGGAGTGTTCAATGGTACCCAACTTTCTTTCATGTTTGATACAATATGATGCATAACCTATAACATATGGATAAAAAATAAAAGTTAAGAGCACAAATAACACAATGAAGTTGCAACACGGCATGAAAAAATTTAAAAACATGAAAATCTATCTTCAACCGTGTGTAGTCTTGAGTTGAGTTCATAATTATTCCATGCATCTTTTTTATTTTCTGTTTGCCCCCGTTCAAGTGCCTCGCTTGCAATCCCAGTATGAATAAGTTGTGTCCTAAAGATATGGCTTGAATATGCATGAATACTTCCCCTTTTGTCCTTCCCAAATACTTCAGCAATTACATTCGTGTCGATGCCTCCCTCATCATGGCAACTTCCTTCACAATTTCTTCTATTCTCAGAAGCCATCAACTCATCCTATAGTAAGAAAAACAAAATGCTAAACAATAAATACATGTATAAGAGGAAAGACTAGAGGAGAAAAAAATAATATCATAGACAAAAAATAAAACACTCACATATTTAGCCTTAGCGCTTTCCATCACATTCCCATTTTCATCATTGTGTCCCGCAATTCACTTATCTATTCGCCTCAATTTTTTGGTAGGCTCTTCTTTTCCCTATAAGTTTGATATCAAATGTAAGACTAAAAAGTGTTAAAACTGGAAATTATAAACATTAATGCCTACCTTTTTTAATGCTTTCTGGGCATATCTACAATGCCTGAGACAAGGAGGAATTTGAAGTTTTTTTCGACTTTCACTATTTTTAATATTTTGTTGTTGCCTTTTGGTATTATTTTCATCTTCTACAAATTTTTTCCAAATTTCAGGATCAACGCCTTGAGGTACTTCACGACCATTTTTCCTTAAATGGTCTCGCAAACTAAACTTGAAGGTCCTAAACCTTTGGGACCAAGGTTTCTCAACCAAAGGGTGAGCAACTTTAGCTAAAACTTGAAGTTCAAATTGGCCCTGTAGAAAAATATAAATAAAAAATGGCAAAAGGTTGGAAAATAACAAAATGAGTTTATATATTTTCTTTACGCGCGAACATACTATGATTCAAAACATAAATTATTGAATCCATATTATATCTATGTATGTTTTGTGTTTTGAAAAGGAAAAAAAATCACGTATGGATAGTATTCTCAAAGGAAATTGAATATTACCATTAAGATGCACCAGACATCATATTTGAAGTGTTGTGTCACCTTTTGCCCCCAATCACCATAGCTAATGGGAATATGACTTCACATCAAATCCCCTACACCAGAATTCCACTTCATACAATTATCACCCACGACAGAGTCATCAATTTCAACTATGATTGAAATTTTATCCTTCTCATATTTGTCACTCGATGGCTGAGACAAAGTTCAAGCAAAATATAGTTGTTGCGTTGCATTTGTATCTGAAGACATAATTGGTTTCCTGAAATTTAGAACACGACATTAAATGTTAGAACATTAAATAAGCGTCATATATCTACGCAGGGTATTGTGTACAATTTTGTCCATATCTAAAAAATTGAGGCTGATGCAAGGGGGTCATGTACCCAGGGTGTACAACTTATATTTAGGCATCTCATCCAAATAAAATGATGTTGCATGTATATGATAAGGGAAATGCATGAATGTGGCTATTGAATATGTTCGGTATTCATGTTAGGACACTATTAATACTTCACTTGATTATTAGTGCTCGCATAAGAGTATCTGTTCAATTGATGCAATAGAAATTAAGACATAGCATTTTAAGTATCAATTCAGAGAACTTGTGCCTAATTTCAATTATCATTTCCAGTCAATGAGAAATAACACAAGGTGTAAGATGCCCATTTCACTACCATATCCCGCATAAGTAATTTGGTTATAATCGACAACAGTAGGGTAATTTTTACAAATCACAATGGTATAGAAAACGTAAAATAAGATGGGGAAGAAACTCTGACTTACTCCACTCCATAATACTGCAAATTTTTTCACTATATGTGATGTATACCCGAATAAAAACATTGCAAACCACAACCAGAAATGTTGTATGGCCAAAATAATTGACTACCAATTTCAATGTACCAGAATACTAATAATCGCTTTGAAAATTATTGCCCAAATTCTTCTGTGACAGACAATTCAACTGCTTAATGTTACATGATGCTGAGGTACATGTACTAATACAAAAAGAGAAATTCCCAAATCACTCCACTTAATCTAGTGTATGCCATACTTTTTGATAAGAGATCCAGTGCATGACATTGAAGTCCCACATCAGGCATTTAGAGATTTTTAATTTAAGAGACCAAGCCAAGAGTAAATGGCGATTCGAGTACAATACAAGTATGCGTAGATTACGAATAGTGCCAATAATATGCATATTGCATCGATGAACGTTTACATCAGCTGCAAGGAGGTAGAGAAACTCTACAGAAACCCATAAAAAAATTTGGAATTCTATTATCTTAACCCAACTAAATGTTTAACAATACATTAGTTGATGTGTGGAGTTCACATGGTATTCATTAAAAACACCAACTAATACATTGCAAACCACAACTAGATTTGTGAATTTATGTGAATTTTCTACTTAGTTAAAATTTAGACTGAATAGAACTAATATTATAACTCCTCTAATCTCCAAAGGGTAATTTGTGAATTTATGGATCTGAGAAAATTAATTTTGTAACTTGGCACAACAACAATTTCAATTAATATGTTACAAAATAACATTTTTCTCCAGTCAATACCCTGTATCAGTTTTTTTAAAGTGATTTATATTTCCTTTATAATTATTTTAAAATAATTACTACTTTTTGTTATTTACATGTATTTGTTTTTTACTACATTTTTTTTTATATTTTACACTAAAAGTTAAAAAACATTAAAAATAAAATAATTATCATTACAAATTTAGACATTTGGTGCTTCAGCACTCAGATGTGATTCAGATCTGACCAAGATCTAAGAAGAGAAAACAAATAAAATTCCCTACTCCAACACTTTCTCAACCCTTAAAACTCACGAATCCCATTACGAGTTCTTGGTAATGCCTTTTGATCTTACAAATGCTACCCTTTCCTTTCAATCTCTCATCAATTCGATTTTGAAATCATTTTTAAGGAAGTATGTATTGGTTTTTTATGATATGCTTTCGTATAGTACTAACATAGCAGAGCATCAAAAGCATTTAACAAATTTCTTGAGAGAACACAAGTTATATGCTAATATGCCTAAGTTCTCCTTTGGAAAAAAACAATTAGAATACTTAAGGAACATCATGTTAGGTGAAGGAGTTGTTTCAAATTCGAATATAGTGGAAGTTATCATAAGTTGGTGACTTCCTAAAAATATTAAGACCATGAGGGGTTTCCTAGGACTAACTGGATACAACAAGAGATTTTTCAATGGTTATGGCTACATCAGTAGGCCATTAACCAACATGTTCAAAAGATAGATTTAAATGGGATGCTCAATCTGTCAAAGTTTTTCAAAATTTAAAACAGTCCATGAGTACCACACAAGTTATCACCTTTCCAAAATTTGGTAAACCTTTTTGTCACACCCCGCTTAATTCTAGCGTTGGCCGCCACCAAAACCATGGCGAGTGCGAGTAAATAAAATACCATTCTTAGCATGAAACAAATATGAGACATAAATAAATCAATCCATAAGATGAAGAATAATTAAACCCAATGAATAATAATACTATCAAACCATCTCATGCTAAACTCCAATTAAATCAAATATCCAAAATCTGAATTAATTAACCATCTGAATAAACTCCAACTGAATCCATAAAGAAACATCTGAATAAAACCCATACAACTGTGGGACCGAATGACCCACCAAAACTATGAACTGAGTCTCAATACAAATGCGAAGGAATTGAAAACTGATCTAACTAATAAGCATAACCAAAATAACTTCAACCGTGCCTTCAAGATAATTTCCCAAAAACTCCTATGCAACTACTCCAGTTCTAATACCTGAAAAAGTTAGTCAACGCACGAGGTCAGAGCCCTGAGCATGAATACACACTACTCCCCTCAAATAGGATCCTTGAATCCATAAAGTAGTATTATACGCAATAAATATCATAATAGAGTATTTTAAATTAAACGAGATAATTAAACGTGATAAATATAAATCAGTAACTACCCATAGAGATCCCCATTTAAAAGTCACACCAATATGATTTTAAATTCCCAAGTCCCTCGATGTTAATTGATTAAATTAAACAATTTTTATTATTGTTCTCACTTTTTATTATGACGGTGCTCCCGTCCCAAGTGGTAATTTCCACCAAAGTGTCACACTTTCCCTTGCCAAAACGCTAATCGAATTCCTTTAAACTTTCGATCCCCCGCAATTTGACAAGGTTCCACACACGACACAACATAAAACGCAAATCGAATCCGATTAAACTATCAGCCCCCCGCAATTTATATCGCCACCAATTTTAATACATGTTTTTATCTTAGGGATTAATTAACAATTTCTCAATTTCACAATGTATAAATTATCCCACCATTTTTATCGATGTGAGATCCTCAAAATACCCCTTAATCTCATACCTAAGGGTACCCATGTTATCAATATGTCATACCCTATGTATATGATGAATTTCTAACATAAACATCGACCTAGTCTTATGCCTAGTTTAGCGTAACAATGATAAAGTACCAAAAATCAACCCACTCCCGATATGTTAAAACCGCGATAATCTACTCTCACTAGTCCCATACCTATAAGGCGTAAATCATCTAAAGGCATACCCACTAGTCCCATACCTAGAGGGCATCCTAAAATATAGGAAGAGCAAAAGTACCAACAACCGTCATCATAATGACAAATTAATAATACCAACAAGCCACACAAACAAGCATAATTAATCAACGTATACAACTACGCAACATAGTCCAATTCAGTTAAATCTTAATTTAATTAGCACATCATCATAAACACCTAATTAATCCCATTTAATTATTTTCAATTAAATACACCGAGATTTCATCACTAATACATCATATTTCCAATTTCATTATATCTACACGATTTACATGAGTTATACGTCCCCAAATTCATTTAATTCAAAACCAAGGTTTTTCTACATGCAACCTACACCAATAAAATCCCAAATCCACTCATCAATCCTACGTACCCAAGGGTTATGTATATTATTCAGATTAAAAGATTGAATAAAAATAGTCTCATAATTAATGTCCACTTTTCCTAATTAAGTCACTACTTTCTTTTAAGAAAAACATTATAAAAGGTTTGGTAATAATTAAAATGCATAATACCAAAGGAAATGAATAGAGTATTCATGCCTGTGATTTAGATGAAGAACATCTGGTGGCACGGTTGGATTCCTATCGAAAAATAAGTAAAGAAGTGTTCTTGACCAAACTTGATTAAACCCCAATTAAGCCTTCCAAAATTTGTGACAAAAACTTGATTATGTTGGATGTTGATGATTATGGTTGAGAGGAAAAATATTTAGAAGTGTTCTCTGGAGAAAAACTTGTGAAAAAGTGATTATGAGAAGTTCCCCTACGGATTATTAGTCTTATATACTAATTACGAATCCTAACCCCACTCTAACACTACAAATAAAATCACCGAACCGCCTCAAGTCTGGCATAGTCGATCGATCAACTCCCTAGGTTGATCGATCAGGTACGCGGCCACTACCATTACCCTTAGTTTAATTACATTTAACCAAAAATCAATTTTCCATTAGTCACAGCCTAAATCCGTGACAAATGTCTTTTTATTTTTATTTTCATTTTAAAATCCCATTATGAATCCGATTTTAATTTCGATTACAATCCGATTAAAAATCCAATTTTAAAATATAAAACTCAACATATTTAATTATTAAATCCAAAAAAAATAATTTTCTCCAATTTCCATATTTAATTTAAAATTTCCTCTTTAAAAAATCCAGGTTGTTACACTTTTATGATGGAAATTGATGTCATCGCAGAAACAATAAGAGTATTATGCAGGAAGGGAAGCCTCTCACATATATCAATAAAGCCTTATCTATAAAAAAAAAGTGTCAACCTATGAAACAAGTTACTGATAAATGGAGATAATATTTATTTGGACACCACTTCATTATTGAGAATGACCATTAAAGTCTGAAGTACCTGCTTGAACGGATATTGACTTCTATGATTCAAAATAAAATGTCTTACTAAGCTATATGGGTTGGATTATGAAACTGCATATAAAAAAGGATTGGAAAATAAGGTCGCCTATGCATTGTCTAAAAGGGAGGAGGAGATTTACCCATACACACACTCACACACACATTCATATATACAACCTATAGATTTCAAAGTTGCAAACTTTTCTCATATCCATGAATTCACAAATTACCCATGCTTGGAAACGTATTGAATATCGGTATTCTGAATTAGTATATGAATCCATGTTTGGAAAATTATTGAATAATGATGTTAGGAATTAGGTAGGATGAGTTGGATATTTTGTTTTCATTTTTTAATACCACCAAGCCTTTTAAATACCCTACTAATCTGCACATATTAGGACACATAAGGGAGATGTTTCAAGAGGATTTGAACATCTTCAAGTTATGAGGTAAGGTCTCATGACACTAGGCTACTTGCATGGGGTTTTAATGAGTTGGATTTTATTACTTATAATATTAAATTTATTTCTTGGTAATGAGAACATCACATGTGTGATTAGGAAATATGAAGTGCAGAGTCCTTGAGCCTCTAGAGAATTAAGTAAGCAACATTACTCCGATGCCACATGGTGAGCAACCTGCAACTTGTCAGTAAAACACGCAACTAGCGCCACTAGTTGGCAAGCCTAGAATGATTTTTTAATGACAATAGCACGTTATTTGATATTGCACCCCATGAGTGTTAAATGCTTTTAGTTTGTTTTATAATTTGAGGTCTTCGTAGAACATTCATACCAAATCGCTTTATATGTTTTAAAGCTCAATAACTATTAGTAGATTGAATTTGATATGAATTTGACATTTAAATTAATCACCCTCAATGTCGATCCTTCCTTTTTGCATTTTCCATTGACTCATTATCCCCTTACTGCATTCATTGAAGATTAATTGAACCTTTGGAGGATTAAGTAAGCAACGACAGTCCGACGTCATGCGGTGAAGAGCTCGCAAAAGGTTTGTAAAGCATATGATCGCGAACGCAATGAGCACCACCTGTTGGCGAGCCTAAGAAGCTAGGGTATAATGGTATGTGGTCAACATCAAACGAAAAAAGAGTCAATTTTTTTTTTAAATTATCATTTTATTTTATATTATATCTCACCCGCAAGCATTAAATGCTTAAATGCGGTTGGAACAACAAACCCTGTTTGTCTATGTTAAGGAAAAGTCATATCAATAAAAATATGAAAAGCATTATTATTATTTTTTCTTAATGTGAACCCAAAATAACAGTGAAAACAATATCCACATCATAAATGCAGTTAGTTAAAAGAGAAAAAGGAAAAGTGTGAAAAGGTCATTTATGCTACAAAAACAAAGTCAAATACTAGTAGTTAAAAATCAATGCGTCACTCACTCACTCACTCCAGTACTTGTCATTAGTATCTTTGGTATTGGGTTTATCATCCTTGTCCAATGTGATTTTGTTAACATCTTGGAGTACAACAATCCTAAAAAGGGAAATATCAACAGCACTAGACACCATGTGATAACCTATGTCCCTGATATGAAGAGGGGGTTATGTGGCATCGCGAAACTAGAAAAGTAGGCCTCATTTTTCTCGACATCTTTCTCGGCAACCCTTATGAGGCCCCTAACCCTTGTATTGTCGAGGTCCCACAAGTAGCCCAGGCTGCCAATCACTATTTCTACCAACAAGCGTCAAATTTTATCATCACATTTCACTACTTCAGTTTAATGTGTTATAAATTTGTCATATACAACACAATACTATTTTTTAAGAATAAGATTTAGTCTCCGCCACACACATTCATATGTATATAGGACTATAGCTTAACAAAATGAAATCATGTTTATTTGATAACATCGATATACAATATTTGAATCAACATTTTGATAAAATCTATTACACCATCATCCCCCTAAACTCTACGTTCAAACTCATCTCAATCGAACCGTAACAACCTTTACAATTTAAGTATAATATTGATCCATTCATACTCACGCCAATCGAACCACATATGAAAATAAGCAAACTCAAAGAAAGAGAAATAGAGAAAAATGACTCGACAACTACATACATAGCATGAATTATAAAAAGAAATGTATATAAATATATGAAGTGATTCAATGTCATTCCAACCATAAAAATATAAGAAAATAGGTATTAATCATTCCAAAGGTATATACATATTTCCAAATGAGTTTGGTGATTCAATGACTAGACAGAACCATGAATTTCAAACAGCTTTTTCGAATGAGGTTGGTCTTCAATAGTAGATTAGAAGTCCGTTGATATATCTAACTTGTCTACTAGGCTGACCAGTCTCTTGGGTGAGTGTATAACCACCCACCAATTTGGATTCTTAAGGTCTTTAAAATATTATACTTGGTTGTCCTCAGAAGTGAGAATTATAGGCTCATCCAATTCATTGTTCAAACTCTTAAGCTTGCAAAATTCACCATCACCAAATAAGAGTCCGAGCAGTGTCGACAACCATTGGTTTTATCTTCCACTCTAACCCAATCACAATAAAAAATTACCTCCTTAATTATTATATAATCAAGCACAATTTTCTTTCTAATTACCCCATACCACATTGTCCAAGGATCCTTTAGATTTTTATCACTTTTTCTTGCCCTAAATTTTGTCCACGCCTTTAGGTAAACACCGATGTCTTGTGTTATAAAACTATCGTCATGATACTTAGATGAAAATACAAATTCGTTAACGCGATACTTCTTTTATATCTTAACCCTATGATTTGGTCCTTGAAATAATCGCCACAATAGTGCCTTCGATTCTGTCTCTTTTAGAATTGGCCAACTGAGCAAAAGACCAAAACATAATCATAACACTAAATTCCAACATTATGCTCACTAATAAACAACATGTCTAAGAATTCTTATTATATATTAGAAACCTTTTCGTATATCCATGGTATGAAAGAAGCTTGCTTCCGTACTTTTGTCATTTTGATCCCCTTTCCTTTACCACGAGAATTGGACATCAATAATGCTTTATACTAAATATAAAATATTCATGTTAGTTTCAAGTTTCAATATAACAACATTAATACATGTGTAATATAAACTTGTGATGAAACTCAAACCTTTATTATTCATGTATTCCATCGACATTAAGACAAAATAGTCCCCACCGACATATTTATTGAAATTGTGTTGGTTCCAACATCATAATCTTATCGTCAAGAAAAGGTCCCTCATCAGAGAACTCTCCATCTTCCTATAAGAATTCTTCATGAGTTTGTCAATGATTTCCCTCTAGGGGGTTTGGAATATACTCCATGTAATAGTGAACCGACTCGAAAATAATATAGGACTCTGTAATCGACCCTTTAGCATATCGTTTATTTCTTTGTATGTTTTTAAAATCCCCCGTTTCTCTGTTCATATGGGCGAAAAAATATGAACATTACAAAGTCATTAAACACTACACCAAAAGACTTATATTGTAATGGATTATTTTTTCTATCTGTAATGGATTTTTTTCGCCACAAAGTTATAACGGTTAAAAACCGTTACAATTTGAACATAACCGTTTTAATATAGTGATAACCTTTGCAAAAGTTTTTAGTAGGAAAAAAAATACGTAAGGAACGTCGAGCGAAAGATTGTAATTTTCAAAGCCACTTTACCCTTTCCCCGAAACCCACTCCTCTCTACCTCAAACTCTTTGACCTATGTAATTCCCAAATGAATTTCAGCCGGCGACCTCTCTCCCTCTCCTTGCCCCCGACCTCTCTCCCTATCCTTACTGCCGACCTATGTCTGTCTTCTCCCGATGACCTCTGTAAGTCTTCCCACCCAAAATTATGTACATATTTATTGATTTGTGTGTATATATATATATATCTTGTACTTCCATGTAATTTGTTTTCTCCATATTTTTCCCTTACACGGAGAAATACAAGGTCATTTTGTATGAGTTGTTGTAGTTGTTTTGTGTTGAAATAACGATCGATCTATTTTTTACAACAGCAGGAGTTTTTTTTTCTTTTATATTTTACAATTCATTTATTTGAAGTCTACAACTATATATAGATGTGTGTATTTATAATATGATTTGAGGTAATCTATTATTGTTGTTTGATGCGTATCAATATATGAAAGAGTTGAAACCCAGCATTTGTAGTTTTTGTGTGAGATTATTTATTTCAATCGTCGGAGATTTTATTTATTTATGTGATTGAAAAAATACAATGTTTGCGTTATGAGTTTTCGCTCTATGCTTTTGTTTTGTTACTACTAACATCAAACTGGATTCTTGTTGAAAGTGAGAAAAAAACCCTAGTCACTTGATATGTGAATATCAACAACAGGTTTTGTTTGAGTTGTTGTATTAAATCTGATTCATTTATTTGATGTATATCTAGAGTTTACATGTATATATAATTTGGTTTAGGATTTACTGTTTCTTACTCTTTAAGTGTATACCTAAGACTTGATATTAATATATGTACTAGACTTGTCTGTGTGTAAGTATGTGTTTGTGACCTTGTTTAGAGAATATATTAGATATAATTGTGTGTGTGTTGTTTGCTTGCTTGCCCTAGTTTTGGAAAGAAATTTGATAAAAATGTGTGTGTTTGTGACCCTGTTTTGGAATTATATTAGATAGAATTATGTGTGTGCCTGTGTGTTGTTTGTGTATCATTGTTTTGGAAATGAATTTGATAGAACTATGTGTGTGTGTGTGACCTTGCTTTGGAATCATATTATATAGAATTGCGTGTGTTAGTGATTATGTGTGTGACCTTGTTTTGGAATTATATTAGATATAATTGTGTGTGTAATTGTGATGTTATTTTAGAATTATATTAGATAGAATTGTGTATCTGTGTATGTTTGTGTGCCATTGTTTTGGAAATGAATTTGATAAAATTATGTGTGTGTGAACATATTTTAGATTTTAATTTGATAAATTTTATGCATGTTTGAGAGAGATGGAGAGGCAAGAGACAAATGTGGTTCACAGTTTTCTCTGCTTTTGTTTTCTTACTATCAATCATCAATCCAGATCTCTGTTAAAAATAGAAAACACACACACGTATATATATATATATATATATATATATATATATATATATATATATATATATAGAGAGAGAGAGAGAGAGAGAGAGAGAGAGAGATTGGCTCTCATGCGCACCACCATTGTGCGGACAAAAATGACAGCCCCCAAAACGGCACCTCTCATTCCCGTTTTGCTGGCCACCTCCAACTGGGTCATTCCAACACATTTTTCTCATACCCGAAATTTGCTCTCCAACAACAAAAAACCCTTGAGACAACCCTTGGTGCTCAAACCCGATTCTCCATTATCTTCTCCAAAACCCCAACCGGGGCGTACCATACTGATTCTTCATTCTCTTCGGTTTTTACACTGATTCTCACTGACTTCGTTGTGATAAGGTACGTGCTAAAGAACTTTGTTTATATTTATTTTTATGAGATTAGTTATTGCAAGACCTAATTTTTTGAACCCATTTATTGCAAGACCTAGTTATTTGTGAATTAATTTAGTAATTAGGCAATAACTAATTTTTTTGTTGTGGTTGAGTTAACTAATTTACCCATTTATTGCAAGACCTAGTTATTTGTGAATTAATTTAGTAATTAGGCAATAACTAATTTTTTTGTTGTGGTTGAGTTAACTAATTTACAAGTAATGGTTGAGTTAGTAAAGAATTATTTTGTCGGTACGAATTCATAAAATTAACCTTTTTTCCATTATTTTGCAGAAAATGGATAGTTCCAGCATTAACAAAGAAATGTGGGTCGGAGAAAATATGGCTTTTGAGTTTGAGATTGAGAAAAATGTCAATTTAGATATTCAGGGTGATAGAGGGGAACAATGTGATACATTGAGTTCGAATGATAATGATAAAGATTTCAACCCACACCTGCGAGATGAACTTAAGCCACAAATAGGCCAAGAGTTCCAAACACTTGATGAAGTGAAGAGTTTTTACAACGTATATGCAAAGGCAGTCGGGTTTAGTGTTCGTAATTGGTCTGAAAAGAAGGATATAAAGAGTAACTTGGTCATACGGAAGGAGTATGTTTGTTTCAAACAAGGAAAGGGAAATTTTGTAGAAGTCCCGGGGAATTCTAGACGCCGGGGTTCCATTAGAGAGGGGTGTAAGGCAAAAATTGCGATTGCGATGCATTCGAGTGGTGCATACAAGGTTGTATTATTTGTGGAGGGTCATAGCCATCCATTGTCGACGCCAAGGAAAACACATTTTTTGAGATCTCATCGGAGCGTATCGACTGCCCAAAAGTGCTTAACTCAACAACTTGGAATGATCAATATACCACCGAACCAACAATTCAACTTTCTTGGAGTGCAAGCGGGTGGCTTTGAAAATATCGGGTTCACCCAGAAAGATTTATATAACCAAGGGAGGGATAGACGGAATGAAATGAAAGGGCATGACGGAGAAATGTTGCAAAAAAAGTGCTTTTTAACAACGAAATTAATTTGAGCCCTAGAAAAATGCTTTGGAGAATCGGGTATGAGAAACAAGGGGCCTATACTCAGCAGCAAAAGACCCAACTTCGATTTGGTGCTCCTAAAATTAAAAACAAACAGAGTGATTTTTAACAACGAAATTAATTTGAGCCCTAAAATTAAATTGAAACAAAGTGCTTTTCGTATACCTTACCACAGTTCGTATTAGATTGGCCCTAGAAAATTGCTTCGGTTTGAGAAGAGAACCGAATGAAGAATCAGTATGGTGCGCCCCGGTTGGGGTTTTGGAGAAGATAATGGAGAATCGGGTTTGAGCACCAAGGGTTGTCTCAAGGGTTTTTTGTTGTTGGAGAGCAATTTCGGGTATGAGAAAAATGTGTTGGAATGACCCAGTTGGAGGTGGCCAGCAAAACGGGAATGAGAGGTGCCGTTTTGGGGGCTGTCATTTTTGTCCGCACAATGGTGCGCACCAAATGGTGCGCACCAAATGGTGCGCATGAGAGCCAATCTCTCTCTCTCTCTCTCTCTATATATATATATATATATATATATATATATATATATATATATATGGACTTGAAACCTATTTTTGTACTTTTTGTTAGTGATTTTTAATTTTTCATTCCTGAGATGTTTCTTCTTCTTCTTCTTCTTCTTCTTCTTCTTCTTCTTCTTCTTCTTCTTCTTCTTCTTCTTCTTCTTCTTCTTCTTCTTCTTCTTCTTCTTATGTTGCTTTTTATATATACGTAAATACATGTGTTTATTTGACCTAGTTTATAGAATTTCTGGTCCTAGATACCATTTTGTAGACAAATTTAAGAGGGACGAGAGACAGAGAATTTACCAGTTCTCTCAATTTTTGTTATATTAGTGCTAACAATTAATTTGGATTCACGTTGAAAGTTCAAAAAACCCTAAGAGCGACACCATTTGATATGTTTTTCTCAACAACATATTCATTTTCTCTGTATTAAGTATGATTTAAAGTAAGTGTATATATATATTCATAATTTCATTTGAGGTTCTCTGTTTTGTACCCATTGGAGCATATCAATAGATCAAAGCTTGAAGCCCACTTTTAGATTTGTGAGAGCTTATTCATTTCAATTCCTCGTGCTTACGAATTTCAAACTTGTTTCATTGCCAAGGTTTTTTTATTAATCTCCTTAGGCCTCATCTCTTTCTTGATCTTTTTCATTCAAGTGGAGACTGGACGAAAAGTACAAATGGTAACATTCTTTTAGTTATATATTAGTTCTTTATGCAATGTGAGAAAGTTGCTTACTGAATTTTACACTAGAGTAGTATATATATTTGTTTATTTTTCCATGTTAAATTGTAGAGAATTTTGGACTTATTTTTTGTACGAATGTAAGGAAAAAAGAAGAAGATAATTTTGTTATTTTTTAGAGCCGAATGTTATTTATGCGTATATATAAAGAAAAACGATGTTGAAAATGACATCACATTACAGGATAACAAAACTTCAGTTATTAAACCATTGAGCATCTTCACTATGGTTTGGCCTAATCAGAATAAAATTAACAAAATTGTGCATAAAAGATTCAATAAGAAAAGTGTAAACAAATATATTTAAGCAGAGCTACTAATTTCTTAGACTTCTTTGCAGCTTCGGCCCCAAGCTCGGATAAAGAAGGAGGGGAGAGGTTAGAGATTATACTAGTATCATTTGCTAGCCCTTTATATTTCTCCAAATTTGATAAGTCGGTCTTTTCATTTGTTAGACTAGTAATATACACCGGTTGAACTGTCCAGAGTATAATAATACTCAGGAAGTTAGGATAGTTTATTATAGCTAATTGTGTAAAGTATTAGAAAATAAAAGGCATAAATTATTATTACATGTCTTACTACTTGTGAACTTTGTGGGATAAGCGTGGAATTCTATTTGTTTAAAGATGAATTCTTCTTAGTACAAGTATGTAGATAATTATGCCATACGTCTCTAATAAATTAATATTTTCTTTATAGGTTGAAAATTTGAAGGCAAAACTACTTGAAAAGTTCAAACACTTCCTTGTGGACTTTCAATTTGAGTCTAAAGATATAACGAGACATTCAATGGATCATGATGACGTTCCCGCTTCTACTCACGGGGTAACCTAAATTAATAGGATATCCACGTTTACTTTTAAATAAAAATTGACCCCATAGAAAATAAAATCCAGTTGTTAGAGGATATTTGATTAGGAGATAGATCATTTCATTTGGTCTCCCCTCAGGTCTATTGTCTTTCTCTTAAGTAAAATGCTTCTACTCTTTCGAAATAACTTGATTGTGTTGATTTTGATGATAAGTTATTTTTATTATCTATGTCTTGTCAATGATGTTCTGCCTCCTCTATCTATGCTGCTGTTATGTATGCCCCTACTCAGAAATTGAATTCGACTCACTAACTGAATGGTTCGGTGTACATATTAGAGAAGTTGGATTTCTTTATGTGGATCATTCCTATTGTTTACATAAATAGTAGGTTCATTTTTTTTAATTCCAAGCATAGGGGATGTGTATGTAATAGGGGGTTATTTTTACAGAGAGTTTGATACCCAAAGCTCCCGCGTTTCAAATTTATTGAAGCAAAAGCATGGGTTCTGATGGAGATATGGAGGATTATGGATTCGAATACTCGGATGAAGAGCCAGAGGAGCAGGGTGTTGATTTTGAGAACCAATATTACAACTCTAAAGGTTTGGTTGAAAGTGACCTAGAAGGAGCTCTTTCAGGTTTTGCCGAAGTAGTTCACATGGAACCTGAGAAGGCTAAGTGAAGGTTCTAAGCTTTAAAACAAACCATCAAACTCCAGGACCAAGAATAACAAAAAGATCAAGCTATTATACTAAAATGCACTATCAATCAAGTCGGCAATACCTCACCCGAGAATAATGGGTATAATTCACGAATGGGGTGGGGAAATGCACATGGCTGAGCGCTAGTGGGCCGAGGCAGCCACTGATTTCTTTGAAACTTTTTATAAATATGATGAAGGTGGGAACCAGAGACGTATCCAATTCTTAAAATATTTGGTTTTGGCTAATATGCTGATGGAATCTGAAGTTAACCCATTTGATTTCCAAGAGGCAAAGCCATACAAAAATGACCCTGAGGTATTGGCGATGACAATCCTAATAGCATAATGTAAATGGAATGAGATATTAGAGTTTGAGAAAATCCTAAAGATTAATAGAAGGATGCCAATAGATGACCTATTTATTTGAAATACATTGAAGGTCTTTTGAAGAATGTCAGAACTCAAGTATTACTTAAACTGATCAAGCCTTATACAAGAATTCGGATTCCATTCATATCAAAGGAGCCTAATATGCCAGAAAAATATGTTAAGAACCTATTGGTTTATATTATCTTGGATAATTGTATTCATGGACATATTTATCAAGTTAACCGACCATTGGAGCATGGAGACAGGTCAAAGGAATGAAGAAGTACACTGTTATAGAGAAATGGAACACACAACTTAGGCCCCTAAATCAAATAAAGTTCCAAAAGGTTAAAGTAAGACTAAGTGAGCTCAAATCCTCTATGGTGGCACTTGTTAAAGAAGCAACTGACACTATGTTATCGGTTGAGGATCAGCAGCAATGGATTACTTTTCAAAAGCTTCTTACCATGGTGTCGTCGTCAGTTAATTTTTATATATAAATATGTATGATCAATATTCTTTTTGACTATTAATTATTGGAATTCAGGCTATTTAATTTATGATCCTTATTAAGATAATATCATATTATTCTTGTTGAAGGAAATAAGATATTACGTGCTTTGATATATTTGATTGGGAAAAAAAGATGAACTTTACAAATATTCATTTTACCATATGCAAGAGGAAAATTGATTCATAGCCTATTTCTCTAGTAAGAAAACTGCCTTTCAAACTTTTACTGCTACATAATCAGCACTTTGTGCTCCTCATCTCGCCACTAGTTATTTAAGCTTGGGCCATATAAATTCTTCCATGTCATCCAGGCATCTTTTACCTTTTTCTACCTGTATATATCATCTGGGTTCAAGTCTGTGTGGCAGCATTTTATTTCGTCCCCTAACTATGACTTTAATTCCAGTTAGATTGGTTTATTAGTATTTCTTCTTTACCATGTGTGAGAATGATTTGCATGAGATACGGTATGAAAGCTTGATAATATCATCAGGTTTATTCTTTGTTAGGTTAAAGCTTTTTTTGGCAACTAGTAGTCTTCAAAATGTTACTTCTACCTTGTGATAAATAGTTTATTTGTATAATTGTAAACAAAAAATATTAATATAAGCCTATTGAAATAGTTCATATATAGTTTGTTAAATTACCCAAAGCAGAAATATGTAAATCTCTGTATTTGTGTTCTTGTCATTAATTTTGTTCTGTCAATTCACATTCACATTTCCACTTCATTTATGTATCCAAATTTGTAGTATGGATTTTTTCGGGCCTTACAAAAATTAATATAAGTGTATTTTTAGTTTTCTTCACTGATAGTTCTTTATCAAAACTATATATTGAGACTTCAGTTCTATATCCATTTAATATATTACTGGTTACTACATTTCATGAAGATAACCCTAATTTTGGTTACTAAATGGATACATAAAACTCGAGCTCCTCAGCCAAATTGGGTTACTATGAATAATGGCATTCTTTAGAAGTTGCCCACATTGATGACATTCCTCCATGTGGATCTAATGAGTTCTAGGATGACATCATATTAGAAAAATGTGGTCTTCTAAAAAGGGTCCATTAAGGACTTCCAAAATAATTACAAATATAATCCTTGAGGATGGACGAAAACATAATAGGGAAGGCACAAATTCTTCACATTTCGAGTATTTTTCAAGAAGAAGATGAGGAATGTCCCATATATTTATCTACGTGGATATCATTGTACTGTTAGTGGTTATGATTTTTTTTATTATTCATTTTCTTCTCAATTATGGTATTTCCAGTGTTAATAAAATTTTGTCTAGGCATTGTGAGGTGCTCTGTCGTCTCGTCTACACCCAAATACATACCTTCAGCAATAGAGTTTATTAAAATCTGTTTTATTTATATATTATAGCTCAAGTATTATAAAAATGGAAGATGTTTTTTTATGCATTGTATTGTTCTTATACTTTTAGTGCTTGTTCAAATGGTGGTCTTTTGACAATGACACCTCATGAACTCAAACTCAATCTAAAAAACTTTAATGACATAGTCTTTGGACTCTCAGTTGCCCAAATTGACTAGTATAGGCTTCTTTTGGGGGTTAAAAATAGGTGTTGAGGGGTGAAAATTGAAAACAACACATCAAGTGATACCAAAGTAACTTGTCTAAACTAACTGCGCCCTTATCAGACTCTTGGTTGGCCAAATGACTAATATACGCCTCTTTTGAGGGTTAAAAATGGATGTTGGGGGCTGAAAAATGTAAACAACAACCTATCTGCCTAGATTTAGGTACAAACGCATCAAGCGATACCAAAGTAACTTGCCTAAACTAATTATTTCCTCATCGGACTCTCAGTTGCCCAAATTGACTAGTATATGCTTTTGGGGGGAGGGGGGGGGGGGGGGAATGAAAGCAACCACCTACAAGCCTAGGTTTAGGTTCATACACATCAAGCATTAGCAAAGTAACTTGTTTAAACTAATCACATCCTCATCTTACTCTCGGTTGTCCTAATTGACTAGTATACACTTCTTTTTTGGGTTAAAAATGGCTATTGAGGGCAAAAATTAAAAACAACAATAGGTACAAACATATCAAACGATACAAAAGTAAATATTGTAGTTTATTGTGTATCAATTACTCCTAAATAAAATTACATCCGTGTCAATGGCATGTAAATGCACTAATCTTTTATGTTATTTACTCGTTTATGATTATACATTTACTAAGGTTTATTTTGTTTAACTAGTTTTTATTGGGTATATGAAGATTACTTTTGGGAGATGAAGTCTACTTTTGTAAGGAATATCATGAAGATTATTTTTAGAAGAATAATATATTTAGAACTTTAATGATGTTAGATTTCGTTTCAAGTTTATGGTTAAAATCTTGATGGTTTATCTTGTACTACATTTGTTTTGGGAATTTTAATGGTTATAAATGAAATATAGTTTTAGATCGGTTTAATATCACCGAAATATAGTGTCAGTAATTTTGTCACGTGTGTCTTGAAATTATGTTTTTGAGTAAAATTTGTGGGTATTGATTATGCATTTCAATAAAATTACATGTGTGTCAATGGCATGTAAATGTACTAGTGTATTTCTATTTATTTGTTTAATGAGAAATTAATATTTTTTCAAAATATAATAACATTGCTAGCAAATTTTAACCGTTACAAATAAAAATATATGTTATAAATATATAACACTCCAATTTGTAATGGGTTTTATCCATTACAAATTCTATATTTGTAACGGGTCAAAACTGTTACAATTTAGTAAATCCGTTACTAACATGTGAGGGTGTGTACTATTGCCAATTCAATTCCAAAATAAATTCTAACGATTTTAATGTTACAAATTGTAAATTTCTAACGGATTTTATCCGTTATAAATTTTGTTGGTAAAATAAATAATGCCAATTTTCTAACGGATTTAATCTGTTACAAATATTGTTTATAACAATTTTTGCCCTTTACAATGAACCTATTTTGGTGCAGTGAACATTTGCATGTTAAAATTCAATATAAGATATGCTGTTCACTTTCGAACGAAAACATCCACCGATTTGATAAACATCCACATATATATGCTTTATCTTCTAGATGCACCATAAATGGATGCTAATATCAAAGAATGTTGGTGGGAAATATTTTTCCAACACACACAATGCTTCCACAACCTTGTATTTGGATCTTTGGATATCCTTTCGAATTAAAACCTTCGATCACAGTATGTTAAAGAACAAGCTCAACTGCTGGATAGCTTTTCATAAATTATAGTGTTTAGGAAAATCATGTTGAAGCAAGACAGGCAGTAAATATTCTATTATGACATGATAGTCATGTGACTACAACGAGTGCAAGCTGGATGGATTAAGAGTGATAATGTTGCTCAAGTTGGAAGAAAAACTCGAAAGGAGCTTCAAGTCTTTCAAAATTTGACAAAACTCATTTTTCTCCTCCTTATTCAATGTAAATGGTGATTTGGGTTTTATCTCTGTACTAGTGTGTCCGTCTATTTTCATCCATTGACTATTGTGCATGTGCATATTCTCCATATCCAACCGAGCATTTATTGTATCCTTTGTTTTGAGTTTAGTATCAAGGGTTGTGTTTATTAGATGTTCTGCAACATTCTTCTCCATGTGCATCACATTAAGAACATGTTGAGCTTGATGTGAAATCCAATATTCTAAATCAAACAAAATGGACCTTTTATACCCCACCTTCTTAACTTAGGTATTATAATTATCGATTACATCACCGACCTTTTTCTTTTTACCATGGACTTTTGGGATCTTCCCAGGAATATAATCATTATGGGATAACTTCTTTAATAGTGCATCACCATTTATCCGACTAGGAGTGTCTCTATATTCTGTCATTTCGAACCCCAAATAACCTCTTTTCCTTAATGGGTGATCATTGTTGACAAACATACGATAATTTGTGTAAATGATCTTTTGGCTATGCTCTAGTCGGATCGAGGGCGTATTATCACCGCAAATAGGACAAGCTTTGTAACCATGTGTTACGCATCGAAATAAATTCCCGTATGTGGTAAAATCATGAATACCCCATATAATCATAACTCTCAATGTGAAAGACTCTTTTCTCGACATGTCATAAGACGACACTCCTTACCATAGTAGCTTTAACTCATCTACAAGTGGCTGAGGAAAAACATCAATGTCTTGACCAGGTGCCTTTGGCCCAGGTATTAATAAAGACAACATATGAAACTCTTTCTTCCCACATAATCATGGTGAGAAATTTAATGGTACGGTGATAACAGGCCAACAACTATAAATAGAAGATCGAATACGATGTGGATTAAACCCATTAGTTTCTATTGCTAACCAAACATTGTGCTCTTTTTTAACAAAATCTGACCATTTCAGTTTAAAATTTATCCACTGAGATGAATCGGAAGGACCAAGAACTGGTTGCTCGACTACGCCATGTCATTTCCCCTACTATCCATGGTATGGTGTATAATCTAACAAGTCTAGGAATTAGAGGAAAATGCGTCAATACTTTCTTAGGTTCTTTTTATACTCTACACCCTTTGCTCTTGGTAACTTCATATATCGGCTATCCATATTTAGGGCATTCCTCCTTATCTTCATTTTCCTTCCAATACAAAAGACAATTATTGATGCATGCATGAATGAACTTGGTCTTCATCCCAAAGTCTTTCATCATATGCTTCATGTGAGGATACTTTTTTGGCAACGAGTTTCCTATCGGGAGCCACCTTTTCAATATAGATAGAATTGTTGTCACACTATTTCCTGACCATCCAAACTTCTTCTTTTTATTGTGCAATTCTACGATTGCAGAAAGAGTTTTCTCAGGGCCCTCACATGAAGGTTACAATTTCTCAATTGCTAATCTCTTGTATTCATCATACTTTTTTTTATCTGGATATGTTTCTTCAGCAACCCCTGGTTGACCTCCTTCAATATCTACATAAGTACCTTCATGCACTTCATAAAATGTATCAACAAGGTTCCCCATACCAAGTCCTTCATTATCAGTGCTTTCTTCTTGAATTATTTCTTCAACAGTTCTTATCGATGGGTGATCTTTTAAATTTGTGGAAGAATTTTCACCATGTAAAGCCCATGTAGTATACACACGATCTATACCATGCTTCAGTAAATGTGTTCGAATTTTTGACACGGTAAACCACATCCTATTTCGACATTTCGAATACGGACATGGAAACGTTAATAGCAGTTGATCATTATTTTCAGTCGCAAAGTCAATAAAATGTTTAACTCCTTGTTTATACTACGCTAAATCTATTCTTTTCACCCATCTATCCTTTATGAATTTTTCGAGACATTCTTCAACGTAAAAGAGTTAAGTTACAAGAGCATATCGTATAGTAAGACAATACATTCATATGAAAACAATAAATAATTATTTAATATTGAAGGCACATTGTGTTTCCTCAAAGCTTCAATAACACCTATATAGTTCTACCACTGAAATAATCATTACAAAACATGTATTTCTATTAAAATAAACGTCTACACTATTCAAACATCGATTTCAAACTAATTTAAAACTACAAAGATGAAATTGTATATTATTGTGGCAGGAGGAGGATATATAACAAACTCATACTTTAAACTTCCGATTTAATTTAGCATAAATCCCTAGCTTTTATTGCAACCTTCGAATTCAAAAGTGACATCACATATCAACCATGATTTTGTGATTTTAACCGGAGAAATATTGTTATTAACGGATGTAATTCGCTAACAACAAAACTACAAACTAATACACTTATTACCCAATAAAGATATTCATTAATTACATAAATTAATAAATAACGGACATACAAGAATGGGTTGTCAAAGTGAACAACGTCTCCATCTTTTAATATATTTTTCCTTTTTACAATCTTATATTTAAAAAAAATTAAAAAACCATAATAATAAAAATATCCGTATATATAACTCTCATAAACTAATTAGTTCAAAATGTTTGCATAATTGTGTATATATCAATCGGTTAAATGAGCAATGCATAATGATTACACAAATAATTATAATTTTGCAACATAATTTCAATTCCAATGCGTGTAGATATTTATACATATGATTATACTGAGAAGGAAGGATTAATATAAATACTGGATTAGAAGAGAGCTGGACTGAGAATCTGTACCTCGACAAGAATTGGTCAATAAATAGAGAAAAATAAAAACAATATATTTTTAGAATATATGATCCATAAACTTAAAAAAAATGAAAGAGAAACAATACGAGACAGGGGCGGCGGTGGGAGAGAGAGGGTTTTGTTATTGAGAATGATCGTAAAATTTTAAAAATGAAAGAGAAACATCATTCATAATTGTGTGAGTTTTTGTATTTGTGGGTTTTGTGTTTGGATAATCAAACGTTCAATGGGGACAAAAATCAATATATAATAAAAAATAAAAAATGACAGTGTCTTCAAATCTTTTCCTGATTGGGAGACGGAATTTGTACCTCTCTTTACGATCAGATTTAGGGACAGAGAGCGCAGTCTGAGACTCTCTCTAGACAGGGGCGGCGGTGGGAGGAGAACAATAGAAGTGGGAGGGAAACGGAGGTGTATCCAAACTTTTACGTGTGTCTTCCAACTTTACGTGGGAATAGAAAACAGATGGGTTAAAAACATAACTCACTAAAGAACTCCCTCCATTTTGCCACCAATTTATTTAGCTAACACTTTTTTTTAGTGCATAAAAAAATTAAATTTTAAAAAATATATATTATAATTAAATATAAACACACTAAAAAATAATTATAACGGACATAAATAACTACTAACACTTAAATACCATTAGAAATTCCTAACGCTCTCTAATTGTTACAAAACCAAATATATTTCCATTACAAATGTTCTCATATGGTGTAGTGTATTAAATCCAGCATGAGAACGCATGGTTTCTAATACGTAAAGAGAAAGCACAACCACAATGCGCCGATGTACGAGGAAAACCGAAATGGGAAAAACCTCGGATGGCCAGGCCTAGAAAAATCCACTACGAATATGGTTTTTACAAGAAGACACACAATACTTATAGACTTGACACAATAAGACACGTTGATGCCGTCTTCAACACTTCCGTCCGTAGTCTGTTTAGATCCAACACGTTGCACAATACCTCTGGTGTCTCGGTGTCCATCGAAAGGCAAAAGTTGTCTCAATTCCAAACTTGTATGGAGGTCCACCGCAGGCAAACATGGATGAATGTATGAGAGAATGATTTTTGGGTTTTTGGTTCTTGGAAAAATGATCCAAAACATCACATAAAATGTTGGAGACTTTGTGTAAAGAGACATATGATTTTCTTTAAAACATCAAGAACCCTTTCTGTAATTCTTCCCGAGCTATTATATAGTTACAAAAGGTGGAAGTAGTGGACAAGGGAGGTTGAGGGGAAAAACTACATATTTTAAAAATTGAATCGCTCATTCGAAAGATAAAACTGACTCGTTCGAATGACATGACAAAATGTCATTTGAACGAGCCTTCAAACAACAATGCAGATAAAACCCATTAAGGATATCGTCTGAAGTCGTTTAACGACTATGCTAGAAAAGTCGTTTGAACGAAATATCAAACAACATTGCAGCCAAGTCCCATTAAGGAACTCATCTGAAGTCGTTCGAACATACACGTTCAAAGAAACTTGTTTGAATGACCTGCTTAATTTTGGAAAATTAAATTTCACTTTAAAGATAAAATAACGGGGTCATATACCTATGGGAAAATGAGAAATTGGATGACAGGTGAAAACTTGCTAAACGTTTGGCGTGACACTAAATGACCCTAAATGTTTTATCCAGCGAAAATAGCCAATACTATCCTATAAAAAAAATTCCTTATAAATCATCCCCTTTGGATATTCCGGGACAAAACATTTAAAGTAAAAAAAAGACTAAAAATTTGCTAAGCCAGGTTGTCAAGCCGGTCTTAATGCCCATCACTAAAACCCCAAAAACGAACAGACTTGACTAACAACAAAGCTTCTACTTGAAGATCTTTGTAGGAAAAATTTTGCCAAATAAATAAATAGCGTACAAACATGAAACAACAAACACATAAAACACATGGGGAAATAAGATATGAATAACCAAATTACGAACTCCCCCTAAACATATTCTCCCCTTTTTTTCCCGGACAAGACAAAGAAATTAAACAAAACCTACAATGTTAGTGAATACATAATAAACCTCACTATCGATAACATGAAACACTAATATGAGTAAATCAACGTCCATATCATAATAGAGAATGAAAATTGTCCATAATAATGATTCATGATAAGATGAAGCAAAAGATGATCAACATTAAGCCAAAACACTATCCAAACTGAGCCAAACAATATCCAAATCTAAATGAAGGAAAAGGAAATGATAAGCTAATATCTAGTACAAATGAGAGTAAAACATAAATAAGGAATGTAAATCTCTCTCTCATAACTAGACAAAATAAAATAACTGCTTAAAAGAGAAATCATTGAGCTGAATCATCAAGATCACCTTTCGGAGTATCATCACCATGAGAAGATCTGGGGCCCTAAGAACTTGCACCACGTCACATCTCAACACAGCGGAGCTCCTCAAAGTGCTGCATCATGGAATAGTCTTTACATTCCTGAGCCTCCTTTCTATAAGTCTGGGCCTCCTCGGCTAGCTGCTTATCTCTCTGTGTGGAGTCAAAGAACTTCAGAATCATAACTAGGCCCTCATAGTGATCCTCTTGCATTTTCTCAACTTACAAAGACATTAACCTAAGCTTCTTTGACTTTAAAGGTGTATGACGATGAGACATTGAGGGATTGGACTGAGATGGAGTGGATGAAGTGTCAGACTGGGATGACTCAGAGTGAGATGGAGAGCACTGAGGGGTATTTTTTGGAAGATGACAATGGGAGTGATCTATGGATGGTCTGATAGAGGGTTACAAGCATATTCGAAGGTAGAAGATGGCAACCAACATCCAAACTGTAATGGGTGACTAGAACCGCTAAAGGCAATGCCTGTCGAATAGGCGCAGAGGGTGACATACGAAGGACTCTAAGAAATCCATAAATGTGATCTGAAAGGTCAATAGAAATCCTAATACTAATAGCATACATCAGACTCACATGATTATGTGAAATCTGAGTATGGTTTGCATGTGGAAGGAGGAATTAAGGATCATAAAATAAGACTTGAGATTTTTGTGATATAAAATGGCAGAACCAGGATTTATAATCTGAAATGTTGTCTCTAGAATAAGATCATATGCATGACTAGCAACTTTGGTCTAAGGGAAGGTAGGGTTGGAAATTCATGCTAAACCAACAAGACGGATAATGGATTCGATGGTGATGATAACTTCTTTACCACATACCTTGGAGACTAGATCTCTATCAGACACAAGCATTAAGAAGAAGAACTCTCAGATAAGGCTGGGATAGATAGGATCGTGAAGGTTAAAAATGTGATCCCAACCTTGGGTGACAAGACATGTGAAAACTGTGAACCCCGCCTAACTAAATACTTGGTGATCATGCCTTTATTAAATTAAACATTATTTCCATCTAGTTCATTCTTAGCATCACTTTCCAAAACTTATGAATTACTAACCACCTAATAAATAATTTAGCCTATGTCAAAATTTCATCTTTTGAATTAACCAAAACATTTAGTACAACAAGAAAACAAATAGATTCATCGCAATATAAAAGAGTTTAAGCATAAAAAAAATATGTGAATCCAGTGTTAGCCGATCAAACCCCGACTAAGAACATCTAAACATAGAAAATATAACCAATACAATCTGAACTGAAATAAAATTCACAACTGCAATGAGAAACATGATCGAAAGTACAACTGAGATACTTCCCCTAACTAGAAGTGAATAAAAGAGGTGTCTAGTACAACTCCCGCGACACCCACATGTACCGCATCTACGTACCATGGAATAAGATCAAGTCTGGAGCCCCTGTGGTCAGACACCTAATAGGTTTAAAAAATAATTAATAGCGAGGGTTAGAACCCAAAACATTTTAAAAATATTTAGCAAGTGAAATAAATTATAGTAAATTAAAATGTATTAATGCTCTTCATATTTAAGCTAGTGTCACACTCTCTTCAGGATCGACTCACCCCTCAACTAATGTGCACACCTACCATTTTTCTATATAACTTACCTAGTCATCTACCCCATAACTAGTTCTTGTTATATAGTTCCTTCTTATCACCCTAATCTAACCCAAGTATGTTTCATATATGATTTATAAGTTATATATCACATTAACTTAACAAATTATTATTTTTATTTGGGACCATATAACATTCTCATAAGTGATATATAATCAATACAATTCGCTACATGTATTTTACCCGTATAGAATTATCTGCACCATATATACGTATCATCATATTACAACATTCACACACATGCCATAATCATATAACCATCCTCTCGAGTAGGCACTCACCGGATGTTCTCTACAATTCTATTAATCCAGGTATTCTCATCCACCTGAACACCCTGTCATGGTTAGCTCCCCGAATCAGCGAAATAAATAACCGCGACAGAGGTGGTCGTAGTTCCCTCCGAAAATGAGACCAAATCGTACCCAAGACGTCTTATCCCTAACTACGAACGCTATGACCTTGGGACTATACTCACCCTGCTCCTCAACCCAGGGGTTTCACCCACATCGTGAAACCTCCTTTGATAGCACTAGAGGGGTATGCTTTTACTAAATATCTAGTCACCGATATTTATGAACACACACACACACACACACACACACACACAATATATATATATATACCATCACAATACTGTATATATACATATAAAATGAAATCTTAGCTTTACCGTGCACAAAACCCGTAGCACTGGCTTAAAATATACCCGAGTCTCTGTACCTACTCTTATTTTAATTAATCTCTCTTTAATAAATTTTACCATGGTATGCCTCTCACCCATAATTTTCAAGCCCACTCGTTTGGCCCGTATAGCTTTTTATTCAAGTCTCACTAATAAATTCAACACTTCGTTTATTGGTGTTAGTTTTCATAAATAAATACCCCCCAAGCCCCTAGGTATTATTTCCATAAATTTTCTTCAATTATTAAACCCCTAGATATTTTACCAAAAATTCAAACCAAATAATAAAAAAAAAATTAAGTTCCCAAGACCTGCTACATGTGGTCGACCAGAGGCCCGGGCGCGGTCGATCGGTTTGTCCAGATAGTTTCTTCCCCAGGTTATTTTTCCACCATTGTTGTATACTCAAGCTTTCATTCCTTACTTATTCACCCAACCTCCATCCATCATAAATAGGTGCACAAACACGTTTTAACACCTCAATACCTTTAATCATTCACTATTTTACCCAATAATCCATACATTCAGGTTTGGGCATTTTTCTTTTCCAGGTTTAATTCGTTCGATTAAAGTCACAATTAAAATATAAAAAATTTCTCATCAATTTTATGGGTTTAACATATGATTTATTCTTCTAAGTTCAAGAATCACGTAACCCAAATAAATTCCACTAACTATTTCATCAAAGTGTCCCATAAATTGAAAACTTAAACCCCATATGAATACCTACCAAAATTGGATTTGTCACACCCACTATGATATGAAGTATTTATCACAAATTAAAATTTAAAGAAAGTTTAACCACTTGACTTATAGGAATCGCAGGGGTTGAATCTCTTATTATAGATGATGGATTTGATGAAGAATGTCCACGTTTGTTCTTGATTTAGGGTCCCAAGATTTCTCTAATTGCTCCCCCTTTTGTCTTATGCTTGATTAGGTTTTCTTAAATGAGTTATAGCTCTCACACCCTCTCATTTGTAGGGTTTATTAAGTCAATTCTATTTTTAGGCTTGTGGTCTTTATTAAAGGGGCTTAGACACTCTCATGTGGGCTTGGTTATGTTTAAAAATGCTCTGATACCCATTACTACCCATGGGTACTCTTTTCCCACTATTTCAACCCATCTGGACTCACCATACACTCAGAATTGCTATCCGGATTATTTTACTAAAAGTTAATATTCATCTATTAACTTAGTAAATTGTTACTATTCACTTAGTAAATTTAAATCCCATAAATATTAATTGGCTACTCACTGGATTAATATTTAAATAATATTAAAAATAATCATTTCTATTAAATTAGGACACAAAAGTAATTTAACATTTTTTGAATTAATTAATTAGTAAATGCTGAAAAATAGGAGGTGTTACATACTTCCCCCCTTACAAGGAAATTTTCTCCCTGAAATTAGGTCGTACATGCAGTGAATAACTCTAGATACTACTCTCGCATATCATCCTCACGCTCCCAATTAGACTTATCAACACTATGATGTTCCCACTGAACTCTAACTTGTGGTACCACCTTAGACCATAGCTTTCCCTCACTACCATCCAGGATAGCTACAGGTCTCTCCTCATATGAGAGGTCGGGATATAAATCAATCTCCTCGATTAAAATGTGCCAAAAAGCTCTCTCGCTCGTCATGTACTTCTTCAATGATGCCACATGGAACACATCGTGTATCCGCTAAAGATGCTCTTGTAAACCCAGTCTATGTGCCACCGTTCTGACTCTTTCAATGATAGACACATACCTCGACGCTAGATTCTTTTTCTTATCGAACCTCATCACCCCCTTCATGGGAGATACCCGAACCAATACATGATCTCCGACCTCTAACTCCACCTGTCTCTGATTAGCATCCTCATAACTCTTTTTCCTGTACGGGGCAATCCGAATACATCCCCGAATGAACTCTATCTTGGCAGATATTTCCTGAATTGTCTCTGGCCCTAATAACTTGTTGTCCCCCACCTCTAACCAACAAGTGGGTGAATGATATGGCCTCATATAAAGTGCCTCAAATGGGGCCATGACGACAGTGAATTGGTACGAGTTTTTATACGCAAACTCTACTAATGGAAGATATTTATCCCATCCTCCCCCAAAGTCCAGAATGTACATCCTTAGCATATCCTCCTGCATCTGATTTACCCTCTCAGTCTGTCCGTCTGTCTGGGGATGATAGGCGGTGCTCAACCATAAGTTTGTGCCCATAGACTCTTGGAAGCTATGCCATGAGATATGAAAATTTTGTCTCTATCAGACACTATATTAATCGACACCCCGTTCAGCTTAACTATCTCTTCTATGAATAGTTGTACGTATTGCATTATCTCAAAACCCATGCAAACTGGAAAGAAATGGGCAACCTTAGTCAACCGATCCATTATCACCAATATGTAATCGTGACCTCTCTGTGATGTAGGCAACCCCGTAATGTAATCCATAGAAATTCTCTCCCACTTCCACACGGGAATCTTAAGAGGTTGCAACATCCCTGAAGGTATCTGGTGGTCCACCTTATTAAGATGACTGGTGGCACACTTTGAGACAATCTCTTTTATACCTCCCTTCATCCCCGATCACTAATATTGCCTCCTTATTTCCTAGTACATCTTATCCCCACCAGGATGTACCGTGAATCTAGAGCCATGAGACTCTGTCAAAATGGCATGCCTTAAATCATTGTCCTCTGGCATGACCAACCTCCCACTTAAGCATAGCCCTCCCTCTGAGCTAATAGAGTAAGACTCTACATCCACTGCTAGTAATTGACTCACCCTTTCTTGGCAAAATGGATCCTCTTCCTATGCTCTCACCACCCGCACGACAATCTCGAGAGTGATCACTAAAAATGCCATACATGACCTGGAGACCTCATCTTTGTGATGGAGTTCACTCCACTTTGCTTTTCAGACTGCTTCCAAGTCCTCCGTGGGTCTCCGGTTCCATACGTTTGCTGCCAATTTGCCTTACGAGGACGATACTGAATATCAAACTGGTAGTCCGTCATGAATTCTAGCCATGATCTTTATCTCATATTCAGATCCTTTTATGTGAAGAGATACTGAAGTGACTTGTGTCCATGAATAATGTGAACCACTCCCCATGAAGATAGTGCCTCCATATCCTCAAAGAAAAAATGACCGCTTCCAACTCAAGGTCGTGGGTGGGGTAATTCCTGTCATGGGGATTAAGCTTTCGAGATGCATAAGATATAGCCCTTTCCTCCTGCTGCAACACACTACCAAGTCCTTGTAAGTATACATCTGTATAGACCCAATAATCTAATCCTCCCATAGGCAAAACAAGTATGGGTGTTGATGTCAACTTGTCCTTTAGCTCATCGAAAGCTAACTGACACTGGTCACTCCATACAAATGGCACCCCCTTGCGAGTCAAATTCATCAATGGACCCACAATCTTCAAAAATCCCTTAATGAAGCGGCGATAATACCCATCCAACCCCAAAAAATAACGAATCTCAGTCGATGTCATGGTCTGTTCCCACTCCCACACTACCGATACCTTACTCGGATCAACAATAATATCCCAGTTTGAAACAATATGGCCAAGAAACTACACCTCTCATAGCCAAAACCCACACTTCCCGAATTTGGAGTACAATAGGTGATCCCATAATTTATGTAAAACCATACACAGATGCTCTGCATGCTCCTCCTCCATGCGTGAGTAGAACAAAATGTCATCAATGAATACGATGATGAACTGATCGAGAAACTCTTTCATGAGATCCATGAGCACTGTTGGCACATTGGTGAGCCCAAATGACATCACCTGAAACTCGTAGGATCCATATTGTGATAAAAAAGTGATCTTAGGAATAACCTCCTCCCGAATATGCAACTGACGATTTCTCGATCTCAAATCACTTTTAGAGAAGTGCGTTGCCCCTCCCAACTGATCGAATTGGCCATCGATTCTCGACAATGGATACTTATTCTGTATCGTGACCTTATTCATCTCCCTGTAGTCAACACACAAGCGGAGCAAACCATTCCTCTTCTTTATAAATAGCACATGAGCATCCCCGGTGACGTGCTCCGTCAAAGGAAACCCTGGCCCAAATCCTGTAAAATTTGTTTTCTAAACTCACGTATCTCAGAAGGGGACATGCAGAAGGGTTCTCGAGCAATGGGTCTCGTACTCGAAGCTAAATCAATAAGGAACTCAATCTCCCGATCGGGTGGCAACCCTGGTATATCCTGAAATACATCCTCAAAGTCTCTCAAGACTAGAATCGAGTCTATCGGAATCACCACCCCCTGTGAGGTCTCCTCCTCAATATAATATAAATGAGTGCGTGACCATCCCTTGGGAAGAGGCATCGTGACCAAGAACATCTCTTGTCCCGGAATGGAAAACACTATGGTCCTCCCAAAACAATCCATCGTCGCCCAGTTTCCTGCTAACCAATCCATGCCTGGGATAATGTCATATCCCTCCATATCTAACATTAAGAGGTCTGCTGCTAAACTTAGTCTCTTAATACCAATATCTACTCCTCTACAGATTGAGTGACCCACCCCCCATCGGTGACTCTAAACACATAAGGAGACTATCGATCGACTCTAACAACCTAGCAACTTTAGCGAATATTATCCTAATGAATGAATGTGATGCACTAGTACCAAAAATAATCCTATCCTCATGTCCATGAATAGGAAACATACCCTCAACTACTGGCAGTGCCTGAGGTGCTGGTGGAATCGAAACATCCCAGACATTATACACACACCGTAGTGCAACTGCCCCTACTGTTGTGGGGTTGGTGTTATGGCGGGGATTTATGCCTATAGTCCCTGTGGGGCACCCTGCTACTGGCCTCTACCTCTCTGTGGGCACTCCATCTTCAGATGGCCTGGCTAGCCGTAATCGAAACAACGCCTTTGAAATTCTCTCCGATGCTGGCCTTGACAAACTATCCCTGTTGTTGGCCCTGCTGGCCTCCTCCATTATTCCCATGGCCCTGGCGGCCCTGATGCACATATTGCTAATTAAGGCCCTGCCTAAACCTTTGACCTCCGGGTCGAAATCTCTTACTAGGATTTCCCTGATGGGTATCCTGCCCCTGTTGGTTGCATGTATGCTGTTCTCCACTAGCAACACTTCCAATTGCCTTGCCCTGATAGAAAAAATCACCTCGCGTCTTACTTTCCTTTAGGTGGAAGGGATGGTCTTGGCAGTGTAGCAAGGCTGCATTGATAACGTCTGAATATGACACCAAAGTAGGGTTCCCAATCAAATGTTGCTTGATCCTCTAGGTCAAACCAACAATAAATTTTTCTTTCTTCCTCTCCTCGTTTCTCACCTCATCTGACACCAAATTAGACAAACGAGTGAACTCCTCTTCGTATTCTGCCAGAGAACGGTCACCCTGAATCACCTCCCTCAACCTCGTCCTCATCTCTGCCTCAACTATTGGAGGAAATTATTTGCAGTCAAACCACACCCAAAAATCTGCAATGGTCATCGTATCTCTCCCTCCAATAGTGGTAGTAGACTCCCACCACTGCAAGGTTGCCCTAGTCAGCCTTAACGTAGCCAACATCTGCCTATGGACCTTGCTACAGTCAACCATGCCCATGTGGCACTCCATCTCTCCCTTCCAGTGATAGGCTAAAATGACCTCTGCACTTCCCTAAAACTTAGGGGGATGGACCTTCTGAAAAGCCTCCCTAACTTGTTTCCACTCCGACGGCCAGGTGGGATTGAACTGCTAGGGCACTGGCTGGTTTGACTGAGGCTAAGGAAAGTGGGATTCCATGTCTTTTATGGATGCATCGACCACCTGGGCCACAATATCAGCTACCTGTGCCATGGATTAAAATCCAGGTGGGGCCTGTAGTTGTGGGATCTCGGGCTCCTGATGAGACTCTCCCTCTCCGCCTCTAGCGGCTGCCCTCGTGGGTCTACCTCGCCCTCTCCTGGTTGGCCTCTGAAATTCAAAACGTGTTGTATTAGTTCACCGTTAATACAAATCTTAATAGCAGAAGCATGATATCTCATAAGCATAAAGATGAGTCAATAGTCCTAATAAGAGGGCTCTTTATAAAAAAGAACGCTATGATGAAGTCTTAGAAAGATGTACAAATCCTATAAACACTAGAACCTGATGCTCTAATACCATCTGTGACACGCCACCTAATTAAATACCGGGTGATCAGGCCTTTATCAAATTAAATAGGATTTCCATCGGGTTCATTCTTAGCATAACTATCAAAAACTTATTAATTACTAACCACTCAAGAAATAATTAAGCCGGTGTCAAAATTTTATCTTTTGAATTAACCAAAACATTTAGTATAACAAGAGACCAAATAGATCAATCACAATATTAAATAGTTTAAGCATAACATAAATATGCGAATCTAGTTTTAGCCGATCAAACCTCGACCAAGAATAACTAAACCAAAATAAATCCAACACGTAGAAAATATAACCAATATAATATGAGCTGAAATAAAATTTCCAACTGCGATGAGCAATATGCTCGGATGTACAACTGAAATACTACCCCTAAGGAGAAGTGAATAAAAGAGGCGTCTAGTACAACTCCTGCAGCACCCACATGTACTGAAACTACATACCATGGAATAAGATCAAGCCTGGCGCCCCTATGGCCGGACAAGTAAAAGATTTTGAAAATATTTAATAATAAGGGTTAGAACCCAAAACATTTTGAAAATATTTAGAAAGTGAATTAAATTGCAGTAAATTAAAATGTAAGAATGCTCTTAGTAATTAAGATAGTGTCGCACTCTCTTGAGGATTGACTCTATCCTCAACTAATGTGCACACATACTGTTTTTTATATAACCCACCTAGTCATCTACCCCATAACTAGTTCTTGTTATATAGTTCCTTCATGAGACCCCACTATAACCCGAGTATGTTTAATATGTGATTTATAAGTTATATATTACATTAACTTAACAAATCATTATTTTCATTTGGGACCATATAACATTCTCACAAGTTATATATAATCAATACAAGTCATTACATGTATTTTACTCGTATATAATTATCTGCACCATATATACGTATCATCATATTACAACATTCACACACATGCCGTAATCATATAACCATCCTCCTGAGTAGGCACTCACCATATGTTCTCTACAATGCTATCAATCCAGGTAATCTTATTCACCCGGACACCCTGACACGATTAGCTCCTCAAATCAGTTAAACAAATAATCGCGACGGAGGCGCTCATAGTTCCCTCAAAAAATGAGACCGAATCATACCCAAGACATTTCACCCCTAACCACGGATGCTATGACCTGGGGACTATACTCACCCTTCTCCTCAATCCAGGGGATTCACCTACATCGTGCAACCTCCTTTGATAGCACTAGAGGGGTATGCTTTTACTAAGTATCTAGTCACCGATATTTATGAACATAAACAATATATAAATATACTATCACACTACTATATATATATATATAATTAAATCTCAACTTTACTATGCACAAAACCCTTAGCACTAGCCTAAAATATACCTGAGTCTATGTCTCGACTCCTAATTTAATTAATCTCTCTTTAATAAATATTACCAGGGTATGCCTCTCACCCATAATATTCGAACCCATTAGCTTGGCCTGTATTTTAGATTTTTATTCAAGTCTCACTAATAAATTCAACACTCCCTTTATTAGTGTTAGTTTTCAGAAATAAATACCCCCAAGACCCTACGTATTATTTCTATATTTTTTTTTTCAATTATTAAACCCCTAGATGTTTTACCAAAAGTTAAAACCAAATAAGAAAAAAAAACAAAGTGCCCAAGGCCTGCTACCGGGGGCCTAGGCGCGATCTACCAGTCTGTCCGAACTACTTTTTCCCCAGGTTGTTTTTCCACCATTATTGCAAACTTAAGCTTTCATTCCTTACTCAAATCTTCACCCAAACCTCCATCCATCATAAATACGTACACAAGAAGTTTCTAACACCCCAATATCTTAAATCATTCATGATTTTACTCAATAATCCATACATTCGGGTTTGGGCATTTTTCGTTTCGGGGTTTAATTCATTCAATTAAAGTCACAATTCAAATATAAGAAATTTCTCATAAATTACTACGGGTTTAAAATACGATTCATTCTTCTAAGTTCTAGAATCACTTAACCCATATAAATTCCACCAACTATTTCATCAAAGTGTCCCATAAATTGAAAACCCAAACCCATATGAATACCCACCCAAATTGGATTTGTCACACCAACTATGATATGAAGTATTTATTAGAAACTAAAATTTAAAGCAAGTTTAACCACTTGACTTATAAGGTTCGTGGGGGTTGAATCTCATACTGTAGATGGTGGATTTGATGAAGAATGTCCACGCTTTGTTCTTGATTTAGGCTCCCAAGATTTCTCTAATTTTTCCCTATTTTTTATTCTACTTAATTAGGTTTTCTTAAATGAGTTATGACTCTCACACGCTCTATATTTTAGGGTTTATTAAGTCAATCCCATTTTTAGGCTTGTGGGCTTTATTAAACGGGCCCAGACACTCCCATATGGGCTTGCTTATGCCTAAAAATGCCCCGAGAGCCATTGGCTACTCATGGGTACTCTTTTCTTACTACTTATACCCATCCGAACTCAACCGTACACTCAGAATTGCCATTTGAATTATTTTACTTAGAGTTAATATTCATCTATTAACTTAGTAAATTGTTACTCTTCACTTAGTAAATTTGAATCCCATAAATATTAATCGTCTGCTCGCCGGATTAATATTTAAATAATATTAAAAATAATTAATTCTATTAAATTACGACACACAAGTAATTTAAAAGTTTTTGAATTAATTAATTAATAAATGCCCAAAAATACGAGGTGTTACAAAAACTATGGCTCTGGAAAGAGAAACTAGGTTTATAATCTTTTCTCTAACAATTGACCTCGTACGGAACCTTGGTGTGTGGAAGAAGGTGTGATTTTCATTCGTACCCAAATGTAGACGGAAGTTGGGAATGACAATGTCTTCATCTGAATATTGTTCCTCATTTGATGGAGTCGCACACCTAGTTCGTCTACTTCTAGCCATAAGGAAGATGGAAGATATGAATGCAACCTACCAAAAATACAATCAACCATTCCGCCACAACACCAAAAACCAACAAAAACAAAAAACCCATTCTCAATCAAAATAATACAAATATGGATATATATAACTAACCTAAAAAAATTAAACAAAATTTCATTGCCTTTTGACAGGAAATAGTAAGTTAAAAATAGTGTCAAAAATTCATGAGATGTCATTTAATCGAGGCACACAAAAACTTTTTATTAAAAAAAAATTGTATGAAAAAGTATGTATAATATAGACATAGCCCCAAATAGAAATGGTGAGTTTATATGAAATGGGTCAATCATGAGAAATAAACAACACCAAAGTGTTGCATGTTAAAAAAATACCCAAAAACATATATACTCAACTAAGATACTAAAATATACTACAGAAGGGATTGGAAAAGGAATACTTTAAGATGAAGCGTCAAAATCCTAGCACAAGTCTAGGAGGTATGGAAAATTTCTTTAGGAAATGAGGGTTTTAAATGGGTGAAGGTGGAGACGAGGGGTTGAGAATATGGAGAGTGTGGGAGATATGGAGTGAAGAGTTGAGAAATATTGGGGGATACATACCATTCTTGAATAAGAGAGAGAGGGGAAATTTTGAAAATGGAATGGCCAAAAAATTGACCCAACTGACCTGATATATGCCCAGTCGTTCGAACAATATAGGAATCTCATCGAAAGACGTCGTTGGAACGACATAAGAAAGAACAATCGAACGAGATTGTAGGCCAGGATTGGAAAGAAGATCATTCGAATCTCGTTCGAACGATAAATCAAATGAGGTTTAAGATGCTACAGAAATAACCAAAAAGGAAAAAAATGAAAAATTAAACAGTATAAAGGCCCAACAAGGTAAAAAACCTAGAAATTTTTTATTTCCAATTGTCATAGGTAGTGTTGAAACTAATCAGACCGTCAAAACGTGATGAATGGGCGTGTTCAATGCGAGTGAGACCATTGCCTAAGATAACGCGCAAGTGAAAGATGCCAAACAATATATATACACAATATTCACTCACGTCAACCTTATGATAGATAAGTTAAATTCAATTGGAGGCTAGCCACATAAATAAAATGCCTGGAAGTTTGATAATTTCTCTAGCCAATAGCATCATCTTAAAAACTAATGTTATGATTTATTGTGAAAATCCATTGATCTTCAACCTATGTCTCCCACAAAAAAAATATATTTTGAATTTTACACAATATATGCATACTACACTTTGGCCTTGGCAATTTTGCCTCTGTATGCCAGATATTCTTTTAGGATCTTTTCTCTTTGCAAATGGTGGCTATTCACGTGAAGACTACATGACTTTCGTAGCTCGATTCCATTTATTAAAATATATCAACTTTACCAGATCAATGTTTTTTTGTTTTCCTCAATCCGAATAATGGTTCTTACATGCACAATTATTATGTCTATTGCTTATAAGTTTAGGTGACACAATTATAAGACAACACCTTACTTCACCTAGCATATGTAAAACGACGTAGACATCCTTAAGATTCTGTGTTAGGTGTGTGCATTAAAGGCAATGATATGAGGCAATCATTGAAGAATATATCATAAATAAGTATCACATCAACACATAAAGAGAAAAATTGGGACGAAATTTGGACTAGCTACTCATCGAAAGCCCCATGAACACGTAATCATATGATGATCTAAAAATCTCACAGACATATCCTATCTAGACAAAAATTTTACAAAAACCTTTATACACATAAGAAATTAAAATATTTTTGGTAATTTTGAAATAGGTACAAAAATATAATCTAGTTCATAAGTAAAAAGATAAACATGAAGCTTAACCTAAACTAGATTTACGACTCTAAACTCAATAAATGGAGCAAACCCCATTGGATTTCCTAAGATTCTCGAATCTAAGGGAATCTAGAGGTTGGGCAAAGATGTCGGCCAATTGACGATTGATGCCTACAAAGCTTAATGAAATGATTTTCTCTTCAACTAACTCTCGAATAAAGTGTTCACGAATCCTAATGTGCTTTGTTCTAGAATGTTAAATGGGATTTTGGGAAATATGGATTGAAATCATATTATCACAATAAATAGTTATTCTATCATATGAAATACCATAATCCTATAACATTTTCTTTATCCAAATGATTTAAGTGCAACAACTCCCGGCGGCTATGTATTCCTCCTCCGTCGTTGACAAGGAAATGGAATTTTGTTTTTTGCTCATCCATGAGACAAGAACACTTCCAAAATGGAAGCATACGCCTAAGGTGTTATTACATCCATCAACGTCTCCAGCCCAATCAATATTGGAATATGCCGATAGACACTCAATTATTCCGAAAGGGTACCAAATCCTAAATGATAGCGCCATTAACATATTGATAATATGTTTAATATCAAGTAAATATAACGCTTTTGGATGGCTTGATAATGAGCACAAACTCCTGAACTAAAGGAAATATTTGTACGACTAGCGATTAAGTAGAGTAAACTACCTATCATACTATTAGAAAGAGTGTTCTCTATATCCTTTCCTTTAGTTCCCTTACTAATATTAATGGATGAACTCATTGGTGTACCTGCATGCTTAGCGGAGCTTAGATTAAATTTCTTCATAAGATCTTTTGCATACTTAGACTGGGACAAGAATATTCTACTATCAATTTGACGAACTTGAAGACCTAGGAAGTAAGTGAGCTCGCCTTCCACACTCATCCCAAACTCAATTTTCATTTCTTTCCCAAAGAGTTGAGTATATTTGTCATATGTGGAACCAAAAACTATGTCGTCAACATACACTTGGGCAATTAAAATAGCACTCTCATATCGACGAACAAACAACGTCATATCTACTCCCCCTCTCGAGAAGGGAAGAGTAGGGAGATTAGAAGTAGGTCGCTCATACCAAGCATGAGGTGCTTGCTTCAAACCATATAGGGCTTTCTTCAAGTAAAATATGTGATTCGGGGGCTTAGGGTCATTAAACCCTTTCGTTAATTCCACAAAGACTTCCTTATGAACAATTCTATTTAGGAAGTCACTCCTGACATCCATTTGATAAAGCTTTAATTTAAGATGATATGCTATGGATAATAAAAGTTGAACGAACTCTAACCTAGTAACAAGAGCAAAGGTCTCATCAAAATCAATGCCCTCTATTTTGGTGTATCCTTGGGCAACTAACCTGGATTTGTTATGAATAGTGACACCATTTTCATCCATTTTATTTTTGAAGATCCATTTCGTACCAATGAAGGTAGTATCACTAGGCCGAGGAACTAACTCCTAAACATCATTCTTTAGAAATTGAAGCAATCATTCTTGTATGGAATTTGTCTAATGTTCATCTTTTAGTGCATATTTGAAATTTTTAGGTTTGATATTAGAGGTATAACATTAATAAGTTACCTTACCTAATTTGGGATTCCCAATAATTTTGGAGGGGTCATGACTTTTACGAACCCAAGGGACTGGATCCCTTTTATCAAGTGAGCAGTCTACAACATTGGGGGTGCATCAATCTCATGTGAGGGATCATCATCAATATTAACAAATGTGGAAGGATCATCATCTTTTATTGTAACATTTATTGATTCAATAACTTTAGAGATAACAAAGTTGTAAACCCTGTAAGCTCTACTATTTGCTGAATACCGTAGAAATGTACCCTAATCACTCTTCGAGTTGAAATCTACTAAGATCTCTCTATGCCTAAGGATGTAACAAGGACTCCCAAAGACTCGAAATAGTCTAGGTTGGGTTTCTTAATTGTCCACAATTCATAAGGAGTTTTATTAGTATGGGGATGCAAGTATACCCTATTCATTGTATGACACACAGTGTTTAACGCTTTCGCCCAAAACCTATGAGGCACTTTCTTACCTAAGAGCATCGACTCTGCCATTCCTTTAATCGTTCGATTCTTCCTCTCTATTATACCATTTTGTTGAGGCGTTTGAACAATCGAAAACTCATGCTTAATTATAACTTCATCACAAAAAACATTTACACCAAATTCCTTAAATTCAGTTCCATTATCACCTCTAAATCGGTTTATGGTGACACCATGTTGATTTTGAAGGACTCGATATTTAATCGTTAGAAATTTAACATCATCGATTATTTCCCTAAGAAATCCAACTATTGAATATCTTGAAAAGTCATCTACGATCACTAGAATATATCTATTTCCTCTTATACTCTCGGTATGGTGGGACCCATAAAGTCCATGTGAATCAATTCTAAGATACGAGAGGTGGTTATAGATTTCAACTTATTATTAGGACTCTTAATTTATTTTCCAAGTTAACAAGGATCGAAAATTGAGGGGGTTGGTTTTACTAAGGATTACAAGCCTCGAACTAGGCATCTCTTCACTAGACGATGAAGATCTCTATAATTTACATGACCTAGATATTGATGCCAAAGGTCGGTAGGGGAAACCTTGGCAATGCTGTAAATGAATGAAGACTATGGAATAATCCCATAATAATTGTCACTACTCCTCATACCTTGTATAATAGTCTCACCAAATTTATCATAAACCATGCACTCGGTCTAGCTAAACTTAATTGTTAGTTTTTCGTCATATAACTGGCTAATGCTTATCAAATTAGCTTTGAGTCGATCAACATAAAGAACATTATCTAGTTTTGGGAAACCAAAAACTTCAATGATGCCTCCTCCCATAATTTTAGATTTACTCCCATCGCCAAAGGTGACTTTACAATCTTTGTGATCTTCAAGATTTTTAAAATTATATTTATCACCTGTCATATGTTTGGAGCATCCATTATCAAAATACCATTGGGATGTATTTTGAGCCTTAAGAGCAACATGAACAAGAAAAGACTTATTGACCATGGTCTTATCTTTTGCAACCCAAGCTCGAGTTGCGTTCTTCCCTTTGTTGATTCTAGTATTTTGTTAAAATCATTTTATTTGGACATAGAATACCTTAGAAACTCTTTCATTAAACCTTTTGATGTATTGACTAGATAGTCAGCTTGGTTTTTAAGGATAACTAAGGAAGTATAGTGTGGCCTAGGAGTATTGGGATAAGAATTCTTCCTAATCTTGTAACAAAAATATCTAAGATGGCCCCTTTTTCAAGTTGATTTTTAAGGATAAATAAGGAGATATAGTGTGGCCTAGAAGTATTGGGATAATAATTCTTTCTAATCTTGTAACAAAAATTTCTAAGATGACCCTTTTTATGACATAAAGTACAAACATGGGATTGATTTGGAGTCACTTTTTTAGGTTGCTTAGGTAGATTTCTCTTAGGTGCGTTAGGTTTAGGAGGGTTCATTTTTTAATAAACTTGGCTAAAAATTCAGATTTAACATTAGATTACTCACCATATTCATATCTTATACCTTTTCTCTCTTGATATCCTTTCTCCTTATAACCTAAAACTGGATCGAGAAATAATTTTCCCATTCTCCTGGAATTATCCTCAAGTGTGACTTTGACTTCTCGAGAGGCCTCGAAATCTTTCTCATGTTTGGCGATTCCTCTTCAAGTGTTTTTCAAATCTACAAGGATTCATGAATATCTTTGGTAACACGAGCTAGAGATCAGTTAAATCACATTTTTCTTTACCCGTAAAAATAAGATTCTATGAGAGAGAAATATTAATCTCCGTGAGTGAACTAACTAAAGCCTCCTTGTCCTTCAAGATTTTCAACTCTTTTTCTAAAGTCAACATCTTAAAAGTTAGATTTATTTAATCTTTTGAATTCGCATAGACTCGGTGTACAACTCAGAATAGGCGGACTGCAAATCACTTTCATCAACATCACTCTCAGTTCTATTATCATTACTACCTTATGAGTGAATGGATACAACTTTAAGTTCATGCTTGGAAATGTCAACATTAGGATGTGACCCACTTGAAGCGCAAGCATGACTCACCATAAAAGTGTTGAAATTGTTTCCATAAGGTACGGAATCATCAAAGTCTTTAGACACATTCTCACTATCGATAAGAGTCGCATTATAAACGTCTTTATCCTTACGTTGTCTCTTAAGCTTAGTGGGGATCTCATACTCTCTATGACCTCGTCCCTTACACTCAAAACATCTATTTGAATCATCCTTTTTTAAAGTTAACTCTTTTAGAGTTCTCATTTTTAAATTTCTTTTGATCCCAATCATTATAACTTCTACTTGCCTTGTTTTTTATTTTTCTCAAATTTAGGTTTTTAAAGTTTTGAGTTTTTCTTTTTAAACTTGAGAGACTTTTTGAATTCTTTAGCAAATAAGGCCATACTATAAAAATCCATATCAGAATCTTTGGATTCGTACTCCTTTTGCTTTTTAACTTTTAGAGCAACTCCCTGATCTTTCTTTTTGTTATCTTTAGGAAACATGTCTAATTTATATGTTTGGAGATCACCTACAAGTTCTTCGAGTTTTAATGAATCTAACATTCCTAACGAATTAAGAACTGAGACTTTCGGGATGAAACGACTAAGGAGAGATCTAAGAATCTTCTTGACTACATGAGTTTCAAGGATCTTATCACCTATGTTGAAACATGAGTTAATAATATCGTAAATATGGTCATAAAACTCATCGAAAGTTTCACTCTCTTTCATGGTGATAGTTTCAAATTTAGTGGTTAAAGTTTGACGTTTAGACGCCTTAACCTCACTCATTCCCTCATGAGTAACTTGATGAATATGCCATGCCTCCTTTGAAGTTTCACAAGTCATGATATGAAGAAAATCCTTTAGAGTAACGACACTAAACAAAGTATTTAAATCTTTAGAATTAAAGTTACATAATTCACTCATCCTCTCTCCATTGTCTTATAGGTTTTAAAATATTTTTTTCTTCACCAACAACAGTAGGAGGGGTCCACCCTTTTTTAGCAACAAGACAAACACATTCATTAATTAATTTTAACGCATATCTCATACATGCTTTCCAATAGCCATTATTACTTCCACCAAACATAAGGGTCTATTTGACGAATAACTATCCATATAACCTCCAAGATTCATCTAAATAACTTTTAGAAACTTGTTTCGATGCTAATTTGAAGTTGTAGGGTTATATGGATTCGATTCAAATTCGTAAAATACACTCCGGGATACAAATTAACAATACATGATAAAAATAATAATTAGGCCAACAGGTTGATACTTTGCAAATTTTAATCTTAGCTACTAAATCCTACGTGAGAATGCATGTAAGGACATAATTTTATAAATGTTTGGGGTAGAATCTAGGAATTTTCTATTTGTCCTAGATCACAGTATGTATGTCTGATACCTCCACATTCGACACGTCAACACGAACATCCACGATGACTTTGATCCGAATCCATGCATCTATCATCTTACACGTGCATCATGCTTCATGCGACATGCTTCTCAACTCATTCCCACTACTCCACTTTACGTAATTGTTAAAATGGTTTATTGGAGTTGTTTATATTTGCATAAATATTTGGAAATCTTTTAGAAAAGATTTTTTTTTAAGTCTGAATTGTTTTTTATCAAAAGAAAAAAGTTTTCTAAGTGTAGAAGCAGACTGTCCTCGATCGACGAGCTCGTTCAAACGACATCACACTGTCGTTCGAGCGACATAAGCACGTCGCATGAGCTCGTTCGAGCGACACATATCCTTCGTTCGAGCGACATGCCTATGTCGTTCGAGCGACTTCATCGCCTCGATTCTCGTATAAATGTCCGGGGTTCATTCTACACGATTTTCTAAGTCTTTTTCGCACTAGTTTTTGCGTTTCATAGCCCAAAAAATAGACTTCATGTTTTAAGGTTTTATACCTTCTTTTGATTCACAAATCCATTCCCATATATGTGTGTTAATCTTTAAACCTTATAGGGATTGTTTTTACGCATTTGGAGTAACTTGTGGAGAAGCCATCTCTTTTCCATTGCTTCCCACCTGGAGTTCTTGTGGGAGATTCCAGCCGACGACATCGGAATCGACACCTTCGGGTATTTCGTATGTCACTCTTGTTTTCATTGTAATCTGCGTAAATCGTTCTTTACAAATTATAGCTAAATAAAATGGTTTTACCCCTTGGGGGGATATTTCCTCACTTGTGTGTTTTGTTTGTGATTCAATGTTCTTGCATGATCATATTGTCTTCAATCACACCTAAATGCATGTTTTCGGATTTAATTGAAAAACTGAGTTTAATTAAATAATTCATGTATTTGAATGCACGCGCACTCCCAATGCATGATTTCTAATGCATAAAGAGTAAACACAACGACAACGCGCCGATGATCGAGAAAACCCCAAATGGGAAAAACATTGGATGACCAGTCCTAGACAAAATCCACTACGTATATTGTTTTTACAATAAGACACACAAGTCTTATACACTTGACACAACAAGACCCGTTGATGTCATCTTCAACACCTCCGTTCGTAGTACATGTAGATCCAACTCGCTTCACAACACTTCCGGCAAAAGTAGCACACAAGAGAGGTTGAGGGGAAAAATCTAATATTTCAAAAATATAACCGCTCATTTGAACGAGAAAATAGACTCGTTCGAATGACATAACAAAATGTCGTTTGCACGAGTCTTCAAATGACAATGTAGACAAAACCCATTAAGGATCTCGTCTGAAGTCGTTTGAATGACTATAATAGAAAAGTCGTTTGAACGAGATATCAAACAACATTGTAGCCAAGTCCCATGAAAGGACTCATCCGAAGTCATTCGAACATACATGTTCAAACAAACTCGTTTCAATGACCTGATTAATTTTAGAAAATTAAATTTAACTTTCAAGATCAATATATGTTTTGAAAAATTTCGCCACGAAGCATATAACATCATAAAAAATATCTCCAATAAAATATAAAATAACCGGATCATATACCTTTGGGGAAAAGAACAATTGTAGGAGAGGTGAAGACTTATTGAATGTTGGAATCCCGGATGCTGAAATTCTTCATCGTGGAGAGTAGCATGACAATAAATGACTCCAAATGTTTTGTCCAACAAAAATAGGCAATACTACAATTTAACTCTATCGAAAAATTGTCCTTACAAAATGGAAGATATATTTTATGCTTAATTCTTCCAAACTAAGCAATAAGTTTCGATGGATGATCTATGTAGGTTGGGCTAGAGGCCAAGTGAAAAATCCACTCATTTCATAAATAGGTTTAAAAGGGTTAGTAGTAAATGTAAGAAAATACTACTAGTTATTATTAAGTTAGCATAAAATGGCTTAGAATTTAGCCTTTGAAAGATATTTAATGAAATAAAATTTAGTGATATGGTGGAATCGACTGAAAGGTATCCACATATAAAGCTCTATTGGAAGAAGAGAAAGAAAGGAATACCTTCACTTTTAAAATTTACTATAAGGATCCAAATCTTGATTTTAATGTTATAGAAATTATTGGACCTGAACCAATAGTCTGTGAACCTTTGATTCTAATGGAAATTGACAGAATCACATGTTCAAAAGATAAATGAGTGATTAAAAGATACTCTTTGAAAATTAATAAGGTTAACAAAATTTTTTACTACCTGTTGCGTGGAAAAATATTAAACTTTTCTGATGATGTACAAATGCAAAGTACTAATGAATTAAAATGAAACGTTATTGCAAATGGCATAATAGTTGCTCCATTCCCCTAATACCTGCTCTATTTTTAGGCAAGATTCAAAATTTGATCATATAGGGAAGCTCAAATTCCTGGGAAGAAAACACCATAATGGGGGTTGATGAGAATCCATTTCCCGAGATTAAAGAGATCGGGTCTAACATACTTTCACTTAAACTACCATAAGATGGTGGGCAGGTTGAATTCAAAGTTAAGACTAAGGCTGAAGTAAGAGTCTCGAAAAATGGAGGCGCTGATGATGACCCAGATGCTAAGATATTAAAAAACTTGTCCATCTGGTCTGGATAATATTACACTAAAATGTGTAAGATTGTGGCTTTGAAGCGAAAATGATCACATAAATAGTAAAAGGAAGTTTAGGATGTCCATGTCACAGATTTTCTAGGCCAACCAGAAGAAGGACTGTAAGAGCACAACTATGATCAAAAGGTCCATTTGAATATATCATATTGTCCTATTCCATAACATATTAAGTAATAATCTAAATTTTCCTAGAAATCTTCATGTCCAGGACTACAATACTGGACCTATTCATCTTCATCTAAAACCATACCCCATGCCATGACCAAGGAGATCAAGATTTTAGGATAAAGGTAAAGTAATTAGAACGACTTAGTTTCACAAATTCTGTTTTGGCATAACTTAAATTGGATTTTCTTAAAATGGAAAATGTGTTTGGACAATTTGAGAAAATACACTATGCAATTGAGTGTGAGTTAGTTTGGGCAATTTGAACAAATATACTATGCAATATACCATTCGTATAAAACAATTATGCTAATAAAAATTGCTTTATTATGTGTGTATTTTAAGTATGAGTGTTTTGGGTTAAGAACAAACATACTTAGAGTGTTTGTAAAAATTATTTGAAAAACTTGGATGTTAAATATGGGTTCAAAAATTTGGACAATGTCGGTACCTGTCTTGCCGCAGATTCGCTACAACGAAGAATGTATTCGCTACAACGAAGGTTCTTCACTGGTAGTCTTTATGGAAATCCAAAATCTCTATTTTTTCTTAGACCTGGATTGCCGTAGGTTCACTATAGTGAAGATTGTCGCGTTTTTATCATCTTAGGGTGGGCTGATTGTCGGTATTTTATCGCCGTTATGCTAGTCCAGGCAAGGGACTAGGTCGAGGTTTATGTTAGAAATTGATCCTATACATAGCGTAGGACGTATTGATAACTTGGGGACGCTTAGGTATGGGACTAAGGGGTGTTTTGAGGATCTCACATCGATTAAAAGTGTGGGATAATTTATAAATTGTGAAATTGAGAAGTAATGCCTAAGATAAAAACGGGTATTAAAATTTGTGTTTGCATAATGTGTCGGGGCCGATATTTTAAACAGTTCAAAGGACGATTTATGTCGTGTCATGTGTGTAACCTTGTCATGTTTCGGGGCCGACCCTTTAAATGGGTCAGAGAACGATTGACAAGGGGAAGTGTGACACTTTGGTCACATTTACCACACGGGACGAGAGGATCGTCATAATAAAAAAATGAGAACAATAATAAAAGTTGGGTTAATTTAATAAAAGATTAACTTCATGGGACTTGGGAATTTAAAATCATATTGGTGTGCGTTTATAAATGGGGATTTCTTCCGGTAGTTAGTGATTTATAATTATCGCGTTTAATTATCTCGTTAAATTAAAATATTCTATTTTGATATTTATTACGTATAATGCTACTTTCTGGATTCAAGGATCCTATTTGAGGGGAGTAGTGTGTATTCATGCTCGGGGCTCTGACCTCGTGCGTTGACTAACTTTTCAGGAAATAGTATTTGGAGAATCCGCATAGAATTTTGGAGATTTTCTTGGAGGTGCAGTTGGAGTTTCTCTACCTTATGCGTATTGATTTAGTTTACTTTTCCATTCCTTTGTATATATATATATATATATATATATATATATATATATATATATATATATATATATATATATATATATTTAGGCACAGTTTATGGTTTTGATTGGGCCTTTCAGCTCCAAAGTTGTATGGGTTTTATTCGGTTATTTCATAAGATTCAGTTGGAGAATATTCAATTTCATATTATTAGAGATTAGATTTATTTTGAGTTTTGCATGGAGATGGATCTTTTCTCTCTTAGTTGGATGGTTTATCTTTTGGTATTGATTATCATTTATCTTGTGGATTAATTTATATGTCCCATATCCCTCTCATGCTAAGAATGGTATTTTATTTACTAACACTCGACTTAGTTTTGGTGGGGGCCTACGTCAAAATTAAGCGGGGTGTGACAGATGGTATCAAAGCTTGGTCTTAGGTCTCGTAGGTTATGAGTTTGCTTAGCTTCCGCATTGTCGATCTTTGATATCCTTTGTTGATTCGTACTCCTTAAAGGAGAGGGTCTAGCATACGTGTTAGATGTGTTTATTGGAGATGTGAAGTTTGAGTTAAGGACCACGTAGACATTGAGTTTAGAATTAGTAAAGTTGATGTGAGGATCCTTAGAATGGATTATGGGGACGATAATTATTTTGGAGATTTTAGTGCAGATGCTAGGTATCGTATGTGTCAATTTTGTTGGTGTTGAGAATTAATTTGAGTACATTAGCATTTTGATGACTTTAGTATATAGGATCGAGTGGGGATATGTGAGACCTTGTGCTACGCCATTATTTTCATAGTTATATGTAACAAGGCAATATATATTATTTTTGTTCGTGGGGTAGGTGCGCGTAGGATTGGGTGTATGGGAGCCCAATTATGGCATTCTGCGGGTAGGCATAGGTGAGCCTTATTTTTTTTTCGTTTGCGAGATTTACGCATTGTTGGACATGCTTCGGCTAATTTCGAGGGCGAAATTATTTGCAAGTGGGGAAGTATGTAACAACCCAGATTTTTTAAATGGGATTTTTTTAAAATTAATTTTGAAAATCGAAGAAAAATGAAATTTTTGATTTTACAAATTTAATAATTTAAAATGCAGGTTTTTATATTTGAAAAGTAAATTTTCGAACGAAATTGGAATCGGAATTAAAATGGAGTTTTAATTGAATTTTTATTATATAAAGGAGTCCTCAAAACATAAAACTCTCTAAGAGTCCTTAAAACTTAAAACTCTTAAGAAAAAAATATTGTAAAAATATAGGACTTTCCGATAAGGATGAAATTTTGTGCAGCTTCCTCTCGTCTTCAGCTAATTCTCTAAAAAATTTCATCCAATTCAACGGTTCGATCGTCCGAAATAATATTTTTTGGGTTTGTATCTGCTTAGAACTCTTTTCTTAATCAAACTCTGAATCCTTTATATATCACCACTAATTCTTGGATGGACTTTTCAAATCACTTTTTCTCAAACTTTTCAACCAGAAGACCTCTCCAAAATTATTCCCTTTCATCTACAAACTTTAGCCGCAAACTTAATCATGTGTTTGACTCAATATTTGATGGCTTAATTAGCGTTTCCTCAAGATTGATCAAGAATGACTCTTTGCTAATTTTTCAAGAGGAATCCAACCGTCAATTCAGAATTTAAAACAATCAATACCCAGGTATGAATACCCAATTCATTTCCTCTAGTATTATGCGTTTTAAGTGTCACATAAATCTTTAATCATATTTTTTCTTAAAAAAGATTAGTGACTTAATTATGAAAAATGATAACAATTTTTGGAACTGTTTTTATAAAATCTTTCAATATGAATAATATTCATAGCCCTTGGGTACGTGGGATTTATGAGTGGATTTTGAGTTTTATTGGTGTAGGTTGCATGTAGAAAAACCTTAGTATTGATTTAAATGAATTTGGGGGCGTATAACTCAAGTAATTTGTGTTGAGATTGGAATTATGATGTATTAATGATGAAATCTCGGTATATTTAATTTAAAATAATTAAATGGGATTAATTAGGTATTTATGACGATGTGAAAATAAAATTAAGATTTAATTGAATTGGACTATCATGGGTAGTTTGGTACATTTATTAACTATGCTTGTTTGTGTGACTTGTTAGTTGTTCCCCTTATATTTTAGGATGCCTTCTAGGTATGACACTAGTGGCTAGGCCTTTTGATGATTTACGCCTTCTAGGTATGGGACTAGTGAGGGTAGATTATCCCATTTTTATTATCATGGGGGTGGGCTGATTTACGGTATTTTATCGTCGTTACGCTATCCTAGGCATGGGACTAGGTCGAAGTTTATGTTAGAAATTCATCATGTACATAGGGTAGGATGTATTGATAACTTGGGGACCCTTAGGTATGGGACTAAGGGGTAGTTTGAGGATCTCACGTCAATTAAACGGGTGTGGTAATTTATAAATTGTGAAATTGAGAATTAATGTGTAAGATAAAAACTGGTATTAAAATTTGTGGCGACATAATGTGTCGGGGCCGATAGTTTAAATGGGTCAGCGGACGATTGACAAGGGGAAGTTGAACACTTTGGTGGAATTTACCACCCGGGACGGGAGGACCGTCATAATAAAAAAGTGAGAACAATAATAAAAGTTGGGTTAATTTAATAAAAGATTAATTTCGTGGGACTTGGGAATTTAAAATCATGTTGGTGTACCTTTATAAATGGGGATTTCTATGGGTAGTTAGCGATTTATAATTATCGAATTTAATTATCTCATTAAATTAAAATATTCTATTGTGATATTTATTGTGTATAATGCTACTGTTTCGATTCAAGGATCCTATTTGAGGGGAGTAGTGTGTATTCATGCTCGAGGCTCTGACCTCGTGCGTTGACTAACTTTTCAGCAAATAGTATTTGGAGAAGCCGCATAGAATTTTGGAGATTTTCTTGGAGGTGCAGTTGGAGTTGCTCGACCTTATGCGTATTTATTTAGTTTAGTTTTTCATTCCTTCGTATATGTATTTTGAGACACGGTTTATGGTTGTGATTGGTCCTCTCGGTTCCAAATTTGTATGGGTTTTATTCGGTTATTTCCCAAGATTCAATTGGAGAATATTCAATTTTATATTATTAGAGATTAGATTTATTTTGAGTTTAGCATGGAGATGGTACTTTTTTCGCTTAGTTGAATAGTTTATCTTTTTGGATTGATTATCGTTTATCTTGTGGATTAATTTATATGTCTCATATCTATCTCATGCTAATAATGGTATTTTATTTACTAACGCCGGACTTAGTTTTGGTGGTGGCCAACGCTAGAATTAAGCGGGGTGTGACAGATGGTATCAGAGCATGGTCTTAGGTCTCGTAGGTTATGAGTCCACTTAGCTTCCGCGTTGCCGATCTTTGATTCTCTTTGTTGATTCGTACTCCTTAAGGTAGAGGGTCTAGAATACGTGTTAGATGTGTTTCTTGGAGATGTGAAGTTTGAGTTAAGGACGTTGTAGGCATTGAGTTTAGAATTAGTAAGCTTGATGTGAGGATCCTTAGAATGGATTTTGGGGCGATAATTATTTTGGATATTTTAGTACAGATGTTAGGTATCGTATGTATCGATTTTTTTTGTGTTGAGATTTAATTTGAAGACATTAACATTTTGATGACTTTCGGATATATGATCGAGTGGGTATCTGTGAGAGCGTGTGCTACACCGTTATTTTCATAGTTATACGTAAATATGCAATATATATTATTTTTGTTCGCGGGGTAGGTGCACGTAGGTTTGAGTGTATGGGCGCCCAATTATGGCATTCTACGTGTAGGCATGTGAGTCTTATTTTTTTCTTTTGCGAAATTTACACGTTGTTGGTCATGCTTCGTCTAATTTCAAGGATGAAATTCTTTGCTAGTGGGGATGTATGTAACACCCCAGATTTTTTAAATGGGCATTTTTTAAATTAATTTTGAAAATAGGAGAAAAATGAAAATTTGAATTTTATAAATTTAATAATTTAAAATGTTGGTTTTTATATTTGAAAAATAAATTTTCAAACGAAATTGGAATCGGAATTAAAATGGAGTTTTAATTGAATTTTTATTATATAAAAGAGTTCTTAAAACATAAAAATCTCTAAGAGTCCTCAAAACTTAAAACTCTCTAGAAAAAAATATTTTAAAAATATAGGATTGTTCGATCGTTCTGAAATTTTATGCATCTTCCTATCGTCTTCAGCTAATTCTCCCAAAAATTTCATCCAATTCCAACGGGCCGATCGTCCGGAATAATTTTTCCAGTGTTCGTATTTGATTAGAACTCTTTTCTTAATCAAACTCTGAATCCTTTATATATCATCGCTAATTCTTGGATGGACTTTTCAAATCACTTTCTCTCAAACTTTTCAACTAGAATACCTCTCCAAAATTATTCCCTTTCATCTACAAACTTTCGCCGCAATCTTAATCAAGTGTTTCACTCGATATTTGAAGGCTTAATTGGCGTTTTCTCATGATTGTTCAAGAACGACTATTTGCTAATTTTTAAAGAGGAATCCAGTCTTCTATTCATAATTTACAAACGATTTATACCCATGCATGAATACTCTATTCATTTCCTTTAGTATTATACGTTTTATGTGTCACCTAAACCCTTAATCATTTTTTTTTCTTAAAAGAGATTAGTGACTTAATTATGAATAATGATAACACTTTTTGGGACTGTTTTTATAAAAATTTTCAATATGAATAATATTCATAACCCTTGTGTACGTGGGATTTATGAGTGGATATTGGGTTTTATTGGTGTAGGTTGTATGTAGAAAAACCTTAGTTTTGATTTAAATGAATTTGGGGGCGTATAACTCAAGTAATTTGTGTTGAGATAATGAAATTGGAATTATGATGCATTAATGATGAAATCTCTGTGTATTTAATTTGCAATAATTAAATGGGATTAATTGGGTGTTTATGACGATGTGAAAATAAAATTAAGATTTAATTGAATTGAATTGGACTATCATGGGTAGTTTGGTACATTTATTAATTATGCTGGTTTGTGTGACTTGTTAGTTGTTCCCCTTATATTTTAGGATGCCTTCTAGGTATGGGACTATTGGGTAGGCCTTTTGATGATTTACTCCTTCTAGGTATGGGACTAGTGAGGGTAGATTATCGCATTTTTATCATCTTGGGGGTGGGCTGATTTTCAGTATTTCAGTGTCGTTACGCTAGCCTAGGCACGGGACTAGGTCAAGGTTTATATTAGAAATTCATCCTATACATAGGGTAGGACGTATTGATAACTTTGGGACCCTTAGGTATGGGACTAAGGGGTGGTTTGAGGATCTCACATTAATTGAAAGGGTAGGGTAATTTATGAATTGTGAATTTGAGAATTACTGCCTAAGATAAAAACAGGTATTAAAATTTTTGGTGACATAATGTGTCGGGGCCGACAGTTTAAACGGTCTAGAGGATGATTTATGTCGTATCGTGTGTGGAACCTTGTCATGTGTCGGGACCGACAGTTTAAACGGGTCAGAGGAGGATTGACAAGGGGAAGTGTGACACTTTGGTGGAAATTACCACCCGGGACGGGAGGACCGTTATAATAAAAAAGTGAGAGAATAATAAAAGTCGGGTTAATTTAACAAAAGATTAGCTTCGTGGGACTTGGAAATTTAAAATCATATTGTTGTGCCTTTGTAAATGGAGATTTCTACGGGTAGTTAGTGATTTATAATTATCGCGTTTAATTATCTTGTTAAATTAAAATATTCTATTGTGATATTTATTGCGTATAATGCTATTGTGTAGATTCAAGGATCCTATTTGAGGGGAGTAGTGTGTATTCATGCTCGGGGCTCTGACCTCGTGCGTTGACTACCTTTTTAGGAAATAGTATTTGGAGAAGCCGCATAGAATTTTGGAGATTTGCTTGGAGGTGCAGTTGGAGTTGCTCTACCTTATGCGTATTGATTTAGTTTAGTTTTCCATTCCATCGTATATATATATTGAGGCACAGTTTATGGTTGTGATTGGGCCTTTTGGTTCCAAAGTTGTATGGTTTTTATTCGGTTATTTCACAAGATTCAGTTGGAGAATATTCAATTTCATATTGAAAGCGCGATAGGCTTTCTCAATCAATGCTTTGATACCAATTTGAAAGCGATAGTTTTTCTGAATCAATGCTTTGATACCACTTTAAAAACCCGTAGGCCCCCAATTTTAAAGGTCTTTACTAACAAAAAGATATTTCCTTTTAAAGTGATATGTGGAAGCGATGCGACGCTTCAATTAAACAAATTAACTAATTTTAATTTATTTTCAAATTTAAATTAAACCAAGTAAAATATGATGAAACACACACACAATTTTAATTTCACTTAAACCAAATTAATTTATCCCAAGTCCTAGAAATTTTCCTAAAACATATTTTCAATATTACCAAATTAGGCCAAACCAATTTTATCAAATTAAGTGATGACTTGAATTAAATTAACATAAACATTACCCAAATTAATTTAGCACCAAATTAAACAAGTAGTGAATTAACTCAATTTTATCTTTTTACCTAAGCATGCGTTTTAGGTGAGTATTGCAAAAGATAAAATGAACAATAAATCACGATGCTGCGATGTACGAGGTAAAACCCACAATGAGAAAAAAACCTTGAACGACCCTAGGCTTAAGTCCACTAAGTATGGTTTTACATTTACAAGAAAGAATACTTACTTCCTCGACTCGACCCCTTTCAAGCCTTGACGTGTCTTCTTGTAAGCACCTCCGCCTAGTCGACAACTCCGGAGCTCCACCGGAATCCTGGAATCACCAATGAGACATAGGTACATCATCAACCACACATGGTGCCTTTCACCATGTGAGAATGCCGCAGCAAAACAAGATCTTCTTCTTTGAGGGATTTAGAAGGAAACCCTAACGAACTCTTCAATACAGTAGAGTAAAAACCCGATGCTAAACACTCCAAGAAAGGATATATATATTGAAACTTGGAATAAACAATATGGGTGAAAACTAGAGTGTTAAATGATTTTTTCTTGAAAAATTAGACACTAAAAACATGAACTTTTTCCTTATGAAATTTTGCTCTCAAACTCTCTCTTGGAGATGGAAAGATGTGAAAAGGTTGAAAAGAAAAAGTTGGTTCCCGCACTTAATTAATCAGGTAAAAAGTTAGTGGGAAAAGAATATGGAAAGTGGGAAAACTACTCAAAAAATTGCCAATTAACTGTCCCCGCCAAAACTCGTTCGAACGAGATTTTTGCTCGATTGAAGTCTCATTCGAAGGAGCCTTCTAACGAAGTTCCAGTGTGAAATGGTTAGAAATCTCGTTCTAACATCATTCTCGTTCGAATGACATTCCAGTGGCCAATGTGGGAACTCGTTGGCAAACTCGTTCGAACGACATTCTCGTTCGAACGGCAAACTCGTTCGAACGACAATTTTGAACGAACTTCCAGAAAGTGTAAAAATTTGATTTTAACCCAGAAACATTATTTTAAAGTTTTATAAAGACTTTCTGAAACAAAACAACAGTTTTAAAATAAACTTACACCCATATAAATATTGTTCCAAGCTCCTATATATATATATATATATATTTAAATGCATTCATACCTTAGGAGCAATGGAACCAAGTTGATGACGTAGAAACGAGGCACAATACACACGCCATTTTGATGAAGATTTAAACTTGGCCGCTACGTCTTCAACAAACATGTCATAGGCTTGAATGGATAAACTTGAACTCTATCCTATGACTCAAATATTTTTGTCCGGAATTGAGCCAAAATAACAAAGGACTCAATTGGAAATTTGTGTCCTTACAAATCTCCCCCTTTGGCTATCCCGGGACAAAAACCAACAAAAATCCTAAAGGTCCGTCAAGCTCTACTAGATTGAAAAAATATCTTTGCCGACGATGAAAATTGCCACTTAGAAGAATTCCTGCACACTTAAGCAAACACATTAAATTCATAGGGAATATCAAAATATGAAATGCAACTAAAATTAGTACTCCCCCTAAATTAATTCTCCCCTTTATCAAACAAATGACCTACTTAGAAAGACGTCTCCCCCTAAGATAAATCTCCCCCAAACCAAGATACGATTATAATAGGAATAGATACCATTTCTCCCCCTATCATTCTCCTCTTTTTGTTCAGGAATAGACAAAGATAAAGAATCAAATATTAAATTATCTCCCCCAAATAAAGCATATTACCCTTAAACTAAACAAGGGATAAATAGAATGGGATAACAAGCTAAACATGCATTAGTGCATAAAGTGATGAGAACATTAAAGCACGTGGGAAACAAAATCATAACTAATCCAACAAATAATAACAGATATCAACTAGGATGCAAGAAAATGATACCAATATGATACATAAAGTATTAAGCATATGATATCAACAAAGAATGCAACAAGATAGATACCAGTTATGAATTAAATCATAGATGGACTAGAAAGCAAGGCAAAGACCAAATAAAACAATATCATATATATACATACTCTAAATATACCAAAGATGCACACGCACACACACACACACACACACACACACACACACACATATATATATATATATATATATATATATATATATATATATATATATATATATATATATAAACACAAATGACACAAAATAAGTTAAGCTTTTCACACTCGTATGGAAAAAATGTGTCATATGGAAACGGAACTGTTGGGGGTGTGAACTAGTAACGATTAAATTTAGACCCAATCACTTAAAATATGTTCACGGAGTTCTCAATTGATTGCAAACTTGATCACATTTGAATATAATCTCATGTGACAATATAAATTGAACTCAATGAATAAACATACACAATATATACAAGCCTAGACTTTTGATGATTCTACAAACAAATAGAGTCATGACGTTGAAAGTAAAATTAGGATAAACGGACATTATGGAAACCGTTATTATACCATCCAATCTAGCTCAATAAGCATATATTATTTGAATGAATATATCAAACAAAAATAGGCCTTGACAATTATTTTTCTTTTTAATGCCCTAATTCTATTCTTAGGCCTTTAGACCACGTATTTCTTTTAGGTCCAAACAAACGGTGGCTTACTATTCACAAAGGATAATAAATCCTTTCGGATCCCTTCCCCGTGCACATTTATATAACATATTTTTTATTTCTCACAAATCTCACGTTCAACGAATTTTGACATGCACTAGTCCTCCTAGGTCACAAATATGTAGATGACTAGATTGATAGGAGAACACCTCATAAAGCTCAAATATAACATGTGAAAATTAAATTTCAAAAGAGCTCGTGCATGTGTGAAAAGAGGCATATAAAAATAGAATCCATTATATCAACACAAAATCCAACTACTCCATGTAAGCATGGTAAAGAACATAATAAGGATTGATAATCTGAACCAAAAGTTCTAGCCATGTGGGAGTGTAAAAGATGGGATTCTAACACAAGTGTATGCCACATAAAGTATGTCAAACTAAAATACACACAAAAAAAATCTTTTTGAGTTTTTTGACAATTTTTAACAAAAAATAAAAATATTTACTCAAAAGACAAACAAAAATCATTTGTATTTTTCATTAAGTCCAAATTACTAACAAGGTAAAACACAAATCAGAAAAAAATAATCTATTTGTATTTTTCATTTAAAGAAAAAAAATGAAGGAAATAAAATACTAAAGATAAACAACAATCATAATTCTAGCATGTGATAAAACTTGAATTATAGACTAGAAAAATGATGAAACATGCATACACCTAGCAATGATATATAATATGAAGCACAAAAACCTAGAGTATGAAAACAAAACTAACACATTTAACCTTTAAATTTGGCAAGGTAGGTTTCATGTGAAAGCAAATGAGAATCAACAAATGTAATATCTAGCGCGTCTAAAAATGATTTTCGAATCCATATAGATGTATATTTAAAGTGATGGGATTTGGAAACTAATGAAATGCTAGACATAGACTTCCTAGGACTTCTTTTAATATCAAAAAAAAAAGACCTAAGGTGGCCTTTCCTACCACAATGCAAGCATGTGAAAACACGAGGAATGATACCTACGGTGTGAGCTTTTCTAAAGTCCTTGGATAAAGTCAACCCTCTAAAACAAACAACGGTTTTAGCTTTAGCAACAGAAGTATTTGAACTAGATGAGCTAGAACCATTACAACTACTACCCGAGTCTTGTAAATTATTTTCCATTTTTAAAATTTTGGACTCAAGTAATAAATTAGACTCCTCAATTTTATGGGACTCCTTCTTTAAATTTTTTATAACTCCTAGAAGGTTATCACGCTCCCCCCCCCCCCCCCCCCCTCAATCTGAGCAAACTTGTCCCTAAGAGTCTTTTCTCGACTATCACTCTCTTTCTTGGACATTTCTAAAATATTAAAATTGTGATTTATGTCCACGAGCTTTTCATGAAAAATATCTTTTTGAGATAGGGCGATTTGCAAAAACTCAACTTTAGTTTTAAAACAAGAATTTTCATTTTCAAGAAATTTGATTATTTTTGCAAATCTCAAATTTAATTCTCTTAATTTTTCATTACACTTATTAAGCTCATTAAGTTCCTCTCGAATAGCAAAAACATTATTATCATTAGAAATGGACAAATTTTCATTAAGACGTCCCGTCGAGAGATACAAAAAAAATGAGAGTGAGTTAAAAATGAACCACCTAAAAATACAAGGAGCACAAAAAATTTTAAAAGCCGAAAGGCGGATGTTTGACGCGATAAAATAGCGCTCCGGCTCTGATACCAATTTTAAAGCACGATAGGCTTTCTCAATCAATGCTCTGATACCAATTTCAAAGCGATAGTTTTTCTGAATCAATGCTCTGATACCACTTTAAAAACCCGTAGTCCCCCAATTTTAAAGGTCTTTACTAATAAAAAGATATTTCCTTTTAAAGAGATATGAGGAAGTGATGCGATGGTTCAATTAAACAAATTAACTAATTTTAATTTCTTTTCAAATTAAGTTAAACCAAGTGAAATATGATGAAACACAAACACACAATTTTAATTTCACCTAAACTAAATTAATTTAACCCAAGTCTTAGAAATTTGCCTAAAACATATTTTCAATATTACCAAATTAGGCCAAACCAATTTTATCAAATTAAGTGACGACTTGAATTAAATTAACATAAACATTAACAAAATTAATTTAGCACCAAATTAAACAAGTAGTGATTTAACCCAATTTTATCTTTCTACCTAAGCATGCATTCTAGGTGAGTATTGCGAAAGATAAAATAAACAGTAAATCACGATGCCGCGATGTACGAGGTAAAACCCACAACGAGAAAAAAACCTTCAACGGCCCTAGGCTTAAGTCCACTAAGTATGATCTTACATTTACAAGAAAGAATACTTACTTCCTCGACCCTACCCGTTTCAAGCCTTGACATGCCTTCTTGTAAGAATCTCCGCCTAGTCGACAACCCCGGAGCTCCACCGAAATCCTAGAATCACCAATGAGACATAGGTACACCGTCAACCACACATGGTGCCTTTCACCATGTGAGAATGCCGCAACAAAACAAGATCTTCTTCTTTGAGGGATTTAGAAGGAAACCCAAACGAACTCTTCAATAGGGTAGAATAAAAACCCGATGCCAAACACTCCAAGAAAGGATATATATATTGAAACTTGGAATAAACAATATGGGTGAAAACTAGAGTGTTAAATGATTTTTTCTTGAAAAATTAGACACTAAAAACATGAACTTTTTCCTTATGAAATTTTGCTCTCAAACTCTCTCTTGGAGATGGAAAGATATGAAAAGGTTGAAAAGAAAAAGTTGGTTTCCGCACTTAATTAATCGGGTAAAAAGTTAGTGGGAAAAGAAGAGGGAAAGTGGGAAAACTACTCAAAAAATTGCCAATTAACTGTCCCCGCCAAAACTCGTTCGATCGAGATTTTTGTTCGATTGAAGTCTCGTTCGAAGGAGACTTCTAACGAAGTTCCAGTGTGAACTCATTAGAAATCTCGTTCTAACATTATTCTCGTTCGAACGACATTCCAGTGGCCAATGTGGGAACTCGTTGGCAAACTCGTTCGAACGACATTCTCGTTCGATAGACAAACTCGTTCGAACGAACTTCCAGAATGTATAAAAATTTGATTTTAGCCCAAAAAATTTATTCTAAAGTTTATAAAGACTTTCTGGAAGAAAAAACATATTTAAAATTAACTTCCACCCATATAAATATTGTTCCAAGCTCATATATATATATATTAAAATGCATTCATACCTTAGGAGCAATGGAACCATGTTGATGATGTAGAAACGTGGCACAATACACACGACATTTTGATGAAGCTTTAAACTTGGCCGCTACGTCTTTAACAAACACGTCATAGACTTGAACGGATAAACTTGAACTCTATCCTATGACTCAAATGTTTTTATCCAGAATTGAGCCACAATAACAAAGGACTCAATTGAAAATTTGTGTCCTTACACATATTATTAGAGATTAGATTTATTTTGAGTTTAACATGGAGATGGATCTTTTCTCGCTTAGTTGGATGGTTTATCTTTTAGGATTGATTATCATTTATCTTTTGGGTTAATTTACATGTCTCATGTTAAGAATGGTATTTTATTTACTAACGCCCGACTTTGTTTTGGAGGTGGCCGACGCCAGAATTAAGAGGGGTGTGACAGATGGTATCAGAGCATGGTCTTAGGTCTCGTAGGTTATGAGTCCGCTTAGCTTTCGCGTTTGCCGATCTTTGATTCCCTTTGTTGATTTGTACTCCTTAAGGTAGAGGGTCTAGCAAACGTGTTAGATGTGTTTCTTGGAGATGTGAAGTTTGAGTTAAGGACGTTGTAAGCATTGAGTTTAGAATTAGTAAGCTTGAAGTGAGGATCCTTAGAATGGATTTTGGGGACAATAATTATTTTGGAGATTTTAGTGCAGATGTTAGGTATCGTATGTATCGATTTTTTTGGTGTTGATATTTAATTTGAAGACATTAGCATTTTGATGGATTTTGGATATAGGATCGAGTGGGGATCTGTGAGAGCGTGTACAATGCCCCTATTTTCATAGTTATATGTAAATAGGCAACATATATTATTTTTGTTTGTGGGGTAGGTGCGCGTAGGATTGAGTGTATGGGCACCTAATTATAGCATTATATGGGGAGGCATGTGTGAGTCTTATTTTTTTTCTTTTGCGAAATTTACGCATTATTGGGCATGCTTCATCCAATTTCGAGGAAGATATTCTTTGCTAGTGGGGATGTATGTAACAATCCAGATTTTTTAAATGGGAAATTTTTTAATTAATTTTGAAAATAGGAGAAAAATTAAATTTTGGATTTTATAAATTTAATAATTTAAAATGTTGGTTTTTATATTTGAAAAATAAATTTTCAAACAAAATTGGAATCGGAATTAAAATGGAGTTTTAATTGAATTTTTATTATATAAAAGAGTCCTCAAAAATAAAAATCTCTAAGAATCCTTAAAACTTAAAACTCTCTAGAAAAAAATATTTTAAAAATATTTATCTATCCGATCATTCTGAAATTTTTTACAGCTTCCTATCTTCTTCAGCTAATTCTCCCAAAAATTTCATCCAATTCCAACAGTTTGATCGTCCGGAATAAATTTTTTAGTGTTTGTATCTTATTAGAACTCTTTTCTTAATCGAACTCCGAATCTTTTATATATCACCATTAATTATTTGATGGACTTTTCAAATCACTTTTTCTTGAACTTTTCAACCAGAAGACCTCTCCAAAATTATTCCCTTTCATCTACAAACTTTAACCGCAAACTTAATCAAGTGTTTAACTCGATATTTGAAGGCTTAATTGGCATTTTCTCAAGATTGATCAAGAACGACTCTTTGATAAATTTTCAAGAGGAATCCAACCGTCTATTCAGAATTTACAAACGATTTATACCTAGGCATGAATACTCTATTTATTTTCTTTAGTATTGTGCGTTTTAAGTGTCACCTAAACTCTTAATCATTTTTTTCCTTAAAAGAGATTAGTGACTTAATTATGAATAATGATAACAATTAATGGGAGTGTTTTTAAAAATCTTTCAATATGAATTGTATTCATAACCCCCCCGGTACGTGGGATTTATGAGTGGATTTTGGATTTTATTGGTGTAGGTTGCATGTAGAAAAACCTTAGTTTTTATTTAAATGAATTTGGGGGGCGTATCACTCAAGTAATTTGTGTTGAGATAATAAAATTGGAATTATGATGCATTAATGATGAAATCTCTGTGTATTTAATTTGCAATAATTAAATGGGATTAATTGGGTGTTTATGACGATGTGAAAATAAAATTAAGATTTAATTGAATTGGACTATCATGGGTAGTTTGGTACATTTATTAATTATGCTAGTTTGTGTGACTTGTTGGTTGTTCCCTTTATATTTTAGTATGCCTTCTAGGTATGGGACTATTGGGTAGGCCTTTTGATGATTTACTCCTTCTAGGTATGGGACTAGTGAGGGTAGATTATCGCATTTTTATCATCTTGGGGGTGGGCTGATTTTCAGTATTTCATCGTCGTTACGCTAGCCTAGGCATGTCACTTGGTCAAGGTTTATGTTGTAAATTCATCCTATACATAGGCTTGGACGTATTGATAACTTTGGGACCATTAGGTATGGGACTAAGGGGTGGTTTGAGGATCTCACATCAATTAAAAGGGTAGGGTAATTTATATATTATGAAATTTAGAATTAATGCCTAAGATTAAAATGGGTATTAAAAATTTTGGAGATAAAATTTGTTGGGGCTGACAGTTTAAATGGGCCGGAGGACGATTTATGTCGTGTAGTGTGTGGAAATTTGTCATGTGTCGAGGCCGACAGTTTAAACGGGTCAGAGAACGATTGACAAGGGGAAGTGTGACACTTTGGTGGAAATTACCACTCGGGACGGGAGGACCGTCATAATAAAAAAGTAAGAACAATAATAAAAGTTGGGTTAATTTAATAAAAGATTAACTTCGTGGGACTTGGGAATTTAAAATCATATTGATGTGCCTTTATAAATGGGGATTTCTGCGGGTAGTTAGTGATTTATAATTATCTCGTTAAATTAAAATATTCTATTGTGATATGTATTGCGTATAATGCTCCTGTCTAGATTCAAGGATCCTGTTTGAGGGAAGTAGTGTGTATGAATGCTTGGGGCTCTGACCTAGTGCAGTGAATAACTTTTCAGGACATAGTATTTGGAGATGCCGCATAGAATTTTTTAGATTTGCTTGGAGGTGCAGTTGGAGTTTCTCTACCTTATGCGTATTGATTTAGTTTAGTTTTCCATTCCATCGTGTATATATATATATATATATATATATATATATATATATATATATTGAGGCACAGTTTATGGTTGTGATTGGGCCTTTTTGTTCCAAAGTTGTATGGGTTTTATTCGGTTATTTCACAAGATTCAGTTGGAGAATATTCAATTTCATATTATTAGAGATTAGTTTTATTTTGAGTTTATCATGGAGATAGATTTTTTCTCGCTTAGTTGGATGGTTTATCTTTTGGGTTTGATGATCATTTATCTTATGGATTAATTTCTATGTTTCATATATGTCTCATGCTAAGAATGGTATTTTATTTACTACTGCCCAACTTTGTTTTGGAGGTGGCCGACGCCAGAATTAAGAGGGGTGTGATAGATGGTATCCGAGCATAGTCTTAGGTCTCGTAGGTTATGAATCCGCTTACCTTCCATGTTACCGATCTTTGATTCCCTTTGTTGATTTGTACTCCTTAAGGTAGAGGGTCTAGCATACGTGTTAGATGTGTTTATTGGAGATGTGAAGTTTGAGTTAAGGACGATGTAGGCATTGAGTTTAGAATTTGTAAGCTTGATGTGAGGATCCTTAGAATGGATTATGGAGACGATAATTATTTTGGAGATTTTAGTGGAGATATTAGGTATCGTCTGTATTAATTTTTTTGGTGTTGAGATTTAATTTGAGGACGTTAGAATTTTGATGACTTTCATATATAGGATCGAGTGGGGATCTGTGAGAGCTTGTGCAGCTCCGCGATTTTCATAGTTATACTTAACTAGTCAATATATATTATTTTTGTTCGTGGGGTAGGTGCGCGTAGGATTGGGTATATGGGCGCTCAATTATGGCATTTACGGGTAGGCATACGTGAGCATTATTTTTTTTCTTTTGCGAGATTTACGCATTGTTGGTCATGCTTCGTATAATTTTGAGGACGAAATTCTTTGCTAGTGGGGAATAATGTAACAAGCCAGATTTTTTAAATGGGATTTCTTAAAATAAATTTTGAGAATCGAAGAAAAGTAAAAGTTTGGATTTTATAAATTTAATAGTTTAAAATGTTGGTTTTTATATTTGAAAAATAAATTTTCAAACAAAATTGAAATCGAAATGAAAATGGAGTTTTAATTGAATTTTTATTATATAAAAGAGTCCTCAAAACTTAAAAATCTCAAAGAGTCCTCAAAACTTAAAACTCTCTGAAAAAAAATATTTTAAAAATATTAGAGTGTCCAATCAAGATGAAATTTTGTGCAGCTTCCTCTCGTCTTCAGCTAATTCTCCTAAAAATTAAATCCAATTCCAACGGTCCGATCGTCCGGAATAAATTTTTTAGTGTTTGTATCAGATTAGCACTCGTTTCTTAATCAAACTCTGAATCATTTATATATCACCACTAATTCTTGGATGGACTTTTCAAATCACTTTTTCTCAAACTTTTCAACCCGAAAACCTTTCCAAAATTATTCCCTTTCATCTACAAACTTTAGCCGCAAACTTAATCAAGTGTTTGACTCGATAATTGAAGGCTTAATTGGCGTTTGCTTAAGATTGTTCAAGAACAACTCGTTGCTATTTTTTCAAGAGGAATCCAAATGTCTATTCAGAATTTACAATCGATTATACCCATGCATGAATACTCTATTCATTACCTTTAGTATCATGCGTTTTAAGTGTCACCTAAACTCTTAATTATTATTTTTCTTAAAAGAGATTCGTGACTTAATTATGAATTATGATAACAATTTTTGGGACTGATTTTGTAAAATCTTTCAATATGAATAATATTCATAACCCTTGGGTACGTGGAATTTATGAGGGGATTTTGGGTTTTATTGGTGTAGGTTGCATGTAGAAAAACCTTAGTTTTGATTTAAATGAATTTGGGGGCGTATAACTCAAGTAATTCGTGTTGAGATAATGAAATTGGAATTATGATGTATTAATGATGAAATCTCGGGGTATTTAATTTAAAATAATTAAATGGGATTAATTGGGTGTTTATGACGATGTGAAAATAAAATTAAGATTTAGTTGAATTGAATTGGACTATCATGGGTAGTTTGGTACATTTATTAGTTATCCTTATTTGTGTGACTTGTTGGTTGATCCCCTTATATTTTAGGATGCCTTCAGGGTATGGGACTAGTGGGGAGGCCTTTTGATGATTTATACCTTCTAGGTATGGGACTAGTGAGGGTAGTTTATCGCATTTTTATCATCTTGGGGGTGGGTTATTTTTGATATTTTATCGTCGTTACGCTAGCCTAGGCATGGGACAAGGTCGAGGTTTATGTTAGAAATTCATCGTATACATAGGTTAGGATGTACTAATAACGTGGGGTTCCTTAGGTATGGGACTAAGGTGTGGTTTGAGGATCTCGCGTCAATTAAAAGGGCGGATTAATTTATAAATTGTGAAATTGAGAATTAATGACTGAGATAAAAACGGGTATTAAAATTTGTGGTGACATAATGTGTCGGGGCCGGCAGTTTAAACGGGTCAGAGGACGATTGACAAGGGGAAGTTGAACACTTTGGTGGAAATTACCACCCAGGACGGGAGGACCGTCATAGTAAAAAAGTGAGAAAAATAATAATAGGTAGCTTAATTTAATAAAAGATTAATTTCGTGGGACTTGGAAATTTAAAATCATATTGGTGTGCCTTTAAAAATGGGGGTTTCTGTGGGTAGTTAGTGATTTATAATTATCGCGTTTAATTATCTCGTTAAATTAAAATACTCTATTGTGATATTTATTGCTTATAATGCTACTGTTTGGATTCAAGGATCCGATTTGAGGGGAGTAGTGTGTATTCACGCTCGGGGCTCTGACCTCATGTGTTGACTAACTTTTCAGGAAATAATATTTGGAGAAGCCGCATAGAATTTTGGAGATTTTCTTGGAGGTGCAGTTGGAGTTGCTCTACCTTATGCTTATTGATTTAGTTTAGTTTTCCATTCCTTTGTATATGTATTTTGGGACAAAGTTTATGGTAGTGATTCGGCCTTTGGGTTCTAAAGTTGTATGGGTGTTATTCAATTATTTCTCAAGATTCAATTGGATAATATTCAATTTCATATTATTAGAGATTAGATTTATTTTGAGTTTAGAATGGAGATGGATCTTTTCTTGCTTAGTTGGATGGTTTATCTTTTGGGATTGATTATCATTTATCTTCTGGATTAATTTATATGTCTCATATCTATCTCATGCTAAGAATGGTATTTTATTTACTAACGCCCGATTTAGTTTTGGTGGTGGCCGATGCCAAAATTAAGTAGAGTGTGGCAGATGGTATCAGATCATGGTCTTAGGTCTCGTAGGTTATGAGTCGTTTAGCTTCCGCATTTTTGATCTTTGATAACCTTTGTTGATTCGTACACCTTAAGGTTGTGGGTCTAGCAAACGTATTAGATGTGTTTCTTGAATATGTGAAGTTTGAGTTAAGGACGTTGTAGGCATTGAGTTTAGAATTATTAAGCTTGATGTGAGGATCCTTTGAATGGATTATAGGGACGATAATCATTTTGGAGATTTTAGTGCAGATTTTAGGTATCATATGTTTCGATTTTTTTGGTGTTCAGATTTAATTTGAAGACATTAGCATTTTGATGACTTTCGGATATAGGATCGAGTTGGGATCTGTGAGAGCGTGTGCTACGCCATTATTTTCATAGTTATACGTAAATAGGCAATATATATTATTTTTGTTCGTGGGGTAGGTGCGCGTAGGATTGCGTGTATGGGCGCCCAATTATGGCATTCTACGGGTAGGCATGTGTGAGTCTGATTTTTTTATTTTGCGAAATTTACGCATTGTTGGGATGCTTCGTTTAATTTCGAGGACAAAATTATTTGCTAGTGGGGATGTATGTAACAACCCAGATTTTTTAAATGGGAATTTTTTTAAATTAATTTTGAAAAAAGGAGAAAAATAAAATTTTGGATTTTATAAATTTAATAATTTAAAATTTTGTTTTTTATATTTGAAAAATTAATTTTCAAACGGAATAGGAATTGGAATTAAAATGGAGTTTTAATTGAATTTTTATTATATAAAAGAGTCATCAAAACTTAAAACTCTTTAAGAGTACTCAAAACATAACACTCTCTAAAAAAATATTGGAGTATCCGATCGTGCTGAATTTTTTTGTGCAGATTCCACTCGTCTTCAGCTAATTCTCCCATAAATTTCATCCAATTCCAAGGCTCCAATCGTTCAGAATGATTTTTTTAGTGTTTGTGTCTAATTAGAACTCTTTTCTTAATCAAACTATTAATCCTTTATAAATTACTACTAATTCTTGGATGGACTTTTCAAATAACTTTTTCTCAAAATTTTCAACCAGAAGACCTCTCCAAAATTATTCCCTTTCATCTACAAACTTTTGCCGCAAACTTAATCAAGTGTTTGACTCGATATTTGAATGCTTAATTGGTGTTTTCTCAAGATTGTTCAAGAACGTCTATTTGCTAATTTTTCAAAAGGAATCCAATCGTCTATTCAGAATTAACAAAAGATTTATACCCAGGCATGAATATTCTATTCCTTTCCTTTAATATTATGCGTTTTAAGTGTCACCTAAACCCTTAATCATTTTTTTTCTTAAAAGAGATTAGTGACTTAATTAGGAATAATGAGAACAATTTTTGGGATTGTTTTTATAAAATCTTGCAATATGAATAATATTCATAACCCTTGGGTACGTGGGATTTATGAGTGAATTTTGGATTTTAGTGGTGTAGGTTGCATGGAAAAAAACCTTAGTTTTGGTTTAAATGAATTTTGGGCCGTATAACTCATGTAATTTGTGTTGAGATAATGAAATTGGAATTATGATGTATTAATGATGAAATCTCGATGTATTTAATTTAAGATAATTAAATGGGATTAATTGGGTGTTTATGACGATGTGAAAATTAAATTAAGCTTTAATTGAATTGGACTATCATGGGTAGTTTGGTACATTGATTAATTATACTGGTTTGTGTGAAGTGTAGGTATTATTAATTTGTCATTGTGACGAAGGGTTGTTGGGTATATTTGCTACCCTAATATTTTAGGATGCCTTCTAGGTATGAGACTAGTAGGTAGGCCTTTTGTTGATTTACGCCTTCTAGGTATGGGACTAGTGAGGTTAGATTATCGCTTTTTTAGCATCTTGGGGGTGGGTTGATCTTCGATATTTTATCGTCGTTACCCCAGCCTAGGCATGGGACTAGGTCGATGTTTATGTTAGAGATTCATCCTATATATAGGGTAGGACGTATTGATAACTTGGGGAGCTTTAGGTATGGAATTAAGGGGTGTTTTGAGGATCTCATATCGATTAAAAGGGTGGGGTAATTTATAAATTATGGAATTGAGAAATTGAGAATTAAGGCCTAAGATAAAAACGAGTATTAAAATTTGTGGCGACATAATTTGTCGGGGCCGATAATTTAAACGGGTCAGAGGTCGATTGACAAGGGGAAGTATGACACTTCGGTGGAAATTACCACCCGAGACGGGAGGACCGTCATAATAAAAAAGTGAGAACCATAATAAAGTTGGGTTAATTTAATAAAAGATTAACTTCGTGGGACTTGGGATTTTAAAATCATATTGGTTTGCCTTTATAAATTGGAATTTCTGTGGGTAGTTAGTGATTTATAATTATCGCATTTAATTATCTCGTTAAATTAAAATATTCTGTTGTGATATTTATTGCTTATAGTGCTACTGTCTGGATTCAAGGATCCTATTTCAGGGGAGTAGTGCGTATCCATGTTTGGGGCTCTGACCTCGTGCATTGACTAACTTTTCAGGAAATAGTACTTGGAGAAGCCGCATAGAATTTTGGAGATTTACTTAGAGGTGCATATGGAGTTGGTCTACCCAATGCGTATTGATTTAGTTTGGTTTTCCATTCCTTCGTATATATTTTGAGACAGTTTATGGTTGTGATTAGGCCTTTCGGTTCCAATGTTGTATGGGTTTTATTCGGTTATTTCACAAGATTCAGTTGGATAATATTCAATTTCATATTATTAGAGATTAGATTTATTTTGAGTTAAACATCGTGATTCAGCTCATAACATGCGATGTGTTGAAGATGAAGGAATAGTCAATGTGTTGATGGTTGTAAATTCCATTAAACCCTTGGGAGAGGCATATCATCAACATTATATAAAGTTTTACACCTTACCCAATAAATATGTTTTATATTTTGTAAAATTTGATCTATATTTAGTTGACTACTTACGGTTATAAAACATTGATTCTTGCAAAAATCAAGCGAAAAAACTTAATTATATTGATAAACGATAGATAAATAGAGTCTTATTCATTATAATATATGGACATTGAAACATAAATATCATTCATGCCTTCTCTAGGTCAAAGGTTTCTCATGTTACTTGAGGATTGAAGACGTATCCTTTTGTGGTTGTTTTTGGTTCAGTCATCTCTATGCTTAAACACACTTGTACACATTTTCAGTTAACTTTGAAAATATTTTCGGTGATTGTAATAAGTGAAATTTTCCTTCTTAAGTATAAAACCAAAATCGAAAATCCTTTTTTTCCTTATTTAAGTGTATCTTGGATTCAGCCTACATGCGTGCGCATAGATGGGTTTAGTACCCGTGTGCACGAAATTTAATTTTAAACATGTTATGCACTCTACTTGAAATTGTTCACACGAATGGATTTGGTACACATGAAACCGTGCACACACACCAAAAATGTCCATGTGCGCTCGGATACATGTTTTTGGGCATGATATGCTTTTTGTCTAAAATCGTGCGCACGAACCAGAATGTCCTCGTGCACACGATTGCGAAACCTTTTGCATGAATCATCTTATGTCCAAAAGCATGAACATTGAGACTTTTTTAACCGTATGGATGACGCTGTTAGATCTATTTATTTTTTTTAGAAAAATGGGTTTCCCTCCCATTTTATGTGATTTTTTTAGTACTTGTCACACTGAGAAAGAATATTTTCGGGGCAATTGATCAGGGAAACACTTTTCAAGCATCAATTTAACTTGATTTTCTCATTATTTAGACGAAACATTTGATCTAAACTTGATTCATTGATTGTGAGATATTAGGGTGTTATGATTTGAAAAAATACTAAGCCTGGATTCATTCTACCAATTCTTATCTCGATTTGAAGATCTAAACTCCATATATAAAAGAAGGTGAATTAGCTATTGGAAAGTTGATTCATGGTGTGATCCAATAATGGAGAATGCGAATTTTATGTTCATTTAATGGAGTATTAAGAGTTTCACACATTCAAATAGGGGGGGGGGGGGGTCAATGTCCATAGTTAACTTCTTCTTAAGAGAACAAGATAGAGGTACATTCTTGTGTTTGTATAAAATTTCATTTCACATTAAATAAGAGAGTAAGATGCACTAAGCTATTTCCACCCTAAGATATTTTCCTCATAAATCTTGTCTTATGCCCTTTTATGTGATTATTTACGCAATTTCTCCATGATCCCTTGTTAATTTGAACATAGGTCTTGTATCTAGTTATTTCACCAAATTTAAGTGGATTTTCTTTCAAAATGATAATTGATCAATTAAACTTGAAATTAATTTTGTTTTGTTAATTGTTTAATTGAAACACTTGTTTAATTGTGTGGATCATGTAAGTCTCTCGCCCAGATGCATATATCTTTTGTTTGAACTAATATTGGCCAAATAATTTTTGAAATTGATAATTTCTCACTAAAACTTATTCACTCCTAGGTTTATTTGAGGTGAACAATTTCACTAAAACACAATCCCTCACCTAACCAACTCTCATTCAATGTGACAATAATACTACCAAAAACACTCAAATCAAATGGTATAGGAGATCCTTTAATGAAAAACCAATGAGTATGATAGTTCTAAGGAAGATTTTCGAGACATGTTAGTATTTGCTCTAGATTTTGCTTACGGGTTTGAAGAATCCATTCAACACATGACTTCTCACATCAAAACATTTGTTTATAATAGCTTATGTGAATGAATCTTAATTAATGGAATTTTTTAGATAATGGGGAAGTTATCAATATCACGTCATATTAAATGTTGGGTAAAATAAATAAGAAAATGCAAAACTAGGACAAGATCGAACAATAATCTCTAGTTTTGTTGGATATAAAAATCTAACTAAAGGAGTTTCGCAGGTGATTTAGAGTTTGGAACTTAAATTACTGTAATAATTTTTTTTATAATTCAGGAAAAAACAGTTTTAATGCTTTATTAGGCAAAGATTGGATTCATACTAGCAAATGTAACTTTTTACATGCAACAAAATTTATTGTTGATGGAAGAGGATGGGAATAACGAGGATTTTCAAGTTGACCCTCCTTATTTCTATGCAAGCTCTAACTGTTTGGAGGCTGAGATGTACCAAGAAAATTTCAAGCAATAAAGATAGACGATTTACTCGCTCAAATATCAAGAAAATAAGCAACTAGTGATGGATGTGAAGAAATGTTCTTTGGTCTAATACGACCATTTACGGATGAAAAAATAGTTGTTTAAGGGATCAAGCCCTCATGGAAATAGAAGAGATAAATAGAAAATAGGAAGCGTGAGGAAAAGACTATTTATTGGGTTGATTATGCCTTTGAAAAAGACCAAAAAGAAGAAAATGCCCTAGGATTGAAGGAATTCTTAGATTATGATAAGTCACTTTTATTGTAGTTTTAACCTCGTTAATTTGTACATTCTAGCATTCCCGTACATGTTATTCTCGGTTCTTATGCTCATTTATTGACTAACACCCATTTTGGTCATATATATATTGTGTGTGACTTACTTGAGATTTTATAGGTCTCGGGAATGCAAGTTATGAAGTTTGGATAAGTTCCGTTGACAGCTACATCTTCGTGGGTATTTTAGTAAATTCATCATTCAAGTTTTGGTGCCTATATCTTCACGAAAGTTATAGATCTCCTTCTCATCTTCGCGCGGCCTCCAATGATGAATGAATCTGATCTAGAACGAAGAAGATATGGACTATTTAGTGAAACTTGGGGAAAATAACGCCAAAAGGAAGCAACCTCGTTTTGAAAGTAGGCCCGAATAGATTCGGCCCTTACCGAATCGATTCGATTGTTACCAGTGCATCATCTTCCCTCATGTGAATCGATTAGGACTCCTATGAATGGATTCAGTTCGACGGATTTTTTTATTTTTGTTTTCTTATTACAAGTTTCCCATTTTGGATAACTTTTTTTGGTTTTTACCCTTGGTTTTTCTTTCATTGGAAGATATAGTTTACTTGGGATATTGGTTGGATATATACAAACACTCTCTTCTCCCTCCCAGGTCAAGTGTAGTTATTGCTCTTCCTACTTGTAAAGACTTGAATTCTCACAGTTTAGTTGTTAATTAATGCAATCTTTGTTCATTAATCCCTATCTACTTATATTACTTAGCTTTAAATTTCTTTTCGTATCATGTCTTGTATTATTTTGCGTTTACACTTGATGGTTAGCTTAAATATGTCGTTCCTTTGCATGTGTAGCCTAGTTCCTAGTATGAGTATCAAAATTTAAGGTTGAGGATCATAATCCCACCTAGGATCCTTGAACTTCGTATTTAGGGTTTGGTTTATAATTGTTGTAATTGAACTTCATGTGTTGGTATTGGAGTATCCTAGTCTCTTAACTTCCCTTGTAATGCAAGGGGTAGTATTTGAAGCTTTACTACAACCCCAACCCATCTTAGCAATAACTAATTAAGCCTAATCCTCCATCGATGAGTTTAGTATCTACATGGTTGATGTTCGGAATTACTTAGTTATGCTCGATTAGAATTAATTTGAACCAAGTCCTATCATATTTATTAGCTAATCTAAGGTGGGAGAATGATCATAAATCCCTTTTTTTTCTCTTTAACTCAAGCTTAACTTAGTTAGTTTGGATATATCTTTGTAGTTGCCTCGTTATTCGTTAATTCTACGCATGATAGTTTAGTGGTTAATCACTGTCACATTTTCAAACAATTAAATCATCTTTTATTTTTATTTATTTTTTATTTATTTTTTTTTTGAAAAGGGAAAAAACCCCTAAATTATATAACTGAAGGAGAAATAGCCTCTCCTAGATGGCAAACAATTACTGAAGGAAATAAAGATAATTCAAGGGATTACTTCGAACAAAAACCACAACAAAAACAATGAAAGAAACCATAAAACTAAGTGAAATGTCTGATTGAAGGCATGCCAATCTTATCAATCTTGAAACAGCCCTTTGTAATTTTTGGCATCTGACTGAAGGAGATGTAGGATACAGAACTTGAGGAAGAGGCAGCCATATTTTCAAGACAATCTGCAACATAATTTCCTTGTCTATACACATGTTGAATCTAGAACTGATGTGTTGAAATAATCATTGAGCAATAATCAATAGAATTTTTCAGCTTCCAAGGAGGTTTCCAAGTCTTTTGTACCATATGAAGAAGAGATTTGGAGTCAGTTTCAATAATGAGGTCTTTAATGTTCAGCTTTAGGCAAAGATCAAGACCTTCTTTTAAGCCTTCAACGTCTGCATACATGCTAGTTTGAAATCCCAAAAAAGAAGAGAAAGCAGATATAAATTCCCCTTTATGATTTCTAATGATACCTCCACAACCACTAACTCCTGGATTACCTTTGGAAGAACCATCCACATTTAACTTAACTATATTTTGAGGGGGCTTTACCCAAGATATATCTAAAAAGAATTTTGTTTCCTGTGAATTTGAAGACATAAAAGAGAAATAATATGGAGATCATCTTGCGAGATATTACCATAGAGCTTTGAAACTGCTGCCAGAGAGGTCATAAGAGAGATAACATTATAAATAATAACATTAAATCATCTTTTAGACTTTACTTTTGTGACGTTTAGAGAATCTCCTTTATCCTAATGTTGTTCTCCTAAGAGTGTTAAATCCCTAATGAATACGATCCCGGTCTTGCCCGGTTACTACTTATTACGAATGATTTTCACTTAGATCATATAAACTCTTTACAGCACACCAAGTTTTTGGTGTCGTTGTCGGCGATTGGAAATAGTATTAGGCTAGAAAATGTTTTCTTTAGATTATTTTATTTCGTGTGGTCACCGTGACAACATGGTTTCCAAAATCAAGCCAAATCCCATAGATTCAAGCCGAAAGAGATAACACTCCAAATCTCATTAATGAACCCATAGACGAAAGAGAGAATACTCTAAATCCCATAACTAGATCCTCCTCATCCAGCGAGAGTTCGAATTATTGGAGACCATCTCCAACTCCTTCCGTTTTGATTGAAGGCCACATCGGAGCCAACTTCGAGACTAATTCTATGGCTGACAATCAGAGTGAGCATGGTAGCTGAGGGGAGGTCGAACCTCCCTATAGGCCGATGATTGAGTACTTACAACCGGAGTGGACCACCTATCCGTTATGTATTGTATTCCCTTATAATGCTGCTCAATTCTATTTCGTAATCGAATAATCCAACTACTTCCAACTTTCCATGAAATGGAAAGTGAGCAACCCTATCTCTATGTCCGATAGTTTGAGAAGGTTTACGTTACTTTTAGTGACCAAAATTATCCTTTTGATGTAACCCAACTTAAACACTTCCCTTTCTCCTTAAAGGACAAAGCCAAAACTTGGCTTTGGTCCTTGTCTCCTAATTCCATCGGTAGTTGGCGTGATATGCAAGCACAATTTTTAAAGAAGTTTTTCCCAACCCGTCTCACCAACGCTTTCAAAGGTCAAATCCAAACCTTTTACCAAGACAAGGGCGAGACTTTCTAGTGATGTTGGGAAATATTTAATGAGGTACTCCATAAATGCCCACATCACGGTTTTGAGAAATGAAGATTAGTCACCGTTTTCCATAACGAGCTTTCCCTCAACGGGAAACAAATGGTGGAGATAATGTGCTCCGAGTATTTCTTAGGGTTAGACCCGGATGACGCGTGGGCAGACTTCAAATATTGTGCCGAGACTACCCAAGCTTGGGACACCTTGGACCCTAGCAATGATAATTCACGTTCAACAATTCCACCCTCCTCAAGCCATGGGATATATCACCTCACCGATGGGGATGATATGTCTTTGAAAGTAGCTCAACTTGCCAAGCATATAGAGGCCATGGATCAAAAGAGACGGGAACCCTTAAATTTCAATCCTTCTCCTTCGCACATAGAAGAGTCGTGTGCTATTTGTGACGTAGAAGATCACTCAACCAAGGATTGTCCTAAATCCCGGCGTGCAAGGCTTCACGATAAAGCTAACATAATGGACACTTAATAGATACAATTTATGACTCCTCTAGGAGAAGGGTATAATCCTTTGTGGAGAAACGACCCCGATTTCTCCTACGGGCAATCCCAAGAAGCTCAAAATCAAACTACCCCCAATTATCAAAATCTCCCCCACCTCAAAATTACCAACAACCTTATAATCAACCTCCTCCTCCTCCTCAAGTGAAAATTCAAGGCCCCCCTTAGGATTTAATCATCCTCCTATACCGCCATATGCTCACCCTAATAAAAGAAGTCTTAAAGAAGCTCTTCAATATTTCATGACTTCTCAACAAGCCACAAATTCTCGGCTTGAAGCGAAAATTTCCCAGTTAACCTCGTCGCTGAGTATTCAAGAAAAGGGAAAATTCCCTTCACAATCCCAGAGGCCCATTGGGCAACATTGTGTGTTCGACGCTTTGAATCCCCCTCCCGACCAAGCAAAGGCTATTACCATTCTACGGAGCGGGAAAGTTATTAATAAATCTATCCCCCCTCCCATACCCACCATTAGTAAGGAAGTGTCGCCCAACCAAATAGACGTCAAAGACGTTTCCTTAAAAAAAGTAGGAGGAACCTCATGTAGAGCCTGAAGTGGTTTCCAAGTGTCCTATTCTTGTGCCTTATCCCCAAAGGATCATTCCTCCAAAGGGAAATGTTTACAATGCGGACATCCTGGAGATTTTCAATCAACTGAAAATTAACATTCCCCTTTTAGATGTAATTAAATAAGTTTTCGCTTATGCCAAGTTCTTAAAGGAGTTGATCACTGTTAAGAGGAATGTATTTATGAGGAAGAAAACACTTTTGTCCAAAAATGTTAGCATAATAATTCAGTCTGAACTACCCCCCAAGTACAAAGACCCCGATTTTCCAACTATATCTTGTGTGATAGGTAACTTCAAGATCGAGCAATCTTTGCTCGACCTAGGTGTGAGTGTGAATTTATTACCATACTATGTGTATGAACAAGTCGGTTTAAGAGACCTCAAACCCACCAAGATAACCCTCCAATTAGTGGATCGCGCTAATCTTCCGAGGGGAGTTGAAGAAGATGGCATAATCCGATTTGAAAAATTCTATTTTTCAGTGGACTTTGTAGTTTTGGACACTAACCCAATTTTTTCGAGTAGTAATACTACTCCCATCATCCTTGGTCGTCCTTTACTAGCAATTTAGAATGCATTAATTAATGCTAGGAATGGATAAATAAATTTCACAATTGGAAACATGACTTACGAGATGAATATTTTTAATTTTGGAAAGAAAATGGGTGATGATGATGATGTCTAGGAAGTTTACCTCATTGAAGAGGTAGCTCAGGAGCATTTCGATGCTACTTATTTTTCAGATCCTTTAGAAGGGTGTTTGGAGAACTCAATTGACTTGGAGAATAACTATTCTCCGTACGATGAATAAGTCAAGTTTATGGGTTTGTTGTTAGATGAGGATGAGATAATTGACGACATTAATTAGTGTTTCGCTTTTGAGGACTTACCCCCTCGAGACTCATACGAGGTGCCCTTGGATGTGCATTTTCCCAAGCTTGATCTCAATCAATTTCCCTCCGAATTAAAATATGCATATTTGGGTGATAATGAGACATATCCCGTAGTTGTCTCATCTTTCCTTGATGAGTGTCAAGTACTAAAATTAATGAACTTGTTAAGGAGGTATAAGGGTGCTTTCGGGTGGACCACTACGGATTTGAAGGGAATTAGCCCTTTAGTTTTCACTCACAAAATCCATTTAGAGAAGTATGCAAAGCCTTCCCATGAGATGCAACGTAAATTGAACCCGATTATGAAAGAAATGGTGAGAGAGGAGGTGATAAAGCTATTAAATGCGGACATTATATACCCCATATCGGATAGAAAATGGGTGAGTCCAATACACATGGTTCCTAAGAAATCGGGGGTCATGATCGTCGAGAATGCGAAGGGAGAATTGATAACTAAACGCACCACCACTGGATGGCGTGTATGCATAGATTATAGGAAACATAATGCCATGATCTTAAAAGATCATTTTCCCCTTCCTTTTATCGACCAAATATTTGAATGTGTTTTTGGCCACCCTTTTTATTGTTTCCTCGATTCAGATAATGGATATAACCAAACCGATCTCGATATTAAGGACCAAGACAAAACAACATTCACATGCCCCTTTGGAACTTTCGCCTACAAACGAATGTCCTTTGGATTTTTGTAATTCATCGACGACATTCCAAAGGTTCATGTTAAGTATGTTCAGTGATATAGGAGATAGAGGTTTGGAGGTATTTATGGAGGATTTTACCGTCTTTGGTAACTCCTATGACCATTGTCTCTCTACCCTTGAAAAACTTTTGTCTAGGTGTGTGGAGAAGAATCTCGTTCTAAACTGGGAAAAGGTCCATTTCATGGTCACTAAAGGGATTATTCTCAGACACATTGTGTCCTCGGAAGGTACAGAGGTTAATAAGGCTAAGATTAGGTCATTGCCAATTTACCCGCTCCTAGAACGCTCAAATATGTGAGGTCATTCCTTGGGCATGCCGAGTTTTATAGGAGATTCATAAAGGATTTTATCTCCATTGCTATCCCTTTATGTAATCTCATCTCTAAGGAGACCCGTTCGAATGGAGTGATGAGTGTCAAGTAGCTTTTGAGAAGTTGAAAAGCATGCTGACCACCGCTCCCATAATTCAAGCCCCTAACTGAACTTTACCTTATGAGTTGGTGTGTGATGTTAACGACTTTGCTATTGGGGCAGTGTTAGGACAAAGGAGCGATAAAATGCCCCATGTGATTTATTACGCGAGTCGAACTCTTAACGGTACACAATTGAACTATTTGACCATCGAGAAAGAGTTGCTAGAAGTTGTATATGCCTTAGCTAAATGCCAAGCGTATTTAGGGGGATCCCCCACCGTTTGTTTTACTGATTATGCAACATTAAAATACCTTCTTTCAAAGAAGGACGCCAAGTCGCGTTTGATAAGGTGGGTGCTTTTACTCTAAGATTTCAATTTGACTATCAAGGATAAAAAGGGATTAAAGAATGTCTTGGCCGACCACTTGTCGCGTTTGACATTCGAGGCACCCAAGGATCAACTCCCCATTATTGAGATCTTTCTGGATGAACAACTGTTCTCCGCTTCCTCTCTGTCGTGGTTCACTGACATAGTGAACTACCTCGTGACAAGTTCAATTCCATCCCCTTGGACCCCTCAAGAGAAGAAGAAGTTTTTTGTTTGGGTGCATAGGTTTTTCTTCGATGATCCCTACTTATTTAAAATCTACGCATACCAAATCATCCGAAAGTGTGTTCCTGATGAAGAAATTATGAGAACTATTCAATTCTCCCACTCGCAAGAGTGTGCAGATCATTTTTTTTCAAAGAAAGACGCTTTAAAGGTTTTGCAAAGTGGACTTTATTGGACCATACTCTTCAAGGATGCACACAAATTATGCATCTTGTGTGAACGTTTCCAAAAATTAGGAGCCATAACTCATCGTAAACATGATGCTGATGTCCCCCATAATTGAGATTGAAGTATTCGACTATTGGGGAATTTATTTCATGGGTCCCTTTCCCCCTTATTTTGGAAATCTTTACATCCTAGTGGTGGTTGATTACTTCTATAAGTGGGTGGAAACCATAGCTTCAAAGATCAATGACCATCGAGTTGTGATAAAGTTCCTTAGGGAACGCATACTTTTGCACTTTGGAACTCCAAAGGCGATAATTAGTGATAACGGTTCGTATTTTTAAAATGCTCCATTTGCGAACCTTATGCGAAAGTATGGGGGTCGTTTATAAATTTGTAATTACCTACAACCCTCAAACTAGTGGCCAAGCTGAGTTGGCCAATCGGGATATTAAGTATATCCTTAAGAAGAATTTCAATCCCGACCGCAAGTATTGGTCCTTAAGGCTCACTGACACCCTATGGGCATACCGCACGGCCTATAAAAATTCCCTTGGAATGTATCCCTTTAGACTTATGTATGGAAAACCTTGACATCTTCCTATCGAACTTGAGCATAAGGCCTATTGGGAGATAAAGAAGTTGAACTTGAACTTGGACAAAGATAGAAAGAAAAGAATGCTCCAACTCGATGAGTTAGAGGATATTCGACATGAGTCGTACGAGAGTGTGAGAATTTATAAGCAATGGCTGAAAGAGATACACGATAAAATCATATCCTAAAAAAAAATTCACCCCGATCAAAAAGTGCTTTTGTACAATTCCAGGCTCCATTTATTTTCGAGAAGGTTGCGATCGAGGTGGACGGGTCCGTTTCTTATTAAGACTGTTTTTTCTCACAGCGCGATTGAGATTGAAGACCCAAAATATAGGAACCGATTAAAGGTTAATGGTCAACACCTCAAATCTTTTCTAGAGGCATTTCACCCTTATTCGGATCAATTTTGATGTCCGACCCCGTTTATGGGGCTGAATAGGACTCCCGAAATTTGTGTTTTTGTGCCGAGAAACCCCTGACAGGTGTGGGGTTGTAAAAATTTTTGATTGGAGTTGTTCTACATCTTTATTATATCCTTTAGGGTCCTTAGATCCAAGAAATTCCCGCCCAAAACTTGAATCCCATGAGATTGGATGAAACAGTGAAGTAGAAAGTTAGAAACCAATTTTTGAATCGATTCGGACTCCTCCGAATCGATCCGACCCTTAGACACTGGGCAAGTCTTGATAAGAAAACCGATTTGGACTAATCCGGATCGATTTGGTCACCTTTTTATGCAATTTGTAAACACTTCTAGTAGGCTCCCAAAACTCGACGAATCGATTCGGCCCTATTCGAATCGATTCGCTTCTCAACAGTAGAAAAGTAGGATAATTTTGAATCGATTCGGACTAGCCAGAAATGATTCTCCCCCAATGAAGTTTTCCAATTCGTTATTTGTGAATTGATTTGAACTACTCCGAATCGATTCGAGTATCCGGCCTTTCAAAACTGCATCTATCTATTTAACCTCACTTACTCCAACTCTCTCTTCAACCATTGAAAAAACCCTCGATGCCCCTCATTTCCCCAACCTCTCCCTATGCAATTTCTCTTCTTCTCCCAGTGCATACTCTGTCAATGTATAATTCCAAACCTTTTAATGTTAATATCTAGTTGTAATTTGTTTAGATTGTGTTCAAAATGGGGAGGTGTTCTTCCATTTAAGATATTGTGATTGATTCAATGAAATGCTCAACTTACTTACTGATTTCAAATTATAAACAAAAAATACACCATGTGATTGTTGTTTTATTGATTGAAGTGTATTATTTTTTGGGTCATTTCAATGAATCAAATTCACTTTTCTCCCTAGTTTGAACTCAATGCACACAAGATGTTCGATAAAATGCACTAATGGGCAGTTGGTGCACGATTGTTCCATTTTTGCACCTTTTACCGAACATTTACAATGTTTATCCCTTGATTGAGTGTGGTGCATGTAAGATACGCATATCCGCCTATTTTTTTTACTTGATCCATTCCAAACCTTTTCACGCTTAGTTTGATCTTATGCATTGCACTAATTGTGTATGTATCGAATTGAAATTTTTAAACGTTCGTGATGGCTCAAAAACCAACATCTAACACATAACCGGTTGCAATGGGTTTGAAACCTTCTGTTCAAAGGAAGAGCGATATTGGTATAGGGCAAAATTTCTGTCAAATAGGGTGATTGCTATCGATCATCCCATAAAGCTTATAGACTTTCCTAACGAAGTTAGGAGGCATTTCCAGAAATTCCATTGGGAGGCTCACCTAGAAACGGAGGGGGACATTAATGAGGAACATGTAAGAAGGTTCTATACATCGCTCGCCTCGATAGGAGATGGGACTTATGAAGCATTTGTTCATGGGTGAAGAATTCAAATTTTAAAGTAGATACTTTCTATGTTGTTAGGAGGTTATGATAACCCGGAGGTGTATGCATACCCATCTAGCGATCCTCTTTCATTGCTTCCAAATGAGGTCCTTGTAGCGCGTCTGACGCCGGGGCCTGTATGTGACGGTGATACTTTCCCTACTAGGCACATGCGCGACTCTCACCACCTTATCCATTTAGTTTCCATAAACTATATCATCCCCACCCAAACCAAGTCGGTCCTTAGTCAAAACAAGCCCACTTTCTTTATTATATCCTAGGCGTCAACACCATCGTTAGCCTTCCAGTTTTAGTGCTTCAACAAATGTTTAATGTCGCTTACAGTGATAAAGGACCCACTACTCTCCCTTATGCAAGATTGGTTTATAGTATTTGTAAAGATGCTCGTTGTGTGGGAGTCGTGTCCGATAAAATACCTCGGCTGACCTCATTACTTAATGACATTGAAATCGAGAAGACCTTTGGGAAAGGTTATTGGGAGAGGAACAGACAGTTGATGATAGAACACGCGATTGCTGGGATTCATTTTGACTTTGAAGAATCATTGTCGAATGTCTCAGAGGTCCCTCCTCCTGTTCCAAATCCGATGGGTCCCATTCGAGAGTTGTATGTTAGGATGGATACATTACATACTGATTTTTTTACTTTTAAGGAAAGTCAAGTTAGGGGGTTTGCTGGCTTTTAAGGCGCGTACGAGTGGGATATATCCATGTTAGCACGGGTGCAGATGGACCTGTTCGCATATCTATGCGGGGACAATGCTGATATGCCTCTTTACTTGTTTGATCCTTTTCCCCCGTGTGACCCCAACGTGCCAAGTTCTTCTAGTCTCCACCTGGATTCTTCTTAAGGAGCTGGCTTTTATCATCAGTTGCTGCTATTTTTTTTCTTCTTCATGTCTCTATGATTATATTGGGTTTTAAAGTTTGTAAGGTTGTTATGTTTTGGGGTTCCATAGTTGTGTAGGATGTGGTTGAGAAAGTCAATATTGTACTTTCTCATTTTTGCTTTTAATCCACATGTACGCAACTCCATACTATATTAATGAAATTACTCAGTTTCTTTCTTTTATCTCTTATATATATATATATGTGTGTATATATATATATATATATATATATATATATATATATATATATATATATATTGTTGTTTTTAGTACTAACATGTAACAGGTATGCCGTTGCACAGTTCTCGAGAAACTCCTTACAGGGTGACTATTTTCTAACTCGTTTTCCCTTTTTATCCCTACTAACATTGGGTATAATGTTCATTGCAAGTTCAAGTTCGAGGGTATCGATTATATATTTGACACCGATTATGATGTCAGTATTTATTTATTTATATATAAAAAATCTTATTTTTCTCCCTTGTCTCCAATGATTACTTATATGACCGCCTTTTCCATTTGTATAGCGATGATTCATGCTTATAATTTATGGTTTATTAGACTTTAACCCGTACATTGTTTGCATTGTGAATAACCTCCTAAAATTAAACTCCGAAGCTTTGAGAGCAATACACAAATAATTGTTTATGATTTGGTTTAAAGCGTTTCAAATTTGTGATCATAAGGCGCATACTATACCCTTACAATAGTGAGAATTGAGACTAATCTTCAATTGTGAGCGCATACATATACTCTATCTCTTTCTTGAAGAATGATCTTATAGACGATCTTATTTTCTTTTCATTGATTGCATTTTAATTCAATTATCACTTGAGCATGATTTTTAATGGTTTTGAGTCCTGAGAATCACTTGAAACTTTAGGAAAGGATCCTAGGCCTTATTTGTGTTAAACCTCATATGACTTTCACCTTACCCTTATACATGCCCCTAGTCAACCCCGTTGATCCCTACTATGAACTTTCTTTTCGTCCCAAATCCCCTAGCCAATTCCACATTGGAGTTATAAACCCTTATACACCTTTCGTACCTCGATTTGGGATTATTCTCATAATTGCATGATGTTTGTTTTAATGTGGATTGAAATAGAGCTATGAGTGGTCTAAAAAAGAGAAAAGGGGAAAAAAGAGAGAAAAAGAAAAGAAAAGAAAATAAATGGTTCCAATGTACATGTAAATAAAAGTCTTACTCTCATGAATATCTTTCTTTTGGAATTTGAATTTAATTCCTTATATTGTCCACTAATTCCATTACCCCGTGTGTTATTCCCGAATCCCCTTTGATTTTGTATAGAAATTTTCACTTCCTAACCTTCTCCTTCCCCAAATTATATACCCGAAAAGTCCTACTTGATCCTAGGGTAATGTGATTCAAAGGTCATACATTTGCAATAATCTGTTTAAGTGCATTTTACATTGGTTAATATGCAATATCCTTTCATGAGATTGTATTTTGAACTTTTATATATCGTTCTTCATTGATGACATGTGCATAAATTTATTTCCTTTTATGATTACTCATTATGCCTGCATGTCCCGTGTGTGTTACAACCTATTTTTGAGGGTTTTCATTTATTGAGTGTAACAACCAGTGAGAACTTGAGTATGCATGCTTTAGCGTTTACATGGAATATGAAATATTTGCCAAATCTAAATTACTACATGTGTCCGCTTATTTCTCATTCCATGGTTTAAATTTCTGTTGAAGCTACTTGCTTAATGTCGATAATTGTCGTCTTTAGCATGAGCTTTGTTCACTTTATTAATAGATTATGCTTCATTGATAATTTTTGAGCCACACTTCGGTTTTTGGTGTACCATTATATAATATGACATAATATTTGTGGGTATTATCCCAATAAATCCGCAAGAGACGACACTCATCCCCCAGGGCCACCTAGGTGTTTAACGGCTTATTGCATAAGCTAAATGCAATCGTTCGCACGCGAAAGTGGCATTTTCCTTCTTTGTACATATTTCTCATGTTTTGGTTTTGTTTAAGGTCCTTGTTTCTTCATACTTCATTGCTCGGGACTAGCAATGTATAAGTTAGGGGGGTGATAAGTCACTTTTATTGTATTTCTAACCCCGTTAATTTTTACATTCTAGCATTCCTGTGCATATTATTCCTGATTCTTATGCTCATTTAATGACAAACCCCCATTTTGGTCATATATATTATGTGTGCCTTATTTGAGCTTTTATAGGTCTCGGGATTACAAGTTGTGAAGTTTGGATAAGTTTCGGAGAAGTTCCATTGATAGTTGCATCTTCAGGGGAATTTTAGTAAAATCGGCATTCGAGTTTTGTTCCCAGTCTCTTCACGAAAGTTGTATCCCTCCTTCTCATCTTCGCGTAGCCTCTGGTGGTGCATGAATTCGATCTAGAATGATGAAGTCATGGACGAGTCGGTGAAACTTGGGGAAAATAAAGCCAAAAGGAAGCAACCTCATTTTGAAAACAGGTCTGAATCGATTCGGTTGTTACCAGTGCATCACCTTCCCTCATGCGAATCGATTCGGACTCCTATGAATCGATTCGGTTCTGTAGATTTTTTATTTTTGTTTCCTTATTTCTAGTTTCCTATCTTATATAGATTTTTTTTGTTTTTATCCTTGGTTTTTCCTTCATTGGAATATATATTTTACTTGGTATATTGGTTGGATATATAGAAACTCTCTCCTCCCTCCTAGGTCAAGTGTATTTATTTATCTTCCTACTTATAAAGACTTGAATTCTCACAAGTTAGTTGTTAATTAATGCAAGATTTGTTCATTAAATCCATATCTACTTGTATTCCTTGCTTTAAATTTCTTTTATTATCCTATCTTGTATTGCTTTTTGTTTACACTTAATGGTTAGCTTAAATATGTGGTTCCTTTGCATGTTTATCCTAGTTCCTAGTATGAGTAGCTAAATTTAAGGTTGAGGATCATAATCCCACCTAGGATGCTTGAACTTCATATTTAGGGTTTGGTTTATAATTGTTCTAATTAAACTTCATGTGTTGGTATTGAAGTATGCTAGTCTCTTAACTTCCCTTGTCCTGCAAGGGGTAGTATTTGAAGCGTTACTACAACCCCAACCCATCTTAGCAATAACTAATTAAACCTAATCCTCCATCGATGAGTTTAGTCTTTACATGGTTGATGTTTGGAATTACTTAGTCATGATCTATTAGAATTAATTTGAACCAATCATGTTTATTAGAGAATCCAAGGTGGGAGAATGATCATCAGTACCTTGTTATTTATTAATTCTCCGCATGATAGTTTAGCGGTTAATTACTATCACATTTTTAAACAATTAAATCATCTTTTACATTTTCCTTTTGTGAAGTTTAGAGAATCTCCTTTATCCCAATCTTGTTCTCCTAGGAGTGTTCAATCCCTGAGGAATATTATCCCGGTCTTGCCCGGTTGCTACTTGTTGTGAATGATTTGCACTTGAATCGTATACACTGTTTAAAGCAAACCAGATTCACATGTTGATTATGATGATCTTAAAATCGATAGACCAGAACCATTGGTGGAAGTCAACTTAGATATTGAGCAAAAAAAGGATAACTTAGTCATAGATTTGTTTCACTAATATAGGGATTAATTTTCTTGAAAATATGATGAGCAACTAGGCATGAAAAGAAAATTAATGGAGAATAAAATGTCAATAAAAAAGCGTACAACCCTATAAAAATATTGCGTTGACATACGACACCAAAATTCACATCAAAATTATAAGAAGAAATTAAAATATTGATAAAAATTGGCTTCATTTGAACATATAAATATGTTGAACGGCTGTCCAATATAGTCTTTGTCGTGAAGAAAAATGGAGAAATAAGAGAGTAAATTGATTTGAAGACCTTTAATGCAACATGCATGTACTTGATCTTGGTTGGTTGGTTGCTGGCCATGTTATTATGTCAATGATGGATGGCCATTCTGGATACAACTAGATATGCATAGCTCAGTAAGATGTTCATAAAGATTCCTTTGAATGTCCAGGTAATTTCGGTACATTCAAATGGGTAAAAATTCTCTTTGGTTTGATGAATGTAGGATAAACATATCAAATGGGAATGAATGATATCTTCTATGATATAGTTGAGACCATTTTGGAATACTACATTGATGATATAATTGTGAAACCAAAAAACACATTAACCAAAAATATTTTGAAAGGATAAGAATTTACCAATCGAAACTTAATCCTTAAAAATGTGCCTTTGGGGGTTTTGTTGGAAATTTCCTAGGTTATTTAGTGCACAAAAAGGGATTCAACTAGATGACAGAAAAACCAAAGCCATTATTGAGAGTAAGACTCCTAAAACTAAAATGTAATTACAAAGTTTTTTAGGACAAGTTAATTTACGTCGAAGATTTATTTCCAATGCTACTGAAAAAACTAAAATATTTTTTACTTTTTTGAGGATAAAAAATCATAACGAATTGGAATGGAGAGAACAACGTAAAAAAGAATTCCAAACTATTAAAGAATATTTGGCCAACCTAACTCTACTAACTCTATAAAAGGATAATAGTCCTTTGAAGCTATACATAACTACTATTGAGTTCTCAATTGTAGTGTTGTTTGATCAAGATAATGAAAAGAAGAAATAGAGGGTTGTTTATTATCTTATTAGATTTTTGAACATTTGTGAATGAAAATATTCATTAATATAAATGTATGTTTAACTTTGAGAGTGTTGTGTTCTCGAAACCTTTAATAGAGAAAAAGTACTCAATTAAAATTATCGTCGTAATAGTCTTTTAATTCCTTTTAGGTACAAAAGACATAACATAGTTATGTGTGATTAAAAGTTTGCCTAATAGATAACACAAAATTGTATATTAAATTTAGGTGAGTAAATATAAATGCAAAAATAAGGCAAACAATCACATAACACCAAGTCACAGGAGGAAAACCCCATAATAGAAAAAACCTTAGGTCGAACCAAACGACAAATTTACTAGGGTAGAGCATTACAAATAGAATACAATGAGTTACAAATAGACATCGCACGGACCAATAGATGAAGAATGATGTTATGTGATTGTTTGCCTTATTTTATATCTTCCGAAGCTACATCACAAATCAAAATCCTCTTCAAGTAGAAGACGAGCTTTGTTGAAAAACAACCAATGCTTGGTTACCAGTTTCTAGGATGTTAGTTTTCCTAAAGATTTTGAAAGGTTTTAAATAATTTTGGCTTGCTTAAACCTCACATTGTGTTTTAAACTATTCACACAAGTCTTTAAGAGCAAGAGTACAAGTATTCGAGCTCAAGAACAAATGTAGAAGGTTTTAAACTTCAATATGGCTTATGATCAAAGTTTAAAAATCAAACACTTCAAGAACGCAACAAATATGCTAATAAGATAAAGAATGATTTAACTCTCTATAGTACTCAAACTAAAAAAAAATCTCTTAAAATATTTCCTCTAAATCAAGTGTCATTGCTCTCAAAAATATTTTCTCAGTAATTTTTCTGTTATGTTTTTGACAAAAGATATGAAAATTACGAAGTCAATTACCCATTTAACCTAAGGGTTTCTTTGATTCAAAAGTGTATCTATGGACTTCATCAACGGATTGACAAAAGCTAAAGAGTTCACTTCAATAATGGTGGTATCCAAGTACCTGACGTTTACTCCAACCCCAAAGATTTCTTCGGTAAAAGTGGTTGTATATTTGTTCTTTCGGTACGTGGTGCAGTGGTGGGGATTACCACTTGACATTATCAGCGATCGACATGCGATATTTACGAGGCAGTTATGGATTGCTTTGTTTGATTTATTGAGGTCACATTTGAAGTTCTAAAAAGAAAATCACCCTCAGACGAATGGGCAAATAGAAGGGTGAATGCGTTATTGGAGGAATAGTTACAACAAGACGTAACTTCCAACCAACAAAATTCGGTTGAGTTACTTAATGTTGCTCAATTTTGCTACAATCTGCATCAAAGTTCATCAGCGGGGTAGAGTCCGTTTGAACTTTGCAATTGGGAAGCAACCTCTCACACCTCACGAGATTGAAAAACAAAAATCCCAAGGGGGTTGTCCAGCAACATCTAGATATGCACGAGGAAGGTAGGAACAAGACGAAGAAGCAAGGGATGTTTTTGAAAAATCGGTTAGGAGAATGAAGAAATGGGTTGACGAGAGAAGGAGCGATATGGAATTAGATGTTAGTGACATGGTAATGTTGAAACTCACTCCACAAGTTTGGAAGAAGGTGAGCCGAAAGACAGCGCACAAGGGTCTAATTCAGCGGTATGATGGCCCGTTCAAAATCACAGGGAGAATTAGAAGGTTAGCTTATCACTTGGAGATACCTTCTGTGTACAAGTCTGAATTTCTTTTTCAGAATTTCCACACCTATAATGCGTCTACAATCAAGTAAACCATCAATAATACAAACAGCAATACACAAAATCACAACAAGCAAGACAGCACAATATTTATAGGGAAAAACTCCACAACCCAATAGTTTATTACTCACAAAATATAAGTGACCTTTATAAAATCGTCTAGGTCTCACTCAAATGCCTAGATTTTCATGTTACAATGGTTAAATGCAAGGCAACATGCAGTTAAAAACCCAAACTTCTAGTATCAGCATTTCCCATGAGAACTACTCTAAGTAACTATTGTATTGTCATCTGAATAGGTGTCTTTGGTAAGTTATCAGTTGGTTATCATCATTATCTCCATACAAACTCAAGAAAACCCGTATAGCCACCTGTTCACCCAAAACTACCCAAATTACTTTAAGACAATCCCAACTAATACCTGAATGCAACCAGTAACTATTACCACATTTTTGGATACCCTTACCTTGATTCCAACAAGCTTTACCCACGTAAATAACAACCTGATCCAACACGGGTGTGATTCAGGAGAATTTCCTCGATGAAAACCCATTATCCATGCACTACCAATCCCACGTTGATCTTAGGACAATCCCACATATCCAACAAATAATCCATAAGCCTAGTAGCACCTATGGACAAAGTGCCAGTTCTGCCCCGGAGGACCCCCTCCTTATATATATTCTTAATGAAAAATCCACAGTGGTAGCAATGGACATTAACTGCTAAAATATCACAAGCTACATCGACGTCCAACCTGACTTCATTTTTCTCCATCACTTCTTTCCAGCTCATTTACCTTAGAAAAGTGCGACTAAGGCAAGTGTGTTTCCGTATCCAAAAACTCAAGTAAGTTTGGGGTGTGACAAACCCTCCCCCACTAGAATTGATGACGTCCTCGTCCAAATAGATTCCAAGAAACGACGAATCACATTCTCAAATTACCACAACATTGTATCCTTTTCCTAAGTAGCCTCCTTGACTGCCTTCCCTTTCCACTTCACAAGGTAGAAAGTTCTTCTATTCTTTCTACTTGCTCCCTCCGTGCGGTGGTCCAGAAATCTCTCAGCAACCTCGAAGTATTTCTTACTTATCGTCAATGGCACCCTAATCTGACCTGCTCGGTTAGGATTTGAGCTGTCTTCATATAATGTCTTTAAGAAAATAACATGAAAAACATGGTGAAATTTAAACTAGGAAGGTAGCTCCAACTAATAAGCTAACCTTCCTGAGAGAGTTGACTTTTGCGTGTATATTTTTCGTCGTTGGTTGAAAATCTCCTCTAATCAAAATCCTCAAATACCTACAAATATATAACAATCTCAAGTGTAGCGATAACTAAGGGTATCAATCCACATCCAAGGGGGGTAAAGCAAATGGAACACAATTGTAATTCACTTTTTATTCTATTTTTGTTCTTTTTCACTTTTCTAATTATTTTTTTTAGCTTTTTCAATATTAAAACAATTTGGCGAGGTGAGGTGAAATAAGACTAAACTAATTTATGAGATGAAAACAACTAACTAGAAAGTGACTAAAAGTGAAAAATAAGGTCTAATACTAAAATAAGAGATAGAGTGAGATAAATAATTATGAGAACAATCAAGGAGTGGGATTACACCACAAATTTTAGCTATTCTAACTAATTAATTTAATTAATTGAATTCTCCCAAAGTAACATCAACATTACAAATCAACTCTCGTTGCAAATGTAATCTTAATAGTAACCTTTTAGAAAATTAAGTTTAAAACCCCACAACTCTAGAAAAATATATCTACACTCTTTTTAATTAATCACCCGCTAGGATCAATCAATTAAAATTTATATAAATCTTAGAAAATAAATTTAGAGTTGAAATTCAAGTTATAGTACCCCACTTAAGAAACCCCTATCTCTACTTCGAATCTAAAATGGGTATTATAACTATAATTTTGATTTTCTCTAGAAAATCACTTACCTCGATCGAGGCGTAAATTTAAGGGTGAGGTATCAAAATTAACATTCAAAGGGAATTTTCTACTAATCACACTAGTTAAACTAAAATATCATCAAATAAGGGTTTCCCCCCACCCCTTGAAAGGGGATTTATCCTAACATGATATTAAACATGATGAACAAATAATCAAGGTTACTAAAATAAAATAGAAGGGAATAGAACAAGCAAACCAAATGTCTTTGAGAAAGTTGAACTCTAATATTCCAATTTGAAGCATACAATCCCTCTAATTGAGCATCCAAGTGATTTGAAATTAAATATCCACTCAATTAACTCTCTTACAAAATTTAACCTCACAAATATCGAACACACACAAAAAAAACTATTTACAAATATTTCTACCTATTTTTTTCTAACCTAACTCTCTATTTTTCTCTAGAGTTTTGTCTCTCTATTTGATGATGATCTCCCAAATGGGGTCTTGAGTCTTCTTTTATAGTATATGCATGGCACACATGAGGCTAAGTGGTATTTTTGGGAAGGTTTAATGTGTATGGAAATGGGGTGTGTACACGTGAGGTAAGAGAGGTTATGTGGGTGAGGGGTGAATGAGGGTATTTTTTGGAAAAAGGAATTTAAGTTAGTTGGAGGTATTTTTGGGTAAATGGGTTTTTTATCTGGCACATGGGTTTTAATGAGTTCATTGTTTGGCTTGTTGGTTTTGGAAATTAGCACGTGAAGATCGTGGCTTGTGGAGAAATGGGTCTTCTTGGGTTTAAATGCTGGACACGGTTTTGCTGAGGTCTGAAGATACTTGGTGTGGGTTCCGAGTTATGGGGTAGATCAGGAAGGATCTGGAGGGAGGTAGCGGGTAGTGGGTCAGACTGGACGAGTTTGGCTGTGGGTTTTGGGTTGGCCGTGGGTTCTGGCGGGTTGCCACGGGTTTGAGGATGGTTGGGCATCGTGGGTCTGCGTGGTTAGGGCGCTGCTGGGTTGGTCTCGGTTTTTGAGATGGTCGTCGAGTTCCAGTGGGCTGGTAAGGGGAAACAGGTCAGGGGTTCCTTTGTTAGGTTTAAGGGTAGAGTGATGGTGATGAATGGTTTAGGTATTAACATATAGGGGGTGATTTTGTTTAAGGTTTTCTAATGGAGGTTTGGGAGGAGAGAGAGTGGTGATAGGTTGAAGATGATGAGGGTGATGATTGTGTGTGGTTAGGTGTATGGTAGTTAGGATGTGGGTGATATGAGGGTTAGTTTAGGTGTGTGTGAGTGTGTATACATGGGAGGGGTGTGAGTGGGTTTAGTTGTAGGGGAGTTTATGTGTGTGTTTTATTTGGACACCTAAAAAATATCATAAAAAAACTAAAACTAATAAAAATAAAAATGACTCAAACTAAAAATCTAAAAAATATTAAAAAGGGACAAACAAAACACACACAGGATTTGGGGTAGGTTTAGGCTAGGTTTAGGCTCGGTTAAGGTTACGGGGGAGGGAATTTAGACCATTTTAAGTGCAAATTGCCTAAAAATATAACTTTTGACACTGCAACTGCAATTAAGCATGCACAATGAATATTTAAGCGCATAAGACCCAAATTGCCGAGAATTAGCAACAAAAATACGTCTATTCGGGGTATAAAATGTACAATTTTGGGTGGTCATCACACCACCCCCAAATAGAGCGTTGCTAGTCCTCGAGCAATAAGATAGAGAGAAAAAGAAAGATAAGAAACCAAAAGTGTACCACTTTCGCGGGCACTTGCGATTGCACTAAGCATTTGCAACAAACCTTTAAACCTATTGGTTGCCCTACAGGATGAGTTATGTCTTGTGAGGGTTTGCAGGGAATATACCCACAGAATTCTTATTTGCAAAAGTTTATTGAAAGGCAATCAATCTCTTATTAGACAAAGAATAATCGCACAATCCATGAAGAGGTAAATGATTTCAGAAATCCAAGCTAGAATGTGTAAAAAGATTTAGCTAAGTAAATACACAAGGCAGATCCTTCCTATAACTCAACGTGTGTAGTGTGAATCAGTCAAAATGGGTCGAGTATCACAAAAGTAATTCCTAGATTTCCTTTTCGGAATCAACGCTTCAACTTTAAATCTCACGGATATCTATTTCTGAAATGAACTCTCGAGATTTGGGTAAGTGTATCGCTCTTGTGTGTGAGGGGGTGAGTAAATGTAAGCAAGTTCAAACGTCTCACACACACACATAAGGAAGAACGAACATATGAAAGAGAAATGATCTCATGAAAGAATACTAATCACTATAGTGAGAACGCCGAGTTATTCACCACGTCGACTTTCATTTGCCTGAACACCTAGGGGAAATATGGATGTATATGGGTGAGGGGGAAACGAAATGAGGATGAATATGATATGAGGTAGGATGGTGATGGATGGGTGAATGATGAGTGATGGATATGCGATGGGTAAAAGATGGATGAGAAATGGATGCGAAAGAAGAGTGTATACACTTTAGGCACAAATGTCTTTATTACTCACTACAAACTCTCTCTCTTTTCTTTTCTCTCTTTTTCTCTCTTTTTTTTTATTTTTCTTTTCTTTTTCTCTCTTTTTTCTTCTATTTTTGCTATTTTTCTTCTTTTCTTTTTCTTTTTCTTCTCCTTTTTTTTCTCTCTCGTTTCAAACCAACACTGAAGACATTTAACATTTGGAACAAACACCCTTTTTCTCAAAATGATGATGGATGATATATGAATTGAGTGGGGAGTGTGTATGGATGATGGGGTAAATGAATGGGAAGGTAATGGGTGAGTAAATGGAAATGTGATATGGAAAAGTGTAAAGTGTATGGATGAAAATCTAGTATTCGGGACAAATTTCAAGACACGTGTTTCTTACAACTCGAAAAAGATGTCATTCTTAATGATCAAGCCAAAATTTTATGAAAGATAATGAGATCATACAACAATTAAAGTCCAGACCTAGAAGAAGTTGAATCAACTTGTGACTCAGAGATTTCATAAGAAACTCTGAAAGGGTTAAAGACACAAATATCACGGGCTAAAGTCTCTACTAGTGATCCTTAACGTTCTCTTGGGAATTATAGTACTCATCAACTCTAACCGTAGTGACTTGATAAGTGAGCAAATTTTTGTTGAGTCTAGAAATTCATGGTGCAAAATGCCTTGTTACGTATTACATAAGCTATTTAGAAAAAATATTCTCTTGCTTGATTCCTAGACTTAAAAAGATGGATGATTGAAAATTCACGTCAATGAGTGAGATGAAAGAAACTGCGCGAAATTTTAAAAATCAGGTTTAAAAATCAAAAAAATTCAAAAGAGGCACGATTTTGATAAAATTCCCCACCCCCAAAGAAAAAGGAACATTATCCTCGATGTTAAGTAAAATGAATTTTAAAATGGAGAGCATAAGGTAGGAAAAAGATTACCAGAATCAACTGCTAATGAAGTGGACAGATGAAGCCAGGAATAAACCTGAATAAGTGATAAGAAAAAATTGTGTACAAGTCCATAGCATGGTAAAACATAGGGTGTTGTGAAACACCACCCCCAAACAGGATGAGACTAGTACAAAAAATGCGGGCTACCTTCCGGTAGTGCTAAGTTTAATGTCTTTAGCCAGACCGAGCCATTCTCACCCTAAAGATAAGATCTATGAAAGCGCGGGGCGATAGAAAAATGGGTGATGAGAATCACCCCCAAACAAGACTGAAGCGCCAGTCTTGCTGGAAACATGCTAAAGTGGTCAATGCACATGTATGGAAAAGTGCATCACACGATGAAAAGTATCGGTGGACCATGGGCGGGTGGGAAAAAGAGTTAAGGTGAGGGTGGAATAGTATAGGTAGCAGGCCTTGTTAAGCTTAAAGGTGAGGGAAACTAGGGCCCTATAAGCATGGTGCTCTTGTTGGTGAGGGAGGAAAATGGTTTGGTAAGTGGAATGGGTTGGGCGACAGAGAAATCACACGATCGTTCTATGAATGGCCGATGATAATGGTTGCGTCGTGACGCAACAGGGAGCTGTCGATGGGAAAAATCAATACCACAAGAGAGCGGCGGGCATAGAGGAACAAGCTCGGTGTCACGGAAGTGGAGAGTATCACCACAAATACTCTCGTAGATGGTGGATGATGGTTTCAGGTGAGGATCTAAAAATGTTGATAGAAACATGAACTATGTAAAATCAAGATCCAAACTAGGTGGTAGGGTGGAAGGAACAATGGGTGGGGTAAAGGGTGGGATAAACAGTGTATCGAATGGGATAAATGGTGGAGGAAGATGATTCAACTCAAGAGTGGGAGACACACACTCGTTATGAGGCGGGGAGTTATCCACAAGGGAACTCGCAGAAGGAAGTGTAAAAATAAATGAGTGAGTGATCAACTTATCCACCATTATGTCGCCATCCGATGTGGTGAAATGGTCTAACGAGGAATTAAGATCCGAGATAGATGAATCAACATCAATATTCGGCTCAAGGGGAGCTAAATATGAATGGATAGGATCCATATCAAGAGAGGTGGGAACCATCTCTGACGCTATCTCGGTACAATGGTGAGCACTCGTAGCGGGAGCGAACCTAAAAGATATGGTCATGTCAGAGACATAGGTAATTGGGCCATAAGGTAAAACCTCTGGAAAATTTTTGGATATCTCGGGAGTGGGAACCTCAAGTGTGGGTTCCGGTGGACATGGTAGAATGTGATCAGGCTCACTAATGAAAGGTAAGTCAACATAATTGTCAAGTTGGGACCCGTACCATGTAATGGTCTCGACTTCAAGATTCTCGAGATGGTAGGGTTGGTCACACTCAAAATCCGTGTCACAAGAGGACACATCATCATCACACTTGGGTGCAACAATGGGTGGATGCATGGGAATGTCCGACTCTCGCTCACACTCCAATTCATTTAAACGTTGTTCAAGCCTTTGGAGAGCTTGAGTTTGAATTTGAGTGGCTTGCTCTTGCTCGAGTATGAACTTTTGCAAAAGGCTTTTGAGAGAGGATGTGGATGGTGGTGGTGGAGTGATGGGTGGCGGTGGTGGGTGAGGTGGACACAACTCACTACTATCATGAGTGTACGAAGAATACTCAAATGAAGTGTGGGGAGTGGGGCTAAGTTCATCATACACGAAAGGATCGCTTTCGTGATGGACAAATGGTTGAAATTTCGTGGGTGCATAGTGAGGGAACTGATCGTGAATGGGTGAACAAGGTTGACATAACGGCTGTTGGAACGTGTGAGGATCCACAGCATCAGATTGGGATTCGTATTGCGTGGAAGGGTGATCAGGCCTCCACGGATAACTAGGGTACTCACACAACTCGGAATTGGGTGTATCGGGATAGTAGGCGGAGGTGGGTTCCGGAACAGTGTCATATGGATACACATGTTCCACGGTGGGTTCAGATGGATATGGAATTTAAGGGCACTCATGGGACATGTGATCGGCATAGGAACCATGGGTACACGATAAGGTACGCTAAATGTCGACACTTGACACCAAGGGTGATGGAATAGGAGGTGCGTTCATGGACGGGTCAAGAGTATCAATAGTACTCGTGAGAGAGGTGATACCACTAAGGATATCATAAAGAGATGGCTCGAGATCACTCTCAAACGTGTCACGTGATAAAGAAAAATGACCAAAGTAGTCCCGTAAGGGACATTCTTCGGCCATGTGGAGAGAAATATTTTTTGAAGTTTTTTAATTTTTTTTTTAAAGGAAAGAAAATATTTTTGGAGTTTTGTGAAAAATAGAGGAAAAATATTTTTGGATTTTTTTCTAAAATGAAAGAAAGAAAATATTTTTGGATTTTTTTTTTGGAAGAAAAGGTGGGGAAAAAATATGGACTGTTAAATTGTGAACGAACGCATTAAAACTCGACTACCGAAAAATGAATTGGACACACACACAAGTTAAGAAGAATTCCTAACTAGCCCATAGCCAATTTTTATCTTTAGATTTAGTGAAAGGGTAGTCAAATTTTAATTAATTCCGCAGGCGATAAAAAATCATGAAAATATTTGTAATTGCCTTTGCAAAATGTTCTCCTAGTGGGCTACCTAGTTAATGGATTTTAAATATAGTGATGGCTAGGATAGCACACAATTGGAACGCGAGTGAGTCGGGTGATGAAATCCCTTCTCGTGAGTGACCGGGTGTAGGTCTTAGTAATTTAATTCGTCACACCATTCAAAAAATAAATGCGAGAATAAAATCACATAAGAGAACACAAGAGCGCACAAAAGAATTGACTTGCTAACAGGAGAGGTTCAAGGGTTTAAGAGATGTACCTCCCACAGTTTTTAGGCCGTGGGGTACCAAAAAATTTGATACGACCAGGGGGAAATCACGCCTATCTCAGTCGGCCCCGGGAGTCCTACCGACCCAAGGTAGAGAGATTTCTAAATCCTCACCAATGGACGCCCTCTCTCTACCTTGTCCGGTTTCCCAATCACGCTTCTCTTCGATTTATTACAAATTTAAAATGAAAAATAAAATAAAGGTGTCTCTTTGCATCGCAATACAAGCAATGATAAAATAAACCTAATACAAGCCTTCTAAAAATATAAAAATGGTACAAAAAAGAATAAAGTGCAAAAATTAAATGAACTACAAGTTGAAATCTGCTCCAAGTGCTTCACGCTCCCAGGAATGGCAACGGCGCCATTTGATAGAGTTGACTTTTGCGTGTATATTTTTCATCGTGACTTGAAAAGTTCCTCTAATCAAAATTCTCAAATACCTACAAATATATAACAATCTCAAGTGTAGAGGTAAGTAAGGGTATCAATCCACATCCAAGGGTGGTAAAGCAAAGGGAACACAATTGTAATTCACCTTTTATTTTATTTTTTTTATTTTTCACTTTTCTAATTTTTTTTTTTAGCTTTTTCAATATTAAAACAATTTGGTGAGATGAGGTGAAATAAGACTAAAATAAATTATGAGATGAAAAAACTAACTAGAAAGTGACTAAAAGTGAAAAATAAGGTCTAACACTAAAATAAGAGATAGAGTGAGGTAAATAATTATGAGAACAATCAAGAAGTGGGATTACACCACAAATTTTAGCTATTCTAACTAATTAATTTAATTAATTGAATTCTCCCAAATTAATATCAACATTACAAATCAACTCTCGTTGCAAATGTAATCTTAATAATAACCTTTTAGAAAATTAAGTTAACACCCCACAACTCTAGAAAAATAAATCTACACTCTTTTTAATTAATCACCTGCTAGGATCAATCAATTAAAATTTATATAAATCTTAGAAAATAAATTTAGAGTTGAAATTTAAGTTATAGTACCCCACTTAAGAAACCTCTATCTCCAGTTCGAATCTAAAATGGGTATTATAACTAGAATTTCGATTTGTCCCGCAAATTTTTTACCCTTTCTCGAGGCGTAAATTTAAGGGTGATGGATCAAATTTAACATTCAGAGGGAATTTTCAAGTAATCAAACTAATTAAACTAAAATAGCATCAAATAAGGGTTTACCCCACCCCTTGAAAGGTGATTTATCCTAACATAATATTAAACATGATGAACAAATAATCAAGGCTACTTAAATAAAATAGAAGGGAATAGAACAATAAAACCAAATCTCTTTGAGAAAGTTGAACTCTAATCTTCCAATTTGAAGCATCCAATCCCTTTAATTGAGCATCCAAGTGATTTGAAATTAAATATCCACTCAATTAACTCTCTTACAAAATTTAACCTCACAAATATCTAACAAAAATAAAAAAAAACTATTTACAAATATTTTTACCTAATTTATTCTAACCTAACTCTCTACTTTTCTCTAGAATTTTCTCTATCTATTTGATGATGATCTGCTAAATGGGGTCTTGAGTCTTCTTTTATAGTATATGCATGACACACATAGGGTTAAGGGGTATTTTTGAGAATGTTTAATATGCATGGAAATGGGGTGTCTACATATGAGGTAAAAGAGGTCATGTGGGTGAGGGGTGAATGAGGTTATTTTTTGGAAAAAGGAATTTAAGTTAGTTGGGGGTATTTTTGGGTAAAACGGGTTAAAGGGGTTTTTATTTGGCACATGAGTTTTAATGAGTTTATTGTTTAGCTTGTTGGTTTTGGAAATTGGCAGGTGAAGATCGTGGCTTGTGGAGAAATGGGTTTTCTTGGGTTTGAATGTTGGACACGGTTTTGGTGAGGTCCGAAGATACTTGGTGTGGGTTCCAGGTTATGGGGTAGATCGGGTAGGATCCGGAGGGAGGTAACGAGTAGTGGGTCGGACTGGACAAGTTTGGATATGGGTTTTGGGCTTGCTGTGGGTTATGGCGGGTTGCCACGGGTTTGAGGATGGTTGGGCATCGCGGGTCTGCGTGGTTAAGGCGCCGCTGGGGTGGTCTCAATTTTTGAGATGGTTGTCGGGTTCCAGTGGGCTGGTAAGGGGAAATGAGTCAGGGGTTCCTTTGTTGGGTTTAAGGGTAGAGTGGTGGTGATGAATAGTTTAGGTATTAACAGATAGGGGGTGATTTTGTTTAAGGTTTGCAAATGGAGGTTGGGCAGGAGAGAGAGTGGTGATAGGTTGAAGATGATGAGGGTGATGATTGTGTGTGGTTAGGTGTATGGTAGTTAGGATGTGGGTAATATGAGGGTTATTTTAGGTGTGTATGAGTGTGTATGCTTGGGATGGGTGTGAGTGGGTTTAGTTGTAGGGGAGTTTATGTGTGTGTTTTATTTGGACACCTAAAAAATAACATAAAAAAAAACTAAAACTAATAAAAATAAAAATCTAAAAAATAAAAAATAAAAAATCATACTTCTAGTAATAAAATAAAGACTCAATTAAAAATGAAACTAAAAAGAAATGAAAAAATAAGAATAAAATCTAATAAAACTAAACTAAAATCATAAATAAATGTAAAATCAAATAAAACTAAAAAATAAATGAAATCCTAAAAAATCTAATCCTAATAAAAACTAAAACTAATCAAAATCAAAATAATATAATATTATACTAATAAAGATAAAATAGAAAAATAAAAAACAAAACCTAAAAAATACTAAATAAATCGAAAATAAATCCTAAAAATAAAAATGATTCAAATTAAAAATCTAAAAAATATTAAAAAGGGACAAACAAAACACACACATGGTTTGGGGTAGGTTTAGTCTAGGTTTAGGCTCGGGTAAGGTTACAGGGGGTGGAATTTAGCCCATTTTAACAGCAAATTGCCTGAAAATATAGCTTTTGACACCGAAACTGCAATTAAGCATGCACAATGAATATTTAAGCGCATAAGACCCCAATTGCCGAGAATTAGCAACAAAAATACGTCTATTCGGGGTATAAAATGTACAGTTTTGGGTGCTTATCACTTCCCATTCTCCTTGTGATTTTTAACGGGCCATCATACGGATGAATTAGACCCTTGTGGAGTGAGCTTCAGCATTACCATGTCACCAACACCAAATTCCACATCGTGCCTGCACTCGTCAACCCATTTCTTCATTCTCCTAACTGATTTTGCCAAAATATCCCTTGCTTCTTCAACTCGTTCCTCCCTTCCTTGGGCATATCTATATGTTGTTGGACAACGCCCTTGGGATTTCTATTTTTTAATCTCGTGAGGAGTGAGAGGTTGTTGCTTGGTTGCAATATCAGATGGACTTTGCCCCGTCAACGAACTTTGATGCAAATTGTAGAAAAACCGAGCAACATCAAGTAACTCAAACCAATTTTATTGGTTGGCAGTTACGTAATGTCGTAAGTATTCCTCCAATAACACATTCACCCTTTCTATTTGCCCATCTGTATGAGGATGATTTTCTATTGAGAACTTCAACTGTGACCCTAATAATTTGAATAAAGCAGTCCATAATCGCCCCAAAAATCTCACATCTCGATCACTGATAATGTCAAATGGTAATTCCCAATACTTTACCATGTACCGAAAGAACAAATTTGTAGCCACGTCCACCGAACAAATCTTCGGGGATAGAATAAACGTTGCATACTTGGAGAACCGATCCACTACCACCATTATTGAAGTGAACTCTTTATCTTTTGGCAATCTGTTGATGAAGTCTATAGAGACACTTTCCCAAGGTCTTATAAGGATCGGGAGTGACTCTATGGTTCTCGTTGCTTTCTTCCTCTTAGTTTTATCCTACTGGAAAATCATACACGTTCTCACATACAACTCCACATCAAAATCCATTCAAGGCCAATAAAAACTTTCAGATAATAAGGCAAACGTCATGTCTTGCCCTGGATGCCCAGCGTACAAAGCATCTTGTGTTTCTTTTAATAAACTCTGTCTGATTCCTCCAATTTTAGGAACATATGGCTTGTTCCCCTTTGCGTAGATAACACCATCATCAACCCAAAATATGCGAGTCACGCCTTTAGTAATCTGCTGTAATAAGACCTTTCTAACAAGGTCTTCTGCAGTCTTTTCCCTCATTTAAGGCAGCAAGTCGCTAACAGCTTGGGAAATGGTAGGAAGTATGCACACACTCACTGCGATGGGATCTCCTACTTCCTAAAAACTAGGCTTTCTACTCAACGCATCTGCTACCTGATTTGTACTTCCTAGTTTGTAAAGAAGCTTGTAAGCGAACATAGATATGAAATCCTGCCACCTAGCGTGATTTGGGGTCAGTTTCTTCATCGAATTAAAGAAGCTTGTGGCAATATTGTTCGTATAAATCATAAAGTGACGCCTCAAAAGATAGTATCTCCATGTATGAACACAATGAACAAACGTTGTTATCTCCTTCTCATGAACCGAATACCTCCGTTCAGTGTCATTCAGCTTCCTACTTTCAATTGCTACTGGATGCCCATCCTGAACTAAGATACCCCCCCCCCCCCCCAATGCAAATCAGACACGTCGGTGTGAACTTTAAAAGCTTTGTCAAATTCTAGAAGATTCAAAATGGGGCTACTCGTCACTACCGCTTTCAATTTGTTGAATGCTTCCTAGCATTCATGCGCCTAATTCCAAGGCTAGTCTTTCTTCAAAAGATCCGTGAGGCAAGCTACCTTTTTTTAGAAACCCTTCATAAATTTTCTATAATAGTTAGCCAAACCCAAAAAACTCCATAATTCCTTCACTGTTGTTGGCACTGACCAATCAATAATAGCGTCAATCTTCTTCAGGTCCATTTTCACATTCCCCTCAGAAATTAAATGATCAAGGAACATAATTTCCTTCTGGACAAATTCATATTTTTCTAGCTTCAAGTACAAAGTCGCTTCACACAACGTTTTGATGGCAGTCCGTAAGTGCTCAACATATTCCTCCAAACTTATGTTATTTACGATTATATCGTCCAAATAAATCACCATGAACTTATCCAAATACTCTCGAAAACATTATTCATAAGCGTATAAAAAGTTTCAAGAGCATTAGTCAAGCCTAATGGCATAACTAAAAACTCAAATGAGTCATACCTTATAATGCAAGCAGTGCGTGGTTCATCTCCTTCTGCAATCCGTACCTGGTAGTATTCGGAATGCAAATCCATCTTGGTGAAATACTTTCCCTTGCCTAGTCTATCAAATAACTTATCCTCAACAGGAACCGGATAGTTTTTCATTATCGTCACCTTGTTCAGTGCACGATAATCAACACACATTTGTATTGACGCGTCTTTCTTCATCTGGAATAAGACTGGAGCACCATAAGGTGCCTTTAACGGTTGAATCTATCCTTCCTTCAACATTTATGTCAACTACATTTGCAACTCCGTCAATTCTATTAGAGCTATCTGATAGGGATCCATCATTGGTTGTTTAACTCAAGGAAATAACTCAATAGTGTGATCGATTTCCCTTCGAGGTGGTAACTCAGCGGGCAATTCAGCAGACATAACATCCTTCAATTCATCAAGAAAAGTCCTGACTGAATCGGGAACACCACCAAGCAACTATTCCTTCTCGTCAAACAGAATCGCCAAATATGTTTCTTCCCCTCTTCTAAAACCATCTTTCACTTGCAACGCGGAGCACATTTCAACTCCATTATAGGACTTCATTAAAGGGACGAAACAAGGATGGGACATGTCCAAAATGAACAGGCCCAGTAAATAAGGTATTATCGAAACCTTTGCCTTGGTGAAAAATTCCAAGCCCAAAATGACTTGAAAATCATCTAAAGGCACAACCATAAAGCTTCATGTACCTCACCATTCTCTAACTTTGAACGAAACATCCTTACCAATGCCACCGACGACTTTTGCCTATGAATTGACTGCTTTTATTCTACTACTGTCGTTTGTCAACGCCAATTTCAACCGATGCACTACCCGATCAGAAACAAAGTTATGGGTATCACCCCTATCAACCATTGCCATAACAGTAACATCATTCATCTAAATATGAGTGTACATCAGCCCTTTTCCCCAATAGGGTTAACCCGACGAATGACGTTGAGAAGTTGAATAGGGTTAACCTGAGAAGGCTCCCCCCCCCCTCCTTTGCCATCACTATCTTAAGCAAACAGAGCGTTTAACTTCTCCTTCTTGGGATAATTTTTCGCATAATGGGTACCTTCACAAATGACACAATGTATGTTTTTATAAGAAGACTTATCTTTCGACTGGGCAGCAACATTAGAATGGGTAGAACCAGCGTTATAGTTGCCTTTCTTCTTGTTCTTTCCAATTTTGTTTCTTCTGCTCCTTCCCTTTATTATTAACCCCTTCCTTCTCTGTGGAACCCGTCTGAATCTTGTAATTAACCAATGCATTTCCACGCCAAAATTTGGCAAGGAAAATCCAAAAAAAATTTAGATAAGCTATTTGATATCATTAATTTTTCAGGTGGAAAATCCTTTTATTAATAATTTATTTAGGGATTAGTATATATGGTGTGGGACTTAAAGGAAGTATTTGATATAAAAAAAATCAAACGTAAAAAGCGTATATGAAAAAATGAAATATACAAAAAATAACATGAAAAAAAAATTGATATGAAAAATCGGATGAAAAAAATTCATAAACAAATCCATAGTTTAAAACAAAATAAGCCATTTATTTTAAAAAAATTATTTTTAACAAAAGAAAAATGCAGATTTTAAAAACATAAAAATACCCTATACTTGAGTTAAAACAAATCATAGCTTTTGACAAAATAGAAAACAAATCCCCTATATTTCAACGAACACAAAACCTAGATTTAAAAAATATAAAAAAATGTAGTCTTTAACACCAATAAAAAAAACTATATCTTAGCAAAAAAAAAATCATTAAGCTTTAGTTTTTTTCAAAAAAAATCCCTACATTATAACAAAAAAACCTATATTTTAAAAAATAGTTTTCAACAAAAAAAGATGTTGATTTTAACAACATAGAAAGACCCTATATTTTAAGCTGACACAGCTCATTGATTTAAAAAAAAACTATATTTTAACAAAAAAAACAAACCCTATGTTTAAAAAATAATTTTTAACAAAAAATGCGGATTTTAAAAATATAAAAAAAAACTATATTTAAGCTAAAGCAAATCACAAATTTAACAAAATAAATAAAGCTTCCTATTATTTAACAAAAACAATCTATGGAAAATGTGGTGGGAAAACTTTTCCTTACTATTAAGCAAAGAAATGTTTCTAACAAAAGTGGAAAAAAATAGTATATATGCACGTGGGATTGGAAAGCTACAAGGGTAATCAAATGCACATAATAGTGGACAAAACCCTCGTTTGTAACCATTTATCACATTCTCCAAGGTAAATAAGGGTACTCAAATGGAACACCTAAGTCAAGAGAAGATTTGGATGCAAAAAAACTCTGCACAGTTTTTAAAAAGATATTTCAGAAATATCTAGCTCGCATGTCATAGCCGCGACATGAGATAATTCTCTTCATTGATGCAAGTGAATTTTTTGCTACAATGAAAGACCAGTGATGGAAGTCACGAGGAACTTTGGCAAAAACTAGTAAAAAATCCCCAAGTAGTAACATCACTAGCGAGGCATGGCATCACATTAGCGAAGGCATACTTCTCGACAGTGAGGTATCAATAAAGAGATATAATTAACATAGTTTAGGGTAAAAACAAGCCATGAGTGTTTGAACCATTAAACAAACATTTGTAAGGGCATAATTTCCAATGTCTGTAGTTTTCATAGAATACGTCGTATACCGCTACAACCGTCGAGGGAAGCTTAAGTTCATACATTCATAAAGACGGATCCAAATTTCAAGCATCTTCAACACAATCGTGACATGAGGTACAATTTTATATAGAATGTGTTTAAGTTTCATAATTTCTTTACATTAGTATTGGGATACTTTTCAAAAATGTTTTTAAACAAAATGAGGCATTTTTTTAAGTCAAAATAATTTTTCAAGACCTGCTGGCGAGCTTTTTAAAATAATTTTTTCTTACTCCTGACATTCAGACGACAAGGCAATGTCGTTCAAATGACATTGACATGTTGTTCAAACAATAGCTTCTAACGACATGCAATATCGTTTGAAGGGTCGTTTCTTAGTTGTTCAAACGAACCCGTATTGTTTTGGTTTTTTAAAGGTCATTTGTAAGGTCATTAGTAATGACATGAGATGTCGTTCAAACGATGTAGACATGTCGTTCGAACGACTTCTAAGGTCATGCGTCACCTCAAGATTTTTGATCAGCTATAAATACATGTTCTGAAGACCTTCTTTATTAATACTTTTTATACACGAAAATTGCTTTTTGGTAGAACTATAAGTCTTAAATTTTTAGGTAAAAAATCTAGTTTTGATTCACCAAATCATCTCGATTCTTTTGTGAATCTTTTATTGAACTCAAATCACTTCTTGTTGTAGTTTTTTCAGGTGGAGTGCCCTCCCTACTGCTGGATTGGTAGCTCTTGAGGGAGTTTCTTGCTAACAATTGTAATCACTTGGGTAGACTCGAGGGTGTTCCTTATTGGAGACAGAGTTGCGGTTCTTATGGGTTCTAGCGGGAGCCCATTGCTGATTTTGAAGTTATAGCTTATGTGAGTTTGTTGCTATAAATTCATTGCATATTTCTGTAAGTGTATTGTATGTTGCGATGTGTGAACACTTATAAAAATAAAGGTTTTCCATTTCAGGGGGATTTTTCCTAAAATTAGTGTGTCCAGTAATTTGTGATTTTTTGTGATGGCATGATTCATTTATTCAAATAGATGCATGATTAAGGGCTTAAATAAAGTTGGATTTATTTGGGTTAATTTGGATTAAAAATTGACATCTAGTTAAATAAGTTTATAGTTTGGCAATTTATGAATTAAATTGATAATCGATATCGCAACATTCTCAATTTGGTATCAGGGACAATTACTATAATTTATCGAGTGATTCTTTTTTTCGCAAAATTTATGTGATATCAATTTTTTTTGAAAAATATAATTCTGAAAAATTTCGCAATTTTTCCTATGGAGATCTTATAGAATCGGTTGCCCGTCTTTGATGGCACAGATTATATCAATTGGAAAGCCCACGTGAAATTTGTTTTAAAGGCTATTGATATACGTTTCTGACCTTTTTAACGTCCTTCTCTCGAACCTATCAATCTTAACTCCCAATTACTATTCCCATTATTCTTTTGGCTCTACGGGTCCTATGGGATACATTATCGACTACACTAGTCTTAGTTGATTTCATCGCCACTAAGTAGGGGTTTAATCATGTCACTTTAAATGGTTCCCTTACTGGATACATCTTCCAATGATGTTTCCTTAACAATATTGAATTCAATCTTGCCCTTCGACTAGGTTTCCTACTCCTTCCAGCTCCCTTTCATTTGGAAGCATCATTAAATTTCTTGGTGACATTAATCCTAGTCGTCTTCGTCAGATTTCCACTCACACTAGAGTATTTCACTGACAAGTCCTTTCACATAATGAACTTTATGTATCTTCTAAGCACCCCATTCTTCCCAGGGTAAGGAGTTCGATAAATAAGTTACTTCTCTCTTTCTAGCCCATAAGAGATAAGTTTCAAAATTCCTTTCATATCCTGATTAAAACATCAAATGAATGATTTCACTATCGAACCATATCTAAAATTCTTATTCCATATTCACACATGTTCTTATATGTGGTGTCTAACTCTCATAAATTAAGTTTGCTCTTCTTAGAAAAATTCTACTAGAAAATTTTCAAATCCTGGGTGTTACTACACTTCACCCTTCATAATTGTCTTTGAATTTCTTTCTTCACAAGAGTCCTTCTGACTCGTTCACCTTTCATATACAGTGATGGGTGAATTAAGAATGGCACAACTATTAACTATGATGGTTTCTATCTCCAACACCATTTTCCAAAATACTTTATATCTTTGGTTGAGTCCTCCTCCCGCTATCCTTCTAACGGCTCTTGTTAGTCGACCCATTGTGTTTGGCGCACGATGCCCGACCGATCTTGTATAAGAATTACATCTCACGTAAGTTGAAATACACAGAAGAATTCAACATCCTAATAATAGGGATCTACATCAAACAATGCTACGCTAAAACGTAGGAAGCCGTACAGATCCTAAAGACACTAGAACCTAATGCTCTGATACACTTGTAACACCCCGCCTAATTAAATATCGGGTGATCAGTCCCATACCCAATTAAATCAGAATATAGAGTTTGGTTCACTCTTAGCATCACTATTGAAAAAAATTTCTTTATTAATCACGTAATAGTTAATTAAGCTAAGTGTCCAAAACTTTTTCCATTTTTAATTTAATTAAAACCATTCCACAACACGGAATAATAATATTCAACCACACAGCAAAACTAAATTAACTATAATAAGAATAAATGTGACTGGAATAACTCTCCAGTTAAATTATAACTTTTACACTAAATAAAATTGGTATCCACAATGCTTACATAAATAATTACAACCACTAGAATCCTGGGCGACATGCCCTAAATGAAGTAGACGTTATAGATGAGTGAATCAATAGAAAGGAAGTGTCTAAACAAAATCTACATCTCTGCTAGTAGCTATAATCCCACGGAATATCCACAATCTATGCTGGGTATCCCTGCTGCTGGATACCTGATGTACAAGATATAGTAGAGAAGAGAATATGCAAGGAAACAGGTCAGAGCCCGATTGTAAAAGAGTTTAAAAATTGCAAGTGCTTAACAATTACAATTAAGCATTTATTATGTACATGTTTGTTTATCGGGCTCTCTCTTGAGAATTCTCACCTCTCATCTAGAGTGCACAACTATTGCATCTCGGTAACTTCCTAGTTAAGGTTCCCTCCTAACTAGTTTCCACAACATAATTCTAACCCATATCATAACCCCGTATGTCCCATACCATACGTAATATAATTATTCATATTCATTTCTCTTTAATATGAACTAGTCTTGTTACAACCTTCGAATTAAGTGTTCACTTACTTAATTAAATCCAGGTTTTATTATTTACTTCATTCTACAACATTACACAGTAGATTAAATCACAGTTTATATTTTTAATCTATAATTTCACATAGAAGCTTAAATCTCTATATCTACAATGTCACATAGTATATTACATCAATGTTTATATATATAATATCACACTAATTATATATATACTAATACAGCACCTCCCCAGTCACAACTGCGGTGCATGCATACTCTGCTATCATGTCCTGATACATAATGTCACTGTATGAAGGACTATTGATTCGGAGTCTCTCACGAAACATATCATAACACAAATATATTAGAGGCGAGCGTACTTCCCAGCCAAATGGGTCATGGACATACCTACTCTCCCATTCAGCCGCGAAACTATCATATACACCGATAGCACGTGTCCAAGGTCCTATGCTTAGGGTACAAATCTAAAATCCCTCCTAATTGGGCGCACAAGGATAAGACCATCCACAATGCAAAACCTCCACCTCGATAGCAAGCAGTGTAGGTATGTCATACATACAAATAATAATATAGGTATTCATCACACCTATATAAACATAACATCAATAAGGTATTCACATATGATAACAATAGGTATTCATCACACTTATATATATAATAACAATAGGTATTTATCTCACCTATATATATCCATAGGCATACGCACAATCCATATAATAAATCCCATATGTAGTATAATTATATCCCGAATATCCTATGTATTTGTCGATTATGACTTTAATCCTTAATATTTTATTTTCGAGATTTTCTCATCACTTTAAGCGTATCATTTATCCTTAAATAAATTCAATAGGTATACATCACTTCCTACTAATCCATGTCATCAAGACTTCTGAATCTCTACGAATTAAATTCACTTTAATTAGGGTTATTCTTCGATAATTCCTATTCCATTATGATCCTTTATTCCATCTTTTAGGATTAGTTTCATATAACTAAGGTTGTCTCGGTATTTAAATGATCACCTTATTACTAGCTCTAACCTTAAATAATCAAGTATACGATTTAAAACCCAAATCTTATATTTCTCTACCGCAATTCATTCGATAAACATACGTAAATCTCCCCATTTAAATCCCATATTAATAATACATTTTTGGGTCTTATTTATAACCTAATCCCCTTCCCTAAGTCCAATTAGGTTTAAATAATCATCACAAAAGATGCCTAAAAATCTTGGGATTAAATCAAGAATTAAAAAGAAACCACTTCATCTTTTCTGGGGAGGTCGATCAATCGATGGTCTTGGGTCGATCGATCGATCACCCAGATATCAGCCCAGATTCTGCATAGTTTTTCCTACGGGTTTCATACTTTTTAATCATCAAACCCTTTATCAAATAATTCCAAACTCCCAAATATTGATTCCATATGATATATCAAGATATATAAATGATTTCTAATAATCAAACCACCTAAAATCATCAAGAAGGTTGGATTTAAAACAAACTATTTCCAAAAAAAAACTAATATTTGTATAATTATCCATGAACATCATATAAACTCCAATTTTTCTTCACCAAATGATTCCCAATTTAATCTCACGATATCCAGATCATATGCTTTTATATATGGATAAGTTCTAACATAACCAAAATCATTTAGACATCATTAACATGAATCAATTTACTCAAATTTAATTTTATTCTCAAGAACTCTAATTTTTTACTTTATCATCAATAAGAGTGTAAATCCCAGATTTTATCACAAGATAATATTAAATTCATGGAGTTTATTCTATAATAAAAAGAGATCACTCATAGATATTATCCATTTCAAAGATCCATTTAAAAATTATCACAAATTTATCTTTGTTCATGCAACGTTTCAGAATTTTCCTAACTATCCTAACATGGACAATATATAAGCTAAGATTGCAATAATTACTCACTTTCCTTTAGATTGTAGGTTTGATCCATTGGGGATGATACTCTACTGGTGGTCCTTTTTTTCCGTTCAACTTTCAATAGTGGTGGTGGTGGCTCCTGGTGGCGCAAGGTGGTTGTCCTTTGGTTTCCTAGAAAAGTCTTTTCTTCTCCCACAATCACTCTTCCTTTTCTCAAGAGAAACTCCTCACTCTCTCTCAATTTATTCTTGTATAAATTTGTAGAATGAGTCAATAATCTAAACCCTTTAGACTTATAAATAATCTCCCAAATCCGTGCATACTATTCACCTCCCTTGTAAAATGACCGAAATACCCCTCTGGGGTGTATTTTCCATTCCAAAGTGCCCCGAGACCCAAATGAAACACCCAAGTAGAATTTTTCGACTATTTGTACCCTTCTGGACACTTTGGCATAGTTGAAACGACCATTCGGATGACATAAAAATAATTCACTTTTATTTCATTAAATTATAATCCCGGCACGACTCAAATGCGCGTCCCGACTTAATTTTCATAATTATCGTACACCTAATTCGCGACAATTTTATAAAGTCATAATCAATTGTAAAATCATAATCATATATATTACTTTAATCACTACGTAATATTCAACATAAATCACATATTACTTTATTCTCGAGTAATATTTAAATATGGATTAATTTCCAATTATATCACAATTAATTCTAATTAATCCATTTTAAAAGTCATTAAAAATACGGGGTATTACATACTTCCCCCATTACAGCGGAATTTCATCCCGAAATTCGGAAAACAAAAGTATAGTAGGCAAGAACAATTCTGGATAAGTATTGTTCATCACATACTTGTGCTCCCAAGTAGACTACTCTGTACCGCCCACACAGTGCGCTATCGAGTACCCCCAATAATGAACACCTAATTTATGATCATTATAACCCTAGGTTACCCTGTCATGTAGGATCTTATCCAAGCCTTACAGTTTAAGTTTCACTACTTATACTTTATTCTAGATATTCACTATCTAACCTTCTACTATATGCACTTAAATAGATTAACCGTTTTTTAAATAAATACCATCTCGTCTTGCGATTATCATACACAAGTAGGTTAATTGTGAAGTATATATTTTACACACAACATATACTATAAGTTTCAAATCATCTCTACTATTCGCAATAGTTCATGGTTCCTCACTTTTATCCCACAAGTAGGAAAAATAATAAGACTTACCGTACCATACTTCAACTAGCACCATGCCCAACAATAAACTTAAGAGCTATAGTACACCAACTTCACTATTAGAATGTACGTCTCTCGTCCTTCCTTAAGATTTAAGGGTATAATCATAATTTATCTTCCAACTTCAGATTTGTCCACTTAGTCTACCCATTATTCTGTGGATGATAGATCATACCCAATCACAACTCGGTACCCATGCCTCGTAAAAACTCTTCCAAACTCGGGAGGCAAAGTCTCGTCCTAATTGGACACAATATTAAACGGTACCCTATGTAACCTCACTATCTTGGTTATATTAAGATCAAAGCATATTGTCTCGTAGTATGATCAACCCTAACGGGCATAATGTGATCTACTTCAGTCAACTCATCCACTATCACACATATAGGATCGTAACCATCTTCACGATAAAATCCTTACGAATACTCTCCCAATACTACTGAGAAATCCCTAACATTTGGAGAAACCTCTGCTGGTTTCGAATGGTCCACCCTAATTCCAACAGACAGGTGGCTCGCTACAAGAGGAATCTAGCCAAACATCTCTTCATTTAAATCTTATTACCATAGTCATTTATATCCTGATACATTTGTTATCCTACCGACTATATCTCTAATCGTCATAAATGACCGAACATTCAAGTCCCGATATCTAAACCTCTATTTTTATTCTCCTTATCCCATATCTCCAAAATGGGGAACAATGTCAGATTCAATTACCTAGGGCGCCCATACACACAATATTTCTCGCATTATTGCACAAATAGCATATACTCTTCTTAAATCAATTTTCGCTCACTTTGCATACTAATATGGTAGGGGTGTACTCAATCACCCCACTAGTCATAACTTAATCATTCTCACAGTGGTATCATTGTTTTATGCATAATGTTATTAGGACTAGGCGACTCTTAAGTCATAATAGAATTATCAACTCTAAATTTATGTTTGTATATGTAAAATGACTAAGGTACGAACTTATGCACTATCGACCATACTTCTCTCCCACTCTCGGCGTTCGCTAGTTTCATGCGTCGGATGTCTCACAAAGCGAAATCCAAACAAGGAACCTCCCCCCCCCCCCCCCCGATACATTACTACTTAACATAGTCGGTCGTCGAGATACATAATGGCCCTCAGTCCATAATCTGTACCTTCCCATAATTTTTTAATGTTAACAAAAAGTCTACTAGTCCATGATTATATATCAATAAAAATAACATAAACCATGATGCTCTTACTATCCCAAATTCTCGGAGCTATATATAATGAGCTATTTCTCGTTGTTCGACAAAAACATAATATATAACCTGAGTCACATCAGTAAAATAAATTTCTACGCACACATATAACTAGACAACATTTTCACTAAGGTCTATGATATCATGACATGTAGGCCTAACCCTATTTCAGTTGGCACCGCATAAAATTAATTTTACTCTCCCCGGAGTATCCAGCACAATAGTCTTATCACTGAATCTACTGTCGTTTAAACATTTGGTAATTTATAATTACTTATAACCATAATAAGTTCTTTTATGCAAACTAAAAGCAATAGAAAATTATAATAACCAAAATATATTCTTAGGACCCACTCGGTTCACTCACGGGCGACACCAAAAGTCCCTCTATCGACGAGAAATACTTTTTTAACCAGACTGTTAAAATTTATCGTTCCCACTAACCTCGACTCGCACGCGAATTTAGGGTTTTCAATTTATACATGTCTGTTGTGACATGCCATGTCACTATAATTAATCCTTTATTCACAAGGATGAAATAAAACTTCAGCAGTCTATCCTAATAACGTAGGGTCCTTACATGCATCTCTCACAGTTAAAACAACCCACGATCACTTGCAACTGTTATACACTGAGGTTTTCATCCTATAGTTGTACCCACCCATTGTGGACAAATTATTCGCTCATATGTTTTACACACCCATTATTGAAACGTTGGCCCAACATATCTAGGCCTCAATTATGGTCTTACCGACCTCCATTTTTTCTTCTTGAACCCCGCCAACCTTGAAATATGGTATGCTACAATTACCAAGAACTCCACTGGTCCTATTTAAACCTACCACTATTGGGTCATAAATTTCTTGGGCATAATTCTCTTTACCCAATTACTCACCTAGAAGTCTCACCCCTCCAGTTGTTATGCCTAATTGGAATGGTTTACTATTCCCAAAATTTATCGGTCTCACTATTCAATGTGGACACATTTAACACTTAGTAGTTTCTCTCTCTACACATAGGGTAATTTCCCATACTATATCCTCATTTCTGACCTTTTGAACTTTCTTCTCTTGGACCTATCAATCTTAACTCCAAATTGTTATTCCCATAATTCTTTTGGCTCTACGAGTCATATGGGATACATTGTCGACTACACTAGTCTTGGATGATTTCAACGCCACTAACTAGGGATTTAATCATGTCACTTTAAATGAGTCCGTTATTGGGTACACCTTCCGGTGATGTTTCTTTAACAATATTGAATTCAATAGTGCCCTTCGTCTAGGTTTCCTACCTCTTCTAGCTCCTTTTCATTTGGAAGCATCATTAAATTTCTTGGTGACATTAATCCAAGTCATCTTCATCAGATTTCCACTCACACTAGAGTATTTCACTGACGAGTCCTTTCACATAATGAACTCTATTTATCTTCTAAGAACCCCATTCTTCCTAGGGTAAGGAGTTCGTTAAACAAGTTACTTCTCTCTTTCTATCCCATAAGAGATAAGTTTCGAAATTCCTTTCATATCCTGATTAAAACATCAAATGAATGATTTCACTATTGAACCATATCTAAAATTCTTATTCCATATTCACACATGTTCTTATATGTGATGTCTAACTCTCATAACTTAAGTTTGCTCTTCTTAGAAAAATTCTACTAGAAAATTTTCAAATCCTGGGTGTTATTACACTTCACCCTTCATAATTGTCTTTGAATTTATTTCTTCACAAGAGTCCTTCTGACTCACTCACCTGTCATATACAGTGATGGGTGAATTAAGAATGGCACAACTATTAACTATGATGGTTTCTATCTCCAACACCATTTTCCAAAATACTTTATATCTTTGGCCGAGTCCTCCTCCCGCTATCCTTCTAACGGCTCTTGTTAATCGACCCATTGTGTTTGGCGCACGATGCTCGACCGATCTCGTATAAGAATTACATCTCACGTAAGTTGAAATACGCAGAAGAATTCAACATCCTAATAATAGAGATCTACATCAAAGAATGCTACGCTAAAACGTAGTAAGCCGTACAGATCCTAAAGACACTAGAACCTAATGCTCTGATACACTTGTAACACCCCGCCTAATTAAATACCGGGTGATCAGTCCTATACCCAATTAAATCAGAATATAGAGTTTGGTTCACTCTTAGCATCACTATCGAAAACATTTTCTTTATTAATCACGTAATAGTTAATTAAGCTAAGTGTCCAAAACTTTTTCCATTTTTAATTTAATTAAAACCATTCCACGACATGGAATAATAATATGCAACCACACAGCAAAACTAAATTAACTATAATAAGAATAAATGTGACTGGAATAACTCTCCAGTTAAATTATAACTTTTACACTAAATAAAATTGGTATCCACAATGCTTACATAAATAATTACAACCACTAGAATCCTGGGCGACATGCCCTAAATGAAGTGGACGCTACAGATGAGTGAATCAACAGAAAGGAAGCGTCTAAACAAAATCCACATCTCTGCTAGTAGCTATAATCCCACGGAATATCCACAATCCATGTTGGGTATCCCTGCTGCTGGATACCTGATGTACAAGATATAGTAGAGAAGAGAATATGCAAGGAAATGGGTCAGAGACCGATTGTAAAAGAGTTTAAAAATAGCAAGTGCTTAATAATTAGAATTAAGCATTTATTATGTACATGTTAGTTTCTCGGGCTCTCTCTTGAGAATTCTGATCTCTCATTTAGAGTGCACAACTATTGTATCTCAGTAACTTCCTAGTTAAGGTTCCCTCCTAACTAGTTTCCACAACATAGTTCTAACACATATCATAACCCCGTATGTCCCATACCATACGTAATATAATTATTAATATGAACTAGTCTTGTTACAACCTTCGAATTAAGTGTTTACTTACTTAATTAAATCCAGGTTTTATTATTTACTTCAATCTACAACATTACACTGTAGATTAAATCACATTTGATATTTTTAATCTATAATTTCACATAGAAGATTAAACCTCTATATATACAATGTCACATAGTATATTACATCAATGTTTATATATAAAATATCACACTAATTATATATATACTAATACAGCACCTCCCCAGTCACAATTGCGGTGCATGCATACTCTGCTATCATGTCCTGATACATAATGTCACTGTATGGAGGACTATTGATTCGGAGTCTCTCACGAATCATATCATAACACAAATATATTAGAGGCGAGCATACTCCCCAGCCAAATGGGTCAAGGACATACATACGCTTCCATTCAACCGTCGAAACTATCATATACACCGATAGCATGTGAACAAGGTCCTATGCTCGGTGTACGAATCTAAAATCCATCCAAATTGGTCGCACAAGGATAAGACCGTCCACAACGAGAAACCTCCACCCTGATAGCAAGCAGCATAGGTATGTCATACATACAAATAATAATATAGGTATTCATCACACCTATATAAATATAACATCAATAAGGTATTCACACAACAATATTATAATAATAGGTATTCATCTCACTTATATATATAATAACAATAGGTATTTATTTCACCTATATATATCCATAGGGATACGCACAACCCATATAATAAATCCCATACGTAGTATAATTATATCCTGAATATCCTACGTATTTGTCGATTATGACTTTAACCCTTAATATTTTATTTCCGAGATTTTCTCATCACTTTAAGGGTATCATTTAACCTGAAATATATTCAGTAGGTAAACATCACTTCCTACTAATCCATGTAATCAAGATTTTCGAATCTCTACGAATTAAATTCATTTTAATTAGGGTTATTCTTCGATAATTCTTATTCCCATTATAATCCTTTATTCCATCTTCTAGGACTAGTTCCATATACCTAAGGTTGTCTCGGTATTTAAATGATCACATTATTACTTGTCCTAACCTTAAATCATCAAGTATACGATTTAAAACCCAAATCTTATATTTCTCTATCGCAATTCATTCGATTAATATACGAAAATCTCCCCATTTAAATCTCATATTAATAATTCATTTTTGGGTCTTATATATAACCTATTGCCCTTCCCTATGTCGCATTAGGTTTAAATAATCATCAAAAAAGATTCCTAAAACTATTGGGATTAAATCAAGAAATAAAAAGAAACAACTTCATCTTTTCTGGGGAGGTCAATTGATCGATGGTCCTGGGTCGATCGATCGATCACCCAGATTCTGCATAGTTTTTCCTACGAGTTTCAAACTTTTTAATCATCAAACCCTTTATCAAATAATCCCAAACTCCCCAATATTCATTCCATATGATATAACAAGATATAAAAATGATTTCTAATAATCAAACCACCTTAAATTATCAAGAAGGTTGGATTTAAAACATACTATTTCCAAAAAACTCATATTTGTATAATTATCCATGAACATCATATAAACTCCAATTTTTCTTCACCAAATGATTCCCAATTTAATCTCATGAAATCCAGATCATATGACATTACATATGGATAAGTTCTAACGTAACCAAAATCATTTAAACATCATTATCATGAATCAATTTACTCAAATTCTATTTTATTCTGAACAACTCTAATTTTTTACTTTATCATCAATAACAGTGTAAATCCCAGATTTCTTCATAAGATAATATAAAATTCATGGATTTTATTCTGTAATAAAAAATATCACTACTAGATAATATCCATTTCATAGATCGATTTAAAAATCATCACAAATTTATCTTTGTTCATGCAACTTTTCAGAATTTTCCTAACTATCCTAACATGGACAATATATAAGCTAAGATTGTAATAACTAATCACTTGCCTTTAGATTATAGGTCTAATCCATTTGGGATGATACTCTACTGGTGGTCCTCTTTTTTTGGCCAACTTTCAGCAGTGGTGGTGGTGACTCTTGGTGGCACAAGGTTGTTGTCCTTTGGTTTCCTAGAAAACTATCTTATTCTCCCACAATGGCTCTTCCTTTTCTCGAGAGAAACTCCTCACTCTCTCTCAAATTATTTTTCTCTAAGTATGTATAATGAATCAATAATATAAACCCTTTAGACTTATAAATAATCTCCAAATTTTTGCATATTATTCACCTCCCTTGTAAAATGACCGAAATATCCCTCAGGGGTGTCTTTTCGGTTCCAAAGTGCCCCGAGACCCAAATCAAACACCCAAGTAGACTTTTTCGACTATTTGAACTATTTCGGACACTTTGGCACAGTCAAAATGATAATTTGGATGACATTAAAATAATTCACTTTTATTTCATTAGATTATAATCCCGACACGACTCAAATGCGCGTCCCGACTTAATTCCCATAATTGTCGTACACCTAATTCGCGACAATTTCATAAAGTCATAATCAATTGTAAAATCATAATCATATATATTACTTTAATCAAGTAATATTCAACATAAATCACATATTACTTTATTCTCGAGTAATATTTAAATTCGGATTAGTTTCCAATTATATCACAATTAATTCTAATTAATCCATTTTAAAAGTCATTAAAAATATGGGATATTACACTTTAGACCTAAAAAAATAACCCTGGATCAATGGTATATAGGTTGAGGAACTTTTGGGTTAATTGGATATGGATTCGGGTCCATTTGGGGGTCCAAAAGTTTAGTTTTAAGCCAACCTCGGGATTAAGCATCTAATAAGTGTTTAAGTGGGGATAGACCACTCTCCCACTGTTATTCAGAAATACCTAACTTAACTGCTATTAAGATAGGAAAGGAGAGGAACCAAAAAGTGAGAAAAGGGCAAGTAATCGAAGGGAATTCAAGGGGATTCTTCTACGAATTTATTAAGGAAAAAATTCCCTTTGTAAATTTAAGTTTCCAATGTATTTTCTTGATGCATTATAATAACCCTTAAAATTTCAGGGATTTAGGTTTGGTATGAATGATTTAATGTTGAATTATTCTATGCATGTTGAGCACTGAATTTAATATAGAATTAGTCCCAAAAATTTAGATATCGAAATATTTAAATTGAGATTAGACCCCTTAGGGTTCTTGATAATAAATTGGGGACATCTTGACTATTTGATGTATAGGATATTACTGTTAGTTTATGGACTGAAATTCTGATGTAAACTTCACGATAGATTACCCATATTATGAATAAAATAGTGTTGGAGTTGGGAATTAAAGCTGGTTTGAAACATCTATTTAATGTTCGTAAATTCTAGAAAAATTGGGCATGAAATTGGGATTGAATCATATAATTAACTATCCTAAATGGACTAAATAAGTTGTAGGGACTAAACTACATAACTATGAAGTAATATAAACCCTTAGAAGTGAATTTGGAATGAATTATAAAAATTTCGCACCGAAATAAATGAACAGATTTGGGCTTCTGCCCAGGTCTGAATTGATTCGGCATTGGAGCGAATCGATTCGGCCTGGCAAAGAATCAATTCGACTAAGAAACGAATTGATTTGGCTATGGGGGATGATCCAGTTGGGCCTGGGGTTTGGTTGATAATATTTTTAGGAGTCCAAGCAAGTGGGTATGACCTTATTCGGGACAATAGAGAATTTATTAAAAATAAAAATGTACCCACATTAAATTACGAAAATTACAATTAACTAGTTGGTTAAGTAATTATTTAATAGAGTGGACTTAATAATTCACTATATCATAAATTATTAATAAATGGAAATATTTTGGACTTTATGTGGTACTTCTATGGTAATTATGGAGTACTTACCTATACATCTTATATGAGATAATAATATGTACTTATATTATTTTTGTGGGCATACCAATATTCATGGACTGTCCTATCGGCATGGGGGTTCAAGTGTTCGGACCGGGTACCACACATCGGTACAGGTGGGCTTGATGAATGTGTAGGTCATATAGGTACTATGTGGAGGCGCCATCTACGGGAGGTAGGTGTTGACGCTGGCCCAGCTTGTGTCACAACTGGGTACGGGTCGTGAACATGTATCATGTGTAGGGACCGCACCCAATTTATGTGTGTTTTTTGGTGTCCACATAGAAAAAGAGATTCCACCGAACTTGCCGATAGAGTACGAAATAGACACCAATGGTAGATTGCTTTATGTGTCAAATATATGAAAGGACATATATAAATAATTACCCGGACTGTAATGAGATAAATTTAATTGTCTAAGAATGTGGACATAAATGGCAAGACCTACTTTGTGATGAATAATAAATGTTTATGCCTATATGTGAGACTTATAAGATTGGGATATCATGGGTATTGGTAATTAATTATAGTTGACACACTTAAGTATTTAATTACCGACAAATTTTGTATTATTAACTTGGTACGTTGTCATACTTAGAATTGGGGACATGTTGGGATGCGAATAATATCACACATAGATGAGGGGTGAGGTGTTAAACGCATGCGAGTGATGAGGGGGAGTATTATTTTGCATCAATTGTATTATTGCATCTTAAATTGATTAAGTTAATTCTTGCACACCTTAGGCTCTGACCCAAATTTAAATGTTTTCTCATACCCAGGTGCTCCTAGACAGAGATAGCTGGATTATGTTATGACGGTCTTACAGTCTCTATTGTTCATCAGTCTTCAGATTTATGGATTCTAGCATAGGTGATTTTCTGCCAGAGTTAGTTATTTGGGACATTTTTAAGGGCATAAGCCCAAGAATTCTTTACATTATATTGGTTGACATTTCTGTTATACCAGTTTGATTTATTATTTAGTTTGTGATGGTTTGGATCTATTTAAATATTATGGATATATTCATGGCATTGAAAATGTTGGTCCTTTAAGTATCATTATTTATATTTATATTTGTGCTAAGATTGGTATTAATTGACAAGCAATCCCTATTTTAGGCGTATCGTGCTTGGCCAGAATTTACGTGGAAAAATAAGGGTTGTTATAGTTGGTATCAGACCACGGTTCTAGCATCCTTAGGATCTATATTACATTGATTACATTTTGCGTTGCTTTCTTTGATTTGTAGGGCATATACTTATGGTTCATTGTATTCTTACGTGGTATTAATTTAAACCATATTTTCTTTTAGATGGAAAACAGACAAAGGGGATGACCGAGGTGAGTAGTCCCACTTATTAATGAGGAGGAGTCTCACCCGGAGCCATGGCTATAGCCATAGCCCCACAACGGATTACACATGCTGAGATAACCACCATCATGTCTCAAGTGATCTCTATGGCTATGGTTGCCATGCTTCAGCATTTCCCACCGCCACAGGCACATCACAAGCCACCACCACCATAAAAGGTGTCCATACCGGCAGAAGCACCGAGTTATATGTGGGACAAAGCGAGGGAAGCCTTTGTTAAGGGCCAGCCTCCAGAATTTGTAGGCAGTTCTGATATATTTGTGGCGAGAAGGTTGAAGAAGGATATTGAGAGGCAGTTACGGGTGGTCGAGTGCACACCCGTATAAAAGAAAATGTTAGATTCATTTAGATTAGGTGGGGGCGCGCTTCAGTGGTCGGAGGCGGTTAGGATAGTTACTGAGAGGGATAACCTCACTATTGATAAATTTTAGGATAGGCTTGAGGGGAAATACTTGGGGAAGCCTCACTATAATCCTTGAGGAGAAATACTTTGCGATAGGCTTGAGGGAAAATACTTGGGATAACCTCACTATGATCCTTGAGGGGAAACACTTTTACCTAGCCATGCAGTTTGAGATGAGGAGCAGGTTCATGAAGATTAAGCAATAGGGGCGTATTATCTTCGAGTACGAAGAGGAGTTCACCGCCTTCTCATAGTTTGCAAAATAGGATGTTCATACCGAGCAGATGAGTATGGATAGGTTCATTACGAGATCATCCTGGCACATCAGGAAGGCTCTTCTGGGAAAACCAGCCTTCATGACATACAATTAGTTGTTAATGCTGCACTTCTTCATTGTAAAGATCATAGGGCATTTCTAAAAAAATAAGGGAGGGAAACATTATGGAGTGGAATCGCCTATCCAACAGGGCAAGGCGAGTGGGAGAAGAGGATCCATGACCCAACAGCACAGGGCCTCCCCATTCTCTAATCAAAATAAGAAATTTAGAGGTGCAAATGACCAATAGAGGCATGGACAATAGGCTAGGGACTTACGGGGAAGGTTTATTAGGTCCAATAGTGTAGAGGCCATCAGGGCCATAAGTACAGAGGCCATCAGGTCCAGGGACAGTAGGGTAGTAGGGGCGATTGTTTGAGCAAGATCCATTTCGGGGAAATTGTTATATGTGTAGAGAGAGGGCATACCTTGAAGAATTGCCCTCGGGGAGACCAGGCAGCCCAGGGGCAGGAAGGTTATAGAGGACAGCAAGCGCCACAGGGATAGTGCCCCTCATTTTTGGCTCAGGGGGGCATTGCACCATTCGCTCCAGCACATGTCGCCCCACCTCAAGAAATAGTCATTGCAGTATGGGCGGGTCTATCAAGTCACTTCCGAAGAGGGGCCAGCACCGCCACAAGCGGTCAAGGGTATGTTTCCCATTTTTGATCATATTGTTCGCATTATTTTTTATATGGGTGCATCTCATTATTTTGTTAGCATGAGATTTGCAAGGGCGACAGGTATGATAGATTTTACATCCGACACCATTTTTCAAATACACTCGCCAGTTGGTAGAGGGGCTCCCATACGGTCAGTATGTCGGGTATCGGTATTAAGATAAGTCGAGTCACATTCGTAGATGATTTATTAGTACTTGACATGTACGAGTACTATTTTATTTTGGGGATGGAATGGCTAGCTACGTAAAGGGCATGTGTCGATTTCTATGGGAGGTCCATCATCTTCGCCATTTTGGGGAAGGAAATGTACCTAGTTATGATGTCGCACCCCAAGTATAGGTCGAGAATGCATGTCTATTACATCAAGGAGGATATTTTTTCAGAGGTTGTGGTGATGCTAGATTCCATCCCGGTGGTGAGTGAGTTTATAGATGTTTTTGGGAAAATTTAGACGTTGCCACCTAGTGGGGAGATCGACTTCGTGATTGACTTATTTTTGGGAATGAGACCCATTGCCCGTACTCCATATTGGATGGATTATTTGGATATGAGGGATCTACGAGAGAAGATTAAGAAGTTTTGGGGGCAAGGATTTAACAAGAGGAGTACTTCGCCCTGGGGTGCTCCAGTGTTATTCATTAAGAAGAAGGACGGATCTCTACGGCTTTGTATCGGTTATTGGGAGTTGAATAAAGTCATTATTTGGAATAAATACATGTTGCCACGTATAAATGATTTATTTGACCAGCTGACGGGTGTTGTGTATTTTTCGAAGATTGATTTGAGGTCGGGGTACCACCAGTTAAGAGTCCGGTAGTAGGACATCTCAGAGATTGCCTTCCTTACTAGATACGGGTCGTACGAGTTTTTGGTGATGCCATTTGGACTAACCAGTGCACCAATAGTATTTATGGACTTAATGAACTGACTATTCAGGAACTATTTGGATCGGTTTTTTATCGTGTTTATAGATGATTTTTTTATTTATTCTCGAACTGCGGAGGAGCACACAGAGCATTTATTGGTGGTCTTATAGACACTTCGAGATCATCTGTTGTATGCAAAGTTCGACAAATACGAGTTTTTGCTGAGAGAGGTACAGTTCTTGGGCCACATTGTGTTCGAGTGAGGGATATAGGTGAACCCATCGAAAGTTTCTATCGTGATGGATTGGGGACAACCACTACACCCACCGAGGTGTGCAACTTATTAGGACTGGTCGAGTACTACCATCGATTCATTATGGATTTCTCCAAGATAGTTGGGCCCTTAACTAATTTGACGAGGAAGGGGGTACCATTTATTTGGGATGAGGTGTGCCGGCAAGCATTTGAGAAGGTAAAGACCAGATTGACTACATCACCGATTTTGGCGTTACCTTGGGCAGGGGTTGATTACACAGACTTCACAAATGTGTCCCTAAGGGGACTTGGCAGGGACTTGATGCAGGAGGAGAGGAGGATAGCTTATGCTTCCCGAAAGATTAAGCCTCATGAGGGATATTACCCCACCCACGACTTGGAGTTAAAAGTCGTAGTTTTTTCATTACGCGTGTGGATACACTATCTCCTGGGGGGAAATTTTAGCTTTTCACCAACCATAAAAGCCTACAGCATTTGTTCAAAACAACGGGAGCTAAACATGCAATAGAGGAGGTGGCTAGAGTTTCTAAAAGATTATCACTTCGACATTAAGTACCACCCAGGGAAGGCGAATGTCGTGGTGGATGCTTTGAGCTGCAAGCCAATTTTGGAGTTAGAGACAGTGTGGAAGGCGAAGTGGAAGTCACTTCGCGGGGACGGTGACCTGACCCTCGGATTTATGGTTGTTCTCACCATCACCCCCTCGAGATCATTATTCGGGTGGTGAAGGCACTGGCATGAGATCATCTTTTCCAGGAGCGAGGGAGATAGTTACTAACCGAGGGGGTGGAGCACTATCCACTGGGTCAAATGGTTGTTTGAGATTTCAGGGGAGACTAGTTGTTCCTGAGGATGAGTATTTTAAACAAGCCGTTACATCTGAGGCTCATGGGTAACGATTTATGGAATATCCCGAGAGGGATAATATTTACCATGATATGCAGTGTCAGTACTGGTGGGCGAGGATAAAAAGAGATATAGTCGAGATTGTGTTCAGGTGTGCTACGTGTCAGCTGGTGAAGGTGGACCATCAGCGTCCTGCAGGTGTTTTATAGCCTTTGGAGATCCTAATGTGGAAATGGGAAAGTATCTCCATGGACTTCATTACTGGGCTATCTACATCGCAGAGGGAGCATGATTCGATATGGGTGATTATAGACAGATTGGCGAAGGTGTCTCATTTCTTACCAATCCGGGAAGATTATATCTCTGAGCAGTATGCCAGACTCTTCCTTGCAGAGATTGTTAAGACGCATGGGGTACCACTCAACATAGTGTTAGATGGGGATAAGACGTTTATGTCTCATTTTTGAAGGAGCTTTTAGTAGGCCTTAGGGTAAGCGTTGAGATTGAGCAGGTCATATCATCCTCAGACTGATGGGAAGATAGAGAGGGTAAACCTAATATTGGAGGACAAGTTGCGGATGTGAATTTTGGATTTCAAGGGGAACTGGGAGCAGTATTTTCCTTTATTAGAGTTTTCCTACAATAAAAATTACTAGTTCATGGTAGGGATGGAACCGTTTGAGGCACTTTAGGGTAGACCCTTTTATTCACCCTCATGCTGGTTGGAGGTGGGGGAGAATATGTTATTTGGGCCAGACTTCATTCAGGACACCTCAGAGAATGTAGAGATGATTCAGGCTAGGATACAGATTGCCCAGGACAGGCAGAAGAGCTATGTGGATGAGGTTCGAAGACTGTTAGACTTCGATGTTGAAGATCGGGTATTGATCAAAGTGTCTCCCATGAAGGGGGTGATGAGATTTGGGAAGAAGGGGAAGTTTTCTCCCTAATACGTGGGACTGTTTCCTATTCTGAAGAGGATTGGGTCCATATCATATCGATTGGGATTACCAAATCACTTGAAGTTGATGCAAGACGTTTTCCACCTATCTTCACTGCGAAGGTTCCTTAAAGATGAGGTAGCGTACCAGCACATCGATATTGGTGAGATAGATCTCTAACCAGGTGCAACTTATGAGGAGAGACCAGTAGCCATTTTGGACTGACAGGAGCGTTGACTTCGATCCAAGGTTATCCCATTAGTTCGAGTGCAGTGGGGACACCATCGGGAGGATGAGTCGACTTGGGAGAGGTATGACGACTTGCGCACCAAGTATATCAAACTCTTCTATCTAGGTACGCACTTTCGTGATTCTGAGGACTGAACTCCAATATTAGGGGAAAGAATCCAATACCCCGTAATTTTTCTAAAATAAATAATAAATATTATTTTGGGATATTTTCTAAATTGGACTAAATTAGAAAGCTTAATTATTGTTATTAAGCTATATTGGTGTGTGATTTATTTTTATGTGTATGGTTATAGCATCGTGTGTATTGTAGAAAAATACATAATTAATGTGTTACACAATTAAAAGTACCCAATGTGGACATAAAATAATTCGGGACATATCTCGTGGCACATATGGGCTCGTTAAGATGTTTTAGACCTTTATAAATAACCTTGGATCAATGGTATATAGCTTGGGGAAATTTTGGGTTACTTTAGATATGGATTCAGGTCCATTTGGGGGTCCAAAAGTTTGGTTTTAAGCCCAACTCGGGATTAAGCATCGAATAAGTGTTTAAGTGGGAATAAAACATGCCCCCACTATTATTCAAAAATGCCTATCATAACTGCTATCAAGAGACGAAAGGAGAGAAACCAAAAAGGGGGGAAAACGGCAAGGAATCAAAGGGAATTCAAGGGGCTTCTTCTACGAATTTACTAAGGAAAGAATTCCCTTGCTAAATTTAAGTTTCCAATGTATTTTCTTAATGCATTATAATAACCCTTAAAAATTTTGGGAGTTAGGTTTGTTATGAATGAGTTGATGCTGAATAAATAATCTATGCGTGTAGAGGACTGAATTTAATATAAAATTAGTCCCATAAATTTAGGTATCGAAATCTTGAAATTGAGGCTAGACCCCTTAGGGTTCTTAATAGTAAATTGTGGACATCTTGACTATTTGATTTAGAGGATATTAATGTTAGTTTATGGACTGAAATTCTGATGTAAACTCAATGATAGATGACCCATATTATGAATCAAACAGTGTTGGAATTGGGAATGAATTCTGAGTTGAAACATGTGTTTAATGTTCATAAATTTATGGGAAATTGGGATTGAATCATGTAATTAATGATCCTAAATGGACTAAATAAGTTGTAGGGACTCAAGTACATAACTATGAAGTAATATAAACACTTGGAAGTGAATTTGGAATGAATAATAGAAATCTCGTATTTAAACAAACGAACAGATCTGGGCTTTCGGCCCAAGTTTGAATCGATACGTCCTTGGAGCGAATCGATTCGGCCAAGAACCCAATCGATTCGGCCCTGGGGGGATGATTAAGTCAGGCCTGGGACTTGGTTACGAATATTTAGGAGTCGAAGTGAGTGAGTAGGATCATGTTTGGGACAATAGAGAATTTATTAAAAACACAAATGTACCCACATTAAATTGGGAAAATTACAATTAACTAGTTGGTTAAGTAATTATTTAATATAGTGGAATTAATAATTCACTAGATGGTAAATTATTAATAAATGGAAATATTGTGGACTTTATGTGGGATTTCTATTGTAATTATGGAGTAGTTACCTATACATATTATATGAGATAATAATATGTACTTATCTGTCAAAAAACCTATTTGTGATAAAGATTCTAATTGATACTCAAATTCCAATCACAAACTTATTTAATTAGATTCAATTTATGAATCAAATTAATTCAGCCCTCAAAATCAACTAGCCACGTGCGTACAGGTGTTTAACCAACATAAATAAAATATGGGACATAAAATTCAGGAAAAAATCCCCTCAGGGAAAAATCTTTTTATTTCACCATAATTGTAAATCGCAACTTACACGGATTATAATGAAATCTGTGGTGGTGCACACGCAACTATATCACAAGACCTGCAGTTCGAATCAGCCTAGGTATACTGCAGCACTCCCTATAACACACAGTCGATTAAAACAATACCTCCCTCAAGCGGTACCTATTGTCAGCCCAGTACCTTCAAAGGCACTTGGTTCAACAACATAAAATCCAAACAAAATATGTCTTGGGTTCCACAAAAACAACTCAAATAAAAGTAATTGGGATTGTGAATTGAAAAACAAGCCCTTTGAACCCTTAAATGGTTGGAAAAGAATACAAATACTAGAAAAAGGTATTCTGTCAAAAGGAGTGCTTCTCCACCCTAAAACAAATAGTCTGACGTCCAATATATAGAAACAATTAAGGCAGTGATGTGTCAAACTAAAAGACATGTCATTCGAGTGACATAAGATGTCATTTGAGCAAGACAGTATCTCGTTCGAACGAGATGCGTCGTCATTTGAACATAATTCAGATGGAAACACTCAACCAACATGTGATGGACAAGCACAAAAGTCAAATAAATTCATGCATGTGTGCAATAAAGGACAAATGAGACAAACATATACGTAGAAACACTATATATCATGTCAAAGACTCCAAACTTTGTAAAGCATGTGAATGACACAACATATTGTCTCAAAACACTATCTAATAGTCACATGGATATGGAATAAAATTGTGACTTGGTCATCCTAAGTGTTCATTCATAAATGGTGTAAACAAAATACAAAACTCTTTTTGGATTTTTTAAAAAACATTATCAAAACATATGAAAATCTTTTGTATTTTTCGAACACTGTTCAGAATCAACCCATCAGTACCAAATAATATAACAATATGAACCAGAGAACTACAAGAAGATGTGATAAAATCTACAGGGGTCACTCGAATGACAAGGGTTCTCACGAGAAGATGCTTCGCATGACATCAAAAGTCGCTCGAACGAAAACTCCTCTCGTTTGAACGAAAAAATCAAATTTTCACAGTTTACCCAGAATGTCATGCAGTTTTGTCCAGTGAAAAATTTCGTGAAAACAGTTCCCGAAATGGGAAAACAGATAAAAAATAGTGCTCAAACAGTAGCAAAAATAAGTAAACAATGTAAACTACAAAATTATACATACTAGAATTAGGCAAAAAATGTCATCATGTAAATCATCTGATGCTAGGAAAAAGTCTAAACCTCATCCATTAGCTGTGGAGGAGTTTTCCAAAGATGGTTACATCTTTTTAAACAACTCCATCAAATCATGCTAAGTCTTGACCAAAAACTTTACTTGCTCTCGAATATGTGAAAACTCTCTATCATTATGTGCAAGCAAAGTATCATGAAAGGGTGCATGTGTGCAAACATGTGTAGAAGCAAAGCGTGACACATTACCCAACTTAAAACAAAACTCCCTAAGGTGTCCTCTCCTTTTGCAATGGGAGCAAACATAAACAGGCTTAGGTACACTTCTCTCAAAATGTCTTGGACGTGCTCTCCTAACGGGTATGGGACACCTAGGTGGGTCAGGTCGAGAGTCATGTGGATTTAAAACTAAAGTAGGAACCGACTCGGGTGCAACAAAAAAAGTGAATGCACCGTCATGACTTCTTTCTATACTCTCACCACTACCCAAAATTGGATTGAAAATCATCTTTTCATCCTTCTTAGATGCATTCTCTAAAGGGACTTTAACCTCCCGGGCACGTTCAAGATCACTCTTGAGTTGGGATACATGTGTCATTAAACTAGACAACGTGTCGGTCAAGTCACACTTTTCCCTCCTTAAACCTTCTTTATCTCTCTCCAAATCTAAACTAGATGACCTAAATCCCAATTATACTTCTTTCTTTTCAAGGCCTCAGTGTACAAATCCCTAAAATCCTTTTGGACCTCACTTTCATCTCCACTCTCAAACTCGCTCTCACCCTCACTAGAAACTCTCGACTCATCATCGTTGCTCTTTTGAACACAATCATCATTGGACAAAATGGGTGTGCTCACATGACACGAAAAGTTTTTAAACTTCCCTTGTGATTTTTCATCCCAAGTATCACTCACATCTTCCTTACTATCACTAAGGATGGTAAGCATGACTACATTATTCCCTTTTCTCCTTAGCCTAGTAGGACACTCAATTTCTCTGTATCCTTTGCCTTTACACTCAAAACAAGTCATATCATCTATTCTTTCACACTCTCTTCTTATTTATCACCCTCTCTCTATTTTTCACTACCCTCTTTGGCCTTTTCTTTCTTTTTATTTTTCTCAAAAGAGTTTTTATTGGAAAAATTATTTTTGTTCATTTTGAGAAACTTTTTTATAAAATTCGCACACAAGGACACATCATCAATACTAAACTCTCCTTCAGAATCAGAGTCATAAAATCTATCTTTATTTTTCTTCCTAACTTGAGTCTTTAAAGCAATGCCTTTATCCTTAGCCTTAATGGTTTGGGGAAACATGTCAATCTCATAAGTTTGTTGGTCTCCAACGAGCTCTTTTAACTTAAGTGAATTTAACTTTCCCAATGAATTTAGAACAGTGACTTTAGGAATAAAATGTTTTGGGAGAGATCTCAAAATGTTTTTAACGACACGCGTGTTATCAATTGGCTCACCTAAATTAAAACTTGAGTTAACAATGTCCAACAAACGTGCATAAAACTCATCAAAATATTCGAACTCAAACATGGTGATAGTCTCAAACTGGGTAGCCAAATTTTGTAACTTTAATTCTTAAACTTCATTTGAACCCTCATTTATTAATTGGATGACATCTCATTGCTCTTTAGACGTGGTGCACATCATAATTCGACGTAATTCGTTGGGGGTGACAGCTCTAGAAATAGCACTCAAACCACAGGAATTAAAACTATACATTTTAAAATCATCTCCAGTCCAATCCGACACATGTTTCAAATAGGTTATAGTATTAGTAGTGGCAGTGGGAGGAGTCCACCCTCTTTCACAAAGAGACTAAACACGTTCCTCAATGATTTTTAAATGTGATTTCATACGAGCTTTCCAATAGGCATAATTGGACCCGTCAAAAATATTCATTCGAATATATAAGTGATCCGTCGAAAAAGTTTCAATTTTTTTACAAAACAGATTTTTCAAAAAAAAATTAATATCACACAATTTATGCGAAAAATAGGAATACGCGATAAATTAGCGCAACCTGCTTTGATACCAATTTGAAAAATCATATGTGTGATAAAGATTCTAATTTATAAACAAATTGCAATCACAAACTTATTTAATTAGAGTCAATTTATGAATCAAATTAATTCATCCCCCAAAATCAACTAGCTACGTGCGTGCATGTGTCAAACCAACATAAATAAAATATGTGACACAAAGTTCAGTAAAAAATCCTCTCAGGGCAAAACCTTTTTATTTCACTATAATTGTAAGTCACAACTTACACGGATTACAATGAAATCTACAGCGGTTCACACGCAGCTATACTACAAGAACCACAGTTCGAATCAGCCCAGGAATACCGCAACACTCCCTATTACATGCAGTCGATCATCCCAGTACTTCCCTTAAGAGATACCTATTGTCAGGACAGTACCTTCAAAGGCACCTAGTTCAATAGCATAAAATCCCAGCAAAATATGTCTTCGTTTCCACAAAAATAACTCACACAAAAGTAATTGGGATTGTGAATTGAAAAACAAACTCTTGGAAACCTTAAATGGTTGGAGAAGAATACAAACGCTAGAAAAAGGTATTCTATCAAAAGAAGTGCTTCTTAACCCAAAAACAAATAGTCTAACACCCAATTTATAGTAGCAATTAAGGGGTGACCTGTCAAACTATAAGACCTATTGTTCGAGTGACATGCGATGTCATTTGAGCGAGACAGTATCTCGTTCGAACGAGATGCGTCGTCATTTGAACAACAGTGGAGCTGATCTCAAAACAACTTCAGACTTTGAAAAAAGCTGGAAACCTCAAAAAGAAAAATTGTATAAAGGATTAGAAAACTGTATACAAAAAAACTTTCATAAGAAAATATTTTTAGAAACCCATTTAAAAAAAATTATAAAATATCCCAACAATTTTAATATGAAATATAAATGGAACTTAAACATAATTATACCGAAATCATATTGTTGGGCATGAATGTTGAAGTCCATTTTAAATTCGGATTCGTCTTTTGTAGATATTAGCTTCCTCAATTCTTTGACGACTTGTAAAGGAAGACGACATAATTAATTGTGACGAACAATGTCTTTACAATATTTATTTGTGTGTACATACCAATATTCGTGGACTGTCCTATCGATGTGGGAGTTCATGCATTCGGATCGGGTACCACACATCGGCACAACTGGGCTTGACGATTGTGTAGGCTATATAGGTACTATGTGGAGGTGCCATCTACGAGAGGCATGTGTTGACTCTGACCCAGCCTGTGTCACAGCTAGGTATGGGCCGTGAACAGATATCATGCGTAGGGATCGAACCCATTTTATGTGTCTTTTGTGACGTCCCCTTAAGATAAGAGATTCCTTTGGACTTTCTGGTAGAGTACTAATTAGACACCAATGGTATATGCCTTTGTGTGTCAAATATATGAAAGGATATATATAAATAATTACCCGAACTGTAATGAGATAAATTTAATTGCCTAAGAATGTGGACATAAATGACAAGACCCTACTTTGTGAAGAATAATAGATGTTTATGTGTATACATGATACTTTTAAGATGGGGATATCATGGGTATTGGTAATTAATTATAGTTAGCATACTTAAGTATTTAATCACCGATGAAGTTTGTATTATTAATTTTGCACATTGTCATACTTAGCATTGGGGACATGCTAGGATGCAAAATAATATCACACGTAGATGAGGAGTGAGGTGTTAAACGCATGCGAGTGACGAGGGGGACTATTATTTTTCATCAACTGTATTATTGAATCTTAAATTGATTAAGTTAATTCTTGCACATCTCGAGCTATGACCCAAATTTAAATGTTCCCCCCCCCCCCCATTTTTCCTAGACATGGATAGCTGGATTATGCTGTGACAGTCTTCCATTCTCTATTGTTCATCAGTCTTCAGATTTATCGATTCTAGAATAGGTTCTTTTCTTTCAAAGTTTGTTATTTTATTTGGGACATTTGTAAGAGCGTAAGCCCAAGATTTCTTTACATTATGTTGGTTGAGATTTCTGTAATACTTGTTAGATTTATTACTTTGTTTGTAATGGTTTGGATCTATTTAAATAGTATAGATATATTCATGGAATTTCAAATGTTGGGCCTTGAAGTATCATTATTTATATTTACATTTATGCTAAGAATGGTATTAATTAACAAGTAAGCCCTATCTTCGACGTATCGTGTCTAGCCAGCCTTTACGTGAGAACATAGGGGTTGTTACTATCACTGTTTTAAATTCATTGGGGATATTAAATAAACTTGGGATAGAACTCGTTGGATACCTTCAAACTTATGAGATCGACATGTTTCCTAAAATAATTAAGCATAAGGATAAAGAGATTGCACTTAAGTCACAATATAGAACGTATAAGGAAGTGCCTAGGAAGAAGAAGAAGAAGAAGAAGAAGAAGAAGAAGAAGAAGAAGAAGAAGAAGAAGAAGAAGAAGAAGAAGAAGAAGAAGAAGAAGAAGAAAGAGAGATTTTTTATTCCTAGTATGAGGCAGAATTTACTATTGATGATGTGGCCATGTTTGCTAAAAAGTTTAAAAAGTTTCTCAAATTTTCCAAAGAAAATTCTTCCAATAAAAATATGTTTGAGAAAAATAAAAAGAAAGAAGAGGCCATTGAGAGCAGTGAGAAAGAGAAAGAGTAAAAGGAGAGATGTTTTGAGTGCAAGGGAAAAGGACACAAAGCATTTGAATGTCCCACTATGCTAAAGAGAAAGGGGAAGAAAGTTGCAATGTCAGTAACTCTTAGTGATAATGATGAAGAAATGAATGATTTCGAGGATGAGTCATCACATAGTATGTGTGTCGCCTTTATGGTTAGTCACTTGAGCACACCTTGTTTGCCCCATAATGATGAGGACACTTATGTACGTGAGAGCCCCGATGATGATTTGAGTGTTTTGAGTGAGTGTGAGAGTGAGGTTGAAAGTGAGGGTAAAAGCGATCTCTAAAAAGCGTTTAGATATTTGTACGTCGAGACCATACTGATGAATAAGTTGCATAAGGAATTAGGTCTTGAGGTGTTAGATTTGGAGAGATAGATAGTAGTTTTAAGAAGATTTGAGGCATTGGCGAGTCAACTCGAGAAGGTGAAGGTTTCTTTGAGTGAGCAGTTGATCTTCGTAGGTTGGGAAAATAGTGAACTTGACTCCCGTGTGTCCCAACTCGAGAGAGATCTCGAACATGCCCAGCAGGTCAAGGTTATTATATAGGATACATATAAGAAGGTAGGAAAGATGATCCTTGGTCCCTCTTAGGGTAATGTTGAGAGACTAGGAATAGTTCATGAATGTGTGTCCACTTCCCATATTGTACTCGAGTCGATTCTCGAGTTTGTGAAAGATCCATATGGCTCTCAACCCAACCCACCTAGGTATCCATTACCTGATAGGAAAGTACGTCCTATATGTTTTGTGATAGGCGTTCTAGATCATGTATGTTTTCTCCCATTATAAAAAGAAAGGACACCTTTAGGAATTATGTTATTAGTTAGGTAGTGTGTCACATAGATTTTTACCATGTGTTCCCACACACGCACCCACACACGATACTTTGCATGATCCTGCACATCACATGAGAGAGTTTACACATATTCAAGAGAAGGTTTAGTTTTTAGTCAAAACTTCACATGATTTTATGGATATTTTTTATAGGATGTCACCACCTTTGAAAAATTCCTCCGCACCTAATGGTTGAGATTTAGACTTGTTTGCTAGCATAGGATGATTTTCATAATGATATTTTATGCCTATTGCTAGTATATGCCATTTTTGTATTTATCTTTTCCATTTTGATATATTTTTTGAAAAACACAAAAGATTTTTGTTTTTGAAATTTTTTGGAAAAATACAAAAAGATTTTCTATTTTTTTGAGAAAAAAATTAAAAAAGCTAAAAAGATTTTATTTTGATAATTTTTTTGGAAAAAGACAAAAAGATTTGTGTATTTCGTATCACACAATTTATGGATGGACATTTAAGATGACCAAATCACAACATCATTCCATATCCATATGACTATTTGATAGTGTTTTGAGACGATACATCATTTCATCCATGTGGTTTATAATGTTTAGAGTCATTAAGATAAAATTTGAGATTACTTCCTACATGTTTGAATCATGATTTCCTTTAATGCACACATACATGAATTTGCTTGATTATTGTATTTGTCTATCACATGTTGGTTGAAGTGTTTTGATCTCAATCTTGTCTTTAAAATGAACCATATGCGATAAAACTTGATAATGAAAGTAGTGCATTAAAGAACTGTTTCCCGTGAGGACTTTGTTTAATTTGAAAAAATGATTAGTGAACACGAGAAGGGGCTATGAAAGGTACACATATCCTTTGCGATTAAGCCACTGTTTAAATCGGACCTAAAAAAGTGTGGCATTGTAAAAAGTAGTCAAGGTCCAAAGAGTTTGAAAAGAGCCTAAAAATTATGGCATTGAAAAAAGTAACCAAGGCCAAATTAGTTTAGTTTTATATGATCATTCAAAAGAAAAGAACTGAATATAAAAATATGACCATTATCTTATATTTGAGGGAGTTTGGTTGGAAATATATCAATGGGTTTGTGAATACTAACAAAGTCCTGAAAAAGGATTACAATATTTTAGACGTTATTGGTGTGGAAATCATTTTACACTTTGATTTGTTGATTAGAGTGAGTTGATATCATTTGAATTCAACCATTTTTAAACCGAAGGGTGATTGTGAAGTTGATTCTTTAGGAGTATACATATTCATCATGCACATTTTCTATGTATCTTTGAGTTGATTTATCTATTGAATATGTTCACACCCACTAATTTCGTTTCCAAGATTTGGTTATCTTAGTGAAAATTCATGGTGTGTGTTCTGTTTGTAAATTTTATGTGCTTGAAAAAATTTGAAAAATCAAAAAGAGATTGTTGATCCTTCTAAGTTCATCCTTGCATGAGCGTAAGTATTTTTCTATTTGCTATGCTTGTCGTGACACTCTGAGCTTATTGTTTGTTTATTCTTTTCCTTGTCTATTTCGACCAAATAGAAGGGGGGAAATGAATTATGGGGGAGTATGAGTTTGAATTATGGGGGAGATTTGAGATTTGATTTGATTTATGTTATCTCATTTACAACTCGATATGTCAGGAAGGTATTTGCTTTATTTATTATGTGTAGGACTTTTATAATCATTTGGAAAGCACACAAAAGAAGCGCAAGGAAAGAAAAGAGATGTAATTTGAAAAAAATTCAAAGTTAAAGATTTTCGAAGAATTTGAAGACTTCCATTTTTAGTACCTTTTAACTTTGGGGTTGCATGGGAGGGTATTAGATTTGTATAGGATTTTTGTTTTAATAATTCATATATTTTTATTTTGTACCAGCATAGGCATAGGGGGAGATTTGTAAGGACATAATTTCTATTGTCCGTAGTTTACATAGAACATGTCATATACCGCTATAACCGTTGAGGGAAGCTTAAGTTCACACATTCATGAAAATGGATCCAAATTTCAAGCATCTTCAACACATGAGCGACATGAGGTACGATTTCATATAGAATGTGTTTAAGTTTCATTATTGCTTTACATTACTATTGAGATACTTTTTGAAAAAATGAAGAATTTTTAATAAGTCAAAATAATTTTTCAAGGCATGTAAATGAGCTTTTTAAAATAATATTTTCTCGCTCCTATCGTTTAAACGACAAGGAAATGTCATTTGAAGGGTCGTTCAAAGTGTCGTTTCTTATTTTCTTCGAACGAACCATTACTGTTTTAGTTTTTTGAAGGTCATTAGTAATGATATGAGATATAGTTCAAACTACATACACATGTCATTCGAACGACTTCTAACGACATGCGCTGCCTCAAGATTTTTTATTAGTTATAAATACATGTTCTGAAGACTTTTTCATTAAGACTTTTTATGCATGAAAACTTCTTTTGGCAGAACTTTAAGTCTTCAAGTTTTAGGTGAAAACCCTAATTTTGATTCACCAAATCATCCCAATTCTTTTGTTAATCTTTTGTGGAACTCAAATCACTTCTTGTTTGTGGAATACCATCAGTACTACTGGATTGGTAGCTCTTGAGGGAGTTTCTTGTTAACGATTGCGTCACTTGGGAAAACTCGAGGGTGTTCCCTAATAGAGACAAATCTACGGTTCTTATGGGAGTCCATTGTTGCTTTCGAGGTTGAAGCCTATCTGAGTTTGTTACGGTAAATTCATTGCAAATTTCTGTAAGTGTATTTTACGTTGCAATTTTCAAACATTTATAAAAATAAAGGTTTTGCCCTTTCGGGGGATTTTTCCTAAAATTAGTGTGTCCAACAATTTGTGATTGTTTGTGATTGCATGATTGATTTATTCATATAGATGCATGTTTCGGGGCTTAAATAAAATTGGATTTATTTAGTTTAATTTGGATAAAAAATTGACATCTAGTTAAATAAGTTTAAAGTTTGGAATTTTGCGAATTAAATTGATAATCGATATCGCAACATTCATGTGATATACTTATGCAAAAAGTAACTTTAGAAATGTTATTTTATAAGAATAGTTTACTTTCATAAGTTAATCACCGAGACCAAAAAAAACACACGCATCTTAAAATATCTTTAGGAAGCCTAAATACATCAACCAATTGGATAAACCACTATGAGATCATGGGGTGGTCGGGTTGATAAGTCGAAGCAAGTCCAGAGAAAATAGACTGTGGTTACGCTATGTGAGAACGACCTCAAGGACTAATAGAAGACACAAACTATATTTTGTAGACGGAATAAAGTAATCTAGTAACGTGTGGGACACATAAGTATACAAATATCCTTATAATCTCCCCTTTTGTATATTCCCTAAATAAATATAAAACAAAAGATTACAAGAAAATATAAGCAAAACAATAACCCTATAACACCAATGACATAAACCTAGACAAAAGCATACATCACCCTATCAATCTACAGTCAACAAGAACCCACTTTAGCTATTATAACTTATTAACTTGTCATACACTATAAAAGATATCACGATACCAATGTATATAAGGAAGATAAATAGAATGTAATCATGATTCCAAAAAGATATATTAATTACTAAAAGTATATCAATGTTTAAGTAAGCATGCAAACTAGAATATCACATTAATGCATTGTACATCATCCCTTGAAGTATATACTCTTCCTAAGATATTTCTTACAAAATTCCATATTTTTATTTGAATTAAATCCCCACCTTAATGTAATATTCTCTTTCCCATAATTTATCCCCTTATTTTCTCATGAAAATTGATAAAAGCAAGTAATTATACTAAAAAAGAGTATTAACTCAAGAAATAGGTTTAGTTTGAGTGAGAAAATGCAATTTTGACATGATTTGACATTAAAAATGCATATACTATAAAGATATGTGGTTCAATTTATCAATCATATAAAAGCTATAAACACACTCATACACGCATAATATACAACCAATTATGATAAGCAAGGGGTAGATACGTGAATAATATTAAAGCAAACCCAACCTTCAAAAATCATACTTACAACAAAATTGTGGTCTAGGCAGAGTACGATATAGTATCAATAGAAAAGACACATCAAACCATAAATGAGTTTAAGATTACATAAGCATAGTTAACAAAAGTAAAATAATGCCCAACCAACAAATTTTTTTTAAAAAAATATTTAAACCAAGGCAACCTAAAAGAATATAATCATCTCACAAACATCACTACCACGAGCCAAGATAATAAACATCATCCAATCTAGCATCATAGGTAGTGCGAAGGGATTAAATTTCACTGCTGAGATCAACAACGAACCTTTTGATGTTGCCAAACTACAATTCACGAAAGGAATGATAATCTTCGTCCACTAATGTATGAGCCTCATGGAACTCAATCAATTCAGTTATGTCGGGGCATAGAAGATTCGTGGTTCATCCACAAATATAGTCTATTTTCTTTGTGGACAAGTTATAGTGATAAATAGTGGATGAAGGTCCAGCTCCTGATGAGCTGCCTCATGTCCTAGCCTTCGAGCGACGTGGTGAGGGGCTTACACCTTGAAAACTTGCACCCCTTGGGTTTTATCCTTTCCCTTTCTTCTTTCTATCTTCTTCTATCTTCATTATCAACTTCCATCACATCATCAATCTAGGTTAGTAGCATGTGATTTCCAATTTTTCCCCTTCTTTCAAGGAAAAATATATGTGTGATGTCTGGAGAGATCCTTTGGGATTTTTCACCCATCATCATTTTTACCTCTCCATTTCTCAAGATATTCTATATAAACTTCTTGTAGGTGAGAGAGGTCCTCATATTTCATTTTCTAAAAACATTATTTCAAATGGTGTAATACATTTCAATTTCCAAGTTTATCGAAACATCCATTCCAATTTTGCAAAGAAAGGCGAAATATGAGTTCGAGAGCATAGTATGATGGGTGAGATTATTTTATTCCAAACTATTACTGATTTTATTTCAAGCCTCTTTAGTAGACGGTTGCCCACATCCTTCAATTGGGTAGTCTGATCGTTCAAGTCTAGGAAGATGGCAGTGTTGAGAGATAATATTTCAACTCAGACACCCCGTACAGTAAAGTTATAACAGTTTTTTATTTTATCATCAAATTTTGCATTAGCGTAGAATTCTCTTACCAAATCAAGAAAAACACTGTCGTTTTTGTTTTCTTGAGAGTGTGTTGGAGATTTTATAAAATAAGTGAGTAAGAGTTTTTGGGTGTAAGAGCTTAAAGAGCTTGTCCTACATTGGAAGTGTGTGGAAGAGGTGGGAAGCTAACCCAAATATAAAAAGGGATAGTGTCCCACATTGGAATGTACAAAGCTAAGTGTCACCACTAAGCTATAAAAGGAGTAGGCAACCTTTGAGTCCCACATTGGAAAAATATTAAGAATTTGTACACTTAATAAGTACAAATGGAAGATGAAGAGTTAATTCATGTATCATTTAAGAGGCTATTCAAGAGACCTCGATACGGTGCGAAGCACCGTACGCACATGCACATGTACACGCACACGCACACGCACACGCGCGCGCGCACGGGTGTGGGGAAATGGGCTGTAGAGGCGCTAGTGACGCACTTTGCACTTCGCATGCCACGTGTGAGCAGTGGTAGAGGGTTGTTGGGATTTGTTCGGGTCGGATCACGGTAGCTAGGGCGCGGTCACTTTTTGGTTGACCCGTGAAAAATCGATTCGGTATTAATTGTACCTGTTCAGAAAAGACTTAACACTGTTGGTAATTAACATTCATACCATTACGAAATTGATTAAGACTGTTAATCCAGCAGTCATGACTCTTGAAGACAAAGCTTTTCATTATCTATAAATAAAGGCTGCCTAAAACGAAGCTGCATGTAACAAAAACCCAGATTCAGATTTCCAAGCCCTGCTATTAGTCTCTTACAATTTTCAGGAGATATAAATTATCTTATTCAGTTTAGTGACCATAAACCGAATAAGAACTTGATTGATTGTTCTTCGCTGCTGCATCCAAAGGCTGTCTTCAAATATACAAGTTGCAGGCAGTGCAAGTTACTTCATTGTATCTTAAGTACGGATTTACGGATTCTCGTTTGTATACCGAAGTTATTCGTGTGGGGAAAATACTGTATTTAGGAAAGTGACATCACGCCTTGAAGCTTTCTAGTATCTATTCATAAGTTACATTATTGTATTGAAATTGACATTATCGTGATATATAAAGAGTTCCATTTCTGTATTTGCATTCATATTATCCAATAATCTAAATACAGTATTATCAGAAATGGTCGACTCTTCCAATTCACTTCTACAAATAACATAAGGCTTTGTCAAGTTGGACCGTTTTGATGGTGGTAATTTTCTGCGTTGGCAGAAAAAGGTTCATTTTCTTCTAACAACATTGAAGATTGTATATGTCTTGTCACAATCGAAACTAAATGAAGATGAAGATGAAACCGTGGAAAAAACTAGGCAACACACAAAATGGGAGACCAATGATTACTTGTGTCATGGTCACATTCTCAATGCACTTGCTGACAATTTGTTCGACTTGTACCAAAATGTTGGGACTGCAAAAACTTTGTGGGAAACATTGGAGACCAAATATCTTACGGAAGACTCTATAAGTAAGAAGTTCCTTATCGGTCAGTTTTTAAGCTTTAAAATGCATGATAATAGGCCTGTGCTAGAACAATTTCATGACATCCAATGCATCATAAATCATTGCAAACTGAAAAAATTAAATATGGATGATAATATAATTGTTGCTGCCATAATTGAAAAACTTCCTCCTTCTTAGAAATATTATAAGAAAGAACTCAAACACAAAAAGGAAGATCTTTCACTTGAAGAATTAGAGACTCATTTAAGAATTGAACAAGAGTCTCAAATTCTAGATGGTAAAGAGGAATAAGAAAATTATGTTTCTAAGGTCCATGTGGTGGAGGAAGGAAAGGAGCAAAAATATGGCAATCATGGAAAAAATAACAAGCGAAAGAATTTTTTAAATAATTCTAGAGCAAACAAAAAGAAGAAAGGAAATTGTTTTCATTGCAACAAACCAGGTCACTTCAAGAAGGATTGTCATGAGTTTAAGAAACTAAAGGAAAAAAGAGGGACATCAGACACAAAGCAAAAATTTGCTGCTATGATATCCGAGGCTAATATGCTTGGAGAAGAAAACTCTTGGTGGGTTGATTCTGGTGCCACAAGGTATGTTTGTAAGGACACAAACTTGTTCTCTGCCTTTGAAACAGTGGAAGGAGATGTTCTCTATATGGGAAATTCATCTACTGTTGCGGTTAAAGGCAAAGGGACAGTGGATCTCGAATTTACTTCCAGAAAAATCCTTAGCCTCACCAATGTTTTTCATGTTCCTGATGTTAGGAAAAATTTAGTTTCTGGAAGTCTTCTTAACAAATTTGGCTTTAAGCTTGTATTTGAGTCAGATAAATTTATTCTGACTAAGAATGGTACCTTTGTAGGCAAAGGATATTTGTATGAGGGCATGTTTAAGCTCAATATCAATGAAAAAGATACTTCTACTTATATCGTTGATTGTCTTTCATTATGGCATAGTCGTTTAGGACATGTTAATAAAAAAAAATGCATTTCATGGTTAATTTAAATTTAATTCCTAAATATGAGAATGATATGAATGTAAAACATGCATGCAAACAAAAATAACAAGATTGCCTTTTCTAAAAATAGAAAAAACTACATCTTTGTTGCGATTAGTACATAGTGATGTTTGTGAGTTACATGGAACACCTACTAAAGGTGGTAGTAAATATTTTGCTACATTTGTTGATGACTTTTCAAAATATTGTTACGTATATCTTTTAAACTCTAAGGATGATGTGCTTAATATATTTAAGACATATAAAAATGAAGTTGAAAATCAATGTGATACTAAAATAAAATGTCTTAGATCTAATAGAGGTGGTGAATATCACTTTCCTCAATTTTGTGAAGATATGGAAATTATACATGAAGTTACTGCACCTTATACACCACAACAAAATGGAGTAGCAGAAAGAAAAAATAAAACACTAACTGAAATGGTTAACGCTATGCTTTCTTATTCTGGTTTAAGTAAAGGGTTTTGGGGAGAAGCACTTTTAACTGCGTGTCATATTCCACATAGGATACCTATTAAAGATAATAAGAAAACTCCTTACGAATTATGGAAGAATAGAAAAACTAATTTAGGTTATCTTAAAGTTTGGGGTTGTAGAGCTATTATAAGACTACTTGAAACTTAGAGAAATAAATTAGGAAGCAAAGGTGTTGAGTGTATTTTCATAAGTTATGCACAACATAGTAAAGCTTATAGATTTTTTGTTAGTGAACCTAATGATTCTGTTAAGGTAAATACAATAATTGAATCGAGAGATGCAATTTTTTATGCATAAAGGTTTTCTTCTATTCCTAGAATTAATAAAGAAAAAGAAGTTATCACTCCTTCACAATTATCTGATACTCCACCAGTGGAACAAGAAGAGATTAGAAAAAGTAAGAGACCTAGGAAAGAAAAAAGATTTGGTCTCTACTTTGTAGTTTATCTTGTTGAAGGAACTAGAGACACATCTTGTAATCAATATGCTTTGACTCTTAGCGTTGAAACATACCCACAAACTTATAGTGAGGCTATTAAGTCTGTAGATTCAGCATTTTGGAAAGAAGCTATAAATGATGAAATGGATCTAATCTTGGGAAATAAAACTTGGAAGTTACTAGACTTACCTCCAGGATCTAAACCCATCAAGTGTAGATGGATTTTTAAAAAGAAAATGAAAATAGATGGAACAATTGATAAATTCAAGGCTAGATTGGTTGCTAAAGGTTTTACATAAAAAGAAGGAATTGATTATTTTGATACCTATGCACCTGTTGCTAGAACCTCCACTATTAGAATTTTAATTGCATTAGCATCTATATATAATTTTGAGATTCATCAAATGGATGTGAAAACTGCCTTTTTAAATGGTGACTTAGAAGAAAAAATTTACATGGAACAACCTGAAGGGTTTGTTATGCCTGGACAAGAAAATAAAGTATGTAAACTTATTAAGTCCTTATATGGCCTAAAACAAGCACCTAAACAATGGCATGAAAAATTTGATAAAGTCATTATTTCTTATGGTTTTAAAATTCATGAATCTGATAAGTGTGTTTATAGTAAATTTGCTAATGGTAAAGGTGTGATCATTTGTTTATATGTAGATGGCATGTTAATTCTTGGTACTGATTTAGAAAGCATTAACAATACAAAGAGTTTTTTGCCTTCTAAATTTGATATGAAAGATATGGGTGTAGCTGATGTCATATTAGGAATGAGAATAATAAGGAAAGATAAAAGTATAATTCTCACTCAATCTCATTATGTTGAGAAAATTTTAAAGAAATTTAATCAGTTTGATTGCACACTTGTTAGTACACCTTTTGAACCACAGCTAAAGATCCCTAATAATGGTAGAGCTATTTCACAATTGGAATATACACGAGTAATTGGTAGTTTAATGTATGCCATGACATGTACTCGACCTGATATTGCTTATGTTGTTGGTAAATTAAGTAGATATACTAGTAATCCAAGTTTATTGCATTGGCATGCTGTTAATAGAATATTAAAATATTTAAAAGGAACTATGGAATATGGAATATACTATAGTGGATATCCTTCAGTATTAGAAGGGTTTTTTTATGCCAGTTGGATAACTGAGCGGAAGGATCATTCCTCAACAAGTGGATGGATTTTCACTCTTGGTGGAGGAGCTGTTTCTTGGCGATCAAAGAAACAAACTTGTATAGCTGATTCTACTATTGCAACTGAGTTTGTAGCATTAGCTGCAACTAGTAAAGAGGCATAATGGTTAAGGAATTTATTGGTTGAAATTCCAATTTGGCCAAAACCAATGCCTCCAATATCTATACATTGTAATAGTGATTCTACACTTTCCAGAGCTTATAGTAAAGTGTACAATGGAAAATCTAGACACATTGGCCTGAGACATTATTATGTCAGACAAATTATTACTGATAGTGTAATCACAGTGGATTATGTAAAATCAAGTCAAAATTTAGATGATCCTTTTACAAAAGGTCTTGCAAGAGGACTGGTGTCTAAGACATCAATAGGGATGGGACTAAAGCCCATTAATATATAATCACTCTTGATGGAAACTCAACTTGAAACTTGATATATTCAAGTCCCAAGTTCAATGATTAAAGTACATCATACGACGTGATTGTAAACACTATAAAATTTAACACCCCAAGGATAATTGCTTAGAACATGTAATGAATAATGAAAGAGGATGAGTTCAACCTTAATAGATTTATGGTGTTTTAAGTTACAAGGACACCTATGATAATATACCTATATGAGTGTAGAAGTGGTGTCGCTTCCTATGAGAACTGGGCTTGACTCTAAAGCACTCATGAAATCAAGGTACAGACACAAGGCCTAATATATGTGTCGGCTTATATGGACAATCAGTGACTAAAAGATTTGTGTGTGAAGAAAAATCCGGCTGATCAATATGCATTGATATTTCAAAGACAAATCTACGATACTTTCATGGTTAGCCTTGACGAACCTTCACAGGGTACTGGTTCAAGTCGTGAGACACCAATGCTTATACACAGTCTTACAGACAATAAAAGATTTACAAAACTTATTTTGAAAATGGTGGAGGAATGTTGGAGATTTTATAAAATAAGTGAGTAAGAGTTTTTGGGTGTAAGAGCCTAAAGATCTTGTCCCACATTGGAAGTGTGTGGAAGAGGTGGGAAGCTAACCCAAATATAAAAAGGGATAGTGTCCCACATTGGAAAATGTACAAAGCTAAGGGTCACCACTAAGCTATAAAAGGAGTGGGAAACCTTTGAGTCCCACATTGGAAAAATATTAAGAATTTGTGCACTTAATAAGTACAAATGGAAGATGAAGATTTAATTCATCTAGCATTTAAGAGGCTATTCAAGAGACCTAAATAGGGTGAGAAGCACCGTACGCACACGCACACGTGCACGCGCACGTGGGTGCGGGGCAGTGGTATATAGAGGCGCTAGTGGCGCACTTTGCACTTCGCATGCTGCGTGTCCGGAGTGGTAGCGGGTTGCCAGGATTCGTCAAGGTCGGATCGCAGTAGCTTGGACGCGATCACTTTTTGGTTGACCCCTGGAAAATCGATTCGGTATTAATTGTACCTGTTCAGAAAAGACTTAACACTGTTGGCAATTAACAGTCATACCATTACGGAATTGATTAAGACTGTTAATCCAACAGTCATGACTCTTGAAGACAAAGATTTTCATTATCTATAAATAAAGGCTGCCTAAAACGAAATTGCATGTAACAAAAACCAAGTTTCAGATTTCCAAACCCTGCTATTAGTCTCTTACAATTTTCAGGAGATATACATTATCTTATTCTGTTTAGTGCACATAAACCAAATAAGAACTTGATTGACTATTCTTCGCTGCTGCATCCAAAGGTTATCTTCAAATATACAAGTTGCAGGCAGTGCAAGTTGCTTCATTATATCTTGAGTACGGATTTACGAATTCCCGTTTATATACCGAAGTTATTCGTGTGGGGAAAATATTATATTTAGGAAAGTGACATTACGCCTGGAATCTTTCTAGTATCTATTTAGAAGTTACATTATTGTATTGAAGTTGACGTCACTGTGATATATAAAGAGTTCCATTTCTGTATTTGCATTTATATTATCCAACAGAGCGTACCCAAAACCATACTATATTTTGTATACACCTAATATTTTCTTATAGATTGTACTCTCATTTACCAATCGTTCCAAAATAACCTTCCTTGATCTAAAGTACCTCACATAATTTTTTTATAGATAGTACTTAGATGAATTTAAACTATGTTTAAACCCAAAATGAAAGATGAATCTATTCCTAAAAGTGGGTAGAGTTTCAAACCAATTTTTAAAAGTTAAGAGGTAACCATAATCTTAAAAAGACACAAGTTAAGTATCGTTATATGACATTGAATCACTTCTAATGATGGAAATACATCATATTTTCATCAAATTAACTCTATTTATCTAAATACATCTTAAGAATAAGATAAATTCTATCAATGATAGTTGTTTAAAAAAATAAAAGTCCCCCAAATGATAGAAGAGTTGTCCAAAACCTAACTTTAAGAGAAGAAATAGGTAGCTTTTGAAGAAAAAATGATTTGGATCCTAAATTGTTGGATAAACACTTAAAAAATAATAAAGTACACCAGTGGACTTTGGAAGCACTTGGGGTTGGAGAAAGGAAGGGTAGTTGTTATGAAGAGTCTAAAATGAAAAGGGTTTCTTATTTTTATAACCTGATTCACTAATGCAACAGGACCTTTTGGGATCACGAGTGCATTCGTTGACTCCACAACATAGTGGTGTTGGTAACACTAGTGATAAGAACCTTTTTAGTCTATTTCCCTTGCTACAATGACCTACATGTTCACGAGTTACGCTGAGTTTTGCTGAAGTGACAAATTTTATAGGGATCATGATATGGACGAGAAAATTTTGATTTTCCAAATCGTAAGAAAAATCCCAAGTATACAATAATTGTGTACAATAAGGTTCACATATCTAAACACATGATTAATTATCAGGACATAAGCATTATAAATATCATAATCAAGATTTATGGTTATATCATGTGCATTAAATAGATATGAGTAAGTAATTAAAGGCTTAAAACATATGTAAGTGAGATTAATCATTGGATGTAATTTACATAACTCGTGTGAAGAATAAAAATGATCACAATTGAGCCTTTATCGACAAAATAAAAACTAAATTTCAATGAAATGTACTTATGAAAATCTACTTTGATGTTTCATAAAAAAGTCTCATATTCCTTTAAAGTATAATGTTCAACTAACACTTTTGTTTACTTTAATTTATGAGATTGGTTGAAACCTTTTAGTCTCATATCATTGGTATTACCCAATTTTGGATAGATAAAATTCTTAAATACATCGCTTTAACAAAAAAAAATCAAGTGGCGACTTTTGCACAAGTACATAGGTTGGAGAATTATTTCCAATTTTTCATGGTTAGCTCACACAAATAGAAATTTCATCCCTATTCACATTATCTCACATGATTTTCAATGTTAATGTAGAAGTAAGTCTAGATTTAAATAATTAAAATATTCTTGAAGTCCCACAAAAGAAATTTAAAAACGTAGTTTTCTAAATTCATTCTTTAGTACTAATTACAATGTTAAAACTGTTGAGCATGTTTATGCTTTAAATAACGAATATGATAGGATTCAACTATTAACTGGCGAAGCTATTACGAAACATAGAAAAAATGGATTCAATTTCCTACGCATAAGATCAATACAAATTGCAGTCAAACCAATAACCGATAAAGGAATAAATGCCTTTATCCTATTATGTCTTAGATATGCTAGATATACTAATTACAACACTAGTATTTTAGGAATGACATAATCAAGCCCTTTTAATGGTCAAATACATTTTAATTATTTCCAAGATTTTACATTAAGTTTAACTGACATATTAAAATATTTGGATATGAAATGTTAGTAAGAAGTAAACCCTTAGTTTTAATTTACAGAAGCTATTATAAATGTTTAAGAACAAACCTAAATGTCCGTGCCTTAGTAAAAATTTCAAAAGACAAAGCCCTACTAATACAAAACATTACAAATTATGCTAATATTCAAGTCCTCGGTGTGACAACCCGCTCCAAATAATAACGGGTGGCCAGCCCTATACTATAATAAATCAGGTATCTCAGATGACACAGTCTCAACATCAATATGCTAAACACTATAATATAAGGCTAACTGCCCGAAACTATTAAGAGCGAATCGTCAAAATTTAAAACTTTTTATTTAACAACAACAACAACAAAACCAATAACACAACTCAACCAACAACATACATCTAACTATGATGTGTGAAATGTGCAACTCTAATAATATATAATAGTACAATACAATGTACAACAAAATCTCAACAATGGAATACCCTAATATGCTGTCGGGTAAAAGACAATACAATAATCTGAGAAATGAAATATGAAAGTGTTAATCTACAACACTTGAATACTAACTCAATATACAAACTGAATCCTAATCTATATATACAAAGATAGGAATCGACTAAACAAAGTGCTGAGACAGTCCGCAATTGCCACAGCTCCACGAATCCTGAATGGATGAACATCAAAGGTGACCTTGCGGAGGAACACCTGAAGTAATACAATATATACATGGAGGAGAAAATATAAACGGGTCAGAGCCCGAGTTTGAAAAACATTTTATAGCAAGTGTATTAAAATGCATAATAATTATAAATGCATTATTACATGATTAAAGTGGAATCGAACTCTCCATAATAATTCAACTCACCTCTCAACTAAAGCGCGCACTAAACGTATGCATGTGATCTCCAAATGGATGCCCCATTCTAATTTAGGTAAGAGGATTCTAACTTAAACCCAAGTGAAGTATTTAAGTGAAACCATCTAACCTATCTCCCAATCTACATTTATTCCTATAATCTATAAATTATATACATTAACTTTAATGTAATAGTTATAGTTATCTTTATAATGTTCATTTGTTTAACATATAAAGTTACATGATCCAATCATGCCGACATCAACACAATACAACGACATTCTCATTTACTAGAATATTTTATATTCTAATTATGCCCTTATTTGGCATGACTACATATATATAATTATTATAGTATTTATATATGAGTTATTAGCATGATCAATTTAAAGACTAAACTCCTCTCGATTCTCAACACGGCACTGCGTTTCATGCGTGGGACGTCTCGCCGAGGCAAAATCCAAACAAGGAACCCCCCGTTACACTACTCCTGACCGTGTTAATCCTCGAGGCTCATTATGACCTCAATTCATGATGCATGTAACCCAAATTATTATTATCCAGTTTTAATTAATTAATATTCCAAATTCTCAACAGTACATGTCGTTTCATGCGTGGGACGTCTCGCCGAAGAGAAATCCAAATAAGGAACCCCCCGTTACACTACTCCTGGCACTGTTGATCGTCGGGATAGGTGATATATATATAGATAATTATGAGCATTAAGGACTAAACTTATCCCCAAGTTCCAACATTACACTTAGGTTCGTGCGTGGGACGTCTCGCCGAATCGAAATCCAAACAAGGAAACCCCCCGATACACTAATCCTGGCAATGTAGGTCGTTGAGGTCCATTATGCCCTTGATACCCAAATACAAACACAAGCAATAATACCATCCAACCGAGCTATAACTCGAAGGACGCGGGCTCACATGCTATCATCTTCCAGTTTCCCGTACACGTAGCAAAATTTGGGTCACCTGGTGGGGTTCAACGACACCCACCTCGTGATCAACTCATGCACACGACGTCCGGGAAGCGGTCATAGCTCCTAACCGGTAAGTGAGAGAGACACATACCCACGACCTCTCACCCCCAAAATAAATAAATGTATATCACATATGTCATTTGCTGACCACAAAGGATGACTATGACCTGGGGAATATCCACACCCGGTATCATCTTGCCAGGATGCTCACCCTCTACGCACGTAACTTCCAAATGATAGCAAGGAGGGGGTATGCTTAACTATGTATATATACCATCATATAAGGTATAAGTACATCACCACATAATAAAGATATACCATCATCTAAGGTATACCTGCACCGTCATATTCATTTTCATTATACGCTCTTAGGCGCAATGGATTTAATGTCATTGTTTAGTATCTCTCTCTCTAGAAACGCTAATCTAAATTTCTCACACATCTTCCCCACTTAGTACACACTATACTATTTCTCGCTTGAAGCTCACATGTCGCTTCTAATTGTGCATTGTCTCTCAATTCTATTTAAGTTAAGGATGTTTTTTTATCCTAATGCTCTTCAATTAGCATTTCTCATGAGTACGAGATATCTCCCAATTCAATCATCGTTAAGGATATTCCTATATCCGTTTGCACATCAATTAGCATTTATAAATCTTCATTCATAATAGGGTTCAATTCATTTTATGAACCTTTAAATTTATCCCATTTGGGATTGGATCCTAAGATCCATTATCTCTAAGTTATTCTCATTCTCTCCTATGAAAGGTAATTATCATCTCCATGTAGGATCTCCAAATCAAGGTGGGCTTCCCCACTTAGAAAGATACCAAAATCTCTAATCGGTATTCCTCAATTTAGAAAATATGACTCCCAAATTTCTTATAAGGGAAACTCTCTAAAAGTCTCCAAAACATTCTCTAAAAATCTCCTATAGAGATCCCCAATCGATAACCTCGAACAAAATGGGATAAAATTCTTTTTAGAAAAACAATCCCTCAAAAGCCTTGTTTTCGAATCGATTCAGGCCAATTTCGAATCGATTCGTCCCATAGAATCGATTCATCCAGGGAGGCGAATAGATTCGGATCATCAGACCTGGGACTCTGTCTCAGGCTGAATCGATTCGGTCACTCAGACCTGGTCACCTGCATATTTTCGAATCGATTCTACTATGGGGCCGAATCGATTTGGCCTACCTGGAGGCTCGAAAATGGCTAGTTTTTGTAAGCCTAAAATACCCAAAATTCATTTTACTCATTTTCTCTCCATTTATCTTCAACCCAATCACATATATAACCTTAATATTCATCCTAGAATACATTTAAACTAATTTCTATCATCATATCTAAGATCTACATATTAAATCTAAGATTATACCCAAAAGTTAGGTTTTGAAAATTTAAACCTAAAACCCAAAATATCAATCCACAAATTATGCAATAAATGGTACACAACAATTATTTAGCAAGTTTAATCACTTGCCTCGGGTTCGTAGGGTCTAAATCCGCCTTGAGATCGCGTATTGGCCGGAAATCTCCACTTTCTCTCTCTTTTCTCCTTCCTTTCTTCTTCTTCTTTCTTCTCCTCTCTTTCTTTCTTTCTATTTCTCTTTCTCTCTTTTGGAGAAATGAATCTCCCATAGGATTTTAAGCCCTAAATACCAAGATACACATCTTTAAATGATAATACACACTTTAAATGACCCAGTGGCTTTAATTCGAGTCAAACGGTCCTAATTTATTTTGGAACCTAAATAGACCCCAAGTACAGTCATTTCGACTTTATCAACCCTTCCGGAAACAATGGTACCCTCAAAATTTCCATTCGACACACTTTCTAATGACTCCAAATTTTGACCTCAATTGCCAACTCGATTTTTCTCCGAATAAAATAAAATTTATTTCTCCCAAAATAAATTAATTACTGTTCTGAAAGTCTTGGGTTGTTACACTCGGGTCAATAAATTCGAAAGATATTAATCTACTAAACAATTGATCGTTAGAAAATGAAAATAATCCCCACAAGCTACAAAATAATGTAATCAATCTTGAACATATCCAAGAATCCCTTGATGGATTAGTTAGAATAGTTTGGATCAGCCTCGATTTAAAACCCTCCATATTAGAGATGATAATAAATCTCAAACAAGTTATTTAGTAAGAAAAGATGAGGATCTAATACCCAAACGTAATCTTGAGTTAAAAAAATTTATACAACTTTTTAAGTAAGTAAAACCTTATTATGCAGCAACCGTAAATTTTAATGATGACTAAGATCAATATTCCCCCACTCAAACAGATTTTAAACAAGGCTCAGTAAATCACCAATTATTTAGATATTATAAAATTGGAATGATTAGATTATGAGAATATTTTAAGTCAAAAGAAAATTGTACTAAGTGACGGGCATATCGAGTAAAGTACTCCCAAAAAGAAAACGATAAAATAACAAAAAAGTGAAAAACTTTAATGAATTAAATAGGAATATATAAAGTTATTTGACTACTTAAATAACTATTATAAATAAAATAAAGGTCCTAATAAAAGTAAAGTCGACTAAACAAGACAAAACTACAGTCTCATCCGGCCACCCGTCACTGAAACCATTTTAGTAAATCATATGGGAACAAAAGTAATTACTAAACCTTTTAAAGTCCCTTCTAATAATGAAGAAATCAAAAAAGTTATTAAACAAAATAATTACACTAATTAATACCTGAATACTTTTGGAAAATTGTTAGAATATCTTGAAAATAGGTTAGACAAACCAAACCTACCAAATAAAAGAGAAATATCATTAATTAAACTTCCAGAGGTCCAAAAAGGAATAAATTTAAAAACAAAGTTTGAAAAAACTCTTGAAATAATACTTAAAGAAATCAAAACAAAATCATAAAAAACTATTACAACTATCAAAAGAAGTGATATATATATATATATATATATATATATATATATATATATATATATATATATATATATATATATATATATATATATATATATATATATATATATATATATATATATTAATCAAACAAACTCATCCCAAGAATCTACTACAGATGAAGATATCCAGACTATTAAAAATAATTTATTAATATTGACCTAAATAGAATAAAAAATAATACAGTAACTCCAACCACCCTTAATAAAAATTTATATACAAGACCGATACCCCCATATATGCAATATGAAGAAATAAATGTACAAAATCGATTCTCTATTTCATCAGACAAACTTTATGAATGGAACATAGACGGACTATCTAAACAAGAAATTTTAAACAAAATGCAACACATGTCTATTTTCTCCAATAACTACCTAAACAATCAAAATATTCCTCAAACAAAAATAGTTGATCTTTTAACAATGGGATTCACAGTAACGTTAAAATCTTGTTCTGTCATCCAACAAGTTGGTAATGGCCTCCCAAATTATAATGAAAATATCGGAATGGGAATCCTAGATGGAGTAAACACTCTAGTTTTTATAATAATAAAATATTTTTTAGGAATACCAAGTACTATAACCTCAAAAATTCATGATCAACTAAGTAATCTTAGATGCCCTACTTTAAGTAATTTTAGATGGTACAAGGATGTTTTCATATCATGAGTAATGCTTAAAGAAGATAGTAATGAACCATTCTGGAAAGAAAAAATTATTAACAGATTATCAAATTTATTTTGCTTATAAAATAACAGAAGTTTTAAGTAATACAAATGGACACATTGGTTATAATAATCTTATCTATGGAGATGTAATAAGTACAATCTAGAAAGAAGAATTAAAAATGTGCATAGGCAGGAAAATAAGCAAGCAAGCTAATAAAGAGAAATTAAATGATAAATATGAAATGGGTCATTTCTGTGAACAATATGATCTAAACCCTATTTCACCATCTAGAAATGAAATAAAAAAGTCGTACCCAAAACAATGCAAAAGGCATAAAAGAGTTTACTTTGCAAATAATAAATTTTACAACAAAGAAAATAATGACTTTTACAAAAAAACATAAAAATTCCAACAAAACAAGAAAAAAGACAAAAGTGAAGTCAAATGTTATAAATGCGGAAAATGTAAAGTAAAAGCTAAAATTAACCAGTTAAAACTATCATCTGAAGTAATACAAGAAATATACAAACTACTTGAACTCAAATATACTTCCAGTGAAATTGAACAAAGCAATAATTATGAATCATCATCTAACTACGAGTCTAGTACTCTACTTCTTCACATATGAAATTAGGATGCAAAGATAATTGTTGTAAAACGATCAATGTTCTCCCTAAACAAGAAAAACAAGAAGAATTATTAATTAATTTATTAAAAAATTAAAAAACTGAGCTTTCAAAATTTAGAAAACTATTAACTAAAGAAAAAAGTAGTTAAATAAAGAAAACAAAATAAAGTCTTGAAAATACTTTAAAACGATTTAAAACTCGCAAAGAGATTACATTAGAAGATCTCCAACAAGAGGTCAATATAATTAAACAAGATATGAAGGATCTCAAAATAGAAAGTATAGAACTAAAACAAGATATCACTAATTTAAAAGTAGATCAATTTTTTCAAAAGCAACAAGTCATATCCTCAGAAGAAAGTGAATCAGAAGCTGGGTACGAACAACTTAATACAAATAATCCTGAACTAGAAAATGCAGAAGGGTCCAATCAATAATTAAACATCAGAAACCAAATTAATTTACAAAAATGGCATGCATAAGTAACTTTAATTATTAACAAAGAATATGAGATAAAATCTAGGATTAATTGATTCAGTTTTGATTTAAATTGTCTACAAGAAGGATTAATGCCAACAAGATATTATTATAAAGCATATGAAAGATTAAACTCAGCTAGCTAATGTAAACTACAAATCAAATACAAATTACCTAAAATACATATTTCTCAAAATAATGTTTGTTGCAAAATTACTTATGTTTTAGTAAAAAAATAAGACTGACAAGGTAATCTTAGGAATTCTTTTTTTTGTCATTTATGACTAGTGATACTGGAATAATTTCACTAGCATCAGGTCAACTAGTAAAATTTAATTTTTTTTCAAAATCAGAAGTAAGAGATTTAATAACACTAAAAGATTTTTCTATAACCAAATCAATAAATTGTCTTTAGTACAAAATAAAACAATTAAATTTTCTAAACGAGAAAGTAAGATACAAGAGAATTGAAAAGTAACTTACAGACAAAGTTCTCCAAAACAAAATAGAAATGTTCAAATTATAAATTATAAAAATGAAATTTGTTGTGATCTACCAAATGCTTTTTACACAGAATAAATATATAGTAACTTTACAATATAATAAAGATTTTAGTAAAAAAATTATCCTCGCAAAAGTAGGACCAATAAAATGAATCACGAAGATACGGAACTATGAAAAGATGAAATTAACAATTTATTAAAATGGAATAATAAGAAACAATAAATTCCTTTCGTCATGCCCGATATTCTATGTTAGAAAAATACTGAATTATAACGAGGAACACCTACACTAGTCATCAATTACAAACCACTTAATAAAGTTTTAGAATGGATAAGATGTCTAATCTCTAATAAATCCTAATTCTATATGAAAGCAGCAAAATATGTTTTGGAAATAGATGTTCAAAATATTGCTTCTAAATAAATCTTTACTTGATGGCAATCTATGTTAAGCGTTTGTTATTTTAAAATTGAATATATTAAAGGAAGACAGAATTTCATTCCTAATTTCCTCACACATTAATTTCTACTGATTATGAGTACCGAAAAAAATCTCCATAATTCAACTAGAGCACTTGCTCTACCCCCACTCAACCTTCTAGTAAAATTGCATCCTCACTTAAAGTCACAAACAGATACCATATTCTTGGAAACATCCGAGGACCAAATTTTTGTTATAGTTCCATTATTGCAACTCCTGCAGACTTTGAACATTTTTCTAGCCAATATCTAGTTAATGACCCATTTGCTCCACAACCCATTCAGTAAATTACTAAAACTAAATTTTATATTCATCCTCCTTAAACTGATTATGTGCTCAAGCCAAAATTTTCAAATCTATTTTCCATTAAGCCAATTCATAGTAATCTAAAAAATCTCAATGACTTAGTAAAAAATATTTTTCTCCATTTTGGCATTTCACCCCTCACCATCCTGCTAAGAAATTAAAATTTTACATGAATATTCTTTACTCCACTCATTCAGTTAATATTAAAGTTATCAGTTATCGTAATAATCCAACTAAAATTCTTTACTATTCCTTGTACATTAAAAATATAATCTCTCTTCAAGATTGGGGATCCCATCCTTCCATTCTGAAAACCCTCCCAAGTCCCCCAATTCAATTTAGTTATTATGATTATATCAAGCATGGTTTAAAGTCCTCATTTAAAAAAAAGAGTCATTCACTCATTCTTGGTTTCTGTTTTTCGATCAAAAATTTAAAACTCAAATTCTGTATTGGTTTTCAGGTTTTGGACACAACATGGTTCTATCCCAGAAATTCTCCCCACAGACCTCCAAGTTCAAGTTAAATACTTCTCTACTGTTTTTAAATTAAACGAGCAAAATTCCCAATTTCCAGTTTTACTTTTATTCTCCAAAAAATACAAAGTTCGTTGGATATTCAAATGATAATATGCAGTTCAACAATCAACAGTTATCCGCTAATTTTATGTTAAATGGAGATATTCTTTCCAACAATAATAAATTATTAATGCGATTCAAATGGAGTTTCCTAGCCAACCAGTTATGGTTCCAGTTCAAGCAGTCAAAAAAACTTATCAAAGTTTAACGGATACAAACTTAGTAAAGTCAAGGAACTCACAGAATCTTATTATTTGGTATATTTCGATGGAGAGTTAACAGAATAAGGGTGTATTGCAATAGTAAATTATTGAAGAATACTATTCATTGTTCGACACTATTTATGAATAGAAAGATTCTAAAAAACGCGGGGAGTGACCGAGACGTGGGGACGAAGCCTTAAGCTTTAGAAGCCTAGGAGGCTTTTTTTAATATTGTTTAATATTTTTTAACCATAACAAGGCTATTAAAAATACTAAAACTGTATATATATTAAAAATATGTCTAAATATTCGGAAATTAAAATAATATTTTTTTAAATACAAAAGAAAAACGCGCATTTTTTCACGCCATACCCCCAAAAACATTGACCATCATTGATCGCACCTTAATACACGCCTTGGACCAAAACTTGGCGTTTGTAAAAAGTCCTCCTAGGCGCGTTTTTCAGAACACTGATCAATATTAATAATCATTCAATAATCGATGATCAGTAATCAATAAAAAATGATTCAATATAAGAAATGTATTTTGCACCTTTCAAATGAAAGGTATAAACTTTTAGTCGGAAGTCGGTCGATAATATTAGGCTTTTTTTTGGACGAGAGGCAGAGAGGTTTGGGATACTATTTGCCTTTTGATTGTTTTGGACGAGATATTGGTCCGATTTGTGAAAAAAGTCTTTAAAAGGTGATATTGTTTCACTGAATCATTTTTGTTTAACAAAAAGTGCGCCTTAAGGCTTTTACAAAGAATAAGGTGTAAAAGTCTTAAGGTGGGGCATTTCTCCCAAGTCTTTGCTTAGGCGCGCCTTTTAGAAAACTGATGAATAGTAACCAATTATTAAAATTTTGGTGAAATGTTATTACAGAAAAATAAGAAAAATTTATTACAGACTGACAGGGTTTTGGGCATCTTGTAACATTGAAATCAATACCAAATAATAAGAGAGGATCGAGTAAAATAATAAGAGAGGATAAATATAAACAATATAAAAAAACCACAGACTGATATTATTACAAAACATAAAGTAAAACTTACAAAGTACTTAGGCCGAAATATCACCGAATTATTACAAACTTGAGAGAGAGGGAGAGTAAACTTGAGAGAGAGAGAGTGAGAATGATAAGTGTTTCTAGGACGAGGGAAGAGCCCTCTATTTATACAAATAGAAATAAATAATTCCTCAGAAAATGACCCGTGTGTCCCTCCATAATTGAGGTCGATAAAGTCTATTATCATCTTTCATTGGCTGATGGGTCAGTGGGTCCTACCACAATAGTCGAGAAGCCTTGATGGAAACAGATTTTTCAATAAGTGTCAGCTGGAGAATAGCTGGGGTCTAGTGGTCATCCTTGGTCAGATAATCCAAATCACCATTAGGATTAAGGAAGCTACCATCCAAACTTCTTGTTGGGAATGTATAATTAAGAGAGCTGAAGAAATCCTACATAGCAACATCTGATGGGATATTGGTGTCAAATATATCTCCAACGAATTCATCATCATCGAGATTTTGAGATTCTATTTCTAAGCAAAAGAATGGATTATAATACTTTATGGATGTCATAGAAACATCATCATCAGAGGGCAGGGGAATGGGATTATTATCCTCTTCAGTATAAGTGGTGGAAAAAGCAATAGTACATTGGATTTTTGTATAATCCATGACCTTCATGAGAAGCTCTTATTCAATAGCTTATGGGAATTGTTTTTTAAGAAAAAAATTTTAAATCCGTAATTGGATTCAACCCTAGAGTCATCTTTTCCAATAGAGGAAGAACTTCCTCGATCTGGGACATATAATTCTTAAGACTTCCCTTAATTGAAGAGATAGTTTCTTTATTATTAATGTCATCCCGCCAACGGTAATAAAATATTCTTTCAAGAAGAGGAACCTTAATTTTATTAGTATGATATTGAAGATCCCATTTCGAAATCTAAGGAATGATGATTTCAGTAAAAAAATAATAGGGTAGAAAGCCATATAGGGATATCATTTTTCCCCTGAGGTTTGGATGAAATTGACTCCAAGGAAGAAAAAGGTTTTCTTTGGTAATGTCATTAGAAAGAATATCAATTCCTGGGATAAATTTGTCCCACCAATTGATAACCCAAACTGGGTATTCTTCTTTTAAATATTGAGGGAAAATTTAAAAAAAAAACAGTATGTTCTCCCTCAAAGTTCTGATAATAAAAGGCTTTGGACCATGCTTGGAAATAATCTCAATAATTATAAGCGCCAGCTTAAGAACTCAATTTTCTTGATTTTAAGGGGTGGATTCCCCATTCTCTGGCAGAGATAATTTTTTTCAAAATGGCTCTCCTATAAGCAAAATGGAGATTTGGAGTTTTTAACATTTGTATTTATGTGCGCAAAAATGACTAATTCAGTCTTGCTGAGGATTGCCTCATATACCGTTCGGTATTTACCTTCTTCCACAGCATAATTATGTGTGTCGAAGTATAGGGACTTAATTTCCCAAGGTAAAGACATAAGATTTTTATCCTCTTCATTTATGATGAGCATTTATTCAGAAGTCCATTGAATAGGAATGAATTCAAGCTTGATCATCCTCCTTAGCAGATTTCTTTTTGCTAGGAGTAGGTGGAGAACTATATTTTCCCCTTTTTCCGCACTCAGGCGAAGGAATTCCAGGTAATCCTACAACAGAAGATATTGGTCTTCATTGACATCGATCTTTTCTTTTCCAGGCCTCTAGTGGGATTGCCCATGACCTTTGCCATGCCCTCTAGAAGGGCCACTCATTGATTCTAGAAAAATTCCCTTGTAAGAAAATCGGGGAGTGAATTACTTTCACCTTTTATATGTTCGATATCAAAATGGAAGGGTGGAAAAAAAAATTTAAAATAATATTTTCCACATCTTTTTAAAAAACCTATTTAACAGCACTACAATCAATTCGTAGTAATAAAAAATTATTTAACAAATCATCTTGAAATTTTGAAATGCATTTAACAACAGAAAGAATTTCTTTCTCAATGCTAAAATAATTTTTCTGGGCATCTTTCTAAGTGCCTGCGGTAAAATGAACTAGTTTTTCTTTTTTTATTCAAAGAATTAATTTGTTTTAAAATTCCTCCATAACCAAGATTAGAAGCATCAGTCTCAACCATTTTTGAAAATGATGGATTAGCTAAAGTAAGACAAGGTAATTGCTTGACTTTAACTTTAATTTTTTGAACAACTTTAGTGTGCTCAATGGTCCAGGGAGAAGGATTCTTCTTCAATCTGAAGTATAAAATGAAGATTCTTGTGCAAGATTTTTATAATAGTCCCCAATATAATTGAAGCATGCAAGAAATCTTTGGAGTTGAGTTTTTTCCTTTAATTCATCCAAAAATTTAGAAGAAAAATCAATACTTCTATCAATAGGAAGTATTTTCCCTTCACTAATGTTATGGCCAAGAAGACGAACATTTGTTTAAAAAAATTTCATTTTTGGCACAGAAACAACTAAACCATTAGTTTTAACAACATCTTTAAAAATTCTTAAATGTTTAAATTATTGACCAATTGATTGTGAAAAGATGAGGATGTCATCAATATTCACAATAGTAAATTCTGAATACGGACTAAATATTCAATCATGATATTTTGAAATTCAAAATGGACATTTTTAAGTCCAAAAGGCGTAACATTCCATTGATAATGGCCAAATGGGACCACAAAAGAAGTTTTGTACATGTCTTCTGGAGCAATTTGAATTTGCCAATATCTAGACTTTAAGTCAAATTTGGAAAACATGGTGGTTGAATTAAGCCGATTAAGAAGATCCTATTTATTAGGAATTGGATATCTTATCCATTGTAACACACTATTTAAAGGCTTGTAATTTATTACGAGTCTAGGAACACCTCGTTCCTTTTCAGCAGTCTTATTAACATAACAAAGTGTACAACTCCAAGGAGAATAACTATTGGTCATCAGCTTTTAATCTAATAGGCTCGGAATCTCTTGCTTGCATAATTCAAGAAATTTTACCTTCATTTGATTGGGTCTAGATTTTGTAGGAAAGGAGTTTTCATTAAAATCAATTTCATAAGGAAGAGGAACAATATGCTTCTTTCTATTCCAAAAGGCATTGGGAATATCACTGCAAATTTCAGGTATTAATTGATTTTTAATAACATTAATTTTTTGTTGCATGATTGGATATTCAAGCTTTTGTTTTATAATTAAAAAGGATATTTCCTTTTGAAGAAAATTTAATTGATTTTCTTTGAAAATAATTTTATTTGTCAAATAATTAATTTTCTTAACCTCAGGTTTGGTTATAAATTCAAAAGCAATCTTTTGATTCTTTATGGTGGTATATATACCACTAGAGTAAATTTTATCCATAGGCATAAGCAAGGATAAAAAGGGAGTACTTAAAATAACTTGTGGGGACAAGTCATTAATGAGAAGGAAGGTACTGGATAAATATATTCCATTATTGCAAATATAAACTTTAGTTAATTTATATTGGATATGGATATTATCACCACTAAAATTGAATAAAGATTGAGTGGTTTTTTCAAAATATTCAGTAGGACCTAATCCTCCCTGAATGAAGTTCATATCAGCGCCACTATCAACCAGAGCAATAATGTTATTTAATGTAAATTCATTATTAATAACAAGATTGATAGTTATATACCATTTCTGGGTAGGAACGCGGTTAATAATACCCAAATAATCAACTGATTCATCAATAAGTTTTGAATTAGTAGAATTAGGATGGTGTAATTCATCCTTGAGATTATTAATCTCAATTTACATATTATGCTGATGGTCTTTTAATTGTCTTAACTTTATTTTAAGGTTATTATCTCATGGTTAAGATCTATAAGATTAACAGGTTTATCAAATTCAGGTTTATTATTTAACCGATTAAGTACTTCTTTAAGGTTGTATTATTGAACCACTATGTAGGAAGTTAGTGCATTTCTTTAGCATAACAAGTTTCTATTAACTTAAGTTTAATATCAGGGTCAGTAACTTGATGGATAATATCAACCATAGATTGTTGCTTACTAGTAAGCACATTAATTCTTAATCCATTCGTTTGAAGGATGGATTGGAGGTGATTGCACTTATTTCGCAATTGATTACATTGACAATCTCCATTCTCGGAGATTTCAGAGTCACTAGAGCTTTGAATGTAATAAAGCACATTGTTACTCTCAGAATAGCCATCTTCAGTGTCTGAAGGGCTAGAATTGAGTAATAATTTCCTCAAATGCTTTTTTAAATTTTCATCAATTTGAAGATTATTAAGTTTAGCTTCATTCTTGCATTTATTTGCAAGGTGGCCAGATTTGCCATATTTGATACATTTAAAGTTTTTAGGTTTAGATCCATAGGATCTCTTATTTCTAAATGTCTTTTTAGAAGTTGTAGCCTGATCATTAGATTTCTTATTTCTTTTATAATAGTTTTTCTTCCTATAAACCCTTTTATCTTAATGTTTTTTATAGGCAGAGGGGATTGGGGTATTGTAAGGAGATTGGTCACAAAACTCACCTAACTCTTTTTTCCCTGTGATATAATGTTTCTTAAGCTATCTCTGAAGCTTAAGCTCATTACATAGGGATAAACCCTCTTGAATGACAACACTGAATAACTACCCATATGTGTATTCATTGTAAGGGATGGAAATTCTATCATTAGCATCTCTCATATTCTTTCTTACTTTCTCAACAAAGAAAGTAGGAATGGCATCAATAAATTTATCTTTCCAATGTTCAGAGTTGGCATCAGTTATTTGAACCACTCTAGAAAGGGAGACATCCTTGTACCACCTAAAATGACTTAGAGTAGGACATCTAAGTTTTTATAATAATTCTCTATTTCTCTCCTAATGATAATCACCAGAACTAATAAAATGATGTACAATAGCAAGCATTAAATTGTAAACATCATCTTGTTGTCCATTGTCTTGCATATTTTCATTTTTAACCACTTTTACAGCGTTGGTGATATCATTTCTTTGATTATTTGTGAGAACATTTTCCCACCAACCTCTTAGGGTTCCAGTGAAACAACTGATAATCATACGAGCCACATCTTGGTCAGAGTTATTACTCTATTTACACACAATAGATTACATAGACATTTTGTGTATAAATTCGTAAATGTGATATTCAGTCTTACCGTCAATGATTAAGTCATAAATGGCTTTTCCATCGAAGGTGTCTTGACTATCAAAACTAGCAGTTTCTTCAAAGAGGAGATCCTGAGGGTTAGGTCTAAAATAGTCATTCCTAACCGGACCATCATAACCCACGGTGTTTTTATAAGTAACCTTATTAATTTGGTTATTTTTTATTACTAAAAGAATATTCAAAATTATGAATTTCTTTCAAGGGAATTGAGGATTCTGATTCAGAATCATAATGGGATAAAGTATTTAATTTTAACCCCTTAAGATCATTTTCAATCTTTTTTAATTGGGAAATAAATTTGTTTTTATTATCCATTTTAAATCCTTTAATTTCCATGGGGGGGAAGGACTAAAGGTTGATCAATGGTTTTATCAGGTAACTCCTTATTAGGATATTTGATGATAGTATTCTCAATTCTATTGAGTTGTTTTCCTATAGTATTAAGGATAAGATTAGTATAACTACCTTGTTTAATTAAAGGATTTAAACAAGTTGTTTTAGTGAGAAGTCTATCTACAGTTTTTAAATTTAAAAACGCATTAGCTTCTAATTTAGAAACACCAGTTTGACTTGAACTACCAACATTAATTGATAAAGGTTGTTCAGTCAGCGGATGAATAGAAGATAAAGTCTGATTATTAAAAGTATTCCAACTTCTAACATGTTTTTCTTCAGATTTTATAACTTGTTTGTCTTTTGTTTTAAGAACAAAAAGGTGTCTATCCTTAGAAAACATTTGAAACCAAATAACAAAAGAAGTGATTTGTTGATTATCTTCAATCCATTTATAAAATTCATTTTCATTATTGGCTAATTGAGCCTTGGTATACTTAAAAAAATACCAAGAATGAAATTTAGCGTAACCTAGTAAATAAAATTCTTTGTTAATCTTTTATCTATTAATTGTAAAAATTATTAATAAGAAAGAATTAAAGTCTGACATTCAATTCAAAAGGCACAGGAGATTCTCTACGCCGAGAAGTATTTTTCTCATAAATACCATGAGATATTTAATACTCAGTGGTAAAAATACCATGAAGGTTCATATCATCGCGATATGAATGTTCTTGAGGATTTTTTTTCTTCACAAATAGAATTTCCTGAATTAGAAGGAGGATGGTTCACAAAAGGCGCTCTATAGGATTGCCCTCTAAAAGATTGACTCCTATTGAATTTCCTAAAATTTAGGAAAACAACCACATTTTTATCTTCAATTATGTCTCCTATGTCTTTATTTTTATGAGGATGAGGCACAACATTTTTTATAGGTTAAGTCTCTAGGAAATCAATTTCGTCCCAACTTATAGTTCTATGAGTATGGACATTAAAATCTATAAGATGTGTGTCGATTAAAATAGTTTTTCCAAAGGGATAATTATATTTAGGTCCCATTTGACGGGTCAACATTCTAATAAGTCATATTGACTTTTCAATAATCCCATAGGTCCTATTCCAACTTTTTAGGGAATTTTTTCACAATTTTACCCTTTTATAACTAATCATCCGTAACTTCCTTTAGGAAGTTACACAAGTGGTTGGAGTTTTTTTTTAGTCTTTAAATGATCATAACTTTTGATTCATAAATCCGTTTTTCGCAAAATTACTATTTTTGAAATCTGCTCGACGAGATCTATCAAACAAGATCCATGAAGGCTATAAAATTTCAAAGAAAAAAATTTACACAAACAGTAAACTTCTGTATGCACTAGAATATGAAATAGTTTTATATATGTGACATTTAACATTTACTGTGGTAATACTACACAGTATATATATATATATATATATATATATATATATATATATATATATATATATATATATATATATCCAGTGGATCCAAACCCTTTTTTTTTTAAATTACCTTATATTTAAAGGTCCGCGCTAGCGGTATCCAATCCTTACCACCATTGTTGGAGCTTCAGCGATCTTCATCAGAGCTCCGATTTGGAGTGGGTAAGGGTGGCATGTGATGCCGCTGGCGCGGACATTTGAAAATAAGAGACTTTTGAATAAATGGGTTTTGGATCGACCACAGTGTCATGGGGTGCCGCTGGCACGGACCGTTGAAAAAAAGATTGGATAAATGGGATCTAGATACTCTTGAGCACTGATTTGGGATGAGTAGGGGTGGAATTAGGTGCCGGTGGCGCAGAGCTTTAAAAATAAAAACATATTGAATATATATATATATATATATAATGTGATAACACGGTAAATGCTATTGGTTGTAAAAATGTCATAGATTTTAAACTTTTTGTTATACAGTAGAAAATGAAATAGTTTTATATCTGTGACATTTTCACAAATAATAACATTTACAATGTTAATATATTTATGAAATAGTTTTATATATATAACATTCTCACAAACAGTAACATTTACTGAGTTAATATTACACAATATATATATAATATTTTCACAAACAGTAACATTTACTGAGTTAATATTATATATATATACACACACACACGGTAGATCCAAACCACTATTTTTTTTTCAAAATTACCATATTTTTAAATGTTTACGCTAGCGACATTCAATCATCACCACTACCCACCCCCATTGTCGGACCTTCAACGACTTTCATCAGAGCTATGATTTGGGTTGGTAGTAGTGGCATAGGGTGCCGCTAGCGCGGACCTCAAAAATTAAGAGATTATTAAATAAATGGGGTTTGGATCCACCGGAGCTCCGATTTGGGGTGAGTAGGGGTGGCATTAAGTTAGGTTTATATCTATAACATTTTCACAAGCATTAACATTTACTGTATTCATATAACACGGTATATATATATATATATATATATATATATATATATATATATATATATATATATATATATATATATATATATATATATATATATATACATATCCAAACCTCTTTTTTTATATATTATCTTATTTTTAACGGTCCTCGCCAGCGGCATCCAATTCCCACCACCACCCACTCCCTTTATCGGAGCTCCAACAACCTTCATCAGAGCTCTGATTTGAGTTGGCATGGGATGCCGATGTAACATTTTCACAAACAGTAACATTTATTATTTTTGAAAATATTACAGATATAAACCTAATCCAATGCTACCCCTACTCACCCCAAACTGGAGCTCCGGTGTATCCAAACCCCATTTATCCAATATTCTCTTATTTCCTAAAGTCCACGCCAGCGGCACTCCATGTCACCCCAAATCAGAACTCTGATGAAGGTTGTTGGAGCTCCGACAATTGGGGTTGGTGGTGGTCGAGATTAGATACCGCTAGCGCGGGGCGTTAGAAATAATACAATATAAGAAAAAAAAAGATTTGGATCCACCGTATATATATATATATATATATATATATATATATATATATATACTGTGTTATAACACAGTAAATGTTACCGTTTGTGAAAATGTTATAGATATAAACCTAACCCAATGCCACCCTTACTCACCGCAAATCGGAGCTCCGGTGGATCCAAACCCCATTTATCTAATATTCTCTTAATTTCACACTATGACATTACTATCCACCCAAATCATAGCTCTAATGAAAGTCGTTGAATCTCCGACAATGGGGGTGGGTAGTGGTAAGGATTGAATGTCGCTAGCGTAAACCTTTAAAAATATGGTAATTTTGAAAAAAAAAGAGGTTTGGATCTACCGTATATATATATATATTGTGTAATATTAACTCAGTAAATGTTACTATTTGTGAAAATGTTATATGTACTGAGTTTAACTCAGTAATATTATATTTACTGAGTTAATATTTACTGAGTTAATATTAATTCAGTAAATATAACATTTTCACAAACAGTAACATTTACTGAGTTAATATCACACACAATATATATATATATATATATATATATATATATATATATAGTGTGTGTGTGATATTAACTCAGTAAATGTTACTGTTTGTGAAAATGTTATATATATAAATCTATTTCATAAATATATTAACATAGTAAGTGTTATTGCTTGTGAAAATGTCACAGACATAAAACTATTTTATTTTCTGGTGTATACAATAAAGTTTAATATCTATGACAATTTTACAAACAATAGCATTTACTGTGTTATCACATTATATACATACATATATATATATATATGCTCCTATTTTTAAAGTTTTGCACCACCGGCACCTAATGCCACCCCTACTCACCCCAAATCGGCGCTCCAGAGGATTCTGATCCCATTTATCCAATCTTATTTTCAAATATCCGTGCCAACGGCACCCCATGATACTCTGGTGGATCCAAAACCCATTTGTTCAAAAATCTCTTATTTTCAAATGTCCGCGCCAGCGGCACCACATGCCACCCTACCCACTCCAAATCGAAGCTCTGACGAAGATCGATGAAGCTCCAACAATGGTGGTAAGGATTGGATACAGCTAGCACGGACCTTTAAATATAAGGTAATTTAAAAAAAAAAGGGTTTGGATCAACCGGATATATATATATATATACTGTGTAATATTAGCACAGTAAATGTTACTGTCTGTTTGTGAAAATGTCACATATATAAAACTATTTCATATTCTAATGCATACAGTAAAGTTTACTGTTTGTGTAAATTTTTTTTTGGAATTTTATAGCCTTCATGGATCTTGTTTGATAGATCTCGTCGAGCAGATTTCAAACATAGTAATTTTGTGAAAAACGGATTTGTGAATCAAAAGTTATGATCATTTGAAGTTTAAAAAAAAGTTCAACCACTTTTGTAACTTCCTCAAGGAAGTTACGGATTGTTGGTTTTAAAAGGGTAAAATTGTGAAAAAAAAGTTCCAAAAAATTAGGAGTAGGACATATATGTAAGGGAAAAACATGGTGGGACTAGAATGTATATAAGAAAGTCTAATAGGATCTAAAGGTAAATGCCCCTTTTCCAAATGGACTAAATTGTTTAGTATTGGGTGCCATAATATTCATGACTTTATAGTAAATTCTATAAATAATCTCAATAGTTTTCGATCCCGGTAGAAAATTATAACCTTTAGTTTGGACTCTAACACTTAGAGCTTTAAAAAGATGCATGTCTGATAAAAAAAAGTAATATTTAGAAAAACATCAAAGTAGACTGGTACGTTATAAAGACTAGTTTCAATTCCTCCCATCAAAGATTGTCAAAAATGAGTACATCTGCCATCATGCAGAGTAGCTTGAAGATTGTCTAGAAGAGATCTTATAGGTCTAAACCTAAAAACTTTAAATGTTTTAAATGTGGTAAATTTGACCACCTTGCAAAAAAATGTAAGACTGAAACAAAACTTAATAATCTTCAAATTGATGAAGATTTAAAAAAGCATTTGAGCAAATTATTACCTAATTCTAGCCCTTCAGAGACTAAAGATGGCTCTTCTGAGAGTGACAATGAGCTTTATCACATTCAAAGCTCTAGTGACTCTGAAATCTCCGAGAATGGAGATTATCAATGTAATTAATTTCTATATAAGTGGAATCACCTCCAATCTATCCTTCAAATGAATGGATTAAAGTATTAATGTGCTTATCAGTCAGCAACAATCTATGATTGATATTATCAATCAAGTTAATGACCCTGATATTAAACTTAAGTTAATAGAAACTTGTTATGCTAAAGAAAATGCATCAACTTCCTACACACTAGTTCAATAATACAGCCTTAAAGAAGTACTTAACCGGTTAGGTAATAAACCTGAATTTGATAAACCTGCTAATCTTACAAATCTTAAACATGAGATTAATAACCTTAAAATAGAGTTAAGACAATTAAAAGACCATTAGCATAGTATGCAAATTGAGATTAATAATCTCAAAGATGAATTACACCATCCCAATTCTACTGATTCAAAACTTATTGATGAATCAGTTAATTATTTAGGTATTATTAACCGCGTTCCTACCCAGAAATGGTATATAACTATCAATCTTGTTATTAATAATGAATTTACATTAAATAACATTATTGCTCTAGTTGACAGCGGTGCTGATATGAATTGCATTCAGGAAGGATTAGTTCCTACTGAATATTTTTTAAAAATCACTCAATATTTATTCAATGCTAGTGGTGATAATATGCATATCCAATATAAACTCACTAAAGTTTATATTTGCAATAATGGAATATGTTTATCCATTACCTTTCTTCTCATTAATGACTTGTCCCAACAAGTTATTTTAGGTAATCCCTTTTTATCCTTGCTTATGCCTATGGATAAAATTGACTCAAGTGGTATATATACCACCATAAAGAATCAAAAGATTGCTTTTGAATTTATGAAAAAACCTGAGGTTAAGAAAATTAATTATTTGACAAATAAAATTATTTTCAAAGAAAATCAATTAAATTTTCTTCAAAAGGAAATATCCTTTTTAATTATAAAACAAAAGCTTGAATAACCAATCATGCTGCAAAAAATTAATGTTATTAAAAATAAATTAATAAATGAAATTTGCAGTGATATTTCCAATGCCTTTTGGAATAGGAAGAAGCATATTGTTCCTCTTCCTTATGAAATTGATTTTAATGAAAAATCCATTCCTACAAAAGCTAGACCCAATCAAATGAAGGTAGATTTTCTTAAATTATGGGAGAAAGAGATTCAGAGTCTGTTAGATAAAAAGTTGATAACTAAAAGTTACTCTCCTTGGGGTTATACATCTTTTTATGTTAATGAAAAGGAACGAGGTGTTCCTATACTTGTCATAAGTTGCAAGTGTTTAAATAGTGTGTTACAATGGATAAGATATCCAATTCCTAATAAAAGGATCTTCTTGTCGAATTAATTTAGCCACCATATTTTCCAAATTTGACTTAAAGTCTAGATATTGGCAAATTCAAATTGCTCCTCAAGACAGATACAAAACTGCTTCTGTGGTCCCATTAGGCCATTATTAATGGAATGTTATGCCTTTTGGACTTAAAAATACCCTTTCTGAATTTCAAAATATCATGAATGAGATATTAAATTCGTATTCAGAATTTTCTATTGTGTATATTGATGGCATCCTTGTATTTTCACAATCAATAGATAAATATTTTAAACATATAAGGATTTTTAAAGATGTTGTAAAAACTAATGGTTTAGTTATTTATGTGCCAAAAATGACAATTTTTCACATAATGTTCAGTTTTTGGCCATAACATTGGTAAAGGGAAAGTATTCCCTATTGATAAAAGTATTGATTTTGCTTCTAAATTTTTGGATGAACTACAGGAAAAAACTAAACTCCAAAGACTTCCTTGAAGCCACAATTATATTGGGGACTATTATAAAAACCTAGCACAAGACGCTGCAATTTTATACTCCAGAACGAAGAAGAATCCTTCTCCCTGGACCATTGAGCACAGTAAAGTTGTTCAAAAAATTAAAGTTAAAGTCAAGCAATTAGCCTGTCTTGCTTTAGCTAATCCATCTTTTTCAAAAATTATTAAGACTGGTGCTTCTGATCTTAGTTATGGAGGAATTTTAAAACAAATTAATTCTTTGAATAAAAACGAAGAACTAGTTCATTTTACCTCAGGCAGTTAGAAAGATGCCCAGAAAAACTATTGTACCATTAAGAAAGAAATTATTTCTGTTGTTAAATGCATTTCAAAATTTCAAGATGATTCGTTAAATCAAAAAATTTTACTACGAATTGATTGTAGTGTTGTTAAACAAGTTTTACAAAAAGATTTGGAAAATATTATTTCTGAACAAGAATTTTCCAACCTTCGATTTTGATATCGAACCTATAAAAGGTGAAAGTACTTCACTCCCCGATTTTCTTACAAGGGATTTTTTCTAGAATCAATGAGTTGCCCCTTTATACGGCATGTCAAAGGCCGCAGGAAATCCACTAGAGTCCTGGAGAAGAAAAGATCAAGGTCAATGAAGACCAATATCCTCCGTTGTAGGATTAACTGGAATTCATTCGCTTGAGTGTGAAAAAAGGGGAAAATTGAGCTCTCCGCCTACTCCTAGCAAAAAGAAATCTGCTAAGGAGGTCTTACAGATGATCAAGCTTGAATTCATTCCTAATTAAAGGACTTCTGAATTAATGCTCATCGTCAATTAAGAGGAAAAGTAGCTTATGTTTTCACCTTGGAAAATAAAGTCCCTATACTTTGACACACATAATTATGCTGTGGAAGAGGGTAAATATCGGACGGTATATGAAGTAATCCTCAGCGAGACTGAATTAATCAATTTTTTGCACAAAAATAAAAATGTTAAAAACTCCAAATCTCCTATTGCTTATAGCAAAGCGTTTTTGAAAATTTTATCTCTACCAGAGAATGGGGAATCCACCCTTTAAAATCGAGAAAATTGAGTTCTCAAACTGGCACTTATAATTATTAGGATTATGCCTATACATGGTCCAAAGCCTTTTATTATAAAAACTTTGAGGGAAAACATACTTAGTTTTTTAAAATTTGCCCTCATTCTCTAAAAGAAGAATACCCAGGTTGGATTATCAATTGGTGGGACAAATTTAGCCCATGAATTGATATTCTTTTTTATGACATTACCAAAGAAAACTTTTTCTTCCTTGGACTCAATTTCATCCAAAACTCGGGGGGGGGGGGGGGGATGATATCCCTATAGGGCTTTCTGCCCTATTATTTTTTACTTAAATCAGCATTCCTTGAATTTGGAAATGGGATCTTCAATGTCGTACTAATCAACTTAAGGTTCCTCTTCTTTAAAGAATCTTTTATTACTGTTAGTGGGATGGCATTAATAATAAAGAAACTATCTCTTCAATTAAGGGAAGTCTTTAGCATTATATGTCCCAGATCGAGGAAGTTCCTCCTCCCATAGAAAATATGACTCCAGGGTTGAATCCAATTAAGGATTCAAAATTTTTTCTTAAAAAATAATTCCCTCAAGCTACTGAACATGTGCTTCTCATGAAGGTCGTGGATTATACAAAAAGCCAATTTACGGGGGGTTTTCCCACACTTATACTGAAGAGGATAAGAATCCTATTTACCTTCCCTCTAGTGATGATGTTTATATGATATCCATAAAGAATTATAATCCATTCTTTTGCTTATCAGGAGAATCTCAAAATCCTGAGGATAATGAATTCGTTAGAGATATGTTTGACACCAATCTCCCATCAGATGTTGCCATGGAGGCTTTCTTCAGCTCTCTTAGTTATGCATTCCCAATAAGAAGTTTGGATGGTAGCTTCCCTAATCCTAATGGTGATTTGGATGATATAACCTAGGAGGACCATTAGACCCCAGCTATTCTCCAGCCGACGCTTAGAGACAAATCTGTTTCCATCAAGTCTACTCAATTATTGTGGTGCCCACTGGCCCATCAGCCAACGCAAGAAGACAATAGACTTTGTCGACCTCAATTATGGAGGGACCCATGACTCATTTTCTGAGGAATTATTTTTTCTTTATCTCTCTATATAAATAGAGGGCTCTTCCCTCATCTTAGACACATTTACCCTTATTTCTCTCTTAAGTTTAGTCTCCCACTCTCTCAAGTTTGTAATAATCGGGTGATATTTCGGTTTATTTATAAGTTATACTTTATGTTTTGTAATGTCCTTTTGTAATAATATTAGTCTGTGGTTTGTTCATATTGTTTATGTTGATCCTCTCTTATTATTTTACTTGATATGAAAATTTTCAAAATAAAATAAAAATCTAAACAGTTGTAAATGACATCTGCTAAAAAAAAATACAATTTCAAATAAGAAAATATTTCAATCTCTCTAAAAACTATCTTCTAATTAACTTTCAAAACTATACTTTTTGATCTTTTTAATATATGTCTATTAGTATTTTTCCTGAAAATGTTATGATTGTATGTTGACATATATTTCTTACTTGAAATTATATAATTACGACTTTTTAACATATGTTGATAATAACTGTTGATACTAAATTTAGTCTGCTGATGTGGATCAATTATGTGGAGACACGTGTTAATTTACATAGCACCCGCAAGCATTTTTTGAGCAACACCTTGACTTCGAGGAGCTCAATCTCGCCGACCAACTCAGGCGCTCCAAGCAACAAGTGTTCTCTGAGGAACTTTATTGTACCGAGCAACTCATGTATGCTGAGCTACTTAGGCGGTTCAAGCAGCTTAGGCAGTCCGAGCTGCATCTCGTACAGAGCATTCATATCCGGATAATTAAGAGGATGACTGCGCATTAAATGCTTATTATTATCATACAGATGTACATGTCTACTAGAGAACAGCGTATTGTCCTTTCATTTGTACAGCCTCAAGTCTATAAATACATTGTAACCTCCTCATTAGCAGGGGACTCGGAATTTCTTAGTAAAAACCTGTTATCAAGAATTCTAAACAGTCAGAAATAACAAAAACAGTGGACGTAGGCCATTCTTTCAAGGCTGAACCACTTTAAATTTCTTTTGTTTTATTTATTTTTATCTGTGATTAAATAATTAGAGATAATCTAATTTTTTACATCAACAGATTGGCGTCGTCTGTAGGAAACGACTGTAATTATCATTTTTCATCAAAATAATTCATCACCAATGGCTGATAATCCTGAATCCAGTAATCGAAATGCTGGAAACACCCCAAATCCATCTGTTCCCCCAAATGTTCAAGATCTGGCTGGTATAATGGCTAATCTAGCCCAAGGACAAACAGCCATGCAAGAAACTATGCAACAACTCATACAAACTGTCCAAGGTGGAGTATTTACCCATTCAGGACAACGAAGCATTCAGAGAAATACCCGGTTACCTTCTAGGAGAACGTTATTCTCAGAGGAATCTCAATCCAGACGCACCGATTCATATCATACTGAGAGATCTAACGATCCTTCTTATCAGCCTGGACGAACTTCCTCGGTACGAGCTACATACACTCAACAAAATATCACTCTCTCTCCAGAAAGGACAAGTGATCTTGAAAGGATGAGTAGATTTTCTCCTTTTGATCGTTTGGGTCCTAGGAGGAATAAAAGTCCCCCTGGGATTATGCCGAGGAACTCTCGACGACCATATGATTTAATGGAAGGCTATGCCCAATCACGACCAGCTGCTCGTCATGAAATATCCCAAGAGGCTAATTCAACACGATCAGTTGCTCGAACTAATAGGATCGAGGAAAGAAATGAGTCATGGAAAGGCTCAATTCAAAGGTTAGAGGATAGATTAGGGGAGATGGTCAAAAACAAGAATCCCCTACAAAGGACTTTTATCCGAGGAACACCATTCGTACAAGAGATTGTGGATTTTTCCACATCATCAAAATTTAAAGCTACTGTGGTGACACCAAAATATGATGGAAAAACTGATCATGTTCTCCACATAGAACAATACCAAGCTGTTGCTAATATATATGCAGTTCCAGATGAGATGCAGGGCATTTTCAGGAACTCTTACCGGATCTCCTCAAATATGGTACAATAACCTTCCTCGAGGGAAGATTGCTACTTTCTTTCAACCGGCCGAGCTCTTTATTAGAAATTTCTATTTTGGTGCAAAACCTGTTAAACGAGTAGCACACTTGTTAAGTGTTAGACAAAAGGCAGGTGAAAGCACTAGGGATTACATTACTCGTTTCAGTAACGAGAAACTGGAAGTAATTGACTATGAGGAGAAAACTGCAATTACTACTTTGATGAGTGGGCTGCTGCCCAATAAATTGTACTACACTTTGGCCAAAGTTACGCCCAGGACCATATCAGAACTAATGGCAAAATCAGCCAAAATCATGAATGCTGAGGAAGCTATGGATGCGAAGAAGAATATGGATACCAAAGAGACCAAGGTGGAGGTTGATAAGGCTGAAAAGAAAGAGCACAAGAACAATGGTGGTAACAAGCAGTCCAAAACAAAGCCAGCATGGGAACTATTGAAGAAATTTGGAAATTATACTCCTTTAAAAGTATATATAAACCACATTCTGGAAGAAATCAAGAACAGCGAGGAGCTAAACTGACCAGAGAAAATGAAGACAGATCCTGACAAGAGGAATAAGACCAAATATTGTGAGTTCCACAAAGACCATGGTCACACGGCCAACAATTGCATAGCTCTTCAGAATGAAATTGAAGCACTCATCAGACGAGGTAAGCTGGCCAAATATGTTGATTGTAGAAATGACAAAAAAAGTAATGACCGAGCAAGACAGTGGTTTAGATCTCCTCGTCGAGCAAAAGAAGACAAGAAAAGAGATCATGAAGATGATCCAGAAGATGACCCCGATCTCCCCTAAAGACCAAGACAGCCAGAACGTGAGGTATTTTCAATTTGTTTTGGATCATTTGATTGTAATGTTATTACAGGTGGAGATACAGGAGGTGGAGACCTTACTGCAGAGAGGAAAGTTTACCTCAATGAGTCTCAAGCTTGTTCATACATTCAATGAATAAATCTAGCTGAGGATGATTGCCCGAGGAAGGTAAACAAAGAAAAGATGGTCATCGATTTCTCCAAGAACGACCTCGCAGGTATGCTATATCCTCATGATGATCCATTGGTGATCAAAATGAGGATGAAGGAAGTAATGATCTCAAGAGTACTGGTGGATAATGGTATCTCGGTGGATATCATGTTCTACTCATTCTTTGACAGCTTAAATCTAAAGTTATCTTAGTTGGAGCCTTATCACAGGCCCCTCCTCGGTTTTGCTGGCGAGAAAGTTTTTCCACTTGGGACGATCAAATTCGATATGTTCATCGGTACATGGCCTTCTTGTCGAATAGAAAGAGTGTTCTTCTTTATGATGGATAAGAATGTCCAATCAGCTTACAATATCATCATGTGAAGGGTAGGTTTGAAGAAGTTCGAAGCAGTACCATCTACTGTACATCAATACCTAAAATTTCCAACCAATTTTAGAGTAGGAATAGTGAAGGGTGACCAAAAAGTAGCTCGAAAATGCTATTATTCATCTGTCGAGCAGGAAGAACTGGAGGAATCTAGGAAAAAGACTACTACTTATCAAGTGGATGAAGGTGCAAAAATTGAAACATTAGATCCTAGAGATGAGTCACAGCTCGTAAAAGGTCAGGTGGTGGAAGCTACTGAAAATGTCATTCTGGACGATGAACACCCAGAACGAACAACTCAAATTGGTTCATCGTTGGATGCCTCACTAAAATAGGAATTGATAGTCTTCTTAAAAAGTAGAAAACAAACTTTCGTATGGAGCCACGAAGACATACCAGGGATAGACCCATCTTTCCTATGTCACGAGCTCAATGTGAACGAGGAAATCAAGCCAGTAAAGCAACGACAAAGAGTATTCAACCCTGAAAAGAACCAAGCTATATAAGAAGAGGTCGAGAAGCTTCAGAAATCCTGTTTTATTGAGGATGTGTAATATCCAGACTGGTTAGCAAATGTGGTGATGGTAAAGAAGAAGAACAACAAGTGGAGGATGTGTGTAGACTTCACCGACCTCAACAAGGCATGCCCAAAAGATCATTTTTATTTACCTTGAATTGACCAACTGATGGATGCTACCTTGGGGCACGAACTATTAAGTTTCATGGATGCTTATTCTGGTTATAACCAAATTAAAATGAAGCCTGAAGATAGGGAGAGTACCTCTTTTATTTCCCCGAGGGGAACTTATTATTATAATGTTATGCCTTTTGGACTTAAAAATGCAAGTGCAACATATCAAAGGTTGATGAACAAGGTGTTTGCAGAGAAAATCAGTCACAATATGGAACTTTATATCGATGATATGCTGACTAAGATCAAGAAAGCTGCTGATCATCTAATTGACCTAGGCCAGACCTTTGATCAATTAGATAAATATCAAATGAAGTTGAATCCTACCAAGTGCATATTCGGAGTACGAGAAGGCATATTTCTCAGGTATATTGTCAATCAACGAGGTATTGAAGCAAACCCTGAAAAGATCGAGGCTATATTGGGGCTACATCTCTAACGACGAAGAAGGAAGTGCAAAGTCTCATAGGGCGAGTTGCAGCACTTAATAGACTTGTATCACGAGCAACTGATAGATGTCTCCCATTCTTTAAAACACTCATAAAAACATTTGAATGGAACGATGAATGCGAGAAGGCTTTTCAAGAATTGAAGAAATACTGGGAGCACCTCCATTGTTATCAAGACCGGTGATGGGAGAGAGATTGTACTTGTATCTGACAGTTTCGGAGAATGCAGTTAGCTCGGCATTGATAAGAATGGAGGATGGAGTGCAAAAACTAATTTATTACACCAGCAAGGCCTTTCGAGGAGCAGAGATCAGATATCCAAGGCCGGAAAAGTTAGCATTGGCATTGATCGAAGCAAGTAGATGAATGAGGCCATATTTCCAAGCTCATACTATAGTTGTGTATACAGACATGCCACTAAGGAAAGATCTGCACAAACCAGAGAAATCAAGAAGATTGATGTACTGGGCTGTAGAATTGGGTGAATACGATATAATTTATGAGCCTAGGTCGTCACTTAAAGGGCAAGCAGTGGCAGATTTTATCGTAGAGTTCACTTATCCTGATACCTCCGAGGAGCAAAAGTTGAATACCGACCAGCCTGTGGATGCTACAGGATCATCAAATTTAAACTTCGACCAACATAAGTCAATTGACGAGCAAGAGAACATGGTCGACGAGCAGCAATAAATGCTAGAGGAGAATATAAGGAAGCATCAAATATTTTACCGAGGAACTTTGAGTGACCAAGAATTTGATAATGAGGTACCTATATGGAATCTATATGTAGATGGCTCATCATGCACTATAGGCTATGGGGCAGGGATTGTTTTAAGCAGCCCGGATGAGATCAATGTGGAGTATGCTCTACGCTTTCAATTCAAGGCTTCTAATAATGAGGCTGAATATGAAGCTATGATTCTAGGTCTTAGTTTAGCAAGAACCATAAGGGCATAATAGGTCATTGTATTTAGTGATTCACAGTTGATCATAAATAAAATGCAGGGGGTATACACAACGAAAGGAGAGTTAATGATCAAGTATCATGCGAAAGCAATGGAGATTGTATCAACTGTTAACGCAGTGCAGTTAATTAGAATACCAAGATTGAAGAATGCCAAAGCAGATGCCTTAGCTCGGTTAGCCTCAGCTACAAGAACCAAGCTACGAAGAACCATCCCAATAGAAATCTTGGCTAGTAGGAGCATAGACGAAGATCTCATTATGACCTTTACTACCCTTGATTTAGGACCATCTTGGATGGATCCCATCAGGGAATATATTGAAGAAGGGGCTTTGCCAACTGATAAACTCACAGCCAAGAAACTGAAGTTTAAAGCTGCTCGTTATGTATTGACTAATGGTATTCTATATAAACGAGGAATTATAGCAGGTTTACAAAGATGTGTACATCCCTCCGAGGTGAAAGACTTGATTGAAGAGGTCCATGAAGGGTCCTGTGGAGCCCATGTAGCAGTCGGACGCTTTTGCAGAGAATAATGATGCAAGGATACTATTGTCCAACGATGAGGGCTGATTGTATAACCTATGCCAAAAAATATGACAAATGTCAACGCTTCTCTTCTATCCGAAGAACTTCCCAAGCATTGTTAACACCCATTACTTCCCCTTGGCCAATTTCTATATGGGGAATAGACTTGGTCGGGCCACTTCCAACGACCAGGGGAAGATTTAATATCTCGTGGTCGCGGTGGATTACTTTACAAAGTGGGTGAAAATTGAGCCTCTTATTGATATGACGTATGAAAAGGTGTACCAATTTATTTAGAAGAATATCATTTGTAGATATGGTCTTCCCCATGAATTCATCACCGACCATGGAACTCAATTAGACAACGAAGAGTTCGCTGCATATTGTCATCAGTCAAACATATTGAAAACCCACTCTGCACCAGGTCATCCCCAAAGAAATGGACAAACTGAGGTGACAAACAGAACTCTATTGAACGGGTTAAAGAAAAGACTGGATGATGCGAAGGAAAATTGGATCAACGAGCTACATTCTGTGCTGTGGGCTTATCGTACTACACCGCGAGCAGCAACAGAAGAATCTCCATACATGCTGGCATTCGGAAGTGAAACTGTTATACCTGCCGAGTTAGGCCTCCCCACACATAGGGTGCTGAATTTCAATTCTCCTATTAGTGATTTGATGAGGCGATTAGATCTAGATATGCTCGAGGAAGTTAGAGAAGAAGCAACAATTAGGAATGCTGCATACCAACAACGAACAACTATGTTTTACAATAAGAGGGTAAAGAAGTGCGACCTGAAGGAAGGAGACTATGTGCTAAAGAAAGTAATTCAAAAGCACAACAAACTGGAAGCTAACTGGCATGGACCCTACAGAGTAATAGAAGTTGTTCGACCAAGGACATATAGGATTGAAACCTTAGAAGGAGAAGAGTTTAAGAATACGTGGAACACAGAGCACCTGCGCAAATATTATCAGTAGTTAAAATCCCCATGTAATGCAGTTTTCTTTAATATGAATAAAGTTGTGGATGTTTGACCCAATTCTCTCCTTTTGTTGAAATTTTTCGCGGAATACTAGTGCTACACACTACTCATCAAGTCCAGAATAAAAATCATCCAATTTCGGTTGGTGGGGAATAAAAATCCACCAACTCCGGTTGGTGGGGAATAAAAATCCACCAACTCCGGTCGGTCGGGAATAAAAATCCACCAACTCCGGTTGGTCGGGAATAAAAATCCACCAACTCCGATTGGCCGAGAATAAAAATCCACTAATTTCGATTGGTCGAGAATAAAAAAACCACCAACTCCGGTTGGTCGGGAATAAAAATCCACCAACTCCATTTGGTCGGGAATAAAAACCCACCAACTCTGGTTGGTCGAATTAAGCAATACCATGGAATGTAAGTTGTTCTATTGCTTAGTATTAAAAAAACACTACAATAAGTCAAGTATGTCATAAACGTATATATACTTACCAACCAAAAAGCAAAGACATTCTGCAAATGAAATGACAAAGGACCAAAATTTTTCATTTAAATCAAGAAGGATTACATTTCCATTCAAAGCGAGAAGGATTACATATGCTGAAAAAAGAAAAAACCGTAAAAATCCTATTCTACTGGTTTCGTTCCCTCTGCCTTTGTAACAGGTTCTACTCTAGCAGGAGGATCATCTAAGGCGTAAGGAGAATTTATGAAGTTTAGATCTCGAAGCATCCTGATATTCATCACAGATGGACAATCAAGCAAGTGCTCTGGGCGAGATATCTCAAAATTAGAATGAAGACTGTAGTTGCTGAGATACTTTGAGATCAGGCACTGAGGAATTGCCCAAGCAGGAATCCAACTCATATCAATCTTGAAAGGAGGCACTGGCAAATCAAGTAACCCAGGATCATAATAATCCCATAAGTAATGACTTTGCTCCAATTGTAGCACACCCAATGCATTCAACCATCCTTGCTTGTACCCCTCGTTATTTGACTGTTGGATCCGGTCATCAAGGTGGTAGAGGGCTTCATTGTAACCAACCATCCAAAACTCTATGGGCTTCTTATGGAACTGATAAGTCAACCTCTCTAGCTGGTCGTGAAGATTCTTCACCAGATTTGTTTTATTTTCCAAGGCAGAGCTTTGTGTAAAAAGTTGCTCTTCGAGGGTCAGAATCTTCTTGGACATCTCTGCTAATGCTTGATTTTTTCCATCAACTGGAAGGCCTGATTCTCCAAGTCTGCCTGCATTCTAGCTTCTTTAACAGTAACCCAAGAAGCCCTTGCTCGTCCCCGAGAAGCTCTTGCTCGTTCGCGAGCAGAAGTAGAGGGCCCAGTTCTCTTTAAGGTTTCCAATTCATCTCTCAAATTGGCATTTTTAACCTCCAAGAACGAGAAACCTTCGTCATTGACAGGCACCAAGGCTCCCGAGGAAGATGCTGCAGATTTCAATTGGGATATCTCTTCTCTCAAAACATTGTTTTCCTGCTCCAATAGTATAGCGATTTGTCTATGCTACTCAACCTCAACCTTTAGAATTTTCTCTTTCTTCTCGTAAGCAGCGACAAACTTATCATATCCTTTGTCAGCATTCAGTTGCTGAAATTTCTTCTCATATCCCTGATGCAAAAGGGTAGAAGACTCCTTATACTGCTGTTGGAGCTCCTCAATGGTACCCTGGAGATCTTCGATCATCTCATAATATGCCACATTGTTGGCAACTTCACGGTCGAGCAAACACTTCAGATATTGTTAGGCCTCGATTGCTCGTTCAGAAGTATTCGGACCAATGATGTCAACGATTTGAGCTTTATTTAGGTCAACATGGCCAGCCTTGAAGTATTCGTTGTATTTTTTCATCAGTTCAGTATCGGGAGCTGACAAGAGCTCCATTCTAGCCATAAACTAGTAAAGAAAAGAGATAGAAATAATTAATAAGAATGCAGACAGAGCAAGAAGAGGAAGAAGTCAACATGGACAACCAAAAGCTTGAATTTTCATTTCATCATAAAAGAAAATACAAAAGTTGAGGCTGCATCCAATAAAATGACAAAATAAACACCCAAACTACTCTACACTTTCTCTTTATTTTCTTTAACTTCCTCAGGAGGTTTCGAGGAAGAGGCTGGTTGCTCGGTGGACACGAGTAGCTGCTCGGCAGGAATAATAGTTGGTTGGGGCTGCTCAAAGCGAAGTTCACCAGTAGGGACCTGATCCCCAGTTATCATTGAAGACTCTTTTGAGGTAGCTTCATCCTCTTCTTCTTCTTCTCCAGGAGAGGGATAAGGACCATGAATATGACGCTGAAACAGTTTAAAACTCTCAGAGACCTTTAGCTCCTGAAGAGCTGCAACCCATCTGTCCCTGAAGTATTTAAGGCTAGCAAATTCCATCTGAGAGGACATGGCAGCTAGGCCTTTGTTCCAACCTTTGTCCCAGCTAGCGCTAAAGGACTTTTTAACCGCGAGTTTTCTCTTTGCCTTATCCGAGGAAATCCTCTCATCCAGAAGTTCCTCGGCAGTTTTCAACTTCCTTTCCACCTCCATCTTTTGGCAATCAACTTCATGAAGTCTACCGACTTCCTCTTCAGCAGTTTTGAGCTTGTTCTTAAGCTCCTCAGCATTCTTGAGCTTCTCCCCAAGCTCTTTATTCTTCTTCTCAAACTCTTTCATCTTCTTCTCTAAATCTTTGGAGGCCTCCACAGCTCGGTCTCTTTCTTGCTCGACAGATTTAACCTGCTTCTCCCAAGCAATTTTATTCTCCTCATACTTCTGATGAGATTCCTTCAAAGACTAGGTCAATCCAGTAAAAGCTTCTTCTATACCTCCCGAGGAGATTGAAGCTTTGATAGCGTCATCCTTCTTCAGAATAGTGTTGAAACATGTTACCAGCTGGAAAAAGAAAATAACTGTAAGTCAGTACTGGGATATAATAGTGAAAAATGAAAATTTAGATTAGTAATACTTACTGAGGCAATATGTTGAGCAGCTAAGGTAGTGACCCTGTCACGAGAAAGATTGTCTTCAATACCTTGGATCTCTGGGATAATCCAAGATTTCACCGAGCTCATGGCAGAGCCATGAGCTCGGAGCAACAAAAGTGGGAACACCACTTCCAGCAGTTAAAGGCTGAGAGATAGATTCAGTCAGTTTATCCGAGGAACTTTTCTTTGACTTCCTCATAGGAGCAGGAACATTTTCAACCAAGGATGTTGTCTTGATTGGTGATATAACGATAACCTCGCTTGGAGGAGAAACAGAAACAACCTTGCTCGGAGCCACAGGGGGCTTCTCAACAACTTTCTTAGCGGCAACTGGAGGGGGTGCGTCAATTTTCCTCGTCCCTTCCTCTGGGACATCTTGCTTATTTCTCTTTGCCTCCACATCGGCAGAATCTGATTTGTCAAAGAAGGAGGGAGCTTTTCTTCTCTTCATTCTGATACTAAGGGGAATATTTGATTCGGGGGAAGAACCCTCAGAAGCTGGTACTGAGTCGATGTCACCTACCACTGGATGAGCAGTAAAGGATGAAGTATAGCTTTTGTACTGCAACAAATAAGAGGCTGATCTAATGTGTTCGTCAGCAACGGTTTGGTGCAAACTCTAGATAAGTTTCAAGTGTCACAAATTGACATCAGTTTCTTTGGGGGATTTTCTTTTGCTATCAATTGCAAATAAACAAAAATTAAAATGTCAATGACGCATTTTATTAAACATAAAGAAAATATAATTTTAAAAATAAAATAAAAACAACCTATCCCATTGCCATAAAGAGGGCATCTAGGACCTTGATATACATCGTCTCCACTTAACGGAGGATGTTGCCAATTTTTCATTACCACTCCATGTTCAAAATAATCCCTGTTGGCATCGAGAAGATTAACAACTAATGCCCTGTTCAAAAACCTAGTTTTTAAGTAAAAAGTACTATCACTAACGACCCATCTGTAACAGTACATTATCTCTGAAATCCCTAAACGGGTTCCATGAAGTTGATTTAACCTATGAACTCCATTGACTATTCTCCAAGTATTTGGCACTATTTTTGCAGGAACAACATCAAAAAACTGACAGAACTCCAAACATAAAAGGTTTGTAGGAAAAGAAAAGCCACATTCGGTCACAAAGATACTGGGGAACCAATGTCCCTCAGCCAAAGAAAAATAGTCAGAAGGTTCAGAAAGTTCTTCCAATATGACCCATGAAGGAATAGAAAAATCAGAGAGAAACTTATCAAGCGACTCAACAAGGTAAACCATGATGAACAAAGAAAATAAAAGAGAAGGAAGAAGATCTTGCAGGACAAGGGTGAATCAGTTGGCAACGAACAATGGAAGAAACGAATACACAAGATAGAGAAGAAGTGAAGAAGTTCTAAGATGCAGATTTGAAAAATAAAAGACGATCGAATTTTCTGAAGCGTTTAAACACTTTACCTTGGGAATGGAGAAAAATAATGATTACCAGGATGGATGATTGCGTATCCGGCAGCTAAAAAGAAGAAAAAGGCACAAAAAACGAAGCAGTTATGGAAATTCAAAATACTTTAAAAGCCTGATACTATGCACTAAAAAAAAGAGTTATAAACAACGAACGTCTAAAATCCATAAAGTTTAGGCAGCAGAATGTTCCATATTTTTCTTCAACGTCAAACTACGAAACATTGGGGGCTTCTGTTGATACTAAATTTAGTCTGCTGACGTGGATCAATTATGTGGAGACACGTGTCAATTTATATGGCACCTGCAAGCATTTTTTGAGCAACACCTTGACTCTGAGGAGCTCAATCTCCTCGACAGACGCTCCGAGCAACAAGTGTTCTCTGAGAAACTTTATTGTACCGAGCAACTCATGTATGCCGAGCTACTTAGGCGGTCCGAGCATCTTAGGCGGTCCGAGCTGCATCTCGTACAGAGCATTCATATCCGGATAATTAAGAGGATGACTGCGCATTAAATGCTTATTATTATTATCATACAGATGTACATGTCTACTAGAGAACAGCGCATTGTCCTTTCATTTGTACAGCCTCAAGGCTATAAATACATTGTAACCTCCTCATTAGCAGGGACTCAGAATTTCTTGGTAAAAACCTGTTATCAAGAATTCCAAACAGTCAGAAATAACAAAAACAGTGGACGTAGGCCATTCTTTCAAGGCTGAACCACTTTAAATTTCTTTTGTCTTATTTATTTTTATCTGTGATTAAATAATTAGAGATAATCTAATTTTTTACATCAACAATGACCTTTTCAATTTTTTTATTTATTCTAAAATATCTTATTCTTTGGACTTTTTCAAGTTTTTGAAAACATTTTTGAATTTTTAAATAGTTGTCAATTATATTTTTATGCAAAAATAAAAAATTTAGACAGTTAACATATTAGGAGTATATTACTAATTTGAAAAAAAAATGGAATATACCGTAAAAGTGATCATAAAAGTAAGAAAAAAATCAAAATAATCCAAATTTTGTTAAAAGATTATTTTTCAAACATGAATTATAATTTGAAAAGTAAGGGCATGTTGTGACACCCTGAGAGGTGCTACTGAAAATTAGAGATAAATTAGAGATTTTTTTTATAAAAATACCATTTAGGTTGGGTATAAATTTGCGAAAGTATAAATACATAAATCAAATGAATAGAATGTCATATTTTTATTAAATCTCAAATGTCGTTTTATAAAACGATTTACAATAAACAAAACTATACAAATAAATTTTGTAAATAAATATTCAGAGTCTATAACGATCCCAATCCCAATTGTGCCAACAGTATCATTTCGCAAAAAACCTGAAATACAACAAACTATTTGGGGGGCGGGGGAGGAGTGGGAAACTCAGTAGCTCGTATAAATGCTCCAAATGTAACTACACATACTCGTGTGTACGTGCATCATATAAAAGAGTGTATGCAATATGAACACTCAAATTAAAATCCAAATAATATAATCATAACCTACAATCTCACTGCGAGCACTACATAACCCAAGACACCATATCAATATTTCGGCCGCACTTTCCACGGTACAGTATGGACTACCATCCAATATCCTGTTAATTATCATCATAACAATCCAATGACCCGCAAAAATAAATTACCTAACTCGAGCACACAGCGCATCATAACTTGACATCATCGTCATAAATTCTTGGCATCGTCGCCATAATAACATTTGACATACTCGCCAACCGGGTCCATGGCCTAGTCTCTGGATAATAAAATAATCGTAGTCGATACCGCACCCCGTTCAGCGAGTGATTTGGCTAAAAAATACCTATGCATTCTTCAATAATAATAATCATAATATCATTCTCTCAATTCAAATAAATTTTAGATTCAGTTCCCATAAATCAAGTGTACATATTTTCTACCCAGATTCTATAACCGAACATGCTCGTAAAATCAATTAGTTTCGTTACGCCACACTACACGGAATGAAAATAACAAATACAAAATGGGTGCAAGAACGAATATAGTATACGAGCATATAATACATATAAATGCAAAAAATAAAATGGATATAACTATACAATCAAGGTTGAATAGGTGTAGCACACAATGGAAGGACGAAACTACTTCAAGAGAGTCAAAATTCTCAATTTGTATTCCTATTTTGATAATCCAGAAAATCAAATCCAAACAATACTCTGATCGTCAATTCAACTTTCGATTTGGATTCTACACGAAAAATTGGATCAGATATGTGTTTTGAATTTTTCTAAAATCTCATCCAAAGGTACTCAAAAAGAATATCTAGAACACTTTAAAGTGACTCTTTTGATTCATCTCATTTTTGCGTCTTTAGATTTAGTTTTTGACCTCTCTTTTTTATCTTTTCTTCCTTATAATCAACCATAATATTCCTCATATAGTCCCTCTCTCAAACTCTAGTTTGGAGCCTAAGCTAACGCATATTACCATATTACCTTCTAATTGAAATTTGTCTACTTTACATATTTAAAGTATTACAAAATGCCGCAAATACATTTAAATTTAATTTAAATATTTAATTCGATTTCAAATCAAAATAAATTGTTTTTCAATATAATATCAATAAAAATATTTTTATTTAAAATAAAATATTCTGATTAATAAAATAATAATATAATAAATTTTTTATATAATATTTGTAAATAAATCTTCGGACTAATGAAAATAAGGGATATTACAATTTCAATTTTCATCTTTAGACAAACAAGATCCAACATGTGGTGTTGTCCAGGTGCCGACATGGATGGTTGAGATGCAAGCTGGAGAAGAGTCCCACAAACATGGGCCCTGCTGGTGTAGACAATTTCACATGAACAAGCCAACATTTTAAAACACACTCTGCATCTGTCACTTTACGCTGGTTTTGTCGTGCACGGCGACGTCGTATTCGACTTTCCAGATCTATCAGCCTTAGTGTCGCCATCAGCGGTTGTACGTTCGTCCACGCCACTGTGGAAGAAAATCGACCGTTGATTTTGTTTATTGGCGCTTACTTGCTGACACCAGCACGTCACGAGTATCACGCAGTTTGTGTTTTTGGCGTGCAATCAACATCCTAGCACTACCTTTTTGAAATTACTTTCAAAGTTACAATGCTACAAACACCAACTCAACTCCGAATACCAACTCAGTATCGATTATGCTTTGAATGCATTGTACCATTATGGGATCTACACTTTAATACATGAGACCTACACTTTTGTACAATCATTTAAAGCACATTCGGTACTTGATTGGTACTAAGAGTAGGTGTACATATCATTATTCTTCTTAAAATATTATATTATTTTTAATCAAAGATTTACGATTGGAAGTAAAAGTAGGAAGCACCAAATATCATGCAAATGCGGAAGAAAATACGATTTACTGTCTATTTTTTTTTAATTAATAGAAATTACTATGTATATACAACTTTATATATATATATATATATATAAAATTCTGCTTTTGTGCAGATCAGTTCGCATTTTAAGAGTGCGACGGACATGTGTTTATTGACACAGAAAAGAGAGAGTGTGCCTATAATTTAGGCGATAATTTCTAGGGGCACCGTTAGGTGACACGTGTCCGGTCCGCATTCTTTTCTTCTTCTTTTTTTTTTTTTTTTTTTTTTTGGGGTTCAAGTCTTGGGGAGGGGAAGGCGGTGAGACTTGAACCCCCAACCTCTTGCAAAGCAAGGGTTGGTGGTAACCATTGGGGCAACCCCTTTGATTGGGTCCGCATTCTTAAAATACGGACTAGTCCGCACAAGAACATTATATATATATATATATATATATATATATATATATATATATATATATATATATATATATATACATGTGTGTGTGTGTGCGCGCGCGCAAAATTACGGGTAAAAATTCAATATTTGTCCAAGATGTTTAAAGCAAAGCGTGCAATATGATTTTGAAAAGGGTATTTGAGTTTACACTCTAATTTTTTTTATTGTTTGAGAAATGTCTCCCAAACAAAAAAAATGATTCCAATATTAGTCTTTAATTCTAAATGGTGTGTTAATTGACCAAATTTTGTCACTAGTTTATGTTAAGTTATCAAAATACCCTACATATGAGAGAAAATCTCTTATACTAGGTGTATCAATTTCACAATCCAAGTAACAAATGCGAAAGATAATAAAAATCACTCACACACAAGCTCACAAGGATGTACGTGGTTCAAAAATTTGCATACGTCCACAATGGGGGAGTCGATCTTATCCACTCCAAAGAATTTACAATTTGGCAGGGGTTTATTACAAAAAGTTTTACAAACCCCGACTAGTGGTGGGGCGCCTTTATAAATAGGAAAATAATAAATATACCAGTTTTTGTTGGGTTCTCCCACTTGTGCCCGTCCATGATGATTAGTTCAATTTGATTGCTTGTCCAGTTGTTGTATTTGACATGCATACATGTATTGAATGTGGCCTCCATGGCCTTTGGAATCACGAGTGGGTTCGAGTTATTAATGACTGAAAATTGAGAGCCCACCATTGTCCTAAAGGCTTGTGACGTTTGAAAAATGGAGAAAGTTAACTAGTACGGGTAGCTTCAAAGGACGACCCCCTTTGACTGTTACATGTGCATCGTTGTGATTCTTCTAAAAGATCGTGCACACTGATCGAGAGAGTCCGCGACTATCGTGATAAATAATTTACTCCCCCAAAATATCTTCACTTGGGATCTATTTCATTTCTCTTCACTCGAATAGGAGAATAGAATGTTTCCCCTCCCTCGTAATATTTTTTTTATTACTAACATCATATGATACTTATAACTAAGTGTACAATATGTTTTTAAAAAGTAAAATTTTAAGGTTATTTTCGATTTTGGATGCCACTAGATTTTGTTTATTATTGGTCGGGTGCCAAAGTTTTCAATATTAATGACTGAGTGTCAATTTTAAATATAATCTATTAATGGTCGACCTATTTTTTAAAACATTTCTTCGTTAAAAAATATACAATTTTCATTATTTTCTAGATTTCTACATTCAAATTTTCACAAATTTCTTCATTCAAAATGTTTATGTTTTATTTCAAATTGTTTAAATGGTTTATGATTTAAAAAAAAAAAGGAGGTTGGGTCCTTAGTTTTGGGAAAGAAGATGAATGGGAGGAGATGAAGGGATTTTTGTCCTTATAAATTAGTTAGTCTCTAATTTTGAACTTAAGTTGTCATTGAACGAAGTTCAGCGTCTTTTATAATAATAGATGTGTCTAATACGTACATGTAAGGGTATGTCTAAACATGAGATTTTTTTTGGTGTGTGTGGGGGGGTTGGGGGGGGGGGGGGGGGGGATGAACTTAAATTGTTATTATCATTTAATTGACAAAAAAATTTGTTATTAAAATCACAAAAAATATAAGCTAGATGTGGAGATTAGAAGTACGATCTATATATCTGATGATAAGAAATGGGATTTTTTTTAAGAAAATGCAATTCTAATTAATTAAATAACAAGAAATACAAAATACATGACACAACAGGTCAAATAAAGATACAATGCAAAAGTCCTCAAAAAAGAGACACAACAAAAGCAACACCTCATAAAAAAAATAGAGACTTTTTAACACCAAAAAGTGCTATAGCGGTCAACAATCCAATAAAATGGACTCTCTGACTACCCGTAATATGGGGTATGGGAAATGTACACTATACATTTGGGAGGAAACGATCAATCGGTATAATAACCTTTAGAAAAGTGGGGGGTCAACCTAGATAAGTTTCAGTTAAGCCCGTACCAATGATAGGAGAACCCCCAACTGAGATAGAGAAGATAACCACTATCAGATTGGAAAAATCTCACTAGATCTCGGTCCAAACAAATCTAGAAAAATACCGAAATTGGTAACTTCAGCAACAGCTCTGGCAAAGACGAATACACACAACATGAATCCTCCCGTATGAGCATAAAGTACACGAAGGAAGAAAATATTTCATGCACAACCCTACCAAAAGGAGGGACAAAACTCTCATAAAAGAGTGACATAAAACTCAGTAACAACCCCCATTTTTTCACGTAAAGGTTGGACAGACGCAGTATGCCAAAGATGGGGCTTGTTATGCAATCTATATCATTCTCAGCATCAAGACCATAAAACTTATTTATTTGCAAACCACATTCGAATTAAAATTGAATTTGAATTAATATCTAAGAAAATGATAAAAATAAACATCCACACAATATGAAATAACCCAACATAAGCATAAGTGTCTCAAACCAACTGAAATAAAATAAACTTAGGGCTTATGCCCATACAATAATCCAAAAAATAATAAAACCGAAATAGATAAACAACCTCGTCTAGAACCAATTATATGAAGTCCGATGCGTAAGGTGAGGATGCAAGGTTGATCTCTCGATAGTCCTGGTATCCCTGTCAAGGAGCACCTAGGGGGGGCATTTATAATTTGGGTCAGCTCTCTAGAGTTGCAAGAATTAACTTACTAAGTTTAGAGTGAAAAAGTACAGTTAATTCAAAGACGTTGTTCAATTGCCAACATGACACAACCCAGTCGGGTGTAAGTGGGTCTTTTAGGCTAAGTGCGACTGCAATGGCAATATTGAACGACATAAAGCTCGACTTGTAGCCAAAGGTTTTAATAAAAAATAAGGTATCGACTATACTGAGACTTTTTCTCCTGTGTCTAGAAAATATTCTCTTAGAATTATCATGGCATTAGTAGCTCATTATGACCCCGAGTTACATCAAATGGATATGAAAATAACCTTTCTTAATGGAGACTTACAAGAGGAAGTCTATATGCGTCAACCTGAAGGCTTCATAATCGAAGGTCAGGAGACGTGGTCTGCAAACTTAATAAATCAATATATGGACTGAAACAAGCTTCGAGGCAATGGTATCTAAAGTTTGATGAAATCATTACGAACTTCGGTTTCAAAGAAAACTTAGTTGATCCATGTATATACCTCAAAATTAGTGGGAGTAAGTTCATATTTTTAGTACTATATGTTGATGACATATTACTAGTCAACTGCGATCTTGGTCTATTACATGAGACTAAGAATCATCTCTCTAAGAATTTTGAAATGAAAGATATGAGCGAGGCTTCTTATATGATATGAATTGAAATATTCCGTGATAAGTCACTTGGAATTTTAGGAATGTCTCAGAAAGCATATATTGTCAAATTTCTAGAGAGATTTAGCATAATGACATGTTCTTCTAGTGTTGTTCCAATGTAGAAAGGAGACAAGCTTGATCTTAGCCAATATCCACAGAATGACTTGGAACGTAAAGAAATGGACATTTACTTATGCTTCTCTTGTGAGAAGTTTGATGTACTCACAAGGTTGCACCAGACCTAACATTAGCCATGTGGTTGGCATGCTGGGTAGATTTCGGAGTAACCCAGGAATCGCTCATTACAAAGCTGCAAATAAAGTACTGAGATACTTAAAGGGAACGAGGAATTACATGCTCACATATTGGAAATCATCTCATCTACTGGTTGAATTTTTAGATTCAGATTTTGTTGGATGTCCTAATACTAGACATTGTACTTTTGGTTATGTGTATATCCTAAATGGAGGTGCAATATCATGGAAAAACCAAAAGTCCGAATTAATATACACATCTACTATGGAGGCTGAATTTGTGGCATGTTATGAGGATGTAAATCAAGGAGCATGGTTGCGGAATTTTCTCTTTGAGTTCGGAGCTTTGAGTTCATTTCTAATCCCTTAACTATTTACTGTGACAATGAGACCGCAAATTTTTTCTCCAAGCATGACCGGATATCTAAGGGATCCAAACACATGGATCTAAAATATCTCTCAATAAAGCAAGATGTTAGAAGAAGAAAAGTTTTCATTGAAGACACAGGCACATATTTCATGGTTCATATATTTTTACGAAAAGACTACCTCCAAAGACATTTAAGAGACATACTGAAAGAATGGGTCTTGAAGATAGTTCCTAGTTATTTTTTTTTCTGCAATTTATTTACAATGCCTCCTTTTGACATTTATTGAGCTCTTACTAAAACTTCTACATATATTCTATTATGTTTTCCATTGTGTACACATATTATTATTGGATGAATTGTAATAGAAAATTGTCTACTTTAAGACATTATGGGACCATTATGTAAACTCTTATTATGGCCTAGTTCAGAAGATCGTCAATGACGTAGTAAATGGAAGGAATCATGTTACATAATGATATGCGATCGTCGTGACTCCCATTAGCTACTGGACTAACCAAGCTACTTATGAAAACCAATTATTTAAGGATTTAACATATAATGCACGCGTTATGATTCTTAATTAAAAACATTAATGGATTCTCCTAACAGCCAAGTGAAAAACTGTAAGGAAATTATTATTTAACCTTTGGGTTTCTTAATAGTTTTAATTCCTTCCCCGTAATATGGTCATTAGTATTTCAGTTTTTAATTAGAATATATTATTTCCTAACAAAATGGGTCATATTCCAAAACGAAATGGATATTAAAAGGAGTTAAAATTCTAATTAAATATCTACCTTGATGGACATTTTAGATTAATTGACCTTTGGAACTCTACCTTGATGGACGGTTTAGATTAATTGACCTTTGAAATTTTGTCCCTCTCTTCACCTATAAATAGATGCCTTACTTCCATCTAAAAGGTATCCACAAAATACACATATAACTGTTTATAGGCAAGGAGCGAGAAGTCAAAATTCTCCATTGAAGGACTGTTAAGGTGGTCGGACCAATGACAATCAGCGGCGACAAATAGTGACATCACATTCATGACAATGAAAGGAGGCATTACATTATCCCTCTTTTCACAAACCTATTAGGTGATTATCATGATGTTCATGATTTTAGGATTCATGTAAATAAACTGTGTTTATATGTATATTACGTATATTTCATATATGTATGTATTTCGTATATTTAATATATTTTGTACATTTTTATACATACATATATATATATATATATACACACACTAGTGGATGCCCATGCCGAGGGCACGACGAGAAATTTGCACCTGTGATAAAATCCATCTCATAATAATCAACCTTTTTAATAAAAAACACCTTTAAAAATTTATTTTTTAATAATTTAATTAAAAAATATAAATATATTTTTTTTAATTTTAAAAAATATTTTAATAGCATGTATTTAAAAAATAATAATAATATAATAGTATATTAGTAGTATAATAGTATAATAGTAGTATAGTATATATATACTACTTTTAGCATACATAAAATATCATGCATAAAACGCATAAAAACAGATAAAATATCATACATATAAAGTTAAAAATATCATACATATATTTCACCATCCACATCACCTATCTTATATAATACTAGTGTATATCCGTGCTCGAGGGCACGACGATAAATTTGCCCCCGGGATAAAACTCAACCCATAATAACCCGTCTTTTTTTTAAAACACCTTTAAAAAAAATTAAAAACCTATTTTTTTATAAATATGTTAATAAAAATAATAATGTATGTATATATGCATGCATACCATGTGTATGTGTATACATGCAACACATAAAATGTCATGCATGATCCGTCTCATAATTATCAACCTTTTTAATAAAAAACACTTTTAAAAAGTTATTTTTTAATAATTTAACTAATTTTTTTTTTAAATTTTAAAAAATAATTTAATTAAAATAATAATTTAATAGCATGTATTTAAAAAATAATAGTATAATAGTATAATAGTAATATAGTATATATATACTACTTTTAGCATACATAAAATATCATGCATAAAAGACATAAAAACAGATAAAATATCATGCATATAAAGTTAAAAATATCATACATATATTTCACCATCCACATCACCTATCTTATATAATACTAGTGTATATTCGTGCCCGAGGACACGATGATAAATTTTCCCTGTGATAAAACTCAACACATAATAACCCGTCTTTTTTTTAAAACACCTTTAAAAAAAAATTAAAAACCTATTTTTTTATAAATATTTTAATAAAAACAATAAAAAATAATAATGTATGTATATATGCATGCATATTGTATGCATGCAACACATAAAATGTCATGCATGACAAAAACCCATACCCCATATCGTACTTTATTATATATACTAGTGTGTGCCCGTTCCCGAGGGCACGGTGATAAATTTGTCCCCGTGATAAAACTCAACCCATAATAACCCATCTTTTTTTAAAAAAAAAATACCTTTAAAATAATTAAAAATAAATAAAAAATAAATAAATTTTTTTTCAAAAATAATTTAATAAAAATAATATTAAAATATTGATGTATGTATGTATGCATGCATACAGGCTTGTGCATGTATGCATGCAACACATAAAATATCATGCATGTTTATCATGCATGACAAACCCCCCATCCCCATATCCTACTTTATTATATATATATACTAGCCCAGGCCCGTACCTATGGTACGATTTAACCCAGTCCAAATAAAAGCCCAGCCCAATTAAAAGCCCAGGCCATTTTTTTAGCCCAGCCCAATTAAAAACCCAACCCATTTTTTTAGCCCGGTCCAAATAAAAGCCAGCCCATTTTTTTAGCCAGCCCAATTAAAAGCCCAGCCCATTTTTTTAGCCCAACCCATTTTTTTAGTCCAGCCCAAATAAAATCCAGCCTAAACTTTTAGCCTAGCCCAATTAAAACCCAGTGCATTAGTCCAGTTATGTATGTATGCGTGCATGTATGCTATGCATGCATGTGTATGTATGCTATGCACCCATGCAACACATGAAATATCATACATAAGAAGAAAAAAATATCATACATACATTCTTCCTGATATATAGATCTAGATATGTATGATACTTTTTTCTTCTTATGTATGACATTTCATGTGTTGCATGGATGCATAGTATACATACATACATACATACATACATACATACATAACAAATGGACTGTGCTTTTAATTGGGCTGGACTAAAAAAATGAGTTGGGCTTTTAATTGGACTGGGCTAAAAATTTGGGCTGGGCTTTTAATTGCGCTGGACTTTTAATTGGGCTGAACTTTTAATTGGTATGGGCGAAAAAATTGGCCTGGGGTTTTAATTGCGCTGGGCCCAAAATAGTGGGTTTGACTTTTATTTGGGTTGCGCTAAATCGTGCCATAGGCACGGCATGGGCTAGTATATATATATATATATATAGTGATTATATTTGGTATATTTAATATTTTTTATATATTTGTATATTTCATATATTTCATATATATTCATATATTTCATATATTTTATTACATATGTATATTTTGTATATTTTATATATTTCATATTTTCGGCATATTTAATATATTTATATTAAATATATACCATGTATGTATATGTTTCATACATTTATATATTTTTAATATTTAATATATTTTCATATATATATATATATATATATGAGGTTCAAAAGCGAACATAAAAGATGAACATTTTAATGAACATTAACAAAAAAAACACCTAACACCCAATCAATTTTAATTCCTATGTTGTAATTGGTCCGCGCTAGCGACAACGGACACGCGTGTCACACGGGTGTATTGAAAAACACGCGTGTCCGTCGCCGCTGGCGCCGATCAATTACAATAAAGGAATTACAATTGATTGGGTATTAGGTATTTTTTGTTAATGTTCATTAAAATGTTCATCTTTTGTGTTCGCTTTTAAATCTCTCTCTCTCTCTCTCTCTCTCTCTCTCTCTCTCTCTCTCTCTCTCTCTCAGAGAGAGAGAGAGAGAGAGACTCAAGTGCACATTAAGTTTGCACATTTTATTTTTAAATAGCAGAAAAAATATTTTTGAACTGATTTTTTTCCTGTGATATTTAAACATTTCAAGTGACCCATATAAAAAAAATCAGTTCAAGCAAATGTCTTTTGCTATTTTAAAAAAATTGGTCAAACTTTCGCTACTTTAAAGCACTTTAAAAGCTGCGAAAGTTTGATCGATTTTTTTAAAATAGAAACAAATGTTTTTTTGAATCAATTTTTTTATATGGATCTCTTGAAATGTTTAAATATCACATAAAAAAATCAACTCAAAAATATTGTTTTTAAAATTTAAAAAAAAAAATTAGGTGTGCGTCAACCCATATGTTAACTTAGTGTGCACAAAAATCTCTCTCTCTCTTCCGTGTGTGTGTGTATATATTGTAAACAAATTTTTCACATTTATTTCAACTTTTTAGCTTTTGTATTTGATAGAAATGGTAGAAAATTAATGATTATTCAACTTATAACAAGCACACACATCATGATAAATATTGATTTGCCTTGAGATTATTTGCCCTTGATTCATTTGCCCAGTAATCATTTGCATTTTTCTACTTTTCTCTCAAAAAGAGACTAAAATTTTTTGGTTCACAAACATGTTTTTCAACATCAAAATATCTAGTCCATAGACCTTATTTTTAAATCTCATCATCGTGTCCTAAACAAATTAGAAAATACTAATGGGGGGTGCAAGTTTCCGCCCCAAAAATTTTGAAGATAAATGTGTTATCAAACTTTATCAAAAAAGAAATCCAAAAGATGAAGTATGTTATGTTCACAATGCTAATGTGGAACTTGGATGATCAAATATACCCAATGAAAGAGTTTGAATAAAGTGAATCTATTTGAAATTAACAGTAAAATGCAGGGCAAACGCCACAATTCAATCTCTTATTTCCTATGCTAGCATATGGAAAGATGTACATTACTGATGTGATTAAATAATATATTTGTAACATTAGGCAGGATAGTTGTCTTTATCAAACTTGAAATGAAATTATAATAATCACACAAGAAAGAACTTGGTAATATCATGATTAATATAAAATTTTTATAAAGAGATCTCAATCTTAAAAACAAATATAAAAATGGCAATAAAAGGTATAAAAAGACATCGTGGAGTACATGCTCTAAAGAACCGCCGTTCTGTTAATGCTTGAGATTGAGACAAGTGTGTAGCTAAACTATCTAGAAGCTTGAGTGCGGAAAAACAGTCTCTCGAGACTCTAAAAGTGATTAAAAAAGTTGAGGTGATTGATCTAAAAGGCTAGGCAAATCTTTGGATGCCTTATAAATTTATTTTCTATATATAGGGAATAGAAAAATACCCAACCAAACACACATACATCATACATGATGCTACTCATCATGGTTTAAACCGACCACCGTAAAGGGGCGGACCCACCCCATCCCGAAGGGGTGCGGCCACACCCATAACATTTTCCTAAATTTCTGATGGGTATAGTGTAAAAAAAACATTATGGATCTATGTGTAAGTTGTTAAAAAATAAGGTTAGCAGAAGATAAAACTGTTGGGGCAGACATATAAATAGACTAAAGAGATTTTAAATCTAACCTAAATCTATTCTCTCCTCTCTTTCTTTCACTCAGCTCAGCAGTCGACTTGTCTCTTCTCTCTCTCGGAGACAACCCTCTCCTCTCCCTCTCCCTCCCCTCCTCTCCCTTGCTGCCTGCCCTATATGTTCTCTTGGACAGGCCGCTCACTGCTATGCAGCAGCCATTGCCGACCAGCCACTTCCCCTGCCTAGCTCCTCCTCCCTCCTCCTCTCTCAACAGCAACCGCAATATAGCACCGATAATTTTTTTTCAGTTTGTTTTTTGATTTTATAAAACTTTGATTTGTTGTTGTTGATAAAATTTTATAGATATTGATATTGTATGAAATATGGTTGTTGCTGAAATTTTATTTGTTAATTAATATAAATTTTTAGTTAATTTGTATGAAACTTTAATGTTATTTATTACGCCGGGCTAAAAAATTTGTGAATATTAATCATAATTTTTTTTAGGGTTAAAAGTTGCAAATCAAGTAAAAAAAACCTAAAAAAATCTCCTCGGGGCTCCAGCCCCGAACCCCCGTCATTTATAAAAAAAAATTCGCACCCACCGGTCAAATATCCTAGGTCCGCCACTGCCACCGTAGCTTAAAGAGAGAGATTTGTGGCTAACTGTGTCCCTGTGAGTGTATGGGGTGGGTGTGTTTCGTGTGAATGGAGTTAGGAAATTACCCAAATTTTTGAATTAAAGTGTAAATAGAGATCCAATTAATCGTAGGTCAAAAAAGAGGAAAATGAAAAAATAAAAGAGAAGACTGACAGATTACCCATTACAACCGTTGGATTCTGAAATTATTTGCTCATTTGAAACTATTTGATTACTTCTATAAGTGGGGAATAGTAAAAAACCCTTCCTTCATGTTTATATATATATATGTGTGTGTGTGTGTGTGTATGTATGTGTGTGAGTGTGTGTGTGTGCGTATGTGTGTGTGCGTACGCGTGTAAAGAGAGAGAGGGTTGGACTCCCGAGTGCGGATAATAAGCAAATTTTGGAAAACATTTATTATGGACCTTTGATCGTAACAAATCCACTTTCCCACTATAAAAAAAAAATGAAAAAATGCATTTATTACGGTCAAAGGTCATGACATATTTCGTTATGCATAACAAACACATATTTTTATCAAAGGACAATTAGTGCTTAATCCCTATGATATATGTATATTTTACATATACTTCCTAATTTTCTATGTTCTAAAAAGTCTCTGATATTTTGCGACAATTTTTTTTCTTGGGGGGGAAAGGATGTAGAATTTAGATCTCGTTTGGTTCGAGGTTTGGAAAGAGAATTTATGATTTCTGAAATTTAAAATTTCCCTCATTTAGAATTACAATATTTGGTTGGAGATTTAATGGGGAACTTAGAATTCTTGGAATTTAGAATTCCCACGAAATTGGATTCTTCTTTCCCCTCTAAAATGGGGGTAATCCTATATTCCTGGACATATTACCTTACTTTTGTGGTGAGACAAAAATACCATTTCACATAAACTCATACGTACTCTCTCTCTCTCTCTCACACACACACTCTCTCTCTCTCTCTCTCTCTCTCTCTCTTACACACATACACACACATACATACACACACTCTCTTTCTCTCTCACTCACACACATGCTCTCTCTATCTCTCTCACACACACAAACACTCTCTCTCACACACATACACATACACCCTCTTTTTCTCGAATTTTTTTTGATGTGTTCAACGACATCAAGTTTTGATGTCGTCCAATCACGTGATTTTTTAAGAAGTGTTCTCTCACTTCATTTAATGATTCATTATCTCAGTTTCAAGTGATGTTCTCTCACTTCATTTAATAGGAAATAAAATAGTTTACACCATTTATATATAAAAAAAGAATGACATTTTTATACTATAACATTTTTTCTTTAATAACAGTTTTTATATATAAAAATATTACAAAACTGTTTAAATATTTTTAAAACTGTTTTTTTTAATAAAAAAGTTAAAAAGTAATTTTCTATATAAACTATTAAAAATGTTTTAAATATATACTATTTTTTTTTAAGTTAAAAAACGTGTTTTTTAAAACTGTTTTTCATATATAAACATTTTTTTATATATTAACAGTGTTTTATAGATAAAAACTGTAAAAATATATTTTAAATGTTTCTTTAAACTGATTTCTTTAAATAAAATGTTAATATATATTTCTAATATATAAAAAACAATTTTTTTAATGTTTTTTCGCCATTCAAAAAACTGTTTTTGTGCAACAAAAAATGCAAAAAAAAAAACTATTTAATATGTTAATATATAACGACATTTTTATTTATATAGACACATTTTTTAATGTTTAATAAGCACATTTTTTAATGTTTTAAATATGTGCTATTTGTTTAAAACGTTAAAAAAATGTGTTTTGTTAAACAGTTTTATATATAAACAGTTTTTTTTTTTTTTTGCATTTTTTTTGTTGTACAAAAATAGTTTTTTGAATGTTTTTATATTTCTAATAAAAACATTAAAAAAAACTGTTTTTTATATATTAGAAATATAAAAACATTCAAAAAACTGTTTTTTTACGACAAAAAAAATTGTTTTTTTGCTTAAGGAAAAAATGGAAACAAAAACGTTTTTTACAACTTTATTTCTCTGGAGAGATTAATAAAAAAAGTTATTCAAAAACTTTTTTTTGTTTTTATTTAAAAACTGTTTTATTACAACTTTATTTTTAGTAAAGAATTAAAAAAAAGTTATTAAAAACTGTTTATATCACACACACACACACACTCATAAATAAACACACACACGCACGCACACACACACACACACACACACACACACACACATTCTCTCTCTCTCTCTCACACGCACATACACTTACGCACACTCAAACACACACAACCACACAACCACACAAACACACACACACACACACACACTCTCTCTCTCTCTCTCTCTCTGACACACATACACTTACACACACACACACACACACACACACACGCTATCACACATACATACACATACACACTAGGGTTTTAGCATTTAGGATTAGAGTTTTGAGTTTTATGGTTTATTTCATTATTATATTAGATTTTAAAGCTTAGGATTTAAAAGAAGAGGGAGCATTTGTAAGGTGATAGACTTTTTGGAAAAAATGGATTGAATTAGACGTTATATAAAAAAAAAATTGGGGGAAAATTTTGCCAAATGAACCTATCGACATTCTATCCACATATATTAGTATTGAGAATATAACCCAACTCAGCAAAACCTTTTTTCAATTATTTAGGGTCGGTTACATGATTCCTATTTTTTCATTTCATTTTGTTCAACGAAATATCTTCACTTAAACCACATGATATCATCTCCCTTTTTACAATATTGAAAGAGTGGTCCTACACGTGTGTTTCAAATCAAACCAATTTTTTACCAAAAATAATCCAACTTTTAACTTACACCAAACCAAGTTGTGAAAACCCAATTCTTACTTTAAACATCTTGATTAATCCTAAATATGCGTCTAGTGATTAAAGGAAGTAAAGTAAAGAATACTCACCACGCCGAATGTACGAGGAAAAAAACCCAAAACGAAAAAATAACCTTGGACGGCCCAAGCCAGACAATCACTATGGACAATGGTTTTACAAAGATAGATTAGCCTTACTCAATGACTCGATCCCCATGGGTCTTGACGCTCCTTCTGATCTTCTACCGCTCTTCAATAGTGCCCACGCAGAAATTCCGTCTTCCACGATGCGTGTCCACAACACTCGACTCCATGAATGGCTCAGTGTCCACCGAATGGCTTTGATTCGTCTACGATGTCGAACAAGAAGTCATTTTCTTTTCTTTACCGCAAAACCTTGATGTTCAATTGTAGAACAAACCTTCTTGGTGCAACAAGATCACATAAACGTATAAGAATGATAACTCGGATCTTTGCAAACTCTAAGGATGTGTTTAAGCTTTTTAAACCTTAGAAAATATGTGCAAAACTCGTACTGGATGGTAAACTGTTTTTCCAGATGCACACTTACGAAACTCTGACGAAACCACGCTTTAAATAAGAATTAAGTGTCGCCTCGATAAACGTGTCGTTCGAACGACAGATCCACGCCGTTCGCGCGACATAGGTATCTCGTTCGAACGAGATCTTATTTTGTTTGAACGATGTTACGTTGGTTTCACTTTTTGACTTTATGTTTAAAACGTCTCTTTTAAAAGAGATCCAAATAAGTCAAACTCTATTTCGAGTTTATCAGAATAAAACATAGTGTAAATCATTTAAAACACTTTAAATATTTTGAAACATTTTTCTTTATAAAAAATACATTCTTATCTTTTATAAAAATAATTCCGAGCACCATTAATTATATGCGTTCATACCTGTGTGATCTCGGAATGCAATTTAACTTTGAAGACAAATAAAATTGCACCAATTAAACTTCGGCATGATTAAATCTTTGAAGCTTTACCGCAATGTCTTCAATTTCTTCAATACGTCGTAGAACAAGTGGGGTCGTGACAAAATAAAATCTCCTTATGAAGTATTACAAACACAGTTTTGTGCATGAAATTAAGTCAAAACAATAGAGGGACTCAATTGGAAACTTATGTCCTTACAAATCTCCCACTTTGATTATTCTGGGAAAAAACTAAACCAATGAAATGCCTAAGATGGTCCATCAAGCCATATGACGCCTAAATCCCATCCCATAAACCCAAAATCAAAAATTACATGACACGAACTAGAATATGTAGCACCGGCAAGCATGAACTATCTGAATGTGATGTAGACGTGAAATCTCGAATCCTTGAAGCATACCGACACACATGAAACAGACAAACAAATAACCAGTGAAGTATGGAGGAACAAAGAAAACTAATATATATATCCAAATGATACCAAACGATAATAGATATCAATATGAATAAATTCTGAAAAATCATTTGTTAAACAATTGAGCAACTAAATGATACCAAATTTTAAACTACCAATTTGTAATACCAATTTGTAAAATATGATATCCAAAACATGCTCAAATCTCCCCCTACATCACATACATCTCTCCCCATTTTTGTCTCGAATAGACAATCCGGTGAAAAGATAAACCAATCAAGTATCTAGCATAAGAATATACCAATTTGAATCAATTTGAAATCACTAGATAATCATGAAACAACCAGCTAAATATGATTAATTAATGACAAAGCAGTAGCTAGTAAACCAATGAATCACACAAAAAATATAAAAGAACTATATGAAAAATAGCAGTATGAACCAATTATAACCTGCATAAAAACCAGTCAGTCCAGAAACACTTCCAGCAGTACCAAAAATATCACCAAAATAAATCAGTGGACTGCAAATCGATCAGAAGCACGAATTCAGGCCGTCGTTCGAACGAGCCAGGGACGTCGCTCAAATGAGATGAGGACGTCGCTTGAATGAAGTACAGATGTCGTTCACGTGACATGAAGATGTCGTTTGAATGATTTCTTACGACTTGCCAAACTTTCACATTTTCCCAGAAATATATTATATTTTTTCCCAATGACAAAATTTTCAGAAAAAAAATCAGTGGAAGGGCCTGACAGCAGCAAAACAGTGTTAAAACAGTAAGCTTTTAACACAAAACGCAAAAACTCATAAAAACTAACAATGTGAGTTATATGCAAACATAGTATCGATATGCTCAAACATGGACATGGAATGAATAGGCATGAAACTACAACAAACGAGTCACAATTCCAACACATCGAAACGATCAAAAAGCTCTAATTGATAGCGATAAATCATCAATCTTTATCATTTCCATATGATAATTAAAGTGTGAGCTTAATGAACTAAACATACTACATGCACACAAATCGAGAATTTTGACGATTCTACAAATAATAGCGTCAAATTGCAATGTTTCAACATTAGGATTAGTTGTGCAAACCCGTTTAAATTTTCTCTAACCAAAATCTCTCATAAACATATACTTTTTCAAGTTCTTTTGAGGTTTCTAGCATTCTCAACTTAGAAAAAATCTTATTGGCCCTTTTTCTTAACATATTTCCTTTTCTTTTGGGCTCTTTTAAACGGTGGCTTCCACGACGAGTTAATTTTGAATTCTCGCAGCCCTTTTTCGTGAATCACTCATCATTTTTTCAATTCAAATCCTCACGGTAAACGATTCTTACATTCACACTTCTCCTTAAGTCTACTTACGCATAGATGACAAGATTGAGATAAGAACGCCTCACCAAATTCAATTATGCAAGAGAAGTCAAACATTCATATTAACTATTGCATGTGTACAATGTTGGCATATATACAAAGTCGAATCAAAATGCATATCAATTTTGAAACAACCCAATATAAAAAATGGTTAAAATCATTCTAAGCATCGATAATAATGACCAAATGTCCTAGCCATATGGATAATGAAACGATGGGGGGGGGGGGGGGGGGGGGTCCAAGCGCACCAATATGCCACATCAAACATGTAAACTCAAAAACAAAAACCTAAAATATTTTTGGCATTTCAAATATATTTCGACCCAAATAAAAGAAAATTCTTTTTGTTTTTTCAAAACTTCTCTCAAAAACAAAATCTTTTTGAATTTTTTAAAAGTTTTCTTAAAAAAATAAAATCTTTTTGTAATTTTCAATAGGACTCAAACAATTTGAAAACTATAATACAAAATGATACACATGTCATAATACTAGCAATGAATATATCATGAAGCAAACTAGCATATGACAAACAAGGCAACACTATCATCTTTTAGATTTAGCATGGGAAGAGTCAAGTTCACCCTAACGAGAATCATGAAGTTTTATTCCTAAAGGCACTAAATCCGATTTTCTAACCTAAGTAGGTGTAAAAAGACGCATGGGGGTTTGGGGAACCGGGGCAAATTTATTCCTAAACTTTCTAGGAGCTTGTCTAAGGTCGTAACAATAACGCCTAAGGTGACCTTTCCTACCACAAAACATGTAAGTGTAGCGATGGTGGGAATGATTACCTATATGTGGACTTTTTCTATGACAACCCAGATATAATTATGATATGTTATATTTTAAATATGCTTATATTATGTGATATGAATAATGTGTTATTAGTATATCTAATGTTAAGTGATTATGTTTAGTCTAATCCTACTTTAATAAATCATGAAATGTCGAGTTACGTACGAACACAAAATTTTGTTATTTTCGATAGAAATGTTCTTGTTTAAGACTAGTTTTGACCCCTATAACATTACAAATGACTTGAGGTGAAAGCTAGATAGTTGTATACATGTGATTTAGGGTTATAACATAACAAATGGTACATCAAACGGATGTCCGAGTAAGAAGTTAGGCCGAATTTACGAATAAGGGGCAAATCTGTCCATTCTCTTTAAGTGGAAAATTATCTTTAAGTAAACCAAGTGGTTTAATTTTATTGGTGGGCATGAGAGGTAGCATTGGCCGACTTAAACCTCTCCCTTTAACTCATTTCTTCAGCAAATATAACCCTAGGTTCAGTTTTGATATATTTAAGCTTAAGGAAAGAGAAAGTGGAAGTTTAAGGAAGAAAGAATACCAGAAAAGCTAAAGAAATTCCAAGAAAATCCTTAAAGTGTTTCCAAGGTATAAGTTTGTGATTAGTATAGTTTTAATATTGTATTATACTTATTTCAAAGTATATAAATCGTGAATTTGGGATTAAAACTTCATCACCCTTTGTGATAATATGTATTGGTTCATATGTGAGGTAGGTGGTGTTTATAGGCCGTATTGGTTTGTATTGAAACCCCTTGTATTCAAACTTGCATATATATATATATATATATATATATATATATATATATATATATATATATGGAATTCATAAATTCCAATTGGATATGAAATTAGACTCATATATTCATATTATATCCGAAAATTAGAATTTATCGCCTTATGGTTGGGCCTTGGTGATGGTTTCAAGTTGGTACATAGTTGCTATTTGGATATTTAATTTCGGTATACCCTGAGTTTGGTCAAGATTTTGACATAGCAAATAAAGTCAAAAGATTATGAAACTTTAATTCTGTATTATTAATTATGTTTATTGAAATTGGGTTGAAAATCATGGAAAGGTATACTGTAGAAAAATTGTGAAAATTCTTGGAAGTTGAAGGAACAATAGAGGAGTTTGTAGGGAAGATTTCTTGTATTGTAAAGAAATGGCCATAACTTGCTTTAGGAAGCTTGAAAAATTACACCGTCACTTGTAACAGAAAGTATATTTAGATAGGTTTTCATATTGATAAGCTTGGACACCTGTATGTGTACTATTTATGAATATGGGATGGTTAAGTATGGAGGACAATAATTTGAGGCCATATTGGATACCTCATGAAAGAATGTTTTTATCTGCTATTTTGAAAGAGTATTTTGAGTACTTGTTTCATGTGTATTTACATTGAGAAGTATGCTTTAATATTTACTTGGTTTTAGTTATAAATTCCTTATGAGGTATTTCCTACGGTTGAATGTCCATAACTTTATCAACATGTATACCTCTGTTTTGTCGTTACACATGTTTTATGGAATGTGACTTGAGTAGAATTATATTGTTGTTGTATAGTCATTTAAAGTTACATAGATATATTAAAATAATACTTATGATTGAGATTCAGTACTTATTTAGTTGGATTAACAGGTATAAGGTGAAATCAACCCAGTTAAGCTCCACCAGAAGGAAACGGGAATACATAGTTAATAACCCAATGTGAGTGTACTTACTTAGTTGATTATGTATATAATGTGTATGTATTATATATTGAGATGATATGGCTTATTAAAAGTCATGAGATGATGAGATTTTATTGCTTGTTAAAAGTCAAGAGATGTTGAGATGTTATGGCTTTATAAAAGTCAAGATATGTTGAGTTTCTATGCAATTCAGGAGGTGTTAGGTTATTACAACCTATGGATATGATTATTGACTACGGGCAGGATATGTGGGGTTTATTAACTCCGAATATGTATATCCTAATTTGACACAGAGATGGATATATGCTGATATATTGAGATGTTAAAATAGTGCTTTTACTATATAGAGATGTAGAACATTCACTAAGTTTTTAAACTCATGGTTTTATATGTTTACATTTTCAGGTTTTGACGCTGCCACTGTCAGGTCTAGGAGGCTGAGTAAATAATAGTTGGGTCATGTTAGTTTTGTTTTATTCATTGTACTAGTTGTAATTAAGTTAAATGGTATTTGAGTTTTGTTTAAATTATGTGTCCTTAAAATGATTGGATTTTTAGTGTTCCGCCTTTTAACCTTGAAGTTGTTTAAATATGTATTACTAAACAATAAATAAATAATAAATGTGGTTTGTGAACTACTTAGTTAATTATATCCTAAAGGGGTTAGGGGGTGACAACTTGGTATCACAAGTTTTGGTTTTTATATTATGGGGTTAGAGAGTCTAGATGTGGCAGTGGCAGAAATAGTGTGGTGTGGGTCATTTATATTAACTTGTGAGAAATACTAACCATTATGTTATAAATAAATGTTATATTTTTGTTTCTGTAATTGTGGTTTATGACAGATAGTAAGATATGGAAGGAGAAAATGTTCATGAGAGGGTGGATGAGGAGTCTTCAAATACAATAAACCAACAAAATCCAAATAATGTAGAGGGGGCTCCTGAACAACCTACACATATGCAAAAAATGGCTCGTGCCATGACTTTAATGGCAGAACAACAAAACATGTTTATGACGCAAATAGCAGAACAACAAGCCAAATACTTGGAGGAGAAGACTTTGGCTAGAAGAGAAAGAGAAATATAACGAGAGGAGAAGAATACTCTGTACGGCAAGTTTATCAAATTGAACCCCCCAGCATTCTCAGGTTCTGTAGATCCTTTAGAAGTTGAGGCTTGGGTTAGAGACACATAAATTATCTTTGGGGTGATGAATGTACCTGGCGCGCAGAAGGTAATTTTGGGTACTTTCATGTTAAAGGGTGAATCTAAATATTGGTGGGAGTCTTCCAAACATTTATTTCTTACTCCGGAGGGAGGTGAGGTAATTACTTGGGATTCCTTTATTAAAGTCTTATATGAAAAGTATTTTCCTCGCATGTATCAGAAGAAAAAAGAGAGAGAATTTTTATCATTGACTCGGGGGAATATGTCGGTCAGGGAGTATAAAACTAAATTTATATCTTTGTCTTGATTTTCATTACGTTTCTTACACAATGAGGAGGAGAAATGCACCAGATTTCAGGATGGGTTGAATTTGGTTATCAAGTCTAGACTCACTGCACTTGAAATGGTAGATTATACCTCTTTAGTTAACAAAGCTATGATGGTTGAAGGAGATGTTAATGATGCAATAAAGAATAGGGAACAAAGGGGAAAGAGGAGTAGATTTGATCCATCTCAGCAAAAAGGAAGGCAATGTAGAATACTCAAAATAAGGGAGTCAAAGATTTTAATGCGGTAGAGGGACTGGAAATTATGTTCAGAATAGGACACCAAGCAGTTTTAGGGGTGTAGGATCGATGGGCTAACAAAATAGACAACAAGAGAATGACAATGGGCAGTCTAATCCCGTTACATGTTATTTTTGCAAAGCTGGGGGCCATATCAGTCCAGATTGTCCCAAGTTAAAGGGGGTAGAGTGTTATCACTGTCATCAAATTGGTCATACCAAAAAGAACTGTCCTATGTTACTGGGACGGATTCAATCAACTACTACTAGTCGAGGTTCATCACTTGGAAGCATAGGGAGAGGAGGAGGTAGAGGACATGCTAGTGGTTCCAGGGATCCGGGAAGAATATTTGTTATGACTTTACAGGATGCTCAGGCTACTCCAGAGGTGGTGACAGGTACATTTTCTATCATGAACAAACATGCTTACATGCTTATTGATCCAGTTTCTACTCATTCATTTGTAGCACTATCATTTACCATGCATTTGGGTAGACTATGTTCTTATCTAGATTGTGGTTTATATATTTCTACACCTATGGGGGATGTGATGTTAGTGGAGCTTGTGTATAAAAATTATGTTTTGTATGTGGGGGAGAGGGAGTTGACCATTAATTTAATTCCACTAGATATTCGAGATTTTGATATTAGCTTGGGTATGGACTGGTTATCTTCCTACTATGCATCCATTGACTATTTTCGTACGGAGGTTATATTTAATATTCTAGGGGAGGAAGAATTCAAATTTACCGGGGAAAGAAATATGGTTCCGAACTGTCTTATTTCTTCCCTTTCGGGTGAGGAAATTTTTAAATAAGGGTTGTCGAAGCTTTTTAGCATATATTGTGGATACAAACAGGGAATTGCAAAAATTAGAAGATATCCCAGTTGTTAAGGATTTTGCAGATGTATTCCCAGATGAATTACCAGGATTTCCACCTAGAGAGGTAGAGTTTACTATCGATTTAGTGCATGGTACAGCTCCAGTTTCTATTTCTCCATATATAATGGCACCTGTGGAACTAAAGGATTTAAAGGTTCAACTGCAAGATTTACTAGACAGAGGTTTTATTCGACCCTGTGTATCACTATGGGGTGCTCGGGTATTATTTGTGAAAAAGAAAGACGGAACCATGCTACTATGTATTGATTATCGGCAGTTGAACAATGTAACAATTCGAAATAAATATCCATTGCCTCGTATTGATGATTTGTTTGATCAATTACAGGGTGCTAAAGTGTTTTCGAAAATTGATTTGAGATCGAGTTAGCATCAATTAAGGGTGAGAGATTATGACGTTTCTAAGACAACTTTTCGTTCTCGCTATGGTCATTATGAATTTTTGATAATGCCATTTGGGTTAACAAATGCTCCTGCAGTGTTTATGAATTTAATGAATCGGGTATTTCATCCTTTCATAGATTCGTTTGTGATTGTCTTTATCGATGATGTTTTGATATACTCACCTAGCCAAGAGGAACATGAGAAGCATCTAAGAGTTGTATTGCAAGTTTTGTGAGATAATCAATTGTTTGCTAAGTTTAGCAAATGTGAGTTTTGGTTAAACCAGGTAGTATTTTTGGGGCATGTTATTTCGGGAGATGGAATTTATGTTGACCCTAAGAAGGTAGAGGCAATTGTGCAATGGGAGAGACCAAGAAATGTAACGGAGATAAGGAGTTTCCTAGGATTGGTCGGATATTATAGAAGACTCATAAAGGGGTTTTCATCTATAGCCTTACCATTTACTAAATTAACCCGAAAGGAAGTGAAATTTGTGTGGAGTGATGAATGTCAGCACAACTTTGAAAAGTTGAAAAATAGGCTAGTATCAGCTCCAGTTCTCACTGTTCCATCCAGTGGAGAAGGTTTTGTGATTTATACTGACGCTTCACATCAGGGTCTTGGTTGTGTTTTCATGCAACATAGAAAAGGTAATTTCTTATGCATCTAGACAGTTGAAGACGCATGAACGTAATTATCATACACACAATTTAGAACTTGCAGCTATTATTTTTGCCTTGAAATTATGGAGATATCATTTATATGGAAAGACGTGTGAAATTTTCACTGACCATCAAAGTTTGAAGTATTTATTTACACAGAGAGACTTGAATTTGAGGCAGAGGCATTGGATAGAGCTGATTAAAGATTATAACTGTACCATTCATCATCATCCAGGAAAGGCCAATGTAGTAGTAGATGCTTTGAGTCGAAAATCATCGGGAAATTCTAGGTTTCATACAGTGTGCACGTGTGGGAAATATCCTTGACTTGGCATCGATGGGCATTGAATTAAGTTTTTCAAAAAGGGGAGGCTTATTAGCACATGTAATAGTAAGACCTTTATTGGCAGAACGCATAAGAAATTTGCAGGTTAGTGATCCATTCCTTGAGAAGAAGAAACAAGATGTCTTAGATGGTAAAGAGAGTAACTTTGAAATTAAGAATGATGAATCGTTGTGTTATAAAAACAGGATTTGTGTACAGAATGATCCACCCTTAAAGAAGGATATATTGGAAGAGGCACTTAGTTCTATTTACTCTATGCATTCGGGAGGTACCAAAATGTACAGAGATTTGAAAGAGTATTACTGGTGGAACAATATGAAACGTGAAATTGCAAAATTTGTAGCCAAATGTTTAGTATGTCAACAAGTGAAAGTGGAGCATCAGAAGCCGACAGGATTATTGCAGTCATTGCCTATTCTGGAATGGAAGTGGGAGCATATAACGATGTATTTTGTTACAGGATTACCATGGTCACCAAAGGGGAATGATTCTATTTGGGTGATTGTAAACCAATTGACAAAGTCGGCCCATTTTCTTCCAGTCAAGACCACTTACACTGTTGATAAGTATGCACGTATGTACGTTGATGAGATTATCCGTTTACATGGGGCACCAGTGTCAATTATATCAGATAGAGATCCAACATTCACTTCTAAGTTTTGGACTTGTTTACAGAATGCCATGGGCACAAGTTTGAAGTTCAGCACTTCATTTCATCCACAAACTGATGGGAAATCTGAAAGGATGATTCAAATATTAGAAGACATGTTACGATCTTGTGTATTTGACTTTAAGGGTAGTTGGGATGATAATTTTCCATTAATAGAATTCTCGTATAATAATAGTTATCAGTCCACCATTGGTATGGCTCCGTATGAAGCTTTATATGGGAGGAGATGTAGAATGCCTTTGTGTTGGGATGAAGTAGGTGAAAGGAAACTTTTGGGTCCTGAATTAATAGATTTGACGATTGAAAAGATCAAAATGATTCGGGAACGGATAAAGATAGCGCAAAGTAGACAGAAATTTTATGCAGATAAGAGGAAGTATCCATTGGATTTTAAAAAGGGGGATTTTGTATTCCTACGTATTTCACCATGGAAAGGCGTTATGAGATTTGGGAAGAAGGGGAAACTAAGTCCAAGATACATTGGACCATATGAGGTGTTGGAAAGAATTGGGAACCTGGCATATAGATTGTCATTACCTCTAGATTTATATCGTTTACATGATGTGTTTCACGTATCGATGCTTCGTAAGTATTTAGCGGATCCATCTCATCAGTTGAAAATTCAACCAATTGAACTGAAGGAAGACTTGTCATACATCGAGGAACCAATGGAAATTATTGATCGTAAAGAGCAAGTATTGAGAAATAAAGTAATTCCCTTAGTTAAAGTTATGTGGATGAGCCATGGAATTAAAGAAGCAACTTGAGAAATGGAGGATAGCATGAAGAAACAATATCCCCATTTGTTTGGTAAGTGACCTTTATATTAAATTTCGGGGACAGAATTTTATAGGGGGGGGGGGGTGGAAGTTGTGACAACCCAGATATAATTATGATAAGTTATATTTTAATCATGCTTATATTATGTGATACGAATAATGTGTTATTAGTATATCTAATGTTAATTGATTATGTTTAGTCTAATCCTACTTTAATAAATTGTGAAATGTCGAGTTATGTACGAACACAAACTTTTGTTATTTTCGATAGAAATGTTCCTGTTTAAGACTAGTTTTGACCCCTATAACATTAAAAATGACTTGAGGTGAAAGATATATAGTTTTAGACATGTGAGTTAGGGTTGTAACATAACAAACGGAGCATCAAATGGATGTCCGAGTAATAAGTTAGGCCGAATTTACGAACAAGGGGCAAATCTGTCCATTCCCTTTAAGTGGAAAATTATCTTTTAGTAAACCAAGTGGTTTAATTTTATTGGTGGGCATGCGAGGCATCCTTGGATGACTTAAACCTATCCCTTTAACTTATTTCTTCAGCAAATATAACCCTAGGTTCAGTTTTGAGAGATTTAAGCTTAAGGAAAGAGAAAGTGGAAGTTTAAGGAAGAGAGATTACAAGAAAAGCTAGAGAAATTCCAAGAAAATCCTTAAAGTGTTTCCAAGGTATAAGTTTGTGATTAATATAGTTTTAATCTTGTATTATACTTATTTCAAAGTATATAAATCGTGAATTAGGGATTAAAATTCCATCACCCTTTGTGATAATATGTATTGGTTCATATGTGAGGTAGGTGGTGTTTATAGTCCATATTCCCTTGTATTCAAACTTGCATATATATATTTGTGTGCACATATATATTCCCTTGTATTCAAACTTGCATATATATATATTTGCATATATATATATATTTGTGTGCTTACTGGAATTAATAAATTCCAATTGGATATGAAATTATACTCATATATTCATATCATATCAGAAAATTAGAATTTAACTCCTTGTGGTTGGGCCTTGGGGATGGTTTCAAGTTGGTACAAAGTTGTTGTTTGGATATTTAATTTCGGTATACCCTGAGTTTGGTCAAGATTTTGACATAGAAGATGAACTCAAAAGATTGTGAAACTTTAGTTCTGTATTATTAAGTATATTTATTGAAAATGGGTTGAAAATCATTGAAAGTTATGCTGTAAAACAATTATGAAAATTCTTGGAAGTTGAAGGAACAATAGAGGAGTTTGTAGGGAATATTTCTTGTGGGTAAATAAATGGCCATAACTTGCTCTTGGAAGCTTAAAAAATCACACCGTCACTTGTAACGGAAAGTATATTCAGATATGTTTTCATATGGATAAGCTTGGGCACCTGTATGTGTACTATTTATGAACATGGGATGGTTAAGTATGGAGGACAATAATTTGAGGCCATATTGGATAGCTCATAAAAGAATGTTTTTATCTGCTCTTTTAAAAGAGTATTTTGAGTACATGTTTCATGTGTGTATACATTGAGAAGTATGCTTTAATATTTACTTGGGTTTAGTTATAAATTCCTTAGGAGGTATTTCCTACGGTTGAATGTTCATAACTTTATGAACATGTATAACACTATTTTGTCGTTACACATGTTTTATGGAATGTGACTTGAGTAGAATTATATTGTTGTTGTATAGTCATTGAAAGTTACATAGATATATTAAAATAATACTTATGATTGAGATTTAGTACTGATTTAGTTGGATTAACAGGTTTAATGTCAAATCAACCCAGTTCAGCTCCACCAGAAGGAAAAGGGAATACATAGTTAACAACCCAATGTGAGTGTAGTTGCTGAGTTGATTATGGATATGATGTGTATGTATTGTATATTGATATGATATGGCTTATTAAAAGTCATGAGATGTTGAGATGTTATTGCTTGTTAAAAGTCAAGAGATGCTGAGATGTTATGGCTTTATAAAAGTCAAGATATGTTGAGTTGCTATGCAATTCAGGTGATATTAGGTTATTAAAACCTATGGATATGATTATTGCCTACGGGTAGGAGATGTGGGGTTTATTAACTCCGGATATGTTTATGGCCTAATTTGGCACAAATATGGATATATATTGAGATATTGAGATGTTAAAATAGTACTTTTACTATATATAGATGTAGTACATTCACTGTGTAAGGACATTTTTGTCCATTATCAATATGTATGTCATACGCCGTTACACCGTTGAAGAAATTCAAGATTGCATCTACATCAACGGATTCGAATATCAAAGCGTCTTCAACATCATAGCCTCTGCGAGAATGAACTTGGTAAAGTTTTGTTTTTAAGTTCCTTATAGTTCATATTTAGTATTGGGAAATTTTTATAAAATATTTTTTATAAAAATAAGAAGTAAGTTTTTTCAAGCAAAATGAGGCTTTTAAAAGTTTTTTATTTTTCTGGGAAAGCCGGACCGGTCCGCCTCTATACCGGACCGATCCGCCACCGAACCGGTCCGCCCCTCAATCGGACCGGTCCGCCCCTCAATCGGACCGGTCCGCCTGCTGAAAAGCCAGTATACCCCGGATCGAATGCGAACCGAAGAAGGCAAATTTTAAAAGAACCGATTCGAGGTCGGACCGATCCGCCCCCAAGCCGGACCGGTCCGCCTGGGATAAACTCGAGCAGTTCCGTGAATTGTTTTACCTCTAATTTGTTTTTCCTATATATATACCTATTTCGGTGGTGTATTTTTTAAGTCTTTGAGAAAACGTTTTTAAGAGTACAAACACAACAAGACTTCAATTTTTGATGTGCCAAACATCTTTTTGATTCACACACAAAAATCCCAATTACTTTTGTGAATCTTTTGGAACCCTAGAACACAAACTTTGTTGTTGTTCATCTTTGTGGAGAGATCTTTGCAACCGAGGGCTGCGTGTCATTGCTGAGGGAGTCTCTACAAAGTTTTATGGCTGCGTGTCATTGAGGAGAGCTGCGGTTCTTCCTTCGTTGTTTGGGCTGCGAGTCCTTGGAGGGTACTGCGTGTATTCTCCTGCTGAGTTGAAGACTGCGTGTCTTTGTGGGTTGGCTGCGCGTTGATCCATTGCAGATTTCTCTATGTAATTGTAAGTTGCGGCTTGTATATTCATAGTGAAATAAAGGTTTTACCCGAAAGGGGTTTTTTCCTGAAATCTGTGTCTCAGCATATTTTTTGTGTCACATGCTTTATTTATGGTTTGACACACACACGCACTTTAGATGCATGATTAGGGGCTGAAATTAAATAAGTGTGCTATATTAGAAAGTTGTGAAGTTAATCAATTATCACACGTAATTCTTGGCTTTTCACACTGAGTTTTTAAACTCATTGTTTTATATGTTTACATTTTCAAGTTTTGAAGCTGCCACTGCCAGGTCTAGGAGGTTGAGTAAATAATAGTGGGGTCTTGTTAGTTTTGTTTTATACATTGTACTAGTTGTAATTAAGTTAAATGGTATTTGAGTTCTGTTTAAATTATGTCTCCTTAAAATTATTGGATTTTTAGTATTCCGCCTTTTAACCTTGAAGTTGTTTCAATATGTATTACTAAATAAATAAATAAATTATAAATGTGGTTTGTGAACTATTTAGTTAATTATATCCTAAAGTGGTTAGGAGGTGACATTTGCTAACCTTCTTAGTGTTTCTCACACGAGGGGGGGGGGGGGGGGGGATGGGAACAACTCTCTCATTAAAACCTATACCTCCCCATCTAACTTAATTTGGACGGTGCCTAGGATCCTATCTAACTTCTCCGACCTAGCCTCCAAATCATGTTTAACTCTAGATGAGTCTCTCAATCTCTCCTACAACTCATGAATCCTAAACTCAAGCAAATGCCTAGACTCCTCAAACGCTAAAATCTGCTTTTTTAAAGACTCCATCAAACCATGGAGATTATCTTTCTCTTCACCCTCACTAACATGGGATACACTCAAAATCGCCTCGGAAGTGTCATTCACATGAGAATAGTCGTCGTTCACATGACATGCCATAAACGTAACAATCTTACAATCAATGGGGGAACTCTCTCCCTCTTCTGGATCACTATCACTTAAGCTGTCACTATAGACAATGGGTTGCTTGCCCTCTTTCTTAAGTCTAATGGGACACTCCTCAACTTTGTGACCATACCCCTCACAACAAAAACACTCATCCGACTCATCTCTCTTAGTCTTCTCAACCTTATCTTTACAGGTGTGATATACTTTGTTGTTCTTGAATTTTTAAAATTTTTTGGCGTCTTTCGATTGCTTTTGAAACTGAATAAATTTTTTAAATTTCTTTGCCAATAAAGCAACATCCTCAAAATCAAAATCGGAATTGGAATCCGAAACTTTAATCTCCTCCTTTCGGGTTTTCAAAGCAATACCCTTTTCTTTCTTAGGCATTTGCTTGGAGGTAATCATGTCGACTTCATAGGTTTTTAAGTCACCTACAATCTCTTCTAGTTTCGTTTACTCTAACTTACCCAAGGAGTTTAAAATGGTCACTTTCGTGTCAAACTTTCTAAGCAACGACCTAAGGATTTTCTTGTCGAGAATTTTCTCACCTAGATTAAATGATGAGTTGACAATATTGGATAACCTAGGATAAAACTCATCAAAAGTCTCACTCTCTAACATCCTAATGGTCTCAAACTATGTGGTGAGATTTTGAAGATTTAATGCCCTAACCATGCTAGTGCCCTCGTGAGTGAGTGCCAAAATATCCCAAGCCTCTTTTGATGTTTCACAAGTCATAATTCTATTATATTCATCTTGTGTGACATGTGAAGAAATAACGTGCAGACCCTTAGAAATATATTGTGCAAGTCTTTGTTCAGTTTCGGTCCATGACTCAACAGGCTTTAAATTAGTGACCTCACCTACAATAGTGACAGGGGGTGTCCAACCTTTCTCAACTTCTAGTCATACATGCGCATCAATAGATTTTAATGCACATCTCATTCTCATCTTCCAATAAGTGTAATTAGTGCCATAAAAACAAGAGTTCGAGAAAATTTGTTAAATCCAAAATTCATCTTTGAAAACATAAGGGATCAGAAAATAAATAAAATATATTTTCCATCTCTGATGCCAATTTGAAAGAGTGGTCCTACACGTGTGTTTCAAATCAAACCAATTTTTACCAAAAATTATCCAACTTTTAATTTGCACCAAACCAAGTTGTGAAAACCCAATTCTTACTTTAAACCAATTTTATCTTGATTAATCCTAAACATGCATCTAGTGATTAAATCAAGTAAAGTAAAGTAAAGAATACTCACAATGCCAGATGTACGAGAAAAAAAACCCAAAATGGGAAAACAAACTCGGACAGCCCAAGCCAGACAATCACAATGAATAATGGTTTTACAAAGACAGATTAGCCTTACTCAATGACTCGATCCCAATGGGTCTTGACGCTCCTTCTGATCTTCTACCGTTCTTCAATAGTACCCACGTAGAAATTCCATCTTCCACGATACCTGTCCACAACACTCGACTCCACGAATGTCTCAGTGTCCCCCGAATGGCTTTAATTCATCTACGATGTTGAACAAGAAGTCCTTATCTTTTCTTTACCGTAAAACCTTGATGTTCAATGGTAGAATAAACCTTCTTGGTGCAGCAAGATCACATAAACATATAAGAATGATAATTCGGATCTTTGAAAACTCTAAGGATGTGTTTAAGCCTTTTAAACCGAAAACATGTGCAAAACTCGTACTTGATGGTAAACTGTTTTTTCATATGCACACTTACGAAACTCTGACGAAACCACGCTTTAAATAAGAATTAAGCGACGCCTCGAAAAATGTATCATTCGAATGACAGATCCACGTCGTTCGCGTGACATAGGTATCTCGTTCGAACGAGATCTTATATCGTTTGAACAACATTGCGTTGGTTTCACTTTTTGACTTTATGTTTAAAACGTCTCCTTTAAAAGAGATCCAAATAAGTCAAACTCTATTTCGAGTTTATTAGAATAAAACGTAGTGTAAACCATTTAAAACACTTTAAAACATTTTGAAACATTTTTCTTTATAAAAAATACATCCTTATATTTTATAAAATAATTTCGAGCACCATTAATTATACGCACTCATACCAGTGTGATCTAGGAATGCAATTTAACTTTGAAGACGAATAAACTCGCACTAATTAAACTTCAGCACGATTAAATATTTAAATCTTTGTCGCAACGTCTTTAATTTCTTCAATATGTCATAGATGAAGTGGGATCGTGACAAAATAAAATCTCCCTATGACATATTACAAGCACAGTTTTGTTCACGGAGTTAAGTAAAAACACTACTGGGATTCAATTGGAAATTTATGTCCTTACAAATCTCCCCCTTTGACTATTTTGGGACAAAACTAAACCAATGAAATGCCCAAGCCGTGCCGTCAAGCCGTATGATGCCTAAATCCCATCCCAAAAACCCAAAGTAAAAAATTACAGGGCACGGACTAAAATATGTAGCACCGGTAAGCATGAACTGTCTGAATGTGATGTAGACTTGAAATCTCAAATCACTGAAGCATACCTGCACACATGAAACAGACAAACAAATACCCAGTGAAGCATGGAGGAACAAAGGAGACCAATATATATATTCAAATGATACCAAACGATAAAAGATATCAATATGAAAAAAATTTGAAAAATTATTTGTTAAACAATTGAGCAGCAAAATGATACCAAAATTTAAACTACCAATTTGTAAAATATGATATCCAAAACATGCTCAAATCTCCCCCTACATCACATACATCTCTCCCTCTTTTTGTCTCGAATAGACAATCCGGTGAAAAGATAAACCAATCAAGTATCTAGCATAAGAATATACCAATTTGAATCAATTTGAAATCGCTAGATAATCATGAAACAACAAGCTAAATATGATCAATTACTGACAAAGAAGTAGCTAGTAAACCAATGAATCACACAAAAAATATAAACGAACTATATGCAAAATAGCATTATAAACCAATTATAACCTGCATAAAAATCAGTCAGTCCAGAAACACTTCCAGCAGTACCAAAAATATCACCAAAATAAATCAGTGGACTGCAAATCGATCAGAAGCACGAATTCAGGCCGTCGTTAGAACGAGCCAGGGATGTCGCTCAAATGAGATGAGGACGTCGCTTGAACGAAGTACAGATGTCGTTCACGTGACATGAATATGTCGTTTGAATGATTTCTCACGACATGCCAAACTTTCACATTTTCCCAGAAATATCTTATATTTTTTCCCAATGACAAAATTTTCAGAAAAAAAATCAGTGGAAGGGCCTGACAGCAGCAAAACAGTGTTAAAACATTATGCTTTTAACACAAAATGCAAAAACTCATAAAAACTAACAATGTGAGTTATATGCAAACGTAGTATCGATATGCTTAAACATGGACATGGAATGAATAGGCATGAAACTACAACAAATGAGTCACAATTCCAACACATCGAAACGATCAAAAAACTCTAATTGATTGCGATAAATCAGCAATTTTTATCATTGCCATATGATAATTAAAGTGTGAGCTTAATGAACTAAACATATTACATGCAAACAAATCCAGAATTTTGACGATTCTACAAACAATAGCGTCAAATTGCAATGTTTCAACATTAGGATTAGTTGTGCAAACCCGTTTAAATTTTCTCTAACCAAAATCCATCATAAACATATACTTTTTCAAGTTCTTTTGAGATTTCTAGCATTCTCAACTTAGAGAAAATCTTATTGGCCCTTTTTCTTAACATATTGCCTTTTCTTTTGGGCTCTTTTAAACGGTGGCTTCCACGACGAGTTAATTTTGAACTCTCGCAGCTCTTTTTCGTGAATCACTCATCATTTTTTCAATTCAAATCCTCACGGTAAACGATTCTTACATTCACCCTTCTCCTTAAGTCTACTTACGCATAGATGACAAGATTGAGATAAGAACACCTCACCAAATTCAATTATGAAAGAGAAGTCAAACATTCATATAAACTATTGCACGTGTGCAATGTTGGCATATATACAAAGTCGAATCAAAATTCATATCAACCTTGAAACAACCCAATATTAACAATGGTTAAGATCATTCTAAGCATCGATAATAATGATCAAATGTCCTAGCCACATGGATCCTGAAACGATGGGGGGGGGGGGGGTCCAAGCGCACCAATATGCCACATCAAACATGTAAACTCAAAAACAAAACCTAAAATATTTTTGGATTTTCAAACATATTTTGACTCAAATAAAAGAAAAATATTTTTGGTTTTTCAATATTTTTCTCAAAAACAAAATCTTTTTGGATTTTTCAAAAATTTTCCAAAAAATACAAAATATTTTTGTATTTTTCAATAGCACTCAGACAATTTTGAAAACTATAATACAAAATGATACACATGTCGTAATACTAGCAATGAATATATCATAAAGAAAACTAGCATATTACAAACAAGGCAACACTATAATCCTTTAGATTTAGCAGGGGAGAATCAAGTTCACCCAAACGAGAATCATGCAGTTTTATTCCTAAAGACACTAAATCCGATTTCCTAACCCAAGTAGGTGTAAAACGAGGCATGGGGGTTTGGGGAACCGTGGCTCCTTTATTCCTAAACATTCTAGGAGCTTATATAAGGTCGTAACAATAACGCCTAAGGTGACCTTTCCTACCACAAAACGTGCAAATGTAGCGATTATGGGAATGATTACCTATATGTTGACATTTTCCAACCTTCCTAGTTTTTCTCACACGTGTGTGTGTGGGGGGGGGGGGGGGGGGAATGGGAACAACTCGCTCATCAAAACCTATACCTCCCCATCTCCCTTAATTTCGATGGTGCCTAGGATCCTATCTAACTTCTCCGACCTAGCCTCCAAATCAAACTTAACTCTAGACGAGTCTCTCAATCTCTCCTACAACTCATGAATCCTAGACTCATGCAAACGCCTAGACTCCTCAAATGCTAATATCTCATTTTTCAAAGACTCCATTAAACCACGGAGATTATCTCTCTCTTCACCCTCACTAATATGGGATACACTCAAAACCTCCTCAGAAGCGTCATGCACATGAGAATCGTCGTCGCTCACATGCCATGCCATAACTGCAACAAAGTTATGATCAATGGGGCAACTCTCTCCCTCTTTCAGATCACTATCACTTAAGTTGGAATAATAGACAATAGGTTGCTAATCCCTCTTTCTTAAGTCTAGTGGGACACTCCTTAACTTTGTGACCGTACCCCTCACACCCAAAATACTTATCCGACTCATCTCTCTTAGGCTTCTCAACCTTATCCTTAGATGTGGGATCTACTTAGTTGTTCTTGAATTTTTCAAATTTCTTGGCATCTTTCGATTGCTTTTAAAACATAATAAATTTTTTAAATTTCTTTGCCAATAAAGCAACATCCTAAAAATCAGAATCGAAATCGAAATCCGAAACTTTAATCTCCTACTTTCAGATTTTCAAAGAAATACCCTTTTTCTTTCTTAGGCAATTTCTTGGATGTAATCATGTCGATGTCATAGGTTTGTAAGTCACCTACAATCTCTTCTAGTTTCCTTGACTCTAACTTACCCAAGGAATTTAAAATGGTCACTTTTGCGTCAAACCTACTAGGCCATGATCTAAGGATTTTCTTAATGGCACGGTTGTCGAGAATTTTCTCACCTAGATTAAACGACGAATTGACAATATTGGACAACCTAGCATAAAACTCATCAAAAGTGTCACTCTATAACATCCTAATGGTCTCAAAATGTGTAGTGAGATTTTGAAGTTTTGACGCCCTAACCATGTTAGTGCCCTCGTGAGTGAGGACCAAAATATCCCAAGCCTCTTTTGATGTTTCACAAGTAATAATTCTATTATATTCTTCCTGTGTGACAAGTGAAGAAATAACGTGCAGACCCTTAGAATTATATTGTACAAGTCTTTGTTCAGTTTTTGTCCATGACTCAACAGGCTTTAAACTAGTGACCTCACCTACAATAGTGACAGGGGGTGTCCAACCTTTCTCAACTGCTAGCCATACACGCACATCAATAGATTTTAATGCGCATCTCATTCTCATCTTCCAATAAGTGTAATTAGTGCCATAAAAAATAGGAGTTCGAGAAAATTTGTTAAATCCAAAATTCATCTTTGAAAACACACGGGATCACAAAACAAATAAAATATGTTTTCTAGCTCTGATACCAATTTGAAAGAGTGGTCATACATGTGTGTTTCAAATCAAACCAATTTTTACCAAAAAATTTCCAACTTTTAATTTGCACCAAACCAAGTTGTGAAAACCCAATTCTTACTTTAAACTTTTTTTATCTTGATTAATCCTAAACATGCATCTGGTGATTAAAGCAAGTAAAGTAAAGTAAAGAATACTCACAACGCAAGATGTACGAGAAAAAAAATCCAAAACGGGGAAACAACCTCGAACGGCCCAATCCAGACAATCACTATGAATAATGGTTTTACAAAGACAGATTATCCTTACTCAATGACTCGATCCCCACGGGTCTTGACGCTCCTTCTGATCTTCTACCATTCTTCAATAGTGCCCACGCAGAAATTCTATCTTCCATAATAACTGTTCACAACAATCGACTCCACGAATGTCTCGGTGTCCACCGAATGACTTTGATTCGTCTACGATGTCGAAAAAGAAGTCCTTCTCTTTTCTTCACCGCAAAACCTTGATGTTCATTGGTAGAACAAACCTTCTTGGTGAAGCAAGATTACGTAAACATATAAGAATGATAACTCGGATCTTTGCAAACTCTAAGGATGTGTTTAGGCTTTTTAAACCTTAGAAAACATGTGAAAAACTCGTACTGGATGGTAAACTATTTTTCTAGATGCATACTTATGAAATTCTGATGAAACCACACTTTAAATAAGAATTAAGAGCCGCCTCAAAAAATGTGTCATTCAAATGACAGAGCCACGTCGTTCGCGCGACATATATATCTTGTTCGAACGAGATCTTATGTCGTTTTAACGACGCTGCGTTTGTTTGACTTTTTAAATTTATGTTTAAAACAACTCCTTTAAAAGAGATCTAAATAAGTCAAACTCTATTTCGAGTTTATCAGAATAAAAAGTAGTGTAAACCATTTAAAACACTTTAAAACATTTTGTAACATTTTTCTTTATAAAAAATACATCCTTATCTTTTATAAAAATAATTTCGAGCACCATTAATTATATGCATTAATACCTGTGTGATCTCGGAATGCAATTTAACTTTGAAGACGAATAAACTTGCACTAATTAAACTTCAACATGATTAAATCTTTGAAGCTTTGTCGCTACGTCTTTAATTTTTTCATTACGTCATAGACCAAGTGGGATTATGACAAAATAAAATCTCCCTATGACATATTACAAACACAATTTTGTTCACAGAATTAAGTCAAAACAATACAGGGACTCAATTGGAAATTTATGTCCTTACAAATATCATACAAAGTCAATTCAGGTTTACATATATCCCTTGCGCCACCATCAATATTAACTGAATCATGTTTCCTTACGGGGCATCCATTGGTCTAGCTGGCGCGTCCAAACAATCAATTCTCTCTCAGCTTATTTTCTATAGGAGCTACTTTTATCGTTTCATGAATGTGTTCATTTATAATTTTATCCTTTCAACTTTTATCAAAAATCGATCTTAGCATTCGCATATCTGCCACACTCATTTTCTACACATTTTATTTTTTTGTTGCCTAACACTACCCATATAATATGGCCGGTCTAATAGTCATCCTATAAATTTTTGTTCTTTAACTTCAAAGGTATACTTCAATCATGCAATATGCCGGTAGAACTTCTCCACTTACCAGACGTGCTTTAATCCTATGAATAGTATATACACTAATAACCCCATCTTTTTGAAAAATTGAGCCTAAATAACAAAAATGATGACTTCTAGGGATCTTTTAACTCTCCAACTTCACCAAATCCCTGCGTGTCCTCCTATTACTATTAAAATTGAACTCCATATATTCTGTTTTAGTCTTGCTTATTTTAAATCATCTTGTTTCTAGAGTTTCTCTCCGCAATTTTAATCAAGATCCCTGTATTAGTCTCACGTATTAAAATAATATTATCTGTAAATACATACACCATGGCACCTCATCTTCTCTCTGTCCAATGAACTCATCCATAACAAGAGCAAATAGATAATGGCATTGTGATAAACCTCGATTCAGAGCTACAGTAATTGAGAATTTACTATTTTTTGAGTTGATGTTCTTACTATAATCATTTCTCAATCATATATATCCTTGATCACATCAATATATCTACAAGCCACTCATTTTTTTTATATAAAATCCATCATATTATATCTCTTGGTATCCTATCATACACATTTTCCAAATCTATAAAATTCATATGAAGGTCCTTTTTTTTCCTTATACCTCTCCATTAATCTCCTCAATAAATAAGTAGCTTCCATTGTTGACCTCCCAGGCATAAACTCAAACAGATCCTCAGATGCTGTTATTTTCAATCTAAATCTATAATAAATCATAAACTCAAATGGATCCTCAGATGCTGTTATTTTCAATCTAAATCTATAATAAATCACTCTCTCCTAAAATTTTATTGTATGGACCATTAACTTAATACTATGATATTTTGAACAACTTTGTATGTCTCATTTATTTATATATACACATACACACACAGAGGAATAAAAATATAAAAAATTGAGTGAATTTACATAATATGTGGGTAATTTCACAATTAGTCGCTATTTTATTTTAGAACCAAAAATTAATTTAACTTATTTTTTAAATTAACATTTAATCCCTAGCCTTAAATAATCATTGAACCGTTGTCATTATTCTCTTTGTTAATTAATTATTTATTGATTGTTGTAATAAATTGATAAATATGAATACTTACTTTTGTGAATTAGTAATAATAAAAGTGCATCATTTAGATGAGGAATAAATTTTTTATGTTATGTGATTTATTTGTATCGCATGCTATAATTAATTATGTGAGATTTGACTTTATGCAGTTACGCGTAACATTATTAAGTGTGTAGTTTATTTTACGTTGTAAGGTATTACCATAACTTATGAGTTACAACCATTGGGATCGAACTCTAGAATGATTCGAAGGCCCGAAGATATATTTTTATTGCTTTAAATTGAGCCTAGGGGAAAGTATACCTTTGGACTAAGTTCTGGACTAGTTTGGATAGTATTTTAGGCTTGTTTGGAGGTCCAAAATTAGGCTTAATATTGATATGAAGGTTATAATAATTATTTAAGGGTGTTAAACCTCATTAAGGAAACAACAAAAAATATTTTTTTTAGGAAGAGGGACGGAACCCCCACAAATTTTATTAAAATAATAGAGATATAGCCTCTCTAATAGCTTTTACAAGCTCTAATGAACTAAAAACCTAAAGAAATCTTGAGAGCCCAACAAGATAACTTTAAAAAAGCTAAAAACTTGGGGATTTATAAACACCCCCATCATAAAAGCTAAAGCAATAAATAATATTGGGGATTTATATTTATCCCCATTACAAAAGAAGCTATCTACTAATAGAAAGTTTAGAGTTACTTATAGATGGAAAATTCCACCTATCCAAATTAATGAATATTCTACTTAACTTTGGCAGCGCTTGAAAATTGTTGTATTTGCTTTTAATCCTTGAATTTGCTCCCTAGTTAGCTAAAGAATCAGCAACAAAATTAGCCCCTCTATAGAAATGCACAAATTTAACATCCATGTCTTGGATTATTGCTTTGATATTAGTAAATTATATTTCCAAGGGATGTTCTTCTTAATATGATCTAGAATATTCATCAATAGTTTTGAGTCTGATTCCACATCAATGCTGATTTGATTTATTTGTTTGCATAGAAGAAGACCAACGCGGATAGCTTTAGAACCATTATTGGAATCTATTAATTCCTCAAAAATCTGAGTAGGCCCATATAAAATCACCCTTGTGGTTCCTGAGAATGCCACCATGCCCTATTGGACCAAGATTACCTTTTGATGCACCACCTATATTCAATTTCCATCTGGTCTAATTTGGGCTATTCCATTTAACAAAATTTCTATACATCCTTAATATTTAGGACAGGTTTGGATGAGAATTACCACATTTTAGAGGATGAGCATAAGCAATATCTTGGGTATTAAGAATAACTGCTTTAATGATGTTGGATGCTGACATTTTGATGTCTTCGTGAATGACCTTGTTCCTATGCTTCCATATCTCCCAGATAATGCATAAAGGAATAATTTTGATAACAAATTTAATGATTGGTTATAGTTTCCTCTAAGCCACAATTCCATAAGCATAATCTGAAAAGATTTAAAAGAAATTTGAATACCAATCAAGTTAGAAAAGTAAGACCAAAACACCCTAGAAATAAGGCCTTTGATGAAAAGGAGATTTAACTCTTTTGAGTTAGAGTAACATCATCTACAAATAAGAGTGATTTTGATACCGATGGCTTGAAGGTTATCCTCTATAGTAATATTGTTTTGAAGACATCTCCAAATGAAAATAAAAATTTGTGACACCTCTCCCAATTAAATATCGGGTGATCAGTCCTTTATAAAATTTTAAAACAGAATATTCGGTTGGTTCATTCTTAGCATCACTGTAAAAAACATTAACTTTAACAATCACCTAATATACATCAAGCTGGTGCCAAAATACTTTTTCCTTTTTAAATTGTAACCAAAATCTTTTATTTAATAAGCCCAAGAATTTAAATATAAACCATTCACCAATCACCAAAGATAAATAATAAATCTGAATCACTTACTGAAATAAATACGACTGGATTTAAACATTACAGTTCAAAACCTTAAGCCAAAGAACCACAGTGAACTAAATCCAACTAGAATGAATAGAAAGTAAACTAAATACAATATCTCATAAAATGTCTAAGGAATGGTCGGCACATGCCCTAAATGAAACGTCTAGATAAACTGAGAGGAAAGATAGGAGCGTCTAATGCAAAGACCTATAGCTTCCATAGCAGATGCAGCATGCCAAGCGACCCAAGGCTCTAAATATGGTGACCCTGTGACTAAGCACCTGATATAATACATGTATATAGAGTAAGAGAGAAAAGAGATGCAAGAGATGGGTCAGAGCCTGATGTGTAAAAATGTTTTGCAAGTATTTAAAACTGCATTAAAGCAAGTATTATGTGCATGTTAGATTCATGTTCTCACATGAAGATCTTACCTCTCTTCTATTGTGCACTCCTAGCGCATCTTTTATTTAGTACTAGTAACTTTATCCAAGCTATCTAGTCTAAGTCACTTAACACTCTTTACATCTAACAATAGTGTTCCCGTATTGCCCATACAATACTCCATCAGCAGCCCGTCACATATTTTTACCTATCATGTTTACTATATGACTATTTAAGTCTTTATCTCTTTAAGATTAAATTCATTTGTCTTCATTACCAAACTACTAGTTTCTCTTAGTAGAATATCTCATAATTATGCATATATATATATATATATATATAAGTCTTGCACCCCCGATTCAAATTCCATTAGTGCTATTAATATAATAATCATGTACCCCCGGGTTATCACCCATTAGTACACTTAAAACAATATCCTTGCACCCCCGTGTTATCACCCATTAGTGCGCTAAATAAAAATATTACACCCTCGAGTTATCACCCTTTAGTGTATTAACCACATAACCTTGCACCCTCGGGTTATCACCCATTAGCGCACTTAACAAATTATCAAGTAATAGGCATACACATCCTATTAAAATTTATAGGTATTACTAAATTACCACAACTCTTTAATAATTTTCGAAGTAACTCTTCTTTTCGGATTAATTAAAGTATAAAACTCACATACTTTCTCGTAGACATGCCTCGTTTCAAATCCGTTAACTGGCAATTTCTCCCACTCGAATAAACTTGAAAATTCCAAAACTGCCCCTAAGAAGTTTCTCAGAAGTTCACCTTGTCGTTCGAACCAGATGGAAATGTCGTTTGAACGACTTCCACGTGTCACTCGAGCAGATTCGCGCAAGATGACTATCTCGCTTGAACAACCTTTGCGCGAGACATACTGTTTCGTCTTCTTCCCATAATTTCAGCGTTTTCCACCATTTTTAACCCTAAAACCTCTACTGTTCATTCCCAAACACCTAAACAGTAACCCCAATCGATGTTCTAACATATTTACATGAATCATTAAATCCTCCCCATACATCAATTTAATACGAAATCACCAAATTTATTTAACAAGAACCCTAGTTCTTAATTTAAGATCATATCTCCAAATTAAACCTAGATTTGTACATGGAAATTATCATAAATTCATGAATGACGTCCTAGCTACATGAAGAAATTTAATCTCTTATAATTTCAGACCCAAATATGAATCAAATCATCAAGTTTTCATCAAAATTAAATCTCATAAATTAATAGGTTATCAATTACTCTAATCATGAACATAATTATTACTAAATCACGAAAGTAATAAAGACTTGCCTCGAATTAGTCGTCTGATTTCTTGATGTTGTTGGTATGGGTGTGCTCCTCTTGTTCTGATCTACACGATGGCGGTGATGGTTGTGCAAGATGGTGCTAATTAGGCCTTCCCTCTTGGAATGTGTTCTCCCTCACACCCTCTGTGGCCGTTCTTTACTTTTTGTATCTCTCAACCCTAATGGACCTCTCGTGGCTGATAAAATAACTCCCAATTTTTGTCCATTTAATTCCTCCAAAAATCAAAATTACAAAATTACCCCTACGGGGTGACTATTTGTAGGGATGGTAATAGGGAGGGTTTGGGGCGGGTTTCCAAAAATCCTAACCCGTCTCATTTAATAAACGGGGCGGGGCGGGTTAGGATTTTTGAAAATTAACTCCTAACCCACCCCATTTAATAAACGGGGCGGGTTGGGGCTCCTACGGGTTGCGTTAATTTTAAAAATAGTAAAATTAAAAATATTACATTATAGTCTTAGAGGTATACAATAGTTCGTAATCTAATATGTGAGACAGTTCTCCAATTGTCAATTCATATTTTCACTTAAATCTTTTACAAAATTAACATACATATAAAGTTTTTTTTAGTGTGCGAGTGTGCGTGTGTGTGTGTGTGTGTGTGTGTATAATTTAATTATAATTAGCATACATATAAAGGATATTTATGTAAGCATAAGTTAAACGGGGCAGGACGGTTTTATTTAAGCTAACTCCTAACCCGCCCCATTTAATAAACGAGTTTTTTTTTCAAATCCATACCCGCTCCTAATTAATTAATAAGGTTTTAAAACTCTCCCCATTAGGGGCGGGGCGGGGCGGGACTCCTACAGATTGGGTTAAATTGCCATCCCTACCGGTTTGGCCTAAAAACCTCCCAGAGTCTAAGTAAAATACCCGGGTAGTGTTTTCTTACTATTTCAACCCTCCCGAACTCAACATCACACTAGAAATTACCATACGAGTTACATAAAAATAGTTACTTTTATATTCCATTCAATTAGTCCTAACACTACTCACACGCGTGTCCCGACTTAAAATACCAAACTGTCATATATTTCACTCTCGATAATTTATCAGATTCAATAATTCCATATTACTTATTCACTCAGTAATATTCAATAATTCTCGCTAATAAGTATTAACTCTTGTCGCACTAGTTAATAATTATTTTAAATCCGGATCAATTATCAATTAATTCTCGCATATTAATTTAATTAATCACATAATTATTTAGGTTCACAAAAATACGGGGTTTTACATACTTCCCCCTAATAATGGAATTTCATCACAAAATTCAAAAAGTAAGGCATACCATGTACAAATAAATCTGGATATTTCTCACGCATATCTGCCTCTCACTCCCAAGTGGACTCCTCCACATTGTGATGCTGCCACTGAACCCGCACAAGTGGAACTACTTTTGACCTCAGTCTCCTCTCACTGTAATCTAGGATAGCCATTGGCCTATCCTCATAATAACTATCGAGCTATAAATCGATCTCCTCTAGCGCGATGTGAGTGTGGATCAAGTCATCCCGCAGATACCGCCTCAATAACGATATGTGAAGCACATCATGAACACGGTGTAAGTGTTTCGGCAACCCAAGTATGTATGCCACCAACCCAATCCTCTCGATAATGAGAAATGGTCCCATGTACCTCGGAGCCAACTTCCACTTCTTCCCAAACCTCATTACTCCTTTCATAGGAGATGCATGTAGTAATATTTGGTCCCCCATGCTAAACTCTCGAAAGGATCGCTTCGCATCGGCATAGCTCTTCTGTCGATCCTGGGCTACCCGAATGCGACTCTTGATAAGCTCAATCCTAGATGAAGTCTCCTAAATAACATCTAGTCAGAGTAACTTGTTGTCCCCCACCTCTAGCCAACAAGCGGGAAAACGACATGGCCTGCCACACAATGCCTCAAATGGGGCCACGTCGATCGTGAACTGATAGGAGTTATTATAGTCGAACTCCATCAGTGGAAGATACGACTCCCAACCACCTCCAACATCAAGGACACACATGCGTAGCATATCCTCCAACATATGATTGGAACGCTCTGTTTGTCCATCTATCTGTGGGTGATAAGATGAACTCAATCTCAACTCTGTACCCATGGCCTCCTGAAATCTCTCCCAGAAGCGCGACACACAAATCTTGTCTCTATTTGACGGGATATCTAGGGGTACCCCATGTAGCCTAACGATCTCGGTAATGAATAACTGTGCAAGTTGGCCCGTGGTGTAGTCTGTTCGTATCGACAAAAAATAAGCTACCTTGGTCAACCGATCCACTATAACCCACATGGAATCGTGACCCCGCTATGATGTAGGCAACCCAGTAATGAAGTCCATGGAATTACTTTCCCATTTCCACTTAGGTATCTCCAATGGATGAAGTAATCCCGACGGTCTCTGGTGGTCCACCTTTACCATCTGGCAAGTAGAACATTTGGACACGAACTCTGCAATGTCCTTCTTCATCCCACTCCATCAGTAATATTGCCTTATATCCTAGTATAACTTATCACCTCTGGGATGTATCACAAATCTGGATCTGCACGACTGTGTCATAACTGCATGACGTAAGTCTTCTCCCTCCAGGACCACTAATCTTCCATTAAATCTCAAACCCCCATCATAAGTCACGAAATAGGACTCAACATTCCCAACTAGGAGCCATACAATCTTCTCCTGGAAAAAAGTATCCGTTGCTTGTGCCTGTATCACCCTCATAATAATATCGGGTGTGACTGACATAACATACATAAAGGAACGGGCTACCACGTCCTAGTGTCCTAATTCTTTCCACTTTGCTCTCTACACTTCCGCTACGTCACCTACTAGCCTACGTCTTAATGCATCAGCAACCACGTTAACCTTCCCCAGATGGTACTGTATCTTGAACTGATAATCCTTTACAAACTCCAGCCACCTGCGTTGACGCATGTTCAACTCTCGCTGAGTGAACAAGTATTGCAGTGACTTGTGGTCTGTGAACAAGCGTAACTTTCCCCCAATAAGTAATGTCTCCAAATCCGTAATATAAATACGACCGCTGCTAGCTCAAGGTCATGTGTGGGCAATTCTTTTTGTGACACTTAAGCTTGCGGGAGGCAAAAGCTATAGCCTGCTCCTCCTGTTGAAGTACTCCTCCGAGTCCCCATAAAGCGACGTCAGTGTACATAAGATACTCTACTCCCGACTTGGGCAAAGCAAGAACTGGAGCCAAAGTTAACTTATCTTTTAGCTCATCAAAAGATAATTTACAAGAATCATCCCATACATATTGTACTCCCTTGCGAGTCAGATTCGTCAAAGGACCCGCTATCTTTAAAAAGCCTCGGATGAACCTCCTGTACTACCCGGCTAGCCCCAAGAAGCTACGTACCTCTGTTGTTATTGTGGGATGTCCCCACTCCTTCACTGCCAACACTTTGCTCGGGTCAACCAATATCCTCAATCTCGATACAACATGCCCCAAAAAATGTACTTCCCGTAGCCATAATCCGCACTTCTCATACTTAGCATACAACTGATGCTCTCGTAGGGTCTGAAGAACCTGTCTCAAGTGTTTGGCATGCTCCTCCTCAGTGTGTGAATAAATCAGGATGTCATCTATGAAGACGATGGCAAACTAATCTGAGAACTCCTTGAACACTCGGTTCATCAAGTCCATGAATACGGCTGGAGCATTTGTCATCCCTAATGGTATGACTCGGAACTCATAGGATCCATTCCTCATCAAGAAAGAAGTCTTTGACATATCCTGCTCCCTAATCCGTAGCTGATGGTATCCCGGCCTAAAATCTATCTTCGAAAAGAAGGTTGCTCCCCTCAGCTGGTCGAACAGGTCATCGATTTGGGGTAACGAATATTTATTACGTATCGTGACCTTGTTCAACTCCCGATAATCCATGCATAACCTCAGTGAAACATCTCACTTCTTTACAAATAACATCGGGGAGCCCCAAGGTGAGGTGCTCCTACGAATGAAGACCTGTCCTAACAGTTGCTCTATCTGATCCCATAACTCCCTCATCTTCGCAGGAGCCATACGATATGGTGCACGCGCTATCGGCCGAGTGCCCGGCATCAAGTCTATGACAAAATCTACCTCTCGACTAGGGGTAGTCCCAGTATCTCCTCAAATACATCTGAAAACTCATGAATGACTGGAATCAAATCCAGGGGAATCACTATCTCCTTAGAGGTATGCTCCTCTATGTAATACAAGTGGGTGGAAGATCCTCCCTCTGGGAGAGGCATCGCCACCAAAAACATCTCATGTCCTAGAATGTCAAAGATTATACTCCTACCATACTAATCTATCATGGTTCTGCCAATCCATGCCAATAATGACATCATGCTCATGCATATCTAAAACTAGCATGTCTGAAGGTAAAATCAAACTACCAATCTCTATAATTACACCCCGGCATCTAAGAAAATCAAAGACCCATTCCCTAGTGGTGAGTCTATGCATGTCACTGTACTCTCTATCATGACTAATAAACCTAAGGCGCGTGAAAAATGAGTTGCTATAAAATAGTGCGACGCCCCAGTATCAAATAAAAATCGACCCATAGTGCCATGTATAGGAAACATACCCTCAATCGTGGGTGGTGCCTGAGGTGCTGCTGCCTAGTTGACGCTATAGACACGTCCATACTATAATTTCCCCTGCTAAACTGGGGTTACAAGTAAGGATGGGACTGGCACTGGAGCTGGTAGGGCGACGGGAAAGATGGGTCTCTAGGGATCCTGGTAGGCACCCTGCTACCAAAGGACCCTGTCCCTATCGGGGCAATCCTGTTTCTTATGGCCAGTCTTGCCATACGTATTTGTCGATGAAATTTCCTCCCCTTTGTCCCTGATAACCTCAACCCTGCTGGTTGTTAGCACCCCTACCTTTGCCTTAATGTCCCTGCTGCTGACCTTGGTGGCCCTGTTTGAAGCCCCCATGACCATTCCTGAAACCTTCTAAATGAAACCTCTTAGTAAAATCCCCCTGCTGGGAACCCTGCCTCTGACTCTGATTAGCAAGTGCCCCACTATCACTACCTCCCCCTGTCTTGACCATCTGGATAGGATCTCCTCCCTATTTTCTTACCTTAGCATGGAAGCGGTTGTCTGACAATATAACAATGCTGCATTTAGGACATCTGTGTAGGAATGTAGGGAAAGGTTACCCAGAAGATGCTGTCGGATCCTCCAAGTCAAACCATCCATAAACATCTGGATTCATTTCTCCTTAGTAGGCACCTCGTCAGGTACCATATTAGTCAATAGCGTGAACTCCTCCACATATTCCGCAACTGTCTTCCCTTCCTGGGTGAGGTCTTAAAGTTTTCCCCTCATCTCAGTTTTGACGGAAGAAGGAAAGTACTTGCGGTCGAACCGCAGCCATAAATCGGCAATCGACATCAAAGCCCGCTCCTATGAAGTATTAGTGGACTCCCACCACTGTAAGGCTGCCCATGTTAGCTTAAAGGTAGCCAATACTTGCCTTTGTACCTTGGTGCACTCATACATACGAAGGTGTCTCTGTATATCCTTCTTCCACTGACTCACCAACACTACATCTGAACTTTCTGAGAACTCCGGAGGATACGCCTTCTGAAAGGCATCCCTGACTCTGTCCCATACAATAGGGAAAATAGGAACAGGTGCTGGCGCCACTACTGGTGCCTGTTGTTCCACTGCTAGTGCTACATTTACTACTTGTGCAATGATGGCAGCAACTTCTATAACATTCATCATGCCCTGAGCTGGAGCTGGTTGTGGCTTTGGATGGGCATTCCTGTCCTTTGGTGCACGTCGAGGAGGCATTTGAGAGGAGAAAGAAGTTTATTAGTCCACAGTTATCGTAATATCTCAAATAGCTGAAGACGTGATCGCATAAACAAGAATACAACAGTCCTAAAGATAAGTCCCTACATCAAAGGACGCTAAGCTAAAAGCATCGTAAGCCGCACAGATCCTAAAGGACTCTAGAACCTGATGCTCTGATTCCACCTGTGACACCCCGCCCAATTAAATATCAGGTGATCAGTCCTTTATAAATCTTAAAATAGAATATCTAGTTGGTTCATTTTCATCATCACTGTCGAAAACATTAACTTTAACAATCACCTAATATACATCAAGCTGGTGCCAAAATACTTTTTCCTTTTTAAATTATAACCAAAATATTTTATTTAATAAGTCCAAGAATTTAAATATAAACCATTCACCAATCAACAAAGATAAATAATGAATCTGAATCACTTACTGAAATAAATACGACTGGATTTAAACAATCCAGTTCAAAACCTTAAGCCAAAGAATCACAGTAAACTAAATCCAACTAGAATGAATAGAAAGTAAACTAAATAAAATATTTGACAAAATGTCCAAGGAATGGGCGACACATGCCCTAAATAAAAATTCTAGATAAACTGAGAGGAAAGATATAAGCGTCTAATGCAAAGACCTACAACTTCCATAGCAGCTGCAGCACACCAAGCGACCTAAGTCTCTAAATCTGGTGACCCTGTAGCTGAGCACCTGAAATTATACATATATATAGAGCAAGAGAGAAAAGAGATGCAAGAGACGGGTCAGAAATCGATGTGTGAAAATGTTTTGCAAGTATTTAAAACTGCTTTAAAGCAAGTATCATGTGCATGTTAGATTCGTGCTCTCACTTGAAGATCTTACCTCTCTTCTATTGTGCACTCCTAGCGCATATTTTATTTAGTACTAGTAACTCTACCCAAGCTATCTAGTTCAAGTCACTTAACACTCTTTACATCTAACAATAGTGTTACCGTATTTCCCATACAATACTCCATAAGTAGCCTGTCACATATTATTACCTATCACGTTTACTATATGACTATTTAACTCTTTATCACTTTAAGATTAAATTAATTTGTCTTCATTGCCAAAACTACTAGTTTCTCTTAGTAGAATATCTCATAATTATGCACACACACACACACACACACACACACACACACACACATATATATATATATATATATATATATATATAAGTCCTGCACACCCGATTTAAATCCCATTTGTGCTATTAATATAATAATAATGTACCCTTCGGTTATCACCCATTAGTGCGCTAAATAAAAATATTACACCCCGGGTTATCACCCTTTAGTGTATTAACCACATTAACCTTGCACCCCCGGGTTATCACCCATTAGTGTATTTAAAAAAATATCAATTAATACGCATACACACATCCTATTAAAGTTTATAGGTATTCTCCTAACCTATCTCTATACTTACTATACATATTTTATTCTCTTTATTTTGTATTTTATAGTATTACTAAATTACCACAACTCTTTAGTAATTTCCGAAGTAACTCTTCTTTCCGGATTAATTGAAGTATAAAACTCACATACTTTCTCGTAGACCTGCCTTGTTTCAAATCTGTTAACTAACAATTTCTCTCACTCGAATAAACTGGAAAATTCCAAAACAGCCCCTAAGAAGTTTCCCAGAAGTTCACCTTATCGCTCGAACCAGATGGCAATGTCGTTTGAACGACTACCACGTGTCAATCGAGCGACTTCGCGCGAGATGCCTATCTCACTTGAACGATCTTTACGCGACATCGCGCGAGACCTACTATTTCGTCTTCTTCCTAGAATTTCAGCATTTTGCCACCATTTTTAACCCTAAAACCTCTACTGTTCATTCCCAAACACTCAAACAGCAAACCCAATCGATGTTCTAACATATTTAGATGATTTCTAACAACCAAGAATCATTAAATCCTCCCCATAAATCAATTTAATACGAAATCCTCAAATTTATTTAACAAGAACCCTAGTTCTTAATTTAAGATCATATCTCCAAATTAAACCCAGATTTGTACATGGAAATTATCATAAATTCGTGGATGACATGCTATGTACATGAAGGAATTTAATCTCTTACAATTTCAGACCTAAATCTTCAAATTTTCATCAAAATTAAATCTCATAAATTAATGGGTTATCAACTACTCTAATCATGAACAAAATTATTACTAAATCACACAAGTACAAAACGCTTGCCTCGAATTAGTCGTCTTATTTCTTGATGTTGTTGGTATGGGTGTGTTCTTCTTGTTCCGATCTACACGATGGTGGTGATGGTTGTGCAAGATGGTGCTAATTAGGCCTTCCCTCTTTGAATTTGTTCTCCCTCCCACCCTCTGTGGCTGTTCTTTACTTTTTGTATCTCTTAACCCTAATGGACCTCTCATGGCAGATAAAATAACTCCCAATCTTCGTCCATTTAATTTCTCCAAAAATCAAAATTACAAAATTACCCCTACGGGGTGACTATTTGGCCTAAAAACCTCCCGAAGTCTGAATAAAATACCTGGGTAGTGTTTTCTGACTATTTTGACCCTCTCGGACTCAACGGCGCACTATAAATTACCATACGAGTTACATAAAAATATTTTACTTTTATATTCCAGTCAATTTGTCCTGACACGACGCACACGCTTGTCCCGATTTAAAATACCAAACTGATGTATATTTCACTCTCGATAATTTATCAGATTCAGTAATTCCATCTTACTTATTCACTTCGTAATATTCAATAATTCTCGCTAATAAGTATTAACTCTTGTCCCGCTAGTTAATAATTATTTTAAATCTGGATTGATTACCAATTAATTATCGTATATTAATTTAATTAATCCCACAATAATAATTAATCATATAATTATTTAGGTTCTAAAAAATACGGGGTGTTACAAAATTTTACTTGGAATGTATTGATCCTATATGTTTTTGAATAAGAAAGAAAATGATCTAGGATGTTGAATGATTTTGAAAGATGATTTGAAATTGAATTTACCATCAATAGATGTCATCTATATTTTCTTTCCTTTAATCTCTGTTATATAATGGTCTATTTCATGAATACGAGATTTGAAACTGTTGAAAGATATAGAGCCATTTTTTCTTAGGATTATTTTTATATTCGCTTCCCATGAACTCAACCCAGATAATGTCACCTACTATGTAATTCCAGCACACTCTCCATCTACAAGAAGTAGTTATGTCTTGTATACTTCTCAAGCCCAAGCCTTCATCTTCTACCTTAAAAAAGAGGGTCTTCCATTTACACCAACGATATTTTTACTAAACATTTTTTTTTATTGATGAGTTTAGGGGGTTTGAGAGCTGCTAGAGTATAAAGAGACATATTTTTAAAAATAAATTTGATTGGAACTATTATACCTACTTGAGATAAAAATTTAGCTTTCCACCCTTTAATTTTAGATCTAATAGATGTAATCACACTTTCAAAGTATATGGCCTTCTTCCTTCCTTTAAATAAGGGGCATCCCAGATACTTAATAAGAGCAGTAACTTTATCAAGACTTGTTGCTTCTTGAATAATGTTGGTTCTCTGGGCAGTAGACATTGATTGAGTAATAAATTTACTTTTGGCTTTGTTGATGAGCTAGCTTGAGGCTTCTTCATAATCAGTGAGTAATTTTATGAAATATTTAAGGTTTATCCTAGTTCCTTGAGCAAAGATGATAATATCTTCTGCAAACGCTAAATGACTTATTAAAGTATAATTTCTATGGTTAGAAAAATGGCCAATTTTTCTAGATTGTGGAGATAGAATCATAAAAAAAAGTTACACATAGTGTATCTACATAGGATATTCAAGATCTTATACCTTTGAGGTTCCTTCTAGCTTGAACCGTAGAGATTTGATCGCTTTCATGTTACACCGACCCATGTCATAAATTTAACAGTGTGTCAGCCACAAAAATGAAATGATTTTTTCAAAAATCATAAAAGCCTCAAAAAAGATCTTTAGCAAGTTTTTATGTCTTTCTACCTCTGAAACCCGTAGAAAATTTTTCTTCCCCATTCGATCATCAGTTGTCAAGTTATGGCACTAATAAGTAGATATCATGATGTATCGCGCATCTGTCTGGGTAGTTGAAATTTCGTAAAGATGTGTGAGGCAGGGGGATCAAACGATCTCTAAATGACTTGCAATTTCTTTTGACTCTTCCTCTATATGTCAAAAACCCATGGTTCTACTTTTAGAATTTTTAGACTCTCCGATTGTTCGTAACAGATTTTACAATTTAAGAGCTTTGAAAGAGACCTCGAGATCTTTCATGCTATTCCTTTAAGCCAATACATGTCATTGTTGTGTGGGAACCAATGATCACGACCCTACCACTCCTTTTTAGGTGTTTTTCTTGATTTATATTGATCCCTCACTTATTAGGAGACAAGGGGTTGGTTATATAGGCAAGCACGGGGACCCCCAGGAGAAATAGAAGACTAGCTTCCTATAAAATTTAGGAATTCTAATTAAACTCTATAATTAATTCCATAACTCTATAAATTATTATTCATTCCACTAAAGAATAATAATTGCACTCTAGTCTACTATCTCGAAATTATAATTTCTAGCTCCACGTTACTGAATATTTAATAATCTCCCCACGTTAAGATTACATATACCCGCCAATTAAATTAAATTACTGACAATTATATTTAATCGAGCTATTAGAAATTTCTTGAGACTGTTCACTTAACTTATTTGATATGTCGGATAATTAAATCCATCGGCCCGGTTTGACATAATCAAAACTTATAAGCTATATCAAGAGGTATCATCAATCTCTTTACTGAGACGTGGATTCCATTCATAATTAACTTTCACCATACAATAATTGACATTACCCAATCTTCCAAGCTTATTGATCCATATATGAATCTCACCCAATAGGTCAAAGTAATGAATAATTGGTGCACATGTCCATCAATTATTTTTGGATTAAGAGCTTAAACACTCATAACAACCATGAAATGTTCATTATCTTATATAGTCAGTATAAAGACAATTATCTCTAATTGGTCCCGTTCAATACACACAAAGTGTACTAGCACAATAAGTCGAAGCTATACCATTTTCCGTAATCAAGATAGACCACTAAAATAATGTGCTATAATCCTACTGATGGTGTGTCCATCCCCATCTAATATTGTGAACCATACTTATATTCTACAAGGACCGATGACCTGATCTTCCATGTGTAAGTCGAACTCTACATACCAAATCATCTACTGTGTAGAATAAAAGACACATATGCATAAATATATAAAATAATATGATACAAACATTACTTGTGAAGATTCTCATTAAATAGACATACTAAAATTCACTAGTGAACCATGAATTTTAGTATACAACCCCAAAAATCTCCCACTTGTATTCAAAGACATGGAGTTATGCATCTATCAACCAAACCTCACAGCTAAAGTAAAAGGCTTACCAATTTTCAACCAATGCAATCACAACCACTAGAAACTCCCTTATGTATAATTTCTTATACAAGGGGTACTATATACTTTCTGAAATCTTAAATCTCACTGAATGCATGAGTTAGTAACCTATAAGTTACTTATCCGTTTACTTGGAAGCCAAATATATATTCATTAATCCTTTTCAGGTACTTGAATATTTATTCTACCAAAAACAACGTTCTATTCTCAAGTAATACAAATTTCCAAATCTGAAAGACCGAATTTCTTTCTTAGAATATTGCATAATGAAGCCTCAAAAGAACAATATCAATATGATAACTTAGATAAGTAAAAACACATTTTTTAGTGATCAAATGTTAATTTGATCCCAAAATGTAATAAAATTTTCTATTTTTTTCATATTGAACTTATTGGACTACCAGAGTCTAACTATATGACATATTCCTACATCGCGTACGACGATAAATACATCTATACATCTAGTAGCTAAAAACACCACCATGCTTCCATGACTCCTTTTGTATACATTGAACGTATCTAACCATTTATCAAAATCATGAATTCGATTACTTCTCATACTTCATTCACTTACAACTGATGAGTTTGGCCCCATCCTGATGAATCTATATGGTACTAGATATCATAACTTTTCTAAGAATGTTATGCATCCTTGTGAAGGAATACCTTATTATAGCTACAGGGTTTGTTATCTTCTTCTCCAGGGGTCACGATGGGCAACAATCCTAAGAATAAAAAATGCTCCCACTATGATAAAGTCATCCCTTTACGGGTGTACAAATCATGATACGATTATATGGTTTTTCCATTATGAGAATTGATAGTCCTCCCACTACGTTAAGGTAGAAAAATGTCATACTCATTTCTTTGTGATGTTTTCACCCATGCTGGTGGTATGACAGAAACTCTCATAAGCCTATTAAAACTTCTTTGTTCCAAATAATACTTTTGGGAATGTGATCTAGAATATATATTTAAACATTCATCCCAATTCCAACTTGTCAGGTTTTTTCTCAACACAAGTGTTGCACGACCCATTTTATAAATACTGAAATTGAGTTGAAAATGATCCATTATTTTTAATGGGAGTAAAGAAAACTGACTTGGAAAACAATCTTACATATGCATATCTATATCCTATAAATAACCATCATGAATTTTATCATGTGTGAAAGAAACCAAATTCTTCTTTCTATGACACACCGTTACTGAAAGTAATTTGTGGCATAATCTTCATGGATATAATTCGAACTAATTATCTGTAATTCTAAAATTCTTGAATAGGTAGTTCTAGAATTACATCAATCATAATAAACCAATTCTAATATTTCTGTAGCTATAATACCTCCTGATCATTTTTTATCTAAACCATATTCATTAACTAGAAGTGCATCCACTTGCGATGAATGTAAGAATCAACCTTCCACCAGTTTAGAATTCATTTAGACAAAATTACCTGAGTATTTGGACCTATAGATATATTATGGTTTGTAGAGAATAATCTTATCCATTTATTGATAAATCATGAATATTATTCAAAAACTACAGTGTACAAAATATGAGATTTATTTTATAATGATTATCCACTTTAGTACTAAAGATGAATATATAGTTTATTACCATTAACAACACACATGTGTTATTAAAATAAAATAATTATCCTTTCATAAAAGAGTAGAAGCTGAACTAAAGTTCCTTCTATTCTTACATACTTATAAGCAACCATTTAAAATTAATCTCTTATTATCAAAACTGAGACTCGCGTCTCCCATTGTAATTATAAATTCCTAATAGTAGACAAATTCACCTATCACTAGTTGATTGGTTTCTTGGAACCAATGATTAATGGATCATGTTTCTACAATCCAGGTTACCGTAGAACATACCATTAAACATTATTCAACTTTTTTCCAAATAAAATATATCTACTTTGTTCTTTTAAATAAGACAAGATTATTAACTCTTACTAGTATTCTGACTGCTCTTACTGAATTCACTTGCGATTACGTAATTTGCTAACTGTCTTTAAAACCTAGTCACTGCCTGAATTCCTACTTAATATTTTCTGATTTAACTTTAACTTCTATCAACCTTTTGGCTAAGAAGTGAAGTTATTTTAGTAACTCGAATACTTGTATGGTATCATGATAAAGACTTTTATTGAGGAGGATATCGACATGGGTTTTCCCGTCTATTTCACCTCTTCAGATTTCTAGTTTCTTCAGATGAGAAATCACCATTAAAACATAATCTTATAACTAAGGTTATATCAATCATACTAATATTCCTTTAAAGCTATTCATAGCAACTTGCCTAACTATATGCCATAATTATCAAACATTAGATGTGAGATAATCATCGTATTATAGGCACGATTAATATTAATGTCACAATATATCTAACTTAATAAACAAGTTATATTGTCTCATACCATTAATCTTTTCCACTTATATTCCATATTTCCTTATAGAATTCTTATAATGTGACTATTCAAGACAACACTAAGAAAATACACATATGCATTACTTTATCGTCAATACTATGTCCGATTTAAATTCAGTCTTTTTAATTATTACTAGAAGGTATATAAAACTGAGCATGAAATACGTGAATATTGGAGTTACCATTCAAAACTAGACAATCACATAATAAAGACATATTATGACAAGCAATTGACTTTGAATTCAATTTAAATTTGGTTCCCTCTACCATTTTAAAAGAATTCGTCAGCATCCCAATTACTATTTGAATAACATTCCTCTTTGGAGAACCTACTATACATAATCACATTAGGCATGCCAATTCCTTTAATTCTACCATCTAAGCAAAGACTATGCCAAATAAAATTAATAACTGACACTTCGGTCCCAAAAAAATAATAGCATTCCTCTTTGGAGAACCTACTATAATTTTGTGTCTAAGTTTATACCATCAACTAATTTTAGACTATCCTATATCACACAGACTCTACCTTTGGGGGCCGCCTATATGAATATGAGCCTAAAATTACCTCTTAGAAAATTTGCACTGGTTACCACAATAATTAGTATTCCTCTTTGGAGGACATACTCGTTATTGAAAATCTACAAACCGTTGGTGGAGACCGTGAGATTTGTTTGTGACCAAATCCCTCTCCCACTTAGTAAATTAATTTTTTTGTGAGGGTTATGAAAAGAGAACTTTAATTTAAACATTTAAAAAAAAATACAAGGTAACTGACACAAGGCAAAATTTACGATTGCCTAAATTTTTGCGCGTCCAAAATAAGTGTAATAAATATAAATTCTAAATTCCCTTATATTCACAAAAAAATTCGAAAATTTAATTTATATTTTCTAATTACACATTTTAAGACCCATAATTTAAAAAAAATAAACATATAACCATGGAGACTGTTCAATTTTAAATTGGCCAATTAAAATAATGGGATTTTCCAATTTATTTATTCAAATTAAAATATCTAATTTCCTTATTTTAATTATCCAAAAATAATAAAATTATTTTAAATTAAATTAGTTTTGGAAATTAAATTTAATTTGAGTAATAAATAAAACCCATTAAATTTAATGAATTTAAAATGAACCACCAAAAAGTTTATTTTCTAAGAAAATAATGATCTAAGGTTGGGTCGGTATTCCTTGTTGTCCATAATTCTATGGGTCGTTAACACATATTAATAACCCAACAATTAAAACATGAATAATATAGGCATAAATCAACATGAATAAAAAAAATTGAGATAAATAAGGATTCCCGACTATTATGGTCAACACGCAATTATTTTGAGAACTCAACAGTCATCCTTGATCTCCAAGAGTTTTGAACCCAAGAGTCATCCTTGAACTCAACAACCATCCTTTAACCCAAGAGTCATGAACCTAAGAGTCATCCTTGAACTCAATAGTCATCCTTCAACCCAAGAGTCATGAACCCAAGAGTCATCCTTGAACTCAACAGTCATCCTTGAACCCCAAGAGTCTTGAACCCAAGAGTCTTCTTTGAATTCAAGAGTCACGATCAAAATAGTAAAAAATTATAGATGGCCTATGCCTCCATTAAGGAGTTCACATTCTACATCAATATTACATTAATCCAGAATAAAAAAAAAACACGAATAAACCGTTGTGGGATCCAATCACATAAAATAAAAACATAAATATGTGACCATAATAGTGGGATTAGATCACTGCAAAATAAAAGTTAGCACATATCTAAATTCTACCTAATATTCATGCACATATTCGATTATTTTATTTCATTTTATTGGATAATATGGTTGAATTCAACTTATACGCGGTATCAACATGGCTTTGATACCAATTGTTGGAGCGAAAGTCCAATAGTCTATTAAAAATGCGTATAGATCGAATCATTAAAAAAGTTACACATGGTGTATGTACAAAGGATATTCAAGATCTCATACCTTTGCGGTTCCTTCTGGCTTCAACTGTAGAGATTTGATCTCTATCATGTCACATGAACCCGTGTCGCAAATTTAACGATATGTCAGCCACAAAAACAAAATGATTTTTTTAAAAAATCATAACAGCCTCAAAAAAAGATCTTTTGTAATTTTTATGTCATTCGACCTCTGGAACCCGTAGAAAATATTTCAGCACCATCTGATCAACGGTTGTCAAGTTATGGCGCTAACAAATAGATACCACGACGTGTCGCGCATCTGTCTGGATAGATGAAATTTCGTAAAGGTGTATGAGGCAGGGGGATCAAACGATCTCTTAGTAACTTAAAATTTCTTGTGCCTCTTCCTCTATATGTCAGGAACCCATGATTCTACTTTCATAATTTTTGAACTCTCTGATTGCCCGTAACAAATTTTACAATATAAGAGCTTTGAAAAAGACCTCGAGATCTTCCATGTTATTCCTTTAAGCCAATACGTATCATTGGTGTGTGGGCATCAATGATCACAACCCTACTACTACTTTTTAGGTATTTTTCATGATCTGTATTGATCCCTCACTTATTAGTAGACAAGGGTTGCTTATTTAGGCTAGCGTGGGGACCTCCGGGAAAAATATAACACTAGCGTCCTATAGAATTTAGGAATTCTAATTAAAGTCTATAATTAATTCCATAATTCTATAAATTATTATTCATTCCACTAAAGAATAATAATTTCACTCTAGTTTACTATCTCAAAATTATAATTTCGAGCTCCACGTTATTAAATGTTTAATAATCTCCCCATGTTAAGATTACAGATACCCGTCGATTAAATTAAATTACTGACAATTATATTTAATCGACCTCTTAGAAATTCCTTAAGACCGTTCGCTTAACTTATTTGATATGTCGGATACTTAAATCCACCAGTCGGGTTTGAAATAATCAAAACTTATAAACTACATCAAGAGGGTATCATCAATCTCTTAACTGAGACGTGGATTCCATTCATAATTAACTTTCACCATACACTAATTGACATCACCCAATCTACCAAGCTTATTGATCCATAAATGAATCTCACCCAATAGGCCAAAGTAATAAACAATTGATGCACATGTCCATCAATTATGTTTGGATTAAGATCTTAAGCACTCATAACAACCATGAGATGTTCATTATCCTATATGGTCAGTATAAAGACAATTATCTCTAACTGGTCTCGTTCAATACACACAAAGTGTACTAGCACAATAAGTCGAAACTATACTATTTTCCGTAATCAAGATAGACCTACTAAAATAGTGTTCTATGATCCTACTGATGGTGTGTCCATCCCCATCTAAGATTGTGAACCAGACTTATATTCTACAAGGACCGATGACCTTATCTTCCGTGTGTAAGCCGAACTCTACACACCAAATCATCTACTGTGTAGAATAAAAAAAACACATGCATAAATATATAAAATAATATGATGAAAACATTACTTGTGAAGATTCTCATTAAATAGACATACTAAAATTCAATAGTGAACCATGACTTTTAGTATACAACCCCAACAACCCCTACTAAGGACCCCTTCACTTAAAACAAAAAGGCTTGGGAATAGGGGGTCCCCTTGTCTTAGGCCTTTGGAAGACTCAAAAAATCAAATGGGTTGACCATTAACTAATATAGAAAACAATTAGAGGATATAATTCTCCAAATGTGATCTATGAATCCTTCACTAAATCCAAAATTTTTGAGGACTTTTATGAGAAACCATCATGATACTCTATCATAAGCTTTGGTCATGTATAATTTAATAGCCACAATGTCTCCTAGGTCCCTTATATATATAAGGTGCATTATTTCTTGCCCAAGAAGAATGTTGTCAGGAATGTTCCTCCTTTTGAAAAAAATCTGATTGATTTGGGGAAATTAAAGTAGGCATATGAACTCCCAATATAAAGTTGATACTTTCGGATATGATTTTATTAACAAAGTTACTTATAGGTCTATAATCGTTTCACTGGGTAGCATTTTTTTATTTTGGTAATTAAACATATGTTTATAGCTACCTAGATTTTGGTAATCTCTACCGAGGAAGAAGGCTTGGATAACATCTATAAGCTCACTTTTGATGATGTTCCAACAGTGTACAAAATATTTCCCAATGAAACCATCAGGCCTATTACAATAACTACATTAAGAGAATTAATAGCTTCAAATATCTCATCCTCTTCAGGAATTTTGGTAAGGTCAATATTGATATCATTGGATATTAGATTGGGGATGTACTCTAGCAAATTATTACTACCAACAGTACTTTCTTCAGTTGAAACTTTTTGAAAGTAATTAACAAAAACTTCATTCAGCTTCTCTCTTGACTCCACCCATTCTTCATTATTATTTATTATTTTATGGATCATAAGTTGCCTTTTTGAGTTGTTAACCACTGAATGAAAACAATTGGAATTCAAATCACCTTATTTAATCCATTTAATTCTAGATTTTTTTCTCCAATATTGCTCTTTATATTTAAAGTCCCAATTAATCTTTTCTTTGGTTTCTTCCATAACTGCTCTATGCTCATGAGTAGGATTTTGTTGATATTTGTCTTCTATCATCAACAAGTCATGTTCCATTTTTTCCACCTCTATTTTTAAAAGTATTTTTGTTCCACTCTTTTAGATCTTTCTTAAGAATTTTCAATTTCAAAGAAAATCTGTTGAAAGGGCTACCACTGATATCTTTGTTCCAAGAGGCTTGAACCAAATCCTTAAAATTTTGGTCGCTGTATTATATATTCTGGACTCTGAATGGCTTGATAATTTATTCTTTTATTTGTCAAAAGGAAACTAGTAAAGGAGAGTGGTCAGAATAATTTTTGTTGAGAATTTTCACAAAAGTAGATGGAAAAGATGAAAACCAAATTTGATTTATAAAACCACTATGTAGTCTTTCCCAAATCCCTTTCTCATAATCTCTGTTGTTATACCATGTGAATCTGGTTCCCGTATAGCCCAAGTCTATTAGACCTACTTTACAGATGCAATTATTAAATTCTTCAACACCTATTAAGTCTATTTCTGTACCCCCTATCTTCTCAGTACTGTCTGTAAAAGTGTTGAAATCACCTATAGTGATGTATGGATCATTAAGGCATAGATTTGAATTGTCTTCTCTATTGTTCCATAAATCTATCCTCTGTAATTGTAACACCCCATAATTCTGAGGACTTAGAATTTAATTATTTTCTGGAGAAATAGAACTTAATTAATTTGGAGACTTCAAATTTATGAATTGGAGAATTTATTTAAGTCGGAGGAATTATTTAAATTGGTGAATTGACATTTAAATAATTCGGAGCATCTTTGGATTTTGCATGTGTCGCATTTTGGGGTTTAAATTCGAGAATGTTATAAAGTATCTCAGATGTCAATTCTGAGTACACGGTTGAGTCCGGATAGGTCGAGATTGTCAGAAACATGTACTCGGGGGTGGTAAATGGGTCACGGGGTATTTTTATGCATGACCGGGTTCACACGGAAGTATTTAAGCTATTTCAATTAGGCCCACAAGAGGAAAAACGGGATTGAAATTTTATAACCTAAAAGTGAGAGTTGGCGGCAGCTATAAATCATCTTAGAATACCTAAATATGTAGAGGGAGAAAAGGGATAATTTGAGGAGCTTTGGGGGAGCTAATTTGGAGGAAGATTTGGGTGCTTGTGTTAAACCTATCATCATCATCAAAGGATTTAGACTCTACGAATTTATAAGGCTAGTGGTTAAATTGCTTCAATTTAAATTGGTGATATTCAATTCATATCACAGTAGGATATTTTTGTCCAATTATTTTTGTTCAGATATTTTTATTGAGTGACGCCATGATAATAGATTAATTAATGGGGGATTAATTAATTAAATCTTATAGCTGGAATAATTTATTATAGGATGATATAATAAATTGTTAAATATTATTTAATTAGGAGCATTCTCTTTATGATGGAATTTTGAGGAGTACGTTCTAAGAGATGAAAATTCGGGTCAGGTGAGCGAGTCCAAGTACACTGGTTGTGTGACACCAGGGAGATATTAAATTAATTAATGAGTATATTAATTAAAATAGAGTCGGACCATAGACTCGGGGAGATAATAAGTTAATTAATGGGCATATTAATTAAATTAGAGTCGGACCATAGATTCGAGGATATATTAAGTTAATCAATGGGTATATTGATTAAATTAGAGTCTGACCATAGACTCGGGGAGATATTATATTAATTAATGGGTAAATTAATTAAATCAGAGTCGGAATATAGACTCGAGAATATGTTGGCTAGTCTTACGAACTTTGTACACGGTAAAGCTGGGATTAAAATATATATATATATATATATATATATATATATATATACACATATATACACACGATAGTGTGATAGTATATATATATTGTGTGCTCATAAATACTGGTGGCTAGGTATTTATTTATAATTATATGCTCTAGTGATATTGGGGGAGGTTGCGCGATGTGGGTGAATCCCCTAGCTTGAGGAGCAGGGCGAGTATAGCGTCCAAATAGAGGTGGACGTCGAGATGATTATCTTCACACTCGGGGGAATATGATCGCCTCCAATACTTTTATATTTCTATGTTCTGATTCAGCGGTGGATAGTTGTCTCAGAAATCCAGGTGGGACTGAGTAGACCTGGGATGATAGCACTTTAGAGAATGCATCCGATGAGGTATTACTCAGAAGGATGTTTTCAATTATATTCAACATATGTGTGATTATGGAATATAGTTTTACGTATATAATGGAATAGATAATTATACACAGGTAATCTAATACATGAAGATAATTTGTATTACTTATATAACTAGTGAATGTTATATGGCTTATAAGAGAGGTTTTATTTATATTCAACATATGTATAATTGTGGAATACTATTCTACGTATATAATGGAGTAGGATAATTACACATGGGTAACTAAATACATGGAGAGAATTTGTATTACTTATATAACTAGTGAATGTTAATTGGATTTTAAGAAAATGATTAATTAGGTTAATGCGATAAATAACTTACGAAGTAAAGATACAAATTACTCGGGTTAGAGTAGAGTTCAAGGAGTTTCATGACAAGGCTAGTTAGATGGAGTAGTGTAACTAGGAGGGTTACGAAGAAAGCGTTTGGTGTGCACTTTAGAGGAGGGGTGAGATGTATCTCAAAAGAGTGCGACACTAACTTAAATATGAAGAGCATTAATACATTTTAATTGTTGGATTTTAATTCACTTGCAAAATATTTTTAAAAGGACTTTGGGTTCTCACCCATACTTGCAAAATATTTTCAAAACCTTTTTGGTATCCATCCAAATGCCAAACTTGAAGATCTATTCCAGGGATGCGTAGCTGCAATATGTGTGGATGTTGCACGATTTGGAAATAGACGCTTCAGTCATTTCATTCCTAGAGTAGGATGCAGCTTGGTATTTCTTTCGAGCATGTTGCCCTAGCTATTTCATTTCAGTCGAACTTTGTACTGGTTACTATTCTTTGTTGGACTATATTAGTGGATGTTGGTTTTCTACTGATGGTTTATTCGGTCGGCTATTTATTGATTTATGAAGTATTGCTTTAGATTCATGGTTTTTCTTAATGGTTCATGTTGATATTTATATGGTTGCTATTGTTAAATAAAAAGATTAAAATTTTGACATCAGCTTTTGAATACTAGGTGGTTAGTAAGTTTTAAAAAGTTTTCGACAATGATGCTAAGAATGAACCATATGAGATTCCTGTTTTAATTTGATATAGGACTGATCATCCAGTATTTTATTGGGCGGGGTATCACAGTAATCTAAAACACTTGGCATATATTAAGTTGATGAATATTTTGGAGGGGATTATAGGATGGGACATCTCTATAAGAACATCTTGTTCACTATCTGTTATGGTATTACAATTGGCATCATATCTACAAAGCCATCAAATTTTAGTGTGGACATTAGCACCAGATTAACTCTTACAATTGGCATCAAATTTTGTTACAAATGATTTTTTTTATTTTTTGTAACTTGGAATCCAAACTCTTAGAGAATATGATTAATTCCTTTAAATGGGGAATTTCTCCAAATGAGTTGGCTTCACTGTCTAATTGAGAAAGATAGTCATAGTAAGATTTTTTTTTCTTTTAATTAGAAGTTCAGTGGCATCGTGGGATAAGTTTAAGACTTCTATAATTCTTGTGTCCTCATAGTCTATTTCGACTCTTTTGATTTTGTCTATATGGTCTTACAGAACTTCTTTTAAAATTCCACTTTTTACCATTTTTCTATTGGGGCTTGTCATAGATTTATGATGCCTATGATCTTCAATAGTTCTTGATTCTTGAATTTTCAATTGAGTTTCTTGAGAGCTTATAACTGGATTTGATGTTATTTTGTTGATTTGTGGGGAATCTTGATCTTTATCTGATTTATGTAACATCTCTTCATGATCTACAATCTCTTTATTGATACCTTCATTGCTTTCTTGATATCTTTGGATAATTTGACAATCTTTTGTGGTATTTTTTGGTTTCTCAATTATCTTGGTTGTTGTTATATTTTTTTTTTCTGATCCTTATTGCTGAGAAGACATTTTTCTTCCTTGTTCCCAAGTTTGAAACATTTACCACAATAATATGGTATTTGCTCATAATCTATCACTTGCCAAAATTCATAATCTTCACACCCTAACCATACTCAGTCAGGTCTTTCTTGCAGTAAGTCTAATTCCACACATACCCTTGCTACACTTGGTATATTAGTGGAAACTTTTGAGGAATCTAGTTCTAGAGGTTTACCAACCACTTGGGCAATCTAATAAAGATATTCTTTTTGTAAATAAGTGAATTGGGAGTCCTGGTAATGAAATCCATACTCGCACTATAGAGCTTTCTTTGCCTAGTCAAAATTATGGGGACCACTTAAAGGTTCTCATAGGGAATTTTCGTATAAACCATTGGTCCTTCATCTATAATCAAACGAAGTATTCTTTATAGAAAAGTATTATCAAAATGTGTTTCTAATCAAGAAGACCAATATTGTATGTTGCCTTTAAACTAAATGTTTTAAATTATTTCCTGATAACATCAATGCTAGGTTTGCCATGGCATAATTTTCCTACCATGGATAGTTTGAATGGGTATACAAGTTTCTTGATGTCATTCATAGTGAATAAAATTGCTCGTTCTCCTCTAAACTTTGATGGAGTCTTGAGTGGAATTCTTGATGGGCAAGAAGATGACATAAGGACACTAACAAATGATTTATAACAAACTGTTTCATATGGATTAGGATTAAGAGGTTTAGGTTCAGTTTGCATGGTGTTTGACGTGAGTTTTTGAATGCAAACCCTAATGAGGGTTAGAGTTTGCTAGAGAGGGAGGAAGAAGGTTAGTGAGATAATTTTCAGCCATAATAACAACTAAATTCAAGCAACCTTAGACTTCTGAGAAAGCTTAAGGAGAACTTTGAAGAAGAAGAAAATTAATCAGAAAGTAGAGATCAACCGTTTTATAATGTAAGCACATAACTCAGAATAATTGCAAGAGTCCTAAAGACACAATGTAAGAAATATAAAAGATCCTAATCACTCATTAAGACACCCCAACAAGTAGAGAAATATGGAATATGAGAGTACGTTCTCTCAACAGTAGTTGCCCAAATTAAATTAATTAACAAGTTAAAACATTATTTTTCTTATTTTTAAAGGGGAAAATATAATCTAATAGTTTTTAGAAAATAAGTATTGTCAAGATTAAAGTCACTATTTTTATCTTCTTAATTAAGACAAATCATTCTAAAGATGTGAAAAAGTAAAACAGTTACACAACAACAAATATATGACAAAAAGACCTAGTAAAATAAAAACCTCGGGTTGATTTAAAAGAATGTACTAAGGTAAAGACTTACAAGGAAGAATTGTGGCTCACACTCATTTATGCAAAAATTCATCTAACACTATTTCACATGTTATATTTGACATGGGAAAGTGTCGAACACTACAAAAAAAAGTGACCAGTTTTAGTCCACAATCAATGTCTTTAAACAACTAGAGAACACTACACAAAAGTGACCAGTTTTATTCCACAATTAGTGCCTTTAAACCCAAATAAAACTCAAATCTTCTTTATAGTTGAAGAGAACATTTTCTAATGAAAAATTAACCAAGAGGTTGAATATTTTTTGCGAAAGTACTTAGAAATTAAACATTCATCAAGCGTTTTTCCAAACTCAACATAAACATAACCTTACTTGAGAACAAATAAAGTTTTTAAACGATTTGTCCAAGTCTTGATTATTTAAGGAAGAAATCTTCAACAAGGTTTTCTAAAAAATGGAGCAATGATTTTTAATAACACAAAATGAAGAAGAATATTTTTTCTCTCAAAGTTTGTTAAGCCTGGAAGCAAAAACTATTTCTCTTTTTTCTGTTTGAAATGGTGTATTATACACAAGCTATGTAGCCCATTGTGGAACATTGAGGTGGCTTGATATGGTGTGCTATACACCAAGTGGTAAAAGGGGAAATCTTAGTTATAAATTCCGAAACTTGACATATGGTGTCAAACCCCATAAATTTTATATTTAGCGTAATCATTCCTAAATACCTAATTTAAGAGATTCAAGTAATTATTAACATTCTAAGAATATGGACTAATGTAAGAGTGAAAAAGAATATGGATAGTCTTAAATCATATGAATATAGCAATAAATAAAACCTGAATATCCACACACGTATATTATGAGGCTGAAGATGAATAAACTTACAAAATAAATATAGGGATATAACTCCTCTGAAGACAAATAAATTAACTAAATGATTAATATAATCCTTTGTATAAAATCAAATTATACAACGAAATAAATAAAATACTCTAACACCATACAACTTAAATCAAAAGAGTTTTACCCTACATATATCCTCAATTGTGACCCATGTTAAGGAAATAACAACGCGAAGCACAACCTTTGGTCCCCATAACAAAACTTGAAAATGCTTGTCAAAAAATGTGGGTGGATCCTAGTGTAAGAAATATTATTTATAGCCTAAACAAAGATACAAATAGACTATACTAAAACCATTGGTCCCCACAACACTGTTAAACATAACCTTTGATCCCCACAACAGGACTTGATAATGTTTGTTAACGATTGTGGGCCGAGCCTAGTGCAAGAAATATTTTGCAAAACCCAAACAAATATACAAATAGATTATTAGTTTTTTTGTTTTTAGTTATATCTCCTAATATTTGCTAGGCTCACATTCTTTGTGTTTTTAAAATTGTAATAAGTCCCATAACCACCGAAAACTGCCAATAACTACTCTGTAACCACGCCTCTTCTTTTTTGCAGAGAATGGAACTTGTTCCATAGTGGTTAGAATAAGACCAATATCTAAAAAAAAAAAATACATGGGATTGGGTACAAAATTTTTTTTAAAAATAGTACTAAATACTTAAGATCCCATAAATTATACTAAAACCATGTGATCCTCAAAATGCATAAAATATGAGTCTTCAAATACATAACCAATAAACTACAAATAATATCTCAAATTTTCATAAGTAGAAAATAGAACATGTTTAATATATATAAATTCTCGGTCAAATGGTAACATACAATGTTAAATATATTTACTAATACTAAGTACCTTCAACTAGAAGGAATTATATTAGGACTACCATAACCTATCTCATACTCAAACATTAATCTCCAAACATCTACTAATCTATAGATAATTAATAAGATCCATCCTAGACTTAAGCGCCATAGCACCATATCATCTCCAAACCAGTTCTAGACTCCATGTGTGGGATGTAAAGTCCAAGCAAGTAGCCCATATATACACTTTTGTCTAAAACTAATTAGTCATCGAGGTCCAACATGTACTGGATTGCAACCACATACATATAAACTCTTTACCCCAAGATACTACCTTATTCCCATAACTACTTATCTTAAGAGTTACACTAATTATTCGACCCCTTTAAATCCTAGTGAGCCTATAAAACTAACACCGTATCATGGCAATAGTTGCGGTTCCCACACTCTAAAAAAATAATAGGTCTCTCGAACTAACTCTCGCAAATACCACCCCCACTATAGGGTTCGCCCATTCCTGACGTGATACCTCTACTCCATGGATGTATACAATCACTACACCATTTGGGTCGGGTTGTCATGGTTAAGAATCGTGATAAAAATAGGTATCACAGTCAAAACCGAGAAAAGTCTAGGCATGATAATGCTTTGTGTCATGATCCTTAACCATGATAATACCACTTTGTCACGGTCCTTTTTACACTATATCACTCATAAATTGGGGTGACCAAGATTTGTCACGGTTAAGGACCGTGACAAACACAATAATTATCATAATCCTGAATCGTGAAAACTCCTTGGTCTAGTCGTGGTCATTGATCGTGACAAGACCCAACTTATCCGTGCGCACATGCCAAACTAAGGCAGTGCGAACGACCCTTATTTTTTCTAAAGTTTTGTTATGGTTGTTAACTGTGATAAAAAGGAGTTTTCATGGTCAAGGACCGTAAAAAAACTATAGAAAATAAAAATAAAAAAAAACATATATTGTTAGTCAGTATTAGCTACTTCCCAATAATAACCCTGTTTAAAAAAAGTATTTTTTGTACGAAAGTGAAAAAAACATATATTGTTCGCCAGTATTAGCTACTTCCCAACAGTAAACCTATTTTAAAAAAAGTCTTGTTTTTGTTCAAACCAATATCAACACAATCAATAATATTATACGACATAGCAAAGAAATCAAACCAAAATTCACCAATTTCATATATAAAACCAAATTAATATTTCAAGTTAATTACATAAATACATCACAAGTTTAACTACATCAACCAAGTTTTATCAAATGTAACATCCTATAAAAACTTAATAAGGTTGGAGGAGAAAAGTCATCCAAATGATGTACACCCCAAACGTGTCGTCAATATGCTAGACACTGTCTTACTCGTCCAACCACAATACCTCATCTTATTTTCCCACTATAATATAAGTGACATATATCCGAGACTCATAATATTGTACTGGACAATTGTGTACCATGGTACCCGAAGTGATGCTCTTATCCTTCACTTCCTTAGCAATTGAGTAGCCTCCACACGTGTAAACGTTGTATACTCTTTCCCCATCCGATTTCATTGGAGTCAGAATAATTGGGTTGGGGGTAGATTACATGTCGTATGGGAATGATGAGTCGGTCGGATTTGGTGAGGGCGATGAACTAGTGATCCCCTCACCCACCTTCACCTTTCCCTTTCATTTATCCTTCACCCTCTCCTTCCCCTTCATTTTATCACAGACATCACCACCTATTCGAACATGTGGTTCATCATTTATTGGAGACTCTCTGATTTTAAGTCAGTGTTTGATTTGTATGTATCGAACTTGGAGAACAACCCATTATAACTACAAGTATCACCCATTAGCTTGGAATTTCTTATTTGGGAGTTGAAACCTTGAGTAAAGACTCTTATTTTTAGACCAATCACTTGGCTCGGTGCATTCATACTCAGAGATGCTTTGTCAGCATCACTCTGGGTGTTTTGCACCCCCGTAGACTTTTTTGAAATAATATAAAAACATGATATTAATTCTGAAAAGGAATATAATAAACAGTCTAAAATTAATAATATAATTTTAATTTTAACTTATGATGGTCTCTGCGACCCATGGATTAACAGGATCTCCATTCTTCATCTGAAACTTTATATAGGAGTTGATCTTATGTGTCTTTCCCCCCAGACCACTCCCAAACTCATGAAGAAAAATGTGACCAAATTGATGCTTTTACTTACCACTAAAAAACTGTAATTTAAATCAATTTACTTACCATCTTATACACCATCTTTGCGTAAGATGTCCATCTGAAGTAGTGCACGTCCACCTTCTATGATCGGTTAGTCCTTCTAGAGCTATGGGAGGACAACTGTTTCTCGAAGGCCTCACTATCCATAAACCTATGCCAGTTGGCCAAAGTGATTGACTCATTTTTTGGGATGGTGTCCCTACACTGCAGCACGGACTCTCGGTGCTTCCCGAAATAACGGGCACACAGATCTTCTTCCATGTCGTCCATTGCACACCTACACCTGCTAATACATTATCCCACGCTTTCAGGGGAAAGCTGAATTTTTATTGTCCAACAAACATATAATATAAGAAAGTTAGTGAATTAACATTAATAATAATAATAAAATCTAATATGAAAGTCAAATACTTAATATAAATATTGAGATTTTCATACCTTTAAGCCCCCCCAAATGGCTATCTTCAGCTCCACGGGCACAATCCTCCAACCCTCATATCGAGGACTAATTACTAATTTCAATAACTTTAATGCCCTCATTTATAGGCTAGTCTTGTTTTCAACTAGGCTCCCATAGTTTCCGAACTTGATTGGCCTATTTTTAGATGATCCCTCATCACCCTCGCTTTTTTCCTGGCTCTGATAGCTTGATGAAGTCATATTCTTCAAATTAATAGGCATTAATATCATAATATATGACATAAATCAAATGGAAATATTCATGTTCTGGATATAAGAATGTAAATAATACAAAACTATTCCACCCACTTGTTCTCATTAATGATCAAATGGAAATACTCAACCGGGATATTAGAATGAAATGGAATTACTCACACGACTGTTTCAACTTATCAACCAACATTAAGGTTAAGAATAATAAATTAATGTTTGAGATTGTTTCAACTACATATTAAAAATTACATATAATAAATTCTAAATTGGAATCCTCAATATATATTACAACCCAAATAACTTTACTCATGTAAATTATCTAGAAATTATTTCAAGTTTGTGTTGTCATCCAAATTGGATTGATATAGGGTAAGGGCACCCAGGTTATCCACACTATTGTTATATGCTTCGGCTCGTGTAAGATGACTAACCATAGTTTGTTATTAATATACTCCAAGTAAAATACTTTCTTGTCCCTTTTAAGTGAACAAAACATGGCTTATCATTCATATACTACATTCTCTTCATCTTTAACAAGTCTAACATAATCAAAATGTTAGCTGAATCAAATTTATAAGAATTTTCATCCTCGATTTTGACCCAATCATAGTACAACACAACCTCTTTGAATATATATACTATAATTCAAAAATATTTTCAATTACATCATAACAAGTCATTTATGCTTCAATGAGGTTTTTGTCTTTCAAACTCACCCTGAAATACATAAGATCCTTATATGAAATGACATTGTTTTATAACAATGTATTTTTCTCGTAAAACCTTAATGAGAGTACATAACCATTTAGTCGATAGTTCTTATATTCGCGTGCCATGAAATTGGGTCCAGTGGCGAGATTATCAAACCTTGATGTGGCATCACCCATCTTCAACAAATGGAATTATGGATTATATAGTTAATTAGATAAATTTTAAAAGCTTGCAATTATTTAGAATTTAATAAGGGACATTTGATGTAATAATTACCTCCTGATAACACCCACAATATAAATTCACTATTTGAATGTAAAATCGTCCTTCATTTTCTATTGTGCTCGACGCATTATATTTTTTACATTAAATGACAAAATTTATCAAGAAGGTGATCAAGTATATAAGAAAATAACAAGAAGTAAAATTACAACACGAACTTACTCTCTTTATTCGTTGACATCTTCGTGTGTTTCAAACATATAATTAGTCACGTACTCATATTGTAAAGTGGTTAGTTTAACCAGCCAGCCCATGATGTGTCCACCCTCATGAGTGAATTTATTTCCATCATTTACAATGTTAGGGTTGGGCATATATTCCTTAGAAAATACAAATGCCTCCACAATAATGTATTCATCCACTATGGATCCTTAAATGTAACTCGTATTCTTAATATAATCTTTGAAAATTTTCATCAACCTACCAAATGGGTACATCCATCGATATCTTACTAGGCCGCAAATAATAGCCTCATAGCATAAGTGTACCAACAAGTGAATACTTATGTCGAAGAATACTGAAGGAAGTAATTTTCAAACACATGAGTTGCTTCAACTAGAGTTTCATTTACATCCATGATGTGCTTTCAGTTGAATACTTTTGTGCACAAAAGTGTGAAGCAAGGTATAATATTCATAATGGTCCTCCGCAAATCCTTATGCTTAGAGAGACAGTTCTTATATAACAAAGAGACTAATTACATGATCAAATGCCAATCATGAGACTTGCACTTTATTACATCATGTGTCATATAACTCACAATCCTCTACAAATTTGATGGAAAACTTGAGGAAGATTTCAAATTAAGTAGTGTGTTCAAAAGAACAATTCTTTCTTTGTTCGTCAAAGTATATGCCCTAGGGGGGATTATGTTCCTCCTTTTACTGTCTTCTTTCATCCATATTTTCGATTTAATTTTCAACACTTTAAGATTACGTTGTGCCTTTTCTCCATCCTTCAAATAACTTCCACCTAAGAGTGTGCTCACAAGATGTTCGATGATGTTCTTAGCATGCATGGTATCTAAGACATGTCGTATGGGGTTACCCTTCCAATACGAGAAGTTAAATAATATTAACCTCGAACCACGCCTTCCTTTTCACGGTTTCATTCTCAACATAAGTCTTTTTATGCTTGACATTCTTGAATTTAGGATTCTTCCTTGGCACATTAGCTCCACATATAGAGGAGATCCTTTAAATATATAATCCTCAAATCTTTCTCAGAGGTAGCCTATATTCGATCCCACACAACAATAAAATAAAACCTTTGTCAAATTTAAACCTGTGATCGAGAGGCAAGAATATCTTATGAGAATGATAAATTTTTCCACTAACCTTGAGATGTTGAGATCAAGTTTCCTCTCCACAAATGGGACATCCAAAAGAACCGTGAAAATTACAACCTAATAAAGTCCCACAAGCTGGGAAATCATAAATTTTCAAGATCAACATAAATTTTAACATTAACTCTTCCTATTCACTACAGTCACATACTTTCATACCTGCTACCCATAACTCAATCAATTTTTCTACCAACGGTAACAAGTAGACATCAATGTCGTCTTTTTCTTCCTTTGGACCATGTATCAACAAAGACAATACTGAAAATTCTAGTCTTATGCACAAAGAAGGACTAAGATCACTAACCATTGAAGAATGCACTTGCATTCAAATTAAGAAATTCTTTAATTAAATATCAATTTTTCAATTAAATCCTAAAGCATGCATCTAGGTGTGATTGAAAACAATATGATCATGCAAGAACAGTCAATCACAAACAAAACACACAAATGAGGGAAAATCCCTCAAAGGGGCAAAACCTTTTTATTTTCACTATAATTTGTAAGAAACGGTTACATGGATTAAAATGAAAATAAGAGTGACATATGATATACCCTAAGGTGTCGGTTTTGATGTCGTCGACTGGAATCTCCCGCAAGAACTCCAGGTGTGCAGCAGTAGAGAAAAAGACGGCTTCTCCACAAAATACTCCAAATGAGTAGTAAATAATCCTCTTTAAGGTTTAATGATTCACGCACATAGATGTGAGTGTTATGTGAATAAAGAAGCCATGAAATCTTAAAAGTTGAAGTCTATTTTCTGGGCTGTTAATCGCAGAAATCGTGTGTGAAAAACACTTGGAAAACATGTAGAATGAAACCAGATATTTATACGAAAATCGAAGCGGCGATGTCGTTCGAACGAGATCAGCATGTCGCTCGAACAAAGGATAGGTTTCGGTCGAACGAGATTGTACGACATGCTTATCTTGCACGAACGACAGTGTTATGTCGTTTGAATGAGCTCGTCGATCGAGGAACTCTGCTTTAACACTTAGAAAATTTTCTTCTTTCGATAAAAACAAATCAGACTTCGAAAAAATATTTTTTTGAAAAATATGCAAATATAAACACTCCAATAAATCATTTTACAAATATTGCGTAGTGGAATAGTGGGAATGGGTTGAGCAGCACGTCGCATGCAGCATGATGCACGTGTGAAGATGATGAATGCATGGATTCGAATAAAGGCCGTCGTGTATGATCGTGTAGACGTGTCGAATGTAGCTGTAACAGACATACAAATTGTGACATAGGGAAAACAGAAAATTCCTAGATTCTATCTCGTACATTTATAAAATTATGTCCTCGCAAATCTTCCCCTATGTCTATGACGGTACATACATAAAAAATTCGAATTATGAAATCTCCATAAAATAAATGACATACAAGATAATATCCCCATTAAACCCTCAAACTGAGAATACTAAATGACATGTTTTCAATCAAACTTCAACATCTTCAAATCTCCGGCTCTTCAAAATCTTCCAAAGATTTTCTCATGAGGGTGTGCAAGCCAATGAATATCATTTTGTACTTACACACATGAGATAAAGAAGATGCTCGTGACAAGAAACAGTTTGAAATATAATGATATATAAAAATTGAAGATTAATTGAGCCTAAGAAAATCATTGATAAATCAACCAAAAAACACTAATCCCCCATAATTCATTCTCCCCCTTTTTATGATGTCCTCAAATAGACAGATATGAGAAGTACATATATGGAAAATGTCACATGGTAATAAAACTTTCTATTTTTGAATTTTTCAAAATTTTTCACACAAAATATACAACAAAGAATCACACCATGAAAGAACATAAAACAACCAAGTCGATGATAGCGTAAATGAAGGGGTGTGATCAAATTCGATAGGAAAATCAATGCATACTAACATGACATATGTGCACGATGAATACCAGATACTCCTAACGAATGAACTCAACATCTTCCTTAGGTTTAAAAAAATGGAAATATTAGACATTGACTTAATCAAATCAGCAAATCAAAGCTCAAAGTGATTTCCACACTAATAACGTCCAAAACGATTTAATGCTTTTTGAGGACTTTCAAGGAAGTGAAAACCCGTTTAAATTATCCAACCAAACTCCCTCAGATTTATATTTTGAATAGAGGTGATCTAAATTCTCAAACTTTGGATAATTGATGGTGAAATCTAAATGCCCCATAATTGGCTTGAATTTTTTTTTTGCCTTTAAATTTTTTCGGGCTCTTTTAAACCTCTTTCGACCCCGGATAATAAAATTCCTCAATTTTTTAGGTCCGATATAATGTTGGCTTAATCGCAAAGGATAGATAAGTACCTTGCGTAGCCCTTCACTTTTTTTTTTCAAAAACCACACAATCTCACCAAACATTTTTTTATGCATTCCAATCCTGCCTAGTTTTATCGCATATGGTTCGTTGTATAGACATAATTGAGATGGAAACACTCAAGCCAATATATGATAGACAAGTATAATTATCAAATAAAATCGTGCATGTGTGCAATAAAGGGGATAAGGAGCCAAACATGTAGAAAGATATCACTAATCACATCTCAAAGACTCCAATCAATGTAAAGCACATGGATGCAATGATGTAGCATCTCAACTCACTATCAAATAGTCACATGGATAAATGGAATGAAATTTGTGACTCGGCTATCTTAAATGCTCATCCATAAAATGTGTAAATAAAATACAAAAATCTTTTTGTGCTTTTCTAATATTTTATAAAAAGAAAATCATTTTGGATTTAAAAAAAAATAGAAAAAGCAAAAAAAAAATAATAATACAAAAGATACAAACTAGTAATAGGAATCATATGATATGAACATGACAATGCATCCTATCCTAGACAAGGACCAACCCCTCAGTCAACTATGCATTTCCCTAAAGACTTCCTAAGACTCTCAAATCAAAGGGAATCTGAAGGTTTCATGAAACTATCGGCTAACTGACAGCCGGTGGGTACGAAACTCAGGGATACGACTTTTTCTTCAACTGATTGTCGTATAAAGTTCTCGTGTATCCTGATGTGCTTTGTGCGCTAATGTTGGACCAAATTGCGGGATATGTGTATCGCGCTCGTATTATCACAGGAGATAGTCATGGTGTCATGTGAAATCTCATAATCCTCCAACATTTTCTTCATCCACAAGAGTTGTGTGCAACAACTCCTGGCGATGATGTACTCAGCCTCCAAAGTGGACAAAGAGATGGAGTTTTGCTTCTTTCTCATCCAGGAGACAAGAGCATAACCAAAATAGAAATACCCACGAAAAGTGATCCTACAACCATCTATATCCCCGACCCAATCGGCATTCGAATAGGCAAATAAACGGTCATCGGTATCAAAGGAATTCCAAATATCAAGTGAGAGAGTCCCACTCACGTATTTGATAATAGTTTTAGATCGAGTAAGTGTGACTCTTTCAGGAATGCCTGATATCGTGCACAAACTCCAACATTAAAGGCTATGTCGGGATGACTGGCAGTCAAGTAGAGAAGACTACCTATCATACTCTGATAAAAGTTTTGCTCTACGTCCTTGCCTGAAGTGTCCTTACTAAGATTGATAGAAGTACTCATAGGGTACGTGCATGCTTAGCGGAGTCTAAACCAAATTTCTTCACTAGGTCTCTAAAATACTTAGATTGGGAGATGAACATCCCACCTCTAGCTAACGAACCTGGAGACCAAGGAAGAAAGTAAGCTCACCTACCATGCTCATCTCAAACTCGCTTTTCATCTCCTCCTCAAAGTGGTGAGCATGCTGGGAGCACGTGGATCCAAAGACTATGTCATCCACATAGACCTGGGAAACCAAAATAGCACCGCCATTTCTCCTGACGAACAATGTCATATCAACTCCCCTCTCTTGAATCCAAGGGCTAAGAGATATGAAGTAAGCCTCTCGTACCAAGCAAGGGGTGCTTACTTCAAACCATATAAGTCTTTCCTCAGATAGTAAACGTGCTTCAGATGCTTAGGGTCTTCAAACCCTTTTGGTTGTTCCACGTAAACCTCTTCCTGTAGAATGCCATTTAGAAATTCACTATTAACATCCATCTGGTATAACTTGAAGCGCAGATGATATGCGATGGTGAGTAGTAAGCGAACAGACTCAAGCCTCACAACAGGAGCAAATGTCTCCCTAAAGTCTACACACTTTATCTGTGTGTAGCCTTGAGCGACTAACTTGGCCTTGTTTCTGATTATTATACCATTTTATTCTTGAAAATCCACCTGGTACCTATCACATTAGTCTTACTAGGTCGGGGATAAGTTCCCAGACATTGTTCTTTTTAAACTAAAGCAACTCATCCTGTATAGCAGATATCCAATGTTCATCCTTAAGTGCTTCTTGTGATTCTTGGGCTCGACTATGGACGTGTAGCAAAAATGACGAACAACGTTCTCTAGCTGAGCACGAGTCTTCACCCCTAACGTTGGATCACCTACAATGGAGGCAGGGTCATGAATTTTGCAAACCCAAGCAGGTGTGTCTCCTAACATAGGAGTAGGGTCCACGGGGTGTGGGTGAGGGATAGGTAAATCGCTGCCAGAAAAGTCCTCATCCTCACACTGAAGGTTAGGATCAATAAATGTTAGAGGTTCGTCATCTTGCACGGTGTCATTTATTGACTCCATAACCTTAGAGCTCTTCAGGTTAGAAATCCAGTACGCTCTACTATTTGATGAATATCCTAGCAATATTCCCTCGTCACTCCGGGAGTCGAACTTTCCTAATTTCTCTCTATCCCGTAGGATATAGCATTTACTCCCAACGACACAAAAATATGCAAGATTGGGTTTCTTTCCATTCCACAATTCATAAGGCATCTTAAGTGTGTGTGGACGCAGGTAAACCCTATTCACCGTGTGGCACGCGGTAGACACCACCTCTACCCAAAATCTCCTAGCTATATTACGACCCAAAAGCATAGATCTAGACATTTCTTGAATCGTCCTTTTCTTTCCCTCAACAATCCCATTTTGTTAAGGAGTCTTCACTGCAGAAAACTCATTTTTTATTCCTAGGCTATCACAGTAAAGATCTAACTTTGCTTCCATAAATTTTGTGTCATTGTCACTACGTATCCTGTTAATAATGACTCCGTGTTGATTTTACAGGACACGACACTTGGTCGTTAAAAAATCTACAGCATCGAATTTCTCTCTCATAAAACCAACAATCGAATATCTCGATAAATCATCTACCATCACCAGGATATACCTCTTACCACCCAGACTCTCAGTACGAGTAGGAACCATAAGATCCATGTGTATCAACTTAAGTACTCGTGAAGTGGTAATGGAATTCAACTTTCTGTGGGGGCTACGAATTTTACTTCCCAACCGACAGGGTTCACAAATCGTGGAAGTTATCTTTCCAAGTGTTGGTAAGCCATGTACTAGGTCCTTTTTAGCTAATCGCATCAACTCTCTAACGTTCACATGACCTAGACGTTGGTGCCATATATCCATAGGAGTGATCGTGGCACTATTGCAGACAAATGAGAACTTGGGATCAGTCCCATAAAAATTATCCTCTGTTCTTACCCCTTGCACTAAAAGTTTATCGGCTTAATTATAGACATTACACACATCCCGATCAAACTTTACGACAAAGTCAGCGTCGCACAGCTGGCTAATGCTGAGAAGTTTTGCTTTCAAACCTTAGACGTACAAAACATTCTCCAGCTTATAAAATCCTGGTAACTCTATTGTACCTCATCCTGCGATGCTAGACTTGCTCTCGTCTCCAAAGGTGACTCTACCTTCCTTATACTCCTCTAGGTAGGTAAAAAATGAGACATCACCTGTCATATGTTTGGAGCGCCCACTATCAAAATACCACTGTGAGGTATTATGTGCTTTGAAAGAGACATGAACAATAAGGGCCTTTTCATCTTTCTTAGGTACCAAAGAATGTAATACCCCGTGATTTTTATGACTTTTAAAATGGGTTATATTTTAAATTAATGGATTAATTGGATTTTATTATTAATTAATTCATTCGGGTTTTATCCGGACTGTGGATATTAAAATGGATGATTCTGAATATTACTTAAAGATATTTAGGTAATATATTAATGTGATGTCATTGATATGACGGTGTGATATAATTTCGATAATTTGGATTTTTAGTCAGACGCGGTATGGGACGTGTCGGGACTAATTTATTAAATTAAAAAGGAAATTTATTTTCTATTGACCTGATAGTCATTTCGATTGCGTCGTTGCATCCAGAAGGTTTGAAATAGTCAGAAAAGTCTATTTGGATGTTAATTTTGAGTTTCGGGTCATTTGGAAATGAATAGACAACCCGAAAGGGCATTTTGGTCATTTTTCTAGGGGGGGTGAATAGTGATTTCGGGTTTTGTCCTATTATAAGTATTGGTAGATTAAGTGTATGGGGGTTATTCATCTCCTCTACACAAAGTATAGAAGCCATCTTCCTAGAAAGAGTGAAAGGGTGCTTGGGAAGGGAAAAGCCTACTTGGGAAGGAAAAGAACAAGAACCAAGGTTCACCACCACCGGAGTTTGACCGGAGAAGGGACAACCAACTGAGATATACTACACCAAAGGATCAGACCTTCAGTAAAGGCAAGTGTTTGATAATGTCAATTTAAGTTCGTATATTGTCCTAGTTATAATAGTTATGAAAAGAGATGATTATTCATGTTTGGAAGAAATAATGGAGTGATTAAATGGATTTCTAGAAACTGAAATGATATAAGAATTAAACTCATGTTTTCGGATAAAAATAATCACGACATAATCATATATCTATGGAAGAAAAATCTGAAAACCATTGAAGTGTTCTTGAAGTTAATATGTTGATGATTTTCTGGAAAATGAGGAGATAAACATGCTTTTTAATCCAATCCCTTGATGATTCTAGGATGTTTAGAGTATTGGAAATCGTTCATATATGTTGATATATCATGTAGTAAAGATTATAAGTCATTTGGGATGTTTAGATGAAGGTTTAAATGATCATAAGTTGCTAAACCCGTAGTTGCAGAAAATGCAGAAAACTAGGCTTCGACCTGAGGGATCGATCTATCGACCCCTGACTTCGATCGATCGACCTCCCCAGAATATGTAAAGTCGTTTCTTTTTAAATGTTTATTCTTATCCCAAACCTTTTGTGGATCTTTAGTGATTATTAATTGAATATTATGGGACTTAGAAAATATCAGTAAACCCTTGATAAGATTTGAATTACATTGATTTGGATTCAAGTGATTAAAAATGATGAAAATTATATTGAATGGAATTTCGGTTGCTAGATTAATTTGTTAAATTCCAAATGGGGATGTATGAGGATTAAATATATGACCAGTAGGGATGATTTAATATAACACCTGGGTATCCTTAAGTTTACAAGAGGGTTTAATCCTAAGTGAAAGAATATGTGTTTATAATAGATTTGGAACTATCGGTTTTAACCCTAATTGAAAGGAGAGTTTAATTCGTAATAATTCGGGAGAAATAATGTTATGGACAAGTAGGATATTAGTGACTTCTTACTGAATATATGTTGAGGAAAAACCTATTTGAATCTTGTGTATTGAGTGAGGGTAGCCTTAGGGTTACAATTTGAACATCAAGGACTGAGTTTAAGCTCATTATTGATTTCGCAAGGACGGAGTGTAATACAAGAGAGTAGTGGTATGTCTCCTGGATAGAGATGGGAGTTTAGAACACATTTGGTTGAAAGAAGGTATGAGGTTATCCCGATCGCATAGTTGAAGTTGTCGGACCTCCTCGATCGACAAAGTTAAGTAGTAGTGTATTGGAGGGGTTCCTTATTTGGATTTCGCTTTGCGAGACGCTCCGCGCATGAACCTTAACGACATCGGGAGTGGAGTGATATTATAGGATGCGAGGATAATTAAATTATGAAGTAAAGATATTATATTTTAATACGTGGAATTTAAAAGAGATATAATGCGACGCATGGGAAATATCTTAGGGTAGTGATATTACCTTATTGATATTATGTTATAGGTATGATAATACCTATTTGATTGATTGATGATTTATGTGTATGACATACCTAGCTTACTTTCTATCGGTGGGAGGTTTGCGCGTGAGGGCAGTCATATCCTGATGAATCCATGGGATCTTTGATTTATCGCTCGAGAACATATGTCTATGAAAGACTTATTGGGGAGTTGATAAGTCCGCTGACTGTGGGTACGTAGGTATGTGCGTGACCCATGGATACGAGAACTATGTTCGCCTCCAATATGTTTGTTGTTGTTTGTGGTTTGAGGAATCCTTACCGAACCTTTAGTCCCCTATTCGGCGACCTGCGATGATGGGACATGATAGCAGAGTAATGCATTGCACCGCAGCTGTGACTCGGGGTGCCGTATTATATATGAATATATATATAATGGATGAAATGAACGAATTGATATTTATTATGGTTAAATCTATCTACGGTGATAATTGTAGATAACGGTGAATAGAGAAAGATAATGGAATTAAGTTAATGAATGTTTATTCTTAAAGAATTGAAAAGCTTAATTCGTATTAATGAGAAATGATTCATGTTAATGAGAAACTAATCATATAAAGGAGAAATGTAAATGAATAATAATGTGACGTATGGTATGGGACATACGGGGATTATGATATGGGAATGGAATTATATTAAGGAATTGGTAGAGGAACCATTAACTAGGAAGTTAATAGGAAACGTTAAGTGTGCACTCTAGTTGAGAGGTGAGAATAACAAGTGTGAGTTGGATCTAACATGTACATAATAAATGCTTTATTGCACTTGTTAAATACTTGCTGTTTTAAAAATCATCTACACATTCGGGCTAAGACCCGTTTTCTTGCATATTTTCTCTTCTATTGTATCATCTATATTAGGTGTCCAGCAACAGGGACGCCAACCTTAGCGGATTACGACGAGCTATGGAGTTATGGAGTATTGCTTAGACGCTTATCATCTTTTTGATTCACAGTATTCTTTGTTAGGGCATGTCGCCCAAAGGATTCAGTTATCTTTTTCTATCGGGGTTAAATACTATTGTATTCGAGACTTTTTAATACATTTAACATTGTTGGGATTATTGTAATGGATTTATATTATTTGGGAATTTTTATTCCAATTGCATTTAAATTCTTTTATGTTATTTATTGTGTTATCAGTGTTGTAGAATAAAATGTGTAGTGTTATTCTTACACTAAAAATGGATTTTGTTGAATTAAAATTTGGAAAGTTTTTTTAACACCAGCTTAATTGGGTATTGGGTGAGTTGTAAATGTTTTCGACAGTGATGCTAAGGATGAGCCAACTGTATATTCTGTTTTAATTTGGTATGGGACTGGCCACCCGATATTTAATTAGGCGGGGTGTTACAGGTGGTATCAGAGCATCAGGTTCTAGTATCCTTTAGGATCTGGACGGCTTATTGTGTCTTCAGCTTGGCGTTCTTTGATGTAGAGCCCTATGAGTTGGATTATTGCTTTTCTATTTACGCCTTCGATCATCAGCTATTTTGAGATATCAAATACTGATAGTGTTCTCTCGTTTCAGATGCCTCCTCGACGTGCGCCTCAGCCCGCCCCAGCTCAGGGTACGACGACTGCGGCCGAAGTTGCTGCAATTATCGCTCAGGCAGTCAATGCTACTGTAGCTGCTGTTCAGCAGGCTCTTGCACCGGCACTGGTTGTGCCACCCGCGCAAGGGCAAGTGTTTCCTACTGCATGGGAACAAGCGAGGGATGCCTTTCAGAAAGCGCACCCACCTGATTTTCAGGGAGGATCAGATGTTGTGACTGCTAGCCAATGGAAGAAAGATATCCAAAGGCACTTGAGAATGATCTAATGCACTGAGGTTCAACGTCAAATACTAGCTACATTCAAGCTAGTAGGGGCAACTTTGTAATGGTGGGAAGCTACAACCACTATGGAGGAGAGGGACATAATGACTATCCAAGACTTTTGGATACGGTTTTATGGGAAGTATTTTCCTTCCGCCATCCAGACAGAGATGAGGCGGAAACTACTTGATTTGAAATAGGGAGAGAAGACTGTGGCGCAATATGAGGGAGAATTTACGAGATTAATAAATTTGGTACCAGCATAAGTACCCACTTAGGAGAGGAGAATTCTAATGTTCACTGATGGGTTGAACTATAAGATTAGTCAACATTTATTGGGGAATCTTTCACTACGTACGTATGCAGATGTTCTTAATGCTGCAATGCTCCACTTCCAGGATAACCGCTTCCATAATCAGGGTGTCAAGCGGGGGTTTGGGTCAAGCCTGCAAGGCAAGACTACTGGGGGCAGTTCTAGTGGGACTCTGTCCGGGCAGAGTCATCAGCATCAGAGTAATCAGGGTTCCAACAGGGGATTATGATAAGCGTTTGCGGTCTGGAGATTCTCGATTTGAGGATAGAGGTATTGGGCAAGGACAATAGGGCCATCAGGGCCAGCAGGCTCATCAGGGTTAAGGGAAGGGAGGTAATGGTCAGCAAGTTCGGGGTCAACAGGGGTAAAGTGGTGGAAAGTTTATGGGAAAATGTTTCGTGTGTGGCAAGTATGGCCATAAACGTCAAGATTGTCCTGAGAAAGACAAATTCCCGCAGCAACAACATGCTCGACAGGAGCCACAGGTACCAGTGTTTCCACCAGCTGCTCTTCCAGCTCCAGCTCCGGTGCTAGCACTACCTCCCATTCCAGCAGCACCCGCGCAGCAGGGTCAGTACGGGCGTGTATATAACGTCCATCAGGCAGTGAATCAACAACCACCACCCGCGAATGAGGGTATGTTTTCTATCTAAGGAATTTTGAGGCGTTCATTGAATTTTGTGGCGATTATTATTGTGTGGGAAAAAGGGTTGCTAAACTTAGCCTATAGCACTGTTATTTACGTAGACTCACTGAGGGGTGTCGGACACCTTTATATTACATGTTATCACGTGGGTTTGATTTTTATCATGGGATTACTTACCTTGGGCATGTCCGAGCGTGATGTGACTATCGGCGTGCATTGACTTGTCGTATATGAGAGCGTATGTACTACTACTATCTTGCATCTTGTCTTCTATAAGAGAGTAGATGCGTAGACTCTATTTGAAATTGATAAAACCTAATTTTTGTTTTAAATCGATAAACCGGATATTTTGTTTTATAAACCAAAATTTTATATTATTGACTAAGGACCTTAGGAGTTTCGATGACCGACTACTTTAGGAAGTAGTGTATCGGGGTGGTTTCTTGTTTGGATTTCGCTTGCGAGACACCCCACGCATGAAACTAATAACCGTTGGGAGTCAAAATAAGTTATGTCTTTGGGAAACGAGTTTAAAACCTTTGCGAAAATTTTAATATTGAAAGTGGTACGAGAGGGTGTATGGGCGCCCTGGATGATTGGATTGTAGTATTTTTCATAATTGTGAAAAAGGTAAGTAGTTGAGACTTAGGGATTTATTTGTTCACTAGGAAAGGATCATTTATTTTTCCCAAAGTTTGTCACGAGGACGGTATAGGGAAGATTGGTTAAATTTTAAATTCGATTTAGTTGAAACTATGTGGTGAGGCTTGGTGTATAACATCGATAGGGATTTTTGTTAATGTATTGTATGGGCAGTACGTCTTAGATTTCTTGCGATGAGAGATTTATACTCGGAGTTGACCTTACCGGTATGACTTATATTCCTGAATTTCGGGATGAAATTCTGTTATAAGGGGGGAAGTATGTAATACCCCGTGATTTTTATGACTTTTAAAATGGGTTATATTTTAAATTAATGGATTAATTGGATTTTATCATTAATTAATTCATTCGGGTTTTATCCGGACTGTGGATATTAAAATGGATGATTCTGAATATTACCTAAAGATATTTAGGTAATAAATGAATGTGATGTCATTGATATGACGGTGTGATATAATTTCGATAATTTGGATTTTTAGTCAGACGCGGTATGGGACGTGTCGGGACTAATTTATTAAATTAAAAAGGAAATTTATTTTCTATTCGGCCTGATAGTCATTTCGACTGCGACGTTGCATCCGGAAGGTTTGAAATGGTCAGAAAAGTCTATTTGGATGTTAATTTTGAGTCTCGAGTCATTTGGAAATGAATAGACAACCCGAAAGGGCATTTTGGTCATTTTTCTAGGGGGGATGAATAGTGATTTCGGGTTTTGTCCTATTATAAGTATTGGTAGATTAAGTGTATGGGGGTTATTCATCTCCTCTACACAAAGTAGAGAAGCCATCTTCCTAGAAAGAGTGAAAGGGTGCTTGGGAAGGGAAAAGCCTACTTGGGAAGGAAAAGAACAAGAACCAAGGTTCACCACCACCAACCACCACCGGAGTTTGATCGGAGAAGGGACAACCAGCTGAGATATACTACACCAAAGGATCAGACCTTCAGTAAAGGCAAGTGTTTGATAATGGCAATTTAAGTTCGTATATTGTCCATGTTAGAATAGTTATGAAAAGAGAAGATTATTCATGGTTGGAAGAAATAATGGAGTGATTAAATGGATTTCTAGAAACTGAAATAATATAGGAATTAAACTCATGTTGTAGGATAAAAATAATCACGAAATAATCATATATCTATGGAAGAAAAATCTGAAAACCATTGAAGTGTTCTTGAAGTTAATATGTTGATAATTTTCTGGAAAATGAGGAGATAAACATGTTTTTTAATCCAATCCCTTGATGATTCTAGGATGTTTAGAGTATTGGAAATCGTTCATATATGTTGATATATCATGTAGTAAAGATTATAAGTCATTTGGGATGTTTAGATAAAGGTTTAAATGATCATAAGTTGCTAAACCCGTAGTTGCAGAAAATGCAGAAAACCAGGCTTGGACCTGAGGGATCGATCGATCGACCCCTGACTTCGATCGATCGACCTCCCCAGAATATGTAAAGTTGTTTCTTTTTAAATGTTGATTCTTATCCCAAACCTTTTGTGGATCTTTAGTGATTATTAATTGAATATTATGGGACTTAGAAAATATCAGTAAACCCTTGATAAGATTTGAATTACATTAATTTGGATTCAAGTGATTAAAAATGATCAAAATTATATTGAATGGAATTTCGGTTGCTAGATTCATTTGTTAAATTCCAAATGGGGATGTATGAGGATTAAAGATAGGACCAGTGGGGATGATTTAATATAACACCTGGGTATCCTTAAGTTTACAAGAGGGTTTAAACCTAAGTGAAAGAATATGTGTTTATAATAGATTTGGAACTATCGGTTTTAACCCTAATTGAAAGGAGAGTTTAATTCGTAATAATTCGAGAGAAATAATGTTATGGACCAGTAGGATATTAGTGACTTCTTACTGAATATATGTTGAGGAAAAACCTATTTGAATCTTGTGTATTGAGTGAGGGTAGCCTTAGGGTTACAATTTGAACATCAAGGACTGAGTTTAAGCTCATTATTGATTTCGCAAGGACGGAGTGTAATACAAGAGCGTAGTGGTATGTCTCCTGGATAGAGATGGGAGTTTAGAACACATTTGGTTGAAAGAAGGTATGAGGTTATCCCGATCGCATAGTTGAAGTTGTCGGACCTCCTCGATCGACAAAGTTAAGTAGTAGTGTATTGGAGGGGTTCCTTATTTGGATTTCGCTTTGCGAGACGCTCCGCGCATGAACCTTAACGACATCGGGAGTGGAGAGATGTTATAGGATGCGAGGATAATTAAATTATTAAGTAAAGATATGATATTTTAATACGTGGAATTTAAAAGAGATATAATGCGACGTATGGGAAATATCTTAGGGTAGTGATATTACCTTATTGATATTATGTTATAGGTATGATAATACCTATTTGATTGATTGATGATTTATGTGTATAACATACCTAGCTTACTTGTTATCGGTGGGAGGTTTGCACGTGAGAGAAGTCATATCCTAATGAATCCATGGGATCTTTGATTTGCCGCTCGAGAACATAGGTCTATGAAAGACTTATCGGGGAGTTGATAAGTTCGCTGACTGTGGGTACGTAGGTATGTGCGTGACCCATGGATACGAGAACTATGTTCGCCTCCAATTTGTTTGTTGTTGTTTGTGGTTCGAGGAATCCTTACCGAACCTTTAGTTTCCTATTCGGCGACCTGCGATGATGGGACATGACAACAGAGTAATGCATTGCACCGCAGCTGTGACTCGGGGTGTCGTATTATATATGAATATATATATAATGGATGAAATGAACGAATGGATATTTATTATGGTTAAATCTATCTACGGTGATAATTGTAGATAACGGTGAATAGAGAAAGATAATGGAATTAAGTTAATGAATGTTTATTCTTAAAGAATTGAAAAGCTTAATTCGTATTAATGAGAAATGATTCATGTTAATGAGAAACTAATCATATAAAGGAGAAATGTAAATGAATAATAATGTGACGTATGGTATGGGACATACGGGGATTATGATATGGGAATGGAATTATATTAAGGAATTGGTAGAGGCACCATTAACTAGGAAGTTAATAGGAAACGTTAAGTGTGCACTCTAGTTGAGAGGTGAGAATAACAAGTGAGAGTTGGATCTAACATGTACATAATAAATGCTTTATTGCACTTGTTAAATACTTGCTGTTTTAAAAATCATCTACACATTCGGCCTCTGATCCGTTTCCTTGCATATTTTCTCTTCTGTTGTATCTTTTATATTAGGTGTCCAGCAACAGGGACGCCAACCTTAGCGGATTACGATGAGCTATGGAGTTATGGAGTATTGCTTAGACGCTTATCATCTTTTTGATTCACAGTATTCTTAGTTAGGGCATGTCACCCAAAGGATTCAGTTATCTTTTTCTATCGGGGTTAAATACTATTGTATTCGGGACTTTTTAATACATTTAACATTGTTGGGATTATTGTAATGGATTTATATTATTTGGGAATGTTTATTCCAATTGCATTTAAATTCTTTTGTGTTATTTATTGTGTTATCAGTGTTGTAGAATAAAATGTGTGGTGTTATTCTTAAACTAAAAATGGATTTTGTTGAATTAAAATTTGGAAAGTTTTTTTAACACCAGCTTAATTGGTTATTGGGTGAGTTGTAAATGTTTTCGACGGTGATGCTAAGGATGAGCCAATTGTATATTCTGTTTTAATTTGGTATTGGACTGGCCACCCGGTATTTAATTAGGAGGGGTGTTCAAAGAAGGGCTTCAATTTTCTTTCGAGTCTCCAGGGATGAATGGAGCTCATTCGTAAGACTATCCACTTGTTTAGTCAAGTACCCTTTATCTTTCTCAAAACAACTCTCTCTCTCCAAACTCTCTCTCTCTCTCTCTCTTGGGAGCTTCTTCTAAATATTCCTCTAAAGTGATGATCCTAACAACTAAAGCTTTGTTACGCTTTTTGGTTGTATATGACTCATTATATAACTCAGCGTAGGCGCGTTGAAAATTACTCTCTCTCTCACTTGCATCATCCTCCCCCTCACTCACATCGCTCTCACCGTCGAGGTGTCCCTGTGAATTAGCATCCTCATCGTCTTGAGTATCACTAGAAGTACTCACATGACTAGCTATAAATGCGGTGAAGTTACACTCATGCGGTGACTCGTCTCCAGAGTCCACTGACTCGACCTCACTTTCATCACAAAGGGTAACATTAAGGACCGCTTTACCCTTTTCTTTTGCAAGTTTGTTCAGCCTAGTAGCACACTCAAAAGCTCTATGATCCTTACCATCACACTCATAGAATCTCTCACTGTCTTTCTTAGGAGGGTCTTTAAAATCTTTTTCATTTTTCTTATTTTTCTCAAAATTCTTTTTATCTTTGAAATTTCCATTTTTCTTGAATTTGATAATTTTCTTAAAATTTTTTGCAAACAGTGCCAAATCATCTAAATCAAAGTCACACTCGGAATCTGACGTTTCTATCTCCCTTTTTCTACATAACTCAACTCTCTTTCTTGCCGACCCCTCACTCTTTCTATCCTGGGCATTAAGTGCAATTACCTTTATCTTTAGACTTAACGGATTTAGGAAACATATCAATTTCATACGTTTGTAAGTCTCCTACAAGTTCCTCCAATTTAAGCATGTTTAAATTACCCATTGAGTTTAGCACAATGACTTTAGGGATAAAACTGTTAGGCAGAGATCTAAGAATCTTTTTAACAACTCTAGCATTAGGAATGTGTTCACCAAGATTAAAGCTAGTGTTTTTAATATCAGACAACCAAGCATAAAATTCATCAAAATATTCAGTCTAAACCATGGTGGTGGTTTCAAATTGAGTTGTTAAATTTCGCAATTTAGACTCTTTCATAGCATTAGTTCCTTCAAGGGTAAGTTGTCAAACATCTCATGCCGCTTTTGACGTGGTACACGTCATTATCCGTCGAAACTCGTCAGGTGTGACGGATCTATAAATAGTACTTAAACCCTTAGAATTAAAATATGACCATTTAAATTCTTCTTCAGTCCATGTAATCACAGATTTTAAATTAGTCACGTTATCAACAATGACGGAGGGAGGTGTCCACCCTCTTTCAACCCAAATCCAGACTCGTTCATCAATGGGTTTTAAAGAAGATTTCATACGGGATTTCTAGTAAGCATATTTTGTCCCGTTAAAAACTGGCATTTTATTATATAATTTCTCCATTTTGAACCCGCCTTTTTTCAAAAATCAATTTTTCAGAAAATTGATATCTTTAGAAAATTTTGAGAAAAATTACACGGTATAATTGTGTAATTGGCTCTGATACCAATTTGAAGAGTGCGCTTGCCTTCAAATTAAGAAATTATTTAATTAAATCTCATTTTTTCAATTAAATCCTAAAACATGCATCTAGGTGTGATTGAAATCAATATGATCATGCAACAACCGTCAATCACAAACAAAACACACAATTGAGGAAAAATCCCCCAAAGGGGAAAAATCTTTTTATTTTCACTATAATTTGTAAGAAACAGTTACACGAATTACAATGAAAATAAGAGTGACGTAAGAAATACCCTCAGGTGTCGATTTCGATATCGTCGGCTGGAATCTCCCGCAAGAACTCCGGGTGGGCAATAGTAGAGAAGAAGACGGCTTCTCCACAAAATACTCCATATGAGTAGTAAACGATCCTCCTGAAGGTTTAAAGATTCACATACATAGATGGGAGTGTTTATGTGAATAAAGAAGGCATAAAACCTTAAAAGTTAAAGTATGTTTTCTGGGCTGTTAATCGCAGAAATCATGTGTGAAAAAGATTTGGAAAATGTGTAGAATGAAACCAGATATTTATACGAAAATCGAGGCGACATCGGCGTTCGAACGAGATCGACAATGTGCTCGAACGAAGGACAGGTGTCGATCAAAAGAGATGACGCAAACGACAATGCTATGTCATATGAACGAGCTCGTCGACCAAGGCACTCCGCTTCTACACTTAGACACATTTCTTCTTTTGATAAATGCAAATCAGACTTCGAAAATATATTTTTCTAAAAAATTCCCAAATATTTATGCAAATATAAACACTCCAATAAATCATTTTACCAATATTACATAGTGGAGTAGTGAGAATGGGTTGAGCAGCACGTTGCATGATGCACGTGTGAAGATGATGGATGCATGGATTCGAATAAAGGCCGTCGTGGAGGATCGTGTAGACGTGCCGAATGTAGAGGTATCAGACATACAAACTGTGATCTAGGGAAAACATAAAATTCCTAGATTCTACCCCTAACATTTATAAAATTATGTCCTTACAACCATACACTTTGATTGGTCCTTATATTGCCAAATGGATTGAAGCCATCTGTTGATATTGCCAAATAAATATTAAGCTATTTATTGGCAAAATTTGGGTAATTAAAATTTATGCTTTTCCAAGTGGTTAAGTCCATACAATTACACATGAGATTATCCTCCACTTCTACCGAGAGTGCCAAGTCATTTCCTCCGCTATCCATTGTATTATGAGAAATATCTTCAACCGGGGACCAACGTGGAAATATTTCAATACTTTTTTAGGCACTTTTGAAAGTGCATATCTCTTATCATTAGAACTATGCTCTCGAACATATCTAGGTTCCTTGCATACCGAGTAATGATCAAGATTTTTGTAATCCTTCTGGTATAGTAAAAAATTATACTTTAAAACACAAATTGATTCATACTTTATTCACAAACCTTTTAAACTGTATTTTATACTCGGATATCTTCTCAGAATTGTATTTGATTTGGGGAGAAAATGCATGGCATGAAAAGTTATTTGATCTTTTTCACAGTTAGGGTACACTTTAGGTAGATTTGACTTCAAATTTTGGTAGTTATCGTTAAGGTTTAACCCAACATCATAAGGAGCACTAGAACCTCAACCACAAGATTCATTATCTTCCACCACATGAACTCTTAAATCATTCCCTATTAGATCATCTAACAACTTATGCTCTATAGGGGGATGATCTTGTCCATCTATCGCTGTCCTACATGATAGTTGTAGTGGAGTTTGTTTGGAAAAGGGATAATGTATTTCCTCATAAAAACCCCACACCCGATAATCGTCTTGTATTCCCCATCTATGAAGATGTAATTCAACTAATTTCCACTCAAAATGTTTTCTATTTCTATAACGTGCGCAAGGACATTAGAACTCTTCATCACTGAGACTCCTCTTTGAGAATTTTACAAACTCATTAGCACCTCTACATACACATTCCCGAGTCAATTTGACTCACCCATCCTTTCTTTATATAGACGATATCCTATAATAGTGTGTATGAATCGCTGCCTACCATGTGTGAATAAATAGGGTGTTTATATAAGTTAATATACCCCCGTGGGTAGTTGAATTATTAATTAACTCAGACAAAAGCATAATCTAATTAACCACCAATCATATTTAAACACAAATGTTGAAACACTATCATGTTGAAATCTTAATCCGCATATACATACCGAATTGGTTTAATTATACTTATAACCTAATTAAAAATCAATATTTAAAACCTAGGCTGAAACCCCAAGTTGCGTATGCATACCAAGTTGTAAATTATGGTAGAACATTCATTATGTTCTTGATTACATTTACAACAAACAATATCAAAGTCATAAGTCCCAGAATCCTTTATATTTTAAAATAAATCCACAAAGTAATTTTTAACCAAAATGATTACAGTGACAACAAATAAGCACATATATTCAAGCCCAAAAAATATCGAAGTCAAATATACACATTATAAGAATGTTTTTTTTTTAAATTTGTAAGAAGGTTCAAATATAGATTTTGCCCATATTGTTTCTAAAAATATCAGGATATACATGTAAATACAACTATTTTACAACAAAAAATGCATATATTTAAGCCCAAACAAATATTAAAGTCAACTTGTTCAAACCTAGGCTTTGCACAAATATTAAAGTCTCTGGCCACCCTCACCATGTTAAGGTTATTAGTATCTTGGACTCTATAACCCCCACCTTAGCAATCGCCTTTATAGTTCCCTTAACTTCTTCGTTAAAAGGAAACTCCACTACAGGCTTCAACAACCCTGGTTCAATGAATTCCCCGGGTGGATGTCCACCAATGGGGTTCCACGAACACAAACTCTCCATAGGTGTTAGGAACACTTTCTAGTGAGTCTATCCTTCTTTTGAAGGACTTTCTCTCTTTATTGTACCTACCTTACTTCAGTACTAGGTTCACTTCTCCATATCACTCTTTATTCACTGTCGGCCTCAGGCCGATCCTTATATGAATAATCCAAAACTACATTCTCTTCCTTCCTAATCAACCAAAGGAATTGGCAGTTAAAACCGTTCATGAGATTCCTCTACGAGCAATACATCCTACTCCCCCGAATATGGTTACCACCATTCCCATCATTTAAATATTGCTCCCACGAGTGAAAATTTTCCCTCAAATTTTCACATTTGGGTATTTCCATACCCTGCTCTAAGTCAAAGCTTCTAAGCCTTCTACTTCCACTGAGTAATGCTACACAACCTTCCCATAACTTAACTTCAATGTAAGGTCCTTATCAAAGGCCCCCTTCGAACCTTTAGCTTCACCAGGTAATTCAACTTTAGTACCACTCTCTACTACAGTGGTACTTGGATATTCACAACTACTATACTTTAGTAGTCATTACAACAATCCTCGACAATGCCATAAAGGGAGTGACCTCGACTGAGGCCCTCACCCCCGACTTCAACTTACAACTCCAACTAAGCCCCGCCTCCTGCTGCCCTCATCACGACCTTCTCTGGTCTCTCTTTCTCGACTAGCACACGAACCTCAAACGAGTGCACAAAAGATTATATAATCTTATATAATAGTAGGAGAATGAAATCTCACAAGAGGAATCCACAGTCCTAATACTAAGGCTCTATATCAAATCGAGAGCAACGCTCAAAGCATAGTACGTCCGCATAGATTCCTAAGGACACTAGAACCTGATGCTCTGATACCATCTGTGACACCCCGCCTAATCAAATATCGGGTGATCACTCCTGTACCAAATTAAAATAGGAGTCGCATATGGATCATTCTCAGCATCACTGTCGAAAACAAAATTAATTACTAATAACCTATTAGGCTGACGTCAAAATTTTATTTAACTCATCTTTTTTAACAACCCATACACACAAAAATATTCACGGAGTTTATATACAAAAATTGAAATGCAATAAAATAACCGAACACTCGGTTTAACATGATACAGCCAAATCAGAAACCTCACTAAAAGGCGGTAAAAGAATAAATGAATACAATTGAGCTTTTACCCCAAGTATTACTACAATGCTCCCTATCTAGATCATAAGAATAGAAGTGTCTAAAAATAAACATGCATGCATCCACAGTTGCTGCAACAAGCGTCTGACTCGAAGGAATCATCATCTGGGCGTCCCTGTGTTTGGACACCTATATATATATATACACATAAAGCAAGATAGGAAAATGGAGAAAAACGGGTCAGAGCCCGAGTTGTGAAAATAGTTTGAAAGTTCATAAATGCTATATAAAAAAATATATAGTTTATCACATATTTAAATTGATATCGCACTCCCATGAGATACCCCTCACCCCTCCTCTAAAAGTACACACCGAACGCATCCATTTAAGATATCCAAGATAAGCTACCCTACCTAACTAATATCTCTCGCCTGTCCTCTAGATACCTCAAAAAAATCGAGTACTATGGGAAAAATTTCTCCCCATTCTCAACACTGCACTACGTTCGTGCGTGGGGTGTCTCGCGAAGCGAAATCCAAACAATGAACCCTCCTGATACACTACTACTCGGCAGTGTCAATCGTCGAGATCCATTTGGCCCTCAGTACATAACGTATATAAGACTCATATATACAAATATATAATAATATTCTTACTAAAACTTATTATTCATTTATATATATAAATCCGGATCTAAGTCTACCGGAAGGGGGAAAATACACCTCATTAGGATTTTTCACTTTATATACATAAGTATACTATAAGATGTCTCGTTTTCATACACAAGAAATATACTATACACAACTAGTATATTATTATACCTATCACAGATATAAGTATAATAACCATTCCACCGAGCTATAGCTCGAGGATGCAGCCTCATAGTGCTAATCCAAAATCTGGGTTTACTCACTATACCACGGTACCAAGCCAGACTCTCTCATGGTCATGATAAATAAATACACAACGGTGGAGGCGGTCATGTTCCCCATGCGAGTGGAGTAAACACATTGCACTCGAACGCGGGACGATATAACCTGGGGATATACTCACCCTGCTCCTCAAGCCATGGGATTCACCCACGTCGTGCAACCTCCTTGGATCGTACTAGAGAAAAATATAATATGGCTGTTCCAACCCTACGCCAAAGGAAAGCCTGTGGAACCAGCCTCTAATACACACACACACACACACACACACACACACACACACACACACATATATATATATACATTTATCACTCCGCAAATGTATATAAGGCTATAATTGCCAATACCATAATAATATTTAAGTATTCTCCTACTTAAATACAAATTTCATAAGTCTTCTCTTACATAGATATACCTCGCACCTTGATCACCTTTTAGGATTTATACACTCTTCGAATATCTCGATTCATAACCATTTAATAAGTATACCCTTAACTTATCTTTAACCTATAACCCAAATTCCATCCGAGTCGCCTCATAGGATTAACTCACTAATTCCACATACCATTACTTTTTCTACACGCTCAAGTATTTATATATAATCGCTTGCTAAAATACTCCCTCGAGTGTACTCGTCCCGAACACCCATAATTAAATAAGTCATGGATTATGTTTTCCATGAACTCATAGCCATACCACTCAAAACTCAATTCAGAGGTCCCCCCCCCCCCCCTAATATAGGAACCCTAAACCTTTAAATTCCTCAAACTCTATATTTTCCCCGGAAACACACTTTTAGTGCCACACCTTTTAGCACCCTCCTAGCCCCTATAAATATTCTCCAAAGGCTAGTTGTTAATTCCCTAATTGAATATTTATATCCTCAATTAAATAAACTAGAATTAATTAAATTTGGAATTTCTCTCGTATAATTAACCCTAGCCAAAATTGCCAAAAATCCTGGGCCATCGATCGATCAACGCTGGACCATCGATCGATCGATCGATCAACCTGGACAACTTCTTCTCTGAGAAGTTGTTCGTCCATTAAAGCTTCCCCCAAGCTTTTTATATCCTCTCCGAACACCCTCCGACCTCAATCAACTACATATACACCTATAAAAAGGGTTCTAAACATCCTAGAACCCATAATCAACAATCAATTTCAATACATTCCTAAGTTTCTCGAATTGGAATCTTATTCGGGGTTAATCCGTTAAACTTTCCAAAACCCCGTTTTGATTCACAAAAACCCATCCTGAAAATCTTTGTGGTTTATCACTACCAACTACGATATGAGATTTACACTTAAAAGAAATAAAGCAAGTAAACATTTACCTCGTGGATAAAATTCGAGGACCTCGAGTCGAATCCTGCGAAGTTTGGCCGAAAATCTCCTTTTCTCTCTTCTTTTCTCTCCTCTCTTCTCTTCCCTCTATTTATTTCTTTTCTCCCACGGTCTCTTTCCTTATATAAGGGAGAATAAGGGTTTGTCCCTTTAAACCCAAAAATGACTCGTTTACTCGATTGCGAGTTCCTTTTAATCCAAAAATTATTGGAACTCAATTACGACCCTCGAGTACTCTATTTTGACTATCTCGGCCATTTCGAGACCAACCTCGCACTCGAAATCTCCATCTGAGGTACTTGACCGCAAATCACTAATTTAACCCAACACAACTTAATGCGGGATTTTTCATTAAAACATTATCCTCTGTTGCCTTACCCAACTGCGACATATAATTAAAATACTCCAACTCATTTACTCAATCCCAAAATTAAATATAAGACCCATTGAAAATCATCTAATCCTTGAAAACTCCAAAAATTACTATTCATGATGATTTCTTAAATTCCCAAATTACACTCATTTATGAAATTTAATTTTCCCCCAAAGTACGGGGTGTTACAATAATCTCATACTATAAGGAAAGGCCACCTTTAGCTACCCCCATTTTATAACAACACATTTAATAGTAATTCAAGTTTGAAACAACTAACATTTTAGCAACATGAGTACACCAAACCCATTGCCATAACCAATTGGCACCAACACTTACCACAAGTAAATATCAACCATCATTATATCCACAACATGATTCCACTCGGCCCGTGTCCACCAATAAAAGGGCATCCCCACAGTCCACAAGTAAATATTTCATGAATGTCATTTACCCTATACCTCAGGGGATCACTTGTGCCTCTACTAGTCCTAGCTAACTAAAGGATATTCCAACTCCCAAAGTCCCAAATACACCATCAATAGGAAATTACTATGTTATCACACTAACCGTGTAATCACATACCATTGTCTACATGGAAGGATCAAGCCCCTATTGTCCTTAATTTGGAATTAAGATATCAATACGTAGGATAAGATAATAATATAGATTTATTCATAACCCACGTTATTAGCCTGGGTATCATAGGTTGCCTCACAAATAAATTTCCATCAAATCCCTAACTACTATATTCTCTAGAGCTCCCCCCACACCCGTGGTACGTTCAAGCACACAGGATTATACAAATAATCATCCACCACCTAAATAGGTATATATATATATATATATATATATATATATATATATATATATAAAATAAATGTTCCTATGAAATCCAACCACTTCTTTTGGGTATCTAGCTTGTAACTATTATCCCCAAATGATATCCTAATCAACCTAGATTCAATTGGCACTCTCTAGTTGTAATAACCCTCTCTACTGGTCCAAAATTTAATTAACTACGTCCACAACAATCCTAAGATCAACCTCCACAAGAAGCCTAATCAACAACTCAAATAAAACTCATATTTGTAATAATAGCCTATCCATGTCAACCTGACCTTGGCCTAGATCAATCCTGCCCCGGGACTGCTCAAATCCAACTTTAAAAACTTACAAAAATCCTTCTCCAAACTTCACCAATTCACTCCCAAATAATCTTAATCACATATCTATGATTTAGTAAATGTTTATTGTTGAATTCCTCATGTATTTAACATCTAAAACCTAACATATATGAATCTCTACTCAATCCCCATAAAAATTAGAATAACCTTCATATAAAAATAATATAATTATTGTCCAAATTTCAACATAATGATTTCATTACAAACATAGCTATAAAAAAGGATGATTTTAACTTAATTAAATTCCTAAATTTGAATCAACTCAACTAATGTCCAATTTATAACCAAGGGCCTTGTTCTTTAATTCAAAAGAATACATATAATACATATTTTACTAGCAATATAAATAATGATCCTAACGAAGTTATGGTATCAATACACGATTTAATTTATTAAACTCAGTCATGTATAACCTAGTTATATAATTTAAGTAAGAACATCAGCTCTAGCATTATAAGTCCAATTGTGAATTCATGTAATTTTAAGACATGCAATTATGACCCAAACTTAGATTCTCCACCTAACGTTATCTCTTTAATATATTTAGTTAAATTACATAAGTTATAACATGAATTATTTAAACCAAAGGATAGAAGTCTTGATTTGTTTTAGAGATAAACCCTTAATTTATGAAGATAATGATACTTAATGTTGAATCCTAATTTTTTTTGCTTTAATATTCACTCCTTTGTCTCCCAATTTTCCTCACAAATTCCTTTCACTTTGTAACCATATGGTGTACTCATGTCCCCTCACATTATTAAATTGTCTTATTTTTGTTTCCAAAATATTCTTTGATATTAGTCCAAGAGGTACTAATTCTTCGAATAAGTTTCTTCAAGACTTTAGAGCTAGATAATTCATCCCCATCATCATATTGATCACTTTAGGATGAAGGTAAATTGACATAGAGGACATTATTTTTATGGTTATGAAATAAAAATGATAAATCTTTTTTCTAAAACATATAGTGTTTTTTTTTTGTGTTTTACCCTCACCAAACTGTCATATTGTTTTTGTATATAAAAAATACAAATTAAAAAAATAGGAAATTTTATCCAAGTCCATTACCCTCGCTGCTGAGAAGCCCATTGCTTCAGTGGTCATTAATGTTCTGCAATTGTTTTGGTAGATCTATGGATTTGGACATTTCCTTAATCGTGGATGGTTCTCCATGGAAAATATTTCAGCGTTACAACGGATCATCTTGCTGGTCTCGCACCCATGTGATCTTTTATAGCATAAAAAATCTTTGATTGGTGCAACGACCTATGTTGTTGAGGCTTTGTTGAAGCGTCATTACAACAAAAAAGAAAAAAAGACATAACAACTTTATACAGCAGGATATCTTTTACAAGATATTTTTCAAAAAACACTATTTGGGTAATGAGACTTACTAGCTCACCTGACAAGGGTTTTATGTGGCTTATATTGACTACGGGATTTGAAATGATTACAACTATTTTCAAATACCATGTAATCTATTCTTTTTCTTCATATTTATTAAGTTTTTCTCAAATATTTTCAAGAGAGAAAAATTCAAAAAAGAAGTTGAGTTTTTATGTTCTTCACTTTTAAGAACTAAAATAATATTTTAAAGGAAAATTTAGCTTTTCTTATTTTTATTTATTTATCTTCTTTTCATCCAATTTACTTTATTATTGATCAATAAGAAAGAGAAAAAAAATTGTTATCCATCAAAAACTTTTGTCACCTATAATATTTTTAACTTAGGGCGTATGAAATCTCGTAAAATCTAAACTACATTGATCAAGTCTAAAATAAATAAAATAGGAGTCTAAACAATTGATTATGATTATATGCATGCGATAAATTAACTAACACGTGTTATCTAAATAACTGAATACAACCAAAAGAACAAGAGAAAATAAATATCTAATAATATTCTCATTTACAGTAATAAAACCCAACACTAGATGTATAATTGCCTTAATATAAAACCAACTATCTAAACAGAGTAATAAATACTACATAGACGACATGATAGAAATGTAAATAATAATATAAAGAGTGAACATGTAGGCTCGACACCTACACCCTATAAGAGAACAATATATAATTGCATATAGAATCAGGGGTGACGATGTACTGGCGGCCTAAGTCCTGAACGGAGAATTCAACAATAGCATTTACAAGGTTACGAAGAGTAAGAATATACATGAGTTATGGCTACAATATAACTTCGCATCTTTATCACATATTTTAATTGCTTTTAAGTTTTCCTAGACCAAAACAATCCTAAATATCGCATGCATCTAGGTCCCAAACCTAGGTGAAACCCATGATTACATATGATTCATCTCAATCGAATATAAAATTCCAAGATCATCTCAGTCAATACATTTTAAGTAAATGAACATGTACTGAAAGACATTCTCTACGTCCAATACCACATATTTACGATCTCATCTACATATATAAAAAAGGGCTACGCTCAAACCTGAACACAATGAAGGCCTATACCAATTGCCTTCGGGGATCCCTCATGCGTACTAGGCATAGTTATAGGTTATCCCACACCTATAACCACAAAACCATCAATAAGGGATAATCACTACGCTTCCACACCAATTAGATGTCCTTATTACCTTGAATATGTGAGAAGATTAGCCCATTAATCCACTTTGGATACAATGGGTACTTTCAACACATAGTATCCTGGGTAAATGACCAAGGTAGAGCATGTCTCTATCATCGGGGTGCCATCCAGTCGACATAGTACACGCTCTATAATGGATATCCCATCCATTATGTATTCCACGAGCACTCACACATAGTATGTAGCACATAATACGCAAGATTACTAATCTTTAACACACAAAGGTTACTAAGTCTTAATCCATATTTACCAGCTTAATCAGTCTCTATTAATTAAGAATAAAATCCCCAACCAATGCCAAATTCATTCGAACGGAATTTTTATCTCGTTTTAATGGGATTCTACTTGTCGTTTGAACGACATAATAAAGTCATTCGAACGAAAAGCCTAAATCGATTGAATGAGAAACCCAATCTTATTTAAACAAGATATTAATCTCGTTCAAATGGCATGAACCCACGTTCATCTTCTCCAACACCCAATTCCGCCTACGTTAACACCAAAACTTAATTCTGAAGCCTTTAAACATCTACAAACCCATGTTCCATTAGATATTATTAGTTTAATATTAACCTTGTCCTATATCTAAGATTTTTATAGGATTCTAATATGATTAAAGGGGTTCAATGTAAGAACCCTATATTCATAGCTTTGATCAATTAAGTTCATATTTATTATCAATTCGTTCAATTATCAATGGGGTTTTTGATTGATTATCAGTTTGTATCCTCCTCCTAGCGATATATATAAAATCTAACTCAAATTTATGAGGAATTCTCCCAAATTGATATCATTCCATTAACATGGATATTAAATTATATTATCTCATAATTGTAATTATGAAATTCATTAATTGATCCTCAAAATCATATTTATATACAATTAAGTTTTGATTCTATCGAATATCTATAATATAAAATAAAAATAAAGATATTCCCACACTGGGTAAACTTACATCAATTCAAATTAGGATAAATTCCAAGCTCAAATGCTCCAAATACTCTTCTCTTCAAGATGCCTCTTCTCTAAACCTTGGGGTTTCTCTCTAAAGTTGTTTCTGTGATAATAGATTAACCTAATGATCCTCCAAGAGTGTTAATACTAAAATTAGGGTTAGGTTCCATATGGGTCTCTATTTAATGCATCCAAATACATCTTTAAACGACCCAAATCATAACTCAAGTCATAAACCAACCCATAGGATTTAAAACCTATCATTTAAGTCATAATCGGGCATTTTACATGTACCCAAAGTTGATCTAAAAATACCATTCCAACACCCTAATATTCTAACCAGTACGAGTCCTAAAAATCCATTATTAAATTATTTATTAATTTATCGCTACATGACATTATATGAAAATACTTTACGATCGGTGGAACTCGATAGCGAGGGAAAAATCCAAGCATGGAAACCCTCATTACCAAATCCCTGACCATTACACTGTCGCCCATAATATATAGTCACTTCAAAATATTTAATTAATGAATTACCATGTATTAAGATCGATTATAATTTCAAATTATAAATACACATAGAAGATAAATAGTGACATCACATGTCACAACATGCACATTATATAAATTTCATAATTTATCATAATTTAACTAATTTAAGTAATGCAAGGAAATTATGGGGCATTACAAGTTATTTATTCCTTGGGAGATTTAGTGATCGTGTGGTTTAAACAAGATATTCTCATCTATGAAGATGAAATTTTTTATGTTGAGTTAGGGCAACATCGTTGATCTGTTTATCAAGACATTGAATATGTTGAGATTCTCAACGACATTATATAAGTCTTCGGCTTGCTAGGAATTGGTGGAAAAAGGATGACGGGTGAGTTATCACATTGTGAGATCATAATAATTTTGTACCCTATGCAAATATTTAGTAAGTTTTTAGTGATATTTTTTCATTGGCTTGAGATTGCTACCATTAATAGGATTTTCTCGTACATTCCGTATTGTGTGTTGATTTACTCAAATAATTTACATCTCAAATGTTTAATTAAGATTAATATTTAAAATGTTAATTAAATCATTTATAAATCTTGATGCACAAACCTTTAGATTGTGTGTGTAGTTTAAGCATCGATAAAAAATGAAAGTAATTATTTTTTATAAATTGGTCTATTCATTTCGGTACACAACATGCACTATAACTCTCAATTTAGGTTTAGTGATTGTTTAAGATGTGAGAATATGCTCATTTAAGATAAAATTTACGTTTAAATAATGCTATTTTAGTCACTCCCCTTATAACCTAATGTATCTCCACCTTATGTGCCCCAAAATAATATCAGAACACTCACAATGGGTCATGCAACCCATAGGCACAATCACCCACCTTTTTAACACTATGTGGTCTTCCAAAAGACCCCATATAATTCCTTTATAAAAATCACAATCTAATGAAATAACACCTAATTTACCATAGAAATCTATTCCCATATTTTAGAATGAAAAATTTATTCAGTTGAATGTTTTGTAAAGAATTTCCCAATGATATTAATTATTTTAAATTTTAATGTATTACATATGGCATAACTTGTAACCAAATCAACAAAAAGATCTCATTTTCACCAAATTTACGTGGCTTCGCTAGAGTAGTTCACAGGCAGTTTGTTTGAGTAAGGAGGGACTACCCCTTTGTGAATAGTTAGAGAAGAAGGTTATGAATACAATCATAACTTTTTATGGATAACATTTAAAGGCATTGCGGCTGATGATGGTATCTTTCGTCGAAAGGGAAGTATGCCCTCACGAAGGTGAATATTCATCAAGTCGGTTGACAAAAGAGTCAAAATTTTCATAGAGTATAAAAATTTTAAATTACAATGAAGTCTTTTGTTCAACTTATGAACGAGTCTCTAAATATGCAATGTGCATTTCTAAAAATAAGTTTTATATTGCACCCCATATATGGACATTCAAAAGCCACAATGTTAAATTAAAGTGAATTTTCAATTTAAAAAGTAAATAACCATTGGGGTGAATATATGTCTTCTAGTCCGATATACATCTATAATAAAGTGGTGTGCTTAAGATGATGGCTTGAATAATCCTTTCATGTTGATGTAGATCAATGAAACTTTTTGGTTACTTCAGGTTCAAAGACTAAAAAAAATTAGTTAAGGAATCGTAGACAATCCTAATTACAGAGGCACAATGAGTAAACTATAGTATTAAATACCTTATCTACAATATCCAAATATTCTCTCCTAACTCACTACTCGCTTGCGGTTCTTAAGGATATGTTCAGTTGTTTGACACGACTCATAATTTTTTTATCTTTTCCTCCATTATCGTAACCTTTTCTCCAATGGGGTATTTTTTTTTCTTAACTTTATACCAATGAAGTTGTTTCCATTCTTACAATTCAAATGCAATGGGGATTTCCTAAGAAAATGATAAAATCAATTAACTGACCAAATCTTTGTAATGGGGGCAAGAGTATGATGTGGGACGGGTACATTTCTTGGTATCCTAGGAACCACTTGAGGTTTGTGTTGAATTGTCTTCAACATAAAGATAAACTCCTTCAAAGGAACTTTCTTTCTAAGAAAAAATGAAAGATATATTGTTCTCTTCTTACCAACTTCGACTTTTTTCTCATTTTTAATTTTAGTAGTAACATTATCAAGAACTGGAGTACAAATGTTAATGGGACATGTTATAACAAAAAAACATGACAACATTGAAAGTAGTCACATTTTACTTGTTAAATCCCAATCCATATTTAACTCTTATTCCCTGCATTAATGACATTAACATCTTTTATAATTCTCTTATATTTATTTGAAATTTACATTCAAAGTAGTGGTTGAGATTAAATCATCTTTAATTTATGAGGCCTTATCCTTCAAGGCATTATGAATATTATTACTTCATTTGATAATTTTTTTCTCGAGATCTACATTTAGCCTCTCTCTATCTCTCTCTCATCACTTAAAGTTATTCTGTCAATCTAAAAAATAAGCTTATCTACAAGGATATCTCTTTGAGCTAAAACTTGGAGCAATAAATCACTATCAACCATCCCCCATATACTTCTTTCCAATAATGGCTAATTCCGTAGAAAGCTCAAGGTTTCTCTTCCCAATGTTAAGATGTTATGCTAAGAGACATCTGTACAGATCCATGAACTCAAACTCTTCATTATCACAAAAAAGATTAAAGATCATTAATTTGGGTATGCTGGCTAATCAGAACAATATCGAAACTTATATGATTCTTATTAACAACCAAAGCTATAAATTACTACTTTTGAGGGTGAGTCATTTTTTAGTTCAAACTCGCATAACTAATTATATTTGTCAAGGCTTTATCCTCTTTCCTCTCATGGAGCATAGGATTCATGGCTCGATATGTGTCCTCTACCATCATGAGTAAATCATGTTGTTGTCTCATTAAGAGATTCAACCTTTTTCACCCCACTTCTGTAACTTATACATAATTTGACTAATAGAAACTTATTAGTTGCTTTATCTTGTTATTTGGTTTTCCACAACTCATTTTTTTGGTGAAGTAGTCTATGTCCTCTTTGTCAAAGTCAAAGTACTAACTAAAGTGCTTATTAGTGTTAGCTTTTATTGACACCCCGATTTTCAATTAGGGTATATACCGAACGAAAAAGGAAGGAATGGAAAAATCGGAACGAAATTTCTCAACAGATTCCACAAGATAAACCATAGTGAATAAAAGAAATACAGAAGAAAAGAAGAGAATCTTACAGGAAAAAGGAAGAGCTGACAACTAGCGAAGGAAAAGATGAACGCACAAGAGAGAGAGAGAACAGAAAGCTTGAATGCAGAAAATTGGAAAAGGTAGAAGACGGTATGGTTACCTGAGAAGTTTAAATACTTTACCTTGGGAAGCTGTGAAGGAAATGATTACACAAAAGAAACTGATACGCCACTGGCGGCTAAAAGGACAAAAATGCACGAATATCGAAGCACTCATAAAAATTCGAAAAAGGCGGATTCTGGGAATTTGGAAGGAAATTCAAATATGAAGAAAAGGCTCCTAAAACCCAGGAAAGTCATTTAATATCGCCATATACCGAGAAAGAATGTTCCATACTCCTCAAAGTTCGAAATATGAAACATTGGGGGCTTCTGTTGATACCAAAATTAATATGCTGATATGGACGAATAATATGAAGACACGTGTCAATCTACTTGGCACAATAGCAACGAGGAAGTTCATTTCCCCGACCAACTCATGTTCTCTCCGAGCAACGAGGATACACCGAGGAACTTCAGCACTCCGAGGTACTCTAGCGCTCCGAGGAACTCCTGAGCAACGAGCAGCTAAGGCGGTTCGAGCTGCATCTCGGCCGTAGCATTAATTGCCAGATAATCAACAGTTTAACTATTCATTGAATGTTTATCATCTTGACGCACACGCTGCATTAGATGTATTACCATTTCATATATATCATTTAATGTATCAACCCTTTCATGTACAGCCTAAGGGCTATAAATACCTTGTATCACCCTCATTCAAAGGGACCAGAATTTCTTGAGAGAACATATACTCGAGAATTTTTCAAACACTCAGTAATAACATAACAGTGGACGTAGCCCATTCATGTGGCGTCAACAATCATTATTTTCAAAATTGTTCTTAGGAAAGTGTCTGTGAGTTTAGCCAATCAAAAACTTTACAATGACAATCTAAAATCCAGCCATTCCCACCATTTCTCTGAGCGAACAAAGCCCATCGCTACAACGACACCACCAAATATGTGTATTTATATAAATACTTGTCAAGCATCGAACTTTGATTAATGTATTATTTTAACATATAAATAAATTAATCTAACATAAAGGAAATGCTATATTAAGGACTAGGATTTGTAATTATCGTAATGTTGTATATTGTATACCCAGTATCCTGTCACCTGCACCCGTAAATATTTTATGTTTGTTAGAAAGGCTTTGATCCCAAGTCCTTTTGGGTACGTAAGATCTATACCGAACGAAAACCCATGAAGCCCAAGCCTTATATACGTATCTTGAAGAATTATATATCAGGGATGAATCTGTCACCAATCCAAATATGGAGTTACCAGTTCGAGTATTACAACACCTAAGGGATCTTAGCCATATCGATAAGGGATACTTAGATCCCTGTTAGTGGATTATGGTCCACTCCAACACTAAATACACACCCCTACCTCTATAGACAAGGATGTTTAGATCTCTGTGTATAGTATGTATACGTATTTGCACATTTATACGGGATGCGCATGCGATCCTAGCTTTGAGATATTTTGGTATCTCGTGATCACGAGCCTCGACAATATACCTTTCGATATGTTTTCATAATAGAAATGCATTCATCTTTCACTCACCTTTCTATCTCTCCTCAAATCTCGAATGATATATCAAAATATCTCAAGTTGTGACTTATTGCACACATATCTACATACACACTGACGGCCACCTGTTAATCTAGTCGAGCTTCCTCTCACCCTTACAAACCTTGATGACTAACTGTCACCCAAGTTGAGCTTCCTTTCCCCCTTACAAACCTCGACGGACACCTTTCACCCAAATTGAGCCTTTTCGCACATTTACATACGTACTAATATCCACCTATTATACAAGCACGAATTCATATGTAAGCACTCTTGTGTACCTGCATTGATTAAGAGGCGTTCCTACACCTCTCACTTATATGTTTTGCTACCTAAGCACCTATCTACGTTTTAAGGGATTCTCAACTAAGGTCTCTAAGCGTGTTCTAAAATAAACTAAAAATTAATCAAATAATGTAAAGAGATATAATAAGCATATATTAAAGAATTATGAAGAATAAGTGGATGCCCAACGTTGAGTCAAGAGTGCGCATCACGCATTGGTGGAGGGAAAGGAGAACTCACCCGTGTGGTTGCACGAATAATACGGCGTTCAGAATATTGGGGGGTGGGGTTGAATTCATATGTTGTGTGGCCTTCCTTCCTCCTCCGACCTGCTCAAGATTGACATTATTTCTATCTCTTTTGACTTTGAAAATTGGATTGTATTTATATTCTTTTGATTTTGGTACAATTTGGTTTGGATATGATGGATATTTGCACTTCTATTTTATTTGGATATGGATTATAAATTCCTTGATTTGGTATATGATTTGTATTTTATTTGGATATATATGTTGTTTGAACATGTACAATTTTGTTTTAACAGGTACAAATATACTGCTGAGTAGTGGCAGTAGCCAGCAGTTTTTTTTAAATTCTTCCCAGAACTTGTCACGGTCATTGACCGTGACAAGTCCGTCACAACAAAAGTTGTCACCCCCATACTTTTCACGGTCATTGACCTTGACAAGTTGAACTTGTCACGACCAATCACCGTGACAAGTCGACAATTTTGGACCTTCCTCACTCGTAACCCATTTTTCGAACCCCATAACAAGAATCTATGGAACAACCATAGACTTAACTTGCCTTAGGATTAGACCAAACCTTTTATTTATTTATTTGTAAAACAAATTGGCGACTCTAAATAACCTACAAAACCCCTTATCAGATGAAAACCACACTTAGGTCCTAAGCCTAAAAACCAGGGGCGTGTACCAAGGACTATATATAGCATCAAACAACTTTGAGAATCAAGTCATCAACCTGCGTCGAATTGATAAACTTGACCTCGGGGAGAAACGACAGATTGGGAGATAAGCATTCATGCGTCCTCGCAGGACTGAGTAATAGAAGGCCTAACACTATGAGGTGCACTGCCCGTAGCGCTCTTGCTCTCCCCCTAATCGGGTCCCGTAACACCCATATTTGAAATAATCTCCTATTCTTTTGTAAACCCTTGATAGTGAGAATTCAAAATTTCCCTATAAGTTTAAAGTGATCTTACCTATTCACTCACATGCAAAGACTCATGGGGTGTATCTCAAACTTCATCAATTGAATCAAGCTCAACATTAAACCTCTTCGGTAAGGATTGAAGACTTCAAACTTCCACACTAGTGATGATCCTTCCCAAGGAAAAAGAAGATTTCACTAGATCACTTATTTTTTCATAGATACCACCAAAACTTTTGTTGTCTTCCATGATCATTACTGTAAAATATATGGTCAACCATAGAATCTTTGAGTTCTTCACGGGTGAAATGCCTTAATGGGTAATGCTCAAATACTCCATACATTTCTAGAAGTTGCTTAATTTTATATATGTCCAAAATCACCTACACTATTGTCTCTTAATATAGCATTTAAGACTTTAGTTTTTCACTCACTCAGTTTATTATCATTATCATCTCCACTAGATATTACATTTTTAACTTGAAAATTATTGACAATGCTTATAGTCCAACTCCACCCCGTTTCTACAAGATTTCATATTATCTCATTCATGGGCAATACTTACTCTACATGTTTTTATATGAATAGTTACTATCATCGAAAAAGGATGTTCAGTTCGAAGAGCGCTCCTCTAGTAAACACATAAAGGGTCACTCTAGGTGATTAAATCCAACAATAAGGAGGCCCTCCATGATACCAATTGGGAGTATGAGGATCCCAACGACAACTACCTAAATAAAAACTATTTCCAATTAAAAATATATATATATATATATATATATATTTCATTCTATCCAAATTGGAGCAAAATATTATCCTTACATCTAAGTGACAACACTTGATTTTAGAAAAATTATGCAACTTCTTAGCATATATCTATTAAGTATATTAAGAGAATCAAATTGTGGAAAAGTAAATCATCCACTAGCGGATAATTGTTTTATGAAGAAACCCTTGGGGAGAAAACTTGACCCTAACCGACACCAGGCAATAATATAATTGAAGGATTACACGAAGGATGAAATGACTTAAAAAGTTGAACCTCTCTTAGGCTCAATATTTCACAACATTCACAACCAAAATTTTCACCTTGTAATAGCAAGAGAGATCATGAATCATATCCAACCACCCACCATGTCATAATGTTTCAACCTCATTGATAATGTAGCATTTGAACACTTCTAAGATTTCTTTAAAAGTAATGAATTTTTTTTCCAAGGAAACGGAAGCAAGAGTAGCCACACAAATTAAACACCTAGGATGTGGGAGGATACCCTAAAGGTTGATGATGTAAATAAATTAGCTTTTTAACTTGAAATTTTGAAAAGTGTATAAAACTCATAAGAGGAAAACACTCGAGAACACAAAAATCTTGACTTTGAACAAAAAGTAAAGATGCCAATGTATTTTATCCATATGAAAAAGATTTTTTACATACAAAAAGGTTTCCTCTTTAAAAATAGTATTTAAAACTCGAGCTCAAAAAACTTTAACCTCTCTCCAGCAAAAAAAATCAAAGTGTTGGTTAAATAGCCTATACAAGCTTGGGTGAAAAAGCTTTCATAAGGTTGCAACTAGACATGGCTCAATAGAAGTTTATATCCCTTTAGTTATGAAGATTTTGGAAAAATATATGTTCATGGGCAACAAGGAGGTGTAACGATCAAGTTTATAGGTAATGGCCTTATCTACAAAGCTCTTCGCAGATAACAAATCCCGATTTCACAACATTAAAATTTCCAAATTAAGAAATTTAAGGACCATTTGAATAAATTAGTATTCTAAAAGCACAAGTTATGCATTTTAAAAATATGTTTTGATATGAAAAACATATTTCATAATTGTATTTGAAAAATTACACCAATGTCAATTTATTTCAATATTAGAAAAGTCCATTTTAATTATGTTGTTATCAAATGCAACAACAAGTCCTCTGGTCCTTTACCTTCATCCTAAACTGGTATGTATCATATGGCATGATTAAGTAATAGATGAAGATGATGGAACCGATATTAAAATTAAGTAGGGTTGTATAATGAAAGAATAAGGAGCGAATATCATATTATCCACTATTCGTATCCATTTAGAATTGCATTATATGTAACCTTATCCGTATCGATTTAGATAGTGTTCAGAGCTATCCTTATTTGTATCCTTTTGAATTTTATGTATTTAATTTGACAATTTTACATATATTGTGATTATCCAGTATTGATTTCACAATTTGCAAAATATAATAGATATGTTTATACAAAAAATTCTAAATGATAAAAAAATATTTCATTATAGACTAAAACAATATAATCAAATTTGAAGAGGCTTATAAATAAGTACTAACACTTAATTTGTACAAAGTGATAATTTATCGACTTGATAACGAATCATATCAGGTGAACGAGAGTTCAAAAAAATATTTTAGTACATTGAGAAAGAAAGACTGTGAGGGTAATTGTTTCTCTCAACTACACTACATTTTCAACACCAATATCTATGAATAATCATGAATACGCCACCAAGGGATAATGTGTAGAGTCATCGTGACTTTAGACAGCAAGACGGATAATGTCAAATAAAGACATGGAGTGAAAGATGTTTATAAATGAAATAGATGAAGATATAAAATTTTCTTATTGTGTGTGTTTGTGTGTTTGTGTGTGTGTGTGTGTGTGTGTGTGTGTGTGTGTGTGTGTGTGTGTGTGTGTGTGTATAATTAAAATAGTTAGAATAATGAATATATATAATTAGAATAGTAAATATAATATAATATTACGAATACATATGTTCAAAAATACAAACAACCTTCTTCTGATATGGATTATCCATGACGGTTCCCTCAATATTTCTATTCATATCCATTTTTCCCAGATCTATATAATTATTATTCAAATTCTCTCTTTGGGATTTTTATTTGGATACATATCCTCAAAAATTGGATTCATATTTTGAATATCCATTTATTCCTAAGCAATGAGCTATCCAAAGACCTTTTGGACTAAAGTTCAAAGTGGATTTTGATCAATGAAAAGACACAACATAAATACCAAAGGCAAATGAGTATTCATATATTGTTATTGTGGTGACAATTATTGTGCAACACAAATAAATATGAAAGAGGTAGCAACCAAGAAAAGACAAATAAAAGGCCAATCACACAACAACGGGAGTACGTGGTTCAGCAAAGAAGTGCCTACGTCCACGGTGGTTCAGTCAGTGTTATTTCTCTATATTCTGAAGAATAAGTACAGAGAATATAACTTGTCCTTTGCCCCGGACTTAGGGTTTAATTTATACATGTATGTGTTCGAGTAGTGGGGGTGATGGGTTCCTCCTTGTTAGCCATCTCCCCTACATGGAATCGTGTTTCCCCACAACTTCTCTTCATGGGATCGTGGGGTAATTGGATTAACACGAAGGTGATGGGCCTGGGCTTTGGGCCGCTAGGGAGAGGCTACTCGTCCAGGCCTATGGTGCTAAATTCAGGGTACCCACAATTGCCCCTAAATTTGTTGGGCCATCTTTACAGGTCCAATGAATTTAAATAATCAGCTATTATGGTTGATTTCTTTGAAAACTGTGAAGTTACTTTGGCGGCACCCGCTTCGCTATCCGTGCGCTATGATTAGACTTGAAGGCTCGTTGGAATAAGGCGCATTTCTTTTTGTCGCTTCAGGCTTTTCCAGCAATCTTCCATCTTTCGAGAGCTCTTGCGCTTAGTACCTTATGTTTTCGATTTCAATCTTTCGTTGCTTCTTCGCCATTTGACCTGATCTTCTGTCTTGTAAGTCTCTCGTGCTTTTTGCATTTTCTCTTTGGTTTGTAGTTTTTCTTGTATTTTTCCAATGGCGAAGATTGGAAATAGGTCAGTGGCTGAGTTTAGAAAATTCTATAGTATTCCTGAGTGGGTAGAGATTGAGTGCTGTGCCTCGCCTCCTAGGAACGTTAGGGATATAGAGGATGCACATTGGATTCACATCCTGTTGCTCTCCCAGGGGGGACTTACCTTCCCTCCCAATGATCTGTTTCTGCACTTCTTTAGCTACTTCAGTATTGTGCCTGCACAATGTTCGCCTAACGTATGGAAAATAGTGAACGGCGTGCATAGGATAAATCAATTGTATGGCACAAAGTTAGGGCTTGCCGAGGTCTATTTTTGTTACTCCTTTTCTCGAACGAGTTCTGGTGTTCTGTACCTTACGGCTAGGAGCCCTGATAGGGTATTGGTAGTAAATCTACCTGATTCCCATAAGGACAACTGGCAAGAAGGTTTTCTTGTCAGGAATTGGCAACTTTCCTCCCAATTTGAAGGGTCGAGGTCTGAGAGGTTCACTGTTCCTTTTTATGGGGAGGAATATATAGGTAGATGCCAGATTATTATTTCAACCTTTGCTGACTTTATGATTTTTCTAACTTCTCCTTGCTTTTTCTTTTACAGCGAAGATAAAGAACTTGGAGCCTGCTCTCAGTGAGGTTCGTATCTCGGAACTGGTGAAAGTTTGGAATATCAGGGAACCCTTGGGTGACGGCGAGCATCCTAGGTCTGCTGCTTTTCTGCTTGAATACAAGAACACAGGCTCCAGCTTCATAGCCCGACCTGTGGATACTGTTCCGGACTTTGACTCTTCCGAAGAGATTTCTGCTGAGCCCATCCAATTGGACGAAGAAGAGAGCAGCTCGGAGAGTGAGCCTGCAGGTGTTGTGAGTAATTTGGGTGGAGGCAGTGCTGATAGTAGCAGTTCTTCGAGTACTACCAGCAGTTCAGGTGAAGAAATGCCTCCCAGGAAGAATTTAATTCGAGATGATGATGATGATGATGTGCTTCTTGCACAGAGGTCCAAGAAATTGAAGACTGTCTCCGGGGCCATAGCTACTGGTTCTAGGCCTTCCTCTCAAGAGCAAGAGAAGAAAAAGAGAGAGGAGGAGCAGGCGAGGGAGAGGGAGAAGAAAAAGGAGGAGGAGAGGAAGAAGGTGGAAGAGAGAAAGAGGAGGGAGAAAGAAAAATAGGAGGAGAGGAGGAATATGGAACTGAGGACCAAAACTGGTCAAGCCTTGGTCCCAGTATCTGCTTTGCCTGAGGGGGCTTCGGTGGTCACCTCTCCTCAGCTCGCCCCTGCGCTGCTTGAGAGGGCAGTCCTCCCTGCAGATCGTGAGAGGGCGTCGGGGTCCGATCAACTGGCTTTGCAAGCTAGCTAGAGGCTTGCCTTGGTAAGGTTCCTTTTCTAATTCTCAACTTCTTTTAATCTGTTTTGATGGTTTCTTCTTTCTGATCCTTCCCTTGTTTTTGGCAGTTTGTGACTGACTTTGCTGTGCTCTATCGCTCTCGCGACGAGCTGTTGAGAAGGAACAGCGAGCTGGAGCAGCAGAAGTCTACTCTGGTGGCCAGGGGTTCTCAGCTGGAGGCCGATCTGAAGGCTGTTGATGCGGCTCGAGCTTCATCTTCCTCGACCCTTGCTAATTCTGCTCGCGAGAGAGATAATGCTGTCAGGGAGCTCGGCGAGCTGAGGAAGTCGTATGATCAGGTCTGCTCGAGCAAGCTGGACTTTGTGGAGAAGAACAGGGTTCTTGCCGAGCAGCTGGAGGCGGAGAAAGCCCAGGCAGCCACTCTTAAAGAAGATTCGTACAATTCTGGCTGGGCTGCTGCGTATGAAGACGCCGAGGTTCAGATAGGCTATATTAGCCGTCTGAACTTCAAGAAAGGGTGGAACAAGGCCCTCGTGGCCGCTGGGGTGGATGTTGCATCCCCACTCTTTGACGAGCATGATCCAGGGCCAAAGCCAGTCGTGGATGAGGACCCAGCCACAACTGCTGAAGGCACCAATCCTGTTTCTCAGGCGACTCCTTCTGATGCTCCCTTGGTCGAGGAGGCAGTGGACACCCCTGCAGAGGGTAATGCCCCTGCTGATGCTGATAAGGACAAGGGTCCATCCACCGAGGTTGCTAAGTGATAGGGCTTCTTTGTAACTTTTTTATTCTTTTTTGATCTGATGTAATCTCGCTCATTATCAATGAAAAGACTTTATTTTTGTTTATGCTGATCTCTTTCTTTTCTCTTTCTTTTACTTGTAGTTAGTTGATGTGGATGATTATATCCCTGTTACCTCCCAATTAGGTAGGACTCTGGGTCCTAATGCAAGCCCTGCAGTTCGCCAGGCCTTCGCTAGGCTTTGCAGGTTTGCTAAGTCAAGGAACCAGAAATATAAGGATCAGACCGAGCTGGTGGCCAAATTGAAGGACAGGCTCCAGGAAATGGAAGAGATCGGAGCTTCAGTGCAGGAAGAAGTTAGCGGGCTGAGAACAAAGTTACTGGAGGCCACCGAGATCAATCAAGTCGTGGAGTTTCTTCAGCGGGAGAATGACGACCTGAGGCGGGAGGTCTCGAAGCTTAAGGAGCATTCGCCGAGCACCGCTTCGGCAGTCTTACAAGGCTCTTCCTCGTCGCGGGCTGCTTGGCCTCCCCTCCCGTGTGCTGGTAGGAGTACACGGGGTAGGAGTAGGGAAGTTGAGGAGCAGCGTGAGAGGGAAAACGGACTGTAATAATCACATGAATCATAGATGGTCCATTCACAGCATCACTGTCGATTAAAATATTAGTACGAGATAACCACCAATCATTTTTGAAAACGGACTGTCAATTTAAAAATTTAGTAAGTAAGAGAAAAACACTTAGACAATCCCATTTGCAAAGACGGTGGATATCAAAAATCGATGAATAAAGAATGACAATATAATAAATAATCACCGAATAAGCTGTCAATGAACAGATCAATATAAATAGTTACACCGAGTATTACACATTAATTATTACAATACAATAAATGAGTGAAACACTTGAGCAACACACCCAAATAAATAAACTGAACATAACTAGAGTACAATGGATAGAGGCGTCTAAAACAAATAACCTATAACATCTGCAATATGATGTAGCTCCATGACAACCGAAATGGAAATGTAAATACGGGTGTCCATGCGGTAGAGCACCTGTACGACAAAGAATATATGCAGAAACAAGAAATATAGACGGGTCAGGGCCCGGTTTGATATGATTATCATGTGACTAAAATGCATGACAGTTAAGTGCGTAATTCTCTCGCAAATAACAATAACATGTCTCACCTCTCAATCTAAAAGTAACCTAGCTCAATATCCATGAGATGATCTAGTTAACCCAAGTACTAAAGGCTAATTTCTCCCCAGTCTCAACACTATGCCCTATTCGTGCGTGGGGTGTCTCGCAAAGCGAAATCCAAACAAGGAACCCCCCCGATACACTACTACTTAGGCAAAGATCCATGAGACCCTCAGCACGTAATATATATATATATATATATATATATATATATATATATATATATATATATATATATATATATATATATATATATATATGTATATGTGTGTGTGTGTGTGTGTGTGTAAGTGTATGCATATGATCTAATTAATCCCATTCACCATCTAAAGGCACAATTCCTATTTCTTCTTAAGGAATATATATAAATGGTACAACATTTTATCAAATGTTTACCAATTAATCTCATTTATACAACTTCTTTACTAATTTTATTTCTTTGCTTCCATCCAGGAAAAATACATTTTTAAAGCAAGTTTTATTAACATAAAAATGCTTTAACCTTTTTCATAAAATCCCACTTCCCTTCTTCCATCCAGGAAGTGTAATAAAAAGTCATTTTTATTACCATAAAAATACTTTTGTATACCATATGCTTCCATCTCCCTTCTTCCATCCGAGAGACGTAACCGAAGCCAAACCGTATATCCCATTTCCTTTCTTCCATTCGGGAAATGTATTCAAAGCCAATTCATTATCATGAATTTCTTTGACATATCTAAGACCGTCCCTCCAGGTTTCCCCACTGGACGCGCCCCTAAATGGCTATCATCTTCCAGGGCCTATCAAACAAGACAACCTGGGAACCTAACAACGTCGGGAAGCGGCCATGTGTCTGCAGGAAAGTCAAGACCACACCCAGAATCTCCTAACCAGGGCAGTATAATAAACGCCCATATGGCCTACAGACTATATCCACCCTGCATTCATTAGCCAGGGGGCTTCACCACACGCGCGCAACTTTCCTTATGATAGCGATTTAGGGAGGTGTGTAATCATAAATTAACATTTATGAAAAACATTACTTTTTCCTTTTGAAAACATCCAATTTTACGTTCTCAAAATCATTTGTACTTATTCATTTAATACCACATATTAGCATATGTTTTTCTTATTCTTAGTGTCATATTTTATTAATGACTTAAGACCCGAAGTGCCATAAACCTCAAACTAGTCTCCAAGAGTTCATACCATTTCATAAACCCTCAAAGTGAGTCTCTCTCAAGGAGTATCTCTCAAAAGCTTCAACATTAACATTATATCTCCAATTTATCCTTTTAGGTTAACTTCCTATATCATTCGGACATTAACCTATACAAACTATCCCTCGGGTAAACCCAATCATCCCATTTTATCCTAGGACATTAGTCTACCCAAAGCAACCCTCTAGGACTCTTAATTACTTCCCAAAGGAAGGCTCCTAAACCTCGAACCTAAAAGAAAAGGGCTAAAACAAACTAGGAAAAATCTCACCTTTTCAGAAGGGGTCGATCGATCGACCCTTGGTCGTCGATCGTTTGATGGCTTCGATCGATCAATCCCCCAGGCTCGATCGATTGATCCTGGCGGACAGCTTCTTCCCCGGGAAGCTGTTTCGGCCATTAACGAAATCTCCAAGTTTTTATTCATCATTTCACCCAACCACAATAATAAATATTACTACAAAATCATTTCTACACATCTAGTAACTAATTATTTCTCCTTAATTCAAATTAAAACACAAGATTGAGGGGTTGATCACCAAAATCAACAAAAATCCATTTATGGTTTAAATCTCTAAAAACCTAACCATACATGCAATTTATCACATTAAATCAATATCTAGTAAGTAAGAAACTTGCCTCGGGTTCATAGTCTCGGATCCTCCTCCGGTAGCAACGGATTTCAGCCTCAAATCTCCATTTTTCTCTCTTTCTCCCCATTTCTCCCAACTCTCTCTCTCTCTCTCTCTCTCTCTCTCTCTCTCTCTTTTGGCTTCTCTCATAAGAATGAGAAAATAAAAGGGGTGGGGAGCTCTTACGGGTTATAAAACATAAATCCCCCTCTTTTAATTGCTAATACACCATTAAAATGACTCGTAACCACATAATAGAGCCATAACGCGTAAAAAGTGCCCGAAACCCAAAAATACAACATGGCACTTATTTCGACCATCTCGACTATTCTAAAAACAACCGCACCCCCTATTTTGGCATTCGGGATAACGTGAACAAATTTTTATGTTCTATATTCATTTTATTTCATTAATTATACTTCAATTTATTTAGGAGTCATAACCATCGTTTTACATATAACGACGCAGTATATCACAATAAAATGCTATATACCTTCTCATACGGTAAATAGACAAAACATAGTAAATATTATTCCTTAATATTACGATAAACAATATTTACTTCAACATCCCCTATTTTATAAAATTAGCTCATCAGGCAAAATAATATAAAATAGCCGCTCAAAAACCTGGGTTGCTACAATATTTTTTCCATATATGGTGCACTCTTCTCAATTGTTGTAATTGATGATCTTTAAATATCTTTATTCTAAAAAATCCGCCTAGGCTTAACGCTTGGGAGAAACGTCCCGCATTATTCTTGGTAAATCCCTTAAGGTGAATTTTTTTCTAAAAACAACAATACTTTAGTGAAACGATATCGCCTTTTAAAGAATTTTTTTACTAACCGGACCATTATCTCATCCAAAATAATCAAATAGTATTTTAATTTGCATATATTCAGACATATTTTTATGATATGTACAATTTTAATATATTAATAGCCTTGTTATGGTTAAAAAAAATTAAAATATATTAAGAAGACCTAAACGCCTTTTTACGCCTAAACCCGCCTAGGTTTCTAAGGCTTAAGGCTTGACTTCGATGCCTCGATCGCATCCGCATTTTTTAAAACCTGGTTAAATACATTAGTAGATTTTTAATTATTGTTTGGCTGTTTACGATAAAGTGAGATTGAGGGTAATTATATAAAGTACGCATGTAAACGAATAAGAGACGGATTAAGTTTACTCCAAACTATCTTTAACCCACATAGAAATTAGGCGGATCAAGTCTGACTAGAATACCCATTGGCTCCCATGTTTTTTTGGCCATTCTTGGATCCGTTAAAGACCCGAAATCCCGACCATTTATCCGACCAATGTAGAATATTAAAAAAATAGTTAAAAGTGTTTACAATGATTTAAAACAAAAACATCCTGTAACGTAACCTTTTGATTATCAGTTAACATGACAACTTATCCGAAAACACAGTTAACAATCATTTAACTTTTCTCAACAGCATATCCAAAAAATAGTTAACACTCAGATGACAATACCTTATCCAAAAAGAATAGTAACGTTAGGTGTAGGAAACGTTCAATCAAATATATCAATAGGTAGTAAAAATACTCTATGTAATATATTATATTTTTAGGTAGCTTAAGTAATTCTAGTTGGTCGGGTCTTTATTGGGCAAAGTACTTCCTGGGTCAGATCCGGTCCGTTTAATATTCGGATTGGTGAAAAATGACCAAACCCTTTAAATGAGTCCAGGTCCAGATCTATTGGCATGGCTAAATTATGGGGTGTGTTGAATTTAATTTTTTTTTTTTTTTTGGTTACATGTTGAATTTAATGAGGCTTCACTTGGAATGCCTGCTTTTGGACTACAATCCTCACGTGGCACCAACTAGCCACAGTATTTATTAGAAGCAAAAGCTAATAACTAGCTAACGAGTAACTGTCAAAAGTTCAACAAAAATTCCCTAACTTTTAGCTAAAATTATAAGTTAGTTATAACCATATTACTTTGGGGTTTATAAAATGGAAAATGATGTGTACCAAATTTTTATATCAATTTTTGTGTATCTTATACTCCTAATATATGTATAATATTTTAATGCATTTAAACCACAAATTTAATGTAAAAATATGGCAGTTATACCACGGAGCTTAAAAAAAGACATAACTTCATCTTATATAATTCGAGTTTTTAATTATAGAAGACAAGTTTGTTTTTTAAAAAAAAATTCAAAAAATTTTCACTAAAATTAAAAACTAGAATTAGTGTTCAAGTTTAATATCTTCCCAAAATAGAAAATCGAAAAAGAATTTTTCAAAATATTCAAATTTTCAGAAAATTGGAAAATCACTTTATCAAGTTTTTCAGAATTTTCAAAAGTTCTAAAATTATATTTTGACCTTGAATATACTATAATTTATATCTAGACCCTTGACCTTTTGAAAAATTACATTTTAATCTCTTAATTTTTAATAAATTTTATTTTAAAATTGGAAAATTTTTGAAAATTATATTTTAGCCCCTAAAATTTTGTAACATATATATTTTGGCCCCTTAACGTTCTGTAAATTAGATTTGGACCATGTGAGTACATTATAATCCTAAACTTTGTGTAAAATATATTTCACACCCAAAATTTTTATAAACTATATCTTGAAAATAATAATTTATTTATACCAAATGGATGCATTTTTTTTATTTTATTAAAAATCAAAATTTTAAAGGAAAAATAAAAAATAATTTTTCACAACTAAACAAAGCGCTTGTATATATCAAAATTGGTTAAGATGCACGCATATAGGAAAGAAACAAAAATCATAGAAAAGAGAGATGACAAAAAGAAAAAGCAAAAGATAGTATTAAAGCCAAAAGGCAAAAGCAAAAGATAAAAAACTAATCAGGTGCTTTTGCATTGTATATAAAGCCTAAACTTAGTATTAGAGCTGTGAGTGAACAGAGTGGAGCATACCACCTTATGTGCTACCTGCCTCAAAATGTCAAATAAAATGTACAGAAGTGATGAGTATAAGCATACAAAATTCAAAGAAGATACATAATAATAAGGGTGATAAAATTGGGATTATTAGCTGATTAAAACGAGATTCTAATTCAACTTGACTATCATTTTCAAACTTCTTTAAGGTTTAACTAGAATTATGTTTAAATCTATATTTTTGTTTTTTCAAAGTATTTATAACATAATGCAACTTTCTGAAAAACATACTGATCTTACTTTGCCATTTTTAAGGACAAAACTGTACAACTACCAACATGCATCCAAACTTGAAAAATATACAAATAAACCAGTTTCTTGATTTCCTGGTAACGTATGCCAAAAAAATATAAATAATTAAAATCAAAATCAAAGTTAGTGCCAGTCACAGCAGGAACATAAAATGTAGCAGTGTGGTCAGTTTAATCCATAAGGCTAAATTGTTCACAAAGTTGTTCATAAAGAGTTCAAATTTAACTTTATGCGCAAGCAGGGGCGGAGGCCCCCCCGAGATAAAAATAAAATAAAAAATTTAGGTATGTAAAATGTGTAATTTTTTTTTTAGGGGTGCAATTTTTAAAGGAGGTCCCTCCTGAGATCTTGCCTACACTGTTTTTTAATCAAAAATTTGTATAAAACTTGTATTAATCCAAAAAAAATTTGCCTCGGGGGCTCCCGCCCCCGAACCCTCGGCACCACTCGAGACTTCGCCCCTCCTAACCAAAAATCCTGGATCCACCACTGTGCGCAAATGCAAAGAAAATCCCTAAATTTTTACATTTGGATGCTCGTGAAATTTTAAATTTACAAAATCAAAAGGTGAGTTCATCTTTTCTCAGCAGTTAAGTACACAGTGGTGAAGGTTCATCAATTTGCGAAAAGAATTTCTACGAATTAATATTGTTTGTAAAAAAGTAAATAAATATTTCTTGTGAATAACATTTGTTTGTATGAATTGTTATAACTAAATGTAATTCGTAAGAATCCAAATATATAATAAAAATTAATTATTTATATTTGATACGAAAATACTAAGTTTGTAGAAAGGGTTTACAGATTTTATAGCTATTCTTCAAATTTGGAGAATAACTACAAATCCACTTTGGGAATCCATCCATAATTTTATACCATTGTAGGCATTCCAATTTGCAAAGAAACATAATATCTTATACTGTAAAAATAATAAGAATTATTTATAACATGAAATTAATTCTTATAGGATCTTAATATAATCATGCAATCACAAATTTATTTTTAACTGCAAATTATATGAAAAAATACCTTTTTTCGTGAAGACTTGATTTGTTTGTAGTCATTGATGTATCTTGAGAAAAACTCCTCCAAATGATCCAGAATCTCTTCAGAAAACAGCCAGAATGCCAAAATATGGAAATTTTGGAAAATCAGGATTTTCCCTTCCTAGCGCAAATATATTTTTGTGTGTTCTTGTGTACCAAATGGTGGATATTGGTTCACTATATATAGGGTGGAAGGGAGCCGGAATTTCCATTAAAACTCACCATCTACCATCCACCAAAGTAGCTAAAGGGAGTCACAATATACCAAAAGTCACGTGACCATTGGAATAATAATTTTTCTAAGATTAATACATAAATATAATCAAATTTGTCCCCTTATTTGGACCACACTAATTAGGAGAAATAATTAATTTATTTAATTTATAATTACAAAATTTGGCCGAATTTTGTAATAATTAAATATTAATTCTAACTGTCTTCCACTTGGTCCTAATAAGGTTAAACATAACGAATTGATTAACAAAAGTTGCGCAAGTATCTTAGAACATCATCAAGCACCTTAACTAAATACTTCATTAGTGTGAGTCATGGCGATTTCACACTAATTCAAGAGCATGGTTCCTTCCATGTACCACACCACCAATGTCATATTTAATAAGGATAAATATGTGAGTTATCAAAATGGTCTTATATTGTTTTTATAAAAAGACTATTTCTGTCACATGCATGTTTACAATTAAGCAGAAATTTAGAATTCAGAAACTCTTTATTGATATCAAAAGTTGTGTCAAATAACTAAGCAAATAGCAATTACAAAATTAACTACTCGAGACCCATCTCTTTAGCATGTTGCAAAAATATCTTCGGAGATAGCGCTTTCGTTAAAGGATCCGCTATATTATCAACAGTACTGATATGTTCAATTGACACAGTTCATTTTTGATCTTCTTCTTTGACAGGTAGATACTTCATCTCAATATACTTAGCTTCTTTCGAATATCTATGTGTGACACCCCGACTAATTAAATACCGGGTAGCTACTCCTTTATTAAATTAAATCAAAATGCCAAGTTGGTTCAGTTAATAGCATCACTGTCGAAAACATTTTTGAGTAATTACTAACCACCTAGTATTTAAAAGTAAGATGTCAAATTTTAAATTAAGTCTGATTAACAAGCAGTAAGTGAGATATAAAAGAATAACATAACCATACACCATAAAGTCTCAACAAAGTAACCGACAAACATTAATGAGTCCAGAGGAAAAACTCCTCACAACAATCCCACAACTGAAATAAATAAAACAGTGTATCCTGAATTAATTACAAGCCAAAAGTCTGAATAACTGATATGAAATGTCTCTAAAAGAAAAGGGAGACATGCCATATAAGTGATGGAACTGAATATGGAGTCAAAACCAAAAGAAGCGTCTACTAGCAAGGCCCTGTAACTTCCACAACAGCTACAGCTCGTCACCTAAATGGAAATACTATGCACGGTGTCCTTGTGGCTGGGCACCTAAAAGGTTTTTACAAAAAAATAGATTTGAAAGCAAACGGGTTAGAGCTCGAAAGTGGAGAGTATTTTAAAAATATCAAGTGGTTTAATAACATTTAAAACAATGAATGCAAAATACATGTTAGGACGTGCACTCACATGAAATACTCACTTCTCGACTAATTGTACACTCCTAACGTACCGTACACATCTAAGTGACATTCATATCTAATTAAACCGTTTTAAGTTCTACCCCTTTCCACTCGATTCCCATTATACATTCTAACGTTATCAATTAAATAGAGGACCTTACTTAAACTCGGATTCTCAATTATTAACAATACAATTCACTACAGGTTATCCCTTTTTTATTTTCTCAAGGCGTGACCATAATTATACTCACAATACCAACCTGGAAATTCTCATTATTTAAGCGTGTATTATTCACGTCATAAATATACAATACAAGCACCCCGAGACTAAGCTGTGGTGCACACATACTCTGCTATCCATCCCGGTACATCACGTACATAAGGATCACGCATTCCGAATCTCTCAGGAATCGTTCTCAGATAATAACAATCACAATCAATGGAGGCGAACACAGTCACATCACATGGGTCACGCACATACCTATGCTCCCACGATCAGCAGACTTATTAAATTCCCAATAAGTCCTTCTCTGACCTATGTCCTCGAGGTACCAATCTATATCCCCCCTTAGGCACACAAAGATTAGATGGTCCTAAACGAACGCAAACCTCCCGTGATAGCAAGTATGGTAGGTATGTCATACACATAAGTTATATACTAAGCATTCACACATCTTAGATGTCTCAATATTAATAAAGGTATATTCTACATCCTTATACCATTATTCCAATTTTATACATTTTAAGTCTTCCGATAATATATAATGTAGACTGTCGACACATCTCACGTCATAGTTTCTTGTACTTAAAACCTATCTCAAAGGGATTATTAAGTTTCCTATTATTCCCACATATAACATCATTATTCTTAAGGTCCTTACTTCTGCCCCAAACCTCATTTCATCAAATTATTCAAATTTACTCTTTTAACCCTAATATTATCTCACTCATCGAATTTCATTAGATTTTAGAATAATTCCTCAATTTGAATTCTAATTAAGGTCCAAATTTTATAACCATACCTACTGGTCTTCCTTAAGTCTAAGGATATTCATAAAGTCTCTAATAATAATTTTCTAAGAGTTAACATCATTAAAATTTAACTAGGGAAAATTTTACTCATTCTGGGAAGGTCGATCGATCGATCTTGAACATCGATCGATCGATGGTGGTCGATCGATCGACTGATGAATGTCGATCGATCAATTGCACTAGATAGGCTACGGACTGCTTCGTTTTGCAGTCGTCAAATGGTCCCAAAAATTCATTACAATGCATGAAACTTCATTCTAACGTTATAATATCATCAAATAATCATCCTACAACATTGTTAACGTTCTAAAACTAATTAATCATCAACCAAAGGCCTTATTTAGATCAAAACATCCTCAAGAACCCTAGTTTTCTATTTCTTTCAAGAACAACAGTAATTCTCTTCTTTAATCCGTTTTTAGATCATCAAGTATTATGTTTTGGATTCATAATTCGTCCAGAATATGTCTACATGCAATTCCTAACATGGTTTATAGTTTTAATCCTCAAATTCATGGGTCTATATCAATCTTCCAAGATAAAATTCGATAATTACACTAAACATGGAAGAACACATTCATTGAATCAATTGTAACTAAATCACTTGCCTTATGTTCTTCAGATTTTTGTTGTTGGTTGAAGAAGGTTGAATTGCTTTCTCTCTCTCTGCAGAATTCTCCTCTCTCTCTCTCTCTCTCTCTCTCTACAAGTTCTTCTCCAAGATGACAATGGTGGTTTAGAGGTTGCCTTAGGAACCTCTTAAAATTTCTTCCAATAACTCCCGTAGCCCATTAAGTCATTTAGTGTTGTTAGTGGGTTTAGTGGGTAAAGACTAAATCATATTTTAACTTCTAATTTTCGTGGGTTTTAATTCCCAAAATTCCGAAATTACCAAACTACCCTTTTGGGTTGCCGGTATGGCCTAAAAATGCCCCGGGACCCAAACTAAACCCCCGGCTAGTGTTTTCTGACTATTTCGACCCTTCCGGACTCGTTGGCGCACTCAAAATGACCATACGGTTGATAAAAATAAAATTCACTTTTAATTCAAATAATTACATTCCTGACGCGACTGTCACGTGCGTCCCAACTAAATTTTCCAAATTGCCGTATTTCAGCCTCGCGACAATTTCAATATTTTCAATATTCATATATTGCCATATATACACATTATAATCAAATACCAACTCACATCTCGTCAGTATTTTATCCGGATTAATTCTCAATTAATTCACATTTAATTTAACTAATCCCATAAATAAATATCGATAAAAATGCGGGGTATTACATACTTCCCCCCTAATAACAGAATTTCGTCCCAAAATTCGGAACTAGAAAGTACCTGGTAAAAATAACTCTAGATAACATTCGCGCATATTATCCTCGCGCTCCCATGTGGACTCCTCGACATTATGATGTCGCCACTGAACACGCACTAACGAAACTATCTTTGACCACAGTTTCTGCTCACTTCGGTCTAAAATAGCAATCGGCCCCTCCAGGTAAGAGCTATCAGGCTGGAGATCGATGTCCTCCAAAGCAATGTGAGAATGAGCCAAATCGTCTCTAAGATATTTCCTTAGCGAGGAAATATGAAATACATCATGAATCCAATGCAAATGCTCCGGTAATCCAAGTCTATAGGCAACAGACCCAATCCGCTCGATGATAGGGAATGGCCCCACATATCTCGGTGCCAACTTCCCCTTCTTCCCAAATTGCATAATCCCCTTCATAGGAGATACTCTGAGTAAAGCCTGGTCCCCCACTTGGAACTCCCTGAAGAACCTCTTCGCATCAGCATAGCTCTTCTGCCGATCCTGAGCTACCCGAATGCGACTCCGTATCAATTCGATCCTTGTCGAAGTATCCTGAATCACTTCTGGCCCAAGTAGTTTGTTGTCCCCCACCTCCAACCAACAAGCTGGGGAACGACAAGGTCTACCGTACAACGCCTCAAATGGAGCCATGCCAATGGTGAACTGGTAGGAGTTGTTGTAAGCAAACTCCACCAGTGGAAGATACTGCTCCCATCCACCCCCAAAATCAATGATGCACATACGCAACATGTCCTCCAACATCTGGTTTGTACGCTCGGTTTGCCCATCGGTCTGTGGGTGATATGCCGTACTCAACCGCAACTCCGTGCCCATGGCCTCCTGAAAACTCTCCCAAAACCGCGAAACAAATATCTTGTCTCGGTCAGACACGATATTTAGGGGCACACCGTGAAGTCTCACAATTTCTGCAATAAAAAGCTGGGCATACTGTCCCGTAGTGTAGTCTATCCTTACGGGTAGAAAATGAGCGACTTTGGTCAACCTGTCCACAATTACCCAAATGGAGTCGTGACCTCTCTGTGACTTAGGCAACCCCGTGATAAAGTTCATGGATATTATCTCCCACATCCACATCGGGACCTCTAATGACTGTAGAAGTCCTGCCGGTCTGTGATGATCCACTTTTACCAGCTGACAAGTGGCTCATTTAGAAACAAACACGGAAATATCTCTCTTCATCCCACTCCACCAATACTGACGTCTCATATCTTGGTACATTTTGTCCCCACCGGGATGTACCACGAACCGTGAGCCGTGCGACTCTGCCATCACCTCGTGTCGCAATTCCTCCCCTTCCGGAACTACCAGTCTGCCATTGAAGCATAATTCCCCGTCTGAGCTAACGGTATAGGACTCGGCTCCCTCTGCTAATAATCGAACTATCTGCTCCTGACAGAACGAGTCATCTGCTTATGCCTTTACCACTCTCGTGACAATCTGCGGTGTAATAGTCATCACCGACATGAATGATCGGGCCACTGCATCCTGGTGTCCCAACTCCTTCCACTTTGCCTTCCACACCCTTGCGACTTCATCTACTGGCCTACGACTCAACGCGTCTGCTACAACGTTAGCCTTCCCCGAGTGATATTGGATATCAAACTGATAGTCCTTCACAAACTCAAGTCACCTCCATTGCTGCATATTCAACTCCTTCTGCGTGAATAGGTACTGTAGGGACTTGTGGTCCGTGAACAATCGAAACTTCTCCCCCAAAAGATAATGTCTCCAAATTCGAAGGGCAAATACCACTGCCGCTAACTCCAAGTCATGGGTGGGGTAATTCTTCTCGTGAGGCTTAAGCTTACGGGAAGCATAGGCTATGGCCTGACTTTCCTGCTGCAATACACCTCCAAGTCCTTGTAAGGACGCATCGGTGTAAACTAGATACTCAACTCCCGGTCTCGGCAATGCTAACACAGGTGCTGAGGTCAACTTGTCCATCAACTCATCAAATGCCAACTGACAGGCATCACTCCAAATGAATGGCACACCTTTACGAGTCAGATGTGTCAAAGGACCCGCTATCTTGGAGAAACCCTGAATAAACCTCCTATAGTATCCTGCTAGGCCCAAGAAACTACGGATCTCAGTCGGTGTCGTGGGCTTTCCCCACTCCCTCACCGCGGTTACCTTTCCCGGATCAACAGATATCCCCCGATCGGAAATAATATGCCCCAAAAACTGAACCTCCTTCAGCCAAAACCCGCACTTCTCATACTTTGCATACAGCTCGTTCTGGCGTAGCGTCTGCAAAACCTGCCTCAAATGCTCGGCGTGCTCCTCCTCTTTCTGGGAGTAAACCAGAATATCATCAATGAAGATAATGACGAACTGATCTAGGAACTCTCTGAACACCCTATTCATCAAGTCCATAAACACGGCTAGAGCATTGGTCAAACCAAAAGGCATAACCCGAAACTCGTAGGAACCATATCTCGTTAAGAAAGCAGTCTTCGAGACGTCCTCCTCCCTAATACGCAACTGATGGTATCCCGATCGCAAATCAATCTTTGAGAAGAAAGAAGCTCCTCTCAGCTGGTCGAATAAGTCATCGATTCGGGGCAACGGATACTTATTCCGTATCGTGACCTTATTCAACTCCTGGTAATCTACACACAACCTCAATGATCCATCCCTCTTCTTCACGAACAACACAGGGGCACCCCACAGCGAAGTACTCCTCCGTATAAACCCCTAACCCAACAACTGATCAATCTGATCCCGTAACTCTCTCATCTCAGCTAGAGCCATACGGTAAGGTGCGCGGGCAATAGGCCGAGTGCCCGGCATCAAATCGATCACAAAATCTATCTCTCTACTCGGAGGTAATCTAGGTATATCCTGAAATACATCGACAAACTCTCGAACAACCGGAATCGAATCAAGTGGTGTCACCACTTCCTTAGAGGTCTCCTCCTCTATATAGTACAAATGAGTGGACAATCCTCCTTCAGGACGAGGCATCGCCACTAAAAACATCTCCTACCCGGGAATGGCAAAGATAATACTCCTACTAAAACAGTCAATCATGGCTCGGTACGCAACTAGCCAATCCATACCAATAATGGCATCATACTCGGTCATCTCTAACACTAACATATCCGCGAGTAGAGTAAGCCTCCCGATCTCTATAACCACGCCCCTACATATAAGGGAAATCATGGAACCCCTACTCAACGGTGAATCTACACAGGTAACCGTGCTCTCGGCGGTGTCTAACAACCCAATGGTGCGTGCAAATCTCATAGCAATGAAATAATGTGTAGCCCCCGTGTCAAATAAAATACGCCCCAGAGTCCCCTGAATAGAGAACATACCCTCAATGGCTGGTGGATCCTGTGGGGCTGCGGCCTGCTGGAGCTGATACACTCTCCCATACCGAAGCTGTCCCTGCTGAACTGGGACTGCTGGAATGGGTGGTAATGCTGCCATCTGTGGTGGTGCTGGGAGGGCGGCGGGAAACATAGGCCTCTGCGGCTCCTGTCGAGCACCCTGCTGCTGCTGCTGCGGGGCCCTGCCCCTATCAGGACAATCCTAGCGTTTATGGCCAGTCTTGCCACAAACGTAACACTTCCCCGGGAAGTTCCCCCCTCTCTGTCCCTGCTGCCCTCGACCCTGGTGGCCGTTACCATTCCTCCCCTGGCCCTGCTGAAACTGCTGTTGACCATTCTGCCCCTGCTGGCCCTACCTGTAACCTCCCTGTCCGTGTCTGAAATTTCCCGATCTGAACCTCTTATGATCCCCCTGCTGGGAACCCTGGTCACCCTGTCTCTGCCCCTGAGTAGATTGTGCCCCACCAGCACCATTTCCTCCAGTCCTGCCCTGATGGCTGGACTCTCCTGATCTCTTGCTCTCAGCCCTGTGAAAGCGGTGATCCTGGCAGTGTAACAGTGCAGCGTTAACCACGTCATAATAAGTGGCCAACGAGAGGTTCCCCAACAAATGCTGACGGATCCTCCATGTCAATCCATCGGTGAACTTCTAGATCTTCTTCTCCTCTGTCGATATTTCATCCGGAACAATATTCAGTAGATTAGTGAATTCGGCCTCATACTCGGCCACAGTCCTTCCCTCCTGTCTGAGATTCATTAGCTTCCTCCTCATTTATGTGTGAACAGCTGACGAAAATACTTGCGGTCGAACCGCACCCAGAACTCCTGTATCGTGAGAGTATCTCTCTCCTCCACGGTGGTAATAGACTCCCACCACTGCAGTGCAGATCCCACTAGCTTGAAAGTAGCTAGTACCTGCTTCTAAACGTCGGTGCACTTATACATCCTCAAGTGCCTCTGAATGTATTTCCTCCACTGACTTGAAACCACAACATCGGAGCTACCTGCGAACTCCGGTGGGTGTGCTTTCTGAAAAGCATCACTTACGTGTTCCCAAGCAGATGGGAATGCATGTGCCTGAACCGGCGCGGCTACTGGCGCCTGAGGTGGTGCCTGCTGTACAACTGCTAGAGCGACATTTACAGCTTGGGCTACAATGGCTGCAACCTCAGCGACATTCATGGTGCCCTGGCTGGGGCTCTGGCTGTGCATTCCTAGGAACCCGTGGTGCACGTCGTGGAGGCATCTGAATTAAGAGTAAAGTCTATAAGTTTCGCAGTTATAAACTCAAAATAGCTAAAGAGCGAAGCATACATAAAAGAATACAATAGTCCTAAAATATAGGGCTCTACATCAAAGAAAGCTCAGCGGAAACATAATAAGCCGTACAGATCCTAAAGGACACTAGAACTTGATGCTCTGATACCACCTGTGACACCCCGACTAATTAAATACCGGGTAGCTACTCCTTTATTAAATTAAATCAAAATGTCAAGTTGGTTCAGTTAATAGCATCACTGTCGAAAACATTTTTGAGTAATTACTAATCACCTAGTATTTAAAAGTAAGATGTCAAATTTTAAATTAAGTCTGATTAACAAGCAGTAAGTGAGATATAAAAGAATAACATCACCATACACCATAAAGTCTCAACGAAGTAACCGACAAACATTAATGAGTCCAGAGGAAAAACTCCTCACAACAATCCCACAACTGAAATAAATAAAATAGTGTATCCTGAATTAATTACAAGCCAAAAGTCTGAATAACTGATATGAAATGTCTCTAAAAGAAAAGGGAGACATGCCCTACAAGTGATGGAACTGAATATGGAGTCAAAACCAAAAGAAGCGTCTACTAGCAAGGCCCTATAACTTCCACAACAGCTACAGCTCGTCACCTAAATGGAAATACTATGCACGGTGTCCTTGTGGCTGGGCACCTAAAAGGTTTTTACAAAAAAATAGATTTGAAAGCAAACGGGTCAGAGCCCGAAAGTGGAGAGTATTTTAAAAATAGCAAGTGTTTTAATAACATTTAAAATAATGAATGCAAAATACATGTTAGGACGTGCACTCACATGAAATACTCACCTCTCGACTAATTGTGCACTCCTAACATACCGTACCCATCTAAGTGACATTCATATCTAATTAAACCGTTTTAAGTTCTACCCCTTTCCACTCGATTCCCATTATACATTCTAACGTTATCAATTAAATAGAGGACCTTACTTAAACTCGGATTCTCAATTATTAACAATACAATTCACTACAGGTTATCCCTTTTTTGTTTTCTCAAGGCGTGACCGTAATTATACTCACAATACCAACCTGAAAATTCTCATTATTTAAGCGTGTATTATTCACGTCATAAATATACAATACAAGCACCCCGAGACTAAGCTATAGTGCACACATACTCTGCTATCCATCCCGGTACATCACGTACATAAGGATCACGCATTCCGAATCTCTCAGGAATCGTTCTCAGATAACAACAATCACAATCAATGGAGGCGAACACAGTCACATCACATGGGTCACGCACATACCTATGCTCCCACGATCAGCAGACTTATTAACTTCCCAATAAGTACTTCTCTGACCTATGTCCTCGAGCTACCAATTTATATCCCCCCGTAGGCACAAAAATATTAGATGGTCCTAAACGAACGCAAACATCCCGTGATAGCAAGTATGGTAGGTATGTCATACACATAAGTTATATACTAAGCATTCACACATCTTAGATGTCTCAATATTAATAAAGGTATATTCTACATCCTTATACCATTATTCCAATTTTATACATTTTAAGTCTTCCGATAATATATAATGTAGACTGTCGACACATCTCACGTCATAGTTTCTTGTACTTAAAACCTATCTCAAAGGGATTATTAAGTTTCCTATTATTCCCACATATAACATCATTATTCTCAAGGTCCTTACTTCCGCCCCAAACCTCATTTCATCAAATTATTCAAATTTACTCTTTTAACCCTAATATTATCTCACTCATCGAATTTCATTAGATTTTAGAATAATTCCTCAAATTGAATTCTAATTAAGGTCCAAATTTTATAACCATACCTACTGGTCTTCCTTAAGTCTAAGGATATTCATAAAGTCTCTAATAATAATTTTCTAAGAGTTAACATCATTAAAATTTAACTAGGGAAAATTTTACTCATTCTGGGAAGGTCGATCGATCGATCTTGAACATCGATCGATCGATGGTGGTCGATCGATCGACTGATGAATGTCGATCGATCGATTGCACTAGATAGGCTACGGACTGCTTCGTTTTGCAGTCGTCAAATGGTCCCAAAAATTCATTACAATGCATGAAACTTCATTCTAACGTTATAATATCATCAAATAATCATCCTACAACATTGTTAACGTTCTAAAACTAATTAATCATCACCCAAAGGCCTTATTTAGATCAAAACATCCTCAAGAACCCTAGTTTTCTATTTCTTTCAAGAACAACAGTAATTCTCTTCTTTAATCCGTTTTTAGATCATCAAGTATTATGTTTTGGATTCATAATTCGTCCAGAATATGTCTACATGAAATTCCTAACATGGTTTATAGTTTTAATCCTCAAATTCATGGGTCTATATCAATCTTCCAAGATAAAATTCGATAATTACACTAAACATGGAAGAACACATTCATTGAATCAATTGTAACTAAATCACTTGCCTTATGTTCTTCAGATTTTTGTTGTTGGTTGAAGAAGGTTGAATTGCTTTCTCTCTCTCTGCAGAATTCTCCTCTCTCTCTCTCTCTCTCTACAAGTTCTTCTCCAAGATGACAATGGTGGTTTAAAGGTTGCCTTAGGAACCTCTTAAAATTTCTTCCAATAACTCCCGTAGCCCATTAAGTCATTTAGTGTTGTTAGTGGGTTTAGTGGGTAAAGACTAAATCATATTTTAACTTCTAATTTTCGTGGGTTTTAATTCCCAAAATTCCGAAATTACCAAACTACCCTTTTGGGTTGCCGGCATGGCCTAAAAATGCCCCGGGACCCAAACTAAACCCCCGGCTAGTATTTTTTGACTATTTCGACCCTTCCAGACTCGTTGGCGCACTCAAAATGACCATACGGTTGATAAAAATAAAATTCACTTTTTAATTCAAATAATTACATTCCTGACGCGACTGTCACTTGCGTCCCAACTAAATTTTCCAAATTGTCGTATTTTAGCCTCGCGACAATTTCAATATTTTCAATATTCATATATTGCCATATATACACATTATAATCAAATACCAACTCACATCTCGTTAGTATTTTATCCGGATTAATTCTCAATTAATTCACATTTAATTTAAATAATCCCATAAATAAATATCGATAAAAATGCGGGGTATTAGACTATCATTATTTGAAAAGAAGACTGCTGTGACATATTATCACAATAAATTTTCAGCGGTTTAGAAACTGAACCCATAATACTAAGTCCTGAAATATAATTTCACAGACATAACCCATGATTTATAGCTTCAAAATAAGCCACAAACTCAGCCTCCATAGTTGAAGAAGCGATGACACTCTGTTTAACACTTTTTCATGAAATGGCCCCTCCCGCCAGAAGGTAAATATAGCCTGAATTGCTTTTTCTGGTATCAAGGCATCCTCCAAAATCTGAGTCTAAATAACGAATCACCTCAAGGTGATCGGATCTCCTATAAGTGAGTATGAAGTCTTTGGTTCCTTACAAGTACCTTAACACTTTCTTTGCAGCCTTCCAATGGAAGTCACCCGGATTACTTTAATATCTGCCTAGCATCCCAATGGCAAAACTAATATCCGACCGAGTACACACCTGTGCATATAATAAACTCCCTAAAAGAGAAGCATATGGCACACCTTTCATGTGATCCCTTTCCAATTCAGTTTGGGGACATTGACTTAAACTAAATTTGTCCCCTTTTAGAAGTGGAACACTAATAGGATTACAATTTTGCATGCCAAACCTTTGTGAAACATTGTTAATGTAAGTCTTTTAAGACAATCATATCAATCCTCATGATCGATCACGAGAAATCTCTATCCCGATCACGAAGGATTCCTAGCCCAAATCTTTCATTTCAAAGTTTTGCAAAAGGTACTTCTTAGTGTCCTTTAGTAAACCAATATCACTACTGGCGATAAGCAAGTCATCAATATATAGGACTAAAAATAAAAACTTACTCCCATTGGTCTTTAGGTATATATACCGATCAACGGTGTTTTCCTTAAACCCAAAATATGTAATGGTATAATGAAACTTAAAATACCATTGACGAGAAGCTTGTTTAAGTCCATATATGGATTTCTTTAACAAACAGACTTTGTGTTCCTATCCTTTTTTAATGAAGCCCTTTGGTTGTTCCATATAAACTTCTTCCTCTAAACTCCCATTAAGAAAAGTTATTTTAACATCCATTTGATGTAACTCTAAGTCATAATGAGCTACTAGTGCTAATATGTTTCTAAGCGAATCCTTCTTTGAAACAGGAGAGAAGGTTTCACTATAATCAATGCCTTCTTTTTTAGTAAAACCTTTGGCAAAAAGTCTTGTTTTATGTCGTTCGATATTGCCATTTGAGTCGCGTTTGGTCTTATATATCCACTTAGACCCGACTGCTTTATGATCTTTAGGCAAATTGATTAACTCCCAGACTTGATTAAAATCCATAGATTTTATTTCATCATTCACGGCATCAATCCATTTATTATAATCTATGTTAGACACAACTTTTTCATATAAAACCAGATCATCAATATCTCCAATGTTAAATTCATTTTCTTGAAGATACACCACATAGTCATCCGAAATAGCTGATCTCGGATTTCTCTGAGGTTTCCTCGAAGCTATATCATATGGTGTTGCAATAATAGGTGTATTTAGTGGTTGTTCAGTATGTCGTTCATCCATTTGTTCTTCGTTGTTGTTCGGAGAAGTAATCGATTCAACAACATCAGTATGAACAATAGGAACATAAGGAACCTCATTTTGATTATCCAGAATTCTTGGAAGAGAAGAATTTTTCTTGATTTCTTGAATAATCACATTTCGAACTTCATTACTCCCACTAACTTCACCATGTTAAATGAATTTAGCATTTTCGGTTTCAATAATTCTTGTTGTATGATTAGGACAGTAGAACTTATACCCTTTTGATTTTGATCGATACCCTATAAAATAACACGTTAACGTTTTAGGGTCCAACTTTTTTTCATGTGGATTATAAATGCGTGCTTCTGCCATACATCCCCAAACACGAAAATGACTTAAAGAGGGTTTCCAACCTTTCCATAGTTCAAAAGGAGTTTTTAAAACTGCCTTAGTAGGAACCTATTTAAGATATGGGCTGCAGTCATAAGAGCATACATCCACAAAAACATAGGCAAATCAGTTCTACTTATCATACTCCTAACCATTTCAATAAGAGCACGGTTGCGCCTTTCAGCGACACCATTTTGCTAAGGTGAACCTGGCACGGTGTATTGTGCGTAGATACCTAAACGTTTAAGGAGTTTAGCAAAAGGACCGGGATGTTGTCCCGTTTCATCATATTTTTCATAAAACTCACCACCTCCATCAGATCAAATGATTTTTACCTTTTTGCCTAATTATCGTTATACTTCTGTAATATAAACCTCAACCGCGTTAACGGATTGAGCTTTATCATGTAACAAATACAATGTGTAATATCGGGAAAAACCATCTATAAAAGTGATAAAGTATTTTTCTCCCCCAATAGAAAGAACATCAAAAGGACCACAAATATCTGTATGTATAATTATAAGAAGCTGGGTGCTTCTTGTGGCTCCTTTCTTTGTATGTTTGGTATGTTTACCCTTAATACAGTCCACACATATATCAAAATCAGACCAATCCAGATTAGGGATAATTCCCTCTTTAATAAGCCTTTCAAGTCTTTCTCTGGATATGTATCCAAATCTTTTATGCCATAAGTAAACAGAATTCTCATTAAATAAGAGACGTTTAGTTCCAATATTACTATGCAGAGATAATAGAGATTCCGAAAAATGAGGATCAAGATTAATTTGAAACAAACCATTCGTCAAAAAACCCGGGCCAAAAACAGAATTATTCTTATATAATGTAAAACCATTATTCTGAAAGTGAAAAGAAATTCCCCTTATTGAGAGTTTAGACAAGGAAATTAAATTTCTTGAAACAGTGAGTACAAAAAGAGTGTCTTCAAGATCTAAATAAAAGCCAGATTGTAATTTTAAACAAAAAATTCCAAGAGCTTCAACTTTTGCTTTGGCTCGGTTTCCCATGTAAATAATATCTTCATTTTGCTTTATTTTTCGAATGGACAGGAAGCCCTGCATAATATTTGAAACATGATAAGTAGAACCCGAATCAATCCACCATGTGCTAGAAGGAACATCAATCAAGTTTGATTCGAAACATACACAAGCACAAAGTGTACCTTTCTTTTCAAACTAAGCTTTACGCTTTATGCAGTCTTTCTGAAAATGCCCCTTCCTGTGACAGAAGTGACATGTGACTGCTGCTCTTTCCTTATTTTAGTTGGAAGGACCAGGTTCATTATTGGAAGGACCAGGACCGCGCTTTATGCCCTTTCCTTTCTTTTACTTACCAGCTCGTTTATTGTCCATCACATTTGCCACTTGCAATTTAGACACATTACCATTTTGCTGCTTAAGACGTCCTTCTTCTTGAACTAACATGCTTTGCAGTTCATTAAAATTCCATTTATCTTTTATGGTATTGTAATGAATCTGGAAAGACCCATAATCAGAACGCAAGGAATTTAGGACAAATTGGACTAAGAAAGAATCGTCCACTGAACATCCTAAGGTCCTTAGTTTGGCAAAAATATAGGTTATTTCAATAATATGTGCATTCATGGTCTTAGTGCCATGGACCCGCATAGTGGTCAAGTCGGCCATAAGTTTTTCAGATAAGGATTTGTCAGCAGTGCCAAACCTTTCCTTAACATTTGTCAGATATTGTTTGGCATTGGTGGTTTCAGGTAGGGAGGACTTTACATTTGGTGCAATGCACATTCTCATAAACATTAGACATAACCTATTTGATTTGGACCACGTGTTGTAAATTAACACATCATCCTCACTGCTTTGTTCAATAATAAAAGTGGGTTCATCAGTAAGAAGTGCTATGTCAATGTCCATAACACCAAGGCTAAATTCGATTTGCTCGCACCATTCCGTTAGATTAGTTCCGTCAAATTTTGAAAAGGTTGAGGCTTGGGAAAACATGTTAATATTTGCTGCAAAATGCTCACTCTAATTAAAAATTAACACACATAACTAAAATTTGCAAGGAAATGAATATTTAAAATTGTCAATTTTTTATGGTAGAAGTACATCAATTGTGTGAGAAATTGACCTTTAATATTTATTAAATCACAAAACCATAAAAGCAAAATATCTTCAATAGAATTTTAATACAGAAAATTGTGATTAATAAACGCATTATTGGACAATTTAATATTCAATTAATAATTCTAAAGTTGATTGAATCTATATAATAACAACCTTTAGAATAAAGTTGATATTTTTCGTAATGAGTCACTGGCCTGTGTTTGGCACGAGATGCTTTAATCAAAATATCAAAACAATAATATTTAATATTCAATGTCATAAATCACTGCATGTGTTTGGCACGGGACTTATCAAAATATGAATATTAAATTAAAAAATATATATTTTTAACGTTCGATGTTATGAATCATTGGCCTGTGATTAGCACGAAATTCATAAAAATATCAATATTAAAAAAAAAATCAATATATTTAATATTCACTGTTATGAATCATTGACCAGTATTTGACACGAGACTCATAAAAATATGAATATTAAAACAACACAAGTCTAATATTCTTGTATATGAAATATGTTGGCCTTTGTTTGGCACGAATATTCAACTAAAACATGATCATTAGAATAATGTTTATAGAACAGTTCTAGATGCAACACTTATATAATATAAAAAAACATGAATTTTTGCCAAAAATGAAAAAAATGAGTTAGCAATATGAATCTATAGAAAATTCGTCCAGAAACTCAAAACTTTCGACGGAATTAAAAAATAAATTTTCTGGAGTGAGATATGATCCCCGAGATTATTTTCATAAATGGCAAATTTCGAGTTTTGATGGCCTAAACGATCTCGGATCGCCGAAAAACAGATTATGTCATGGCCAAAGGCCGTGAAAGTTAGTCTTTGGCCCGTTTCCAATTCGACTACGAAGTTTCATTGCATTCGGAGCAAGTTCGGGGTAAAAGCAGTATTCATCATAAGCGCTTTCCAAAATTTTTTATTCCCGAATTGCTTGAAATTGGTAGGGTTGACTGAAATGGATTAGATAACCATTAAAATGACATCAGAACGATATATAAATAGTTTATCGCATCAAATTAAATTGTTTAATGTGAATTTTCAACTGTTTTAAAAATTCCTACAAATCTTGTCAAACAATTAAACTGTTTTTAACATATTTTGAACAGATATATTAAACAATTAGAAATATATTGATTAATGATCAAAACTATTTCAACTAAATCAGATTAATCAAGATAGTTTCAATACAGATTTTTAAACAAAAATCAAACAGAAAATTCTTAAGAGATTGAAAATCAAACAGGAATTTTAACAGATTGAAAATCAACTTATAAAACTGTTCTTATTAAAATCAACCAAACACAACAGTTTTTAACAGATTGATAATCAACTTATAAAACTGTTCTAAATCATATTAAAATTAATTAAATTCCTGACAGAATTAAATATTTTCCATAAGAACAATTTCTCACGCAATTTAACATGTAATACATATTATGATGATAATTATCAATCGGTGTTAAAAAAAATTAACACATAACACTTCACATTATTATGACCAAATCAGTGTTACAATTGTCACGAAAATATTACTATTCATGATAAACAAATCAGCAAAAAAATAGTGCGGAATTAATCAAGAAAGTCTGAATTTATTATTGTATGTAGTATGAACATTTGAATTTCGTAAAGGGATAGCATGATAATATTTAAACAAGGCTCTGATGCCACATGTAAAAATAATAAGAATTATTTATAACATGAAATTAATTCTTATAGGATCTTAATATAATCATGCAATCACAAATTCGTTTTTAACTGCAAATTATATGAAAAAATACATTTTTCCATGAAAACTTGATTTGTTTGTAGTCATTGATGTGTCTTGAGAAAAAATCCTCCAAATGATCCAGGATCTCTTTAGAAAACAACCAGAATTCCAAAATATGGAAAATTTGAAAAATCATGATTTTCCCTTCCTAGCCCAAATATATTTTTGTGTGTTCTTGTGTACCAAATGGTGGAGGTTGGTTCACTATATATAGGGTAAAAGGGGATCCAAAATTTTCTTTAAAACTCATCATCTACCATCCATCAAAATAGCTAAAGGGACTCACAATATACCAAAAGTCATGTGACCTTTGGAATAATATTTTTTCTAAGATTAATACATAAATATAATCAAATTCGTCCCCTTATTTGGACCACACTAATTAGGAGAAATAATTAATTTATTTAATTTATAATTACAAAATTTGGCCGAATTTTGTAATTATTAAATAATTAAATATTAATTCTAACACTTATATCACCATTGGAGATGCTCTAAGAACCTACCCCAAATTATTTTTTAGATTAATACTTACATGTCACAAAAAAAAAAAACTATTTTTGATTCAAGAAATCTCAATGAAATAGATATTTTTTACAACGACACTCATGTGTCGCTAAATCATCACTAGAAAGTCCCTAAAAAGGTTAATTTGCAATAAAGTGCTTTGTTTAAGAAATATTGAGATACTTAGAGCATTCGTACTAGGGAGGGTTAAAGAAAAGTAAGTTAACAAACCCAAAAGGGAATATTGCCTTTCGTCGGTGTATAACAGCACAGTGATGGATGATAACAAATTTGCAAAATCAATTCCTACGAACAAATGTTGTTTGTAGGAAATAAAAAATTACTTCTTACGAATAACATTTGTCCGTAAGAACCCAAATATATATTAAAAATAATTATTTATATTTGTTACGAACTTATAAACTTCGTACGAATTCTTACGAACAAATGAAGTTCGTACGAAGTATTTACTAATTCCGCATTCATTTGGTAAATTTAGAGAACCCTTACTTTTTCTCTTACAAATTTTGTTGGTTTCGAACCACCATTGCATTGCAGATGTTGTGATTTGCAAAGTTAACTTTTTTGGTGTCTTTTAGCTCCACCATTGTGGATGCTCTTAGAGGTTAGTTAACAAAAATAAAAGTTCAAAGAATTTCTTTTACTTTAGCCTTAATTTTATTTTTAAATATTTTGATATCTTTGCGATATTCAAAAATCTCAACTTGTCTAGTACCCGAAATCGAATTTGGGGATATTTATACGCATAAGCATTTGAAGGAGCGGATAAAATGATCAAATATCTAGGAAAAAATATACCAATACAAATACGAATAGCATATGTATCTCTCACGGATAATCCGCATCCGAGGTAAAGTATTCATATTTGTAAATAACTGTTTTCTTGGATATCCCTAATCGTAGAATATATGAATTTGAATTTATATATTTTATTCTTAGTATTTTGACTTATATTTATATATTTATGTTATTTTGAAAAGATCTACAACGTTGATTAAGTCTGAACTCAAATGAATCTCATTAACAGTTGGGACAAAGAAGTAAAAAGAAAGTAAAAACTCAAAGAATTTGAAAGAGTATTTTAGTAGTTTAGCAATAAGAATTGTAGACTAGGGTTTGGTAATCACCCCAAGACTTCATTACACGTCTCATCTATGTAACTTTACTTCGATTTATTTGAAGTTCGACTCTACCTTGAGAAACATTGACAAATGTGAGTGAAGTCTTTATCTCTTTGTTAGATACTCTATGAGAAATACATTTTGAAGCATTAAAGAATGGTGATGATTTACCCTAAAAATCATGAAAAAAAAACTTACCTAAAAAAATAAAAATTGAATTGGTTAACGTACCAAGTTCTCTTATTTCCATAATAAACAATAGACTAGAATATTGAGAGACTAGAGCTGTGAAAGAGAGTAAGTATAGTTAGATGAGTGAAATATATGTTAATATAAATAATATAAACATGTAGATATTATTCGCATTCGATAAATCTAAGAGGTTACGAATAATGATAGTTACATGCACTAATAGAGAGGGTACACCTATATATATGAATAATGCACTTTTATAATATAGTATTCGTTTATACACGTCTGTTTTTTTCTTGTACATTCTCTCATCTATAACTTAAAGCTCATTTACATTCGATTTGCAAGCTTTGCGCAACTACAAGCCTTGTTGCATAATGAGTTTTTGACATTTCGAAACTAATTTTTTTAGCCATTTTGTCTAAAAGTTTTTCGAGGTAAAAATGATGAATTTTAGGTTGGCAAAGCAGCAGCCATGTCGTGTTGCCCAGGTTGTAGACTTATCGGTTCGTGACTACTTTACTATTGATTTCTTTTCTATTTTTCAGGATTTGTGAAAAAATTACATATGTGCTTCTGAATTTGTTAAACCAATAAGCGAGTAATGAATTTAAATACAAATAAACAACAATTTTTTAAATATAATTTATATATTACTAATTTAACTGGGAATACTGATACATAAGGATATTCCCGAAAAATGTATTGGTTATGTTGTTTCAATCTAACCTCACATCTCACCAGAAATTAAAAAAGGATTTTAAAGCATCACGAATATAAATTTGAGTAATTTTAAGTCGACTCACGAATCTGACTCATTTCATTCGACTCACGAATTTGAATGATACTCAGAGGATCTCAAAATTAAATAAATACTACCACGACACGTCAATGAATCACATAAAATAAAATAAATTTGTTAGTCGATATAAAATTACTCTATAAAATTTCAGAGAATTACAATGTATAAATTTTCTTCCGCCAAAAGTTATTACCCCCTCGTTCATCCCATATTAATGGGCTTTGCTTGAAAATCAAGCATTTGAAATGATAGTTATAAATTGAAATGTATTCTTAAAATTATTAATACATTTGAATGCAATACATTTTATTAAATCATTGTTCTCGAGTAATTATTATTTCAATGATTAACTTTACAATTTTATATCAAACTTTATGTACTGTCTTTAACAACATAATAATTAATTTAAAATAAAATAAAGAAATAATCCAAATTAAAATGGTGACATGATCACTACCCGCAGAACAAATTATGTAAGCAAAAATCTTAGTCCCAACCCAATCCTAGTTCTTATAAAGTTAACGAAAGTTGAATTTTGAGCACTTTAATTGGTGAAACTCCAATCTCTATGTATTAACCTTTTGAATTTGAGCATGTATATGTGGAATTCCCTGTCCCTAAGGTTCTCGAGGGATGGGCGAAAACCACAGCCGTCCACATCACCAAAAGAAGTCAATTGATTATAAGAGAGATGTTCCCAAAATCTGACGTGGCAGAAGGTGATTGGTCCAGTTGTTGGGTTCATATATGTAATTTATTCCCCATTACTATCGTAGTAGATAAGCTGTCACCAATCGAAGTGTGTAGACAAGGAACTGTACATTCCTATCCCTTTTTTTCCAACCCCACCGTTTCTTTTATTACTTTTTTGTATGCGATGTGACTATCATGATAGGACTTTTTGATACATCGTGGGACCTTCATCACATGCCCCCACTCAGAAATATACCATTGATAAAACGGGTTGGACCCACACAGATGAAGAAGACGACTATTCCATTTTGGTTGCACCTTCATTTCGATACGAGTAACTATATTTAACCCTTCGCATCAACCTCTAAATTGACGTGGGATGTTAGAATCCAAAGAGGAATGGTAAGTTTATAAATTTTGAGAATTGTATTGGTGGGTTAAAATAAATAAATTTTGTAAATGAATTCCTAGGTATTCTTTACATTTGAAAAGCGGTTGAAGAATTTATAAAGTCTCTTACGAACTTCAATTTGAGAAGTGGTTAGAGAATTTGTAAGGTTTTTTACGAATAAATGAAGTTCGTAGTAAGGTAAAAAATAATCGCCGTTTACTATAAATAGAATTACATGCCATTACCGATCTCACCCAATTTTCTCTCATTTGTGGGGGTGGACAAAAAAAAGACCGACCCGAATGGATCGATTGGACCGAACCGAAAATTAAGGCTATTTTGAAACCAGTCCAAAAATCGGTTCATAAAAATTAAAAACCGATTAAACCGGTCCGGTCCGCGGTCCTCTATACTAAAAGACCGATTTGGACCGGATCGGACCGATTCCCATATATATATATAATAAAAATAATGTTATTGTGTTTCTTATGTATAGTTTTTGAATTAATGTATATAACTTATGAATTTAATTTGGAACATTTTATATATGTATAGACATCTTTTTATTTGGGTTAAAAAAACCCATGTAAATATCACTTGGAGTTTCGAGTATTATTTTTTTGTATATATATTTATGAGAAAAATAGATAAAAACATTCATAAAATGTACATATATATAAAATAGGGTCAGGACCGAATTTTACCCTGGCGCGGACCGAAAAAAGCCTGAACTGAATTAGTAGGTTAACCGAATTAATCGGTCCGATCTCGGTCCAAAAAAATTGAGGACCGAATATTCGGTCCGGCCCAAAAAATAGGCAAACTCGGACCGGACCGGACCGTGCCCACCCCTACTCATTTGTATTATTTTCCTACATTCCAGTCATACTTCTAATATTTTCGTATATATCAATTCTATAGCATAATGTCTTTTTCTCCATCAACTAACGTGGATAGTTCACGCCAACCTAATATGACTCCTAAAGAAAACGGAATTTTAACGTGTCTTGAGTTACTATTCAACGTACTTGAACCATGCTTTCAACATATTACAATCATATATCGCAACGTGTAATGTTATATGTTGCAAAGCTTTCTCATCAACTAAATAATCAAGGAAGCGACTCGCAAGAGTACAATGCGGTTCAACAGGCGCGCGAGGCGTGATGTGCAGAAACCAACAAATAATTCATGTTCGATAATTGCTACCAAATTTATAATTACTTGCCAAAAATTGACTTGCAAAGTACAACGGTTAACAAAGACATCCTTATGCCTCTAGACTCAGAGGACAGTACAGGTGTACCGTACAGACCCCAGGCAGAAAGAAGGAGAAACAACGTGCTCGTTAACGTGTGCATTTTGCTAGCTTGGATTGTAACACCACGGTACTAAAAAATTGTGAAGAATTTAGTGAAATGTTTAAAAGCAACTAAGAGTGCAAGCAGAGTCGTGTCATGAAATTTGATTCTCAAATGGATGTGTTCATTGAAATGAAGAGAGCTGATCAACTTACAAAAAAAAAATCCTCTTTACGTCTTCCAAATAATGCAAAAACTCGAGCTCGGAAGTGGAGTTGACAATTGAAAAGAATAAACTAACAATAACGTAGAATCCAAATGTTGGAGCGATGATTGGGCACATATAGTTGGATATATTATCTTCCTTCACAAAATTTTCGATGTATTTTTTAAGGTTGGAAATAGGAATTTTCGCACCTTGAATCTTTTTATGTGAATTTATGGAAAAAATTCATTTAGAGTGTTTGAAAAATTTGTGTATTTACCATTAAGCAAGTTTTGAACGGATAGCTCTTGCCCAACCGGGATGCCTTTAATACATAAAGCATAACTAATTTTCATATATAAATAATTAAAAACTATTGTAACACATTCAATTTATGAATATAAATAACTAATAATGTTTAGTTAAGAATTTAATAAGAAATAATTACTAGAAAGCACTGATAAGTCGAATGGAGTGAATCCAATATCAACATATGGAATTTAGAATGTATGCATTGTATCCCACCAACGTTCGATTATCGTCGTCACAATGCATTGATCTGAGTTCAGCATCACCTTCGAAAATAGGTTTGATATATAACCGACACCGTCGATAATTTGTTTTATCAACGGTTCATTTTTCCTAATTAATTTGTATAATTTCATTGGGACCTCCCTATTACCCCGCAACTCGAACTTATTTCCATTTATAATCGGAGTCTCCTCGTCAGATGCGTGTGGATTTTGGTGAAAATACGCGTGTAATGATTATATACGAAATTATTTCTTCATTCAACGTGGTTCGTGTAGGTATCGACGTTGAGGTTGAGCCGTATTTTTTTATTTTTTCAATATTTAAATATTTCTTCCACTTATTTCCATCCATGATCTAAAGAAAATTGATATATAATAATTATTGGAGGACTACGGGGAGTGAATTGTTGCTAAATAATAGAAGAAGTGAGGTAGTAGGAGAAGTTTTTATAGTGGAATTTGGGCAAACGAAAAGATTGAAGAGGAAAAAGGTTCAAAGGTCGAGGAGAAAAAAGGTTGGAGAAGATGGACGATACTACTGTTTAAGTAAATGGGTAGAATTATAGCCTTAGAGAACTATTGAGGTTCCTATGAGCTTCATTAGTTCATAGGAATTCCTATGAACTAATGATGTTCGCAGGAACCCTCCACCATTATGAGCCTTCCCCACTGGAGAACGATAGATGGGTAACTGGGGAGACAAATGCAGCTTTCGTGACCCTCCCCTATTGTGGATGCTCTAAGCATAAGTCATATGTTATTTTTTCTTATTCTATTACATAATTTCATTTTTTTTTTCTTTTTTTATGTACTTTTGTATAATCTTTTAACTTTCATTTTTCACTTCACATACTACTTTAACAAATCGTATACCATCGAGAAAAGAAGTGCATAACATATTAATTAATAATTTAACTAGACATAAAACATTAATAACTAATTAATTTATTTTTTACAACACAATCACCGGATTAAAAATATAAACTAAAAAATAATTACACATAAAAGTGTTAATAAAACTGTTATTTTTTTTACAGTCTTTAATTGTTTGAAATATGAAAAACTATTTTTTTTGAAATCGCTAAAATATTTAAAAATAGTTTTTATACAAAAAAGTTAAGAATGTATTCTTTTAATAAAAATAGTTAAAAATATATAAAACTGTGTTTAAAACAACATAATAGAAATTGTAAAAACTTTTTTATTTATTAGAACTAGTTAAAAAACACAGTTTTAATTAACAAAAAGACAATTCCGTTTTTACACTATATATTTGAATATTTTTAATAAAAAAAGTTTTAACAATTTTTAATAACTTTTTTAACTGTTTTTTTAAACACAGTTTATATATATATATTTTTAACTATTTTATTTGAAATATATAAAAACAGTTAAAAAAAGTTATTAAACACGATTTTTAAACACATTAAACAAGATTTAAATTAAAATTGTGTTTAATAACTTTTTTAACTGTTTTTATATATTTCAATTAAAATAGTTAAAAATATATAAAAACGTGTTTAAAAAAAAAGTTAAAAAGGCTATTACAAATTGTTAAACTTTTTTTAATAATTTTTTTAAATATATACATTAAAAACAGGGTTATCTTTTTTTTAAAATTATTAAAACTATATTTTTTAACTAGTTTTAATAAATAAATAAGTTTTAGAAAATTTTAATACTTTTTTAACATAGAGTTTTATATATTTTTAACTGTTTTAATTAAAAAAACATATAGTTTTTAACTTCTTTTATATAATTGTTTTATAAATATTTTAGTCAATTATTTAAAAACTTTTGCACTTTTTATATATAAAATAGTTAAAAATTATAAAAAAATATTTTTAGCTATTTATTAAAAATTTTACATTTATTATTTTTAATAAAAAAAATAATTTTTTATATTTATAAAAAATTAACAATTTTTAGTTTATACATTTAATCCGATGATTGTGATGTAAAAAATAAACTAATTAGTTATTAATGTTTTGCGTTTAGTTAAAGTATTAATTAATATGTTATGCACTTCTTTCCATAATGATAGATGGTTTGTTAAAGTACTTTGTGAAGTGAGAAAAGAAGTTAAAAGAGCGTGCAAAGAAATATAAAAGAAAAAAGGAATGAAAAGGAACTACATAGTGAAATGAGAAAAGATAACATATGACTTGAGCTTACTTGGGTGGCCAACCATGTTATCTTGGGGTTCCCATGCGGTTACTTTTGTAGGACTAAACAGAATTACTCTTTCTAAATAGCCATTTCGAAGATATTTATAAATATATTATGTATATTAGCATGAGTGCCCTTTCGTATAGTAATACAATTATCAATATACTCTTGGATTCTCTAAATACGAATAATATATGTCTACATTTAATTAATAATTTAATTAAATGCATACGAATACAAGGCACAAGACAAACAATAAGATAATGTCGCGGTAGCGAGCTTTCGTGCCACTATGGTGAACCTACAATGAGGATACAAGGGAAGCTAAGGATGAAAAAATCTCTGTACCAAGGCGCGATCAGTGAGACACTATCGTTGCAGTGAGCTGTCGTGTCACTGCGGTGAAGGTCTATTGCGATAGACCTCAGCAGCCTTTATGAAATGCAAATTTTAAGATTTTTTTTAAAAAGTAGTTATACATTTCATAAAATAGTCCAAAGATCTATATCAACACACAAACACACATCCACAAAGTATTTTCTTTAAGACGACAAGTGTGAGTAAAATATGTATGAGTCTATGTGTACATTTACCTTTCCTAACAGTGTTATAAAAGGATACGCATGAAGGTGAGGATGTATGTTGAATGATTTGCAGGACAATTTGCCGGAACGATCATAAAGACAAGACTATAAGTATATTTGATAAATGAATAAGACAATCTAGTCCTATTTGGGCACAAGAGTGAAATGCATACTCTTACAATATCCCCCTTTGTCTATTCTGTGAAAAAATATACAAAAATGAAGATTAAAAATATTATAGAGAAGTTAAGCAACCTATGAAAAATAGACATAAGCACGAACAAAAGCAAAGATATCCCTATACTACTAATCCTCCTTTTGTAGAAGATTTTCTAGAAAGTCTTCCACCTGTTATCCTGTCAAACAATCTAATACAACACATATACAGAGCAATGTGATGGGAAATTAATTGAAAATATGTGGTGAATAAGATATGGAAGTGATTCATCATTCTAAGGTGAATACAAGTTTTAGGGATGACAATATCTTAATGCTAAAGTCCATATTGAGACATGTACTACATTTTTTTGGATATATACTCCATGTTTATTTATTTTATTATAAAACAAATCAAGATACATTCTAGATTTAAACTCCCACTTAATATAATCTTTGTCCACCTTTTGCCATGGAATTGACAAAGGTAAATAAACATTAATTCAAACAAGAATGCAAAGAAGGATCATATAGAGGGTTATTTCAATCCAAAAATAAACGAAGATAGAATATGCAATTCAAGGAATCTGGTCCACGTTTCACTAATAGAGATTGCGAAATAACATAATCTATCTAGATCATATAACACCAGTATGAGTCAAAGTGCACTATATATATATATATAATGAATCATGTATAAAACATGGATTAATAGGAAACAAGACAAGCAAGTAATAATCAAGTCTAATTAATCCATGGTGTGCCAAAAAGCATAAAACATATAATAAGATAGGTATCATAAAGATATAATCAGGAGAGGTAAATGATATAGACAAAACTCATATATATGTAAAATGTCAGCACAAGAATGTTAAAATTAGATCAAGGAAACAGATACATGTGAACAAAAAATAATCAAGTTTTACATCACTACTCGCCATAAAAATCATCACAATAGTTGGAATCCTCCGTGTGTTGCTTGAGGTGTCCTTTCTTACCCTATAGACACGTTTGGTAGGTGAACATTTTTCCAGATCGATCTCTCTCCTAGATCGATCATGAACATTCATAGTAAGTAGTAGATGGTGAATGAGTCATCCAAAGTAAATAGCGGGTCGATTTTCTCTTCCTTGACTTGTGATGTTCTCAGTCATCAACCTATCAATAGCCCCCCAAGGTCCATAGAATCTCCTATCCTAATATAATATAAGAACACACATGTGGAGTGTGAAATAGAATAATGATATGAGTTCTGAACAAGGATTAGTTGTAAGAGCAATATTTTATGGTTGCTCATAACTTAGGCTTATTATACAATTTTGGCATATCCCGTTACAAATCGACATCTCAAACTGAAAACTATATCTCCAAGCTCATTTGAAGACACAACGAGAAGTTATGGAGGTATAAACTTGTGGAATTCATGAATTTATACGAGTAACATTTTGGGATGTTATCTTTTAAAAATCGAGGCCGTATATAAAAAGTATTTTTAAATATTTTTTTTTCTGGGCGTCATTCTAACGAGATTGAGTCTCGTTAGAACAAGATATACAGTCTCGTTAGAACCAGCATCTAGCTCCCTTCAAATGAGACATCACTTCCTTGACAGAGAATTCTCATTCTAAGTACGTGAGAAGGCCGTTCAAATGAGAATGGGTTGTCATTAGAACGAGATGGGATATCATTCTAACGAAACTACTATTTTCGTTCGAACGAGGTCTATTTTCGTTCGAACGAACCCATCGCCTCAAAATTCGTGTTTTTGTTATAAAAACCTGTTTTGTTCAGAAATTTAGAAGAACTTTGGCAAAAACGATTTTCCAATACATGTTCCAAAGTCTTTCTTTTTAGTTTTTCAATCTACTTTTAGTTTCACAAATCTTTCATCCCCATATGCGATCTGTGATTTTTATGAAACCCTAGTTTCCAAATACGTTGCATAAACCGTTGTAGAGTAAATATCTATGGTTGACTTATGGAACCGAGGTTTCATTATTAAAGAAGACGAAGGCTAATCGGTGGATACCGAGGGAAGATTGATTTATGTGGATGGCATTGGACTGTGCCGTATTCTATAGAAAAAATTAAGAAATCTATGTATTATACTTAGTTGGTCTAAGTAGTATCTAATTCGATTGTGTCTATCAATTACTCTATAGTGCTGAATAAAGGTTTTGTCCTTTATAGGAATTTTTCCTTATTTGCTTTACATGTGTGATTTGATTGAGTGTTTGTTTAGAAATTAATTTGCACTATTTCAACTCATGAATACTTAATTTCCAAACAAAAATAAAATTGGAATTTGTATATGAGGAATCCAATATATGAATCAATCTATAGAATCCTGCATTCTCAAATTGGTATGAGAGCTGGTTGCACTAAAACATTTTGTGATCCCTTTTAGAAATTTTTTTTATATCATTTTTTATAAAAAAATTGGTGATCTTTAAAATTTCTGGATTTTGTGGATAATTTATATAAGCGACTTCCTATTTTTGATGGGTTAAATTATGCATATTGAAAAGCTAGGATGAGGTCTGCTTTAAAAGCAATTGATGAAAGGGTCTGGCTTGTATGTGAAAGAGGGTGGACACTACCATTGTGACTAACAATAATATCAAAAGTGTTAAACCCGTCACTGCTTGGAGAGAGGATGAATTTAAATGGAATACTTATAAATATAGTGTCTTAAGTGCTATTTCTAGAGCTGTCACCCTTAACGAGTTCCAGGGCATTATGCCGTGCACCACGTCTAAAGATGCTTGGGATACCCTCCAGCTCACTCATGAGGGTACTGATGCTGTGAAAGCTTATAAGCTGCAAAGTCTCACCACACAATTTGGAAAAATTACCATGCTAGCGCATATGTCATTTGATGAGTTTTACGCATGTTTGTTGAATATTCTAAATTCTAGTAATAATTTATTTGAGAAAATTCCTGAGACGAGAGTTGTTAAAATGATTTTGAGATCTCTTTCGACAGGTTTTATTCCTAAGGTGACTGTGCTTAATTATCACTTAGGTTAGAAGAATTCGTAGGGGACCTTCAAACTTATGAGATCGACATGTCTCCCAAAAATGTTAAACCTAAGGAAAATGGAATTGCTTTAAAGGCTAAATATAAAAAGAAAGATGAGGTCTCTTCTGAGTCCAAATATGACTTTGATTTGGATGACTTGGCTCTATTTGCAAAAAAAATCAAAATTTTTCTCAAACTTAGAAAAGAAAATATTCCCAAAGAAAAGAAAAGTTTTGATAAAGATAAAAATATAAATCGGGCAAGAAAATTTTGAAAAAGAAAGAAAAAACCTTAAGAAAAAGGAAAAAACATGTTATTAGTGTGAGGGCCACAAAACTCACGAGTGTAGTCCACATTTAAAGAGACAAGGCAAAGGGAAAACTTCCTTCAATACCACGCTTAGTGAGAGAAATGTCGAGTCGGTGGATTTCGGGGATGAATCACCGTATGGACATAACTTCACCGCATTAATGGCTAGTCATGTTCATACATTTAGTGCACCTCATGCCAATAAGTAAGCTACTAAACATAATGACCTCGAAAGTGAGTCTGGTCATTCCAGAGAGAGTGAGAAAGATGATGTTTCAAGTGAGAGCGAAAGTGACCTTTAGCTTGCTTCCGTCGATCTTTACGCCAAGTCCTTTAAAACGAAGAAACAAAACATATGTTTAACTCTTAGAGTTTTAGCCTTAGAGAAGGAGTTTAGGGAAGCAAGAGAGAGCGAGTCCTCAGTGAGAATTTATTTGGGAGAGAGTCATTTTAGTGGCGAGGAAAAATGGTGACTTGACTAACAAAGTATCTAGTCTTATGAGAGATCTTCAAGCATTCGTGGAGACTAGTGAGAAACTTGAAGCCTTTGTATCCCAACTCGAAAAAGATCTTGAACGTGCCTGGGAGGTTAAGGTCACTATAGAGGATACATCAAAGAAGTATGGAAATATTCTCCTCGGTATCTCCTTAGGTTTTAGGGAGAGGTAAGGAATAAGTTATGACAGCGCATCCTTTTCACATACGGTACCGGAGCCGATTCCTAAATTTATGATAAATACTTATGGGCCTAGACCTAAAACACAAAAGAGAGTTCAACCTAAGAAAGTAAACCAAGTTATACCCAAATAAGTCTATGTTTGCACCTTTTGCAAAAGGAGAGGTCGAGTTTTGCAACAAGTTAGGTAGAACTAAACCTACACAAACTCTCTCGCACCGTTATAGCGACTTTGCTAGTCTTGCAGAGAAAGTAGAGTTCTTAGTCAAAACTTCACAAAGCTTAATGAAAGAATTTCAATGGATGTTTATGTCATTTGAGAATGATTCTAATGCTCCCACCAGATCCAACAACGACAAGGAGAAGCAAAAGATTACCTCCAGTTGGGTACCTAATCGAGATGACAAAGCCCTTGTCGTGTATATTACTCTCAAGGTTTAAAATACGTCCCAATGGTATTTTGATAGTGGGTGCTCTAGGCACATGACCGGTGACATATGTAATTCCCTGACTCAAATTTATTAGTTACCCATGGTCAACCCTGTCCGACCCGATTGTTAGGTGTGAAGTGCAATGAAATAACCTTTATAATATTTCTAGTCCAGTTTTTTTTAATTAATATTTCGCTTGTTTAGTATGCAATTTCAATATAAATCAAACTCCATGAGGGAACCATGTGAATCATTCCCAGAGTCTAAGCATACAGATCTACTAACGTAAAATAAAAATGATACTTACCTGTACGACGCTCTCAAAATATGAAATCACACCCAATCTGCTGTAACAATGATGAGGGAATGAGCTGAATTACTAGTGGGAAAGTATAATAACAAAATATAGAATCGAACGGAAGAAAAGAGACTCCAACACATTATATCTATGCACATACGTATATATACTTTATGCATAAAACCATTTTATTTCCAAAAACGTTACTGTGGGTACCCGAATTTACCATTATGGGCCCGAACAAGTAGCCTAATAAAAACGGCCCAAAGTTCGAACCCCTCACCTTAACTATATACATTTATGACTTAGTCTTCTCCTAGAATCTAGGATAGAGATATTCTAGGAGAAGAAAAATGGACGTGGGGGAGTCCAACACCCCCACTCCCCGAAGATAAACATGTATAAAATAAACCCTAAGCCTCGAGCAAGAGGCACGCACTGTATTCTCTGTAAACACTCCCCGGAGTATATAGAAATAATAATGATTGCACCACCGTGGACGTAGGAATTCTTCCTGAACCACGTACATACTGTTTTGTGTGATTAACATTTTATTTTCTTCATTTTCCTTGGTGACTGCGCTTTTCTCATTTATTTGTGTTGAATATAATTGTCACCACAATTGGCATCGTCTGTGGGAACGTTTGTCTTCCCTGAGAAATCCCCCACCAACAAGGAAGCTTGAAATATTTGGTCACAGCAGTAATGCTCCTTAGGCAGAAGATATCCAAGAACAACCTGCTCCTCGCAAGATCAGATCTGAAGTTCGGCGTTCAGATTAGAGGGACCGCCCAGAGAGGCCAGCCTCAGAGGAAAGCCAAGGACCAGCGAGGTCCACGTAAATCTCTAGACTGATTGATGCCTATGAGGCAAGGCTCCAAGAGTAAAGGGAGCCCTCTCGAAAGCAAGAGGCTTAGAATGCTCCCCTTTAAAGGAAATTAGAAAGGATGGAGAAAGAGCTCCATCGCAGCACTAGGCGACGTCCATACCGCACTCCTAACCCTCAGGCGAGTTAGTCTCGCAGCCGAGGAAGGATCCCAAGGCATGGATCCCAAAAGAGTGAGAAGCACGAGTCAAGCGATGACTCTCTCGAGCACCAGTGACCGGCTCGCCATTATAAGAGCCCAGCTCGCAGTAATGAGAACATACAAAATTTGGTCCGAAGGGAGATGGACTAACACCCGGCACACCATGGCGCAAGATCGACCTGGGAGCTTACTAGACGAGCTCTCAAGACCCAGATGAAATCCCCTTTCTCAAGGGAGATAGAAAAAGAGGAAGCCCCCAAGAAATTTACTATTCCAAGATTCAAGATTTATGATGGAAAAACTGACCCCATTGATCACGTTAGGCAGTACAGGCAAGACATGACTCTCTGGAACCACCGGAATGCACTGATGTGTAGGATTTTTCCCTCAAACCTGCATGACGTGGCACATAAATGGTTCGAGAGGCACCCTCATAGGTTTATCAAGAGCTTTGAGTCCCTGTCCGAGCTCTTTACATCCCGCTTCATTACTAGTATCTCCCATCCCAAAAGGATGGATGCTTTACTAACAATGAAAAAGACGCCTCAAGAGAGCCTCTGAGACTACGCGAAGAGGTACTGGGAGTTATTTAATGAGATCAAGGACTGCTCGGAGCAGGTAGTAGTGGCCTCTTTCAAGATTGGGCTGCCCAGCTCTTGCCTTCTACACCAATACCTGACGAAGAAAGAAGCCACGACCATCGACGAACTGATGGCTCGTATCGAGAAGTACGCCAAGGTGGAGGATGTGACCCGCCTCAGCATAGGGGAAAATGGTCGAACTAAGCTTGCTGTCAAGGGCCATGACAAAATTGAGAACAAGAAGAAAGGAGGCAAGAATAGGGGCAAGAATGGCTCCAAGAACGGAGGTAGGAATGATGTTTCAAAAGCATTTCACGCAGTCAACACTGTCTTCAAAGAACCAATTTATAAGATTCTGGCAAAGATTAAAGACGAACCTTTTATTAAGTGACCCAGGAAGATGGGAGGAGATCCCTCGAAGAGAAACAACGCGCTGAGATGCGCTTTTCTCAAAGAGGGAGGACATAAGACTGAGCACTGCAAAGCTCTTAAGTCTCACCTCAAAGAACTGGCCTAGTCTGGGCACCTAAACAAGTTTATGGAGAAGAAGGCAGAGAAAGTTGCTGCCAATAGAGAAACAAGACCTAATAATGTACTCGAAGATGATGCTGGCCATGAATCCACGGTAATTCATGGGGCATCTGACATGAAGCAGATTCAGGGGAATTCATCTCGGATGGAAGTAAAAAATCTTACGATAGTAATGCAAGCTTTTTAGATCGATCCAGCAAAGACACAATTAGGAAAGCGTCGGCGAGCACATGACGTCAACTATAGCAAGCATATTGTGTTCACAGATGAGGATCTGGTGGGAGTGAGAACCCCACATCATGATGCCTTGATCATTACGCTCAGGATAGCTAACTATGACGTCGATAAGTTGCTCATCGACCAAGGCAGATCATCCGAGGTAATGTATCTCGACCTGTTCAGAAAGTTGAAGTTGAGCATCGCCGACCTGAAGCAAGCCACTGTCCCTCTAGTTGGCTTCGCTGGAAAGGTGACTATCCCACTGGGAAAGATTGTGCTACAGGTAAGGGAAGGAAGTATCTCCAAAATGATTAAGTTTTTGGTAGTCGACATTAACTCGCGATACCAAGCTATCCTCGACAGATGATGGCTACATGCGATGAAGGCAGTCCCCTCGACCTACCATCAGAAACTCAAAAATATGACCGAGCGAGGAGTAATGGAGATCCATGGCGATTAAGCGATGGCAAGAAGGTGCTTCATAGCTGCCATTCGCCCTAGACCAGAGAAGAAGGCCGAGAAGCCTAATGAGAAGGTCGAGGAACAAGAAGGTCTGATACCTTCAAAATAGCAGTTAAGGTACGAAAGACCCGAAGTGGAGGAGAGCAGGCTCCTCCCCTCTGAGCGGGTCGTGGAAAACCTGAAGGAAGTTACAACTGGTGGTAGCAAGAAGGACAAGGTATTCTTTATTGGATCTTCTCTCACAGATCAAGAAAAGAAGGAATTGTTGATTATGTTGAGAAGTAACATAGAAATTTTTGCATGGGAACCATACGAGCTGCCTGGAATTGATTCTAGTGTGGTTTATCATCGGTTGCATGTCGACCCCACTTTTAAACCTATCACACAGAAGGCACAGCGAACTGTGCTCGAGAAGGAAAAAGCTGTAGAAAAAGAAGTTGAAAAATTACTGGATGCAGGATCCATACGGGAGGTTTAATTCCCTAAATGGTTATCCGACCCAATAGTAGTTCCAAAGAATAACGGGAAATGGAGAGTCTGCATTGACTTCACTGAACTCAATAGGGATTGCCCTAAGGACAATTTCCCTCTCCCAAAAATTGACCAATTGGTGGATTCCATAGCAGCTCACAAAAGAATGAGCTTTCTGGATGCATATTCGGGGTATCATTAGATCCCTCTGTATGCACCAGACCAGGACAAGACAACGTTCATCACCACCGTCGGATTATACTGTTACAAAGTCATGCCCTTCGGGCTCAAAAATACAGGGGCAACCTACCAACGACTGGTCACCAAGATGTTTAAAGACTAAATGGGAGACACCATGGAGGTCTAAATCGATGATATGCTCGTCAAGAGTAGGAACAAGGAAGACCACCTCTTAGACCTATCGAGAACCTTCAAAATCCTCAGGAAATACCGAATAAAGCTCAATACGAGAAAGTGTTCTTTTGGTGTCCAGTCAAGAAAATTTCTTGGGTACTCGGTCAGTAAGAGAGGCATCGAGGCTAACACGGACCAGATCGACGCAATCAACAGAGTACAGCCCCCTCGCACAATACTGGACGTACATAAGCTCACCGGCATGCTCACTGCCTTAAACCATTTCGTCTCGAAGTCCTTCGAGAAATGCAAACCATTCTTCCAGCTCTTGAAGGGAAACAAGACATTATAATGGAATCAAGATTGCTCGAAAGCATTGAACGAGCTTAAGGATTACCTTAGCTCGCCACCCCTTCTCGTCATACCTCAAGAAAAAGATTCCTTATACTTATACCTCACCGTTTCCAACCACACCGTGAGTTTTGCACTGGTTTGCGAGAAAGAAGGAATCCAACACCCCATTTATTACGCGAGTAAGACCTTATTAGAGGATGAGCAGCGGTACCAACCACTAGAGAATCTCACTTTTGCACTTATAGTAGCTTCAAGGAAGTTGAAGCACTACTTTGAAGCTCACACCATCATTGTCCTTACATCGCACCCCTTTAAAGCAATCCTGAGGAAAGCATATTTGTCGGGCAGACTGACTAAATGGTCGGTCGAGCTCGGACGATTTGACATCTAATTTCAACTAAGGAATGAAATCAAGGGGCAAGTCCTGGATGATTTCATAGCTGAATTCACAGGCGAGCATCCTCTAGAAGAACTTCAACCCATAAAGCAAAGAGAGAACCACACAAGAGAGGGAGTTTGGAAATTATTAGTTGATGGAGCCTCCAACTCAAAGGGGGCAGAAGTGGGCATTGTGCTTGTTACTCCAGAGGATAAATCCTCGAACAGGGAATCAGGCTTGGATTTGAAGCCTCCAACAATGAGGCAGAGTATGAGGCTTTGATAGCTGGCCTGGAGAAGGCACACACTTTAGGGGCGAAGTAGCTACAGGATTTTGACGACTCACAATTAGTCTCCAATCAGTTAAGTAGGGACTACAACGTAAAAGACGAGAGAATGGCAGCCTACCTCGCCTTGGCAAAGAGGCTAATGACCAACTTCGAGGAAGTTAGTGTCCAGTAATTTCCTAGAGAACAGAACAGCCATGCTGACGCCCTGGCAGCCTTAAGTTCGACAATTAATTCTGACTTGAAAATAACGATCCCCATCGACTTCCTCGCTCATTCGAGCATTAACCAGAGCGATGAGGCCAGGCCTGGGGCATGTGCTCCAGATTGAGTCAGCACCCAGTTGGATGGATCCTTTAAGGGAATATTTGAAGGACGGCGCACTTCCAAGCGATAGGAAAACCGCTCATCAGATAAGAGTCAAATCTGCTCGCTTTCACTTATCTCCTCAGGGCAAGCAGTATAAGAGATCATTCTCCGGCCCTTACCTACAATGTGTTCACCCGAGGGATGTCGAGAAAATTCTACACGAGCTTTACGAAGGAATCTGTGGAAGCCATATTAGATGAAGATCACTAGCCTTTCGAGCTATGAAGGAAGGCTACTGGTGGCCATCTGTGCAAAAATATTCGGCAGTGTACGCTCGTAAATGCGAAAAATGTTAACTACATGCTCATATGGTTCACCAACCTGCCTGCGACCTAAGATCACTCACCAACCCCTGGCCTTTCGCCCAATGGGGAATGGACATCGTAGGACCACTTCCTATCGCCGTTAATAACCGCAAGTATCTATTGGTCGCAACATATTACTTCACTAAATGGATCGAGGCAGAACCAATGGCAAACATCCGAGATACATATATGATGAGATTCATAATTACCCGTTTTGGAATCCCTAGAACCATTATCACTGATAACGGAACAAAGTTTGAGAGTGATCCTTTCCAGAACTTCTGCAATGAACACGGGATCAGGCACTATTTTAGCTCGGTGGCGTATCCTCAGAGCAACGGACAAGCCGAAGATTCTAACAAAATAGTGATTGATGGGTTAAAGAAATGATTAGAGTAAGCCAAAGGCGCATGGGTGAACGAACTACCGCATATTCTATGGGCTTATCGCACTACACCACGTCGGGCAATGGGGGAAACCCCATTTTCACTAACTTATGGAATGGAAGTGGTCATCCCATTGGAATAAGGTCCACCCTTATCGACCAGGGCCAGAATGATGCAACATTGCTCGCTGAACTTGACCTAGCCGACGAACGCAGAGAACTTGCCTTAGTGAAGCTAGAGAGCTATCAGCAACAACTCGCCGAACACTATAACAATAAGGTCAATCCAAGGTTATTTCGAGTTAGAGACTATGTCCTAAAGAAAGTCCTTGGCAACGCAGTAAATCCATCAGATGACAAGTTGGGGCTGAACTGGGAAGGACCATCCAAGATAACAAGAGATGATTTGCAATGAGCCTATCACTTAGAAATGCTGGAGGGTAGAGACATACCCCGAGCATGGAATGCATCCAATCTTAAGAGATTCTATTTCTAGTTTTTTCTTTCGTCTTTTACCAGATTTATGAAACTGGCAGCTCATTTACTTGTGATTAGTAAAAGTAGTTTGGCAGTTACATTCTGTGAGGTGTCAGATAACTAATATATGAACTTTATAACTTACACACCCTTTCCAAGTGATAGGCACACTACTCAATACACGATAGCAGGGAAAACACCCTCCTCGGGTTTTCATTATGAAGTGCGAACAACCTCTTAGCATTGCCCCTGGCAATATATGAAGCCCTACAAGAGATCCTTAGGCAATTCGGCCAAGTCAAATTGGTCGCCAAACAATGTTTGGTTAACAAAACCCTGACCGGATGGAGCATCCAACACCAGGTGTGTCCTCGACAATTGCCATACTTAGGCCTAAGGGAGTGTGACGACACGACCTAAAAGGTAAAGTAAGGCAGAATGGTATCATATAAGCATATTGGACTGGAGGGGCACTGACTCAACAATGCGAACTTACCAATCTAGTCGGCCACAAGAGGACCAAGATTATTAAGCGAGGAATAAATGATGTAAAAAATATAGAACATTTGTTTAGTTGACGAGTTCGCACAAAACATAAATTTTATATTACTTTATCACATTTACAACAAGAAAGTACAATCCATGTTTAATCGTCAAAATTAGGCCAAACATCAATATTACACTACCTCATTACATATGTATACAGAGTTACTACTGGTAAAATCTTAATGAGGTTGAGTCCTCTGAACAAGATAATCAGCCACTTGTGACCTTCGACCATCATCTGGATGAGGAGCTAATTCCTCCTCGACCTCATTCGCATCTGTCTCCAATAGCTGCCAAAGGATGACATCGCTAGGGATCCACTGATCATCCCTCCTGAAGTGGTTAGTCCTTAAAGTGGAAGGAGAGATCTCGTGACTATACCAGAGTATTGAGTTCCTTGAAACTTATAACTCCCTTAGGGCACTCAACTATCCCTTGATAAAGGCGAGCTCTTCAAACTCTATCAGCCTTATCGGAGCATCTACCCAACCTTAGTCATAACCATCAGCCCATACTTACCGAGGTCCTCTCTTAAATAGATGCCTTAGCCGTGTGACATCCCTTTAAAGCCCAGCAGCAATCATGTATGCTCGACGAACATCTTCACGGAGCTCCTCCATTTCCCTAGCTGGGTTTCTTACGTTTATACCAGTTCACGGAACAGTCGATGGGGTAAAACCTCGCAGCATCGGAGGAACATCGCTTGGTCCTGTGCCAGCTCGTCATGATGAGGAACCCTTTAAAACGAGAGGCGTAGTGCTCGGGGCATGCTCCCTAAGGCGCAACACTTCCCTCCCTAAGGAATTATTTTCCTATTGCAGAACCTCTCCGACTTGGTTAATCTCAGTAGCATTGGGGAGTCGTGCTCTCAGAGTATTCACTTCCTCTTGAACAGAAGCTCCAACTTCTTCCATATCCTAAAGCCTGTCTTTCAGTTTAACAACGAGCTCCGTCTACTCTATGAAACGCTTATTCTTTAATCGTAGCGATTTGTAAATTCTTATGAAGGTGTGACGAACTTGAGGAATCACATGAGGACCAAGCATTCTTCCCAATTGAGAAGTGGCCGGTATATATTCATCTACATTAATCAACTACAGGCCATAAAAGAGCAGTAAAGGATAAAATGAATCAGTACACAGAGGGAAAAAGTCTTTTCATTTCATTCATACGCAAAGGATCAGAGTACATCGAGAATTAGAAAGGAACATTACAAATAAAAATACAAAAACAACCCTAAGAGTAGATTAGCTGGTGACCTCAATTTGTTCAGAAGAAGTTGGCTGCTTCCTCTTATCAGCAGCAGTAGGAGCATCTCCCTCAGAAGGGACAACTTCTATCTCCTGAGCAGGAAGGTCATCAACAGGAACTAGCTGGGAAGCAGGGTTAACACCTTCGATGGATGGGGCAGGAGCTTCGTCTATGAAACGCTTCGGTCCTGGATCATGCTCATCAAATAGAGGAGAAGTAACATCCACCCCGACAGCCAAGAGGGCCTTGTTCCAGCCCTTCTTGAAATTCAAACGGCTGATGTAGCCTATTTGAACCTCAGCATCTTTATATACGATAGCCTACCCAGACTTATATGAATCTTCCTTAATGGTGGCTGCCTCGGACTCCTTCTCCTTCAGCTTCTCCATCATCACCTTATTCTCCTCCACTAACGCTAGCTTGCTCGAGCAGACCAAATCATAGGCCTGCCGCAGTTCGTTCAGTTCTTTGACTGCTGCCTCCTTCTCTCGATTGGCTTTAACAAGGTCTAGATCAAAAGACATTCGAGCAGCATCAATGACCTTCAAGCTAGCCTCGAGCTCGATACTCTTCAATTTAAGAGCAGCATTTTACTTATCCAACTCACCATTCTTATTCACCATCTCATTGCGAGAGTGATAGAGCACGACATAGTCAGTCATGAACTGCAAGTAAAGGAAGGCATTATAAGGGAGAAACAAATAGGATTTTACAAGTATCAGAAAAGAGAAACAGACTTACCAAGGCTAGTCTCTGACTCGCTTGCAAGGCTAACTGGTCAGTCCCCATTGCCCTTTGGCGATCAGCAGAAAGGACTACTCTCTTGAGCAGTGCAGGGGCCAATTGAGGAGAAATGGCAACCAAGACCCCCTCTGGCAATGCAGATACGGGCACGAGAGCTTGCCCAACCTTCATCCTCGTTTCCACTCTTCTCTTCTCCTCCCCTCTCTCCCTCTCCTTCTCTGTCCTCTTCCTCTCCTCCACCTTCTTTTTCTCTTTAATATTCTTCCTCTCCTCGTCTTTCTTTCTCTTTCTCTCTCTCAACTACTCTTGTTCTTTTTCTTCTTCTCCTGATCCTGAGCAATAGACTGAGAACCAGTGGCAAGAGCCCCACTGCCTGATTTTTGCTTCTTCGACCTCTGAGCAAGAAGCACATTATCTTTATTGTCATCATCATGGATTAAGTTTCTCATAGGGGGATCCATTTCCTCGCTAGAACCGTTGGATGTTCTTGAAGACTCTTGAGCCTCAGAAACCTCCTCTGAGCTATAAAAACTTTCATTACTGGAGCTCTCCTCACCAGAACCACCTTCAGCACCTCCTCTGATATCACCTTCAGAACTGCTCTCTTCCTCGTCCAACTGAATGGGATCGGCAACAGCTTCTTCAAAAGTATCTAAGTCAGGAATGCTATCCACAAGCCTCACAATGAAACTGGACTCGATGTTCTTATACTCCAGCAGGAAAGAAGCGGACCGGGGATGTTCACCGTCGGCCAAAGATTCCATGATATTCTAAGCTTTAATCAGCTCGAAAGCTCGGACCTCACTGAGAGCAGGTTCCAATTTCTTTGTCCTCGCTGAAAAGAAAGAGAAGAGTAAAGACTACCTATATATTCTTCCTCATAAAAAGGAACAGTGAATCTATCAGACCTCGCCCCCTCAGTCTGGGGGAGAACTACCAATTCCTAGCAAGAAAGCCATCTTGCCAGTAGTCTTTGTGGGAATCAGGTAAATTTACTACCAATGCCCTATCAGGACTCTTGGCCTTGAGGTAGAGGAGACCGAAACTCGTTCGAGAAAAGGAATAACAAAAATAAACTTCAGCGAGCCCCAATTTAGTGCCATAAAGTTGATTTATTCTGTGGACACCATTGACTATCTTCCATACATTGGGCGAACACTGTGCAAGGACAATGTTGAAATAACCAAAGAAATGCAGGAACAAATTGTTTGGAGGAAAAGTAAGCCTCCTTGGGAAAGCAACATAAAATGAATCCAATGAGCGCCCTCTATCTCTCTAACATTCTTAGGGAGAGAGGTGCACTCGATATCTACCCACTCTGGGATATTATAAAAGTTCCTAAACTATGACACCGATCTATTACCTATCTTTGACATTTGTAAACCCTAAATTGCAAATTCAAAGGAAACTCAACAGAGAAAGCACACAGAGAGAGAGACAAGGGGACTTACGAGATGAAAGTTTGAATTAGACGATGCAAGATCACAAGCCCAGGTGACGAGGGAGATTGAAAGAGAAGAAAATGAAGACTTGGAGAAGAGAGCACAACAGTTAAAGTTCACAGAAGACGAGGGAACACTAAGAAGTTTGAAACGAAAACTATGGAACGCTGCTCCAAATAACTTTTAAATACTCCCAATCATCGCGCACAGAACACGAAGCAACTGCCGCCTAAATCAGTTCTCAACTTTAGGAAGAGCTACACGATTTACAAAAAGAGCCATTATGATAAATTATTTAAATTTGTTGAGCCCAAATTGTGGCCCAACAACTTTAGGGGAAATTGTGGGTACCCGAATTTACCATTATGGGCCCGGATGAGTAGCCTAATAAAAATGGCCCAAAGTCCGAACCCCTCACCTGAACTAAATACATTTATAACTTAGTCTTATCATAGAATCTTGGATAGAGATATTCCAGGAGAAGAAAAATGGACGTGGGGGAGTCCAACACCCCCACTCCCCGAAGATATACATGTATAAAATAAACCCTAAGCCTGGGGCAAGAGGCACGCACTGTATTCTCTGTACACACTCCCTGGAGTACATAGAAATAATACTGACTGCACCATCGTGGATGTAGGCATTCTTGCTGAACAACGTACATAATGTGTTGTGTGATTAGCATTTTATGTTCTTTATTTTCCTTGGTGATTGCGCTTTTCTCATTTATTTGTGTTGAATATAATTGTCACCACAGTTACTTATCCCGATTAATTTATCTTAGTCTTATAAAAGAACCTCTTTTTATTGACTTGACATTTATTTCTTAATATAACACACTTGGTTAAATAATTTAAACAAATACCCTTTGTTTAAAAAAAAATCTTCACCAAAATTTCCCTTCTACTCATACCCAATTTACCTTAGTATTTTCCTTAAAAATTACCTTTTAACACATGCACGCACCGTTTTGGAAAATACTTATTGTTTAAAAACCTTGCATAAACATACTCTTATGTTAATTATGGGTTAAACCTCGTTAGGTTGCTTAATTATCCGTTCAACCACTTCCCTTTACCATTCATTTTATTTCATGGACATTAGTTAATTTGTTACACTAATTGCCCACATTATCTTTCAACCAGAATATTCATTAATTTCTTTCAAGTTAGGTTGTCTTTTCTTATATTCACCACACAAACCATTTCTTGACATGTTCCACTTTTTTTTATTATCGTTTCTTTGAATCTTTCAAATATCTGCATACTTTAACGGGCTCTACATCACCGGCTAGGCTACCATATACTCTAGCGACAGATTTTGGATCTTTCACTCCGGGCCCTTCTTAATTATTTTCAGTTTTATCTGAGTCCATATTAATGTGTTTTAATATTTATCAAATGTCCACATTATTCCACTTTTACCGGCCGAAACCAAAATTCGGGGATTTCACCTCACCTTGTGTTACAGTTTGAAAATCATTATTTCTTGTCCTTTTTACACTTACATTGATTTTATCCAAAATTCACTTTCATTTAGGACTATTTGTATAACACCCCCTTTTCAATATTTTTATTTCATAAAAATATTTCACTTTACATAAAATTACCATTTTACCCATTTATTTCCAAACTGCCATTTTCCTCCATTTTTACAAGTGTTATTTTCTCCAAAAACATTGTTAAGTTATACATACCAACTTCTCCAATGTTTTTAACTCATTAACCCTTATTTTAACACTTTGGAATTACATGCTTTACAAATTGGAAATATCTTCATTTCATTACTTTCTTTCTCTAGGAAATCATTGAACATTTGAAGACTACTTTATAAGAAAAACACAATTTTCCTTATTAACCCATAAAGTCTTAAGGCCATATCCTTATCACATTTTCAACACTTTTTCACACACTTTAAGAGCTAAAATTTTTATTTCTGTTATTCTAAGTTAAACTCATTAAAGTTTTCATGAAACTGGTTTATATGCCTGACATAAAAATACTACAAGTTTATACACATGGTAAGAGGGACTTTAATTCCAAGAAAATGATCTTAACACACGACTTATTCAAGAAATTTCATAACATTTGTAACAACATACTTTTTAAGACTAGAGACATTTTTTATCTTCCAAAACTTTAATAAATGCCTATCTTTGTGAATATCCCAATTTGCAAGAAAACATTGAAACATTTGTTTGTAAAATATCCGTAACAAGATAATTTTTATTTCAATATTTTATTTCATAAAAATATTTTTTCACTAAGTTTTCTTGAAATATGCCATTTTACTCAAAATTCTTGATATCCTTTATAAACATTTTATACCAACCATAGGAATTACTTTCTTAAAATTATTCATGTATTTTACTCTTAACCCTACACACAAGACCAAATACTAGGAAAGTAGATCCTTAAACTTAAGAGTAGAGTTTTTTCCACCTCAAAAAAGCTTCAATAATAGTGGATGAATGTTAAAGAAGATGGTAACCTCCTACCTCCTAAGGTGGCCTTGAAGATGTTGCCTAAATCAACCAATCTTGTTTCCAGAGAAGCTCCAAGAAAACCGCCCCCTTCAAACTTCATTACTTTCTACTTCTGCTTCCTCAAAGACCCCTAATAATAACTCCAAAACTCTTTATCTTGATGACACAACCCACTTCTACCCTTGATAAAGATTATAAGGTAAGAATACGGCTTAGGAATTGTGTATGATGGTGGTGGTAAGGTGTTACAATGGTGAAACACACTCGAAGCTAGAGAGAGAGAGAGAGAGAGAAATTCTAGTATAAAATGGTGGGGAGAAATCACCATCTCTCTTTCCTATATAACTCCAAATGAACCCATGAAATGATTATAAATATCAAGGGAAACATACTTAACACGTTTTTATGTTCAGAGGCCTTTAGAGGTTGACATCTCATTAATGTAAAAGTTAACAACACAGAAGGGCAACTCGAAATAATAAATTTCTAATGCAGTCGCTCGAATAAGATTTGAATCTCGTTCGAATGACGTTCGAAAAACATACTAATGAGGGGTAAAATTCTATACTAACGAGGAAGGCTACTCATTTGAACTAAGGAGGACTTAGTTGGAATGAGATGAGGCTCTCATTCGAACGACCATGAACTTCGTTAAAACAACTAAAGAAATTCTAAATAATTTAGCGAGTTAATTCCCCATAATTTCCACAATGCCATAGGAATATACAATTATCGATAACTATCCATAAATTATTAATTCGAATCCCCAAGGGTTCTACATAGTTACAAATTAGACGGAGAAAATGATAAAATCTCGGGCACGAGTGTCACAATATATCATTTTTGTACCAACCTTGAGGATCATAAGGAAGGCAAAGTCACCTTTGGAGATAGGAGTAGGTCTAGGATTTTAGGATGTGGATGTGTTGAGATACCCTAATTTTCTAAACTAGACAATGTGTTACAAACTTTGCGATAATGTTTGACCAGTCCAAATGTAACGTATATGATCAATCTAATGAATTTTTACTACAAGGTGTGAGGGACGAAGATAATTGCTAGGGGATTGTCCCAAGTCCTCCTTTGTGTGCAACAGTGCCACGATCTCCTTTATGAACCTTTGGAATCAATGGATAGGTCATGTGAACTTTAGGGATCTTGAGAGATTAGTATAAAAGGACCTGGTTCGTGGCTTACCATCACCCGTGAAACTAACTTCCTCGATTTGTGGGCCGTGCCAATAAGGAAAATAAATTCAAAGTCACCATCGAACACCATTACGACTACATGTGTTTTGGAGTTTATTCATATGGATCTTATGGGTCCTACTAGCTCAGAGAGTTTATGTGGTAAAAGATACATTATCGTGATGGTCGATAACTTTTGGAGATACTTTATGTTGAGGTTTCTTAGGAAAAAGTCCGATTCAGTTGAGTTCCTAACATCATAGGGCCGTGTTCTACAAAATCAAAATAATGTCACTATAACTCGAATGCATAATGATAATGGCACTGAATTTAAGTAAGCTATAGTGGATATCTCTTATGATGGAGTGGGAATCAAACACAAGTTTTTGACAGTTCGTAATCCTCAACAAAATGGTATAGTTGAGAGGAAGAACCGAACGATACAAGACATGGCAAGATCCATGATTCTTTTGAGAAACGTGCCTAAATTATTTCGAGCAGAGGCGGTGAGTACCGCATGCCATACCGTGAATAGGGTATTGTAATACCCCGTAATTTTAATGACTTTTAATATGCGATTAATTAAAAGCAAAATGGTGTTTATTTGGAATTAATTATGAATAGTTGGAATTTTTTCGGATTGAATATTACTACAGAATAAAGTAATATGTGATTTATATTGAATATTACTTTGTGATAAAAAGTAATGTATGATTATATGGTTGCAAGTGGATAATACGCGAATTATTGAAATTAAGTCGGGACGCGTGTGTAAGTCATGTCGGGACTAAATTAAAAGGGCAAAAAGAGAAATTATTTTTAAATCATTCAAATGATCATTTCGACTGCGCTGATGAGTCCAGAAGGGTCAAATAGGTAGAAAAGTCTACCAGGGGGTTTGGTTTGGGTCTAGGGTCAATTGGGAACCAAAAGGACACCCCGGAAGGGTATTTTTGTCATTTTTCTCGGGAAGTGAATAGTACCTGCGGGGTTTAAGTTTTATTATTTAGGTTTAGAGTTTGTTAAACCAAGAGATCATTTACCAAAAGGCTAAGGAGAGTAAGGGAGAGAATTCTCTTGTAAGAGGAAGGGTTATGAGAGAAAACCAAGGGACGACTACCTTGCACCACCACTAGAAAAATGATTGGAAAGGAGGAGAAAATATCCTACACTATCTTCTCCAATGGATCAGACCTACACCTTAAGGCAAGTTTAATTCTCATTCCAATTAGTGAGTATAATATCCGTGTTAAATTAGAAGTGATGAACATCCATGAAAACTATATATCAAAGATGAAAATTTGATGTAATTCTTGAAAAGGAAACTATTTAGGATTATTCCTTTGATGAAATTATAATTAACACCATGAAATTTTGTGTTTGATTATTGAGTGAATTTGGGGTTTATATGTTTTCTTGAGAAAGAATTTTATCATGTAGATTTTCTTGAATTTAAAATAAGATTAGTATGATTCATTGAAATCCCATGATGATTTTGATATGCTTTGATGTTATAAATCATGTACATACTTTGGTATATCATTTGGGATGAATTATAAGGATTTTGGGATCATTTGATGGATGTTTTAAGGATGAATTATGTTACAACCCGTAGGTAGAAATATGTAAAAAAAAGGACGCACATTGTATGATAATTTTAGGAAATTTGGTAGTGTGCTCGCAAGTTTTTGTATAAAATCACATTCTAAACAACTTTGTAGTTTTAAGTTTTTTCAAAATCGGAGCAGAAAAGCCTCAAAATTGTAATTTTATATTTCTGGGCAGATTGTAACTTTATCGAAAAAAGGATTATTGGAAATTAAAATATAATATGGGCTTGTTATAATGAGTCTGGGTTTTGGACCAATAAGTATGGGTTGAAGATAGCTACTACAACAATTAATTAAATCCTTTCGATTAACAAGAGATGTTAGGAGTAATGGTAAATGTGAATAAAATGTGAATTATTACTTTATGGGATAAACTTGAAATATACTACGTGTGGGATTTGTATATTGCCATTTGTCACACCCCGCTAAATTTTGGCGTCGGCCGTCACCAAAACTAAGCTGGGTGCGGGTAAATAAATACCATTCTCAGCATGTGACAGATATGAGACATTATAAAATCAATCCACAAGATAAACAATTTAATCAATTCCAAATGATAATAACCAACTATACCCATTTATTGATATATACACATAGGTGGAGAGAATACCTATAATATAATTGAGGTTTAAAATACCATGATACGTAGGATATTCGAGATATAAGTATATTACGTGTAAGACTTGTAATATGGGATGTGCGTATGCCTTATTGTTGATATATATAGGTTGAGTGTATACCTATATGATGATTTATGTGTATGACATATCTAGCCTATTTGCTATCGATGGGAGGTTTGCGCGTTGAGGACAGTCATATCCTGATGAGCCTTTGGAGGGATTTTTGACTTGTGCCTCAGAATATAGAACTTAGGTAAGGGCTATCTGTGATAATGATAGTGATGACAACCATATGGGTGCGTAGATATGTGTGTATCCCATAGGCTTGGAACTATATTCACCTCCAAAATGTGTGATTTATGATGATGGTTCGAGTGAGATATTGAACCAATGGTCCTTTATACAGTGATGAGATGTACCCGGACATGATAACAGAGTAGTACATGTATCGCAGCTGTGTCTTGGGGTGCAGTATTTTATATATATATATATATATATATATATATATATATATATATACATACTTGTGATGTTATCTACTGTGTGAATTGAGTAGACATGAAATATTGTGAAATCTGAAATTAATTAAGTATGAGAACACTTAATTATATTGAGAATTGAATTAATATATTTATTTATTACATGTATTGTGAAGGAAATACGTGGGAAAAGATAAGGGCTATGGTTAGTTGATACAAGGAGATAATCTAGTGAAAATGGGAGTAGTAATTAGAATAATTTGGGTATACGTTAGGTTGCACATTAGTTGGAGAGGTGAGAATCTCAAATGAGAGTCTGAGAATCTAACATGTATATAATAATTGCTAATTGTAGCATTTATTCACTTGTTGTTTTTAAAATGTTCTTACAATCGGGCTCTGACCCATTTTTCCTTGCATATTCTCTTCTCTCTTGTATATATATATTATGTCAGTTGTCCAGCCACAGGGACGCCCAGTATAGAGGATTGGATATTTATTTGCTATGAAAACTATGGAGTTGTGGACCTTACATTAGACGTATCAATCTATTGATTCATGTACACTATAGTCATTTCTCTTCATGACATGTTGCCAAAGGATTCGTGTCATTTCCATTCTATCTCAGTCAGTGGTCTTATTTGTGTCGGTTTTTAATACATTTGGTTTATTGTATTGTGATGTTTTAAACTGGGGAGTTTATTCCAGTTATACCAAATAAGTTATGATGATTACTATTTATTATTCATTATCGTGAATTGAATTATATGTTAAATTATTGGTATTGTTAAAAAGCAATTTTATTTAAAATTAAAATTGAAAGTTTTAACACTAGCTTAATTGATTACTAGGTGGTTAATAAAGAAAGAAAATTATTTTTCTAACAATGATGCTACGAATAAGCCAACTGAATAATTCGATTTATTTGGTTAAAGGATTGGCCAACCGGTATTTAATAAAGCGGGTTATTACAGGTATATCTTCATCCACACACGTTACACACGCCTTATGAGTTATGGACAGGGAAGAAACCCAACCTATCATATTTTCGTGTCATTGGGAGAAATTGGTACATATCGAAAGATAGAGAAAACTTAGGAAAGTTCGACTCCCAGAGCGATGAGGGGATATTTTTAGGTTATTCATCGTCAAGTAGGTCTTATAGTGTTCTTAACCTTGCAAGATCTAAGGTTATTGAATCAATAAATGTCACGATTAGAGATGACGAGACACTGTCATCTATTGACTCTAGCCCTCAGTTTGATGAAAATACCCCCTGGTGATGCTCCCATCCTTCCTCGCACTACCCCCGATGGACCCCAATCTTGATTTAGAGGATCCACACTCTTGGGTTCGAAATATTCATTACCCTACCTCTATACTTGGTGATCCCACACTAAGTGTTAAGACTCACGCTCAACTTTAGAATGTGGTTAGCTACCTTTATTATACCTCAATAGTTGAGCCCAAAAATGTGAAAGAATCACTAAAGGATGAGCATTGGATATCGACTATGCAATACGAGTTACTTTTGTTTCGCAAGAACAATGTTTGGGAGTTAGTTCCCCGGCCTAGTGAGACAAACATGATAGGTACTAAGTGGATTTACAAGAATAATATGGATGAAAATGGCACTATAAATTGCAACAAGATAGGTTATTTTCTCAAGGATACACAGAGATTGAGATTATAGACTTTGATGAGACATTCTCTCTATGTTTCTAGGCTTGAGTCCATCCTCTTACTACTTGCCATAGCATGTCATCTACATTTCAAGTTATATCAAATGGATTTAAAAAGTTCCTTTCTGAATGGCATTCTATAGGAGGAAGTTTAGGTGGAATAACCAAAGGGGTTTGAAGACCCTAAGCACTTAGGACACATCTTTTATCATAAGAAGGACTCGTATGGTTTTCAACAAGCACCTCATGCTTTGTAGGAGAGGATCACTTCCTATCTCTTAGCTCGTGGATTCAAGAGAGAGGGAGACGTTAAGACGTTATTTGTGAGGAGAGAGATAGGTAATATCTTGGTTGCCTAAGACTATGTGGATGACATAGTATTTGGATCAATGTTCTCCCGACATTCTCACACTTTTGAGGAGCAAATGAAGAGTGAGTTTGAGATGAGAATGGTTGGTGAGCTTACGTTCTTCCTAGGTCTCCAGGTTTGTCAGCTTGAGGATGGGATATTTATATCTCAATCCAAATATGCAAGTGACTTAGTGAAGAAGTTTGGTCTAGACTCTGATAAGCACTCATGCACAACTATGAGTACATCAAAAAATCTTAGCAAAGACACTTTAGGTAAGGACGTAGAGAAAACCCTTTATAGGAGCACAATAGGTATTCTTCTCTACTTAACCGTTAGTCGTCCATACATTGCCATTAGCGTTGGGGTCTGCACACGATACCAGGCATCCTCCAAAGAGTTGCACTTGCTTGCACTTAAATGTATCATAAAATACATGGGTGGCACTCTTTCCTACGACATTTCGTATTTCTTTATTACCGACGATCGATTTTCTTCCTATTCGGATGTCGATTGGGCCGGGGATGTTAACGGTTGTAGGAGCACCTCAGGTGGGTGTTTTTACTTTGAGAATGCTCTTGTCTTTTAGTTGGGCAAGAAGCAAAACTCCATATCTTTGTTCACAATGAAGGTTGAGTATATTGTCGTTGGGAGTCGTTGCATGCAACTCTTATGGATGAAGCAAATATTGGAAGATTATAGGATTTCACAACTCACAAGGACTTTTTCGTGTGATAATACAAGTGCGATCAAAATATCCCATAATCCAGTCCAACATTTGCACACAAAGCACATTAAAATACATGAACTTTTTATACGAGATCTAGTTGATGAGAAGGTCGTATCCTTGAGCTTTGTGAGCACTAAACATCAATTAGTCGATATTTTCGCAAAACCTTTAGATGTAGTAAGATTTGAGGATCTTAGAAAATCTTTATGTATTTGTTTTGTTGATTGAGTTTGGGTACTTTATGTAGTGTAGGATGACTATCATGATCATATCTCACATTCTTATTACTAGATTGTATTATCATATTACTGATCTATTTTTTTTTTTATATATTTTGAAAAATTCCAAAATGAATTTCGTTTTTATAAATTTTTTAGAAAAATCCTAAAAGATTTTTGATTTTTAAGAAAAAGTCTAAAAAAGATTTTATTTTTGATAAATTTTTGAAAAAGAAAAAAAGATTTTTGTATTTTCGAGTTTTCACCTTATATGGATATACATTTAAGCTATTTATTTCAGCCTTACATTCCATCCATTCACGTGACTTTTTTGTAGTACTTTGAGACATGATTTTATTTCAATTAAGGTGCTTAATAATATGTGGATAACATTTCGTTAATAATTGATGATTACTCTCTAAATGTTAAATTCTTTGTCACCTTTATTGCACACGTGCATGGACTATTTGAACATTATACTTTCTTATCATTTGTCGAATATGATGTTCTCATCTCAATTAGGCGTAATAACGAACTAAATGTAAAAAGAGATAAGTTGTGCATGAAAGAACCATTTCCTGAATTTCATTTCCCGAAAAATATTGTTATATATTAAGCAATGGAAAGGAGCTAAGATAAATCAAAATAGTCTTTGCGTTAAAAGCCACTATTTACATAAAAGATACTAAAAATATTAATGGCATATAAGAATAGAAGTGCCAAGGCCATTTATTTTATATTCATTGATGCTTCACTACTTATAAGCATTATAATTTGTTTAAAATATTTGAGAGTGAATTGTTATATATGAAAGAATTTGAGGGAGTTATAAAGTAAAAGATCAATGGGTTTCCACAACGAACTTTCTTGAAAAACATTAAGTAGTTTGGCGCTATTGGTGAGAATCATTTAAATTGATGGCATATTGATTGAGTTGATTCAATTTCATTGCAGTTCACTATTTTATACCTAAGTTAAACTTTGAGTTCTTTCTCTATAAGTGTCTCATGACTTCGTGCACCTAAGATATGAATGTTTATGTTGATTTGCCTATGGAGAATGTTCACATAATTTCATTCCATTTTTCATGATTTGGATATTTAAGAATGTGTTTTTGTACCAATATGTACTTTGTATACTTTATGCTTAAAAAAATTGAAAAATAGTAGGAGGAAAAAATATGCATTTTAAGATTATCATTACATGTGCTTTACTTGATTATCTTTGCGATGATATCTTTGCTTCTTGTTGTGATGCTTATTTTTCATAACTAGTTTCTACTCCTTTGTCTATTAAGGACAAAAAGGTATAGAATAAGTTGCAACACCGCGTGATTTTTAGTCGTAAAGAGCTTCGCAAATTAAAAGTTCGGGAAAAATAAATTTTTGGGAATAATAATTTTAGTATTTAAAAATGTTATTTTTGATTTATATAAAAAGAGGTTTTAATCGAAATTGAAATCATGATTTAAATTAGATAACTATAACTTTTTATATATAAAAAAGGGGAAACTCGGTTTAGCAGGCCAGCCTAACCAATTCGGCCTAGGGGCGAACAGGTTCGCACCGATGGCAGTGCGGAGATTTAAGTTTTTTTAGAGTTTGTGTAGGACTCAAATTCCTTTCTCTTATTAAAATATAAAGGCTAGGGTTTAGGATTTTTAAAACACTTTTAATCCTTATCAAAAAGTAGTATCATCCCATAACTCTATCTCCTCTCATCTACAAAACCTGAACCTCATTAGACATAAGTTTCAACCAAGATTTGAGGATCTAAATCAAGTTTGCTCGAACGTATTTTTGATATTTTCGCAAGAGGATCACAACCGTGTAATCATATTTTTAAGACGACTTATTTACAAGCATGAAAGCTTATATTGTTCCCCTTAAGTGTTATGCATTACAGATATTGCCGAAACTTTAATAAATGGTGTTTTCGTAAAATAAATTAGAAAGATTAATTAGGGAAAGTGAAATTAATTCTGGGGCTTTTTTGTATTCAAATCTAAAAATATATTTAAGACTTGAAATAATCGCATGCTTCGATTAGAGATTTGGGATAACGATAGACTTGTGGGACGTTTCATGTTTTAAAATTGAAAATATGAGTTTGTAATAATGTTATGACTCGAAAAATCATGATTTTTATGTGTAGATTGTAGAAGGGATTAATTATGGTATAATAATGTGTATATACATATTAAAAATGGAATCTTGTGTAACCGGTAGAATATCACATATATGAAAATTATGAAATTTGACAACTTATTTGACGACTAGTAAGACTTGTTTAATTATATAAACAAAAAGGACGTAATTTGGATAATATTGTAGCCAGAGAATTAATTGAAGGAGTTGTATCTATAAATTGAAAATATGTCTTATGTGAATGTTGTTTGTATTAATATTTCGATACCAGCGGGACGTAGGTATTTTTTGGATAGTTGTGATTTTACCCTCACCTTAGGTTGCTTGCTAGGTATGGGACTAGTAGGTAGGCCTTGTGGTTTGTAACACTTTCTAGGTATGGTACTAGTGAGTGTAGGTTCATACGGTTGGGTATTTCTTGGGTGGGACTAAATAGTATGCTGTTCCGTGCCTCTCGTTAGCCTAGGCGCGAGACTAGGTGGTAATTGTTAGTAGGTATTCGTCCTAAGTGATAGGATAGGAAATACTTGTGGTTTTGGTGATCTCTAGGTATGGGACTAGGGATGGTTTAGGATGTGATGACTGAATAAAGGGTGGGACTAAGAGATAAAAATGATAAATTGATAATTAATGCCTAAGACATAGAACGAGTATTAAAAAGGAATTGGCATCGAGAGTATGTGTAGGGCTAAAAATTTAGTCAAACTGGCTGTAGCGATATGTGGGCGTGTTAGCATCATGAGTATGTGTAGGGCTAACGAAATTGGGCAAACTAGCTATAGTGACGTGTCGTGTATAGAACCTCATGAGTATGTGCAGTGCTTACGAAATTAGGAGAATTGGTTATAATGATGGGAATATGTGTGGTGTAATATTTACGGGCGCACCAGGGATATGTGCAGGACTCGTAATACGGTAAAGTGGCTATACTGGTATCACATTAATAAAATTGGTTATATTAATTTAATAAATAATTATGAATTGATATTTTAATTTTGAAATAACATAATTGGACTTAGATGGTGGGGTGGCATAGTAAAGGGGTAGTTAGTGTTGTGTTGTTTACTCTCATGTATTTATATCATTTAATTTAAAATAATGTGTTGTGAGTTTTATCATATATGATGCTTATGTCTGGGTTTTTGGATCCTAATTGGGAGGAGTAGCTTGTGTTCATGTGGTGGGATCTGACCCATTGCATTGACTAACCTTTCAGGTATAGTTGCTGGAGTACCTACATAGGATGGATTGAAGATCTTTGAATTGCATCTGGAGATTTACTTTTTTTACTTTAGTAGTTTAGATTTTTCTTATTCCGTGATTTTATTATTGTGACATTTATTTATGGATTTGGTGGGTCAATCGGTTCCATAGTTGTTTATCGTTTTCAATTAGAATTTGTAGTTGGATTATTTATTTGAACTTTTATTCTATCGTTTGGAGTTGGACTTTATTTTTTTTAGCATGGTGATGGATTTTATTTGCATTGGATTTATTCGAATTATATTTGGGGGAATTTTTTTTTAATGTCTCATATTTTCGCCACATGCTGAGAATGGTATTTAATTTGGTGTGCATGGCGTAGTTTAGCGACGGTCGATGTCAGAATGCGTGGGGTGTTACAGATGGTATCAGAACATGGTTTTAGGTATCGTAGGTTATGAGTCCATTTTTTCTTCCGCATTATATATCTTAGATTCCTTTTGATTATTTGTACTCTTTAGTTTCCTTACTCTCATGATGTTGTTCTTGTCTTTTCAGATGGCGAACACTAGGAGAAATAGAGATAGGAGAGAGGGTTTAGACTCTTGTTCTGCGGATCATGAGAGGTAGGGCCCGCTTGTTTTGGGTGCCAAGGAGTTAGCGGCTATCATTCGTGAGGCCACATCGGCAGATATTGAGATAGGAAGGCAGAGGTGGGGAAACCTAGAGGCGCAGCAGCAGGGTACACCCGCTTCAATTTGGGACAAGTTGAGATCCATTTTCCACAAGGGCATCATCTCACTTTTGCAGGGGGATCTAACCCAACAGTTCTCACTAATGGATACGTGATATAGAGAGGCACTTGAGAATGGTGGATTTTACGGATGTGTATAAGTAGATGTTGGCTACATTTAAGTTAACTAGGGATGCGTTGCAGTGGTGGGAGAGTGTCACCACATTTGAGGATAGGTATAATATGAATTATGAAGACTTCTTAGTGAAATTTAATGACAAATACATTCCTTATTCGATTAGGAGTGCAAAGAAGAAGGAGTTTCTAGATATAGAATAGGGTTCGCAGTCAGTTGCGGAGTATGAACAATAGTTCACAAATCAATCGATGTTTGTACCGGAGGAGGTGAATACCGAGGCAAAGAAGATAGAGTGTTATATTAAGGTATTGACATGGTCGATTAAGCATAGGGTTTTGGGGAATCCGGAATACACTACTTACACTTTGGTGGTGGACATCGCGTTGTTGTTATGGAGGTGAATTATCGAAAGATGTTGGGTAAAAGGAAGGAATCGAGTGGTCAAGATGGAAGCAAGGTAAGTGGTGAGAACAAGGGTCCTAATGACCAACCATGGAAGAGGCAGTGAGTGGTGTATGAGCAATAAGCCTTATAGTAAGGCAATGGGTTCCCACAACCCATAAGGCCCCTATGGGTAGGGGCAGGGACAACAGGGTGAGTGAGCGCCAGCTAGGCAGTTTGGACCATTTAGAGGCGTATGTTACAATTATGGGCAAATAGGACATCGATCTGTCAAGTATCCGAAAGCATAGGGCCAACATGGCTAAGGTGCAGAGGGTCAGTATGGCCAAGGGCCTCTAGCACCGGCTGCACCAAGTGCATAGGGAGCGCAAGCAACATGAGCAATGGGTACATAGGAACCAGTTATGCCTAGGTGTTATTTACTTCAGACTCGGAGGCCTCAAGCGGGGTAGGCTCATAAGGAGCCAAAACATGGCTAGTGGGATAACATGGTACGTATGATTTTCTTAGATATGTTTATATATATAATTGATGCATATGTTGTATTTTTGTTCGTGGGGTAGGTATGTGTAGGATTGGTTATATGGGCACCTAATCACAGCATTCTTTACGTAAGCCTTATTTTAATTGGGTAATTTTACATTTGATGTTTACGCCTCGTTGAATTTTGAGAACAAAATTACTGTACTAGTGGGGGACAATGTAGCACCTCGTAATCATTAGCCGTAAAAAGCTTTGCAAATTAAAATTTTGGGAAAAATAAATTTTTGGAAATTTAGTAATTTTAGTATTTAAAAATTTTGTTTTTGATTTATATAAAATGAGATTTTAATTGGAATTGAAATCGGGATGTAGGTCCCCGTATCTAACTTTCAACAAAAACTTTTGCTTGAGCGGAATTAAGTTAAGGATGAATACGATCCAATTTGCTCTTTTGAAAAATTCTTTTCAATTTTATCAAACGACACCAACTTCTGACATAAATTAACTTAACCAAATTTTGTCTTGTTTAACCCTAAGCATGCAACTAGTGATTAAAGCAAGTAAAATAAAGTGAAGCAATACTCACAATGTCAATGTACGAGGAAAAACCCAATCGGGAAAAAACCTCGGGCGACCGAGGCTAGACAATCACTATGACAATGGTTTTACAAAATTAGAAGGCAGTCTTATATAACAACTCGATCCACCCACGAGACTTTGTTCTCCTCCTATCTTCTACCAATATTCACAGTGCCCACGCAGAAAGTAACCTTCTTCCACGATGCTCATCCATAGCAGTTGCCTCCACGATTGCCTTGGTATCCACCGATACGGCCTTGTGTCGTCTACGATGTTGAACACAAAAATAACCTTTTTCTTTTGTCCACTGCAAAACCAACAATGTTCAAGTGTTGAACAAACCCTACTTGGTGAAAAAACGATCACATAAACATATGGTAATGATAACTCAGATCTTTGTAAACTCTAAGGATGTTTTATAGTGAAAACACTTAGAAAACTTTATGAAGAAAACTCTTTGTATTGTAAACTATTTTTCGTACTTCACACACTTCGAGAAAACTTGAACAACCTATTTATAATTATTTTAAGGCGGTGGCATATCTCGTTCGAACGATATACCGCGTCGTTCAAATGATAACAACTCTTGTTCGAACGACATCGTATGTCGTTTGAAAGACAGTGACCTAATTAGAGTCCAAACAAACTTAATCTCTAATCCAACCTTATAAGCTCTAAATGAAGTGTAAACGAGTAAATCACTTTTAAAACATTTTCTTTTAAAAAATAACATCCTTATTTTTATAAAATAAAATTTTGAGTTTCATTAACATTATGCATTCATACCTGAGTGATCTCGGAATGCAATTAAACTTTGAAGACAAATAAACTGCACCAATTAAACTTCGGCATAATTAATTCCTTGAAGCTTTGCGGGAACGTCTTCAATTAATCTTCGACACATCATAGTCTCTGAGTGGATCGTAGCAATAAAAATCTTCCTATGACTCAAACATGTTTTGTTATGAGAATAAGTCAAAACTACATACGACTCAATTAGAAATTTGGTCCTGAAAAATCTTCCCTTTTGACTATTTTGAGACAAAACCAAAAGTGAAATTCCTAAGCCAGGCCGTCAAGCCTTATGACGCCTAAATCCCATCCCATAAAATCAAAAAATAAAATTACATCATTAGTACATGATAAGACTTATAAAAGTTGGACCGACAAGCATGAAGTTGTTTCTGAATTTATGAATGTGATGTAGACTTGAAATCTCGAATCTCTTTAAGCATACTTATACACATGAAACAGACAAATATCAAGTGAAGTATGGAGGAACAAATGATAGAAATCAATATGAAAACTTAAATAAGAATCATTTAATATGTGAGTAAACGTGAAACCACTTTGTGTAAATATGATACCAATATGTGAAATTGTGAAAAACAAATAAATGAGGATATCAAGTTCTACACGCCAAAAACTCACGAAACTTCCCCTACATCACAGACATCTCTCCCCCTTTTTGTCTCGAATAGACAATCTGGTGAAAAGATAAACACATCTAGCATAACATGATACCAATTTGATTAAATCAACTTGAAGAATAGTTAGATAACCATGAAACAACCAACTAAATATGATCAGTCAATGTCAAATCAGTAGCTAGCAAACAGTAGAAGTCACACAAATTAAATATCAAACTATCCAGGTGTGACTAAACGGAAAAATGCAGTAAAATATCAAATCAATCAAAGTGAACTGCATACGCAGAATATCAAGAAGCAGACAAGTACAAAAATATGAGCAGTATGCAACAGGGTACTGATACAAAAGTCAACCATAAAAGTCAAACTGGTCATTCGAATGAGCTAGGGACGTCGCTTGAATGACAAGCTATATCTCTCAAAGGAAAATTGATGTCGTTAGAACGACAACAACAAACTTTCACAGTTTCCCCATAATATTAAACAATGTTGCCCAGTGAAAAAAAATTCTTAAAAATTCTAACTGGAAGGGGATCAAAACTGCGAAACAGTGGCAAAACAGGAGCTAAACTAAGAAAAACTCAAAACAAACAAATATGAGTAACATGCTAACATAGTACCAATGTGCTCAAACATGAAAAATAGAATGTATGGGCCTGAACTACAACAAATGAATCACAACTCCAACACACCAAAACAATCAAGAAGCTCTAATTGATAGCAATCAATCATTAAACTTTATCATAGCCATATGTAACAATTAAAGTTTGAACTTAATGAAATAAATAAACATGAGGCGCATGAATATGAGATTTTGATGATTCTACAAATAATGGCATCATGACATAAATTTTAACCTTAATATTCTTTGTGCAAATCCGTTTAAACTGTTAATCCATCAAAACTCCCTCAAAAATATAATATTTTCTATTGGATGAACTAAACTAATTTGGACCATTTTTGGCATATGATTCTTTTTATTGCCTTATGAATTTTTTGGGCTCTTTTAAATGGTGACTTTAACGATGTGTCAATTTTACACTCTCGCAGCCGTTTCCCGTGAACACTCATCATTTTTTAATTTTAATCCTCACGGTAAATGGTTATTACATGCACACCTCCTCCTTAAGTCTAATTACGCATAGATGACAAAATTGAGATAAGAATGTCTCACTAAACTCAAATATGCAAGAGTAGTCAAACATTCATATAAACTCGTATATGTGTGCAATCATGGCATATAAACAAAGTAGAATCAAAACGCATATCAACTTCGAAACAATCCCATAATACAATGGTTAAGATCATTCTAAGCCTCGATAATAATGACCAAATATCCTAGCCACGTGGATAATGGAAGGAAGGGGGTCCAAGCACACCAATATGCCACATCAAACATGTTAACTCACGACACAAAAACAAAATCGAAAATCTTTTTGGCTTTTTAAAAACATTTTGACTCAAATGAAAGAAAAATCGTTTTGTGTTTTTATCAACATTTTCAAAAACAAAAAATGAATTTTTCAAAACCAAAAATCTTTTTGTATTTTTCAAAGATGATGCAATAAATGAAAAATATAATACAAAATGATAAACATGGTAACACATTTAACCTTTAGATTTAGCATGGAAAGAATCAAGTGCAACCAAATGAGAACCATAAAGCTTTAATCCTTATAGGGGGAGCCCACGCCAAAGAGTGATTAACTTGGTTAATCTATTGATTAGAACATGAAGAAGGAGGATGAAGGTTACCCAAGCAAGTTACCTCGAAGATTCTCCGTATAGGTAGCTCGAAGTACCTACCTCAAAGCTTCTTGCACGGACCTGGCTCGAAGGATCCAATTCGTAGATCAAAGTCACTCGAGTGACGATAGATTGTAATACAAGATAGAATGTATTGTATCATGTACTTTATCTTATGATTATATATAGAGCGATGTTGTTTGGTACCCATGAGGTACCATGCCTGAAAGGGTATGGGAGAGCTAACACGCTCTATCGAACAACCTCCTCTTGGGAACCCCGTAGGGACATGGTTTGGATGATTGGGAGGAAGGAAACGTTAGGAATACAAATACCAGCCCTCTTGGGAAAAAATTCACTTAGTACATATGGTTGCTCAAGCCACTACATCTGAGCTACCTCAACTCCTAACTGTTCTAAGGAACTTCCTCGTGGTACCTCAATCTGATATCCTTGGTCTTAAGATAGTTCGTAGCCAATAAATAAAAAACTAAACACTTGAGCTACTTACCAGCCGAGCAACCTTAAAGTAGATGCCATCCTGCCTGACTGACGGGACCGTTCACCTAATAGAGTCACTGTTTATCCACTTTCTAACGTCATAACATCTTACATTTAGGGACTCAAAGTTACGGCACTCAAGTGAGTTTAGACTTGGGACGATAGAAATAGTTCATCAAACTTCACCCTTTAGTTGCCTAAGGTAAAGTCGAAGGTGCCATGTCACGTCCCTCATTAATGACCACCATTCTTCTAGCCAATGAAATAGTTTCCCGCCAAATTATGAGATCCCATGCATTTAATGCAAAATCTTCTACATTAATGGGAGGTACTTACGCATTTAATTCGATCGATCATATTGAACGCGTGCAAGTTAACTCGAGTAACTTTCCCTTCAGATAAATACGCCATACAAACAGTTTAATAGGCAGAGCATTATCAACCTAGAATTGCTGCTCAACTTCCCCCAGACACGAGAGCTATTGTGAGAACATAAATTTCCACATCCATTGAATACCCATATTATTGAGTATTAACTGAACTTGAAGTTCATGCCTTGCCTTTATTGTGCCTAAAGTTCTTACTCTTTCTCCCTCCGACCACACTACTTGCTGGTCCCATTTATTTATTATTCTTGTTATTTATTTATTGTGCCAACATATCATTTAATACAAGTCTGAATATTGAATCCCTTTGCCTCTTATTCACTGTCAATGTCTAATATTGCACGGTGTTGATCCCGATCGTGATAAGGGGTTACGCGTCACTTGATTATAATCGTATTCCAAAAACCCACCTCTTACATTTGGTGACTCTACTAGGGAGGTATTCTATTTTGAAAAGATGCCTGAGGTTGACATCGCCAGAAACATTGACTTCAATGTCATACAACGTGAGGAGGAGGCAAACCTCTCCATGCTATTTGAGGGAGTGAGAATAGCACCGATGGAGCCTAGTGCATCCAATGCTGATGTAACAGAAATGATGGGTGCACAGACAAGAGTAGGCTCGGCAAAAAATGAATGGACTCATGAGTTTGTTCACAGAGTTCATCAAGACGCCGACGGCCCAGGCGATGTTGGGGATCCCTACGGGAGGGATCTCTTTCACTACGCCACCCGTGGCTATACCAGCTCCTACTGTTAAAGGGGGTATTACTATGCCCTCTTTTAACGGTGCTCTACCCACCTCTCCGCCAACTTCTGTCACTGTGCCTCCCACAACGGTCCCACTCGTGACAATTGGGGCAGTGCCACAAGGTGGGGGAATGACGTCGACGTCTCAGGCTACGGCGGGCGGAATGGAAAAAGCAGTACCACTCGCTCTGGAAATTTCAGCAGTAGTAACAATGTAGCCAACTCACTTTTCCCTGGCCGACTTGCAGGAAATGAAGAAGGGGTTATCGAAATTCATAGAACTGTCTAAAGGGGGAGATAGTTCTTTGGTGTATGATTACTTCCGTACTCCGTACCCAGAGGCATACAACAACGAACCCTACCCAATAGGGTATATTCCCCTAATCTTTGAGAAGTACACGAGGAAAGGTGCAAACCCAAAGGAGCACGTGAAGAGATTCATTGAAAGTCATGGGGACCATTGCAAAGACAAAAAGATGAGGTTGAGGGAATTTTCAAAATCCTTGACAAAGAAAGCATGCACATGGTACTCCCACCTGGCCCTAGGCAGTGTGGACTCCTAGGAGGAGTTTCACATTTTATTTGTAAAAAAGTTCTTTTTAGCCGGGATTATTTTACACTCACGCAGCTAGCACGTGAGAAGCAGAAGCCAGGGGAGGATGTTGTGGCCTATATTAGGAGGTTTTGCGAGCGCTCTATGGATGTGAGAGAGGAGATACAAGAGGATAAACTTTTACAAGTTTGTGCAGAGGGTTTGTTGCTTGAGTATATATGCTTTTTGATTAATGAAACATGGGAAGGGACGTTCGCAGCATTCTTGAAAGCAGCAAGGAACATTGCTTTGGTGGTTAAGCCCATAGTGCCCCCGCCTGCTTTGGCAAACTTGCTATTAAGGTCAACAGTTACCTTAGGGAGGGGAATACCCTCGAGGGTCAATTACGCAGACGATGGGGCCAAGGAGGAAAGTAATGGTGGTCGAGGAGGTAAAAGGGGAGAGGCAACATGAGAAGATTCAACGATGAAGAAGATCCCCTCGAGGTACCTTGCGCGGTGGAACAAACTTTAAATCTGTACGATCTAATGTATTGCCATAAATTTTCTAGGCCAATCAACGTTAACATATCACAACTCTCCCGGGAGGACGGGGAGAAACCTTATTATTATTCTCTTAACAATAGGGTGAACCACCCTACCAAAATATTTTCACTAAGGAGGTTGATTGACCGTTATGTGAATAATAGAGACATCGAGCTGCCACAAACTAATGTGAACAATAATCCTTTACCACCGCATGGATCCCTTATGGCCAGCACTTTTGATGAAGAGGCCGAACGATCGATGAGAGAGCGGTGGTTCGAAGTGGGAGACTACGAAGAACTTCTAGAGGATAACTTCGAAGAATCTCTAGAAGAATGCACCTTCGAGCTGGCTCAGCTCCATTTAAGTGACGAGGCTGAGGATATGGAGGAATAAGAAAAAGAAGTGCATGACCCCATAGAGAAGCTTAGTAGGCAGTCAGGAGGCTGCTCCCTGGAGGAAGTAAATGCAGTGATAGCCTACGATGAGGCTACGTATAGAGGCGTGGAGGAAGTTTACGATATAGAAGATGACCAAATAGACCCATGGATTGAATGTGTAGCATTTGCTCGCTCTCCAAAGTTTGGATGGTTCTTCGATTAGGTTGGCCTTATTGAGAACTCCCGGCTAGAGGTTACAGGAGCCATCTTGGAGATTTCGAAGAAAAATATGGTGCCACACCTAAAATGGAAGGGACCTGTGGCTAAGCTTATGAGGAGGTACCTCTCAGAAGTCATGTTCTCGGAGGCCGATAGATTAATTAAGTATCCCCACAATAGTCCCTTATATGTTACGACGTCTGTAATGATTGTGCTTTCTCTTGTGTCTTGTTGGATGGAGGAGTATCCATCAATATAATGCCTATTGGGTCCTTTTATGCAACTGGACTGTAAAAAAAATGATAGTCCCCCATTCGTTGGAAATCTTGAGGTATGATAACCAGTCATCCAAATCGATGGGCTATGTTATTGTAGGAATCATGATAGGAAATATCACTTCTCATATCAAGTTCCACATCATGAATTGCGAGCCATCATACCAACTTATAGTGGGCAGGGTGTGGATGAACAACAATGGGTTGGTACCCTCCACTTATCATTAGTGAACTATGGCAAACATAAAAGGCAAAGAGGTGGTGATTCAAGCTACTAAGAAACCCTTTGCGAAGGAGGAAGATAACATGGTAGATGTCGCTTTAGACACAGATTTGGCAGAAGAAGCCATGGTGGTGACAAGGTACACTAGAGGTACAAGGGTCCCGACCACTCAAGTGAGTGTGAGAGAACCCACCCAAATGGTGGTGCCATACGAAGAAGAATAGGACTTGGGTGCAGTGAGTCCCCCTAGTCTATTGAGTCAACTTCGAGATCGAATGACTCCACGCATTGATCTAATTGAGCACCAAGACCAGACTCGGAGAATCCTTAGTAGGTGAACGGTGAGAGAAGTTAATGAGAATCATAGGAAGAGGCCATTAAAATAGGAGGTCGTCCGACAGTGAAAATGAGTAGTCTTGCCTAATGGTAGAATTATGTACAAATTATGAAGGTGTGAGCGGGTAGTTGAAAGTCTGGACGACGAAGCTATCCCAGTTTATGAGTGCTTCCTAATGGATAACCAAGGGAAATGTTTGGTAATTAATAACTCTGGAGTATAAGATTTTATGGAAGATATAGAAGAAGAACCCGAGTGCATGAAAGATAATCCTAGGCCACAGATCTAAAGTTGGAGAAAGTTGACTTGGCCAAAGAAGGTGATGGTCCTAACCCTATTTTTCTCTCGAAGGACTTGAAGGGAGTGCCTCGAGTGGAGTTTATTAAATTGTTTCTAGAGTTTAAAGATGTCTTTACATGGAAGTACACCAAGATGCCTGGGGTAGACAGAGAGGTGAGCTATCACAGGCTGAATGTTTTCCCATCCGCCATCCCGGTGAAGCAGGATACCCGAATGTACAAGAGAGAGTTGGATCTAAAGATCAAAGAGGAAGTTTAAAGACTACTTATGATGAGCTTCTTAGTTCCAATCCAACATCCGATTTGGCTCTCTAGTATTATGGGAATGAAAGATAAGTGCCAAATCGGAATATGCATGGACTTTAGGGACCTAAATTGAGCATGCTCGAAGGATGAATTCTCACTGCCTTCCATTGATAGTTTGATTGATGCAATTATTGGCCACGAGATGTACAGCTTCATGGATGGTTATGCGGGATACAACCAGATAAAGATGGATTCGGAAGACGTGAAGAAGAAAACTTTCTGTACGCCTTTGGGTAACTTCTTATACACCATTATGCCTTTTAGGTTGAAGAGCACATGGGCCACCTACCAGAGGACAATGATGGATATTTTTCACAATCTTTTCCATAAGACTGTGAAATTTTATGTTGATATGGTGATTAAATCCAAGAAGAAGGGGTCCCACCTGGATGATTTGCGAAGAGTATTTACTCGATGCTGAAAGTACAAACTGAAGATGAACCCCCTTAAATGTGCATTCGGGGTGACAAGTGGGAAATTCTTGGGTTTTGTGGGGAACCGTCAAGGGGTGCAAATGGACTTGGACAAATATCGGGCCATCCTTGATATGCTAAGACCAAAATTGACGAGGGAGTTTAAAAGCTTCCCTGGTAAAGTTCCCTACTTGAGGAGGTTCATCCCATGGCTGGCTGAGGTGACACACCCGTTGATGGAGTTACTTAGAAAGGGCATGAAGTTTGCATGGGAGGAGATACACCAAGATGCCATGGACAAACTGAAATCACTCCTTACTGCTCCTTAGACCATGATCCCCTTGAAGGAAGGAATTCCTTTACGTATATATTTTACATCAACTGAACGATCTATTGGTGCTTTGTTGGCCTAAGAGATGGACGGTATAAAGAAACCTGTTTATTACCTGAGTAGAATCATACATGGGCCTAAGGCCTGATATACTAGTATAGATAGGCATTGTTTAGCCGTGTTTGTAGCACAAAAGCTTTGGCACTACCTATTATCATTGACAATTCACATTATAACTAGGTGTGATCCTATAAAGTTTTTCCTTACTAGAACCGTGTTAATAGGCACGGCGGCTCGATGGTTAATGATACTAAGAATCAGCACCACCAGGTAAGGTGTTTTCAAGCTCAATATAGGAATAACAATGGCATCACAGTTATATAGAGAGATAAGAGAATGAGATGAGGATAAGAGGAATCAACACCGGAATATAAGTGGTTCAGCTAATCTGGCCTACGTCCACTGTGAGTGTGTGAGTAATATCACTGAATGATGGCACTAATGTCCATGGATACAATCTCTCAAGATTTCTCTCTATACTGTATATTTATACAGAGTTTTAGCTAGGGTTGAAAAACTGGGATCCTTTTGCAAGGTAGGGTATGATCCCTATATATAGTGCCTAGGGGGTGTAATGTACCCCCCATGCATGTAATGAGCATGTGTGTGGTAGCCTCACCAATGTGGGTGTGCCATTTGTCACTGTCACCTATAAGGAATGATGATGAAATATTCTCCTAATGTGTGGAGAATAATCTTGTTACAACTGATTTGTGCCCATGTGTCCTTATCCAAATGTCAACAGATGCCCGGCCGCCATATTGGTGATTGACCTCGGCCTGGGAGAGGCCGAGCTGTAAAGACTTGATGTTCGTTCAATCCGAGATGTGTCATTGGGAGTCTCGGCCTGATCTCAGCCGAAATATTATGCTGGGGTCGGCCCCAGCCGAGGTTGGACTGATTCCATGATGAGGATTACTAAGGCTTCTTGTCACCTCGGCCCAAGACGAGGTTGGACTGGTTCCATGTTGAGGCTTAGCGAGGCTCCTTATCACCTCGGCCTAAACTCGGCCGAGGTTGCCATACCCAGGTATATATGAAGGTTGTTGATGCCTGTGATGCGTGTAGCGTCCACTGAAATGTAGATGGTAGTGTCGGCCTGGGCCGACCCTTTGGAGTCTGGCCGAGGGATGATATCGTGGGCCCATGGCTTATCCAGGTTTGATCAATATCTCGGCCATCATCTCAGCCGAGGTTGGTGTCTCTGGGCCGAGGTTACACTTGGGCATATCAATCACCCCCCAGCCCTTAGTCATATGCGAGAGCAAGTGGCTAGGGGATCACTACACCTCCGAGGCCCATCCGTCCTCAGCTAATACCTGTCTGACACCTGTCCACGCTAGAGCATACATACTTGGTTGGCGTGTGCTGTCAGCCGTCCTTTGGGTTTCCCAAGGTAATGATAGGCCTTGGGAAACGTGCCCAAGTATTTAAGGGTTTAAATCCTTCTTTTTCTTCTTTCTTCTCCATTTCACTCCTGCGAACCAAATTTTCTTGCGATTTCTCTCTCTCTAAGCTCCTCCACTCAACGCTCATCTACAGAGGAAATTGTTGGTTTTCTTGCGAGTTTTCCTCATTTTCATTCACCGTTTCATTTTAAGGTACTTTCTCCCCTTAATTTCCCTTATTTTTGGCTTTCGGTTTGCATTTGCGAAGTTCTAAGTGTTCCGGTGAGCTCCATTGTCTCAGGCGAACTGGGTTTTCTTTAAATTTCCAAGTTTGATCTTTAAACTCCTTTATTTTATAAGTCAATCATGTTTGTAGTTTTAGGAGTTTTTCCCAAGTTTAGGGTCGTCCTCTGATGCTCCGACCTTTATACCAGCTTCTTGAGGATTTCCCCTCTCTTAGAGAGAAGACCCTAGAAAAAATTAGGCAAATAGAGAGAGCTCAAGAGGAAGCTCTTAGGCCACAAGAGTTTCCCATTAGACCCTTGTTTCCAACACCTCTGAGGGTTATATATCCTGACCCCCTGGAGAACTTCTATTATACAGGGGTGCCTGCTGATCCAACTCCTATGTCTGAGTCTGAAGCTTCTACCTCAGACCCCATGTCAGTGGACTCCTTCTAGGAAGCTATGGATTTTACACCTCGGCCTGATCAGGCCCCCGATCAGGCCGAGGTATCCAGCCGAGCTTCATCCCATAACAGGTCCAGCACCTCAGCCACTTCTTCAGAGGTTGAAGTGCTTGAGACGAGTGTGGATGTGCCACCCATTCTTGATGCCATCCCCCTGTCGACCATCACAGGGAAAGAGTTCGCTCAGAGATTCCCTAGTAACCCATCTACATCATCTCCGGCCGACGTTGAGCTTGATGATGATGATGAAGATGCCGAAAGCGATGTTGATATATTTGAGGCGGCCGAGTTCGAGAGCACAGTCACTGAGGTTGATCTTCTGTGCTTCAGATATTTGTACTCCATCAGTCCTTCCATCAAATTAAGGAGGCCTCTGAGGGAAGAGAGGGCCTATCACGACCGAGATGGTGAAATCTACCTGTACGAGCAGATGTTTAAGTTAGGTTTCGCCTACCCATTCATCCCATCATCAAATCCATTCTCTCTTACATCAACTTGGCCCCCTCACAGCTATCTCCCAATGCCTGGAGGGTCATCATAGGGGCCATTATTCTATGGAGGGCAGTCCACCACTCTGACCTCCCAGTTCAGGTCTTTGTTGGTTGTTATGTCCCAACCTCGGCCAAAAACCATCCGAGCTACTATCATTTTGTGGCTCGGAGGCCTGAGAAGAAAATGATCCAGGTGACTCAGACCTCAAATCATAACTGGAAGCCTCGCTATTTTTTCGCCTCAGGGCCATGGGAATTTGGCCCATGTGTTCCTTCTTCCACTCTTGAGCCGAGGATACCCCTCAAATGGGGCAAGGTCTCCATGTTTTCCAGGGCTGATCCTGGTCTAAGTCTTCAAAATATGCAGAAGGTGAAGGCCTGCAAGACCAAGGGGCACATGGTCTGTTTGTCAAGTTCGAACATTTGCTGACCCCCCAATATCTCTCAGGGACGATCCTGGGTGGAAGTCCCCTTGTTGATTTTGGTAAGAATTTTTATTTCAAGTCTAACCTCTGAACTCATTCATATCTGATTTCTAACTCATATCTTTTAATCTTTTGCAGAGCGACCACCGGGCATTACAAATGAACTGTGGGAGATGGCTGCTCCGAGCTTGGCGAGGCTTGCCAAAAAGGCAGGTCTGAACGCTCCTCCCCCAGCTCCCTCTACATCAAAATCCCAGGCCTCAAAGAAGAGGGACCCATAGGCCCCTGCCTCTGAGGATTAGAGGTCGACCGTGAGGAAAAAGAAGGCCTCAGATGCCGCACTTCCAATTTCTTCGGCTGACATCCTGACGGCTCGTCTGGGCCAGCTCAAGTTAACTGATAGCGTGGTCGGCAATAGCAGGCAGGCCATGGACGCACTCTCCTCTGTAATGACCGAGGCCGATAAGCGTTTCTACCGAGCTATGGACACCTCCTTGCTGGTTGAGTTCGGCCTTCACAGAGCCGTCCAGGTATGATTTGTTCCTTTGTCAAAATTTTATAAGTGCAACATCTGACTTTTCTTTTGCTTAACCTCTTCATTAAATATGCAGGGAGTGACTGCCATGTATCAACTTTCGAACTGGGCCATGAGGAAATTGCCCCTTATTCAGAAGGGGAAAGAGGCCGAGAAGGTTGAGAGTGCCCTGAATGCCGAGGTAAACCGTCTGAAGTCAGAGCTATAGATTTCTGAGAGTAAGGCTAAGGGTCTAGAAGAAGACATCTTTGTGCTCGTCAAGGACCATGCCAAAGCCCTGAAGGCAAAAGATGACGCTCTACAGCAGAAGGTCAGCGCGGCTGTGAAGGCTGCCCTTGATGATGCTTCGGACAAAATAATTTCTGACTACAAAGGCTCAGAGGAGTTCATGGGTTTTGGCTTTGAATATCTTGAAAGAGGTATAAAGGCCACTACCAAATGGGCTGAAGTCAGAGGAAGGGAGGTCGGCACTCTTAAGGCCTCCGACTTTGTGGGTCTCGGCTTTGCAGACCCTCAGTTTGCTCAGGCGCTTCAAGAGGTAGAGGACGAGGCTGCTGCACCTGCTGAAACTGCAACTCTTGGTGGGACTGAGGTCGGAGGGGCAGACCCTACTGATGATGTGGCCGAGGTGACTAATGCCGATCTTGTCAACCCAGCCGAGACTGTTAACGTTCCCCCCTCAGACCTTTAGTCTTTTTTAACTTGTAACAAAAAAATTGTAATTTGTAACTTGTAATACCTCAGTATTTTGTAAGGAATATTTGTAATGAATGCCTCTGAATGCCATGTGATCTCTTCCTGTTACTGAATGTCAATCTCTTCTATTATTTTGTTGCAGTGTTCTTATTTATACTCAACAATTCTGGCCTCAGGTCTCTTCACCACAGAATTGTAATTAGGCTCTGTGGTCGTGACCTAAGATGTTACCCTCACAATTAATCTCACCAAATTAATGATGTTAAGAGTCTGAGGTCATCTGCTAAGGTGTCTGAGATCAGACCTCGTCACCACCGAGTGATGTTATGAGAGTCTGAGGTCATCACCTAAGATGTTAGCCCCATAATAAATTTCACCAAATTAATGATGTTAAGGGTCTGAAGTCATCTGTTAAGGTGTCTGAGCTCAGACCTCGTCACCACCGAGTGATGTTATGAGGGTCTGAGGTCATCACCTAAGATGTTAGCCTCATAATAAATTTCACCAAATTAATGATGTTCAGGGTCTGAGGTCATCTGTTAAGGTGTCTGAGCTCACACCTCGTCACCACCGAGTGATGTTATGAGGGTCTGAGGTCATCACTTAAGAGGTTAGCCCCATAATAAATTTCACCAAATTAATGATGTTAAGGGTCTGAGGTCCTCTGCTAAGGTGTCTGAGCTCAGACCTCGTCACCACCGAGTGATGTTATGAGGGACTGAGGTCGTCACCTAAGACGTTAGCCTCATAATTAACTTCACCAAATTAATGATGTTAAGGGTCTGAGGTCCTCTGCTAAGGTGTCTGAGCTCAGACCTCATCACCACCGAGTGATGTTATGAGGGTCTGAGGTCATCACCTAAGAGGTTATCCCCATAATAAACTTCACCAAATTAATGATGTTAAGGGTCTGAGGTCCTCTGCTAAGGTGTCTGAGCTCAGACCTCGTCACCACCGAGTGATGTTATGAGGGTCTGAGGTCATCACTTAAGAGGTTAGCCCCATAATAAATTTCACCAAATTAATGATGTTAAGGGTCTGAGGTCATCTGTTAAGGTGTCTGAGCTCAGACCTCGTCACCACCGAGTGATGTTATGAGGGACCGAGGTAGTTACCTAAGACGTTAGCCTCATAATTAACTTCACCAAATTAATGATGTTAAGTGTCTGAGGTCCTCTGCTAAGGTGTCTGAGCTCAGACCTCGTCACCACCGAGTGATGTTATGAGGGACTAAGGTCGTCACCTAAGACGTTAGCCTCATAATTAACTTCACCAAATTAATGATGTTAAGGGTTTGAGGTCCTCTGCTAAGGTGTCTGAGCTCAAACCTCGTCACCACCGAGTGATGTTATGAGGGTCTGAGGTCATCACCTAAGAGGTTATCCCCATAATAAACTTCACCAAATTAATGATGTTAATGGTCTGAGGTCCTCTACTAAGATGTCTGAGCTCAGACCTCGTCACCACCGAGTGATGTTATGAGGGTCTGAGGTCATCACTTAAGAGGTTAGCCCCATAATAAATTTCACCAAATTAATGATGTTAAGGGCCTGAGGTCATCTGTTAAGGTGTCTGAGCTCAGACCTCGTCACCACTGAGTGATGTTATGAAGGAATGAGGTCGTCACCTAAGACGTTAGCCTCATAATTAACTTCACCAAATTAATGATGTTAAGGGTCTGAGGTCCTCTGCTAAGGTGTCTGAGCTCAGACCTCGTCACCACCGAGTGATGTTATGAGGGTCTGAGGTCATCACCTATGAGGTTATCCCCATAAGATGGTACACTTACTTAAATTTCTGATCTAAGAACGAAGCAAGAACTGTCATGGAAACTGATCTTTATTAATAACCTCTTCTCAATAAGATGGTACATTTACATAAAATTCTAGGCAACATCATATGTAATATTTCTTGAGATGGTCAGCATTCCAAGGGTTAGTGAAAGGTTCTTCTTCTAGGTTTTCTAGCCTGTAAGTGCCAGGAACAACCTCTTCCGTTACTTTATAGGGGCCATGCCAGTTTGGGTGTAGCTTGTTTACTTTCTGTAGGGTCTTCTTTAGCACTAGGTCTCCCACTGCAATGGGTCTTGACTTCACCCTCTGGTTGTAGAATTTCTCTGCCCTCTGCTGGTAGGCTGCTTTTCTGACCTCTGCGTCTTCCCTTCTTACTTCGATAAGATCGAGGTCTAGCCTCCTCTTTTCCCCATTGCTGTCAGGGTCGTAGGTCTGAATCCGATGAGTTGGCAATCCTACTTCCATTGGTATGACGGCCTCTGAGCCATGTGCCAACATGAATGGGGTTTCTCCTGTTGGTGTCCTTGCCGTGGTTCTGTAGGCCCATAACACTGCGTGAAACTCTTCCGTCCATCTCCCATTTGCATCTTCTAACCTCTTCTTCATTCCATCCAAGATTGTTCTGTTTGTGACCTCGGTCTGGCCGTTTGCCTGAGGTCGACCAGGAGATGAGAAGAATTGCTTAATCCCCACTCTTAGGCAATACTTTTCTAAGGAGGAGTTCTTGAACTGGGTCCCATTATCTGAGATGGGAGTGTTTAGGAGGCCATATCTGCATATGATGTTCTTCCAAATGAACTGTAAGTTCTTCTGCTCTGTAATTGTTATCATCGGTTCTGCCTCCACTCACTTTGAAAAGTAGTCAATGGAAACTATCAAGAATCTATAGTTATTGACAGCCCTTGGCAAAGGTCCTACTAAGTCAATTCCCCATACCGGCCATGGAGAAGAGATTGACGTCATAGGCTGATGGGGCTGATGAGGGATAGTGGTGAACCTTTGACATTTGTCGCACCTCTTCACATAGTCTGCAGCGTCCTTAGACAAGGTAGGCCACCAGTATCCCTGAGTGATGATCCTCTTGGCTAAGGGCCTTCCCCCTATGTGGCTAGAGCAAGAACCCTCATGAACCTCCTGTAAGACCTGGGGTACTTCGATGGGATGCACACATCCGAGGAGAGGTAATAGAAACCCCTTTTTATACAAGATGTCTCTACTATTGAGAACTTGGCAGCCCTGTATCTCAACTTTCTCCTTTCCATCTTGGACTTAGGTAGCTCTCCGTCTCTTAAGTATCTGACGAGTGGGTCGATCCATGAGTCTCCCAGGCTCACATTGTGACAAGGGCTACATACCTCATCCTCCTCGATGCTCGCTTTTCCTAAGACCTCGATTGGAATGGTCCTTCTCAAATATGTCTTCATTGCCGAGGCCAGCCTTGCCAACGCATCAGCGTGATTGTTGCTCAGCCGAGGCACTCTCTTCAGCTTTGCTTCTACAAAATACTCTAACAACCTTCTTACCTTCTTTAAGTACTTGGCCATCCTTTCATCCTTGGCCTCGTATACGACTAACACTTGATTGACAACCAACCTTGAGTCTCTATGGAGTAGGAGTCGCTTTACTCGAAGAGTTGTCGCCAATAAGAGACCTGCTATCATGGCCTCATACTTGGACTCATTGTTAGAAGCCTGTAAGTTTAATCTCAAGGCGTATTTAATGTTGGCGCCATCTGGATCCGAGAGTATTAGCCCCGCGCCGCTTTCACTGTCACAGGAAGAGCCATCAACGAGGAGGCTCTATACATCTGCATCTGATGAGAAGACCCCTTCTCTCATAACCCCCTTCTTGAAGAGGTATCGATCCTCTTAGTTCTCTTCTACTCTGCTCTGGGTTTTGCCTGGGATGACCTCTTCCCAGCCTCGGAAGACATTTGGTGCAGTCTTTTTCAAATCTCGAAAGACACTACGGTTCGTCTCTTCACCGCCATCTAAGCCTTTCTCTGTCTCGACCTCTTCCGAGGTGAACTCTGCGACGAAGTCTGCGAGTGCCTGCCCCTTGATGGCTGTCCTAGGCTGGTAGGTAAGATCATACTCTCCTAGCTCGATGGTCCAGGTCATCAATCTTCCGAACTTCTCAGGTTTGTGCAGAACCTTCCTTAGTGGGTAGTCAGTGAGGACTACCATGGAGTGAGCTTGGAAGTAAGGCTTCATCTTCCTTGAGGCATGTATCAGGGCATAAGCCAACTTCTCTATTCGGGGATAATTCTGTTCAGACCCTTGAAGAGCCTTACTATTGAAGTACACAGGCCTCTGGATCCCATCCTCTTCCCGTATGATGGCCGCGCTGATGGCTGATTCAGAGACTGCAAGATACACAAACAACCTTTCCCCCGTGATGGGCCGAGACAGCAATAAGGGAGACTCCAAGTAAGACTTGAGTTGGTCAAAGGCTTTGTCACACTCTTCGTCCCATTGGAAGGCCTTTCTTAGAACTCTAAAGAATGGAAGACACTTATCCGTCGCCCTAGAAACAAACCTGTTAAGGGCAGCCACTCTTCCCGTGAGTCTCTGGACATCCTTGATACTCCTAGGAGTCTTCATGTCGAGTAAGGCCTTGATTTTCTCAGGGTTTGCTTCAATCCCTCTCTAATTAACGATGAACCCCAGGAACTTCCTGGCTCCTACTTTGAAGACACACTTCGCTGGGTTGAGCTTCATTCTGTACGAGTCCATGACATCGAATGTCTTCTCAAGGTCCGCTATGTGAGTGCAGGCTTTCAGGCTCTTCGTTAGCATATCATCCACATACACCTCCATGGTCTTACCTATTTGCTCCTCGAACATCTTATTGATAAGACATTGATACGTTGCCCCCGTATTTTTCAGACCGAAGGGAATCACCTTGTAGCAGTACGTCCCTTTGTCAGTAATGAAGGCTGTCTTCTCAGAGTCTTCAGCATCCATGAAGATTTGGTTGTAGCCTGAATAAGCGTCCATGAAGATCATGAGCTCGTACCCTGCCATTGCGTCCACCATCTGGTCTATCCTAGGTAAGGGATAACTGTCTTTCGGGTAAGACCTGTTCAGGTCAGTGAAATCTACACACATTCGCCACTTCTCATTGGCCTTAGGCACGATGAATGCATTTGAGAGCCACTCCGGGTAGGTAACCTCTCTTATGAACTCAGCCTCTTCCAACTTTTTTACCTCTTCCCGGATGACATCATACTTCTCACTGGAGTACACTCTTCGCCTCTGCTTGATCGGCCTGGAATCTCTGTCTACGTTGAGCTTATGGCTCATGACCTCAGGGTCGATACCAGGCATGTCTTCGTGACTCCATGCGAAGACATTCTGTCTCCTTCTGAGGAATTTTACCAACTCTTCCTTGATCCCTGGCTCTAGGGCCTTACCAACTTGGACGGTTTTTTTCGGCTCGTCCTCATTAAGGACGATAGATTCTACCTCTTTCGCGGCCTCGCCCTTCTTCAATTTTGTTTCGTCTCTTGGGTCAAGAGTGTCAATGCTGTAAGTGGTGGTTGCTCTCTTATGGGCCTCTCTCTCTTTGGCCGAGTTGAAGTAACACTCCCGTGCCATGGTCTGGTCCCCTTGCACTTCCCCTACTCCATAAGGAGTCGGTAATTTTAGCATCTGATGGACTCTTGACGGCACGGCTTCAAACTCTTTGAGGGCCACCCTTCCTACGATGAGGTTGTAGGCTGAGAAAACATTTTTGTCCATGACGAAAAAGTTTATCTTCTTGGTCAGCCTCTTAGGCCACTCATCCCCCATCCGTACATCCATTTCATACATGCCCAAGGGGTGCACCTTTTCACCACTGAAGCCTATCAATGGGTGATGGTAGGGCACCAGCCTTGCCCTGCTAAGACCCAGGCTCTTGAAACAAGGCCAGAACATCACATCTGCTGAGCTTCCCCCATCTATGAGGATCATTCCTACCTCGCACCCATGCACCCTTGTTGTTATGACCAAAGGGTCATCATGGGGGGCTAAGATACCCTTGAAGTCGAGTCTGGAGAACCCCACTATGAGGGTGTCCATGTCCTCCCTCTTCCTCTTCTACACGGCATTGGAAGACGTTAGATTCACAACCTCAGGCTTGGCCACTGACCTGGCCTCTGCTACATGAGCCTTCCTATCAGCTACCTCAGAGCCACCTCCTGCAAATCCCCCACATATGGTGCTAATACCAAAGGAGATCATCCCGACCCTCTTCACTGGGGTGTTGTCATCCTTTGGCGGAAGATCCGGGTCGTCTTCATCATCACCCTCTGAATCATCATGCCTTCTAGTAGGGACATCGCCACGGCACCTGTCATTTCTTCTCTTCTTAGGGTCTTCTCTTCCACCCTTTGGAGCCTTGCCATCCACATACTTCCTCAGCTTTCCAGATTTTAGCATCTTCTCAATCTCATCCTTTAAAGCGAAGCATCTATCTGTGACATGGCCGTGATCCTGATGGAACTCACACCATAGGTTTTTGTTCCTCTTATGTGGCGGGGCCTTCAGTTTCTCCGGCCACCTCAGAGTCCGGTCAGTCTTAATCTCATGAAGGATGTGTTCACAACTCATAGTCAGAGGAGTGTAATGGGAAAACTTGTCATCACTTGACCTCTTCTTCCCCTCTTTCTTGATTTGGGACCTCCCAGTGCCACCGTAGCTCTCCTCCTCATACTTGGCTGCCATCGCCTCTTCCGCATTCATCACCTTCCCTGCGGTTGCCAGCAGCTCCGCCATAGACCTAGGGGGTCTTCCGCCAGTTTCCACACTAGCTTCCCCTTCTGGAGGCCTCCTATAAGGGCGGTCATGGCTATGCTCTCTCCATAATCTTCCACCTCCAACTTCTCTTTGTTGAATCGTGCTATGTAGTCTCTTAGACTTTCACCCTTAGCCTATTTGACATACAGCAAGTGGGTAGTCTTCTTCTGAGGTCTTACCCCAAAGCAAAAGTTGTGGATGAACTGCTCAGCCAGGCCTTTGAAGTTCTCAATTGAGTTCTTCGGAAGGGAGGTGAACCAACTATTAGCTGCCCCTGTCATGGTCCCTGAGAAGGCCCTACACTTCATCTCATCAGGGATCGAGTAAATGTCTGCTGCCGACTGATACATCTCGATATGGTACACACGATTAGTGCTGCCAACATACTTGGGAGTCACTGTAGGAGGCTTGAACTTGGCTGGGGTTGGGAACCCCACTATCCTAGCCACAAATGGGGAGCCCTCTGAGTAACCGCTCTGCAATGGGTCCCTGCTTTTAATGAGGTCTCCTATCTTCTCCTCAAGGCGTTGGATAGAATCATTCCAAGGTTTTCTGTCATCAACTTGGCCGAGGTTGTCCCCTGCCACCTCCCTGCAATGGACAGAGGGTTCCCCAGCCATAACACGTTGACTGTTGACCTCTTCCTGTTCCCTGGCTCTTCCTTCACAGGGTCGGCCTTGGTCTGGCCGACCTTGCATACCCCCTCTCTGAGAGCCTGCTGCACTCCTCGACCTTGATAGCCTGTGTCTTAGGTCATTCACCGGGCCCAGCCTCTCGAAGGCCGAGCCTCTGCTCAATCTGTCAAAGGCCGACCCTCTTCGTTGGGCCTCTTCTCTTCTTCGGCCGACACATCCTTGACTCTGCCTAAGAGGTCGTACAGTGTTATCTGACACCTCATACGGCTCCCAGCAGTCTTCTGTGGCCTCTTCAGCTTCTAGGTCATCATACCTGTCCTCTGGGCAAGGGTTTCCCTGCCTCCCCAAGCGCAAGCGCCTGGGGTCAGCAATGTCCCTTCTCCGCCGGGGTGCAGGCTCGTCCTTCATTGGCGCCTGGGGTGGTCCCTTGGCGTTAGGATGAGGCTGAACTAACGCCGGAGTTATCATGTCCGGTGAGACTCCAGGTGGCCTCATCATCATAGTTTGGCTGAGCTGGGAAAATTGCTCCTTCATGGCTTGTTTTGTTGCAGCTAAAGATTTTAAGGCTGCTGCTACCTTCGCCATTTCGGACTGGGGAGGAGCTTGACTGGAGCTAGCCCCTCCACCTCCGATCGGTGGAAGAGGCGGTGGTAATTCTGGTGCCATGTGTTAACAACAAAGAGCTTGAGCAGCAAGTGAGCTTAATACCTTAAAGGACCTCTTTTAATGGTGAAACAGCTCCACGCAAGGGGTGGTTCATGGTTCACCACCAGAGTCTCCGGTGAGGTTAAGCTGAAGAAGAGGAAGAGATAGCTTCTCATTCCCACAAACGGCGCCAAAATGATGATACTAAGAATCAGCACCACCAGGTAAGGTTTTTTCAAGCTCAATATAGGAATAACAATGGCAGCACAGTTATATAAAGAGATAAGAGAATGAGACGAGGATAAGAGGAATCAACACCGGAATATAAGTGGTTCAGCCAATCTGGCCTACGTCCAATGTGAGTGTGTGAGTAATATCACTGAATGATGGCACTAATGGCCATGGATACAATCTCTCAAGCTTTCTCTCTCTACTGTATATTTAGACAGAGTTTTAGCTAGGGTTGAATAACTGGGATCCTTTTGCAAGGTAGGGGATTATCCCTATATATAGTGCCTAGGGGGTGTAATGTACCCCCCATGCATGTAATGAGCATGTGTGTGGTAGCCTCACCAATGTGGGTGTGCCATCTGTCACTGTCACCTATAAGGAATGATGATGAAATATTCTCCCCATCTGTGGAGAATAATCTTATTACAACTGATTTGTGACCATGTGTCCTTATCCAAATGTCAACAGATGCTCGGCTGCCATATTGGTGATTGACCTCAACCTGGGAGAGGCCGAGCTGTAAAGGCTTGATGTTCGTTCAATTCGAGATGTGTCATTGGAAGTCTCGGTCTGATCTCAGCCGAAACATTATGCTGGGGTCGGCCCCAGCCGAGGTTGGACTGATTCCATGCTGAGGATTACTAAGGCTTCTTGTCACCTCGGCCTAAGCCGAGGTTGGACTGGTTCCATGTTGAGGCTTAGCGAGGCTCCTTGTCACCTCGGCCTAAACTCGGCCGAGGTTGCCATACCCAGGTATATGTGAAGGTTGTTGATGCCTGTGATGCACGTAGCGTCCACTGAAATGTAGATGGTAGTGTCGGCCTGGGCCGACCCTTTGGAGTCTTGACGAGGGATGATATCGCGGGCCCATGGCTTATCTAGGTTTGATCAATATCTCGGCCATCATCTCGACCGAGGTTGGTGTCTCTGGGCCGAGGTTACACTTGGGCATATCAATGGTTATTAATCCTCTCAAAGTATACTCTCAAGTGTGTGGTTCCTCGAGCCATTAAGAGCCAAGCGTACGCAGATTTGTTATCCATTTTCCCATCAAGAACATTCGAGCCACCTGTTGAAGAGCTCCCAGGTGATGCTATCCAGGCCAATTTCATAGCATCTAGCCTGGATGAGTGGAGTTTGGAATTTAATGGCTCTTCGATCGAGAAAACAAAGGGAGCTGGAGTTATCCTACGAAGGAATGGTGAAGAAGTACGTCTATCTTTCAATATGGAGTTTGAATCTTCGAATAATGAGGCTGAATATGAAGCACTAGTCTTGGTGTTACTCGAAGCTCTCTGAAGAGGTGTCTAAGTCCTGACGATAAAGGGGGATTCTAACTTGGTGGTGAAGCATGTAATGGGGGAATTCACTTTGAAGCATATGAGCCTAGCGCCCTGCCGAATAATCATTCAAATATTACTCGGGAAGTTCGAAGTGGTAAAGATAAAGAGGCATCCCCGAATAATGAACCGATATGCGGACGCCTATGCCACCATTGGCCAACGGATTGCCTTCGAGGGAGAATCAACGGTGGTTCGAATCACAAAGAGAACAACCCCCTCTACGGTGTTGAAAATGTTACCCTCAGATGACAAAGATGATTAGTGGGGTGTGATTAGAAAGCGACTAGAGAGAGGCAAAGGGCCACTGAGCTTAGTAGTATTGTTACCAAGGGAAACTTGTACTATAAAAATAAAAAGGGTTAGCTGTCTATGTGTGTGGATCCGGAGGAAGCCAAAAGAAGATTGATCGAGGTGCATGAAGACAATTATGAAAGTATCAAGATCCCTCTCTATATGAGGATTTAACGGGCAGGCAACTTCTGGCCTTCGATGAGATAAGACACTGCAGCTGTACAAAGAAAGTGCACAAAGTGTTGTCTATTCTATCAGGCAAGAGAGTGCAATTTTATTGATCAACCCCAAGATTGGAGGCAGTCGTATATGGATTTGTTGATAGGCGGAGTAATGCCTGGGGATAGAGAGGATGCCAACAAAGTAAAGAGGCAAGCACAAAGGTACTTTGTGCAAGAAGGGCAATTATACCGACGAGTCTACCATGATCAGCCCCTAAGATTCATAAGGAGAGAGGAGGCCAAAGAAGTGCTGAAGCAAGCTCACAAGCCGGGACACATCGGAGGATCCAAGCTCAACGACCAACTCACGACCTTAGGGTATTATTGTCCCACAATGGAGAAAGATTCAACGGAGTTTTTTCGTAAGGGTAAATCTTTTCAATTACACGGGAATATGATTTACGCTCCTTCGGTGGACCTATATTTCCTCTCTACACCTTTTTCATTCCACACTTAGGCGTTCAATATGGTGGGGGCCATAAACCCTTCATCGCGAGGAAAGATTTGGATTTTGGTAGCCACAGAGTACTTTATAAAGTGGGAAGAGGCCATATCACTCAAAAAAGCCACAGCGGGGATAGTGGCCCGATTCATGAAGAAGTACATTATCTGCTGATTTGGTATCTATCAAATAATGGAACCCCTTTTGTGAATAACAATGTACCTTTTACTAACGGACAAGTACTCCATCATCCATCATAAATCAATGGTAGCATACCCGAAGTGTAATGGGTAGGCAAAGGCCACCAACAAAACCTTAGTAAATATTTTATCAAAGTTGCTAGAAGATTTCCCGGGCACATGGGATGACAAGATTCCTGAAGTACTCTGGGCTTACCGAATAATAAAGAGGAAACTAACGGGGTATACCCTATTTTTCTTAGTGTTTGGTGTAGAAGCTGTGGTATTAGTTGAACTCGTGGTACCTTCTGCTTGCTACAACTTCCAAAGTGCCATTCTCCCTCACAGCTGGCACGTACAACTTGAAGCACTGGAAGAACATGTGGACAATGTAGCGAGACACTTCGAAATTTACAGGAAGCAATTGTCTATATCCTAAGACCAATTGGTGAGGCCCAGGAAGTTTAAATAAGGGGACTTGGTTCTGAAAGCTTGCACAAGGTCCTATTAGGGGTTTATCACTTCCCAAGTTTGAGGCTAACTGGGAAGGACCGTACATTGTTCAAGTAGCTCATGATTTGAGTTATTGCGAGATTTCCAAGGTCGAGGACAATGTTACTTTCAAACTAAACAACAAGTGGTTGAAAATATACCATGTTTAATTATATGTTTTGCCTACACCTCAATTTATTACATTTTATCTTGTGAATGTTTGTTCGAAAGGATGTCTGTCGTAAACGATTTGACCTATTCACTTAATATAGTATGTTATAATGTTTGGGTGGAAAATGTTATCCCACTACTCTTTATATGTTTGTTATTCTCTTTATCTTGCATGGTTCGACTTGTATTGATGTAATAGTTTAGCTAGTGTTAAAAGAACAAAAAGGGGAAGGAAGAAAAACACCAAACATCACAAACTTTTTTTATTTAATAAATAAGTACTATGATTGCATGCAAATATTGTAAAGAGGGGGATCACAAATACATGCTAAAGAACACTAACAAAGGAAACATTACATAAGATTGACTACGGGATATCCATAATAAAATGAAGGTTCGTCAATCCCAGCAATCGATGGTCTGCAATAAGATCAGCCAAATCCTTCTGACGAAACTCCATATATTGCTTAATAGACTCCCAGTCTTGTTCCATCTTGAGAAGCTAAGTCTCTGCCTGAGCAATAGCTTTACGAGCCTCATGTACACTCTGCTCCTCTGATATAGCTACCTGCGATCGATGAGAACTCTGCAGTCGATGATAGAGGGTAGGTAGATCAACTTTCTTGAAGTCACAGAGTAGCTTCACTAACCAAGGTAACGAGAACCCATCATTTATGAGAAAATTAACTTTCCCTAACAAAGACTTGATTGTATAAGAGCTAAGAGATTCGAGGGGGGGGGGGGGGGTATTGAGGATCTCCTCCAAGATAATGGTGAGCCCGAGAAAACGGGAAGCCATCATCCCAAGAATAGACTGAAGACTGTAAGAGATGAAATTCAAAGGAAAATGGACCAAGAGCTTCTTGATCAATAAACGAGGACCCTCAGTCAAGATATGGGAGAAATTGGCCAAAGTATGCCTCAAAACCAACTCAGGGGCTGCCTCAGGAGGATGTGCGCTGAAACTGCTATCACTCGCGGAAGGTAGAGGAGTATACGAAGCGCTGTCACTTTCTTCAATCCTAGAGGAAACCACTTCGGGCACCTCACCAACGTTAGGCAGTAGTCCTTGGATCTTTATAGTAGGAGCCCCACCCAGGGATGTGAATTCAGCTAGAGTCCTCGCTTGTGCAACTTTCTGAGCAATAACTTCAACTTTTGGCCCGCATGCTACGGGTTGCTCGACCTCGACCTGAGATATAAGAAATTGCTAAGTGAGAAAAAAAATAAGAAAATTCATAGAAATTAGCTTGCAAGTATGAATTTTATGCCAATAAGACTTGGCCCGCTTGACCCTCGGTTATGGGAGATTTTATACTAATAAGACTTGGCCCACCTGACCCTCGGTTATGGGAGATTTTATGCCAATAAGACTTGGCCTGCTTGACCCTCGATTATGGGAGATTTTATGCTAATAAGACTTGGCCCGCCTAACCCTCGGTTATGGGAGATTTTATGCCAATAAGACTTGGCCCACCCGACCCTCGATTATGTGAGATTTTATGCCATTAAAACTTGGCCCGCCTGACCCTCGGTTATGGGAGATGTCTAAGACCAATATGGCTTGAAAAAACTTAAAAAAAGACTTTGAATGCAGTACATATCTAGAAGAAGATGAGTGTATGTATGGATGTTTCTCATTAGAAAATTCACGAGTGCCATTTGAACTACATCTTCTTCTTCTTCTTCAGCCAAAAAAGGTGCCACCAAAGGACGTTGCTATTGGGGTTTAATCATATCCCCTCTTCGTCAGAAACCTCTTCCAGTCTGCCTTCTCCTTATCTAGCAGTAGTAACGTCGATCGAGGGAGCAAAAATGGTAACAAGAACTTGGTCATAAGAGGGGGTGGGGACTAACAGAGCAATGGGTTCGGGTAAAGATACTTACGAATCACAATGGAGAACAGTTTAGAACATATCCAAAAATAACAAAAAGAATTTAGAATATCAAGATAAAACGATTACCATGGTCAGCGAACTAACAACAGTGGGGGATTTAGGAATAACTTCAACAATCCTTGTAATTGACACACCTGCCTCAAGACCAGCCTGGTCGAGCAAAAAAGTAGGATCAGATGAATGACCTATACTTTATTCAGTTGAAGTATTGGAAATAACTTCCCCAAGGGGGAAATTGGAGGTTACCTGTGAAGCAATGGGGCAACTATCTCCTGCGATACAATTTCTTTCGAGGCAGGTAGAACTTCTCCACGCTTATCCAACGTACCGCTTTCCTCAACATCATCGCGCGAGCCACCTGGAGCACCAACCTGGAAGTTGGGGATAATTGGAACAAAATAGAGTCATCATCACAAGGTAAAAGAGGAAAAGTTAAATACTTAGAACAGTGATGGAAAGTATACCTCTTCTTCTTCCAACACGTCCTCCAAAAATTCATAATCCTGAGGAGGTGAGGTAGGTTTAGAGGGGGAAACCATTCTCCTCAACCTGCGCCGCCGAACCAATGCAGTATCCTCCTCCTCTTCCTCTTATTCTTCCTCCTCTTACTCTGCTTCCATTCCTCCTTCTGCACCATCATCATCATCATCATGATCAGAACCAGCTGCTACACGCTTTTCAGCCAACTCATCCTCGCTTGATTCGCTCGATTCCTCTTGCATAAGCTTAAGAGGGCTAATTGCCTTCATCGTTTTACTAACTTCGACAGGATGAGGAATGTAAGAGAAACCATGGGAAGCCATATCGACTGACATAAAATCCCTATCTTCTTCGCTAAAGTTCTCCCAAGTCTGTCGAAGCAGATTAAACATTAAACTGACTTCCTGGGTGACTTTGAGGTCAGGAGTATGGGCCACTAGAACTTACTGGATAGTTTTGAGCTTCTTCATTGAGGCTTTCTTGTGGCTCTCACAGATGCTCCAAATAAAGCAACACGTGGAGTATCACTTCCTTTAACTGGCCTCGAAGGACCAAGGGCAATATCGGCTACCTCGTCTGGAACGGAAAATTATGATGCTTTCTTCTTTTTTACCACAACTTGGTCCAATGGAGCTATCGGAGGCATCTCAGAAGGAACAAAGTTATTGACAGTACTCAGAGGGAACATCGTGTTGAAGGTGGTACAATTTCATAAACCTAACTGTGGGAGGGTATTTTTCAACCTCAGGATATCGAGGTTCCTTCAAAACGTTACATTGAAAATGAACAAGCTGGTTTTTCTAGAACACTGTTATGTACATTACCGACCTGCTTCTTCGATCTTCTTTTCTCGAAATGATAGGATTGGTCGAGTAACTGGCATAAATACTTCCTACAGCTGAAGTTAGATAATTCGCACAAGCAAAGGAAAAATTTATTGGCTTCTCATGGGTAAAGTCGTTCAGTAAAGGGGTTCCTTGATCATAACAAAATTGAAGGGATACACGATGGGGGTTATAAATAGATTAGAAAGAAGGCCATTTTGTGTACGATGGTAAATCGAAAGGAATAAAAAAGGGGGACATTGTTTGAAGGAAAGTTCCTCGCAAGAGCTTCATCTTGGGAAGCCATGGGGTGCTCCTCCTCAGCAAAAAAATCATTTGTGAAAAATTGGTCCACCCCAACATAGGGGCGAGGTAAGAATCTTTTGACTCTATCTATCAAAGAAATAAGAGGATTCTTGACACTTTTGTGACTCAATAACAAATTTGGGGGATCTTAACGGGTTGAGAACCGGGGTAATTGCCTTTCGGTGCATAGTCTGGGAAGTGGGCATAAAGGAAATCTATTAAAAGGACATGATTTTCATAGTTGGAGATATCAAACCTACCGATGCTCCACGCAGAATCTACAGCCAGACGATCTATCCAGGTATACAATGAACCAAGAACGATAGTAGCAAGAGGGATCTTTACGCCGTTAGCCATTCGAACAACCATATTTATTAAATCCTTTTGGTGGAAATCATGTGTCTTGTCTGAAAGGTCAATTTTTGATAGCATTACCCAGATATAGCCAACCAATTCGATTGGGAGTCAAAACCCTTCCCCGCCATGGATTGTTCGAACACTTACTTTCCCCGGGGATTCTCCTTGGCCGCCTCACGAGCCTTAATCACAGCTTTGTCTTCGATAAGGTAGAATTACCTAATCACTTCGAAGTAGGTGCACTTATTGTTAGTAACCATATAATCCTTGACCACTGTTTCCAGTTCAACCCTCAAGGCCTTTTCTTTGCTGAAGATTGCCTCTTTGAAAAAATTATCAAACCCTACAACCTACAACCCCAGAAGATCACAAACATCTTCCAAGGTGGTAGTGAACTCGCCCCAAGAGGTCACAAAAGTATGTGACCGGTGACTCCAGCGAGAAATGAGCAGTTGCAGGGCGGTGTTGTTTTTGGCGAGGGTGAGATCACCCAACTAGAGGGAACAGGATAAACCAACGAGAGCAAGTTGGACAAAATACTTAGAGTGGATGTATTCGATCCAAGGACCTAATCCCTCACAGGCACCTAAGGAAGCTTTAAACTCAACTTTAGAGAAGGGAAAATCACCACGTTCAATGCGAAAGCGGGTGACAGTGGCAACAGGAATATAGGAAAAATCTTCAACCTCCTCACCCTCTTCCATCAGTAAATTGGGTTTTCAGTTGGCTCTAACTCACCGAGAAATCTCTCCATAGTTTTCCAGAAATGACCAGACTCGCCAAAATAGGGAGCGTGGCAATAACGGGCCCACTAGTTTTGGCGTGATTGGGTTTTGAGGGAAGCACTCCTAGATGCATGGGTTCTTTGGACGATAGGTGCCATAGAAGCTTAAAGGAATAAAGTTGAAAATAATGAAGGGAACGAAGAAGGAAAACTCTCACAAAGTCTCTACACAAGAGATTGAAAACCCAAAGGTGAGTGTTTGAAATGAGTATACCCATTTTTATAGGAGAAACACAGACCCCAATAGGCGACGCTTAGAAAAGTGTAGTAATGAACAAGTTAGATTGCATGTTTGTCAACCACGCATGGCTACAAAAGACCAAGGGTTGCAATGATGATGTTTTGGGAGACAAAAACCCGAATGAGTACCGTGGGGAACACGCGTTCACCCTGTCACTATCATGTGTCACATACAGAAGTACAATCGACATTCTCATTTAATGAGGCATGCTTGGGGTCTTTTCGTATTTGGGAATGAAGAGTTTTGGGGGAATTTTGAATAAAACTCTTAACTTTCCCTATGGCGTCTGCCACAAGTAATTATGAAGATTCACAAAGGAAAGAGATATTATTTCAAGTATGGAAAGATATTCATTAAACTGACGAGGCGGTTTGAAAGATATAATAGAATATAACTCTTCCATTACTAACAATTTGTTATCCCTTATAAATCAAGGGCCCATATATTATTCAAAACTTGTCGCAGGAAAGGATTGAAGACCAACAAAGGGTTTCATACAGATATTTCTTCATGCAATAAACAAATATATCTATGAAGGGGCAAATGTAGGGGGAGTACCCGCCAAAGAGTGATTAACTTGGTTAATTTGTTGATTAACAGATGAAGAAGGAGGATAAAGGTCACCCGAGTTAGTTACCTCGAAGATTCTCCATATAGGTAGCTCGAAGGACCTACCTTGAAGATTCTCCCATGGACCTGGCTTGAAGGATCCGATTCGTAGATCAAAGTCACTCGAGTGACGATAGTTTTTAATAAGAAATAGAATGAATTGTATCACGTACTTTATTTTATGATTATATATTGAGCGAGGTTATATGGTACCCACGAGGGACCATTCCTAGCAGGGCATGGGAGAGATAACATGCTCTATCGAACAACCTCCTCTTGGAAACCCCATAGGGAGGTGGTTTGGAGGATTGGGATCAAGGCAACATTGGGAATTCAACTATCAACACTCTTGGCATACTTTGATAAAAATTCACTTAGTACATATGGTTGCTCGAGCCACTACAACCAAGCTACTTAATTCCTACTTGTTCGAAGGAACCTCCTTGAGGTACCTCAATCTTGCATCCTTGGTCTTAAGATAGTTCTTAGCCAATAAACAGAAAACTAAACACTCGAGCTACCTACCAGGCGACCAACCTTAAAGCAGACGCCATCCCGCCGATTGATGGGACCTTACACCTAATAGAGTCACTGTTTATCCACTTTCTAACGTCATAACATCTGAGATTTAGGGACACGAAGTTACGGCACTCAAGTTAGTATAGCCTTGGGACGACAGGTTTAGTTCATCAAACCTGACCCTTTAGTCGTCCTAAGGTAAACTCTAACCTGCCATGTCACGTCCTTCATTAATGCCAACCATACTTTTAGCCAATGAAACAGTTTCCCTCGAAATCATGAGATCCTATGCATTTGATGAAATATCTTCTACATTAATGGGAGGTACTTGTGAATTTAATCTGATCGATCATATTGAATGTATGAAAGTTAACTCGAGTAAGTGGACTTTCATATAAATACACCATACAAACAGTTTAACGGTCAGAGCATTATCAGCCTATAATTGTTGCCTATCTTCCCCCCAGACACGAGACCTATTGTGAGAACATAACTTTCCACATCCATTGAATACCCATATTATTGAGCATTAATTGAACTTGAAGTTCCTGCCTTGCCTTTATTTTACCTAGAGTGCTTGATCTTTCTACCTCTGACGATGCTACCTTCTGGTCCTTATTATGCCTAATGTGTATTTATTGTGCCAACATATCATTTAATACAAGTCTGAATATTGAATCCCTTTGCCTCTTATTCACCCATGTTCATTGTCAATGTATAATATTGCGCAATGTTGATCCCGATCTTGATAAGGGGTTACACTTCACTTGATACTAATTGTATTCCAAGAACCCACCTCTTACAGTCCTAAGGCCTCTAAGTCTGATTTCCTAACCCAAGTAGGTGTAACATAATGGGTGGGGGTTTTGGGAACCGACACGACTTTATTCCTAAACTTCCTAGGAGCATTCCTATGGTTATAGCAAAAACATCTATGGTGAGCTTTCCTACCGCAATGTGTGCAACTGTAAATATGGCGGGAATGATTACAAAAATATTGACCTCTTATCACTTTCCTAGTGGGCTCTCTCACACGATTGGTATCGGCTTTGGGAATGGGAACTCTCTCGTCGTAGCCTATAGAAAAGTTATCTTTATTGACTTGGACGGTGCCTAGCATCCTATCCAATTTCTTCGACCTAGACTCCAAGTCAAACTTAACTCTAGACGAGTCTCTCAAACTCTCCTCAAACTCCTTAATATTAGACTCAAGGATATGCCTAGACTCCTCAAACTCTAGCAACTCCTTTTCCAAGGCCTCCATCAAACCTTTAAGTCTATCTCTCTCTTTCTCGAAGTACTCTATATTCTCCGTGAGATTATTTTCCCGTGCCCCAAGATCCTCAATCAACGCATCATTATTTTCTACGGCACGATCATTCAACTTAGCTTGCAATTTCAAGTTAGCCTTTTTCACCTTCAACATCTCCTAAAATAACTCTCGAAATGCAACTTATAACTCACCTACATCGATCTACTCATCCTCGCTCTCATCACCCTCACCCTCTCGAGAATCACTATCAATAGCCTCAGAAGTGTAATGCACATGATTATCCTTCAGGAAGATATATCGTCGTCGCTCACATGACATGCCATAAACGCAACAAAGTTATGCTCAATGGGGGAACTCTCTCCCTCTTTCGGTTCACTATCACTTAAGGTGGCGTTCTATGCTATTTGTTTCTTGTCCTCTTTCTTAAGTATAGTGGGACACTCAGCTACTTTGTGACCATACCCCTCACACCCAAAACACCTATCAGACTCATCTCTCTTAGGTTTCTCACTATTTTCCTTAGGGGTGGAGTATCCCTTATTCTTTAATTTCTCAAACTTTTTGGCATCTTTCGATCACTTTTGAATTTGAAGAAACTTCTTGAACTTTCTTTCCAACAAGTCGACATCCTCAAATTCAGAATCGGAATCGTCATTTGAAACTTTAGTTTCCTCCTTTAGGGCCTTCAAAGCAATTCCCTTTTCTTTCTTTGTCACTTTCTCGGAGGTAAACATATAAAGTTCATAGATTTGGAGGTCTCCTATAATCTCTTCTAGTTTCGACGAGTTAAGCAAACCAAGGGAATTCATAACGGTCACTTTCACATCAAACCTACTCGGCAAAGATCTCAAATAATTTTTAATCACTCAGTTATCAGGAATCTTCTCACCTAGGTTAAATGCCTCATTAACAATCGTAGACAACCTAGTGTAAAACTTATCAAACGTCTCACTCTCTAACATCTTAATTGTCTTAAACTATGTAGTGAGATTTTGCAACTTAGACACCCTAACCGTGCTTGTACCCTTGTGAGTGAGTGCCTGTGTATCCCAAACTTCTTTCAAAGTTTCACAAGTCATGATACGATTATACTCTTTAGGTGTAACATGTGAGGAAATAACGTACATACCTTTAGAGTTATAAAGTGCAAGCCTATGTTCAGTCTCAGTCCATGACTCAACGAGTTTCAAACTAGTGACCTCACCCTCTCGTGTGATAGGTGGTGACCAACCTTTTTTAACAGCTAACCAGACACGCTCATCAATAGATTTTAAAGCACTTCTCATTTTCATTTTTCAATAAGCATAATTTGTTCCATAAAAACAGGAGTGCGAAAACTATCATAACCTCCAAAATTCATCCTTATAAGCAAAAAAGGATCAAACACAATAAAAATGTATTTCTATCTCTAATACAAATTTTTAGGTCCCCATACTTAACTTTCAACTAAAACTTTTGCTTGAGCTAAATTAAAGTTAAGGATGAATCCAAACCAATTTGCTCTTTTGAAAAACTCTTTTCAATTTTGTCAAACCACACCAAATTGTGACAAAAATTAACTTAACTAAATTTTATCTTCTGTTAACCCTAGGCATGCAACTAGGTATTAATGCAAGTAAAATAAAGTGAAGCAATACTCACAACGCCGATGTATGCGGAAAAACCCAATCGGAAAAAAACCTTGAACGGACCAGGCCAGAGAATCACTATGACAATAGTTTTACAAAGTCAGACGGTAGTCTTATACAACGACTCGATCCACCCATGAGACTTGATGCTCCTCTGATCTTCAACCAATCTTCACACTTCCCATATGAAAAGTAACATTCTTCCACGATGCTCGTCCACAGCAGTCGCCTCCACGATTGCCTAGGTATCCACCGATACGAAAGTACCTTCTTCACTTGTCCACCGAAAAACTAGAAATTTTCAAGTGTTGAACAAACCCGACTTGGTGCAAAAAAGATCACATAAACATATGGTAATGATAACTCAGATCTTTGTAAACTCTAAGGATGTTTTATGGTGAAAACACTTAGAAAAATTTATACAGAAAACTCTTTGTATTGTAAACTATTTTTTGTACTGCACACACTTCGATAAAACTAGAACAACATATTTATAAATATTTTAAAGCGGTGGAATATCTCGTTCGAGTGAGATACTGCGTCGTTCTAAGGATGACAACTCTCGTTCGAATGACATCATATATCGTTTGAACGATAGTACCCTGATTAGAGTCCAAGCCAACTTAATCTCTAATCCAACCTTATTATCTTTAAATGAAGTGTAAACGAGTAAAACACTTTTAAAATATTTTCATTTAAAAAATAACATCGTTATTTTTATAAAATAAAATTTTGAGTTTCGTTAACATTATGCATTCATACCTGAGTGATCTCAGAATGCAATTAAACTTTGAAGATGAATAAATCGCACCAATTAAACTTCGGCATAATTAATTCCTTGAAGCTTTGCCGCAACATCTTCAATTATTCTTCGACACGCCATAGTCTCTAAGTGGATTGTAACAATAAAAATCTTCGTATGACTCAAACATGTTTTGTTCCGAGAATAAGTCAAAACTACATAAGACTCAATTGGAAATTTGGTCCTTACATGGGATTTAAAATGGGTAATTATAAATTTTTATATAAAAAAGGGGAAACTCTAGCAAGCTGGCTGAATCGATTCGGCGCTGGTGGCGAATCGGTTCGCACCCGTAGTAGTGCAAAAATTTACTTTTTTTAGAGTTTGTGAAGGACTCAAAATCCTTTATCTAATTAAAATATAAAGTCTCGGATTTAGGGTTTTTGAAAAACTTTTAGCCCTTATAAAAAAGTATTAGCCTCCTAGAATTTTATCGCCTCCCATCTACAAAACCTAAACCCCATTAAGCACAAGTTTCAACCCAAGATTTTAAGATCTACATCAAATGTTGTCAAGAACGACCAGGAACATATTTTTGCTATTTTTGCGAGAGGACCATGTAATATGATTTTAAAGATGACTTCTTTACAGACATGAATGCCTCTATTGTTCCCCTTAAGTATTATGCATTTTAGATATTTCCTGAACTTTAATAAATGATATTTTCTTTAAAATAAATTAGAAAGACTAATTAGGGAAAGTGAAAATTATTCTGGGGCTATTTTTATTCAAATCTAAAAATATATTTAAGACTTGAAACAATTGCATGCTTAGATTGGAGATTGGGATTACGATAGAGTTATGGGACATTTCGTGTGTTAAAACTAAAAATATGAATTTGTAATAATGCCTTGACTCGATAAAATCATATTTTTATGCGTAGATTGTAGAAGTGATTTATTATGGTGCAATAATGTGTATATCCATATTAAAAATGGAATCTTGTGTGATCGGTAAAAACATCACTTGTATGGAAATTATGAATTTTGACAACTTATGTGACGACTAGTAAAAGTTGTTTAATTATATAAATAAAAATTACATAATTTAGATAATATTGTAACCGGAGAATTAATGGGAAGAATTGTAGCTATAAATTGAAAATGTGTCTTATGTGAATGTGGCTTGTGTTAATATTTCAACAACATGAGGACGTTGGGATTTTTGGGGTAGTTTTGGTTTTATCCTTACTCTAGGTTGCTTGCTATGAATAGGACCTGTAGGTAGGCTTTGTGGTTAGTAACACTTTCTAGGCAGTTTAGGTTCGTACGTTTGGGTATTTCTTAGGTGGGGATGCGTAGAACGCTGTTCCATGCCTTTAGTTTGCCTAGGTTCGGGACTAGGTTGTAATTGTTGGTAGGAATTCTTCCTAAATGATAGAACAAGAAATTCTTGTGGTTTTGGTGATCTGTTGGTATGGGATTAGGGATGGTTTAGGATGTGATGCCTGAATAAAGGGTGGGGCTAATAGACAAAAATGATAAATTGATAATAAATGCCTAAGACATAGAACGAGTTCTAAAAATGAATTGACATTGCGAGTATGCGCAGGGCTAACAATTTGGGCAAATTGGTTATAGCGATGTGGATGTGTGTTAGCGTCATAAGTATGTGGAGAGCTAATGAAATTGTGCAAACTGGCTATAGTGACATGTCGTGTGTGGAACCTGACGAGTATGTGCAGTGCTTATGAAGTTTAGCGAATTGGCGATAGTGAGGCGAATGTGTGTGGTGTAATATTTGGCTACGTGCCAGGAGTACGTGCATGACTCATAATCGGGTGAACTGGCTATACTAGTGTCACATTAGTAAAATTGGTTAAATTAATATAATAAATAATTATGAATTGATATTTTAATGTTGAAATAACATAATTGGTCTTAGATGGTGGGCTGGCATAATATGGGGGTAGTTAGTGTTGTGTTTCTTTACTCGCATGTAATTATATCATTTAATTTAAAATATTCTATTATCATATTTATCATATATGATGCTTATGTCTGGGTTTTCGGACCCTAATTGGGAGGAATAGATAGTGTTCATACGGTGGCCTCTAACTCAATGCATTGACTAATCTTTCAGTCATAGGGTCTAGAGTAGGTGCATAGGATGGATTGAAGATCTTTGGAGTGCAGCTGGAGATTTACTTTTATTACTTTAGTAGTTTAGATTTTTTTATTTTGTCATTTTATTTATGAGACAGTTATTTATTAATTTGGTGGGCCAATCGGTTCCACAGTTGCTTATGGCTATCAGTTAGGATTTGTGGTTGGATTATTTATTTCGAGTTTTATTCTAATGTTTGGAGTTGGACCTTATTTTGGAGTTATCATGATGATGGATTTTATTTCCACGTATGTTTACATTTGTTGGATTTATTCAACATATATTTGGTGGAAAAAGTGTTTTAATGTCTCATATTCCTGTTACATGTTAAGAATGGTATTTAATTTAGTGGTGCTCGCATAGTTCGGCGATGGCTGACGTCTGAATATGTGGGACGTCACACAAATTGAGGGGGAGTTTTATGTTTCTCAAAAACTCGTACGCGTCATGACATTTCTTATTTCATGCGTTAATGTCTCTTTTGCTTTGATGAGAATCTCATGGACTACACAAGATCAAGACAAAGTAGCCAAGGGGAGAATGACTTACGTTGAAGACAAAGTTTTATATGTCATTCCCTTTCAAGGGTTTGGGAGGACATTAGGATCCATTATATTATAGGGTTTTTATTGTAATTTAGTTTTCAGTTTTGTTTTGTACTGGAATAGCCATAAGGATATATTTTTAAGAGCAATATTTTATAGTTGCTCATAGCTTAGTCTTATTTTATTATTTTGGGGTATCCTATTATAAACCGGCATATCAATTCGAGCACTATATCTCTAAGATCATTCGATGCACACCGACAAGTTATGGTAGTATAAACTTGTGGCTTTCAAGAATTTACATGAATCATATTTTGGGATGTTAGCTTTAAAAAATTGAGGCCTTTTATAAAAGCTTTTTAAAATAATTTTTTTTGGTCTCGCTCAAACTAAAACAAGCATTTAATGCCCTTCAAATGAGACATCCCCGCCGATTCAAAGAATTCTCGTTCAAAGTATGTGAGAAGGCCGTTCAAACGAGAATGGGCTATTATTTAAATGAGATGTGATTTCATTCAAACGAAACCACTATTTTCGTTCAAACAATTCCGTCGGCTTAAAATTTGAGTTTTTGTTATAAAAACCTATTTTGTTCAGAAATTTAGATGAACTTTGGCGAAAATGATTTTCTAATACCTGTTCTAAAGTTTTAACTTTTTGTTTTTCCAAAACCACTTTTAACTTCACAGATCTTTCATCCGCATATATCATTTGTGATTTTTATGAAACCTTAGTTTCCAAATACATTTGCATAAACCCTTGTAGAGTTAATATCTATGACTGACTTGTGGAGTCTAGGTTTCACTGTTTAAAAAGACGAAGGATGATCGATGGATAGCGAGGGAAGATATCTTCTTGTGGATGACACTGGACTAGATTGTATTCTGTAGAAAAAATTAAAGACTCTTCACATTATACTTATAGTTAGTTTAAGTAGCCTATAAGTTACTTGTGTTTGCCAATTACTCTACAGTGCTAAATAAAGGTTTTGCCCTTTTTATGGATTTTTTCTTATTTGCTTTGCATGCGTGATTTGATTGAGTGTTTGACTAAATATTAATTTGGACTATTTTAACTCATAAACATTTAATTGCTAATAAAAATTAAAATTGGAATTTGTGTGTGAGGAATCTAATATAATAATCAATCCATAGAATCCTGGATTCTCATTATCGAAGACAAGAAATGGATGAAATAGTATTAATTAGTGGGATACCTCTAAGGGAGTTCGGTATGAGGTGCCTCAGTGAGTTCTCCACCGATAATCTCAATCCTAGGAGTAGATGCAGTATTACCCGGATAAACTAGATCATGTATAGGAGACAATCCATGTAATTTTCTAAGAAAAATGGGAGAGATAGAGGAAATACATTCCACGAACAGTATTGGTAAAGCAACTATGCCTAAGATGACATTACTGTAAGATTCTCTGATAAGGTCTGGAAACACTTGCTTGTTGTCCACTCCTTGGATGCTAATGTTCAACCACCCTCTTATAATCCCTATTCAAGATTTTTTCTAAGATAGTTCCAATTGATTGTGCGTTCATAGTGGACAACACAAAGACAACATTTCTCAAATTTTTCTCGTTCGTTTGGGGATTGAAATCTTAGTGGAAAAGGTGGAAATGGGTTTCTATGGGCTGAAAAACTTGTTCTCATGAGAGATATTCCAAACATACCTGATAAGTGTTGTAAGTATCTGAAATGAAAAAAATAGAAAAAACAACGATCCAAGAAAATCCAAAAGAGATGAGAACAACAACTCTAAGCTATAAAGAAATCAAGAGTATCCAATACTTAACACAAAAGGAAATATACATGTAAACATGAGTTAAATTCGTGAATTCAACTTATGCATATATACTATATAAATAATGTCTCTTTTAAAGTCAAATAATAACTTTAATGAGACAAAAGCCAAAAACATTTTTGAACCTATAAAGAATGTGAAAAAATCACAGATCTAGAATAATGGAATCAAATAATCTTACAAAAAGGTTTTCTAAAAGAGGAAAAGTCCACAAAACTTTGAAACCATCCAAAAATGGAGTAGGGTCGGTTTGTACTTCAAAGAGAGAGAAGGATCAATTAGGAAAGTGGCGAGAAAAGGAAAGGTCGGTTCACATTTAATGTTGCTGTAACGATACTGGTAAGGACATGATTTTATAAATGTTCGAGTTAGAATCTAGGAATTTTCTGTTTGTCCTAGATCACAGTTTGTATGCCTGATATCGCTACATTCGGCATGTCAGCACGATCATCATATGATGGCCTCAATCCGAATCCTATGTTCCACGCACACATTATCGTCAAAACGTGCGTCATGATCCATCATATTCATTTGTTATCCTGTTTCCTTTACCGGTTTGTCCCTCTTCACGTACAGGAAAAGAAAAAGAGTAGGAAAAATTTGAACGGAACGGAACCGATCCATTTTTATCCGGACCGGTCCTCCTAACCGATCCATTTTTATTTGTGATTGTAAGTTGTTATGAATTATAGTGAAGTAAAATGGTATTGGCCCTTTGGGGGATTTTTCCTCATATTGTGATTGACTTTACGTGCTTGGTTTGATTTAATTAGTCTGTCACAATTCGTTTAAAAGAGTTAGGATTTTTAGGATTAAAAAATTGAAATTAAATTAAACGAGTTAATATTTAATTGTTGGCACACTCTCAAATTTGTATAAGAGCATATTACACAATTATTCGATGTAACTTTTTCCGCAAAATTTTTCTGGATATTAATTTTCGTCTAAAAATTGATTTTTGAAAAAGTGCAATTTCAATGGAAAACTTGTATAATTGAGTGCCAATTTTTGACGGGTCAAATTACGCATATTGGAAAGCCTACGAAGTATCACTTAAAGGCCATTGCCGAATGTGTTTGGGTTGTATGTGAAAGAGGGTGGATGCTTCCCACTGTCATTGTAGATAACATAACATATTTTGCAAACAAGGCTAAATTTTTTGCATGGACTGAGGTGGAATTTAAGTGGAGCACATATAACTCATGTGGGCTTAGTGCAATTTCCTGAAACGTCACCCCCGACGATTTTTGACGCATCATGACGTGTACCACGTTTAAAGAAGCATGGGATGTTATTAAACATACCCATGATGGCACTAATGCAGTTAAAGAATAAAAATTACAAAATTTAACTACATAATTTCAGACAATTACCATGCTTGAATATGAGTGTTTTGATGAATTCTTTGCACGCTTATCTGATATTGTTAACACTAGTTTCAATTTGGGTTAACACATTCCTGACGCTAGAGTAGTTAACAAGATTTTGAGATCACTGCCTAAGCATTTTATCCCTAAAGTCACTGTGCTAAATTCTTTAGGAAATTTGAGTAGTCTAAAATTAAAAGAATTGGTAGGAGACCTCCACACTTATGAAATTGACATGTTTCCTAATACTATAAAATCAAAAGATAAAAGGGGTAGAATTTAAAGCCCGGGCTAGGAAGAGTGAGGGGCCACTAAGAAAGAGAGGTGATTTGTTTAGGAGAAGAGTGGAAGAGTTGTATGATTTTGAGTTTGATTTTGACTTGGATGATTTAGCCTTTTTTGCAAAAAAATTCAAGAAATTTCTCAAATTAAAGAAAAATGGCAATTTTAAAGATAAAAAGAATTTTGATAAAAATAATTTCGATAAAAATAAGTTTGAAAAGAAAAATGAAAAGGATAAGAAGGACGCGCTTAATAAAGACAAGGAGAGATGTTATGAGTGTGATGGTAGAGGTAATAAGGCATTTCAGTGTCGTACTAGGTTGCGACGTCAAGACAAAGGCAAAGGTGCTCTTAATGCCTTCCTTAGTGATGAAACTGAGGTCGAGTCGGTGGATTATGGAGATGAGTCACCGCATGAATGTGACTTCACTGCATTTAAGGCTAGTCATGTAAGTACTGACAGTGCGCCTCACGTCGATGAGGATGCTACTTCACAGGGACACCTCGACAGTGGAAGCGATGTGAGTGAGGGGATGATGTTTCAAGTGAGAGCGAGAGCGATTTACGACGTGCGTACGCTGATTTATATGATGATTCTTTTAAAACTAAAAAGTGTAACAAAGCATTAGCACTTAGGATAGTTGCCTTAGATAAAGGTTTAGGAGAGACGAGAGAGAGAGAGTACTCCATTAACAATGCCTTGAGAGAGAGAGAGAGAGAGAGAGAGAGAGAGAGAGAGATTGTTTGTATTGAGAGAAAGAGAGAGAGCCAGTTTGGTGAGAGAGATGTTTAGAGATAGAGAAATGGGACCTGACCAAGAAAGTGTCTAGTCTTACGAGTGAGATCTGGACCTCCATGGACACTATAAAGAAACTTGAAGCCCTTGTATCCCAACTTACTCATGACCTTGAGATAGCCAGGGAGGTCAAGGTAAATATAGATGACATATCTGGGAAGACGGGAAAGAGTCTCCTTGCCCCTGCTTTAGGTTTTGGTGAAAGGTAGGGAATTCATTTTGATGTGCCTCCACGTCCCATGTGACACCGGAACCAGTTCCTGAGTTTACTACGAATCCATATGGCCATCACCAAAAACCCAAGAGAATAGTTCGACCAATAAAAACAAAATAAGGTCGGCCAAAGACTGTGTACTTCTGTACCTACTGCAAAAGAAAGGGCCACCTTAGGGAGTTTTACTATAGTTTGGGTCGGAAACGACATAGATTCGCTCCACCATGTGCCACTAGTGATTTTTTGAGTCTTAGAGAGCAGGTTGAGTTTCTAGTCGCCACTTCACAGAATATAATGGAAGAGTTCCAACGAATTTCTATGCCGTCAGTGGACACTTTTAATATCCCGACTAGAGCCAAAAATGATAAGGGCAAACACAAGGTTACCTCATCTTGGGTGCCTAAGGTCGACGTAAAAACCCTTGTTGTTCATGTTTCTCTTAAAGCACATAACACTTCTCAGTGGTATTTGTATAGTGGGTGCTCCAGTCACATGAAACGTGATGTCTCATTTTTCACCGACCTAGAGAGAGAGAAGCAACGACCAGGAGAAGACGTGGTGGCATATGTTCGGAGGTTCAGGGAAAGGTCTCTGGATGTGAGAGAGGAGGCCAAGGAGTCCAAAATATTACAAATCTGTGCCGAAGGACTACTCCCGGAGTACATTTGCCATCTTATCAATGAGACGCGCGAGGGAACTTTTTCGGCATTCTTAAAATCTGCAAGGAACATCTCATTGGTCGTACGACCAAACCCGGTGGCAGTACCTATGATATTCAGGTAGCCGATACAACTGGGGGAGGAAGGCCTAAACCCCCACGAGTGGGATACACCGAAGGAACAGATGGGGGTAAGGCGGCGAAGAAGGACAACAAAAGGAAGTTCGGAAGGGATAGAGAAGACCCACCATCGTTACCATGCACGATAGAAGAGGCGGTGAGTTGTTATAACTCCATGGTCCAAGGTGGAACGGTCTACCTACCAAAAGGCGTTCCGACGGAAGAACTCGATGACGCAACGAAGGTGGATCCTAGGTATTATCAGGTTCATCGAAAGATCCAGCACCCGACAGAGAGCTGCTTCACACTAAGAAGAATCATTGACAAGTACATGAAGGTAGGGACGCTGCAGATCCCCCCACAGAACGTTAACAACAACCCACTTCCAGCGCATGGGGCCAACTTGGTGATGGCCTACGATGATGAGGCGGAAAGAGAAGGAGGAAGGTCAACAATGAAGTAAAGGGAATTCGAAGAAACTCTGGAACATTGCACCACAGGAATGGCTAACGTAGTTTTAGCCTACGATGAAGCAATCGCTAAAGACGTGGAAGACGTATACAGCGTTGAGGGCGAGGAAAGGGAGGCAATCGTTGAATACAGTGCAGTTTCAAAATCCCCAAAGTTCGCTTGGTTCTTCGATCAAGTGGGGATACCAAAGGAGAGAAGACTGGAAATAACTCGAGCGATCCTAGACATCGCGAAGAAGGACGCGGTTCCTTTGTTGAAATGGAGGGGACCCATGGCGAGGCTGGTGAAAAAGCTCCTATCAGAGGTGACCTTCAGCGATGCAGATAGAGCTGTAAGGTTCCTTCATAACAGGCCCTTGTATGTGACGGCCAGTATCAACGGGGTTAGTTTTGCAAGAACGCTTATGGATGGGGGTGCTTCCATCAACATTATGCCGATCAACTCCTTCCACGCAGCTAATATCCCCGAAGAAAGGTTGGTCCCTATGCCTCTGGTAATCTCAGGGTATGACAACCAATCCTCTAAATCCATTGGGTATGTGAATGTGGGAATTGTAATGGGAAATCTGAGTTCCCACATCAAGTTCCATATAATAGAAAGCGCAACTTCCTATCATTTACTAATAGGAAGAGTGTGGATGTACAATCAAGGTTTAGTTCCTTCAACATATCATCAATGCACTAAGGCGAATGTCAAAGGAACAGAAGTGACCATTAGGGCTACAAAAAGGCCTTTTGCTATCGAGGAAGCTCACTTTGTAGATGCGGCCTTTTATACGGAGTTGGAAGAGGATGCTCGAGTCCTAATGAGAAGAATGGAGGGGGCATGGGTTCCCTCGATCAGAGATAGAATGGGGCCTCTGAACGAGCAAAGTAAAGAAGCCGCGAGTAACGAAGGGGTGAGGGCCGAAGAAACCCATCAGGTGATCCCTCGACCCCAAAGTACCACGAAGCATCTCAAAAACAAAGTAAGGCTTAGAACGGATCCTGTGGAGCATGAGGCCCAGCGGCAAAGCGTGCTGAGTCGCTTTTCAGGGGGAAGAATCGCTGAGGCTTCGAAAGAGAGGAAGAGGAAGGCCATGGCAACAGCTACCAACAGGAAATGCAAGAAGGTGGTCACCGAAGAGGGGAAGGTGGTATACCGTTTATAATGATGTGAGCAGGCGGCCGAAGAGACTGAGGATGGGGCTGACCCGTTATATGAGTGTTTCTTGGTGGATCAATAGGGACAGTGTATGGTGATAGAGAACTCCAACATACAGGAGTTCGTGGAGGAGGTCACCGAAGAACCAGACTACATGGCAAATCAACCAAAGCCCCAAGCACAAGAGTTGGAGCAGTTGAACCTGGTAGGAGAAGGGGAAGACCTAAGGCCCATCTTCATCGCGAAGGATCTCGGTAAGGAGAAACGAGAAGCCTTGGTTGGGCTAATCCGGGAGTTCATAGATGTCTTTGCATGGAAGTATACCGAAATGTAAGGGCTAGATGAGGAAGTGAGCTGCCACAAGCTAAATGTGATGCCTTCAGCCATCCCGGTGAAGCAGGCAACAAGGACTTATAAACCTGAGTTAGACTTAAAGATTAAGGAAGAGGTTCAGCATTTGTTGGCAGCAGGATTCATCAAACCAATACAGCATCCCCTTTGGCTATCTAGCATTGTTCCAGTAGGGAAGAAGGACAAGAGTCAAATAAGGATTTGTGTGGATTTTAGAGATTTGAACTGGGCTTGCCCCAAAGATGAGTTCCCTCTACCCTCCATTAATAGCTTGATAGATGCCACGGTTGGGCGTGAGATGTATAGCTTCATGGATGGGTACGTAGGGTACAACCAGATCAAGATGGACCCCGCGGACGCAGAGAAAATAGCATTCAGAACCCCGTTGGGAAATTTCATGTACAAAGTAATGCCGTTTGGACTTAAGAACGCGGGAGCTACTTATCAAAGAACGATGATGGCCATTTTTCACGATTTCTTCCATAAATTTGTAGAATTCTATGTGGATGATTTGGTCATCAAATCGAAGAAGGAGGAGTCTCACCTAAACGACTTAAAGAAGGTGTTTACTCGATGTAGGAAGTATAAATTAAGGATGAACCCATTGAAGTGCGTCTTTAGAGTAACAAGCGGGAAGTTTTTAGGCTTTGTGGTTGATCGACAAGGGGTGCAGATGTACCAGGATAAACAACGCGCGATCTTAGAGATGTCGTGCCCAAGAATGGCGAAGGAGCTAAAAAGTTTCCTTGGCAAGGTCTCCTACCTCAGAAGATTTGTACCGGGATTGGCCGAGGTAACACACCCATTAATGCAGCTGCTGCGAAAGAACACAAAGTTCAGGTGGGAAAAGGATCACCAGGAGTCTCTCGATGAGTTGAAGAAGCTGCTCGTTTCACCACAAATCATGGTTCCTCCACAGGTAGGAGTACCGTTGCAGTTGTACCTCACCTCCACTACAAGGCCCGTTGGAGCTTTGCTGGCACAAGAGATTGACGGGCAAGAACGGCCAGTGTATTACCTCAGCAGGATCATACATGGGCCAGAGATTAGATATAGCAGCCTAGAAAGGCATTATTTGGCCTTAGTTTTTGTAGCACAAAAACTTAGACATTATATGCTGTCTTTTACAATTCATATTATAGCTAGATGTGATCCTATTAAGTATTTGTTGGCTAGAACTATCTTGATTGGCAGGGCAGCTAGGTGGTTCCTTATTCTCTCCGAATATGATTTAAAGTGTGTGGTTCCTCGTGCTATCAAGAGCCAGGCGTATGCTGATCTGTTGGCAATCTTTCCATCAGTAACGTTTGAACCACCTAAAGAAAACATTCCGGGAGACGACTTACAAGCCAACTATCTGGATGCAACCGATGAGGAATGGACGATGCAGTTTGATGGGTCTTCGACAGAGAAAAAAGGAGGGGCAGGGGTCATCCTTTCAAAAGGAACGGAGGAGATTTGCCTTTCCTACAAACTAGATTTCCCTTGCTCCAATAACGAAGCAGAATACGAAGCATTGGTGCTAGGGTTACTGGAGGCTCTTCGAAGGGAAATTCGTTCACTCTGCATCAAGGGTGACTCGAACTTAGTGATTCAACAAGTTAACGGAGAATTTGCGTTGAAGCACATGAGTTTGGCACCGTACATAATGATCATTCAAAGGCTCCTCATCCAGTTCCATTGGACCAAAATCAGAAGACACCCCAGAACGATGAACCGTCATCCAGACGCTTATGCCACTATTGCTAAAAAGATGGTCATGAGGAGCGATACGACTATCGTTACGATCCAACGAAGAACAGCTCCTTCGGTGGTCCAGTCAATACTACCGATGGAGGGAGACGCGGATTGGAGAGGAGAGATCAGGAAGCAACTGGAGTCTGGCGAAGGAGCTATAAGACTAAGAGAGTTAGCCCAATACTTTACAAACCAGGGAAATCTTTACTTCAGAAATGCAGGGGGATGGTTATCAAGTTGCATTGGGCCAGAGGAAGCAGAGCGGAGGTTGAATAAAACACATGAGGAGCACTACGAAACAACTGAGATACCTCTTTATAGGAGAATTCAAAGAGGGGGGTATTTTTGGCCTAGAATGAAACAAGATGCGGCAGAACTACAACGGAATTGTGATAAGTGTCGGCTATTTTTTGAAGCAGCTGAGTGCCATTTCATCGAAGCCCAAATGGACTGGAGGCAGCCCTATATCGACTTTATTCAAGATGGAATTATCCCAACGGAGAAAATGGATGCGATGGGACTGAAGCGAAGGGCCCCAAGGTTCTATATCCAGGAGGGGCAGCTTTATCGAAGGGGGTACTTCAACAGGCCATTGCGTTGCATCACAAAGGAAGAAGCAACTGAGGTCCTCAAACAAGCCCATGACCCAGCTCACATAGGAGGGGCCAAGTTATATGATCAACTGATGACGTTGGGGTATTATTGGCCAATGATAGAGAAAGACTCTGCCGAATTTGTTCGAAAATGCAAAGCTTGCCAACTTCATGGAAATATGATCCATGCCCCATCGGTGGAATTACACTCTCTGGCAACGCCTTATCCTTTCCACACTTGGGCGTTCGACCTCGTGGGGGCGATACATCCTTCATCGAGGGGCAAGATATGGATACTGGTAGCAACGGAGTGCTTTACAAAATGGACTGAAGCAATACCACTCAGAAGGGCAACGACTGGGGTAGTGAGTAACTTCATCAGAGAGTATATCATTTGTCGTTTTGGGATCCCAAAGGTTATTCTCTCAGATAATGGGACTCCCTTCGTCAACTCAGAAGTAACGATGCTCACAGACAAGTACTCCATTGTTCATCACACTTCAACGGTGGCATACCCGAAGGGGAACGGTTAGGCCGGAGCAACTAACAAAACTCTGGTTAATATCTTGGCTAAAACGATGGAGGACTTTCCAGGATCGTGGGATGACAAGATACCAGCAGTGTTGTGGGCCTATCGGACGACGAAGAGGAAGCCCATAGGGTACACTCCGTTCTCCCTTGTCTACGGGGGTCAGGCAATCCTTCCAGTGGAGTTGGAAGTTCCCTCTGCTCGATACGCCTTGCGAAGTAGCATGCTTCCTCAGAACAGGCATGTGCAGTTGGAGGCATTGGATGAACACAGAGACAACGCGATGAAACATTTTCAAATGTATGCAAAGCAGCTCTCTAGGGCATATGACAACCTGATAAGACCAAGGAGGTTCGTGGAGGGAGATCTCGTTTTGAAAGCAGCGGTGAAACACATTAGGGGACTTCCTCTGCCAAAGTTCGCAGCCAATTGGGAGGGTCCTTTCGTCGTGAAGGAAGCTCATGATTCAGGTTATTGTTTAATTTCTAAGTTAGAGGAAGATAAGCCATTCAAAATTAATAATAAATGGCTGAAAGTCTATCATGTATAAACAATTAAGTTTGTACCATCGATGTACCTAGTCTTTGATTATGAATACACAAGTTTTATTGATGACGTGAAGTATAGACATTGATATGAAAGCAGTCATAACTCAGAGATAAACTGGAAAATATACATTCTTTCATTCATTAAATAAGAGAGCATTACAAAAAATTGGGAACTATTGCCCAAGAATTACATGAATGGGCGAAGAAAGAAAATATATACATGAGTTTACTACCCTAAGAGGAACCATAGGTCCGGGGAAGAGAAAAAATCCCCAGAAAGGCCCGAAGAAGATGACGCAAAGGAGCTTTGAGCGTTGAAATCAACCTCTAGCCTGGTTTGCACCTATGCGCGTTCAATAAGAAGTCTCTCCCGTTTTAGCTTGGCCAAACGCAGAGCCTCTTCGGCATTCTTTACTTCTTCATCCATCGATTCCAAAAGAGGTGCCAGCTCAGCTAACTTAACCTCCTCAGCCCGTTGGTCCTCCTGGTGCTTTCTTAGTAGTTCCCTCTGGCCGATCAGCTGCTGACTCTTCAAAGTTTTCAAATACGTTATAAGCCAGTCGAAACGGAAATCGTCACGACTCCATTCCTTCAAAAAACCCAGAAACTGATTAATAAGGGCTCGGGTGACACTGGAAGTGGGAGTACTGGCAATCTCAGCAACAACGATCGCCATGCCTTGCAGTCGATGACTCATCACGGGAATGTTGGACCGTAGGCAGTCCACGGTGAAGGTCTCGGGGTGATGGTTCACTAACTGCTCAATCACCAAGCGATGGCTCACAGGCATTTGGGGAGAATTGTGAAGCACCATTAGGCAAAAGGCAGGAGGAGTTAAGTCAGGAAGAGGCAATTCGCACCCAGATTCATTTTCTGCCTCAGCACCAGTCGTGGAACCTTGGCCAGCATGATCAGGTTCTTCCGAAACAGCAGGTTCCTAACGAGGTGTGCCCATAAGTGAAAGAGCTGATGAGGAATCCTCCCGAGCAACCTAAGAAGAGATATAAAAAACAGTGAGATTATATAAAAAAAACTTAACAAACGTTTTCGTTGTTAAGTCACCGTTATAAGGTGGAGATTATATAAAAATCTTAACAAACGTTTTCGTTGTTAAGTCACCGTTATAAGGTGGAGATTATATAAAAATCTTAACAAGTGTTTTCGTTGTTAAGTCACAGTTATAAGGTGGAGATTATATAAAAATCTTAACAAGCGTTTTCGTTGTTAAGTCACCGTTATAAGGTGGAGATTATATAAAAATCTTAACAAGCATTTTCGTTGTTAAGTCATCGTTATAAGGTGGAGATTATATAAAAATCTTAACAAGCTTTTTCGTTGTTAAGTCACCGTTATAAGGTGGAGATTATATAAAAATATTAACAAGCGTTTTCGTTGCTAAGTCACCGTTATACGGTGGAGACTATATATAAAAATCTTAACAAGCGTTTTCGTTGTTAAGTCACCGTTATAAGATGGAGTTATGAAAAAAAAATAACCCTAACATACGGTGGAGTTTATGCAGAAAATTGAGAAAGTACCTGAGTCACAACAGGGGCAAGAATGGGAGACAACACGGAGGTTAAAGGGGCAGGAACCGTTGGGAGGGGACTTGTTACCTCATCAGCCTCAACGGGGTCTCTGGCCGCAGAAACCTCAACTATCGGTAAAGTTCCCTAGCCCACATAAGGTACCAAAGCAAGCATAGGGGGTTCATTGGGAATAGATGATGGACTCCTGAAAGAGGCCCCAGCACGAAGGGATGCAGAAAAACCACCAGGCTGCGAAGACGCCCCAACCTTAGCCCTGTGTGCGTAAAGACTATCCAAAAAAGAGGGTGGTGAAAGATCAGGGGAAAGCTGCAATATAAAATCCAATGTTAGTAAAGAGGAACAAGTACAGAAAAAGGGAGAAATATATCCAAGTGTTACTTACCTCAGTCAGGACATTGAAAAGGGGCACTGTGGTCAGAGGTCTCGTCAGCACCGTTGGAAGAACAATGTTTGCTAGCAGCGAGGACACTTCGACCTAGGGCAACCAACATCCCAAATTCAGCACACAGAATGGGGTGAAAGAGAAGGAATGCCAGATCAGACAAATTAAGTATGAAATCATTACCTCAGGGTCACTTGCAGCAGCCAGAACGATGGGCAGAGCAACCTCAGGGGTGGCCAGTGAGCCAGAGGGGACTGAGGTAGTTGTCTCGGATTGCGTTGTCTCTGGTGTCAAAGAGACATCCATGGGATCTATAACCTCAGCCTCCACAGCTGCCTCCCTCGCCCGTCGTGAGATTGAACGACGGTCATAAGTAAGTCCGGTCATGGGTGAACGGGGTGGGGTAGTATCGGATGAGAGGGCCCCACAGCGACCACCCACGAAACGGCTTATGGGGGGACTTGGGGGACTAGGAGGACGAGGCCCAATTTCTTTAAACCCCTGCACCAAAATAATTAAGAAAAATATATATAAGCAAATACAGCTTGCTTTAAATGAAGAGGAAAAGAGAACAAGATAAGTGTACATACCTCAGATCGGGAAGAAGAATGTGAAGCTTGCACCGTGGGAGCTTTATTCCTCTGGGACTTGGTGCCTAAAGTCTTCCTCCTTGACTTTGTCACGTCACTTCCAATAGCTTGAGGAACCTTCGAATTTTTCCTCCTCCTTGCAGCTGGCTCAGTTGGATCGACGACGATCGTAGGGAAAGCAACCGAAGGAGGAACGACGACAGCGCGCCGTTGAAACTCTGCATTTACCCGATCTACCTCAGCCTGCGCCTCCCTCCTTAACCTCTCGGCCCTTTCAGGAGACATGGGAGGAGGAACGGAGGCTATGGGAAGGGCTGCCACAGGAGTCTGGGATTTGGCCTTCTTGGCCTTCTTGGTTGATGGCTGCGAAGACCCTTCATCAGCAGTGGCTCCAGTCGAAGGAGCAGTTTTCCTGGATACCCCAGCACTTTTGGCTTTGGGTATGGCAGTAGGAATCATGGGGCATAACGGAGGAAGCTCTTCAGTAGGCCTTTTAGGGGTTTTGCTTAGAGGGAACTCAATCCCAAGAACGGAGTTGCCTTTAAATCCCAGCTCCAACGCAGGAAAAGATAAAATTGGAGGATACACGGGCTCGCCATCTATGAACTCAAAAATGTCAGCCAGTTGTTTCGGCCAGAACTTCATGGCAAATAGACCGGTCACATTCCGTTTCCTTTTATTGGAAGGAATGGTGACTCGTCCAGCCATTGATTCACTTATCCCCCACGCAGCAGTAGAGGAAAATAAGGAGCATGCCTCGCTGAAGCTCACCTTTGGGTTTGAAGATTGGAAAACTGGGCGAGGAACCCCCTGATCAAACCCAAATTGACGACTACACCGATTGGGGTTATAATGTTCGCTGGAATATCCCCACTCGGTGTAGGACGACAGATACCCCGGAGAAAGGAGAAGCACCACGGCTAACTGAGGATCTTCAATGTCTACCCCCACCTGAACCACCATGGATTCGTGCTGGAATAAATCACAAGTATGAAAAAAGACGTCCTCTCCGTAAGGCCTCATAACAAAGTCCTCAAAACGGTCAATTGAGGCGATCAGCTCTTTTCGGCTCTGCCTCTTGTGATAAATATAAGAGCGTGGGGGCAGAATGGTTTCCCCAGAAGGATGTCGGTTGGCCTTGGCCGCTACAACAGGAAAGCGCACGTACAGGAAGACGGTTAGAAGGACGCTGTTGGCAAAATTGGCCAGGTTATAACGGCCAAGCAATCGTTCCATGTCGAACAATGTTCTGTCGAGCCAGGTGTAGAGGGACCCTAAGGCAATTGCAGCCAAAGGAAGTTTGATGCCCCGGGCCAAACGAAGGGATATGTTGATAAGGTCCCTTCGGGGCTGATCATTTAGTTTTCCCGTTAAAAGAAAACGGGAAAGAATCACAGGGATGTAAGCAGGGAGCTCTAACGAAGTACCTTGACCAAGGGCATCCGTTGAAGTTGAAGAACTGCCTTCACTAGAACCCTTGAAAAAGTAGTTAATCAGCGGAGTGAAGGTAGCTTTGTTTGAAGAACCGATGCAACTTTGGCATATTCGGTCCAACGCCAAACGGTCAACAATCTCTTGGGCGTCGAGAGGCTCATCGGTATAAGGCTCATGGCCTGCTGCTTCGAGCCCCAGGAGCTCGCAGACATCTTCTAGGGTTATCGTAAACTCGCCCCACGCAGCGATGAATGTGTGGGTCATCACGTTCCAACAGGAAACAAGAATGGGGAGAGCAGCATTATTTTTGGAGAGAGTAAACTCACCAAACCATTTGCCCCGTTGAAGGCCAATCTTACTCAGAATATCACCATGGGAACTCACCATGTGAGAGTTCCAAGCAGCAAAATGGGCAGGAGAACCCCCTGGTGCCTCGAAATCAATTTGGGACCATTGGAAGTCCCCTCGCTCCAGATGAAACCTGAGAGTCCCCTCAGGAGGAAGAAAGCCCCACTTCGAGGGCTCTTCGTCCTCGTCACCCAGCAATAAGGTCTCAAACTTTCATTCAAAACTGACAGTCTTGCAGGCAGCAGCAAAGCTATCATCCTCGCCAAAAATGGGAGAGCGACGATAAAACCTTAACTGTTCACGACGGGCAGCGTCCAAAGTGGCAGCAACAGTGGTAGCAACAGCGGTAGCAGGCGGTGCACTGGTTGAAGAGATGGTGGGGGAACTTGGAAACGCCATGGCAGAGTGTTAGAGCAAACAAAAAAAAAGCCTTGAGTAACAGGAGCTTGAGCACGACAATGGAGGAGAGCAACCACAGGAGGTGGCGTAGAAGATGAGAGCAAGAAAAGGAAGGCACAAGCTTGAACAACAATGGAGGTTTCAGATGCTCAACAATGGAAGCTCTCTCTCTCTATCTAAAAGAAAAGGAAATTTGAAGAAGGTAATGACAAAGTAAGAGAAAGGAAGGTTTTAAGTGTTTGGGGGATTTAGCTATTTGGATTTTTTAAGTTCGTCGTTTAAGTTTCCCACCATTGCACATGTGAGGCAGCCTGCAATCATTTCAAATGAACACGTGGCACTTCGGGAAGTGTTCTGACAATGGAAAAGACAACGCTACGTCATTAATGAAGTGACACCTAGGGAACCGCCATCGTTAATGAAGTGACACCTAGGGAACATCCATCGTTACCTTCCTAAGCAAGATTGAGTTTTGGGCGCCAAGATTTTCTCAGACATATCCAATTAACCCCCCAACGAAGAAGATGTCCCAATGGTTCAAAAAAGCCACGATGTCCCCTCTTCAGAAGCTCAAACGTTGTTTAGTTATGACTCAGTTACATCGGGGAGATTTTCGAACATTACTGGGAGAATATTAGCAGGTCCTTCGGGAGAATTTTAGATATTCAAGCTAGAACGGTTGAGGCTCGGCATTAGGAAAAAGTAGCAGGCCAGACAGAAAAAGGTTCATCGAATTGAGAAATTTTCGTGAAGGAACTTCTTGTTCCCACAACAAATCCCTCCACGAAGGGGCAAATGTAGAGGGGGCCTGAAGGTAATCCTGGGATTAGGGATAATCCACCAATTAGCAACAGTGTTCTGAGGATAAGCTCAGCGAGGCAGCTCAAGCGAAGTAGCTCAGCGAGGCAGCTCAGCGTGGAAGCTTGGCGTGGCAACTCGTACTTTAGCTTATTGTTACATTGTCATATTATAGCTTTGTTTATATTGACTACGAGTTGTAACGACTGTAATGTTGTAACGAGAATAATGAATGGGTGTGAGGTCGAACGGTACTCGCGAGAGACCAGGCTTGGCAGGGCCTGGGAGAGCTTTCATGCTTTATCGAACAACCTCACCGTGGGAACTTTAGAGGGACTTGGTTTGGATGATTGAGAAGTGGGGCACCGTTGGGGCTTGTCCTGACCATCTTAGATACACCTGGAAAAACACCGAAAGGTCTTCACCGTGGAACCTAGAGCAAAGTAGCTTCGAGTTCCATCGGTAGCTTTGCTGTGAACCAAACAGCCCTCTACTTTATGTCCCATCTACTGTAGGTGATGTCACTAGCCAGCTAGACAACGTCAAGTCTGCACTTGAGTAAACCACCGTGGTATTTGGGGCTGTCAGACGGTTGGTAAGCAACCTCTGTGGCAACAGCCCCTGACACACAGTGGTTAGGCAAAAGGCATGTCTTGGCATTTAATGTTGATGGTGTAAAGACAACTAGTGCATCAGGTATTTAATGCTGGTGACATAAGGTGTGAGGGAGGTCTTTCACAGGCATTAATGACTTAGCTGCCTCGGGGGTGGTGTGGGGGCTATTTAAGGCCCCAACCACCTCCAAGGAAGGGCATCGATCAAAAAGTTCTAAAAAGAGTTCTTTTGGAGATATTCTCCTAAGACTTTGAGAAATTATTACTAGAGAAAGAGTTATTGAAAAACCAGAGAGTTCTTCCACCCACCATTTGTCATTTATTAGGGAGCCTTAATAACTTGGCAGAAATCCTTGAAGAAGACCTTTTCGGTGTGTGTGTTTTTACCTGCCTACTAAGGTGTATCTAGGATGCTTACTTCTCTCTCCCTCTAGTTAAGTTGTCTCGGAGTTCTTTATGATATTGTGAGTTATACACGAGAGATTTGTGAGTTTAAGTCGGGTTTCATACGTTCCAAACTGTTCTTGGTGTCTTGTGTCTAAATCACTAGTGTTTACTGATTAACCTTGTCTTCACCATACTCAAAAGGGGTTACGCCTCCATCTTATCTAAACTACCCAGGATTTCCTAATCTTGAGGATATTTTGTACATCAAAGGTTTAAAAGTAAACCTTCTCGGCATTAGTCAGCTGTGCGAAGCTTACTTTGCAGTAAAGTCTGATCGAAATGGGTGCAATGTTTATGATCAAGCCGGTACACTTCTAATGCTAGGGGTGAGGACTGAAGATAATTGCTATGGGGTTGTGCCCAAGTCCTCATTTGTCTGCAACAGCACCACAATCACTCCTATGGATTGGTGGCATCAACGTCTAGGTCATATGAATTTTAAAGATTTGGATAAATTAGGTAAAAAGGACCTAGTACGTGGCTTTCCATCACATGGAAATACGACTTCTGTAGTTTATGGACCCTGTCAGTTGGGAAAGCATGTCCGTAGCCCTCAGAGGAACTTGAATTCCATTACCACTTCATGAGTGCTTGAGTTGATACACATGGATCTTATGGTTCCTAATCAAACTAAGAGTTTGGGTGGTAAGAGGTATATCCTCACGATGGTAGATGATTTCTCTCGTTCCTCGATTGTAGTTTTTTTAGAGAGAAATACGATGCTTTGGAATTTCTTACGACCAAGTGTCGTGTCCTATAAAATTAACACAGAGTCACTATCAAGAGAATACGTAGTGATAATGGCACTGAGTTTAAATAGCTAAAGTAGATCTTTACTGTTATAAACTCGGGATCAAACATTAATTTTTGGCCACGGAGTCTCCTCAACAAAATGGGATTGTTGAGAAGGAGAATTATACGATTTAAGAGATGGCTAGATCTATGCTTCTAGGTCGTAGAGTTACTAGGATATTTTGGGTAGAGGCGGTTTCTACCTCATGCCTTATAGTGAATAGTGTTTACCTTCGTCCACACACACTTAAAATGCCCTACAAATTATGGACTGGAAAGAAGACCAAACTTTCATATTTTCGTGTCTTTGGGAGGAAATACTACATCCTATGGATAGAGAGCAATTAGGAAAGTTCGACTCTTGAAGCGATGAGGGGATATTATTAGGTTATTCATAGACTAATAGAGCATATCAAGTTTTTAACTTGAGTAGCTCGAAGGTTATGGAGTCAATAAACGTCACCGTGAAAGATGATCAACCGTCGATGTTTGTTGATTCTAACCTTTTTGGTGAGGATGACGCACTTCCTACTGATGACCCCTTTATACCTCCCACAATAATATTGGATCCTATTCCCGATTTAGGAAAAACTCATGCTTGGGTTCGCAAGAGTCATGATCCTACTGCTATTCTAGGATATCCCACCTTAAGGGTCAAGACTCATGCTCAGTGAGAGAATGTTGTTAGCCATGTCTGCTACACGTCAAAAGTTGAGCCTAAGAATTATAAGGAAGCACTCGAAGATGAACACTGGATATGCTCTATGCAGGATGAGTTGCTTCAGTTTAGAAAGCATGATGTCCGGGAACTGGTCTCCCGACCTAGTGACACAAATGTGATAGGTACCAAGTGGATATTCAAGAAAAATGTGGATGAGACTGGTACTATTATCCAAGATAAGTCTAGATTGGTCGCTTAAGGCTACACACAGATAGAGGGTGTAGACTTTGACGAGACATTTGCTCCTATTGAGAGGCTTGAGTCCGTCCGCTTACTACTCTTCATCGCATGTCATCTGGGCTTCAAGTTATATCAGATGGATGTCAAGATTACCTTTATGAATGGATAATGGAAAGGATTTGAAGACCCTAAGCACCCTGATAAAATATACTATATGAGGAAATACTTATATGCTTTGAAGTAAGCATCTCGTGCTTAGAACGAGAGGCTTACTTCCTATCTCTTAGCCCATGGCTTCAAGAGAGGAGGAGTTAATATGACGTTGTTCATCAGGAGAGAAGACAGTGCTATTTTGGTTGCCCAGGTCTATGTAAATGACAGTCTTTGGATGCACATACTCCCACCATGCTCACCACTTTGAAGAGGAGATGAAGAGTGAGTTTGATATGAGTATGGTAGGTGATATTACTTTCTTCCTTGGTCTCCAAGTTCGTCATCTATAGGATGGGATGTTCATTTCTCGATCCAAGTATGATAGAGACCTTGTGAAGAAATTTGGTTTAGACTCTGCTAAGCAAGCATGTACCCCGATGAGTACCTTAACAAATCTTATCAAGGACACTTCAGGCAAGGATGTAAATGAAACCTTGTATCTACGTATGATAGGTAGTATTGTCTACTTGACTTCCAGTCATCCCAACATTGCCTTTAGTGTCGGATTCTGCGTGCGATATCAAGCATCCCCGAAAGAGTCACACTTACTCGCTCTTAAACGTATTATCAAATACGTGAGCAGGATTATCTCATTTGGCATTTGGTATTACTTTGATATAAATGACTGTCTATCCACCTATTTAGATGCCGATTGGGCCGGGGATACAGATGGATGTAAGATCATTTATGGTGGGTGTTTCTTCTTTGGTTATACTCTTGTCTCTTGGTTGAGAAAGAAACCAAACTCCATCTCTTTTTCCACTGCGGAGGTTGAGTACATAGCCCCCGGGAGTTATTGCATGAAACTTCTATGGATGAAGAAGATGTTGGAGGATTATGGGATATCACATGACATCATGACTATTTCCTATGATAACATGAGCGCGATACACATATCCCACAATTCAGTTCAACATTCGTGCACAAAGCACATTAAGACATGCGAGAACTTTATTTGTGAGTTTGTAGATGAAAAGGTTGTATCCTTAAGTTTTGTATCTACCGACCTCTAGTTAGCCGATACTTTCACGAAGCCTTTAGATGCCCTTAGATTCGAGTCTTCAGAATTTACATAGTTGACTAAGGGGTGGTCACCATGTCTAGAGTAGGATGCATATTTCATGTTCATATCATTTGATTCCTATCTTTAGATTTTATCATTTGTATCTTTATTTATTTTGTTTTTTTTTGCAAAATTAAAAAATCCAAAAAGATTTTATTTTTGAATTTTTTTTAGACAAAGTCAAAAGATTTTCTTTTTATAATTTTTTTTAAAAACATAAAAAGAGTTTTTTATTCTGTTTACAACGTTTATGGATGAACATTTAAGATATCCATAGTCACAACTTCATTCCATATTCCACGTGACTGTTTGATAGTGATTTGAGATGCTACATCATTTCATCCATGTGCTTTACATTGTTTTGGAGTAATTGAGATGTGATTAGTGATATCTTCTACATGTTTGTCTCCTTATCTCCTTTATTGAACACATTCACGGTATTATTTGAGTATTGTACTTGTCTATTACATATTGGCTTAAGTTTTTTCATCTCAATTCTATCTATACATTGACCAAAATGCGATAAAACTTAACGAAATAGTAGTTCATGTAAAAACCGTTTACTCTGAGGATTTAATTGCAACGAAATATGATGAGTGAATCAGGGAAAAGGGCTACGAGAGTACAAAATTAACTCGTCGTGAAAGTCACCGTCTGAAAAGAGCCCCTAAAAAATTAAAAGGCAATAAAAAGAAAAATATGCCAATTCAAATGGGCCAATAAGTTTTAGTTTCATCGCCTCAAAAGAAAAATATAATGCATAATTATTTATTTGGGAGTTTGGATGGAAAGAAATGAAAAACGGGTTTGCCAGTCCTTGAAAGTCATGAAAAAGCGTTACAACGTTTTGGACGTAATTGGTGTGGAAATCACTTTGAGCTTTGATTCGTTGATTTGATTGAGTCATTTTCTTATAATTCCACAATTTTTACACCTAAGGAAGATGTTGAGTTCATTCGTTAGGAATATCCAAAATTCATCATGCACATATGTTATGGTTGTACATATTGATTTTCATGTTGAATTTGTTCACATCCCTACATTTTCTCCATCATCGACTTGGTTATTTTCGTGTTCTTTCATGGCGTGGTTCTTTGTTGTATATTTTATCATACAAATTTTTCAAAATTCAAAAAGAGAAAGTTTGAATACCTTGTGACATTCTCAATTTGCATTTGCTTTATGTTTTTCATATTTGTCTATTTGGGGACATCATAAAAAAGGGCGAACGAATTATGGGGGTGAATTTTTATTTGATTTAATAGTGATTTTCTTGAGCATTAATTGATACTTACTTTTTCTTATCATTATATTTCAAACTGTTGCGCATCACTAATATTGTTTCTTGTCTCATGTGTGTAGGTACTTAATTGAGGATTATTTTTGTACACCCTCATGATGACAAAGAAAGGTTGAAGAGCTGGAGATTTGAAGATGTTGAAGTTTGTTTGAAGACATGTCATTTAGTATTTCTAGTTTTTGGGTTTAATGGGGATATTAGATTGTATGTCATTTGGTTTTTAGTTGGGTAGCATAATTCGAGTTTTTATTTTTGTATCGGCATAGACATAGGGGGAGATTTGTAAGGACATGATTTTATAAATGTCTGAGTTAGAAACTAGGAATTTTATATTTGTCCTAGGTCACAGTTAGTATGTCTAATACCCCTACATTTGACACGTCAACACGATCATACATGACGTCCTTGATTTGAATCATCGCATCCATCATCTTCATACATGCATCATGCAATATGCAATGTATTCTTCAACCGTTCCCACTCCTCCATTATGATTATGGTAAAATAATTTATTTGGAGTTTTTATTATTTACATAAATATTTGTGAAATGTTTATAAAATATTTTTAAGGGTCTGGAACGTTTTTACTTCCGAAGATGAATTTTTTCTAAGTGTAGAGGCGAAATAAAAAAGTAGCTAACGTCGTTCGAGCGAGACCTGTGTGTTGTTCGAGCGACATTGGTATCTCACGCTAAGTCGTTCGAGCGAAGTGGCATTCTGTTCGAGCGACACCCCGCCTCAATTTTTGTATTTAAAGTAGTGCCCATTCTACACGATTTTCAACTCTTTGGAACTCACGTTTATGTAGAACTGCTGCATATTTCTAGACTTCGTTTTTCATGGTTTTCAACCTTTTTGATCAACAAATAATTTCCAAACATATATGTGAGTCTTATAAACCCTAGATATAATTGTTCTACTCATATGGAGTAATCTTGTGGGAACGAAGGCTGTTCTCCATTGCTGAATTGGAGCTCTTGCAGGATCTCTTGCTGAAAACACCCACGATAACGAACTGATGCCTGCAGGTATTTGTGTGTCGTTGTATTTCTATGTAATTGTAAGTTGTTACGAATTATAGTGAAATAAAATATTTTTCCCCTTTGGGGGATTTTTCCTCATATTATGATTGACTTTGAATGCTTGGTTTGATTTAATTAGCCTGTCACAATTTGTTTTCAAGAGTTAGGATTTTTGGGATTAAATAATCGGAATTTATTTAAATAAGTTAATCATTGATTGTTGGGGCACTTGCAATACTTATCGCAGGTCGTGACCTCTGTTGGAGCGATGGAAAATGTCGTTGTGGAGGAAAACCGTTTGCTAGTCACGTGTATGGCTAGAAATTTTTTCAATTCTCTCAAATGAGTGTTCGACACAAAAGAGAAACTCTTTAAAGATACCAAGTGATGTGTTTCTCATGGATCATTTCTAAAATGACTTAGTCAAATTTAATTTGAGACATTTGGTTATATGAATTATGATAGTCAAGGTATAAATAGTTATTTCAAGCACTCTAATAGGAGAATAAACTAGATAGTGATAAAATCATAGCATGTTTTTAAGTTAATGTATAAGATAATATTGGATATAACACGTGTGTGAGGAAAAGTGTCAAAAAATGAGCATTTATATGATGAAGTCAAAACAAATATCTTTTTCTTGGGAATTTGCTTTAAATAATTTTATTGAAAAGGTATCATTTTCCTTAAAAAGAAAAATATTCAACTAACACTTTTATCTTCCTCAATAAGAGATTCGTGGTTAAAACCCTTTATTCACTTCCTTGAGATAATTCAATTCACTACAACAAAAACGAGTATTAGGGATGGGAGTATTTGGGGTGGTGGGGTCATTTTGTCCCTTTTGATATACATAAAGGGACGATTTTTAATTATCGTCCCTTTTGATAAATCACAACATGGATGGTTTTTAAAACCTGTCCCTTTTGCTATACCAAATGGGACAGTTATTAAAAATCGTCCCTTAAAGCATAGACGAATTTTTAGCACGTTTCTTATCGGGAAAATATAAGGGATTGATTTTAAAAACCGTCCCATTTGCTAAACCAAATGGGACGGTTTTAAAAATTCGTCCCTTTTGATAAATACCAAAAGGGATGATTTTAAAAATCCGTCCCTTTTTGTATACATTGAATTTTTAGGCTTGTTCAAAACGAATATAAGGGACAGTTTTAAATTATCCCATTTGATAGAGATTAAGGGTCATTTTTAAAATTCGTCTCTTTTGGTATATCAAAAGGGACGACTTTAAAATCAGTCCCTTTTGATATACCAAAAGGAATGGTTTTTTTCGACCCTTTTGATATTTCCATCATTTTTTTCACATATTTTTCAACCCTTTCCAAATTTCCCCCTCACTCACTCACTCTTTTGCATGCAACAACCCTCTCGGTCTCTTTCTCTTTCACAACAACATAACTCTCTCTCTCTCTCTCTCTCTCTCTCTCTCTCTTTCCCTTGACCACCATATCCACCTAAACATCCTCACCCCTGCTTCGCCCCTGCCCTTCCCTCCCTTCCTTGCCGCCTGCTACCATCCCTTGCCGCCTTCACCTTGCTACTCCATCGGCCGACCCAATCTCCAAACGAAAGGTATTGTTTTTTCTTTGTTTCCATTTTTACTTTTCTATAAAATGAAAAATCAACCAGTAATCTATTATATACTATAAAATGCCCTACACGCTTTTAATTCTCCCTCTCATTTAGCAAGCCACGTGGCTACCTCCATCACTTTCATTTTTCTCCATGCATCTCTCTCTCTCTTTAATTTCCAACCCATCCACGGTTACTCCCTCTCTCCTTTTTTTAATTAACCTTTCAGTATACCCTTCAAAACTTTTACTCTTCCCTTTTTTGAAATTAGTGTTTGTATGCACGCGCAGTTGCCCTTTCAGATTCAAGGTACGGAGATGAATCCATATATAACAAGTTTACTTGAACAATTTGAAGCTATGTATAGTTTCTGTAAATGTAAATTTTTATAGGCTGTATCAAGACCATGACTCTCTGATTTTTTTTTTACACTTAGGCTTTGATATCCTTTATGATATTCATGAGATGGGATGTTTAGATTTGATCTGGGTTATGTTTTTTTTTTAAATACGACAAATGATCGAATATGCATTTTTTTATATGCTTGAAAACTTTATTTTGTTATTTGTTATATAGGTTGTATCAAGACCATGACTCTCTGATTTTTTTTTTTTACACTTAGGCTTTGATATCCTTTATGATATTCATGAGATGGGATGTTTAGATTTGATCTGGGTTATGTTTTTTTTAAATACGACAAATGAACGAATGTGCATTTTTTTATATGCTTGAAAACTTTATTTTGTTATTTTTTATTTACCTGAAATCATTAAATTGCTGAATTTTTTTATATAAAAAATCGAATTTCATATTTTTTTTTTGCTAAAATCTAATAATGTTTACTATTTTTATTATTATTGTTATTTTTAATTGATAATGAGGCAACAAAATGGGATGTGAGGGTATATGGAATTTGAAATTCAAAGTGTCCTTAATGTCACATGGTAGCAATATTGATTCGATATACACTCCACAAGTAGCCCCCGAATATTATGTATTCAGCAATATTTTATATTATTACTTATCACAAATACTATAATTGTGGTTTGATCTACAATCATTTCATTCATCATTTCCAAATATTTGCACCGTCTTGAATATTCATTACTATCCTAACGTTTTACTCACGCATCGCGCGAGTTTACACCTAGTATATAATATTATTGTCAACAGCAATCACAGATAACAACTATAATCTAAATCTTTGTAATTATATGGTGTAAATCGTGTTCACTTGTCAAAGTGTGGAATCAATGATCTCTATAATCAAGTTTGCTGAGTTTTTTATTGGTCTTGATATGATCAAGGGGAGATCATTACTGGATTACATTTTTTGTCGTGAAAAAAGAGGGCTTGAGTTGATCCTAAATTCTCTTTGATTAAATACCTAAATCATAGAATTGTATCTCTTTGTTATCTAGTAATAAGCATTTAAACATGTTTTTGGGGTGCGCATATTGTCTAGAATTATGTATTATAATTCTTTATAAAGAATTGAACTATTATGCCGATGGGATGACCAAATTGTGTATAGATCCTGGAGAGATAGTACGTGCCAAGTTCGACTTTGATGTTGTTGGGTATTATGAAAGACCCGAAGTACTTAGTCTTATTATGAGGAACCATCCAACAAACCCAGTCACTTTCACATTTGCGTCTGTGAAAATCGAATGTTCTGAATGTTTTTCCAATTAGTAAGCTAGATCTATAAAAATTAGTGCTCATAAATTACGCGATTGGAGGATAATTTGTAAGCTCCCTGTATTGATGAATCTCCTCTTTGCATTGATAAATATTTCATTTTGGTTACTGCGAATTGATATCATTATGTATGTACAATAATTCTGTATTTAATATGGAGAAAAGGTACCTTCATCTCTTAGGATGAGTGGCATCATATCTCATGGCCAAGTTATCGTAAGAGACTTACATGTCATTGACGGGATTGTCCTGATAAGGGTCGGCCTCGCCTCGGCCATATGGAAAGCCAAGATTGCAATAGCATCACCTATTAAACTAAGCACCATCTTTGTACTCTTCCACAGCCGATAACAGGAGTTACCCAGTTAATCCGACCTTCGGCTGGATCTATTTAACGAAGGTCATACTTATACCAGCAGGGGACCATCCTATCAAGATTAGCGACCTCGTACCCTGTTAGGCCGAGGTTACAGTGGACGATATCCAGCAGCACGAGCATATGAAAGTACAGAAGAGGTATGCTCACATGGACAATTCTATTATTATAAGATCATTCCCTCACGTGAGAGAATATTACATCATTATTGTAACCTCATACCCTCTCAGACCCAGGTTCTAGTGGACGATATCCAGCAGCACGAGCATATAAAAGTACAGAAGAAGTATGCTCACCTGGACAATTCTGTTATAACAAGATCATTCCCTCATGTGAGGGAATAATACATCATTATTGTGGCCATGTGCCAAAGATAGGTGTCTACATCTTATTGGGAGTTTCCTCATGCACATGCTGATTACATGCTTGGGGGGTACATTACACCACCCAAGCCCTATATATACACTTCATCTTCTCCATGAGAAGGGATCCAATACTCATAACCCTAACAAAAATCTGTCCAATTGTATAAAGAAGATATAGAAAGCTTGAGTGTTGTATCCATGGCCATTAGTTTCCTTATTTAGTGGATTTTTGGCCGAAATAATTTTAATCGTTGAGCTTATCTTCTTATCCTCATATATTTATTTCATATATACATATATCCATCTCCATTGTTGTTCTGTGATTAAGTTTTAAGTTATTCATAGTCTCATCTTAATCTGGTGGTGCTGATTACTGCATCATCAATCTGTTGCCGTCTGTGGGACCGTGGATAGCCATTTCTTCCCTATTTTTATCTTATACTCATCAGAGACTCGAGTGGTGAACCATCACTCCCTCTTTGGGGAGTTTTTTCACAATTAAAGGAGCTATTATTGAGCATTTAAGGTCTCCTTCTCCAGATCATAACTAAAATAGCTTACACCAATGACAATGGATCCACCTCCTCCACCTGAGAATTAACTGGCATCGACACATGGAGGTGGCGCAAGCTCCAGCCAAGCACCGCCCCAGTCAGAGATGGATGAGGTGGCGATTATGTTCCGCTCCCTCACAGCTATCCAACAGCAAATACAAAACCAGTTTTCCATGTTTAGCCAGAATTTCACTGCCAGGACTGGCGGCGCTGGAGAAGAATTTTTAACTCCGGAAACCAGGTGAAGGTGAACTAGGTCAGAAAGCCAGGGGGACACCCCAGGCTCTAAAAAAATACCTTCCACTGTGTCAAATAAGGAGAGACGTTGTCGACCCTAGGCATTTACGTCTGGGAAGGAAAAGTTAAGAACTTTGTGATGACTTAGTCAGAGATGACCTTGACGATGAAGAGGGAGAGTTTGAATGTTAGGAACCTCATGAGATATCCAGAGGAACTGTGCATCCTATTCGACAGAGAAGGGACCAAGGATGGAGGCCCATCCGAGATCTCAGGCCCAGCTAAGACTGTGGACCAAGGCAATTAGCATTAAACATGCTAAGCAGAGGGTCGGCCTTTGATAGGCTCAGCCCTCAAGGAGACCTGAGGAACCATCTGTCTAGTTCAAGGAGTGTTGCCATTTTAAGAAGAAATAAGAGGAAAGACTATTGCAGACCTCCCCAAGACTGAGAGGAGCAAAGAGAGGACATCAACCGACCTAAGTGTCCAGAGAGGGTACCCTCGGCCCGTCCAGCTAACACAAAATGATCAACTCGGCCTTCAGACGATAGAGAAGGGGTCAGGGAAAATGCTATCCCTACAAAAGCTGACGTTATAGCAGACAAGCCTTAGAATGAATCCATACAGAGGTTGGAGAACAAAATAAGAGATATCATAAAAGACAAGACCCTTTGCATATGGGGTATGCTGAAGGATCTCCATTTGTGGCAAAGATACTGAATTATCCCACTCCGGCTAAGTTCAAACCACCGACAGTTACTCTGAAGTATGACGAGAGCAAGAATCCGATGAATCATGTGGAGATGTATTTGTTGGCCTTCAACATCTATTCAATATTGGATGGAATGATTTTCCTAGCATTCTCACTCACGTTGACAGGGGCGACCCACGTATGGTTCACCTCCCTTCCTAAGAACTCTATAGGAAGTTTTAAGAAGTTAGCCGATAGTTTTTTCCATAACTTCTACTTTGGGATAATACCTAGGAAGCAGAAGACCCACCTATTGTACATCATACAGGGGAAGGACGAGACTTTGATGGAATATATAGCCCATTTTAACGAGGAGAAGATGAAAGTCGAAGACTATGAAGAAAGTATCGCGATGACAACCCTTATGGGAGGTCTTCAAAAATTAAAGCTACTATAGAAGCTGGACAAGGGCCCTCCTAAGTCCATGGCTAAACTTCTGGCTATGACTGGAAGAGTTAGGAATGCAGAAGAGGCAAAGGCCGCCAAAGAAGATGAATAAAAAAGAGCCCACAATGATGGAAAGGGTCAAAAGTCCAAGGGGAAGTATAACAAGAAAAGGACGATAGACGATAAGTTTGCGGATTATACACCTCTAACAATTAGCTGTGAGCATATTCTGAATGAAATAAAAAATGATCGGTCTCTTAGGTAGCCGAAAAAGCTGTAGACGACTCCTCACAAGAGAAATAAAAATATTTGGTGCGAATTTCACCAAGATCATGGGCACATAACTGATAAATTCTTCACCCTCAAAGATGAGATAGAAAAAATGTTGAAATCTCGTAAGTTAAGGAAATAAGTTGATAAGGACGGTTCAGGGCGAGGTTGAGATGATAGAGGTCGAGATAACCCCCCAAAAAAGGAGAGATGATAGGTGCATAGAGGACGCTCCAACTAAGCGAAATAAAACTTCGGATGATGACGGTAATGCTTCAGATCACCCACCAAAGGATGACAATGTCCCTGTAAAGAGGCTCAACATGAACTCATTTGATGTTGGAATGATTTGTGGAGAACTAATAGGAGGAGGCTCTGAGTCGTCCGACAGCAAGGCGCACGTTATCGAGGCTAAGTTAATAACTAAGGCCAAAGTTATAAACTCAACCTCTATTAATGTTAAGCCCGAGAAGAAGAAGAAAGTAGATATGTAAACCCTCATAGTAGGATTATCAAGACTAGATTTCAAGGGTATCCTATCTCCTCATAATGACCCACTCGTTATTACCACTAGACTACATGGGTGTGAGGTGATGAGAATCTTGGTTGATGTAAGAAGCTCTGCAAATTTCATATTCTAGCCGTGCTTCAAAGGCTTAGGACTTAGCCAGACCAGTCTCATCCCGTACCATCATCCTCTGATTGGATTTAGTGGAGAAAATGTTCACCCTTTGGGGATATAAAAAATAGATGTCAGAATGGGAGACGAGTTGCCAAAGAGGATGACTAAGAAGATTAACTTTTTTATGATGGATGATAACGTCTTCGCGGCTTATAAGCTCATATTGGGATGAGTATCTCTCAAAGAGTTTGAGGCCCTACCTTCAACGGTCCACCAAATGATAAAATTCTCGACTCCATATGCGGTAGATGAAGTTCAAGGTAACCAAACATCGTCACAAAAATGCTAACTTAACTCAGGAGAGGAGATAGAAGCACACAAGAAAGCAACCACCACATACAATATTGACGCCCTTGATCCCAGAGATGAGAAAAAACTTAAGAAAGGGGAGGCTGCGGAAGAGGTAGAATCCATCACCCTCAATAAGGACGAGACAGAAAAAACTGTTCACATTGGCAAAGACTTAAAACATAAGATCTAAGATGTACTTATTGAATTTTTAAGGAGGAGACAAAGAATATTCGTAAGGAGTCACAACGAAATGCTTGGGATTTACCTAAAAGTAATGTCTCACAAGTTGAACGTTGTTGATAGTGCTAAGCCGATAAAACGAAGAAGGAGAATCTACTTGAGGGAGAAGTACGAGGCAATTAGGGATGAGGTTAAAAAGCTAGAGAAGGTCGAGTTCATCAGAGAAGTGATATACCCTGAATGGCTTTCAAATGCTGTCATAGGACCAAAAGACAATGGCAAATGGAGAATGTGCTTGGACTTAACTGATTTGAACAAGTCTTGTCCTAAAGACAACTTTGCTCTACCTCGAATTGATCAGATGGTAGATTCTATAGTAGGGCATGAATTAATGAGTTTCGTGGATGCATACTCAGGTTATAACAAATTTTTTATTGACCTGACCGACGCAGAGAAGACAACATTCATTACCGACAAGGGGACCTATTATTATAAGTTATGCCCTTCAGCTTGAAGAACGCCGGGGAAACATATCAGTAGTTGGTGAATAAGATGTTTGTATACTAGATTGGAAAGTCTATGGAAGTTTATGTTGACGATATATTGATTAAGAGTCTGAAGTTTGGCACTCATGTGGTGGATCTTGAAAAAACTTTAAACACTACGGATAAGTATAAGATGAAGCTCAATCTAGCCAAGTGCGTCTTCGATATTGGATCTAGTAAGTTTTTGGTCCTTATTGTTATTCAGAGGGGTATAGAAGACAACCCAAGGAAGATAAAAGCCCTACTAGAGATGAAGACGCCAAGAAACATCAAGGAACTTTATAGTCTTATCGGACGAGTAGCCACATTAAACAGGTTAGTCTCAAGAGCCACTGATAAATTTCTTCCATTTTTTAAGATTCTTAGAAAGGATTTTGAGTGGGACGAGGAATGCGATAAATCTTTTATGGAACTAAAGTCTTATCCCAGCTATCTATTTTTATTATCTCGTCTTGTCTATGGAGAGAAACTTTACCTTTACTTGGTTGTGTCTCAATCGGCTATCAGCGTAATGATAGTACGAGATGATGAAGGTATACAAAGACTCGTGTATTTTAACAGCAAGGTCTTCGAGGGGGCCGAACATAGGTATCCTAAGATGGAAAAATTAGCCTATGCCCTCATTCATGCTTCAATAAAGATGAAGCCTTATTTTCAAGCTCATACAATGGTTATCTTGATGTACTCTCCCGTTAGGCAAGTCATCCATAAACCTGAGAAATTAGCAAGATTGATGACCTGGGCCATTGAGCTAGGTGAATATGACATAGTCTATCAGCCAATGGTGGCAATCAAGGGCAGGCCCTAGCAGACTTTGTGGCAGACTTCACCTGGGTCGAGGCCGATAGTGAAAAAGTAGACAACCTTGAAAAGTCAGCCAAAACCCATGTCGAACCGGTAAAGGCCGAGACAAGCATGGTGAGAACTCCAACAGTTGAGACTGACAAGTTTTTTCTCAGGAATGGAGTTATCGAAGAGGGGCCATTTTAATATGGGGTAGTATGGAACTTATTTATTGATGGTTCATCCTATAAAAATATGAGTGGAGCCGACCTGATTGTGTCGGCCCCGGACGGAACAGATATAGAGTACGCATTGAGGTTCTATTTTAAGTCTTACAATAATGAATCAGAGTATGCATCCCTCATAGTCGGAATATCCCTATCTAAGGATCTCGACGTCAGCCAACTTCTAGTCTATAACGACTCTCAGCTTGTGGTTAATCAGGTCCTGGGGATTTATGAAGCCAAAGACGATAGAATGGCAAGATACCTAGAAAAAGTGAGGAAGATGATGAAGGAATTTGGTGAGATCAAATTCAAAAGGGTGCCTCGACTGGATAATAGCCAACTCGATGCTCTGACAAGGTTAGCCTCGGCAACACGGATAGAGACTAAGAGATTGCTTCCAATAGAAATCCTTTCTCGGCTGACAATTGAGGGGGATGACATGAAGCTGAATTTTTGCTTCAATTTAAACTTGGGACCATCTTAGATGGACCCCTTTATTCAATATATCAAAGTGGGTATCTTTTTGAAGTCTAAGGCCGAAAGAAGGAAGTTGAGATACAAAGCCGCTAAGTTCTCTATCCTCGGGTACATGTTATACAAGAAGGGTTTCTTATTACCTCTTCTCAGACGTGTCCACCCAGCCGAGGTAGATTACATTTTAAAGGATGTTCACAAAGGATCTTACTCAAGACATATTAGGGGTATATCATTAGTAAAGAGGATCGTCACTCAAGGATATTGGTGGCTGACCCTGGCCAAGGACTCACCCGAATATGTAAAGAAGTTCGACAAGTGCCAACGATTTGCCACCATACCGCACCAGCCTCATTAACCTATGATGTTTATCACCTCACCATGTCCATTTGCAGTATGGAGGATTGATTTGGTTTGACCTATGCCAAGGGCAATGAGAAACTACATATATTTGATTGTGGTAATAGCCTACTTTTCAAAGTGGGTAGAGGCCGAGGCTATGATTAAGATCACAGAAAAGAAGACCTTTCAGTTCATGTGAAAGGACATCATTTATAGACACGGATTTCCTAATAGACTCATCTTAGACAGTGGTACCCAGTTCAAAAACATCTCCTTGGAAAAGTACTGCAAAAGCAAAAGGGTCAGCATCAAACAATTATTCTCATCGCCTCGCCGACCTCAGGCTAATGGTCAGACTGAAGTCACCAATAAAACTTTTCTTGATGGTATCAAGAAATAGTTGGAGGATGCTAAGGGGAAATGGACTGAAGAGGTACATGTTGTACTATAGGCTTACCGAACAACGGTGAAAAAGCCGATGAGGGAGACCCCCTTCATGTTGGCTTATGGATAAAAAACTATGGTGCCAATAGAGATTGGTCTCCCCACCCACAGAGTTCAGACGTATGAACCTGAGGGAAATATAGTAGAGAAAATATTTGACCTAAATCTAATTGAAGACATAAGAGAGGATGCTGAGGTCATAGTGGCTGCTTATCAATAGAGGACGACCAAGTTTTACAATAAGAGGATAAAACCGAGGCTGATAGCAGTGGGAGACCTTATTTTGAAGAAGACGTGGCAGAAACCGAACAAGCTTCATGTTAACTGGAATGGTCCTTATAGGGTTACGGATGAGGTAGTACCAGGCACCTATCAACTTGATAACCTAGAGGGGGAACCATTCTCTAACCCTTGGAACGCTGGTCACTTAAAAAGGTACTACCAAAAGATGATTGCATAGGAGCTTTTCATTATAAAAAGGGATTATTATGAATGAAAAAAATGAAAATAGTTTGTTCCCTCATATCTTGTATACTTTGTCTTGAATGATTTTTTTAAGTACCCTTAAAAGCTATAAAACATCATTCGTGGTGAGATATCAACAACACAGCCTTGGTGAAATGATAACTTGGATAGGGGGCCGGCCCCATCCAGGGACTTTCAATAACAAAAAGAAAGGTCAACTTAATTATTAAAACATCATTAATTTGGTGACTAGTGTGAAAAAACCTCTCTCGACCTAGAGACAGTGCATGGACGAGACGATGATCAAATATGCACTCTCAAAACGATGAGAGGAGGTGGCATAACACCATAATTTGGTGAGTCCGAATGGAAAATAACTTGGGTGTGGTTCATTACTTAAACATCATTAATTTGGTGAATATAAGATGCAAAATCATTAGTTTGGTGATCTCAGACCTTAAACATCATTATTTTGGTGGATATGAGATGAAACATAATTAGTTTGGTGATCTTAAACCTTAAACATCATTAATTTGGTGAATATGAGATGAAACATCATTACTTTGGTGATCTGAGACCTTAAAAATCATTAATTTGGTGAATATGAGATGAAACATCATTAATTTGGTGAATATCAAAGTCATCCTATGATGTTTCATCATTAATTTGGAGATCAAAGTCATCCTATGATGAAACATCATTAGTTACAAGAGGAGAAACCACACCCTGTAACACAAGAGGAGGAAATTTAAGTAAAGAGTAATGGTAAATAAAGGGAAAATACTTGTAAAACTTTTGAAGTTACTTTTTAAACTTACCGGGATAGTTCGATGAAGGGCCAATTCGGCTAGCAAAGGGATGTCCGTTGAGTGGAGGAAATGCTTATCATCCTCTGAGATTATGGAGCCAAGGGCATTAGCAGCCTTCATACCATCGCTATTGTCACTTATTTTTAACTACGACAGACGATCAGCGAGATCATCATCTGTCAAAAAGGGATGGGACGATTGGAACACGGTGTTTTGGAATGCCACATGGAGGTTGGGACAGTAAAAAAAACCTTCCTCTTCTTTCCAGCACCATCAGTCCTACGGGAACCGATGTTCTTCTTCGGTAGGGCAGTTGGAGGAGCAGCTTTATTACCACATGTGTCAATGAGATTGCTCAGGTTAGGGTCCGACATCTTCCACAGCTGTTCCAAAATTCCTCCTGGACACTATGCAAAGGAAAAGTCTCAGAGTCAGTGTATCGGCTATACAAAAGTACGAGGCATCACTTTGCAATAATATCAAAGTAACTTACAAAGTTCAGTCAGGGGGCCACCCCTCAGACCTGTTTGAGCAAGGTAATATGGGGTCATCAGATGCTCAAACCTCATATGACGACCTTTGTCACCACTGATGTGAAGCTTGTTTATCTTATCGTAGGCTTTAGGGATCAAGCCCATGTCAGGTTTGGCCGATATGGGAACCTTGGCCCACTTCAGAGGAGTTCCAGGTACAGACGTCCCGCAGGCTTAGTTGGGGCCGAACTCCCAAGCACCTGAAACAAATAAGTATCGAGGTTTTCAATTATGGTTGGAGGTCTGAGTTACCAGTAGGATTTTCTTTTTCGACTTCCTGGCTATAAAATGGTAGTAAGTCTTGAAAGAGGATAGTGTGTAGCAACCAAGAAAGATGTGAATTCGAAGGTCGGTTTGATGTACATCTTTCCAAAGGACAACTGACCCAATCATCACCCTCCACGCATTCGGAGACAACTGAGAAGGGGCAAGGTTTATATGGGTGAGGATGGATCGGAGTATGGGATGAATAGGAAGATGAAAACCTAACTTGAACATCTTCTTATAGACATAGATCTTACCATCCCGACCGTCAAAGGCTCTCTCGTTCTCTAAAGGTTCCCTCATATAAATAGTGGGATATATACTGAGAGGTTTATAAAGACTAAGAGGTCAGCCTCAGAGACAGTAATCTCATATTCAGCAGTGATGGAGGTATTAACTTCGCTCTCCTTATCACTACTAACTGGGACCTCGCCTCGAGGATTGCCTGGGTCGCCATAAGGGAACCTCTCAACAAACTCGGCCCCCCTCACGACCGATATTGGAATGGCATTTATTGGAGAGGGAATGTGACTTCAGATTATAATATTTCTAAAGAATCAGAGTTATGTGATGACTCGGCTCATCTAGAAGACGAGTTGTTAGAGGAAACCGCTTCAACGTCAGACCTTGCACTTTGTGCAGGGGAGAAATCCACAGCCTCTTCGTGTGAATCCACACTCTCAGCTTGTTGAGCGGTGGACATGGGTCATCCATGGATGACTCTGACATTGGTTCATAAGTCTCAGCAACTTGGGGGTATACTACAACCAAGGGTAGTGGAAAGATAGGTTGGACTAGAAAAGCCTCAGCCTTTCAACTCTCGACCTGGACTTCCTCTATTTGCCTAATCTTATCAAATAACGTCTCTCTCGGATTAGGCAAGTCCTCTGCTAATTTGTACAAGGGTCATAGCATTCGAAGGACTAGGCAACACGTGGATAAAATAGGGTGAAATAAGAAAGGACAAACAACTTAAGGTTTAACTACAGTTTGACTTAAGGATAAAACCTTAGAAATTCCAAATTTTTTCCCCAAGAACACCAAGAACATGCCTAATCTTAACCACCGGAGATGGTGATCGAAGTACGCGTGAAAATTTAAAAACTACCAGCCACAACCTAAAAAATCCTCACATTTACCGAATCACACACCAAACCACAAACAAAACCCTCTCTCACCCTAAAAGATCCCCCGATAATGGAAGGACAACCACCGAAAAACCAATACGCTAATGGAAAAAATTTAAATAGTGATTGGACTTGCTAGAAATGAAGAAAGTTGAGGTAAAGAGGGTTACCTAAGTAAACTCAAATTATTGAAACAGGAGGAATGGTAAGAAAAGACATGGGATGGAAAGTCTTGCAAGCTTTGCACAGGTAGGAAGCTATGGAGTTTTTTTTTGCAGTAGAAGAAGAAGCGTGAAGGACGTTTTGGGTAAGAAAGATAAATGAAATGTTTTGGGGGCTTTTAAACCCCCTAATGATTATGAGAACTCCCCAATAATGTCATCATTGAGGGTACCAAACCCCAAGTGCGCAGCCACCAAACCTTACTTGGGCAGACGCCACTCAATCAGGACAGTGATGTGTCACCCACTCATGTGCCATGCCCTATGCATCCAACACGTAAGTGACATCGTATCATTCCCTCAGCAACTCGTACCCCTCAACGTTTCATATATACATATATCCATCACCATTATTGTTTTGTGATTGACTTTTAAGTTATTCATAGTCTCATCTTGATTTAGTGGTGCTGATTAGTGCATCATCAATATTTATGCCTTCACCTTGCCATTAATTACATATTTTTTCCTCATTTGTGAACCACATCCTCCATCACGGTTTACTCACCATCTGCTGCAGATCCAAAATCGAACAACGCAAATTTAGAATCTAATAAAACACTTATTTCAATTTTTATTATTAGGTAATTAAATTATCATAGCTCAACCATTTCACTTTTTATTACTGTGTAATTATCTAGGGTTTGATGTAAATTCCAGGGTACAATGTGTTAATTCTTGATAAATACCAGGGTACATTGTGTAAATTCTCAAGATTTCAGTTGCAAAATGTAAATATCTTTGGCACATTCTTATAATTTAAGTTTATTTATTTTACCATTCCATCATGTTTAAAATTTCTATGTTTGTGCATGATATATATTTTACCAATCCATAAACTAACATCGGTGTATGAATTATTATTCCAAATTTGAGCAAACGATGAGAATTTGCAAAATTTAGACTTAATCTTAAAAACATGGTGTCAATGGGTTAAAACATAAAATAACCACAAAACGGTATCGTAGGAGGCACGATCACCTCGGACAGGACCAATGTAACTCGTACGGACTGATTGCGTAGTCCCCGGACTCTCGATTTGGGTATATGACGAGAATTTGCAAAATTTAGATTTAGGCTTTAAAACCAAGTGTCAAATCGTGATAGCATAAAACAACCACAAAACGGTCCCTTAAGAGGTACGAGCACCTCGAACGGGACCAATGAAACTCGTACGAACCGACTGTATAGTCATTGAACTCCGGGTTTGAATATGCGACGAAAATTTACAAAAAATTAGACTTAGGCTTAAAAATATGGCGTCAAAGGGTGAAAATGTAAAACAGCCACAAAACGGTCTCGTAGGTGGCACAAGCACCTCGCATTGGACCAATGTAACTCGTACGAACCGACCTAGTTATGACCAAACTCTCGATTTGAGTACACGATGTGAATTCGCATAAATTAGAATTAGGCTTAAAAATGGGGCATAAAAGGGTGAAAATGTAAAACATCCAATAGAAGGTTCTGTAAGAGGAGCGAGCACCTCGCACGAGACCAATGTAACTCGTACGAATCGATCGCGTACTCAACGAACTCTAAGTTTAGACATTGGCTTAAAAATGTGCCGTCAAAGGGTTAAAATGTAAAACAATCACAAAACGGTCCTGCAAGATGCACAAGCACCTCGCACGGGACCAATGTATCTCGTACGAACCGACCGTGTAGTCACTAAACTCTCGATTTGAGTATACAAAAATATGGCGTCAAAGGGTGAAAACGTAAAACACTCACAAATCGGTCCCGTGAGAGGCACGAGCATCTCGCATGGGATCAATGTATATGACGAGAATTTGCAAACGGACTCCCAATTTGAGTATACGAAATCCCCGTTTGAGTATACGACGATAATTTGCAAATGGTTAGACTTGTAAACATGTAGACTTAGGTTTAATCATTATTTGATTATTGATATCTTTTTTGTTTTGTGTCTTGTATTTTTTACGGGGTAACATCTCAACGTTGTGTTTTATTCACGTGGAACACATGAACCAATCAATGGTTTGAGCAAGGTAAATTGTTTATTTATTGTTGTTATTGATATGCGAGATTGTTATTTTAAATTTTTTTCTGGTCGTGCAGGATTTTGTGCAGATCAAACAAGTTGGTTTTCATGTATAAACAAAAGATACCCTGTCGAATTTTTTGAAAAATTGTAAAGAATTGTTGATATGCGAGATTTTTGTTTTCAAATTTTAATGGTCGTGCAGACTGTTGTGTTTATAAAACATGTTTGTTTCCATGTATAAAGAAATGAGACTCTGTCGAATTTTTTTAAAAATTGTGAAAAATTATTGAAATGCGAGCCTGTTGTTTTTAATTTTTTTTATGCCTGTGTGGGCTTTTGTGTTTATTAAACATGATTGTTTGATTTGTTGATATGCGAGATTGTTATTTTCATTTTTATGGTTGTGTGGGCATTTGTGTTGATTAAACAAGTTGGTTTTCATGTATAAACAAAGAAGGTTCTGTCGAATTTTTTAAAAGTTATAAAAAGTTATTGATACGATTAACTAACATATTTGGATATTTAATTTTTCTGTAATATTATTTTGATAAAATGATTATTTATTGATTGCAGGTTGTAGAGAAGAAGTTCAAGAGACATGTTTTTGAGTGTGTCTACTATACGTGACACTAAGAGACGTTTTTGAAGCGTGGCAACTATATATATCATCTTAATTTAGGGACGATATTTTTTTGGACAATTGTATATCTTATTAATTAGTATGATTTTGTACTCATTTAAATATTTCGACTTGAATGTAGTTTAATGTAAGAAATTGTTACTCGATACGCGTTTCAATGAATGCAGTTGATATATTGTATTTATGATTGGATGATTTGACTTATAATGCAAATTACACGTCATTTATTATTGCAGCATAAAGCATATAATAATATAATTGTTTATGATAATTTTTTATTTATCAATTGGAACGGTTATAAACTGACCCTAATACTCTTTTTGTATTAATTGAGAACACCTTTTGGGGACCGTTATAATCTGTCCCTAATACCTATTTTGCATTAATTGAAACTGCCTTTTTCGACGGTTTTTTTTATCATTCTAATTGGGGTTGCTAGAGTTTGAATTGTATTAGGGACGGTTTATTCGTCCCTAACACTACTCGCAAGAGCGGGAGTTTTTTTGCGAGAACACCTTTTGCAACGAAAAACTTTGTCCCTAATGCCAAATGTAGAGCGTCCATGAATTAACATATAGGACGGTAAAATCCGTCCCTAAAATATTTACGACGCCTAGTATAAGGGATAAATTTTTGTTGTTGTAAAATTCGCCCTAAATACTTTTTTGGCACGGATTTTTTTACTTTTAGGGACATATTTTTACCGTCTCTAATACATATTTTTTCTTGTAGTGATTTTTTGGATGGATATAATCTTTGAAACATCGCTTTTAAAAATAAATTTTGCATGTGGTGGCTTTCACTCATTCATTACTATGATGAAATATTATTTCCAATTTTCAAAGGTACTATTTGTACAATCAAAGGTGTGTCCTTAACCACGTCTTCTCTCATGATTTTAAAATATATCATTTTTAACTCCAACAATGAAAATACAAAGTCTCACCGATGCAAAGGCGAAAATGACATCCTTTTTCAATTCACATACATTTTGTAAATTCCCTAAAAGCATTACTCAAAAGAGTTTTATTCTTTAGTTCATAAGATAATGATAAACATACAGTGTAGTATAACAAAGACAAGTCAAGACATATGCTATAGATAAATCAAGCTCAAAGAATCATAAGTTTTTTAAAAGTTTATAAATTATAATTGTAGAGTTCATAGTCATAAACGCAATTAAGATACAATAATCATTTGAAATTAAGTCAAATAGATTAGTCTTAGCAGTTTAGAAAGGTGACCTACAAGCACATAATCACAAAAATATCTAAAAATAAATTATGCAAATAAAGCATGAAAAGAGTAGAATAAGCTAAGGAACAAGGTAAGTGTTCTAAGAAATCCTAAGCTTATATTTAACGCTTCTAACAAGTAAAAGTCGAGCGGATATACAAGTGATTTGGTGTAGTTTTCAAACCTACCAAATTTAATTGATCCTTCCTAATCCATAGTTGCCTAACATGAAGTGGACTAGGGGTAGGTTGGATCTTGAATGTATTATCATTTCTTTTGCTCCTTTTCTCTGAACATGCCTAGGATTTTGATGTTTCTTTCCCAAAGTGTTATTCCTAACCAAGCTATAATTATTCCTAACATTATAAAATTGCAAGATTTATTTAAGAAATTAAAAAAAATACCCTCAAATGTCCTGTCCTGTTACAATGATCACATTTACAAATCGTAGGATGAGGCATTCCTGGAAGAAACCTTATCAAAATGTTGAACCCTTTTAAACATAAAAAAATTCTTTTGATGACCCTCTTTATGACAATAGGAGCACGAAAAGTTCTTTTTGGGTCTCATATTATTAAGCATGTGTGTTTTGTTTTTAAACATGGAGTTAACAAAACATTTTTCTTTTCAAAATGGTTGACAACAATTTTCCCTTTATCTTGAAAGGTAAGTGGTTCTTCTTCAACGTTTATTATCTTATCTTGAAAACAAGCAGTCACAAAAATATTATCTATTTTGAAAGTTGAAATGTCAAGATCATTAAAACCTAACCCTCTTTTATGATTTTCTTTTTGGGTTAGCGTCAAGGTAATATGTCCAAATTTTTGTGATCTTTACGCTAGATTTTTTTTATTTTTAGCCGAGATCAATTTATTTTGAAAATTTTCAATTTTCTTCTCCAAAATAACTTTGGACTCTTCAAAGAAAAGAATATCCTTTTTAGCTTTTCAAGAGATAAAATAAAGTGTTTTCTTTCCTTTTGAAAATTAGCAACACTCTTATCCTCTTCGTTTGAAACAATACACACATCTTTTAATTTATCAGCAAATTCTAAAAGATATAGAAAAGGCACAATGACAACTTTAAGATTTTCTGAGAGGATGAGTCCTTGAGATTCTAAGGCACATAGAAAATCATTTTCATCTTTTACTAGTGCTAGCTCACTTGAATTTTAGTTTTCTCATTTTCAAGTTTTTTTTTAATAAATTTTCCGTTTCAATGATCAACCGGGAAGAGGAAAGGTCTTCATTCTTTTTAGCGACTTTTTCTTCATTAAGTCTTTTTAGCTTAGAGGACGTTGTTTTTCAATATTTTTTTGCATTCTATACAAAGCTTTTTTGTAAGAAGCTTAGTATAATCTTCTTCACTATCACTATCACTACTACTAACATAGACATATTCATTATTAGAAGTAGAGGGATTCAAAATATCATATGAAATAGAAAGTCCGATAAAAGAATGAAAGTTAGGAGAGCTAATTAAATCACAAATATTATCGCAAATGTTAAGATCCATATTTCATACACACTAGATCTACCTCGAGCTGATTAAACCTATAGAAGTGAGGTCTACTTCTCATACTAGTTGAGAGTGCTTGTGCTCAATACTGAGATGGATGAACGATAACCAATTAAAATCTCTTGTCAAGTTGTGAGAAAGTTTTCTTTTTAAGTTCAAGTTGGGACATCAAATACAAGCCCGAAGGTCAATTTGACTAATTGTTTACTAATTAAATTACACCAAATTATATCCTCAATATTTTGGTGACTTCATCTATTTGATAAAAGATAAATAATATAGCACAACACTAAGCCGTACGAGGAAAAACCAATAATGGGAAAGAACGTTGGGCGGATAGAATGACAAATGTACTAAGGTAGAGTTTTACAACTAGAATAAATATACTTAGAACCCTCAAAATGTTATAACGGACTAGACACTCTTTTCCACCATATCCACAATATAGAGTGCCAATATATAGAGTACGGAACACAACCGAGATGAATTTTGGTCGGCAACTAATGCTGTAAATTCCTTGTGTCGAATCAATCTTCTTTTCAAGTTCAAAGTGAACTTTCTTCATTTTCATTTTAAAGAAGAAACTATGTGCTCAAGATGAAATAAGATGAGAAGCCTCCTCGGAGTGTCGTACCACTTTCTAGATGTGTGATGACCTAAAGTGAAATTATTCATGAAAATATGGCTTAACTGACAAAATATGTTTGAGATATAGGTAATTTAAAAATAACACAAGAACAAATTGGAAAGAGATTTATTCAAGGTTTTGGAAAAGGTTTTTAAAATCAAACAAGTTTACTGCAAAAACATTTTTATATTTCACAAGTATTTGAACTTGAGGATATCTAAAAAATATATGTAAGATAAAAACAAGACTTAAAACTTGTATGAATACAATATTAAAAAAGTTTTTATCAAAAGATTTTTCTCTCCTTAAAAGAGATTCTTGTGGCAAGAAAGATTTGGCAAAAAAAAATTTCCATAGAAAATAATAAAATCAAACTTGCACTCCCTTTTTCTAAATGAAGTCTAACCCACTTATATGTACCACTAAGCTTTCAAGAGAATCTAGGAAGGTACAAGTAAGTAGGTAGACTTACAAAGTTTGAGAGAGGAAAGATATGGAATGATCTTTAGTTTATATGGGTACCAAGAAACACATGTAAGTATCTAATTCAAAAAGTGATTTTCGGCGCTTGTTTGACATGTATCGCCATACGACCGATGCAACGTGCTATCTCATCACTGCAACGATCCAAGTCGTGCACTTATTTAAACATTTTGAACGAGGAACATGACAACTAGCAAGACAATGTTGCTGCAGCGAGCTTTCAGGTCACTGGGACGAACCTGCAGTGAAGATACAAGGCAAGCTAAAGATGAAAAAATCTTCGAATAAAGGAACGATCAGTGAGACACTAATGATGCAACGAGCTATCGTTTCGCTGTGATGAACGTCTCCGGCGATAGACCTTAGCAACCTGCAGAAAATGCAAATTGTATGATTTTTGAAAAAGTAGTTTTGCATTTCATGGAAAAGTCCAAAGATCCATATCAATACATAAACACCCAGACACACACAATTATTTTTTGTAAGATGACATGTTTGAGTAAAATGTTTACGAGTCTACGTGTCCATTTTCCTTTCTTAATAGGGGTAAAAAAGGACAAACATGAAGGTGAGGATGTCTGTTGAATGATTTGCGTAATGATTTATAGGAATGACCTCAAGGACAAGACTCAAAGTACATTTGGTCAACGAAATACGAAAATTTACTCCTATTGAGGTACATGAGAAAAATGCATACTCTTATAGTGTTTAATAAATAATGGTGTTCATAAATTACCTCACATATTACTTTAATATTCAAGTGTTCTTAAATATTATTATATATTGTATTTTAAAATTTGTGCACTTGTATTTTATAGCAAGATATAAGGTGACTATAACAAGACCAATAAGTAAATAAGCGATTAAGTTTCAACCATTTATTTAATTTCATGAAAAATGTAAAATTAACCTTGAGGTTTGGGGTCATTTGGAATTTTGAACCAATTATTCCAATGTTAAACCTTAAGTATTTAGTATTTTTCTATTTTATCCCTTTGCCTAATGTCCATTAAGAGACTTAACTGGAAATAAAATTTTGGATAATGACATGTATTTCCCCTTTAAATTATCTTGTCACAATTTAACATATGTCAAATTGTTTTTAAAAAAAATAAAAATAATAAAATAACATATCGCCACCCAACCTTAAAACCACCACCTAAAACCACCGCATGAACAATATTATCACCACCTATAGACCATGATACTACCATAAAAAATACCACTAACCACCCCCATTGTGACTAATAACCTTTGTCACCTTCTTTTAAATGCTCAAATCCCTATGCTCCTACTTATTTAAACGATCGTTATACATAACGGATGCCTCGTTCCAAAAAGAATATTTTAATAACTACTACCATTGGCTCCTATAGAGAAGTTAAATTTTACACCTTCATTGTACTTGTTAATATCTGAGCATGTTAAACCTATGAGTATCTACTTTGATTTCTTGGTAACCTCAACAAATTTATTTTACATTTTTTATTTAATCTGCAGTGTTCTTATTTATTGGGAAGTCATCAGTATGGAGGAGACACTAGTTTTCATCCCCGCGCGATGCGTGGGCGCTTTGTAGTAATGTAACATAAACTAAATATAACATAAATATGAAGTGTGCAAGGAAACACAATAGTCTAGTACCAAATTCAAATAAACATACTTGCAAGCTATTAATCTGTTAACCTCTCTCCCAAATTCCTCCTAAACTTATAAGAAATTTGATTAAAATTTCTAAACATAAAGCATGCCCATGGATCTTATTAATATTCATAAAAACAGTTGACAAAATTATAACAATACAATACCGAAACAAAATCGCAACATAGGCATACTATTATTCATACAAACATAGAAATATTTATGAAACCCTTTTCTCCCTCCTCCCTTTGTCTATCCAATTCCAATCCCAATTATGCTTCCCCCCCCCCCCCCCCCCCCACAAAAAAAAAAGAAATTACAAACGCAACACAGAGCTTCAATATCCAAACAACCCATAAAAATAACTAGCTATAACATACGCTGAGCTTCTGAACTCTATAATACTCATCATCATCTCATCAGAATCCGCCATATTTGATGCTCTAAAACTCCGCAACTCAAGTCGGCCACTTAATTGTCTTTATGTATCCTCTCAACATTGTGTTGCTCGATAATTTTAAAGATCAATCAACATTCCTAACAAATAAAAAAAATCTTATTTATAAAATTCCAAAACTTAAAAGAAAACTCCATACATAGTTTAAGCAAATTAATTATTGGCCACTGAAATTAACACATAACCACAATCTGATAGAAAAATCCCAGATCTGAAACATAAACCTCACATATGTAGTATCATTAGTGCGTTTAGAATTACCTTGCAATGTGGTCCCTTAGGAATATAAAGAATATGATCGAACATGTCTAAAGATTTTGAAGGAAATATATGTGCTTTGGTTCTCTGAGATCAAACTGTGTTGCTGTGTAATTAACAGGACATGCTTGAACTATAGGCATTATAACAGTTGATCATGAATGCGTATATGTATACTTCTATCTTTGTTAAAGAATGCAATTACATAGAAGGTCAGGATTTGGAGAGACGGTAGTGAGGGTATATGGAGAGACGGGAGTTATTACTTAATAATGTTAAATTTTGAAACTAATGCAAAGTATGGAAAGGAAGAGTCGGGATGTGAATCTTGAAACCGATGTAGAGTTGAAATCAACATTTATTGTAAGACAGGTATCAATTCTCTGTAAAGAGACACCGAAATTATATTATGTTATTAGATGTCATGGATTTGATAAAAGGTTAGTTGTTGAGTGCCTCTTGTCATAAGTGATTATAAATATGGTGTCGTCTATGAATATTATATACACAGGGCTTTTATTTCATGAGAGTTTGGTATTATTAGTTTACAATCACTCCATTTGTATTATAGGGTAATATATTTCATATATGGTTATGAATGACTCCATACCACATAACTGCTAGAAAGATATCGAGAGAGGACGTGATCAACCCAAAAATTGAGGTTGAGAAGTTTGTTTGTGGTGAAAATAGGGGGTTTGTATTTTACCCTATGCAATAAGTCCACAAAAGATAAATCTCGTGTGTGTTAGGAGTGGTGGTGGTCCGTTTTCCCTCTACTTTCTCTTTTTTTTTATGCCTAGTGACAGTATTGTGTCAATTGTAATGAAATAATTGGTACAATGAGTAAACATTGACACATCATTTACCCTAATAAGATTTTTCACTAAGTTTCTTAACAAATGTTAATTGAAGGATTAAACTTCAATACTTCAGGGTTAACTTTGCAATTAGTTGTTTGGATGAAAAATAAACTTAAACCGCATGGTTCATTTGCTTTTTTCCTTTGATTTTTATTTGAGCTTAAGACCATGATAACAATACTTTTGAGGGCTCACCCATGACACCCCGCCTAATAAAATATCGGACGATCAATCATGTACCAAATTAAAATAGGAGTCTCATACGGTTCATTATTAGCATCACTGTTGAAAACTAATTTAATTAACAATAACCTATTCGGCTGGCGTCAAAATTTTATTTAACTAATCATTTTAATCCAAACATTCAAATAAGTCAATCATTGCAGTTTACATATCTAGAACTGAAATGAAATAAAATAATCGAACACTCGGTTTAACATCATACAACCAAATCAAATTCCGTAATAAAAGGAGGTAAAGGATTAAATAATACAATTGGGATATTGGCCTAAGTGTTTCTACAATACCTCCAATCTAGATTAAAAGGATAGAAGCGTCTACAGTAAACCTTCATGCATCCTCAACCGATGTAGCGAACGTCTAACTCGAAAGAGTGTTCATCTAAGTGTCCCTATGCCTGGACATCTAATATATATATATAGCATGAGAGGAAAATAGAGAAACGGTTCAGAGCCCGAGTTGGAAAAATATTTTAGCAAGTGCATAAGTGTTATTTTTTTAAAATGCGATTTATCTCATATTTAAATTGGTATCGCATTCCCATGAGATACCCCTCACCCCTCTTCTAATAGTGCACACCCATCGCTTACCTTTTCAAACAACCTAGTTAAGATACCCTGCCTAACTAATCCATTTCTCCCCATCTCTGAAAATCCCCATAAACCCGAGTAATATGGGCTAAACGTCTCCCCATTCCCAACATTGCACTATGTTCGTGCGTGGGGTGTCTCACGAAGCGAAATCCGAACAAGGAACCCCCCAATACACTACTACATGACAATGTTGATCGTTGAGATCCATTAATCCCTCAGCACATAACGCGTATATATATATATATATATATATATAGAGAGAGAGAGAGAGAGAGAAATATATAGTTCTCAATAGAACCTATGATTCATATTCATATAAATTCGGATATAAATTTACCGGAAGGGGAATCACTCTTATTAAATCTTTTCACTTTACACAAGTTTACTTTATATTATTATTCATCTTTATATAAAAACAGTATACTATATACAACAAGTATAATTATACGTATCACAATCATAAGTATAATAACAATCCCTCCGAGCTATAACTCGAGGATGTAGTCTCATAATGCCTATCCAAATCCGGATTTACTCACTATACCACGATACCAAGATAGACTTACTCATGGTCATGGTAAAATACACAATGGTGGAGTCGGTCTTATTTCCTCTACAAGTCGAGTACACACATTGCACTCGAACGCTGGACTATATGACCTGGGGATATACTCTCCTTGCTCCTCAAGCTAAGGGATTCACCCACATCGCGCAACCTCCCTGGATCGCACTAGAGAAAATATATAATCTGGCTTTTCCAACCCTACGCCAAAGGAAAGCCCATGGAACCAACCTCTAAGATATAAATATACCAATCACACACAGATATATATGTATTCGTGTCATATTATATATACTGTGATCCCATCGTATATATAATCTACGTCACTTCTCAAATATATATATGGCTATAATTGCCTGTTTAATATAGCGATAGACAATAACCTCGAATGTTCCCATTCATAATAATATTTAAGTATTCACACACTTAAAATACCAATCCGATAAGTATTCTCTTACTTAATTATAACTCATACCTTAATCACTTTTAAGGGTGCATCTGTGAACCCGCACATACCCATTCGTACTAACTAAATAAGTATACTATCAACTTATAGGTATCACACCACCTATAATAATCGTCAATAGACGTACTAGATAACCGCTCCGTCACCTCCAGCCTATATCCTAAATTCTAGCCTAGTCATCTCGTAGGATTTACTCCAAATGTAATCGAAATATAATTACATCTACTACACGCACAATTATATATATATATATATATATATATATATAATCGACCGCTAAAATACCACTCCGAGAGCTACTCGCCCCGAACACCCCAAAATTAATAAGTTTTGGACTTTACATTTCACGAACCCAAGGTTTAAATTTCGCTTAAATAATAATTTAGAGGTCCTCACTCTATTGTTAGGAACCCAAAATGTCTAATTCCTCAATTTATTTATTTTCCTCGAAAATACACTTTTAGTGCCATACAATTATTTCACCCTCCTAGTCCCCATAAATTCCCTCAAATGGCTTGATTTGAATTCCCCTAGTTGTATATTTATTTCCTCAAATAAATAGGTTGGAAATACTTAATTTAGAAATTTATCCCATTTAAATTAAACCATCCCAAATTGCCAAAAAGTTTGTAGGGTCGATCGATCGACCCTTAGCCATCGATCGATCCACCGAATAGGGAAGCCGACTCTGCTTCTTCTCCAACTAGTCTGTTTCGGCCATTAACTACCCACCAAGGTTTTTATCTTCTCTCCCACCAACATATAACCACAACCAACTATATATACACATATAAAAGGGGTTCTAATCATCCTAAAACCATTTACCAACAATCAATTTAAATTAATTCTAAGTTTCTCACATCGAATGGTAATCGAGTTTTATCCGTTAAATCTTTCGAAACACCCATTTTGATTCACAGAAACCCAACCCAAAAATCTTTATGGTTTGTTATTACCAACTATGATATGAGATTTATGCGTAAAATAATAAAGCGAGTAAACACTTACCTCGTGGATAAATTCCGACGACCTCGAGTCAAATGCCGCGGAGTTTGGCCAGAATCTCCTTTCCTCTCCTCTTTTCTCTCTTCCTTTCTTCCATTCTTCTTTTTCTCTCTTTCTTTATCACTCTCTCGTGTCTTATAGGGCAAGAAAAGAGGGTTTAACCCTATTAAACCCAAAAATGACTCGTTGACTCAATTGCAAGTCCCTATTAGTCCAAAAATCCCCTGAAACAATACACTACTCCCTGATAATCTATTCTGACTATCTCGGCCATTCTAAAACCAACCACGCACCCGAAATCTCCATCTAAGTCATTTAACTGCAATTTAGTAATTAAACCCAACACAACTTAATACGGGTTTTCCAATGAAAATATTGTTCTTTGTCACTTTACCCAACTGCGAAATATAATTAAAATAATCCTGTTCATTTACTTAGTCCCGAAAGTAAATGTAACGCACATTGGAAATCATTTAACCCTCATAAACTTAAAAAATTATTATTCAGAGAAATTCCTCAAATCTCCAAATTACACTCATTTATGTAATTTAAATATCCATAAAAGTGCAGGGTATTACATCACCCTTTAATTTTGATTTTTTAATAGGCAATTATTTTGGTTGGAACTTTTGACTAATTTGTCCTAGATATTTTAATTTACTGACATAAAACCTACCATCGCAAAACCTTCTCGTACACATATATCAACGATGACATCTCGATATTAGAATCACTCTAAGTTGATTGGAAATACTCGTCTATCACAATATATTCTTATTTCATCGTTAGATACATGCATATATTTCCATAATCAGTGGTTTTTGTAGAGCATTTTGGTGACTATTATGCATATTTTACAAGTTAGGTTAAGAGAGAGAAAGAGAGAGAGAGAGAGAGAGAGAGAGAGAGACAGAGACAGAGACAGAGAGAGAGAGAGAGACAGAGATTTAACTAGGAGTCCATGATTATAAATTTGATGAGACAAATGTTCTTAACTAGGCCACGATCATTATCGAAACATTCCAAGCACTTGAAGCCATAAAATACCGACACGGAGTATGAATTCTTCTTGAGTAGTCAATCCAAATCATATTCCTCGGTCTTGAAGCCTTTGCGATGGCACCATTGTTATCAATAAGTCCATTATGTCTTAAAATTTTCAGTTTGTTTAGAATTTGATGTGAAAATGAAAAAAAATTATATATCCAGATAGTTATACCATATGTGGATTTTCGAGAATTTTTAGGTATTTTTTTCTGTGAGTCATGCTAATATGTTTATATTGTTTGTTGTATATTATTTTAGTTACTTCTATAAAGTCACATGTAGTAATTTGTTTTCGGATGCATAGTTACAAGTTTTTTGTTATGGCCAAAAAATATAACTTTTTTACATATTTTTATGAGAAAGTTTTTGAATTTATCAAACAAATTACTGAGAAATATACCTTTTCACGAAAACAATCATTAATAAATTAAGAATTTGTTTAATGAAATTCACTTTATAGCTCTCTCTCTCTCTCTCTCTCTCTCTCTCACACACACACACACACACACACACACACACATATATATATATAACTTTTAGATTACAAAAATGAAAGTGATTTTTTTTATAGAGTTTGGTGCTAAGGTCATCCACAATGTAATCCCATATCTTTGTAGTATTAACAAATGAGAATATGGGTTAGTTCGCGGTGGTAAACGCTAGAAAAGTGGTCAAACGTGGGATTGTTTCACGTTTGAGCCAGATATGGGAATGTTCTACGTTTAGGCATCCTTACCTTCAAATGTGAAATAGTTATGAGAGGATCTGATGGAAAATGGTTCTATGTTTAGAATTGTCTAGACGGGAAATAGTTCCACATATGGATTTGGCGGGAAATAGTTCCATGTTTATAATTATCTCTGGCTTTGACATGAATCTCTAACACGTTTAGACTCTAAATGAAAAACATTTACTCGTCTAAACTCCTATCCCCCCTCGTTGTGAATCTAGTAGCCTTACCATAACTTTAATGGAGAGTTAACGAATCCCCAAACTCATTTAACGATTTAACCTCCATCATTTACTTACTAGTACAACATTAAAAAAAATCATTTTGACAAAAGGCACCCTTAAGAACAAAATCCCACCTTTTGACCCAAAGAAAAGTTATAGTTCCCTCACTACTTTCCAACCTTCCTAAAATTTACTATCAACTCTCACATCATTTCCATCATCAAAACATAATGTTGAAGCTTCATTTCTTTCTCTAAGCGCAATAAACCATGTTAAAGCTTTGCCTTGTGCATTGTAACTGAAGTCTTTTGTGAAGAATCCCTAAAAATGTAGTAATGTGTGTTGAGTAAAACTTGATAGATGATTATGTCATTATTCCTAGTGATGATAGTGACCTACTTGGTTTAGAGGTATTTATTGTAAACATTGAGAGATGAAACCCAGATAGTAAAGAAGATATTAAGCAATAAAGTACCAAATCTTCTTTGTTAGGTTCAATGACGGGGTGCCAAATGTGTAGTATTATGAATGAAAAAATTATAGCCCCCCAAAAAAGGCATTAATTAGTGATCAATCACCGAATATATGAATTTGTATATTCACATATATTATTTAGACAAATAAGATGACTAGTTTTTATGTGAATTTAAAAGTTTTTTCGATAGTTTGTACATACTCAATACTTATTGTCAAGTAAGTTCTTTTAAATACCATTAACTATTCACACAATATCCTTAAGATTATTTGTATACTCAATTTCCTCCTGAATAAACTGAATTATTCTATTCCAAATTATAAAATATACTTTGAGTCTCCTTTCCTTGAGTTTGTTCTAATGAAGCATCATATAATGTTATATTATTCGAAAAGCTTCATCAAAACTCAACCAGGCATCATTTGTGATTACATTCATTGGAATACCATTTGGGTTGAGGAAAAAAACTTATTAGACTTGCACTTTTGTCATACTAAAATTAAGTTTTTCATACCTAAAAATGGTATAGTGTGTGTGCGCACTTTTATATGGATTGGGTATTGGTGTTATGAGTATGCAAGAAAATGTTCATACAAATCTTTTCAAAAGGAATATATCATAAATATATCATGTTTTTTTTTATTAAGGTTAAAAATGGAACAACCTTTGTGCCAAAAGTCTGCTATCACTCGTGACTTAGTTGTGTCAGCGAAAAGTTACTTTGCATATGCAAATCTCTTCAAATATCATAGGCTCTTCTAGAGATTTTTTTTAGTCCAAATGTCTTGGACGACTTCCCTCCTCAGGAACCATTCTCCTCAACAAAGACTTTCGTCATGATCACAATAGTGCTTCATGAGCCGCGGAATTTATCTATGAAATAAATTGTTTCTAAAGATCTTGTGCTTTTCTTTGACAATCCATGAAAGACTATATTGTCGTCATATCTTTCCTTGTTTAAATACTTTGAGTGTGTGATATTGATGATAATATCACCCTCCCCACTAGTGCTAGTTGTGGTTTACCACACATATGGGGAAACATCATAAATGTGGAGAAAGTTTCCTCATTATCACCATCTCTACCAAAACCTCTAGAGAGAAAAAATATTTGATAAATTTTCTTAGAGTGAAAAAGTCATTCGATGAAGATAAATTTGTAAAAGAAAGAAGCTTTTGAATTTAAACACCCGAGTGGTTAAAAATATTTTTGTTTTTCTTCCGTTATCTCTTTTGTATTTTTGAGATGTTTGTTATCAAACATTGATCATATGACCTATGGAATCTTAAAAAAATTATATCTTAATTCTTATAAATATAAATATATTTTTTTTCTTGAGAGACTTGTGTGAATATGTAAAGAATCCTTAGTAAGATTTAAGTAAGCCAAAGTATTTTTCAACACTTTAAAACTTGTAAAATCACCCACATACTAAAAAGAAGTATCCAAACATTCAATGTCTTCTCAACAAATTTCATTTTCAACTTTAAAAGAAGATTTTGACTTCGAAGAAAAGATTAGAAGACATTGGCCAAGGCTAAAATTGGTCGCGGTTGTGCAACAGTCTCCATTTGTAAGCGTCTTTTATGGATGATATGGTTTAAAAAAGTGTATAGTTAGTTAACACTTTTGAAAACACCCTCTTGAAATCCCACAGGATTTCTGTTTAGCTCCATTTTAGGACTACAGATCCATATACACTTGGACTTTTGGACGTATTAAACACAACCCTAAAAATATTTTTTGAAAGAGTTTTTTAACTCAATTTTCAATTTTTAAAACCATATACTCAATTATAGCTAATATATTTTGTGTGTTTGTTTTTAAACATTATATATGTATTTTATACCTAAATCAATTTTATATTATACATTGGACGGTGTTATAATTTTTTAGAAATTTTTAAATAAATTTCCATAATTTTTATGATTTTTTTGGAATTTTAAATTATTAAATTTAACATAAAAAAGAAATAAATAAAACATTTTAATTGTTTCTTAAATTCAACAACTATTTGACGTTTTGTGGGTTGTTTTGTGTCGATCCAGGTGAGCTGGTATTGGCCAATAAGATTGTAAGGTTTGGACCACGCAGTTTGATTGCGTTTGAAACCGGGGATTATCTGCGGTAATGATTGGCTATTAAGGGTTGTGTTACAATCATGGCCTCCATAGTGTACTAGATTATGACCTAAATGCCCTCACTGAACTCCCTCTTATGTGTTGCCCCTCTTACCCTTTGAATCTCTTGGTTGGTTACCTAAGTGCCCTTATTTTTTCGGGAATTACATATGAACCAGAGGCATTCATATGACAATATAAATAGAGGAGTTGGGGATCATTTTTAAACGGGTCGAGATTATTTCAAAAAAGAAATAGAACTTTGTTGCAATTTTCCGAGACCTTCTATCTCTAAAACTATATTATTTTCTATACGCTGAATGTTTTTTTCTTAACCTTAACACTTTTAAGCACCATTTTTTTGTTCAAAATATATACGTGAGCCTATGCATAGATCTTATTTTCGGTTTGAGAGTTTGAGATTTTTTAGTTACCCTGAGCTTTCTAGTTTGATATTTGAAAGCGTTTTGTGAATTTTCGGTTCTGGATCTTTCAAGATTGTTAGAGCTTCTTCCCACTCCTGTTTGACTTTGTGAACCACATTAGAGTATAATTTTTGAAGTTTTATTTTTATGTATAACACACACACACACACACACACACATATATATATATATATATTATAAACGATTCTATTTTTGCGTGTCTAATATGTTTCAACATGTTTTAAGGCAAAACTAAGGTTTTTTGAAAATCTAACTTTGATAAATCTTATTTTCGGATAGATCTCACTAATCGTGCTTTTATAACTATATATATCTTGCATGCTTACTAGCTCTTATTTTATGATAAATATTTGTTTATAACTGATATACTTTTTAAAAGAAAGATTTGTTTTGAATCTTTCTCAAACTTGTATAGATCCAGTTATAGTGTGTTAAAACTCTCGATATAAATCCAATTTTATACAAAACTAACTTTTAGGTTTTTTTACGTTTGAAACTGAAAAATCTAAAGTAAAGAATCTTTTTATCTAGTTGTTAGGATTTGAAAATTTCATCCTTCTCTTAAAATCAAAACATATTAAAATTTTATTTTTCTCTATATCTTTACTAATATGTGACAACCCGTCTACTAAAATAATAGGTGGCCAGCCCAATACTCTAATAATCACAGGAATCATAGATGGTCCATTCTTAACATCACTGTCGATTAAAATAATAGTATGAGATAACCACCAATCGTTTTAGAAAACGGACTGTCAAATTTAGAAAAATTTAGTAAGTAAAAGAAAAACACTTAGACAATCCCATTTGTAAAAATGGTGGGTATAAAAAATCGATGAATGAAGAATGACAATATAATAAATATCACCGAATAAGTTGTCGGTGAACAGACCAATACAAATAGTACATCGAGTATTACAATTCAATATTTACAATATAATGAATGAGTGCAATACCTTGGGTAAACATGCCCGAATAAATATACTGAACTTAACTAACGTACAATGGAAAGAAGCGTCTAATACCAATAACCTATAACATCCGCAATATGCTGTAGCTCCATGACAACTGGAATGGAAATGTAAATTTGGGTGTCCATGCGGTAGAGCACGTCTACGGCGAGAAGTATATGCAGAAACAAAGAAATATAAATACGGGTCAGGGCCCGGTTTGATATGATTACCATGTGACTAAAAATGCATGACAGTTAAGTGCGTAATTCTCTCGCAGATAACAGTAATATTTCTCACCTCTCAATCTAGTAGCAACCTAGCGCAAAATCGTCAGATGTTCTAGTTAACCCTAAGTACTAAGGGCTAACTTCTCCCCAGTCTCAACACTATGCTATATTCGCGCGTGGGGTGTCTCGCAAAGCGAAATCCAAACAAGGAACCCCCCGATACACTACTACTTAGTCCAGGTTGATCGTCGAGATCCATTAGATCCTTAGCACGAAATAATTAATAAATGTATGTGTGTGTGCATAAGTGTGGGAGGTCACATCTACAGCTACTCAAGGAATATAAAAATAAACCCATCCATCATCTAATGGCACAATTCCTAATTTCTTTCTTTAGGAATATACATAAATGGTACAACTTTTTATCAAATGTTTACCAAGTCAATATTATTTACCAAATTTGATTTCCTTTCTTCCATCCAGGAAGAATACGTAATTTAAAGCAAGTTTTATTATCATAAAAAGTGCTTTATCCTTTTTCATAAAACCCTACTTCCCTTCTTCCATCCAGGAAGTGTAATCAAAAGTCATTTTTATTAGCATAAAAATACTTTTGTATACCATATGCTTTCATTTCCATTCTTCCATCGGGGAAATGTTATCCGAAGCCAAACCATATCCCATTTCCCTTCTTCCCTCCGGGAAATGTAATTAAAGTCAATCCATTATCATGAATTGCTTTAATAAATCTAAGACCGTCCCTCCGGGTTTCCCCCTGGATGCGCCCCTAAATGGCTATCATCTTCCAGGGCCTATCTATAAAAGACAACCTCGGAACCTACCAACGTCGAGAAGCGACTATATTGCCTGCGGGAAAGTCAAGACCACACCCAGAATCCCCTAACTAGCGCAGTAATATAAATGCCCATATGGCCTAGGGACTATATCCACCCTGCACAACAGCCAGGGGGCTTCACCACAACGCGCGCAACTTCCCTTATGATAGCGCTTTAGGGAGGTGTGTAATCCATAAATTATCATTTATGAAAAACTTTACTTTTCCTTTTGAAAACTTCCAATTTTACTTTTCCAAAAATCATTCATTTAGCCATTAAGCACCAAGTTTTAGAATGTGCATTTCATTCTTATTAAGTCATATTTTATTAATGACCTTAGACCCAAAGTGCCACTAACCTCAAAATAGCCTCCAAGAGTTCATATTATTTCATAAACCCTCAAAGTGAGTCTCCATAATGGAGTGTCTCCCAAAAGCTCAACATTAATATTTTAACTTCCAATTTATCTTTAGGTTAACCTCCTATATCAATCGGACATTAACCTATACAAACTAGCCCTCGGGTAAACCCAAATATCCACTCTTAGCCTATGACATTAGTCTACCCAATACAACCCTCTAGGACTCCCCATTACTTCCCAAAGTATGGTTCCTAAACCTCGAACCTAAAGGAAAAGGGCTAAAACAAAACTAGAAAAATCTCACCTTTTCAGAAGGGGTCGATCGATCGACCCCTGGCCGTCGATCGATCGATCCCCAGGCTCGATCGATCGATCCTGGCGGACAGCTTCTTCTCCGAGAAGCTGTTTCGGCCATTAACGAGCCATCCAAACTTCTACCCAATATTTTACCCAACCACAACAACAAATATTACTACAAAACCATTTCTACACATCAAACAACTAATTATTTCTCCTCAAATCAAATTAAAATATAAGATTAAGGGTTAAACACCAAAAGCAACCAAAAACCCATTTATGGTTTAAACCTCCCAAAACTTAACTACACATGCAGATTTATCACATTAAATCAATATCTAGCAAGTAAGAAACTTGCCTCGAGGTTCGTAGTCTGGGATCACCTCCGGTAGCGACGGAATACGGCCCAAATCTTCCATTTTCTCTCTTTCTCTCCATTTCTCTCAACTCTCTCTTCTCTCTTTCTCTCATTTGGTGTCTCACACAAAAAATGAAGAAAAGAAAGGGGGTGGGGGATTTATACGGGTCTCAAAATATAAATCCCCACTTTTAATTGCTAATACACCACCAAAATGACTCGTAACCACTAATCTGAGTCATAACCCCTTAAAAATGCCCGAATCTCAAAAATTACAACTGAGCACTTATTTCGACTATCTCGACTATTCTAAAAACAACTGCACCCCCTATTTTGGCATTCGGGAAAGTATGAACTATTTTTGTGTTCCAAATTTCATTTTAATTCATTAATTTTACCCCATTTTATATATAGGTCATAACCGTCATTTTACATATAACGACGCAATATCACAATATATTGCTATTTACCTTCTCATAACGATAAATAGACAAATCATATTAAATATTATCCCTAAGTCTCACGGGAAATAATATTCACTCCAACATTCCCTATTTTATAAAATTAGTCCATCAGGCAAAATAGTATAAAATAGTCTCTCAAAAACCTGGGTTGTTACATACTCCCCCCCTTAAAGGGGAATTTTACCCTCAAAATTCAGGCATAACCCATAACCATATAAAGGGTATACTATACCAAAAATCGTGCTATCATACTAGCAAACCCCTCTGCAGTGCAGCGTCCCCATAGGACTCAGACTAAGGTCATCACTATCGATCTGAGTCCACATCATCATGCTATAATGTAGCGCCAAATCGTTCCTCATGAACTATCGATCCTACCCTTCTACTACGGGAGGAGATACCTACACAATCTCGGAACAAATTGCTTTTCTTTTCGAAACACGTTACACCCTTACTAGGGGATAACTACTCCATCTTACCATCGCTAACCCCAATACTACTAACTCCTATTCGCATTGGTGTAGCCCTTAAAAGTCTACTACTCAATGAGCCCAATCGTGAAAAAGATATTCTCGGACTACTCCAAGCCCGAGAAATATACTATTCGCTGTTTCCATTCCAATGAACATACAAGGCACACTGCCAACTACACTAGGCTACACACGACATCATACTCGTAGGAAACGATCCAAACTGTTGTATGGAAATTAGACCCATAAAAGCTGCTACTCCGATCTTTCCTTTAAATCAAACCCACCCATCCACTTACGGGTGGTAGGATATACCCCATATCCACACGGTTCCCATTTCTTCCTGGAAACTTTACCAGTACCTTGACACAAATGTCTCTCTCAGTTCATCACTGTTTCTAGGAACCACATACAGTTCTATAACTACACTACGAAGAGCTGGGCGTACACTTCTGTGCTTAGTCCACCCGTTTCCATTGAGTAAGCCGTGATTGGTCTAATGATCCACAGTTTTCTCAACGAGAATCATGATCGTTCCATTTTCGGCAATTCGATAGAGATGTCCATGGATATACCTATTCCTCGTTCCACACTACTCTTTGTACATTATTAGGTGCAAGGGTCAACCACGGACATGAATGCTCTTACAATAGAGCCCCCTAGGTTAAACTCATTCTACTTGGCATTCTATGCCATGACTAAACTCTCTGACGGGTTTTCTATTAGGCGCATCGGCTACACCATCCGCATTTCCTTAGCGAAAGGGAATACCTAATTGATAGTCCTTTACGAACTCCAAATTGTTGTTCGTAAAAAGACCCAAACTCTCACCTAGGAAGTAGTGCCTCTAATTCTTTAAGGCGAATACTACTGCTACGAACTCTTCGTCCTATGGGGAATGACATTTCTCATGAAGTTCAAATTTGTGAGACACATAAACAATGGGTCCATGCTCCCACATTAACACGTCCCGTTCCTGGCAGAGACTCGTTCGTTAAATCCACTCTCGACCTTAACAACATGAGTGCAGGAGAAAAAGTCAATTCATACTTCGACTCTTCGAATGATAGGTTACCGACGTAACGCTCTATCTACGAGAGGCCCCTACACTAACAACCTAACATTACAAATAGCTCGAGATCCCATACTTCTCATTCTAGGTACCAAGTCCTACTTAGAGTTAACGCACAAACCTATTGTGGTCAACTCCCCTCCACCTTCCTAAAATAATGTCACATGCCCTAAGGGCCTAGCGTCCTAAGAATCCTAAAGTCGATCTATATTCTATCTAAGTTGTATAGGTCCTATCCTAATGACATCCCTAGTGTCCAAGACCTTTTACAACTTTCGATATTCACTCGGGTTCATGCATGCGTCTTCTTTGCGAAGCGAAATCCAAACAAGGAACCCTCCCGTTACACTACTACCTCGCATTGTCGGTCGTCGAGAAGTAATGATCGAAGACACATGATCGGGATCGACGGAATCCTAACTCGTAACTCTACTAATACATATTTACTTCTACGTCCTACCATAATAATCAACTGAGGCATTTACTTTCAGTAAAATGCCATAAATACTTTATCCCAAAATACAGATATACCTCTTTATAAATGGCTTTCTCATTAAGGCACAACCATAAGTCTCTATCAGACTTCCATAATCTTAGTCTTCCCCACATCGATCAGAGGAAAACTATCATAGTGCTCATATATCGCACATCAACTTAGCCCTTAATCACTCATTTACGTGATTCTCGGCTAAACTTTCCAACCCAGCACTTAACTAACAGAAAAAGAAAAGAAAGAACAGAAAAGAAAATGCACATCTCTTCACTCCCAACGTCGTTAAGATTCATGCGTGGAGCGTCTCGCAAAGCAAAAACCAAACAAGGAACCCCTCCACACAATCCCCTTAACTAGCCGGTCATGGAGATAAGGCACATCACACACAAGCAAAGAAAATAAGGAAAGCAAACAGTCAAGGAAAAAGAATAAAGCAAGACAAACAAATAATAATAATAATAATAAAAAAAATGAAAACTACCTACATGCCGTAAACCACCTCTATAAAGTCTCAACCTGTATCCAGGGGAGATATTATAGAACCACTAGCTCTTCTCTAGAACTAGAACTAGGATAGCCTCGCAATTTATTCACTTGCTATCACACCCGCCAATCTAAGAATATCTCTACTCGTATAATACATATAATACAAGTAGCACGTACTACACATATCACCACTCGCCCCATAACGAGTGAAAAAGGAAAATACAGAACTTCCCTATCCTGGAAGTCATATAAATATACTTACTATATATAAAAATATACCGATACTATCACAAGCTTGATATACATACCCGAACCACGGATTAACACCATACTTCTCCATCTTACCTAAGGAATGCACCACTCGCACCTTAGTTGGAAAGTCCCACCAACATACTAGCCAACCTCCTTGGCCTCTTCCACTGGTTCCAAGACACGTCATTCTAGTCTTATCCGAACCAAACTACTTCCATCAATGTCCCAACTTGGCGTCCCATCCTTGTCGGATATCTTCAATCGACTAGATCAGAACGAGTAGTTCCCTTAATCCTTTTCAGTAAGGAGAACATTCTGCCAGCCTCCCCGGCCTTAGCTCCACGAGTCTTTCCCCGAGTGGATGTTCACCAATGGGGTCTCATGAACACCACTTCTCCAAAAGTGTTAGCAACACTTACTTACGAGCCTATCATTTCCACTGAAACGCCCTCTCTATGGGTAGAACATTCTACTCCACCATAAAGAGGCGACTACCATTCCTTCCACTTCAACCTTACTCCAATGGGTGAAAGGTTTTTCTCAAATCCTCACACCTGGGCACTTCTATACCCATCTCTAGGCCAAAACACTTGGGCTTTACGTTCTCACCGAACGAGGTTACACTTCCTCTATCCAATCGATCTTCAACATGTGGTCCTTGTCAAGGACCTCTTAACTTCGAATTGACATTGCTTGGAATCCCAAGCATAGTACAACTCTCTACCGACATCGGTACTTGGGAAAACTATTTCCGCTGTACTTAGTAGTCACGGCAGCAATATAAAATAATGCTACAAAGGGAGAGACCTCCAAAACGTCCCTCACCCCCGACTACAGCCAACAATTCTTAGTAATCCCGCCTCCTGATGCCTTCACTGCAACCTACCTCGGAGCCCTATATCCGACGACTTATAAGTCTCACACGAACGCGCAGAAGATCTTCGGGGTTCTCGCAACATTGCAGGAGAGCGAAATCTCACAAGAGAATTCAACGATCTTAATCTTAGGGCTCTACATCAAATAGAGAGAAATGTAGAAGACGTAAAACATCCATACAGATTCCTAAGAACTCTAGAACCTGATGCTCTGATACCATCTGTGACAACCCGCCTACTAAAATAATAGGTGGCCAGCCCAATACTATAATAATCACATGAATCATAGATGGTCCATTCTCAGCATCACTGTCGATTAAAATAATAGTATGAGATAACCAACAATCATTTTAGAAAACGGACTGTCAAATTTAGAAAAATTTAGTAAGTAAAAGAAAAACACTTAGACAATCCCATTTGTAAAAATAGTGGGTATTAAAAATCGATGACTGAAGAATGACAATATAATAAATATCACCGAATAAGCTGTCGGTGAACAGACCAATACAAATAGTACATCGAGTATTACAATTCAATATTTACAATATAATGAATGATTGCAATACCTTGGGCAAACACGCCGGAATAAATATACTGAACTTAACTAACATCAATGGAAAGAATCGTCTAATACCAATAACCTAAAACATCCGCAATATGTTGTAGCCCCATGACAACTGGAATGGAAATGTAAATTCGGGTGTCCATGCGGTAGAGCACCTGTACGGCAAGAAGTATATGTAGAAACAAAGAAACATAGATACGGGTCAGGGCCCGGTTTGATATGATTACCATGTGACTAAAAATGTATGACAGTTAAGTGCATAATTCTCTCGCAGATAACAGTAATATTTCTCACCTCTCAATCTAGCAGCAACCTAGCGCAAAATCGTGAGATGTTCTAGTTAACCCTAAGTACTAAGGGTTAACTTCTCCCCAGTCTCAACACTATGCTATATTCGCGCGCGGGGTGTCTCGCAAAGCGAAATCCAAACAAGGAACCCCCCGATACACTACTACTTAGTCCAGGTTGATCGTCGAGGTCCATTAGATCCTTAGCACGAAATAATTAATAAATGTATGTGTGTGTGCATAAGTGTGGGAGGTCACATCTACAGCTACTCAAGGAATATAAAAATAAACCCATCCATCATCTAATGGCACAATTCCTAATTTCTTTCTTTAGGAATATACATAAATGGTACAACTTTTTATCAAATGTTTACCAAGTCAATATTATTTACCAAATTTGATTTCCTTTCTTCCATCCAGGAAGAATACATATTTTAAAGCAAGTTTTATTATCATAAAAAGTGCTTTATCCTTTTTCATAAAACCCCACTTCCCTTCTTCCATCCAAGAAGTGTAATCAAAAGTCATTTTTATTAGCATAAAATGACTTTTGTATACCATATGCTTCCATTTCCCTTCTTCCATCCGGGAAATGTTATCCGAAGCGAAACCATATCCCATTTCCCTTCTTCCATCCAGAATATGTAATTAAAGCCAATTCATTATCATGAATTGCTTTAATAAATCTAAGACCGTCCCTCCGGGTTTCCTCACTGAACGCGCCCCTAAATGGCTATCATCTTCCAGGGCCTATCTATACAAGACAACCTGGGAACCTACCAACGTCGGGAAGCGGCCATATTGCCTGCGGGAAAGTCAAGACCACACCCGGAATCCCCTAACCAGCACAGTAATATAAATGCCCATATGTCCTAGGGACTATATCCACCCTGATCAATATCGAGGGGGATTCACCACAACGCGCGTAACTTCCCTTATGATAGCGATTTAGGGAGGTGTGTAATCCATAAATTATCATTTATGAAAAACTTTACTTTTCCTTTTGAAAACTTCCAATTTTACTTTTCCAAAAATCATTCATTTAGCCATTAAGCACCAAGTTTTAGAATGTGCATTTCATTCTTATTAATTCATATTTTATTAATGACGTTAGACCCAAAGTGCCAGTAACCTCAAAATAGCCTCCAAGAGTTCATATTATTTCATAAACCCTCAAAGTGAGTCTCCATAATGGAGTGTCTCCCAAAAGCTCAACATTAATATTTTAACTTCCAATTTATCTTTAGGTTAACCTCCTATATCAATCAGACATTAACCTATACAAACTAGCCCTCGGGTAAACCCAGATATCCACTTTTAGCCTAGGACATTAGTCTACCCAATACAACCCTCTAGGACTCCCCATTACTTTCCAAAGGAAGGTTACTAAACCTCGAACCTAAAAGAAAATAGCTAAAACAAAACTAGAAAAATCTCACCTTTTCAGAAGGGGTCGATCGATCGACCCCTGGCCGTCGATCGATCGATCCCCAGGCTCGATCGATCGATCCCGCAGGCTCGATCGATCGATCATGGCGGACAGCTTCTTTTTCGAGAAGCTGTTTCGGTCATTAATGAGCCATCCAAGCTTCTACCCAATATTTTACCCAACCACAACAACAAATATTACTACAAAACCATTTCTACACATAAAAAAACTAATTATTTCTCCTCAAATCAAATTAAAACATAAGATTAAGGGTTAAACACCAAAATCAACCAAAAACCCATTTATGGTTTTAACCTCCCAAACTTAACTACACATGAAGATTTATCACATTAAATCAATATCTAGCAAGTAAGAAACTTGCCTCGAGGTTTGTAGTCTCAGATCACCTCCGGTAGCGATGGAATACGACCCAAATCTTCCATTTTCTCTCTTTCTCTCCATTTCTCCCAACTCTCCCTTCTCTCTCTCTCTCTCCTTTGGTTTCTCACACAAAAAATGAAGAAAATAAAGGGGGTGGGGGATTTATACGGGTCTCAAAACATAAATCCCCACTTTTAATTGCTAATACACCACCAAAATGACTCGTAACCACTAATTTGAGTCATAACCCCTTAAAAATGCCCGAATCTCAAAAATTACAACTGGGCACTTATTTCGACTATCTCGACTATTCTAAAAACAACCGCACCCCCTATTTTGGCATTCGGGAAAGTATGAACTATTTTTGTGTTCCAAATTTTATTTTAATTCTTTAATTTTACCCCATTTTATATATAGGTCATAATCGTCGTTTTACATATAACGACGCAATATCACAATATAATGCTATTTACCTTCTCATAATGATAAATAGACAAATCATAGTAAATATTATCCCTAAGTCTCACGGGAAATAATAATTACTCCAACATCCCCTATTTTATAAAATTAGCCCATCAGGCAAAATAGTATAAAATAGTCGCTTAAAAACCTGGGTTGTTACATAATACTCTTGTCATGAAGACTCTGATGACTCTAACCCATCTAGAAATAATTTCACTTCTTTTATGTTAAGCCATGCTAGTAATTCAAGTGAGTCACACCCTAATGTTGATAATTCCGTGCAAAATCTTGAGGTTGCTTCCACTCACTCTTCTAGTAGTGATGAAAAAGGAAGTGATAGTGAAATAGATGAGAGTGAACTACAATCCGCCTATTCTGAACTATACATTGAGTCTCTTCGTATTCAAAAAGTTAAAAAAAGATTAACCTTTAAAGCCTTAACTTTAGAAAAAGAGTTGAAAGGCCTAAAGAAGAATGAGGCTTTAGTTAGCCAACTTGAGGCAATTAAGATATCTCTTTCTGAGAAACTTATCTTGGTAGGTAAAGAAAAATGTGACTTAATTATCTCCTTGGAAGGTGTCAACAAAGATCTTCATGAGTCTTTAGAGATTAGAAAATCTCTCGAAGCTAAAATTGCCTAACTTGAAAAAGATTTCGAGTCCTTCCGTGAAGTTAAAGTCACACTCGAGGATAATTTAGGAAGAATGGGAAAATTATTTCTTGGCCCTGTTTTAGGATATAAGGAGAAAGGTTATCAAGGGAGAAATGGTATAGGATATGAAGAGTCATCCAAAGTCAAACCCGAACCCGTAGCTAAGTTTGTTACCAAATCTAACCCTCCTAAACCTTTTCTTCCTAACATAAGTCCTCCTAAGAAACCTTCAAAAGCTAATCCAAAACAACCCTATGTGTGAACTTATTGTCACAAACGGGGTCATCTTAAATATTTGTGTTACAAGCTTGGAAAGAACTCTCATTTCATAACTTATAAACAACATTATAGCTCCTTAGCTAGTCTTAAGATCCAAGTTGAGTATCTAGTCAATACTTCTAAAGGTCTAATGGATGAGTTTCTTAGGTTTTCTAAAGTCCAAAGAAATAATTCCAATCATAACACTAAAGCCAACAAAGGAAAGAACACAACTCAAGCTTGGGTTAAGAAAAATCATACCAATAAATCTTTTGTTGCTCATGTTGCACTTAAGGTTCAAAATACCTCTCAATGGTACTTTTATAGTGGTTGTTAGAGACATACAAATGGTGATAAATCTTTGTTTACCACTCTTGAAAACTATAAAGATGGTAAATTCACTTTTGGGGATGGAAGCAAATCCCGAATCATGGGTAAAGGATCTCTTAAAATCTCCGGGTTTCCTAAACTTGAAAATGTCCTTTATGTTGATGGTCTCAATGCTAATTTGATAAGTATTAGCCAACTATGTGATGAAAATCTTGATGTTAAGTTTAGTCAATCGGAGTGCACCATATATGATCAATCAGGTGAGTCTATTTTAGAAGGTGTGAGAACTACTGACAATTGCTACAGAATAGTTCTTAAATCCTCTTTAGTTTGCAATAGTGAAAAAGCCTCGTCTGCCGATCTTTGGCATCAAAGGTTAGGTCATATTAACTTTAGAGATCTTGATCGATTAGTGAGAAAAGAGCTAGTTCGAGGTTTACCATATCTAGGAAAGCCAACCCGCGGGCCTTATCAATTAGGAAAGCAAATTAAGAATCCTTATAAAAATTTAAACTCAATAACTACCTCTCGTGTCTTAGAATTGATACACATGGACCTTATGGGTCCCACTCGTACCGAGAGAATAATATGAAAGAGATATATCTTAGTAATGGTGGATGATTTTTCTAGATAATCCATAGTAGGCTTTCTAAGAGAAAAATCTGAGACAGTTGATTTTCTCACTGTTAAGTGTAGAATTTTTAAAAATAAACACGGTGTTACCATAAACCATTTTAGGAGTGATGATGGAACCGAATTCAAGGAATTCGGTGTAAATGCCTTTTGTGATGAAATAGGAATTAAACATGAATTCTCAGCAATTCGAACTCCACAACAAAATGGTATAGTTGAAAGAAAAAATCAAACGATCTAAGAAATAGCAAGATCTATGCTCCTAGGAAGAAATGTGCCTCGTAAGTTTTGGGCCTAAGCCGTTAATACTGGATGTCACACGGTAAATAGGGTTTATTTGCGTCCTAATACTAACAAAACACCATATGAATTGTGTATGGGTAAGAAGCCTAATTTGGCCTATTTTAGAGTTTTTGGTGGTCCTTGTTATATACTTTGAGATAGAGAACTTTGAGGTAAATTTGAGTCAAGGAGTGATGAAGGTATTTTCTTAATATAGCTTTTAGAGTTTTCAACTTAAGTAGCTCTAAGTTCATGGAATCAATAAATGTTGTAATAAAAGATGATGCTCCGGTCACATCTATTGAAAATGAGGAAGATTTGTCATGTGAGTGTGATGTTGTTTCCAATGTTGAAAATATTGAGTCTCAAAGTGACTTAGTTATTCCCAATACTGATAAAAAGGATCCTTCTCCTTCTGTTCGTAAAAGTCATGACACTTCAAAAATTATAGGAGACCCCGAGGAAGGTGTCAGGACTTGGGCTCAATTAGAAAATGAAGTTACCTATTTGTGCTATACTTCTAAAATTGAACCTAAAAAATTTAAAGAAGCATTAAAAGATGAACATTGGATTAATGCCATGCAAGAAGAATTGTTCTAGTTTAAGAAAAATGATGTTTGGGAATTAGTCCCTAGGCCTTCTAATACAAATGTCATTGGCACCAAATGGATTTTCAAAAATAAAATGGATGAAAATGGTGTCATTGTTCGTAAAAAAGCTAGGTTGGTTGCCTAAGGATACACCCAAATAGAAGGTGTTGACTTTGAAGAGACTTTTGCTCTAGTTGCTAGGTTAGAATCGGTTCGCCTTTTACTAGCCATAGCATGTCACCTTAAATTTAAATTATATCAAATAGATGTACAAAGTACCTTTTTAAATGGTATTCTTCAAGAAGAAGTTTATGTTGAACAACCTAAAGGGTTTGAGGACCCAACGCATCCTAATCATGTTTTCTTGCTAAAGAAAGTTCTATATGGTTTGAAACAAGAACCCCGTGCTTGGTATGAAATACTCACTTCTTATCTCCTTTATCGTGGCTTCTTAGAAGGGGGAGTAGATATGACACTATTTGTTCGTCGTGAAGAGAAAACTATTCTAGTTGCACAAGTGTATGTCAACGACAACGTGTTTGGTTCAATATGTGATAATCATACTCAATTCTTTTCAAAAGAAATGGACGATGAATTTGAGATGAGTATGGTAGGTGAACTTACATTCTTCCTAGGTCTTCATGTTTGTCAACTCGAAAGTGGGATATTTTTGTCCCAAACCAAGTATGCTAAAGACCTTGTTAAGATATTTAAACTCGAATCCTCTAAACATGCACGTACTCCTATGAGTTCTTCGATTAAACATAGTAAGGACACCGAAGGAAAGGATGTAGAGCACACACTCTTTAGGAGTATGATAGGTAGTTTACTTTACTTAAACCACTAGTCGCCTGGATATTTCCTTTAGTGTAGGAGTTTTTCCCCGCTATCAAGCCGCCCCAAAAGAGTCCCATTTACTTGCCATTAAACGTATTATCAAATATGTTACTGGGATCCTGTCTTTTGGAATTTGTTATTCCTTCGACACAAATGATTGTCCATCGGCATATTCGGACGCCGATTGGGCAGGAGATGTTGATGGATGCAAAAGTACTTCTGGCGGTTGTTTCTATTTGGGAAGTGCACTTGTCTCATGGATGACCAAGAAACAAAATTCTATTTCTTTGTCCACGGTGGAGGCCGAATACATAGCCGTCGGGAGTTGTTGCACTCAACTAATTTGGATGAAACAAATATTGGAAGATTACGGTATTTCTCAAGGCACTATGACTATCTATTGCGACAATACTAGTGCAATTCACATTTCCCGTAATCCCATTCAACATTCTAGAACCAAGCATATTAGGATCCTTAACATTTTATTCGTGACTTGGTTGAAGAGAAAATCGTTTCTCTAAGCTTCGTTTGTACCGATCAACAATTGACCGATATCTTTACCAAGCCTCTATATGCCCTTAGGTTTGAAAACCTTAGGAAATCAATTGGGGTTTGCTCCATTGATTGAGATTGAAGTCGTCTATCTAGTTTAGGTTGTTTATCTTGTATATTTTAATACCTATGAACTAGATTATTTTTGTATATATTTTTATTCAAAATTTCAAAAATATTTTTCTTTGTTATTTTCAAGGAAAACGGGAAAGGTTAGAAAAGCTTTCACAAATTTTTGCCCATATGGCTTTGTGTTCGATGTGTTCGGATCACTATCCTATTTCATGTCCACGTGGCTTTCGATGAGTAGTCAAGCCGGACCTCGTTTCTCTTGTGGACAAAAATGCTATTTTATGATATGTATTTATGTGATTACCTCATATATTTACCTTCTTGCACACACTTTTCTTGAAATCTTGTGGATATCTTTTTCACATTGTTCTCGTAAAGTGACATTTGGTGTTGTCTTCTCAATCTTAGTAACATCTATTATAAGCAATCTAATTGTGCATGATCGTCCATTTCCCAGATTGAAACAAAAAGTAATTATATGCATCCGGTTGGTTCATGTTTATAGCAATTGACTTGGGCTGCGAAAAACGAAAAGTTTTTGCGTGAATAGCCTCCATTTGCATAATAAAACAAGTGCCTAAAATTGAAGTATTGAAAATGATATATAATGCCAAGGCCAAAAGTATTTAGCTTGATTTATTCTTTAAAAATAATAGTGTTAATCTATCGTTGCTAGTGGGAGATATAAGTTGAAGATCAATGGGCATGCACATTTATTCGATTAATTGTTTTCTTATTGTGACAACATTGGCGAGAGAATCATCTATCTTGTATGCATGGTGCTTTAGTGTTTGAGTGTCCAATGGTATTTCTTTATTGACACAAGGCTGATGTGAGTGCATATTGCATTTATATATTGTTTGGCATTTCGCACTTGTACGTTGTCTTGAATAAAAAATCTCACTCGCATTGTTCACACCCCTACATTTTCGCTCCCACAATTTGGATATGTCTTCACAAGCTAGGACTATTAAAATCCTCATTTTGGCTAATGTTTGGCCTTCCCAATTCCTTTTCTTATGCTATTTTTAAGCCTATTCTATTTTTCTTTTTTTAAGCAGAGTGGTTTTCGTCAGTAAAACTCGTTCGAACAAGTTTTTGAACGACTTTTCTTCATTCCTTTCTATAACTTTGTTCGTATTATCGTTCGAACGAACTTCTAACGATTTTTCTAATGAGCTACCCAATATGTTTCTAGAACATCATTCGAAAGAAATCGTTCGAACGACATATCTCGTTCCAACGACCTAGGTTCAATTTCGGCGGTTTCTCTTCCTAACAATTCTGCCGCTTCAGAATTTCGCTCTCCTCTTTCTCACATTTTTCCTTTTCCCCAAAATTTTAGCCACTTCTCTCTTCTCCCTTGTTCCCACTTCCTCTTCCACTAACCCATTTCACCCATTACCTTTTTTTCCCACTCTCCCATACTCCATTTTCCCTACATTTCCCCCCATCTCCTCCATTAAACCTCATCCTTCCTCCACCTCACTCATTTCACCTCTTCACATCATTCCTCTGCTAGGGTTCCGAGGTTGTAGTCCTTCCTCTTCTTCTTTCTACGTGTTATCTTCTTCTCTTCTTTATATATATATATATATATATATATATATATATATATATATATATATATATATATATATATATATATATATATATATATATATATATATGCTATTGTGTATGATTTCTTCTCGTAAACATTTATACCTGTTTTTACCCATTTTCATATACATATATGTGTATCTATCTACATTTTTTTTGGGGGGGGGGGGGGGGGGGGATATATTATTTATCCTAATTTTTTCTGTTGCCCCTACTTAAGTTGAATTCCATGAACATTATAATTTTTCTTAAATTAAAGCTCGTTTTAATTTCGTGGAATTTCTCTTAAATAATATTTTTATTTTATTTTGTTTTTGTTTTATCTCTAACGGAGGTTTGGATTATTGCTTATTGGTTTGTTGTTGCTGTGTTTGTCAGTTTGGTTGGAATTCTGTTTGGGTAGGTTCTAGTTAAGCCCTTTCTTTTTTAGCATGGCCCCTCGTAGCCGTCGCCCCCGTTGCATTAGCGACTCTCACACGAGTGATTCACCTTGGCGCTTAGACAGCGAGCAAGATGAGACATTTATGTCTGTGGCGCTTTGAAAGCGAGCTGAGACATTTATATCCTTGGCGCCTGAAAGGCGAGCAGGATATATACGATTATGCAGATTCTGCTATATGTCGCCCTAGTTGAGTACTAAGATGAGACCTTATTTATACTTTTAGGTCGATCATAGAGTATCTCCATAACTCTATGTAGCCTGTTTTTAGCCGAATGTGAGATTTCAGGCAGGCACTATGTGAGTGACTGGGATGAAACTCAGGTTAGGCGCTAGATAGCGACTAGACTAAGATTCGTATGGCGTCCTTTTATTTCAAAAGTGACATACCCTTTTCAACGGGATGACGCCATAGCATACATTTCATACTGTATGTGCTTTGCCGACCAATAGTGGGAGCGATGAATGAATCCCTGCTTCATCGCTGTGTGAGCCACATGGATTATTATAATCCAACGATATGCCTTTTGTCGACCTGAGACTATGTCATGAAGAGAGGACTTGATGACGCTACTTTAGCGTGTTTACCTAGGACGAGGGTTGATTCCGTCTAAAGGGGCACGACTAGGAAAGCGGTTAAGTCTAATTGAATTGGCATGAGGACTTATGGAAGACTATTTGATTATACACCATGATAATGTGACTCATAGTCCGGACGGCTTTACTGTGTTTTGTGCACGAATTAGTCATGAGTACATTACATATTTGGGATCTAGCACTGCTTTCTTGAGGGATTAAGAGTGCTAAATTCGGTGTAAATCAAACTGTCTGGGTATATGCGAGATTCCTTCGAGTGATGCGTCTTCGTTAGTTAGATGATGGCTTAACGATTACGCTCCTGAGACTGTACGTTTTCTCGTGAGGTCGCACATCACATTTTCCTGTATGAGGAGACGAGTGATGACAGAGATCGTTGGAGATTTGTTAGAGAGACCACGCCTTATGTGGGCGAGTGGGAGATGTTAATATATGGGTCGGGTTTTGTACCCGGATCCATAATCCGCCCACCGTGATATGGATTATCCAATTTAGTGTTGGATAAATCATTATTATAATAATTAAGTATTTATTATAATAGAGGAGTCTTAAATATAACAGATAAGAAGAGTCCAACTAACTCCTTGATTTTTGTAACTCTTATCTGTTATATATAGATATCCTATTTGGTGATTACAAGTAACAACAGAAAATATACGATACATATTTTCGGTATCTCTCTCTCTCTAGAAATCCTTCTACACAAATCATCTCTCTCTCTTGATCCATCATCAAAGGATCTTGGATTTGTGAGCGTGACATTCAAAGGGGCAACTCTTGTAGCCAACCCGGATTTTCACGAGACGCCAAGCGTACACGGAGGAAGAACTCGCAGATTCGGTGTCGGCTCGTATCAAACAACGTGCATCGATCATCGGGTTACATTCCGCCTTTGAGGTAATCCGAAAACCCGTATGTGCTATGTGTATATACTGTAATATTACATTGTGTTGGGGGACGCTCACCAACCAAACACAATACCATACCCAAGGTTTTTCCACTAGGTCTATTGTCCGTGAAAAACTTATCAATCTCACATACCTTGCCGGCACCATTGTCCACTCCTGGATTTCGGACTGAGGTTGGGACTCCTTGTTCTCCCTCACTAACACTATTTTTCCCGATCTTATTCAAGAATTTTATTTTGGGATGGATATTTGGGAGGATAATATTTACGCTCGAGTGAGAGGTTGGGAGATCATCGTCAGTCCTGACTCCATCGCTTGTATCATCTATTTACCCCGTGTTAACAATCCATCCTACCCTTAGGCTACCAATTCTCGTCCTGACCCTACTCTAGTTATGAACACCATGTGTAGGCTTTGACCTCCTGGCACTGTTACCATTTTTCACAAACATTAGTATCCATATTTTATGGTCCTTAATTGGATTGTGTGTGCATGTCTCATTCCTCATGCCAACTCCACCCAAATCACTAAGATGCACGTGGACCTTATGTTTTTCATTAGCATAAGGGCTGCTATCGATCTCCCTGCCTTCCTTTTTCTTATCATTAGGTCGGTTAGAAACCTTCCATCCAGTCCCGCTCGACAAGCTCTCCCTTTGCCACTATTATTACCCATTTTTGTCTTGCTGCCGTCTGCCCCCGTCTTCCCACCGATCTCCCGGTGACCCGCTACTTTACAATTGATATGTCCTCTGTTGGTAGGTCTTGTGGTCACTTACCCCCCGATACTCCTCAAATCACTTCCTTTAACTCCGCATCTTCTCTATCTGCCACTTCCACCACTGCTGCCTCTAGTAGGCCTGCACCCTCTCGTGCCACCCATAGACCATCTTCTTCACTTGATCCCGCACCAATTGAATCGGGGGATATTCAGTTTGTTCGTTCACAGGTTGTGCAGATTCAAGATGATCGGCGTCAAGATAGAGAGGCTCAGGTTCGCCGTGAGGAGGCTCAAGCACGCATGGATGAAGCTCAAGTGCGTCGATATTCTCTACTTTTGGAGCACCTTGAGGCCATTCATCGCATGAAGATGCACCGTGGTTAAGGCTCATCCAGTTCTAGGTCCGTCCCCGATGATTCCCCACCTGACGCCCCTGCTCCTTGATTTCCATTTGTTTTAGTCTACTTCATCTTTGTACTTGTGAGGATGAGCGAAACATCTATTTTACATTTTCTCTCTTGTACCTATTTTATTTGGGTTGGATACATTTTCTTAAGCAATGTATGAATATTTGGATATTTGGTCTTTCCATTAATTTTTAATGCAATCTCTCCTGTTCCTTCATTTGGTGCACATGTGTTTCTTGGATTTATCGCCTATTGTTCTACTAATTTCCTTCTAACCATGCAGGCTACATTTATTCCTTTGTCTTTTTCGGGAAAAAAAGGGGAGAAACATTGATAGGGGGAGTTCATAATTTAGGGGAAGTTAATTAATAAATAGTTAACATATACTCCTCATGATAATTAACTTGCTTCCATGATAATTCACTTGCTTTATTCTCTCATGATCGCTTAACGTTGTTTTATATTCTATATTTCCCCATGCGTTTACAAATTTGTTGTTTCATGTGTGTAGGATACATCTCCTACTTTTCTGTAGCACACCGCCAGTCGTGTTACTTAGTCTGTCTTCTTATTTGGGTTTTTCAGATGGGCTTTAGAATCAGCTTGACGACTAGATTCACAAATTTAGTCTTTTCTTTATTGTTTATTATTTTGTTTTGTCCCGGAATATCCAAAGGGGGAGATTTGTAAGGACATATTTCCAATCGAGTCATTTATAGTATTGGCTACATTCCATTGGACAAAACACTTTTGATTCATTACTAATAAAGCTTCATACAACCTTAGAGAATCAAGCATCGCATCCCAAGTTCACGCGATATCAATATGCAGTTCAAGTTCAATCTTCTAAAACGTATATGACCAAAAATAATTTTATGTGTTGGAGTATTTTTCCGAACGAGAATTTTTCATATAGAGTAATGTTCATAATGTGACACCCCACCTAATTAAATACCGGGTGATGAGTCCTTTATTAAATTATAACCAAGGTGAACGGTTGGTTCATTCTTAGCATCACTGTCGCAAAAATAACTTTTCCAATTAAACACCCTAAATAATTAAGCTAAGTGACAAAACCATTTTAAGACATCAATTTCCAAGTTTCATTTAAAAACCAATATTTAGAACTTTACATAATTCATAGTTTAAGAACCACACAACAACTATACTGGAACATATAATCCAAACAATTAAACATTCAACTAATTAATTCCAACTTCAAAACTTAAAGGAAAACATCCTGACAGTAATAAATCCCAAGGTATAAATACTGGAAATAAATGAATCACAATCTCTGATAAAGACATCCGAATAATGGAAAAGGGCGACACATGCCCAACTGGAAAAATAGAGCTAGAAGTGGAATCAATAATGAGGTCGTCTAAGCAAAAGGCCTCCAACTCCCACCTAAGCTGCAACGCGTTCCTTCCAAAGGATCCTATGCAAGATTCCCCTGTGGCTGGGCACCTGTAATATATACATATATATATATACAAGAGAGAAGATAAAATAGGAAACTGGTCAGAGCCCGATTGTAAAACAATTTAAAAATAAGTTTAGCAAGTATTTAAAATGCTTACCGGCTAATGCAACCAACATATTAGTGCGGCACTCCCTTGAGAAATTCTCACCTCTCTTCTAATGTGCACACCTATCGCACTAATACTCCCAACAGTTTAACTTATCTTATCTTAAGTTACTCATAAAATTTCATGTCGACAATTTCAATTATTAAGGAAGTAAATTTTATTAAACAGAAAAGTTCTCACATAAACCTCATTTGATTATAAAGTTTCTCAGTAATGCATCATACTTTTCAAACACTTATTCCCAAGTTGAAATAATTATACATTTCTTATTTACCATAATCACAGTAGGTAGTTCCCAAATTCCAGGTTTGAATATATATATATATTAAATACTCATATAATATATATATTTTAACGGCACCCCACATAAAATTTATTGTGCAGGGATACTCTGCTATCCAGTCCCCGTATCACTCGTACTAAGGGAAATACAATTTCAGAATCACTCTCCACTGTATTAACACAAAACACATACAAATTGAGGCGAAGCATAGTTCCAAGTCACTAAGAGGTCAGCACATACCCTCACGTTTCTTAGGACCGTCTGACTATCGATCTGATAGCCCGTACCAAGGATTCCTATGTTCTAGGGTACGAGTCAATATCCCCCATAAAGATCCTATCGAGATAAGACTGTCCCAGCGAGGTAACCTCAAGGATAGCAAGTAGCGCGGGCATGATTTTTACACGTATATAGTATATGCACAACCACAGTCGTATATGTATACTACTATTTCCATATCAAATTTAAGTACACTCTCATGACCCATAATTAGGATATTTATCGTTATTACTCATTATTTAGTTATCACGTATAATGGATTATCTCTTATTCTAATTTGTGGGATTATTCCAACTTACTACGTAACACTCGTGGATTCCTATCTTCCCAAGTGTAATTTCAGTAGGTACTCATTTATTTTACAACGTAACTTCCTTACGAGTCTCACCCTTTAACACATATTCCCATTGCCCCTTATATGTAAAACACCCCCCGTGAAATGTTAATCTCGTCTCATATTAACGGGTCCATATATTCTTAAAGTCCTACTGGTCTTCTTTATGTCGCAAAATGTTCTCACATTAATATCCAAGAATTTCTAATCATTTAAGTTAGAACGACCTATTAAAAGGTAAATATGAGTTATATAGGAGGGGTCGGTCGATCGATGGCAGGTGTTCGATCGATCGAATCATCGATCGATAGGGTCGATCGATCGATCAAGCAGGTATGGCAAATCTGCAGAATTTCCAATTACGGGTTTCCTCTTCAAAAATCATCCAACACGATATATTTGACTACCAAACTCCCAATAATTAATACTACAAGTATTATAACCTCAAATAAGTGATTTCCTACGTCAAGCATGCGGATTTTCATCATGAATAACGATTTAAAAAGGCATAATCCATAAAAACGTCAAGAACCCTAATATTCCCTTTGTTTAGTTCCTTCCCATTCTTTTACCAGATTTCATACCCTTTATTTACTGTAATTTCATGGTTCAATCTCTACATATGAATTGGGTTTCCAGAATACATTTATTACTCATACAACATGCGAATTCAAATCTCCAAAATAGGTTTTTCTTTCACAAAAACTAGTCCTAATCAATCTTAGGCTAATATTATTGGGGCATTAACTGAAATAGAGAAAGATAGATACTTGCCTGAGAATTCTTGGTTCCGATTTGTGGAGAGATTGGTATGGTTGTGATCCTCGTTGCACGATCTATCGTTTGGCGGCGACGGCGGTGCAAACGGTGGAGTTCTTGGCCTAGAACTCCTTGGAAAGCCTCTCCTATTCCTCTCCTATAGACGTCTTTGGTTTATGGTAATTCTAACCCTAGAAGATGACTCTTGCCATCTAATATACCCTTAGAAGTTGCGTGGGTTTTCATGCCCAAAAATGTAAAATGTCCAAAACGCCCTCCCGGGGTGTTAATTAGGCCTAAAAACTCCCCGAGACCCAAACTAAACCCCCGGGTACATTATTTTGACAATCTCGACCCTTCTGGATACATTGATGCACTCAAAATGACCATACGGGTGACTTATACTTTATTTACTTTTAATAGCCCAAATTTAATCCCGACACGACACAAGCGTGTCCCGATAAGTTTCCAAAATTATCAAATTAGATTCTCGTGATAATTTTACTAATCATAATTACACCACTTACTTTACCCATAAAGTAACTTATAACAAAATAATTACTAAGTCTCATCACACTAGTAAGTATTTAAATGATTTTTCGGATTAATATTAATTTAATACCTCTAATTAAATTTAATAAATCCCCCAAAATTAAAAGTTATAAAAATACGGGGTATTACACATAAAAAATTAATTTTCATAAAAATATTTTTTGAAATTAATTTTAAACTTTTTTTAATGAAATTAGAAATCTCATTCGAAGTTTCTCCAGGTAGTTCAAACGAACTGGATCTAATGACATTCCATAGGCCTCACTGGAAACTCGTTAGAAGCTCATCATAAATGTCGTTCGAACGACCTCGTTCGAACAAGATTTTTAATGACTTATCTAACTCTCCTCTGGAATATCGTTAGATAACTTGTTCAAACGAAAGGTCGTTCGAATAACCTCGTCCAAACGAGATCTGCCAGTTTTGTAAATTTTTTAACTTATTTTCCAGCAGTTATTTCACACAACTGCTATTATCCACTACTTTTACAGTTTCATATAATGGACGAAAATAAGTTATTTTACATAAGGAAGTTTTACATAATCTTGAGAGCAAAAATTAATAGCTTCCCTTTTTTTGGTTAAAATCCTTCTCCAACACAATTTAAACTTTGAATCAAAACCCCATGGCATAAACTTGAAACTCAACAAGCACACTTGCGGTGGATCTCTGGAATCAAGCTTTTTAGAGACGGTAGTTTGGTCTTCGTTGGATATCGCGAGACGGGTAGTGTTGAGTAAACGTGTTGGATCTTCGCGCACTACAAATTCGGAGGTAGAGGACGACATCAACATGTCTTGATGTAGTCAAAGTTTGAGTCCTTTGTAAAACCTATTTGTAGTGGATTTGTCTAGGACTAATCGTCCGAGTTTTTTTCCATTTGGGTTTTCCTCGAATATTGGCGCGTTGTGGTTGTGATTTTCGCACTTTACATTACTAAATCACCTAGATGCATGCATAGGATAAAATGAATAAAATTGGATAATTTTATTTCACTTAATCATGTTATCAATCCAATCGATTTAACTGAAAATTGTTCATGCTAACTTCTAAATTTGAGAAAGAGATTAAAATTGGAATATATCTCTACTTGGCAAATTTTTAATAGCGTTGTGTGTGTGTATTCTACGAAATAACCGAAGTACATATAACCTTACAACTTCAGTAAACACTACCATAGTGCATTTTTCATTCATTTCTTCTAGAAAGATTTTTCCCGCTAGTAAGTTTTTCCTTGCACTATTTTGTATTATGTGATTGTTGTACTTATTTCTCTTTTAGATTAATCACCTAATATTGAAGATAAATTTAACGTATTCGATTTTTCACAACTTTTTTCACATAGACCTAGGTTGTGTTATTTGTTCCCAAATGAATTAAAAGAATAGGATAATAATTTTAGTTTGGGCACCTTCGCTCCATCTCAAATTTGGGTACACGCACTCTCAACTAGTATTGGATCTACACCTTCCTTTTGTAGGTTTAATCACGTTGAGGTATATCTCGCGTGTGTATTATGGATTTAATAATGCATGACCGTATTAGTGACATAATTGTTTGTTATAAAGTCATGTGACATACTTATTTTTTAACGTAACTCGAAGGAATTGACGACATGGTCATGCGACTCTCGGTTTGAGAATATAATTGTAATTTGAAATATCTAGATTTAGGCATAAAAACATGTCATTGGAGTGAAAAAATAGAACATACCCCCCAATTGGACTCGTGAGAAGCGTGAACACCTCGCACGGGACCAGTGTAACTCGCATGAACTGATCGCGTGGTCACGGGACTCCCGATTTGAGAATATGACGGGAATTACAAATAATCTAGACATAGGATTAAAAATATTTCGTTAAAGGGAGAAAACCCAAGACACCCCCCAAATGGCATTGTGAGAGGCACGAATACCTCGCACGGGACCAATGTAACTTTCAGGATCTGACTGCGTGTTAACGTGACTCCAGGTTTGAAAATATGATGATAATTTGAGAATATCTACACTTAGGCATAAAAACATGTCATTAGAGGTTGAAAATCAAAAACACCCCCCAAACGGCCCCGTGCGAGACATGAACGCCTCGCACGGGAAGAATGTAACTAACAGGAACTAATCGTGTGGTCACGGTATTCTTGGTTTAAGAATATGATTATAATTTAAAAATATCTACACTGATGTTTAAAAACATGTTGTTAGAGGTAAAAACCCCAAATAACCCCCAAACGGCCCTGCGATTGGCGTGATAACCTCGCACGGGACCAATGTCACTTGTCGGAACTGACTGTGTGGTCACGTGGCTTCCAGTTTTAGAATATGAAGATTATTTGAAAATATCTACAATTAGGCTTTAAAATAACCCATTAGAGGGCAAAAACAAAAAATACCCCCTAACGGTCTTGTGGGACGCGCGAGCACCTCGTGCATGACCAATGTAACCCACAGGAATTGACCTCTCAGTAATGCTATCCATGATTTGTGAATATGTTGATAATTCAAAAGTATTTGCACCTAGGCTTAAAATCATACCGCTAGAGGGCGATAACCTAAAACACCCCCCAAAAAGTCATATGAGAGACGCGAACACCTCGTACGAGACCAATGTAACTCTCAAAAACTGACCACATGGTTAATGGTTGACCGGTTTGATAATGTTACAATAATTTGAAAATATCTATGCTTGGGATTAAAGGTATGCCGTTAGAGGGCGAACATTCAAAACACCCCCCAAACGGCCCCGTGAGAGGCACAAACATCTCGCATGGGACCAATGTAACTCGCAGGAACTAACCGTCGGGTCACGGATCCCCCGATTTGAGAATATGATGATAATTTGAACGTATGTACACTCAGGCAAAAAAACATGCCGCTAGAGGGAGAAAACTCAAAACACCCCCCAAATGGCATCATGAAAGGTGCTAACACCTCGCACGGGACAAATGTAACTCTAAGGAACTGATCTCGTGGTCACGAAACACCTGATTTGAGAATATGATTATAATTTGAAAATATCTTCACTTATGCTAAAAAATATTCCACTAGAGGGGGAAAATCCAAAACACCACTCAAATGGACCCATGAGAGGCGCGAACACCAAACACGAGACTAATGTAACTCACAGGAGCTAGCCACGTTGTTACAGGACTCCCGATTTGAGAATATGACAATGGTTGCTAGAGGGAGAAAAAACATGTTGCTAGAGGGCGAAAAAACAAAACATCCCCCCCAAACGGTCCCGTTAGAACCCCGAATACCTCGCACATGACTAATGTAACTCGCAGGACCTAATTGCATGACCATGGGATCCTCGGTTTGAGAATATGACAATAATTTGAAAATTTCAGAACTTAAGCTTAAATAAATACCGTTAGAGGATGAAAACCCAAAACACCTCCCAAACGGCCCTGTGAGAAGAGCGAACACCTCGGACAGGACCAAAGTAACTAGAAGAAAAGGACCACGGGGCACGTGACCCCCTATTTGAGAATATGCTGATAATTTGATAATATCTAGACTTAGGCTTAAAAACATACCGTTGAGGGAGAAAACTCAGAACACCACCAAAACGGACCCATGAGAGGCTCTCGATTTGATAATATGACGAAAGTTTGAAAATATTTGTACTTAGGCTTAAAACAATGCCATGAGAGGGCAAAACTCCAAAAAACCTCCAAAATGACTTCGTAAGAGGCGCGAGCACCTCGCACGGGACCAATGTAACTCACAGGAACAAACCTTGTAGTCACATGACTCCCGGTTTGAGAATATAATGATAATTGGAAAAAATTAACACTTAGGGATAAAAACATGACGTCAGAGCGAGAAAATAAAAATAAAAAACCCGACAGACCACCGTGAGAGGCGCGAACACCTCGCATGGGACCAATGTAACGCGCAAGAACTGACTGCGTGGTCATGGGACTCCCATTTTGAGAATATGAAGATATTTTGAAAATATCTACAACCAGGCTTAAAAACATGTCGTTAGAGAGAGAAAACCCAAAACACCCCCCAAATTGCCCTGTGTGAGCCGGGAACACCTCGCACGACACCAATGTAAGTCACTAGAATTAACCGCGTGGTCATGGGATTGATGGTTTGATAATATGATGATAATTCAGAAATATCTAGACTTAGGTTTAAAAACATGCCGCTAGAGGGTGATAACCCAAAATAGCCCCCAAAACGGCCTCATGAGAGGCGCGATCACCTCGTACGGGACCAATGTAACTCGCAGGAATTAATCGGGTAGAAACAAAGCACCCGATTTGAGAATATGACAATAATTTGATAATACTTATACTTAGGATTAAAAACATTCCACAAGTGGTTAAAAATCCTAAGCATCTCCCCAACGGCCCCATGAGAGGTGCAAACACCTCGCACGGGACCAATGTAACTCACAGCAACTGATCGCGTGGTCACGGGACTCCTGCTTTGAGAATATGACTATAATTTGAGAATACCTACACTTAGGCTTAAAAACATGCCGTTCGTGGGCGAAAACCCAAAATGATCCTGTAAGAGGCGCAGACACCTCCCGTGGGACCATTGTAACTCACAAGAACTAACCACGAGGTCACGGGACTCCCGATTTGAGAATATGATAATAATTTAAAAATATCTACACTCATGCTTAGAAACATGCCATTAGAGGACGCAAACCCAAACCCCCTCCAAACGGCCCTGTGAGAGGCGTGAACACCTCACACGCCACCATTGTAACTCGCAGGAATGGATCATGTGGCCACGTGACTCTCAGTTTGAGAATATGATAGTAGTTTAAAATATCTAGATTTAGGCATAAAAATATGCCGGTGGAGGGCAAAAATCCAATATGCCCCCCAAATGGACTCGTGAGAAGCGTAAACAACTCCTACGGGACTAATGTAACTCACACAAACTGATTGCGTGGTCGCGGGACTCCCGGTTAGAGAATATGATGGTAATTTGAAAGTATCTATACATAGGCTTAAAAATATGCCGTTAATGGGAGAAAACCCGAAACACCCCCCAAATGGAAATGTGAGAGGCACGAACACCTCGCATGGGACCAATGTAATTAGCAGGAACTAATCACCTAGTCATGATAATTTGAAAATATCTACACTTAGTCTTAAAAATATGCTGTTAGAGGGTGAAATTCTAAAACACCCCCAAACTTCACCATTAGAGGTGCAAGCACATCACACGGGACTAATGTAACTCGCAGGAACAGACCGCATGTTAACGTGACTCTGGTTTGAGAATATGACGATAATTTGAGAATATCCACACTTAGGTATAAAAACATGTCGTTTGAGGGCGAAAACCCAAAACACCCCCCCCAAACAGCCCCGTGCGAGACATGAACACCTCGCACACGACGAATGTAACTCACATGAACTAATCGTGTGGTCACAGGACTCTTGGTTTAAGAATATGATGATAATTTAAAAATATCTACACTCATGCTTAAAAACATGCGGTTATTGGGCAAAACCAAAAATAACCTCCAAACGGCCCTGTGAGTGGCGTGAACACCTCGCACGGGACCAATGTCACTCGTAGAAATTGACTGCATGGTCACTGGACTCTCGATTTGAGAATATAAATATAATTTGAAAATATATACAATTAGGCTTTAAAACAAGCCGTTAGCCGGGAAAAACAAACAATACCCCCTAATGGCCCCGTGGGAGGCGCGAACAGCTCGCACATGACAAATCTAACTCACCGAAACTGACCGGTTGGTGATGGGATCCACGGTTTGTGAATATGTTAATAATTCAAAAATATTTACCCCTAGGCTTAAAAACATGCCGCTAGAGGGCGATAACCCAAATCACCCCCCAAATAGTCCCGTGAGAGGCGCGAACAACTCGCATGGGACCAATGTAACTCTAAAAAACTGACCGCGTGGTTACGGGTCCACCGGCTCTAGAATATTATGATATTTTGGAAATATCAACAGTTTGTCTTAAGGCATGCCATTAGAGGGAAAAAATTTAAAATACCCCCCAAACGGCCCCGTGAAAGGGACAAACACCTCGCATGGGACCATTGTAACTTGCATGAAGTGATCGCATGGTCACAGAGGCCCATGTTTGATAATATGATGATAATTTGAAAGTATCTACATGCAGGCCAAAAAACATGCCTCTAGATGGAGAAAACTCAAAACACCGCCCAAACGGCCTCGTGAGAGGCACGAACACTTTGCACGGGACCAATGTAACTCGAAGCAATTGATCTCGTAGTCACGAGACCCCTAATTTAAGAATATGATGATAATTTGAAAATCTCTTCACTTAGGCTTAAAAATATTCCATTAGTGGGTGAAAACCAAAACACCACTCAAATGGATTTGTGAGAGGGACGAAGACCTCGTACGGGACCAATGTAACTCAAAGGAATTGATCTCATGGTTACGGGACTCCCAGTTTGAGAATATGACAATGGTTTGAAATATCTGGATTTAGGCATAAAAAAATGTTGCTAGGGGTGAACCCCCCCAAATGGCCCTGTGAGAACCCCGAACACCTCGCACGGGACCAATGTAACTTGCTAGAAATGACCGAATGCTCACGGGTTCCCCACTTTGAGAATATGACAATAAATTGAAAATATAAAGACTTAAGCATAAATAAATACCGTTAGAGGGTAAAAACCCAAAACAACTCCCAACGGCCCTGTGAGAGGTGCGAACACCTTGCACATGACCAAAGTTACTCGCAGGAAATGACCGCGGGGTCACGGGACCCCTTATTTGATAATGTGATGATAATATGAAAATATCTACACTTATGCTTAAAAAATGCCATTAGAGAGAAAAACCCCAAAAAAACCCCTCCAAATGTCCCCGTGAGAGACGTGAACACCTCGCACGCGACCAGTGTAACTCGCAGGAATTGATAGTGTGGTCATGAGATTCCCGATTTGAGAATATGACGATAATTTGAAAGTATCTAAACATAGGCTTAAAAATATGTTTTTAAAGGGAGAAAACCCAAAACACCCCCCAAATGGCATTCTGAGTGGCACGAACGCCTTGCACGGACTAATGTAACTGGCAGGAACTAACCGCGTAGTCATGATAATTTGAAAATATCTACACTTAGGCTTAAAAACATGTCGTTAAAGGTTGAAACTAAAAAACACCCCCGAACGGCACCGTGAGAGGTGTGAACACCTCACACGGGACCAATGTAACTCGCAGGAACTGACCACGTGTTAATGTGACTCCTGGTTTGAGAATACGACGATAATTTTAGAATATCTACACATAGAAATAAAAACAAGTTGTTAGAGGGTAAAAACCCAAGATACCCCCCAAACGACCCCGTGCGAGACACGAACACCTCGCACGAGACCAATGTAAATCATAGGAACTAAATGTGGGGTAATGGGACTCTTGGCTTAAGAATATGATGATAATTTAAAAATATCTACACTCATGCTTAAAACATCATGTGAGAGTGCAAAACTAAAAATAACCCCCGAACGGCCTTGTGAGTAGCGTGAACACCTCGCACGGGACCAATGTCACTCGTAGGAACTGACTGCGTGGTCATAGGACTCTCGGTTTGAGAATATGAAATAAGTTGAAAATATCTACAATTAGGCTTTAAAACAAACCGTTAGAGGGGCAAAATGAACAATACCCCGAATGGACCCGTGGGAGGTGCGAACACCTCGCACATAACCAGTGTAACTCACAGCAACTGACCGCTTGGTCATGGGATCAATGGTTTGTGAATAAGTTCATAATTCAAAAAACATGCCGCTAAAGGGCGATAACCTAAAACACCACCCAAAAGGGCTCGTGAGAAGTGCGAACACCTCACATGGGACCAATGTAACTCTAAAAATTGATCGCATGTTTACAGGTCCACCAGTTTGAGAATATGATAATAATTTTGAAAAATCTACACTTTGGCTTAAAGGCATATCGTTAGAGGGAAAAAATTCAAAACACCCCCGAAATGTCCCCGTGAAAGGCACAAACACCTCGCATGGGAGCAATGTAACTCGCAGGAACTGACCGCATGGTCACGGAGCCCCCTGTTTGAGAATATGATAATAATTTGAAAATATCGACACCCAAGCCAAAAAACATGCCGCTAGTGGGAGAAAACTCAAAACACCGCCCAAATGGCTTCGTGAGAGGACGAACACCTCGCACGGGACCAAACGTAACTCGAAGGAACTGATCATGTGGTCACGAGACCCCCGATTTGAGAATATGATGACAATTTGAAAATATGTTCACTTAGGCTTAAAAACATTCCACTAGAGGGCAAAAACCCAAAACACCACTCAAATGGGTTTGTGAGAGGCGCGAAGACCTCGCACGGGACCAATGTAACTCACAGGAACTGACCACATGGTTACGGGACTCTCGATTTGAGAATAAGATAATGGTTTGATATATCTATATTTAGGCATAAAAACATGCTGCTAAAGGGCAACAAAATAAAACATGCCCCTCACCGAAACGGCCCCGTGAGAACTCCGAACACCTCACACGGGATCAATGTAACTCGCAGGACCTGACTGGAAGGAAACGGGATCCCCGATTTTAGAATATGACAATAATTTGAAAATATCAGGACTTAACCTTAAATATATACCTTTAGAGGGGGAGAACCCAAAACACCTCCCAAACGGCATATTAAGAGGCGTGAACACCTCGTATAGGACCAAAGTAAGTCGTAGGAAATGAACACGGGGTCACGGGACCCCCTGTTTGAGATTATGATGATAATTTGATAATACACTTAGACTTATAAACCTACCGTTAAGGGAGAAAACTCAGAACACCACCGAAACGGACCCGTGAGAGGCACGAACTCGATTCAAGGGACCAATGTAACTCGTCGAAAGTGATCGCGTGGTCATGGAACTCCCGATTTGATAATATGATGATAATCTGAAAATATTTGTACTTAGGCTTAAAACAATTCAATTAGAGGGCGAAACCCCAAAACATCCCCAAACGGCTTCGTGAAAGGCGCGAACACATCGTACAAGACCAATTTAACTCACAGGAACGATACTTGAAGACATGGGGATCCCGATTTGAGAATATAATGATAATTGGAAAATATCAACACTTAGGGATAAAAACATGTCGTTAGACCCATTGAGAGACGCGAACACCTTGTACGGGACCAATGTAACTCACAGGAACTGACCGCCTCGTCACGGGACTATCGATAATATCATATCAGTATTATTTGAAAATAACTACATCCAGGTTTAAAAACATGTCATTAGAGGGAGAAAATCCAAAGCACCCCCCAAACGGTCCAGAGAGAGGCGCAAACAACTCGCACGGGACCAATGTAACACGCAAGAACTAAATGCGTGGTCAAGGGAATCCCAGTTTGAGAATGTGATGATAATTTGAAAATGTCTACACTTAGGCTTTAAAACAAGCCGTTAAAGGGCGAAAACCCCCAAAAAATTCAAATAGCCCCGTGTGAGCCGCGAATACCTCACACGGGACAAATGTAACTCACTAGAACTATCTGCATGTTAATGGGATCCATACATTGATAATATGATGATAATTCAAAAATATCTACACTTAGGCTTAAAAACATGCCGCTAGAGGGGGATAACACAAAACACCCCCAAATGGCCTCGTGAGAAGCACGATCACCTCGCACGGGACCAATGTAACTCGCAGGAATTAATCGCATCGTAATGAAACTCTCGGTTTGAGAATATGATCATAATTGCAGAATATCTACACTTAGTCTTAAAAACATGCCGCTAGAGGTTAAAAATCTAAAACATCTCTCGAACGACCCCGTGAGAGGAGTGAACACTTCACACAGGACCAATGTAACTCATAGGAACTGACCGTGTGGTCGCGGGACTCCTAGTTTTAGAATATGACTATAATTTGAGAATACCTACAATTAGGCTTACAAACATGCCGTTAGAGGGTGAAAACCCAAAGCACCCCCAAAACGATCATGTGGGAGTCACACACACCTCGCGTGGGATGAATGTAACTCAGAAGAAATGACCGCGTGGTCACGGGAATCCCAGTTTGAGAATATGATAATAATTTAAAAATATCTACACTCATGCTTAAAAACATGCCATTAAAGGGCAAAAACCCAAGACACCACTCCGAACGGCCCCATGAGAGACGTGAACACCTCGCACGGGGCCAATGTAACTCGTAGGAATTGACCGCATGGTCACGGGACTCCTGGTTTGAGAATATGATAGTATTTTGAAATATCTATATTTAGGGATAAAAACATGTCGTTAGAGGGCGAAAACCCAATATATCCCCCAAATGGACTCGTGAGAAGCGTGAAAAACTCCCACGAGACTAATGTAACTCGTACAAACTGATTGCGTGGTCACGGGACTCCCGATTTGAGAATATTATGGTAATTTGAATGTGTCTAGACATAGGCTTAGAATTATGTCGTTAAAGGGAGAAAACACCCCCCAAATGGTATTGAGAGAGGCAAGAACATCCCGCACAGGACTAATGTAACTCGTAGGAACTAATCCCCTAGTCACGATAATTTGAAAATATCTACACTTAGGCCTAAAACACATGCCATTAGAGGGTGAAACTCCAAACCACCTCCAAGTGGCAGCATTAGAGGTGCAAACACGTCACATGGGACAAATATAACTCACAGGAACTGACCGCGTGTTAACGTGACTCCTGGTTTGAGAATATGATGATAATTTGAGAATATGTACATTTAGGCATAAAAACATGCCGTTAGAGGGCAAAAACCCAAAACACCCCCCAAACGGCACTGTGCGAGACACAAACACCTCACACGGGACCATTGTAACTCATAGGAACCGACCGTATGGTAATGGGACTCTCAATTTTAGAATATGAGGATAATTTCAAAATATCTACACACAAGCTTAAAAACAAGCCGTTAGAGGACGAAAGTTAAAAGCACCCCCCAAATGATCCTATGAAAGGCGCGGACACCTTGCACGGGACCAATGTAATGCGCAAGAACAAAATGCGTGGTCAAGGGACTCCCAGTTTGAGAATATGATGATAGTTTGAAAATGTCTACACTTAGGCTTAAAAACATGCCGATAGAGGTTGAAAATTAAAAACATCTCCACAACGGCCCCGTGAGAGGTGCGAACTCCTCACACGGGACCAATGTAACTCACAGGAACTGACCGCGTGGTCACAGAGCTCCTAGTTTGAGAATATGACTATAACTTAAGAATACCTACACTTAGGCTTAAAAACATGCCGTTAGAGGGCGAAAACCCAAAACACCCCTGAAACGATCTTGCGAGAGGCACAAATGCCTCGCGTGGGACATATGTAACTCACAGGAACTAACCGTCTGGTCACGAAACTCCTGGTTTAAGAATATGATGATAATTTAACAATATCTACAGTCATGCTTAAAAGCATGCTACTAGAGGCCGAAACCCAAAACAACCCCCAAACGGCCAAGTGAGTGGCATTAACACCTCGTAGGGGACCAATGTCACTCGTAGGAACTGACTACGTGGTCACAGGACTCCCGATTTGAGAATATGAAGATAATTTTAAAATATCTATAATTAGGCTTGAAAACAAGCCGTTAAATGGTAAAACCCAACAGTACTCCCGAACGGCCCGGTGGGATGTGCGAGTAGCTCGCACATGACTAATGTAACTAACAGGAATTGAGTGCTTAGTTATGGGATCCACGGTTTGTGAATATGTTAATAATTCAAAAATATTTACACCTAAGCTTAAAAACATGCCGCTAGAGGGTGAAAACCCAAAACACCCCCCAAAAGGTCCCGTGAGATGCGCGAACATATCACCCGGGACCAATGTAACTCTCAAAAACTGAACGCGTGGTTACGGGTCCAACGATTTGAGAATATTACGATAATTTCAAAATATTTACACTTTGGCTTAAAGCCATGCCATTAGAGGGAAAAATTTCAAAACACACCCCCAAACGTTCCTGTGAAAGGCACAAACACCTCGCATGGGACCAATGTAACTCGTAGGAACTGACCGCATGGTCACGGAGCCCTCGATTTGAGAATATGATGATAATTTGAAAGTATCTACACTCAGGCAAAAAAAATGCCGCTAGAGGCACTCAAAACACAGCCCAAACGGCCTCGTGAGAGGCACAGACACCTCGGACGGGACCAATGTAACTCGAAGGAATTGATTCTATGTTCGCAAGACCCTCGATTTGAGAATATTATGATAATTTGAAATTATTTTCACTTAGGCTTAAAAACATTCCACTAGAAGGAGAAAACCCAAAACACCACTCAAATGAGCCTGTGAGAGGCGCGAAGACCTCGCATAGGACCAATGTTACTCACAGGAATTGAACGAGTGGTTACGGGACTCCCGATTTGAGAATATGACAATGGTTTGAAATATCTTGATTAAGGCATTAAAGCATGCTGCTAAAAGGCGAAAAAAGAAAACACCCCCACCCCTAAATGGCCCCATGAGAACCTCGAACACCTTGCACGAGACAAATGTAACTTGCAGGAACTGACCGCATTGTCACGGGATCCTTGGTTTGATAATATGACAACAATTTGAAAATACCAGGACTTAAGCTTAAATAAATACCGTTAGAGGGTGAAAATCCAAAACACCTCCCAAACGGCCCTGTGAGAGGCGCGAACACCTTGCAGAGGACAAAAGTAACTCGCGGGAAATGACCGTGGGGTCACGGGACCCCCCGTTTGAGAATATGATGATAATTTGAAAATATCTACACTCATGCTTAAAAACAGGCGATTGGAGGGTGAAAACCCAAAACACTCCCTCCAAACGGCCTCGAGAGAGGCGTGAACACCTCGCAAGCGACCAGTGTAACTCTCAGGAATTTATCGCGTGGTCATGGGACTCCTAGTTTGATAATATGATAGTAGTTTCAAATATATAGATTTTGGCATAAAAACATGCCGTTAGAGGGTGAAAACCCAATATACCCCCCAAATAGCTTCGTGAGAGGCGTGAACACCTCGCACGGGACCAATGTAACTCACAGGAACAAACCTTGTAGTCATGGGACTACCGGTTTGAGAATATAATGATAATTGGAAAATATCTACCCTTAGGCATAAAAATATGCCATTAGAGGAAGAGATAAAACTGAACGACCCCTTGAGAGGCACGAACACCTCGTACAGGACCAATGTAATTCACAGGAACTGACCGCGAGGTCACCGAATTCCCGATTTTAGAATGCAAGGATAATTTTTAAATATCTACACTCAGGTTTAAAAAGATACCGTTAGAGGGTGAAAATCAAAAACACCACCCAAACGGTCCTGTGAGAGGCATGAAAACCTCGCACGGGACCAATGTAATGCACAATAACTGACCGCGTGATAAAGGGACTCCCAATTTGAGAATAAGATGATAATTTGAACATATCTACACTTAGTCTTTAAAACAAGCCGTTAGAGGGCGAAAACCCTAAACACCCTCGATTCGGCCCAGTGTGAGTCCTGAACACTTCGCACGTGACCAATGTAACTCACAGGAACTAATCGCGTGGTCATGGGATCCCTGGTTCGATAATATGATGGCTATTCAAAAATATTTACATTTTGGCTTAAAAACATGCCGCTAGAGGGCGATAACCCAAAAAAAAAACCACACAGCCTCGTGAGAGGAGCGATCACCTCGTACGGGACAAATGTAACTTGCAGGAACTAATCACGCAGTAACGGAACTCCTAATTTGAGAATGCATGATAATTTGAGAATATCGACACTTAGGCTTAAAAACATGATGCTAGAGGTTGAAAATCCAAACTATCTCCCCAATGGCCCCATGAGAGGCGCGAACACCTCACACGGGACCAATGGAACTCACAGGAACTGATCTCGTGGTCATAGGACTCCTAGTTTTAGAATATGACTACAATTTGAGAATAGCTACACTTAGGCATAAAAACATACCGTTGGAGGGTAAAAAGCAAAAACACCTTGAAACGATCCCGTGAGAGGCACGGACACCTCCCGCGGGACTAATGTAACTCACAATAACTTACCATGTGGTCATGGGACTCCCGATTTGAGAATATAACGATAGTTTGAAAATATCTACACTAATGCTTAAAAACATGCCATTAGAGGGCTAAAACCCAAAACACCCCTCTAAACGGCCCCGTGAGAGGCGTCAACACCTTGCACGTGACCAGTGAAACACGTAGGAATTGACGACAAGGTCACCCGGTTTGAGAATCTGATAGTAGATTGAAATATCGAGATTTAGGCATAAAAATATGTCGTTAGAGGGCGAAAACCCAATATACCCCCCAAATGGACTCGTGAGAAGCGTGAGCACCTCGCACGGGACCAATGTCACTCACATGAACTAATCGCATGGCAAGAGACTCTCGACTTGATAATATGATGGTAATTTGAAAGTATCTAGACATAGGCTTAAAAATATGCCGTTAAAGGGAGAAAACCCAAAACACCCCCCAAATGGCATTCTGAGAGGCACGAACACCTCGCACGGGACCAAAATAACTCATAAGATCTAACCATATAGTCACGATAATTTGAAAATATCTACACTTAGGCTTAAAAAAAAGCCATTAGAGGGTCAAACTCCAAAACACCCACGAACGGCACCGTGAGAGGTGCAAACACCTCGCACGGGACCAATGTAACTCGCAGGAACCGACCACGTGTTAATGTGATTTGTAGTTTGAGAATATGATGATAATTGGAGAATATCTATACTAAGGGCGTAAAAACATGTCATTAGAGGGCGAAAACCCAAAACACCCTCCAAACGGCCCGATGCGAGACACAAACACCTCGCACGGGACCAATGTAACTCACAGGAACTTACCATGTAGTCATGTGACTGCTGGTTTAAGAATATGATGATAATTTAAACATATCTACACTCATGCTTAAAAACATGCTTTTAGAGGGTGAAACCCAAAATGACACCCAAACAACCCTGTGAGTGGCGTGAACCCCTAGCATTGGACCAATGTCAATCCTAGGAACTGACTGCGTGGTCACAGGACTCCCGATTTGAGAATATGTAGATAATTTGAAAATATCTACACTTAGGCTTTAAAACAAGCTGTTAGAGAGAAAAAACTAAAAATACCCCCGAACGGCCTTGTGGGACGCACGAATACCTCGGACGTGACCAACATAAGTCACAGGAACTGATCGCTTGGTCATGGGATCCATCATTTGAGAATATTAAGATAATTTGGAAATATCTACACTTTGTCTTAAAGGCATGCCGTTAGAGGACAAAAATTCAAAACACCCCGCAAACGGTCTCGTGAAAAGAACAAACACCTCGCATGGGACCAATATAACTCGCAGGAACTGATCACATGGTGACGGAGGCCTCGATTTGAGAATATGATGATAATTTAAAGTATCTACATTCAGGCCAAAAAGCATGCCGTTAGAGGGAGAAACCTCAAAACACCCCCCCCCCCCAACCAACCTCGTGAGAGGCGCAAACACCTCTCAAGGGACCAATGTAAGTCGAAGGAATTGATCACGTGGTCAAGAGACCCCCGATTTGAGAATGTGATGATAATTTCAAAATATCTTCACTTGGGCTTAAAAACATCCCACTAGAGGGTGAAAACCCAAAACACCACTCAAATGGGCCTGTGAGAGGGGCGAACACCTCGCACGGGACCAATGCAACTCACAGGAACTGATCATGTGATTACGGGACTCCTGATTTGAGAATATGACAATGGTTTAAAATATCTGGATTTAGGCATAAAAACATGCTACTAGAGGGCAAAAAAATAAAACACCCCCCAAACGGCCCGTGAGAACCCCGAACACCTCGCACGGGATCCCGATTTGGGAATATGACTACAACTTGAAAATGTTAGGTCTTAATCTTAAATAAATACCGTTAGAGGGTAAAAACCCGAAACACCTCCCAAACGGTCATGTGAGAGGCGCGAACACCTCGTACAGGAGGAAACTAACTTGCAGGAAATGACCGCGGGGTCAAGGGACCCCCTGTTTGAGAATATGATGATAATTCGACAATATCTAGACTTAGGCCTAAAAACATGCCGTTACGGGAGAAAACTCCGAACACCACCAAAACAGAGTCGTGAGAGGCACACACATGATGAAAGGGTGCAATTTAACTAGTCGTAAGTGACCACGTGGTCACGACGCTCCCGATTTGATAATATGATGATAATTTAAAAGTATTTGTACTTAGGCTTAAAACAATACCATTAGAAGGCGAAACCCAAAAATACCCGAAACGACTTCGTGAGAGGTGCGAACACCTCACACGGGATCAATGTAACTCATAGAAACTAACCTTGTAGTCACGGGACTCTCGGTTTGAGAGTATAACGATAATTAAAAATTTTCTACACTTAGGGATAAAAACATGCCGTTAGAGGAGGAAAATAAAAAAAACTGAACGGCCCCATTGGAGGCGCGAACAACTCGCGCGGGACCAATGTAACTCACAGTAAATGACCGCATTGTCATGGGACTCCCGATTTTAGAATATGAGGATAAATTAAAAATATCTACACTTAGGCTTAAAAACATGTCGTCAGAGGGAGAAAATATAAAAACACCCCCCAAACGGTCCTGTGAGAGGCGCGAACACCTCGCATAGGACCAATGTAACCTGTAAGAATTGACCGCGTGGTCAAGGGACTCCTAGTTTGATAAAATGATGATAATTTAAAAATAGTCACGCTTAGGCTTTAAATAAAGTCATTAGAGGGAAAAAACCCAAAACACCCTCCAAGTAGCCCCGTGTGAGCAGCTAACACCTCGCACGGGACCAATGTCACTCGTAGGAATTGACCGCGTGGTAAAAGGACTCCCGATTTGAGAATATGAAGATAATTTGAAAATATCTACAATTAGGCATTAAAACAAGCCGTTAGAGGGGAAAAATAAATAATTCCCCTAAATGACCCCGTGGGAGGCGCGAACACCTCGCACATAACCAATGTAACTATCAGGTAGTGACCATGCGGTCCTCGGTTTGTGAATATGCTGATAATTCAAAAATATTTATACCTAGGCTTAAAAACATGTTGTTAGATGGCGATAACGCAAAACACCCCCCAAAAGGTCCCGTGAGAGGCGCGAACACCTCACACGGGACCAATGTAACTCTCAAACACAGACCGCATGGTTACAGGTCCACCAGTTTGAGAATATTAAGATAATTTGGAAAAATCTACACTTTGGTTTAAAGGCATGCCATTAGAGGGCAAAAATTCAAAACACTCCCCAAATGGCCCATTAAGGCACAAACACCTCTCATGGGACCAATGTAACTCGGAGGAACTGATCGCATGGTCACGGAGCCCCCGATTTGATAATATGATGATAATTTGAAAGTACCTACACTCAGGCCAAAAAACATGCCGCTAGAGGGAGAAATCTCAAAACACCCCCGAAACAGCCTCGTGAGAGGGGTGAACACCTCGCAAGGGACCAATGTAACTCGAAGGAAATGATCGCGTGGTCACGAGACCCCCAATTTGAGAATATGATGATAATGTGAAAATATCTTCTCTTAGGCTTAAGAACATTCCACTAGAGGGCAAAAACCAAAAACACCACTCAAATGGGTCCATTTGAGAATATGCCATTTGGGTTAGTTCCTGTGAGTTACATTGGTCCCGTGTGAAGTCTTCCCATTTGAGTGGTGTGAACACCTCACACGGGACCAATATAACTCACAGGAACTAACCTTGTAGTCACGGGACTTCTGATTTAAAAACATAACGATAATCGGAAAATATCAACACTTAGGGATAAAAACATGCCATCAGAGGGAGAAAATAAAAATAAAAAACCCAAATGGCCCCGTGTGAGGCGCAAACATCTCGTACGGGACCAATGTAACTCACAAGAACTGATCGCGTGGTCAAGCGACTCCCGATTTCAAAATATGAGGATAATTTGAAAATATCTACACGCAGACTTAAAAACATGACATTAGAGGGCGAAAATCCAAAATACTACCCAAACGGTCCTGTGAGTAGAGCAAACACCTCGCACGGGACCAATATAATGCGTAAGAACTGACCGCTTGCATAAGGGACTCCCAGTTTGAGTATGTCATGATAATTTGAAAATATGTACACTTAGGCTTTAAAACAAGTCGCTGGAGAGAGAAAATGCAAAACACCCTCCAAACGGCCCCGTGTGAGTAGCGAATACCTCGCATGGGACAAATGTAACGCACTAGAACTAACAACGTGGTCATGCGATCCACGTTTTAATAATATGATAATAATTTGAAAATATCTTCACTTAGGCTTACAAACATGCCGCTAGAGGGTGATAACCCAAAATATCCCCCAAACGGCCTCGTGAGAGGCACAATCACCTCGCACGGGACCGGTGTAACTTTAAGGAACTAATCGCGTAGTAATGGAACTATCGGTTTGAGAATATGATGAAAATTTGAGAATATCTACACTTAGGCTTAAAACACATGCTGCTAGAGGTTGAAAATTAAAAAAATCTCCCCAATGGCCACGTGAGAGGTGCGAACACCTCACATGGGACCAATGTAACGCACAGGAACTGACTGCATGGTCATAGGACTCTTGGTTTGAGAGTATGACTATAATTTGAGAATACCTACACTTAGGCTTAAAAAGATGCCGTTAGAGGGCGAAAACCCCAAACACCCCCAAACGATCCTGTGAGAGGCACAGACACCTCGCGTGGAGCAATGTAACTCACAAGAACTGACCGCGGGGTCACGGGACCACCAGTTTGAGAATATGATGATAATTTAAAAATATCAACGCTCATGCTTAAAAATATGCCATTAGAGGGCGAAAACCCAAAACACCCCCTCCAAATGGCCCCGTGAGAGGCATGAACACCTCGCAGGCGACTAGTGTAACTTGCAGGAATTGATCGTGTGGTAATGGAACTCTCGATTTGAGAATATGACAGTATTTTAAAATATCTAGATTTAGGCATAAAAACATGTCGTTAGAGGGCAAAAAACCCAATATACCCCCTAAATGGACCGTGAGAAGCATGAACACATCGAACGGGACCAATGTAACTCGTACAAACTGACCGCGTAGTCACTAGACTCTCGATTTAAGAATATGATGATAATTTTAAATTATCTATACATACGCTTAAAAAAATTTCGTTAAAGGGAGAAAACCCGAAACACCCCCCAAATGGCATTGTGAGAGGCACGAACACCTCGCACGGAACCAATGTAACTCGCAAGAACTAACCGCCCAGTCACGATAATTTGAAAATATTTACACTTAGTCTTAAAAACAAGCCGTTAGAGGATGAAACTCCAAAACTCCCCCGAATGACACCGTGGGAGGTGCGGACTCCTCATAAGGGACCAATGTAACTCGCCGGAACTGACCACGTGTTAATGTGACTCCTGGTTTGACAATTGATGATAATTTGAGAATATCTATACTTAGGCTTAAAAACATGCTGCTAAAGGTTGAAAATTCAAAACATCTACCCAAATGGCCCCGTGGGAGACCCGAACACCTCGCACGAGACCAATGTAAATCATAGGAACTAACTGTGTGTTCACGGGGCTCCTGGTTAAAGAATATGATGATAATTTTAAATATATACAATCATGCTTAAAAATATGATGTTAGAGTGTGAAACCCAAAATAACCCCCAAACGGCCCTGTGAGTGGCGTGAACACCTTGTAAGGGACCATTGTCACTCGTAGGAACTGACTACGTCTTCACATGACTCCTGGTTTGAGAATATGAAGATAATTTGAAAATATCTACAATTAGGCTTTAAAATAAGCCGTTAGAGGGCAAAAACAAAAAGTACCCCCGAACAGCCTCGTGGGAGGCGCGAACACCTCGTACATGACCAATGTAACTCACAGGAACTGACCGCTTGGTCATTGTATCCACGGTTTATGAATATGTTGATAATTCCAAAATATTTAAACATAGGGTTAAAAACATGCCGCTAGAGGGTGATAACAATAAACACCCCCAAAAGGTCTTGTGAGAGGAGCAAACACCTCGCACGGGACCAATGTAACTCTCAAAAACTGACCGCGTGGGTACAGGTCCACCGGTTTGAAAATATTATGATAGTTTGGAAATAACTACACTTTGGCTTAACGACATGCCGTTAGAGGGTGAAAATTCAAAATGCCCCCCATACAGCCCCGTGAGAGGCATAAACACCTCGCCGAGGACCAATGTAACTCGAAGGAACTGATCGCGTGGTCACGAGACTCCCTATTTGAGAATATGATGATAATTTTAAAATATCTTCACTTAGGCTTAAAAACATTCCACTAGATGGTGAAAATCCAAAACACCACTCAAATGGGCCAATGGGAGGCGCGAAGACCTCGCACGAGACCAATATAACTCACAAGAATTAACCACGTGGTTACGAGACTCCCGGTTTGAGAATATGACTATGATTTGAAATATCTAGATTTAGGATTATAAACATGTTGCAAGTGGGCGAATAAATAAAACACCGCCCAAATGTCCCCGTGATAACCCCGAACACCTCACACGGGACCAATGTTACCTGCAGAACTGGCCGCATGGTCACGGGATCCCTGGTTTGAGAATATGACGATAATTTGAAAATATCAGGAGTTAATCTTAAATAAATACCGTTAGAGGGTGAAAACTTAAAACCTCTCCCAAACAGCCCTGTGAGAGGGGCGAACACCTCGTACATGACCAATATAATGCGCAAGATATGGCCGCATGGTCAAGGGACTCCCAGTTTGAGAATATGATGATAATTTGAAAATATCTACCCTTAGGCTTTAAAACAAGCTGTTAGAAGGTGAAAACCCAAAACACCCTACAAATGGACCTGTGTGAATCACAAACACTTCGTACAGGACCAATGTAACTCACAGAAACTAACCGTGTGCTCATGGAAACCACGATTTGAAGATATGACGATAATTCAAAAATATCTACACTTAGGCTTAAAAACATGCCGCTAGAGGCCGATAACCCAAAACACCCCCCAAATGGCCTCGTGAGAGGCGTGATTACCTCGCACGGGACCAATGTCACTAACAAGAACTAATCGGATAGTAAAGGAACTCCCTATTTGAGAATACGATGATAATTTGAGAATATCTACACTTAGGCTTAAAAACATGCTGCTAAAGGTTGAAAATCCAAAACACCTCCCATACGGGCCCGTGAGAGGTGCGAACACCTCACACGGGACTAATGTAACTCACATGAAGTGACCGCGTGGTCACGGGACTCCTGATTTGTGAATTATGACTATAATTTGAGAATACCTACACTTAGGCTGAAAAACATGCCGTTAGAGGGCGAAAACCCAAAACGCCCCCACAGGATCCCGTGAGAGGCACAGACACATCGCGCGGGACCATTGCAAATCACAAGAACTGACCACGTGGTCACGGGACTCCTCATTTGAGAATCTGAAGATAATTTGAAAATATCTACACTCATGATAAAAAACATGCCATTAGACGGGGAAACCCCAAAACACCCTGGTCCAAATAGCCTCGTGAGAGGCGTGAACCCCTCGCGCGCGACCAATATAACTTGCTAGAATTGACCGTGTGGTCACGAGACTCCCAATTTGAGAATATAATAGTAGTTTGGAATATCTAGATTTGGGCATAAAACATTCCGTTAGAGGGAAAAAACCCAATATACCCATAAAATGGACTCGTGAGAAGAGTCAACACCTCTCACGGGAACAATATTACTCGCACGAACTGATCGTGTGGTCCCAGGATTCCTAGTTTGAGAATATGACGATAATTTGAAAGTATCTAGACATGGGCTTAAAAATATGCTGTTAAAGGGAGAAAAGTCAAAACACCCCCCAAATGGCATTATGAGAGGAACGACCACCTCGCATGGGACGAATGTAACTCGCAAGAACTAACCGCCTAGTCCTGATAATTTGAAAATATCTACACTTAGGCTTAAAAACGTGCTATTAAAGGGTGAAACTCCAAAACACCCCCCAACGGCACCGTGAGAGGTGCGAACACAGGAACTGACCAGGTATTAACGTGACTCATGGTTTGAGGATATGACGATAATTTGAGGATGTCTACACTTAGGCATAAAAATATGCTGTTAGGGGGAAGAAACCCAAGACACCCCAAACGGACCCAAGAGAGACACGAACACCTCGCACGGGACCAATGTAACTCACAGGAACAAATCGTGTGGTTACGTGATTCCTTGTTTAAGAATATGATGATAATTTAAAAATATCAACGCTCATGCTTAAAAACATGCTGTTAGAGGGCAATACCCAAAATAACCCCCAATTGACCCTGTGAGTGGCGTGATAACCTCGCACGGGACCAATGTCACTCGCAGGAACTGAATGCATGGTCACATGACTCCTGGTTTGGGAATATGAAGATAATTTGAAAATATCTACAATTAGGCTTTAAAATAAGCCGTTAGAGGGCAAAAACCAAAAATACCCCGGACGGCCTCGTGGGAGGCGCAAACACCTCGTACATGACCAATGTAACTCACCGGAACTGACCGCTTGGTCATGGTATACACGGTTTGTGAATATGTTAATAATTCAAAAATATTTAAACCTAGGGTTAAAAATATGCCGCTAGAGGGCGAAAACAATAAACACCCCAAAAGGTCTCGTGAGAGGAGCGAACACATCGCACGGAACCAATGTAACTCTAAAAAACTAACCACGTGATTACAGGTCCACTGGTTTGAGAATATAACGATAATTTGTAAATATCAACACTTTGTCTTAAAAGCATGCCGTGAGAGGGAAAAAATTCAAAACACCCCCCAAACGACCCCATGAAATGAACACACCTCGTATGGGACCAATGTAACTCGCTGGAACTGAACGTATGGCCACACAGCCCACGATTTCAGAATACGTTGATAATTGTAAATAATCTATACTCGGGCAAAAAAAACATGGCGCTAGAGGGAGAAAACTCAAAACACCCTCCAAACAACCTTGTAAGAGGCGTGAACACCTCGCACGAGACCAATGTAACTCGAAGGAACTGATCGCATGGTCACGAGACCCTCGGTTTGAGAATATGATGATAGTTTTAAAAAATCTGGACTTAGGCCAAAAAACATGCCGCTAGAGGGAGAAAACTCAAACACCCCCAAAGCGGCCTCGTGAGAGGCGCGAACACTTCGCATGGGAACAATTTAACTCGAAGGAACTGATCGCGTGGTCACGAGCCCTTCGATTTGAGAATATGATGATAATTTGAAAATATCTTGACTTAGGGAAAACCAAAAACACGAGTTAAATGGGCCTGTGAGAGGCGTGGAGACCTCGCACGGGACCAATGTAACTTAGAAGAATTCACTGCGTGGTTACGGGACTCCGAGTTTGAGAATATGAAGATTATTTGAAATATATAGATTTAGGCATAAAAACATGCTGCTAGATGGTGAAAAAACAAAACACGCCCCCCCCAAACGGCCCCGTGAGAACCCCGAACACCTTACACGGGAGCAACACAACTCGCAAGAACTAACTGCATGGTCATGGGATACCCAGTTTGAGAATATGACAACAATTTGAAAATATAAGGACCTAAGCAGAAATAAATACTGTTAGAGGGTGAAAACCCAAAGTACCTGCAAAATGGCCCAGTGAGAGATGCGAGCACCTCGCACAAGACCAAAGTAACTCGTAAGAAATCACCACAGGGTCATGGGACCCACTATTAGAGAATACTACTACAATTTGATAATATCTAGACTTAGGCTTAAAAACATGCCATTAATGGAGAAAACTCATAACACCACCTAAACTGACCCATGAGAGGCACGAACACGATGCAAGGCACCAATGTAACTCGTCTAAACTAACCACGTGGTCATGAGACTCTCCGTTTGATAATATGATGATAATTCAAAAATATATGTACTTAGGCTTAAAACAATGCCGTTAGAGGGAGAAACCACCAAACACCCCAAAGGGCATCGCGAGAGGCACGGACACCTTGCCCAGAAAGAATGTAACTCACAGGAGCTGAGCGCATGGTCACAGGACTCCCAATTTGAGAATATGTTGATAATTTGAAAATATCTACACTCATGCTTAAAAACATGGCAACAAAGGGAGAAAAAACAACCCCCCACACAAATGGCCCCATGAGAGGCGTGAACAACTCGCACGGGACTTGTGTAACTCGTAGGAATTGATTGGGTGGTCATGGGATTCTCGGTTTGAGAATACGATAGTATTTTGAAATATCTAGATTTAGGCTTAAAACATGCCGTTAGAGGGCGAAAAACTAATATACCCCCCAAGTGGTCTCGTGAGAAGCCTGAACACCTCGTACGGGGCCAATGTAACTCGCATGAATTGACCGCGTGATCATGGGACTTCTGGTTTGAGAATATGATGATAATTTGAAAGCATCTAGACATAGGCTTAAATGTATTCCGTTAAATGGAGAAAACCCAAAACACCCCCAAATGGAATTGTGAGAGGCACGAACACCTCGCACGAGCCCACTATAACCCATAAGAACTAACCGCGTAGTCACGATATTTTTAAAATATGTACACCTAGGCTAAAAAACATTCCATTAGAGGGTGAAACTCCAAAACAACCCCAAACGACACCGTGAGAGGTGTGAACACCTAACACGGGACCGATGTAACTTTCAGGAACTGGCCGCGTATTAACGTGACTCCTAGTTTGAAAATATGACAATAATTTGAGAATATCTACACTTAGGCATAAAAACATGCCGTTAGAGGGAAAAAACCCAAAACACCCCCCAAATGGCCCCGTACGAGACACGAACACCTCGCACGGGACCAATGCAACTTGCAGGAACTAATCGTATGGTCATGGGACTCCTGGGTTAAGAATATGATGATAATTTAAAAATATCTACACTCATGCTTCAAAACATCATGTTAGAGGGCGAAATCCAAAACAAACCCCAAACGACCCTGTGAGTGGCGTGAACACCTTGCATGAGACCAATGTCACTCGTAGGAACTGTCTGCATGGTCACAGAACTCCCGGTTTGATAAAATGAAGATAATTTGAAAATATCTTCAATTAGGCTTTAAAACAAGCCGTTAGAGGGCAAAAATGAAAAATACCCCCAAACGACCTCGTGGGAGGCGCGAACACCTTGCACATGACCAATGTAACTCGCAGGAACTGACTGCATGGTCACGAGATCCCCGGTTTGAGAATATGATAATAATTTGAAAATATAAGGACTTTATCTTAAATAAATACCCATAGAGGGTGAAAACCGAAAACTCCTCCTAAATGGACCTGTGAGAGGTGCGAACACCTTGTACAGGACCAAAGTAACTCATAGGAAATGATCGCGGGGTCACGGGACCCCCAATTTGAGAATATTATGATAATTTGATAATATCTAGACTGAGGCATAGAAACATGCCGCTAAGGGAGAAAACTCAGAACACCACCAAAATGGACCCGTGAGAGACACGAACATGATGTATGGGATCGATGTAACTCGTCGAAATTGACCGCGTGTTCACAAGACTCCCGGTTTGATAATATGATTATAATTTTAAAATATTTGTACTTAGGCTTAAAAGATGCCGTTAGAGAGAGAAACCTCAAAACACCCCCAAACGGCCTCGTGAGAGGTGCGAACACTTCTCACGGGACTAATGTAACTCGCAGGAACTAACCGCGTAGTCACGGGACTCCCATTTGAGAATATAATGATAATTTGAAAATATATAAAATTAGGCATAAAAACATGCCGTTAGAGGGAGAAAAAAATGAACAGCCTCATGAGAGGCACGAAAATCTTGCACGGGACCAATGTAACTGACTTGAACTAACCGCGTGGTCACGGCACTCTTGATTTTAGAATATGAGGATAATTTGAGAATATTTACACTCAGGCTTAAAAACATGCTGTTAGAGGGTGAAAATCCAAAACACTCCCCAAACGGTTCTCTGAGAGGCACGAACACCTCGCACGGGACCAATGTAATGCGTAAGTACTGACCGCATGGTTAAGGGACTCCTAGTTTAAGAGTATGATGATAATTCAAAAATATCTACACTTTGGCTTTAAAACAAGCCTTTAGAGGGCAAAAACACAAAACATCCTCCAAATGGCACAGTGTGAGGAGTGAACTCCTCGCATGGGACAAATGTAACTCATAGGATCTAACCGCGTGGTCATGGGATACACAGTTTGATAATATGACGATAATTTGGAAATATCTACACAGAGGCTTAGATTTATGCCGTTAGAGGGCAATACCCCAAATGGCCACGTAAGAGGCGCGATCACCTCGCACGAGACCAATGCAACATGCAAGAACTAATCGCGTAGTAACGAAACCCTCTCTTCAAGAATATGATGATAATTTGAGAATATCTACACTTAGGCTTGAAAACATGTCACTAGAGGTTAAAAATTCAAAACAACGGCCCCGTGAGAAGTGCGAACACCCCACACGGGACCAAGGTAACTCACAGGAACTAACTGTGTGGTCACGGGACTCCTGGTTTGAGAATATGACTATAATTTGAGAATACCTACACTTAAGCTTAAAAATATGCCATTAGAGGGGAAAAACCCAAAATACCTCCAAACGATCTCGTGAGAGGCATGGACACCGTGCACGGGTAATCTGAAACTATCTACACTCATGCTTAAAAACATGCCATTAAAGGGAGAAAACCCTACCCCCCCCCCAAACGGCCCCGTGAGAGGCGCGGACATGTCGCACGGGACCTGTGTAACTCACAGGAATTCACCACATGGTCACGTTATTCTCGATTTGAGAATATGATAGTAGTTTTAAATATCTACATTTTGGCTTAAAAACTTGCCGTTAGAGAGAGAAAACCCAATATACCCCCAAAATGGCCTCGTGAGAAGCCTGAACACCTCGCACAGGACCAATGTAACTCGTACAAACTGACCGCGTGGGCACATGACTCCTGGTTTGAGAATATGATGGTAATTTGTAAGTATGTAGACATAGGCTTAAAAAATGTCGTTAAAGGGAGAAAACCCAAAACACCCCCCAAATGGCATTTTGAGAGGCACAAACACCTCGCACGGGACCAATGTAACTTGAAGGAACTAACTGCGTAGTCACAATAATGTGAAAATATCTACACTTACGCTTGAAAATAATCCGTTAGAGGGTGAACTCCAAAACACCCCCGAACGGCACCGTCAGAGGTGCGAACACCTCACACGGGACCAATGTAAATCGCAGGACCTGACCGCGTGGTAATGTGACTCCGGGTTTGAGAATATGACGATAATTTAAGAATATTTACACTTAGGCATAAAAACATGCCATTAGAGGGCGAAAACCAAAAAAAAAACCAATGGCCCCGTGTGAGACACAAACACTTCGTACGGGACCAATGTACATCACAGGAACTAATCATGTGGTGACGGGACTCCAAGTTTAAGAATATGATAATAATTTAAAAATATCTACACTCATGTTTAAAAACATGTTGTTAGAGGGCGAAACCCAAAAACAACTTCCAAACGGGCCTGTGAGTGGCGTGAACACCTCGCACGGGACCAAAGTCACTCGTAGTAACTGACTGTGTGGTCACGGGACTCCCATTTTGAGAATATGAAGATAATTTTAAAATATATATGTGGTGACAAATATTTTCAACACAAATAGATAAGATAAGCGCAATTACCAAGTAAAATAAAGAACATAAAATGCCAATCACACAACAGGAGATGTACGTGGTTTAGCAAGAATGCTTATGTCTAGGGTGGTGCAGTCGGTATTATTTCTATATACTCCGGGGAGTGATTACAGAGAATACAGTGCGTGCCTTTTGCCCCAGGCCTAGGGTTTATTATATACATGTCTATCTTCGGGGAGTGGGGGTGTTGGACTCCCCCACATACATCTTTCTCTCCTGGAATATCTCTATATGATATTCTAGGAAAAGACTAAGTCATAACTGAATTAAGTTAAGGTGCGAAGGGTTTGAACTTTGGGCCATTTTAATTAGGCTACTCGTCCGGGATCGTAATGCCAAATTCGGGTACCCACAATTGCCCCTAAATTTGTTGGGCCACAATTTGGGCTCAATAAATTTAAATGATTTGTCATAATGGCTCTTTTGCATATCGTGTAACTCTTCCCAAAGTTTGAGGAATGATTTAGGCGGCAGTTGCTTCGTGTCTTGTGCGCGATGATTAGTAACATTTAATAGTCATTTTGAGCAGCATTTCATAGTTTCCATTTCAAGCTTCTTAGTGTTCCTCCATCTTCTGCGAATTTTAGCAATTTGTTCCCTCTTTTCCAGGTCTTCATATTCTTTGCATTCAATCTTCCTCGTCATTTGGTCTTGTGATCTAGCATCGTCCAAGTCAAACTTTCATCTCGTAAGTCTCCTTTGCTTTCTCTCTATGCTTTCTTTGAATTTTCAGTTTAGGGTTTACAAATGGCAAAGATAGGTAGTAGATTAGTGTCCGAGTTTAGGAAGTTTTATAATATCCCTGAGTGGGTAGAGATTGAGTGCGCCTCTCTCCCTAAAAATGTTAGAGAGATAGAGGGCGCTCATTGGATTCACGTCTTGTTTCTTTCCCAAGGGGGCTTACTTTTCCTCCAAACTATTTATTCTTGCATTTCCTTGGTTATTTCAACATTATTCCTGCATAGTGTTCACCCAATGTATGGAAGATAATCAATGGCTTCCATAGAATAAATCAACTTTATGGCACCAAATTAGGGCTCGTCGAAGTTTGTTTTTGCTACTCCTTTTCCCGAAATAGCTCTGGTGTTCTTTATCTCAAGGCCAGGAGTCCTGATAGGGTATTGGTAGTAAACTTACCTGATTCACGCAAGGACTACTGGCAAGATAGCTTTCTTGTTAGAAATTGACAGTTCTCCCCACAGATTGAGGGGTCGAGGTCTGATAGGTTTACTGTTTGCTTTTATGGAAAAGAGTATATAGGTAGTCTTTGCTCTGTCCTTTCAATTTCTTTGTTAATGTGTGATCTTTCTGACTCTTTCCTATTTTCTTTTTAGTGAGGTCGAAGAACTTGGAGCCTGCCCTCAGTGGGGTTTGACTTTCAGAGTTGTTTAAAGCTTGGAATACCAGGGAGCCCTCGGCTGACGGTGAACATCCCCAGTCTGCTGCTTTCCTTCTCGAGTAAAAAAATGTTGGGTCTAGATTTATAGTGAGGCCTGTGGACAACATTCCTGAATTTGATACCTCTGAAGAAGCTGCTGTTGATCCCATTTAATTGGACAAGGAAGAGAGTAATTCTGAGAGTGATATCAGAGGAGGTGTCGAAGGTGATCTTAGCGAAGAGAGCTCCAGGGGTGACAGTTCTTCCAGCTCGGGAGAGGTCTCTGAAGCCCAAGAACCCTCAAGTACGTCCAGTAACTCTAGTGAGGAAATGGTTCCTCCAAGGAAAAACTTGATCCGAGATGATGATGATGATGATGATGTGCTTCTCACCCAGAGGTCGAAGAAGAAAAAGTCGAGCACGGGGGCTGTTGCTACTGGTTCTCGGTCTGCTGCTCAGGAGCAGGTCAAGATGATAAAAGAAGAAGAGCAGATAAGATAGAGAGAGAGGGGAAAAGGGAAGAGGAGAGAAAGAAGATTGAAGAGAAGAAGAAGATGTAGGAGAAGAAGAAAGTAGAGAGGGAGAAGGAAAGGGAGGAGGAGAGGAGGAAAATGGAAGCGAGGACGAAGGCTGGGCAAGCCTTAGTGCCCGTGTTTGCATTGCTAGGGGGCCTCGATTGAAAATTCTCCTCAACTGGCCCCTGCGCTGCTCGAGAGGCAGTCCTTCCTACAGATCGCCAAAGGGCGATGGGGTCTGATCAGTTAGCCTTGTAAGCTAGTCAGAAGCTATCCTTGGTAAGACCATTTTTCTTTTCAAATGCTCGATAAATTCTGGCTATTTCATTCTTTTAATATCTTCTTTTACTTGCAGTTTATGACTGACTTTTCCATGCTCTATCGCTCTCACGATGAGAAGGTGAACAAAAATGGTGAGCTGGAGAATCACAACGCTTCCTCAAGATTGAAGGGTACAGAGCTCGAGGCTAGATAGAAGGCTGCTGATACTGCTCGAACGTCTTCCGATCTGGCTCTTGCTAATGTCAATCGACAGAAGGAGGCAGTAGTTAAAGAACTGAATGAACTGCGGAAAGCCAATGATCTGGTCTGCTCGAGCAAGCTGGCTATCGTGGAGGAGAACAAAGTGCTGACCGAGCAGCTAAAGGAGAAGGAGTCTTAGGCAGCCACCGTTAAGGAGGACTCATATAACTCCTGGTGGGCTACCGCGTATGAAGACGCTGAGGTTTAGATAGGCTACATCAGCCATCTGAACTTCAAGAAGGGCTGGAGGAAGGCACTTTTAGCTGCTAGTGTGGATGTTGCCTCTCCTCTGTTTGATGAGCACGATCCGGGCCCAAAGCCTATCATGGATGAAGTTCATGCCTCAGCCATCAAAGGTGTTGACTCTGTTTCTCAGTCAATTCTTGTTACTGTCCTTCCTGTTTGAGCGAAAGATGCTGTCCCTACTGAGGATGATGCTCCTACTGCTGCTGATAAGGGGAAGCAACCAGCTTCTTCTGAGCAACCCGAAGTCGTTAACTGATCAACCCTTAGGATTGTTTTTGTATTTTTGTTTATAATATTCCCTTCTAATTCATTAATGTACTCTGATCTTTTTCGTATGAATGAAATGAGAAGACTTTTTCCCATAGTGTACTAAATAATTCTATCTTTCATTGCTCTTTTATGGCTTGTAGTTGATTGATGTTGATGATTATATACCAACCACTTCTCAATTGGGAAGAATTCTTGGTCCTGATGTAAGTCCTGAAGTTCGTCATACCTTTGTGAGGATTTGGAAATCGCTGTGATTGAAGAACAAACGTTTCATAGAGCAGACTGAGCTCGTTGTTAAACTGAAAGATAGGCTCCAAGAGATGGAAGAAGTCGGTACCTCAGTCCAAGAAGAGGTGAATACCCTGAAAGCAAGTCTTCTAGATGCTTCTGAGATCAACCAGGTTGGAGAAATTCTTTAGCAGGAGAATGAGGCATTGAGGAAGGAAGTCTCGCGACTCAAGGAGCATGCACCGAGCATTGCTCCTGTAATATTATGAGGTTCCTCCTCATCACAAGCTGGAGCTAGACCGAGCGATGTTCCTCCGGTGCTGCGAGGTTCTACCCCATCGACTATTCCGTGAGAAGGTATAAATGCAAGAAATCCAGCTAGGGAAATGGAAGAGCTCCGTGGTGACGTCCGACGAGCATACGTGATTGCTTCTGGGCTTCAAAGGGACGTTACTCGGCTGAGGCATCTGTTTAAGAGAGGACCTCGACGAGTATGGGCCGATGGTTACGACCAAAGTTGGCAAGATGCACCTATGAGGCTGACAGAGTTTGAAGAGCTCGCCTTTATTAGGGGATGGTTGAGTGCCCTGGGGGAGCTTCAAGTCCCAAGTAACTCAATGCTCTGGTATCTTCATGAGATCTCTCCTTCCACTCTAATGCCTAATCCCTTCTGGAGAGATGATCAGTGGATTCCTATCGATGCCATCCCTCGGCAGCTATTAGAGTCGGATGCGAATGAAGTTGGGGAGGAGCTAGTTCCCCATCCCGACGATGGTTGAAGATCTCATGTGGCTAATTATCTCATTCAGAGGCCTTGACCTCATTGAGATTTTTCCAGTAATAACTCCGTATGCATATGTAATGAAGTAATTTAATGTTGATGTTTTGGGCGACCTTGCCGACTAAACATGGGTTGTATATGTTGTAAATGTGGTGAAATAATATAAATTTATGTTTTGGGCAAATTTGCCTATTAAACAAGTGTTTTATATTTTCCTCATCTTTTAGACTTTGCTCAATAATCTTGGTCCGCTCTTGGGTGACTAGATTTGTAAGTTTGCATTATCAAGTGAGTGTCCCTCCAGTCCAGTATGCTTATGAGATACCATTCTGCCCCACTTTACCTTTTAGGCCGTGTCGTCACAGTCGCTTAGGCCTAAGTGTGGTAATTGGTGAGGACACACCTGGTGTTGGATGCTCTATCCAATCAGGATTTTATTAACCAAACATTGTTTGGCAACCAATTTTGACATGGCCATATTGCCTAAGGATCTCCTGTAGGGCTTCATATATTGCCAGGGGCAATGCTAAGAGGCTTTTCGTGATTCATAATGAAAACCTGAGGAGGGTGATTTCCCTGCTATAGTGTAATGATTAGTGTGTCTGTCACTTGGAAAGGGTGCATGAGTTATAAAGTTCATATACTAGTTAACTGACACTTTGTAGAATGAAACTGCTAAACAACTTTTATTAATGATAAGGAAATGAGCTTCCAGTTTCATAAGTAAAGAACAAAAGAAGAATCTAGAAATAGAATTTCTTAAGATTGGCTGCATTCCATGCTCGAGGTATCTCTCTGCCTTCCAGCATTTTTAGGTGATAGGATCCTCGTAGATCATCTCTTGTTATCTTGAATGGTCCTTCCCAGTTTGTCCCTAACTTGTCGTCTGATGGTTTTACTGTGCTGCCCAGGACTTTCCTTAGGACATAATCCCCAACTCGGAATGCCCTTGGATTGACCTTCTTGCTATAGTGCTTTGTGAGTTGTTGCTGATAGCTCACTAGTTTCACTAAGGCAAGCTCTCGGCATTCATCGTCTAGGTCAAAATCAACGAGCAATACTGCATCATTCTGGCCCTGGTCGACAAGGGTGGACCTCATAGTGGGTAAGCCTACTTCCAATGGGATGACTGCTTATATTCCATACGTTAGTGAGAATGGGGGTTCCCCTATTGGTCGACGTGGGGTAGTACGATAGGCCCACATAATATGTCGTAGTTCATTCACCCATGCGCCTTTAGCTCATTCAAATCATTTCTTTAACCCATCGATCATCGTCTTATTGGAAGCCTCGGCTTGGCCATTGCTCTGAGTTTAGGCCACCGAGCTAAAATGGTGTCTGATTCCGTGCTCATTACAGAAACTCTGAAAAGAACTGCTTTCGAACTGCATTGTATTGTCAGTGATGATGGTCCTGGGGATGCCAAAATTGGTGATTATATTTTTCCATATGAATCTTATCATATATGCATCTCGAATGTTCTCCAGTGGTTTCGCCTCGATCCATTTGGTGAAGTAGACAGTTGCGACCAACAGATACTTGCGATTGCCAGCAGCGGTAGGAAGAGGTCCTATGATGTCCATTCCTCATTGGGCGAATGGCCATGGGCTGGAAAGTGATCTTAGGTCGCTGGCACGTTGATGAACCATAGGAGCATGAAGTTGGTATTTCTCGTATTTGCGAACATACACTGCATAGTCTCTTTGCATATATGGCCACCAATAGCCTTTCTTCATTACTCGGAAAGCCAATGACCTTCCTCCAATATGGCCTCCACAGATTCCCTCGTGGAGTTCATGTAGAATTTGTTTGACATCCCTCGGGTGAACACATTGAAGGTAGGGACCGGAGAATGATCTCTTATACAGCTTGCCCTCAGGAGATAAGTGAAAGCGAGCAGCTTTGACTCTTATCTAGTGAGCGGTCTTCTTATCATCTGGAAGTGCGCCATCCTTTAAAAAGTCCCTTAAAGGATCCATCCAACTGGGTGATGACTCAATTTGGAGCACATGCACCACGCTTGGCAGCTCATTATTATGGTTAATTCTCGGATGAGCAAGGAAATCGATGGGGATTATTATTTTTAAGTCGAAATTGATTGTCGAACTCAGGGCTGCTAGGGCGTCAGCATGGCTGTTCTGTCCTCGAGGAAACTGCTGGACACTGACTTCCTCGAAGCTGTCCATTAGCCTTTTTGCCAAGGCGAGGTAAACTGCCATTCTTTCATCTTTTTCATTGTAGTCTTCACTTGTCTGATTGGAGACTAATTATGAGTCGCCGAACACCTGTAACTCCTTTGCCCCTAAAGTCTGTGCCTTCTGGAGGGAGGCTATTAAAGCCTCATATTCTGCTTCATTTGTTGGAGGTTTCAAATACAAGACAGATTCCTTGTTCGAAGATTGTATCCTCTGGAGTGACACGCAAAATGCCTACTCCTGCCCCCTTTGAATTGGTGGCTCCATCAACAAACAATTTCCAAACTCCCTCTATTGCGTGATTCTCTCTTTGCTTCACGGGTTGAGGTTGGTCGAGAGGCTGCTCGCCTGTGAATTCGGCTATGAAATCAGCAAGGACCTGCCCTTTAATTGCATTCCTTGGTTGAAATTGGATATCAAATCGTTCGAGCTCGACTGACCATTTAGACAGTCTGCCCGACAAATCCTCTTTCCTCAGGATTTCTTTAAGGGGGTGCGATGTAAGGATGATGATAGTGTGAGCTTCAAAGTAGTGATTTAATTATCTTGAATCCACTACTAGTACAAAGGCAAACATCTCTAGTCGTAGGTACCGCTACTCGACCTCTAATAAAGTCTTGCTCCCGTAATAAACGGGGTGCTGGATTCCTGATTTTTCGCACATCATTGCAGAATTGACAGTGTGGTTGGAAATGGTGAGGTATAAGTACAAGGAGTCTGTTTCGTGGGGTATGACGAGTAGTGGTGGTGAGCTAAGGTAATCCTTGAGCTCGTCCAATGCTCATGAGCAATCTTGATTCCATTCTACTATTTTGTTTCCCTTTAGGAGCTGGAAGAAAGATTTGCACTTCTCGGAGGACTTTGAGATAAAATGGTTCAAGGTAGCAAGCATGCCAGTGAGCTTCTGTACGTCCTAGATTATGCGAGGAGGTTTTACCCTATTTACTGCATCGATCTGGTCTGAATTAGCCTCTATGCCTCTCTTACTGATCAAGTACCAAAGAAATTTTCCTGACTGGACACCGAAAGAACACTTGCTTGCGTTAAGTTTCATTCAGTACTTCCTGAGGATTTAGATGGTTCTTGATAGATCTGAGAGGTGGTCTTCTTTCTTTCTACTTTTTACGAGCATACCGTAGATGTAGACTTCTATGGTGTCTCCCATTTGGTCTTTGAACATATTGGTGACTAGCCATTGGTAGGTCACCCCTGCGTTTTTTAGACTGAAGGGCATGACCTTGTAACAGTATAATCCAACGGTGGTGATGAATCCTGTCTTGTCCTGGTCTGGAGCATACAGAGGGATCACATGATACCCCGACTATACGTCCAGAAAACTCATTCTCTCGTGAGCTACAATGGCGTCCACTAGTTGATCGAGTTTTGGAAGAGGGAAACTGTCTTTAGGGCATGCCCTGTTAAGGTCAGTGAATTCGATGCAGAATCTCTATTTCTCGTTATTCTTTGGAGCTACTACTGGGTTGGATAATTATTTGGGGAATTGGACCTCCTGTATGGATCCTGCATCCAGTAGTTTTTCAACTTCTTCTTTCACAGCCTTTGACTTCTCGGGTGCAGTTCGCCGTGCCTTCTGGGAAATTATTTGGAAAATGGGGTCTACGTGTAGCTGATGACAAACCACACCCAGGCAGCTCGTATGGTTCCCATGTGAAAACGTCCACACTGCTTCTTAGCAGAATCATCAACTCCTTCTGTTCCTGATCTGTGAGAGAAGCTCCAATAAGGAAAACCCTGCCATCGTCGCTACCTCTAGCTATAACTTCCTCCAGGTTTTCGACGACCCGTTTAGAGGGGAGGAGACTGATCTCCTCCACTTCGGGGCTTTCATAATTTAACTGCTATTTCGAAGGTATTAGACCTTCTTATTCCTCAACTTTCTCGCTGGGCCTGTCGTCCTTCTTCTCTGGTCTTGGGCGGATGGCCGCTATGAAGCACCTTCTTGCAATCACTTAATCTCCATGGATCTCCATTACTCCTCACTCGGTCACATATTTGAGCTTCTGATGGTAGGTCGAGGAGAATGCCTTCATCACATGTAGCCATCCTCTGTCGAGGATAGCTTGGTATGGTGAGTCAATATCAACCACTAGAAACTTAATCATCTTGGAGACATTTCCTGCCTTTACTAGCAGCACGATCTTTCCCAAGGGCATAGTTACTTTTCCAGCGAAGCTAACTAAACGGAGAGTGGCTTCCTTTAGGTCGGCGATGCTTAACTTTAATCTTCTGAACAGATTGAGGTACATTACCTCGGATGAGCTTCCTTGGTCGATGAGTAACTTGTCGATGTCATAGTTAGCTATCCTAAGAGTAATGATCAAAGCATCATGATGCGGGGTTTTCACTCACACTAGATCCTCATCTGTGAATACGATATGCGTACTATAGTCGACGTAATCTTCTCGTCGATTCTTTCCTGATTGTGTTTTTGCTGGATCGATCTGAAAAGCTTGCATCACCGCTATAAGATTTTTTACCTTCATTCGAGCTGAATTTCTTTGAATCTGCTTCACATCAGATGCCCCATGAATTACTGTGAATTCATGGCCAACATCGTCTTTGAGCACGTTATCAGGCCTCGCTTCTCCATTGGCAGCAACTTTCTCTGCCTTCTTTTACACAAATTCGTTCAGATGCCCAGACTGGGCCAGTTCTTCGAGGTGGGACTTAAGAGCCTTGCAATGCTCGTTCTTATGTCCTCCCTCTTTATGAAAAGAGTATCCCAGCGCGTTGTTCCTCTTTGAGGGATCTCCTCCCATCTCTCCGGGCCACTTAATAAATGGGTCATCTTTGATCTTTGCGAGAATCGTGTCAATCGGTTCTATGAAGACAGTATTGACTACCTGAAATGCTTTCGACATATCATTCCTGCCTCCATTCTTGGAGCCATTCTTGCCCGCATTCTTTCCACCTTTCTTATGGTTCTTAGTTCTGTCACTGCCTTTCATAACGAGCTTGGTTCGACCGTCTCTCCCATGCTGAGGTGAATGACATCCTCCACCTTGGCGTATTTATCAATGCGAGCCATCAGGTCATCGATGGTCGTGGCCTCTTTCTTCGTTAGGTACGGGTACATAAGGGAAGAGCTCGGTAGCCTAATTTTGAAAGAGGCCTCCGCTACCTGCTCCGAGCAGTCCTTGACTTTGTTGAATAACTCCCAGTACCTCTTCGCGTAGTCTCGGAGGGTCTCTTGAGGTGTCTTTTTGATTATCAGCAAGGAATACATCCTTTTGGGATGGGAGCTACTAGTAATGAAGCCGGCCGTAAAGAGCTCGGCCAGAGACTCAAAGCTTCTAATGGACCTATGGGGGAACTTTTCGAACCATTTCTGCGCCACGTCATGCAGGCTTGAGAGAAAAATTCGGCACACTAGTGCATCCTGATGGTTCCAGAGGGTCATGTCTTGTCTGTACTGCCTAACGTGATCTATGGGATGAGTTTTACCATCATAAATCTTAAACCTTGGAATAGAAAATTTATTGGGGTCTTCCTCTTCTTCTATTTCCCTTGAGAAATGTGATTTCATCTGAGTTTTGAGGGCTCACCTAGCGAGCTCTCCGGTCGATCTGGCACCGCGATGTTCAGGGTGTTGGTCCATCTCCATTCAGACTAAATTTTATATGTTCTCGTTGCTGTGAGCTGGGCTCCTGTAATGGTGAGCTAGTCATAGTTGCTCAAGTAGGTCGTCCTCTGACTGGTCTCCCTAAACTTTCTGGGACCCGCGTCTAGGTATCCTTCCTTAGCTGCGAGACTTGCTCGCCTGAGGGCTTGGAGTGCGGTACGGATGTCTCCTGGTGCCACGATGGAGTTCTCTCTCCATTCTTTCTAACCTTCTTTTGAGGCGAGTATTATCACCTTCGTGCCTGCGATAAGACTCCCTCTACTCTTGTAGCCTTGCCTCATATGCATCAATCAACCTGGATATTTGTGTGGACCTCGCTGGTCCTTGGATTTCTTCTCAGGCTGGCCTCTCTAGGTGAGACCTATGATCTGAACGACGAACTTCAGATCTGATCCTGTGAGGAGCAGGTTGTTCTTGGATATCTCCTGCCTGAGGAGCATTACTACTGTGATCAGACATTTCGAACTTCTTAGTTCGTGTGGGCTTTCTCAGGGAAGATAAACGTTCCCACAGACGGCGCCAATTGTAGCGACAAATATTTTCAACATAAATAGATAAGAGAAGCGCAACCACCAAGCAAAATAAAGAACGTAAAATGCCAATCACACAACAAGATATGTACGTGGTTCATCAAGAATGCCTATGTCCACGGTGGTGCAGTCGGTATTATTTCTATATACTCCAGGGAGTGATTACAGAGAATACAATGCGTGCCTTTTGCCCCAGGCCTAGGGTTTATTATATACATGTCTATCTTCGGGGAGTGGGGGTGTTGGACTCCCCCATGTACATCTTTCTCTCCTGGAATATCTCTATACGATATTCTAGGAAAAGACTAAGTCATAACTGAATTAAGTTAAGGTGCGAAGGGTTTGGACTTTGGGCTGTTTTAATAGGCTACTCGCCTGGGTCTGTAATGCCAAATTCGGGTACCCACAATGTATAATTAGGCTTTAGAACAGGCCGCTAGAGGGCAAAAATAAAAAACACCCCCGAATGTCCCCATGAGAGGCGCGAACACCTCGCACATGACTAATGTAACTCACAGGAACAGATCGCTTGGTCATGGTATCCACAGTATTTGAATATGTTGATAATTCAAAAATATTTACACACCTAGGCTTAAATACATGCCACTAGATGGCGATAACCCAAATCACCCACAAAAAGCTCCCGTGAGATGCGCAAACACCTCGTACGGCACCAATGTAACTCTGAAGAACTGACCGCGTGGTTACGGGTACACCAGTTTGAGAATATTACGATAATTTGAAAGTATCTACACACATGCCAAAAAACATGTCCCTAGAAGGAGAAAACTCAAAACACTCCCCATACGGCCTCGTGAGAGGCGTGAACACCTCGCACAGGACCAATGTAACTCAAAAGAACAGATCGTGTGGTCACGAGGGTCCCCGGTTTGAAAATATGATGATAATTTGAAAATATCCTGACATAGTCTTAAAAACATTCCACTAGAGGGTGAAAACCCAAAACACCACTCAAATAGGCCTGTGAGAGGCGCGAAGACCTCGTACGGGACCAGTGTTACTCATAGGAATTGAACGCATGGTTATGGGACTCCCGGTTTGAGAATATGACAATGGTTTGAAATATCTCGATTTAGAAATAAAAACATACTGCTATAGGGCAAAAAAAGAAAACACCCCACCACTAAATGGCCCCATGAGAACCCCGAACACCTCGCACGAGACCAATGTAACTTGCAGGAATTGACCGCATGGTCACTGGATCCTCGGTTTGATATTATGACAACAATTTGAAAATATCAGGACTTAAGTTTAAATAAATACCGTTAGAGGGTGAAAACCTAAAACACCTCCCAAACGGCCCTGTGAGAGTTGCAAACACATTGCACAGGACCAAAGTAACTTGTAGGAAATGACCGCGGGGATAATTAATGAAGTTAAGATCTCGCAGCATTCTGACGTTCATTATTGAAGGTGTATCTAGTAAATACTCCGGACGAGATAATTCAACCCGCGAATGAAGGGCATAGTCACCAAGATACTGGGAGATCAAACAATGAGGGATGGCCCGAGTAGGGATCCAACTCATATCAAGCTTGAATGGTGGATTTGGTAGATCGAGCAACCCAGGAGCATGATAATCCCATAAATAATGGCCCTGCTCTAGTTTTAACACACCCAGGGAGTTCAACCATCCCTGTTTATAACCTTCATTATTGGCATTTTCAATGCGAGCATCCAAGTGACAAAGGGCCTCATTCCAGCCTGCCATCCAGAACTCGCGAAGTTGTTTGTGGAATTGGAAAGTTATTCTCTCTAACTGCTCGTGAAGGTTTCTGGCAAAAACATCCTTATTATCCAGAGCAGATTTTGTCGAAGCAAGTTGATCCTCCAGAGTTTGGATTTTCTTGGACATTTCAGACAAAGCCCGATCTTTTGCATTCAATTGGAACGCTTGGGTTTCCAATGTTGATTGAGTACGAGCTTCTTCAACAGTACGACGAAGACCTCTTGGTCATCCCCAAGCAGGTTGAGTACTTTGTTCCTCGTCAACATTCTGAGAAACTCTTCCTCGTCCACGAGAACCTCTTCCTCGTCCCCGAATAGCAGTGGAAGGCCCAACTCTTCTCAAAGCCTCTAACTCTTGCCTCAATTTGGCATTCTCAACCTCTAAAAATGAGAATCCTTCATCGGTGACCGGTATTAAGGCAGTGGAAGATGAAGCTGCAGACTTATACTGTGCCAACTCTTTCTGCAAATTGTTATTCTCTTGCTCCAGCAGCTCGGCGATCTGTCTGCATGCTTCGACTTCACCCTTTAGGGTTCTCTTTCTCACTTCATAGCCAGCAAGCATCTTGTCATAACCTGTTTCAGCACTAAGTTGTTTGAGTTTCTTCTCATACCCTTCATGCAAAAGAACTGGAGACTCTTTATACTACTGCTGAAGTTCATAAAGAGTACCTTGCAAGTCTTCAATCATTTCGTAATAAGCCACATTGTTGGCCACAGCACGATCAAGAAGACATTTCAAGTATTGATATGCCTCCACTGCTTGGTCTGAAACATCATGACCAAGGATATCAGCAATTTCTGATGCACTCAGGTCAGTATGGCCAGCTTTAAAATATTCATGGCATTGTTGCATCAGTTTTGTATCATTGGCAGACAACAATTCCATTCCAGCCATAAACTAGTAAAGAAGAGAAAGCAATAGTTAATAAAAGAAGTAGACAGAACATCAACAACGTAGAGGAACAAAAAGGTGATTTTTATTACATCATCAAAAGGAGTACATCGTTCAGAATACAGAGTACAAGTAAAAGAAAATAAAATAAATACCGAACAACTTCACACCTTTTCCTTGTCTCCCAAGACTTTCTCGGGAGGCTGGGACGAGGAGCTCGGTTGCTCAGTGGAAATAATAATTTGGTCGGCTAGAGTTGGAACTTGTTCAGGAGGAGCAGGTAAAGATGAAATCTCCTCGGTAACTGTCTGAATAGGTTGGGAAGCAAGGACTTGATCACCCATTGTCATTGAAGACTCCTCGGATGCAGTTTCGTGTTCTTCCTCATCTTCAATTATAGGAGGGGGGCCAGGAAGATGTTGTTGAAATAGCTCAGAGTCCTCGTTAACCTTCAATTCTTGCAGGGCAGCAACCCAACCATCTCGGAAGTATTTCAAACTCCCATACTGCACCTGGGTCATCATGGCTGCTACCCCCCAGTCCCATCCTTTATCCCAATAGGTACGAAAAGCTTTTTTCACAGCCACTTTTCTTCTCATTCTCTCCGAGGAGAGCTTCTCGGATAGAATATCCTCAGAGGCTTTCAACTTGGCCTCCACCTCCTCCTTCTGGCGATTTACTTCTCGCAAAAGGGTTAGCTCTTCCTCAGCCGATTTCAACTTATTTTCAAGCTCCCCAAAGCTTGTGAGCTTCTCGGCATATTTTTTATTCTCTCTCTCCAAGTCTTTCACCTTATTTCCCAACTGCACCTTCTCTGCCTCAGATGCAGCCAACTTCTTCTCCCATTCACCCCTATCCTCGTCATACTTTTGACGAGAATCCTTCAAAGATTGGGCCAAGCCCTGTAAAGCATCCTCTACTCTAGACAAGGAGCTAGAATCCTTGATCTCTTCATCTTTCTTCACTATGGTATAAAGCAACTCACCAGCTGGGAAAAGAAGAAAATAACGATAAGTCATTGCAGAGATACTTGTATTGATGGAAAGAAAGAAAAATTCAGGATAAGATAAACTTACTGAAGCAATGTAACGAGTAGCTAGGGATGTCAGCATATCCCTAGACATGCTCTCCTCAATTCCTTGAACCTCAAGAATGGTCCAAGTCTTTACCGAGCTCATTGCAGAGCTTGGGGAAATAATAGTTGGAACACCAGCTCCACTAACTTGGAGCTGGGGGATGGTTTTAGTCAAAGTGACCGAGGAAGATTTCTTCAGTCTCCTCGGTGGAATTTCAGTAGTTTCAACCAAAGAACTTTTGGTGGGGGAGATGGTGACCACTTCTACAGAAGCACTTTTCTTGCTCGGAGCCACTGGAGGCTTCTCGGCAGCCTTCTGAGGAACAGCAGAAGGGGCGGCATCTACTTTCTTTGTCCCCTTTGGGACGTCAGCCTTGTTCCTTTTTCCATCTCCAGCAGAGGTAGTCTCCTCAAAGAGAGCAGGAACTCTTCTTTTGCCCATTTTCTGACTTAGAGGAATGTGAGATTCTGGAAAAGAGTCCTCAGGAATTGATGCTGGTTCACTGGTGTTGATCACAGGACGAGCAGTAAAGGATGCTTTATAACTCCTATACTGCAACAAATATGAAGCAAACCTTATATGCTCGTCTACAATTCTTCGATGCAAATTCCAGATATGTTTCAAATGTTTAATATTTACTTCTGATTCTTTTGGAGTTTTTCTCTTACTATCAACTGCAAACAAATACATAGTGAAATATCAGTCATACATTTTTTCAAACATAATGGAATCGTAATTTCAAAAATAAAATAAGATGAAAATAACCTATCCCATTGCCATATGGGGGGCATCTGGGACCTTGATATACTTCATCTCCAACCAAAGGGGTATGTTGCCAATTTTTGATAACTACCCCATGTTCAAAATAATCCCTATTTGCATCAGGGAGGTTGACTAACAAGGCCCTATTCAAAAATCTAGTTTTTAAATAAAAAACATTGTCTAGAACAGCCCATCTATAACAGTACATAATCTTAAGAATTCCTATACGAGTTCCATGAGTTTGATTTAACCTATGCACCCCATTAACTATTCTCCATGTGTTGGGGGCTATTTTTGCAGGGACAACATCAAAATACTGACAGAACTCTAAACACAAAGGGTTTGGTGGAAAAGAAAATCCACATTCAGCAATAAAGAGGCTAGGGAACCAATGTCCCTCAGCCAAATTAAAATAATTTGAAGGCTCAGACAGATTCTCCAAAGTTACCCAAGATGCAATAGAAAAGTCAGAACAGAATTTCTCAAGAGATTCGATAACATAAACCATGGTGAATAAAAAGAAATGAAGAAGAAGGAAGAAAATCTTACAGGAAAAAGGAGATCTGTTGACAAACAAACGAAGAAAGGGATGAACGCACAAGAGAGAGAAAGGCTATAGAAAACTCGAAAGCAGAAATTGGAAAAGGTAGAAGATGATGGGATTGCCAATGAAGCTTAAATACTTTGCCTTGGGAAACGGCGAAAGAAATGATTAAAAAAAGGAAACTATTACTCTACCGGCGGCTAAAAGGACAAAAAGTACACGAAGATCGAAGCGCTTATAAAAATGCAAAAAGGCGGATTCTGCGAATTTGGAAGGAAATTCAAATACGGAGAAATGTTCCTAAAAACCAGGAAGATCATTTAATATTGCCATATACCGAGAAAGAATGTTCCATACTCCTCAAAGTTCGAAATATGAAACATTGGGGGCTTCTGTTGATACCAAAATTAGTATGCTGATATAGACGAATCACAAGAAGACACGTGTCGATCTACGTGGCACAATAACAATGAGGAAGTCTATTTACCCGACCAAGTCAGACTCACGTCGAGCAACAAGTATACTTCGAGGAACTCCAGCTCTCCGAGGAACTTCAGCGCTCCGAGGAACTCTTGAACGACGACCAACTAAGGCGGTTCGAGCTGCATCTCGACCACAACATTGATTGCCAGATAATCAACAGTTCAACTATTTATTGAATGCTTATCATCTTGATGCACACGCTTGAAGAGCATTAAATGAATTACCCTTTCATATGTATATCATTTAATGTATCACCTTTTCAGATTATAACCTCAAGGCTATAAATACATTGTATTACCCTCATTCAAAAGGACTGGAATTTCTTGATAGAACTACATATCGAGAACTCCAAAACACTTGGCAATAATAGAAATAGTGGACGTACGCCATTCTTATAAGGCTGAACCACTTTAAAATTCTTTGTCTCATTTACATTTGTCTGTGATTAAATAATTAGAAGCAATCTAATTTTTTACATCAACAGATTGGCGCCGTCTGTGGGAAACGACTATTGTTATCGTTTTTCACCAGAAATAATTCATCATCAATGGCAGATAATCCGAAATCCAGCAATAAAAATGCTGGAAATGCTGGAAATCCTCCAAATCCCTCTGCACCTCCAGATCTGGCTGGGATTATGACGAATCTGGCTCAAGGACAAACCGCCATGCAAGAAATAATACGGCAACTCATACAGACCCTTCATGACGGTGTACCTTCACGTTCGGGACAACGAAGTGGTCAGAGGCAAACCTATTTACTTTCTTCACGATCCAGGCGTACTGAGTCATATCGTAATGAGGAATCTGATGATTTCTCTTATCAACCTGGGCGAACTTCGTCAATAAGGGCTAAAGATACTGATCAACGTATCACTCTCTCTCCAGAGAGACCCAGTTCCTTGGAAAGACTGAGTAGGGTGTCTCCTTTCAGTCGATTAGGCCCTAGGAGGAATAGGAGTCCACCTAAGACCATGTCGAGGAGTTTTAGACAACCATCGGATCTAAGAGAAGGATCGGCACAATCACGACCAGTTGGTCGTCAAGATAGATCTCAGGAGGCCACATTAGAGCAATCAATTGCTCGAACTAACAAGCCCGAGGAAGGAAATGATGCGTGGAAGGGTTCCATTCAGCGGTTGGAGGATAGATTGGGAGAAATGGCTAAGGCGAAGAATCCCTTACAATGAACTTTTGTTCAAGGGACACCTTTTGTCCAGGCCATTGTGGGTTTTCCTACCCCATCAAAGTTTAAAGCACCTGTGGTGACCCCCAAATATGACGAAAAGACAGGTCCTGTTCTTCACATAGAGCAATATCAAGCTGTCGCCGACATCTATGTTGTCCCCGACGAGATGAGATGTAGAGCATTCTCAGGAACTCTTACTGGATCTGCCCAGATATGGTACAATAATCTTCCTCGGGGTAAGATTTCAACTTTCTTTCAGTTGGCCGAGTTGTTCATCGGCAATTTTTGTTTTAGAGCAAAGCCAGTAAAAAAAGTAGCACACTTGTTAAGTGTTCGACAAAAATCTGGTGAGAGTACTAGAGATTACATAACTCGTTTCAATAACGAGAAGCTGGAGGTCATAGATTATGAAGAAAAGACAGCAATCACCGCCTTGATGAGTGGGTTGTTGCCTAACAAGTTGTATTACACTTTGGCCAAAGATCCACCTACAACAATGTCAGAGTTGATGGCAAAAGCGGCGAAAATCATGAATGCCGAGGAGGCTATGGCTGCGAAGAAGAATATGGATAAAGAGACCAAGGTGGAAATCGACAAATCTAAGAAGAAAGAGCATAAGGGCAATGGCGGTGACAAGCATTCCAAGAATAGTAGGTCGTCATGGGAAGTCCTGAAAAAATTCGATAATTATACTCCTTTGAAAATGGGTATTAATCATGTCTTGGAAGAAATCAAGAATAGCGAGGAGGTAAAGTGGCCGAAGAAACTTGAGGTCAAACCCTGATACAAGGAATAGGGAGAAATATTGCGAGTTCCATAAGGATCATGGTCATATGACCAAAAATTGCATAGCTCTTCAGAACGAGATTGAAACACTCATCCGAAGAGGAAATCTAGCAAAGTATGTTGATCGGGGAGGTGAAAGAAGAAATAATGACCGAACTAGAGAGAGGTCTAGATCTCCTCGTCGATCAGAGGAGAAAAATAAGAGAAACCATGAAGATGATCCAGGTGATGACCCCGATCTTCCCAAGAAACCAAGGCAGCCAGAGCGAGAGGTATTTTCCATACGTTTTGGGTCATTTGATTGTAATGTTATTACAGGAGGAGATGAAGGAGGAGGAGACCTTACTGCAGAAAGAAAGGATTACCTTGGAGAGGCTCAAGCTTGTTCATATATTCAGCGAATAAATTTGGATGAGGAGGATCGCCCGAGGAAGATAAATAAAGAGAAGTTGGTCATTGGCTTTTCAAAAAACGACTTGGCAGGTGTTCTTTACCCTCACGACGACCCTTTGGTGATCAAAATGAGGATGAAAGAAGTAGTGATTTCAAGGGTTTTGGTAGATAATGGTAGTTCGGCGGATATGATGTACTACTCATGCTTTGACAGTTTAAATTTGAAATTATCTCAATTGGAACCTTATCACAGACCTCTCCTGGGTTTTGCTGGCGAGAAAGTTTTACCACTTGGGACGATCAAGTTGGATATATTCATTGGAACTTGGCCTGCTTGTCGAACAGAGAGAATACGCTTCTTTGTGATGGATAAGAATGTGCAGTCATCTTACAACATCATCATGGGAATAGTTGGTTTGAAGAAGTTCGAAGCAGTCCCATCTACAGTACATCAGTGCTTAAAATTCCCAACAAATTTCGGAGTAGGAGTTGTGAAAGGTGATCAAAAAGTAGCTCGGGAATGCTATTATTCATCTGCCGAGCAAGAGGAGCTTGAAGAGTCAAGGAAAAAGACTACTACCTACCAGGTGGAGGAAGGTACAGAAATTGAAACACTTGATCCCAGAGATGAGTCCCAACTTGTAAAAGGACAGGTGATGGAATCTACAGAAAATGTTATTCTGGACGACGAGCACCCTGAACGAGTAACACAGATAGGTTCGTCGTTGGATGTTTCAATAAAACAGGAGTTGATAACTTTCTTGAGAAACCGGAAGAAAACTTTTGCATGGAGTCATGAGGACATGCCAGGAATAGATCCAAACTTCTTATGTCATGAGCTCAATGTAAATAAGGAGATCAAACCTGTAAAGCAGAGAAGAAGAATATTTAGTCCCGAGAAGAATCAAGCTATACAAGAGGAGGTCGACAAGCTCCAGAAAGCCCAATTCATTGAAGATGTGAAATATCCAGACTGGTTAGCAAACGTGGTGATGGAAAAGAAGAAAAACAATAAATGGAGAATGTGTGTTGATTTCACCGATCTCAACAAGGCATGCCCAAAGGATCACTTTCCATTGCCCAGAATTGATCAACTAGTGGACGCCACCTCGGGAGACGAGCTGCTCAGCTTCATGGATGCTTACTCTGGTTACAACCAGATCAAAATGAAACCTGAAGATAGGCAAAGTACTTCTTTTATTACCCCTAGAGGAACTTATTATTACAATGTTATGCCTTTTGGTTTGAAAAATGAAGGAGCGACATACCAGCGGCTGATGAACAAGGTGTTTGCCGAACAAATCAGTTGCAATATGGAAGTTTATGTCGATGATATGCTGACAAAGAGCAAGAAAGCTGCTGATCATCTAGTTGACTTAGGTTAGACCTTTGATCAACTGGATAAATACCAGATGAAGCTCAACCTGACGAAGTGCACATTTGGAGTACGAGAAGGAATGTTCCTCGGATACATCATCATCCAGCAAGGCATTGAGGCGAATCCAGAAAAGATCAAAGCTCTTTTAGGGTTGCGATCGCCAACGACGAAGAAAGAGGTGCAGAGTCTTACAGGGCGAGTTGCAGCGCTCAACAGATATGTATCTCGAGCAACTGATAGATGCCTCCCATTCTTCAAAACACTTCGAAAAACTTTCGAGTGGAATGATGAATGTGAAAAAGCCTTTCAAGACTTGAAGAAATATTTGGGAGCACCTCCATTGTTGTCCAGGCCAGTAATGGGAGAAAAGTTGTACTTGTACCTGACAGTATCAGAAAATGCAATAAGCTCGGCATTGATCAGAATGGAGAACGGAGTCCAGAAGCCAATTTATTACACAAGTAAGGCTTTCTGAGGTGTAGAGATCAGGTACCCAAAGCTGGAAAAATTGGCATTGGCATTCATTGAGGCAAGTAGAAGAATGAAGCCATATTTCCAGGCCCATACCATCATCGTGTATACCGACATGCCATTGAGACAAGCCCTTCATAAGCCAGAAAAATCAGGGAGACTAATGTATTGGGCAATAGAGCTCGGTGAATATGATATTGTGTATGAACCCAAATCATCACTAAAAGGACAGGTTGTAGCAGACTTTATAGCAGAATTTACATATCCTGATACCCCCGAGGAACAAAAGTTGCTCGCTGATTAACCTTTGGATGTTACAGGATCAACCGACATAAGCTCAGATTAACTCCGGTTGGTAAAAGGGCTTGTGGATGTAGAAGGATCATCAAATTCGAGCTCAGACCAACTCGGGTTGGTAAAAGGGCGAGAAGAGATGATCGACGAGGAGCAAGAAATATTAGGAGAGGATAAAAAGATACAACAAATATTTCACTGAGGAACTCTATCCGATAAGAAATTTGAAGACGAGTTACCTACATGGAGATTATATGTAGATGGGTCATCTTACACAACGGGTTATGGAGCAGGGATTATTTTGAACACCCCAGACGAGATTGACATGGAATATGCCTTGCGATTCCAATACAAAGCCTCTAATAATGAGGCTGAGTATGAAGCGTTGATAGCAGGTCTTAATTTAGCAAAGGTTATGGAAGCACAACAAGTGATGGTATTCAGTGATTCTCAATTAATTGTGAATCAGATGATGGGAACATATGCAGTTAAAGGAGAATTAATGGTCAAGTATCATGCAAAGGCGATGAAGTTGTTGGCAGAATTTGATGCCATTCAGTTAATCAGAATACCAAGAATGGAGAATGCACAAGCAGACGCACTGGCCCGACTAGCATCAGCTACTCGTACCGAGCTGCGAAGAACGATACCAATTGAGGTGTTAGAAAGTCGAAGCATAGATGAAGACCTGACGATGAATATTATTACCCTTGATTTAGGACCATCTTGGATGGATCCCATCAGGGCATATGTTGAGGAAGGATAATTACCGGAAGATAAGCTCGCTGCCAAGAAATTGAAGTTTGAAGCTGCTCGGTATGTACTAACTAATGGTGTTTTGTATAGACGAGGAATTATGGCAGGTTTGCAAAGATGTGTACATCCCTCCGAGGTGAAAGAATTGATTGAAGAGATCCATGAAGGGTCCTGTGGAGCCCATGTAGCAGGTCGGACACTTTTGCAAAGGGTGATGACACAAGGATACTACTGGCCAACGATGAGGGCTGATTGTATAGCCTATCCTAAGAGATGTGAAAAATGCCAACGTTTTTCCTCCATCCGACGAACTCCACAAGCATTGTTGACACCCATAACTTCCCCTTGGCCATTTGCCATGTGGGGAATGGATTTGGTTGGACCACTGCCAACGACCCGAGGAAGATTCAAGTACCTCGTCTTCGTAGTGGATTATTTTACCAAGTGGGTAGAAGCTGAGCCTCTGATTGATATGACTTACGAGAAGGTGTACCAATTCGTTTGGAAGAACATCATCTGCCGATATGTTCTCCCTCATGCCTTCATCACAGACCATAAAACATAATTTGATAACGAGGAGTTTTGCCACCTATTGTCATCAGTCAAACATTTTGAAGGTTCATTCAGCACCAGGCCATCCTCAAAGCAATGGACAGACTGAAGTGACGAACAGAACAATACTAAATGGTTTGAAGAAGAGGCTAAGTGAGGCTAAAGCTGATTGGATTAATGAGCTACAGTCAGTATTGTGGCCTTACCGAACAACTCCCCGAGCAGCAACTGGAGAATCACCATATATGCTGGCATTTGGAAGTGAGGCCGTAATACCTACTGAGTTGGGTCTTCCAACACACAGACTGCTGAATTTCAATTCCCCAGTCAGTGACTTAATGAGAAGATTGGATTTGAATATGCTCGAGGAGGTTAGAGAAGAGGCAGCCATTAGGAATGCTGCTTACCAACAACGAACAGCTTTGTTCTACAACAAGCGGGTGAAGAAATGCGACTTAAAAGAAGGAGATTACGTGCTAAAGAAGGTCGTTCAGAAGCACAATAAGTTGGAAGCAAACTGGCATGGACCTTACCGAGTTACAGAAGTTGTTCGACCAGGAACTTATCGAATAGCGACTCTAGAAGGAAAGGAATTTAAGAATGCATGGAATGATGAACACCTACGCAAGTATTATCAGTGATGTAAAATGTAAAGCAGTTCCATCAATATGAATAAAACGATGATATTTCTCTATCTTCTCTCCTTTTATTGAAAGTTTTTCGAGGAATACTAGTGTGTGTAACACTACGCTGCTCGGCAGTAAAAACAACACGATAGTTCAAGCTCAGACCAACTCCGGTTGGTAAAAGGGCGAGAACACGATAGTTCGAACTCAGACCAACTCCGGTTGGTAAAAGAGCAAGAACAAACCATACTCCTTTGGTTAGGAGGCGTACACTAGCTCAGACCAACTCCGGTTGGTAAAAGGGCAAGTGGACATGATAGTTCAAGCTCAGACCAATTCCGATTGGTAAAAGGGCGAGAACACGATAGTTCGAACTCAGGCCAACTCCGGTTGGTAAAAGAGCAAGAACAAACCATACTCCTTTGGTTAGGAGGCTGACACTGGCTCAGACCAATTTTGGTAAAAGGGCAAGTGGACATGATAGTTCGAACTCAGACCAACTCCGGTTGGTAAAAGGGCGAGAACAACATCAACATTCCTAAAAATGCCAACGTGTTTGGTTAGGAAACAAGATATGCTCTCAAATGCCAACTTACGTTGGTCAGGAGGTAAGTTTATTACATAAAAGTTCCTTGAAGAACAAAATATTCCAAACTGAATCAAGTATGGTTGGTCGGAGATAAAAATCCACTAACTATAGTTGGTCGACGGGGAGAAAATATTTTAAACAGTACCAAGTATAGTTGGTCGGGGATAAAAACCCATTAACTATAATTGGTCGACGAGCACAATTTAACAACGTTGGTTGGTTGGAATAATTTTCAACATTTTTATACTCATTACTTTATTATTAAGTGATCGAGCAACATTTCTGATACTTGTAACTTTTTATTACTAAGTTGGTCGATGAACCACACAATATTGTTATGCAAGCACAAATATAACGTGTTTGACAAATACAAGACAATAGCAATACATATTTGCAAATAAAAATGAAAATCTTTCATTAAAATTCAAAATAAATTACACAAGTTTATTACATTGATATTAAATTGTGCACTAACTATTACATCAAAATTTCCTATTCTACTGGTTTTTTTCCTTCTGCTTTTGAAATAGGCTCCTCGCTAGCAGGAGGATCTTCCTGGCAAAGGGGAGAATTAATGAAGTTAAGATCTCGCAGGATTCTGGCGTTCATTATTGAAGGTGTATCCAGTAAATACTCCGGACGAGATAATTCAACCTGCGAATGAAGGGCATAGTCACCAAGATACTGGGAGATCAAACAACGAGGGATGGCCCGAGCAGGGATCCAACTCATATCAAGCTTGAATGGTGGATTTGGTAGATCGAGAAGCCCAGGAGAATGATAATCCCATAAATAATGGCCCTGCTCTAGTTTTAATACACCCAGGGCGTTCAACCATCCCTGTTTATAACCTTCATTATTGGCATTTTCAATGCGAGAATCCAAGTGACAAAGGGCCTCATTGGAGCTTGCCATCCAGAACTCGCGAGGTTGTTTGTGGAATTGGAAAGTTATTCTCTCTAACTGCTCGTGAAGGTTTCTGGCAAAAACATCCTTATTATCCAGAGCAGACTTTGTCGAAGCAAGTTGATCCTCCAGAGTTTGGATTTTCTTGGACATTTCAGACAAAGCCCGATCTTTTGCATTCAATTGGAACGCTTGGGTTTCCAATGTTGATTGAGTACGAGCTTCTTCAACAGTACGACGAAGACCTCTTGGTCGTCCCCGAGCAAGTTTAGTACTTTGTTCCTCGTCAACATTCTGAGAAACTCTTCCTCATCCACGAGAACCTCTTCCTCGTCCCCGAATAGCAGTGGAAGGCCCAACTCTTCTCAAAGCCTCTAACTCTTGCCTCAATTTGGCATTCTCAACCTCTAAAAATGAGAATCCTTCATCGGTGACCGGTACCAAGGCAGTGGAAGCTGAAGCTGCAGACTTATATTGTGCCAACTTTTTTTGCAAATTGTTATTCTCTTGCTCCAGCAGCTCGGCGATCTGTCTGCATGCTTCGACTTCACCCTTTAGGGTTCTCTCTCTCACTTCATAGCCAGCAAGCATCTTGTCATAACCTGTTTCAGCACTAAGTTGTTTGAGTTTCTTCTCATACCCTTAGTGCAAAAGAACTGAAGACTCTTTATACTGCTGCTGAAGTTCATGAAGAGTACCTTGCAAGTCTTCAATCATTTCGTAATAAGCCACATTGTTGGCCACAGCACGATCAAGATGACATTTCAAGTATTGATATGCCTCCACTGCTTGGTCTGAAATATCATGACCAAGGATATCAGTAATTTCTGATGCACTCAGGTCAGTATGGCCAGCTTTAAAATATTCATGGCATTGCTGCATCAGTTTTGTATCATTGGCAGACAACAATTACATTCTAGCCATAAACTAGTAAAGAAGAGAAGGCAAGAGTTAATAAAAGAAGCATACAGAACATCAACAACGTAGAGGAACAAAAAGGTGATTTTTATTACATCATCAAAAGGAGTATAGCGTTCAGAATACAGAGTACAAGTAAAAGAAAATAAAATAGATACCGAACAACTTCACACCTTTTCCTTGTCTCCTAAGACATTCTCGGGAGGCTGGGAGGAGGAGCTCGGTGGAAACAATAATTTGGTCGGCTGGAGTTGGAACTTGTTCAGGAGGAGCAGGCAAAGATGAAATCTCCTCGGTAACTGTCTGAATAGGTTGGGAAGCAAGGACTTGATCACCTATTGTCATTGAAGACTCCTCGGATGCAGCTTCGTCTTCTTCTTCATCTTCAATTATAGGAGGGGGGGCTTAGAAGATGTTGTTAAAATAGCTCAGAGTCCTCGCTAACCTTCAATTCTTGCAGGGCAGCAACCCAACCATCTAGGAAGTATTTCAAACTCCCATACTGCACCTGGGTCATCATGGCTGCTACCCCCCAGTCGCATTCTTTATCCCAACCGGTACGAAAAGATTTTTTCACAGCCACTTTTCTTTTCATTCTCTCCGAGGAGAGCTTCTCTGATAGAATATCCTCGGAGGCTTTAAACTTGGCCTCCACCTCCTCCTTCTGGCAATTTACTTCTCGCAGAAAGGTTAGCTCTTCCTCAGCCGATTTTAACTTATTTTCAAGCTCCCCAAAGCTTGTGAGCTTCTCGGCATATTTTTTATTCTCTCTCTCCAAGTCTTTCACCTTATTTCCCAACTGCACCTTCTCTGCCTCAGATGCAGCCAACTTCTTCTCACATTCACCCCTATCCTCGTCATACTTTTGACGAGAATCCTTCAAAGATTGGGCCAAGCCCTGTAAAGCATCCTCTACTCCAGACGAGGAGCTAGAAGCCTTGATCGCTTCATCTTTCTTCACTATGGTATTAAAGAAACTCACCAACTGGGAAAAGAAGAAAATAACGATAAGTCATTGCAGAGATACTTGTATTGATGGAAAGAAAGAAAAATTCAGGATAAGAGAAACTTACTGAAGCAATGTGACGAGTAGCTAGGGATGTCAACATATCCCTAGACATGCTCTCCTCAATTCCTTGAACCTGAGGAATGGTCCAAGTCTTTACCGAGCTCATTACAGAGCTCGGGGAAATAATAATTGGAACACCAGCTCCACTAACTTGGAGCTGGGGGATGGTTTCAGTCAAAGTGATCGAGGAATATTTCTTCAGTCTCCTCGGTGGAATTTCAGTAGTTTCAACCAAAGAACTTTTGGTGGGGGAGATGGTGACCACTTCCACAGAAGCACTTTTCTTGCTCGGAGCCACTGGAGGCTTCTCGGAAGCCTTCTGAGGAACAGCAGAAGGGGCGGCATCTACTTTCTTTATCCCTTTTAGGACGTTAGTCTTGTTCCTTTTTCCATCTCCAGCTGAGGTAGTCTCCTCAAAGAGAGCAGGAACTCTTCTTTTGCCCATTTTCTGACTTAGAGGAATGTGAGATTCTGGAAAAGAGTCCTCGGGAATTGATGCTGGTTCACTGGCGCTGATCACAAGACGATCAGTAAAGGATGTTGTATAACTCCTATACTGCAACAAATATGAAGCAGACCTGATATGCTCGTCTGCAGTTCTTCGATGCGAATTCCAGATATGTTTCAAAGCTTAAATATTTGCCTTGGGAAATGGCGAAAGAAATGATTACAAAAAGGAAACTATTACGCTACCGGTGGCTAAAAGGACAAAAAGTACACGAAGATCGAAGCGCTTATAAAAATGCAAAAAAGAAGATTCTGCGAATTTGGAAGGAAATTCAAATACGGAGAAATGTTCCTAAAAACCAGGAAGATCATTTAATATTGCCATATACCGAGAAAGAATGTTCCATACTCCTTAAAGTTCGAAATATGAAACACTGGGGGCATCTGTTGATACCAAAATTAGTATGCTGATATAGACGAATCACAAGAAGACACGTGTCGATCTACGTGGCACAATAACAGCGAGGAAGTCTATTTTCCCGACCAAGTCAGACTCACGTCGAGAAATAAGTATACTCCGAGGAACTCCAGCGCTCCGAGGAACTCTTGAACGACGACCAACTAAGGCGGTTCGAGCTGCATCTCGACCACAACATTGATTGCCAGATACTCAACAGTTCAACTATTCATTGAATGCTTATCATCTTGACGCACACGCTTGAAGAGCATTAAATGAATTACCCTTTCATATGTATATCATTTAATGTATCACCCTTTCAGATTGTAACCTCAAGGCTATAAATACATTTTATTACCCTCATTCAAAAGGACTGGAATTTCTTGATAGAACTACATATCGAGAACTCCAAAACACTTGGCAATAATAGAAACAGTGGACGTAGGCCATTCTTATAAGGCTGAACCACTTTAAAATTCTTTGTCTCATTTACATTTATCTGTGATTAAACAATTATAAGCAATCTAATTTTTTACATCAACAATGATAATAATTTTATAATATCTGGACTTACTCTAAAAAACATACCGCTAAGTGAGAAAACTCATAACCCACCAAAACGGACCCGTGAGAGCCACGAACACGATGCAAGTGACCAATGTAACTCGCCGGAACTGACTGCGTGGCCACGAGACTCCCGATTTGATAATATTATGATAATTTGAAATCATCTGTACTTAGGATTGAAAAAAATCCGTTTGAGGAAAAAACCCCAAAACACCCCCAAACGACCTCGTGAGAGGCGTAAACACCTCGCACGGGACCAATGTAACCCGTCGGAACTAACCACGTATTCACGGGACTCCCGTTTGAAATGAACGGCCCCGTATGAGACGCGAACACCTCGCATGGGACCAATGTAACTCACAGGAACTGACCGCGTGGTCACGGGATTCCCTTTTTTAGAATTTGAGAATAATTTCAAAATATCTATACTCTGGCATAAAAACATGTCGTTAGAGGATGAAAATCCAAAACACCCCCCAAACGCTCTGTACGAGGAGCGAACATCTCGCACGAGACCAATGTAACGCGCAAGAACTGACCGCATGGTCAAGGTGTCCCTATTTGAGAATATGATGACAATTTGAAAATATCTACACTTAGTCTTTAAAACAAGATGTTAGAGGGCGAAAACCCAAAACACCTTCCAAACGGCCCGTGTGAGGTGCGAACACCTCACACAAGACTAATGTAACTCACAGGAACTAACCCCATGGTCATGGGATCCACGGTTTGATAATATGATGATAATTCAAAAATATCTAAACTTAGGATTAAAAACATGCCGATAGAGGGCGATAACCCAAAAAACCCCAAACTATCCCGTGAGAGGCACAGACACCTCGCACGGGACCAATGTAGCTTACAAGAGCTGACTGCGTGGTCACGGGACTACTGGTTTGAGAGTATGATGATAATTTGAAAATACCTACACTCATGCTTAAAAATATTCCATTAGAGGGCGCCCCCCCCCCCCCCAAACGGCTCCTTGAGAGGCGTGAACACCAGGCACGGGACAAGTATAACTCGCAGGAATTGACCGCGTGGTCACGGGACTCCCGGTTTGAGAATATAGAGATAATTTGAAAATATCTACACTTAGGCTTCGTTAGAGGGTGAAAACCCAAAACATCCCCCAAACGCTGCATGAGTGGTATGAACACCTAGCATGAGACCAACGTAACTCACAGGAACTTCCCACTTGGACATGGGATCCATGGTTTGAGAATATGTCGATGATTCGCAAATATCTACACCGAGGATTAAAAAGATGCTGCATGAGGCCGATAACCCAAAACACCCCTCAAACAGTGCTGTGAGAGGCGCGAACACCTCGTAAGGGACCAATGTAACAGGAAAGAACTGGCCGCATGGTTAGAGGACCCCAGTTTGAGAATATGATGATAATTTGGAAATAGTTACATTTTGTCTTTAAAAACATGCCTTTATAGGGAGAAAACTCAAATAACCGCTCAAACGGCCCCATGAAAGACGCAAACACCTCGCATGGGACCAATGTCACTAGGGGAACTGACCGCATAGTCATGCCCCCCCCCCCCCCCCCCCCCGTCTGAGAATATGACGGTAATTTTAAAGTATCTACTCTTAGGCCTAAACATGTTGCTAGAGGGAGAAAACTCACCCCCCCCCCCAACGGCATTATGAGAAGCGCAAACCCCTCGCATGGGACCAATGTTACTCGTAGGAACTGGCTGTATGGTCACGGACTCCCGATATTAGAATATGAATATCATTTGAAAATATCTACACTAAGGCTTTAAAACTAATAATTAGAGGCCAACAACCCAAAACACCCACCGAACGACCCCGTGAGAGGCTTGAACACCTTGCACATGACCAATATAACTCACAGGATCTGACTGCTTCGTCATGGGATCCAAGGTTTGAGAATATGTTGATAATTCAAAAATATTGACACCTAGTCTTTAAAACATGCCACTAGAGGGTAATTACCCAAAATACCCCCCCAAACAGTCCCGTGAGAGGCGCGGACACCTTGTCAGGCAAATGCAACTCACAAGAACGGACCGCGTGGTTATGGGAGCCCTGGTTTGAGAATATGACAATAATTTAGAAATATCTACATTTTATCTTGAAAACATGTCGTTAGAGGGAGAAAGTTCAAAATACCCCCCAAACAGCCCCCTGAGAGGCATGAACACCTCGTACGGGACCAATATAACTCCCAGGTACTGGAAGCATGGTCACAGGATCCTCGGTTTAAGAATATGACAATAATTTTAAAGTATCTACACTTAGACCTAAAAACATGCCACTAGGGGGTGAAAACTGAGAACCCCCCTCAAACGGCATCGTGAGAGCAGCAAAGACCTCGCACGAGACCAATCCAACTCACTAGAAGTAATAGCGTGGTCACAGTATTCTCGATTTGAGAGGCGTGAACACCTCACATAGGACCAATCTAACTCGCAGGAACTGACCACGTGGTCACGGAGCTCCGGATTGAAGAATATGACGATAATTTTAAAATATCTCCACTTAGGCTTTAAAACATTATATTAGAAGGTGAAAACCCGCCAAACGGACCCGTAAGAGGCGCGGACACCTCGCTCGGGACCAATGTAACTCGCTGGAACTGACTGTGTGGTGATAGAACCCATGCTTTGTGAAACTGACGATAATTTGAAAATATATACGCTTAGGCTTAAAAACATGACGCTAGAGGGTCAAAACTAACCCCCCCAAACGATCCCTTGAGAAGCACGAACTCCTCGCACGGGACCAATATAACTCACAGTAACTGACCGCGTCTTCACGGGACTCCCCTTTTGAGAATTTGAAGATAATTTTGAAAATATCATAAAAACATGACGTAAGAGGGTGAAAACTCAAAACAACCCCCAAATGGCCCCATGAGAGTCACGAACACCTCGTACGGGACCAATGTAACTCCCATGAACTGATCACATCATCACGGCTCCCCCAAATTGAGAATATGATGATAATTTGAAAATATCTACATTTAGTCCTAAAAACTTGCTGCTTGGGGCGAAAACTCAAAACACCCCCCAAACTGCCCCGTGAGAGGCGCAAATACCTTGCACGGGACCTATGTAACTCGCAACAACTGACTGCGTGGTCACGGGACCTCATTTTGAGAATATGATGATAGTTTTAAAATATCTGCACTTAGGTTTAAAAACATGCCGTTAGAGGGCAAAAATCCAAAACACCACCCAAATGGCCCAATGAGAGGCGTGAACACCTCGCACAAACCCAATGTAACTCATAGGAAATGACCGTGGGGTCACGAGACCCCCAGTTTGAGAATATGATGATAACTTGAAAATATCTGGACTTAAGCTTAAAAACATGCCCTTAGAGGAGGAAATCCCAAAACACCTCCCATACGGCCCTGTGAGAGGTGCTAACACCTCGCATGGGACTAATGTAACTCACAGGAATGGACCGTGTGGTCAGTGGATTGTTGGTTTGAGAATATGATGATAATTTGAAAAAATCTACTTAGGCTTAAAAACATGCTGTTACAGGGCGAAAATCCAAAACACCCCTACGAGCGACACGAACACCTCACGCCCGACTAATGTAACTTGAAGGAACTAAGCTCATAGTCACATGACTCCATGATTGACAATATGATGATAATTTAAAAATACCTACACTTAGGCTTAAAAACTAGGGTTAGAGGGAGAAAACCCAAAACACCCCCCAAACGGCCCCGTGAGAGGCACAAACACTTAGCGCGGAACCAATCTTACTCATAGGAACTGATCGCATTGTAACAGGACACCCTATTTATGAATATGACAATAATTTGAAAATATCTACACACGCTTAAAACAAGCAGTTAGAGGGCCAAAACCTAGAACACCCGCCAAACGGCCCGTGAGAAGTGCTAACACCTCACACAGGACCAATGTAACTAGCAGGAACTGACCGCGTGGTCACGGGGCTCCCGGTTGGAGAATACCATGACAATTTAAAAATATCTACACTTAGGCTTTAAAACATACCATTAGAGGGTGAAAACCAAAACAAAAAACAAATGACCCCGAGAGAGGCGCGAACACCTTGTTCGGGACCAATGTAACTCGCAGGAACTTACCGCATGGTGATGGGACCCACATTTTGAGAATATGATGATAATTTGAAAATATCTACACCTGGGCTTAAAAATATGCCGCTAGAGGGTGAAAACAAAAAAAAAACTCCCCAAATGTCCCTTTAGAGGTACAAACACCTCGCAAGGGACCAATGTAACTCACAGAAACTGAACGAGTCATCACGGTACTCCCCTTTTGAGAATCTTAAGATAATTTGGAAATAACTACACTTTTACTTGAAAACATGACGTTAGAGGGAGAAACTCAAAACAACCCCCAAACGGCCCCGTGAGAGGCACGAACACCTCGTACGGGACCAATGTAACTCAGAGAAACTAACTGCATGGTCATGGATCCCCTTGTTTTATAATATGACGATAATTTTAAAGTATCGGGCACTTAGGCTTAAAAACATGCCGCTAGGGGGAGAAAACTTAAAACACCACCCCAACTGCCCCGGGAGAGATGCGAATACCAAGCACAGGACATATGTAACTCGTAACAACTGACTGTGTGGGCACGGGACTCTTGGTTTGAGAATATGATGATTGTTTGAAAATATCTACACTTGGGCATAAAAACTTATCGTTTGAGGGCAAAAACCCAAAACACCAACCAAACGGCCCAATGAGAGGCGCGGACATCTCAGACGGGACCAATGTCACTCGTAGAAACTAATCCCTTGATCAAGGGACCCCCGATTTGAGAATATGACGATAATACTTAAGCTGAAAAACATGCCATTAGAGGGCGAAACCCAAAACACTCCCCAAACGGCCCTGTGAGAGGCGTGAACACCTCGCAATGGAGAAATGTAACTCATAGGAAATGACCTCAGGGTCACAAGACCCCCAGTTTAAGAATTTGATGATAATCTAAAAATATCTAAACTTAAGCTTAAAAACATGACATTAGAGGGTGAAAACCCAAAACACCCCCATACGGCCCCGTGAGAGGTGTGAACACCTTGCATGGGACTAATGTAACTCGTAGGAATTGACCGCGTGGTCAATGGATTCTTGGTTTGAGAATATAATAATAATTTTAAAATATCTACTTAGGCTTTAAAACATGTTGCTAGATGGAAAAAATTCAAAACGCCCCTCAAATGGCCCAATGAGAGGCGCGAAATCCTCGCACAGGACCAATGTAACTCGCAAGAACTGACTTGATAATCACATGACTCCCGGTTTGGGAATATGATAATAACTTGAAAATATCGACACTTAGGCTTAAAAACATGCATTAGACGAAAAAAGCCCAAAACATCCCCGAAACGGCCCCGTGAGAGGTACAAACACTTTGCATAGAACCAATGTAACTCATAGAAACTGACCACGCGTTAACGGGACACTATATTTCAGAATGTGATGATAATTTCAAAATATCTTCACTTAGGCTTAATAACATGCAGTTAAATGGCGAAAAATTAAAACACCCCCCAAATGGCCCCATGAGAGGTGCGAACACCTCACACGGGACCAATGTAACTCGCAGGAACTGACCACGTGGTCAAGGGGATCTCTCGTGGATAAATGATGATGATTTTAAAATATCTACACTTAGGCTTTAAAACATGCCATTAGAGGGTGAAAACCCAAAAAATCCACCAAAAGGCCCCGTGAAAGGCGTGAACACATCGCTCGGGACCAATGTAACTTTTAGGAACTGATCGCGTGGTTATGGGACCCACGTTTTGAGAATATGACGATAATTTAAAAATATTTACACTTAGGCTTATAAACATTCCACTAGAGGGAAAAATCGAAAACACCCCCAAACGACCCCTTGAGAGGCACGAACACCTCACAGGGGACTCATGTAACTCACATGAACTACCCGCATCATCACGGGATTCTCGTTTTAAGAATATGAAGATAAGTTGTAAATATCTACACTTTGGCTTAAAAACATGACATTAGAGGGAAAAACTCAAAACAACCCCCAAACGGCCCCACGAGAGGCATGAACACCTTGCACGGGACTAATGTAACTTGCAGGAACTGACCTCATGGTCACGAATCCCCCGACTTGAGAATATGATGATAATTTGAAAGTATCTACACTTAGGCCTAAAAACATGCGCTATGGGGAAAAAACTCGAAACACCCACCAAACTCCTTCGTGAGAGGCGCGGACTCATTGCACGGGACCTATCTAACTCGCAACAACTGACTATGTGGTCACGGGATCCTCGGTTTGAGAATATGGCAATAGTTTGAAAATATCTACACTTAGGCATAAAAACATGCCTTTAGAGGGCAAAAACCCAAAATACCACCTAAACGGCCCGATGAGAGGCGCGAACACCTCACACACGACCAGTGTGACACGCAAGAGCTGACCGCATGGTCATGGGACTCCCAATTTTATAATATGATAATAATTTGAAAATATCTGGACTAGGGCTTAAAAACTTGCAATTAGAGGGAGAAAACCCAAAATAGCCCCTGATGGCCCCGTGAGTGGTGCGAACACCTCACACGGGGCCAATGTTACTCGCAGGAACTGGTCACATAGTCACGAAACTCTCAGTTTGATAATATGATAATAATTTGAAATATTATACACAGGCTTAAAAACATGCCGTTAGACGATGAAATTCGAAAAAAACCCCAAACGGCCCCATAAGATGAGTGAACACCTCGTACGGGACCAATGTAACTCGCATGAGCTAACCATGGTGTCATGGGACTCCGGGGTTGAGAATATGATAGTAATTTGAAAATATCTAGACTTAGGCTTCAAAATATGCCATCAGAGGGCGAAAAACCAAAACACTCCCTCAACGGCCTCGTGAGATGTTCGGACATGTCGCACCTGACAAATGTAACTTGCAGGAACTGATCACGTTGTCAAAGGATCCCGATTTTAGAATATGACAATAATTTTAAAGTATCTACACATAGGCCTAAAATCATGCTGCTAAAGGGAGAAAACCGAAAACACCTCCTAAAAGGCCTCGTGAGAGGCGCGAATACCTCGCACGGGACCAATGTAAATCACAGGAGCTGGGCGTGTGGTCATGGGACTCCTGGGTTGAGAATATGAGGATAATTTGAAAATATCTCGACTTAGGGTTAAAAACATGTCATGAGAGGGCGAAAACCCAAAACATTCCCTAACGACCCTCCGACAGGTGCGAACACCTCGCACGGGACCAATGTATTTTACTGGAACTGATCACGTGGTCACGGGACTCCTGGTTTACGAATATGATGATGATTTGAAAGTATCTACAATTCGGCCTAAAATCGTGCCACTAGAGGGAAAAAACCCAAAACACCTCCTAAATTTGGCCTAAAATCGTGCCACTTTACCAAACCAAGAAGAAAACAATTCGGCCTAAACAATCTAATTTGTATCATAGGCTACCTGTTTTTATGGGCCTAATTATGCATATTTGAAAGCTCAACTACGGTTCTCCCTCTAGTGGAATGATTTTAGTCCTAAGTGTAGATACTTTCAATCCAAGAAGAAAACAATCTAAGTTCTAAAAAATAATTCCAAAATAAAGATCAAACAATAAATTAGTGTAACCTGCTTTGATAAAAATATTAAAAAATGAGTTATATGGATTGATTTATATATTAGTTCACACGTACAAAGATATAATTTTTACCAAGTTTTATCTTGATAAAACTTAAGTGATCATGCAAGATAAATTATGAAGCCAATATCCAAACCCAACAAGAAAAAGAAGAAATAAAGGAGAAATCCCTTTCGGGTAAAACCTATATTTTGCATTTATTAAGATATGACAAACATGTAATGACTTAAAGACTAATTATAGATCCACTAAGTAAAATGCGATAATGGTCTTCAAATCTTCAACCTATGCGACATAGTCCAGTAACGTCCACAACAAGTAGCTATTTCCTCGGTATCCACTGATTAGCCTCAGGAATTCGTAATTCCTTTTTTCTTCAATAGAAGATCCTCGACTCCAAAAATCAGTAGTGGAGAATAATATTTTTGAGGGTTTAGAACTTAGATTGTTTTCTTCTTGGTTTGGTAAAGTGATCCCAAAAGATTCAAGGAGTTTGGATGAAAATTTTGAAGAGTTTGATCATGAAATGAACTCTTAAAAGGCTTAAAAACAAATGCATCCCCGCATGTTTATCTTTAGGTAAAAAGGTTACAAGGAGAGAGGGATAAAATATTGCATTTGATTTGTTTAAAAAATAAAAAACACGCGTGCTCGTTCGAATGAACTACCATCTCGTTCAAACAAAGTAGTTCTTTCATTCGAACATGATCCAATAACACTTTGAACAACATTCCAGAGCTGAACAAAAAGGCACTGCTTCAGAACCCGTTCAAATGACATGGACTCATTCTAACGTCCCATAGAAACTTGTTCGAATGAAATTTAATGTCATTCTAAAGAAATAAAAAAAAAATTTGAAACTATTTAAAAACATTTTGGAAAACGTTTGTAAAAATAAACTCTATTAAAAAGACCCCTGAATAATTTAAGTTTGCTAAAACCACCTCATAAACCATCGCAGGTAAATTAGTGATGCTTAATCTTCGATCCTTACAAATGGTCATTAACAATACTTCTATTGAAGAATTGATAACGTTCATGAACGCGTGGCTAGGTGTAATGGGAAAAAGAAAATAAAAATAAATAATGAGAAATTATAATTTTTTCTCCTATAATTTCAAATATCTTGGAGCATATTTTTCCATCACTCTTATTTAAGTTCCTCAAGACTTTATTTTGAATAGAGGAATATTTACTCACATTTTTTTCAAATTCTAAACTTCATTAGTGAGTAAATTTTTTCTCTTCCTTGGCTTGAAAACCTCATTTTGAAATTTAAGGTGCCACACCTTTTGCAAACACCCCAACACACATATCTATAGGACTCCCTATAAATCCTAGGTGTAGCATTTTGGTTTCTTTCAAGTTTCGTCTAAGAACAAAAAAATTCTTCAACTTCAAAGAAGAAATGTTGGAACACGAGGCCCCAAATTTTAAATTTTTAAATAATAATTTCCTTTAAGTGCGGAATAGAGACGGTTCAGCTAAACATCTACAAGTAAAAAAATAATTTCCTCACAAATTAAAACTAAAGTAAAAAACATTTTAATTTTCTCCAAAATAAAACTATACTAAAAATCAAATTTGTGGGTTTTTACTTTAACCCCCCAAAACAATTTAATACAAGTCCTAGAAATTTGCCTAACAATAAATATTTAATTTTTACAAATTAGACCAAACTAAATTTTACCAAATTAAGATTAATGACTTCAATTAAATTATACCCCAACTAATTTATCACCAAGTTAAACAAGAGTAGTGAATTAAACCATATTTTTTTCTTTTAGTCCTAGGCATGCGTTCTAGGTGATTTTGAAAGATAAAATAAATTCACAACACACTACGCCGTGACGTATGAGGAAAACCCACAACAGGAAAGACCTCGGACGACCCCTAGACTTAAGTCCACTAAGTACAAAATTTTATAAATACAAGATCGATGACTTACACAACTCGACTCGACTCCCTTTAAGCCCCTGACACGTCTTCTTGTATCAACCTCTGCTTAGCAAACAAGCCCGAACTCCCCCGAAACTTTGGAATCCACCAATGAAGCTTTTTGGAACAACCGTCAATCATACATAGTTCCTTTCACCATGTGAGAACGCCGCAGCAAAAGCAATTCTTCTTCTTTTAGGGATGTAGAAGTAAACCCAAACTTCTATTCTTTGAGGTGTATAGAAAAACCGGGTGCCAAACACTCCAAGCAAAGAGATATATGAAGAAACTTGGAATAAACAAACTATGGGTGTATAAAACTTGATTTTGTTCTAAGGATTAAAACATTTTAACAAAAATCAAGGGGACTTTTTCTTGGAAAAATTTGCTCTCAAAAACTATCTTAGATGTGTGAAAAAGTCTAAGAAAAAATTCTGGTCCAGAAGTATATTTATTTGGCAAAACGATAGTGGGACAAAAAGTGGGAAAATGAGATAAAACTGTCAAAAAACTGTTCCCGCCAATTTCGTTCGAACGACACTTCTAACGATAAGTCAGAACGGAAAAACAAATCTCGTTTGAAATCTCGTTCAAACTAATTTGGATCTCATTCGAATGACATTGATTCTCATTCGAACGGCCTTTCATGATTGTAGATAATCTCGATACAAACGCGTGGCCTCCGGTTTTGTATTTTTCTGATTTGTTTTAGATTTGATATGATTTTTCTACGAAAAGTTGTCCGAAAACAAAATCTTTAGAACTATGAATTCAAAAAAAGTTTAACAAAAAATACTAACACCCAAAATAAATTTCCAAGCTCGTATATATATATTAATGGATTCATACCCTTAGGAGACAATGGAATTCACATGTTGATGACGTGAAACATTGCACCAAAATCGACAATGATGTTCTTTTGAAAAGTAAAGCCACAACGTCTTCAACTTTAACTTATCATAGGCTTGAAGGATACACTTGAAAACTACCCTATGACTTAAATATTTTTGTCCGGAATTGAGCCAACACTATATTAAGACTCAATCAGAAACTTGTGTCCTTACGAGAATGTTTGGGTGGAATATTTAAAGGCATTGGTTGTGGACCAAAACATTTTGCGATTGTGCAACGTTCTCAGGATATTCTCTACGGAGAATATGGTGGAAAAGAGGGTTAAGTCAGTTATGGAGTATTGTGGTTATAAGTCTACCTCTTATAGTTGTAAAAGTCTACCGTAGTGCATTTGTCATTCTTACCGCCCTGAGGGTTTTCCCTTTAATGGGTTTTTCCATTGTACATACGGTCTTCTACATATTTTAGAATCATTGTCTTAATTAGGAAGATAAAAATTGAAGATTATTCAATTTAGAAAAATATTTTTCCACACAGGCTTTTGGATTGTTGAGACCTTATTATTATAATGAATTAACAAACCTTCTTTTTAAATTAAGGGAATTAAATTTAAATTGGGTAGCTACCGTTGAGAGGCACACTCTCACTCTTCGTTTTGTTATTTGATAAAAAGGTAGTATCAAATAATACTTGTAAAAAAATAATGGAAATGATAAAATCACTAACGTCTATTGCTACCACGGTGGATTTTTTATTAAGAACATATATAAGGAGGGGGTACCTCCGAGGCAAAATTTGATATTTAGCCGTGAGTTCTCCTAGGCTCATGGAAACTTCGTGGGCATGTTTAGGTTATCCATATACCGAATGTGGGATTGGTAGTGCCTAGATTTTGGGTCGTGATTAGGAAATTTCTCAATCACCCCTATTTTGCAACACCGAGTAGCATCGGTGGGCTGAGGTGCTTATAATTTTGAGGTGACATTGTCTTAATTCATGGGTTGTTGCCAGTTGACTTTAAAGAGTAGTTGTTATTGTCTAAAAATGGATTTGGGTAGTTTTCATGGGAGTTGTTGGGCTGGATAGGTGTAAAAATGGGATTGCATCAATTTGGCACATGTGGATCTTGGGATAACTCCTTGGACACCTGTTGGGATACTAATGCAGCAGTTTAGAGAAGTTCTATGGTATTTACTGGGCAAAACAATTATAAAAATGGGATTGCATCATTTGGGCAGTTGGAGATCAATGGATAACTCTCTAGACACCTGTTGGAAGGCTAATCCAACATTTTTTAAGGCAGTTTCATTGAGAAACCTGCAACATTCTAATTGAGACACATGTCTTAGCAGTTGAGGATGTCAACTGCATTTTTATACTCTCTTTATAAGCATTTGTCCCTTGTAATTTTAGTAAGGAAGCCTTAGTCCGAAATTTTTTATTCCTTTGTAATCTTTTGAGTGATTAATAAAGGTTTGGGAGTTAAGTTCCAGTAATTCTGTGTCTTATGTGTGTGTGCCTCTTGAATTGTGATTTGGTTTTCTATTTTACTTGCTATAATATATTTACTCACATTTTTTTCAAATTATAAACTTCATTAGTGAGTAAATATTTTCTCTTCCTTGATTTGAAAACCTCATTTTGAAATTTAAGGTGCCACACCTTTTACAAACACTCCAACACACATATCTATAAGACTCCCTAGAAATCCTAGGTGTAGCATTTTTGTTTCTTTCAGGTTTCGTCTAAGAACAAAAAATTGCTTCAACTTCAAAGAAGAAAGTTTTGGTGGAAGATTTAAAGGCATTGGTTGCAGACCAAAACATATCGCGATTATGCAGCGTTCTCAAGCTGTTGGTGCTGTTTACGGAGAATATGGTGGAAAAGAGTGTCTAGTTGGTTATGGAGTATTGTGGTTATAAGTCTACCTCTTCTAGTTGTAAAATTCTACCATAGTGCATTTGTCATTCTTATCGGCCTGAGGGTTCTCTCTTTAATGGGTTTTTCCATTGTACAAACGGTCTTTCGCATATTTTAGAATCATTATCTTAATTAAGAAGATAAAAATGAAGATTCTTCAATTTAGTGAAATATTTTGTCACACGGGTTTTTGTATTGTTGAGCCCTTATTATAATAATGAATTAACAAACCTTCTTCGTAAATTAGGAGAATTAAATTTAATTTGGGTAGCTACTGTTGAGAGGCACACTCTTACTCTTAGTTTTGTGATTTGATAAAAAGGTAGTATCAACTAATACTTGTATAAAAATAATGTAAATCATAAAATCACTTAATCTTCCATATCAATACTAAGGGACTTGTTTAAGTCCATATTGGTTATTGTGATTTTGAAAACAAGATTTGGAAATTTGTGATTTTTTAAGCAAAATTATTGTTTTATGTAAACTCCTTCATTTATGTAACTATTTAGACAAACACTTTCAACATCCATTTGCAAATGTTTATATTTACTAAAGAAATCAGATTCAAGTAACATACGTATATCTTATATCCTTGCAATGAAGGAGATTGTTTCTTCATAGTTGATTCCTTCTTCTTGTTTGTACCATAGAGCAATTATTCAAGATTTACTCTAAACAATGATCCCTAGTTCATATTTCTTATTGTCAAAAATACATTTGGTTCCTACGATGGTAGAGTTATTTGGTGGTGAGAAAATAGTCCAAATTTAATTACTTTAAAATTGTATGAGTTCTTTGCATATTTAATATCTAGGACTCATTATTTTCATTATCGTCTATGTTTATGGGTTCTATTTGGAATAAAAATCTAATGTTGTTACATGATTTTTTAAATGTGTATCTTGTTATCAGTCCCCTTGATGGTTCCCCATTAATTTGTTCTTTTGGATGGTCATCATAATTATCATCATCCTTTCCTGAATCCCATCATATGGGGTTGACCACATGGATTCTCCTTTTCCATTCTAATATATTATATGCATTATTATCATTGAAGTTTAATTCCTTAAGGTCTCTCCTAATAATTTCTTCCAACGATAGCATAGGGTTACATCTTTTTCTTTTACCTTAGATTTCCAACAATATTCCTCTTCTTATATAGGTTTCTACTGGTCGATGCAACATGTGTCCATACCACCTAAGTCAATTTTCTCTTAATTTATCACTAATGGGAGATACTCCTAACTTTTCTCTCACGTATTGGTTTTTAATTTTGTTCTTTTTAGTAACTCCTATCATCCACCGGAGCATCCTCATCTCACTAACATGGGGATTTTGTTCATATGTTTTCTTTAACGTTCAACACTCTGCTCGATACAGGGTCGTTGGCCTAACAAATTTTCTATAAAATTTTCCTTTTAATTTATTAGTTATCTTCTTATCGCATAACACCCCACTCGCTTGTCTCCATTTCACCCCACCAGTTGATATTCTCCTCGTAACATCATCATAAATATCCCCATTGATTTGAACATTAAACCAAGATAACAAAATTTGTTAGTTTGGTTTATCATTTTTTTTCAATCTTTAACATTATGTTACTCGACCCCTCATTATTAAATTTACATTCCATATTTTTTTTTATTTTCTCCAAGTATATACTCTCATCACTAAGCTTTCCTCCGAAGTGTCTATTAAAACTATATCATCTGCAAACAACATACACCATAGGACATCTTCTTGTATATCCTTAGTAATCTCATCCAATACTTTGTCAAATAAATAAGAACTTAAGGTCAATCCTTGATGTAAACCCACTTTAATCATAAAGTCATTAGTTTCTCCACATATAGTCTTTACTAGTCTTTGTGTTATCATAAATATATCTTCAATAATTTTAATATAACTCATAAGGATTATTTTCCTCCTTAAATACCTCCAAATTATATCCCTAGGTACTCTATTATAAACCTTTTCTAAATCTATAAAGACCATATGTAAATTTTTATTCGTACTTTTATATTTATCCATTAACTGTCTAAATAAGTAAATAGATTATGTGGTGGATCTCCTCGGCATAAATCCAAACTGATTATCCGATACAGTTGACTCACTTCTTAATCTTTGTTCTATAATATTTTCCCATAATTTCATAGTGTGACTCATCAGTTTGATTCCTCTATAATTATCGCAGTTTTTTAGACGAACAGACTGCAAGAAGCCAACACAAGGTCAGAAGAAGATTATAATGTAGATGAGTGCATAATAAAAATAAAAAAGACGAGGAAAATACCTCAGCATTGTGGTGAAGTCCGAAATCATAAATCTTGATCGGGGGCATCTTGGCCAAGAACTCGTAGTCTGCAATAGAGGGGACTGCAAACATGGAAACCTTTGCAGTCCTGATGTTGGTGATCAGGTAATTTTGGTTGGCCTTCAGCTGGGATAGGTTGGCCCACCAAAAGGCCCCAAGGGATGACGATGAGCTCACATCTGATAAGGTCGTTTCTTCTTCCCCGACCCTCATCCTCGTCGTAGGTTCAGGCTGGGTTTTTATAGGGACCTCAGGTCCCTTCCTTTTACGAGTTGCCTCAGCAATTGGCCCACCCATAGTGTTATTTTGGGAGGGTGGTTGTTTGTTCTTCTTCTTGCTCAGACCAACCAATAAAATTGGATCTGTCATTTCCCAAATATCATATGGGACGTTAGGAGGGTGATCTATAAGAGAGAAGATGACATATCAGTACAATTAATTCATTAGACGATGGAAGACTTCAAAAGGAAAATAAATTAGTATATAACTCACATAGTTCTTCTAGAGGTTCAACCCCCAGACCAGATTATTTAAGAATCTTTGGGGTCATTAAGTCCTCAAATTTTGGAAGAGAACCCTTTACTCCTTTCTCTCTCAGGTAGTTGGCCAAATCCCTCTCATCAAAGATGAGACTGGGGTCAGACCAAGCCATCATAGAGCGGTTGGACCATTATCGAGGGACCCTCGGCTCGTCCTTAAAGTGGTCAGCCTCAGAAGAAAATTCCAAAGCACCAGAAATAAAGAAAAATATATTTTTCCAGTAGTGATTTGATGGTTGGGAAACGTGGACAAGTTTTTTATTTGACTTCCTAGAACCCAAGTGGAAGTAGTCTGATTATTTGGATGATGAAGAAATGTTATAACAAGCCAGGAATAGGTCGACCGATGGTTCATCTGTAAAAGTTATTTTCCACAGGGAAATATACCCTAGGATGATCCTCCAAGAGTTAGGAGGTAGTTGAATAAGAGAAACCCTTAAGGCAGACAGGATGTAAACAATAGCAGTGTAAAAAGGAAGTCTGATGTAGACCCTAAACATCTGCTCGTATACAGCAACATCTCCCTCTTGTCCCTGGAAACTTTCTCATCCTTATCTGGGACCCTCATCGTAATGTCGGATTTGATGCCAAATTAATGCCTCCATATGAGGAGATCACGTTCTTTAATGGGCAAGGTAAAGTTAGAAACGTACGAGGTGTCAACCTATTCCTCGACTTCAGTGTCATCGTCTTCAGTGTCCTCATATTCGGCTTCAACGTCCTCGGCTTCACTAAGAACAGGAGGACCATCTGGGAAGTTAGTTTGAAATTCACGAGGAGACATAGCTGTAACAGGGACAACATTTGGATTAAGTGTGTGCTCGGCCTACTCAGGGTGGATAATATTTTATGGGTTGCCTCTCCCAGAGGTGTCGGCTCCAAATGAGGAGGACACTCTGGTTTGTGTTTCCTCTATTATTTCCTTGAAATTGTGTCACTCGGCTTGGGTATGAGACGAGACGAAGGTTTATGAAGGTGTGGGCAAAATTATGGCTAACGGAATAGGAAAAATGGATAATACCCAGATGGGGTCGACCTAGTGTCCAGCCTCGTCCTCTTCTTCTACCCTGTGAATTTCTTGAAAACACCTCTCCCAGACTTATAAAGATTTTTAAAGAAAAATAGGGGAAGCAATTTGACCACAAGATCAAACTAAAGAAAATGAAACATTTTGAACTTTAACAGTGAAGAACATCAAAGAAGGCCACCGGAGAAGGTGATCAAAATCTCAATGATGAGTATGCTAGGGTGTTTTAGGCTCCTATATGGGCCAATACTGAGCATCGATACAGCCTACAACCAAATGACCACCAACGTATCCCCTAAAACTAGCCCTAGAGACACCACGAACGGCAATAGGAAGAATCAAGGCTCGCCGGAAAACTTAACAGGTGCAAACTCAGGGAAAACTTACAAACCCAAAGCAATAATAGATAAAAAGGATAGAAAATGGCAAGGAACAATACCTGGAAAAAATAAGAGAATCAATAAACCCGGTGATAAGCATGAAATGCCTTGTCGAAGATAAAAAATGGAGAGAAAATGTTTTAAGTTAAAGAGAGAGCGCGTAAAGTGGAAGAAGAAGAAGAAGAAGAAGAAGAAGAAGAAGAAGAAGAAGAAGAAAGAGAAAATTGAAATATTCTCAAAACTTCTCATCATCATTTCACGCAAAGAACAAAGCGGTGAACAACACTCTAGGCATAACATCATTAGAGCACAGTGACCTAAGCATGATAAAAAACCATCATTCCTAGAGAATGCAAAACGATGAGTGATAAGTGTCAAGTGCTAATTTGAAGCCTTATCGCCTTGTCTACTAAGAATACAATAAACCCCTCAACCACATCATCACATTGATGGATAAGGGCTAGGGGTGATTGATATGCCAAAATATACCCTCACCTTGGCCAACGCTACACTCGTCCGAGGATGGGGGTATAGCTGAACCAGACTACCTTATTCAAGGAGTCGTACCTGAGATCATCATTGGCCCCGACCTCAACGATCAGCCGACCTTCAACTACTAATCATCTTAAGCTTGGAGCCTTGGATTAGCCTAAATCCTCAGCTCGGCCTCTAATAAATGTAATACTGAGGCCGACCTAGTTCATTACAGAGCCCACGGGTATCAACATCGTCCCTTTATGCCCTCACCTCATCCAATGTGCATAGGCCTAGGGTGACATAAATACAGCGGGTGGATTGGGAGATGAATGGATGAACATGTATATGACATATAATCCATGTGGGTGAAACTGTTATAATCAGATTATTTCCTCATATGAAGTAATATTTGGTCATCATACTCTACATGTGTCACATCCAGGTGTCTCCACTAGAGAGCCTAAGTGCAGCGCGTTCATGCAAACTACATGCTTGGAGGGGGACACTATACCCCCGAAGAATTATATAAACCTTTCATCTTCTACATTATAAAGGACTTGATAATTCACAACCCTAGTATAACGCAGTCAAAATATATAGAAGAGAGAGAAAAGCTTGAGTGTTGTATTTACAGGCCATTAGTGCCATACTTATAATGAAAACCACCATTCACACTGCGTAGTGGACGTAGGCTCCGGCCGAACCACTTATATTTGGTATCATCTTCTTTTTTGCCTCATCTCATTTTGTCTATACATTTATATCCTTTATACATCATTGTTGTCTGGTTTGAGCTTGCATACATCTTGACCTGGTGATACAATTTCTGGTATCATCAATCACAACATACTTATATGCATATATAAAAATAGATTGAAAATTATGGAATGGTTCGGGGTTCGGTATCAACGGTCCTTGTTTGGATTATTCCATCAGCGTCAAGTCCCAATGACTATGAAGTAGTCAAGTATAATACCATGTTACACCAAACTAATTAATTACGATATAAGTAAATTGTGACCAATTTGGTTAATGTTTCGTACGTTTGTTATTTACTAATATTAGTTAAGGATTGGGGATTATGAGGGTTGGTAGTATTTAAAATAATGGTTTTTAAACTTAAATTATAGTATTTTGGGGCTATTGAGCGAGTACAATGAATTGGGTGATTTTCTGACTAGTTAATGGTTAATTTGGGCAACTTACTTAACACCTTATTTTTGGCCCAAGTCCAATTTTATATTTAAGAGCTAGTAGTAAGCCATTGGAGGTCATTTAACACACAAAATAATTTGTGGATCTGAGAGCTTGGAGAGAATAAGGGAAAAAAGAGGATTCTTGAAGATTGGAGCCCTAGTTCAAGATCAATTCAGAGGAAAGTTTGGTTTGAATACTTGCATAATTTAATTTGTTATAGCTTATGCCTATTCATTTGAATCAAACCCCTAACAAGGTGATTTAAATCAATTTAATTCGTAATTAACCTATTTAGGAAATAAGTAGAATTGATTTAGTGTCATTTTGATTAAATCCTCACTAAAATTGATGAGGTTTGAATATATCTTGAACATGTTCTGATTTGTTGATGTAATCCATTCAAAACCCTAGGATTTCCTGAACTGAAATAATTGAACTCCAATAAATGAATTCACTAAATAAAATATCTTATTATAATTTTTTCAACTGAGTAAAATAGAGGAAAATAGAAAACTCCTCAGAATACAACTTCTAAATATATATGAATAACTACAATGAACCAGCGGCTCTAATTCTATAGGTTCCAAGACTACAACTGTTAGTCTGACCGCTCAACCTTGTTAACCTATATATATAATAATAGTGCTTGGTGTGAAACATTTTATGAATATGGGTTATCACCATACGGTGTGAAAGAATTAAATTTCAAGATTAGCAGTCAATCATAAAATTGATTCACAATACATGCCACTCGTCGGATCTCATATGCAATAAGTACATACCCCTCAACCAAGTGAAGCATAAAACGTATGTCCCAACCCAAGTCACAATCACACAAAAATGTCTATCTCTAAACTAATATAAGCTAATATATATGAAAAACTATCAAGGAATGCAACTGACTACCAAGGTAAGATCGCACCCCAATGCCCACGCATATATTTTAATTATAATATTCTCTCTGTCTTAACATCTCTTACTTGAATTGTTTGTCTCTGAACTAAAACCTATAAACCAATCCTCACAGTGTAATCTATAAAGAAATATAAGTATATCACATATTGTATTTAACATGACATAAACAATGGCTAACTATTATGTAAGATGTAACTAACTAGATATGTAAGAATACATCGGAACATTAACCAACGTAATGCCACCAAAAAATAATACAAGTCAATCACACCAAATATTTAACATGACATATGGTTCATTTTTAAATGTCCATCACTAGACTGTATAAAAATATATTTCATTTAAATAGTGCATCACAAGAAGGCCTCTACCGATGGGGATAACTGCGTGCTTCTATCGGTAAGTTCGTAGGAGTCCCTCACCTATCGAACTTAAAAAAAACACATATAAGCATAGGGGTGACCAATACGCAGTATACATCGATAGGGACCATATGAAAACATTTCAAATGGATATATCCAACCAAAATTCTCTCACCATGAAGCAGTCACTCCTACGCGTGATCAAGGAGACTTTCGACACTATTCTGCTTCAATCATCCAGGGACACATTCCCATGTCCAATGTACGCAACCCTATGAGTATAGGTATGTTCACATGATCAACACTATATATATATATATATATATATATATATATATATATATATATATATATATATATATATATATATATATACAAGTCGGATACCTCATACGCTCAAGTGTACCCCCACATCATGTAAATCCCTAAACACCTGATTATTCTTTACGTTCCTATGTTTATCAACTCTTAACCTTATTAAATTGAACTCCTGGTTTATTTTTTCTCTATACTATGTGAAAGGTAGGAGTAGGTCCCTAATTTTAAAATTTTTAAAATCAATTTCCTTGTTGAGATATGCGAAAGCGTAAGATGGTTCACAAAAACACCAAATTTTAATTCACTTCAAAATTATAATTATAATTAAAATTATACCAAGTGAAATTAGATTCAAACACACACACTTATGTAAATTTCACTTGAACCATATTAATTAATCCAAGTCCTAGAAAATTTGCCTGAGTCACATTTTGCAATTTTATCAAGTTAGGCCAATCCAATTTTATCAATTAAATTAAATGACTTGAATTAGATTAACATAAACATTACCCAATATTAATTTGCACCAAATCAAACAAGTAGTGATTAAGTTAAATAAATTTTATATTTTTACCTAAGCATGCATTCTAGGTGATTTTGCAAAAGATAAAATTAACAATTAATCCACTACGCCGCGATGTACGAGGAAAAACCCACAACGGGGAAAAACCTCGGACGACCCTAGCCTCAAATCCACTTTGTACGGAATTTACAAATACAAGCAAGATGACTTACAACACTCAACTCGATCCCTCTCAAGCCCCGACGCTTCTTCTTGTATCAACCTCTTCTTAGCGAATAACCACGGAGCTCCACCGCGGTCTCGAAATCCTTCGATAGGACTTTATATGGTCACCGTCACCTAAACTAGGAGCCTTTCTCCAAGTGGGTAAATCAACGAAAACCTCTTCTTCTTTGTGGGATTTAGAAGCAAACCCAAAACTTCTCTTCAAACGTAGCGATGGAAAACCGGTGCCAAAACTCCAAGCAAAGTAATTATATATGGAAGCTTGGATAAACAATATGGGTGTAAAACTAAAGTGTACAATCAATTTTTCTTGAAAACTTAGACACTTTAAAACATGAACTTTTTTCTTAATCAATTTTTCTCTCAAACTCTCTCTTGGAGATAGATGTGTACGAAAAAGTTAAACCAAAAAGGTTGGTTCCCACACTATTAAGTTCTATCAAAAGTTAGTGGGGTAAGGAAGTTGGAAACATGGGTAAAAACTGCTAAAAACTGCCATAAAATTTTCCCTCCTGAAAGCTCGTTCGAACAAGATTTTCGTTCGAACGAAGTCTCGTTCGAATGAGCCTTTATAAGGAAGTTCTAGTGGCCTAAATTTGAACTCATTAGAAATCTCGTTCGAAGTCTCGTTCGAACAGCCATCTCGTTCGAACGACAATTCGAACGATGTTCCAGTGGCCTATGGGGAAGCTCATTGGCAGCTTCATTCGAACGACATTCTCGTTCGAACGAAAATCACGTTCGATCGACAATATCGAACGAGAAACTAAAAAGTTGAAAATTACGAATTTAGCCCAAAAACTTTATATACTTTATATAGAAGTTTAATAAAATCTTTCTGAGAAATAAACAACAGTTTTTTAATTTAAACCTACACCCATTATACACCGTTCCAAGCTCCTATATATATATGTAATGCATTCATACCTTGGGAGCATGGAACCACTATTGATGACGTAGAAACGATGCACTTAAATTCGGCATTTTGATGAAGCTTTATACACTTGGACGCTACGTCTTCAAACAAGCTCGTCATAGGCATGGAGGATGATCAATTAACTCTATCATATGACTCAAACGTTTTTGTCCTGAATTGAGCCAAAAGTAAAAAGGACTCAATTGGAAATTTGTGTCCTTACAAATCTCCCCCTTTGGCTATTCCGGGACAAAAACCAAATAAAATCCTAAAGGGCCGTCAAGCTCTACTAGACTAATAAAAGTCCCACCCAAAATAAAATTACAATGCTTGACTCAAACAACCCAAGGATCAAAATCTTTACCGGTGAAAGTTTTCGCTTAGAATATAATTCCTGCACACTTAAGCAAACGCATAGGGAATATCAAAATATTAAATGCAATTAAATAATTACACCCCCTAAATTAATTCTCCCCTATATCAAACAAATGATCAACTTAGAAAGACATCTCCCCCTAAGATAAATCTCCCCCAAACTAAGATACGATTACAATAGGATTAGATGCCATTTCTCCCCCTATCATTCTCCCCCTTTTTGTTTAGGAATAGGTAAAGGCTAAAGATTCAAACATTTACTTATCTTCCCAAATTAAAGCATAGACACCCTCTAATATAAGCAAGGGATATATAGAATGGGATAACAAGCTAAAAACATGCAATAGTGCAAAAGAGATGAGAACATTAAAGCACATGGGCAACAAAATCAAAACTAATTCAACAAATAGCATCGGATACCAACTAGGATGCAATAAAATGATACCAATATGATATATAAAGTATTAAGCATGTGATATCATCAAAGAATGCAACAAGATGGATACCAATTATGAATTAAAGCATATATGGACTAGAAAGCAAGACAAAGACTAAAACAATAATATCAAATATATGTATACATAAGATATACCTAATAGATGCAAGTACACACACACACACACACACACACACATACACATATATATATATATATATATATATATATATATATATATATATATATATATATATATATGTGTGTGTGTGTGTGTGTGTGTGTGTGTGTGTGTGTGTGTAAACACACAAATGACACAAAATAAGATGAGCTTTTCACACTCGTATGGAAAAAATGTGTCATATGGAAACGGAAGTGTTGGGGTGTGAACTAGTAACGATTAAATTTAGACCAAATCACTTAAAACATGTTCATGGAGTTCTTAATTGATTTCAAACTTCATCACATTTGAATATAATCCTCATGTGACAATTTAGATTGAACTCAATCAACAAACATACACATTACATACAAGCCTAGCATGTTGATGATTCTACAAACCAATAGAGTCATGACATTGAAAACGCAACTAGGATAAATGGTCATTATGAAAACCGTTGATATACCATCCAATCTCCCTCAATAAGCATTTATATTAATTTTGAATGAATATATCAATCAAACATAGGCCTTGGTAAATATTTTCTTTTTAATGCCATATTTTCTTTTAGGTGCAAACAAACGGTGGCTTACTATTCGCAAAGGACAATAAATCCTTTCGGAGCCCTTCCCCGTACACATTTATATTTATCATATTTTTATTTCTCACAAATCTCACGTGCAGCGGATTTTGACATGCACTAGTCCTCCTAGGTCACAAATATGTAGATGACAAGATTGGTAGGAGAACACCTCACAAAGCTCAAATATACATATGAAGTTAAATTTCAAAAGAGATCGTGCATGTGTGAATAGAGGATTATAAAAATAGAATCCATTAAATCAACACAAAATTCAACTACTCCATGCAAGCATGGTAAAGAACATAATAAGGATTGAGAATCTAAACCAAAGGTTCTAGCCACATAAGAGCGTAAAAGATGGGATTCTAACACAAGTATATGCCACATAAAGTGTGTCAAACTAAAATACAAACAAAATAAAAATATTTTTGAGTTTTTTGAAATTTTTTAACCAAAAATAAAAATATATACTCAAAAGACACACAAAAATCATTTGTATTTTTCATTAAGCCTAAATTACTAAACAACTAAAACACAAATAATAAATCAAAAATCTTTTTGTATTTTTAATTTAATGCAAACAAAAATGAATGAAATATAATACAAAAGATAAGCAAAAATTATTATTCTAGCATGTGATTAAGCATGGAGCATAGACTATAAAATGACTAAACAAGCATACATTTAGCATGAAAATATAGCATAAAGTACAAAAGCTAAAGTATGAAAATAAAACTAACACATTCAACCTTTAGATTTTGCAAGGGAGGACGCATTTGAAAGTAAATGAGAATCAAATATCCTATGTTGTTAAGCTATCAAGTCGGATCTCCTAACCCAAACTAATGATGAAAGACTATCTCAGGGTGTAGGAATCTTTGCTACGTTGGTTGCCTTACCTTTGGATTTTCTAGGAACTCGTTTAAGATCAAAACAAAATTTCCTAAGGTGACCTTTTCGACCACAATATAAACACTTGAACTCACGGCGAAAAGATTTACCTAAGGAGTGATCTCTAAAGGCTTTCCTAGGCGATTCTCCTAAAACGTTGGTTTTAGCTTTATGTGTTGATTCCCTACAAGTATCGAAGCCTAAACCACAAAAGTTATTTTTTATATAGACCATTCCTAAGATCTTATCTAATTTTTCGGACCTACACTCCAAATCAAATTTGACTTTGCTAGAGTCTTTTAGTTTAATTTCTAATTCTACAATTTTAGACTCTAACAACACATTTCTCTCTTCAAACTCGAGAAGCTGAGTTTTCAAGGATTTCATTAAACCTCTAAGTCTATCTCTCTCGCCTTCTATATATTCTAGCTTCTCTCTAAGAGATCTCTCTCGTGTCCTAAGGTCTTCCACTAACGCACTATCATTAATGACCTTGACACGCTCTTTTAAACACGCTTCTAACTTCAAATTAGATCTTTTCAGTTTAATAGATTCTTCATAAAGTTCTTGAAAATCATTTTGAAGCTCACTCACATCAACCTCATCATTTTCATCTTCTCTCTCTTCCTCACTCTCACTACCATAAAAAACAAGGGAATCATAAACTATAACCTTGGAAGTGTCATGTGATAAATTTGCATCTATAAATGAGTTCTCAATATCACTAACATGACTAGCCATAAAAGCCACAAAGTTTGGCTTAGTGGGGGAATCGGGTCCCTCTTTCTTATCACTATCACTAAGGGTCGCATTATATGAAATGGGTCGCTTACCCTCTCTCCTTAGTTTAGTCTGGCACTCAGAATCCCTATGGCCATAACCCTCACAACCAAAACACCTATTTGACTCGTCCCTATTTAAATTTTCATTAATAGTTTTAGTGATCCTCTAGGCTTTGTCATGCTTAGAAGTTTCAAATTTCTTACAGTCATTTTTAAATTTATCTTTGTTAATTATAAGAAATTTTTGAATTTTCCTAGCAAACAAGGCCATATCTTCCGAGTCACTATCACTCTCGCTCTCTACTACTTGTTTATCCTCTTTTCGGGATTTTAAAGCAATGCCCTTTTCTATTTTCTTTTCAGTTTTACAGGGAAACATATCCAGTTCATAGGTTTGTAAATCACCTACAAGCTCTTCTAATTTCATAGAGGCTAAACTTGGTAAAGAATTTAACACGGTCGCTTTTGGAATAAATCTATCGGGTAGGGACCTTAAAATCTTCTTTACTACTCGATTGTCGGGTATTTTCTCTCCCAAATTAAATGATGAATTAACAATATCGAAAAGTCTAGCATAAAATTCATCAAAAGTTTCTTTTTCATTCATTTTGATAGTTTCAAATTGACTGGTGAGGTTTTGGAGTTTCGAAGCATTAACGACACTTGTACCTTCATGAGTGAGTTGTAAAATATCCTAAGCTTCTTTAGCGGTCTCACACGTCATAATGCGTCGGAATTCATCCGGTGTGACAGCACTAAACAAGGCATTTAAACCACGAGAATTAATTTTTGAAAGTTTAAATTCACCCTCACTCCATCTATCGACCGGTTTGGGTACACGTTCATTTTCTACTAAATGAGTTGGTGGAGACCGCCCGTTAACTACAGACATCCAAACCCTCTCATCGATAGAGTTAAGAACCAATTTCATACGCGCTTTCCAATACGCAAAATTATAACCATCAAAAATAGGAAATTTTAAAAATGGGGAAAATTCCATTTTAGCCAAAAATTAGTTAAAGGATCTTTAACCAAGTAAATTATCGTTTCGACTCTGATACCAATTTGAAAGGTAGGATTAGGCCCCCAATTTTAAAATTTTTAAAATCAATTTCCTTATTGAGATATGCGAAAGCGTAACATGGTTCACAAAAACACCAAATTTTAATTTACTTCAAAATTAATTTTATAATTAAAATTATACAAAGTGAAATTAAATTCAAACACACACACTTATGTTAATTTCATTTAAACCATATTAATTAATCCAAGTCCTAGAAAATTTGCCTAAGTCACATTTTGCAATTTTATCAAGTTAGGCCAAACCAATTTTATCAATTAAATTAAATGACTTGAATTTGATTAATATACACATTACCCAATATTAATTTGCACCAAATTAAACAAGTAGTGATTAAGTTAAACAAATTTTATCCTTTTACCTAAGAATACCTTCTACGTGATTTTGCAAAAGATAAAATAAACAATTTATCCACTACGCCGCGATGTACGAGGAAAACCCACAACGGGAAAAAACCTCGGACGACCCTAGTCTCAAATCCACAAAGTACGGAATTTACAAATACAAGCAAGATGACTTACAACACTCGACTCGATCCCTCTCAAGCCCCGACGCGTCTTCTTGTATCAATCTCTTCTTAGCAAATAACCACGGAGCTCCACCGCGGTCTCGGAATCCTCCGATTGGACTTTATATGGTCATCGTCACCTGAACTAGGAGCCATTCTCCAAGTGGGTAAATAAATGAAAACCTCTTCTTCTTTGTGGTATTTAGAAGCAAACCCAAAACTTCTCTTCAAACGTAACGATGGAAAACCGGTGCCAAAACTCCAAGCAAAGTAATTATATATGGAAGCTTGGATAAAGAATATGGGTGTAAAACTAAGGTGTATAATCAATTTTTCTTGAAAACTTAGACACTTTAAAACATGAACTTTTTCCTTGATCAATTTTTCTCTCAAATTATCTCTTGGAGATAAATGTGTATATAAAAGTTAAACCAAAAATGTTGGTTCTCGCACTATTAAGTTCTGTCAAAAGTTAGCGGGGTAAGGAAGTGGGAAATATGGGTAAAAACTGCTATAAAATTTTCCCGCCTGAAATATGATTCGAACGAGATTTTCGTTCGAAAGAAGTCTCATTCGAACGATCCTTTCTAACGAAGTTCCAGTGGCTTAAAATTGAACTCGTTAGAAATATCGTTCAAAGTCTCGTTCGAAAAGCTATCTCGTTCGAACGAAAATTCGAACGATATTCCAGTGGCTAATGGGGAAGCTCGTTAGCATCTTTGTTCGAACGACATTCTCGTTCAAATGACAATCTCGTTCGAACAACAATATCGAATGAGAAACCAGAAAGTTGAAAATTATGAATTTAGCCCCAAAATTTTATATACTTTATATAGAAGTTTAATAAAATCTTTCTGAGAAATAAACAATAATTTTTAATTTAAACCTACACCCATTATACACCGTTCCAAGCTCCTATATATATATGTAATGCATTCATACCTTGGGAGAATGGAACCACTATTGATGACGTAGAAACGAGGAACCTAAACTCGGCATTTTGATGACGCTTTATACACTTGGCTGCTACGTCTTCATACAAACTCGTCATAGGCTTGAAGGATGATCAATTAACTCTATCCTATGACTCAAACGTTTTTGTCAGTAATTGAGCCAAAACTACAAAGGACTCAATTGGAAATTTATGTCCTTACACTATGAGTACATGTGTGTATACACTCTCTCGTAACGTACATATATGTTCACTGATTTAATTACTAAATTAATCGAATGACCTATAATCTCTCAAGACCTGAATTAATCTCCTAAACACTCTAACTCATTACTCTTTAAGCTCGAAATATATTTATGTATATACACAACCATAGGATACCTCTCACTCGCGGGTTTACTCATTCTAACCCAATCTTAACACCGAATGTAAGTACAATAGTACAAAGGTCATATCTTTAACCTACATAACTTTCCTTAATATTAACCAAGTATGATCCATCAACAAATTAGGTTTAGTAATCTTAAAGTAAAGTACCAACTAAAATCACCAAATCCAACTTTTGGTCTCACGTACCTTTGAGTAGAAAAATTATATAAAAAAAACATAGAGAAATACGAAACTAGTGCTTACACCTTCATATTTCGATTCTACACAAGATGGACAAATTTTCAAAATTGTTCAAATGAGAAGGGAACCTTGTTTGAATACGACAAGAACCTTTTTCAAACGAGAAGATCACTTCGTTCGAGTGAGAAGGCGTTGTACTTCTTCCCCAACTATGAAAATCGATACCAAAACTCCTCAAAAACCTCCACTAAAGACCCCCATTAAGGTCTCCAATCTAATCCCTATAAGAACCTATAACTAATATCTAGGGGTATGAATCCTAATGGTTTTTAATCATAGATAACGATTTTATACATGATTTCAATCACTAATAAGATTAACCCAAAATTCCTCAAGAACAATTTATAAATCCCTAATCTCTTTCAATTTAAGATTTATTAAACATGGGTTCGATTATAAAGTAACTACAAACATAAACATGGATTCTAACATGGTTCAAATTCATTTTCACCCAACATTGTTATATTTAATCACAAAAATCATTACTTTCTTAACAATAGTTTTATCTTAAATTACTCTAAGGTATCTCAAATTAACATGAAAGTGGATGAATACCAGACTCGGAATAGGTAGCAAGGGAACGGACGGAACTCTGGGGTGATTTGACTGAAGACCGAAGCCAATAAGGATAAAGTCCAAGGACATGCGATCGACCTGAGAGGGCGTAAAACGGGATTTATTTTTGAAAAGAAAGAAGGAAAATATTTTTAACATTTTTTTTTAGATTGAAAGACAAAATATTTTTTGAATTTTTGATAAAGAAAAGAGAAATATTTTTGGATTTTTTATGGAGAAGGGAGAAATATTTTTTTTTGGATTTTTGATAAAGAAGGGAGGAATGTTTTAGAGACGCGCCTCAGCATTATTATTATTATTATTATTATTATTATTATTATTATTATTATTATTATTATTATTATTATTATTATTATTATTATTATGTTCTCACTTGTATTAAATTCTCCTAAATGCAAAATGAAATGCCGGACGGGACCCGAGCCTAAAAAAGTTGTGTTTGTAACATATGCAAAGCTATGTATGGACTTGTAACCAGGCTCATGGGCAAGGTCCCATTTTAAAAATGCGTGAAAATTTGAGCGGCTGGCCGACCCAAAATTTTGGCAGATTTTCGGGTTGAAACCGGCAATCTAACATGTGTGTCCTAGGCTTGACACCTATATGCGGGTATGCATCTTGGTTGGGTCAATTGGAAAGGGTTCCCCCTTTGACGTGGCTTCCATGATATACGTCTTGATTTTGAGGGCATTCAGTATGTGTGGACAAGCCATTTGATATACCTGAGTCTACGTGAATTGCCTCACTATATACCTCGAGGGGACGGTACGTCTGAGAGAGAATTCGATATACTCGGTGTACGTGAATGAGTTCCCTGGGATATACCTCCCGTCATGACTTCGTTCAATCGGTACGATGAGGGGGAACCGTTCGATATACGTCGAAGGTACTTGGACAATGGAAGGTGAGAGTCATATCGCTTAGGCTAACTATTCCCTGCCGGACCAGCGCCCATCATGAAGTGACCCTCCAGTTACTGGACAAAAATTTGGTCAATCATAATTCTCTTTGGTGATATCATGTGAATCATGCATGACTCTCTTATTGGTATCTTATGAGAGTGTCTTTCTTGATCATGCCCAACAGGGATCAAAGTATGAGTACCAATGGTATACCAAGTATGGGTGATGTGTGCAACATGGGGATATATGTGATCCTAGGTGCACGTGGTGTGAAGTGTACATGGAGAATTTTCTATAAGTGTGTGACTAGAAGCATAAGCATGAGGTACACATCAATAATAAAGGGGAATATACAAAATAGGGGAAAATATAAACAAATATAACACTCCTGTAAATAGATTTTAGCCCTCAAAAAGAAATAAAGTCCCCAGCAGAGTCGGCACTGTGGCCATCCCCGTATCCTGGCGGTGGGAGAGGATCCCTAGGTCCCGCGTGTCCCTCTCGAGAGCACTTCGACCGACGTCGTTAATGAGTTAAAAAATGTAAAAAGATGGAGTCGTCTGTTTATTTTACTCAAAACAGACAAAAGAAAAGGGAGCCATCCCGAAGGACATCATCCAAAGAAATACTGATACATACAAAACCAAAATAATTCGAAAGGGATCCGGAGGCTAAGTTACGAAATGGGAAGGTGTTAGGCACCCATTCCGCCCTTGAGGTCTCTCATGGGTTATTGTTATTTTCCTTTATTTCCCCGTGATATGTGTGCATGCGTATACGTAGTGGAGATAGGAATCATCGACTTGTATCATGGAAGAGATAAAGCGAGTAATCTATAGGAATGTTCCTATAAAATAATATTAGAACATAGGATTTACGCGATTATTCTCGCGTTGATCAGTATAACGAAACGATAACGCGCATGGAATAATACGCTACAAAGAACAAATATATGTATATGTGAATGTATAGAATCTAAGAGAGTTAAGTTTAAAGAATATAGAAAAATAAGAAAAAAGTAGGAAAGGGACTCGAATCTCGGGTTTTACCCCGAGATGTCTACGTAGCCTATAGAGGCATCAAAGTCCACGTAGTTCGTATGCAAAATGAGGGGTGGTATTTATCCCATAAATCCAACTTGGAACTTCTCTTATGTGTGTGTGTGTGTGTGTGTGTAAGAAAGTGTTTTAGTTGTGAGAAAAGTGTGAGAATTTCCATTTGAAATTTATGAGCAAATCCTCTTTTTATTGTTTTTTTGGGTTTTATTTATATGAAAATAAGAGATGTGCAATAATACTAAATAAAAAGTATATTAGGATATGTGAGATAAGAGGATAAAAGTGTTAAGTAATAAAACAAGTTAATGCGAATTTAGAGGAATTTAAAGAGAGAGTTAAGAAAGTTGGACTTTTTTAAAGATCTTGGGATTGATCTTGGATGTTGGAGAGCGGCCCTTGCACTTGGATGATGATGGAAGATACTTAACTCACTAAGTTTTATGAAAAAGGTGATGAAAGGTGAAGGTTGGAAAGGGATTTGTATGTGAAAATCACGCTGACTTCGAGAAGGGTTCTCTGAGATTATTGAGAGTGATGGATCTCTGATCTTCCTCCTCTTTTGACATTAGGTTAGGTCCTCCTTTTTATAGGCCCAGGGAATTGCCGATCGGCATAGCCCTGGTCTTGCCAATCGGCAGGTGTGTTTAGGCACAGTGCCGATAGGCAGGGCTTGGAACCTGCCGTTTGGCAGTGTCTTTCTAGTTCCTTTGGAAAATTGGCCGTAGAGCGCAAATCGCTGATTTGAATCGTGAATGGGGTGAACTGTTGGAAAGTTATTTCAGATACCTCCGAAAGTCCTTTGGACTGATCCCAGGTTCGGGAGTTCACTTTGGGTCAAATATGGGGCAGAATCTTTTGTCGGTCCTTTGGACGGGGGATCGTCGAACGCAAATGGATCGTTCGTCCGCATGGTAAGTCAGAATCGCGCACAGGGCAAACTATTAAAAAGGTTAGGAGATGTACTTAGACATTCCAAAGAGCTTGACTTGGTTTGGGGAGTTGACTTTGGTCAACCGGGGCCTGGAAGTCCTCGGTGACCTTTCAGAGTAAAACGAATCATTCGTCCGTACCGTAAGTTAGAATCGCGCATGCGGCGGACCGTTGGAAAGGGGTTTCAATGACCTTTGAATATTCATTCACTTTTGGTCAAGCTGGAGAGTTGACTTTGGTCAAATAGAGCCTAGGAGTGTTCAGTGACCTCCTGATCAAGTTTCAAGGTAAAATGGGTCGTTCGTCCGCATGGTAAGTTAGAATCGCGCACGGAACGGACCATTGGAAAGGGGTTTCAGTGACCTTTGAAGATTCATTCAGTCTCGATCAAGCTAAAGAGTTTGACTTTTGGCCAAACGGATCCTGGGAATGCTCGATGACCTTTAGGTCAGTACACGGGGTATGACTTAGGAGAGGTTAGGGGGTATTAGAATGGGGTGTCTACAACATTACCATTCTTACGCCTAGTACATGGACACGAAAACTCTTCATCACCATAATATCTCTTTACGTATTTCATAAATTTATTAGCACCTTGGCGAAACACACCCCCTAATTTATTTGTCTCACCCATCCACTCTTTTTATTTAGGATATCCCATCACATCTACTACAAACAATCATCTATTATGGGTAAGAAGCGTATATTCATGGATTCAAAGGCTAATATCTATGTGCACTATGTATAATTTAAATTAGTTATAAATGTTACAAAACCGTTATGTCGTGCATTCAAATGAGAATACATGTAGGCAGCAAGTGTTATATAAGAAGTTGACTTAATGTAAATTATTCGTGCATTCAAATTCCTACTTCCTCCATCTCTTCTAAAGGGTGATTGATCATATCCATTTCAAGACCACATATTTCTATAATATACTTAGCAGCTCATGTACATTGTTCCAATTTGAGGAAAATTCTGCAGCATATCCCCATATTTCTCCAAGAACATGACATAAATTCGCAAGTGTGAGTGTTATTTTAATTTATTAATTGAAATAACACTTAACATCGCATCATCTAGTGTGTATCTAGAGAACATTAAGACACAAGTGCATAACTTCCCCAAAAAGTAATAATTTTAAGCCATTAAGAATATTATTATACAAAAACTATGCAGGCCCAAACTGTCCAAACGAGACAATTCGAGAGATCTCATTACAGGGGTAATAACCCTCGAACGGATCCGAGGGATATTGAATGCGTACGCATAAGAACTAGAAGGCTAGTAACTATGCGCACTATATGTAATTTAAAGTATGGTTCATTTAATTATGACATATCACAATTCAATAGATTTCATTTAATTATGTAATTTAAAGTATGTTTCATTTAATTCAAAGTACTTATAAGATTTAAAGTATGTTTCATTTAATTTAAAGAATTAAAGTATGTTTCATTTAATTATGTAATTTAAAGTTTCATCTAATTTAAAGTATGTTTCATTTAATTCAAATTCAATTTGAATTTATACCAATTTACACCAATATCAATACCAATTCAAATTCCATTTCAATTTATACCATTTTATACCAATTTAATTCAATTCAATTGAAATTGAATTTCAATTTCAAATTCAATTTTAATTTCGTTCAATTTAAATTCAATTAAATACAATTCCAATTCAATATCAATACCAATGCAATATTCACACACACGCACACGCACACACACACACACACACACACACACACACACACACACTCATACACACCTACACAAATGGCCCCCACCATGCCCTGCCCCACACACACACACCCCTACCCCCCAACCCCTAACCCCACACCTACACACACATGCAGACCCCTACACACACACATATACACATATACAAATAAGAGAGAGAGAGAGAGAGAGAGAGAGAGGGGGGGTGGACGGAGAACCGTCGCTCGAGCAGTAGAGAGAGAAAATAGAGAGAAAGGAAATAGTGGGGAAAAAAGAGGTGCCTAGGGTTTTAATTATAAGAGTTGTCACGGACCTGTCAAGGTTTTTGATCGTGACAACTCTTTAAAGTTGTCACGGTTATGGACCATGATAAGTCCGTGACAACTATACTTGTCATGGACTTGTCACGAACATTGATAGAGATAATGCCTTGTCACGGACTTATCACGATCATTGACCATGATAAAAAAATGCGTGTTTTTTTATCACGGTCAATGACTATGACAAGACTGGCCGACTCAAAGGTGATAATTTAGCCTTTATGGTGTAGTGTTTTTTTAATCTGTATTGTAATACAAAATATGTTGGGAATAAAATAGACTTTGTTTTTCAACATGTACGTTCATTAATACATTTGAACCTTTATTTAAGCTTATGATTAGTTAATCGACTTGCCGACTATGTAACCTGCTTAATTAAAAAGTCTTTGGTCCATTGTTGAACCTAATTTGTAATGCCTTAGATTCTACTAATAAACTTAGGTAAAATTGTAAGTAGTTTGTTGAGCTAAGTGTTTACATTAGTTATCATTGGTGACCAAGTGTGTTAGGAATATATATTTATTCATGTGTTTAACCCAGTCGAGTAAAACTTCTTGTGTTTAACTTTAAGTCATACATGAAGTTTTATTGACTTCTTGTTCTTAACTTGGCAAAGACAAAATCATACATGAAGTCTGAATTTTTTTGAAGTTGGAAAAGTTTATAGGGACTTCTTGTTCGTAACTTGTCAGAGACGAAGTTATACATGAAGCCTAAAACTTTGAATTTTTTTTTTTTGAAGTTGGAAAAGTTTTTAGAGACCTCATGTTCATAACTTGTCAAAGACGAAGTTATACATAAAGTCTAAAACTTCTTTTTTCTGAATTTGGAATAATACCACTGATGGTAAGCTATGAGATGTATTATATCACTATACCCAAAAATGAAAGCATAAAATGAAGAATAATTGAATGGAAATTGAAATTTTATTCTGCTTTGATGAACTGATTACATTGAACAACTGTCGCACTATTGATAATACTTTCGTAAGTGGTCGGCGTTCTAAGGGTTCTTGAACTCTTTTCCTTTAAGTGTCTCAATGCGATAAGTCCATGGTCGGATGACTACCGAGATGCGATAAGAACCATGCCAATTTGCATCCAACTTGTTCCCCTTTTGAATCACTTTCTTGAGAACGTAATCCCCTTATTTTAAGTTGGTTGACTTGATCCTTCTGCTGTAAAATCTAAATGCTCTTTATTGGTAAGCTTTTAATCGGATTGTAGCATATTCTCTAACTTCTTCAATTAATTCTAAGTCTAAGCACCGCATAAGATCACTCTTAAAGGAGTCAAAATTCAATACCCTATGAGTCGATAGACCTATTTCAGTTGGTACCATTGCCTTAGTACCAAAAGCATGCATGTATAGAGTCTCTCCTATTGTTGTTCTCGGCATTTTCCTGTAAGCCCAAAGTATGTTTTGCAGATCATTGATCTAGTTTCCCTTAGCATCATATAACCTTTTCTTCAACCTGATAACCAAAGTATTATTAGTGACCTATGTCTGACCATTACATTGTGGATGTTCGGGTACGGAATGAAGTTTCTGAATCTTAGAATGAATGCAATATTACTCAAACTCCTCATTATCAAATTGAGTATCATGATGAGTGATGAAGGCATAAGTCATCCCATAGCGACATGTGATATGCTTCCACATAAATTGAAAAACTCTCTGATAAGGCATATCAACCAAGGACTCAGATTTCACCCATTTGGTGAAGTAATACACTCCTATAACCAAATATTTAACCTTCATTTTATTATCGACAATGGGCCGACCGATTCAATCCCCCAAATAGCAAACGTCCTAGGATAAGTGATGGGAGTTAGGGTAGCCCCCGATCTTCTATGAATACTAATGAACTTCTAGAATTTATTACACTTTTTGGCAAAAGAAACATAATCTGCCTTCATCATCGGCTAATAGTAGACTTGCATGGTTATTCTTTGTACCAATGATCAGCCGACTGAATGATCTCCACATGAGCCTTCATGTACCTCCTTTCTCAAGTCATGTAGTTCGATGGGATGAACATAATGAAGTAAGGAGACAGTGTATCCCCTTTTGTATAAAATGCCTTTCTCTAATACAGAACTGACTGCTTTGTATCTTAAGCTTCCTAGCTTCTTTCTGGTTGAATGGCAACAATCCGTTGTCAATATAGTCTTTGATCGGATCCATCCAGGAAGGGATTAATTCCATAGAAATAATGTTCATAGCTCCCTCATCGATGATTCTTTGTGTTAGGATATCTAATAGAATGGTTCGTCAGAGTTATATCTTGGTTGCTGTCACCAGTCGAGTAAGTGCATTATCTCAGGCACACTCTAATCTAGGTATTCAAAACATCTTGAGTGTAATAATCTCTATGGATTTATCCAAATACCTTACCATAAGGTCTCCTTTAACTCCATATATCTAAAACATTTGGTTGACAGTGAGTGAGAATCACTGTGTAGTATTATCTGCTCGGCACCCAATGATAAGGCTAATTCCAAGCCTATAATCAATGCCTCATACTCGGCCTCATTTTTGGAGGCTTGGAATTAAAAATGTAAAGCATATTCCACATCTAGGTGATCTGGAGTATTGATGATAAGTCATGATAGTGGCGCATGAATATCCATCCATAAATAATTTCCAAACTGGAATGTCATTATTGAAGTCTTCCTCTGATAGTACTCCCTATTTACATATGATCATGCTTTGTATAGAAAATCACTAAGCCTTTTATTAGGCAGTTGATGTTTCCAGTTGGTTGGTGGCAACCTCAGTCTTCTTTGGAGCTGAACTCTCTTCCAAAGAAGTATGCTCAACAGGCAAACTTGGGTTATTAGTCACTTATGGGTACATAAATTTTCCAATGAAATCTGTTATTACTTACCCCTTCAATGTATTCCTTGGCTTATAGATAATATCATATTCCCCTAGCTTAACTTCCCAGAACATCAACCTTTCTGACTTTTCTTATTTGTGGAAAGCCTATCGCAGGGGCAAATTAGTGTACACCACAATCGTTTGTGCCTAGAAATATGGTCTCATCCACCTAGAGGCTTCAATAAGTTCAAGTGCTATCTTTTTTTAGCATGGATACTGAATTTATGTTCCTCTAAATGCTTTGCTAGTGTAGTAGGTAAAACTAACGGTTAACTCTGAAATAGCCAAGTACAAATATAAATTTTCTCCCAAAACTAGTCGAAAGAATAGTGATGGAAATCCCAAATATTTTTTCAACTCCAAGAAAGCTTTTTCACATTTGTCATTCCACTCAAAGATCTTTTTTATCACCTTAAAAAATGGAAGACACTTGTATATTTCTCGGGATACAAAATGATTGAGGGTTACCACTCTTTCAATCAGTTTATGTACGTCTTTCTTGCATGTGGGAGATTGCATCTCAATCAAAGCCTTTATCTTGTCAGGATTGGCTTCGATTCTCCTCTAGTTCACAATATAGCCCAATAATATTCCTTCATGTACCCCAAATATATATTTCGTCGGGCTGAGTTTCATCTGGTGCCTCTCCAACTGGTCAAACATCTGAGACAAGTCTTTAATGTGGTCGACACCAGCCTTGCTCTTAGTGAGCATGTCGTCCACATATACCTCCATGTTCTTGCTAATATGCTCTTCAAATACTTTGTTCACTAGCTTCTGGTATGTTGCTCCCGTGTTTTTTAACCCAAAGGGCATAACTTTGTAGCAATAAGTCCCTTAGTTAGTGATGAACGATGTGCTCTCCTTATCTTCTGGCTTCATTTTAATCTGGTTGTAACTAGAATAGACATTCATGAAGCTGAGTAACTCATGACCTATATTTGCATATACCAATTGATCAATCCTTAGTAAAGGAAAGTGATCCCTCTGTAATATCTCTACTTCCTCTTAGATGACCATGTTTTTCTCAGGACTGAACATTCTGCATTTCTGCTTGATTGGCTTAGCATCTTTGTTAATGTTAAGCTCATGGAAGATGAAATTATGGTCAATTCTTATCATATCACACTCTTCCACTCTCTAAGGAGTGCAATCAATTCCTGTTTGAGGGAAGGTGTTAAGTTAGAGCCAATTTGAGTGGTTCTTTCTGAATTTCAACCATCAAGAACAAGGGTCTCTATTGCTTCCATAACCTATCCCTTGAACAAATTTTCTTCCTTCCGAGGATCTAAAGTGTCGATATGATAGGTGGTCGTACTCTTCTGTACTTCTTTCTGGTCGGCAGAAGTGTAATAGCACTCTCTATCTTCCACTTGGTTGACTTTTATAATTTTGACTCCATAATTAATAGGAAACTTCATACACTAATGTACTCTAGACATTATTGCTTATAAATGCTTCATCCTAACTCTGTGGAGAATCGTGTTGTAGGCTGAAGGGACATTTTTATCCAGTACAAAGAAATAAATCCTATCATTCCTTCTTGCTGGCCAAGTACCGAACAAAACATCCATCTTTATTGTCCCTAAGGGATAAATTTTTATCCTGATAATCCTAAGAACGGACTGTAATAAGTTCTAATTTGATGTCTCGTAGACCTAGGCTATTGAAATAGTTATAGAACATGGCATCTTCTGAACTCTCATTATCTAGCAGGAGTCTCGTCACTCTGCTATGATGAATCTGACAAGTGATAACTAATAGGTCATCATAAGGGTAAAGTACTTCGCTCAGATCATTCTTGGATAAGTCGATCACTAATTTGTCCTTGCTCACTTTCCTAGGCCGACCATCTGTGTCCTCACACAAGTCAATCTGTCTGATGGAAGAACATGCTTTGGCTTCATTCAAATAAGCCTTTCTCTCAGCTATCTCATCCCTGCCACCGATGTCTCCTCTTATAATAAAATTATAGCCAAAAGAAAATATTCCTACCTCCACTTGTGGCTCCTTGGGTTTCTTTGACAGGTTGGGATCGTCCTCATAATCATCCTCACGAGCCATTTGTTTGTCATCTTTACCTCTACATGGTGACTCATACCTCCTTTTAGTGTCCCGACCACTAGCCCGATCTATAAACTTAGTCAATTTCCCCTGACGGATGAGAGTTTTCACTTCATTCTTTATAGCGATGAAGCTATCAATGGTGTGCCCATGATCTCTGTAAAAATCATAATATTTAGATTTGTTTCTCCTGTTAGGAGGCGACTTCAATTTCCCAGACCAATTTAACTCTTTCTTGCCCCTAATTTCCTCAAGTATGTGATGTACGCCTTTAGTGAGGAGGGTAAATTCATATTACTTCTTGATTTTATCAATCTTCTTGTCTTTTTTATCCTTCTTAGCTGAACTCTTATGGCTTTCAGTCCTCACCTATGGATCTTTTTTATCAATCATTGCCTTCTTGGCATTCATAATCTTCCCAGCCCTGGCCATCAATTACGTCATGGTCTTAGGAGGATTTTTGTCAGCGCATAGTAAAGGTCCTTGGCAAGAAATCCATTCATCAGCACTGTGATGGTAGTCTTCTCCTCGTAATCAATCACTTCTAATTTCTCATTATTGAAGTGAGTGATGTACTCTCGAGTAGTTCTCTAGGTTTTTGATGAACGCTCCAGAGATGAGTGACACTCTTGACCGACTTTGTGCCAAAACAGAAGCTATCGATAAAAAACTCGGCCAACTAAAGGAAGCTAAAAATCTTCCCTCTTGTAGGTTATTGTACCATATCTAGGTTGAGCCTGTGATGGAACTTGAGAATGCCCGACATCGCATCTCGTTGGGGATAGAGTATATATTAGTAGAATTTGATATTTCTTAATATGGAGGACTGGATCAGTCTTCTTGTCATATTTGGGAGTAATAACTGGTGGCTTGAACTTAGATGGTGTTGGAAAATTCACAATGGCTGGGATGAAAGGGAAACCCTTCACGAAAATCCTCTGTAGTGGGTTTATAGTCTTGGACATTTCTCATAGTCGATTTTCTAGCCTCTGTATAGATCCTTTCCACGATGGATCCTTAGTCTTGGACCTGGTTGATCCATCTTTTTCTAACCTCCCACGCATATATGCTGAGCTCTCTTCCTGGAAAGTTTGCTTGGCATGTGTGGATTTGTTGGCACTTTCTCTGGTCGTGACTGAACCTACCCTATGTTCTCGTGTTCCTCGGCACTTGTAAGTTTCCCAGTGTTCGCATAATCTGGATTGTTCCCTGTGACGCCCCTAGCTGCTTGGGGCCCTAGCCGATCAAAAATTGATTCTCTATTTAATCTCTTTAAGGTGCTCGTCCTATTAGGTGATAGAGATGTCCCATCGTGGTAGTCTATATATATACACATAGAAGTTGCACTAGGATAATAGGACCCATCTTATGATGACCTAGAATGTTGACTTCTTTCACATCTAGGAGTTGGAGGCGGTATCTCCCTCTGGTGTGATGGAGTATCTCTAGATTGAGTTTGTATGGTTTGGGCAAGTTTCCTCACCGTTTTCTACATCACCTCTTGCCCCCTGGTAAGATGCATCAAAATTCCTTACAATTCTGTTACACTGGGTGGAGCAGATGGAATAATAGTGTTGCCTTCATTTCTAAGGTTGTTTTCTGGGTCATTTCTCAAAGGGAAAATAAATGAAACAAGTGGTAGAGAACGATGAGGGACAAACGTTTCCACAAACGTCATCAATCTGTTGATGTCTAAAATGGAGTGGGTCCAAATTTATAATCAAAAATAAAATAAAGATAATCAAGCAAGGCAAACACACAACAAACAAGGTTTTTAAAGAGGTTTAGTTATGAGAAAAGTCTACATCCACTATTTATAGTATTTATGGTGATATACAATAGCTGAGGGTTGAGTGTGTTTGAGCCTCATTGAATCGTCCCCTTGAGCTAAGGGAGATCGTGTACTTATAGTTGTTAGGAATCCAAGAGGCGGAATGTCTTTATATATTCAGGCATTTACATTTGTATATAATAACTAAATCTGTTGATATTCACATACACGTGTACAAAAATTGTTAGCGATTCCACACGAATGACTTTTGTTATTCTTGATGGTTCGTATTCTTGAGGTTAGTTGGTTTGTTAGCCGACTAAGTGTCTCTGGAGTCGGACAAGAAAATAAATATTGTGAGTAGTCACATAAGAGGACATGTCTCCATTTCTTATTAGTTCTCGTAGACAGGGGTGGACCTAGGTGGTCCTGAAGGTGGGCGGCCGCCCACATAGATTTTTCGGAATTTTTTCCCGGGTATAGGCTATTTTTTTTTACCCTTGTATAACCTTCCATAATATAAGGTATTTATTTGGGGGTAGAAATACAAATAGGCCATTCTCTACACACACGCGTGCCTTTTGCTACATAAAACACATGCTCGTTTTAAAAATATTTTAACCTAAAACTAAAATCTCATCTCACACCTCAGCCGATCTCTCCCTCCTTCCTCCCTCACCCTAACCTTCCCTCCCCTCCCTCCTCCTCTCCTCTCCGCCGTACAATCCAACAGGATCAGCTCCGCCGCCCACAAGCCAGCATCACATCTCCTCCTCCTCTCCAGGTCCACCCCTGCTCATGCCCCAACCCAACTTCCAACTCTAAAGCAGCCCCCCAATTCCCCCTACCTAACTTCCAACTCTCAAAGCAAGCAGCGCATCTGATCTGATCTGAGCAGGGCATATATGAGAAAGGAGAGCATCTCTTAAACTTCCAATTCTGAGCAGGTTTAAACATTTTTTTTCCAGTGAAATGATTAGAAATGTTTAATTAGTTTATTATAAAATTAGTACATTATTAGTTAAGTTTTATTTAACAGCTATTCTAGTGAATGTTAGTTTAATTTTTAATAGTTATGTTAAATTTCATTTTTATTTTTAACAGCTATGCCTATGTTAGTTATGTTTTTTTTAACAGTTATGCTACTAAATGTTAGTTTAATTTTTATTAGTTATGTTAAATGTTAGTTTTATTTTTAACATTTACGGTTGAATGATTAAATGACATGTTATTTTAAGTTTCAATGTTTAAAATTAAATGGTTGAATGATTAAATATATTCATTGCAATTTATAAAAAAAAAATATTTATTTAGTTTAAAGTGTTGAATTAATACCGCAACATTTTTAGGGTTACAAAATTACAAAAAAAAGTAAAAACAACCAAAAAAAATCTCCTCGGGGGTTCCCGCTCCCGCTACCGAACCCCCATCATTTGTCAAACCTTTTTGTACCCTCTAATTCAAAATCCTGGATCCGCCACTGCATGTAGATAAATAATTTTTACTTACAACAATGATGAAATAATAAAAATTTAAAATTTAGTTAGCATTCCTAGAAATACAATAACTATATCTTTGAAATATTAATAATAAATTTACTTTATGCATTAGATCATTTTTTAACATCATTGATATGTAAATTCATAATAATTAAAAAATATATATTTTGACACGTTACATCTGTTAAATTTTAAAATTAGACAAACATAGTTATTGCACTATTTTAAGGAAAAGTACTTTATGAGCTTCTTCGGTCTTTATGGGAGAGTAACCTATATAAAGATGTAAGTAGTTGATATAAAACTTTGGATGCAATTAGTTAATTATCAGCTTCTTTCATCCGACATGTTTTTTTATAAAGCTCTAAGCTCTATATTTGGATTATTATATATAGCTAAGCTTGGTCATTTTGAAAAGAGGAGTACTAACCAATGATTATCTCCCGTGAATTTCCATCTGGTGTTTTGAAACTTTTGTTCTCTCTCTTTTAAGAATTCTTAATTACTATCTCATCATTCTCGCACGACCAGTTAATAAAAGGAGGGAGATTGATTTTACTTCAGATTATTTTGAGCTTTTCCTTCATCTTTATGATTAATTTTGTAATACACTTTTATTATTTTAAAACTGTTCACTGTATTTTCACTTTTATTAATTTTCCTTCCAAATCATTTTAGTAAATTATTGATCATATTGAGATCCACACTATTTTTTTAAAATATTCACAATATACCTAATTTGTTGACTCTTCAATTTTTATTTTTATTTTTATTATATAAACTTAATCTTTATATATTAATTTTTTTTTAAAGGTTTACAAAAAAATCATAATAAAATTATAAAAAAAAATCAGAAAAGTCTTAAAAGGCATATATTAAAAAATCGAAGGAGTGTGTTTTGAAATGATAGAAATATATGTCAGAAAAGAATAAGAAAATCCCTAAAATAAGAAAAGTAGGAATAATCTCAAAATAAAATTAGAAATGATGCATCTAGTGGAGCTGCATTTTATTTATTTATGAATTGTTACCTACCTTAGTTATTCAAGCGATGGTGGATTAGAGTTGAGGTCCCCACGTATTTTCTTTTGTAAGTTGGAGCTGGGGTTGGAGAAACTAGTATATTGCGAAGCTAGATGCGGTCAAGGGAGTACAAATTTGTTGGTCCTACCCTCCATCCAATGTGATTGATTGAAACATGAATGACTCAATAATGTACTTCACAATTTTTAGTGAGTTGTTATGTTTTGATCAGAAGATAATCAGCTGTCCCCATTACCCTATTCCCCAATCAATTTTCGTCACGTGTGCTGATTTGCACACTCAGCAGACAACCCCACAATATATTATCCAATAAATGAGTGCTGACTGTGCAAATTAACACACGTAACGAAAATTGATTGGGGGATAGGGTAATGAGAACAACAGATTATCTCCCGTTTTAACCCGTCACATTGAATGGTGGTATTAACTCTCCTTAAAGAGGGCCAACAAATTTGAACTTGGATCAAGGGGTCCCTTTATCATACCATACCCCATTGCCATTTCTATTTATATACGACTCATTCACAACCCCGACTTAAGCCAAGCGGTGTCCCTAAAAAACTCCAAAGTTGTGGCTAATACCCTCACTAAATATCAAAATTAATATTTTTATGTACATATAGTATTTCAAGGATTGAAATTGGTCGAGTATATTATGTGGCAATTTGATTGGATATGGTATTTATGGTGTAAAACTACTTGAATATTTGGGGGATATATAAATCAAACATTATATTGAAGCCTTGAAATTGATTTAGTGTTTGAGTCTATATACATAGATTAGCTATTATATTTGAGATTTGAAATTAATTGAGTATTTGAAGATCAATTGAGATCGTACTATTTGTATGTTCGAGTCTATATTGAATATTTTTTAATTGGGTATTATTTCGTTATTTAGACTCGATTATCCAAAAAGATAAAAATATTTGTGATGATATTACTCGTAGGATTAAAGAATGGTAGGTTTATTGGAGAAGTTTTACCTGTGTATTATGTGATAAATGTATACCTTTGATGTTAAAAAAGAAATTTTTTATAAGATAGCCATTAGCCGATCATGTTATATGAAACAGAGTGTTGGACAACCAAAAAACAACTTGTTTAAAGAATGAATGTGACGAAAATACAAATGCTAAAATAGATTTGTGGTAAAACTCAAAAATATAAAATTAAAAATGTATAAATTCGTGAAACGGTAAAAATAATTTCTATAAAAAATAAATCGAGAGAAAATCGACTTAGATAGTTGGAACACGTCAAGCTTAAACCAATGGATTATACCCCCATAAGAAAAAGTGAGTTAGTTGATACCGATAATAACATAAGGGGCAGAGATAAACTCAAATTGATTTTATGAAATATTGTAAAAAATGACATTACATTTTAGAGTAAATTGAATAAAATGAAAAAATATGATTCATATAACCAATCTGAAATAAAAAGAATTTTTTTTGTTAAATTAAGTATTTAAAGACAAGTTAAGATCATATTATTTATATGTTTGAGCCTATATTGAATTATAAAATCATTCTTAAGAACACCCTAATATTAGTCACGAACACATTAATACGATTAAACTTTAGCATACAATTGTTCTTAATAAAAGGATCTTGGATCTTCATGTTTTCACAAAATACGTTTAAAAGATTGAAAATAAGACTTACCTTGATCAAGGATCAATCTTGATTAATTGCTCCATCAATCTACCTTCTTGGAAAAATTACACTCAAATGGAATCTCGGAGTTTCTCTCCCACCTCAGAAATAGTGTGTTATGAGATAACCCCAGATGGTGTAGGGCTCCTCTATTTATAAGGGGAAGAAGGCCGAAATCCTAGTCAAGGTGGGACTCTTTTTCAAGTCTCCCACTAATGCCAATAACCATCATGTGACTAACGGATAAGATTGACCCAATCTTCTAATATTCGTATTTATCATGTTCCTAATTAATTATCTGATATTTATTAAGACCCCATAATTGGGAAATTCATAAATTCGAAATTTAATATAATTGAAATTAAATAATTAATTTCAACACTGAATATTGATTTCCAATAGTCTCCCACTTGGTCTTAATAATTCTCATAATTAAATTAGGTACCATAAGGTGCACAATAACTGATAAATATAGTTTGCTTAAATCAAACAATTCACGGAAGCGAGTCATGGCAGTTCCATGCTATTCAAGAGCATGGTTCCTTCCATGTACCACAATACCAATGTTTCATTCAACTAAGCCTTTAATATTGGGTATCATAATAGCCTCATAATGGCCTTTTGAATAACGACTATTTTTGTCAACAATAATTCATAATCATATGAATGCATTCACAAAAGACAGAAATAATTGAAATCATAAACACTTTTATTGAATTCAAGTAATAGTGTCAAACAACTAAGCTAAATAGCAATCATAATCTTACTAATCGAGATCCATCTCTTTGACACATTCCACAAGGTCTTTTGGAGATAGTCCTTTCGTAATATGATCTGCTATGTTATCACTCGTACTAATGTGATTAATTGACACTCTTTGTTTCTGAATTTCTTCTTTAACTGATAGGTATTTCATTCAACGTGCTTAGTTACTTTAGGAATACCTAACATTTCTTCATAAAGAGGATTGCAGCTACATTATCATAATATTTCAGAAACTTGATAATAGTGTCGACAACTTCAAGTCCCGAAATGAAGTCACGCTGCCAAAATACATAAGTTGTAGCATCAAGCATGCTACAAACTCAGCTTTCACAATTGTTAATGAATGGATTGTGTTGCACTCCTTTATTATATTGGTTGATAAACCAAAATGAATATTCTTAAGCAATAGTGAACTTTATACCATCCCTACAAATAGTAAATGTGAGTCACAATAATTGTTCATATTTAAATGAACACATACATCATAAATGTGAGCATTTAGTCCTTTAAGTATCTTATTACTTCATACACAACTTTTAAACCCATAAGATTATTTTGATTCTCTACTTTCTAAATATGTGCTTGAATATAGAGAAAATATATAAACTTACTCCTACTGATCTTAAGGTGTATACAAATATACAACGATTAAAAAACTAATGATATTATTTCTTAAAATACGTCAAGTGGGAAACTTATGTTTATAAAATGATCTCCTAAACATATACGCATGGTTTATAAGACTCCAAAAAGTAATTTTCACATCCACTTCATGTAACTCTCAATCATAATGTGCTACTAATGTCATAAGAATTCCATGTCCTTACATATAATTGAGAAGGTTCATTTAAAACCTTTTCTTCATTAATAGTGAAATATTTTACTACAATTTAGCTTTATCTCATTTAACTACCGTTAGTGTCGCGTTTGGTCTTGATGCCCCCCTTATACCCGACTTTAGTGCATCAATTATGTAATTCAACGAGATTTCAACCTTAGTTGCAGTCCATTAGTTTCACTTCTTATGACTTTTGAAAATAAAACCATGTCATTATTTATCCCTACGCCAAATTCATGTTCATGCAGATACACCACATAATCATCGAGGATAGTAGACCTTTTAGGATCTTCTTAATACTATTCCTTATGATTTTATCTACATTTCTCTCACGGTGACAATACTATCATTTAGTGGTTGATTATTTATTTGTTCTTTGTTGTTCAAACAATCTAACAACTAAAAGAACAAGGATTCAAGAAGGTTATCGATAATGGTATAAGTACCCTACCTTCCTTTATAACCATATTTCATGATTTTCTACTACCACTAATTTCACCTTTCATAATGAATTTGACTTTAATGTAATAAATACGTGTCAATGACAATTATATGATCTATGTAGGTCCACTTTAAGGGAAGTTTTTCATAATCTCCCACTTGGACCACATAGGTCATCCTTATATTAGACATCGTAATACCTTAAGAGAACAACTCGACTATCAAAATTTGTAAGAGACATTATAAAAATCTTGTCCACGAAAATTATGAAAAAGAGTCTAGATTTAATTTGGCACAAGATTTAAAGAGTTTAATCAATAATGCTACGATTATGATTCAGGATCAAACAAATCTTTAAAGAACTATGTACAAACTTTATTTTGTACAAAACATCAAAAGGAATATCATAACTCTTGAAAAAAAATACATCAAAAGATTCTTTAGAAGTTATCCCTCACGATCAAGTCAAGACAAACATTTTCCAAAAAAATTGAGGGTTTATGAAAACAAATGGCAATTTGATTCCCCAAGAACAAAAGAAAAGAATGTTATTAGCATTTCTAATTTGTTTTGTAAGAAATCCTTGCATCAAAAGTAAATACTTTCTATAACACAGTAAGTATAGCTTGCAAACTCTACTGAGATGAAAAACTCGTTTCAAATCATAAAGATACATATTATCTTTATCATTATTACTCCGAGTGTGCAACATGTAAACAAACTTAATTTGTTTAACCAAATTAAATATGAAATTTTTATAGAAACAAAATGGGATACAATAATATGTGATAAGATAATGAGATAAATTGCTCACTTCATTAATGCTTTGATTTAACAACACACACATCGATTACATGATAATAAATCGAGTGCATAACCGTGAGTTTTCTATAGTAGTAATCGTGAAATATTTAATATTCATTGCCATTCTAGTTGGGTCACTGTAATGACTATCGAATATTTCATAATATGAATATTACATTACGTAAAGACTTACATACTCAAGTCAATAAATTTTTCATTTATTTTCATTAAATATCGCATGATCAATAAACTAAATTATTCATGTTTATGGTTTTCATAAACTTAATTGGTGATATAATAGTAAAAGAAACTATGGCATCTGCATTTGACGACCATTATTACCTTCCCAAAATATATATCACCACTAACATTTTGTTCAATTATTGTAATCACAATAAATGAATAAACAATAATATGTATGCAACATCATAAAGTATCATCATCCTAGCATTCAATATCATACATGGACTCGTAAGCAACCAAAATATGCATGATATTAATGCATTAGTCCAATATTTATATCTTCTGGAATGGAGCACTTTAATGAACACCAAACCTTATATTATATAAATATTAGAGATACGCATACATGTTCAAAATACTCGTAATACATGAATAATTATATTATTGTCTATTCCCTAACTTGAAATTCACAAAAAATTAGACATAATGTGAAAATCAAATAGATAAAGAGTTTACATGGGATATTACACAAATAATAGTAAATGGAAGACATAAATCATTTACTTTCTCTTCATCACTTATGTATGAGTAACAAATCAGAAATATTGACCAAAATCATTCATGGTCATACTAATGCACAATACGGTTATAATCACAATTATCATACTAGTGGCATATGTAAATATGACTTTTTAACATTGATGCCAATTATTTAACATTTACAAAAATTCCAATGTTTATTTTATTCAAATTTCAGCATGTGTTGCGCTTCAATTTAACCTTATAACAAACATGAGGATAATCTGAAATGACTACAAGTATAGTATCTTCACATATAATATTAGCCTGTATTTGGCATTTGATTAAACTGAATGAATACCTACTTATGAGTCTCAAAATTTGCAAGTCATGCATTCAAATATGCATGTATGCAACGAATGAATCTAGTATCCGCACATATGAATTGTAGCCTGTGTTTGGCATTTAATTCAACTTAATGGGAGTACTAGCCTTAGAATAAACAATAATTCTGATTTTCAACTACATGAATCGTTGGCCTGTGTTTGACATGAGACTCATTAAAACACGAATATCATAATATTCAACAATATGAATCATTGGCCTGTGTTTGGTACGAGACTCATCAAAATATGAATATTAACAATAACGCAAGTCTAATATCCTACCATATGAAATATGTTGGCAAGTGTTTCGCACGAATATTCAGCTAAAAAAGGATCATTAGAGCAAGATTTTATCACAATTCTAGATAAAACATACATGAAATATGGAAAAACTAAATATTTTCAAAAAAAATAAAAAGAGTTAGCATCATGGAACTGTAGGAAATTACTCCAGAATCTCAAATATTCGACGGAATTCAAAAATATATTTTCTAGAAGTTACAAACATTATTTATGCAAAATCAATGCCCCCAAAAATATTATACTCAAAACTTAAAGTATAATTAATGGTCCTAATATAGATGCATACATAATAATCAAATATTTACAATTATAGATTAAGACACTTTCATGTCTTCCCCATCCAACACCATATAAATATTATTGTCGACACATCAATTCATAATTACATTAGGACCTTTGGGCTACCAAATATAGATTATGCATAATAACCTAATATATTGAAATGTTATTGTCAAACACATAATCATACATCTAATATTCAAAATTTTATATTGAACTCTTTCATCAATACCAAATACTAGGGGTGGACAAAAAAAAGACCGACCCGAATGGACCGATTGGACCGAACCGGACCGAACCGAAAATTAAGGCTATTTTGAAACCGGTTCGAAAATCGGTTCACAAAAACTAAAAACCGATTAATCCGGTCCGGTCCGCGGTCCACTATATTTAAAGACCGATTTGGACCGGACCGAACCGATTCCCATATATATATAATAAAAATAATGTTATTGTGTTTCTTATGTATAGGTTTTGAATCAATGTATATAACTTATGAATTTAATTTGGAACATTTTATATATGTATAGACATTTTTTTAATTTGGGTTACAAAAACCTATGTAAATATCACTTGGAGTTTCGAGTATTATTTTTTTGTGTATATATTTGTGAGAAAAATAGATAAAAACATTCATAAAATGTACATATATATAAAATAGGGTCAGGACCGAATTTTACCCCGGACCGGACCGAAAAAACCTGGACCGAATTAGTAGGTTAACCGAATTAATCGGTCCGGTCTCGGTCCAAAAAAATTGAGGACCGAATATTCGGTCCGGTCCAAAAAATAGGCAAAACCCGGACCGGACCGGACCGTGCCCACCCCTACCAAATACTACATAACATGAATATTAGAAGAACCATGAATATAAAAAAACAGCCCCCGTGGTGAAAAAAAAATACATAATATTCGAAAAAACGTAATTTTTGCCAAAAATAGAAAATTTGAGTTAGCACCACCGGAATGTAGATAATTACTCCAGGATCTCAAAATAATTTGCGGAATTCAAAAATCAATTTTCTGGAGTGAGATATTGACGTCAACATTATTACCAATAACAACAAAAATACAATTTTAAGGGTCTTAACGACGTCAAAACGCACAAGTAAGGTGGTGCCCATTGTGTACCATGGGTTTTGTTTATTTCGATATTTTCAGACGACCATGTCAGTTTCGTAAAACTTCGAGCAAGTTTTGACCTTTCATTCTCATCAGCGAGTATTGGCGACAGAAGAAAAACGTCACAGAAAATCTCAGACACACTTTAAGAGCAGATTTAATGACAGAAATAAGATGTCGCAGAAGGTCTCATGCACAAAAGCAATTTAATGAGATAAATAAAAATGTCGCAGAAAGTCTCAGACACATATTTCATTACAGACGAACATCAATAAAAAAAAATCATGAGATCTTAAACTTTAGCTCTGATACCACATATAAAATCATTATTAAGAACACCCTAATATTAATCACGAATACATTAATATGATTAAACTTTAGCATACAATTATTCTTAATAAAAGGATCTTAAATCTTCATGTTTTCACAAAATACGTTTAAAAGATAGAAAATAAGACTTACCTTGATCAATGATCAATCTTGATCAATTGCTCCATCAATCTACCTTCTTGGAAAAATTACACTCAAATGAAATCTCGAAATTTCTCTCCCACCTCAGAAATAGTGTGTTATGAGATAACCCCAAATGGTGTAGGACTCCTCTATTTTTAAGAGGAAGAGAACCGAAATCCTAGTCAAAGTTGAACTCTTTTTCAAGTCTCCTACTAATGTCACTAACCATCATGTGACTAACGGATAAGATTGACCCAATTTTCTAATATTCGTATTTATCACGTTCTTAATTAATTATCTAATATTTATCAAGACCACATAATTGAGAAATTCATAAATTTAAAATTTAATATAATTAAAATTAAATAATTAATTTCGATACAGAATATTAATTTTCAACATAAATATCATTTGTTCTTGAGTACCGGCCCAACTGATAGAAATTCCTGCGCACGAACGCAACTCATAACTCATTACTAATTACTTGACAAAAATAAATGAGCTTCAAAATCGTAATAACCCTAAAATGAATCAGAGTAGAGTTTGGTACGACCAAAAATGGTACCATGTAACACAACAGCTCTACCCATGTGGGTGTCTCTTTCTCTTTCTCTCATCCCTCTTTATACAATGGTAACTAATTTCCACGTTGAACTTCATTTCATTTTGTACAATGGAGAAAGAAACCAAAGTTTAATTACACAGCCCACCTCCTCTCTCATAACTTCCCATTTTACAAAATTTCCCCTTACACCCAAATATATTTTTCTCTCCCCCTTTATTTCAATTTTCACTAATTCATCTCATTCCACGGATCATGACTGTACCACGGAAGACTAGGTGCCTGGTCTTCCGAGTAGAAATCGCAAGACCCATCCCCACTGAAAAAATTATGTTCCTCAATCTTCACAAACTGGGGTTGGTACCCTTTCTCTTGCGTCTCCGAGAACCCGAAATAGTTTATCGGGCTATTTTTGTTGTTATCGTCGTTGAGGATCGCGCTCGAGTCGCTATCGGATGACCCGTCTTTGAGGTCAGGGAAAAATGTGGAGGAGCCCATTGTTAGTCCCCCATGGTTGTTGAAGCTCTCGTAGTTCAATTCTGTTTCGTCGAGTTCTGGTTCACTCAAGGGTGGTTCGATATCTTCAATGAGTTTCTCGGGTTTTAGCGACGGAAGAGACTCTTCTTTTACCGACACATTGCATTCTTTGTTGTCTTCTCCGTCTAGCTTTGATTTTAATTCTCTCACCTGAAACAAAGAAATAGAACTAGTTCAGTGTAACCAAAATTGGAAACTTATTTTTTGCGACAAACTGAAAAAACATAGCTAAAGAAGGTGGTTTTATGTAAATTTCCTGACAGATGTCGCTAATAGGTGTCACCCCCAATGAAAAATCGTTACTAAAAATGCTTTTATGTATAAGGGGAAAATATCATATTTTTATAAAGCATAGGTTGATCATCCAAGCATTTAACACTAAGAGTGTACTTATAACACCATAAATACAAAAATTATGCTATCATAAGAGGTGTACTTATCCTTCATAAAATAAGTAAGTAGAGTGTGTGCGTGTGTTGAAGTTGAAGTACAAGCACTACCTCTTTTTGTAGAGCTTCATTCTCATGTTGGAGTTTATCATAATTGTGCTTGAGAGCATCATAATTGGCTTTAAGAACCCCATAATCTCTTTCCAACTGCTTGGTCTTCCACCTTGCACGGCGGTTTTGGAACCAAACAGCCACCTGTCTAGGCTGCAACCCAAGCTCTTGTGCCAACTTCACTTTCCTTTCTGGCTCAAGCTTGTTTTCCACCTCAAAATTTTTTTCCAAAGCCCTGACTTGCTCAACGCTTAATCTCCTCTTTTTTTGGCCGGGTTCTTCTATGCAACCCTCTTCATCTAAGCCTTCTAACATGGATTGAAACTCTCGCCCGTAAACGTGGCCGTTGCCCGAATTGTATTCCTCTACATTAGTCAAACAAAAACAGTTTAGGACAGAGCTATATGCTGATTATTTTAAATCTTGGACTACGAACATTTTGAAATGAAACTATACATTCAGTTACGAGTGTTGTTAAAAGCTTCCCTAAAGTGTGTGTTTGTAACAAAATAAATCATTCAAAAGGATAAAAAAAAAAAAAAAAAAATTGTGTGTGTGTGTGTGTGTGTGTGTTGGGGGGGGGTTGATCTAATTTTTTTAGACCTTGGGTTATGTATAAAAATAAACATTTTCTTACAAAAGTCCAGAGGAGGGGGTGTTTGGCAAGAAAATACGTAATCCATAGTCATTTGCAAAAGGTTGAAAGTTGAAGGAAGAAGGGGGTGACGACTTAATTTTTTTGATCTTGGGTTAAGTAAGTTTTGGAATAAAATATAAATTTCCGTACAAACGTCCCGGGGAAGGGGTGTTTCGCAATAAAATACATAATTCAAAGTGTTATTTGCAAAAAGTTGAAAGCTTAGGGATTTATTCCACCAACTTTATAAATGGAAGAAAGGGGGGAAGTTATATCTAGATCTTGAACTATAAAGATTTTGCAATAAATCCTGGAAATTTTTTAATGCGAAAAACATGTGAATTATGCATTTTGTGACAAATACTCTCATGCTTGACTAAAACGGGAGGGTCTTTAAGATGAAATACATTGTTTCAAATTATATGGAGAAAGTTCAAAATTTGGGTGTTTTATTGGCACTTTCTTAATTAAATGCAAAAAGGTAATTTTGTAATAAATATGCGGTTCAAGGAGTTGTTTGTAAAAAGTATAGATTATAGGGGCCAGGGAAATTTACATCAAGTGCAATTACATCATACGTCCTTTAAAACCATACCCAGGGACTTCTTTGTAAATTTTTGAGACACTTGTTTTTTTTTTTAGCTATAGTAATTAATAGTTAAAAAGACTCAATTGATTTAAACAATAGTATAGGGGTCTATTTATAATCAACCTTCATGTTTTTCTGAATCATATCCCAAGACTTGAGTAATAAGATTCATATACTAAGAACTTCATTAGAAGTAATAAGTTCTCTCTCTCAATGATTTGAAGACAAACATCATTGAAGAGTTTGAAGTCTGAATTGTCTTTCATGAGACAAAAACAAACACTCCCAGAGATCAAATATTTGTCTCTCCAACAGAAGTGAGAGTAGTAAAAAAAAAAGCATCAAACGTTACTAAATTAGGGAAAAAAAATCATCAAGATGTACATAGAATAGACAAGAAAACATGATATGGGTATGTTGAAGGTTTAGAAATGAGCCATTAAAGGCGCAGTTTTTAGTAGAGAATAATTTGCACCTGTAGTTGGACATATTGACATCAACCCACCCAAAGAATCTGTGCTGCCAAGTCTCTTCATGATTGAAAATGAAAAGTGGTAAACTCTAAAATAGATCTCTACTTAGATCAAAACAAACCGACCCTTTTTTTCTTGTTTTTACTTTCCTTTGAGTGAAAAAAAGTTGTTTTTAAGAGCAAGTTTTGAAGGCAAATCTCCAACAACAAAAACAAGCATAGCTTGCACAGTGAGATATAAAGATTGGGTCATTGTGCAGCCATTTTTCGGTCTTGGGTTCCCCATCTTTCTCCTTTTTCATCAATTCCTCCCCCTCTAAACCCATCATAACAAGTAACCAAAACCAACCCAACACAAAATTCAAGCCAAACAAATAAAACCCACAAGAAAAGTAATCAAAAAAATTATGAACACAAACTTTTCTTACATGATTACTCAAATCAAACTAAGGAAGTGGTGTGTTACAAAGAAGAAAGATAATTTTTAGGGGAGAGAGTGGACTAGTTTACAACCCAGCTGGGGGGCTTACACACTTTGTCTCTGTTTAAATAAACCCAGTTTGGGTCAGGTATGGGGTTAGAATCTGACTGGGGTTAGGTGTATCACTGCTTGGTGGCAAATGAAATGAAATGAAATGAAATTCTAGTGAAATGCAGTTTTTATAATTTTGGAACCGGCAATTGCCGGTTTTTAGACCGTTTTAGGAGATATTTTGGGGGATAAGCTATAGTTGTGATAAGTAGAAGGGTATGTGCGGCTTGGCTGAGTTGGAGCTGGTTGGAGATTGGGTGGTGTCAGCTTGTTAGTACGGCGAGTTCGGTGCGAGTAATCGGGATTAAAGAATTGTGATTGGACAAGTAAATCGTGATTTGGGGATGTACCATTCCCAGTTTACCATGGTAAAAGGCTTAATTACACGTGTATTCTAAGAGTTTGTGCCCTTTTGGCAGCAACATGCAACTATCCCGTCTCAAATTCAAGAAAAAAGAATAATGACATGATTTTTGAAAAGGTTGTTCTTCGCATGTAAACGAATTGAGTTGGGATCGAATTAGATAAATTTAAATTTATATTTATTTATGTTAAATAGATTTGAATTCGATTATTCATTTATGTTAAATTTAATTTGCAACATTTTTATTTTTAACTCTTATTTCATAAATTTATTTTGCAAATATTTCAAAAAACAGATAATGAAATAAATAATTATTATAATAAATATTTAAAATATATATTAAGGATATTATTAAATATAATATATATTAATTAAAAATATTATATATATATATATATGGGGATTTTGGGAAAAGATAATGCTCAAAATGTATAAAAATAGGACACTCCATATAAATTTATAAATTTAGTCCCCGTACTAAAAATATCATGAAAAATGGTGAAAAATAGTGTCACTAGCGCGGACCAAAAAATAAAGGCTATTGTACCACAGAGACTAGATTTATAAATGTTATTGTACCACAGGGACTAGATTTATAAACTTGAAAAGCATTGTCCTAAAAATCCAAATATATAAAGGAACATGACATTTACCTTAATTCTCTCTCTCTCTCTCTCTCTCTCTCTCTCTCTATATATATATATATATATATATATATATATATATATATATATATATATATGTATGTATGTATGTATGTATGTATATCAAATATATTAATCGGATCGGATTATTAACGGATCAGAGTATATGAATCCAAATCCGCTTCATTTAATAAACGGGTAATCGGGTAATCGAATTTTAGGCATGATCCATATCTGCTCAAATGGATCAGATTCGAATTCGGATAAAATCCAATCCATTGGCAGCCCTAGTTGTGATAACATATGTTATAAGGTATATATTAAGAAGTCAAACTTAACATATGTCATAAGGGTTAATACGTACAGATATTTATGTAAAAGATATTATATTTACTATTTTGAGAATCAAAATATTTCTTATAGGAAGACATGTTATTATTTTTTTTTTCAAATATATTTTCAAAATCTTTACAAAATACATTAAGTATTTGTATGTTATGATAAATTTTATATACACTACAAGCATTTAATGTATTTTGAGAGATGCATTGGGAATGTTTTGGGATGTGTAACATATATATATATATATATATATATGTGTGTGTGTGTGTGTGTGTGTGTGTGTGTGTGTATCTTAAAAGGGCTTGGAATTGAGCTACAAGATAAAATTAATAAAATATAAATATTAACACATATTATTTTTCATCTTAAATTATATTCTAAGTGGAATAATATAAATACATTTATAAGAGCATCCACAATGGTGATATAAGAGTCCAAGAAATTATATATATTTACAAACTTGGATTCTATAGTCGTGAAAAATTGTGGGCGGATTCTCTAACTCGATTTGTAGTCATTCTCTAAATTTGGAGAATGGCTACAAAATCTGTAAAGCCTTCTTACAAACTTCTTTAATTCGTAGTAATTCTTATGAACTTTTAAAGTTCGTTGGAATTTCTATGAAGTAATCATGTTAGTAGGAAGTATTTATAAAACGATAATAAACTAACGGCTGCATATCTCTACTAGTACAAATAGGGGATTAGAATAGACTGTATAAGCCATCAATTTATTCCCATTTTGTGTTATTTTGGTATATTTCAATATATCAAAACAATGTCTTCCTCTCAACGACCCTTTGTGGGTGGTTCAACGCCTATCTCGTGCCAGCCAAATATGATGCCAAAAGAAGATGAGATTACGCGTAGTGTTTATGCAAAGTACACGGCTCAAAAAATTGAAGGCAACTCGATACCGCATGGGACATTTTGGGATGTTGTCATGGATGAATACAGCAATACAAATGGAATTGTTATTCAACGCACGAGAACCATGGTTTCAACGCGTTACAACTATGTATCGTAACGTGTAATGATATATGTTGCTAAGCTTTCTCACCAACTTAATAATCAAGGAAGCGACACGCAAGAGCACAATGAGGTTCAACAGGTCCGTAAGGCATACCGCGTTGAAATCAGCAAATAATTCATGCTCATAATTGCTACCAAATTTTGAAAAATTTGCCAAAATTTGACTTGCGAAACACAATGGGGAACAACAATACCCTTACACCCCAATACTCAGAGGACAGTTTAAGTGTTTAGGACCTATCGTACAGACTCCCAGGGAGAAAGGGAGATAAACAACATGCTCGTTAATGTGCATGTTCTGATAGCTTGGATTTTAACACTGCGGTACTCAAGCATTGTGAAGGATTCAATGAAATGTTTAAAAGCAAGCATTAGTAGAAGGAGAGTCGTGCAATGAAATTTGATTCTCAAATGGATGCATTCATAGAAATGAAGAAAGTTGATCAACTTACAAAAAAAACAAGACCAGTTGGTGCGTCTAGTCCGAGAGCATCCGTACATCATGGAGTGGAATATGTCCAAATCTAACGTTGTACAACAACAACTCCATCTTAAAAGGTTCAATGACCTCGATGCGATGGTTGCTGCGATTGAAATTACGATTGCTCTACCCGGTCGTCTACCCTGAATCAGGTCCATCTAGTTCAATCGGTGGTGACTCAGACGTTACATTTATTATGTTTAATCAGTTTAATTATCAGTTCTTTGCTTAATGTAATGTCATGTTGCTTAATTGAATGTATAAAATTTATTTTATATTTTACGCTAAAATCTTATGTGGCTCAAAGAAATTATAATTAATAAAACATTTATTATCACAAAGGTAATTTTGGAAGAAACAAAATGCGGACATTACAAATCTCCCACTACGACAAACTAAAAACGAATTGAAAAAATAATCAAACACGCGAAATAACACACTCCCTAAATTTATTGACCCGCCACTTCATCACCGTTGTTGTTACAAATGTGCTCCACCAAATCATCTCGTAACTGCTGATGTTTAGTTATATCACTCATCTTAGCATCTCGTGTGAGGTAGTCACAGAAATTAGTTTGGCCTCTTAGTATTTTAGGTTTTCGTTATTTTGTTCATGTTCATTTTTCCATTGACAATCTCAACGCTCATCGTTAATAATTATAAGGACATAATTTTATAAATGTCCGGGGTAGTATCTAGGAATTTTCTGCTTTCTCCTAGATCACAGTTCATATGTCTGATACCGCTACATTCAGCACGTCAACACGATCATCCTCGACAGCCTGTATCCGAATTCAATGCATCCACTTTCTTCATGTGCATCTTGCTACATGCAGCGTGCTGCTCAGCTCATTCCCACTACTCCACTACGCTCTATCAGTGAAATGTTTTATTGGAGCTTTAAATATTTGCATAAATATTTGGGAAATATTTTTGAAAATTATTTTTGAAGTCTGGATTAATTTTTTATCAAAAGCAGAAATTTTCTAAGTGTAGAAGCGAATGGCCTCGATCGACGAGCTCGCTCAAACGACTTTGAAAATCGTTCGCGCGAGATAGGCATGTCGCGCGATCTCGTTTGAACGACTTTTGTCTTTCGTTCGAGCGACATGGCTATCTCTTTCGAACGAGCCGCCGCCTCGATTTTTATATAAATATCTAATCTCCTTCTACACGTTTTTTAAGTCTTTCTGCAATCTCAAAATTCTGTGAAAAATAGCCCAGAATAAGACTTCACCTTTTAAGGTTTTCTAAACCTTTTCGATTCACAAAACCATTCCCATATATGTGTGTGAATCTTTAAACCTTCAAGAAGATCATTTACTCATCTGGAGTAATTTGTGAGGAAGTCGCTCTCTTCTTCACTGCTGCCCTACTGGAAAGGGATAGTTCCAGCCGCCGACAACAGAACCGACACCCGAGGGTATTATTATGTCATATATTTTCATTGTAATCTGTGTAAGACGTTTTCTTACAAAATTATTATGAAAATAAAAGGTTTTGCCCCTTTGGGGGATTTTTCCTCATATATGTGTTCTTGCATGTTTCATCATCGTATTTAATCACATATAGATGCATGTTTAGGACTTAAGTGGTAAAAATTGTGTTTAATTAAATAACTTCCTTATTTGAGTGCAAGCGCACTATTCTCAAATTGGTATCAAAGCCAGTTACACAATTTTACCGTATAATTTTTCGCAAAATTTTTCTAAGATATCAATTTTCTAAAAAATTGATTTTTGAAAACGATTTTTGAAGTCTGGATTAATTTTTTTATCAAAAGCAGAATTTTTCTAAGTGTAGAAGCAAATGGCCTCGATCGGCGAGCTCGTTCAAATGACTTTGAAAGTCGTTCGCGCGAGATAGGCATGTCGCGCGATCTCGTTCGATCGACTTTTGTCCTTCATTCGAGCGGCATGGCTATCTCGTTCAAACGAGCCACCGCCTCGATTTTTGTATAAATATCTGATCTCCTTCTATACGTTTTTTAAGTCTTTCTGCAATCTCAAAATTCTGCGAAAAATAGCCCAGAATAAGACTTCGTCTTTTAAGGTTTTCTAAACCTTTTCGATTAACAAAACCATTTCTATATATGTTTGTGAATCTTTAAACCTTCAAGAAGATCATTTACTCATCTGGAGTAATTTGTGAGGAAGCCTCTCTCTTCTTCACTACTGCCCTACTGGAAAGGGATAGTTCCAGTCGCCGATAATAGAACCGACAACCGAGGGTATTTCTGTGTCATATATTTTCATTGTAATCCGTGTAAGCCGTTTTCTTACAAAATTATTGTGAAAATAAAAGATTTTACCCCTTTGGGGGATTTTTCCTCATATATGTGTTCTTGCATGTTTCATCATCATATTTAATCACATATAGATCCATCTTTAGGACTTAAGTGGTACAAACAGTGTTTAATTAAATAACTTCCTTATTTGAACGCAAGCGCACTCTTCTCAAATTGGTATCAGAGCCAGTTACATAATTCTACTGTGTAATTTTTCACAAAATTTTTCTAAGATATCAATTTTTTGAAAAATTGATTTTTAAAAACGAGTGTGTTCATTATGGAGAAGTTATATAATAAAATGTCAGTTTTTGACGGGACAAACTATGCATATTGGAAAGCCCGCATGAGATCTGCTTTAAAAACCATTGATGAACGTGTCTGGATTTTGGTTGAAGGAGGGTGGACACCTCCCTCCGTCACTGTTGATAATGTGATAAATTTAAAACCTGTCACTTCTTGGACTGAAGAAGAATTTAAATGGTTATCATTCAATTTTAAGGGTCTAAGTGCTATTTCTGGGTCTGTCACACCTGATGAGTTCAAACGTATAATGACGTGCACCACGTCAAAAGAGGCATGGGATGTTTTACAACTCACCTATGAAGGAACTAATGATGTGAAAGAGTCTAAATTGCAAAATTTGACAACTCAATTTGAAACTATCACCATGCATGAGACTGAATGTTTTGATGATTTTTATGCTAGGCTTTCTGACATTATTAATACTAGCTTTAATCTTGGTGAACATATTCCTAATGCTAGAGTTGTTAAAAAGATTCTTCGTTCTCTGCCTAAGCGTTTTATCCTTAAAGTCACTGTGCTAAATTCTATGGGTAATTTAAATACGCTAAAATTGGAAGAACTTGTAAGAGACTTGCAAACATATGAAATTGATATGTTCCCTAAAACTGCTAGGTCTAAAGATAGGAGAATTGCACTTAATGACCAAGAGAGAAAGAGTGAGGGGTCGGCTAGAAAGAGGGGAGAGTCAACTAGAAAAAGAGAGACAGATTCGTCAGATTGTGATTGTGATTTTGACTTAGATGATTTGGCTCTTTTTGCAAAAAAATTCAAGAGGATTCTCAAATTTAAGAAAAATGGCAATTTTAAAGATAAAAAGAAATTTGAGAAAAATAAGTTCGAAAAGAAAAATGAATTTTTTTTGTAAAGATCCTCCTAAGAAAGAAAGTGAGAGATGATTTGAGTGCGACGGTAGGGGTCATAGAGCCTTTGAGTGTGCCACATGTCTGAACAGAGAGAAAGGGAAAGCTGTCCTTAATGCTACCCTTAGCGACGACAGTGAGGTCGAATCGCTGGATTTTGGAGTCGAGTCACCGCATGAGTGTAACTTCACCGCATTCATGGATAGTCATGTGAGCACTTCTAGTTCTTATCACGACGATGAGGATGCTGCATCACAAGGACACCTTGACAGTGAGATCGATGTGAGTGAGGGGGAGGATGACACAAGTGAGAGCGATAGTGATATTCAACACGCCTACTCTGAGTTATATTCTGAGTCATTTAAAACTAAAAAACGTAACAAAGCGTTAGTTCTTAAGATCACCGGCTTAGAGGAAGATTTAAGAAAAGCGAGAGAGAGAGAGAGTCCTCCACCTGCACCGCCCTGAGAGAGAGAGAGAATCTGCATGTGTTGAGAAAGAGAGTTTATTTAGAGAGAGAGTAATATTGAGAAAGAGAGAGGGGACTTGACTAAATAAGTGGCTAGTCTTACGAGTGAGCTCCATTCCTCCGTGGAGATTCGAAAGAAACTTGAAGCCCTTGTTGCCCAGCTGACTCGTGATCTTGAGAAAGCACGGGAAGTCAAGGTACAAATCGAGGACAAATCTGGGAAAATGGGAAAGATGCTCCTCCGCCCCGCTTTAGGTTTTGGTGATAGGCAGGGAATTGGTTATGATGGTGATTCCACCTCCCAAATTGCATCTAGACCAGTTCCCGAGTTTACTACGACTCCTTATGGCCATCGTCAAAAACCTTGAAGGAGAGTTCGACCAAGAAAAGCAAACCAAGGTCCGTCGTTGACTGCGTTCTTTTGTACTTATTGCAAAAGAAAAGGCCGCCTCAAGGAGTTTTGATATATCATGGGTCGGACACGATGTATTACTGCTCCACCTCAGAATACTGATGATTTTACCTGTCTGAGAGAGGGAGTTGAGTTCTTAGCTGCCACTTCTCAGAGTTTGATGGAAGAATTTCGACGGATGTCTTTGCCGTTAGTGAATGATTCTCACATTCCAGCTAAAACCAACAACAACAAAGGAAAACAAAAGGTCACCACTTCTTGGGTACCTAAGAAAGATAAAAAGGCCTTTGTTGTTCGTGTCACTCTCAAAGTACATAATACCTCACAGTGGTATTTTGACAGTGGGTGCTCCAGACATATGACAGGTGATGCCTCATTTTTTACATCTCTTAAGGATTATCAGGATGACAGAGTCACCTTTGGAGATGGGAGCAAGTCTAGCATTGTAGTACGTGGTACTGTCGAGTTACCTGGATTTCCTAAGCTAGAAAATGTTTTGTACATCAAAGGTTTGAAAGAAAACCTTCTCAGCATTAGCCAGCTGTGCGACGCTGACTTTGCCGTAAAGTTTGATCGGGACGCTTGTAAAGTCCATAATCAAGCCGACAAACTTTTAGTGCAAAGGGTGAGGAAAAAGGATAATTGCTATGGGACTGAGCCCACATCCTCACTTGTCTGTAACAGCGCCACGATCAGTCCTATGGATCTGTGGCACCAACGTCTAGGTCACGTAAATATTAGAGATCTGATTCGCTTAGCTAAAAAGGATCTAGTACATGGCTTACCATCTCTTGGAAGGCCAACTTTGATAGTTTGTGGACCCTGTCAGTTGGGAAAACAAATTCGTAGTCCCCACAAGAAGTTTCATTCCATTACCACCTCTCATGTTCTTGAGCTTATACACATGGATCTTATGGGTCCCACTCGTATAAAGAGTCTGGGTGGTAAGAGGTATATCCTCGTGATGGTGGATGATTTCTCCAGATACTCCATTGTAGGTTTCTGAGAGAGAAATCTGATGCTGTAGAGTTTTTAATGACCAAGTACCGTGTCCTACAAAATCAACACGGAGTCACTATTAATAGGATACGTAGTGACAACGACACTGAATTTAAGGAAGCAAAAGTACATTTTTATTGTGATAGCCTTCGGATCAAACATGAGTTTTCTGCTGTGAATAATCCTCAGCAAAATGGGATTGTAGAGAGAAAGAATAGAACAATCCAGGAGATGGCTAGATCTATGCTTCTAGGTCGTAAAGTCTCTAGGAGATTTTAGGCAGAGCCAGTGTCTACTGCATGCCACACGGTGAATGGGTTTATCTGCGTCCACACACACTTCAGACACCTTATGAGTTGTGGACTGGCAAGAAGCCCAACCTTGCATATTTCCGTGTGTTTTGGGAGTAAATACTACATCCTACGGGATAGAGAGAAATTAGGAATGTTTGACTCCTGAAGCGACGAGGGAATACTGCTGGGATATTCATAGAATAGTAGAGCGTACCGGGTTTTTAACCTGAAGAGCTCTAAGGTTATGGAGTCAATAAATGTCACCGTGCAAGATGACGAACCTTCGGCATTTCATTTATTGACTATAAACTTCAGTGTGAGGTTGAGGATATTTCTAGCAGTGATTTACTTGTGCCTCACCCACACTCTGTGGACCCTACTCCTGCATTAATGGACACACCCGCTTGGGTTTGCAAGAGTCATGATCCTTCTGCCATTATTGGTGATCCCACTGGGATTGTAGAGAGAAAGAATAGAACGGTCCATGAGATGGATAGATCTATGCTTCTAGGTCGTAAAGTCTCTAGGAGATTTTGGGCAGAGGGAGTGTCTACTGCATGCCACACGGCGAATAGGGTTTACTTGCGTCCATGCACACTTAAGACGCCTTATGAATTGTGGACTGGTAAGAAACCCAACCTGGCGTATTTTCATGTCTTTGGGAGTAAATGCTACATCCTACGGGATAGAGAGCAATTAGGAAAGTTTGACTCCAGGAGCGACGAGTGAATATTGCTAGGATATTCATCGAATAGTATAGTGTACCGAGTTTTTAACCTGAAGAGATCTAATGTTATGGAATCAATAAATGTCACCGTACAAGATGACGAACCTCCGACAGCTATTGATTCTAAACTTCAGTGTGAGGTTGAGGATGTTTCTGGCAGTGATTTACTTGTACCTCACCCACACTCTGTGGACCCTACTCCGGCATTAGGGGACACACCCGCTTGGGTTTGCAAGAGTCATGATCCTTCTGCCATTATTGGTGATCCCACTCTAGGGGTCAAGACTCATGCTCAGCTAGAGAACGTTGTTAGCCATTTTTGCTATACGTCCAAAGTCGAGCCCAAGAATTATAAAGAATCACTCAAGGATGAACACTGGATATCTGCTATGCAGGATGAGTTGCTTCAGTTTAAAAAGAATAATGTCTGGAAACTTGTCCTCCGACCTAGTGAGACAAACGTGATAGGTACGAGATGGATTTTTAAGAATAAAATGGATAAAAATGGTACCATAATCAGAAACAAAGCTAGGTTGGTCGTTCAAGGCTACACACAGATAGAAGGTGTAGACTTTGGGGAGATATTTGCTCCTGTTTCAAGGCTTGAGTCCGTCCGTCTACTACTCGCCATCGCATGTCATCTGCGCTTCAAGTTATATCAGATGGATGTCAAGAGTGCCTTTCTGAATGTCATTCTATAAGAGGAGGTTTACGTGGAACAACCAAAAGGGTTTGAAGACCCTCAGGACCCGGAGCACGTCTAATATATGAGGAAAGCCTTGTATGGTTTGAAGCAATCACCCCGTTCTTGGTACGAGAGGCTTACTTTCTATCTCTTAGCCCGTGTCTTCAAAAGAAGGGGAGTTGATATGACGTTATTCATCAAGAGAGATGACGGTGCAATTTTAGTTGCCCAGGTCTATGTGGACGACATAGTCTTTGGATCCACGTGCTCTTAACATGCTCATCACTTTGAAGAGGAGATGAAAAGTGAGTTTGAGATGAGCATGGTTGGTGAGCTTACTTTCTTCCTTGCTCTCCAGGTTCGTCAGCTAGAGGATGGGATGTTCATCTCCTAATCCAAGTATGCTAGAGACCTAGTGAAAAAATTTAGGTTAGACTTCTCTAAGCATGCACGTACACCTATGCGTACCACTACCAAGCTTAGTAAGGACACTTCAGGTAAGGACGTAGAGCAAACCTTATATCGGAGTATGATAGGTAGTCTTCTCTACTTGACTGCCAGTCATCCTGACATAGCCTTTAGTGTTAGAGTCTGTGCGCGATATCAGGCGTCCCCAAAAGAGTCACATTTACTTGCTCTAAAACGTATTATTAAATACGTGGGTGGGACTCTCTCACACATTTTTTGGTATTCCTTTGATACCGATGACCATTTATCTACCTATTCAGATGCTGATTGGGCCGGGGATGTAGATGGTTGTAGGAGCACTTCTGGTGGGTGTTTCTATTTTGGTTCTGATCTTGTCTTCTGGCTGAGAAAGAAGCAAAATTCCATCTCTTTGTCCACTTCGGAGGCTGAGTACATAGCCGTCGGGAGTTGTTGCACGCAACTCTTGTGGATGAAGCAAATGCTAGAGGATTATGGGATTTCACATGACACCATGACCATTTCCTTTGATAACACAAGCATGATGCATATCTCCCGCAATCCAGTCCAGCATTCGTGCACAAAGCACATCAAGATACGTGAACACTTTATATGATAGTTAGTTGAGGAGAAAGTCGTATCCCTGAGTTTTGTTCCCATCGACCGTTAGTTAGCCGATATTTTTACGAAATCTTTAGATGCCCTTAGATTTGAGAGTCTTAGGAAGTCTTTAGGGATTTGCACAGTTAACTCAGGGGTTGGTCTATGTCTAGAATATGATGCTTTTTCATGTTCATATCACATGCTTCCTATTGCTAGTTTGTTTTATATGTATTATTTCTTTGTTGTACAGCTATTTATTTATTCTTTTGAAAAATCCAAAAAGATTTTTGTTTTTATATATAAAAATTTCAGAAAAGCCCAAAAAGATTTTTGTATTTTTTTATAAACCTTGTATGGATGAACATTTAAGATAGCCAAGTCGCAATTTCATTCCTTTTATTCCTGTGTCTGTTTGATAGAGATTTGAGACGCTACATCATTTCATCCATGTGCTTAACACTGCTTGGAGTCTTTGAGATGTGATTCGTGATATCTTTTCTACATGTTTGACTCCTATCTCCTTTATTTCACAGATGCACGACTTTATTTGATTATTGCACTTGTCTATCATATATTGGCTTGAGTGTTTCCTGTAATACCCCGTATTTTCTATGATATTTATTTTTGGGGATTAATTGAATTAAATGTTTATTAATTGGAAATTAATCCGGATAATAATATTAACGAGATGTGAGTTAGTATTTTATTATAATGTGTATACTTGGCATTATATGAATATTGGAAAATATTGAAATTGTCACGAGATTGAAATACGACAATTTGGGAAACTTTGTTGGGACGCGCGTGACAGTCGCGTCAGGAATATAATTATTTGAATTAAAAAGTGAATTTTATTTTTATCACCCGTATGTTCATTTTGAGTGCGCCAACGCATACGGAAGGGTCGAGATAGTCATAAAACACTATCCGGGAGTTTAGTTTGGGTCCCGGGGTATTTTTAGGCCATACCGACATCATAAAGGGTATTTTGGTAATTCTGTATTTTTGGGAATTAAAAGTGACGAAAATTAGAATAGAAATCTGACTTCTTATTTAACCCACTAACTACACTAAGAGACTTAATGGGCTACTGGAGAAGTTGAAATATAGTCCCAACTTACCAAAAACCAAACACACCTCCATTGTCATCATCCTTGGGAAGAACTTGTAGAGAGAGAGAGAGAAAGGAAAGAATTCTGCAGAAAGAGAGATAGAGGACAGATTCGGCCTTCAAATTCAACATCAAATTCAGAGAAATATTAAGGCAAGTGGTTTAAATTCATTTGATTCAAGCTATGCTTTTCCATGTTTAGGAATTTTCGAAATTGATCTTGGAAGATGATTTAGACCCATATATTGGAAGTTAAAAGTTATGAATTATGTTAGGGTTTGCATGTAGTAATATTCTGGACGAATTATATGTTCTAAACAGAACCATTGATGATCTAAAAATGGAGTTTAGAAGTATTTTATTGATGTTCTTCAATGGGGAAGAAATCTGGAAATTTTTGATGTAGTCTTGATCTAAATAAAGCCTTTGAATGATGAATTATGGGTTTTAGAATGTTAATACTGTTGTAGAATGATAGTATGATGATATTGTAACCTTGTCTTAGAGTTTCATGCTTGAAAATGATGTTTTGGGATGAATTGGTAACTGCAAAACGAAGCAGTCCGTAACCATACCTGGTGCGTTCGATCGATCGATGTTCTTCAGTCGATCGATCGACCACCATCGATCGATCGAAGGTAAAGGTCTATCGATCGACCTTCCTAGAATGAGTAAAGTTTTTCCCTAATTAAATTTTAATGGTGTTAATCCTTGAATGATATTATTGGAGACCTTATGAATACCCTTAACCTTAAGGAAGACCAGTAGGCATGATTATGAGATTGGACCTTAATTGGAATCCAATTTGAGGAATTATTCTAAATTAATGAAATTCGATAATTGAGATAATATTTGGGTTAATAGGGTAAATTTGAATAATTTGATGAAATAAGGTTTGGGGAAGAAGTAAAGACCTTAGGTGTAAAGATGTTATATAGGGGAATAAGAGGAACTTAATAGTCTATTCGAGATAGGTTTTAAGTTTAAGAAACTACGACGTGAGACGTGTCGACAATTTAATTTCTATATTATCGGGATACTTGAAATATATGAATTTGGAATAATGGTATAAAGATGTACAGTATACCTTTATTAATATCGAGATATCTAAGATGTGTGAATGCTTAGTATATAATTGTATGTGTATGACATACCTACCATACTTGCTATCACGGGAGGTTTACGTTCGCTTAGGGCCTTCTTATCCTTGTGTGCCCGAATTTAGATTGGTTACCTCGATGAACATAGGTCATAGAATGACTTATTGGGATATTAATAAGTTTGCTGATCGTGGGAGCGTAGGTATGTGCGTGACCCATGTGATGTGACTGTGTTCGCCTCCACAATTTGTGATGTTGTTATCTGAATGATTCCTGAGAGATTCGGAATGCGTGATCCTTATGTACGTGATGTACCGGGATGGATAGAAGAGTATGTGTGCACCGCAGCTTAGCCTTTGGGTGCTTGTATTTTATATTTATAATGTGAAATATACGGTTAAACGAGAATGAATTTACTATGTTCAATTGTGAGTATAGTTATGGTAATGTTATGTAGATAAAAAGGGAACTTATATCTATAAATGGTTGTGTTAATAATTGGGAATCCGAGAATTAAAGTAGAACTCTCTATTTAATTGTTAAGGATGGAAATTAAACGTGAACCGAGTAGTAGTGTTAGAAACTCTTCAGAATTAGATAGTTATGAGATAACACATGAATGGGTACAGGAACGTTAGGAGTGCACAGTTAGACGAGAGGTGAGTATCTCATGTGAGAGCACGTCCTAACATGTATTTTGCAGATACTGTTTTAAATGTTTTTAAAGAACTTGCAGGTTTTTAAAATATCTCCACATTCGGGCTCTGACCAGTTTGCTTTCAAATCTATTTTTGTAAAACCATTTTTGGGTGCCCAGCCACAAGGACACCATGCATAGGATTTTCACTCAGATGACGAGCTGTAGCTGTTTGTGGAAGCTACAGGGATTTGCTTATAGACGCTTATATCATTTGGATTCCATACTCAGTATTCCTCAGTTGTAGGGCATGTTGCCCAATTTTCTATTAGAGACATTTCCATTTCAGTTTTTCAGACTTTGGCATGTATTGATTCAGTATTCAGTATTTCGTTACTTACTTCAGTTGCGGGATTTTGTTGTGAGGAGTTTTTCCTCCAGATTTATTTATATCATGTGTTGGTTATTCTATTATTTCGTTATGGTGAATGGTGATATTATTCTTTCTTTAAATCTTTTACTGCATGTTAATCAGGCTTTAATTAAAATTTGGCAACTTACTTTTTAAATACTAGGTGGTTAGAAATAATAAAAATGTTTTCGACAGTGATCCTATCAACTGAGCCAACTTGGCATTTTGATTTAATTTAATAAAGGAGTAACTACCCTGTATTTAATTAGTCGGGGTGTCACAGGTGGTATCAGAGCATCAGGTTCTAGTGTCCTTTAGGATCTGAACGGATTATTATGTTTCTGCTGAGCTTTCTTTGATGTAGAGTCCTATATTTTAGGACTGTTGTATTCTTTTGTATATGCTACGTTCTTCAGCTACTTTAAGTTTATAACTGCGAACTTATAAAATTCATTCTTATTTCAGATGCCTCCACGATGTGCACGACGAGTTCCCAGGAATGCAACACCAGAACCACAGCCCGCACCGGTTCAGGGCACGTTGAACGCCGTTGAGTTTGCAGCCATAGTAGCCCAAGCGGTAAATGCCGCATTTGCCGTAGTTCAGCAGGCACCACCTCAGGCGCCGGTTGCCGCGCCAGTACAGGCAAATGCATTCCCGTTTGCTTGGGAACGTGTACGTGACGCTTTTCAGAAAGCGCATTCGCCAGAGTTTGCAGGTAGCTCAGATCTGGTAGTCTCGAGCCAGTGGAGGAAGGATATACAGCGGCACTTGAGGATGTATGAGTGCACTGACGTTCAGAGGCAGGTACTGACTACTTTTAAGCTAGTGGGATCTGCACTACAGTGGTGGGAGTCTATTACCACCGCAGAGGAGAGAGATACTCTCACGATTCAGGAGTTCTGGATGCGGTTCGACCGCAAGTACTTTTCGTCTGCTGTTCACATGGAAATGACGAGGAATTTGATGAACCTTTGACAAGAGGGTAAGACCGTGGCCGAGTATGAGGCCGAGTTCACAAATCTGTTGAATATCGTTCCGAATGAGATACCGACAGAAAAGAAGAAGATTGAGAAATTCACCGACGGGTTGACATGGAGGATCCGTCAGCATCTGTTAGGAAACCTTTCGTTGGCCACTTATTCTGATGTGGTTAACGCTGCTTTGTTACACTGCCAGGATCACCACTTTTATATGGCTGAGGGCAAGAGATCGGGAGAGTAGCCATCAGGGCAGGACAGGGGGAAATGGTGCCAGCGGGGCACAGTCAGCTCAGGGTCAGTATAGGCAGAGCGATCAGGGTTCCCAGTAGGGGGATCATAAGAGGTTACGATCAGGGGGTTTCAGGAACGGACAGGGAGGATTCCGAAATGGTCAGCAGGGTCAAAATGGTCAACATCAGCAGTTTCAGCAGGGCCAAGGGAGGAATGGTAACGGCCACTAGGGCCGGGGACAGCAAGGGCAGAGAGGAGGAAACTTCCCAGGGAAGTGTTTCATTTGTGGCAAGACTGCCCATAAACGCCAGGACTGTCCTGATAGGGGCAGGTCCCCACAGCAGCAGTAGCAGGGAGCTCGCCAGGAGCCGCAGAGGCCTATATTTCCCGCCGCTCTCCCCGCATCGCCACAGATGGCAGCATTGCCAGCCATTCCAGCAGTTCCTGTGCAGCAGGGGCAGTTACAGTATGGACGTGTCTATAACGTTCACCAGGTAGCAGCTCCACAGGCACCACCCGCGATTGAGGGTATGTTTCCTATCCATGGTACTATGGGTCGGGTTTTGTTTGATACGGGGGCAACGCATTGTTTTATAGCTACACATTTTGCGAAAGCCTTAGGGTTGTTAGCTACGGCAGAGTGTACAGTAACGTGTGTAGACTCACCTTTGGGGAATGGGTCACTTATTTTCTTTATATGCCGGGGAGTGGGGGTAGAGATTGGTAGTCTGGTATTACCTGCGAATATGTTGGTATTAGATATGCATGTTCACGATGTGATTATCGGTACGGATTGGCTCGCTGATTATAGAGCCATGATTGATTGTTTCGGTGGGAGCATTGTTTTTGCCATTCCGGGGCAAGAGATGTTTGTAGTGGCGATGCCTCGCCCAGAGGGAGGTTCGGCCGCTCATTTGTACTACTTAGAGGAGGATACCTCTAAGGAGGTTGTGATTCCTTTAGATTCGATCCCAGTTGTCACGGAGTATTCCGATGTGTTTCAGGAGATACCAGGCCTACCACCCAGTCGAGAGATAGACTTTGTTATAGACTTATTGCCAGATACGAGACCTATAGCACGCGCACCGTACCGTATGGCTCCAGCTGAGATGAGGGAGTTACGGGATCAGATTGAGCTGCTATTGGGTCAGGGGTTTATTCGGAGAAGTACTTCACCGTGGGGTGCCCCTGTGTTGTTCGTGAAGAAGAGAGATGGTTCACTGAGATTGTGTGTGGACTACCGGGAGTTAAATAAGGTCACGATACGGAATAAGTATCCGTTGCCTCGAATCGATGACCTATTCGACCAGTTGAGAGGAGCTTCTTACTTCTCAAAGATTGATTTGCGATCTGGATACCATCAGTTGCGTATCAGGTAGGAGGACGTCTCGAAGACTGCGTTTTTATCAAGATATGGTTCTTACGAGTTTCGGGTTATGCCATTTGGTTTGACCAACGCTCCAGCAGCGTTTATGGACTTGATGAATAGGGTGTTCAAGGATTTCCTAGATCAGTTTGTCATTGTCTTTATCGATGATATTCTGGTCTACTCCCAGACAGAGGAGGAGCACGCCGAGCATTTGAGACAAGTTTTGCAGATGCTACGTCAGAACGAGCTGTACGCAAAATATGAGAAGTGCGGGTTTTGGCTGAAGGAGGTCCAGTTTTTGGGACATATTATTTCCGACAGGGGAATATCTGTTGATCCGGGTAAGGTATCCGCGGTGAAGGAGTGGGGACAGCCCACGACACCGACTGAGATTCGTAGTTTCTTGGGCTTAGCAGGATACTACAGGAGGTTTATTCGGGGTTTCTCCACGATAGCGGGTCCCATGACACATCTAACTCGTAAAGGTGTGTCGTTCATTTGGAGTGATGCCTTTCAGTTTGCATTCGATGAGTTGAAGGACAAGTTAACCTCAGCACCTGTGTTAGCATTGCCGAGACCGGGAATTTAGTATCTTGTTTACACCGATGCGTCCTTACAAGGACTTGGAGGTGTACTGCAACAGGAGAGTCAGGCCATAGCTTATGCTTCTCGTAAGCTTAAGCCTCACGAGAAGAATTACCCTACCCATGACTTGGAGTTAGCGGAAGTGGTATTTTCCCTTCGTATTTGGAGACATTACCTTTTGGGGGAGAAGTTTCGATTGTTCACGGATCACAAGTCCCTACAGTACCTATTCACGCAGAAGGAGTTAAATATGTGGCAACGGAGGTGGCTTGAATTCGTGAAAGATTATCAGTTCGATATCCAGTATCACCCGGGGAAGGCTAACGTAGTAGCAGACGCGTTGAGCCGTAGACCTGTAGATGAGGTGGCGGAAGTGTGGAAGGCAAAGTGGAAGGAATTGGGACACCAGGATGCAGTGTCTCGATCATTCATGTCTGTGATGACTGTTACACCGCAGATTGTCACGAAGGTAGTGAGGGCACAGGCAAACGACTCGTTCTGTCAGGAGCAGATAGTTCGATTATTGGCAAAGGGAGCCGAATCCTATACCGTTAGCTCAGACGGGGGATTACACTTCAATGGGAGATTGGTGGTTCCGGAAGGGGAGGAATTGCGGCATGAGGTGATGGCAGAGTCTCACGGCTCACGGTTCGCGGTACATCCCGGAGGGGACAAAATGTACCAAGACATGAGACGTCAGTATTGGTGGAGCGATATGAAGAGGGATATTGCCAAGTTTGTTTCTAAATGCGCCACTTGTCAGCTAGTAAAAGTGGATCATCAGAGACCGGCAGGACTACTACAGCCGTTGGAGGTCCCGATGTGGATGTGGGAGAGCATATCCATGGACTTTATCACGGGGTTGCCTACGTCACAGAGAGGTCACGACTCCATTTGGGTAATAGTGGATAGGTTGACCAAAGTCGCTCATTTTCTACCCGTGAGGACAGACTACACTGCAGGACAGTGTGCCCAGCTCTTTATTTTTGAGATAGTAAGACTTCACGGTGTGCCCCTAAATATTGTGTCTGATCGAGACAAGATATTTATTTCACGGTTTTGGGAGAGTTTTCAGCAGGCCATGGGCACTGAGTTGCGGTTGAGTACGGCGTACCACCCGCAGACCGATGGGCAGACCGAGCGCACAAATCAGATGTTGGAGGACATGCTACGTATGTGCACCATTGATTTTGAGGGTGGATGGGAGCAGTACCTTCCACTGGTGGAGTTTTCTTACAACAACTCCTACCAGTTCACCATTGGCATGGCTCCATTTGAGGTGTTGTACGGTAGACCTTGTCGTTCCCCAGCATGTTGGTTGGAGGTGGGGGACAACAAACTACTTGGGCCGAAAGTGATTCAGGATACTTCGGCCAGGATAGAATTGATTCGGAGTCGCATTCGGGTAGCTCAGGATAGGCAGAAGAGCTATGATGATGCGAAGAGATTCTTAAGAGAGTTCCAAGTGGGGGACCAGGTTTTGCTCAGAGTATCTCCTATGAAGGGGACTATGCGTTTCGGGAAGAAAGGGAAGTTGGCACCGAGATATGTGGGACCATTTCCTATTATTGAGCGGATTGGACCGGTTGCGTATAGGCTTGGATTACCGGAGCATTTACATCAGATTCACGATGTATTTCATATTTCCTCGCTTAGGAAATACCTTAGAGATAATTTGGCTCATTCTCTCATTGCTGTGGAGGACATTGATCTCCAGCCAGATAGCTCCTACGAGGAGGGGCCGATTGCTATTCTGGACCGAAGTGAGCGGAAGCTGCGGTCAAAGATAGTTCCGTTAGTGCGTGTTCAGTGGCGACATCATAATGTCGAGGAGTCCACATGGGAGCGCGAAGATGAGATGCGCGAACGTTATCCAGAGTTATTCTTACCAGGTACTTTCTAGTTCCGAATTTCGGGACGAAATTCAGTTATTAGGGGGGAAGTATGTAATAACCCGTATTTTCTATGATATTTATTTTTGGGGATTAATTGAATTAAATGTTTATTAATTGGAAATTAATCCGGATAATAACATTAACGAGATGTGAGTTAGTATTTTATTATAATGTGTATACTTGGCATTATATGAATATTGGAAAATATTGAAATTGTCACGAGATTGAAATACGACAATTTGGGAAACTTTGTTGGGACGCGCGTGACAGTCGCGTCAGGAATATAATTATTTGAATTAAAAAGTGAATTTTATTTTTATCACCCGTATATTCATTTTGAGTGCGCCAACGCGTCCAGAAGGGTCGAGATAGTAAGAAAACACTAGCCGGGAGTTTAGTTTGGGTCCCGGGATATTTTTAGGCCATACCGGCATCATAAAGGGTATTTTGGTAATTTTGTATTTTTGGGAATTAAAAGTGACGAAAATTAGAATAGAAATCTGACTTCTTCTTTAACCCACTAAACCCACTAACTACACTAAGAGACTTAATGGGCTACGGGAGAAGTTTAAATATAGTCCCAACTTACCAAAAACCAAACACACCTCCATTGTCATCATCCTTGGGAAGAACTTGTAGAGAGAGAGAGAAAGGAAAGAATTCTGCAGAAAGAGAGATAGAGGACATATTCAACCTTCAAATTCAACATCAAATTCAGAGAAAGATTAAGGCAAGTGGTTTAAATTCATTTGATTCAAGCTATGCTTTTCCATGTTTAGGAATTTTCGAAATTGATCTTGGAAGATTATTTAGACCCATATATTGGAAGTTAATAGTTATGAATTATGTTAGGGATTGCATGTAGTAATATTCTGGACGAATTATATGTTCTAAACAGAACCATTGATGATCTAAAAATGGAGTTTAGAAGTAGTTTATTGATGTTCTTGAATGGGGAAGAAATCTGGAAATTTTTGTAGTCTTGATCTAAATAAAGCCTTTGAATGATGAATTATGGGTTTTAGAATGTTAATACTGTTGTAGAATGATAGTATGATGATATTGTAACCTTGTCTTAGAGTTTCATGCTTGAAAATGATGTTTTGGGACGAATTGGTAACTGCAAAACGAAGTAGTCCGTAACCATACCTGGTGCGTTCGATCGATCGATGTTATTCAGTCAATCGATCGACCACCATCGATCGATCGACCTTCCCAGAATGAGTAAAGTTTTTCCCTAATTAAATTTTAATGGTTTTAATCCTTGAATGATATTATTGGAGACCTTATGAATACCCTTAACCTTAAGGAAGACCAGTAGGCATGATTATGAGATTGGACCTTAATTGGAATCCAATTTGAGGAATTATTCTAAATTAATGAAATTCGATAATTGAGATAATATTTGGGTTAATAGGGTAAATTTGAATAATTTGATGAAATAAGGTTTGGGGCAGAAGTAAAGACCTTAGGTGTAAAGATGTTATATGGGGGAATAAGAGGAACTTAATAGTCTATTCGAGATAGGTTTTAAGTTTAAGAAACTACGACGTGAGACGTGTCGACAATTTAATTTCTATATTATCGGGATACTTGAAATATATGAATTTGGAATAATGGTATAAAGATGTAGAGTATACCTTTATTAATATCGAGATATCTAAGATGTGTGAATGCTTAGTATATAATTGTATGTGTATGACATACCTACCATACTTGCTATCACGGGAGGTTTACGTTCACTTAGGGCCTTCTTATCCTTGTGTGCCCGGATTTAGATTGGTTACCTCGATGAACATAGGTCATAGAATGACTTATTGGGATATTAATAAGTTTGCTGATCGTGGGAGCGTAGGTATGTGCGTGACCCATGTGATGTGACTGTGTTCGCCTCCACAATTTGTGATGTTGTTATCTGAACGATTCCTGAGAGATTCGGAATGCGTGATCCTTATGTACGTGATGTACCGGGATGGATAGCAGAGTATGTGTGCACCGCAGCTTAGCCTTTGGGTGCTTGTATTTTATATTTATAATGTGAAATATACGGTTAAACGAGAATGAATTTACTATGTTCAATTGTGAGTATAGTTATGGTAATGTTATGTAGATAAAAAGGGAACTTATATCTATAAATGGTTGTGTTAATAATTGGGAATCCGAGAATTAAAGTAGAACTCTCTATTTAATTGTTAAGGATGGAAATTAAACGTGAACCGAGTAGTAGTGTTAGAAACTCTTCAGAATTAGATAGTTATGAGATAACACATGAATGGGTACAGGAACGTTAGGAGTGCACAGTTAGACGAGAGGTGAGTATCTCATGTGAGAGCACGTCCTAACATGTATTTTGCAGATACTGTTTTAAATGTTTTTAAAGAACTTGCAGGTTTTTAAAATATCTCCACATTCGGGCTCTGACCAGTTTGCTTTCAAATCTATTTTTGTAAAACCATTTTTAGGTGCCCAGCCACAAGGACACCATGCATAGGATTTTCACTCAGATGACGAGCTGTAGCTGTTTGTGGAAGCTACAGGGATTTGCTTATAGACGCTTATATCATTTGGATTCCATACTCAGTATTCCTCAGTTGTAGGGCATGTTGCCCAATTTTCTATTAGATACATTTCCATTTCAGTTTTTCAGACTTTGGCATGTATTGATTCAGTATTCAGTATTTCGTTACTTACTTCAGTTGCGGGATTTTGTTGTGAGGAGTTTTTCCTCCAGATTTATTTATATCATGTGTTGGTTATTCTATTATTTCGTTATGGTGAATGGTGATATTATTCTTGCTTTAAATCTTTTACTGCATGTTAATCAGGCTTTAATTAAAATTTGGCAACTTACTTTTTAAATACTAGGTGGTTAGAAATAATAAAAATGTTTTCGATAGTGATGCTATCAACTGAGCCAACTTGGCATTTTGATTTAATTTAATAAAGGATTAGCTACCCGGTATTTAATTAGTCGGGGTGTCACATTTCCATCTCAATTCTGTCTATACAACTAACAATATGCGATAAAACTTGACAAGACTGGAATGCATGTAAAAACCGTTGTTTTTGTGAGACTGAGTGTTTGTTTAAGAACGGGGAGGGGATGAGAAAGGTAATCATCTATTCTTTGCGCAAAAGCCACCGTTCAAAAGGACCTAAAAAATGGAGGAATTTTATTATCCGAGGTCCAAAGAGGTTAAAAGAGCCCCGAAAAATGTATAGGCACTAAAAAGCAATTCATGCCAATTATGGGCCATTAGGTTTCATCATCAATTCTCCAAAGTTTGAGAATTTAGAAAGCCTCTATTCAAAATATATATCTGAGGGAGTTTAGTTGGAGAATATAAACGGGTTTGCACTTCCTTGAAAGTCCTGAAAAAGCATGAAATAGTTTTGGACGCTATTGGTGTGAAAATCACTTTGAGCTTTAATTTGTTGCTTTGATCAAGTCAATGTCTCATATTACCACCTATTTACACTAAAGTAAGACTTTGAGTTCATTCGTTTGGAGTATTCGATATTCATCATGCACATATGTCATGTTTTGTATGCTTTGATTTTCCTATCGAATTTGATCACAGCCCTTCATTTTCGCTATCATTGACTTGGTTGTTTTTGTGCTCTTTCATGGTGTGATTCTTTGTTGTATACTATGTGTGAAAAATTTTGAAAAATACAAAAATAGCAGTTCATTCCCGTGTGTCATTCTCCATGTGAATACATTTCTTCTTCTCATATCTGTCTATGTGGGGACATCATAAAAAGGGGGAGAAGAATTATGGGGGAGAATTGTTTTGGTGTTTGGTTGATTTATGAATGATTTGCTTAACCCTAATCGATCATCAATTTTTGCATATCATTATATTTCAATCTGTTGCTTGTCACGGGTATTTGCTTTATCTCATGTGTGTAGGTACAACATTGCTCATTATTTGATTACACGCCCTGATGAGAAAAGCTTTGGAAGGTACAGGAGAGCTGAAGATTTGGAAGACATGTCATTTAGTATTCATAGTTTAAGGGTTTAATGGGGATATTATCTTGCATGCCATTTGATTGCATAATTCGGATTTTTTATGTATGTACCGACATAGACATAGGGGGAGATTTGTAAGGACATAATTTTATAAATGTCCGGGGTAGATTCTAGGAATTTTATGTTTTCTCCTAGATCACAGTTCATATGTCTGATACCGCTACATTCGGCACGTCAACACGATCATCCTCGACGGCCTGTATCCGAATTCAATGCATCCACTTTCTTCACGTGCATTTTGCTACATGCAACGTGTTGCTCAGCTCATTCCCACTACTCCACTACGCTCTATGAATAAAATGTTTTATTGGAGCTTTAAATATTTTCATAAATATTTGGGAAATGTTTTTGAAAATTATTTTTGAAGTCTGGATTAATTTTTTTATCAAAAGCAGAATTTTCTAATTGTAGGAGCGAATGGCCTCAATCGAGGAGCTCGCTCAAACGACTTTGAAAGTCATTCGCGTGAGATAGGCATGTCGCGCGATCTCGTTCGAACGACTTTTGTCCTTCGTTCGAGCGACATGGCTATCTCGTTCGAACGAGCCGCCGCCTCGATTTTTGTATAAATATCTGATCTCCTTCTACACGTTTTTCAAGTCTTTCTGCAATCTCAAAATTCTACAAAAAACAGCCCAGAATAAGACTTCACCTTTTAAGGTTTTCTAAACGTTTTTGATTGACAAAACCATTCCCATATATGTGTGTGAATCTTTAAACCTTCAAGAAGATCATTTACTCATCTGGAGTAATTTGTGAGGAAGCCGATCTCTTCTTCACTGCTGCCCTACTGGAAAGGGATAGTTCCAGCCGCCGACAACAGAACCGATACCCGAGGGTATTTCCGTGTCATATATTTTCATTGTAATCCGTGTAAGCTATTTTCTTACAAAATTATTGTGAAAATAAAAGGTTTTGCCCCTTTGGGGGATGTTTCCTCATATATGTGTTCTTACATGTTTCATCATCGTATTTAATCACACATAGATGCATGTTTAGGACTTTAGTGGTAAAAACTGTGTTTAATTAAATAACTTCCTTATTTGAATGCAAGCGCACTCTTCTCAATAATCATATTGTGAATTATAATGCACGATTTCATCATGGTTGTTAACGACGCCCTATTCCATAGTTTACAAGATTCACGGATGAATGAGAACCATTCTTATATTACACCAAAATTTTGTTCAATATCATTCGTGCACGCCTAACGATCGAACTGTAAGGTTGGTATATCCCATCAGCAAAGTAGTACCCCATATCTTGTGAATTTTTATTATTACGTAAATAATGGGAACTGTAGTCCCATTGTGTAATTCCTGAAAAATGTTAGACTGATGTAAGACATTCAAATCATTACAAGAGCCAGGCATCTCAAAGAAAGATTTCTAAATCCATAGGTCATATAAGGCAGCTGCTTCGAGGATTATAATTGGTGATTTTTTACGTCCACTATATTGAGCGTGTTATGCCGTTGAGAAGTTTTTCCAACGCCAATGCATGCAATCTATACTGCCTTGTATACCTGGAAAACCTCAGTTTTCATTATGTTGAAGGAGCCTTGTGACGTCACATGTTGTCAGATTTCTGGCACACTTGGGATAAAAAATGGCAACAATTTCCTTGGTAAATTTGATAATAGTTTCTAATAGAGTCGTCTCACTCATGGCATATTTCTCTAACCAGACGTTATGAGAACCTGTGTTAGCAAGGAGTCGAATAGCGCCCTACACTTTCTGATGAAAGGTTAAACCTAAACAACCACATATATCCATTTCTGAAAAAAGTAGTTATCATGGTTACAAACAGATTCAAGGATGAGATTGAAAATACTATACCTCATCCTAAATCTCCCTCTAAAGTAATACTCATTGTATACCTTATCTTCATCAAAGTATTATTTCTAGAGTGTTTCATGTCCTCTTTCTCTTTTTTGGCTGACTCAACGTCTTAATTGGAGTTCTTTCCCATATCAAATTATATATTTTTTTCAGTAATCCACCGTGTTATCTCCATATAAATTATCATTTCTTCATCTCAATCATCAGATGAGGCGCCCTCGTTATTCATGTACTGAAGAATAAGAGTTCGCCCTTCATCATTGGAACTAAAGTAGTCCATATGTTAATGTCATTAATAACTCTATTAAAATCAAAGTAATTCGATAATGTACGAAAAAGTTGTTATTTATTAAAAAAAATATTATCCGATTCTTACAATTGTGTGCCATTATAATAAAAGTCTAAAATGGCGTGCCACTTTTATAACTGGCAACTTATTACTGACAATATACATTTCCCATGCTTTAACGGAAGTAAATGTCTAAAACGGTGTGCCACTTTTATAACTGAAAACTTATTACTGATCACATATATTTCCCATGCTTTAACATAATTAAATGTCTACAATGGTGTGCCACTTTTATAAGTAGAAACTTATTACTGACAACATATATTTCCCATGCTTTAATAGAAGTAAATGTCTAAAATAGTGTGCCACTTTTATAACTGGCAACTTATTACTAAAAACATATATTTCCTATGCTTTAACGGAAGTAAATGTCTAAAACGGTGTGCCACTTTTATAATTGACAACTTATTGCTGATAATATTTTTGCTGACACTTGCTAAAAATTACTCTTATAAAATGGTATGCCACTTTTTTACTAGTACTCTTATAAATATTACTTACTTTTTTTAGCAGCACATATCTTCTATAAATCAACGCATATTTCTTTATAACTTTTTGAATATTGATAACACAAATATGTCAATACATTTTGTTAGCATGGATTAATCTATAGGATTATAGTATTATGTTGTGGATTATGGGTATCTAAACACAGGGTTTCATTCCACAATATCTTGGATCAACACTATAACGCCAACCAAACCCATCACATTGGTTAAATTTATCTACTTCTTGTGAATGTTGTTATATATAATTAAAGGCATTTTATTAACATAATGTTATTTTATAATATACACCTGGTTGGTGTAATGAAGGAATTTGTAACGATCGCGCAATGAAATGCGTATTTGCCATTGGAGGATCCTACAGGAACAATAAGAGTGGGCCTTAACAACAAAGCATTCATAGGGAGGGACTCTTGCGAAAAAAATAAAGATAGGTTTAGTTGTTGTGATCACTGTTAAAAAATATATAATATGAATCTAAACCAATGTATTTTAACTCAATCAAATGCAAATCTCACCAATGTGATTAGAGGAGAAGTGGAACTATCAAATTTGGCACGCATTAGACGTGTGCTTTTTTACAACCGTGTATGTGATAATGATGATGTTATCTTTAATTAACAAACTGTAATAAATGCGAGTTTTCATTTCATGAAGTGTTGTAAAACAATGTACAATTCTTTATTTTCTACATTACTCAACTTTCATATATTCTCACTCTTGTGTGTTGCTAAACTCAAAATTAGCATCCAAATCCACTTGCATTCCCATCATCAGGTCATGTCCAGAAGGATTACCCTATATTTATAGCGATTGATATGGGGCATATGGGTCAGATGGTGGTGGCATTGGTTGCGGTATGTAAATGTTGTCACGATTATAACTAGGTCCACCATAGTCAGATCTAAAACCATGCACATTAAAATGTTGCATGTTATCATTTCAATTACTTAATTCGCCCATAGCATACTTTGATCATATCCGCACGTTCCTGAGTATCATTTAATAGTAAATGACGTATACCATGGATATTATCTGATGCGTCGATGTAGGCCTCACGCCATTTTAACTGTGATAGTGATTGGGCTAGAGGAACGTTGGTTGGGAACTCGGGTATGAGAGTGCGCTATCTCGATCTTAGTGGAATATTTGTATAATTTAGTGTCCATCACACACAAGTTCAAATTTTATCTTATTACCCTAAGAAATTAACTAGGAGATAAAGAAAATAAAATAAACATGCAAACATGACAAGACAGTTGCAGAAAAAATCCCCTCAGGGCAAAACCTTTTATTTACTTTATAAAATTTACAAATCACAACTTACAAATTTTATAAATGAATATACTGTGATCCTATCAAGAACCACAAAGATGCAAATTTCCTTCAGTAATAATCCTCGTAAGAATCACAAGAACCTCAGTCCTCCTTCTTCAGAAATGATCCCCTCAGGTTTCACAAATCATCCATAGAGGTGCATTCTCCATAAAGGTGTATACAAGATACTAAATATAGGTTTTAAACTTTATTCACTAAAATATATCTTAGGGATGTGATTTGTGAATCAAAAAAGTTTTCTCAAAATAAAAGGTTGAAAACTTTTTTTAAAGGTATGCCAAAACAGTTCTGGCAAAAGTCTTAAAAAAACTGAACACGAAATAGGTATTTATATGACGTTCATAAAACTCAAGACAGAGGCTTCATTTGAACGAGAAAGCATGCTCATTTGAATGAGAAAAGAGCCTCGTTAGAATGACAACAAGGTCGTTAGAACGAAACAATAATCTCATTGGAATGAGCTTCAGAAGGGCTTCGAACGATGCAAAATAATACGCCCTTGTTTAATGTTCAATCGAAGTAAACTTCAAACGACCACTTCTAATGAGATGCATACTCATTTGAACGAGATTTCCATATCTTTTGAATAAAATCATGTTCCCAGTTTTAATAAAATCAAACATCCTAAAATAAATTCAAGGAATAAATTTAAACTTAATACCATTATACCTTTATAGTGTGGGGATTCTTAAAAGTTGGAGATGTTGGATCTTCGGACTTTGTGTTAGCTCGAATCAAACGGTATAGGGATATGCCAAAAACTTATGTAAGCCTGAGCTTTGAGCAAATTATGATCTTACAAATCTCCCCTTTTTGGCTATGTCGGTACAAGCATAAAATTAAAATCCAATTTACAAATAAATCCCCTATGACGAATACAATATCCTAATGCCCTCCCAATCCCTAAAACAGGTAGGTAAAAGATAGAGTCGTCTTCAAAATAACATCTTCAAATCTCCATTTCTTCTTTGACTTCTCTTGAGCTTTTTGTCTTCATCGAGTGTAATTCGAATATGATTTTTCAAAATACCTACCCAAATGAAACAAAGAAAATACCTTGTGATGCATCAATTTTGCAATATATCAAATAAAGACATAAAGATATAAAAATTCTTCCCCATAAATCAAACTCCCCAGTAATTTGTTCTCCCCCTTTTATTTTGTCTGAACTAGACAAGGAGTAGAAACTAAGCATGAAACATATAAGTAACATCACCAAGAATAAAAAGATATCATCAAAAAAAATATGAATGAAAAAACATGCAACGATAATCTAAAAAGACACCAGAAACTGTTTTTGATTTTCAAAAATTTTCAACTAAAAGCTTTTTTTACGAAAAATATGGAAATGGAATGTAGGGGTGTTAACATATTCTATAGGTTAATCAACGTAGATAAACATAATATATGTGCACGAAGGAATGAGACACCGCTAACACAAAATCTTAAAGTCTACCTTAGGGGTAAAAATGGTGAACTCAGGTGAAATCGACTTAACCAATTTAACTAATCAAGATTGTGAGTGATTTTCACACCAATATTGCCCAAAACTATATAATGCTTTACAAGATTTTTTCAGAACATGCAAACCCATTGATCTTCCACTAAACTCCCTCAAAACTCACATATTGAATTTTTTTCTCACAAGTCTTTTTGAAGAAAGTAGTGCTCATATATAGCGAATCATCAATGTACTTAGAAATTGGCCTGGCACTTCTATTTTTATGTGCCTTTAATCTTTTAGGCTATTTTCATTTTTCAAATGGTTCTTTTCATACAAAGTTAATATGTCTTTCGCAGCCTGATTCCATTGCATAAAATATACCAAATATATCGAATAAATGATTTTTTTTTTAAAACGGGCAATGGTTCTTACATGCACTACTTTTATTATATCATTTTTCACATTTGGTTCATTTTAAATCATGATTGAGATAAAAACACTAAGATCGACACGTGAAAGGTAAGTGTAATACTCAAATAAGTTTCTGCTCGTATGCATTAAAGGTGACAAGGAATCAAACATGTAGTAAATAGCCATCATATCACATCTTAATGACCCCACACATTATAAAGCACAATAATGAAATGATGTCACATCTCAAAACGCTATAAAATAATCACATGGATATGGAATGAATTGGTGGATGGGACATCTTTAATGTTCATCCACATATGGTGTAAAAAATAAAAAATTCTTTTTTGATTTTCAAAATTTTTATCAAAAATAAAATCTTTTTGCCTTTTTCACCTTTTTTTAAAAGATACTGAAAATATTTTTGTACTTTTACCAAATTTTTTAAGAAAAATAAAACTCTTTTTGAATTTTTCAAAAATATATCAAATAAAATATATAAACACAATGATAGTACAATCTAGCAATAGGCATGTAAAATTTGAACAAGAAAAGTATCCTATGCTAACAAATAAGTCTCAACATCAATCATTAGGTCTGGAGAAGCTCTCCAAAGGATATGACATCCTATGAAAAACATCCATCAAATCTTGTGAAGTCTTGACTAAATACTCTACTTTCTCTCGAAAACTCTCAATATCTTTCATGTGATGTGCAGGAGCATGCAGAGTAACATGTGTGGGAGTGTATGCGAGAACACGTGTGGTAGCATTTCATGGCATTAAAACAGAATTCCCTAAGGCGACCTGTTTTCTTTCAATGGGAACAAATATAAACAGTCTTAGGACCGCCTTTCTCAAAACATCTAGGATGTGCTCTCTAACATGAAATCAGATGCCTAGGTGGGTCAAGTCATGGGTCATATGGATCTAACATAAACTCGAGAATCGGTTCGGGTGAAACATGGGTAGTGGACACACCATCATAACATATTCCTAGCCTCTCAACATTACCCAAGGTGGAACCGAGGAGAATATTTCAAACCTTCTTATATGTGTCCTCTAAATTGATAGTTGAGAAAATTTTATGATGGTGCGTCCACTTCGCAGCCTGATTTTTTGAGAAAATTTTTTGATGGTGAGTCCAAAAATTTGAGAAATTTTTTCGAAAACTTGAGAAAATTTTTGATTTTTTTTGCAAACAAGGCCAAATCATGAAATTCAACCTCACCTTTAGATTCATACTCACAAACTCTTTTCTTTTTCTTCTTGTTATTTTGAGTCTATAAAGCTTCCCATATATGCTTAGGTTTAATGATCTTAGGGAATATATATATATTATAAGTCAGAAGGTCTCCTATGAGTTTTTCTAACCTAAGAGTGTCTAATATTCCTAATGAGTTAAGCACGGTGACGTTAGGAATATAATGGGTAGGGAGTGACTTCATAATCTTTTTCATAACTCTCGTTTTTGAAATTCTGTCACCCAAATTGAAACTCGAATTAATAATTTTCCATTAACGCTCATAATACTCATAGAATGACTCAGACTTTAACATAGTGTAGGTCTCAAATAGGGTGGTCAAATTCTAATGCTTTGACGCTTTTACAACGTTGGTACCCTCATGAGTGAGATGGAGGGTATCCCATGCTTCCTTAGATGTAGCGCATGTCATAATACGATGGAACTTGTCAGGGGTGACGACTCCAGAATTAGCACTAAGCCCACGAGAATTAAAATTACTCCACATAAATTCCTCATCAGTCCAGGAAGAAACATGTTTACGGCCAACAAAATTATCAATAGTGATAGTTGGAGGAGTCCACCCTCTTTTACAAACTAACCAGACTCTCTTATCAATGACTTTTAAAATGGACCTCATCCTAGATTTCCAATATGCATAACTTGTACCATCAAAGATTGACACTCGATTATTCAAATTTTCCATTAAAATCAAAATTTTCAAAGGTAAAAAATGCTAAAAAAATTGATATATGGAGAAAAATATTTTTGCAAAAAAGATCACATAGTAAATTTAGGCAACAGGTTTTGATACTAATTTGAGAGTTCACTATCTCGATCTTAGTGGAATATTTCTATAATTTATTGTCCATCACACACAAGTGAAAATTTTATCTTATTATCCTAAGCAAGTAACAAGGTGATAAACCAGATAAAATAGACATGTAACACAAGAAGGCAGTTTCAGGAAAAATTCCCTCAAGGCAAAACCTTTTATTCACTTTATAAAAGTTACAAATCATAACCTATAAATTTTATAAATAGTTCTACTATGATCCTCTCAAGAACCAGAAAGCCATAACTTTCCTCCAGCAATAATCCTCGTAGGAATCACAGGAACTCCGGCCCTCCTTCTTCAGCAGTGATCCCTTCAGGTTTCTCAAGTCAGACATGGAGATGCGTTCTCCACAAAGGTTTATGCAAGATACTATCTATAGGGTTTAAACATGATTCACTCAAATATATCTTGGGGATGTGATTTGTGAATCAAATTTTTTTTTCTCAAAACAAAAGGATGAAAAGTTTTTCTAAAGGTATGCAAAACCAGAAAAATGTCTTAGAAAAGTTGAACACGAAACGGGTATATATAAGACTTTCATAAAATTTGAGGCAACACCTTTGTTCGAACAAGAAAGAAGACTCATTTGAATGAGAAAATAACCTCATTGGAACGGTAACAAGGTCATTAGAATCAATTCCTAATCTCGTTTGAATGAGCTTTAAACGAGCTTCAAATGATGTAAAACAATGCGCCCTCGTTTAATGTTCGATCGAACTTCTAACGAGAATGCATACTCGTTTGAAGGAGATTCCCATCTCGTTTGAAGGAGGTGCACTTTTGTGAAAAAAATTAAATAAAGAAAACTTCCTGGGTTTTAAATAAAAAATCTTATTTTCAGTTTTAATAAAAACAAATATTCCAAAATAAATTCAAGGAATATACTTAAACTTAATAGCATTGTACCTTCATAGTGTGGAGATGCTTAAAAGTTAGAGATATTTGATCTTTATACTTTGTGTCGGCTCGAATCAAACGATTTCCGGATATGCCAAAAACTTTTGTAAGCCTAAGCTATGAGAAAATTATGCTTTAAAAAAGTAGGGCCACTGCATGAATATGATGGAAGCTGATGTCTTCCATCTAATCCTGCCTCGATCGTTGTATCTGTGTAGGACCATGAGGCAAAAACTATGTTTGGTACTCGAATGGTTCATTAGTTAGTGGTGGTTCTCATGGAATGAGCAACGATGGTGCTGCAACAACGCAACTCCTACGATATATACATTGATATATCTCACTATTAGCGGTGGTAATGGGCCCTATGAAAATACCTTCCAATATGCATTACATTCATCTTGTGACACAACAAAAATGTGATCAGTTGCGATCGATCAATTTTGGGCAAAATTATCTTGAAAGTCTTCTTAAGTAATTGAGAACAGATTTGGTGGGGGATTATCGAATATGCATATTTAGCCCTTTAGTTGACAGATGCACCTCTTGCCCAAGTACCAAAAACCCTTAAATATGGGATCCCTAAAAATTATTCACAACCCAAATAAATAGTAAGCATATTCGATTATATCATTGTGAAGATATGCAGAAGTCTCGTACGATTGCCAAATGACAGATTCGGGTGACCGCACCTCAAGTTGGTGTTGACTAGTCGAGATATTAAATTTTTGAGCTCCCTTTGCCCACTTTATATTCAAATTTGACCAAAGAAATATCCTAGGCCACAAATCTACGGAGGGATTGTCCAAAATTGGGCATGCCATCGCCATGTACTCGTGATGTAATTCTGCATAATAGGTAAAAATATTTGATTTATTAGAAAATATTAACTATTGTTTTAAGGTAACATAAAACCATTACATGTTTGTATAATAAATTTTAAAAATTTACCTCAATTAATTTCCACATACATTCGACACTCATCAAGGATCGTCGACTTGCTTTATCCATATAACAGATAATACATGCATAAATAACATAACCCAATCGTCAGCCCCAATTCTCATTACATCCTCTAAGTAATGAAAAAACTATAGGTTGGATGTGGAGTTTGCATTTGGAAAGAATAAGCTACCAACAACGTAAAACAAAAATGCACGAGCAAGGATTGGGCAAAAGTAGTCAACTATATTATCTTCTTTCACAATTTTTTCAATGTAATCTTTCAAGTCTAAAATAGGAATTCCCGCACCAGTAAATCTTTCTATATGAATTTCTAGAAAAAAAATCATTTAGAGTGTTCGCAACATTTGTGCTTTTATCATTAGACAAATTTTGCACGTGTAGCCCTTGCCCAATCAAGATGCCTGTAATACGAAAATTATAACTAATTGTCATATCTGTGTATGACAAAATATTATAGTAATACATTAAATTAATTTATATAAACAAAAAATAATATTGAGTTAAGCATTTTATTATGCATAATTATTGGAAAGCGCTGTGAAGTCGAAAGGAGTGAATCCAATCTCAACATATGGAAGTTAGAACGTATGCGTCATGTCCCACCAACATTCAATCATCGCCATCGCAATGCATCAATCTGAGTTCGGCATGAACTTCGAAAATATGTTGGACATAATACCGTCATCATTGATAATTTATTTTATCACTAACTTATTTTTCGTAATTAACTTTTACAATTTCATTAGGCCCACACAATTACTCTGAAACTCGAACTTTTTTCCATTAATAATTAGAGCCTCCCTGTTGAATGTGTGAGTTTTATTTATCAAATATACGATTGTAATGATTATATATTGGATCTATTTCTTGACTAGACACGGCTCGTGTCAGTAACGAGATTGATATTGAACCATGAATTTTTTATTTTCCATTGTTCAAATATTTTTTCCACTTCTTTCCATCCATTTCCTAAATAAAACTAATACTATAATCTTGATGTGGAGGATTATAGTGATTGAATTGACATGAAAAAAATAGAAAAACTAAAGGAAAAGATGATGTCTATGGCTGAAATAGGGAGGCAGAATGAAGGAGAAGATGAAAATGTGAAAAACTAATGATATTCGTGTTGTTAAAATACACAGTATGGATTCTAACCGTTTATATCCGTTAAAGGTTCCTATGAATTTCATTATTTTGTTGTTCTCCTACGAACTAATGAAGTTCGTAGGAACCCTCCATCACCGTGGCTCAACCCTTGTGGCAATAGGTAAATAGGAAACTGGTGAAGAAACTTTTACTTTCATCAACCTCCACCACTGCACATGCTCTAAATTAATTGGAGAAATGGTTTAGAGTTTAATGTGTACGAATATTTTGTGATGTTTTCTTCACATTGTGGAAATGACCCTTAAAATTTAAAGGGTGTCTTTCATATTATGAATAGTCATTGTTGTCCCGTTTACTATAAGGTAAATTACACTCTCATAAATTACATCCTTATTTTCATTTCACCACCTATACTTTTTTTTTGGAGTTAAAACCTAAACTTCCTAAGAGGCTTCAAGTAACATCAAAACTCCAACAATGTTAAATATTTGGATAGAAAAGTGGTCATGTATCATGCACATGAGGGCACTTTTGTCCAATCCAACATAAATATTTTTTTGTAATTAAGCACATTATTAGAACTTATATTGGATTTGACAAAAATTCCTAATGTTCACGTCACATGACCACTTCTTTGTCCACATGTTTACTTGGATCCTTTTGGAAAGTTCTTGGGATTAAGTCCAGAAAATCAAAGTATGGGTGGTGAAATGAAAATGGGAGTAAAGTTCAGGGGGGTAAGATCTTATGTATATCTTCACATACCTTCAACCCTCACTAGCAACAAAAATACTTCAGGGAGTGATAAATTATATCATTTTAATTAAAAAACTAGTGATACAAATATCTCATTTATGTATACGTATATACAATTTATATATCGACGACTTTGAGATCATAGATCCTTCATTGTTGGAATCACCCCTCCATTATTTCTTTGTCATCGCACTTTCGCCACCAAAGGCGATGATGTCAAAGAAGACCCGTGTTTCTTCGAAGACGTCTTTATTGACAATAGTATTTTGAGTATTAAGGGTATAAAAATGTAGGAGTTTAAAATTTTTCCTTGATCAATTTGAGGAGTTTGATTGTTTGATATAAAGATGGAGATTATACTTAATTACATATAATTTTTCCCCATCTCCCCCGAAACTAATGCTTTTGTAAGCTAAAGTTTTATAAACTTAATGTTAAATCATATTGATAGGAGATTGATGATATCTTTCATTAATTTCTTTATTTTATGATATATATTTGAGAGGGGAAAGCGAGAACAAATGATCACGAAGTTAAAAATTATTAAAAATGATAACTGATTGGAGTGGTTTGTTATTATTTTTATTTTCTTTATTATTAAAATATTTTTTGAAAGTTTGTAACCAATTGAATATGATAGTTCTTCAGTTACTTGAAGGATGTCACCTATTCTGCAAATGGAGTGTTTGATTCAAATTGTATCTTCTCTAGTGTTTCTTCTTTGTATTCTTTTTATTTAAATGGTAAGTTTGTGTATGTGCATAAAAAAGTGGGTATATTATTTTTTAACCCTAAAATGATGAACTCAAAATTTCCAAATATAAAAAATCAAACTTATTGCAAACGTTTATAGTGATTTTAAGTTGTAAGGTTTTGTTGTAACTGAAATTTCTTAGAGAAATTTCTACATGGTTATTTCCTCTAAAGGACATTATATCATATGAACTTTTGCAATGTCTTTCCTCTTGAATGGAAAAGTTTAAAGGGCCTATAGCTAAATGATCGTAAAAATAGTTATAATTGAGGATTATTTTTTTCGTTTAAAGAATTTTTTTAACCAAATGACTATATTCACTAATTTATAGGACAATTTAACCAATTGATAATTTATGTTTAAAGTTTGTGTACTTATCATTTACTTACGTGTATGGAATGTAAAAATATCTTCTTTTAAATATCTCTTATAAATAAATAAAAGATTTGTCTATATGATTAGTAGTTTTAAGGAATTTTTTTTCCCAATATTCCGATTGGACAATGTGTAGATTTATGTGTACATGAGTCATTAATGAAGACTATATGCTTGAACCATGCATATATACATCATTCATCTTACCTGATTGGAGCATCATACATGGTCATATAGTAGAAAAGGTTTAGGTAAGTTATGGCAACTTTTTATTTTTCCATAATGGGAGTATTTGAGATTTGACATGCGATATGTTGAGAGAGTAGTTTTTACTTTGTTTTACATGAATCGAATTTTTAATACAAAAACATATTGTTTAAAAATCTCATTTGATTGAGAGATTTATAAAAATCTTCATATCAGGTTTTCTATGAAGAACAAATATTTTCTCAATTAAAAAACACTTAGTAAGAAGCTCGTACGAGGCGAGTTATAAACTCTAGAAGGAAGCTCATACAAACATTGATTCGTATGAGATTGTTTCTCGTTTATATGAGATCAGTTCTCATTCGTAAAAGGACATTTATTTTGAGATTATATTTTTTGATCTATTTCGCTTGCAAAGCATAAATACAACTTTAACTTTGATTCATAATCATCTCTGAAACTTTTCCTTTATTTTAAAACCTCAAAGAGAGGTTTTTTTAAGTTGTCTTGTGAGATGTTGATATTTCTTGTCAAATATGTGGTCCTATTATTACAAAACACAAAATCCCATCAATACACATTTGATTATATTTTGTTATTTGATTGAGTGTGGTACTTTCTTATTTGAGGGTTGGTCCGCTCGTTCGATTGAGTTGTAATTTAAGTCTGTCTTATTTGATATATTCATGGTCGACTCAATAGAGGAATGATTTTATTCCCAAACTAGAGATAAGTGGATAACAAGGCTTGCAAGTTCTGAGATGTTTCGAAGGAGAGTAACCGAGGCTAGTGTTAAATAGGTATCAAGTTAGAATGCAAAGAGAGATTCATGAGTGATATCATGAAATTTTTCATTAACAAACTTGAGATTGAGGTTAGGGCATCATTGTTTTTCCCTCAAGGATTTCCATGCTAAATACCAATTTTGTTTGATTGACTTTATATTTTTCACCATAGTATTATTTCAATCATCACGTGAAATTATAACATAAAAATTAACTTAAGTAAATATAAAATTGGATTGAACTGAACCGGACCTTGAAATAAAAAATTTAATTTGATGTTTTAATTGGATTTCAAAAGGATTTAAATTAACTATTTCAGAAACATCGATGACCAAACTTTTTCATGTTGATATCCAAGCACGGTGACCTATATTACTGAATACGATATTTTGAGGGATGTGTGACTGTAATACCCCATATTTTCTATGAATTGATAAATTAAATTAAATTAATCATGTGTGCTTGTTGTAACTAGAGATGCCACTATTTATATCCTTATGTGTTATTTAATTCAGATTTAAATTTCGATTTAATACATGATGCACAACTAATTAAACTAATTAATATTTTGGACTCGTACCAATAATTATTAAATAGCCGAGTTATTAGTTATTTGCTTAGGTATTTTTGATAGTAGGATTTTGAGGTGCCTATAATGTCCATTTTTAATTTAAAATGATGGTTTAAAGGCCTATTGGATTAATACAAGGTTCGGGCAATGTTTAAGTCATTTAGGGTTGAATTTGGGACCTTTTAGGTGAGACCCATTTGGGGTTCAAGTGTAATATCGGGATCAATATGTTTTAATGGGTTATTAGGGATCTCATTTATCAAAAAACACAATTAGGAAGAAATTTGGGGGCTAGAGACAAAGCATAATAAGAGAAGATGAGAAATTAGGAGATTTGGCTTGGTTTTCTCCATAGTTCTATGAAGCAAGTTTATATAGAATATAATTATAATTATATGTGTGTTAATATTTTATCTATTCATTACAAATCTAGATCAAATTATGTTAAAATTTTGATTTCAGAGATTAATATTGAATGGTTTCAAATTAACCAAAATGATTAGAAATTGGGTTGATTCTACCCTTAATTTGATGAATCTCATTATAAATATGATTTAGATTGATTAGATAATGATTAGTAGATGTTTAGTATTGAAAAACATATAGAAGCACCATGATAGCATGTTTAAATCATAAGAAATCATGGACTAATTGAAGAAATTTTAAATCATAGGGTTCTTGAGTAAAAAATTGGGGTTTATGTAAATCTTAATTTAAAACTAGGGTTTTGATGTTAGAAATAGATCCTAATCGGTTATATGATATTATTTTATTGTTTGAATGATGGTTAAGAGGTGGGATGGATCTTTTCAGTTCATTAATGTAGTTTTGAGAGGAGAAATAATGTCATGATGATGATGAATCATGTAACAATGAAGTGTCAATTTTCTAGAATCGTCGATCGATCGACTGCAAACTGTCGATCGACCGTTAGTAGCAATTCTGGCTTATTTTGGGACTTTGTCTATCTGGTTGAAGATTTTGATTTTGGGACTTAAGTTAAGGATTTTTTGGGCTATAGTTTTCAAGTACTCGTGGAATAGAAGTACAGTCTCATTATTTTAATTATTGGAGATTGATATTTGGGGTTTTTGGATATTAGGAAAATCATTAATTTAAAGGGGTTAAATTGAGAATTTGGCATTCATTGGGTAAACCCGAGTGTAGAATGGGTTTGTTGATTTGAAATTTATAAGCAAGAGGATTGGTCTTGTTGGCCGAGATTGATTCGAATGGTTGTGATGTACGAGTGGGGTGAATATCCTTTGGGTGGGATTAGGTTTGGGTTATAACTTCCTAGAGTGAGGTAGTTATTATGTCACATGATTTTATTCAAATTAGGTGTGGGATTGTAACTAGACGCGATACCTTGTGATAATGGAGTAGGGATAATTGAGATTCAATATAGTTGATGTGAGGGTTTTAATGTATGGAAGGGTGAGACTATACATAGATTTGGGAATCAATGGTATTAAGGTTATTGTATCTTGTAATGATTACAAGATTATAGATGTGTTATACCCTTTTTATGATAATGATGCTAGTATGACCCGATAACATTAGGGTTGGTATGTGTATGTGATTCTACCGTAACCCATTAATGAGGGTTGTAATTGCTTGCGTGTTTTGTGATATGCATACTATAGGTGAGTGCTTGTGACAAATGTACTAAAAGGGATTTCATGATGGGGGAACATGAAACATGGACCGTGCTAGTACCCCATTGAGTAGACGGGCTCATCCTTAGATATATTTATCCCAGGATTTTACGTCTAAGTATCTATGTACCAAGAGGGTTCATGGAGATTTTGTCATTTAATTTTGGTTATGATATATTATATGAGTGATGGGTAGGCGCTTTATTTATCCCTTGACCGTGCTGAGGTCTTAGGTTTGGGATAGCCTAAACAACCCCGAGGGATCCAGTATGAGGAGGATTTCGACTATCAATCTCCTTTTGCACAAGGAGTGAGTAGTACAAAGAGAAGAGGGATATTCTTTTTATCTGTTATAGTGCGAGAAAGACCTTTTGGCATAGGCAGAAACCTTGTATGAAAGGTTTGGCATGTGTTACTAGGTAACCTGTCCTTTACCACTTATGCTCAGGTGGTTGAATTTGCCCTCCTACATCATTAGGAGCATTATAACTATTATAGGGATAAAGTTCATAAGGTTGGGAAGACCGAGGCCATAGTAGGCTCGATGAATAGAGATGATGTAGCGTGGATCTGAGTAAAGGGACCTCACCAGTAGAAGGAACCTCCTATGAGGAGCTTGAAAGTACCCCTTTTAATCCCATGGAGTTTATATTGGCTCAATTTGGTAACAACAATCTCAAATACACTCGATTCGTTGCACACACTGAACATAATCCTAAAAAGATTTTTTTACAAATTTATAATCAAATTTTCTATTTTATAAAATCCTATTTCTAATTTTTATAACATATCTCTTTTTATTATATTTATACATCCTTTATGTACTTTATACCCAAATATTTTTTTAAATTACAATTTTCTAGATTTTAATTAATTTTTGTATTTTATATGCTTTTTGGAATTTTTAAATGTTGATTTAAATATTTAAAAAGAAACAAAATTGAAATTCGTTTTTGTTTCTTAATTAGTTGCAGCTTAGAATGAAGTGGTAGCATTTTGATAAATAAAAGGGTCGTTTGGTTTGTGATCCGTATGATTGGTTTGTTATTACTATTGTTTAATGAATACAAAATTACAGAATTACGAATTATAATAAAATTACAGAAATAATATGAAATTTACAGAAAATAAAAACTTACTTGAATTTCAGAAACAATAATAGAAATAGAAAGATAATCCGAGCCCTGTGAATTTCATAGTGTCCTTAAGACAATTTATTCCCTCCAATGTGCTCCGAGGTTGATGAATATCGTCTCCCAAGATAGAACGGATTTTCCAATTAATTATGTAGCACGACAATAATTAATTACAACGAACTCAAATTCTACGACTTTTACTCAATAACAAGGCAATAGATGTGAAAAGAGTTATGCAGAAAAAAGGAATTTTATGGAACAGAAATGACAGCACTTTTGGAAGGAAAATCGAGGAGGGAATTTTTTCAATGTTTAAAAACGGAGGGAGGCATCTGTATTTATAGCAAAGTAAGTGACTATTGGAAATAACTGTCAAAAACAGTTAAACGAATTAACTGTTGGCAATAACTGCCAACAGTTTATTAATTAATTAATTAATTTCATAATTAATTAATAATTAAAGCCCAAAAAGTTAAATTAATTCGGCCCAAAAATGTAGGAGATTTTTGTAAGCCCGAGCCCGAACCGAACCGAGCAGAGCCGACCGACCGATCGGACGCGGGCGCGCGCATGTGGACTTTTGAACGAAGTCAACCCATGCATAGCTTAGGTCATCTCCCCTTCAAAGAGTTGGGATACTCCAAGGCATCTAAGCCTTAGTCCATCATTTGGGTTTTATTAACTCATCATTTTTTTACTACTCTTCCAATGTGGGACAAGAGTTAAAATATACCCAATACATTAACTTTCATTGCTTTGTGAGTCACTTTGGAGACATATTTATCATTCATAACTTAATGAAATTGAACATGTGAATATACTGTATTAATATCCTTGCGGAGGAGAAAGCATCCGTATATTTTTCCACAATTATCGTAGTGTGGGTCCCACCTAACTTTGATCTCAAAGTTGCTCAAAATTCTGTCTAGAAAAATCTGGACAACTCCAATTTTCCAACAATCCCCCACATGAATGATATATCGCTATAAATAAAACAGAACAGATAATAATGTAGATGCAGACACATGTTGAGTAAAACTGAAGATTTATTGCATTGGGAGAAGTAGCCTAGTGGCCTTGAACTTTCCTTAGTGATAGAGAATTTGGGTACCTAATCCCAAAGAGCCCGTGGTCCTCTTCCCTCTCACTATAGGTCCACCCACACATGAGCCTATTTGGGTAGCAGAAGAATATCAGGATGCTCCTCGTTCCCCTTCGGCTAATAGGCAACCTCCAGCTCAACTCCCAATGTGAAATCTTGCCCAGCAAGGGGCTAACCTACCTGTGATCATTGATCCAAAGGAAGAAGAGATGAACAAAGTCAAGGAGGACCTTAAATTATTGACCAAGAAGTTTGACCATGTCCAAGATTCGAACTGGAACGTCAATGTTGGATATGTTGTTTAGTGAGGATGAACGAGAGAGAGAGAAAGTTAACAGACGAAATGAAGTTTTCGAATGAACGAGGTTTAATAATAACCTAACTTTGTTTTAAGCCGTCGTTCGAGCGACTTATACTGTCGTTTGAACGACAAAACACGTCGCGCGATGAAAATGATCAAATGACCACAAAAATAAAATCTAGTAGCATGTCGTCCGATTCATCTATCAAATGAGCTTCGCGCGACACATCCCGCGACCTGTACTTAACAACTTTTATCATCTCGCTTGAAGCTAGTGAGATACCAAGATCAAGAGACATCTACTTGTCTCTTGAACAAAATCCTCAAGTCATTTGAACGGCTTCCGAAGATTTCAACTCCAATCCTAAAAATATTAAAGTTTTTCCCAACGAAAGAATTTTGTGAAAATAGCTAGAAAGACCCAACAGTAGCAAAACAGACTCAAAAGAGAAAAAAATAAAACAAATAAAACAATGTGAGTTTCATGCTAACATAGTATCAATGTGCTTAAACATGGATATGGAGTGAATGGGCATGAACTACAATAAGTGAATCACAACTTCGACACATTGAAACGTTCAAGAACATCTAATTGATAGCTATATGTCATCAAATTTAGTTTTAGCCATATGTGACAATTAATATATTGAGCTAAATGAACTAAACAATCAATAAGCACACAAATCCGGAATTTTGACGATTCTACAAACAATAGCATCATGATAAGATTTTCAACATAAGGATTCCAGGTGAAAACCTGTTTAATTTTTCAACCAAACTCCCTCAAACATATATATTCTTCTTCAAACTCTTTTGCAGTTTCTATTTTCTCAACTTAGAGAAATTCTATTGGCCCTCTTTTGGCATATGATTCTTTTTAGAGCCATAATTATTTTTCTTGGGCTCTTTTAAATGGTGGCTTTCACGACGAGTTAATTGTACTCTCGTAGCCCTTTCCCGTGAACACTAATCATTTTTCAAAATATGCAATATTAGTCCTCACGGTAAACGATTCTTACATGAACACCTCGTCCTTAGTCTAATTACACATCGATGACAAAATTGAGATAAGAACGTCTCACCAAACTCAAATATGCATGAGATATCAAATATTCATATAAACTCATGCATGTGTTCAAGGATGGCATATATACAAATTCGAATCCAAATGCATATCAACTTCGAAACAACCCCATTAAAACAATGGTTATGATCATTCAATGCATCAACAATTATGAAAAAATGTCCTAGTCACATGGATAATGAAATGACGGGGGTTCAAGCACACCAATATGCCATAGTAAACATGAAAAACTCATGACATAAAAATAAAATGAATTTGTTTTTTGTGTTTTTCTAAAAATATTTTTGACCCAAAAATTAAATCCTTTTGCATTTTTCTCAAAAATATTAAAAACCCAAAAATCTTTTTGTATTTTCAATAAGACTCAAATAAATAAAAAAATATAATACAAAGAGATACATGTCATAAACCTAAACATGATATATCAAAATGACACAACTAAAAATGACAAACTGAGGAACACGCTCAACCGTAAGATGTAACATAGGGACAACTACGAGAAATAACACACGTATCACGAAGCCTAATACATAACGTCTCTAAATTCGATTTCCTAACCCAAGTATATGTGAAGAGATGAGTGGGGGTTTTGGGAACCAAAATGGCCTTATTCTTAGTCTTTGTAGGAGCGTGCTTAAGATCATAACAGAACCGTCTAAGATGACCTCTTGCCGCAATGAGTGCAAGTGTAGATACGGCGGGGAGCGTTTCCTACATGACGATTATTCCTAACATTCCTAGGTGGCTCTATCCTAATATTCCTAGGTGGCTCTCTCGCTTATATGATTTTGGCTTTAGGAATGGGTGCAACTTTGATTATCGAAGCCAACACCACACCTACCATCTTTGATTTGGATGGTGCCTAAAACCCTATCCAATTTTTCTGACCTAGCCTCCAAATCAAACTTAACCTTAGATGAATTTCTCAATCTTTCCTCAAGATTCCTAATCCTCGACTCAAGTAAATGCGTAGAATCCCCAAACTTAAGAAGCTCATTTTTCATAGCTTCCATTAACCCTCGAAGACTATGTCTCGCCCTCGACATATTCTAGCTTCTTTTGAAGAATCTTCTCACGTACCCTAAGATCCTCAATTCATGCCTCGGTATTATTATTTTCTACGGCACATTCTTTCAACCTGGCTTCTAATTTTAAATTTTCCTTCTTTACCCTCAAAGTTTCTTGATATAATTCATTGAAGGCAGCTTGCAAGTCTCTCTTATCCTCACTCTCATCCTTACTCACATCACCTTCATTTTCTTGGGAATTACAACTTGTAGCTGCGAAAGAATCATGCAAAGAAGTATCTTTGTGAGAAGATTTGTCGTTATCACTCTTATGATTGTCCACAATGGTGGGAAGGTGTCGCTTACTGGCATAAAATTTTTCCTCTTTCGGGTCACTCTCACCAAGGGTAGAAACACGATTTATCGGTTTATTAACATTCTCCCTTATTTTAGTGGGGCACTCATCTATCCGATGACCAAACCCCTCACAACAAAGACACCTCTCAGAATCATCCTTTTTAAAAAATTCTTGAGTGCAACTTCATACGTGCTTTCCAATTAGACCCTTCAAACACATGTGTTCTAAAAACATCAAATCCTTTGAAAGGCTTGCCTAAATACACGAGATCACAAACATAATAAAATAGCGCAACCTGCTTTGATACCAATTTGAGAATGCACTTGTGAAAGAGTGCACTTGCGTTCAAATAAGGAAGTTATTTAATTAAACACAGTTTTTACCACTTAAGTCCTACACATGCATCTATATGTGATTAAATATGATGATGAATCATGCAAGAACACATATATGAGGAAAAATCCCCAACAGGGCAAAACCTTTTATTTTCACAATAATTTTTTAAGAGAACGGCTTACAACGGATTACAATGAAAATACAGTGACACAGAAATACCCTCGGGTGTCGGTTCTATTGTCGGCGACTGGAACAATCCCTTTCCAGTAGGGCAGCAGTGACGAAGAGAGCGACTTCCTCACAAATTACTCCAGATGAGTAAATGATCTTCTTGAAGGTTTAAGGATTCACACACATCTATGGGAACGGTTTTGTGAATCAAAAAGGTTTAGAAAACCTTAAAAGGTGAAGTCTAATTTTGGGCTATTTTTCGCAGAATTTGAGATTGCAGAAAGACTTAAAAAACATGTAGAAGGAGATCATATATTTATACAAAAATCGAGGCGGTGGTTGCGTGACATGCCTATCTCGCACGAACGACTTTCAAAGTCGTTTGAGTGAGCTCGTCGATCGAGGCCATTTGCTTCTACACTTAGAAAAATTCTGCTTTTGTTGAAAAAATAATTCAGACTTCAAAAATAATTTTCAAAAACAATTCCCAAATATTTATGCAAATATTTAAAGCTCCAAATAAAACATATTACTGATAGAGCGTAGTGGAGTAGTGGGAATGAGCTGAGAAGCACGTTGCATGTGGCATAATGCACATGAAGAAAGTGGATGCATTGAATTCGGATACAGGCCGTCGAGGATGATCATGTTGACGTGACGGATGTAGCGGTATCAGACATATGATATGTGATCTAGGAGAAAACAGAAACTTCCTAGAATCTACCCCGGACATTTATAAAATTATGTCCTTACAAATCTCCCCCTATGTCTATGCCGGTACATACATAAAAAATATGAATTATGCAATCAAATGACATACAAGATAATATCCCCATTAAACCCTCAAACTGACAATACTAAATGACATGTCTTCTAAATCTTCAGCTCTCCAAATCTTCCAAAGCTTTTCTCATCAGGGTGTGTAATCAATTAATAACCAATGTTGTACCTACACACATGAGAAAAATCAAATACCCGTGACAAGCAACAGATTGAAAATATAATGATATGCAAAAAATGATGATAAATTAGGCTTAAGCAAATCATTCATAAATCAATCAACCAAACACCAACATCAAAATAATTCTCCCCCATAATTCCTCTCCCCCTTTTTATGATGTCCCCAAATAGACAGATATGAGAAGCAGAAATGAATGCACAAGGAGAATGACACACGGGAATAAACTGCTATTTTTGAATTTTTAAAATTTTTTCACACATAGTATACAACAAGGAATCACACCATGAAAGATCACAAAAACAACCAAGTCAATGATAGCGAAAATGAAGGGGTGTGATCAAATTCGATAGGAAAATCAATGCATACAAACATGACATTTGTGCACGATGAATATCGGATACTCCTAACGAATGAACTCAAAGTCTTCCTTTGGTGGAAAAAGGTGGTAATATGAGACATTGAATCAATCAAATCAACAAGTCAAGCTCAAAGTGATTTTCACACCAATAACGTCCAAAACTATTTCATGCTTTTTCAGGACTTTCAAGGAAGTGCAAACCCATTTATATTCTCCAACCAAACTCCCTTAGATTTTTATTTTGAATAAAGGCTTTCTAAATTCTCAAACTTTGGAGAATTGATGGTGAAATCTAATGGCCCATATGTGGCATGAATTGCTTTTTATTGCCTTCAAATTTTTTTCGGGCTCTTTTAACCTCTTTGGACCCCGGATAATAAAATTCCTCCATTTTTTAGGTCCTTTTGAACTGTGGCTTTTGCGCAAAGGAGTGATAATTACCTTTCGCAGCCCCTCCCCGTTCTTAAACAAACACTCAGTCTCACAAAAATGGTTTTTACATGCATTCCAATCTTGTCAAGTTTTATGGCATATTGTTAGTTGTATAGACAGAATTGAGATGGAATCACTCAAGCTAACATGTGATAGACAAGTGTAATAATCAAATAAATCCGTGCATGTGTGCAATAAAGGAGATAGGAGTCAAACATTTAGAAAAGATATCACGAATCACATCTCAAAGACTCCATTCAGTGTAAAGCACATGGATGAAATGATGTAGCATCTCAAATCTCTATCAAACAGTCACAGGAATAAATGGAATGAAATTGTGACTTGGCTATCTTAAATGTTCATCCATAAAAGGTGTAAAAAATACAAAAATCTTTTTGGGCTTTTTTGAAATTTTTATATACAAAAACAAAAATCTTTTTGGATTTTTTCAAAAGAATAAATAAATAGCTGTACAACAAAGCAATGATACATATAAAACAAACTAGCAATAGGAAGCATATGATATGAACATGAAAAAGCATCATATTCTAGACATAGACCAACCCCTCAGTCAACTGTGCAAATCCCTAAAGACTTCCTAAGACTCTCAAATCCAAGGGCATCTAAAGGTTTTGTAAAAATATCGGCTAACTGACGATCAGTGGGAACAAAACTCAGGGATATGACTTTCTCCTCAACTAACTGTCGTATAAAGTGCTGACGTATCCTGATGTGCTTTGTGCACGAATGCTGGACTGGATTGTGGGATATGTGTATCGCGCTTGTGTTATCACAGGAAATGGTCATGGTGTCATGTGAAATCCCATAATCCTCCAGCATTTGCTTCATCCACAAGAGTTGCGTGCAACAACTCCCGACGGCTATGTACTCAGCCTCCGCAGTGGACAAAGAGATGGAGTTTTGCTTCTTGCTCAGCCAGGAGACAAGAGCAGAACCAAAATAGAAACACCCACCAGAAGTGCTCCTACAACCATCTACATCCCTGGCCTAATCGGCTTCTGAATAGGCAGACAGACGGTCATCAATATCTAAGGAATACCAAATACCGTATGAGAGAGTCCCACACACGTATTTAATAATACGTTTTAGAGCAAGTATATGTGACTCTTTCAGGGTCGCTTGATATCGCACACATACTCCAACACTAAAGGATATATCGGGATGACTGGCAGTCAAGTAGAGAAGACTACCTATCATACTCCGATACAAGGTTTGCTCTACGTCCTTACCTGAAGTGTCCTTATTAAGCTTAGTAGTGGTACTCATAGGTGTACATGCATGCTTAGCGGAGTTTAAACCAAATTTCTTCACTAGGTCTCTAGCATACTTGGATTGGGAGATGAACATCCCATCCTCTAGATGACGAACCTAGAGACCAAGGAAGAAAGTAAGCTCACCAACCATGCTCATCTCAAAGTCACTTTTCATCTCCTCTTCAAAGTGATGAGCATGTTGGGAGCATGTGGATCCAAAGACTATGTCGTCCACATAGACCTGGGCAACCAAAATTGCACCATCATCTCTCCTGACGAACAACGTCATATCAACTCCCCCTCTCTTGACGCCATGGGCTAAGAGATAGGAAATAAGCCTCTCGTACCAAGCACGGGATGCTTGCTTCAAACCATACAAGGCTTTCCTCAGATAGTAGACGTTCTCCGGGTGTTGAGGGTCTTCAAACCCTTTTGGTTGTTCCACATAAACCTCCTCCTATAGAATGCCATTCAGAAAGTCACTCTTGACATCAATCTGATATAACTTGAAGCGCAGATGACATGCGATGGTGAGTAGTAGACGGAAGGAATTAAGCCTCGCAACAGGAGAAAATATCTCCCCAAAGTCTACACCTTCTCTCTATGTGTAGCCTTGAGCGACCAACCTAGCCTTGTTTCGGATTATGGTACCATTTTCATCCATTTTATTCTTGAAAATCCATCTGGTACCTAATACATTTGTCTCACTAGGTCGGGGGACAAATTCCCAAAAATTATTCTTTTTAAACGGAAGCAACTCATCCTGCATAGTAGATATCCAGTGTTCATCCTTGAGTGCTTCTTTATGATTCTTGGGCTCGACTTTGGACGTATAGCAAAAATGGCTAACAACGTTCTCTAGCTGAGCATGAGTCTTGACCCCTAGAGTGGGATCACCAATAATGGCAGAAGGATCATGACTCTTGACAACCCAAGTGGGCGTATCCCCTAATTCCGGAGTAGGGTCCACAGAGTGTGGGTGAGGTACAAGTAAATCACAGCTAGAAACATCCACAACCTCACACTGAAGTTTAGAATCAATAGCTGTCGGAGGTTCGTCATCTTGCACGGTGACATTTACTGATTCCATAACCTTAGATCTCTTCAGGTTAAAAACCCGGTACGCTATACTATTCGATGAATATCCTAGCAATATTCACTCATCGCTCCGTGAGTCAAACTTTCCTAATTGCTCTCTATCCCGTAGGATGTAGCATTTACTCCCAAAGACACGAAAATACGCCAGGTTGGGTTTCTTACCAGTCCATAATTCATAAGGCGTCTTAAGTGTGCATGAATGCAAGTAAGCCCTATTCACCGTGTGGCATGCAGTAGACACTGCCTCTGCCCAAAATCTCCTAGAGACTTTATGAACTAGAAGCATAGATCTAGCCATCTCCTGGATCGTTCTATTCTTTCTCTCAACAATCCCATTTTGCTGAGGAGTATTCATAGCAGAAAACTCATGTTTGATGCCAAGGCTATCACAATAGAAATCTACCTTTGTTTCCTTAAATTCAGTGCCGTTGTAACTACGTATCCTGTTAATAGTGAATCCATGTTGATTTTGCAGGACACAACACTTAGTCGTTAAAAACTCTACAACATCGGATTTCTCTCTCCGAAAACCTACAATGGAGTATCTGGAGAAATCATCCACCATCAAGAGGATATACCTCTTACCACCCACACTCTCGGTACGAGTGGGACCCACAAGATCCATGTGTATAAGCTCAAGCACACGAGAGGTGGTAATGGAATGCAACTTCCTGTGGGGACTACGAATTTGTTTTCCCAACTTACAAGGTCCACAAACAGTCAAAGTTGGCCTTCCAAGAGATGGTAAGCCATGTACTAGGTCCTTTTTAGCTAAGCGAGTGAGATCTCTAATATTTACGTGACCTAGACATTGGTGCCACAGATCTATATGAGTGATGTTGGCGCTGTTGCAGACAAGTGAGGAAATGGGCACAGTCCCATAACAATTATCCTCGATCCTCACCCCTTGCTTCAAAAGTTTACTGGCTTGATTGAAGACATTACACGCGTCCCAGTCAAACTTTACTGCAAAGTCAGTGTCGCTCAGCTGGCTAATGCTGATAATGTTTACTTTTAAACCTTTGACGTACAACACATTCTCTAGCTTAGGAAATCCTGGTAACTCTACAGTACCTCATCCTATAATGCTAGACTTGCTCCCATCTCCAAAGGTGACTCTACCATCCTTATAATCCTCAAGGTGGGTAAAAATGAGACATCACCTGTCATGTGTCTGGAGCATCCACTATCAAAATAACACTGTGAGGTATTATGTGCTTTGAGAGAAACATGAACAACAAGGGCTTTCTTATCTTTCTTAGGCACCCAAGAAGTGGTAACCTTTTGTTTACCCTTGTTGTTGTTGGTTTTAGCTGGAATGTGAGAAGCATTTACAGACGGTAATGACATCTGTCGTAATTCCTCCATCAAACTCTGTGATGTGGCGGCTAAAAACTCAACATGCTCTCTCAGACTAGAAAACTCATCAGTATGATGTGGTGGAGCATTAGTACATCGTGTCCGACCCATGCTATAACAAAACTCCCTGAGGTGGCATTTTCTTTTGCAATAAGTATAAAAGAACACAGTCAAAGGCGAACCTTGGTTTGCTTTTCTTAGTCGAACTCTTCTTCGAGATTTTTGACGATGGCCATAAGGATTCGTAGTAAACTCAGGAACTGGTCCAGGTGAAATTTGGGAGTTGTAGGCACCATCATAACCAATTCCCTTCCTATCACCAAAACCTAAAGCGGGGCCGAGGAGCATCTTTCCCATTTTCCCTGATTTGTCCTCGATTTGTACCTTGACTTCCCGTGCTTTCTCAAGATCATGAGTCAGCTGAGCAACAGGGGCTTCAAGTTTCTTTTGAGTCTCCTTGGAGGAATGGAGCTCACTCAAAAGACTAGCCACTTGTTTAGTCAAGTCCCCTGTCTCTTTCTCAAAATTACTCTCTCTCTCTCTTTAAGCAAACTCTCTTTCTCAACACAAACAGATTCTCTCTCTCTCAGGGCGGTGAAGGTGGAGGACTCTCTCTCTCTTGCTTTTCTTAAATCTTCCTCTAATCCGGTGATCTTAAGAACTAACGCTTTGTTACGCTTTTTAGTTTTAAATGACTCAGAATATAACTCAGCGTTGGCGCGTTGAATATCACTCTCGCTCTCACTTGTGTCATCCTCCCCCTCACTCACATTGATCTCACTGTCGAGGTGTCCCTGTGAAGCAGGATCCTCATCGTCGTGAGAAGAACTAAAAGTGCTCACATGACTAGCCATGAATGCGGTGAAGTTACACTCATGTGGTGACTCGACTCCAGAATCCACCGAATTGACCTCACTGTCGTCGCTAAGGGTAGCATTAAGGACAACTTTCCCTTTCTCTCTGCTCAGACGTGTGACACACTCAAAGGCTCTATGACCCCTAACGTCTCACTCAAAGCATCTCTCACTTTCTTTCTTAGGAGGATTTTTAAAAACTTTTTCATTTTTCTTTTTAAACTCTTTTTTCTCAAATTTCTTTTTATCTTTAAAATTGCCATTTTTCTTAAATTTGAGAATCCTTTTGAATTTTTTTGCAAAAAGAGCCAAATCATCTAAGTCAAAATCACAATCAGAATCTGATGTGTCAGTCTCTCTCTTTATAGATGACTCTACTCTCTTTCTAGCCGACCCCTCACTCTTTCTCTCTTGGGCATTAAGTGCAATTCCCTTATCTTTAGACCTAGCAATTTTAGGGAACATATCAATTTCATATGTTTGCAAATCTCTTACAAGTTCTTCCAATTTTAGCATATTTAAATTACCCACAGAATTTAGCATAGTGACTTTAGGGATAAAACGCTTAGGCAAAGAATGAAGAATCTTTTTAACAACTCTAGCATTAGGAATATGTTCACCAAGATTAAAGCTAGTATTAACAATGTCAGAAAGACTAGCATAAAAATCATCAAAACAGTCAGTCTCATACATGGTTATTCTTTCAAATTGAGTTGTCAAATTTTGCAATTTAGACTCTTTCACAGCATTAGTTCCTTCATGGTTGAGTTGTAAAACATCTCATGCATCTTTTGACGTGGTGCACGCCATTACGCGTTTGAACTCATCAGGTGTGACAGACCCAGAAATAACACTCAGACCCTTAGAATTGAATGATGACCATTTAAATTCGTCTTCAGTCCAAGAAGTGACAGGTTTTAAATTGATCACATTATCAACAGTGACGGAGGGAGGTGTCCACCCTCTTTCAACCAAAATCCAGACATGTTCATCAGTGGCTTTTAATGAAGATCTCATACGGGCTTTCCAATATGCATAGTTTGTCCCGTCAAAAACTGAAATTTTATTATATAACTTCTCCATAATGAACACACTCGTTTTAAAAAATTAATTTTTCAGAAAATTGATATCTTTGAAAAATTTTGCCGAAAATTACACGGTAAAATTGTGTAACTGGCTCTGATACCAGATATTTATACAAAAATTGAGGCGGTGGCTGCGCAATATGCCTATCTCGCGCGAACGACTTTCAAAGTTGTTTGAGTGAGCTCGTCGATCGAGGCCATTCGCTTCTACACTTAGAAAAATTCTGCTTTTGTTGAAAAAATAATATAAACTTCAAAAATAATTTTCAAAAACAATTCCCAAATACTTATGCAAATATTTAAAGCTCCAAATAAAACATATTACTGATAGAGCATAGTGGAGTAGTGGGAATGAGCTGAGCAGCACGTTGCATGTGGCATGATGCACGTGAAGAAAGTGGATGCATTGAACTCGAATACAGGCCGTCGAGGATAATCATGTTGACGTGCCGAATGTAGCGGTATCAGACATATGAACTGTGATCTAGGAGAAAACAGAAACTTCCTAAAATCTACCCTGGACATTTATAAAATTATGTCCTTACAACTTCAAGGCCCTTTTATTATGCATTAAATATGAGAATCAATTTAATTAAATTAATTTTATCTTGTTAAACCCTAAACATGAATTTAAGTGATTCAAAACATTGAATAAATAAAGCATGAAGGTAAAAGACACAGTTTCGGGGAAAAAATCTTTCAAGTAAAAAACTTTATTTCACTATATATAGCAAACCACAACATACAAATACATAAAGAAATCTACAATGAATCTACCACAACAAATTCATATAGGCGACAACCTAAATTAGCAATGGACTCCCACAAGAACCCACAAGAACTGTAGCTATCTTCTTCAGCAAGGCACACCCTCAAGTATCCCCAATAACCGCACTCACCAAATGTTCGATGATTTGAAGAACACGAATCCGATAAACACGTTCAAGATCACAAGCTTTAGATTTGTAAGATTTGATCTTGAATAAACTTCGGATGATGGAAAACTTTGGGAAATTTTTGCAAACTGTTCTTCTGAAAACATTTTGGCAAAGCTCTATATGAGTTAATTGAGTCCACATGAACTGAAACACAAAATTCGAGGTGGCAGGTCATTCGAGTGACATCACCATATCGTTTGAACGACTGTTAAACTTGATTTTTTTTAAAATCCTCAAAATTTCTAAAAATAATTTGACTCAGATATATATGAAATACGTTTTTTTTTTACAAATTATAAATTTTAATTCCCAATATTTAAAATATTTAAAAACCATTTTAAATCATTCATCATTTAAAACAAGATTATAAATCACATAAACCACTGAGCATTCATACCTGAGTGATTCAAACTATATGAATCTAAAGAATTATACTCGGCATAATATTATCTTCAAAGATTTAATCGCATATTCTTCCACTTGTGATGTCGTAGTCTTTATAGGATCTCAATACAATAACTAGCCTAGACTCAAATTTTTTTGTCCGAAATTAAGACAAATACAAACAAATTGACTCTATTACAAATTTGTTCTTACAGATGGGATTGAAAGTAAGCAACCTTGATCCAACTTACGCTGCGGTGCGTGCTTATGACAATACTCATCAAAAAGTGATGGGATTCATATAGATTATTATAGGGGATAGCCCTATAAATGTCGTTATTGAATTCCAAGTCATCGACATACTGGATTTTTTCAACCTGTTGTTCGGACGATTATGGCTCCACAGCATCAAGGGAGTGTCTTCCTCTCTCCATCAGAAACTAAAGTTCTTCGCCAATGGGCAGGTCATCACCATCTTAGAAGACGAGGATAACACTGAGAATGTAAGCACCAATAACCCAGTACTAGAGATACAACATGGTGTGAATGATATGATTTTATCTAGCTTTTGAGTCGAACCACTTTTGCTGCTAACAGGAGATGATTTCAGAGATAGAGTCTGTCGTGAGCACAACCCTCAAGGTAATGTCAATGTGATATATATTTTCAAGAATATGTAGTTTGTGCCTGGACTAGGGCTGGGACGACGACAACATAGAATACTAGAACTCATAGTGTTGAAGAAGGCCTTTCCTCTATGTGCATGGGTTATCAACCATCATCAGAGGAACTTAAAATGCTTCGCCAACCTCGATTGAAGAGAAGGCTAGAAAATACCAAGACTGTCTCAAACGATTCCTTAAATAGGATATTTGTCAAAGTGGGTGAATATATTCCCTTTTGTGTCTTTCCCGAACCATGGTATGATCATGTGGATAAGAAGATGAAGACATGAATGGAGGTCTTTTTCCAAGACAATTACTCATGGGCCAAAAGCTCCCAGAATCATATGCAACCTCTTATTGGGAAGACTACAACTGTTACCGGAGATCCGAGGGAAGTGACTCTGAGGATTCATTTAACTTGTAGACACTAGGGCTTGCACTCTATATGATCCACTAGGGCACCACATCATCGGATCCATCCTCCTGATCAAGACTACTGATGCACCCCTCCTCAACTGGAATGTTGTACCAATCCCACCTAATATGGAAGATATAGTACCTTTTCGCGAAACGTATACAATGGGCAAGTGTCGAAGACTTGCTGCCGCAACCTATAACTTACAAGCTACGGCCTTATCCATATCTGCCTCACTAGAAACTGCTGTAAGCTCTCATGCATAGGGTACGTCACCTTCATGCTACAGTGCGACCCTACTTGATATAGGGAGCGACTCAACTTACTATAGGGTGAGTCCCCAATCTTATCATATTAACTGGCCGCACTCCCCTTTTATCCACCAGTAATACAACACCACATATAAATAGAGGTTAATACCTCAGGATAGGGGGCCATATTCATTTTTCCTACATCAGTATCAAGCTTACTGCTGATTACTCTCTCTACGCCACGGAGCACAACTCGGGGGATACTCGTCGGCATCGCAACCATCTCTCCGGTACATCAGAATCCTCATTACTAGCATGTATTCTCCTTTATTCTCATACGTGTATGTCGCTTTAGGCTTGATTATATTGTACTATGTAATGCATATAATGAGCATGGAGCAACACAGTGGATGTAGGCCTATTTTAGAGTCTGAACCACTTTATATCTTGTCTTCTATCTCTCTTTACTTGCTATATTTGCTTGTTATGCACATTACACTTGATTTGCTGGTACGAGAATGATAAGTGGACGATTTCTCGTATCATCAATATGGAACTATCTATGAAAAACGAGGTATTTCAATATTATTTCTACATGTTTTGAGTTCTTAAACACCTTTTTTTATTCACGGGGATCCTTCAGATCATCATGTCATGAGTAGATTTTGGTTATGGAAATCTATTTTATATTTTACACCCTTAAATGGGTATTTCATATATTCAGATCTTCTTTTGGGTCTTCATTTTATGAACTTAGATATACTTTACATATCCCTGTGATATCATTTCATCTAGATAATGGTGAACAACATGATGGGCTTTATCCCCATAAAGGTAAGTGGTTAGGGAAGAATTATATTTACTCCCTTTTTCCTGTTCTTGACATATGATCTAGGGTTTATCATTTGAATTGTGCCTCTTTGTGCACCCTAAGGGTATTCTCTTATGGATAGACCCTAGTAGGTATGTCCCCCCACGTGTTTCAGGAGAAAAACTCAGTTTCTGGGTTTTGATCTTGGGATTATTTCGTTCCCTGCCAAGTTAGGGATGCGACTTGGTAGTTCAATTGCCTTTCTTGCCGCGGCCTCTACTAAGTGCGATTGTATTACAACAGATCCAAATCATCGGGGAATGGACTCAGGTGGTCTTTATCTCAACCTTGGTGAATATCATTCAAAGGCTACGGCAGTACACTTGTGTGCTTTACTGGCCACAACCTAAGTAGTAGTATCATTCAGCAATGCAAACACTGCATCCCAACTTCCTACTTGGTTAATCCAATAATTTAGTGATTACTCACTTCTGTTAGTTTTGTCTCAGATTATATATACTTTGTAAAGACTGACAAAGCAGAAAATAGAAGGAGAATCCAGCCAGAGCACATAAGTTAAAGATGAGATTGTGCAGCTGTATAATCACCTTAACCATCTCTACGAGAGTCGTGCCTCACTCTAAACCCAGGTCAACTATTTGACCCAGAGGGTCCTCATACTAGAGGCCGCAGCCTCATCCAATGTGGGCGCGACACCTAGGATCATTTCCTCATCATCCTTCGATACCGCGGTAGTACCAGAAGTTCTATCCATAGAAGCGGTATGTAAGAACTCGAAAAGGAAAGTGGAGAAGGCAGAAAGGGTCTTTGAGTCCTTCACCCCATTTACCTTCCCAGCTGACGACATCTTTGAGTTCATAAAAAAGGACAAGCTATTGAAGTGGCCAGAGAAGCTTAAAGCTCCACCCTACAAGAGGAACAAAGCCAAATGGTGCAAGTTTCATCAGGACCATGACCATGACACTGAGCAATGCTATGCACTAAAGGATGAAATTAAAAGGCTGATTGGGTAAGGGATGCTATAGAGGTTCCTCAGAGATGTTTAGGGGATGCAGCCTAGTCTGATGGGCTATATTTCCCTTATCTTCATAATTTTGCTTATATCTCCCTTTGTTTCTATTCCTAGTGAACATTATCTTTTGTTTCATTCTGACCCTTGTAGTTTGTCAACTAAGTCAAAGATGTTAATGAATATACAATATCAGTCTTATCATATATTATCATATTTTGATTCTCATTTCCATGAAATGTTATCTTATAAAAGACCGATTTATCTTGAACAGATTCTATATGAAGACATTGAATTATATTGGGAATGATTATATTCAAAGGGCTCGAAATGCCCGTCATGATGCTGAGATGTATGATAGCAAGTGATGGTTAAAAATGGTGAAAACAACCATTGAGAGCATCTATTTAAATTGGTATGCAATATCACTGATAGAGACTATACCCCAGCATATTGTGGCTACATTCTTGAAAGCATTTATCAGAAAGCGTCATTTGCCATGAGGGCTTACAATCTTTTGGGATACGTCATTAGCCACGAGGGCTTACAATGCCCGTTCTTAGCTTTCGGGATGCGTCATTAGCCACGAGGGCTTACAATGACCGTTGTTAGATTTTGGGATGCATCATTAGCCATGAGGGATTACAATGCCCATTCTTATCATTTGAGATGCGTAATTAAGCAGGGAGGCTTATTATATCTAGCCAGGGATAGCTCTGTATATATACCATTAGGTGTGGGTGTCTTAATAACATAACCCAGCCTGGAGAGGCTTGATAATATCCCATATATTAGCTATGGGTGACTTAATAATATAACCCAGCCTGGGGAGGCTTGATAGTATCCCTTATATTAGCTGTGGGTGGCTTAATAACATAACCCAACATGGGGAGGCATGATAATATCCGTATATTAGCTGTGGGTGGCTTAATAACATAACCTAGTTGGGGGAGGCTTTATATGTATCCAAACATATCTTGGGGAAGCTTTATAATACCTAGCTGGGGGGGGGGGGGGGGATGATAATAACCCAATCGAAGAGACTAAGGGAAAGCCATGAAAGTCAATCAAAGTGACTAAAGGATGCTGTGTTGCTATCATCAAGAAGTATGCCAAAGCTACAAAAAGATAATTTCCTAAAGGGATAGAAAGGTGCCACAACTTTATCAGTATGACTGCAACCGTTAAGTTCATTCATTCAAAAGACGTGACAGATAAAGGTAGACAAGATTATAAACATGCCTCAGCAGGATGACAACGTGCCGAAGCAAAGAAGAATGTCGCAGCCTTATCATTTGGGTTGAACAAGGCCTTGAAATTGATAAACTTGTAGCAAAATAAGTTAAGCCACGACCTCGGCATTACAATCCACTTGGAAAAGTGCTAAAAAAATTACAGAAGTCACGGAAAAATGTAACAGGACACAGCCTATTTTGTGGATCCCTTTTTAAAGGGAAGTGAAGTGGTCCAAAGACTTAACTGTCCATAACAAGGGGCTTGTTCCCTAATATCCAGTAAAAAAAAAGAATATAAATACAGCCTACTGCTAAAAGGTGCAAGATTTATCATCAATCTACAAAATTCAATAAAGGCACCGAGGCCCTGTTCAAAAATACAAAGGGCGAAGAAAGTAGGTTGCAACCTATGCGAAGAAACCATTTATACTATGATTTCGCGTCCCCATTCTATTAGTCCTACAAGTTAACTCAAGCAATCAAACATCTATACAAATAGGAATGTGTTTAAAAATAATTGCAAGTATCAAAGCAGACAATAAAAGAGAGTAAAGCAGAAGTTAAGAAAAATAGACAGATCAAGGGCTAAAGCATTAGAAAATAATTAAAATGTCAAGTTATAGAAATAAGAGGCCTCACCCTTAATAATGAATTTCACAATGTTTAAAGGGCTACAACCGTATGTATATGTCAACAAAAATTGAAATGAAATTATGGGACGTAACCCATGTTCAGAGAATCTAGAATTTTAAGAGGTAGCATCATCATCTTCTTCAGCCATGGTCTCCTCATCAGCTGTCGAAGCCTCAGGCTCAGCCCTTAGCCTTTCCCTCTCTTCAGTTGCGGCCTTTATCTCGGCCACGCACTACTAGTGCTCAGCGTCACTAAGGCCCCAGGCAAGAACTGTCTCTTTGGAGTCAGGGAAGTTTTTTATAACTTTGTGCCAGAGCTTTTGATAGCTGCTGAGGTATGCTCTATTGTTGATCAGGTAGAAGTCTTTAGAAGATTTGAATGACTCCACAGTACTATCAATGGACAATTAGAGGGCCACGACATGATCTTCATATTTTTTCTTGATGACTGCAGCATGGTCATCCTCCATCTTCTTAATTGTCGCGGAATGATTTTCCTCCATCTTTTTTAGCGTCGCGGTATGACCCTCAGCATCATTAACAACCTTGGTCTTCAACTCCTCGTACTTCTTCTTAAGAAGTTCAATATTACTATTTGCAAACTCTACGGCCTTGGAAGCTTCCGCAGTTTGAGATTGGGAATCCTTGAGGGACTCCGCAGCCTGCTTTAAATTCTCCTCAGCTTCTTCCTTGGCTTTGACAACAGCTTTAAGGTTCATCTGAGATGCCTGAAGTGCTGTGACAACAGACTTTTTACCATCTTCAAATGAAGAGTTCCTTGTACTCTCCAGGTCTACGGCGTGTACCCTCTCCATGGCCTCTTTAAGCTTATAGAGGGCTTCGTACTTCCTCATCTGAGACATCACAACGTTCGTGGCCTGTAAAGATATTTAATGTTAGAAGCAAGTATGAAATGTGAAAATGATACTGAGAAGCTACTTGCACTTACCCTCAATAGACTGTGGAGACCATAATCCTCTAAGTCATCATGGTCTTCATCCACCAGGCGATCAAGGTCCACGACATCTGGGACCCTCTTCATTATACTGAAAACCATCGCAGTTGTGTCCTAAGACGATTCAGGGTTGGGATGCCTAAGCTGAGGCCATGGACGACCATCAAGCCTAATGCTGGTACAGTATTGAGGAGGTGCCAGGTTATCATTAACAATAATAATTATTGGAGGTGGTGAATGTGAATGGATTGGAGAACTGTCGCGGCATTCAATCTGCTCAGATGTTGACATTAGACCAGTTGCGGCCATATTATCCCCAATATTATCATTAAAAGTTACCTCACGCCTATCATGAGGGGCTAAATCGTCAACTTGGAATGAGGGTGCGAGCATTGGTTTGTTCCGCGACCTAGTTAAAGGGAACGACATGATCATATTGATCTGTAAACTTTATCGTGGGAACGACAGGAAGAACTTGGTCACTTGAAGTGACCGCGGCAGAGGCGTTGGACTTTGTTCTCTTCCTCTTACTTTGTCTAGCAGTGTTATTGAGGACAGTTGCATCCTCATCCATTTCTACCAGTTGGGCAGCCAAACGCTCCCTATCAATTTTCTCACCTAAAAGAAGAAATGCAGTAATAAAATTTACAAAGTTTGAAAATAGACGTCGTGGTATTATTTAGAGATTGGATTATTACCTTTCACGGTCATCTCTTTTGGAATAAATTTATTTGTGAAATATACTGCTTCAAAAATAGAAGCTAAGTTGACAAGTGTGCTGAACTTCTTTTGCTCAGCAGGAACTATCGTAGCCCTACCAACTCTCTTTTCACGCCGCTCACTCAAATGCCAGTTGCCAAGGGCTGAAGAAAAATGCATAGGTTAGTACAAAAGTAAAATGTGAAAAATAATGTAGGGACGCGACCATAATTAAAAAAAGTACTAAGCTTAGAGGGACATCCTCACTGTCGCGATATCCTAAAAGTTCTCTCCCTTTCAGTCTCTTGGGGGTTATTCTCCTACCCTTCTCCAGAAATCTAAAAATATTTGCCCTTCTAGTTCTTTACACTTGTAGGCCTCCTAGAATAAAGGGTCTCATCTCTGTATCAGACTGAAAAGTAATATTACCCGATAAATTTTACATAATTTTCCTTTGGGAGGTAGAATTAGAAAAATTTCGAGGGAGTAATGTCTCTCCCAAATTTTTTCTTCCATATCACAATAGTTGCAAGAATGGCTCTCCAGCCATTGGGATCTAATTGGGCGGGGATAACTTCATCGTCTAGAAGATCCTTCTAATTGGAACAGGGACAGGTAGTCGTAGCCTATAAATGAAAGTGTGGAGGGGGAAGCAGACCCCATCGTCGGTAAGCGCCGTGCATGGCCTCTATTTCGCGGTAGGTGTTGAGCACATTAAACCCTCAGGAAACTCGAAGGCCTAAGCTACCTGATTAACCCATTCCTGGATCATAGTGCTACGGACACTAAGTGCAGCAGGAGGTCTCTCAACACTCCCAGATGTGCTAGCAGGTATATACTTACCCTGAGGGGGGCCTCTTGCCATGGCATTCTCATCTATGTCCATTGGTTGGTTATTAGAATTGACCTCTTCCTCCATGGCCGTAGAATTTGGGTTTGAATCTGAATCTAGTACCACACAGTTAGGGCAATCGTTTAATTGGCAAGATCCAATTGATTTCAAAGGGCGCATGGAAGGAAGTTCGGGAGGAGAGGCTCCAAAATGTTTGTTCCAAAAGCCTCTCAGAAATTCGTTTGGGTCAAAGTTCATATGGCTGCAACAGTACCTGAAAAGCAGAGAGTCCGCAGTTAGGTGCCGCAGCCAATATGGTCCTAAGGCCTCTGATAGGCCGCGAGAGGTATAATGATATATCAAGATTGAGTATGAACAAGAAATATTAGGCCAAATTGGCTAAGTATACCGAGTGTTGGGTTCTAAAGCCCTAGAAGTTAATTGTCGACGTGACATATTATTTTGGGGGAAGGATGTGTTATCTTCTTACATGCCGTAGTCATTAAATTATGGGCTAAATGATGTGGACTCTAATAAGAGCCTAATGAAAAAAGAATATTCTAATGAGTTGCTTCATGCCGCAACCTTTACTCATTACAGGCCGCAGATGATGAATTAAACCAATTGAAGGTTTCTCGACTCAGGATAACCTTAATTTATTAAAGGGATATTACCACGCCGCGACCACTCACTTGAACAGGATTGTTTTTAATCTGGGTAAATTCAAAGATCAAAGGCTCTGGAATGTGAAACTTCTCGCTCAAGAACACTAAAAATAGAGGCAAAAATCTAAAAGTCTACAATCATATTCAAGACTAATTATTTACTACAATCGTATTTAAGAGCATTTTTGCAATAGTTATTTTGCAATTAAAGTTATAATGAGTAATCATTCGAGCAAGCTCAATTCATGGATAGATTGAGAGATATGATTTTAATTCTTGGAGAAGTCACAGCTACTTTAGAAGAACATGAGTTCGAAATTTCAGTCAAAAACTCAAAGTTCTAGCACTTAGTTGGGGGTTTTCTCAGAAAATCATGCGATAGAAAATAAATCCTTGAAAAATTTCTATCAATACCCAAATTCCAGACATAAATTCGAATTCAATAAACAGAAGTGTGAAAGATGGTTAGAAAATTATCTGTAAGTGAAGAAACGACCAATACTCAACCTCGAACCACCTTTAGCTGCCTTAGAACCACCACTCGCAGCTACTAGAGATAACCAGAAAATGCAAGGAGACAAACGCACAGAATTCCCTCTCGATATGCCCTCAAAGATTTGGAAAAAGTGATAAAGGCCACGAATAGTTTCCATTTATATAAGAGGCCACGGGAAGATGAAGTGTCACCCTTGAAATGTCGGGATAGCTTGAATATAATTAATCACTCAGCCGCAGCCCCAATCATAATCTCTTGGCACTAGAACTTGGGGGCTTACTGATATGGTAGATATAATACCTTTTCGCGAAACGTATACAATGGGAAAGTGCCAAAGACTTGCTTTTATAGCCTATAACTTACAGGCTGTGACCTTATATCTGCCTCACTAGCAACTACCACAACCTCTTGTGCACAGGGTGTGACACCTTAGTGCTATAGCACGACCTTACTTGATACAGGGTGCGACCCAACTTACTATAGGGTTTAACCCCAATCTTATCATATTAATTGTTCGCACTCGCCTTTCATCCACCACCACCTATAAATAGAGGTCAACACCTCGGGATAGGGATTGGATTCATTTTTCCTACATAAGTATCAATCTTAGTGCTGATTACTCTCTCTACGACACTGAGCACGGCTTAGGGGCTACTCGTGGGCATCGCAGCCATCTCTCCGGTACACCAAAATCCTCATTACTAGCATGTATTCTCCTTTATTCTCATATGTGTACGCCACTTTAGGCTTGATTATATTGTACTATGCTACGCATATAATAATAATGGAGAAACACAGTGGACTTAGTCCTATTTTAGAGGCTGAACAACTATATATCTTGTCTTCTATCTCTCTTTACTTGCTCTATTTGCTTATTATGCACATTATAATTGATTTGCTGGTATGAGAACGACAAGTGGACGATTTCTCTTATCATCACCACCTGCTAAAATGCAACCCAATCAAAATGTTTATCCCTTTTCTTTTTCTTTTATTGTTCCTTCTTGATCTGATCATAATGTAATCGAGACCTCCTTTGATGAGGTTCTCAACGTTGTTTTTCCCAAGAATGAAATAAATAAAGATTTTGAGTATCTTGTTGTACCTTACATTAATTTTCCTAATTCTAATCAAAGTCTTGATGATGATGATTTCGCAAATGAATAATTCTTAACTGATCTTAATAAGATTAATAACAAACAGCATAACCGCATTCAAATTAATGAATATGAAATTGTTGTTATCAATGTCAGTTCTAGTCGCCAACTGCTCGATATTTGGATAGGGTCCACCCTTGATGAGCATGAGTGCACGTAACTCGAAGAATTATTGAAGGAATATGTGGACGCTTTACACCAAAACTGTTGGATTGTCACGGTCATTGACCTTTACAAATCAAGCTTATTAAGGTTAATGATCGTGACAAGTCTGGGGGTGGTAACTTCTTAATCACAGACTTATCACGGCCATTGGTCGTGACAAGTTCATTAGACTTGTCATAATTCTATCAAGGTTTTTGATTGTGATAAGTTTTTATCGCAGTCAAAGACCGTGACAAACCCCTGACAAAACCAAAAAAATTATCACGATCTTTGACCGTGACAATTCTAGGCAGAATTAAAAAAAAACTGCTAGGCAGTATGGCCACTGCCACTGCCACTGCCCAAAAGTATATTTGTATTTGTCTTAAAAAAATTGTACTTATTCAAACAACATATATCCAAATAATATACAAATCATATACCAAACCAAAGAAATTATAATCCATATCCAAATAAAATAGAAATGCAAATATCCATCATATCCAAACCAACTTGTACCAAAATCAAAAGAATATAAATACAATCCAATTTTCAAAATAAAAAGAGATAAAAATAATGTCAATCTTTAGCAGGTCGGAGAAGGAAGGAAGGCCACATAACATATGAATTGACACACCCCGTAATATGATGAAGCCACATTGTTTGCACAACCACACAGGTGAGTTCTCCTTTCCCTTCACCACATGCGTGACGTGCACTCTGACCTCAATGTCTTGGAGGGGATATCCATGTATCGGCATACCCAGGATGAAGCTCGGATCCCTCAACACCCTCGCTATTGGCTCCCCACAATATATGTCGAGTAGAAACACGCTCGGCCAACCGATTGTTGATATAATTGGATCGACATGGGTCACGATGGGAAATGGATCATTATATAGCGTTGAGTCTGTGTGTATCAACAATGAAGCAATACCGTCAACATCAACGTCCTCCTCTACCACCTTCTCCTTCCCCTTGCCCTTGCGCTTTTCCTACCGACACTTCATGAAGTCGTACATATCTAGGAATATCGCCTCCAACCTTGATATCTTATCGTCATGGGAGTCCACCTTATGGGCCAACTTGTTGTTGCTCGTCTCTATGCTGATGATCTTGGACTTCCCCACCCGCGAGCTCACCCCTAGTACTCCCCTTATGATTCGGCCCGAGAACTTGGATGAGTGCGTCTGTAGCCTAAGATGCTTTATCGGCATCAGACTGACACTCATGCACTTCCTTAAGCTTTGCGTGAAAAAATAAAAAGTACACGATTAGTTGTGGTGACAATTATTATGCAACACAAATAAATATGAAAGAGGTAATAACCAGAAAAAGATAAATAAAATGCCAATCACACAACAACAGGTGTACGTGGTTCAGCAAAGATGTGCCTACGTCCACGGTGGTGCAGTCAGTGTTATTTCTCTATATTCTGAAGAATAAGTATAGAGAATACAACTTGTCCTTTGCCCCGGACTTAGGGTTTAATTTATACATGTATATGTTCGTTAGTGGGGGTGATGGGTTCCTCCTTATTAGCCATCTCCCCTATAACTTTCCTACATGGAATCGCGCTCCCCCACAACTTCTCTTCATGGGATCGTGGAGTAATTGGATCAATACAAAAGGTGATGGGCCTGGGCTTTGGGCCGCTAAGGCGAGGCTACTCGTCCAGGCCTATAATGCTAAATTCAGGGTACCCACAATTGCCCCTAAATTTGTTGGGCCATTTTTATGGGTCCAATGAATTTAAATGATCAGCTATTATGGTTGATTTCTTTGAAAACTGTGAAGTTGCTTTGGCGGCACCCGCTTTTCTATCCGTGCGCTATGATTAGACTTGAAGGCTTGTTGGAATAAGGCACATTTCTCTTCGTCGCTTCAGCTTTTCCAGCAATCTTCTATCTTCTGAGAACTCTTACACTTTGTACCTTCTGTTTTCAATCTCTACTCTCGTTGCTTCTTCGCCATTTGACCTGATCTTCTGTCTTGTAAGTCTCTCGTGCTCTTTGCATTTTCTCTTTGGTTTGTAGTTTTTCTTGTATTTTTCCAATGGCGAAGATTAGAAATAGGTAAGTCACTGAGTTTAGAAAATTCTACAACATTCCTGAGTGGGTAGAGATTGAGTGTTGTGTCTCGCCTCCTAGGAACGTTAGGGATATAGAGGATGCACATTAGATTCACGTTTTGTTGCTCTCCCAGGGGGGAATTACCTTTCCCCATAATGATCTGTTTCTGCATTTTTTTAGCTATTTTAGTATTGTGCCTGCACAATGTTCGCCCAACGTATGGAAAATAGTGAACGGCGTGCATAGGATAAATCAATTATACGGCACAAGGTTAGGGCCTGCCAAGGTCTGCTTTTGTTACTCCTTTTCTCGAACGAGTTCAGGTGTCCTGTACCTTAAGGCTAGGAGCCCTGATAGGGTATTGGTAGTAAATTTACCTGATTCCCATAAGGACTACTGGCAAGAAGGTTTTCTTGTTAGGAATTGGCAATTCTCCCCCCAATCTGAAGGGTCGAGGTCTGAGAGGTTCACTATTCCCTTTTATGGGGAAGAATATATAGGTAGATGTTATATTATTGTTTCAACCTTCGCTGACTTGTGATTTTTCTAACCTTTCTTTGCTTTTTCTTTCACAGCGAGGACAAAGAACTTGGAGCCTGCTCTCAGCGAGGTTCGTATCTCGGAACTGGTGAAAGATTGGAGTATTAGGGAGCCTCTGGGTGACGGCGAGCATCCTAGGGCTGCTGATTTTTTGCTTGAATACAAGAACACAGGCTCCAGCTTCATAGCCCGACCTGTGGATAGTGTTACAGACTTTGACTCTTCCGTAGAGACTTCGGTTGAGCCCATCCAGTTGGACGAAGAAGAGAGCAGCTCGGAGAGTGAGCCTGTAGGCGTTGTGAGTAATTTGGGTGCAGGGAGTGCTGACAGTAACAGTTCTTCTGAAGGGGATTCCGAGGCTCAAGACTCGTCGAGCACTACCAGCAGTTCTGGTGAAGAGATGCCTCCCAGGAAGAATCTGATCAGAGATGACGATGACGATGATGACATGCTCCTTGCACAAAGGTCCAAGAAACCGAAGGCTGCTTCTGGGGCCATAGTTACTGGTTCTCGGCCTTCTTCTCAGGAGCAAGAGAAGAAGAAAAGAGAGGAGGAGCAGGCGAGAGAGAGAGAGAGGAAAAAGGAGGAGGAGAGGAAGAAAGTGGAGGAGAGAAAGAAAATGGAGGAGAGAAAGAAAAGGGAGAGAGAAAAAAAGGAGGAGAGGAGGAAGGTGGAATCAAGGACCAAAACGGGTCAAGCCCTGGTCCCAGTGTCTGCCTTGCCCGAGGGGGCTTCGGTGGCCGCCTCTCCTCAGCTTGCCCCCGCGTTGCTCGAGAGAGGAGTTCTTCCTGCAGATCGCGAGAGGGCGTTGGGGTCTGATCAGTTGGCTCTGCAGGCTAGCCAGAGGCTCACCTTGGTAAAGTTCTCTTCTAATTCTCAATTTTTTTTAACTAGTTTTGATGGTTTCTTCTTCTTAATCCCTTCCTTGTTCTTTGCAGTTTGTGACCGACTTCACTGTGCTCTATCGCTCTCGCGACGAGCTGGTGAGAAGGAATGGTGAGCTGGAGCAGCAAAAATCTGCTCTGGTAGCCAGGGGGTCTCAGCTGGAGGCCGATCTGAAGGCTGCTGATGCAGCTCGAGCTTCATCTGACTTGGCTCTTGTTAATTCTGCTTGCGAGAGAGATGATGTGGTCAGGGAGCTTGGTGAGCTGAGGAAGGCGTATGACCTGGTGTGCTCGAGCAAGTTAGACCTTACAGAGAAGAACAGGGCTCTGGTCGAGCAACTGGAGGTGGAGAAAGCCCAGGCAGCCACTCTTAAGGAAGATTCGTACAACTCTGGCTGGGCTGCTGCGTATGAGGACGCTGAGGTTCAGATAGGCTATATCAGCTGTCTGAACTTCAAGAAAGGGTGGAATAAGGCTCTCATGGTTGCTGGGGTGGACGTTGCATCCCCCCTCTTTGACGAGCACGATCCAGGACCAAGCCAGTCATGGATGAGGACCCAGCCCCAACTGCTGAAGGCACCGGTCCTGTCTCTCAGGCGACTTCTACTGATGTTCCTTTGGTCGAGAGGACAGAGGACACCCCTGCAGAGGGTAATGCACCTGCTGATGCTGATAAGGACAAGGGACCATCCACTTCTGGGCCAGCCGAGGTTGTTAATTGATAGGGCTGCTTTATAATTTTTTCTTTTTCAATCTGATGTAACCTCGTTCCTTATTAATGAAAAGGCTTCATTTTTGTTTATGCTGATCTCTTTCTTTTACTTGTAGTTGGTTGATGTGGATGGTTATATTCATGTTACCTCCCAACTAGGTAGGACTCTTGGTCCTAATGCAAGCCCTGCAGTTCGCCAGGCCTTTGCTAGACTTTGCAAGTTTGCTAAGTCAAGGAACCCGAAATATAAGGATCAGTCCGAGCTAATGGCTAAGTTGAAGGACAGGCTCCAGGAGATGGAAGAAATTGGTGCTTCAGTGCAAGAAGAAGTCAGTGCACTAAAAGCAAGGTTGCTGGAGGCCACCGAGATTAACCAGGTTGGGGAGTTCCTGCAGCAGGAGAATGAAGACTTGAGGAGGGAAGTCCTAAGGCTTAAGGAGCATTCGCCGAGCATCATTTCGGCAGTCCTGCAAGGCTCTTCTTCATCGCGATCTTCTCGGCCTCCCCTCCCGCATGCTGGTAGGAGTGCCAGGGGCAGGAACAGGGAAGCCGAGGAACAGCGTGAGAGGGAAATGGAGGAGATGCGCGGCGATGTTCGGTGAGCTTATGTGACTGCTGCTGGGCTCCAGAGGGACGTTACCCGCCTGCAGCATCTATTCAAGAAGGGCCCTCGCCAAGTGTGGTCTGATGGCTATGATCAGGGTTGGCTGGATGCTCCCACAAGATTATCAGAGTTAGAGGAGCTCTCCTTCATCAGGGGGTGGTTGAGTGCTCTCAAAGAGCTGCAGGTCCCGAGGAACTCGACGTTGTGGTATCGACATGAGATGTCCTCCTCTACTCTGATTCCCAATCCATTCAGGCGGGATGATCGATGGATCCCCATGGATGCTATTCCCCGAAGACTATTGGAGTTGGACGCAAATGAGGTCGTGGAGGAAGTCGCTCCTGCTCCTGATGACGGAAGGAGAGCTAAAGTTACTGATTATCTTGCTCGGAGTCTTCCACCTCCTTGAGATTTTGTTTTTTAATAATTGTAAATGCTTTGGGCGAGTTTCGCCGACTGAACATGTACTATTATTATTTGTAAATATAAAAGATTAATGGAGAGTTCGAGTTTTGGGCGATTTTGCCGACTAAACGTGTTCATCCAATCCTTTTATATTTTTGCAGCTTCACAATCCTTTTTATTTTGTCATGTGAGTGTCCACCCAGTCCAGTATTAAGAATACCATTGTGCCCTCCCTTTACCTTTTAGGTCGTGTCGTCACACTCCCTTAGGCCTAAGTAGGGCAATTAGCGAGGACACACCTGGTATTGGATATCTTCATCCGGTCAGGATTTTGTTCAACCAAAGTAGGTTTGATGCCTAAGAATACTCTGTAGGGCTTCATATATTGCCATGGGCAATGCTAAGAGGTCTGTCGTGCTTCATGACGATGACGTGATGAGGGGTTTTCCCCTACTATGTCAACCATTATGCCTGTGATTTGAAAGGGATGTGCAATAAGATGTAATTGTTACTTTTTAAAGAGTGATCAATTGAGAGATTTTTATTGGTGAATTGAGAAATGAACTGCCCTTTCATATAATGAGTACAATAAAAGATCTAACAATAGAACTCCTAAAAATAGAATTTCTTGAGATTAGCTGCGTTCCATGCTCGTGGTATCCGTTTTCAAATGATAGGCACCTCGCAGGTCGTCTCTAATTATCTTATAAGGTCCTTCCCAGTTCGGGCCCAGTTTACCGTCTGATGGCTTCACTGTGTTGCCCATGACCTTTCTTAGAACATAGTCCCCAACTTTGAATTTCCTCGGATTGACCCTTTTGCTATAGTGCTTCGCGAGTTGTTGCTGATAACTTGCTAGTTTTACTAGGGCAAGTTCCCTACGCTCGTCGGCCAGGTCGAGTTCGGCGAGCAAAGGCTGATCGTTCTGGCCCTGCTCGACAAGGTCAGATTTCATTGTAGGCAATCCTGCTTCTAGTGGGATGACCGCCTCCATACCATATGCTAGTGAGAATGGCGTTTCTCATGTGGTTCGCCTAGGAGTCGTTCTGTACGCCCATAGGATATGCGGTAGCTCAGTTATCCACGCGCCTTTGGCTCGCTCTAACCGCTTCTTCAATCCAGCGATCACTGTCTTGTTGGAAGCCTCAGCTTGTCCGTTGCTTTGAGGATAGGCCACCGAGCAGAAGTGGTGCCTGATCCCGTATTTTTCGCAGAAGTCCTGAAAAGGGCCACTTTCAAACTGTGTTCCATTATCAGTGATGATGGTTCTGGGGATCCCGAATCGAGTGATTATATTTCTCCATATGAACCTCATTATGTCAACATCTTGGATGTTTGCCAGTGGTTCTGCCTCGATCCACTTGGTAAAGTAATCAGTTGCAACCAACAGGTATTTGCGATTTCCGGCAGCGGTGGGCAGTGGTCCCACGATGTCCATTCCCCACTGGGCGAAGGGCCAGGGACTGGTCAGGGATTTTAATTCGCTAGCGGGCTGGTGGACCATGGGAGCGTGAAGTTGGCATTTTAGGCATTTGCGGACATATACTGTGGAGTCCTTTGGCATGTATGGCCACCAGTAACCTTCCTTCATTGCTCGAAAGGCTAGAGACCTTCCTCCGGCGTGACTTCCATAGATTCCTTCATGAAGCTCGTGAAGCACTGCTTTGACATCGCCTGGGTGGACGCATCTAAGGTAGGGGCCAGAGAAAGATCTTTTATACAAATCGCCTCCTGTGGATAAGTGAAAGCGAGCAGCTTTGACTCTTATCTGGTGGGCAGTTCTTTTATCTTCTGGGAGAGTTCCGTTCTTTTAATAATCTCTCAAGGGATCCATCCAGATGGGGGTTGATTCCAATTGGAGTATTGGTTTTGCTTTTCTCAGCTCGCAGTTGGGGTAAATGCTTGGGCAATTGTGGAAATCTATAGGGACGATCCTTTTAAGGCTAGAGTCAATTGCCGAGGTCAGGGCTGCTAAGGCGTCAGCGTGGCTGTTTTGCCCCCTGGAAAACTGTTGGATGTTGATCTGTTCAAACTGTTCATCATTAAGTTTTTTACCAAGGAGAGGTAGGCTTCCATTCTCTCGTCCTTTGTGTTATAGTTTCCACTTATCTGATTGGAAACTAGTTGCGAATCTACGAATACCTTCAAATGCTTTGCTCCCAGAGTTTGCGCCCTTTGGAGACCTTCTATCAAGGCTTCGTATTCTGCTTCGTTGTTGGGGGCTGCAAATCCTAGCCTTATTCCTTGCTCGAGGACTGTATTTTCTGGAGTGATGAGAACAATTCCTACTCCTGCCCCTTTTGAGTTGGAGGCTCCATCAACGAATAGTTTCCAGCCTTCCCTTGTAGCCTGGTTGTTTTGTTCTGTTGGCTTAGGCTGGTCGAAGGGTTCTTCGCCTGTGAATTCAGCTATGAAATCAACAAGGATTTGACCCTTGATAGCTATCCCTGGTTGAAATTGGATGTCAAATCAGCCGAGCTCGACTGACCATTTAGACAGTCTGCCCGACAAATCCGCCTTCCTTAGGACAGCCTTGAGGGGGTGTTATGTAAGGACGATGATCGTATGAGCTTCGAAGTAATGCTTCAGTTTCCTCGAGGACATTACTAGGGCGAATGCGAGCTTTTCCAATGGTAGGTAGTGCTGCTCGGCGTCTAGTAAGGTTTTGCTCGCATAATAGACTGGATGTTGGATCCCTGTAACTTCACACATTAGCGCTGAGCTGACAGTATGGCTTTATACAGAGAGGTAGAGTTACAAAGAGTCCATTTGCTGGGGTATGACAAGCAGCGGTGGGGAGATTAGGTAGGACTTGAGCTCGTCTAACGCTCGTGAGCAACCTGGGGTCCATTCTACTGTTTTGTTGCCTTTTAAGAGTTAGAAGAAGGGCTTGCATCTCTCGGAGGATTTAGAAATGAAACGATTTAGAGCAGCGAGCATTCCAGTGAGCTTCTGTACATCTCGGACTGTGCGAGGAGGTTGCACTCTTTTGATTGCCTCAATCTGGTCCGGATTAGCCTCTATGCCTCGCTTGCTGACCAAATACCCAAGAAACTTTCCTGACTGGACACCAAAGGAACACTTGCTCGCGTTGAGTTTCATTCGGTACTTCCTGAGGATTTCGAAGGTACTTGATAGGTCCGAGAGGTGATTTTCCTTCTTCTTGCTCTTGACGAGCATGTCGTCAATGTAGACCTCCATTGTGTCTCCCATTTTATTCTTGAACATTTTAGTAACTAGCCGCTGATAGGTTGCCCCTGCATTTTTTAGCCCAAAAAGCATGACCTTGTAACAGTATTAACCAACCGTCGTGATAACCGCCGTTTTGTCCTGATCTGGGGCACACAGGGGGATCTGGTGATATCCTGAGTATACGTCCAGAAAACTCATTCGTTCGTGAGCTGCGGTGGCGTCTACTAGTTGGTCTATTTTCGGAAGAGGGAAGCTATCCTTGGGGCAGGCTTTGTTGAGGTCAGTGATGTCTATGCAAACTCTCCACTTCCCGTTGCTTTTCGGAACTACCACTGGGTTGGATAACCATTTGGGGAATTCCACTTCCCATATGGACCCTACATCCAGTAGTTTTTTGACTTCTTTTTCTATTGCTCTGTCCTTCTCGGGAGCAGTTCGTCGTGACTTCTGTGCTATCGGCTTGAATGTGGGATCGACGTGCAACCGATGGCAAACCATATTGGGATCGATTCCTGGCAGCTCATAGGGTTCCCAAGCGAAAACATCTATGTTTCTTCTGAGTAAGGTTAACAAATCCTTTTGCTCTTGGTCAGTGAGTGAGGTCCCGATCAGGAAGATTCTGCTGTTGTCGCCTTCTTTAGCCGTCACTTCTACCAGGTCCTCTACAACACGCTCGGAGCGGAGGATCCTGGTATCTTCCACTCTGGGCCTTCCATATTTTAATTGCTATTTGGAAGGGATTGCACCTTCCTCCACTTTCTCGCTGGTTTGAACGACTTTTTTCTCTGGCTTTGGTCGGATGGCTGCTATGAAGCACTTTCTTGCCATCGCCTAGTCGCCATGTATCTCCATTACTCCCCGCTCGGTGACATATTTGAGTTTCTGGTGGTAGGTCGAGGAGACTGCCTTCATTGCATGAAGCCATCCCCTGCCGAGGATGGCTTGATACGGTGAATCGATGTCGACCACCAAGAATTCGATCATTTTGGAAACATTTCCAGTGCGCACTGGCAGTACTATTTTGACCAGAGGCATGGTCATCTTCCTAGCGAAGCCGACGTGAGGGACAGTGGTTCCCTTTAGGTCGGCGATGTTCAACTTCAATTTCCAGAACAGGTCGATGTACATTACTTGGGATGAGCTCCCTTGATCGACGAGCAGCCTGTCGATATCAAAGTTGGCTATCCTGAGTGTAATGACTAAGGCATCGTGATGTGGGGTCCTTACTCCCACAAGATCTTCATTCGTGAAAACAATATGCTTGTTGTAGTTGATGTCCTCTGCTCGCCGACGTTTTCCTGACTGTGATTTTGCCGGATCAATCTGAAAAGCTTGCATTACCACTGTCAACTTCTTTACCTCCATTCGAGCTGAGTTACCCTAGATTTTCTTAACATCGGATACTCCGTGGATTACTGCGAATTTGTGTCCGGCGTCATCTTCCAATACGTTGTCGGGTTTCGCCTCCTTGTGGGCAGTCACTCTCTCTACCTTCTTTTCCACAAAGTCATTCAAATGTCCGGATTGGGCCAATTCCTCGAGGTGGGACTTAAGAGCCTTGCAATGCTCGGTCTTATGCCCTCCCTCTTTGTGGAAAGTGCATCTTAATGCATTGTTTCTTTTCGAGGGGTCTCCTCCCATTTTCCGGGGCCATTTGACGAACGGCTCATCCTTGATCTTCGCGAGAATTTTGTAAATTGGTTCTTTGAAGACGGTGTTGACCTCCTGGAACGATTTTGTAACATCAGGGTTCCCTCCGCTTTTGGAGCCATTCTTGCCCCCACTCTTTCCTCCTTTTTTCTGGTTCTCAACTTTCTCACTTCCCTTGGTAGTGAGCTTGGCTCGACCATTTTCTCCTACATTAAGGCGGGTGACATCTTCCTCCTTTGCGTATTTCTCAATCCGGGCCATCAGGTCGTCAATGGTCGTAGCTTCCTTTTTTGTCAAGGACTGGTAAAGGAGGGAAGAGCTAGGTAGACCAATTTTGAATGAATCCACTGCCACTTCTTCCGCGCAGTCCTTGACCTCGTTGAATAACTCCCAGTACCTCTTCGCGTAGTCTCGGAGTGTCTCCTGAGGTGTTTTCTTCATTGTTAATAGAGCATCCATCCTTTTAGGATGGGAGCTGCTGGTGATGAATCGGGCCATAAAGAGCTCGGCCAGGGATTTGAAATTTCTGATGGATTGGTGAGGGAGTTTCTCGAACCATTTCTGGGCCACGTCATGAAGGCTCGAGGTGAAAATACGGCACATCAGTGCATCTTTGTGATTCCAGAGGGTCATAGCCTGCCGGTACTGCCTGACATGATCAATGGGATCAGTCTTCCCGTCGTAAATCTTAAACCTTGGAATGGCAAACTTTTTGGGAGCCTCTTCTTCTTTAATTTCCCTCGTGAAGGGTGATTTCATCTGGGTCTTGAGGGATCTCCTGGCGAGTTCTCTGGTCCACCTGGTGCCGCGGTGAGCTGGATGTTGGTCCATTTCTTTGCGGACCAGGTTCCGTATGTTATCGTCGCTGCGAGCAGGGCTCTGGTGGCGGCGAGCTTTTCTTAATTGTTCACGGAGGTCGTCGTCTGAGTCTCCACCTTCGTACCCTTGATATTGCCGCCTAGGGCTCCTTCCTCGGCTACGAGATTTGCTCGCCTGAGGGCTAGGAGTGCGATAGGGGCGTCTCCTGGTATCAAGACGTAGTTCATTCTCCAGTTTTTCCAGTCTTCTTTTCAAGCGAGCATTCTCAGCCTCATATCTGCTAGAAGACTCCCTCTGCTCGTGGAGCCTTGCCTCGTATGCATCGATCAACCTGGATATCTGCGTGGACCTTTCTGGTCCTCGACTCTCTTCTGAGGCTAGCCTTTCTAAGCGAGCCCCTTGATCTGAACGTCAGACTTCAGACCTAATCCTGCGAGGAGCAGGTGGCTCCTGAATATCTCCTGCTTGAGGAGCGTTGCTGCTGTGACCAGACATCTTAGATTTTTTCTTGGCGTGGGCTCTTCTCAAGGAAAGATGAACTATTCCCACAGACGGCGCCAATTGTGGTGATAATTATTATGAAACACAAATAAATATGAAAGAGGTAATAACCAGGAAAAGATAAATCAAATGCCAATCACACAACAACAGGTGTACGAAGTTCAGCAAAGATGTGCCTACGTCCACGGTGGTGCAGTCAATGTTATTTCTCTATATTCTGAAGAATAAGTACAGAGAATACAACTTGTCATTTGCCCCGGACTTAGGGTTTAATTTATACATGTATATGTTCGTTAGTGGGGGTGATGGGTTCCTCCTTATTAGCCATCTCCCCTATAACTTTCCTACATGGAATCGCGCTCCCCCACAACTTCTCTTCATGGGATCGTGGAGTAATCGGATCAATACAAAAGGTGATGGGCCTGGGCTTTGGGCCGCTAAGGCGAGGCTACTCGTCTAGGCCTATAATGCTAAATTCAGGGTACCCACATTAGTCAATTAAGTAAATAAAAAAATTACAACATAATTGAAAATATTAAACATTTATAACTTACAATGGTGGCTGTGAAGCTCAGGGCACCTCTTTGTCCTTCCACTTTTTAGTCCGAATTACCACATAGGCATCGAGCCTATGTGGCCTACCCCTAGGGCCACTCCTCGTCTCCTAAAATAAAATAATACAGAATTAGTAAGTTACACAAATTAATGCTAAATTATACTAACTAAAATTAAAGAAAATTAAAAACTTACCATCCTATGCCCCACCTCGGCGTAAGACATTTGCTCGGAGTAGTTCACATCCAAATTTTTTGCTCGATTGTCCCTCCCTGATTGGCGAGATGCAAATTGTTGATCATTGGTCTCATTGTCCATAAATTTCTTCCACTGTGCCAATGAGATTGGATCCTTGGGGGAGGGGACGGTTTCATGAAGTCTCAGAATGGACTCCCGAGTCTTCCCAAAGTATTGTGCCTGTAAATTCTCCTTTCACATTTTATATTGATCCCTCAATTGCTCCAACGTGGGGTCGCGGAGATATGCGGGCAAGACGCATTGTTCCAGTCAAACAAATACAAACCATTCTGTAAGTAAATTATTACAGTTATAAATATAAATATTAAATACATAACTTGTAGCGCCCCCTAGATGTTCATCTTGAGGTCAATAAGCACGGTTCTCCAATTAGTATACCCCGGTTCGATAATTGCCTTCAATAACTCTAGAGCTCTAGCTAATAATGCCGTTTTATTTTCGACGACGGTCCCTAATTTACCCTACTTTGGGGGTCTACTATCCGAGGATCCCTGATTGCCTTCGCTACCGCATCCTAATGAAGTCATTTTCTGCAAAAATTGTTATTATTAGTACAAAAATGTATATAAACTTTGAGTTAACGCTCAAATCCAATAATAACAATACATACCAATACAAATACCAATTCCAATATCAATTTATACCAATACCAATTTATACCACTTTCAATTTATATCAATACCAATTTATACCAATTTCAATTTATACCAATTTCAATTTATACCAGTACCAATTTCAATTTACACACACTCTCGGGTCATGGACCTTGGATTAATGCTTAAATTGATGAAAATTATAATTAACATATTCACTTGGTTATTACAAGGATTAAAACGTTCAAGTACAAATTAATAAAAATCATTAAATTGTCGTACGATAATAATACGACCACTAGTTATTACAAATAATTTGAATACTTATAACAAATAAAAAAATTATTTCAAATTCGAGTTATCATAAAAAATGAATTGATATTTGGTAGGTGCAACTAAGTCATCCACACTACTGTTTAGACGCTTTGGAGTATGTAGGATGATTGACCACGACTCGTTATCGATATACTCTGAGTAAAACACTTGCTTGAACTTTTGAAAAGAACAAACAAATGGATCATCACTCACTTGTTCGTTGCTCTTTAACTTGGACAAGTAAACCATGATCAAATTGGTGCCAGGATCAACTTCATAAGCATTTTTATCCTCAACTCTTACCCAATCACAGTAAAATACAACCTCTTTGAATTTTACATAGTCTAATTCAAATAAATTTCGAATTACACCATAGTAAGTCATTTCAGCTTCAACGAGGTTTTTATCTTTCGCGCTCGCTTGAAAAACAGTAAGAGCCTTATATGAAATGTTCGAGTTCTGTACATTTGAATTTTCCTCGTACACCCTTGTACCGAATACGTAATCGTTCAATCGATACTTTTTGTACTCTTGTGGCATGAACATGGGTCCAGTGGCTAGACGAGAAAGCCTTGATATCGCATCACCCGTTTTTAAGAGTTGAGAATATAGATAAATTAATTAGGTTAGTTGTATAGCTTTCCTGTAATGTGACATTTGATAACAATCTATATTAATTATAATTACCTCGTGTGACAACCACATACTAAATTTGTTATCTGATTGTGTCATTATTTTTCGTCTTTTATTATTCTCACATGATTCATATTTTTTTCATAGATCGTGACGAAAGTATTATAAAATTAATCATGTAAAATTTAAAAGAATTTAAACTTACTTTTTCCATTTTTTGACATATTCATGCTTGTCAGGAAGATAATGAGCTACTTGTTCATGTTACATACTCGTTAATTTCACTCGTTTTTCTATCACATGGCCACCCTCATCGATGAAATCATCATTATCATCCACGCTAGTCGAGTCAGGCATATATTCCCAAGTGTAGATTGATGACTCCACGATGATGTATTCCTCTATAATTGATCCTTCAATGTATCGTGTATTCTTGACATAATCTTTGAAAACTCTCATCAATCTTTCAAATGGATACATCCACTAATATCTTACTAGGCCGCAAAGAAGTGCCTTGTCGCATAGGTGTACCAACAAGTGAACACTTATCTCAAAGAAAGATGGGAGAAAGTACTTCTCCAAGACACAAACTGCTTCGTTCACAACCAATTTTATGGCCACTATGTGATCTCGATTGATTACATTCTCACATAAAAGTGAGAATTAGATACTAATTTGTATAATAGCCCTCCGCCAATCCTTGTTCTTGGAGAAACAGTGCTTAAACAATAGAGGAACTAATTGCATGATCACATGCCAATCATGGGACTTACACTTATGTAAATCATGTGTAGCATAATTCACAATCCTTTGCAAGTTTGACGAAAAATTAGATGGAAATTTCAAATTATATATTGTGTCTAAAAGCACCTTCCTTTCCTCACTCATCAAAGTAAATGCACCAGGGGGAATTATTGTCCTTCCCCTACTATCTTCTTTCAACCATAGTTGTGGCTTAAGTTTCAATGCTTTAAGGTATTTTCGTGCATTTTCTCCATCCTTCAAAATGACTCCCCTAGGCATGTGCCCACAATATGTTTAGTGATGTTCTTCTCTACGTTCATCACATCCAATACATGGCGTACCGAGTTATTCCTCCATTGAGGTAAGTCAAATAAAATTGACCTCTTAGACGATGCCTTTGTAGTCTCAGTTTCATTCTTAGATGGGGTCTTCTTATGCTTGACATTCTTAAATTTAGGATTCTTACCTGGCATATTAGGGCCACAATCAGAAGATTTACTTTCAATTTCTGAGCCTAAAAGTATTATAAGTTGTATCCTATGTTCAACCACGCCTGGTAAAAAAATGGAACCTTTCTCAAATATAAAAATATGAGAGTGGAGTAAAAACCTCCTATGGCAATGGTATACATTTTTTGAGCTATCAGGGAGACAAAGTGATTTAGCCTCCTTTCCACAAATAGGACACCCAAAATAACCAAGTACTACATAGCCGGATAATGTCCCATAAGTTGGAAAATCATGAATTACCCACATCAACATATCTTTCAGCGTAAACTCCTATTTTTCTATAAAAGTCAAATGCTTGCACACCCTCTTCCCACAACTCATTTAATTCTTCTATCAAAGGAGCTAGGTAGACATCGAAGTCCTCACTTGGTGCCTTTAGCCCAGGGATCAACAAAGGCAGCATAAAAAATTCAAGTCTTATACACAGTGAAGGAGGGACGTTTAGTGGGGCTAGGATAACTGGCCATATACTCTGATTGGAGCTTAGATTTTCAAATGGATTAAAACCATTTGTTGATATTGCCAAATGAATGTTACGCTGTTCTCGAGAAAAATCGAGATACTCAAAATTCATCCTCTTCCAAACTGTAGAATCAATAGGATGGAACATGAGATTTTCTCCTACTTCTTCCCTAGTATGCCAAGTCATTGCCTCCACTATCCATGGTACTGTGAAAACCCTCTTTAATCTAGGCCCAAAGAGAAAATATTTCAACACTTTTTAGGGCACTTTTGAGTTTGCGGCTTCTTTGCCAGTAGATTGGACATATCTAGGTTCATCGCATATCGGACACCGATTGAGATTTTCATACTCCTTTCGGTATAGTATGAAGTCATACACACAAGCATAAATTGATTTATACTTAATTCCCAAACCTTTTAAATTATTTTTCATAGTAGGATAACTGTTTCGAAGTGTATTCTGCTTGGGTAGCAATCCCTTCGCCCAATTCCAAATTCTTGTCACGCTAGTGCCAGACAAACCATATTAAGTCTTCAAATTATGCAAAACAACGATGACATGTAAAATTATTTGATATTTCTCAAAACTAGAGTATAACGACTGGCTTGCCTTAATTTTTAAACTTTTGTAGTCAACGTCAAGGTTTATCTCGATATCTTCATGAGCGCCGACACCTTGTACATCATCAGTGACCTCATTCTCTTACACTTCATGAAATCTATACGCGTCATTAACTAAATCCTCTATCATATTATGATCTACATTTTCATCCTCCCCTTGAACATCTATCCTACTTGTTAAAGGTTGTTGTGAAGGTTACTCAGGGACAAAAGGAACTTTCGGTTCCCCGTGAAAAACCCAACTTCGATAACTATCTTGCATACCCCATCTTAACAAATGTAGTTCAACTGTTTTCCACTCAAACACCTTACCATTCTTACACCTAGCACACGAACACGATAACTCTTCATTATCATGGCATCTCTTTTTGCATATTTGATAAATTCATTAGCACCACTGCGAAACACATCCCCTAATCTATTTGTCTCACCCATCCACTCTTTGTATTTAGGATATCCCATTAATGATACTACAAATAATAACCTATTATGGGTAAAATAGCATAAACAAAAGTGGGAATATCTAGTTCCCATTGGTATAAACAATAACCTATTGAATGCGCACGTTCGATGGGTAAGTTTATTTGTGAATTCGTATCAATAATCACCTGTTGGCATGAGAAATCATACACGTGTCGTTCTCATATCAGCATATCAAGTATAAGATAGATATAAAGTATGTTAAGAGACAAAACACAAGATATGGAGTGGTTTAGCCATAAAAATTGGCCTACATCCACTTTGCTTCCCCACTCTCATTATTCATATGTTGTAGTATAAGATTACATGTCCTTGTTTGGCATACAACTGAGGTATGCGAAAATAATACATGTTAAGTCTACGCTCCTAATGCTGGATGTGTCCCGTGGATCGACGGATCTATGGCATGGAGTGATCCCCCAAGTACAGTGTGCTAGAGAGAGAGAGAGAGAGAGAGAGATAGTAGAGTTAAGCGGGGCTTCGCCTATGAATTCTTTTTAGTGTCCCCCACTTCTGATATGTTTTCCATCCCCTATAATGAGGTATGCGCCTCATATTTATAGGAGAGAGAGGTCTTCCAAGGGCAGTAGCTGCCAAGCAGCGTAAGGAGGGTCCACGACCTGTCTAATATAAGGAAGCAGTTGGGTGATGGAGATGATGTTGCGGCCTGTTTATTCCCAAGCTTCGACGATTGTTACTCCTAAGTGATTATAAGGCTTAAGTATAAAGGGGTCATGACCTGTCTGTTCTTAGGTGGTGGGTAAGGATATGTTAGCGACATGGATCATATAGGGTCATGTAAAAACTATAGAGGCCGCGGCTTCAGGGGTAATATGGGCCACATCAATAAGTTCCCAAGTCGTAGCGCCAAGAATTAGTTTCTTGGGGCTGCGGCTGAATTCAATGCTCTGTAACTGCCGCGACGTTGTTCTTGCAATTGGGAGGCGATGATTCAACTTCCCACGCCCCTTTATATAAATAGTTTTTGGCCATAGACCTCATTACCCTTACTAAATTTTGAGAGCTAATCGAAAGAAGAAATTGAAAAACTGTTACTAAAGCCGTTTAATACAAGATTAAACTATTTAATTAACTACAAACTGTTTTTTGAAGAAACACTTTTCTATAAATCAAATCATTTTAATCACAAGATGTGTTTAAAATTATGACCGAGATCCGTTCAAGATTTATTAACAAGTTTTGAAAAACAAAACTAAAATCATTTTTAAATCAGCACACTAAACAGAAAGGGATGAGGAGAGGTAGAAAGATTAATGACATGATATTTGTAACGTGGTAAAACCTCACCCCACTGAGGAAACATTCACGACTCCCTCTATGGAGTAAACCAAAAATTCCACTAAAACAAATTATAACAGCTAGAAACTATATAACACACATGCACACAAATCAGACCTATACAAGTTTAGGACCCACTAGCGTCCTTCTAACTTTTCTGCAGTTCTGTTTGTTGATGTTGTTCTCCAGTTTGCTAACATCGAATTTGTTCCAGTTCTTTACATCGACAATTATTTCAATCTCTTATTACCAACACTTTTAGTTTGGTAGGGTGCTAGTGTTTGTGAAGGTGCTTTCTAACACATGCATGCACACATTCACGCTGATTTATACAAACAGTCCTATCAAATTACATATAAGATCTATATTCTGTGATTTTCTATTTCTCTCTTCTTAGGAAACTTTGAACCTTATTTGACCTTTAATATTAACTCAGAATCCACAGCCATCTTGCTCAGAAAACGTTTCAAGATCTTAATCAATCTCAGGTTTTGAAAATATTTTTGAGATTGAAAATCACCAAGTGTGATTCCAACAAGGTCAAAGGTTTTGTTTCAAAAGAACTAGAAACATAAAATATTTTTGTTGATTTTGAAGTTGAAAACATTTACAAAAACAAATCAACAAAAGTTTTCTCAAAATGAGAAACTATAGATGCAGATTTATGTGCAATATAACATCCAATGACTAGATCTAAGATTGCTATAAACGTAGAAACACATATCGAATCAAATGTTTAAGTTGAAAACAAGATCCGAGAATAAAGAGGTTACATCATCAAACAACTAACAAACCAACACTCGAAACTCTCAAACACTCAAGGTTGTGTTTGGAATATACTGGTTTTGAAAGAGGTTAGGGTTTGAAAGATGTTATGATGTTTTAAGGTTAGGGTTAGGGTTTCTAACTCTCTATCTCTTTCTCTGGTTTCTCTCTTCTCTCTATACTCTCTCTTCTCTCTCTACTCACTCAAATAGACGAATTGGCAAAAGTCTCTTCGGGTATATAGTGGGCTGAGAAGGATCGAGAAGATGGTTCAAAATCAATGGATACGATTTGGTCTAGGCAGTTTAACTTTGATCCAAGGGTTAGAGATAAGCGGTAGTTAAACGCTTCTGATTGGTTTAAGAGGGATTCACCAAGATTGAATTAGAATGCATGCAGATCGTTGATTAACACGATCCAATGGTTGAGATTGATCACATGGGTTGTCTCTTGGAAGAAACACAAATCCAACCGATATATAAGCGACAGCTGTAGGGCTAGGATTAAAGCTGAAATGCATGTTTTGGAAATAATTACCAAGACACCTTGTAGTCTCCAGCAATCCAGAGTTACATAATGACCCCCATACTTTATAAAACCAATTTTAATTAAGATAAAAAGTGTTTTAAAAATCATTTAAAATCCCCAAAAATGATTAAAAATCATTTTTAGGGAAATTAACACACACAACCAATAATATGCAATATAAAAGATATGAATGTAATCCTAATGTGTGTGAGTGTTGGTACGTATACCTTCGATTAGACAAATAAGAGGAATGGATTTTAGACAATTTCTGAGGCTTTTTGGATTCTAGGAAAGCATATAATTTTGTCACTATTTCCAAACTAGATGAACACTTATACAATGTAGACTCAAGTGAGTCAAGAGTATAAGGTGATTCAATATCCCCCTTTGGAAATATGATACAAAATATCCTTTGAGTCATCTAGGACTTGTAGGGAAATAAAGAAATAAGGAAAAAACCTATTCCTAAACAAAAGTTCTATCTACCCATTTCCTAGAAAAGAAAAGTACATAACTCAACTAATTACAAATCAATGCCCTATTGAGAATAACTGTACAGAATCCTACAAATGATTTCTAAGATCAAGCTTATTAGAAATATGTAAAAAAAATTGAACGCATAAGACTCAAATTTCTCCCCCATTTTGTCTCAAATGGACAAAGGGAAAAAATTATGTAAATCCAAAAAAAATTTCAGCACACACCATTCCAATTGATTTACGTAAGGTAATTAACCTATTATAATCCAAAGGTTTGGTAAACATATCCGCGAGTTGCAAATTAGTAGGAAGATAATTTATTTCTAATTCCTTGGATTCAACTAATTCGCGAATAAAGTGATGTCTTATTTTTATGTGTTTTGTTCGCAAGTGTTGAACAGGATTTTTAGAGATATTGATCGCACTTTGATTATCACAATAGAGATGCAATTGTTTTTCTTGAATACCATAATCACTTAGCATTTTCTTAAGCCAAAAAAGTTGAGCACAACAACTGCCAACAACTATGTATTCAGATTCAGTAGTAGATAATGAAGTGCAGTTTAGTTTCTTACTTCTCCAACCTACCAAATTATTACCAATATAATAACATGCGCCAGATGTGCTCTTACTATCGTCAGTACACCATGCACAATCAGCATCGGTGTATCCTATTATAGTGCTAGGAGTATCATTGGTGTAACAAAGTCCTAAATTTAGAGTACCTTTAATGTACTTGATAATTATTTTAACATAAGTTAAATGACTCTCTTTAGGATTGTTCTGGAAACGAGCACAAACACAAACAATATACATGTATCAGGACACGAGGTAGTAAGGTATAGTAAGGTTCCAATAATACTACGATAAAGGGTGGGATCTACGGATTTTCCTGTTTCATCCTTAGATAGTTTGACAGTAGTACTCATGGGAGTTTTAGCATCTTTTGCACTTTCAAGACCAAATTTTTTAATAATCTCTAATGCATATTTTGATTGCGAGACAAATAATCCTTCTGAATTTTGTTTGAATTGAAGGCCTAAGAAAAATTTCAACTCCCCCATGAGGGACATTTGAAATTCTTTATGCTTAATTTCATAAAAGTATTTAACTTCTGAAGGGGAAGTTGATACAAAGATGATATCGTCTACGTACACTTAAGCTATAATGATATGTTTGTCAAAATGTTTGACAAAAAGGGTTTGATCATTTCCACCTCTCTTAAATCCTTTGTCTAAGAGAAAGTTGGAAAGGCTCTCATACCAGGCTCTTGGCGCTTGTTTTAGGCCATGCAAAGCCTTTTTAAGATGAAAGACATAATTTGGATATTTAGGGTCAATAAATCCTTTTGGTTGTTCTACATAGGTCTCCTTAGTTAATATTCCATTAAGGAACGCATATTTGACATCCATTTGGTAAAGCGTAAAATGTAAGTAGAAAGCTATGGAAAAGAGAAGACGAACGAATTCTAATTCAGTAACGGGAGCAAAAGTCTCGTTAAAATCTATTCCCTCTATTTGAGATTATCCTTGAGAAACTAATCTGGTTTTGTTTCTAATGATTATCCCACTTTCATCAAATTTATTTTTAAACATCCAACGTGTGCCAATAACCTTTTTGTGATCAGGCCTAGGTACAAGATACCAAACATCATGAATTATAAATTGAAGAAGTTCATCCTGCATTGCAGAAATCCAATGAGGATCATTCAATGCATCATTAACATTCTTTGGTTCCACAAGGGAAACAAAACATGCATAATGAGCATAGTTTCTTAATTGAGATCTTGTACGCACAGGTTCACTGGGATTACCAACAACGTTGTCTATGGAATGGTCTTTTAGAAACCCAATTAGGTACTTCTGGTGTCTCAATTGGTAAAGAATCATCTATTTTTGGTAAGTCATTTTCTAAAATATTTTCAGACTTTACCACAATAGTTGGTTCCCCAGTCTTACTTCCTACAGTAGTGTCACTTAAAATTACGTTTATGGATTCCATTATGGTCTTAGTGCGAAGGTTATAAACACGGTAAGCTCTACCGTTAGGTGAATATCCTAGAAAGATGGCTTTATCTCCTCGAGTCTCAAATTTAGATAAGTGTTCTCTATCCTTGCAGACATAACACGTACAACCAAAGGTTCTAAGGTATTTAAGATTGGGTTTCTTCCCATACCAAAATTCATAAGGTGTTTGTTTAGAGTTCTTTCTAAGATCGACCCTATTAATAATGTCACAGGCAGTACGAATGGCTTCTACCCAAAAATACTTAGGTAAAGTCTTAGCATAAATCATAACTCGTGCCATCTCTTAAAGGGTACGATTCTTTCTCTCAGCTATACCGTTCTGTTGAAGAGTCTTAAGGTCACTAAATTCATGTTTGTAACCATTTTAGTCACAAAAATCTACAACACATGTATCTAAGAACTCTCCACCTCTATCACTACGAATCCTATTTACTTGAGAGTCTTTCTCATTTTTAATTCTAAGTAAAATCTTCAAAAAGGTTTGGAATGTGTCAGACTTTTGTTTTAAGAAAGCTACCCAAGCCAAACTGGTGAAGTCATCAACCATAACTAGAATGCAACTGTGTCCACAAAGACTAACAGTTCGAGAAGGACCCATTAGGTCTATATGGATGAGATCCAAAGGTTTAGAGGTTAGGATATCTTTGAATTTCTTATGAGGAGATTTAATAATTTTACCTTCCCGACATAAACCACAGAAAATATTAGAAATAGATTTGATCTTAGGAATACCTCTAACTATTTCTTGAGAATAGAGTCTACTAAGATTTTCGTAATTTATGTGACCCATACGATTATGCCATATCTCATTGTCATCCATTCTGTCTATGTTACATACCTCAGCACTATTTTAAATAGTATAACAATTGTCCGAAGTCCTGGGTCCTGTAATAATGCACTCACCTTTTTCATTTAAAATTTTGCCATTATTCTTTGAAAAGGTGACAGTATGATTTGAGTCACAAAATTGTGAAATACTAAGTAGGTTTGCCTTAAGACCTTTTACTAAAAGAACATCTTCAAGCACATGTAATCCTTCTTCTTGGAGTGTTCCTTTACCAATGATTTGAGATGATACACCATCACCAAAAATAACTTTTCCTCCAGCAAAGCTGGTTTTGTTTAAAAGTTTTGTATCATCACCAGTCACGTGTTTTAAACATCCAAAATCTAAATACCAACCAGAAGATGCGTGTTCAGCTTTTAAAGCAGTAATCACAATGTTACACTTCATCTGGGGTAATAGATCATCTTTTTTAACCCAAATAGTTCTTGTTTTCATTTTGCGCTTATTTTCTCCCATTTGATAAAATTTGCGAGCATTCAATTTTTGTTGAAAAATATTTTGCGCATGATTTTGAATTTTATGAGAGACATGAGCATTTGGTTTAGGAAAGTGTTTAAGAACCCTTCTAGGAAATGTTCTTTCAGGTTTGGTCTTTCTTTTCCTATAGTTAGAGTTTTTGTCTGGTTGTCTAGGCAAAACATAATTGTTACGACTCCTTCTAGAGTAGTTAAAGTTTTGGTACACAGGGGTTTTATAGGCAGGGTTAACTAAACATCTAGAGTATCAACCATCAAAGAAGTTCCATACAATTCAGAGTATGAGAAATATAGATTGCTTGAAGAGAGTATCTCCTTAGGAAAGTCTCTAAACATCGGCTTGATGAGATTTTGATGTTGAACCTTATTCCTAGGGAGTATAGTTTGACCGAATCACTCTTCCTAATAGGGGGCAGGCATATTTAGTCTTATATGGACTTTCACACTTAGAGTTACTTGTTTCCTCAATATCAAACTTAGATTATTTTTTGTTAAACTCATTTTTCAGAGAATGAAAGTCTGGACAAGTTTCTACAGGTCTTTTGACTCCTGACACAAACTTAATTGGTTCAAAAGTTTTAGTTTGAGTCTTCAAATTGGCGCAAAATCCATTCCAGTTTGATCATCAGAATTGGTTTTGGAATCAGCAACAAATCCATCAAAACAATTTGAGTTATTTTCAAATTTAGCAATTTTTTTGAAAACTGTTGTTGTCTTTTCTTTAGATTGTTCCAATTCTAATAATGTCCCTTTATATTTTTTTTCTCCAGAGTTACATTTTCTTCGATCAAATTCTTCAACTTTTGATGAAAAAATTGAACTTCATTTTCATGAGTTTGACATTGGGTAGTATACTCTTCAGCGTTAAGTTTAACCATCAGACTTAGGTCTTCTAATTTCTTAGTGAGATCTTTCACTACCTTTTCCAGTCTAGTGATTTTCTTGAGAGTTTTAGCATAAAGTGTGTGAATGTCTGGGAGGTCTTCAATGTCTGATTCACTAAGTGCAGTGTGTGAAGTGACCCCTAAGGATTCATTTCTTGAACTTATGCACCCACGGACATCGTCATTATCGCATTCCCTTTGACTCACACACCCTGTGGTTGAACTAACAATATTCTCAAAAAGTAAAGCATCTAAACCAATAACAACATGATTCACAACAACAGGTGTAGAGTTACTATCATCATTCTCATACATAGGCATATCATCATTGTATATTATCTTAGCAAAGAAGGACATGCAAGGATCAAAACAATCAGAAGATTCAGGTTCCTCATTCTTAGAATCACTTGAATCATCCCATGTTTTGCAAATGTTGGCCCTAGTATGTTTATTGACAGTGTTTAGTTTCACTCTATAGTCTTGTGCTATATGTCCTAGTTTTCCACATCTAAAACAATCAATGTTCTTGAAGTCTTTGTTGGGTCTCATGTCCTGGTGATGTTTGTCTTGACCTTTCTCATGAGGTTTGTAGTTAGACTGACTTGGATAATTTGGCTTGCCTTTTCTATTTGCCAATTTATTTTTAAATTTGATAATTTTCTTAAATTGTTTTATCATCAAGGCAATTTGGTTATCCAAACTATCTATATCACATTCCTCATCAGAATCATCAGTGGGAATAGTAAACTCAGGTTTCATCAACTTAGAAGAAAAACTTAAGTTGGAACTAGTCTGTTTCCTATGGGAATGGGTAATTTATTTCTTAAATTCTAATTCCATTTTCACAGTTCGAAGTTTAGTACTGAGTAATTTAGGAGTGAGATTTTGATCACACATTTCCTCAGTAGCATATCTTTTATTATCAAATTTCTGTGGTAATGTCCTTAGAATTTTAGATACAATTTCATGTCTGTCATAAGTTATCCCATTAGCATGCAGTTTGGTCACAATGTCAGTTCATCTCATGTAGGAATCATCGAAAGTTTTAGAATCAAACATAATTAGTGAGTTATACTGCTGAACAAGCATTTGAGTTTTAGCAGCCTTAACTCTAGTGTCACCCTCATGTGCAGTGATCAGTATATCCCAAGCTTCCTTAGAAGTGGCACAAGATGAGATCCTTTTGAACTCATGTTCATTTATGGACATAAAGATAGCATTCTTGCCTTTCTTATTATTACGAGAAGTCTACTTCTCTTCTTGTGTGAACTCACTTAATGCTTTCTTAACCCTCTCATTACTTCCTTCAGTGGCTGGTTTAGTAGGATAAGAGTATCCATTTTCAACAATATCCGAGACATCATCTCCCAAGGTTCCTTGTATGAAAGAAACCATCCTTACCTTCCAGTAAGCAAAGTTATTTCCATCAAAGAGTGAGGTCTGGTCAAGTTACCAAATCTTTCATTTTTCTCGTCCATTGTTATGATTTTAAGAAAATAATTTCAGAAACACAAGATCTTTTACAAAAAATTTCCAAATCTCTAATACCAATTGAAAAACTGTTACTAACGCCATTTAATACAAGACTAACCTATTTAAGTAATTCCGAACTGTTTTTCAAAGAAACTCTTTTCTAGAAATCAAATCAGTTTAATCACAATATGTGTTTAAAATTATGCACGAGATTTGTTCAATATTTATTAACAAGTTTTGAAAAACAAAACTAAAATCATTTTTAAATTAGCACACTAAACAGAAAGGGATGATGAGATGTAAAAAGATTAATGACATTATATTTTTAACGTGCTAAAACCTCACCTAACTGAGGAAACATCCACGACTTCCTCTACGGAGTAAACAAAAAATTCCACTAAAACAAATTATAATAGTTACAAACTATATAAAAAACATGCACACAAATCAGACCTATACAAGTTTAGGAATGTACTCACTGGCGTCCTTCTAACTTTTCTGCAGTTCTGTTTGTTGATGTTGTTCTCTAGTTTGCTAACATCCAATTTGTTCCAGTTCTTTATGTCGACTCTTATTCCAAGATCTTATTACTAACACTTTTAGTGTGGTAGGGTGCTAGTGTTTATGAAGGTGCTTTCTAACACATGCATGCACACACTCACGCTGATTTATACAAACAATACTATCAAATTACATAAAAGATCTATATGCTTTGATTTTTAGTTTCTCTCTTCTTAGGAAACTTTGAACCTTATTTGACCTTTAATATTAACCCAGGATCCACTGATATCTTGTTCAGAAGACGTTTAAAGATCTTAATCAATCTCAGGTTTTGAAAATATTTTTGAGATTGAAAATCACCAAGTGTGATTCCAACTAGGTCAAAGGTTTTGTTTCAAAAGAACTAGAAACATAAAATGTTTTTGTTGATTTTGAAGTTGAAAACATTTACAAAAACAAATCAACAAAAGTTTTCTCAAGATGAGAAACTATAGATGCAGATCTATGTGTAATATAACATGCGACGACTAGATCTAAGATTTATATAAACGTAGAAACATAGATCTAATCAAATGTTTAAGTTGAAAACAAGATCTGAGAACGAAGAGGTTACAACATCAAAAAACTAACAGACCAATACTCAAAACTCTCAAGCACTTAAGGTTGTGTTTGGAATATACTTATTTTGAAAGAGGTTAGGGTTTGAAAGATGTTAGGACGTTATAGGGTTAGGGTTAGGGTTTTTAACTCTCTCTCTCTCTGGTTTCTCTCTTCTCTCTCTACTCACTCAAATAGATGAAGTGGAAAAAGTCTCTTCTGGCTGAGGTTTAGCCTCCTTATATAGTGGGATGAGAAGGATCGAGAAGATGGTTCAAAATCAAGGGCTACGATTTGGTCCAGGCAGTTTGACTTTGATCTAAGGGTTAGAGATAAGCAGTAGTTAAAACGCTTCTGATTGGTTTAAGAGGGATTCACCAGGATTGAATTAGAATGCATGCAGATCGTTGATTAACATGATCCAATGGTTGATATTGCTCAAATGGGTTGTCTCTTGGAAGAAACACAAATCAAACCGATATATAAGGGACATGTGTAGGGCTAGGATTAAAGCTGAAACGCGTGTTTTGGAAATAATTACTAAGACACCTCTTAGTCTCCCGCGCTTTCGATTTCTACCCAAGTGAACTTTCAGCAAATAAAACCAATAATTTAGAATTACATAATGAGCCCAATACTTTATAAAACCAATTTTAATTAAAATAAAAAGTTTTTTAAAAATCATTTAAAATTCCCAAAAATTTTTAAAAATCAATTTTAGGGAAATTAACACACACAACACACACACACACACAACCAATAATATGCAATATACAAGATATGAATGTAATCCTAATGTGTGTGAGTGTTGGTACATATACCTTTGATTAGAAAAACAAGAGGAATGAATTTTAAACAATTTCTGAGGCTTTTTGGATTCTAGGAAAGCACACAATTTTGTCACTATTTTTGAACTAGATGAACACTTATACAATGTAGACTCAAGTGAGGCAAGATTATAAGGTGCTTCAGAATTCTGTCAATTTCACCTTTGAGTTTTTCGACGACCTTCCAAGGCGGCGTGTGGCAGATTTAAGGCTAAGCAACTAATTTTTTCCACATTTCTTCGACTTTCAAGTAATCTTCAAACTAGTTTTTCTTTTTTTCCATATTTTTGCGAATCTTGCTTGGTTAGGATTTTTTATTTTTTATTTGAATGATCTGTTTGAACCCTCGAGTCGATTGAATTCATAACAAATGATGAATTTTGAAATGAATTGGCTTTCTACTTGAACAACCTTCATAATGGTTTGTGCCTCTTGTATGTGTGTAGAACTAGGGTTTTTAAGTTTCTACGTTTTGGTGTTCTTCATGTTCTTGGGTAAACCCTTTGAATTCTTGGTTTCCAATCTTTAGTCTTGATAATTTCCAATCAATAATTGTTTGTACATATGGCCCCGGTAGGTATCATTCCAATACTTATAATAATATTCTCCCGCCCTTCGGAATTTGTTTTGAACTAAATCATCCGCAACCTTTCACTCTTGGGCTGTAGGGCTGCGGAATATAAAAACTTAGTCTATGCTAAATAACATTCCGCGGCATGTATCTTGATATTTAAGATTCTTGTAGGTGGCTGTTACTCTTAAAACCTCCATTTTAGTTTTCAAGCTTTTGTAGTTTTTTTTGTTGTTCCTATCGTGGCCTCTAAGAGGCCTTTGACCATACTCGCTGCGGCACCTAACACCGGAGTTTCTTCTTTTCAAGTCTTACCGTGGCCATATGAGTTCGAATCTTGATGATTTTTTGAAGTACTTTTGGAACACACACTTTAGTGTCTCTCCTCCTGATATCCCGTCTGAGTGCCCTTTGAAAGCTGTTGGGTCTTGCCTACTCAAGAATTGCCCAAATTGTGTCATTTTAGACTTTGACTCCACGAACTCTTTGAACTGTAGGAGCACAAGAAAAGCTGTAGATATGATGGAGGAGGATACACAATTAAGTACCCATCCCCCTACTGAGGTAGCCGCGATCATTGGTGAGACTTCAGAAGGCCCACCAAAAGTTACGAATACACCAGCTAGGTCTTCCAACCAAATATCTGAGAAAGTTCCCACAACACTTAACATCCCCTACATAAATGGATGAGGGGTGGATCTCTCACGTTGCTGTGGCCTTTGAGTTCCCTAAATCAACAATCTGCCTCCTTCCATCCGTAAAGTAGAGGTCATGTTCCGTTGTCCCAAATGATGGGATATGTTTCCTTTTACACACTTTTCTACTCGAGTTGCGGCTGCCAATTCCAAGCCCTATTAAGAGGATCTTTAGCGTAATGAATTTGTCCCCTGCCCAATTAGATCCTAATGGATGGAGGGCCATTCTTGCTGTCTTGATTATATAGCAGAAGAAATTCAATAAGGACATCACTCCCGCGGAGTTCTTCTATTTCTACGTACCCAAGGAGAAATCCGTGGACTTTCCATGGTACACAGATAGTCCTTCTAGTGTTAAAAGTTGAAAGGAAAATTCTTCTACATCTCTGGTAAGATCAGGGAGATCCACCAAGATGAGTGCGATAGGGAGAAAACCTATATGATGCCGCGGACTTGGGGTCATCCAAACAAGAAGGGTTTTTCCACTAAATTCTCTTTTCCTTTTGAAACATTACTTTTATTTTCATGACTTACTTTGAATTCTCTTTTGCAAATTTTGACAACTTGGGGCTCAACAGCAAAGCCCAAAAGAGAGTTGAGGACACGACACATTTTAGTAACAACCAGAAGAAATTCAGAACTTTGGTCACTTCTACGATAATCTTTGACGAAGGTCATTTCTCAAGTAAGCACGTGCTAAAGATAATGACTACGGAAGGTAACTATATCACTCTCCAAAATTGATTTACCGCGACCTCATTTTTTCTAACGATTTTGATTCTTCTTTTTCCAGGGGAAGAAATTGACAGTGAGATTGTAAAAGATCAACTTGCTAAAATGGATGAGGAGGCCATTACCCTCAACTAAGTACCTAAGAAGGGGAAAAAAGTAAGACTTAGCCAAAATAAAAATTTCCTTCGACCGAGGACATTGCTGTGACTGAAGTTGATGTAACAAATCCCACCCTTGGGAGAGCCCCGACCCCTACTGATGATGCCGCGGTTATCGGATCACAAAATCCCTCGGTGGATGATGCCATTGGGGTTGAGCTGACCGTGGCTGGAATTATTTCTGGGGGAGAGATCAATACTGGATCCAACCCAACTCATTTTTCTCCTGGATCTCCTCCTTTGGAGACGCAGAATGTAGTGACGACTTTCCCCCACCACAGAGTAGGTAAATGTGGGTAACAATGGTCATTCACGACCACGTTTAAGGGAACCAAATTCTCACTCCTCTTGGGACACAACTACCAGGTTAGTCTTTAGGATGAGGAAGGCTCCGAACACGATTGATCTTGACCGCTTAATGGGTGACGACCATGAGCACTTGGAGGAATACGCCCTTAATAGTCTGATGAGGGTAAGCACCATTTATTTATTGTTTCAATTATATATTTTTCTCCTCTTTTCTAACACACTTCCAATTACAGGCTGCAACTGTGGTCATGACCCAAAGGGCCAAATATGAAGGCCTATACAAACTAAAGGAGGCCGTAGAGAGGGTTCACATAGCTGATCTTAAGAAGGCCAGAGTTACGTCTTTTATATAAGGAAAATAATCATCTGTCGCGGCACTAGAGTCTTATAAAATGAATGCAGAAGCACAAATTAAGGCTGCAACATAGGCCTAAAAGGATGGCAAACAAAATTTTAGGGTTGCCGCCAAATCTCTAAAAATAGCCTAGTCTCAGATCGCGAAGGCTGCTAGTCGCGCAACAACTTCTGAGAATAAGCTCAGTTTTCTCCAGCGTAAGTATGAAGAGCATGCCATAACCATTAAAAAGAAGGATAAAGAGCATGCTGCAACCTTGATTGAGGCTGCAGATAAGGCTGTTGCATCTTATAAAACTTCAAGACTTCTTCCTCATTAATAATAAAGCCTACCTCCGCGGTTTCCAAGAACTGAGGCATAGGGTCATAAAAAATTTCCCTGATTCCAAAGATCAGATCATGTCTTGGAATTTAGGTGATGTCAAGCATGACCAGTGCATGGCTGAAATAAGGGCTACCACAAAAGAAATAGCCAAAAAGATGGCTGAGGAGGCTACAGATGATCTAACTGAGACCACGACAGAGGATGATGAGGCTGATAATATAGATTACGCGACATCTTAGTCACATTTGTGTTGTACTTTCTCTGGGCTTGTAATATTTTTTAGTTTGAACAATCTTGCAAACTATGCTATTAATTCATTTGGACTGCGCCCCTTTTTGTAAACTTGTCTGAATATATTTCATCTTTTAACTGCATGTTTGTTTTACTCTGCATATTCTGCGGCGCTAAAATATTTATCTTGAAACTTCTTATCGATCATGGGGGATTGGAAAAATCTTATTTTGCCTTGTAATTCATTTTACCCAAGGATCCCTCAAGACGCAGTGCCAAAGGAAATAACTTTGGGGTTGTGGCTAGATTTTTCTGTTTAAAACCTTTTGACTCGCATAATCATTGGGCTGCATCCTTTTTTGCAAATAGTAGCTTTAATCAATGTACTTAACTCTTGACTGGATTCCTTTCCACCGCCTCTTGAATGAATGAATGGCCTCCTTAATGGTTATATCCACTATTGTAACTTGATGATTTAATTCAGGTTCTGATTTAGATCTAACATTCTCCTACCGCAACTCGAATGTAAGCTTTGAATAATGTAAAAATCAATCATCATTTGGTCGCGGCATATTGATAAGGTTACGATAATTGATTTGACAAATTTAGAATGTTTCTTATAATCATATCATCAGCTGCTGACTTTGGTCAATGCTATTAAAACTTGTACTGGCTGCAGCTACATTAATAAGGCTACGACGTCTTTTATTTTAATTGCACTTGATTAGGAATGCTGCTACAGAAGTGGGGTTGTGGTCCATCAGGCCTCTGTCCCCTAAGGATTTACTATTGTAGGGTGGGACATTTTCAAGCCTCCCCAGGTTGGGTTAATATATTAAGCCACCCACAGCTAATGTATGGGATGTTTTCAAGCCTCCCCAGGCTGGGTTAATTTATTTAGCCACACATGGATGATATATGGGATATTTTCAAGCCTCCCCATTCTTAGTTATTAAGGAATCCACAACTAATATACGGGATATTTTCAAGGCTCCCCAGGATGGGTTAAGTTATTAAGCCACCCACAACTAATATACGGGACACTTTATATAGGACTTCTTGGATAAGGCTGCAAAAATGATATTATGGATATAAGGCTGCGGACAGCTTTCAAAACCTTATAAAGGACTCCTCAACATAGGCTGCGGCCTTTTATGTTTTACCTTTAGATTTTTCAAAATTTTCATCCCGTATGTGCCTATCATCCTCCATAATCTTCCTGACTACTCTCTCTTCCAGATACCAGGAGTAGCCAAACTCATGCACCAGCAGTCGGTGCATCTGTGCATTCCCTCCGGATACCCCCGTATGCTTGATGGCCGTCCGCCATGGATAAATGGTCACCTATATTTTGCCAAGATGATGTCAATACTTCCATAAAGGAAAATGCCAAAAAGAAAAACTCAAAAGATAAAAGAAGATATAACCCGATCGCTCATCAGGTCATTCAAGACCTGATGCACCGCCGTCAAGGAAAGAGACCACCTCGACTGTCTGTTAGCCTTCTGCCACCGAAAGAATCCCCCCACCGACTCTTCGTACAAACTAATCAAATGTGCATTAATCCCGATCTCCTCATAGAACCACGTCTGCAAAAGGACAAGGGTTAATAATCAGGAATAAAACAAAAATGCATAAAAGAAAAAGGCAAAAGTAAAATACCTTTAAAAGATATGTGGCGCCAGTAAAAGTTTGCCAGCAACATCAGCTAAAAGTGTCCAAAGATGAATAAAGGGTTGCCAAAGTTAGGATCCCCCCGTCAAAGAGAGGGATATTAAAAAATACCCTCAAATAAGGTAAAAAACACAAGTGGACAATGCCACCGCTCGAAGCCACCAGAAATCCTCCTAACAGTAAAAAAAATGAATGAACGAGTCATTTGATGAACCTGCGGCCCGTTGGTCTCATCAATCTGTTAATTCAAAGAGATATACGGATCGAGTCAAAGAGATATACGTATTGAGTCCCCGAGACTATCCGTCCAACATCTCCTAGCGCCGCCTCCACCACTGCCGACATCACCCTCAGCATACGATCCACCTCCATCTGGGCCCCCTCACAATCTGTCCTCAATAGTTGTTGTACGTCAGTATGGGTCACTGTCATCTCCACAAAACCCAAATATATGGTATGGGTAGTAACCCACCACCTCTCCCCCAGAGCACATAGAAATGCATAAAATGAGGCGTCTCATCTAATGCAGACACCAGACTACCAAACCCAGTAGAAGAAACCATTATAATATCAGTCCGTCAAAATTAAAAAAAAAAAGCCTTTTGTCAAAATTTAAAGAAATAAGAAAATGCAAAAAATTAAACAAAGGAATGCCAAAAGTCATGCAGTACTTACATAACCATCAGGGATCCTCACCCTGGACGATCGATGGTGCGTCGGCCCACCTAAAAGTGTCTGCTCATTGGAAATAGGCTTAAATAGATCAAAGGCATTCTCATTGCCTAACAATAATGACACCTTGGCCCTCCACTCCGAGTGCGCCCAATCATCAACACCAAGCCACGCCTATGGGTCTAGCTACTTGAAAAGTCAGCCATTTTCCAAACTCAAATGAGTAAAGGATGCAACAACAGATCGCAGAAGAAAAATGAAGAGAATTTGTCCCCTTTTATTGAAGGCTAAGGGGTATGTTGATCGGCAATCCCCTAACACCCGCAGATCGACACTGTCCTTTCCCCTTGCCTAGGAAGTCCAAAAGACCGTGTCACTTCCGTTTGAAAACCCCCATAGCCTTTCGATCGGCAACCCCATAAAATTTTGTACAAAAAATCTTAAGAAAATGCTAGAAAATACGAAAAATTACTCGAAAAATTACCCAATGAATATTGGAATAATTCTTCACCAAGAAAATCAATTTTCAAGTTACCCAAGTTCCCAGTGGATTAATACCCCTTTTCTATCCCCAACTTAAACTCTAAAAACACAGCGTACCCACTACCACTCCCCAGTGGAATCCCGACAACCTCAAATTGAGCAAAAATTAAAAGCTCTGTAGCAGGGCTACCCATTTTCTAGCAGGAATTCCCGAATTAAAGTTTTCCCCCCAAAAATTATAAATTTCCACAACCAGAGTTAAAATCCTTACCCGATCATCTCTCCCCAATAACACATTCCTAAGTGGTTTCCCAAGACCTCAAGTCACTTAAATTGTTTCCCCAAAATGAAATTATCAAACTAAGATTTTCATCTCTTCATAAAAGGACATAGTCCCTAGACAAATGTCTCCTCCCCTGTAGAGTCTCAAATAGAAATTCCCCAAAAGAACTACTCCCCCACATCTTAAGGTCCTCAGAATTGACCTTAGAATATGCAAGATTGACCTCGACCTGCAGAATTGGTCGCTCCACTTAAGGTCCTCAAAATTGACCTCGACCCTTAAAATTAGTCGCTCCCACTTAAGGTCCTCAGAGTTGACATCGGCCCTAAAAATTGGTTGCTCCCACTTAAGTTCCGCATAATTGACCTCGAACCTCATAATTGGTCACTTCCACTTAAGGTTCACAAAATTGAACTCGACCCCTAGAATTGGTAGCTCCCACTTAAGGTTTGCGGAATTAACCTCTACCCAAAAAATTGGTCGCTCACACTTAAGGTTCACAGAATTGACCTTGACCCGCAAAATTGGTCTCCCCCACTTAAGTTCCTCAGAATTGACCTCGACCTGCAGAATTGTTCGTTCCCACTTAAGGTCCTCAGAATTTACCTCGACCCTCGAAATTGGTCACTCTCACTTAAGGTCCTCAGAATTAAACTCGACCCTCAAAATTTGTCGCTCCACTTAAGGTCCTTAGAATTGACCTCGAACCGAAAAATTGGATGCTCCACTTAAGGTCCTCAGAATTAACGTTGACTCGCAGAATTGGTCTCTCCCACTTAAGGTCCGCAGAATTGACCTCGACTTGTAGAATTGGTCGCTCCCACTTAAGGTCTACAAAATTTACCTCGACCCGCATACTTGGTCGATCCTACTTAAGGTCCTCAGAATTGACATGGACTCGCAGAATTGGTCACTCCCACTTAAGGTCCTCAGAATTGACATTGACCCATAGAATTGGTCGCCCCATTTAAGGTCCGCAGAATTGACCTCGACCCTCAGGATTGGTCTCCCCATTTAAGGTCCGCAGAACTGAACTCGACCCACGAAATTGGTCTCCATCACTTAAGGTCCTAAAAATTGACCTCGACCCACAAAATTGGTCACTTCCACTTAAGGTCCTCATAATTGACCTCGACCCGCATAATTGGTCGCCCAATTTAAGGTCTGTATAATTGACCTCGACCCTCAAAATTGGTCGCCTTATTTAAGGTCCACAAAATTAACCTTGACCCAAAGAATTGGTCTCCACCACTTAAGGACTGCGGAACAGACCTCGACCCTAAGAATTAGTCACCCTAAGTTAAGGTCCCAAGAATTGACTTTGACCCACATAATTGGTCACCGCATTTAAGGTCCTCAAAATTGACCTCGGTCCGCTTAATTTATTACTCCCACTTAAGGTCCTCATAATTAATCTCGACCCTCAGAATTGGTCCCCCCAACTTAAGGTCGTCAAAATTTACCTCGACCCTCAAAATTGGTCCTTCATATCCTTAGGTTCCCAAAATTCACCTCGGGCCATAGAATCAGACATCACCATCATTACCTTATGTCCTCGACATTGACCTCGACCCTCTGAATCGGTCTTCCTATGTTACTATCAAAACTAATCGGTCATCCTATGAATCCCCTTTCCAATGGTTTGTCTCGTTTATGAATCGGGATAACGGTTCGAATGAATGGACCATTTACTATTGAAACCAATCTTGAGGCCACCGGACGCTCTTGGGACCCATTTTGACCCCAAATAACTTCATTGTTAGAGAAAAGCTTAATAGATCTTTGAAGGGAACTGAAACCCCTTTTCAATGATCTGCCCCTGTAAAAATTGGTATAACCGTTCAGACGAACGATCTATTTCCCCCCGAAAATTGATTTCGAGGCCACCGGACACTGTCGAGCTCCGTTTGATCAAAGTAAACTCTTAATCTTGAACGATATTGAATGAATATTCGAAGGGTAATGAATAAAATTTCTAACAGACTGTCCCATGCATGATTCAACCTTACAATACAAACAAATGACCTATTTTACTCCAAAAAGTCGTCAGACACTTTCGAGCCCCATTTAACCAAAGTCAACTCACCAAACCGAGCAAAACTCTTTGGAACATCGAATTAACTAATATAAACTTTCCAGAAGTCCACCTCGTGCACTATTCTGACTTATGATTTGGACAAATGATCCATTACTGGTTGCCGATCTCACGTCTAGAGGACCAACAGGTGCTTCCAAGCCCCATTTTACCTAAAGTCAACTTTCAAACTCGACTCTTAAAAGTACCCAAATTACCTTTTTAATGGTATGCCCCATGTGCAATTTGTATTTATGATTTGTGTTCTACTACGATTTTAAAAAAGAACTGCACTTGACTACCGATTGGAATCTCCATTACCCTATTAATTGGAAGTGTGTCTAGGGTCACCTGTCAATTGGCACGGCTATGGGTGTTCAAATTGACAACACCCCACCCTATAAAATAAGGTCATGATCTCACTCTCAAGGAACACCTCAGATCCATCAATATCAGTTATCTCAACAACATTCTCATGTAACCAACGAAGTTTCCTTGTATGAAATTCCTTTCCATCTTTCATTCCCATCAGTTTCATACCCAATTTATCAAAACATCATTCTCTCTCATCCAACATTCATCCCAACATTCAAGGGAGCTCATCAAGGATCAAGATCAAGCCTCAATTCTCCAAAGAAGGTCCAAATATCCTTCTTTCTTTTGAATATTCTTTATTTTCGCATTAGTTACATAAATTCTTAATCTATGTTTTACTTTAGTTCATACACATTAACATATCATCCTTTATTATTTATACTGAGCATACTTTATTTTCAATAAAAAAACGAGAACATAGAAAAAGAGGGTTACACCTATAAATTCCAATGAGACTATTCACCACATTTTTTGCAAAACTAAAATATCTTTGCTACACACACATATATAATAAAATCCCGTTTAAATTTATGGGATAAACCCCACCTTTGTGCCACATGCAAACTACGTGGACTTTGATGCCTTTATAGGCTACGTAGGCATTTCGGGCTAATGCCCGAGACTCGAGTCCAACTTTCCAATTTTTCAATTTTCCTATTTTCACACTTTTATCCTTTTGATTTTATCTATATATTACTATATATATCATACTTGTTATTCACATTTGCATTTTATCTAACAAATATTATCATTTCATTATGACGATCAATATCGCAGTAAGCGCGCACACCATATTGTCTAATTATTATTTTGGGAACATTCCTTTGGATGGCCTCACTCTATTTTTTCCATGATATGAGTCGAGCGATTCCAATCTCCATTTATATATACACGCACACACACTTCACGAAGAAATTAAGGAAAATAGTAACATAAGCCCATGAGAGACAGGAAGGGAGGGATAGGTGCCTAACATCTTTCCATTTCGTAACTTAGCCCTCGAACCTATGAACTATTATTTTCATAAGCATCAGTTTTTCTTTGATGCCTCCCTCTAGAGGATGAGACATGTTATTTTACTTATTTTATGCAAAACAGGCTGATGACTCCATCTCTTTACATCACCCCACATCGATGACGACTGAAGGTCTCCTAGAAAATGTGCGTGAAACCTTCTCTCCCTATTCGAGTGCACGCGCATGAGCACCGGGAACCGCTCGAGACGATAGAGAGGGAAAGAGCTAAAGGAGGGATGGCCATAATATCATATGGGCAGTACTAGGGAGCTAAAACTTTTGTAGTTAGTTAGATACGTTGTCTAGTTAGGTTGGGCAGCATATCTAGGTAGGAGACGTTAGGCGTGAACTTTAATTGAGAGGTGAGTAACTCAATGGAGTGTATGTGGAACTAACGTGTGTATGTAATAACTGCTTTCAAACTGTGATTTAAATTATTGCAAAATATTTTTGAAAGTTTTTAGGCTCTGACCCTTATCAAAAATATTTTCTAAAATATTTCAGGTTTCCAACCACTGGGTTGCCAAGCTTGATGATTCATTCCAAGGATGCATAGCTGCAGCATTTGTGGAGGCTTTCAGGATTGATGTAGATGATTCAATAATTTATTCTTAGATTAGGATATTCATTTCAGTATTTCATTTGGGCATGTTGCCCCTTTAGACGATTCAATATTTCAGTTATTCAGTATTTATCAAACTTTGATTTAGATTCGATTTATTTACCTTAGACTTATAGTTGAATTTTGTTTTTGGGAACTGATGGTTTATTCGGTACTATTTATTTAGTTATTCATTATGTTATTGGTTAGAGTATTATATTTCATGGATGGTTTGGTTATTTTAATTTTATTTTGCATGTGTTATATTAATGAAAGATGAAATTTGGCACCGACTTAATTTGACATAGGTGGTTAGTAAATTAAAGGGTTTTTGACAGTGATGCTAAGCATGAACCAAATGATATTCTTGTTTGTTTTAATAAATGTTTGATCATCCATGGTTAAAATAGGCGGGGTGTCACACTGGGACATAAAGAAAATGACATAAAGTAAACCTTAGCAAGATATCTGATATGTTGTACCAACCACTAATACAAAACATCACTGCACTTCCCGATATAGGCATCTTATTGAGCCAAACCACATTAGCATCTTTCTTATTTATCTATCTCTCATTTCTCTCAAAGCTCAAATTATTTTCTTCTATATTTGTTATAGTTTATTATTGGTGATTCCTAGCTAAGACCGAAAATATATATTTACCACTTTTGGACAATGACGAATTGATGCCGTCTGTGGGAACGACTATACAAGCAATTTGTTGTTCCTATCCATGTTCATTTGTAATCCCCTTTGTTGCGATAAATGGGGGACAATACCGAAAGTATCCGAGTGAATGAAAGCATTCCTTCCTCCATCGCTGTGGTGATAGGGGATTTATAAAGAATTTTAATGAACATAGACAAAAGTCAAGAGGTAATGCAAGAAATTATGAAGCAACTGACTCAGACACTGTAGGCCGATCAGAGCAGGCCCATAGAAGACCCTATTATGCTATCTGGATGAGAACTCACTAACAGGAGAGGATAAATGTTACCTCCTGCCCCAGTGGAGATAGGGAGTTATCCTATCACCAACGAGCGCTACTAAACCCTACCATAATGAATGTTGGATCATAAAATGAAAGAAGAATATCTACATATTCTAGATAAAAAGTTGATAGATAATATCATCCAAGACTCACCTCATCCCTCAGGACCACTGATCACTATGATGAGCGATCATAATTTGAGGAAAGGCCGAGCCTGTTGGAGAGGCTGATTATGGGCTCAACGTTTGATCAGCTAGTCCCGAAATGGTGAGTGGGAGTTACCATAGAGAGATTAGATGATACATTAATTGCTAAGAAGGATCAGTCGGGTCATGAACCAACAGAAAAGGGTCATTAAGCACCGAGCAGATGTAACACCCCATATTTTTTATTATTTAAAATTTAATTAATTCGGTTATTTTAAATTACACGCATGACGTAATTTAATTGAATGAAATATTATGCGTGGATTAAAATATTAATCGAAAGAGATAATGATTAATGTTTATTGAATACAATTACCAAGTGAATAATAATTTAGTCTTTTACATCAAGCGAGTGATAGTGACGTGACAGTGTTATATCTCAACTAGGTGTCGTGTGTAGACTATATGATATCGAGATAGGAAATTTGTGTAAAATGACTCGAATGGTAATTTTGAGATCTCAATTGATTCCAAATGGGTTGAAATAGTTGAAATAGTATACCCGGGTGTATTGTTTAGGCCCCGTGGTGATTTTAGACTAACCCGACACCATATGAGGGCGTTTCGATCATTTGGTGGACTAGGGTAGATAGAAATCAAAAACTTTAGAGGTTATATCATCCCCTTTGAGTTATAGGGTAGGGTTAATACTATCATGAGAGAGGAAAGGAAATTAGAGAGGAAGAAGATAGAGTTCTTGAAGATTCAACACCATTCTTGCATCGCCTTTACCACCGGAGTGCAAATCGGGGAGAGAGGAAGGCATCTCCATCATCTGAAAATGAAATAAGAGATGTTATTACAAGGTGAGTATTTATCTTGCATGTTTTTCAAGAATTTATATCACCCATGGTAGGACTTGATGAAATCTAGCATGAACATATGATTTTGAGATAAAATGATGTGCTAACTTCATATTAGAGTTTTGATTTCTGGGATTATTAATATGAAATATGATTTTGTGAGACTTTGAGAGAATAAAGTTTGGGATTTCTTAAAGGAAATGCATTAAAAAAGTGAAACTAGGGCTTTGTATATAACGCATTGATAAACTCTTGATTATTACGGATTTAATGATGTTTGAGTATTAGAAATTCATTAGAAATTGTTCATATACTCTTACTCGATGATGAGTTGATTTATGTTGGAGTTTGGGTAGAATGAATGAAGGTTTTATTAGATAAAAATTAAAACAATGCAACACTTAAACGATGAAGTAGAACTGTCAAGACACTCGAATCGATTCAGACCCTCCCTTCAACCAGTTCGGTAGTGAACCGATTTGCCTGCCATGCTAAACTGGTTCGACTGACCTGTTATTGACAGAACTTTTATTTATTTTAATTCTTTAAGAAATTAATTATGGGAAAACTTTGAGATAAGTTTAATATTTTACAAAGACTTAGGGAAGGTCAATAGGTACATGATTAAGGCTCGGTTATTCTTAATGAGGGGAAATTGGGACTTGGACCGATGATGCTTAATCGATTGAAGGACGTATCGAGAATTTACAATTTGGTTTATGGGACGAGTGAATGATAACCTAAGACTTAAATTAGTAGTATAGGGATGCATAACTATTGAATTAACGTAAGGGGTAGATAGGATCCTTCAGGTAGTGAGTAATGCTAAAAAAATAATGAGATAAACAGTATGTGAGAATTATTGGTACGTTGAGTATTCGAGAGAGATAAATACTATGTATGGGTTTATATATTAGGTAGTGTGTATACCTACTGAATATATGTATATAAATAGGTCATGTGAATACCTATTTTGTGATTTGGTTATGTGTGTGAACATACCTACGCTGCTTGCTATCACGGGAGGTTTCACATAAAGGGTGATACCACCTTAACGATTCCAGTGAGGTCTGGGTGTGTGTTCCGGAACATAGAATTTAGGGTGTCTCTCTATGTGCTATGTATTAGTGGAACTGGTAGGTCATTTGGGCTATGTATTAGTGGAACTGGTAGGTCTGGGTGTGTGTTCCGGAACATAGAATTTAGGGTGTCTCTCTATGTGCTATGTATTAGTGGAACTGGTAGGTCATTTGGGTACGTTAGGTATGTGTGTGTCCCAAAGGCTTAGAACTATTTTTCATCCATTGTGTGTTGTTTGATTTACAATTCGAGGTGACATTCTTACCTGATGGTCCTTGATATGGTAGGAGAAGTACATAGGCGTGATAGCAGAGTATGCCAGCATCACAAGGGTCATTCCGGGGGATTCTATAGTTGTATATATTATATGTGTGATAAATATATACAATAGTGATTAATCTACTTATGTGTGATGGTAGAATTGATAGATTGTGTATATTTAAGTAGAGAAACTTAAATAATGATTCAAGAATAATATGCCAGTAATATTAATTATTGGTAGTAAAGTAGCGTATTGTATATATCATATAGCGGAGCTAAACCTTTTGTGGTTAGTTATATACGTTATCTAGTTAGGCTGAGTAGCGTAGTTAGGTAGGAGACGCTAGGCGTGCACTTTAGTTAAGAGGTGAGGAACTTAAGGAAGTGTATGTGGAACTAATGTGTGTATCTAATAAATGATTTTAAATTGTAATTTAAATGCTTTGAAAATATTTTTAAAGGGTTTTAGGCTCTGAACCTTGTTAAATCGATTTTCCAAAACATTTTTGGTGTCCAGCCACAGGCACGCCAAGCTTGATGATTCATTCTAAGTATGCATAACTGTAGGACTTGTGGCGGATTGCAGGATTGATGTAGACGTTTTAGTTATTCATTCCTAGAATATGATTTTCCTTTTAGTATTTCATTTCGTCATGTTGCCCCTTTAGACGATTCATAATTTCAGTTATTCAGTATTTATCAGACTTTGTTTTATTTACTTTAGATTTGTAGTTGGATTTTGTTTTGGGGAACCAATGGTTTACTAAATATTATTTATTAAGTTATTTTTCATGTTATTAGTTCAGACTATTATATCGTGTGGATGGTTTGGCTATTTTATTTGTATTTTCGCATGTTGTTAATACAATGAAAGATAAAATTTGGCACCGGTTTATTTTGACATAGGTGATTAGTAATTTAAAAAAGTTATCGATAGTGATACTAAGAATGAACCAAATGAGATTCCTTATTATTTTGATAAAGGAGTGATCACCCATAGTTAAAATATGCGGGGCGTCACAACATACTTCTCAAAAAGAGATGTCAACCCAAAATAATGACCGAACCACTAAAATTATCTCAGCTAAGGCTAATCTAGATGATTATCCATGGAAGGGCTCAATCGAATAATTGGAGGATCATTTGGGAGAGGTAGTCAATTCAAAAAATCCCTCATATAGGAGTTTCATGAAAGGATCACCTTTAACACCTTCAATTGTGAATTATCCCACACCTGCTAATTTCAAAACACCTGTGAGAACTCCGAAATATGATGGCAAGACTGATCCAGTAGTGCTTATGGAACAATGCTGATCTACTGTCGACATTTATTCAGTCCTTGATGAAATGCATTGCCGAGCATTCTCCAGTACTATCACTAGGTCAATAAAAATTTTGTTCAACAATCCGCCATGGGAGAAATCTCTAGTTTTCAACAGTTGGATGATTTATTCATCAATAATTTCTGCTTTGGAGCCAAGCCGTCCAAAAGGGTAGGTCATCTGCTAAGTGTTCGACAGAGATTTGGAGAAATCACTCGAGAGTACATTACCTGATATATTAGTGAAAATCTAGAGGTCATTGAATACGATGAGAAGATGGTGGCGATCGTCGCATTGATGAGTGCCTTTCTACCAAAGAAATATAATTTTCTCACTAAGGAGCCACCTAAGACTATGACCGAATAGCTAGCCAAAGTAAGTAAAATCATGAACTTCTAAGAGGCTATGGATACTAAAGAGACCAAAAACTCCAAAAATGATGACAATAAGAGCTCAAATAATAAAGAGCAAAAATATACAAAAAAGTTGGAAAAGTCGAAGAGATACGACGAATGCACTTATCTCACTATTAGCGTTCACCATATTCTGAAAGAAATTCATGGAAGCAAAAACCTGAAGTGGCTCAAAATACTAAAATCTCATCCAAACCAAAGCGATAAAAGTAAATGTTGTGAGTTCATAGATATCACAACCATAATAATGACAATTTTATATCCCTAAAGAACGAGATAGAGAATTTAATTTTAATAAGGAAACTGCCAATGTTCACTGTTAATGGAGGCCGGATAGATCATGCGGACGATCAGGACCCCTCATTAAACTCTTATACTGAGGCTCATGATCCTTGGCTGGGGATGTGTCCACATTGATGGGATGGCTGTATCCCCCAATATGAAGCTTTTTTCTTATTGGAGGAGATAGCCTGGTTCTGGATAGGAGGTTAGGGATATTTATTTTCAGCATTTTCGATGAACTGCTGCTTGACACTAAAGCTACTTATAGGGGATCAAAGGATGACGAAGTTATCTTTGTCGATATATTCCCCTTTGATCTGTGGGAGGACTCAGAACAAGATCTTGAGGTATCAAAGGATGAAGAGGCATGATCGTCCAAGCTAATGGGGGTTGAGCGTATCTCCTTAGTTAGTAAAGCCACAAATGAAGTAATAGAACTCTGATAGCCGAGTAAGTATGAAGTTTAATGGGGATGATCTTCATCACCAAATCTCTGCTGAATAGACCAGACTATTGCCAAATTAGCGAAACTAACTTAAAAAATACGGGGAATATTTTTCTTACTCTCCTCCGTGAAACAAAAAAATAGAGATACCCAGTTAGTTTTAAAATAAAAGCAGTGATCAAAAAGAAAAATATCCATGTTATGTGTGCATGTGCCGACCTATTCCTTGTCCCTCCTGAGGGATCTTATGGCCATTGTAAAACTCACCCTCAGGAAGAGGGACATATTTTCAATCCTTTACAATCAGAAGATGATCCCAATAATCTTTATTGGAATCGGTTATATTCATGACTAGGGCTATGTTGGACTGTCTTGTCTTTAAATAATGAATGTTCTCGTCGGTGGTACCCTAACTATAACAATAATTTAACTATTTTATTCCAACATTTGTCCTATATTGTTCATTGATGAGATAAACCCCATTAATGACCCCACAAGTATTTGGAGAAATTTGGGCAGGAATAACATCAAAATGTTGACAAAATTCAAAAAATAAATGATTGGGGGGAAAAGTTAACCCACACTCAGCAATAAAAATAGTGGGTAACCAGTGGCTCTCCGCAAAAGCATAGAGGTCATAGGGTCCATCCAATAATTCGATTTTTACTCAGGGAGGGATTCTACAAGTGGACCTTAAAAGCCCCAATGAACTCTCATATACTGTAAAGACCATATTTTTAGTTGAGACATAATAAAGGAATACATAGAATGAGACATTCTTATAGTGAAAAGGGAGGAACACAACTCTTATGAAAGATGAAGGCTATCACAAATGGCGAAAAAAATATAAAAATAAAGAAAAATATCTTGAATTAAGGGTGAAGTGAATGAAAGAGGGAAATAATGCTTTATAGGCTCACCGACGTCTCTCTAGTTACCAAGAGTTGATATAATTAAAAGTATTTGCTATTTCATTTTGATGGCGGTCCATTACCTAATGAGTTTTCCTACATGTGTACCCCCGGATGCTTTACGATTCTTACCCTTCTTGAGAAAATTACCACTGCCTCAAGATATAAAATCAGTTACCTAAACATGCAAACTTTTAGAGATCGAGTGCCGACCAACACCTCAATAAGCAAAAAACCACAACAGAAGGCTTAGAACCAAGTTATCATGAAACCTACCACACTTACTAGTTAATACTCTATCCCTTTACTCCACTATCCATTATTTGCTCCATTCAGGAATGACGTATTGATGGATTTTCGTACCATAAAATTGAAGTATGACATGGGCCAATGAAATTGTGACACCTGTCATCACGAAATAATTATTTGTGCACTATTAGCAACTCATTATCTTGGTTCACTCAATATTCTATAGTGGTCGGCAAGATAGCCAACCGTTAGTAAGTCAGTCTATCAAGCACATGTGTAAGATACATGTGGGAATACATACAGTCTCTTTGTATTTGCACATATGGGCTAAACATCTTAACTATTTGTGGGTAGCTCATCACTAGTTGTCATCAAGAATGTAAAAATTTGTAACTTCATGATTTATAAATGCATTCCACTTCTTCTTTTTCCTATTCATACTTTAACTAGCACATCATATCCCTCTACTAAAACATGAGTAAAATGACAAACACAAAATCCTAAACAGATATATGAGAGCTTGTTCCCACCTCTAATACAAAGCATCATTGCACCTGTGGATCTCGGCATCTTATTGAGCCGAACCACGTTAACCTCTTGTCTCCTTTTCTCTATCTCCCATCCCTCTCAAAGCTCAAACTATTTTCTTTTATATTTTTATGGTTTATTACTGGTAATTCCTGGCTAAGACCTAAAATATATATTTACCAATTTTAGACAACAATATATATATATATATATATATATATATATATATATATATATATATAGAGAGAGAGAGAGAGAGAGAGAGAGAGGGAGAGAGAGAGATTGGAATAGAAAAAGAGAGGAGAGAGGAGACCATCAAACTTTTGATTAACATAATTTGTTAAAAATGACACCCAACGAATAATAATAAAAATTATGGCACCCAACCAATAATAAGTAAGAATAAATGAACCCCTAAACATAAATAACCCCAAAAGTTATAACAACGAAAGTTTATTGTTTCAGAAACATAAAATTTGAAGCTTTTGTTCCATACATAATGTAATACTAAGGAAATTTGAACTTAACCAAATGTTGACATTTGAAAAAATTAGTGTAAATCTATTTTCATATTAATAATTCATCAGTTGTACATACAGGGAAAATTTATTAGTTTTTATTTCAAGATGACCCCAATAAAAAAGGGGTAAACAAGTAGATTTACTAGAATAAAATATTTTTTCAATAGACATTAATGTTAATCACTATTTTAACTATGTTTATATGATCTGATATGCCACCTAAGAAAATCACCAAAGCATTACAGAGGTACCATCAAAACTCAAATTTTTGGGTTAGCTTAAAATTACTATAATCAACCTTAAAATATCGAATATTTAAATTGGCAAAGGCTTTGAAATTATGAGAAGCCATATACTCAAATGTTGTATGATCAAGGTGTGGAGTAACCAAAAAAGGTTGACCTTTTGGATCTCCGTTGAGCTTCAAAAATGGCTAGAGATGCCACTGTGGGTTTTGATAAGTTTTGTAACGTATAAAATATCTAGTGCAATGCTTTAAAAAAAACTCTGCTACAATATGAAGATATAGTTAAATTCTCATATTGCCCGTCTTAGTAGTTTTTTTTCTAAAAGTGAAGCTTTATTAAAACCAAAGGTATTTTACATGAGATGTTCATTACTGCTGACCTGACTACTATACAACGAATCGATCGTGACATAAAATAGGAAATAAAAAAGAAGGAGAATACCAAAAAGAAAATAAAAAATGGACTATACAAAGTAAATGGAGCAAGAGCAACAACACACTGGTTCTCTTTATGAAAACACAAGGACATGACAACATGTTGGAATCTCTGAAGGGCTCATGGATGGGATGGAGTAAATCCTCATGGACTTGGTGGGAAGCTTGGTTCTTGGAAATCATATTGAATGAATTTTGACAATCGGTTTGTATCTCAATACATCTTATACATGCAAGTAAAGTTAGCTCGATACCAGTTTTTAAAGCCCAAAGCTCAGCAATTAAAGATGACACATAACCGATGTTGCTAGTAAAAACTTATAAAAATTCACCCTTATAATTTCTAATGATACCTCTAATAGAGGCTAAGCATGTTGTGTGGGATTTGTCCCCATCAGTGTTTCATTTGTAAAAAGGGTGGGTAGGTGGGTGGGGGGGATTTTCAAGCAATATGATACTCCACCTTTGGATGGACTGGCTATGCAAGCTGTTTATATTAAAGGTTCATAAATTAACGCACTTGGTCAGATGTGGAGTTGGTTATAAGGGCTTTCACAAAAGGTTTATGACTGAAGATCACTTCATTTCTTGCCATCCATATGTTACGCAGGTTAAAAAAAGGTTTAGTTCCATGAAAGGTGAGGTCTGAAGGTTTGCATGTTCCCGTCCCTTCCCGTAAGATGGAGGTCGACGATATGTTAGTCTCAGCTTGGAGAGGTCGAACATTAATTGTTGCAGGACAGTTTGTAAAAAAGTGGTTGTTTGAATCTGGTAGATTGCATAATGGCCAGTTAGGATTCGTAGTTTTATGGTAGTAAAAGAGTCGAGCCGCTGTAGGAAAAACCTGATGGATTAAGAACCATAAGAATATTTTTATTTGGGGAGGTAGTCTTCTCTTCCAGATCCAAATGCATGGTAATGATGGAATATGTCACATCATTTTGTTCAGGTGTAACCAACGACACCTGTCTTTAATATTAAATGGTTCCTCATGACATGGCCTCCAAGTTGGGAAGTCTTGATCCGCTGTAGGAGAGATGAATATGGCTTGTATAAAAAGAAAGAAATCTTATGGAAGAAATTGGGATGGCAGTGACATGTTCCAGTAGTGGTTATAAATAAATCAAGAAATCGGTTCCTACAGAATATGTGGGAGAAGGGTTGGGAAAGGATTTACTAGGTTTTCTTGTAGGACCCATATATGATGTCCAAATATGATCATACTTGGACCAATGTGCCATTCAATCTCCTGTTTGAATAAGGGTATCAATTTGGATACTCGAGTCCAAAACCAGAACGCTTGGGTGGGGCGTGTCATTTCAAAGAGGGAGGAGTGGGAGAACTATTTTAGCTTAATAACCTACACCCATAAGTTTGTCGGGATTGAGAAAAGCTTCCAACAAAGTTTAAGCATGAAAGTGGTATTGAGCATATGCAAATTTTTGATACCCAGTCCCCAAAATTGTTTTAAAAGTGTGATTGTGTCCCTAGGGATGGTTGGGGTCTTTTTGGATTGTGATGTGGCATTCCAAAAGAATGAATTGATTTTTTGGTAAGGGCGGTGAGGATGGATTTGGGTAACAGATAGGCTGACATACTATATGCGTCCAAGGAAGAATAAACTGCATTGATGAGCGTGGCTCTGCCCTCATAAGACTGAAAATAGGAGTACCATCTTTTGATTCGTGTGTCTAGGTCTACTATGAGGTTAATGAAGAGACTGTGAGTGACTCGACCATTAATTCAAGGAAGCCCAAGGTACTTTTAGTGACCCAAGTTTCAGTGAAATCCAAGCATGCTACGAGTTGTACTTATAGCACTTTGCAGAGTCCGAGGAAGGTTATCATGGTTTATCTCTATTGATGGTTTCACCAGAAATGGAAGAAACATCTTCTAAGATGGTTAGGAATTTAGTGATTGTATGGGTTATGGGTTATAGAAACGTAGAGGGGTCTTGAAGATAATCCAGATATTAGGGATAATTCCCTAATTAGCAACAATGTTTTGGGGATTAAGGCACCGTGGTAGCTCAACGTGGCAACTCGGTGTGGCATCTCAACGCGGCAGCTCAAGCGGGGTAGCTCAGCGTGATAAACTGTATTTTAACTTATTGTATTAGTCATATTGTATCTTTGTTTATATTGAATGTAAGCTATAACGGTTGTAATCATGTAACTAGAATAATAAAGAGTTTTAGTGTGAGGTCAAGCGGTACTCGCGAGAGACCAGGCTTGGCAGGGCCTGGTAGAGATTTCATGCTTTATCCAATGGCCTCATCCCGGGAACTTTAGAGGGACTTGGTTTGGAGGATTGAGAAGTGAGGCACCATTGGGGCTTGTCCTAACCATCTTAGATACACCTGGTAAAACACCAAAGGACCCGGACCGTGGAACCTCGGACGGAGCAGCTTCGAGTTCCATCGGGCGTTGAGTTGTGAACCAAATAGACCTCTACTTAATGTCACATATACTGTAGGTGATGTCACTATCTAGATAAACAATGTCACACCTGCACTTGAGTAAACCATCGTGGTATTTGGGGTTGTCAGGCAGTTGGTGAGCCACCTCTGCGACAACACCCCCTGACACACACTGGTTAGGCAAAAGGCATGTCTTGGCATTTAATGTTTATAACGTGGAGGCAACTAGTGTATTAGACATTTAATGTTGTGACATAAAGAATGAGGATGTTTTTTATAGTCTTTAATGACTGAGTTGCCTCGGGGATGGTGTGGGGGGCTATTTAAGGACCCCAACCACCCCTGAGGAGAGGATGATCTTTTGAGAGCTCAGGAGTTATTGTTAGAGAATACACATCAGAGAGAGTTATTGCAAACCAGAGGGTTTACTCACTCACCATTGTTATTTATTATGAAGATTTTAATACTTGACAGAGGTTCTTGAGGGTATTTGATGTGTTTCTACCTGCCTACCGAGGTGTATCTAGGGTGATTACTTCTCTCTCCCTCTAGCTAAATTACTTCTAAGTTTCTTTACTACTTTCCCGAGTTATATACGAGAGATTTGTGAGTTTAAAGTGAGTCTTACCTTCATTAGGTTTGTGTTTGGGTGTTCTATCACTAATCCAAGGGTTTGGCTAATTAACTTATCATCACCATACTTCAAAGGGGTTACACCTCCATCTATAATATAAAGTACCCTCCTACATTTGGTGACTTTGCTGGGGAGGCATTCTTCTAAGTAAGGAGTATGAAGCAAGATAATGCTACTCAAAGGCTCAACTTTGATGACATCCAGCATAATGAAGAATAGGCTGCGAGAGAACTGGAGGATTTAAGGGATGTGGTTCCTCGAATAGAGGTACCTCCAGTTCAGGCGACGAAAAGCATTCTAGGGGTTACACAAGCATCCACGAGTGGGGGGTTTGGACCCACTCAGGTGGTGCTCCTCATGAGTAAGTTTTATGAGTTTTCGCAAACTCCAGTAGCTTCAACTATGCTGGGAGTATTGGAGGCTAATGCCTTCGTAATACCAGGGGTAGATCCAACGGCCCCATCAGGTGCAGGTGTGGCTGGAATGGTCCCAATACGCATGCCCTCTATTGCGAACCCAACAAAAGGAACCTCTGGAGTTTCAATGGCCCCCGTGGTGACGTTTGTGCCAGCTTCAATGAGCGCCCAGCCCACGGTGCCATTGGCTGTTGCCCCAGTAGCATCACCTATGGAGGAAATGAGAAAGGAGATGCAGAAAGAGATGGTGAAGTTCATACAAGCCTCCTCACAATCTACTGGTGAGGTAGTTTCGATTTATGATGACTTTCGAACACCTTATCCTCAGGAATACAATGATGAGCCCTATCCAAAGGACTACATTCCTCTTATTTTTGAAAAGTATACAGGGAAAGGTGGGAACTCGAAGGAGCATATTAAGCGCTTTGTTGAACACTTGGTAGTGCATTGCAGTAACAAGAAGCTTAGGTTGAGGGAGTTTTCCAAGTCCTTAACCAATAAAGCATACACCTAGTACTCCCATTTGACTCCTAACAACGTTTCTACATAGGAGGAGATGCATGTATTGTTTGTCCAGAAGTTCTTTCTGGTATAGGATGAATTCACTTTGACCCAATTGGGCAGGGAGAAGCAAAGACCTGGGGAAGAAGTGTTGGCCTATGTTCGAAGGTTCAGGGAAAGATCCTATAACACCCCGTATTTTCATGCATTAATAACACCCCGTATTTTCATGCATTAAATATTTAATTAATTCGGGAATTGAAAATTACTTGTGAGTCGTAATTTTAATTGAATTAATTAGGGAAATTTTATTTAAATATTAATCGGGAAGTGAATGGTTAATATTTAAGAAAAAATTATTTTACTAAGTGAATAGTAATATTGTATTTACGTCATTTCGGATATTAATGATGGGATATGTACTTATTTCAACTGGGAATCGGTATAAACTAATTTGGGTGTGAAATAAGGACTTTTTAGAAATTAATTCGGAAGCCAATTCTGAGTGTACGGTTGAGTCCAGATGGGCCGAGATAGTCGGAAAAGTGTACCTGGAGGTAGTAAAAGGGTCACAGGACGTTTTTAGGCATAGTCGGGCCCACACGGGGGCATTTGGGTCACTTGGGTTTGGCCTATTAGGCAAAAAATGAGATTTAGGTTAATTGATAAATTAAAAGAAATAAGGAAACGGCTAAGGTGAGTTTAGGAAAAGGCTTAGTGTGTTAAGGAACCCTAATAGAAGTTAAAGGCATATATGGGGATCACAAGAGAGCCAACGAGAGTCATCTTCAACCTTGGAATTCATCTCCAAAATCAGACTCTACAAAACCTAAGACAAGTGGATGACTTGCTGTAGTATTGAATCTGTTTTTCAATTCATATTTATGTGAGTTGTTTAATTGAAATTCGTTTTGGGTGTTAATGGCATAAACATGGGATTTTGAAAACAATAATCTGATTTACGAATTTGGGTAAGGATTCATGTAAAATTTGATAACTGTAAGTTGATATATATCTGGTAAGATGATATCTGAATAATTAGAAATGAATTTGATGAAGGAATTTGGGGTGTAAATGGGTTAAGAGTTAAAGATGAATTTTTCCCCAAATTTAGAAATTAGTAGATAATGGACGAATTAATGATGTTGGTGGACATTCTGGAGATCCCTAATAAGGTTTCTAACATGTATTATTGTTAAGAGGGATTGAGATTGCTAGTAGAAAAAATTAGGGTTTTAAGAAATTTGTCCATGGCTAAATCTGTCTTCGCGAAGAAGAGGAAGACCTGCTCGATCGATCGATCGAAGGTCCGGGGTCGACCGATCGAGGGTCGACAGATTTTGACAGCTTCGCCCAGTTATGTATATATATATATATATAAAATTATATTATAATCTTTTATGTATTAATTATTGAGAAATTAATACATGAGTTTAAATCTAATTAATTGTGAGTAAAATTAATTAGGATTTGAGGTAGAAAATTGTGTGACACGTCATGATTAAATACAGAGTTAGTGGACAAGTCCGGGAATATTGGTTGGGCGATACCGAGGTGTAATATTTTATTTAGGTAAAGGATAAATAACTAAGAGTTGGGAATTTAGACTCGGGTGAGGTTAATTCGGGCTACGAGAGTGAGTCCAAATTTATGGTGGGAGCGATACCAAAAGTTATTTAATTAATTAATGTGTAATTAATTAATAATTAGAGTTGAACCCTAAACTCTTAATATTTTAAATTGGCTTGTGTTACGGATTTAGTACACCGTATGGCCGGGACGCTTTATATATGTACGGATGTAATAGTATATATATGGTGTGTACATTAATATCAGTGGTTAGATATTATTATTATCTTATACTCTAGTGCTATAGTGGGAGGTTGCGCGTAGTGGATGAATCGCCTAGCTTGAGGAGTAGGGCGAGTATAATCCGAGGTCATAGCGTCCGTTATATGGGTGAGGGGCATCTCACTTTCAGGGAAGGAATATGACCGCCTCCAAAGTATATTCATTAACCAAGTTAGTGAGAAATTCTGACTTGGGGTAACTAGGTTATGTGATTACATTTAGTGGGATAGCACTTTAGAAAATTTCTACACAGTGAGACATTATTCGGGGAAAATACTAGTATTAAATGTTATTTCGGTATGTTTGTGAATACTGCAATATGACTAAATATATAATTAGGTAAATAATTACATATGGGAGAATTAATACAAAGTGTAAAATGTATTATGTGCATAACAGGTGTGAGTGTCATATGAAATTAAAAAGGGTAATGATTTAATTAAGTTGATGCTTATAATAACTTAAAAATCATGATTTAAAGCATACTCGGTTAGAGTAGGATAATTACAAGGGGTTACATAAGTTATCGGGTCAGGAGAGTAGGACCTAGGTAAATTAAATTAAGGCGTTAGTAGTGCACATTAGAGGAGGGGTGAGGATATGCTCAAGAGGGTGCGGCACTAAATAAAATATAAAGAGCATCCATATTTATTTATTACTGCAAGTTAATCATTTGCTAAATATTTTTCAAATGTTTTTGGGTACTAACCCTTGCTATAATTTAAAAAAAAAAAAAAAACTTTTAGGTGTCCAGCCACAGGGACGCCGGGCTTGACTCTGTTTCAGGAAATCCGTTGTTGCAGCATATGTGGATGTTGCGGGATTTTTGATAGACGTCTCATTCTTTCATTCTAGTGTAGAGACTGCTATCAGTTATTTCGAGCATGTCACTCACAGTTCCTTTAGTTTCTATCAGACTTATTGAGATTGATTACTTGTCTTTATTTTATATTTGTTGTATTTTTGGGCCGATGGTTTATTCTGTTAGTCATTTATTTGTGTATGGTTATTTTAATTAATTGTGATTAATTGTGTGATTTTATTTTCCGCACGAGTTTTTATTTAAGTTAATGAAAGATAAAACTTGGCACCGGTCTAATTTTCTCATTTAGGTGGTTAGTAATTAAAAAGATGACAGTGATGCTAAGAATGATCCAACTGAGAAAACCTGTTCTAACTTAATTTAGGACTGATCACCCGGGGTTAATTAGGCGGGGTGTCACAGATGGTATCAGAGCATCAGATTCTAGTGTCCTTAGGATCTGTGCGGCTTTCTACGTTTCAGCATGGCACTCGGTTGTTATAGAGCCTTATTAGTAGGGTTGTTGATTCATTTTCCACTTGTGAGATATTGTATTTCTGCTGTGAATATTTTTGTGTAAATTGTGTATTTATACGATTCAATCTATTTCAGATGCCACCGAGGATACTGAGAGCGGAGAAGGCTGAGTCTAGGTATGAGGTCAGGGAGGCTCACCAGGAGCCACAGGTACCGCTACCTCCACCCCCACCCGAGTTGATTTCCACTACTCAGGTGGTAGTGATTATTTCCCAGGGGGTCGAGACAGCGATGCGAGCTATGGCTGCTCACTTTCCACAGCCCTATGCACTGCCTCTAGTGGCACCAGCAGTTCAGGCTCCAGTGGGGCCACCATCATGGCACAGAGTTAAGGAGACCTTCCAGAAGGGTCACCCACCTGAGTTTCGGGGCAGCACAGATGTAGTAGAGGCTTGTGACTGGAAGAAGAACATTCAGCGCCATCTGTGCATTCTGGAGTGTACCGAGGTACATAAACAAATGCTTGCTACCTTTCGTCTGTCAGGGGCAGCCTTACAGTGGTGGGAGTCAGTTACCACCGCCGAGGAGCGAGATTTGATGGCAATAGAAGAGTTCTGGGTGCGGTTCGATGGCAAATAATTTCCACCATCAGTAGATACTGAGATGAGGAAGAAATTCAGTGATTTAGTTTAGGGTGATCGATCAGTGGAAGACTGCGAGAAAGAGTTCACGCGGTTGGCAAACTTTGTGCCAAATGAGGTGAGCGATGAGGAGCGAAAGAAATCGAGATTTATGGATGGCTTAGCCTGTCGGATCAGCTAACATTTGATTGGGAATTCGGCGTTGATGACGTATACATATGTCGTTAATGCCGCACTTGTACATTTCCAGGATAATCGCTTCCATGCGAAGGGGAGCAAGAGAACAGGGGAGCCGAGCCAACAGGGCAAGGAAATTACTAGTGGTGACACAAGTGGTACTCAGCAGAAGGCGGGCAGTCAACAAAGGAATCAGGCAAAGAAGTTTAATCCTGGTGGGTTCCGACCGGGACGACAGGGTTCAGGCAGGGGCAGCCAGGCCCGAATCTGCAGCAGCAGGTTCCTCAGGGCCAACAGGAGCAACGATAGGGGGATGGTCAGAGACGCTATTTTGTATGTGTCCAGCCAGGACATTTCAAGAGGGAGTACCCACAGATGGGCAGGGGTCAACAGCAGCAGGCCCAACAGGGGTAAAGGGGGTAGATGCCGCCAGCAGTAGCAGCAGCACCCACCCCACCGCAGCAGGGACAGATGCACTACGGGCGTGTGTATAACGTCCGAGATGTTACCAATCCCCCAGTGCAGCAAGCACCGCCAGGAGTTGAGGGTATGTTTTTCATTCATGGTCATGAGGGTAGCATACTTTTTGACACGAGAGCATCACATTCATTCATTAAGTTTAATTTTGCTAAACTGGCCGGACTACTAGAGACCGCGGGTAGTCTTCGGATGTGTGTAGAGTCGCTAGTAGGAAGCGGGGCTACGATTCACTCGATTTGTCGGGGTGTGGACATTTTGATTGGGATAATTAGTTTATCAGCGGACCTCTTGGTGTTAGATATGGAGGTGTACGATGTCATCTTGGGTATGGATTGGTTGGCAGGTTATCGAGCGATGGTGGATTGCTACGAGAGGACCATCGTGTTCTCCATTCTGGGATATGAAATGTTCCTGATAGCAATACCGCTACCTGAGGGAGGGTCATGCACTCACTTGAATTACATCGAGGAGGAAACTTCACAGGAGGTAGTAGTTCCTCTGGACTCCAGTCTCGTAGTGAGGGACTTTGAGGATGTGTTCCAGGAGATACCAGGTTTACCACCCAGTAAGAAATCGAATTTTTTATCGATTTAGCACTGGGGACGAGGCCGATTACTCGGGAACCTTACCGTATGGCCCCTTCAGAGATGCATGAATTGAGGGAACATATTCAGCAACTCCTGGGTCAGGGTTTCATTCAGCGGAGCACATCGCCGTGGGGTACACCGGTAGTATTTAAAAAGAAGCGAGATGGCTCACTATGATTATGAGTGGACTATAGAGAGCTGAATAAGGCGACGATACGGAATAAGTATCCGTTTCCTAAGATTGATGATCTATTTGACCAGTTGAGAGGGGCATCTTACTTCTCTAAGGTCAACTTGAGGTCAGGGTATCATCAACTATGTATTCGAGAGGAGGATGTTCCTAAGACCGCTTCCCTGTCGCGGTATGGATCTTATGAGTTCGGGGTGATGCCATTCGGGCTCACCAATGCACCAGCAGTGTTCATAGACCTCATGGACAGGGTTTTTAGGGAGTTTATTGATCAGTTTATCATAGTGTTCATTAATGACATCCTGATTTACTCGCGCACCGAGAAGGAGCACACAGAGCATCTGCGTATAGTTTTATAGACATTGCGGGATCACCAGCTCTATGCTAAATTCGGAAAGTGTGGATTTTAGCTATGAGAGGTTCAGTTTCTTGGCCATGCGGTGTCATACCGGGGTATTGCGATGGATCCGAGAAAAGTATCGGAGGTGAGGGAGTGGGGGCAGCCGACGACACTGACTGAAGTGCGCAGTTTTTTAGGATTGGCGATTATTACAGGCGGTTCATCAAAGGATTCTCAAAGATTGTGGGCCCTTTGACGAATCTGACCCGAAAAGGGGTACCTTTTACTTGGAATGATCATTGTCAATTAGCTTTCGACGAGTTAAAGGACAAGTTGACATCTGCACCCGTGCTTGCATTGCCGAAAGGAGGATTAGAGTATCGGGTTTACACTGACGCATCCTTACAGGGACTTGGGGGTGTGCTTCAGCAGGAGGAAAGGGATATAGCTTATGCGTCGAGGAAGCTAAAGCCCCATGAGAGGAATTACCCCACTCAAGAATTGGAGTTAGTAGAGATCATTTTTGCTTTAAGGATATGGAGACATTATCTTTTGGGGGAGAAGTTCACGTTATTCACGGATCATAAATCACTTCAGTACCTCTTCAATCAGAAGGATTTGAATATGAGGCAGAGGCGATGTCTAGAATTCGTGAAAGATTAGCAGTTTGATATTCCGTATCATCCTGGTAAGGCTAATGTTGTAGCAGATGCATTGAGTCAGAGACCGACTGGGGAAATATCAAAAGTCTGGAAAGCGAAGTGGAGAGAACTTCGATATGAGGATGATGTAGTCAGGGCTTGCATGTCAGCATTATCCATCATGCCGGAGATCATTATGAGGGTTGTGAGGGCTCAAGAAGAGGATCAGACCTACCGGGATAGGGTGAGCCCGTTGCTAGCTGAGGGAGCAGAGGGTTACTCGATCAGCTCGGAGGGAGGCTTACGCCTTAATGGGAGGTTGATTATGCCAGATGATGAGGAGTTGAGGCACGCTGTTATGACAGAGTCTCATGGGTCGAGATTTGTGATACATCCCGGTGGGGATAAGATGTATGAGCATATGAGGAGGCAGTATTGGTGGGCAGGAATCAAACGGGACATATTAGAGTTTATTTCGAAATGTGCCACATGTCAGCTTGTGAAAGTTGACCATCAGAGACCATCAGGGATGCTACAGTCACTTGAAATTCTCGTGTGGAAGTGAGAGAGCATCTCCATGGACTTCATTACAGGGTTACCGACATCGTAGAAGGGTCACGATTCCATATGGGTCATTGTGGATTGGTTGACCAAAGTGGCCCACTTCCTGCCGATTTGCACAGTCTTTGAGACGTTGTGTTATGCGCAGCTATTAATAGCAGAGATTGTTAAACTGCATGGGGTACCGATAAATATTTTGTCGGATAGGGATAAGATCTTTGTGGCCCATTTTTGGTAGAGTTTTCAGGAGGCCATGGGCACGGAGTTACGTTTGAGTACAACCTATCACCCACAGACTAACGGACAGACTGAGAGAGTCAATCAGATGCTGGAAGATATGCTCATAATGTTCATATTAGACTTTAGGAGAGTTTGGGAGAAATATCTTCCTCTGGTAGAGTTTGCGTATAATAACTCTTACCTATTCACGATCGGCATGGCACCATTCGAGGCACTATATGGGAGACTTTGTCGTTCACCCACTTATTGGTTAGAGGTGGGGGATAACAAACTATTGGGGTCGAAGATTGTTCAGGAGACATCTGCCAAGATAGAGATGATCCGAGGGAGGATTCGAATAGCTCAGGATAGGCAGAAAAGTTACGTTGATGCTTCACGAAGACATGTGGAGTTAGAGGTTGGGGACTAGGTATTGGTCTGGGTGTCCCCTATGAAAGGGGTGATGAGGTTCAGCAAGATGGGTAAGTTAGCACCAAGGTACGTGGAACGTTTCCCTATTATCGAGAGGGTGGGGCCTGTAGCCTACAGGCTGGGATTATCAAAGCACCTTCAACGGATACACGACGTGTTCCATGTAGCATCGCTGAAGAAATATCACAGGAGCGAGAGGGCTTTCTGGCACATTCCACTCAAGGAAATTGATTTATAGCCAGACATCTCATATGAGGAGATACCGGTGGCTATTCTGGACCATAGCGAGCGGAAGTTACAATCTAAGGTTGTTCCACTAGTTAGAGTATAGTGGGGTCATCACAACGTTGACAAGTCTACCTAGGAGCGGGAGGAGGATATGCGGGAACAATATCTAGAGCTTTTCATTACAGGTATGACCTAATTTCGGGGACAAAATTCCTTTGTAATGGGGGGAGTATGTAACACCTCGTATTTTCATGCATTACTAACACCCCGTATTTTCATGCATTAAATATTTAATTAATTCGAAAATTGAAAATTACTTGTGAGTCGTAATTTTAATTGAATCAATTAGGGAAATTTTATTTAAATATTAATCGGGAAGTGAATGGTTAATATTGAAGAAAAAATTATTTTACTAAGTGAATAGTAATAATGTATTTACGTCATTTCGGATATTAATGACGGGATATGTACTTATTTCAGCCGGGAGTCGGTATAGACTAATTTGGGTGTGAAATAAGGACTTTTTAGAAATTAATTCGGATGCCAATTTTGAGTGTACGGTTGAGTCCGAATGGGCCGAGATAGTCGAAAAAGTTTACTCGGGGGTAGAAAATGGGTCACAGGATGTTTTTAGGCATATCCAGGCCCACACGGGGGCATTTGGGTCACTTGAGCTTGGCCCATTAGGCAAAAAATGGGATTTAGGTTAATTCATCAATTAGAAGAAATAAGGAAACGATTGAGGTGAGTTTAGGAAAAGGCTTAGTGTGTTAAGGAACCTTAATAGCAGTTAAAGGTAGATTTGGGGATCACAAGAGAGCCAACAAGAGTCATCTTCAACCTTGAAATTCATCTCCAAAATCAGACTCTACGAAACCTAAGGAAAGTGGATGACTTGCTATAGTATTGAATCTGTTTTTCAATTCATATTTATGTGAAGTGTTTAATTGAAATTCGTTTTGGGTGTTAATGGCATAAACATGGGATTTTGAAAATAATAATTTGATTTACGAATTTAGGTAAGGATTCATGTAAAATCTGATAATTGTAAGTTGATATATATCTGGTAGGATGATATCTGGATAATTAGAAGCGAATTTGATGAAGGAATTTGGAGTGTAAATGGGTTAAGAGTTAAAGATGATTTTTTTCCCAAATTTAGAAATCAGTAGATAATGGACGAATTAATGATGCTGGTGGACATTTTGGAGATCCCTAATAAGGTTTCTAACATGTATTATTGTTAAGTGGGATTGAGATTGCTGGTAGAAGAAATTAGGGTTTTAAGAAATTCGTCTATGGCTGAATCTGTTTTCGCGAAGAAGACGAAGACCTGCTCGATCGATCAATCGAAGGTCTGGGGTCGATCGATCGAGGGTCGACAGATTTTGACAGCTTCGCCCAGTTATGTATATATATATATAATTTTTTTTTTATTATAATCTTTTATGTATTAATTATTGATAAATTAATACATGAGTTTAAATCTAATTAATTGTGAATAAAATTAATTAGGATTTGAGGTAGAAAATTGTGTGACACGTCATGATTAAATACGGAGTTAGTAGAGAAGTCCGGGAATATTGGTTGGGCGATATCGAGGTGTAATATTTTATTTAGGTAAAGGCTAAATAACTTAGAGTCGGGGATTTAGACTCGGGTGAGGTTAATTCAGGCTACAAGAGTGAGTCCAAATTTATGGTGGGAGCGACATCAAAAGTTATTTATTTATTTAATTAATGTGTAATTAATTCATAATTTGAGTTGGACCATAAACTCTTAATAATTTAACTAGGCTTGCGTTACGGATTTAGTACACGGTATGGCCGGGATGCTTTATATATATATATATATATATATATATATATATATATATATATATATATATATATATATATATATATATATATATATATATATGTATATATGTATGTGATAGTATATATATGGTGTGTACATAAATATTAGTGGTTAGATGTTATTATTATCTTATACTCTAGTGCTATAGGGGGAGGTTGCGCGTAGTCGATGAATCCCCTAGCTTGAGGAGTAGGGCGAGTATAATCCCAGGTCATAGCGTCCGTTATATGGTTGAGGGGCATCTCACTTGCAGGGAATGAATATGACTGCCTCCAAAGTATATGCATTAATTAAATTAGTGAGAAACTCTGACTTGGGGTAACTAGGTTATGTGATTACATCTAGTGGGATAGCACTTTAGAAAATTTCTACCCGGTGAGACTTTATTCGGGGAAAATACTAGTATTAAATGTTATTTCAGTATGTTTGTGAATACTGCAATATGACTAAATATATAATTAGGTAAATAATTATATATGGGAGAATTAATACAAAGTGTAAAATGTATTATGTGCATAACAGTTGTGAGTGTCATATGAAATTAAAAAGGGTAATGATTTAATTAAGTTGATGTTTATATTAACTTAAAAATCATGATTTAAACCATATTCGGTTAGAGTAGGATAATTACATGGGGTTACATAAGTTATCGGATCAGGAGAGTAGGACCTATGTAAATTAAATTAAGGCGTTAGTAGTGCACATTAGAGGAGGGATGAGGATATCCTCAAGGGAGTGCAGCACTAACTAAAATATAAAGAGCGTATTTATTTAGTACTGCAAGTTAATCATTTGCTAAATGTTTTTCAAATGTCTTTGGGTACTAACCCTTGCTATAATTTTTTTTTAAAAACCTTTTAGGCGTCCAGCCATAGGGACGCCTGACTTAACTCTGTTTCAGGAAATCCGTTGTTGCAGCATATACGGATGTTGCGGGAGTTTTGATAGATGCCTCATTCTTTTATTCTTGTGTAGAGACTCCAATCAGTTATTTTGAGCATGTCACTCACAGTTCCTTTAGTTTTTGTCAGACTTGTTGAGATTGATTACTTGTCTTTATTTTATATTTGTTGGATTTTTGGGCCGATGGTTTATTCGGTTAGTCATTTATTTGTGTATGGTTGTTTTAATTAATTGTGATTAATTATGTAATTTTATTTTTCGCACGAGTTTTCATTTAAGTTAATGAAAGATAAAACTTGGCACCGGTCTAATTTTCTCATTTAGGTGGTTAGTAATTAAGAAGATGACAGTGATACTAAGAATGATCCAACTGAGAAAACCTGTTCTAACTTACTTTAGGACTAATCACCCGGGGTTAATTAGGCGGGGTGTCACAGATCCCTCGACGTGAGGGAGTGGGCGAAAGAATAAAAGTTATTGCATATATACACTGAGGGGATGCTTCCTGAGTATATCTGCCATCTTATCAATGAGACGCGCGTGGGGACTTTCTCGGCGTTCTTAAAGGCAGCGGGGAATATCTCCTTGGTGATGCGGCCCAATCCGGTGGTGGTGCCCATGATGTTTAGGTAGCCGATGCGATCCAAAAGGGGGAGGTCTCAGCCCCCACGGGTAGGGTACACTGAAGGGGGAGATAGGGGCAAAGCACCTAATAAGGATAATAAGAGGAAGTTCAGAAAAGACGGGGAGGACCCAACACCATTTCCTTGTACTGTCGAAGAAGTTATCAGCTGTTATGACACGATGGTCCAAGGGGGAACGGTCTATGACCCAAAGGAAGTTCCCGCTGGGGAGACCGATACGGTAACGAAGGTGGATCCAAAGTACTTCCAGGTTCATCAGAGGATCCAACATCCAACCGAGCGTTGTTTCACACTGAGAAGAATCATCGACAAATATGTAACGGTAGGGACATTGCAAATTCCTACATAGAACATCAACAATAACCCCCTACTGATGCATAGAGCCAATCTCGTGGTGGCCTACGATGAAGAGGCTGAGAGAGGAGAAAGAGAGTCAGCGATGAGGCCAGAAGAGTACGAGTAGGCTCTGGAAGATTATACGAGGGGAATGGCTAACGTGGTGTTAGCTTATGATGAATCAAGTGCTAAGGATGTGGAGGAGGTGTATGGCATTGAAGGTGAAGAAGTAGATCCAGTTCTAGAATACTGTACAGTTTTAAAATCCCCGAAGTTCACCGAGTTCTTCGACCAGGTAGGGGTACCGAAGGAGAGTAGGTTGGAGCTAAACCAGGAAATACTTGATATTGCGAGAAAGAACGTAGTCCCTTCGCTGAGATGGAAGGGGCCCATTGCCAGGTTGGTAAGGAGGTTTTTATCAGAGGTAACCTTTAGCGATGCAGATAGTGCTGTAAAATTCCCTCACAACAGGTCGTTATATGTGACTGCTAGTGTCAACGGAGTTAACTTTGCACAAACTCTTATGGATGGGGGAGCTTCCATCAATATCATGTCAATCAGCTCCTTCCACGTCGCCAATATTCCAGAAGAAAGGTTGGTCCCCATGCCCTTGGTGATTTCGAGCTATGATAACCAATCTTCTAATTCCATTAAGAATGTTAATATTGGGATTGTAATGGGAAATCTGAGTTCCCATATCAAGTTCCACGTAATAGAGAGTGCAACTTCCTATCATATGCTAATAGGAAGGGTGCGGATGCACAAACAAGGCCTAGTCCCTTCTACATACCACCAATGTGCCAAGGAGAATGTGAAGGGCACAGAGGTGACCATTAGGGCTATAAAGAGGCCCTTTGCTGTTGAGGAGGCTCACTTGGTGGATGAAATTTTTTACACAAAGTTCAAGGAAGATGTACGGGTCTTAATAAGAAGAATGGAGGGAGCATGGGTTCCCTCGATGAGAGAAAATATGGGGCCCTTAAACGAGCAAAAGAAGGAGGTTATGAGCAGCACAAGGGAAATTACTGAAGAAGCTAACTAGGTGGTCCCACGACCCAAGGCATCTCGAAGCATCTCAAAGACAGAATGAGGCCCAGGGTGGACCCGATGGAGCATGAGGTCCAACAGAAAAGCGTGTTGAGTCGATTCTCCGGAGAAAGAGTAGCTGAGGCTTCTGGAGAGAAAGAGGAAGGAAGTCACCACTACCAACAGATAATACAAGAAGGTTGTTACCGAGGAAGCAAATGTGGTGTATCGATTGTAACGGTGTGAGCGGGCGATCGAGGAAACTGATGATGAGGTTGACCCGATATATGAATGCTTTTTGGTGGATCAATAGGGACAATGCATGGTTATAGACAACTCTAACATACAGGAGTTCGTAGAGGATGTCACTGAAGAGACAGACTACATGGCAGATCATCCAAGGCCACAGGCATAAGAGTTGGAGCAGTTGAATCTAGCAAAAGAAAGTGAAGATCTAAGGCCCATCTTCATCTCGAAGGATCTCTGCAAAGAGAAATGAGCGGCCTTGGTTGAGTTTATCCGGGAGTTTATAGATGTCTTCACGTGGAAATACACTGAAATGGAGGGGCTGGACGAGGAAGTAAGATGCCATAAGTTGAATGTAATGCCTTCTGCTATTCCAGTGAAACAGGCGACGAGAATGTACAAACCGGAGCTAGATTTGAGGATCAAGGAAGAGGTTCAATGCTTACTAACATCTGGGTTCATCACACCGATACAGCACCCACTCTGGCTATCCAGTATTATCTAAATAGGAAAGAAGGACAAAAATTAAACAAGGATTTGTGTGGACTTCAGAGACTTGAATAGATATTACCCTAAAGATGAGGTCCCTCTACCCTCCATTAATAACCTAATAGATCCAACGGTTGGTCATGAGATGTACAGTTTCATAGATGGGTATATGGGGTACAACCAGATCAAGATGGACCTCTCGAATGCAGATAAGATGACATTCAGAACCCCGTTGGTTAACTTCATGTATAGGGTGATGCCTTTCGAACTCAAGAATGCTGGGGTGACTTACAAGAGAATAATGATGGCCATTTTCCATGACTTCTTCCACAAATTTATGGATTTCTATGTGGACGATTTGGTCATCAAATCGAGGAAGGAGGAGTCCCATCTGGGCGATTTGAGGAAGGTATTTTCTCATTGTAGGAAGTTTAAATTAAGGATGAATCCATTAAAGTGTGTTTTTAGGGTGACAAATGGGAAGTTCCCTGGCTTTGTGGTTGATCGATAAGGGGTGCAGATGGATCAGGACAAACAACGGGTGATCTTAGAAATGCCATATCCAAGAACAGTGAAGCAGCTGAAGAGTTTCCTCGGTAAAGTCTCCTACCTTAGGAGATTTGTGCCTGGGATAGCCGAAGTAACACATCCATTGATGCAGCTGTTACGAAAGAACGTGAAGTTCAAGTGGGATGAAGTTCACCAGTAGTCTCTAAATGGGCTGAAGAAACTTCTCGTTTCACCAAAGATCATGGTTCCCCCAAAGGTAGGAATACCGTTGCAACTGTACCTCACATCCATCACGAGGTCCATGGGAGATTTTCTAGCACAAGAGATCGACGGATAAGAACGGCCAGTCTATTACCTCAGCAGGATCATCCATGGACCAGAAGTCAGATAAAGTAGTATAGAAATTCAGATATGTTATCTTTTACAATTCATATTGTAACTGGATGTGATCCTATTAAGTATTTGCTAGCAAGGATGATTTTGATTGGTAGGGCAACTAGGTGGCTCATGATCCTATCTGAATATGGCTTGAGGTGCATGGTGCCTCGCGCAATCAAAAGCCAGGCATACGCTGATCTGTTGGCTATTTTCCCCCCAGGAACATTAGGGCCACCAAAGGAAGACATTCCAGGAGACAATTTGTAGGACAATCATCTAGATGCAACGGAAGAGGAATGGACAATGCAGTTCGATGGGTCATCGACAGAAAAAAAATGAGGAGCAGGGGTTATTCTCTAGAAAAGAATGGAGGAGATTTTCGTTTCTTACAAGTTAAATTTCCCTTGCTCTAATAATGAGGCAGAATATGAAGCATTGGTGTTCGGATTGATAGAGGCTCTTCAAAGGGGGATCTGTTCACTTTGCATAAAAGGGGATTTAAACTTAGTGGTTCAGCAAGTGAATGGAGAATGCACGTTAAAACATATGAGCCTGGCACTATACAAAACAATCATTTAGAGGCTCCTCGTCCAGTTCCATCAAACCAAGATCAGGAGGCAGCCCAGAACGATGAGCCATCATTCATACGCCTATGCCACCATTTCCCAAAAGATGGTCATGAGGAGCAATACAACTATCGTCATGATCCAATGAAGAATACATATTTTGATAGTACAGTCGATACTGCCAATGGAAGAAGATAGGGACTGGAGGAGAGATATTAAGAAGAAATTGGAGGATGGTGAAGGAATGATGGGGCTCAGAGAATTGACCCAATACTTTACGAGCCAGGGAAACCTCTATTTTAGAAATGCATGAGGATGGTTGTCGAGGTGCATTGGTCCGTAAAAGGCAGAGCAAAGATTGAAGAAAACACATGAAGCGCATTGCGAAACAACTGAGATACCCCTCTACCGGAGAATTCAAAGAGAGGGGTATTTTTGGCCTAAGATGAAATAGGATGCGGTAGAGCTATAATGGAAGTGTGATAAATGCCAGTTGTTCTTCGAGGAAATAAAATGTCCTTTCGTGGAAGCTCAATATGACTAAAGGCAGCCCTATATTGACTTCATTAAAGATGGAGTTATCCCAACGGAGAAAATTAATGCGATGGGACTCTGACGAAGGGACCAGAGATTCTACGTTCTGGAAGGCCAGCTTTATCGAAGGGGATACTTCAATAGGCCTTTGCATTGTATCATAGGATAAGAGGCAGTGGAGGTCCTCAAACAGGCACACGATCCAACTCACATAGGAGGGGCCAAGTTATATGACCAATTGATGACTTTGGGATACTATTGGCCAACAATGGAGAAAGATTCGGCCGAGTTCGTTCGAAAGTGAAAGGCTTGCTAACTTCATGGAAATATGATCCATGCCCCATCAGTAGACTTACATTCCCTGGAAATGCCTTATCCTTTTCACACCTGGGCGTTCGACCTGGTGGGGACAATACAACCTTCTTCGAGGGGGAAGATATGGATATTAGTGGCAACGGAGTGCTTCACAAAGTGGGCTGAGGCGATACCACTGAGAAAGGCAACAATAGGAGTGGTGAGAAACTTCATCAGGGAATACATCATTTGTCGTTTCAGGATCCCTAAGGTTATCCTTTCAGACAACAGAACCCCTTTCATTAATTCAAAGGTAACGATGCTCACAGATAAATACTCCATTGTCCATCACACTTTGACAGTGGCATACCTAAAGGGAAATGGTCAGGCCAAGGCGACTAAAAAAACTTTGGTCAATATCTTGGCTAAAACGATGGAGGATTTCCCAGGATCATGGGATGATAAAATACCAGTCGTTTTATGGGCCTATCAGACGACTAAGAAGAAACCCACAGGGTATACACCATTCTATCTAATTTATGGGGCTGAGGCGATTCTCCCAGTGGAGTTAGAAGTCCCCTCTGCTTGATATGCCTTTCTAAGTAGCATGTTTCCGCAGAATAAACATGTGCAGTTGGAAGCGTTGGACGAACAAAGAGACAATGCAATGCATCACTTTTAAATATATACGAAGCAACTCTCTAGGGCGTATGATAATTTAGTAAGACCAAGGAAATTCGTGGAGGGAGACCTCGTATTGAAAGCAATAATGAAACACATTAAGGGGCTTCCTCTTCTCAAGTTTGCAAGAAATTGGGAAGGACCCTTTATTGTAAAAGAATCTCATGAATCAAGTTATTGCTTAATCTCTGAGATGGAAGAAGACAAACCATTCAAGATTAATAAGAAATGGTTGAAAGTCTATCATGTGTAGGTAGTTATGTTTGACCACTGATGTAATTGGCAGTTATGAATACACAAGTTCTTTATTTTATTATGATGGGTGAACAAGTTCTTTTTTTTTTATTATAACTCAAGAATAGATGAAAGAATTACAGAACTTCACAATCAAAGCAAACAGTTGTAACACAGAGATGGCATAAGCCTCTGGCTGTCCAACTACTGGTTCTTCAAAGTCTTTAAATGTACGATGAGCTAGTCAAAACAGAACCCGTCACGACCCAACTCCCCCTGATAACTCAAGAATTAGCTGAGGAGGGGTCTAGTAATGTTTGCAGTTAGAGTATTGGCGATTTCAGCAACAACTTTGGCCATGTGTTGAAGCCTATGGCTCATCACTAGGATGTTTGAACTTAGGTAGTCCACCATGAAGGTCTCAGGATGATAGCTCACAAGTTATTCAATTGCCAAATGGTGGTTGGTAGGCATTTGGGGAGAATGTTAGAGCACCATCAGGCAGAAGGCGGGAGGAGCCAAGTTGGGAAGAGGAAGCTCGCACCCAGATTCTCTCTCCGTAGCAGCACCTGTCGTAGAACCTTGATTATTATAGCTAGATCTTTCGGAGGAGACAGGTTCACGATGAGGCGAGGCAATAGGCGAAGGAACTAGTGGAGAATCCTCCCAAGCTACCTGAAAACAGTTTGAGGAAACAAGGAGTATGAAAATCTTAACAAGCATTTTCGTTGTTAAGTCACCTGTATAGGCGGAGTTTTTAGAAAAATCTTAACAAGTGTTTTCGTTGATAAGTCACCGATATAGGTAGAGTTTTTAAAAAAATCTTAACAAGTGTTTTCGTTGTTAACTCACCGATACAGGTGGAGTTTATAGAAAAATCTTAACAAGTGTTTTCGTTGTTAAGTCACCGATATAGGTGGAGTTTTATAGAAAAATCTTAACAAGTGTTTTCGTTGTTAAGTCACCGATATAGGTGGAGTTTTCAAAAAATCTTAACAAGCATTTTCGTTGTTAAGTCACCGATATAGGTGGAGTTTTTAGAAAAATCTTAACAAGTGTTTTCGTTATTAAGTTACCGATATAGGTGGAGTTAAAAAAAAACATAACAAGTGTTTTAGTTGTTAACTCACCAATGTAGCTGGAGTTTTTGAAAAAACCTTAACAAGCGTTTTCATTGTTAAAGTCACCCACATAGGTGAAGTTTGAGAAACTGAGAAATACAGAGAAATCAGTAAAGTACCTCAGCAACAGTAGGAGCGAGAATGGGAGTTACCACGGGGCCCTCATGATAGAAGCCGTCGGAGGCGGGCTCATTGCCTCAGCAGATTCAACGGGGCCTTTTACTGAAGAAGATTCATCGGTAGGAAAACCTCCCTCACTAACATAAAGTACTAAAGCCAGGACGGGCGCATCATCGGAGGGAGACGCTGAACCCTCAAGAGATGTCCCACTAGGAGCAGTGGCAACAACCTGGGCCTGGGAAAGAAAAAGGCCACTTAGGGCAAAGTGTGGAGAAAGACTTGGAGAAAGCTGCAAACGTAATGCCAATTATTAGACACAAGGAGTAAACATGAGAATATGAGGCAAAAATGCACCTAACTTACCCCCGTTATGGCACCGAAAAGAGTAACTGCAGTGAGAGGTCTCGACAATGGAGGAGGGAGGAGAATGCCAGCTATCACTAATGCCACTTCCACCTAAAATGGCCCAACATATTAGAAATAATAAACAGAACAAGGGGACAAATAAAAGATGCAAGGCTTGGAAATAAATTTACATGTGGGGCTCTCTCTTAAACCATAACGAGGGGAAAGGACACCTCTTGCTCTGATGGCAACTCAGAGGAGGCAGTAGTGGTTTCCTCTGGTTGACCAGGCATCTCAGTAGACTCAACAGTAGCAGCCTCCGTCGCAGCTTCTTTTTCCCATTGCAAGGATGAACAGCGAGAATAAGTGAGACTTATCAGGGGGAATGGGGAAGAGTAGTGCCTATTGGAGGCAACCCCCCCCCCCCCCCCCCAAACGAAGCGGCTTACAGGGGTACTGGGGGGACATGGTATTTCTTCTTTAACTCCCTGGAACAAAACATATTATTATTAAGAAATGGGCAGATGCAACACACCTTAAGAGAAGAGGAATAAGAAATAAAGAATGCATATGTACCTCATATCCAGAGGGAGAACGAGAAGGTATAATTACTGGGGAAGGAGGCGAGGAGGCAGCGACAGAGGGAACTGGTGGTGGAGGTTTCTCAAGTGTTAGCCTCTTCTGGGTCTTGCTACCCAGCCTTTTCTTCCTGGATCCTTGTTCTTTTTCTCTTTTTTATCGCTGGCTCCGTGGGATCAACCACGATCGTGGGAAACACACGCGGAGGAGGAACGATGACAGCGCGCCGTTGAAACTCAACATGTATTCTATCAACTTCAGCTTGCACACGCCTCCTCAGCCATCTCTGTAGACATAGGAGGGGGAACGGAGGCAATCAGGAATGCATTCAATGGAGTTTACATTTAAACTTGGGCCTTAGACTTCTTGGGTTTGGACTTCTTATCATTCTTAGCAGGTGGTTGAGAAGGCCCTTCCCCCGTGGAAGCTTCGATCGAGGGGGCAGATGGTTAAGGGGTTGCAACGGCCTTGGACTTCGGGAGGGTAGTGGGAATCATTGGGCAATAAGGGGGTAATTCTTAAGGAGATTCTCTAAGGGTTGTACTTAAGGGAAAATCAACCCCAAGTACGGAGTTCCCCTTAAGACCTAGTTCAGAAGAAGAGAAAGAAAGTACTGGGGGATATTGAGGGGGGACTAAATGTACTCACGGATTTGTTCTAACTGCCTCAGATGGAACTTGGTGGAAAAGGAGGTGGATACATCCCCCTTCCTAGTGGAACTAGGGAGGGTGACATGACCATCGATGGTAGATGTCATACCAAGCACCACGACTACAGTATAGAAGGTGCAGGCTTCAGCGAAGGTGGCCTTTGAGTGGTTGGCCTGGAACACAAGTTGAGGGCCCCTTGATCAAACCCAAACTGCCTAATGCATCTATCAGGGTTTTAAGGCTCTGAGGTGTATCCCCATTCAGTGTAGGAGGGGAGAAACCCCGAGGGTGAAAAGAAGCACTACGGCTTGCAAGGGATCTTATACAACCGGACTGAACTTGACCGTTCTGGATACATAAGGAAAGAAGCCCCAACTATGGGCAAATGTAGACTCACTATATGGCCTCATCACGAAGGAGTCTACATGATCAAAAACCTCCATTATCTACTTTCGACTTTGCTTCTTGTGGAAATATAGGAGGCATGGGGTCTTGATACCTTCACTCACGGGGAGAGAAACTGACTTGGTGGCAATAGCTAGAAAATGGGTGTAAAGGAAGCCCGTTAGAATAATGGTGTTGGAGAAATTAGCCAGGTTATAATGGCCCAGTGATCGTTCCATGTCAATACGGGTTCGATCCAACCAGGTGTAAAGGCACCCTAAGGCAATGGCGGCCAGAGGAAGGTTGAACCCCCTGGCCAAACAGACAGAAATATTTATTAGGTCCTTCTTGGGATGATCGTTGGGCTTCCCAGTTAGGAAGAACCGTGAAAGCAACACAAGTATTTAGGCCAGTAGTTCCAAAGATGTACCTCTACTTCGTCCCGTTACGGAATTTTCATCCTTCGGAGTTGGATCTTCAAAAAAATAGTTGATAAGGGGAATAATCGTGGCTTTGTTCGGGGGACCAGTGCAACTGCGATAGATCCGGTCCAACTCATCTCGATCAGCAGCCTCTTCGACATTCAGAGCCTCATCATCATAGGTGAACTCACCTATGGGTTCAAACCCAAGGAGTTCACAGACGTCCTCCAGTGTAGCAGTAAACTCCCCACACACAGCGAAGAAGGTGTGGGTTATGATGTTCCATTGGGAGACTAGCACTTGGAGCGCCACAATGTGCTTAGAGAGTGTGAAGTCGCCAAACTAGTAGGCTCGATGCAGCCCAACCTTTGCAAGAGCAGTAATGTGAGAACTCTGCATATGTGCATGCTAGGTACTGAAATGGGATGGCGATACCCCGAGTTCTTCAAAGTCAATTTGAGAATAGGGTAAGTCACCACGGTCTAAACGAAAATGTAAAATCCCCTCTGGGAGTAGATAGCCCCACTTCGATGAATCCATTTCCTCATCGCCCAACAGTAAAGGGTCAAACTTGGAGGAGAAATGACAGGTCTTGCACGCCTTAGAAAATTTATCATCTTCGTCAAAGATGGGAGCCCGACCATAGAAGTGTAGTTTCTCTTGGCGAGTATCATTCAGGGCAGCGGCGCTAGGGGCGGCAGTAGTGCCAGAAGTGGCGGAGGGGGAGTCTGGCTGAGTGGTTATGGCGGTAACCTTGGAAGTACTTGAGAAGCCATAATAGAGTGGTGATGAATGATATAGCTGGGTAAGAAGGGATAAGAACTAAAGGGGAGGAGCACAACCCGTAAATGGTGGCGCACAAGATAAGATAAGGAGGAGACTGAGTAAAGAATGGGGCAGCAATGGAGGTCGCACATTATTCGCACAGAGTTTCTCTCCCTCCAGAAAGCGGGGAGATTAAAGAAGATAAAGGAAAAGAGAAGGGTTTTGAAGTATAAAGAGACGTTTGAAGTTTTTGAAACCTGTCCTTTGAGTTTCCCACCATCGCACATGCACAACCACTTATAATCATATCAAATTAACACATGGCACTTTGAAAAGACAGCGCCACCTCACTTACGAAGTGACGCCTAGGGAACATAAGAGTTTACCTTCTCTAGCAAGTTTCAGTTTTGGTGCCAAAATTTTTGTCAGACATATCCAATAAGGCCCAATGAAACAGATGCCCTAACGGTTCAAAAAAGCTACGGTGTCCCCACATCACTAGTTCAAACGTTGTTTAAATGGTGACTGAGTTACATCGGGGATAATTTATACTTTTACGAACATAGTGGGACATTATGAAAGAGAATTTCACTTACAAGAAATCAAAATAAGAATTGAAGATAGCAGGCCCTTCGAAGAATTTCGAAGGTAAAGCTAGAACGGTTGAAGCTCAGCATCAGGAAAAAGTGGCGATATCCCTTCGCCAAAGAACTAACAAGTCATAATGCTTCAGCTCAGGTACATCGGGGAGAATTTTACTTTTTCCTGGAGATGGTAATGCTGTGGTTCTAACGAAGGAAAGGAGGCCAGAATTTTTTGTGACACCCCGACTAATTAAATACCGGGTAGCTACTCCTTTATTAAATTAATACAAAATGCCAAGTTGGTCCAGTTAATAGCATCACTGTCGAAAACATTTGAATGATTACTAACCACCTAGTATTTAAAAAGTGAGTTGCCAAATTTTAAGTTAACACTGATTAACATGCAATAAAAGGAATAATGATAGAATAACAACATTCACCATAACGAAACAATAGAATAATCAACAACATAATAATAAGTCCAGAGGAAAAACTCCTCACAAAAATCCCATAACTGAACTAAATAAAATAAGGTATCCTGAATTAATTACATGCCAAAAGTCTGAAAATCTGAAATAGGAAATGTCTCTAATAGAAATGGGCAACATGCCCTACAACTGATGAATCCTGAATATGGAGTCAAGATGAAAGAAGCGTCTACTAGCAAGGTCCTGTAACTTCCACAAACAGCTACAGCTCGTCACCTGAATGAGAGTCCTAAGCATGGTGTCCGTGTGGCTGGGCACCTAAAATGGTTTTTACAAAAATAGATTTGAAAGCAAATGGGTCAGATCCCGAAAGTGGAAATCATTTTTAAAACAGCAAGTGTTTTAATAACATTAAAACAATGAATGCAAAATACATGTTAGGACGTGCACTCACATGAAGTACTCACCTCTCGTCTAATTGTGCACCCCTAACGTACCGTACCCATCTAAGTGACATACATAACTATCCAGACCGTAATAAGTTCTACCCCTTACTACTCAATTCCCATTATACATTCTAGTGTTATCAATTTAATAGCGGGCTATACTTAACTCAGATTCTCAATTATTAGCAATACAATTCACTATCGGTTAACCCATTATGTTTTCTCAAAACATTACCATAATTGTATTCACAATACCAACATGAAAGTTCCCATTATTTAAGTGTATATTATTCACGTCATAAATATACAATACAAGCACCCGAGATTAATCTGCGGTGCACACATACTCTGCTATCCATCCCGGTACATCACGTACATAAGGATCACGCATTTCGAATCTCTCAGGAATCGTTCTCAGATAATAGAAAATCACAAACAATGGAGGCGAACACAGTCATATCACATGGGTCACGCACATACCTACGCTCCCACGATCAACAGACTTATTAACATCCCAATAAGTCCTTCTCTGGCCTATGTTCTCGAGGTACCAATCTAAATCCGAGCAACACAAGGATTAGAGGGCCCTAAGCGAACGTAAACCTCCCGTGATAGTAAGTATGGTAGGTATGTCATACACATAAGATCATATACATATACTAAGTATACTCACATCTTAGTAGTCACCATAATTTATTTGTGGTACCCATCTCATTCTCGTACCGACTTATAATGTTACACAGTTTACATATTCTCGTTTAATATAATTATTCAAGCCGTCAATTGTTCTCACTTCGTAAAAGACACTCACGTCTTAATCCATAATTTCCATTTGGTTAAAATCACAACTCTAGGTTTTACTCCTTTATATATCCCAAATGTCCCTACCATAACAATTTATCATCAAGGGAATGTTATCTCTACAATTAAATAAGGTTACGGGACACGCGAAGTCAAAACAGGCCAAAAAGCCTAAACTGTCAGCTCGTTAGAAGTCTCGTTCGAACGAGAGTTCGTTCGAACGCAGTGGGCCTTCTAACGAGATCTCGTTCGAACGAAAGTCATCGAACGAACATCCCTTTTGTTAGAAGTCAAACTATCAACTCGTTAGAAGCTCGTTCGAACGAGCTCGTTCGAACGACCTGGGCAGGTCTTCTAACGAGAGGCCAGTTTCGAGCCCAGATTTTCCCAAATACGTTTCTCCAACTTTTCTTCACCTCTAACCTCATCTAAACATCAATCCATCAATTGTTCATGGGTTCTAATCATTCCTAAACATACTTAGGTCATATATTAACGTTTATATAGGGTCAATTCTTCCTAAACATCATTGAATCATTAAATCCCTTCATTTATCCCCAAATCACATGAACATGAACCCTAAAATTTTAAAGTCACCAATGGGCATAATTAAATCCGTTTTATTATGAACAAGGTGTATTTCCATCAGAATAATCCTCCTAACACAATTCTACATGCAATCCTTTCATCACAATATAAAGTTCTAAATCCAATTAATGGGTTTTTATCAAACTCCCAAGAACAATACAAATTTTGTCAATTTCCTACACATGGTAGAAACATTCTTTGTAATAAATGAAATTAAACCACTTGACTTTGATATATCTCTGAATTTGATGACGAATTGATGAGTTTCTCTCTCTCTCTCTCTCTGCAGAATTCTCCTCTCTCTACACGCTCTTCTTCTCCAAGGTGACAATGGTGGCTAGGGTTTGCCTTAGGGAACTCTTGGAACTAATTCTAATAACCTCCGTAGTCCATAAGGTCATAAGGTGTAGTTAGTGGGTTTAGTGGGTAATTATCAAGTCAGATTTAATTCCTAATTTTCGTTGGTTTTAATTCCCAAAAATTTAAAATTACCAAACTACCCTTATATGCTGCCGGCATGGCCTAAAAATGCCCCGGGACCCAAACTAAACCCCCGGCTAGTGTTTTCTGACTATCTCGACCCTTCCGGACGCGTTGGCGCACTCAAAACGACCATACGGTTAATAGAAATAAAATACTCTTTTTAATTAAATAATAAACTTCCTAACGCGACTGTCACATGCGTCTCAATAAAATTTCCCAAATTGTCGTATATCAATCTCATGACAAATTTAATAATTCAACATTCATATATAGCCATATATACTCATTAAAATCAAATACCAACTCGCATCTCGCTAGTATTTTTTTTCGGATTAATTCCCAATTAATACACATTTAATTCAATTAATCCCATAAATAAATATCATAAAAATACGGGGTATTACATTTTTCACGCAGACAAGGTTCATCGGTTGGAGAAATTTCGTGCAGATGTTTCTTGCTCCAACAAACCCCTCCACGAAGGGGCAAATATAGAGGGGGATTGAAAATAATCCATAGATTAGGGATAATTCCCTAATTAGCAACATTTTTTGGGGGATTAAGGCACCGTGGTAGCTCAGCATGGCAGCTCGGTGTGGTATCTCAGTGCGGAAGCTTAATGTGATAAACTGTATTATAACTTGTTGTATTAGTCATATTGTATCTTTGTTTATATTGAATGTAAGATATAACGATTGTAATCATGTAACGAGAATAATAAAGAGTTTTAGTGTGAGGTCAAATGGTACTCGCGAGAGACCAGTCTTGGCAGGGCCTGGGAGAGCTTTCATGCTCTATCGAATGACCTCACCGCGGGAACTTTAGAGGGACTTGGTTTGGGGAATTGAGAAGTGAGGCACCGTTGAGGCTTGTACTTACCATCTTAGATACACCTTTTAAAACACCGAAGGACCCTAACCGTGGAACCTTGGACGGAGCAGCTTCGAGTTCCATCGGGCGTTGAGTTGTGAACCAAATAGGCCTCTACTTAATGTCACAACTATTGTAGGTGATGTCACTAGCCAGCTAAACAATGTCAAACATATACTTGAGTAAACGATCGTGGTATGTGGGGATATCAGGAAGTTGGTGAGCCACCTCTGTGCCAACAGCCCCCTAACACACAATGGTTAGGCAAAAGACATGTCTTGGCATTTAATGTTTATGACGTGGAGACAACTAGTGCATCATGCATTTAATGTTGTGACATAAACCATGAGGGATGTCTTTCATAGTCTTTAATGACTGAGTTGCCTCGGGGATGGTGTGGGGGGATATTTAAGGACCCCAACCACCCCGAGGAGAGGATGATCTTTTGAGAGCTCATGAGTTATTGCTAGATAATACACATCAGAGAGAGTTATTGCAAACCAGAGGGTTTACTCACTCACCATTATTATTTATTACGAAGCTTTTAATACTTGACAGAGGTTCTTGAGGGTATTTAATGTATTTCTATCTGCCTACGAAGGTGTATCTAGGGTTCTTACTTATTTCTCCCTCTAGATAAGTTACTTCTAAGTTTCTTTACTACTTTCCTGAGTTATACATGAGAGATTTGTGAGTTTAAACAGAGTCTTACCTTCATTAGGTTTGTGTTTGGGTGTTCAATCATTAATCTAAGGGTTTGGCTAATTAACTTATCATCACCATACTTCAAATGGGTTACTCCTCCATCTATAATCTAAAGTACACTCCTACAGATGCAATCATCTGCAAATGGCAAGCCTAGTATTTTGGGTCAAGACTTTGAGGGTCTGAGGGCGGTTATAGTTTTCAAAAAACATTCTTACTCAATTTTTCTTAACAAAAAATCTAATCCTAAGATGAAAAGGAGTGGAGAAAGTGGATCTCCTTATCTTAATCCCCTTGATGACCTAAAGAAGTATCTAATGTGTTCGTTAATCAGCATTTAAAATGAGGTGGTGGGTATGCATGTTGTGATATACGAGATCCATTGCTCGTGGAGTCCATGCTGCAGAAGGACCCACTAAATAAAAGGGCATTCCATCTGATCATAGGATTTTGAGAGATCAATTTTAATGGCACATATTCATTTTTTAGCATTTGTTTTGGGCATTGAATGAAGTATTTCATGAGAAATCAGAGTGTTATCCTAAATATGCCTTTGCTTCACAAAAGATGCTTGGTTTGGGGACACTAGGGATTGGAGGAGAGGTCTCAGACACGCAACTAAGATGAAACAAATAATTTTATAAATCATGTTATGAAGACTAATGGGGAAAAGTGTGACACCTGTATTTGGTTTGGCCTTTTAGGGATCAAGATAAGACGCGTTCGGTTTATTTCAGTAGGCAGGTGACCGGTTTGAAAAAAAATGAATATCAGGTTGCACACTGTGTTTCCTACTTCTGACCAATGATTGAGATAAAATTTTATTGTAAGTCCATCCGGGTTAGGGCTCTTATTCCTTCCCATATGATGTAAAGTGTCCTAGATTTCCTTTTCAGTGACTGGTTGAAGTAAGCGGTTTCTTTTCGTTTCCTGAATCTGGATAAAAGGATAATTCCCTTGAACCTGATCCGTTATAGCTGTTTGAAATAGAGTCGCATAAAATTTTTGGAAATCATTCTCAATCTCCAGTTGCGTTTTGTGCCAGCCCGTGTCGGGGTCATAAATGGCTGGAATTGTATTGGACCTACATCGTTGAGCTACACACATGTGAAAAAACTTAGTATTATTATCCCTGTACAGATTCCATTTTAGCCTATATTTATTTTTCCAGTACAAATATTCTTAATTGAAGTGATACGCTAAGTCTTCTTGAATTAGTTTTTCACGTGTGGGGAAATCCGGGTCAGGATTGGTCTCAATAACATTTCTAAGTTGAGTTAGAGCATGTTGAAGTATAGAAATTTTATCTGCCATATATACATCGACAGTTCGTTTCCAAGCTATAGCGGCCTAATGAAATGCTTTCGATTTTCGAAAGAAACAGGTGGTCGGTGTTCCCAATAGCTGCCTATGCCTTTGTGACTTGAGCATGTCCTGAAACAAAGGAAACGACGTCCATTCATTACAAAACGTGGCTTCCCTCTATCATAAGCTGGTAAACTGTCTAGCAGGATAGAACAGTGGTCTAAGCCCGCATTAGGAAGGTGTGTGATTCTATTGTTAGGATAGAGGTCCAACCACTGCGTGTTTTCCAGACCGCGATCCAAATGTCCATTCACGTGGTGCCCAAATGGCGTGTTTTCTTTACAAGTAAATGATGGTGCAGTAAAGCCTAAATCATGGATATTATGTGTCATCATAAAATTACTTAACACTTTGGCCCTGTATGGTTTAAAATCCCGACCTCTTAACTTTTCGTGCGGGTTTAAAATTGTATTAAAATCCCCCAGAAGAATCCAGAGGTGTGTAACCGTGTTAGAAAGTTTATGTAACTATAACGATACCTGATGCTACACCACGAGGTTTGGGGGCATGTAGACAGCCGTAAATTTAGTTGGTCCTGCCGTTGGGTCATGCTCAATTAGTACATGAATGAAGTGCGGGGAAACTGCAATCTCATGCGTCGTGGTGGGTCCTTCCATCCATAACACCCAAATTCCACCAGATTGGCCCAGGGCAAAGGAGATAATAGGATTCCTAAAAGGTAAACGTCCTATAGGATTCCTCTGATGGGTAACAACATACATATCATTATGATATATATGTCGAGACATAAAGTAAGGTATAAAAAAATTAAAGTTCGGTAAGACAATATATAAGGTTATGAAATTATTTCCCTTATTGATTTTGAATTGAATTCTTCAATATTTCATAATATAGAACTAATATAATAATATTTCAAAAAAAAAAATAGAATGAAGGAAATTCATTCAGCGACCTAATTTTATAATGATGTTTAAACTAGATGCATAAAATAAAAAGGTATTGTTGAGAGAGAGATTTGGAATGAATGATGTTAGGGAGGTATGTGTAAGAGAATTAGTGTATATGTGTGTGTGCGTGTAGTTTACAACATAAATCCATGGGTGGAAATTTTAAATTTGAAAATTAACCACACAAGACCGTTATTTATATTTTTTTAATCCTTTCACGCGAAACATATTGTTTCGTCTAAAGATGGGCCCATAAAAGAGCTTTGTCGGCTTACTTCCTTATAGGTATATTTAGTAAGGTTTACCCGAACCCTACGCATATGGGTGTTTCTACCGGATCAGAATAGGGGTGTTTGGGAAAAAAATCAAAATTTTCAAAATTTTAAAATCGTTTCAAAATCGATAAAATAATCGAAAAATTAATTTTTCCAATTCGGCTGATTCGAAAATGTTAAAACTTTTATTATTTTGGGAAAACTCGAATTTACAATGCATGAATTTTTTTAAATATCATTTTCCATTGCATTCAAATTTCTTGTATTATATTTTTTATTTTGAATCCTTTGGTGATTATTTTAGTTTGAAATCGTACTAAACCTTTATGTATGAACTGCAATTTAACCTTAACGATACTAAAAACTTCAAGAATTAAAAAGTGTGTCAAAAGTTTTAAATCATCAAGATTCAAGTAGGTTATAATCAAGAAAAACTATCAATCTTGGAGAAAACATTTTTATAACTGAGTGTGGATAATTTTCATATGTGTGAAAAGTTAGTTTTTGCGATGGGTTTTAAACAAATAGTTTTTCTAAACGTTTACATGGATATAAGAATTTTATGTTTGTGTTGTACACTAGCTGGTAAAAGTCCAAATGCAAAGATGTTTACTTTAGGCCATAGATATTAATCAGTGTTTCGATTAAGGTAAAAAGTTATTATTTGTTCTTACTACTATCCCTTAATGGCTAGGATTATTGTAAATGGAGAGTCCTGATTAGACTAACAAACAATAAACCTCATATATAAATAAGGCTAGTAAAAATCATAATTAAAAAAGATAGTAAAATAAAAACTATATTATTATTTCAAAATTTCGGAATTTATATTTGATTTTTAATTCCATTCTATTTTTTTTTGGAAAATTGGGAAATCAAAAAATTCAGATCGAACAAATTAAAATGGTGCCAAAGTTGAAAAAATTCAGATAAAAAATCAAAAAATTCGAAAGTTCGGAAATAATTAACTCCCCTACCAATGAATAATGGATTGGAAACATTTAATGTTGGGTTGATAAAAATCATCATAACTAATTTTTATCTATCATTTGGGAAACATTATTAGTAACATTTTATTATATTTTTATGAATTTCAAATGACGCTTTTTATATGTTTTTAAGTCAATTTATGAGGACAACTATAAACATATTTTTTATAATCTTTTTATGTCCTAAAAATCGTCAAAGTCTACCGTGCTTTTAGTGTCTGTTTGCTAAGGGTTCCGCCTTTTGTCTACAGAAAGCCCCTACAGAGAACATTCGGAGCTAAGTCTGTCAACGGATCGAATACGAACCGGATCAAGGTTAATCCATATTTGTTTATTAAGAGAATTAACAGACATGATTGGGATCGAATTATACATCCAATCTTCAAATTATAATCCATATCTGAATCCTTCAGATATTATCCGACCTTATTAGACATTAAATACATAATATTTTTATGAATATGATATAAATTAGATTATAAACTAGATAAAAATTAAGCTTGTAAAAATATGTAATATGTAATATTTAATTCTAAGTGTAATAATAATCAAGATATATATACACACACATACACACATACATAAATATTATCATGCTTATATGTTAAATCTATTATCCATATAATATTTAATTTTCTATGTTTTTAATTACCAAATTGGATTGGATTGTTAACGGATCAGATATGTATGAATTCAAATCTGATCCATTTACAAATCAGATAAAAAGATTTTCAGATTCTTATGTTTTTGGATTGCATAACATCAACGCATATCCGAATAAATATACCATATTCAAATAAGATTTGTATCAAAATACAATTCATTTACAGGCCTATTCAGAGCCTTTGTGGAATAGATTTTGAACAATACAAAATTTGTTTGGTTAGAAAAATATTTTTAGGTCCCATAAAGACATTTAATTTTCTTCTCGCGAACACATAATGTTTAAAAATAATAATAATATATTATGTTTAGAAAATAGCACGATAGTGTACGTAAAAAACAAAATTAGCGTCATTAACAATGGTACAACACCCATTTTTAGAGACATAGAGGCAAGTCTCGTATAAAGGATTTAAACCAATAATGGTGAATTTTTTTTATTCTCTCTAAATAAGTCGTCTCTTTAATTAATAGCCACATAACATCCAGCTTCTAAATTCAAACCACTGTTGCCCCACCAACACTACCACCGCAATTTGGTCAGAAGTATATATAATTTGGTCAAAAGTAATTATATTTTTTGTAAGAGAGTGGAATTTTAGAAGGGAAGGTCGAGGGTGAGGGATTTATCCATAAGGCTAGTCCTAAATGTTGGTCAAAAGAATTAATTATTTAGTTAAGAGATGATTTATAATTTTGTTAAAAGTATTTCTAAGTTGGTCAAAAAATATATGAAAATGAAAATTATGTGTTAATTGAATCAAAGCATCTCTTAATTCGCCAATATATATAGTATATGCTAACATAAAAAGAAAATACGAAAGCATCGATTGGTAGAATGTGATGTCACATATGATTCACTAACACTCAACATGTTTACAATCGCTATCCACATAAACATTTTATTAAATATAAAAGTAATATCACATGGGGACAACATCTGCATATATGGTATTAAGACTAGTCAATATCCGTATTTCTTAGACCTTGCAGTTAAACGGAAATTTTGCGCACTAAGTACGACCTTGTAATAAAAGAAATGTCACAACAATGAGTATTCATAATTTAGAAAAGAGATCCTTTTAATATAGACACTACATGAAGGAACTATCAAATAGGATAAATTGACATGACAAATAAATATGCAACTAAGAATGCATCTTTTATTTCACTTAAAATAGAGATTAATATATAGACACATCCCTTGAAGAAAATTAGTTTATATATTATGCGTAAATTAGTTTCTTTGCAACATTAGCATTGCGATATTAGCACGCGTAAATTAGTTATTTATAAATTATGCAGAAATACATTAGACACCTTAACTAATTTTCGAATGTGAATGGAACTCAAAATTAAAAGATCCACATATGACATTTCTATTACATGGAAAAAATCAAACCATAAAAATAAAAATAAAATGAAATAAAGAAAAATCCCGGTGCTTTTGAAAGTCGCGCACCCGTGGTAAATGCAATCCAATGCTTATTTTGGCACAATAAATATCAATGTAATGGCAGAGAGAACAGAAAACATCGGTAAGGACAAATTGTTTTTTAGGAAGCAATCCGTACTCTCACATCCCCTTCGGCCTATGTGAAACACATTTATTACGGAATTAATTTAGTAAACTAATGCCTTATGATTACTTAGCAATCAGCTTATTATGATACTACTACTTATCGTAATTCTAGTTTTTGTTTTATATTTCTAAAATTAGAAAGGGTGTAGGGATATAATTTGGGCCATCCGACAATAACCATCTCATATTATAATTTAGTCCATTTCACTTTATATACGAAAAAACTTAGAAAGGGTGTAGAGTAAGCTGATTTTGTTTTTGTTTTTCGTTTTCCTCCAACAACAAACAACCCCCCCCCCCCACCCCACCCCACCCCACACACACACACACACACAAAAACAAAAAAAACTTAGTTAGAGTAAGCTGATTTTGTTTTTCGTTTTCCTACAAGAACAAACTACCCACACCCCCCCACAAAAAAAAGCCTCTTTGTTATTATTTTTCAAATCTCTTGAATTAATATGTAGACATGCTGGAAGTATTATTTGTTACAATTTATATTCGTTCACTATATATGTTTTATAAACCCATCACGTTTCCACTATGGATGAAAATTTTAGGCACGACACGATAATAAAATGTGAAATGATATGATATTGACTTTATTTTGACACGATAGGTCATGCACGTCTGAATTCTTTGACACAGTCATTTCATATTATTTTCGTGTCAAATTTATGACTCCTGTTATTATGTGGTGTCATATTATTCATGTTTTTAATCATGTTGTCGTGTTGTGTAATGTCATTCCTATTTTTAAGCATGTTTTTCGTGTTTAATTGGGTGTAAAAAGTATTAGTCGTGTTCCAAAATGGTCGTGCTTGTTTGTCTTAGGTGATGGATGTGAACATAACAATCATAACAATTTTATATGCTCAGCTTCACCACCTTTTGTTGGGTACAACTCCAAAATAAGTAAGTGGAGTTCATCCTTTGTATTTTCAAGACTTGTCTATTTTCTAATGTTATGTGTTCGTCTTATAAATCCGCCTCAGGAAACCACGAACTTGGACATGAATTATGAGAACTGAGAGAACGAGGCTCTAGTATTAGCCAAACATTGGAAAAAACTCACATATTGAACGTGTTATAAGCCTAGGTTCATCTTTGAGTAAAAATCAATTTGGTATAAGGACTCCACTCGTCTTTGTCACAAAACAACTAGGGGTATCATGTTCTGCACCTTTGAATGATATTTACGTTGGAGATATGCCCTACAACAAATAATAAATTATATTTTGGGATGTTATTTATAATGTTTTTAATTAATTCAAAGTAAGATATCATTATATATTTAGTCCAATAGACATTATCGAGAGTTTAAATTATAATTGTGAGGTCTTCCCTACTCTATCTTTTTATATATTAGACGATAATTTTATATGTATACCGATAGTAATTTAATATTGAAAACCACTTCTCTGGACCAGAGGAAAAGTATATTCTATTAGGCCAATCCATGTGCATATAAAGATTTGTGAATGTACCAACAAGAAATCCATGACTTATCGTAAAGGAAAGAATACCTTATGCGTTCTAATAAAGATTACTTTTTAAATGTTTTAGGACAAGGAAAAATGATAATTAAAAATCGAGTTCCTAATTCCTATCTTCATGAGTAAAAAATAGTTGGATCTAATGCATAATCAATTAATGGGATTAATAGTATTAAACATTCCCTATATAGCTTTTTCATCATGTTGTTTATTATAGGGGATATCGATCCTGCAATAACATTAAATACCAATTTAACCCACAAATATAAGAGCAAATTCAAAGACACAAATAGGTACGTGATTCAGCAAGTTAGCCTCCCTACATCCACGGGGCAGGGAAATGAATACTTGCCTTATTTAGAGGAGAGGAATACAACCTAGAGTTCTAGTGGATTATAGTTAAGAGTCTAGGTTATGGGTGCAATATTACATTAAGTATCCCTTTTATTCAATAGCGACACTATATTTATAGATACAAGACTCCTAACTAAATAAATCACATTTTAAGATATTTCTAATGTACCCAGTATTCATCTCTAATCTTATCTCTAGAGATGTTAATTTATAGTAGGACTGCATCTAGTTATATTTATCATTATCCTTGATGGTTTTCCTTTAACTAATCTGTGATCTCCTAATGAGAGTTCTCTAGGTTCCATGTATCATGCCATGTGAAACATATGGATTGGGTTGATCGATCATGAGTCATGGTCGGTCTAATTCTTCTTTGATGTATTGTCCATATATGACAGGAATTTTGTCGTTAGGTGTTCATTGGCTTCCACACGCCGCACTTAATCTCACAGTGGGAACACAGTTATGATATTATGTGCATGTAATCTATAATTCTAGGGTTTCATGAGCCATAGATTGGCTTTCCCCAGGTAATCATTATATCTGAAGAGCATGACACGGGGAACGTGGATGTGAGTCTCTATTTCCAAGAGAACCATCATTTCACTTGCCCTTTGGCATTAAGGGCTATAAGGGGTTTCAATAAGTCCACTTCTTCTCCTTACCCGAAGCCAAAGGTACGGAGTCCTTCAATTTCCCTTTTTCTCTTTCTCCCATTTGAGATGTAGAGAACCCAAATTTCATACTTTTTTTCTTCTTTTTCACTTCTCTCATCAGTCATGTCCAGACATTTGATAAAGTATGAAGTGATCTCAGAGAATGACTTTGAGGCAGTTTGTACTAAGTATACCATACTAGGCTCTTTCAAAATACAAAACTCACCAGATGAGGATGTTTATGACCTCACAAGTGGGGTTACATGAGAGTGTGAGTTCCGATGCTAGCTACTCAGTTTTAATTAAATTATCACTAGAGTGATAAAAATTAATATGAGGACTAAAGAATCCAAAGGCCTATGCCAAAAAATTGGTTTATTAATACTATAATCTTAATAAAAATTTATATTCAATATAAGACAAGGGATTCTAATATGTGAAAGGATAAATCAAATCACACAATACCGGATGTATGGGAAAATAATCACTAACTAGAAAACATCTCAGATGAAAATGAACGACAAATATACTATGTCATATTATTACAAATAAAAGAAAGTGAGTTACAATCGAACAATGCATTGGTCGACTATCAACTCTTTCCCACCATATTCTCCCAAGAGAAGCTCCAACAGTTAGAGAATGGTACACAATCACAAAATATGGGACTTTATTAATGTCTTTAAGTCTCACGCCACCAAAATCTTCTTTAAAGTTGAAGAATCACTTTGTTCCGATTCAACGGAACCACCGTGTAACTAATGACTATAATTAGGGTGTGTGAGGATATCATATGAACCACCGTGTTTCTCTAAAAAACTCAAAAGTGTGTTTTTGAAGGTTGAAAGAAGGTCATACTCAAGAATAAACAAATAACAAAATGTTCCTTACCCAAAGTTACAAATATTACAAAATTTATTGAACATAATTTATAAGTAAAGAGTTATAGTATTAATGTGTTATCGTGTCGGTTGTATCATAACTACCAAACCCAAACTGTTATATTAACATGTTTATTGGGCGTAATGCACTGATGTGAGTGATAACGTGTGGTGTGTGCACGTACGTGAGGAGTAAAATCACCTAATCCACATCATGGAAAGAATGAGTACGCATGAACGAAACCACTAAGAAGAATGTAAAGAAATAAGTAAAAATGACTAAAATGTGAGTGACAAAGTAATAAATGCAAGAGAACTAACTATATGAGCATAAAATGCAAAATACATGGATGAGATGATCATAATATACGAAAATAAACTAAAGAAAATTGGTAACAAAGGACTTAAATCCCAAAATGACTTCAGAAAGCCTATGTAGCTAAAAATGGCATCAAAGTCCATATATTCTATACGCCATAAAATTAGAAGTTAATGTCCATTGGTAATCTTATTAATGTGTTCAATGATCCAAATAGTGAAACCAAAATCTTACTAGCATGAAGAAAATGTTGTTCTCTTGTTAGAGCATCAAGAGTGGTTCTAATCAATGTTGTGTGGAAACCGTTGGTTGAAATTCAAGTTATTACCCAGGGTTATAGGCTTGGCTAAATTGTATCTATACATAAACTTTTTTTATCCAAGCCTTTAAGCCCGACCAATATCATGCATTTCACTCGATAGGTTCCAAAAATTAGGAATGTTATTTTTTTGTTGAGAAAATTAATATTGATCAAGGGTACTCACAAATCTTATGTTAATTTTTTATGAGTGCCTTTGAAGTTTTTCTTGGAGGTTTAAGAAGTCCAACTCGTTCAGGGTTCCTAGATTCATAACAAGACTATGACATAACCATGTTAATATTAATATACAAAATGGGTTCTATGGATTAAACTCTCAAGAAAAACTTCAAGGGCACTCACACAAAACTATAATTAAATTTGTGAGTACCCTTGATCAATATCAATTTTCTTAAAACAATAATCACATTTTCAATTTGTTTGAGCCGTCGGGTAAAACACATGATATTTATCGTTCTCACAAGCTTAGTTAAAAGAAGATTTTGTATATTTATAATTTGTTTAAGCCTACAAGTGCATTTCAACAAATTGGGTTCCACAAATAATTTATTATATACACTCTTGATGACCTAACAAGATTTTATCTCCCACAGATAACACTTTGTTGATGCCCAAAAGATTTTGACTTCATTTTTTGCACATTGAACACATTAATCAAATTACCAATAGGACATTAACTTCTAATTTTGTGTTGTGTTATGACGTCATGTTATTATGACGGTTATATGAGAATTACCAATCCAGAGCCATTATCTTAAGAAGTCACAATAAAAGACAACTCATAAAGGGGTTGTTCCACACATAAACGAGTTGTTTTAATGGGTCATGTCATACATACATACATAAATGTAAATAAATAAAAGAGCTTTGTTCCGATTTTTGTTCATATATATACAATAAAAATAGGGTTGTCATACAAGGGTTAAGTAAATAATAATAAAATACTGTATTGAAATTTGTACGGGATTTTAATGTGAGTGCCTAAGTAGTCAAGCCGTTTAGTGCATTCAAAACAATAAATCAATTGTTGTCATTTATGTACTTTGAGCAGAAAACCTTCTTTAAGTTTTGAAAAGCATAAACAAAATACCCGTCGACCACTATGCGATCTTTACTCTTCATTTTAGATAAATATACAATCACAATTTTTGTGGAAGGATCAACTTTAAAACGATTATTAGTGTTCTTTACCTTCACCCAATCATAATAGAAGATGGTCTCTTTGAAATCTATATAATCTATTTTCAGAATTTGTTGGACAATCCCATAACAAGTCAACACTGTATCCTTTGAATTTTTATCAGGTTTTCTAACCACACAATAACTCAAGGAAGAAATTGAAATTTTGCTATTTTGAATCAATTGTTTTTCCTCACATGTGTATGCAAAGAAATTATAATTGTTAGCGCGAATATTTTAAACTCCTTCGCACAAAAAACTGGGACATTTAGCTCGACATGCAAACCTTTAATAGAAATATCATGTTTTTAAAAGATGCATTTATTAATGGATATGTATTAGGGAATGTTTTACAACACATGCATAAGTAGTCGCAAAAAAACATGTTACAATCACCTTTATTGATACCCATGCACTAAAATCATTCATCGCATCTGTTGAACCTTTTCGATTATGATTTTGGACAAATTCGCTTTCATAATTCTAATATGTGTTCATGAAATTTTAGGGTTTAGATGGTAATATAGAGAAGACACGTACTTAAATAAAAATAAATTATATATGTTGGTACTTACTTTCTCCAATCTGAACTTTCATCTTCTTATTCAAAGACATAAAAAGCTTCTTGCTCGAATTGCAAATTGGTAAGTCTCATCTATTTAGGGGTTTTGAAAGGAAATTCATCTCAAATTCATCAAATACCTCGATCAATCATTCTCCATGAGGATTCAACTTCTTGTGCCCTTGTTCTTCCCTATGTTCCCGACCATATAACAATGATTCTTTTGTTATGTATTCTTTAATAATTGACCCACCAATATACCGTGTATTGTTAATGTAATCTTTGAAGGTTTTCATCAAGTGTTCGAAAGGATACATCCACTGATACCTGATAGGTCAACACAAAAATGCCACATCGCATAGATGCAGTATCAGGTGGCTTCTATGCTAAAGAGCGATGGTGGAAAACATTTATCTAAGACATAAGTCACCTCGATAAAAGTTTCTTTCTTAGTCACAACGTGCTTTTTGTTTACAACTTTTGTACATTAAAAGGTGAAACACAAACTAACTGAATAATTACCTTTCAGATATCTTTCTACTCAAATAATCAATGCCTAAACAATAAAGGGTTTAATTGAATTTTAACGTGCTAGTCGTGGGACTTGCACTATTTGAGATAATTTGTTGGATAGTTTACAATGTTTTGTAAATTTCCTAAATAATTGGTCGGAGTCTTCAAGTTGAAAAACATGTCTAGGAGGATGTTTTTCTCACTAGTAGCCAAAATGAAAGTACCCACGGGAATGAAACTTCTTCCTCTTGTAGGATCAGTTTTTAATCACAATTTTTTTTTACATCCTTTAGATCTCGGTGCACATTTTCTCCGTATTTCGAATGAGATCCATCCAAACATATTCCAATCACATGTTTTTCAAAATTCTTCTCTGTGTGCATCACATCAATTACATACCTTACACAATTCTTATTCCAATACAACAAGTCAAATAACATTGACCATCTAGATCATACCTTCATTTTACTAGAGTCTTTTGGATCCTCCCTAGCTTTTCCCTTCTGGCCTGCAAACTAGGGGTGTTTTCTTACAAACTTATTCCATAAAGTCACAACCTCTGCCTTCTCCTCAATTTGGTAACCAGAAAGTCGAACAGGTTTCGTCATACGCTCATGGCCAGTAGATAAAGAGTTAGACTTGTCATTTTTAGAGGGTGACTGTTCAGAAGAAATCTACGATGACAGGCATAACACATCTTACCATAATACTTTAGACAAGTGGATGCAGTTTCGTCCCCACTTATCATACATATATAATAACCATGAACATTGCAACCAAATAAGGTTCCATACGTAAGAAAGTCATGAATCATCCATAATATGTGCATCAAATGCTTTAACACCTTCATCCCATAACTCTTTTAGTTACTCAATTAATGGGGCTTAGGTATCAACAATGATAATAATGTGTACTATTTTCTCATGCATGGTATTTGGGGAGATCTAAAGGCAAAAAAAGAACTCACCAATAACTCTGATTAGTGCTTAAATTACTAAAAGAGTTAAACCCGTCAATTGATAATCAAAAATCAATATTTCATGGTTCATTTGCAAATTTATGACATCGTGTGTTTTAAAGTTTCCATATGATTGAATCAATGAGATGACGCATGATATTCCCATCCACCTCGGCATGAGCATGCCATATCATGGCCTCTTCTATCCACGGTACAGTGAAAAAACTTTTTAATCATGGCCTAAGGTAAATATACTTCAATACTTTATGTGGAACTTGCAAGCACTTGAAAAATTTAGTGGGTTTATCATTTCAATTCTCATAAATTGTAAATCTTGTCTCATTGCATACAAGACACTTATCTTTTAGTTTATGTTCGTTGGGGTACAATATGAAATCATACTTGAATGCATGAATAGATTTATACTTAAAACCCAAACCCTTAGAGTTCTTTTTCATGGCTAGATAATGATTTGCTAACGTGTTCTCATTCATAAGAATGTCTTTATCCCACTTAAGAATTCCGATGATTCTGTTGCCCGAAATATTCTACCGACTCTTCAAAATATGAAAACCAATAATTTCATACATTACTGAGTGATCTTCGTCGTAATTTTTATAAAATCAAAACCAAAATATTCTATCTTTTTTAAATTTTAGCCGCGTTGACTTTCCACCACATGTATTCTCGATGTTCGTGTAATTCAGCATCAACGTGTTCAGTCACAAAACAAATTTAATATTTTATATAACATGTAATGACATATAGATTTAAAACAAACTAATATGTCATTACATGTAATATGTCATTACATGTCCCACAAAACAATTTTTCTGAGTTTCCACCAAACAATTTAATATTTTATTAAACCCAGAAAAATAAAATTTAAAACAAATTAATATGTCATTACATGTCCCACAAAATAAAAAAAAATTGCAAATAGAATATGAAAATAAAACATTGTTTATTATACAATCTTCGTTAATAGATAAATTGTCCAGGACATATATGCCTTCTTATACTCAATAAATGAAGTATGCTCACCCAAGTGGTCAACAAACACACCCTCCCGTGTTTCCAAACTAGTAGATTTCATCCACCGATATCTTAACCTCACCTTTTTGACAAAGAGTGAGTACGCAAACTTATTCCCCAAGTCATGGAAACGATCATGTACTTTTCCAATAAACTTGGTATTAGCCAAGTTCTTCATATAATACTCATCTTTATAATCCCGTGCAGAGAAGATGATGATTCTAAAAAATAGGGTGCAGTAAGTGTAGGTACATGAGAAAGGAATATTGGAGGAGGAATTTGTGATAACCCTCATATTCTAATACCGGATGACCAATCATCTACTAAAATAAAACATGAATCTCATTATGGTTCATTCTCAGCATCACTAACCACAATATGATATAAATAATACAAATAAAACCATACAATAAAAATAAATGAATGAGTCACCATGCATAAATAAATAAGAGTGAATTGAATTAACCATCGTCCATCAAATGACAACATCCACTCTATAAAATAGAATATTAATATCTAAGTACTAAATTAAAATATTTGACAGTAATATAAAAGTTTATCCATCTACGCAAAACACACCCAAACTAAAAACTGAAATGAAATAATCCTATCTAGATAGAATAAGTTGAGGTGTATAAAATAATCTTGTAGCGTCCCCATCTACTGCAACGACAATAATGAATCTATCCCTACGATCTCGACTATTGCTGATACACACCTAGGGTATAAAAAGAAAAATAAGGAAAAATAATTGCTCGTGGGTCAAATCCCAAAAAGTAGAAAATACTTTACAAGTAGATAATTATTTTAAATCGATTAAAAGTGTAATGTATTACTTTCGTGATTAACCATCCACATTCATTTGAGATAAAACCTCACCTCTCAACTACAATGCGTACCTAACGTGTTCATTTTAGTATCTTAATTAAACTACCCTGTCAAACTAGGAAACATCACCTCTATTCAAGTACAAGCCCCGCTAATACTCTTTAATACCTAAGTATAACTACCTTCACTAGGTATATGTTCATAAAAATATATAGCGACACACCTGCTATTGATAAATATTAACGTAATAAACATAACATATCTATGTGTAAGATTATCCCCAGAGCTTGGACATTGGAGATACATCCCTTGTGTGCTATCTAACTCCAGGCATTACGCATCAAACTATGCCACCGGGTCAGAATCTCACCACCAATCCCAAATGAAAACACATACAATGGAGGTGGTCATAGACATACGTCCGGGGGTCACAATTATACCACATTGCCAACCGGTCTTCAAACCAAAATCTGAGTAGGTATGTTTAATAAAAAAACATGTAGCATACCCACATACATATATACACGTCATTCTAATATGTACATATATAGGGTACTAAAATTATACGCATCCCACAGTGCATTGTTCACCCAATCCCGAAGATCGAACTAACTTCCCAATTAAATAGTTGAAAAGTCACTCACTTGAATTCCTGATTCACCTCACTTGAACCCATCTATTATTGTCTTATCACGTGTACCAAACCATGAAAAGCATTCCCCAATAATCCCACAGTACCCCCAAAGCCCTTACAATCATTCCCCAAACTTTAATTGGTCAAAACAACACACGGACAAAAACTGAGCAGACCAGCCAACCGAACCGATTCGCTAACAAACTGAAGTAGTTTGGTTGATCGATCCAGTTTGTTCCCCCTAGTGAACTAGTTCAGTTTGATGGATTGCCAGTCATCTTCTTCCTTAGTATTTCTACTCCAAAACCCTCCAATAGAAGTCCCAAGCCTCCCAAAATATGATATCGACCTCATATGTCAATATACTAACATTTTAGCAACATTATAACACCTAAATAACCATGTATCCTATATCAAACTCCTAGGGTTACAAATCAAACAACAAAGTTCTGCATGTGATTAATCCCAATTTGATTCTCAAAAAGTTAGCCTTTCAAACAAAGTTCTACATGATCATCATTTATATTCCAGAATTAATTTTGACTTTATAATGTGATTAATCCCAATCAATAATTAATTTTAAATTAATAGTCCCTTATTATTCAAATCTCTACATCAATCAACCAAATTTTCAATCTTCAAAACTTTCAATCTCAGATTTCTATGTCTAATTATATAAGTAATTAACTAAGAATAATTTGTAACTTAAATAAGTAACTACTTTCATTTTTAGATTAAATCCGACGTTATATACGTGTTTGATGATGTGTTGAATTCGTTATCAACTTCTACAAGCCATTTTCTATTCTCCAAGCCCTTATCTAGAACTCTCTCTCAATCTTCCTTATGCAGAATATCAAAAGTGGGCCACCATCCACCTACCTAACCTTTTAAATACTCACTTAATTATCCTAATACCGTTTTCACTTAACCTTATGTGTAAAATAATCCTACTACCCTTATACGGGTCCTATTATGTCTAAAAAGAACCCGAAACCCAATAATAACACCTGTATACTTATTCTGGACTATTTCAACCATTCCCGAATCATCGGTGCACTTGAAAAGGCAACTCCAAATATGCTAATATCTCATTAATCGGGCTAGACATATGCATACCGTACACGTCACCCATAAAATATACCAATCCCCCGGTGTAACACTCTATCGATATATAAAAATAAACCGTCACTTTCACTCATACGTGACATATAATAAATCACATATCTATTTGTAGGAGGGTACTTTAGATTATAGATGGATACGTAACCCCTTTGAAGTATGGTGATGATAATTTAATTAGACAAACCCTTGGATTAGTGATAGAACACCCAAACACAAACCTAATGAAGGTAAGACTCAGTTTAAACTAGGAGTGGAAGCGGTAGGGGTTTTTACCGTACCGTACCGTACCGTTTTGGTCCGAAAAAAAATGGTTTTGGTTTCATATATTAAAATACCAGAAACCAGTCTTACCGAAACCGAAATTACCGCAAAAAAGTTGGTTGGTTTTGGTTTTAATATTTAAAAAACCGATTTACCAAAATTACCGTACCGAATTTACCGAAACTAGAAAAAACCGTACCGAACTTACCATACAGTACCGAATTTATCGAAACCAGAAATAACCGTACCGAAATTACCGTACCGTACTGAATGTACCAAAATTAACGTACCAAATTTATCAAAACCAGAAAAAAGTTGGTTTTGGTTTTGGTTTTAATATTTTAAAAAGTTGGTTGGTTTTGTTTTTGGTTTTTTAGGACTTTTAGTGTTGTTTACCGAAACCAGAAAAAATCAAAATCAAAAACCAGAGAAAACCAGAATTTATCGAAACCAGAAGAAACCAGAAAAAACCAGAATTTACCGAAACCAGGAAAAACCAGAATTTACAGAAAAAACCGAAATACCGACCGGTTTAGTTTTGGTATTGATTTTGGTGTACCGGGTGGTAAACTGGTACAGTTTGGTTTTACCATCCAGAGTTTGGTTTTGGTATTGGTATCTACTATTTACCGACCAAACCGTACCGCTTACACCTCTAGTTTAAACTCACAAATCCCTCGTGTATAACTCGGGAAAGTAGTAAAGAAACTTACAAGTAACTTAGCTAGAGGGAGAGAGAAGTAATCACCCTAGATACACCTCGGTAGGCAGGTAAAAACACATCAAATACCCTCAAGAACCTCTGTCAAGTATTAAAAGCTTCATAATAAATAACAATGGTGAGTGAGTAAACCCTCTGGTTTGCAATAACTCTCTCTGATGTGTATTCTCTAGAAATAACTCTTGAGCTCTCAAAAGATCATCCTCTCCTCAGGGGTAGTTGGGGTCCTTAAATTTCCCCCCACACCATCCCCGAGGAAACTCAGTCATTAAATACTATGAAAGACATCCCTCATGATTTATGTCACAACATTAAATGCCCGATGCACTAGTTGCCTCCACGTCATAAACATTAAATGCCAAGACATTCGTTTTGCCTAACCACTGTGTGTTAGGGGGCTATTGTCGCAGAGGTGGCTCACTAACTGCCTGACAGCCCCAAATACCACGTTGGTTTACTCAAGTGCTGGTATGACATTATTTAGCTAGATAGCTAGTGACATCACCTACAGTAGATGTGACATTATGTAGAGGGATGCTTGGTTCACAACTCAACACCTGATGGAACTCGAAGATTCTTCGTCCAAGGTTCCATGGTCAGGGTCCTTCGGTATTTTACCAGGTGTATCTAAGATGGTCAGGACAAGCCCCAACGGTGCCTCACTTCTCAATCCTCTAAACCAAATTCCTCTAAAGTTCCCGCGGTGAGGTCATTCGATAGAGCATGAAAGCTCTCCCAGGCCCTGCCAAGCCTATTCTCTCGCGAGTACCGTTTGACCTCACACTAAAACTATTTATTATTCTCGTTACATGATTACAACCGTTATAGCTTACAGTAAATATAAACAAATATACAATATGACTAATACAACAAGATAAAATACAGTTTATCACGCTGAGCTGCCTCGCTTGAGCTGCCGCGCTGAGTTGCCACACCGAGTTGCCACGGTGCCTTAATCCCCAAAACAATGTTGCTAATTAGGGAATTATCCCTAATCTATGGATTATCTTCATGCCCCCTCTACACTATTTACTTATCACATGCAGGTAAATAACAATAAAAAGTATTATTCCTTTTTCTTTCTAATTAATATTTACTTAAATTTCAATTTAATCTCCCCCAACTAAATTATTAATTATAAACACAGGAAAATTAAATAATAAAATGACGGGATATTATAGTATTTGGGAGGGAAAACCTTGAGGCATAGGAGAGGGAAAACCTAGAGGCATGCATTGAGACCCATTTTATTTTTGACTAAGAATTTGGCACAATCCCTCGATTTCATTATCCAATTTTCCCAAGGTATTATTAACAGAGCTCATGTCCTTCTTAAGACCTAACACTTACTCTTTCACATTTTCCATTTCATTTGCTCGTTTTGACATGTGACTCCTCACCAAAGTTAGCTCTTCCAATACAGGTGTGGTGTATAGTTTTTTGGTCCTAGGAATCTAGGAGCTCAAACCTATTTTTCAACCCTTTTTATCCTTCTCAAGTACCTTTATATGGCATTTGAGTCAATGTCAAGGGGGTTGCACTTCAACTGACTGCTCCTCATGCCATCTATCATTTCTAGAAGTATAATAATATATTTAGGATAGTATTTTCTACATTATTTTATTATAGAGTATATATGATGATTAAATTCAAACTCCCCAAAATCAAAGCAAATTTATCTAAGAATTTTTTGATATGTTTATTCCGTTGGGCATGTAAGTACATGTTGGACCAATTAGGCACCCTTTTGTCCACTCCAAACATTCATCCTTCAAATCATCATATGATTTGGATCCAATTTTGTGGACATCGTCTTTATTTACCTTATTCTCTCTATGTTTATCCTTCTGATTAAGTTTTTCCTATAAGGCCTCATTCTTCAAAAAGTCATTCCATTGGGTGATGAGTAGTTCAACATTTGTGAAACTTTGTCCTTCGATTCCAAAATGTCAGAATTTAATGTCCTCACAGGTAAGTGTTGCTTATGTATGATTTTTTGATAGGTTTTCATTTTCTTACCTATTTGGTAAAGAAAAAGCGTCTTCGAAATCGGTGGGAATATATATTTTTTTACAATGTTGATCCGACAAGTCATCCTTTATGGAACGATCAATAGTTTTCCAGTTGTATGCCCCCGATGTCCACAGTAATATTTTCGAGCTTCAAACAAGGGGATTTAAAAATATGAATGATATTTTTATCACCGTTATGATTCCTTTGAGGGGTGAATCTAATGTGTTTCTTTTCTTGTATTTGTTATTCATCGATGACAAGTGTTAGGGGAATTGGATTATAAGGGTTTTTATTGATTTTTATGAATCAGAAATGGTTTAGATGGAGTAGAATGAACGTGCTATGAAATAGAGTATTGAAAAGTCATGGGTGTCGAGAATTCAGGTGGTTGATTAGGAGAGAATTGAGATTGAGTAGGATTGTCATTATTTGGTTGATTATCTATGTTCTTGTTTAACATTTCCTATAAATAAATAAATAAAATATTTTGCAAATAATGTATAACGATCATGTTTAGACTACATATATACATATATACACATATATGTATATACATTGGAAAGACATTTAAAAACATGCTCGATGTGACGGATTCCATCCACATGGTAAAACTTGTGTCAAGATGCACGTGGCCAATTTGGTGGATGCATATCTATGATTTGTGACACCCCGCCTAATTAATTACCGGGTGATTAGTCCTTAATTAATTAATTTTAGAATATCAAGTTGGTTCATATAATGCATCACTGTCGAAAACTCAAACTTAAATTTAATAAAAACTAACCACCTAATATTTAAAAAGTTGGTGTCAAAATTTTATCTTGTTATTAACCATCATCATTAAAGGTAAATATATAATCGTCACCATAGATCACAATAGCATAAGGAAAGAACTAACTGAATTTAAATAAAGAACTGGAGTAAACAGTTCCAGTCAAAATCCCATACAATAATCCAATAACATGAAATCAAGACTAATGATAGAAATAAAAAACTCTAAATCTCGGAATGTGAAATAGGAGGTACGACATGTACAACTGAAGTAAATAACTGATAGATGGGGGAAATAGACTAAAAAGCGTCTACTAGATACATCCTGTAGCTTTCGCAGCAGCTACAGCTCGAAAAATGAATGGAATCTCCTAAGCCTGGTGTCCCTGTGGATGAGCACCTAAAATAATAGAACAAGAAAAGAGATTTGTAGAAAAATAGGTCAGAGCCCGAGTAGAAAACAGTTTAAATATAGCAAGTCCTTAAATTGGTTAATTAGCACAAATATTATTCATGTTAACTTTGCATACTCACTTGGGATGCTCACCTCTCATCTAATGTCCACACCTAGCGAACCTAGCTACCCATACTAGTCTCGATACTCTGCCTGACTATATGTTGTATAAACACTATGCTGGATAAAATATCTAAATAACCCGAAGCCAATATATTTATATTATTTAAACCTAGTTTTTTTTGTAACAAGTTTATATCATCTAACCTAAATCAATAGGAACAATATAATTATAAAAGAGGAGCACCTTAAACTCTTTCCTTGGAATGGACATCCGATTCTTGGGTTGAATTTGATATGTGGTTGATCCTCTCGTCGTGATTTATACTTTGTGTAATTCTTGGTTGGAGAACTTGAGTTTTTGGCTTAAGGCTCCTATGAAGTTCTTCTTCCTCCTTGGTTTTCTCTCTCTCTCTCTCTCTCTCTCTCTCTCTCTCGTAGGTTGAAAACTGACAATAACCTCAAACCCACATAGCTTTAATTTTAAATCCTAATTTTTGTCCATTTAATTCCCCAAAAAGACCAAAAGACCAAAATTCCCCTCCTGGGGTGTCGTTTTGGGGTAAAAAGCTCCAGACTCCAAATAAAACACTCGACTAGTGTTTTCTTACCATTTTGATCCTTTCGGACACACTGGCACACTCAAAATAGTCATTCGAGTTATATAAAAATAATTTTCCTTTTTAACCCCCAAAGGTATAATAGTGACGTGACTCATACATGCGTCCCAAATAATTATATCTTAACTGTCGTGTATCTTGCCCCCGGTCATATTATTATTTTTGAAACCATCTATTACGTTACTCACTATGTAATGTTCAACATAGTTATTACTCAACATGATTTCAACATAATTATTTTCGATAACCACTAACTCTCGTCACGCTAGTAATTATTACCATTAAGTCGGATTAATTATAAATTAAATTTTATCTCTTAAGTTAATTAATCCAAATTTCCATAATTTCATAATAAAATAAAGATGCGTAAAAATACGGGGTATTACATACTTCCCCCCTAATAATAGAATTTCGTCCCGAAATTCAAAAATGAAAATATACCTGGCTAGAATAACTCTGGATAACATTCATACATGCCATCCTCGCGCTCCCAGGTAGATTCCTCAACGTTATGGTGCCTCCACTGAACACGAACTAGTGGTACTATCTTGAACCTCAACTTCCTCTTGTTATGGTCTAAGATAGTAACCGACCCCTCCTTGTATGATCTATCAGGTTGTAAGTCGATCTCCTCCAACGCGATGTGAGTATGGGACAAATCATCTCAAAGATATATCCTCAGCAAAGAGATATGTAACACGTCATGGACCCTATGCAAGTGCTCCAGTAACCCAAGTGTATATGCAACTTGCCCAATCCTCTCGATAATAGGGAATGACCCCACATACATAGGCACCAACTTTCCCTTCTTCCCGAAATGCATAACTCCCTTCATAGGAGACACTCGAAGTCATACCAGGTCCCCAATATTTTACTGTGACACCCGGCCTAATTAAATACCGGGTGATCAGTCCTTTATTAAATTAAAATCAAGGTGAACGGTTGGTTCATTCTTAGCTTCACTGTCGTAAAAATAACTTTTCCAATTAAACACCCTAAATAATTAAGATAAGTGTCAAAACCATTTTTAGACATCAATTTCCAAATTTCATTTTTAAAAAAACCAAAATTTAAAACTTTACATAATTCATAATTAAAGAATCACACAACAACTATACTGGAACATATAATCCAAACAACTAAACATCCAACTAATTAATTCCAATTTTAAAACTTAAAGGAAAACATCCTGACAATTATAAATCCCAAAGTGTAAATACTGGGAATAAATGAATCACAATATCCGATAAAACAACTAAATAATGGAAAAGGGCGACACATGCTCAACTGGATAAAATAGTGCTAGGAGTGGAATCAAAAGTAAGGTCGTCTAAGCAAGAGGCCTGCAATTCCCACCTAAGCTGCAGTGTGTTCCTTCCAAAGGATCCTATGCAAGACGTCCCTGTGGCTGGGCACCTGTAATATATACATATAGACAAGAGAGAAAAGAAAATAGGGAACGGGTCAGAGCCCGATTGTAAAATATTTTAAGATTAGTTTAGCAAGTATTTAAAATGCTTACCGGCTAATGCAACAAACATATTAGTGCGGCACTCCCTTGAGAAAGTCTCACCTCTCTTCTAATTTGCACACCTATCGCACTAATACTCCCAACAGTTTAACTTATTTTATCTTAAGTTACTTGTAAGGTTTCAAGCCAACGATTTCCAAAGTTAAGGAGGTTAATCTTATTTAACAGCACAATTCTCTCATAAGCCCACCTTTTTTTTATAATAAAGTTTCTCATTAATATATCATACTTTTCAAAAACTTATTCCCAAGTTGAAATAATTATAATTTTCTTACATACCATAGTCACAGTAGGTAGTTCCCAAATTCCAAATTTAAATATATATATATATATATATTAAATACTCAAATAATATACATATTCTAACAACACCCCACATAAAATCTATGGTGCGGGCATACTCTGCTATCCAGTCCCCGTATCACTCGTACTAACGGAAATACTAGTTTGGAATCACTCTCGAACTGTATTAACACAGAACACATACAAAATGAGGCGAAGCATAGTTCCAAGTTACTAAGAGGTCAGCACATACCCTCACGTCTCTTAGGACCGTCTGACTATCGATCCGATAGCCTTTACCAAGGATTCCTATGTTCTAGGGTGCAAGTCAATATCCCCTATAAAGGTCCCATCGAGATAAGACTGTCCCAGCACAGTAACCTCAGGGATAGCAAGTAGCGTGGGCATGATTTTTACACGTATATAATATATGCATAAACACAGTCATATATGTATACTACTATTCCCATATCAAATATAGGTACACTCTCACGACCCATAATTATGATATTTATCCTTATTACTCATTATTTAGTTATTACATATAATGGTTTGTCTCTTATTTTAATTTTTGGGATTATTCCAACTTATTAAGTGACACTCGTGGATTCCTATCTTCCCAAGTGTAAATTTAATAGGTACTCATTTATTTTACAACGTAACTTCCTTACGAATCTCACCCTTTAACACATATTCCCATTGTCCCTTAAATGTAATACGTCCCCGTGAAATGTTAATCTCGTCTTACGTTAAAGGTTCCATATTTTTAATAAGTCCTACTGGTCTTCTTGATACCCCAAAATGTTCTAACATTAATATCCAAAAATGTCTAATCATTTAAGTTGGAACAACCTATCAAAAGGGAAATATGAGTAATGCAGGAGGGGTCGATCGATCTATGGAAGGTGTTCGATCGATCGAAGCATCGATCGATCGATGCTCTAAGGTCGATTGATCGATCAAGCAGGTATGGCAAATCTGCAGAATTTCCAGTTACGGGTTTTCTCTTCCAACATCATCCAAAATGATATATTTGACTACCAAACTCCCAATAATTCATAATACAAGTATTATAACCTAAAATAAATTATTTCCTACGTCAAGCATGCAGGTTTTCATCATGAATAACGAATTAAAAGGGCATAATCCTTAAAAAAAAACATCAAGAACACTAGTAATTCTTTTGTTTGGTTTCTTCCCATCCTTTTTCCAGATTTCATACTCTTTAATTACTATAATTTCATGGTTCAACCTCTACATATGAATTGGGTTTCCAGAATACATCTATTGCTCATACAACATGCGAATTCAAATCTCCAAAATGGGTTTTTCTTTCACAAACACTAGTTCTAATCAATCATAGGCTAATAACATTGGAGCATTAACTGAAATTGAGCAAGATAGATACTTGCCTGAGAATTTTCGGTTTAAATTTGTGGAGATTTTGGTGTGGTTTTGATCCTCGTTGTACGGTCTAACGTTTGGCGGCGACGACGGTGCAAACGATGGAGTACTTGGCCTAGAACCCCTTGGAAAACTTCTCCCCTTCCTCTCTAATGGACGTCTTTGGTTTTTGGTGTTTCGAACCCTAGAAGGTGACTCTTACCATCTGATATTCCCTTAGAATTTTTGTGGATTTTCAGGCCCAAAAATGTAAAATGTCCAAAACGCCCTCCCGATTAGGCCTAAAAATGCCCCGAGACTCAAACTAAACCCCCAAGTACATTTTTTTGACTATCTAGACCCTTCCGGACACATTTACGCTCTCAAAATGACCATACTAGCGTCTTATAATTTATTTACTTTTAATAGTCTGAATTTAATCCCGACACGACACAAGCGCGTCCCGATAAATTTTTAAAATTACCAAATTAGATTCTGGTGATAATTTCACTCATCATAAATACACCACTTACTATACCCATACGTAACTTATAACAAATTAATTACTAACTCTCATCACGCTAGTAAGTATTTAAGTGATTTTTTGGATTATTATTAATTTAATATCTCTAATTAAATTTAATAAATCCCCAAAATTAAAAGGCATAAAAATACGGGGTATTACATACTTCCTCCCTAATAACGACATTTCATCACGAAATTCAAAAAATAGGGTGTACCTGGTAAGAATAACTCTGGGTACTTCTCACGCAAGTCCGCCTCACGCTCCCAAGTGGATTCCTCCACATTATGATGCCCCCACTGGACCCGGACAAGTGGGACTACCTTTGACCTCAATCTCCTTTCACTATGGTCTAGGATAGCCACTGGCCTCTCCTCGTACAAGTTTTTGGGCTGTAAGACAATATCCTCAATCGCGATATGGGTATGGTCCATGTCATCCCTAAGGTATCGTCTCAACGACGAGATGTGGAATACATCGTGAATATGATGTAAATGCTCTGGCAGTCCCAATCTATATGCTACCGACCTAATCCTCTCGATAATGGGAAATGGTCCCACGTACCTCGGGGCCAATTTCCCTTTCTTCCCGAACCTCATCACTCCTTTCATAGGAGATACACGTAGTAATACTTGGTCCCCCACATTAAACTCTCGGAATAACCTTTTTTCATCGGCGAATCTTTTCTGCCTATCCTGGGCTACCCGAATGCGACTCTTGATAATCTCAATCCTAGCGGAGGTTTACTGAATCACCTCTAGTCCGAACAACTTGTTATCCCCCACCTCTAGCCAACACGTTAGGGAACGACAAGGCCTGCCATACAGAGACTCGAATGGAGCCATGCAAATCGTGAACTAATAAGAGTTATAATAAGCGAACTCTACCAGTGGAAGATGTGGCTCCCAACCTCCTCCAAAATCAAGGGCACACATGCTTAGGATATCCTTCAACATCTGATTAGTACGCTTTGTTTGTCCATCTGTCTGTGGGTGATACGATGAACTCAACCTCAACTCCGTACCCATGGCCTCCTGAAAGCTCTCCCAGAAATGTGACACGAAGATCTTATCTCTACCTGACACAATATTTAAGGGCACTAGATGTAATCTGACAATCTCAGCAATAAACAACTAAGCATACTGGCCCGTGGTATAGTCTGTCCGTACTGGCAGAAAATGAGCCACCTTAGTCAAATAGTCCACAATCACCCAGATGGATTCGTGGCCCCGCTGTGATGTAGGCAACCTAGTAATAAAATCCATAGAAATAATCTCCCACTTCCACGCGGGTATTTCCAATGGCTGGAGCAACCCCGACGGTTTCTAGTGGTCCACCTTTACCAGTTGGCAGGTAGAACCCTTGGACACGAACTCAACAATGTCCTTTTTCATCCCACTCCACCAGTATTGCTGCCTCATATCCTAGTACATCTTATCTCCTCTATGATGCACCACAAATCGGGACCCGTGAGATTGGGTCATCACTGCATGACGTAAGTCTGCTCCTTTTGGGACCACCAATCTCCCATTAGACCTCAAACCTCCATCAGAACTAACAAAATATGACTCAACACCCTCAGCTAAAAGTCATACAATCTTCTCCTAGAAAAATGGGTCTGCGATCTGTGCCTATATTACCCTCGTAACAATCTCGGGCGTCACTGTCATGACAGATATGAAAGAACAGGCTACTGCGTCCTGGTGACCCAACTCTTTCCACTTCACTTTCCAGATGTCTGCTACATTATCTACCGGTCTGCGGATCAATGCATCGGCAACTACGTTGGTCTTACCTGAATGGTACTGTATGCCGAACTGATAGTCCTTCACAAACTCTAACCACCTGCGCTGACACATATTCAGCTCTCGCTGAGTGAACAAGTACTGCAGTGACTTGTGGTCAGTGAACAAGCCAAATTTCTCCCCCAATAAATAATGTCTTCATATCCTCAATGCAAAGACGACCACTGCTAAATCTAGGTCATGCGTGGGGTAATTCTTCTCGTGCGGCTTAAGCTTGCGGGAGGCAAAAGCTATAGCCTTCTCCTCCTGCTGAAGTGCTCCCCCAAATCCTCGTAAAGAGGCATCGGTGTAAACCAGATACTCCACGCCCGGCTTAGGTAAAGAAAGGATCGGTGCTAAAGTAATCTTATCCTTCAGCTCATAGAAAGCCAATTGACAAGCATCGTTCCAAACATATGGTACCCCCTTACGAGTCAGGTTCGTCAATGGACCTGCTATTTTGGAGAACCCCCGAATGAATCTCCTGTAGTATCCGACTAATCCCAAGAAACTACGTACTTCTGTCGGTGTCGTGGGTTGTCCCCACTTCCTCACCGCTAACACTTTACTTGGGTCAACTTCTATCCCCTGTTTAGAAACAACATGCCCCAAGAACTGCACTTCCCATAACCAGAACCCGCACTTCTCATACTTAACATACAATTGATGCTCTCGTAGAGTCTGAAGAACCTGCCTCAAGTGCTCGGCATGCTCTTCCTCAGAATGTGAATATATCAAGATGTCATCTATGAAGACGATGACAAACTGATCCAAGAACTCTCTGAACACTCCATTCATCAAGTCCATAAATATGGCTGGAGCATTTGTGAGTCCAAATAGCATCACTCTGAACTCATAGGACCCATAACTCGTCAAGAAAGCAGTCTTTGAAACATCCTTCTCCCTAATACGTACCTGATGATACCATGACCTCAGATCTATCTTCGAAAAGAAAGTTTCTCCCCTCAGCTGGTCGAACAGATCATCGATTCGAGGCAATGGATACTTGTTCCGTATCGTGACCTTGTTCAGTTCCCGGTAGTCCACACATAGCCTCAGTCAACCATCTCTTTTTTTCACAAACAAAACTAGAGCGCCCCAAGGTGAGGTACTCCTGCGAACGAATCTCTGACCCAACAGCTGCTTTATCTGATCTCGTAACTCTCGCATCTCCGCCGGAGCCATACGGTATGGAGCATGTGCTATAGGTCGTGTATCTGGTAATAAATCTATGACAAAATCTATCTCTCGACTAGGGGGTAGGCCTAGTATCTCCTTAAATACATTGGAATACTCACAAACAATTGGGATCGAGTCTAAGGGAATCACAACCTCTTTAGAGGTATCCTCCTCTATGTAATACAAATGAGCGGTCGAGCCTCCCTCTGGGCGAGGCATCGCCACTACAAACATATCTTGCCCTGGAATGGCTAAGACAATACTCCCACCGAAATAATCTATCATGGCTCTGTAAGCTGCGAGCCGATCCATACGATTAATAACGTCGTGCTCATGCATATCTAAGACTAACATGTCTGCTGGTAATACCAAACTACCAATCTCTACTCCCACACCCCGGCATATAAAAAAAATTAGCGATCCCTTTCCCAATGGTGAGTCTACACACGTTACAGTGCTCTTTGCTGTGGCTAATAACCCTAAGGCCTTTGCAAAATGAGTAGCTATAAAATAATGTGCCGCCCCAGTATCAAATAAAACCCGACCCATAGTACCATGGATAGGAAACATACCCTCAATCGCGGGTGGCGCCTGTGGAGCTGCTACCTGGTGGACGTTATAGACACGTCCGTATTGTAATTTCCACTGCTGTACTGGAGCGACTGGAATGGCTGGTAGAGCTGGTACCTGAGCTGGTGCGGGGAGGGCGGATGGCAAAAGTGGCATCTGTGGCTCACTACGGGCACCCTACTACGGTGGGGCCCTATCACCCTCTGGACAATCCTGGCGCCTGTGGCCATTTTTACCACACCCGAAGAATCGGCCCCTGAAATTTTCTCCTCTATGTCCCTATCGATTACGGCCCTCCTAGTCGTTACCACCCCGCCATTGGCCCTGATGGCCCTACCGCTAACCCTGCGGCTGACGATGTTAGCCCTGCTGGCCCTGCTGATTAGGCTGGCCCTGCTACCCTTCCTAAGTCCCCCAAATCCCTGCCTATAATCACCTGATCGGAACCGTTTGGCAGGGTCCCCCTGATGGGAACTCTGCTCATGCTGACGAGTCTGTCCCTGAGATGGTGCTCCACTAGCACCACTACCCCCTGTCCTTCCCTACTGGCCGGACTCTCCTGCTCGCTTGCTTCCTGTAGATGGAAGCGGTGATCCTGGCAGTGTAGCAAAGCAGCGTTGAGTACATCTGTGTAAGTACTCAGAGATAGATTGCCTGTAAGGTGCTGACGGATCCTCCAAGCTAACCCATCCATAAATAATAGTATCTTTTTACCCTCAGTGGGTGCCTCATTTGGAACTATCGTGAGAAGTCTTGTGAACTCCTCTTTATACTCAGCAACGATCGAATTCTCCTTCTTAAGACTCAGTAATTTCCTCCTCATCTCAGTATGCATGGTTGATGGGAATTATTTGCTGTCAAACCGTGCCCAAAACAACTGAATAGTAATAACCTCCCTTTCCTCCAAGGTGGTAGTGGATTCCCACCAATGCAAAGCGGCCCCCACAAGCTTAAAGGAAGCCAACAACTATTTATGCACGTCCATGCACTCGTACATACGCAGATGCCTATGGATATCTTTCTTCCATTGGCTAGCTACAATAATATCTGAACCACTTGCAAACTCTGGGGGATGCGCCTTTTGAAAGGCATCCCTAACTCGCTCCCATGCAGATGGAAGCTGTGTCGGTACTAGCGCCACTGCCTTAACTTGGGGTGGAGCCTTCTGTACTACCGCTAGCGCGGCATTCACCGTTTGAGCAACGATAGTGGCTACCTCATTTGCGTTCATCGTTCCCTGAGACGGAGCTACTGGCTGCTCGGCTTGGGCACGCCTATCCTTTGGTGCAAGTCTCAGAGGCATTTGAAACATGATGAAATTTATTAGTCTACAGTTATTATCAAATCCCAAATAGCTGAAGATGTAATCGTAAAAGCAAGAATACAATAATCCTAAAATAGGGCTCTATAACAAGAATGCTAAGATGAAAGCGAAATAAGTCGTATAGATCCTAAGGACACTAGAACCTGATTCTCTGATACCACCTGTGACACCCGGCCTAATTAAATACCTGGTGATCAGTCCTTTATTAAATTATAACCAAGGTGAACGTTTGGTTCATTATTAGCATCACTGTCGTAAAAATAAATTTTCCAATTAAACACCCTAAGTAATTAAGCTAAGTGTCAAAACCATTTTTAGACATCAATTTCCAAATTTCATTTTAAAAAAAAACATTTAAAACTTTACATAATTCATAGTTAAAGAATCACACAACAACTCTACTGGAACATCTAATCCAAAAAATTAAACATCCAACTAATTAATTTCAATTTTAAAACTTAAAGGAAAACATCCTGACAATAATAAATCCCAAAGTGTAAGTACTGGGAATAAACGAATCACATTATCCGATAAAACAACTGAATAATGGAAAAGGGCGACACATGCCCAACTAGATAAAATAGTGCTAGGAATGGAATCAAAAGTGAGGTCGTCTAAGCAAGAGGCCTGCAACTCCCACCTAAGCAGCAGCGCGTTGCTTCCAAAGGATCCTATACAAGACGCCCCTGTGGCTGGGCACCTGTAATAGATACATATGTACAAGAGAGAAAAGAAAATAGGGAACGGGTTAGAGCCCGATTGTAAAACAGTTTAAAATTAGTTTAGCAAATATTTAAAATGCTTACCGGCTAATGCAACCAACATATTAGTGTGGCACTCCCTTGAGAAATTCTCACCTCTCCTCTAATGTGCACACCTATCTCACTAATACTCCCAACAGTTTAAATTATTTTATCTTAAGTTACTCGTAAGGTTTCGAGCCGACGATTTCCAAAGTTAAGGAGGTTAATCTTATTTAACAGCACAATTCTCTCATAAGCCCCCCCTTTTTTTATAATAAAGTTTCTCAGTAATATATCATACTTTTCTAGCACTTATTCCCAAGTTGAAATAATTATTCTTTTCTTACATACCATAGTCACAACAGGTAGTTCCCAAATTCCAAATTTAAATATATATATATTAAATACTCATATAATATATATATTCTAAAAGCACACCACATAGAAACTATGGTGGGGGCATACTCTACTATCCAGTCCCCGCATCACTCGTACTAAGGGAAATACTAGTTCAGAATCACTATTGGATTGTATTAACACAGAACACATACAAAATGAGGCGAAGCATAGTTCCAAGTCACTAAGAGGTCAGCACATACCCTCACGTCTCTTAAGACCGTCTGACTATTGATCCGATAGCCTGTACTAAGGATTCCTATGTTCAAGCGTATAAGTCAATATCCCCCATAAAGGTCCCATCAAGATATAACAGTCCCAGCGCGGTAACCTCAGGGATAGCAAGTAGCGCAGGAATGATTTTTATACGTATATAATATATACATAAACACAATCAAATATGTATACTACTATTCCCATATCAAATTTAGGTACACTCTCACGACCCATAATTATGATATTTATCCTTATTACTCATTATTTAGTTATCACGTATAACGGTTTGTCTCTTATTTTAATTTGTGGGATTATTCCAACATATTAAGTGACACTCGTGGATTCCTATCTTCCCAAGTGTAAATTCAGTAGGTACTCATTTATTTTACAACGTAACATCCTTACGAATCTCACCCTTTAACATATATTCCCATTGTCCCTTATATGTAAAACATCCCCATGAAATGTTAATCTCGTCTTACATTAAAGGTTCCATATTTTTAATAAGTCCTACTAGTCTTCTTTATACCCCAAAGTTCTCTAACATTAATATCCAAGAATCTAATCATTTAAGTTGGAACAACCTATCAAAAGGGGAATGTGAGTTATGCAGGAGGGGTCGATCGATCTATGGCAGGTGTTCGATCGATCGAAGCATCGATCGATCGATGCTCTAAGGCCGATCGATCGATGAAGCAGGTATGGAAAATCTGTAGAATTTCCAGTTACGGGTTTTCTCTTCCAACATCATCCAAAACGATATATTTGACTGCCAAACTCCCAATAATTCATAGTACAAGTATTATAACCTCAAATAAGTGATTTCCTATGTCAAGCATGCGGATTTTCAGCATGAATAACTAATTAAAAGGGAGCAATCCATAAAAAAAACATCAAGAACCCTAATATTTCTTTTGTTTGGTTTCTTCCCATCCTTTTAACAGATTTCACACTCTTTAATTACTATAATTTCGTGGTTCAACATTTACATATGAATTGGGTTTCCACAATACATCTATTACTCATACAACATGCGAATTCAAATCTCCAAAATGGGTTTTTCTTTCACAAACAGTAGTTCTAATAAATCCTAGGCTAGAGCAAGATATATAATTGCATGAGAATTTTTGGTTCAGATTTTTGGAGATTTTGGTGTGGTTGTGATCCTCATTGTACGGTCTAACGTTTGGCGGCGGCGGCGGTGCAAACGGTGGAGTTCTTGGCTTAGAACTCCTTGAAAAACCTCTCCTCTTCCTCTCCAATGGCCGTCTTTGGTTTCCGGTGTTTCTAACCCTAGAAGGTGACTCTTACCATCCGATATTCCCTTAGAATTTTCGTGGTTTTTCAGGCCCAAAAATGTAAAATGTCCAAAACGCCCTCACCGGGTGTTAATTAGGCCTAAATATGCCCTGAGACACAAACTAAACCCCCGAATACGTTATTTTGACTATCTTGACCCTTCTGGACACATTGACGAACTCAACATGACCATACGGGTGACTTATAATTTATTTACTTTTAATAGTCCGAATTTAATCCCGACACAACACAAGCACGTCCCGATAAATTTCCAAAATTATCAAATTAGATTCTCGTGATAATTTTACTCATCATAAATACACCACTTACTTTACCCATAAGTAACTTATAACAAAATAATTACTAACTCTCGTCACGCTAGTAAGTATTTAAATGATTTTTTGGATTATTATTAATTTAATATCTCTAATTAAATTTAATAAATCCCCAAAATTAAAAGGTATAAAAATACGGGGTATTACGTTTACTCTCGAAAATAGCGCTTGGCGTCAGCATAGCAATTCTGTTGATCCTGAGCAACTCGAATACGGCTTCGTATCAACTCTATCCTCGCTGAAGTATCCTGAATCACCTTCGAACCAAGTAACTTGTTGTCCCCATCCTTCAACCAGTATGCTGGGGAACGATAAGGTCGGTCGTATAGTGCCTCGAATGGATCCATACTGATAGTAAAGTGGTAGGAGTTGTTATAGGCAATCTCCACCAGTAGAAGATACTGCTCCCAGCCTCTGCTAAAATTAATGATGCACATACGCAACATGTCCTCTAACATCTGATTTGTCCGCTCGATCTGTCCATCTATTTATAGGTGATAGGCTGTGCTCAGTCATAATTCCGTACCCATCACCTCCTGAAAACTCTCCCAAAATTGAGACACAAACACCTTATCTCTGTTAGATGCAATGTTGAAAGTCACCCCATAAAGTCTCACTATCTCTGCTATGAATATCTGAGCATACTGTCCCGTGGTGTAATCCGTCTGGGCTGGCAGAAAGTGGGATACCTTGGTCACCCGATCCACTATCACCCGTATCGAATCGTGGCCCCTCTGCTACGTAGGTAATCTCGTGATGAAGTCCATGAAAATGCTCTCCCATTTCAACATAGGAACCTCTAATGGCTGTAGAAGTCCCACTGATCTCTGATGGTCTACCTTTACTAGTTGACAAGTGGCACATTTTGAGACGAACTCGATAATATCCCTCCGCTTCATCAGTACTATCTCTGCATATCCTGGTACATATTATCTCTATCGGGATGTACTACAATCGTGAACCGTGCGACTCTGTCATCACCTCATGTCGCAAGTCTTCTCCGTCAGAAATAACCAACTTTACATTGAAATGTAGACCCCTATCTGAATCCATGGTATAAGACTCAGCCCCCTCTACAAGAAGCTACACTATTTGAATCTGGCAGAATGGATCAGTTGGCTGAGCCTTTACTACTCTCGTAATAATATGGGGCGTAACTATCGTCACAGACATGAATGATCGAGCCACTGCATCTCGATTTCCTAACTCCTACCATTTCACTTTCCACACCTCGGTCACCTCACTTACTGGGCTACGACTCAACGCATCTGCTACCACGTTATCCTTCCCCGGGTGGTATTGAATATTAAAGTGATAATCCTGCACAAACTCAAGCCACCGGCACTGACGCATATTCAGCTCCTTATGTGTGAAGAGGTACTGTAATGACTTATGATCTGGTAACATGCAAAATTTCTCCCCTAGGAGGTAAGGTCTCCAAATCTGAAGTACAAACACGACCGCTGTCAACTCCAAGTCATGGGCGGGGTAATTGCTCTCATGAGGCTTAAGCTTATAGGAGGCATAAGATATAGCCTGATTCTCCTGCTGAAGTACACCCCCAAGTCCTAATAAGGATGCATCAGTGTAGACTAGATACTCCACTCTCGGCCTGGGCAATGCTAACGCTGGTGCTGAGGTTAACTTGTCTTTCAGCTCATCAAAGGCCAACTGACAGGCGTCACTCCAAATAAATGATACCCCTTTACGAGTCAAGTGTGTTAAATGACCCTCTATCTTCGAAAACCCTCGAATGAACCTCCTATAGTGTTTGGCTAGGCCTAAGAAACTACGTGTCTCGGTCGGTGTCGTGGGCTTCCCCACTCCCTCATCGCTGACACCTTCCCTGTATCCACGAATATCCCTTTGTCAGAGATGATATACACCCAAAACATGGACCTCCTTCAGCCAAAACCCACATTTCTTGTATTTTGCATACAACTCATGTTGGCATTATATCTATAAAACCCACCTCAAGTTCTCGACATGCTCCTCCTTAGTCTGCGAGTAAACGAGAATGTCATCTACAAAAACAAAGATGAAATGGTCCAGGAAATCTGTAAACACCCTGTTCATCAAGTCTATAAACACGATTAGGGCGTTGGTTAGCCCGAAAAACATAACCCTGAACTCATAGGAACCATATCTTGTCAAGAAGTCCGTCTTCGACACATTTTGTTCACCGATACGCAACTGATGATATCTCGATCTTAAGTCTCTTCGAGAAGAAGGCAACTCCTCTCAACTGGTCAAATAAGTCATTGATTCGAGGCAACATATATTTATTTCGTATCATGACTTTATTAAGTTCTTGGTAGTCAATATACAGTCGTAAAGATCCATCCCTTTTATTCACAACCAAATCAGGAGCACCCCAAGGTGAGGTAATCCTACAGATGAAGCCTTGGCCTAACAGCTGCGCAGTCTGGTCTTATAACTCTGAATATTTGATAAGGTTAGGCTCCATTACCTTAACAATTTCAGCTATAATATCCTCCCTTGTTACACCGAAGTATTCACGATATAAGCCCTTTAACAACGTGTGACACCCCTCCTAATTAAACATCGGGTGATCAGGCCTTTATTAAATTAAAACAGGTTTCTCAAATGGTTCATTCTTAGCATCACTGTCGAAAACTTTTTAATTACTAATCCCCTAAGTAAAATTAGACCGGTGCCAAATTTTATCTTTCTTAAAACAAAATCATTCAACCATGCGGAACAAAGTAAAAATAATCATGTACTATAACCCAATCAACAAAGTAAAAGTACAACATAACAAAGGTATTACCGAATAAACCATAGGCTAAAATCTCAAATAGCAATAGAATAACCACTAGTCTAAAACTAAAATCTGAGACTAATATCGGACCACAAGTCCATACATAGAATATTGTGAGATCCTGTACTAGAACTGAATGAGTGATATCGTCTAGTCAAAATCCTGTAAGCATCCACTATGCTCCAACTTCGAGTCCCTGGAAGGAAATCATCATACATGGCATCCCTATGGCTGGACACCTAAAAGGTTTTGAAAATATATTATAGCAAGAGTTAGTACTCAAAACATTTTGAAAATATTTAGCAAGCATTTATCACAATATAAAATGTGGTTATTGTTTACGCATGTTAGGTTCTCGTACACTCTCTTGAGTTTTCTCACCCCTCATCTTTTGTGCACACCTAACGTTCTACACTTAGTTTATCTAGTCATACCTCCCAAGCTAACTAAAACCAAAGTAGTCAACTGAACTTATCTATACCCAAGTTCCAGTACCGCCCATGCAGTACAACCGTTTCACTAACATCTCGCGTATGTTAATTATTTCTCAGGTAACATTTCCTCTATGTTATTTTTTAAGGCTTCTCATTTAGTTTCACTACTAAAGTTACTACAATTCTCACAATTGTTGACTTCCCACTTGTGTAATTAAGTTTCGCTACTTAAATTACTAAATAGGTTTTCTCTATTTAAAGGTGCATTTCGTAATTAAGTTTCACTACTTAACTTACCAGTTCAGTATGTATCTTTAAATACATAATATATATCAATCTACTAATACACAGAAGTAGAATATCATCAAGTATATATATTTCACACACAATATATACTAAATATCAGTCACTACTATTTTTCCCTTTTTATACACGTAAAGGACTCTTGGTTCAGAATGATTCATCGACCCCAAGTAAGAATTGGTTCGGAATGATACATCGACCCCAATTATTTATATACACACGTAAATGATTCTTGGTTCGGAATGATACATCGACCCCAACTATTTTTAAAAATATATATATACACATATTCTGGTTCAGGACTCTTTCATCGCGACACCAGTTCAAGGTTTGGTTCGGCATTTCTCATCGACCCCAAACATATAATAACTTTATGTTAGTTCGGAATGTCTCATCGACCCTAACATTATTAATTTAGGTATAAATCTCTCGACCTAAAAGATCACATAATTCAGTAGGTACACGCACGACCAATTAATTATATACATACGTAATATTTTAATCTCATATATCTACCGTACAATATTCGCTTTACGATTTATCTCATTAATCGCATTTATTTGAGTATTCACACGACTCTAAGGGTCCTAGTTACCCCTTACATATAATTTCAGTAGTTATTTCTTACCCTAGTGTTCTATTACTTAAATTGAATTTACTTCGCCTCGTAACTCAATTTCCGAAGTCCCCGATACTCTACAAAATCGAATTATTCTCGTCGGTCCGTAATCCAAACCCTACACCCAATGGCCTTATCGGACCTCAATAGTATACCTACTGGTCTTATTCTCACTCCCATATAAGTATATTATAAACCCTAGGATACTCATTCATTCCCGAAAATCAACTAAGACTTAAACACAAAAAATTTGGGAAAAATAACTTGTGTCGATCGATCGACTGCTGGGTTCGATCCATCGACTTAGTCGATCGATCGATAGTTTGAGATCGATCGATCGATCGAACGAGGACAGACGCAGTTCGTCTTCTTCGTTAATCCTTTCCTCCATTAACAAATCTCCAAACTCCATTATCGTCCACCAAACTTCGACCCAATGATCCTAACATGTTTCCACATATACTAGGACAATTTCTAACGTGTAAAATACATCAAAACTCTAATTCTTTTAAAGAAATTGTGAATTTAACCAAGAATTTCTTGAAACCCTAGTTATGGTGTTCTTCCCATATTTTCATTCAAAATCCAGATTTTTATTTCGAAAAATCATCAAGTCTAATCTGAATATTAATCCTCTATATAAGTTAAATCATCCTACATGCGATTCCTATCCCAACATGCATAAATATCATCATTGTCCTATCAAGATATTGATTTAAACAAGACTATTCAAAAAACCTACACATGGGTATTATAACTTTATAATTTATGCAATAAACAACTTGCCTTATGATCAGTAGGGTCTGATTTCGTGGTTGTTGTTGATGATTGATGATCTTCATCCTTCAATCCTTCTTCCCCAACAAGTTGATAGTGAAAATCTCCTTTGAATCCTTCCCAATTCTTCCTTTTGCCTTGAGAATGGTTTCTCTCTTATCTCTAATGGCTATGGTGTGTTTTCATGGGTTTTCTAACCCTAACCCCTCTATCATACGATTGATATAAAGCTCTCAATTTCGTAGGTCTCCATACCCTCTCATGTTAAAAGACCAAAACGCCCCCGAACAGTCTCAGTTTAGTCCAAAATTACCCCGGGACTCAACTAGTACCCCGGGTATACTATTTTGACTAATTTGACCCTTTCGGACTCATCCGTGACCTCTAAATTATCATTTGAGTCACTTAAAAATATTACTTGTTCTCACCCCAACACGGTCTACACGCGTTAAGCAACTATTTACCACTCGCACTAAGTAAATATAATGAAACAATATAAACCGGTATCTATCTCTCGATTAAAATTCCAAAATTATAATTTTCATTAAAAATCTATAAATTACTACTCTTACGTAATTTAAATTAAGCCGTATTTTCTCATTTAATTCTCCAATTTAATTAAATAGAATATTTGGAATATTCAGAAATACGGGGTATTACATACTTCCCCCCTTACAAAGAAATTTCATCCTCAAAATTAGGATAAGACTGGTATTAAGACTATGGACCTTAAACGCCATTGCATCCTCTAATACCCAAAAATCAAATCATATCATCCTAACGGTAGGCCCAAGTACATGTCTTGCTTCAATATAAATTCTTATCGGATGTTACCCATGCCGCATATATCATAATTAAGTCTCACTACTTAATTTCTCCATAGATTTTCCAATCCAACGTTAATTCTTGAAATTAAGTTTCTCCATACTTAATTTACCCATTTGACATATATATCTATATATAACATCTAGGTGTCTACTATCACTCATAAGTAGAATATTATAAGGTATATATTTCACACACAATATATACTTTAAGGAAAAATTGGTTCGGTAAAAATCATCGGCCCCAATAATCCTATCATTTACATTTGTCCGGGAATCCCTCGACCTCAAGGTAAATGTAATGCATATGTTGGTTCAGACCTTCCATCGATACCAATATTTATCATAGATTTGGTTTGAAAAATCATCGACCCCAAATCGATCCCTCATGTATTGGTCCGGAACATCATCGACCCCAATATAGAGATTAAGAACACTTACTATCGCACATAAGTAGGAAAATCAATAGGTATATATATCTTACACATAACATATACTATCAACACTTATTTTATAATCACCTCCCCTTCTATAACACTTTTGGGGTTATTGGCTCGAAATTCCACCTCGATCACCAATAGTGATTAATTACTTGTCTCGGAATCACATCTCGAGCACCAATATATGTATATATATCTCATCGCACATGAGTAGACAATTTGTGAGCCATATATTACACATTTCATATACCCTAAAATGTCATACTCCAATAGAATGTCCTCATATCAAGCGTTAAGGACTAAAGGTTTGAAATGTCTCCTCGAACCACACCTCAAAGTACATGTATTGTTCATAATCGGTACCCACGAACCTAATCCTCATGTACAGTTCATATAGGCACTCACTCTACCTATATATATGCTCATATAAGCATACATTCAACCTATGAATTGATCAGTGGGCTTCTCCAAAATTCCACTATCATAAGGGCGTATCATCATTCTTTCTCACTAACATTGAGTCGTAGGTAACACAACATACTCAAAATAAAACTTTATCTCTATTCCTCCCTGACCATCTCTCACAGGGTGGAATTTTAGGATTTCATCCTGATTCACGAACATGTAGAGCGGCACCATGTACTTGTGCACTCTCCCTTTTCAACTACATATTAATCCATCCCGGTCACCCCATTCCGCTACCCCATCGAAATGTTGGCTTAATTTTGATGTTCACAGCCCATCACTAATTTATAAGTATGTCTCCTCCTTCCATCATTGGAAACATAGTTTCACTATCACATTCCGGTTGCTCATTTCGAGTCTATTTTTCTCTATCAACTAGTGGTGCGTCTGGAGACAATCTCAGTATGTCTCTTCCTCAACACCGCTTCCCACTCACGTCATCTTTCCTTAAGTGGTACTCTATTCCCCTCTCTCTTCAGGTATATTATACTTTACAATTCGTTCACTCTTCGTAATTGGCGCACTTTTGGGGTTGGTTTCTTTATAATTTCCCCACTGGCGTACAAAATAATATTTCGCATCCCTCTATCTCGGATGTCTAAGAAGGTCAATTGATTAGGGCGCCCATACACTCTTTTCTCCATGCACATTTGAAAAAAAAAACATTGCAAGTGTCGCACCCATAACATGTTTTTCCTCAACTCTAGCCTTGTCTACACGACGTGACTACAATCTTGCGGGTATTCTCCATCCCCTAAAGACAAAAATCAAATCCTTGCCCACAAAGTCCCACTTATTCCTTCGTGGGGATGTAAGCCTTTCATTGTTCCTCCACAACACTACCGGCTCCACTGATGCCCTAGCATCTAACAACGTCTCTTCTACTGACGTGCATAAAAATTCAATCGTATTCCCTTTTGTAGCTGGACTTAGACAAGGGACTTCTTCCCATGCACTCGTACTGAGCATCGTCGGAACAATACGTAGTCGAGATACCCAAATTCCATTCCTCGACCATATGTGCAACCATACTCTAATATTTCTAAAGGAGTCAAGTGGCACCGTGCTTATACTATTACTAAGTCCTTAGCACTAATTACAATAGCGAGCTCGATCTCTTCGCTTAGCGGTCCTGTGACATACCTTGACACACATCATTTAGGTTCCTACACACCGAAATCAATTACTATGACACGTTCACAATCTCTTAAATTTCTCACTTATTGATGAATAATAACAACTCGACCCACTTTCAGGCAAGGCATCGTCATATACCCAATTCACTCGAGGCTAAAACCTATATATTTCCTTGTCCATCACTCTGGTGGTTCAGATAGTTTTCGGACATAAAACGCTTGTCCTCTCCGGAATGCAAAACTTATTGGAGTTATTATTTCCTCAAATAACTTCAAGCTAAAATAAAACGCGTGGCCCTAGAATCCACACTAGACATCTTTTCAAAAATCCCTGACTCCAGGACATACTGACCGGTTTGGGCATCCCTCCTCTCGGACTTGGTAGTATCGATCCTGAACACTATCATTCTGGTACCCTTAGTTCTGCTGACCAAGAGGAACGCACTATGGGACTTAATATTCCTGACTTAGAGTCTAATCATTAAATCCCCTAGTGGGTCTCCACTTATGGATTGCATCAGCCCCATTACATTTAGTCTTACTCTTTGACTAAATCCTTAGACTCTCTTAGCTCCGCCCACCTAGGGGCATTTACCTCAACCTTGTAAGAAGTACCATACTTCCTTCATATACATAAGTCCTCCAAGAAGAGTTTTTCTAAAATTTTGAACGAAAACTTGAGAGTCTATCCTCTCAAGGGCTCTTTTCCCTCGTACTCATCTCATTAGTACAAGTTCACTTCAACGGATAAATTTGTTTCTCACGGTTGGCCTCTACTAGGCTTTCACGTGATGGGTTCTGGTATTTCCATTCTCTTCGCTTCTGAATCAACATTGGAGAACTTTGCGGTTAAACTATACATAAGGTCTCTATATTTGTATACGGACCCTTGGTCCGAATGCAGTGATTGGTATCCCCGCCACGTTGTCTCAAAAATTTTACTCAAATTTTCACTTCTGGGTATTTCTACTCTATCCCTAAATGCCAAAACCTCTGTACATTCTACTTCCATTTGTTACCATGCATAGTCACCATTTTATCACAATTTACGGCTCGTTCTCATCAAAAATTTCTTCAGACTCCCTCCCACTATCACTACATTGGGCGGGTCTAGATTAGCAATCCCCCATTGCCGTCACGACACTTGGAAAATGCCTGCTATGCCTCAACAACCCTTGTAGCATCTACTTCCATTTCACAGTAGGAGTGACCTCAACAACGTTCATTTATCCTATGATTTCCATCTTTGAACACTCCAGGCTTCATGCTGAGCTCCTCCCTCCGGCAATCCTTCCAACGCCAATGCTGGTTCCACCGCCATGTTTGACTTACCATGCCCAATCGAACTTGTACATGTAACACTACATCTACTAAATAGCAGGAGATCGTGACTACGTACGTAGGGGAGTACAACAATCCTAAGATAGGGCTCTATATCAATCAAATGATACGCTGAAAACGTAGTAAGCCGTACAGATCCTATGGACACTAGGACTTGATGCTCTGATACCATCTGTGACACCCCGCCTAATTAAACATCGGGTGATCAGGCCTTTATTAAATTAAAACAGGTTTCTCAAATGGTTCATTCTTAGCATCACTGTCGAAAACTTTTTAATTACTAATCCCCTAAGTAAAATTAGACCGGTGCCAAATTTTATCTTTCTTAAAACAAAATCATTCAACCATGCGTAACAAAGTAAAAATAATCATGTACTATAACCCAATCAACAAAGTGAAAGTACAACATAACAAAGGTATTACCGAATAAACCATCGGCTAAAATCTAAAATAGCAATAGAATAACCACTAGTCTAAAACCAAAATCTGAGACTAATACCGGACCACAAGTCCATACATAGAATATTGTGAGATCCTGTACTACAACTGAATGAGTGATAACTAATGGTCTTATTATCACTCCTATATACGTATATTATAAACCCTAGGATACTCATTCATTCCCGAAAATCAACGAAGACTTAAACACGAAAAATTCAGGAAAAAAAACTTGTGTCGATCGATCGATCGATCGAACAGGGACAGACGCAGTTCGTCTTCTTCGTTAGTCCTTTCCTCCATTAACAAATCTCCAAACTCCATTATCGTCCACCAGACTTCGACCCAATGATCCTAACATGTTTCCACATATACTAGGACAATTTCTAACGTGTAAAATCCATCAAAACTCCAATTCCTTTAAATAAATAGTGAATTAAACCTAGAATATCTTGAAACCCTAGTTATGGTGTTCTTCCCATATTTTCATTCAAAATCCAGATTTTTATTCTGAAAAATCATCAAGTCTAATCTGAATATTAATCCTCTACATATGTTAAATCATTCTACATGCGATTCCTATCCCAACATGCATAAATATCATCATTCTCCTATCAAGATATTGATTTAAACAAGACTATTCAAAAACCCTACACATGGGTATTATAACTTTATAATTTTTGCAATAAACAACTTGCCTTATGATCAGTATGGTCTGATTTCGTGGTTGTTGTTGATGATTGATGATCTTCATCCTTCAATCCTTCTTCCCCAACAAGTTGATAGTGACAATATCCTTTGAATCCTTCCCAATTCTTCCTTTTGCCTTGAGAATGGTTTCTCTCTTATCTCTAATGGCTATAGTGTGTTTTCATGGATTTTCTAACCCTAACCCCTCTATCATACGGCTGATATAAAGCTCTCAATTTCGTAGGTCTCCATACCCTCTCATGTTAAAAGACAAAACGCCCCCGAACGGTCTCGGTTTAGTCCAAAATTACCCCGGGACTCAACTAGTACCCCCGGGTATACTATTTTGACTAATTTGACCCTTTCGAACTCATCTGTGACCTCTAAATTATCATTTGAGTCACTTAAAAATATTACTTGTTCTCACCCCAACACGGTCTACACGCGTTAAACAACTATTTACCACTCGCACTAAGTAAATATAATGAGGCAATATAAACCGGTATCTATCTCTCAATTGATATTCCAAAATTACAATTTTAATTAAAACTCTATAAATTACTACTCTTACGTAATTTAAATTAAGCCGTATTTTCTCATTTAATTCTCCAATTTATTTAAATAGAATATTTGGAATATTCAGAAATATGGGGTATTACACAATGCTTCTTACATCGTATAATACAACTCTTCTGGCGTTGAGTAGTAATATAATAAATTTTAAGGTTATTGTTTCCTTTACAGATGACAAACAGGGGGCCAACCCGTGTACTAAAGGCCAAACATTCCCATCTTTCAACGTTTGCTTGGTTTCATGCGTGGGATGTCTCGTAATGAAAAATCCAAACTAGGAACCCCCTAATACACTACTAACTAACATTGTCGCCAACAAGGTTTGTGGGCCCTCAGTATCTGACTTGTACCTTGAATCCCTGCTTCTTGCTATAAGATTAACTCACCTACTCTCATGTTACGAGAGACGATATTCCACACATTACTCCTACTAGCTCGGCATTAGACTCTAAAATTTTCTACAGAATAATTCCATGCTCAAAAATATTTCATCTAGTCTTGAATCACTTTAATAGACATCCCTACCCTCCGAGATTAGGTATAACAAGAAGACATACGCCATGAAATCTTTATACACTACCATATAAGAGAGTATATATATATATATATATATATGTGTGTGTGTGTGTGTGTGTGTGTGTGTGTGTGTGTGTGTGTGGCTCCGCCTCCTCTCAAGTGACTCTTAGCACCAATACTAACGAACACAAAAATATCATTATAACGGTCTATTTTCCCTTAACCCATCATTAGCTAGTTCGAGAGTCAGGGTAGTAATACATTTTATGCCTACGTTTCTCCAAGTATTACAATAGACTATAACGCATCTAAGTTATTAGTGATTTCCACTTTATCTTAAAGGATACTATAAATAATAAACTATCATACCTCCAAATGTGGGTGATAGTTGAGGCATCAGTGGCATAACTGCATATCGGGCATTATAAATATGCCCATAATGTACTCCTTGCTGTTGATGTGGATTCTACGCTATTGGGGCAAATATCCATGCTTCCCCATATTGGGCATTCTTTGGTTATAGGCAGACACCCTGCGGCTCTTGCAGGGTCCTACCCTTCATAGGGCATTTTTTATGGGAGTGGCCATGTTCACCACATATAAAATACTTACCAATGAAATATCCATTGTGCTGGCCCTGTTGATCACACTACTGACCTTTATGGAGTAGTCGACCTTGCTGATTTGACTGTGGATGTCCTCCAACTCGTTGTGGGAAAACTTGGCATTTGTGACCATTTCTTCCACACTTAAAACACCTCTTCGTGATGGTTCTCTGTCCTTGCCTTTGCTGGCCCTGGCGGGCTTGGATCTTCCTGTGATTTCCATTGTTCTCTTAGTCTTGATGACCCCAGGGAAATTGTCGCTGCTACGACAGTACTTTCCAATTGTTAGTGTCCCTAAAAATGTCATATTGGTCGGCTTCACTTATTCTTTTGCCCCCTGTAAGTTACACCATGCGATTTTGGTACTGCAAGATTGCGGTAATCACTGCCCGTGCCGCAATATTCGCTATCTCAGTGATTGCCTCTCTTTCGAGATGTACTCGAGGTACTTGTTGGTTTGGTCCCGCATTTTCTTCTTCAGTGGGGTTAGTTTGTCTCTCCCTTACAGGCGACATCTAAAATTCAAATGAATTTCATAAGTCTACCGACTATACATAGCATTGTAGCATAAATACGTAATCAACAACACGTATTAAAGTATGCAACAGTCCTAATAATAGGGATATATATCAAAGAACGCTACACGGAAACATAATAAGCCGTACAGATCCTAAGGACACTAGAACCTGATGCTCTGATACCACCTGTGGCACTCCTTCTAATTAATTACCGGGTGATCAGTCCTTAATTAATCAATTTCAGAATATCAAGTTGGTTCACATAATGCATCACTGTCGAAAACTAAAATTTTAATTTAATAAAAACTAACCACCTAATATTTAAAAAGTTTGGTGTCCAAATTTTATCTTGTCATTAACCATCATCATTAAAGGGAAATATATAATCATCACCATGCATCACAATAGCATAAGGAAATAACTAACTGAATTTAAATAAAGAACTGGAGTAAATACTTTCAGTCAAAATCCCATACAATAATCCAATAACATGAAATCAAGTCTAATGATGGAAATAAACAACTCTAAATATATGAATGTAAAATAGGAGGGACGATATGTCCAACTGAAGTAAATAATTGATAAATGAGGAGAAATAGTCTTAGAAGTGTCTACTAGCAACATCCTGTAGCTTCCGCAACAGCTATAACTCAACAAATGAATGGAATCTCCTAAGCCTGGTGTCCATGTGGTTGAGCACCTAAAATAATAGAACAAGAAAAAAAAAATCCGAAAAATGGGTCAGAGCTCGAGTAGAAAACAGTTTAAATATATCAAGTGCTTAAATTGGTTAATTATCACAAATATTATTCATGTTAACTTAGCGTACTCACTTGGTATGCTCAACTCTCATCTAATGTGCACACCTAGCGAATTTAACTACCCATACTAGTCTCGATACTCTGCCTGACTATATGTAGTATAAACACTATGCCGGATAAAATATCTAAATAACCCGAAGTCAATATATTTCTATTATTTAGGAATAGGTTTAAATATAATTTAACTCATTCTCATAGCATTCTTAATTCTCAACTGGTGACCCATTAAGTATATACTTTAATAAAGTAGCCAACATAAGAACACATAATAGGAACTCAGTATACATACAAATATATATATCAATACTGCACCCTTGGCTGAGAAACCCCTGGCGCTAGGCATACTCGGCTATCTAGTCTCATTCCAACACTCACGCATAAAGGACAATAGGTTCAATCTCTCAAGAACCAATAAAACATATACACATATTGGAGGCGAACATTGTTCCAAGCCGATGGGTTACACACATACTTATGAACCCATACAACCGTCACCACTATCATTTTCACAGATAGCCCGTACCTAGGTTCCATGCTCTAGTGGTACGGCTCAAAATCCCCCGAAGGAAAACAAGATATGGTCGTCTGTAATGCGCTAACCTACGTTCGAAAGCCAGTAGCTAGGTATGTAATACACATAATATTCCAAATAATAAGCATGCGCATAACTTATGCAACTTAATAGGAATTCACGCAACCCAATTACCATAATACGTAAGTAGTATTATCATTTATACTCTCATCGTTATTCATTCATAAATTTCCTCTCTTGAACCTACCTTCCTTCCTAGGTTCTATAAACTTTCTATATCTCTAGAAAAATAACACTCCAAACTAACTACTAACTCGGAATTTATGTTGTCGTATACTCACATGGGTTATTACTCTCACTTGGATAAACCTAGGATGATTTTTAACTTGACCGGGCCCTAAAAAGCCATTCTGGAATCTCATTAGAAGTCAAGGGAATCTCATTAAAATGAATTTCTCACTTCGAACGAACTTCAAAATCTCGTTAGAAGGTTCGTTGGGATTCTCATTGGAAGTCTCGTTTGAACGAGGTCATTCGAACGAACTGGGTAGACTTCGAACGAAAATTCCGTGCAGACCCCTATTCTTCTCCAAATTCGATTTTTCTGACTTTCAATGTTTAATATCAATCCAAAACTCAACCCCACTCTAATTACATGTTTCTAAACTATTTCTAATCACCATAGGGTCTTATTAACGCAAATTAGAGTACAAATCCTTATATGTATTCAAAGGGAATTCATCAATTTCTTAAATCTCTAAAATTCTCATAAAAAGAATACATCATATTTTTATCATTCTAAGCCCTTAATTTAACTCGTTTATGAACATAAAACCTTCAAATTTATCAAAATACAAAAAAGGGCAATTCCTCTACATGTATACCCATCTCCAATTTCTAAGATTCTCCACAAATTAATCTAATTAAACTTAGTTTTCTTTGTAACAAGTTTATATCATCTAACCTAAATCAACAGGAACAATATAATGCTGAAAGAGGAGCACGATAAAAACTTTCCTTGGAATGGACTTCTGATTCTTTGGTTGAATTTGGTTTGTGGTTGATCCTCTCATTGCGATTCACACTTTGGAGTAATTCTTGGTGGGAGAACTTGAGTTCTTAGCTTAGGGCTCCTATGGAGTTCTTCTTCCTCATTAGTTATCTCTCTCTTTCCCTCTCTCTCTCGTAGGTTGAAAGCTGACAGTAACCTCTAACCCACATAGCTTTTATTTTAAATCCTAATTTTCGTCCATTTAATTCCCCAAAAATTCCAAAAGGCCTACACCTCCGGGGTATCGTTTTGGGCTAAAATACCCCGGACTCCAAATAAAAAACACCCGATTAGTGTTTTCTGACTATTTTGACCCTTTCAGACACACTGGAGCACTCAAAATAGTCATTTGAGTTATACAAAAATAAGTTGCCTTTTTAACCACCAAATGTATTATAGTGACGTGACTCATACGCGCGTCCCAAATAATTATATCTTAACTACCATTTGAGTCATTTGAGTTATACAAAAATATTACGTGACTCACTACGTAATGTTCAACATAGTTATTACTCAACAAGATTTCAACATAATTATTTCCTATAACCACTAACTCTCGTCACACTAGTAATTATTACCATTAAGTCGGATTAATTATAAATTAAATTTTCTCTCTTAAGTTAATTAATTCAAATTTCCATAATTTCGTAATAAAATAATTATGCGTAAAAATACGGGATTATTACATGATATTCGTATAAATGTCCGTGACAGGAACTTGAAATCCCGTCTTTGCTTTTCTTTGGCGAGATCACATTTATTGTGCATATGTCGTGAGACGTCACAATCTGGGAGAATTATCTTTTTATGAAATTCTATCCATAATGGAAGAATATTTGTCTTCCTTTTCTAATAGTGTTACTAACGTCAGTACACAGTCGGGATTATGAATGCAAAATGTATTATCTATATTCTAATCCCCACATTCTAGAAGGGAAAATAATATACAATTGAACAAGTAAAGGTGCGAGATATAAACTCCACGATTTATAAGGTAATTAAAATGTTCAAATTTTCTAATTCCCACACTAGTAAATAGGAGTCCCCTTAATATAATGCGCATTGGTAAAAATGATTTTTGTGGGGGACAATTGTAACTTCTCAGTTTTTCATTAAACGTAATTATAATCATGAGTCATTTTTCCTTAAGAATATATGTAAAACGAGGGGTGTGAACATGACCAGTGTTTTTGCAAGTGGGACAACATACAAATACTAAGAGTAAAGCCTCAAATTATTCTCAAAATTTCTATTAGTCAACAATGTAATTAATGTGTTTCAGTTAATCAATCATATATAACAAGTCGAATTTTAATTAAATTAATCCAACAATTACTATGTGTCCACCAATAATAAAGCTCTTCCATAAATTTGTGTTCACCCAAATATCAAAAAAATAAGGAAGGCGTGATAAAGACCATAATAATTTACCAAAAAGATATACGGACTAATAAAAAAAAATAATACATGAACTCTCAATGAAATGAGGGATCATCCTACAAGTGAAGATATCATTCACCCATAAAATATCAACGTCAATTTATTAATGTTTTTCAATTAATCAATCAAACTGTTATAAAAGTTGTATTTTAAGGTGGATGTCCACTATAACACGTCCCACATTAGAAAAGTAGGCTTTTGAAATGAGATGACTTGTATTATAAATAAAGGGGTGATGCCCTCATTATTGACACACAAATTGATGAGAACTTTTCCTCTCTCTAAAATTCTTTATATGCCCTATTTCTCTTAACTCGTTATCAGCATGAGGAGCTTATAACCGTCATTCTCAGTCTATAATTTTTGGTCGACTTTCATCGTCTTTTGGCTACAAGGTTCTTTTTCTTCCCACTCATGGACTTGTATCAGTTTAGATGGGATCGTCATCTACTTTTATATTATATATATCTCATATTTGTTGTCATTCCATGTCATATATATACCTCATATGTACTATTTTTAGAATCATATCATGTTTAGGAACGTTTGGGAGTATGTCTTTATTAAAAATCTTAAAGGCAACATTCTTCACATTCTTCATCAAGAATATAATACATCACATGGACTTTTATATCAAGAGTATGATATATATATATATATATATATATATATATATATATATATATATATATATATATATATATATATATATATATTGTGAGTACCCGAAATTTAGAACCATGGGCCTGGACGAGTAGTCCGGGCCCCTCATATCTTATATTGATCCGGTCTCCCCCACGTTCCCATAATTGGAAGTTATAGGGGAGATGGAAAACGTGGAGAAACCCATCACCTCCACTTACCTACATGTACATGTATTTATAAAACCCTAGGTCCGGGGCAAAAGGACAGGATATATTCTCTGTAATTACTCTCCGAAGTAGATAGAAATAATATCGATTGCACCACCGTGGACATAGGCACATCTTTGCTAAACCACGTACATCCTTTGTTGTGTGATTGGCATCTTATATTCCTTGTCCTTCCTTGATAATTGCTTCTCTTGTATTTATTTGTGTTGCATAATAATTGTCACCAAAATTGGCACCGTCTGTGGGAAACGTTCATCTTTCCCTGAGAAGAGCCCACGTCAAGAAAGGAGTTTAAGATGTCTGGTCACAACAGCAATGCCCCCCAAGTAGGAGATATTCAAGAGCCACCTGCTCCTCGCAGGATTAGGTCTGAAGTCCGACGTTCAGATCAGAGAGCTCGCCTGGAAAGACCAGCCTAAGAAAAAAGTCAGGGACCAGCGAGGTCCACGCAGATATCTCGATTGATTAATGCGTATGAGGCAAGGCTCCACGAGAAGAGGGAGTCTTCTCGCTGATACGAGGCAGAGAATGCTCGCTTGAAAAAAAGATTGCAAAGACTAGAGAGGGAGCTTCATCCTGATAACAGGAGATGCCCATATCGCACTCCTAGCCCTCAGGCGAGCAAATCTCGCAGCCGAGGAAGGAGCCCTAGGAGAGAATCTCAAAGGGATAAAATAGGCGAGTTAGACGATAACCTCCGCGAACAGTTGCGAAGACCTCGCCGCTACTAGAGCCCTGCTCACAGCGACGAGAACATATGAAACATGGTCCACAGGGAGATGGACCTGCATCCCGCTCACCACGGAACAAGATCAACCAGAAAACTCACGAGGCGAGCTCTCAAAACCCAGATGAAGTCACCTTTCACAAGGGAAATTGAAGAGGAGGAAGCTCCCAAGAAATTTTCCATTCCAAGGTTCAAGATTTACGATGGAAAAACTGATCCCATCGATCACGTCAGGCAATACCGACAGGCCATAACCCTCTGGAGTCACCGAGATACCCTGATGTGCCGCATTTTTCCCTCGAGCCTTCATGATGTAGCACATAAGTGGTTCAAAAGGCTCCCCCATCGATCGATCAAGAACTTCAAATCCCTAGCCGAACTTTTTACGGCCCGATTCATTACCAGTAGCTCCCATCCCAAAAGGATGGATGCTCTGCTGACAATGAAGAAAATGCCTCAAGAGACCCTTCGAGATTACGCAAAGAGGTACTGGGAGTTATTCAATGAGATCGAGGACTGCGCGGAGGAAGTGGCAGTGGCCTCCTTCAAAATTGGGCTCCCTAGTTCTTCCCTCCTCTACCAGTCCCTGACAAAGAAGGAAGCTATGACTATTTACGACCTAATGGCCCGAATTGAGAAATACGCAAAGGTGGAGGATGTCACCCGCCCTAATACAAGAGAGAACGGTCGAGCTAAACTCACTACCAAGGGAATTTAGAAAACTGAGAACCAGAAGAAAGGAGGAAAGAGCGGAGGCAAAAATGGCTCCAAGAACGGAGGAAACCATGACGCGTCGAAAGTATTCCAGGCGTCAACACCGTCTTCAAAGAACCAATTTAAAAAATTCTCGCGAAGATCAAAGATGATCCATTCATCAAATGGCCCAGGAAAATGGAAGGAGATCCGCCGAAGAGGAACAATGCGTTAAGATGTGCTTTTCACAAAGAGGGAGGATATAAAACCGAGCACTTCAAAGCTCTTAAGTCTCACCTTGAGGAGTTGGCCCAGTCCGGGCATTTAAATGAATTTATGGAAAAGAGGGCAGAGAAAGTGGTTGCCAACAGAGAGGCGAGACCCGACAACGTGCTGGAGGATGATGCAGGACATGAGTTCGCAGTAATCCACGGAGTATCTAACGGCAAGCAGATACAAGGGAACTCAGCTCGAATGGAAATGAAAAAACTTACAGCGGTAATGCAGGCTTTTCAAATCGATCCAGTAAAGTCACAGTCAAGAAAGTATCAACGAGCAGAGGACGTCAACTATAATAGGCATATTGTTTTCACGGATGAAGATTTGGTGGGAGTAAGGACCCCACATCATGATGCCCTGATCATTACACTCAGGATAGACAACTTTGACATCGACAAGCTGCTCGTCGATCAAGGAAGTTCATCCGAAGTAATGTACCTCGACCTATTCAGGAAATTGAAGTTAAACATCGCAGACCTAAAGGAAGCTACTGTTCCTTTGGTCAGCTTCGCTGGAAATATGACCATGCCCCTCGGCAAGATAGTGCTGCCAGTTCGTTCTGGGAACGTCTCCAAGATGATTGAGTTTTTGGTAGTCGATATTCAATCACCGTACCAGTCCATCCTCGACAGAGGATGGCTTCATACGTTGAAGGCGGTCTCCTCGACCTACCATCAGAAGCTCAAGTATGTAACCGAGCGAGGAGTAATGGAGATCCACGATGATCAAGCGATGGCGAGGAAGTGCTTCATAGAAGCCATCCGACCAAAGCCAGAGAAGAAGGCTGGTCAACCCGGTGAGAAAGTTGAAGAGGGTGTGATACCTTCCAAGTAGCAATTAAAGTATGGAAGACCTAGAGTAGAGGAGACCAGGCTCCTCCCCTCCGAGCGTGTCGTCGAGGACCTAGTAGAAGTTATAGCTGAAATTAGTGGCAGTAGCAGAGTCTTCTTGATTAGAGAATCTCTCACCGACCAAGAACAAAAGGAGTTGATGACCTTGCTGAGACACAACGTAGATGTTTTCACATGGGAACCATACGAGCTGCCTAGAATCGATCCTAGGATGGTCTGTCATCCCTACACATCGACCCCACATTCAAGCCAGTCACGCAGAAGGCACGAAGAATTGCACTCGAGAAGGCTAAAGCGTCGAAAAGGAAGTAAAAAAATTACTGGATGCAGGATCCATACGAGAAGTGCAATTCCCCAACTGGTTGTCCAACCCAATAGTAGTTCCGAAGAATAATGGGTAGTGGAGAGTTTGCATCGACTTCACTAACCTCAACAAAGAATGCCCTGAGGATAGTTTCTCCCTCCCAAAGATAGACCAACTAGTAGATGCCACTGCAGCTCATAAGCGAATGAGTTTCCTGGACGTATACTCAGGATATCACCAGATCCCCTTGTATGCCCCAGACCTGGACAAAACAGCGTTCATCACGACAGTTGGGTTATACTGCTACAATGTCATGCCATTTTGGCTCAAGAATTCGGGGGCAACCTATCAGCGGCTGGTCACAAAAGTGTTCAAGGATCAATTGGGAGATACAATGGAGGTCTACATCGATGACATGCTCATTAAGAGCAAGAAGAAATAAAATCACCTCTCAGACCTGTCAAAGACCTTTGAAATCCTCAGGAAGTACCGAATGAAACTTAATGCGAGCAAATGTTCCTTCGGTGTCCAGTCTGTAAAATTTCTTGGATATTTGGTCAGTAAGAGAGGCATAGATGCTAACCAGGTCGATGCAATCAACAGGGTACAACCCCCTCGAACAATCCGTGACATGTAGAAGCTCATTGGAATGCTCGCTGCCTTAAATCGCTTCATCTCCAAATCCTCTGAGAAGTGCAAGCCTTTTTTTCATCTTCTAAAGGGGAGTAAACTGATAGAGTGGAACCCAGACTGTTCGCGAGCTTTGGACGAGCTCAAGTCCTACTTAAGCTCTCCACCTCTACTTGCCATACCACAGCAAATGGATTCTTTGTACCTGTACCTCTCAGTATCCAATCACACTGTCAACTCTGCGTTAATATGCGAGGTTGAAGGAATCCAACACCCCGTTTACTACGCGAGAAAGACATTATTAGACGCTGAGCAAAGGTACCTGCCATTGGAAAAGCTCACCTGTGCACTTGTAATAGCCTCGAGGAAGCTGAAACATTATTTCGAAGCTCATACTATCATCATCCTTATATCACATCCCCTTAAGGCGATCCTAAGGAAAGCGAACTTATCGGGCAGACTGTCTAAGTGGTCAGTCGAGCTCGGTCGGTTTGACATCCAATTTTAACCAAGGACACCTATCAAGGGTCAGATCCTTGCTAATTATATAGTCAAATTCACGGGCGAGGAACTCGCCGACCAACCTCAACCAACAAGGCAAGAAAAGAACTAAGCAACATAGAGAACCTGGAGACTCTTTGTTGATGAAGCCTCCAACTCAAAGGGGGCAGGGGTAGGCATTATCCTCATCACTCCAAAAAACACAATCCTCGAACAAGGAATCGGGCTTGGATTTGCAGCCTCCAACAACGAGGCAGAGTACGAAGCCCTAATAGCTGGTCTTCAAAAGGCTCAAACTCTAGGGGCAAAACGTTTACAGGTGTTCGGCACTCTCAACTAGTCTCCAATCAGATAAGTGGAGATTACAGTGCAAAGGATGAAAGAATGGCAGCCTACCTCGCCTTAGTGGGAGAATTAATGTCAAGCTTTGAAGAGATCAACATTCAGTAGTTTCCCAGGGGGCAAAACAGTCATGCTGATGCCTTAGCAGCCTTAAGTTCGGCAATTGACTCTGACCTTAAGAGGGTCATCCCCATTGATTTCCTTATTTGTTCAAGCATTAACCACAACAGCAAGTTACCAAACGTGGAACAAGTACTCCAGGTGGGATCATCCCCCAGTTGGATAGACCCCTTAAGGGGCTATTGAAAGGATGGCATGCTCCCAGATGATAAGAAAACTGCCCATCAGATAAGAGCCAAAGCTGCTCTCTTTCACTTATCCACAGGAGGCGACTTGTATAAGAAATCCTTCTCCGGTCCCTACCTTAGATGCGTCCACCCAGGTGATGTCGGGCAAGTGCTACACGAGCTTCACGAAGGAATCTGTGGAAATCATATCGGAGGAAGGTCTCTAGCCTTTCGAGCAATAAAGGAAGGCTATTGGTGGCTATACATGCAAAAGGACTCCGTAGTATATGTCCGTAAATGCCTAAAATGCCAATTCCACCCTCCTATGGCCCACCAGCGATCTGAAGTCCCCGTCCAGCCCATGGCCCTTCGCCCAATGGGGAATGGACATCATGGGACCGCTGCCTACCACCGTCAGCAATCGCAAATACCTGTTGGTTGCGACTGACTACTTCACCAAATGGATCGAGGCTGAATCCCTGGTGAACATTCGAGATGCTGATATGATAAGGTTCATATGGAGAAATATAATCACTCAGTTTGGAATCCCCAGAACCATCATCACAGACAATGGAACGCAGTTCCAAAGTGGCCCCTTTCAAAACTTCTGTAACGAACACGGGATCAGGCACCACTTCAGCTTGATGGCCTACCCTCACAGCAATGGCCAAGCTGAAGCTTCCAACAAAACTATGATCGATCGATTAAAGAAGCGATTAGAGCGAGCTAAATACGCATGGGTAACAGAGCTACCCCATGTTCTATGGGAGTACCGAACCACTCCTCGACGAGCAACAGGAGAAACCCCATTTTCGCTGACATATGGCATGAAAGCAGTCATCCCACTAGAAGCAGGTTTGCTAATAATGAGATCCAACCTTATCGACCAAGGCCTGAATGATGAAGCATTGCTCGCTAAACTCGGCCTAGCCGACGAGCGTAGAGAGCTAGCCCTGGTGAAGCGAGCGAGCTATCAGCATCAGCTCGCGAAGCATTACAACAAAAGGGTTAGCCTGAGGACATTCTAAGTTGGGGACTATGTTCTAAGGAAGGTCCTAGATAGCACAGTGAAGTCATCAGACGGAAAGCTAGGCCCAAACTGGGAAGGACCCTTTAAAGTAACTAAAGACGATCTGCAGGGTGCCTATCACTTGGAAACGATGGAGGGAAGAGAAATACCACGAGCATGGAACGTAGCTAATCTCAAGAAATTCTATTTTTAGATCTTTTTCTTGTATTTCTTTTGTTATGGAAACAGAAGTTCATTTTCCTTATCACTAATGAAAGTTACTTAGTTGGTTACACTTTGATTGGTGACAGTTGCATTCATCGCACATCTTTTCCAAATAGCAAGCACATTGATTACTATAGCGGGGGAATACCCCTCCTCAGGTCATCGTCATAAGACATGAGAGACCTCTTAGCATTGCCCCTAGCAATATATAAAGCCCTACAAAGGATTCTTAGGCGATACAACCAAATCTTATACTGGTCATCAAACCTACTTCGGTTAAACAAAATCCTGATCGGATGAAGACATCAAATACCAGGTATGTCCTCGCCAATTGCCCTACTTAGGCTTAAGGGAGTGTGACGACACAACCTAAAAGGTAAAGTGGAGCATAATGGTACTTTGATATTATACTGGACTGGGGGGACACTTACATGACAAAACAGAAGAGATCATAAAGCAACAAGGATATGAAAAGTAGGATATACACGTTTAGTTGGCAAAATTGCCCAAAAACACCAACTTTTTTATTAATCCATCTTACTTACAACAATGATAATACATGTTTAGTCGGCGAGCTCGCCCAAAGCATTTACATTATCAAAAATAATAATAATAATAATAGCAAGTGGAAAAATCTTAAGGGCTTGAAAGCCTCCGAGAAAGATAATCAGCCACTTGAGCTCTTCATTCATCATCAAGATTAGGAGCAAACTCTTCCACAAACTCATTCGCATCCTACTCCAATAATTTCCAAAGAATAGCATCGATGGGGATCCATCGATCGTCCCTCCTAAATGGGTTGGGCACTAGAGTGGAGGAAGACATCTCATGACGATACCAAGCACCGAGTTCCTCGGGACTTGAAGATCCTTCAAGGCACTTAGCCATCCCCTGATGAAAGAAAGCTCCTCGAACTTAGATAGCCTTATTGGAGCATCCGACCAACCTTGATCATAACCGTCAGCCCACGCTTGTCGAGGACATCTCTTGAATAAGTGCCGCAACCGGGTGATGTCCCTTTGAAGCCCAGCATTAATTACATAAGCTCACTGAACATCACCGCGGAGTTCTTCCATTTACCTATCGCGAAGTTCCTCTCCTTCCCTGCTTCTTCTCCTGGTTCTCCTACTAGCTCGCGGAAGGGGAGGGCGGGTGAGACTTCGCGACATGGGAGGGGTAACATTATGATCGGCTCCATCTCGCGATGATGAGGAGCCTTGTAATACTGCTTAAACAGTGCTCGGTGCATGCTCCCTCAGTTGTAAGACTTCCATCCTCAGGTCTTCATTCTCCTGCTTAAGGAACTCCCCAACTTGGTTGACCTCGATGGCGTCTAGGAGTCTTGTTCTAAGCACATTGACTTCCTCTTGCACTGAGGCACCAATGTCCTCCATCTCCTGGAGCCTGTCCTTCAGCTTAACCACTAGCTCGAATTGCTCCTTATACTTCTGATTTTCTAGACCTGAGGGACTTGCAAAGCTTAACAAAAGCCTGGTGAACTTCAGGGCTCGCATTGGGACCAAGGGTCCTACCCAAATGGGAAGTAGCAGGAATATAATCATCCACATCAACTAACTACAAGTGAAAGAAAGGTAAAGGAGATAAAGAGATCAGCACAAGTAGAAATGAAGCTTTTTTATTAATAAAAATTGAAGTTACATCAGACTGAAGAAAGAAAATTTACAGACTAGAAAACGCAAAAATATAAAGACCCTATCAATTAACAACCTCAGGAGGCCTAGAGGTGGATGGCCCCTTCTCCTTATCAGAGCACTGTCCTCGGCAGGGATGACCTCTATACCCTCAACAAGAGAAACATCAGCAGGAGTCGCCTGAGGGATAGGATCAGGGCCTTCAATAGCTGGGGCAGGGTCCTCGTCTACGACTGGCCTCGGCCCTGGGTCATGATCGCCGAAAAGTGGGGATGCAACATCCACCCCAGTAGCTACGAAAGCCTTATTCCATCCTTTCTTGAAGTTCAGACGGCTCATATAGCCTATCTGAACTTCAGTATCTTCGTATGCCACAGCCCAACCGGAATTGTAAGAGTCTTCCTTGGCAGTGACAGCCTTAGACTCCTTCTTCTTCAACTCTTCAGAAAGCACCCTTTTCTCCTCCAGCACAGCAAGTTTTCTCGAGCAAACTAGGTCGTAGGCCTGCCTCAGCTCCCTTAGATTCGTGATCTCCGCATCCTTCTCCTTGTTCGCAGTGGCAAGAGCCAAGTCGGATGAGATTCGAACAGCGTCAACAGCCTTAAAATTGGCCTCGAGCTCCTTACCCTTCAGCTTTAGGGAAGAGTTTTCTTGCTCCAATTCACTGTTCTTCTTCACCAGCTCATCGCGTGAATGATACAGCACGGCAAAGTCAGTAACAAACTACGAAAAAGAGAAGATATTAAAAAAGGAAAATGAGGGAAGTTAGAAAAATGCAAGAGAAAAAGAAACCTCACCAGAGCAAGCCTCTGACTAGCCTGAAGGGCCAGGTGCTCTGAACCTACTGCCATCTGGCGATCAGCCGGGAGGACAGCTCTCACGAGTAGAGACGGGGCTAGATGAGGAGAAATTTCCATAAAGGCCCCTTCAGGCAGAGCAGATACTGGGACTAAGGCCTGCCCAGCCTTCGTCCTCACCTCAGCCCTTCTTTTCTCCTCCTCCTTCTCGCTATCCTTCTTCTTCCTCTCCTTCGCTCTCCTCTTATCTTCCAACTTCTTCCTCTTTTCTTCATTTTTCCCCTCTCTCTCTCTCTCTCTCTCACCTGCTCCTCTTTCGTCCTTCTCCTTTCCTACTCCTGAGCGAAGGACCGGGAACCAGTAGCCACGGCCCCAAAAGTTGATTTTTATTTCTTTGACCTCTGTGCAAGGAGTAGTGGTCCTCATCATCATCATCCCTAATCAAGTTCTTCCTCGGAGGAACTATGTCTTCACTTAAACTGCTAGAAGTGCTTGAAGATCTCCGAGCCTCAGAAACCTCCTCACGGTCAAAGGAACTGCTACTATCAAAGCTCCCTCCACCCAAATTACTCACGGCTCCTGCAAAGTCACTTTCAGAGCTGCTATCCTCCTCGTCCAGCTGGATAGGCTCTGCAGCAGTATCTTTGAAGGAATCAAACTCTGGTATACTATCCACAAGCCTCGCTATAAAGCTGGAGCCAACGTTCTTATACTCGAGCAGGAAGGCAGCAGATCTGGGGTGCTCGTCGTCACCTAAGGGCTCCCTGATTTTCCAAGCCTTTACCAATTCGGAAAGGCGGACCTCGTTAAGTGCAGGTTCCAAGTTCTTTGACTTTGCTACACAAGAAAAAGCAAAGAAGAGTTAGAAAGGTCACAAATCAGCAAAAGTTAGAACAATAGTACAATGTCTACTTATGTATTCCTCCCCGTAAAAAGGAATAGAGAACCTCTCATACCTCGACCCTTAAAATTGGGAAGGGAATTGCCAATTCCTAATAAGGAAACCTTCTTACCAGTAGTCCTTGTGGGAATCAGGTAGATTTACTACCAATACCCTGTCAGGGCTCCTAGCTTTGAGGTAAAGGACACCTGAGCTAGTTCACGAAAAGGAGTAACAGAAACAGACCTCGGCAAGTCCTAACCTAGTACCATACAATTGATTTATCCTATGGACACCATTTACTATTTTCCACACATTGGGTGAGCATTGGGCGTGAACAATATTGAAATAGCTAAAGAAATGCAGGAACAAATCATTGGGAGGGAAAGTGAGTCCCCCCTAGGAAAGCAACAAAACATAGATCCAATGAGCATCATCTATATCCCTAACATTCCTGGGAGGGGAGGCACAACACTCAATATCTACCCACTCAGGAATGTTGTAAAACTTCCTAAATTCAGAGATTGACCTATTCCCAATCTTCGTCATTGGAAGACCCAAGAAAAGCTACAAACCAAAGAGAAAGTACAAGGAAAGGGAACAGGAAACTTACAAATTAGAAGATCGGTTCAAGTGATGAAGAAGCACAAGCTCAGACAATCGGTTCAAGTGATGAAGAAGCACGAGCACAAACAACTAAGAAACAATGGGAATGGAAACTGAGAGAAGAAGGAACGAGGCGCTAGAGTTCTCAGAACATAGAAGAGTACTGGAAAGGCTGAAGCGATGGGATAAAAAGTGGTTATCCCAACAAGCATTCAAATTCTAATCATAGCGCACAATAAGCGAATCGGATGCCACCAAATCAACTTCACAGCTTTCGAGGAATCACAAATCAGCCATAATGGCTGATCATTTAAATCCATTGAGCCCATAAACATGGACCAACAAATTTAGAGGAAATTGTGGGTACCCAAAATTTAGAACCATGGGCTTGGACGAGTAGCCCAGTCCTGGCGGCCCAAAGTCCGGGCCCCTCATCTCTTATATTGATCCAGTCTCCCCCACGTTCCCATAATTGGAAGTTATAGGGGAGATGGAAAACGTGGAGAAACCCATCACCTCCACTTACCTACATGTACACGTATATATTAAACCCTAGGTCCGGGGCAAAAGGATAGGATATATACTCTGTAATTACTCTCTGGAGTAGATAGAAATAATATCGACTGCACCACCGTGGACGTAGGCACATCTTTGCTGAACCACGTACATCCTTTGTTGTGTGATTGGCATCTTATATTCCTTGTCCTTCCTTGATAATTACTTCTCTTGTATTTATTTGTGTTGCATAATAATTGTCACCACACACACACACACACATATATATATATATATATATAATGGATTTTAGTTCAAATAACCATCTCTTACAATTTTGGGGAGGGGACAACATCGTTGTGTGGATTTTATTATGATACGAATTTAAAAGTTATGAAGTTTTAATATTTTTTTAATGCAATTACTACGTCATGCATTTTTTTTGTTTTTGTTCACATCAAATTAGTTTATGCACAAATGATTAAATTTTGAGACCCGGAGACTTTTAGTAATACATATTTTTGGGACTCAAAGTTCCCAATCCCTATTAAAAAAAAAATCGCAACCTACAATTCGCAATTGGTATTCATTTTTTTGGGACATGATAATTATACGTACCATAAAATGAAACCTGAAGTTTTGATTTTTGGAACTGAAAGTTGCAAGTAATTGGGGCTTGAAGTTCTCAATTACTTTGAAAATTTGGGACTTGAATTTTTATTTACATTATGGACCTGAAGATCCAAATAATATCATAAACAATGATTTGTAAAATAAGTACCTAATTGTGAAAGATCCTCTTTATTTATTGAAATCCATGAAGGAGCACTATGACCATAAAAAATTGGTCATACTTCCATGTGCATGCCATGAATGGCTCAACTTGAGACTTCAAGATTTCAAGACTGTGTCTGAATACAATTCTGATATGTTCAAGATTACCTCCAAGCTAAATCTATGTGGAGAAAAGGTGAAGGACATAGATATCTTGGTGAAAAAATTCTCAATATTTCATTTGTCAAATATCTTGCAGCAGAAATATCGAGAGAGAGGGTTTAAAAGGTACTCGGAACTTTTCTCATGTCTCCTAGTTGCTGAGCAGAATAATGACTTACGGATGAAGAATCATACATCTAGACCCACTGGATCTATAACACTCCATGGAGTGAATGCTAACTCTGTTCAGAATAACGAAAGAGGCTGAGGAAATATGCGACGGGGCCATGGCAACTCCAGAATATGTGGATGCCATAATCAAGGCCCTAGACAAAATAAGAAATTCAAGAACCACCAAAAGTGGAATAAAAACAACAATAAAGAAGATCAAAAATCAAATCCTTAGAATCCAAATTATATTTTCTATAGATGTGGCCATAGTGGGCATTCGACATGTACATGTCGTTCATCCCAGAAATTTGTGGACAAATATCAAGCCTCAAAAAATAAAGCAGAGACAAACATTGTGGAAGGTCCTGAAGACCGTTGGAAACTTGACGATATTGATCTCAATTTCAATTATTGTTTTGAAGATGATGATGGAAATGAAATTGATGATGAGACATTTGATAACATGCTTAAAGAACCATCAGAGACGGTCCTGAATACCTAAATGATTATTCTTTATTTAATTCTTTATCTGCTTTATCTTTTCTAATTGAGACATTAGTAGTTTATGATTAGAGCTTAGAAAATTTTATTTAATTTCTTTATTTTGAGAATTTATTAGTTAATGGAATGGTTTTGATCATTTTTTAATGCTTATATAACTGGTGGATTGAATTTTAATTTATATTTAATTATGTTAAAGGTATGGATCCGAAAATAAGAGCAAGCGATAACACTTGTCTGGTAGACAGTGGGACAACCCACACCATCTTAAAAAACCAGATGTTTTTCTCAGACTTGGTATATAATACAACGAAAGTTTCCACTATAGCTAGTCCTGCTAAGATTATTGAAGGCTCCGAAAGGGCCCATGTGATGTTACCTAATGGTACCCACTTATTCATAAATAATGCTATATACTGAAGAAATTTCAGAAGAAATTTATTGAGTTTTAAGGACATAAGAGTGAACGGGTATCATATTGAAACATGTAATGAAAGTAATAGAGAGTTCCTTTGCATTACTTCTAATATTGGAAGCCATAATCTCACACTAGAGAAATTGCATGTATTATCCATGGCGTTATACCATACAACAATTAATGTTGTAGAATCACATACTATCATGAGACGGAATCCCAATGATCCTTACAATTTAATATTGTGGCATGACCGATTGGGTCACCCTAGATTAAACCTGTTACGTGGAATCATAAACAACACATATGGGCACTCATTAAAAAACAAACAACTTACCTTACCTGATGATCATTTTTGCACCCCTTGTTCTCAAGGTAAATTAATCACTAAACCATCTTTTCTCAAAATAGCTTCTAAGTCATCATCCTTTTTACAAACAATTCAAGGGGATATTTGTCAGCCCATCCTCCCTTTTAGTGGACCTTTTAAATATTTTATAGTTTTAATTGATGCATCTACTCATTGGTCACATGTTTGTTTGTTATCTACTAATAATTTGGCTTTTCAAAATTACTTGCTCAAATCATAAAACTTAGAGCACATTTTCCTAATCAACACATTAAATCAATTCGTTTAGATAATGCACAATAATTTACTTCTCAAGTTTTTGATGACTATTGTTTATCACAAGAAATTGATGTTGAGCACCCAGTCCCCTATGTCCACCCCCAAAATAGTTTAGCTGTGTTTTTGATTAAACGTTTGCAACTAATTGCACGACCTTTATTTATGTAATCAAAACTCCTAGTCGCTCCGTGGGGACATGCTATCCTACACGCTGCTAAGTTAATTAATCTTAGGCCCACTTCTTATCACCCTTTTTCACCTTTCCAACTTGTGTCTGGATGTCAACCAAGTATATCACACTTTTGTAAATTTGGTTGTGCAGTGCATGTGCCCATCCCCCCACTCCAGCGTACCAAAATGGGTACCCAACATCGTTTGGGAATATATGTTAGTTATGATTCGCCATTAATCATTCGTTATATTGAACCACTGACAAGTGATACGTTTATCGCCATATTTGCAGATTGTCATTTTGATAAGACACTCTTCCCGCAGTTAGGGGGAGGAAAGAGTGTACCAGAAGTATGGTCTCTTCTTGGAGAACGACGAGAATTAATGTGGAACAATTCCACTTTATCTCATCTAGACCCCCATACTGCTCAATGTGAGCATGAAGCGAGAAGGATATTGTATCTTCAGAAAATTAAACATAAATTACCTAATGCATTAAATGATCCTACAAAAGTAACCAAGTCTAATGTACCCCTTGCAAATGTTCCTGAAATAATTGATGTACCAGTGGGACAAACGTTGACATCAACAATAAATGAATCTATTTCCCGCAAGAAGCGTGGAAGACCTATAGGTTCCAGAGACTTTGCTCCCCGAAAGAGGAGTTCAAATAAAAAAATCATGCCCTAATAATCCTCCCGAAGAGGTTATGAATAGAAGATCCTTTTTTTCTTAAACCCCTGAAGTGGTTATTATTTCTGAAAACACACAAGTCGCTAAAGTGACTATACAAGCCCCTGAAGAGGCAAAGGTACCTAATAATAAGAATAATGAGATCTCTATATTTTATACATATTCGGGAGAAATGTGGGATCGTAAAGAAACTATCATCGATGATATATTTTCATATACAGTAGCTACACAAATTTCAAAGGGCAGTGATAAGGACAATGAGCCACGCACTCTAAATGAATGTCGACAAAGAGTATATTGGACAAAATAGGAAATTTCCATCAAGGCATAACTCGAGTCTCTAAATAAACGTGGCATATTTGGACCTATATTACAAATCCCAAAACATTTTAAGCCGGTAGGTTACCAATGTGTTTTTGTAAGATCAGACCCTAGCGCCCTCTGATTATGATCAATTGGCCCTACAAGCTAGGTAGACCTATATTATAATCCAACTGATTATGAACCAGTCTCCTCCCACGTTCCCATTAAGTGAGGTTCTAGGGAGAGATGGAAAACGTGGGGGAGTCCAACACCCCCACTTACCAAAATGAACATGTATATATTGAACCCTAGGTTCGGGGCAAAGGACAGGTTGTATTCTCTGTAATCACACTCTGAGATACATATAAATAATACTGACTGCACCACCGTGGACGTAGGCATATCTTTGCTGAACCACATACATCCTTTGTTGTGTGATTGTCATTTTACATTCCTTATTCTTACTTGCTGGTTGCTTTTCTCTTATCTATTTGTGTTGCATAATAATTGTCACCACACGAGGAAACATTAAGCACGTCCAAAATGAATTCACTGATCACAATAGTTATACTCTTTTTCCTTCACTTTGATTTTTTTCCAATGGGTTTTTCCCTAGTAAGGTTTTCATGAGGCAATAATCAATGAATGGTGGAAATAGTGTACATCCAAGGGGGAGTGTTATAAAAGTTGTATTTTAAGGTTGATATCCAGTATAACATGTCCCACATTGGAAAAGTAGGCTTTTGGGATGAGATATCTTGTATTATAAATAAAGGGGGGCTCATTATTTACACACCAATTAATGAGAACTTTTCCTCTCTCTAAAATTCTCTATGTGCCCTATTTCTCATAACACAAACACAAGAAGTCCAATTTTTTTTTCAATTTTAATTAATTTAATCCTTGAATTACTATGTGTCCACCAATGACAAAGTCCTTCCACTATTTTATGTTCACCCAAACATACACCAATTAAGAAAGTAGTGAACACGACCACAATAGTTAATCTAGAAGATATATGCACTAAGAAAAAATAAAAATAAAAATACACGAACTCTGAATTAAATGAAGAATCATCCTCCAAGTGAATATATCCTTCATCTACACAATATAAATATCAACATCATGTAAATAATATTTTTCAATCATTTTCAGTTTTAGTTTAATTTTTATTCTATTAATCCTAGAGTTACAATGTGTCCACTAATCACAAAGCCCTTCCACCAATTTATATTCACTCAAACAACAACCACTTAAGGAAGGGGTGAACACGACTACAGTAATCAACCAAGATGTTATAAATATATATAAGACTATTTTACATACAATAAAAGATAAATAAAATTACATGAATAAATAAAGGAGATAGAATCAGATTGGATTTAATAATTGTTCTCCAATTGCATGTGCACATGGAATGAGAAGAAAAAAATGTTAACAAAGTACAATTGCAATAAGAAAATTATCTTAACAATCATACTTTAGTAACTAACTAGATTATTCATACTCACATGATTATAGTATAACCAATCCAACAATTAACCGTATCAATTATAGGGTAGTTTAAACATGTATACATACATACATACATACATATATATATATATATATATATATATATATATATATATATATATATATATATATATATATATATATATATATATATATATATATATATATATATATATATATATATATATATATATATATATATATATATTATAAGTTTCTTCTTTTAACATAAAAATGATTATTTTGCTATCTTTTGTCATTCCTATTTTTCTTAGGCAATTTAAAATAACATAAAATTATTTTACGATAGCTAATATATTTAAATTTGATGTGAGAACATACATACAAAAAAGATTAACGTTATTCATTTTTAATAGTATTCAAAATATATTAATGTACTAGGAAGCCAAAAAATTGAAGAAATGAAAAAATATACATCTCCATGCACAAACGGTAAATGATTATGAGTGAAATCCACACACACACACACACACACACACACACACACACACACACACATATATATATATATATATATATATATATATATGATCAAAAACATCATATACAACCAATCCCTAGTAAAATTCCTTTGTTTATGCAGGTTTATTTCTTTTTTGCCCTAACCCTAACCCTAACCCTAATTGCTCCACATACATATACACACACACGTGCATACTCTGGTATATACATGTTCATATACATACACAAACGTACATATACATAAACATATATATATATATATATATATATATATATACACATATACACACACATAAACATATATTTACAGAGAGAAAGAGTGACCGGAGTGAGATAGATGTGTTAGTAGACGATGGTAACGGAGGTATTAGCTATTAGTGGCAACAGTGGAAGAAAGTGGTGGTAGATAGTGGTAACTGTGGTTTTTGCAGAGAGAGGAGGGTTTTTTTTTATATAGAGAGAGAGATGAGTGAAATAAGAAATAAACCTTGACGGGTTTTATTTATACCTGAAGGGGCCATGGTTCAAGATTGTGATCATGGTCTGTGACCATTTTGAATTAAATTAACCGATCATGGTCAGTAATTGTGGTCACGGACCATGATCGTGAACCCTAAAATTCCCCCAAACCTAGTTATGGTCCAGAACCATGACCTCATTATTGTGACCATTTTGAATTTCATTGTTTTTATAGTTGAGGGTCACAGTTATACACCGTGACCATATTTCACATATTATGGTCACGATCTTTAACAAATGTTCACGGTTTTGGATCAACTCCAATAAAGTGACAAACTTGGCACCAATTTTCCCACCGAAAAGGGTCATAGTGAGTCACGGTTCGTGACTGTGACCAACATGTGGTATAAATCATCCCTAGATGGGGTCACACACTAGGTCTCTATAAAAAAATATTGGTCATGGTTTTAGATCATGACGACCCTTCCATGATCATTTTCATTTTTAGCAAATTGGGAGAATGAAAAGAGTAATCCAACTGGTCTGCAATCCCATCCAAATCTCCATCATATTTTGTTCCACGTCTTGTCTTCAAGATGTACTAGAACGATGTTAAGCATGATGAAAATGAGGCACTACATGTAGTGGTGCTTGTAGTCCGCTGTAATCGACCAATTGAAAGATCAATTTATATTATGATTGCATTGAGATCCTTCCCTCTGTTTTTCTCGTCTCTTTATCCCTAAAAGTGGAACCCCCAAATCCAAAAGCATGCTTCTAATCATACAACCTAATGGTAATGTATGAGACTTCTCTTATCCTTTGAATAAGACTTAATAAGGTCAAACATCATGCTCATTTAATCCAAACTATAATCATCATGTCCAATGGCATACAACAAGTAGTCGTGTTCCATGGAAACCTCATGTGGATGAATTGTCGGCAAAATGTTTAAAGAAACAACCATGTTAAGAATGCAGTAGTCCTTAGCCATGAAGACTTCATGAAATTTTTTACAAGGATAATGAGGATAACGACCTTCACTCAAATGCAAAATACCTTATATTTGGGAATGAGAGGCACTATTCTTCAAGTGCGGGTAGTTAATAGACTTTATAACCTCGCGATAATAATGATTTATGATTATCTCAATGGGTATACACACATTCACACCACAAACCATAGCATTTATCACTTCACTACCCATTTCATAATTTCCTTCATTCATAGTCACATAAAATTTTCAAACCAAGTTTCGATAATATCCCCCGATTTAAGAACAAATACCACGCTACCCATGATTTCTCATGATCTAAGGAACACGAGTCTCGAAAAGAGAACCCAAACAAACCAAATGTTCCCAATAGACTGAGTGAATAAATAACATCTCATCGCATCTAAAACGGGTGTTAGTAGAGATCGTGGAACGTGAACTCAATTTGGGAGCCATTTCAACTGCCTAAAATCATGAACCACGATAAAAGCAAATAATTACTATTAGTATATAGATATGTGATGAGGGCATTATTTTTTATACATCATGCCCAAATTTAGGCTGTATTAGGCCTATTATATCATAAATAATGAGCTTTTAGAATCATTTTAGTATTATAAAAGCAAAATGCAAGCTTAAATAAAATTCAAGTTAAACATACAATTTTAGTCACTCCTGGGATGAAACTTTAATTTTAAAATCTTTTTGGGTCTGAAACAAATTTCTAATAGGTTATCTAGTTTGGTGAAAGGCAGCCTTAAATTTTAGACCATAGAATTCAAATTCAGCCCCTCGCCTAAATTTTTTTAATAAAAGGCAGAAACCCGTAGTCTCACGGACAAACAAGGCCTTAAGCCCCCAACTCAAGATAGCGCGTCCAAACAACGCCTTAAGCAGGCACGACGGTCTCGAGCCCTTGGAAATGTTATAATTTGTTGAAATCAAACATTTTGTTTTTGAAGACTCCAAACTTTATCAGGCTTGTATCAAAATATCCAACAAAAAAGAGTTTTATTTTGTGCCAAACACCCAAAACGTGAGTATATTTTTAATGATCGTTTTTCTGATAATTACCAACCCAAATACAACCAATAAAATGGTGTTTTGACCCAATCAAATGCCTCACTCCTTGTCCTATAAATATGACACTTGGGCTCATTGTTTTGTACAATGAATTTTAGAAAGACCATTTAAAATAATTTTTGATAGTTTTACTTTGACACTTGTTTTTATTTGAGGCCCAATATTTGTATCTTCGTGATAAATTTTTTGTCAATATTATTTGTGAGACAAAACCTTTGTAAGTTTATTTTATTAATGAACGTTATAATTCATTCTTGCAATTTTATTATGTCTTCAATTATACTAGATTAATTTCTTTGGTAGGACTAGGTGAAATTTATTATGTTTAAGCAATATCGCTATTTACCAAAATGTTTTAATTACGAAAAAAAATTTGTATTCATTTAAAACGACATGAGAGTGCTCCTTAAACCTTCGGCTTTGTTTGAAAATTCATTTTTTTTTTAATTTTGAGTGTGAGTACTTTTTGATGGGTTATACTTTTATTAAATTAATTTATATCTCATGCTTAAAAACTAGACTTTAAAATTTAAAAGTGAACTTTTTAAGGAAATAGGGATTTAAGCCGTCTAAATTTAGAGACATTAAATTTGATTGTGAACTTAAACGTTTTATTTTTTGAATTAAATGCGATAAGAATCAGTTCATTTTTGTTATAAAATCTGGAACGACGAGTTTAAAGTATTCCGTAGTATATATTAAATATGAAATGGATTCAATCTCCTAATTTTCTCACACACTTGATTATATTTTTAGTATTTGTACTTTTTATTTGTGTTACCTTAGTTTAATACTTTCATCTCATCTTTAAAACCCTTTAGTCTAGTTGGAGAGTTGAAATTATTTAAAAAGTTAAAAAAAAAATGAGAAATTCAAATGAGCTTAGTGTATTTGAAGTTGGTGTCGAGATCATACCGGTCGTTTTTCGAGTGTGGAGTCGAGTAGTCCTGATAATTACATAGGTAGATTTCTTATATTCACCGAGACGGGAGATGAGTTAGCACTATGTGACCTTAAAGATTACCTTTATCCGACTAGGTATAGTCAACCTTCATGCATACTTCTACCCGAGCACAACACGAACAATTTCCAATTCCATTCGAGAACAATCCAATTATTCTTCATGTTTTGGGGAATGGAAAAAGAGGATCCTTACCTCTACGTGAGTCAATTCGATGAGATTTGCGGGATGATAAGATACCAATAACTTCCCGATGATGTTATGAGACTAAAATTTTTCCCATTCTCATTATAAGAGAAGGCAATAAGGTGGTTCCTATCATTTTATCCCCACTCCATCACTACCTGGAATTAAATAAGTCTGGAGTTTCTCCAAAAATTCTTCCCGAACTAAAAGATGGAGTCGATACGTCACGCCTCAAACACATTTATCCAATGAGAGGGAGAATAACTTTCTATATACTTATAACGGTTCAAGGTCTTGCTACAACAATGTCCACATCATGGGATTGAGTTAGGATGCTTAGTCCGAATCCTCTATGAAGGGTTTAACTTTAACACCCGATAGACGTTGGAATCAATGTGTAATGGTGACTTTATGAAAAGAAGTGCAACCGTTGCGTGGAATTTTATAGAAGCCATAGAAAAAAGTCCCAACAATGGGAACCCAATCGAGAATTTAGGTCAAGTCCAACCAATATTTGTGCCACGTATCAAGTTGACCATAAGATTGATATGAACGCTAAAATGGCCACCTTAGTTCATGGTTTTGAAGGACTTAAATGTGTAAACTGGAATCCCGTGCCGTACCGATGGTCATCTAACACGTAACCACCCCTCTGTGTCAATGTCGTGACGTGTTTGATCATTTGATAAAAAAATTCCCCACACTGCCAGTTAACAAGGCTTTGGCCGAGCAAGCAGATGCACTATAGGAAAATAAGCCAATGTACGACCCATATTCAATCTCCTACAATCCAGGATGGAAATACTACCCCAATATTTTTTGGTCCAATGTTCAGTACCGAGGAGGAAAAGATTTCGCTAACTCACCTTTAGGTTTTGAAAAGACTCCTCCCCCTCCTACGTATCCCACCCTTTAAAAAACTTAAACTCTTGAGGATTCGTTAGCCTTGCTTGCCTAAAATGCACTTCAATTCAAACAGTCGGCACAACAAGTTTTGCATGCAAATATTCAATTGATTTTCAAGCTTGATGTACAAATAATCCATCTAGATCAAAGCCTTCACGAGAGAGAGAAAGGTAATTTCTCGACTCAACCTTTATCCAACCTAAAGGGTAATATGTTTAGAATCCAATATTCCGTTAAAGATGTTTCTAGTTCATTACAAACCCAAGAGAATGTCTAAGACATTATCATGCTTAGGTCCCACAATAAAGTAGACACTAAGGTTCAAGACTCAATAAAAAATGAAACAGAAAAATTCGAGGAGAATCAAAACCCCCCATTTAAGCATGAAAATAGTTAGGGTAAAGTCACTCCCCCACCCAAGTCTTCCAAGCCATCCATAGAGACCTACATCCCTAAATCTCCATTTCCATAATGTTTAGTTCCTATAAAAAATAAGGCACAAGTGGACCAGATGTTATAAGTGTTTAAGTAAGTGCATATCAATATCCCACTACTTGACGCTATACAACAAGTGCCATCTTACGCTAAATATTTGAAGGACCTTTGTACCTTCAAAAGGACCACTAACATTACAAAGAATTTGTCTTTAAGGAAGATATATCGATTATTTCGTATAAAAATCCCATCAACTATAAGGATCCCTGGACTCCGATGATCTATATCATGATAGGGGAACACACTATCGAGAAAGCTCTCTTAGATTTAGGGGTGAGCATGAACATTTTATTGTACATTGTGTAGAAGAAACAAGGTTTGAGGGATTTGAAGCCAACAAAGATGACCTTGTCCTTAAATGATCAGTCCATTAAGGTACTTAGAGGTGTTGTACAAGACGTGTTGATTAATGGAGGTGAATTTATCTTTTAGGTAGACTTTATGGTCTTCGACATGAAATACTGAGAAGAGTGCGCTTGTGTTCAAATAAGGAAGTTATTTAATTAAACACAATTTTCAACACTTAAGTCCTAAACATGCATCTATATGAGATTAAATATAAAGATGAAACATGCAAGAACACATATATGAGGAAAAATCCCCAACGGGGAAAAACCATTTATTTTCACAATAATTTTTGTAAGAAAACGGCTTACAACGGATTACAATGAAAATACAGTGACACAGAAATACCCTCGAGTGTCGATTCTGTTGTCGGCGGCTGGAACAATCCCTTTCCAGTAGGGCAGCAGTGATGAAGAGAACTGCTTCCTCACAAATTAATACAGATGAGTAAATGATCTTCTTGAAGGTTTAAAGATTCACACACATATATGGGAATGGTTTTGTGAATCAAAAAGGTTTAGAAAACGTTAAAAGGATAAGTCTTATTCTAGGCTGTTTTTCGCAGAAATTAAGATTGCAGAAAGACTTGAAAAAACGTGTAGAAGGAGATCAGATATTTATACAAAAATCGAGGTGGTGGCCCGTTCGAACGAGATAGCATGTCGCTCGAACGAAGGACAGAAGTCGTTCGAACGATATTGCGCGACATGTTTATCTCGCGCGAACGAAATTCAAAGTCACTCGAGCGATCTCGTCAATCGAGGCCATTCGCTTCTACACTTAGAAAAATTCTTCTTTTATTAAAAAATTAATCCAGAATTCAAAAATAATTTTCAAAAACAATTCCCAAATATCTATGCAAATATTTAAAGTTCTAATAAAACATTTTACTGATAGAGCGTAGTGGAGTAGTGGGAATGAGCTGAGCAGCCCGTTGAATGTAGCATGATGCACGTGAAGAAATGGATGCAATGAATTCGGATGCAGACCGTCGAGGATGATCATGTTGACGTGCCGAATATAGCGGTATCAGACATATGAACTGTGATCTAGGAGAAAACAGAAAATCCTAGATTCTACCCCGAACATTTATAAAATTATGTCCTAACAAATCTTCCCCTATGTCTATGCCGGAACATACATAAAAAATCTGAATTATGCAATCAAATGACATACAAGATAATATCTCCATTAAACCCTCAAACTGAGAATATTAAATGACATGTCTTCCAAATCTTTATCTCTCCAAATTTTCAAAAGCTTTTCTCATCAGGGTGTGTAATCAAATAATGAGCAATGTTGTACCTACACACATGAGAAAAAGCAAATACCCGTGACAAGCAACAGATTGAAAATATAATGATTATGCAAAAAATTAATGATCAATTAAGCTTAAGAAAATCATTCATAAATCAACCCAAACACCAAAAAAATTCTCCCCCATAATTCTTCTCCCCCTTTTTATGATGTCCCCAAATAGACATATATGAGAAGCAGAAATGAATGCACATGGAGAATGAAACACGGGAATAAACTTCTATTTTTGTATTTTTCAAAAATTTTCACACATAGTATACAACAAAGAATCACACCATGGAAGATCACAAAAACAACCAAGTCAATGATAGCGAAAATGAAGGACAGTGATTAAATTAGATAGGGAAATCAATGCATACAAACATGACATATGTGCACGATGAATATCGGATACTCCTAACGAATGAACTCAAAGTCTTCCTTTGGTGTAAAAAGGTGGAAATATAAGACATTGACTCAATCAAATCAACAAATCAAAGCTCAAAGTGATTTCTACACCAATAACGTCCAAAACTTTGTATGCCTTTTCAGGACTTTCAAGGAAGTACAAACCCGTTTATATTCTCCAACCAAACTCCCTCAGATTTATATTTTGAATAGAGTCTTTCTAAATTCTCAAACTTTGGAGAATTGATGGTGAAACCTAAATGGCCCATATGTGGCATGAATTGCTTTTTATTGCCTTTAAATTTTTTCGGGCTTTTTTAACCTCTTTGGACCCCGGATAATAAAATTCCTCCATTTTTTACGTCCTTTTGAACGGTGGCTTTTGTGCAAATAAGTGATAATTACCTTTCGTTGCCCCTCCCCTTTCTTAAACAAACGCTCAGTCTCACAAAAAAAAAATGGTTTTTACATGCATTCCAATCTTGTCAAGTTTTATCGCATATTGTAAGTTGTATAGACAGAATTGAGATGGAAACACTCAAGCCAACATGTGATACACAAGTACAATAATCAAATAAAGCCGTGCATGTGTGGAATAAAGGAGATAGGAGTCAAACATGTAAAAATGATATCATGAATCACATCTCAAAGACTCCAATCAATGTAAAGCACATGGATGAAATGATGTAGCATCTCAAATTTCTATCAAACAGTCACATGGATAAGTGGAATGAAATTGTGACTTGGCTATCTTAACTGTTCATCCATAAAAGGTGTAAAATAAAATACAAAAATCATTTTTGGATTTTTGAAAAAATTTCAAAAGAAAAAAATTTATACAAAAATTACATGTCACAACGCTAGCAAAAATATATCAAAAAACATAACTAGCGTATGACAAATATGCAAACACAATCATCTATATGATATGGCAAGAGAAGAATCATGTGCAAGCAAATGAGAATCAACTATTCTAAAATCTAGTGTATCCAAAAGTGATTTCCTAACCCAAGCGGATGTAACTCGTCGACACGGGGTTTTGGGAACCACGGGAACACTAGACATAGACTTCCTGGGACATTTTCCAAGATAGAAACAAAATCTCCTATGGTGACCTTTCCTACGACAATATGAACATGTGTAAACGGGTGGAACGACACCTAAAGTGTGATCTTTTCTAACATAATTTGGAACGGTTGACCCTCTAAAACAAATAATGGTTTTGGCTTTAGCACTAGAAGCATGAGAACAAGACGAGACATTACCATCACTATCAAACCTACTTGAGTCTGTCAAATCATTTTTTAACTTCAAAATTTTTTACTCAAGCAAAGAATTAGACTCTTCTAAAGACAGGGATTTCTTTTTCAAATTTTCAATTAAACTTAGCAGTTTATCACGCTCCCCCTCAATTAAAATAAACTTATCCCTAAGAGTCTTTTCACGTGCCGTAAAATCATCGATTAATTTTTTATCCTCGACGGCACAAACTGGAACCCTAGAATTTTCTAAGTCCTTTAATTCCTTCTCTAAAACAAGGACTTTCTCATCACTCTTCTTTTTGGAAATTTTTAAAGAATCAAAATCAATACACAAATTACCAAAGTGCTCACGACAAATATCACTTTGAGTCTGAAACGCATGCAAATATTCAATCTTACTTTTAAAGAAAGAATTTTCTTTTTCCAAAACTTTAATTCTTTTGCAAAGTTTCAAATTCAAACTATTTAATTTTTCAGCACGGTCTTTAACTTTTTCAAAAACAAACTCCTCATTAAACGGGCGTACCATTGAAAAAATGCAATTTTTCACAAAACTGATTTAAAAAAAAAATCAATATCACACAATTTTTGCGGAAAATAGGAATATGGAATAAGTTAGCGTAACCCGCTCAGATACCAATTTGAGAAGAGTGCGCTTGCGGTCAAATAAGGAAGTTATTTAATTGAACACAATTTTCACCGCTTAAGTCCTAAACATGCATGTATATGAGATTAAATATGAAGATGAAACATGCAAGAACACATATATGAGGAAAAATCCCCAACGGGGCAAAACCTTTTATTTTCATAATAATTTTTGTAAGAAAATGGCTTACAACGAATTACAATGAAAATACAGTGACACAGAAATACCCTCGGGTGTCGGTTCTGTTGTCGGCGGCTGGAACAATCCCTTTCCAATAGGGCAGCAGTGATGAAGAGAGCGGCTTCCTCACAAATTACTCCAGATGAGTAAATGATCTTCTTGAAGGTTTAAAGATTCACACACATATATAGGAATGGTTTTGTGAATAAAAAAGGTTTAGAAAACCTTAAAAGGTGAAGTCTTATTCTGGGTTGTTTTTCGCAGAATTTAAGATTGCAGAAAGACTTGAAAAAACGTATAGAGGAGATCAGATATTTATACAAAAATCGAGGCGGTAGCTCGTTCGAACGAGATAGCATGTCGCTCGAACGAAGGACAGAAGTCGTTCGAACGATATCGCGTGACATGTCTATCTCGCGCGAACGACTTTCAAAGTCGCTCGAACGATCTCGTTGATCGAGGCCATTCTCTTCTACACTTTGAAAAATTATGCTTTTGATAAAAAATTAATCCAGAATTCAAAAATAATTTTCAAAAACAATTCCCAAATATTTATGCAAATATTTAAAGTTTCAATAAAACATTTTACTGATAGAGCGTAGTGGAGTAGTGGGAATGAGCTGAGCAATGCGTTTCATGTAGCATAATGCACGTGAAGAAAGTGGATGCAATGAATTCGGATGCAGGCCATCGAGGATGATCGTGTTGACGTGCCGAATATAGCGATATCAGACATATGAACTGTGATCTAGGAGAAAACAGAAAAATCCTAGATTCTACCCTGGACATTTATAAAATTATGTCCTTAAAAATACGTACTAAAATCATCTATGCAAATCCCAATGATCCTCAATTGGATCTTTTTGGCTACTTCTAATGTTGTCATTCGATGTGGGAGTGGGAAAGTGAACCTCTCATTTTGAAGCATGACCATAGGTTTTAATTTGTTTAATTTAGAGAAGACATCAATCGATAAGGGAGAAAATGATGTTAAGTATGTTCAAGAAATGCACGATATCACTACCCCATTAGTTACTGTAACCATAGATTTGAATGCTTGGCCACCAGATTTGTCTTTAGATACAAGTCTTGAAGAATTTTAAGAATAATTTGGGTAGGTATATGAGGGTCTCCTTATTGAATTCCTCTCGTTATTGGACTAATTTCTTCACTTAGAGGAAAGTGATTGGGATGACAAAATAGATCAATTACTTCTCTATGACTGTGAACTAGAGCCTTTTAAGAGTATAATGACACGTGAGGTTTTATCTATCAGTGATGAGATGGTTGAATCATTTGAGCTTTTTTATTGGGCCATGAATGCTTTATCACATCGCACTTCCATTTTTGAAAATGTCCACTCTCAGTGTCAATTGAATGCTTTACGAAGATTGATAACGTGACTAGAGTTTCGTGGCATTTAAAGCCAGATATATTCATTCTTGATTTTGAGGGGAACCTAGGATTAAATTATTATCCAAGTTTTTTTATTACATTATATTTTGTGTACGAATCTCCGCGTCATATCTTAATTGTGCCTCACCATAATTTCACTCATTGCATTCATCACGTACCTTTATGTATATACTTTTTCTATTGGGTTGACTCCCAATTGTTAAGAATTTTTATCTATAATAAAATGCACATGAGATTGGTCGGAAGTTGGCAACAAGAGTGGAAATTAACGGGCAATATCATCATTTACATATGTGCTTTATTTTCTTTGTCCATAGTTTTATTTTGAGCATACACTGAGAAAAATGTAAAATAAGATTTCGGGGTAAGGATGATATTTTTCAAAAATATGAAAATAATAAAAATTCAAAAAATTTCAAAGCTCCAAAAATATTTTCAATATAATTGAATTTTAAAATGATTTCTTAATATATAATTAATTCATGAATTGGTCCAATTATGTAAAATGTGATGTGTGCAATATCAATCGAGTTCGCAATTCTCTAATGGATTCAAACACACTTATTTAATTAGGTGTCCAAATTTGAACAAACCAAATTCAATTTTATTCAGGCCCTATGCATGCATCAAAGTTTTCAATCAAATCATGCATGTAAAATAAAGAGGACAAATTCAAGAAAAAACTCCTTTCGGGTGAAAACCTTTTTAACACTTTCAAAAGTTTACAAGACCATTGACTTACATACAACCTGATAATCGCCCAGAAGTGTAATGCACGGTGTCTTCGTCAAACCTTCCAAGCTATGCCTCAACCCGCAATCCAAGTCATCCAAATGCAGAGATCTAGGCTCGGTATCCACCGATCAGCAGTGAGTTCCCTCCAGGAATCACAAGGTATGGAGATGCCTTATCCACAGAGGTTGAAAAATAACAATGATTGTTCTTCGGGTTCCAAAATAATCCACATAAAGATATCGGGATTTTGTGAATTGAAAAACAAATAGGATTTTAAGCCTTAAATGAAGAAGCCAAAGTATTCTGTCGATATGTAGTGTTTGCAGAATTAAAAGAGTAAAAGACTTCTTGAGAAAAACAGAGTTGGAAAGTCCAATTTATAGAAACTTTAAGGCGGTGGTGTCATTCGAACGAGGGACGATGTCGTTTGAAGTATCTCACGACATCATGTCTGTTTCGAATGACAGACGATGTCGTTCGAACGACACCTGTTTAAAAAATAAATAGTTTTCTTCGATTATCCATTCAATAAATGCACCACCTTAAACTCCGAAAAATATATTTTTGATAAAAAAAAATTAACGCTCCGCTCCAATACTTAGAAAATATTTTATGAAAAATATCCTAATAGGCTAAGTATATTATTAAGGTACTCTAAAACAAAATCTTATCAAAGTCAATTCCGCGGAGGCTATTTGTTGAAGAACCTTGATTATTCGGATCCGTCTTGATGTGATTGTGATCTTGAACTTCTTCGATGGTGTAACGGTATATGACATACAAATTCATAACGAACACAAATGTCTTTATAGATCTCCCCTATGTCTATGCCAGTACAAAATAAAAAAATATCCAAATTATCAGATATCAAATGACCTATACAAATCTACCCTCCCAATGAACCCAGAACTGAAAAGGTAAATGACAAGTCTTCAAACTTTTTCAATCTTCAACAAACTTCAAACATCATTTGTCATCATCAGGGTGTGAAACAAATGATCTTCAAACGTACCTACACCCATGAGACAAGCAAACACCTCATGACGTATCAAGTTTGAAATGATATAAGTATAATCATGAAATCATAATCAAATCTTCCCCATACTTAAACTCCCCAATAATGTCATAATTCGTTCTCCCCCTTTTTGTTAGTTCGAAATAGACAAGAAAAAGAATAAATCATATAAAACAAATCGGGGTGTCACGGTAAACAAAGCAAACAAACTATTTTTGGTTTTTCAAAATTTTCATACAAAAAATGCAAAAATGATGTTACAAAAATCACACACCATGAATTTACACTAAAATAACCAAATCATGGAAACGGGATGAATGGGTGTGAAAAAATTCGATAGGAAAATCGACTCAATCATGACATGTGTGCAAGATGCATAAGTGTACTCCTAACGAATGAAAATAAAAAAAGTCCTTAGGTGTAAAATTGTTGAATTTAGATGATATCATCTTAATCATATCAAAAAATCAAAGTAAAAATGATTTCCACACCAATAACGTACAAACCTATGTAATGCTTTCTCATGACTTTCAAGGACGTGTAAACCGTTTTAAATTTCAACCAAACTCCCTCATTAAAAGATAATGCATTTTATTTTTCTTATGAGGTGATGAAACAAAAATCTATTGGCCCATTTTGGCATAATTTACTTTTTATTACCTTTCAATTTTTTTCGGGCTCTTTTAAATATCATTGGACCCCGGATAATTTTCCATTCCTCACCTTTTTGTGTCCATTTAAACGGTGGCTTTATTGCAAAGGAAAAAATGAAATACCTTTCGCAACCCTTTTTTTATTTTTGAAAATAAAACACACAAACTCATAGACTGTTTATAACATGCACTACTTTTGTCAAGTTTTATCGCATTTAATTTGTCGTATAACCGTAATTGAGATGGAAACATTCAACCAACATGTGATAGACAAGCACAAAAGTCAAACAAATCCGTGCATGTGTGCAATAGAGTACAAATAAGTCAATCATGTCGGTAGCAACACTATATAGCATCTCAATGACTCCAAACTTTGTAAAGCACATGAATGACACGGCATATACTCTCAAAACACTATCAAATAGTCACGTGGATATGGCATGAAGTTGTGACTTGGTCAGCCTAAATGTCAATTCATATAAGGTACAAACTAAATACAAAACGCTTTATGATTTTTTCAAGAATTTATCAATTTTTTTTTGTATTTTTCAAATATGATCCAAAAAAAAAAAAAATGGACATACACAAACTATATATATCATAACACTAGAAAGTATATATCAATAAGCATAACTAGCATATGACACACATGCAAACACAATCATCTATATGATATGGCATGAGAAGAATCTTGTGCAGGAAATCAAAAATCAACAAGCCTCACATCTAGTGCCTCTAAAAGTGATTTCCTTGCCCAAATAGGCGTGCATCAATGCATGGGGGTTTTAGGAACCACGGGAACTCTAGACTGAACCATCCTAGGACCTTTTCAAAGATAAAAATCGAAACGCCTAAGGTAACCTTTCCTAACACAATGTGAACAAATGTAAACGGGTGGAACGACACCTAGGGGTTGACCTTTTCTAACGTCATTGGTAATGGTTGACCCTCTAAAACAAGCAATAGTTTTGGATTTAGCAACGGAAGAATTTGAACACTAAGATCCATTACCACTTCAACACAAACTACTCAAGTCTTTTAAATCATTTTTCAACTCCAAAATTTTTTACTCAAGCAAAGAATTAAATTCTTCCAAAATTAGGTATTCTTTTTCAAATTATCAATCAAAACTCAAAGTTTATCTCGCCGATATTCAATTAAAACAAACTTATTCCTAAGAGTCTCCTCACGTGCCCTAAAATCACCGATTAAAATATTTTATTCCATAACGGCACAAACAAGAACCGTAGAATTTTTAAAGTCCTCCAATTCTTTTTCTAAAAATAGGAGTTTGTTATCACTTTCCTTTTTGGACAATTCTAATTTTCTAAAATCACGGTCCAAGTCCACAAGTTTCTCACTAAGAAAATCTCTATGATTTTGAGTAGTTTGCAAAAGTTCCACAACATTTTTCAAATGATTTTCAAGAAATTAAAATTTTTCGGCAAACTTCAAATTCAAAGAAGAATCCATCGAGAAAGAAAAAATAAGCACACGATTGATGAACAAAAATAACGACTACAAAATTGCACTACTGGATCTACACAGTAAATTAGTGCAACACGCTCTGATACCAATTTGACGACGTCAGTAGTCAAATTTTGTGTGAAAAAATACGCGAAAATCAGGATCACTCGAAAAATTAGCGTAACATGCTCTGATACCCCAATTTGTAAAATGCGATGTGTGCAATATCAACTGTGTTCACAATTATCTAATGGATTCAAAAACACTTATTCAATTAGGTGTCTAAATTTGAACAAACCAAACTCAATTTTATTCAGCCCCTATGCATGCATCTAAGTGTTTAATTAAATCAATCAATTCATGCATGTAAAATAAGACGACAGATTCAAGAAAAAACACCTTTTGGGTAAAAACCTTTCTAACACTTTGAAAAGTTTACAAGGCCATTGGCTTACATACAACCTGAAATTTGTCCACAAGTGTAATGCACGGTGTCTTCGTCAAACCTTCAAAGCTACGCCTCAGCCCGTAATCCAAGTCGTCCACAGGCAGAGATATATGCTCAGTATCCACCGATCATCATTGAAATCCCTCCAGGAATCACAAGGTATGGAGATGCCTTCTCCTTTGAGGTTGAATAATGGCATGGTTCTTCTTCGGGTTCCAAAATAATTCACATAAAGATATCGAGATTTTGTGAATTGAAAAACAAAAAGGGTTTTAAGCCTTAAGTGAAGAAGCCAAAGTATTATGTCGATATGCAGTGTTTGCATAATGAAAAGCGTAAAAGACTTGTTGAGAAAAATGGAGTCGAAAGTCCAATTTATAGAAACTTTAAGGTGGTGGTATCGTTCGAATGAAAGACGATGTCGTTTGAAGTATTGCGCGACATCACGTCTCGTTTGAGCGACAGACAATGTCGTTCGAACGATATCTTCTTAAGAAATAAATAATTTTCTTCGATTATCCTTTCATTAAATGCACCACCTCAAACTCCAAAAAATATATTTTTGACGAAAAACAATTAATGCTCCGCTCCAATATTTAGAAAATATTTTATGAAAAATATCCTAATACTCTAAGTGTATTATTAAGGTACTCTCAAATAAAACCTTGCCAAAGTCAATCCCGCAGAGGCTATTTGTTGAAGAATATTGATTATTCTGATCGGTCTTGATGTGAATGTGATCTTGAATTTCCTTCACAGTGTAGCAGTATACAATATACGAATTGATAACGGACACAAATGTCCTTACAACTTATGAAATTTTTACACATTAGCCAAATAATATGATCGAAAATGGATATTGAGGAGAAAATGCTTAATGAATAAATGTGAATATTAACCCGGTGAGATTTCGTACCATTCGTCATTTCTGAGAGATTTAATAAATATGAGTTATAATAACTCAAACTTTTTGTAATGCCTCGTATTTCTGTTTATTTTTATTTAATTAATCTGGTGAATTAATTAGGAAAGAAATACGTTTTAATTAAATTACGCAAGTGAAGTAATTTAATGCGATTAAATAATTGTGATTATAAATATTAATCGAGAGATAGATAATGATTAATATTGCATTATTATATTTACTAAGTGCGAATATTAAATAATTGATAATTATGGTTATACGACATAGCGAGTGATATGTGCGTATTTTATTAATTATGGTTATACGATAAAGCGAGTGATATTTGCATATTTTATTTTATCTCACTGGGAGTCATGTGTAAACTATTTTAAGGTGAGAAATGAAAAATATATTTTAAGTGACTCGGATGATAATTTAGAGGTCATGAATGATTCTGGATGGGTCGAAATAGTCAAAATAGTGTACCCGGGAGTATCGTTTGGGTCCCAAGTCAATTTTGGACCAAACCAGCACCTATTAAGGGCATTTCGGTAATTTTTCAAAAAGAGGTTAAGGGACCTACGAAATTTAGAGTCGTATATCTGATATTTAGATATTGGGGTTGGGGCTTATAACAAAAAAATATTAAAGAGGCCATTAGAAAGAAGAGAGTAACATTTTTCAACGCCTAAGGAGAGATTTGTGAAGGTGGTGAAGGGTTCTTGCACCGCTAGGTAATTAGAAAGTAAGATTTGAGAAGAAGCAATCACTAATCAACCAAGAACCATGAAATCAGATCAATCAATCAAAGGTAAGTGTTTATTACAAATCAAATTGATGTTATAATTCCCATGTGTAGGGATTTCATGAATAAATTGATTTGATTTAAAAATCTTTGAGGAAAAGTACAAATTAGTTACATGATTGAGTAAAATTACACGTAGTTAGTGTTTATATCTGTAGACAATTATAAATCTGAAGAGTTTTGATTATTACTATGGATTTAAATCTGGGTTTTGAATTAAATCAAATGGATGAACACAAAACTAGATTTATGAAAGAGTTTTGAGGGTTTGAGTCATTCTTGGTTGATTTCGGTGAAATTTTAATTTGTTTGATAAATTAAAAATCATCCTAACTCATGTAGTAATAGTTAGGAATAATCGGATGCGAATTTGGTGAAGAATTATGGGAGATGAATCTGCACCTGTTCGATCGATCGATCGACCAAATCCTTCCATCGATTGACCTTGGCAAATTTTTTATTCTTTTCTTGGTTAAATTCTTTGGGATTGACAAAGTTGTAAGGGAATCTTAGCAATGATATCATACCTATGTGGGGACTTGATAAAGACCCGTAGGTGTATAGAAAGGTCCATTAAGGTCTTTGAGTGTCGGACTTAGAGTATGGACTGACAGAGATAACCTATTGATAGATAGATCAGGAAATTTGGGAATTGAGCTATGGAGAGAGAGTAAACATCAATTTAACATGTATACCAGTAGGTTAAAGAGAGAAACTACTGAATTTATATAAGGAGTGGTAACTAGGACCCTTAGAGTTGTGTGAACACTCTTAAAGATACGATAGTGAAATAAATTGTAAAGTAAATAATACGATGGGTGTGTGAGAGATATATACTCCATACTAACACGTATTATCGGGATGAGTGAATACTTATTGATGCATAGTACTACATAGGTTGTGTTAATACCTATTTATTTATGATCGAGGTATGATTCCGAGCCAATATAATCAATGACTCTTGGTGATAGAGGTATGATTCTGAGCCAAGAGATATAAATCAGTATTGGTGATCGAGGTAGGATTTCGAGCCAATAATCCCTAAAATGTGATATAGGAAGATGATTATATAGTAAGTGTTTACAGTATAGATTGTGTGCGAAATATATATACATAAAGTTTGCTTAATTATGTATTGGGGTTGACGATTATCCGAACCAATACATGAAAGCTCGATTTGGGGTCGATGATTATCCGGACCAAATCGAAGATGAATAATATTGGGATCGATGAGTATTCGGACCAATATACGTATGCATAACATTTACTTTGGGGTCTAAGGATATCCGAACCAATGTAAATGATAAAGTTATTAGGGTCGACGATTATCCGAACCAATAATATTATAGTATATATTGTACGTGAAATATATACTTCATGATATTCTACTTATGTGCGTAAGTAGACTTGTAGATGATATATATACACACACACACACACACACACACACACACACATTTAAAAGTTAAATTAAGTAGAAAGAAACTTAATTATAAGATTAAAAATAGACTGGGAATATCTATAGTAAAATAAGTAGTGAAACTTATTTATGAAAGTTGAATGATTATAGATATGAAATGATATATGAATTATGTAGCGAGACTTGATTATGATGATTAAACATAACATATGTAAATATTATATGAAACCTGGAAAATGCGAGAAATGTTAATAATGAAGCATGCTGTATGGGCGGTACGGGAGAGTAAACCATTGATATGATCGGTTATATACTTTAGTCGAGATAGCTTGGGTATGATAGCTATGTGGGATAAGTCTAGAACTTTAGGCGTCCACAACTCAATGGAGTGTGCGTAAACCTAACATCTGTAATCAATAACCGATTTTAATTGTGATAAATTTCTTGTTAAACGTTTTGAAAATGTTTTGAGTACTAACTCTTGCTATAAAAATATTTTCAAATCCTTTTAGGTGTCCAGACACAAGGACGCCATACTTGTTCGTTTCATTCCATGGACTCGGAGTTGTAGCACTGTGGATGCTAACAGGATATTGAGTAGGCCATTGTTTCATTCAGATCTAGCATAGGATCTCATCCTTGTGTCTCGTATATGAAACCATTGTCGGTATTACAGTTTCAGTTCTGTATAAGTTTTACCTTGCAGTTTGGACTTAAATGATTACTTGGATTTGGTTATTTTAGTCGACTGTTTATTCAGCATGACTTTGATTCATTTATATATTATGATTGTTTCAATTCTAGTATATTGTGAATGTTGTTTAGTTTTTGAACTATTTATTTATCCTATTTAATTGAAAGATAAAATTTTGCACCGGTTTAATTACATATTAGGTGGTTAGTGATAAATATTGGACTTCGATAGTGATGCAAAGAATGAATCGTATGAGAAACATGTTTTAATTTAATAGAAGCATGCTCATCCGATATTTAATTGGATGGGGGTGTCACAGATGGTATCGGAGCATCAGGTTCTAGTGTCCATAGGATCTGTACGGCTTACTACTATTTTGGCGTATCGTTCTTTTGATTTAGATATGTAAGAACAATAGGCCCCCCGATTTTAAATTCAAAAGTAATTTCCTTTTATAAATGCAGAAGCGATAGGAATGGTTCAATTAAACAAATTCACAAATTTTAATTTCCTTTTCAAATTAAAATTAAACCAACTGAAATATGATGAAAACACACACAATTTAAATTTCACTTAAACAGAATTAATTAACCCAAGTCCTAGAAATTTGCATAAGTCATATTTTCAATATTTCAAATTAGGCCAAACCAAATTTTACCAAATTAAATTAAAAGACTTGAATTAAATTAACATAAACATTACCCAATATTAATTTAGCACCAAATTAAACAAGTAGTGATTAAACCAAATTTTATCTTTTTACCTAAGCATGCGTTCTAGGTGATATAGCAAGATAAAATTAAACAATGAATCACTATGCCGCGATGTATGAGGAAAAAAACCACAACGGAACCTCGGACGGACCTAGCCTCAAATCCACTAAGTAAGGAATTTACAAATACAAGCAAGATGACTTACAACACTCGACTCGATCCCTCTCAAGCCCCGATGCGTCTTCTTGTATACACCTCTGCCTACTGAATAACCACTGGGTTCCACCGCGGTCTCGGAATCCACCGATCGGACTTTATATGGTCACCGTCACCCAAATTAGGAACCTTTCTCCAAGTGGGTAAACGAACGCAAACTTCTTCTTCTTTGTGAGATGTAGAAGCAAAACCAAACGTCTCTTCAAATGGTAGAGATGAAAAATCGATGCCAAACTCCAAGAAATGATATATAAATATATATATATATATATATATATATATATATATATATATATATATATATATATATATATGGAACTTGGATTAAACGATATGGGTGTAAACAAAGTGTTTAACACATTTTTCTTTGAAAAATGAACACTTAAACTTGAACTTTTTCTTAAGAAAGATGAACTCACAAAAACACTCTCGAGGAGTTAGAATATTATGAAAAGTTTAATTAGAATAGGTTTATTTCCTCACTTAAGAAGTTCTGTCAAAAGATAGTGGGAAAAGAAGTGGGAAGGTGGGTAAAAAACTGCTCAAAACTGCCAAATACCTGTTCCCGCCAAATCTCGTTCAAATGAAATTTTCATTCGAACGAAATCTCATTCGAACGAGGCCTATAATGGAGTTCCAGTGTGAACTTGTTATAAATCTCGTTGGAAATATTGTTCGAACATCATGTTCATTCGAATGACACTTCGAACTACATTCCAGTGGCCTTTTGGAGAACTCGTTGGCAAACTCGTTCGAACGACATTGTGGTTCGAACGACAAACTCGTTCGAAGGACACTTTGAACGAACTTCCAGAAAGTTTGAAAATTTTTATTTTTAGCCCAAAAACTTTATATTCTTTAGATTAAAGTTTTATTAAAATCTTTTTGAAAATAAACAACCGTTTTAAATAAACGTACACCCAATATAAAAATGTCCCTAGCTCCTATATATATATATTCAAAATGCATTCATACCTTAGGAGAAATGGAACCAATGTTTTTAACGTAGAAACGAGGCACATTAAACTCGGCATTTGATGAAGCTTTAATATCTTGGCCGCTACATCTTCAACAAACACGTCATAGGCTTGAAAGATGATCAATAACTCTATCCTATGACTCAAACGTTTTTGCCCTAAATTGAGCCAAAACTACAAAGGACTCAATTGGAAATTTGTGTCCTTACAAATCTCCCCCTTTTGCTATTCCGGGACAAAAACCAACAAAAATCCTAAAGGGCCGTCAAGCTCTACTAGACTGACAAAAATGTCCCACCCAAAATAAAAATACAATGCTTGACTCAAACAACCCAAAGGATCAAAATCTTTGCTGGTGAAAGTTGCCACTATATAGAGGAATTCCTGCACACTTAAGCAAACACATTAAACGCATAGGGAATATCAAAATATTAAATTCAAGTAAATGCAAGTAAAATAATTACTCCTGCACACTTAAGAAAACACATTAAATGCATAGGGAATATCAAAATATTAAATGCAAGTAAATGCAAACACATTAAACGCATAGGGAATATCAAAATATTAAATGCAAGTAAAATAATTACTCCCCCGAAATTAATTCTCCCCTTTATCAACTATGATCAACCTAAGAAGATAGCGACACCCCTTAAGTTAAATCTCCCCCAAACTAAGATACGATTATGTGACACCCCGCCTAATTAAATACCGGGCGATCACTCCTTTATTAAATTAAATCAAGGTAAACAGTTGGTTCATTCTCAGCATCACTGTCGATAAAAATAACTTTTCCAATTTAACACCCTAAATAATTAAGCTAAGTGTCAAAACATTTTCCATACAAAACTTTCCAAATTTTAATTAAAGAAAAAGGTTTATTTTAATTAAAAACAACATTTCTACAATAAAGAATCACACCACAATAAACCAAATAACATAATACATTCGTCAATCAAATGTCAACAAATGGAACTAAAACCGCAAATCCATCCTGAATAAATCCCATAGGACAATACTGGAAATAAATGAAATACAAAATCCCAACAACAAATGAAATGATGAAAAGGGTGACACATGCCCAATAAATGAGAATAATAGGAGTGGAGTCAATAACAGAAGCCGTATACTCAAGTGACCTGCAACTCCCACCTAAGCTGCAGTTCGTCCTTCTCGAGGGATCCTAAGCAAGACGCCCCTGTGGCTGGGCACCTGAAAATATACATATATATATATATATATATATATATATACAAGAGAGAGAGAGGAAAAGAAATGGGTCAGAGCCCGAAAGTGTGTTTGATTTTAAAATACGTTAATCAAGTATTTAAATTGATACAGGCCAATGCAAATCATATTAGTTCGATACTCTCTTGAGAAATTCTCACCTCTCTTCTAATGTGCACGCCTATCGTACTAAACTTCCCAAATAATTTAGTTTATCTTAACTTACTCATAAGTTTTCAAAACCGAACGATGACAACGTTTTAAAAAGGTTACTTTCAATATGTAGCACTACTCTCGTTTTATCTTCATTAAATTATAAAGTTTCCCAGTGTCTTCTCATACTTTCACAAAACAAGTATTTATTATTGCGTCAACAACTATGTCCTACTTATCAAATCACAGTAGGCAGTTTAAAGTTTATAACTTCATATATATATTAACTACTCGTATAATATATATATATAACAGCACCCCAACTAAATCTATGGTGCGGGCATACTCTGCTATCCAATCCCCGTATCGCTCACACAAAGGGAAATACAAGTTCGGAATCACTCTCGAACTGTATTAACATATACAAAACAGCGTTGAGGCGAAGCATAGATTCCAAGTCCAAGAGGTCAGTACATACCCACACGTCTCTTAGGACCGTCCGACTATCACTCTGATAGCCCGTACCTAGGATCTATAACTTCTAGGGTACGAATCAATATCCCCCATAAAGCAACATAGGATAAGATCGTCCCAGCGCGGTAACCTCAGGGATAGCAAGTAGCGCGGGTACGTTTTTCACATGTATATAATATATGTACACACAATCATATAAATATACCCATTCATCATATTAATATAGGTTCCTCCCGTTACCCATAGTCACAACTTTTATCCTTAATTTCCCATTATTATGATTACGTATAAGGTTTCGTCTCTAACCTTAACTTGAAGGGTTTTCTCACTAGTTACGTGACACTCGTGGATTCTATCCATCCAAGCAGCAAAATCAGTAGGTAAACGTCTATTCTCTATCGTAAGTATTTGACGTAATCTCTCACTTGAATTACATAGTTTCCTCGTCCTTTAAATAATTTTCCCTAAAATACAAGTACCATCTCATAATAAAGTTCTCAACACTTAATCATATGCCCTACTAGTCTCTCCTATATCCCAAAACATTTTATTCATAAAGCCCAAAAGCTATTTCACTATGAATCATGTTCTATTAATTAAACAAGGGGAAATAAGAGTCTGCCAGGAAGGGTCGATCGATCGAGGTCTGGGGCTCGATCGATCGAACCTTCGATCGATCGAAGCTCTAGGCTCGATCGATCGATCAAGCAGGTCTGCGAAATCCTGCAGAAGTGCAGTTACGGGTTTTACCAAAATGCTTCACCCAAATCAGTATTTTCCAACACTAATCGTCCCAAAACTCCTACTACAAACATAATAACATATTTCCAGATGTTTTTAACGTTAAACATGCGTATATCCATCATTAAACATGGTTAAACAACCCAAAATCTCATTTAAGCATCAAGAACCCTAATATTTTCTTAACTTTTGTTCTAATCAGTTTTCTCCAGAATTTCCTTCTAACTATCATCAAAAATTCGTGGGTTAATCATCTACTTTACATAATATTTCCAGAATATGGTTATAATGTTTTCTACATGCAAATCCCTACCAAAATTGGGGTTTTCTTCCATTGATTACACTCTTAATCATTCCTACACTAATATGAATATTGCACCAACGAAAATACACAAGTTAAACACTTGCCTGGGATTTCAGAGGTCTGGTTTCCTGCTGATATTGGTGTGGTTGCGTTCTCCTCCTCGCGATCTACGCGTTGGTGGTGACGGTGGTGCAAACGGTGGTGTTTTTGGCCTTGAATCACCTTGAGAGCTCTCTCCTCTCTACTCCAATGGCCGTTCTAGGGTTCTGAATGTTCTAATCCTAAAAGGCTGACTTAAATGGCTGCTAAGGATGGCTGAAATTCGTGGGTTTAATTACCCTATTTTATAAAATGACCAAAATGCCCTCTCGAGTCACTAATTAAGCCTGAAAACATCCCGAGATCCAAACTAAACCCCCGGGTACACTTTTCTGACTATCTCAACCCTTCTGGATGCGTTGGTGCACTCAAAATGACCATACGAACAACTTATAAAATATTTACTTTTATATCTCAATAATTAGTCCCGATGCGACACGGGCGCGTCCCGACTAAAATTCTCAAAATTTACATTTCATTCACTTGTGACCTTTAATATAACCCATATCATATATTACTATGATCATTAGTAATATTCGACAATTTTTATATAATTACTAACTCTCGTCACGTTAATAATTATAACATAATTAATTTCCGGATTTTTATTAAATAATTCACTCTCATTAAATTTAATAAAACCCCCATATTAATATAGCATAAAAATACGGGGTATTAAATACTTCCCCCCTAATAACGGAATTTCGTCCCGAAATTCGAAAAATAAGGCATACCTGATAAGAACAAATCGGGATATCTCTCGCGCATATCTGCCTCACGCTCCCTAGTGGATTCCTCCACATTATGGTGTTCCCACTGGATCCGCACAAGTGGAACTATCTTCGACCTCAATCTTCTCTCACTATAGTCTAGGATAGCCACTGGTCTTTCCTCGTAGTAGCTATCAGGCTGTAAGTCGATCTCCTCTATCGCGATGTGAGTATGGGCCATATCATCTCGAAGGTATCGTCTCAACGACGAGATGTGAAATACATCGTGAATGCGATGTAGATGTTCCGGCAGTCCCAATCTGTATGCAACTGGCCCAATCCTCTCTATGATGGGAAATGGTCCCACGTACCTCGGAGCCAACTTTCCCTTCTTCCTGAACCTCATCACTACTTTCATGGGAGACACACGCAGTAACACTTGGTCCCCCGTATTAAACTCCCTGAAGAACCATTTCGCATCGGCATAGCTCTTCGGTCTGTCCTGGGCTACTCGAATGCGACCCCTGATCATCTCAATCCTCGTAGAGGTCTCTTGAATCACCTCTGGTCCTAGCAACTTGTCATCCCCCACCTCAAGCCAACAAGTTAGGGAACGACAAGGCCTGCCATACAAAGCCTCAAATGGAGCCATACCAATCGTAAACTGATAAGAGTTATTATAAGCAAACTCTACCAGTGGAAGGTGTGGCTCCCAACCTCATCCAAAATCGAGAACACACATGCGTAGCATATCTTCTAACATCTGATTAGTACGCTCTGTCTTCCCATCTGTCTGTGGGTGATAAGCTGAACTCAACCTCAACTCAGTACCCATAGCCTCCTGAAAGCTTTCCCAAAAACGCGACACGAAAATCTTGTCTCTATCGGACACAATATTCAGGGGCACCCCGTGTAATCTGACAATCTCAGCGATGAACAACTGAGCATACTGACCCGTGGTATAATTTGTCTGCACATGTAGAAAATGAGCCACCTTGGTCAGACGGTCTACAATCACCCAGATAGAATCGTGGCCCCTCTGTGATGTAGGCAACCCTGTAATGAAGACCATGGAAATACTCTCCCACTTCCACGCGGGTACTTCTAATGGCTGAAACAATCCTAATGGTTTCTGGTGGTCCACCTTAACCAGCTGGCAGGTAGAACACTTGGCCATAAACTCAGCAATGTCCTTCTTCATCCCACTCCACCAGTATTGTCGCCTCATATCCTGGTACATCTTATCGCCTCTCGGATGGATTGCAAATCGGGACCCATTAGAATGGGTCATCACTTCATGACGTAACTCTGCTCCTTCTTAAACCACCAATTTCCCATTAAATCGCAAACCTCCATCAGAACTAACAGAATAGGACTCAGCACCCTCGACTAGAAGTCGCACAATCTGCTCCTGGCAAAACGGATCTGTGGTCTGCGCCTGTATCACCCTCGTAACAATTTCGAGTGTGACTAACATGACGGATATGAATGAACGGGCTACTGCGTCCTGGTGACCCAACTCCTTCCACTTTGCTTTCCAAACGTCGGCTACATCGTCTACCGGTCTACGGCTCAATGCATCAGCAACTACATTGGCTTTCCCCGGATGGTACTGTATGTCAAACTGGTATTCTTTCACAAACTCTAACCACCTGTGCTGACGCATATTCAGCTCTCAGTTAGTGAACAGGTACTGCAGTGACTTATGGTCTGTGAACAAACGGAATTTCTCTCCCAATAGATAGTGCCTCCAAATTCTCAATGCAATGACGACCGCTGCTAACTCCAGGTCGTGGGTGGGGTAATTCTTCTCATGCATCTTAAGCTTGCGGGAAGCAAAAGATATAGCCTTCTCCTCCTGCTGGAGTACTCCTCCAAGTCCCCGTAAAGACGCATCAGTGTAAACCAGGTACTCCACACCCGGTTTCGGTAAGGCAAGGACTGGTGCTGAAGTAAGCTTGTCTTTTAGCTCATCGAAAGCTAATTGACAAGCATCATCCCAAACATACGGTATCCCTTTGCGAGTCAAATTCGTCAACGGACCCGCTATCTTGGAGAATCCTCGAATAAATCTCCTGTAGTATCCGGCTAACCCCAAGAAACTACGTACCTCCGTCGGTGTCGTGGGCTGTCCCCACTCCCTCACTGCTGATACCTTACTCGGGTCAACTGCTATCCCTTGATCAGAAACAACATGGCCCAAAAACTGTACTCGCAACCAGAATCCACACTTCTCGTACTTAGCATACAATTGATGCTCTCGCAGAGTCTGAAGAACCTGCCTCAAGTGCTCGGCATGCTCCTCCTCGGAATGGGAATATATCAGGATGTCATCTATGAAGATAATGACAAACTGATCCAAGAACTCTCTGAACACTCGATTCATTAAGTCCATGAATACGGCTGGAGCATTAGTGAGGCCAAACGGCATCACTCTGAACTCGTAAGACCCATATCTCGTCAAGAATGCAGTTTTTGAAACATCCTGCTCCCTAATACGTAGCTGATGGTACCCCGACCTCAGATCTATCTTCGAAAAGAAATTTGCTCCCCTCAACTGGTCGAACAGATCATCGATTCGAGGCAACGGATACTTATTCCGTATCGTGACCTTGTTCAATTCCCGGTAGTCCACACACAACCTCAGTGAACCATCTCTCTTCTTCACAAACAAAACTGGAGCGCCCCAAGGTGAGGTACTTCTGTGAATGAAGCCCTGACCTAACAGCTGCTCGATCTGATCTCGTAGCTCTCGCATCTCTGACGGAGCCATACGGTATGGTGCGCGTGCTATAGGTCTCGTATCTGGCAATAAGTCTATAACAAAATCTATCTCTCGACTGGGGGGTAAGCCTGGTATTTCCTGGAACACATCGGAATATTCCCTAACAACTGGGATCGAATCCAAAGGGATCACAACCTCCTTAGAGGTATCCTCCTCTATGTAATACAAATGAGCGGTCGAGCCTCCCTCTGGGCGAGGCATCGCCACTACAAACATCTTCTGCCCCGGAATGGCAAAAACAATGCTCCCACCGAAGCAATCAATCATGGCTCTATAAGCTGCGAGCCAATCCATACCGATAATCACATCGTGCTCATGCATGTCTAAAACTAACATGTCTGCAGGTAATACCAGACTACCGATCTCTATCCCCACTCCTCGTCATATAAAGAAAATAAGTGACCCACTCCCCAATGGTGAGTCTACACACGTCACTGTGCTCTCTGCTGTGGCTAACAACCCTAAGGCCTTCGCAAAATGTGTAGCTATAAAACAATGCGTGGCCCCCATATCAAATAAAACCCGACCCATAGTACCATGGATAGGAAATGTACCCTCAATCGTGGGTGGTGCCTGTGGAGCTGCTGCCTGGTGGACGTTATAGACACGTTCATACTGTAACTGCCCCTGCTGCACTGGAGCTGCTGGGATGGCTGGTAGGGCTGGCGCTTGGGCTGGAGCTGGAAGGGCAGGTGGAAAAAGTGGCCTCTGTGGCTCATTATGGGCTCCCTGCTGTTGTGGGGCCCTATCGCCTTCTGGGAAATCCTGACGCTTATGGCCGTGCTTGCCGCACACAAAACACCGGCCTCTAAAATTACCTCCCCTCTGTCCCTACTGACCACGGCCCTGCTGGCCGTTACCTCCACGCTGTTGGCCCTGATGTGCACACTGTTGGCCCTGCTGCTGACCCTGCTGTCGGTGCTGACCCTGCTGATTAGGCTGGCCCTGCCTATAACCCCCATTTCCCTGCCTGGGATCACCCGAACGGAATCTCTTAGCAGGGCCCCCCTGATGGGAACTCTACTCGTGCTGACGAGTCTGTCCATGAGATGGTGCCCCACCGGCACCGTTACCCCCGGTCCTGCCCTGCTGGTTGGACTCTCCTGCTCTCTTGCTTCCTTGAAGGTGGAAGCGGTGATCCTGGCAATGTAGTAACGCTGTATTGAGTACATCAGTGAACGTACTCAGGGATAAGTTCCCAATAAGGTGCTGACGGATCCTCCAAGCTAACCCGTCGACAAACAACAAAATCTTCTTGCTCTCAGTAGGTGCCTCATCTGGCACAATGGTGAGAAGTGTCGTGAACTCCTTCCTCATACTCTGCTACAGTAAGATTATCTTGCTTCAGATTTAGTAGTTTCCGCCTCATCTCAGTCTGCACTGCAGGTGGAAAATCCTTGCGGTCAAACTGCTCCCAGAACATCTGAATAGGGATCGTGTCCCTCTCCCCCAAGGTAGTAGTGGACTCCCACCACTGCAACGCGGCTCCCACCAGCTTAAAGGAAGCCAATAACTGCTTTTGTACCTCGGTGCACTCATACATGCGAAGATGCCGCTGGATGTCTTTCTTCCATTGGCTAACCGTGACAATGTCGGAGCTACCAGAGAACTCAGGGGGATGTGCTTTCTGAAAAGCATCCCGAACCCTCTCCCATGAAGATGGAAGCTGTGCTGGTACTGGCGCCACTGCCTGAACCTGGGGTGGAGCCTGCTGAATCACCGCTATCGTGGAATTCACCGCCTGAGCAACTATGGCGGCTACTTCATTAGCAATCATTGTGCCTGGTGCCGGAGCTGCTCGTTACTCGGCCTAGGCACGCCTATCTCTCGGAGCACGTCTCGGAGGCATCTGAAATGTGAACAAAATTTATCAGTCTACAGTTATCATCGAATCTCAAATAGCTGAACACTTAAACGTAAAAGCAGGAATACAACAATCCTAAAAATAGGGCTCTATAGCAAAAACGTTAAGATGAAAGCGAAATAAGCCGTACAGATCCTATGGACACTAGAACCTGATGCTCTGATACCACCTGTGACACCCCGCCTAATTAAATACCGGGCGATCACTCCTTTATTAAATTAAATCAAGGTAAACAGTTGGTTCATTCTTATCATCACTGTCGATAAAAATAACTTTTTCAATTTAACACCCTAAATAATTAAGCTAAGTGTCAAAACATTTTCCATACAAAACTTTCCAAATTTTAATTAAAGAAAAAGGTTTATTTTAATTTAAAACAACATTTCTACAATAAAGAATCCCACCACAATAAACCAAATAACATAATACATTCGTCAATCGAATGTCAACAAATGGAACTAAAACCACAAATCCATCCTGAATAAATCCCATAGGACAATACTGGAAATAAAAGAAATACAAAATCCCAACAACAAATGAAATGATGAAAAGGGCGACACATGCCCAATAAATGAGAATAATAGGAGTGGAGTCAATAACAGAAGCCGTCTACTTAAGTGACCTGCAACTCCCACCTAAGCTGCAGCTCGTCCTTCTCAAGGGATCTTAAGCAAGACGCCCCTGTGGCCGGGCACCTGAAAATATACATATATATATACAAGAGAGAGAGAGAGGAAAAGAAACGGGTCAGAGCCCGAAAGTGTGTTTGATTTTAAAATATGTTAAGCAAGTATTTAAATTGATACAGGCCAATGCAAATCATATTAGTTCGACACTCTCTGGAGAAATTCTCACCTCTCTTCTAATGTGCACGCCTATCGTACTAAACTTCCCAAATAATTTAGTTTATCTTAACTTACTCATAAGTTTTCAAAACCGAACGATGACAACTTTTTAAAAAGGTTACTTTCAATATGTAGCACTCCTCTCGTTTTATCTTCATTAAATTATAAAGTTTCCCAGTGTCTTCTCATACTTTCACAAAACAAGTATTTATTATTGCGTCAACAACTATGTCCTACTTATCAAATCACAGTAGGCAGTTTAAAGTTTATAACTTCATATATATATTAACTACTCGTATAATATATATATATAACAGCACCCCAACTAAATCTATGGTGCGGGCATACTCTGCTATCCAATCCCCGTATCACTCACACAAAGGGAAATACAAGTTTGGAATCACTCTCGAACTGTATTAACATATACAAAACAGCGTTGAGGCGAAGCATAGATTCCAAGTCCAAGAGGTCAGTACATACCCACACATCTCTTAGGACCGTCCGACTATCAATCTGATAGCCCGTACCTAGGATCTATAACTTCTAGGGTACAAATCAATATCCCCCATAAAGCAACACAGGATAAGATCGTCCCAGCGCGGTAACCTCAGGGATAGCAAGTAGCGCGGGTACGTTTTTCACATGTATATAATATATGTACACACAATCATATAAATATACCCATTCATCATATTAATATAGGTTCCTCCCGTTACCCATAGTCACAACATTTATCCTTAATTTCCCATTATTATAATTACGTATGAGGTTTCGTCTCTAACCTTAACTTGAAGGGTTTTCTCACTAGTTACGTGACACTCGTGGATTCTATCCATCCAAGCAGCAAAATCAGTAGGTAAACGTCTATTCTCTATCGTAAGTATTTGACGTAATCTCTCACTTGAAATACATAGTTTCCTCGTCCTTTAAATAATTTTCCCTAAAATACAAGTATCATCTCATAATAAAGTTCTCAACACTTAATCATATGCCCTACTAGTCTCTCCTATATCCCAAAACATTTTATTCATAAAGCCCAAAAGCTATTTCACGATGAATCATGTTCTATTAATTAAACAAGGGGAAATAAGAGTCTGCCAGGAAGGGTCGATCGATCGAGGTCTGGGACTCAATCGATTGAACCTTCGATCGATCGAAGCTCTAGGCTCGATCGATCGATCAAGCAGGTCTGCGAAATCCTGCATAAGTGCAGTTACGGGTTTTACCAAAATTCTTCACCCAAATCAGTATTTTCCAACACTAATCGTCCCAAAACTCCTACTACAAACATAATAACATATTTCCAGATGTTTTTAACGTTAAGCATGCGTATATCCATCATTAAACATGGTTAAACAACCCAAAATCTCATTTAAACATCAAGAACCTTAATGTTTTCTTAACTTTTGTTCTAATCAGTTTTCTCCAGAATTTCCTTCTAACATATCATCAAAAATTCGTGGGTTAATCATCTACTTTACATAATATTTCCAGAATATGGTTATAATGTTTTCTACATGCAAATCCTTACCAAAATTGGGGTTTTCTTCCATTGATTACACTCTTAATCATTCCTACACTAATATGAATATTGCACCAATGAAAATACGCAAGTTAAACACTTGCCTGGGATTTCAGAGGTCTGGTTTCCTGCTGATATTGGTGTGGTTGCGTTCTCCTCCTCGCGATTTACCCGTTGGTGGTGACGGTGGTGCAAATGGTGGTGTTTTTGGCCTTGAATCACCTTGAGAGCTCTCTCCTCTCTACTCCAATGTCCGTTCTAGGGTTCTGAATGTTCTAACCCTAAAAGGCTGACTTAAATGGTTGCTAAGGATGGCTGAAATTCGTGGGTTTAATTACCCTATTTTGTAAAATGACCAAAATGCCCTCCCGGGTCACTAATTAAGCCTAAAAACATCCCGAGACCCAAACTAAACCCCCGGGTACACTTTTCTGACTATCTCGACCCTTCCGGACGCGTTGGCGCACTCAAAACGACCATACGAACAACTTATAAAATATTTACTTTTATATCTCAATAATTAGTCCCGACGCGACACGGGCGCATCCCGACTAAAATTCTCAAAATTTACATTTCATTCACTTGTGACCTTTAATATAACCCATATCATATATTACTATGATCATTAGTAATATTCGACAATTTTTATATAATTACTAACTCTCGTCACGTTAATAATTATAACATAATTAATTTTCGGATTTTTATTATTTAATTCACTCTCATTAAATTTAATAAAACCCCCAAATTAATATAGCATAAAAATACGGGGTATTACAGATTACAATAGGATTAGATACCATTTCTCCCCCTATCATTCTCCCCATTTTTGTTGAGGAATAGACAAAGGATAAAGAATCAAAACATTAACTGATCGTCCCAAATTAAAGCATATACACCCTCTAAAGTAAGCAAGGGATAAATATAATGGGATAATAAGTTAAAACATGCATTGCGCATAAAGTGATGAGAACATTAAAGCACACGGGCAACAAAATCATAACTAATCCAACAAATAATCATGGATACCAACTAGGATGCAAGAAAATGATACCAATATGATACATAAGTATTAAGCATGTGATATGAACAAAGCATGCAACAAGTTAGATACCAATTATGAATTAAAATATAGATGGACTAGAAAGCAAGGCAAAGACCAAAACAAATATCATATACATACATACTCTAGATTTACCAAGGATGCAGACGCACATATATATAGATATAAACACACAAATGGCACAAAATAAGATAAGCTTTTCACACTCGTATGGAAAAAAATGTGTCATATGGAAACGGAAGTGTTGGGGTGTGAACTAGTAACGATTAAATTTAGACCTAACCACTTAAAACATGTTCACGGACTTCTCAATTGATTGCAAACTTCATCACATTTAAAAATAATCTCATGTGACAATATAGATTGAACTTAATGAACAAACATACACAATGCATACAAGCCTAGGATGTTGATGATTCTACAAATCAATAGAGTCATGACATTGAAAACAAAACTAGGATAAATGGATATTGTGCAAACCGTTGACATACCATCCAATCTCCCTCAATAAGCATATATCAATTTTGAACGAATATATCAATCAAACATAGGCCTTGGCAATTATTTTTCTTTTTAATGCCATATTTTCTTTTAGGCCTTTGGACCACGTATTTCTTTTAGGTCCAAACAAACGGTGGCTTACTATTCGCAAAGGATAATAAATCCTTCCGGAGCCCTTCCCCGTGCACATTTAAATATAACATTTTTATATTTCACATAAACCTCACGTGCAACGGATTTTGACATGCACTAGTCCTCCTAGGTCACAAATATGTAGATGACAATATTGGTAGAAGAATAATTTTAAATGATCTCGTGCATGTGTGAATATAGGCATATAAAAATAGAATCCATTATATCAACACAAAATCCAACTACTCCATATAAGCATGGTAAAGAACATAATAAGGATTGACAATCTAAACCAAAAGTTCTAGCCACATGGGAGCATAAAAGATGGGATACAAACACAAGTATATGCCACATAAAGTGTGTCAAACTAAAATACACACAAAAGAAATCTTTTTGAGTTTTTCAAAGTTTTAACCAAAAATAAAAATATATACTCAAAAACAATTATTTGAATTTTTCATTAAGCTTTAATTTACAAGAGATAAAAGCCCAAATGATAAACAAAAATCTTTTTGTATTTTTCATTTAATTCAAACAAGAAAAAAGTATAATACAAAAAATAAACATACCATGATTTCTAGCATAGGATATGAAATAAAGCAATGACTAAAAAATGACTAAGAAAGCATACAATTAGCATGGGTGATATAGTATGAAGCACAAAAGCTAAAGTATGCAAATTAAACTAACACACTCAGCCTTTAGATTTTGCAAGGGAGGAAGCATGTGAAAGTAAATGAGAATCAAAAACCCTATCTTGTAAAGCTACCAAGTCGGATCTCCTAACCCAAACTAATGATGAATAGCGATCTAGGGGTGTAAGAATCTTGACTACCTCGATTGCCTTACATTTGGATTTTCTAGGAACTCGTTTAAGATCAAAACTAAATTTCCTAAGATGACCTTTTTTACCACAATGAGCAAAAGTAAAAACACGTCGAAAATTGGGACCTAAGGATTGATCTTGAAAAGCTTTCCTAGGTGATTCTCTTAAAACATTGGTTTTAGCTTTATGAGTAGATTCATTACAAGTATCAAAGCCTAAACCACAAGTGTCATTTTTTATTTGTACCGAGCCTAAGATTTTATCTAGTTTTTCGGACCTACACTCCAAATCAAATTTGACTTTTCTAGAGTCTTTTAATTTATCTTTTAATTCTAAAATATTAGACCTTAATAAAACATTTCTCTCTTTAAACTCGAGAAGCTCCTTTTTCAAGGATTCCATTAAAACTCTAAGGCTATCTCTCTCGCCTTCTACTTATTCAAGCCTCTCTCGAAGAGTCCTCTCACGTGTCCTAAGGTCTTCCACTAACGCACTCTCATTAATGACCTTGCCACGCTGTTTTAAACAATCTTCTAACTTCAAATTTGCTCTTTTTAATTTAATAGATTCTTCATGTAATTCTTGAAAAGCATTTTGAAGTTCACTCACATTAAACTCTTCTTCATTTTCACTCTCTCTCTTCTTCACTCTCACTACCAGCAAAAATAAGGGAATCATAAACTATGACCTTGAAAGTGTCATGTGTTAAAGTTTCATCAATAGACGAGTTCTCACTATCACTCACATGACTAGCCATAAAAGCTAAAAAGTTGGGCTTAGTGGTGGAATCGGGTCCCTCTTCCTTATCACTATCACTAAGGATCGCATTATATGAAATAGGTTGCTTACCCTCTCTCCTTAATTTAGTGGGGCACTCAAATGCCCTATGGCCATACCTTTCACAACCAAAACATTTTTTTGACTCGTCCCTATTTAAATTTTCTTTAGAAGATTTAGGGATCCTCTCGTCTTTGTCATGCTTAGAAGTTTCAAATTTCTTAAAGTCATTTTTAAATTTATCTTTGTTAATTTACAAACTTTCAAAATTTCCAATCAAACAAGGCCATATCTTCTGAATCACTGTCACTCCCGCTCTCTACTATTTATTTTTCCTCTTTTTGGACTTTTAGAGCAACGCCCTTTTCAATTTTCTTTTCATTTTTAGAGGGAAACATGTCCAGTTCATAGGTTTGTAAATCACCTACAAGCTCTTCTAATTTCGTAGAGGTTTGTAAAACGGTCACTTTTTTGGAATAAATCTATCGGGTAGGGACCTTAAAATTTTCTTTACTACTCGGTTGTCGGGTATTTTCTCTCCCCAATTAAAAGATGAATTAACAATATCGGAAATTCTAGCATAAAATTCAGCAAAATTTTCTTTTTCATTCATTTTGATGGTTTCAAATTGAGTGGTGAGGTTTTGGAGTTTCGAAGCTTTAACGACACTTTTACCTTCTTGAGTGGGTTATAATATGGGATAGAATCATATTATGGAAACTAGTAAGGAGGAACCCTTAACTAGGAGGTCAATAGGAAACGTTAAGCGTGCACTCTAGGTGAGAGGTGAGAATATCAAGTGAGAGTGTGGATACTAACATGTACATAATATATTCTTTATTGCACTTGTTAAATATTTTTTGTTTTAAAAATCATTTTACATCGGGCTCTGACCCGTTTCCTTGCATATTCTCTTTTTTATTGTATCTTATATATCAGGTGTCAAGCATCAGGGACACCAATCTTAGAGGATTATGATGAGCTATGGAGTATTGCTTAGATGCCTATCTTCATTTGATTCACAGTGTTCTTTTATTTAGGGCTTGTCGCCTAAAGGAATTCAGTTATCTCTTTTCTATCTGAGTCATATAGCCTTGTACTCGTGTCATTTTAATACATTTATTATTGTTGGGATTACTGTATTGGATTATTATTTGGTAATGTTTATTCCAGTTACATTTAAATTCTTTTGAGTTATCTGTTCAGTTATTATTGTGATAGGATCTAATGTGCAGTGTTATTGTAAACTAAAAATGAATTTTGTTGAATTAAATTTTGGAAAGTTTTTAACACTAGCGTAATTGGGTATTGGGTGATTTGTAAATGTTTTTGACAGTAATGCTAAGAATGAGCCAACTGTATATTCTGTTTTAAATTGCTTTTGGACTGACCACCCGATATTTAATTAGGCGGGGTGTTACAGGTGGTATCAGAGCATCATGTTCTAGTGTCCTTTAGGGTCTGTACGGCTTATTGTGTTTTTAGCTTAGCATTCTTTGATGTATATCCCTATGAGTAGGATTATTTCTTTTCTAGTTACACCTATGATCTTCAGCAAGAAAATGCTTAACAGGAGCCACAGATGCCAGTGTTTCCACCAGCTGCTCTTTCTGCTCCAGTTCCGGTGCTAGCACTACCTCCCATTCTATCAGCTCCCGTGCAACAGGGTCAGTATGGGCGTGTATATAACGTCCATCAGGAATGAGGGTATGTTTTCTACCTAAGGAGTTATGAGGCGCAAACTGAATTTTTATAGCAATTACTATTGTATGGGCAGAAGGGTTACTAAACTTAGCCTATAACACTACTATTTACGTAGACTCACCGAGGGGTTATGGGACACCTATATTTTTACATGTAATCACGGGGGCCTGATTTTTATCACAGAATTACTTACATTAGGCATATTCGAACATGATATGATTAGCGACGTGGATTGACTTGTGGTATATGAGAGCGTATGCACTACTATAGCCAGCATCTTGTCTTTAACAAGAGGGTAGATGAGTAGACTTTAATTGAAATAGATAAGACCTGTAGATAAGTTATATACTATTGACTAAGGACCTGAGGAGTTTCGATAACTGACTATTTTAGGTAGTAGTGTATCGGGGGGTTCCTTGTTTGGATTTCGCTTGCGAGACACCCATGCATGAAACTAACAAACGTTGGGAGTCGAAGTAAGTTAGGTCTTTAGGATATGAGTGTATAACCTTTGCGATAAATCAGAGTATTATGCGGGTAATCATATCCATTTTATAATGAAAAGATATATGATAGGGTGTATGGGCGCCCTGGATGGTTGGATTGTAGTATTTTTCATAATTGTGAAACAGTAAGTAGTTGTGACTTCAGGATTTATTTACTTAATGATTAAGGATCATTTTTTTCAATCTTTGTCACGAGGATGGTATAGGGAAGATTGGGTAAATTTTAAATTCGATTCAATTGAAACTATATGTTGAGGCTTGGCTTATAATATCAATGGGGATTTTCGTTAATGTACTGTATGGGCGGTACGACATATATTACTTGCGATGTGAGATTTATACTCAGAGTTGACCTTACCAGTATGATTTATCTTTCCGAATTTCGGGACAAAATTCGATTATAAGGGGGGAGTAAGTAATACCACGTACTTTTAATGACTTTTAAAAATGTGTTATATTTTAAATTAAGGGATTAATTGGATTTTATTATAAATTAGTTCATTTGGGTTTTATCCGAATTGTGGATATTAAAATGAATGATTCTGAATATTGCTTAAAGATAGTTAGGTAATATATTAATATGATGCTATTGATATTTGCTGTGAGTTATTAGTTCAGTAATTTGAATTTTTAGTCGGACGCGATATGGGACGTGTCAGGACTAATTTGTAGATTAAATGGGAAAATTATTTTTACATCAACCTTATAGTCATTTCGAGTACGTTGTTGCATCCGAAAGGGTAGAAATAGTCAAAAAAGTCTATTTGGATGTTAGTTTTGGGGCTCGGGTCATTTGAAAAGGAAAAGACACCCAAAAAGGGCATTTTGGTCCTTTTTACAGGGGGATGAATAGTGATTTTAGATTTTGTGTTATTATAAGTATTTGGAGATTAGTTGTACGTAGGTTCATTCATCTCTTCTACACAAAAATTGAGAGGTCATCTTTTAGAGAGAGTGAAAGGTTGCTTGGAAGAAGAGAAGCTTACATGGAAAGGAGGAGAGCCAAGGACCAAAGGTCACCACCACCAACCACCACAGGAAGTTGACCGAAGAAGGGGAGAACCACCTGTGATACACCACCCCAAAGGATCAGACCTTCATTAGAGGTAAGTATTTGATAATTTCAATCTAGTTAGTATATTGTCCATGTTAGGATAGTTATTAAAAATGAGATTTTACATGTTTGGAAGATAAGGATAGAGTTTTTAATTGATTTCTGGAAAATAGAAATATATAGGAATCAAACTCATGTTGTAGGTAGATATTAATCCACGAAATTATCATTAAGTTGTTAAAGAAATTCTGAGAATCATTGGTGTGTTCTTGAAGATATCATGTATATTATTTTCTGGAAAAAGAGGATAAATATATGCTTTTAATTCAAACTATTGATTATCCTAGGAGGTTAGGAATGATTTATAACCTGTTAGGAGTTGATGGATATTAATGATGAGATGTTGGGTGTTGAATCTTAGAGGTTTTTAGTTTCAAAAATATTGAAAAACGCTAAAATTTGGTGAAGAAGACGAAACAGTAGGTCTCACGCGAAGTGGTTCAAACGAGATGGGGATCTCGAACGAAGTGGTTCGAACAACTTGTCATTCTGGTTCAAACAACATGGTGAATTTCTGGGAATTTTCTTAGAGTCTAGTTCTGAGTTTGTCGGTTTATTGGAGTGAGAGAAACTACCAAATAGTAAATTAAATAGGAAACCATTTTGCAAAAAGTATGTGAGAATTCATACTTTAATTATTTTGGTATAGAGATAATGTACCGTGGATATAATGGGATTTACGGAAGATCAGTAAGTCCTAGATAAGAACTGAATTAATGTGATTGGGATTTAATTGATGAGAATTATGATAATTAAATTTAAGATGAAAGTCATAATATTTTAATACGAAGGATTTAAGAGATATAATGCTACTTATGGGAATTATCTTAGGGTAGTGTGATTACCGTGATGATATTATATCTATAAGTAGATGATAATGCCTATTTGATTAATTAATGATTTATGTGTATCACATACCTAGCTTACTTGCTATCGACGGGAGGTTTGCGCGTGAGGGTAGTCATCTCCTGATGAATCCATGGGACTTTTGATTTGTTACCCTAGAAAATAGGTCTATGAAAGACTTATCTGGGATTTGATAAGTCCGCTGACTATGGGAACGTAGGTATGTGTATGACCCATGGGTATGAGAACTATGTCCGCCTCCAAATTTTTGTGTAGATATTTGTGGTTCGAGGAATCCTTACCGAACCTTTAGTCCCCTATTTGGCGACCAACGAAACTGGGACGTGATAGCAGAGTAATGCATGCATCGCAGTTGTGGCTCGGGGTGCCGTATTATATATGTATATATATGATGAAATAAATGATCCTATATATAGTGGTTAGATCAATTTTCTTTGTGATAATATTAGATGACGGTGAATAGAGAAAAAGAATTGAATTAAGTTAATGAATATTTATTCTTAAAGATTTGAAAAGCATAATTCATATTAATGAAAAACGTATCTGAATGATTATTCTACGTATGGTGTGGGACATACGGGGTTATAATATGGGATATAATCATATTATGGAAACTAGTTCTGAGGAACCCTTAACTAGGAGGTTAATAGGAAACCTTAAACGTGCACTCTACGTGAGAAGTGAGAATATCAAGTGAGAGTCTGGATACTAACATGTACATAATAAATGCTTTATTACACTTGTTTAATATTTGTTGTTTTAAAAATCATTTTACATCAGGCTCTGACCCGTTTCTTTTCATATTCTCTTTTCTATTGTATCTTCTATATCAGGTGTCCAGTATCAGGGACGCCAACCTTAGAGGATTATGACGACCTATGGAGTATTGCTTAGACACCTATCTTCATTTGATTCACAGTGTTCTTTTATTTAGGGCATGTCGCCCAAAGGAATTCAGTTATCTCTTTTCTATCTGAGTCATATAGACTTGTACTCGTGTCATTTTAAAACATTTATTATTGTTGGGATTACTGTATTGGATTTGGGAATGTTTATTTCAGTTACATTTAAATTCTTTTGAGTTATCTGTTTAGTTATTATTGTGATAGGATAAAATGTGCAGTGTTATTGTAAACTAAAAATGAATTTTGTTGAATTAAAATTTGGAAAGTTTTTAACACTAGCTTAATTGGGTATTGGGTGATTTGTAAATGTTTTCGACGGTGATGCTAAGAATGAGCCAACTGTATATTCTGTTTTAATTTGGAATGGGACTGGCCACCCGGTATTTAATTAGGCGGGGTGTTACATCCACAGTAATATACCCAATATTTACATCGTAATATACATATATATCACTCACTATATACGGATACTAGTCTTCCCTCTGAGATAAAACTCCCTGAGATATGGTTATCTAGTATGTTATTATTTAAAACAATACTTCCTCACCCTGAAAATACCAGGATGGAATCGCCTACCATACCCGGAAATAAAATGTATTGGAGGCCATCATAGTCCTAAGCCAGTGAGCATAACCATACCAATGTTACCTCACTCGACTCCAACCTTATCAGGCATTCATGGCACTATGACCTGGGGTCCATACTTAGCCTGCTTTCACTCGTCGAGCAACCTCCATTAATAGCACCCCTACAGTGGTATGGTTAATTAATTATATCATTCGTATATATATATATATATATATATATATATATATATATATATATATAACCATGTCTGTCACTCATGGCACTTATAAACCAATTTCAAAATATTGTTCATATCCATAATAAATTAATCATTCGCTAAATTAATTAATTAAATGTCATCATATAAATTTCTTTTACGTATTAGTTTCACTCAATCCGCATCCCTATATTTTTGAATTTTTATCCAAATTCCAATATTCATTTTCAAATAAAATTCTTCGCATTTATTCTAACATGCATTCTCGATAATAATTTTAACCCATCATCTCAATTCATATATTCTCACAAGTTCACAATTATCCCCGAATATTTAATTCAATCCTCGAATTAACAATGCATTCTATTCTAAAAAAACAGCACAACAGTTCGTGGCAAGGGGTTCGAATCAGTTCGGTTGTAGGGGGAATATGTTCGCTCCTGAAATTTGTTCCAGTTTTTCCCAATCCGAATTTCAATAATTTCTACCTCAAAAATTATCATCAACATAATTTATTTGAATCTCTATTGTTCTTGATAGATTTTATATCAAGGAGACTCATCATTACATATAATCATGGTCTAAATGTGAACCTTTCATGGGGATAATGTTCATCTCTACATGCTATATCACAAATCCAAGCACAAGTTTTCTCTATATTAATTCCACTATATACGAATTCATAATCCCAAAGAGTCGTGATTAAAATTCATCCACGAATTTCCATCATCATATGTCAAAATCCATTTGCATAATTGTAGACACCCCATTCTAATACATCCCTAACCTCTTCTAAGGTCCCTACCACTCCCCTTCATCATTACAAACCCCAAGTCATACCCCAGGTACTGACCTAAAGGCCACCGGGAACTCCCTGGCTCCGTTTGACCAAAAGTCAAACTCTTTAGCTCGATCGAGACTGAATGAATATTCGAAGGGCACTAAAACCCCTTTCCAACAGTCCATCCCGTGTGCGATTCTGACTTACCATGTGGACGAACGACCCATTTTCCCTCGAAATTCGATCAGGAGGTCACTAGACGCTCATAGGCTACGTTTTACCAAAGTCAACTCTTTAGCTTGACCGAGACTGAATGAATCTTTGAAGGTCACTAAAACCCCTTTCCAACGGTCTACACTGTGCGCGATTATCACTTACGGTGCGAACGAACGAGTTGTTTTACTCTTAAAGGTCACCGAGCGCTTCTAGTCCCCGGTTTACCAAAGTCATCTCCCAAATCGAGACAAGCTCTTTGGAATGTCGAATTACATCTCCTAACCTTTCTAACAGTCCACCCCATGCACGATTTTGACTTACCATGCGGATGAACGATCCGTTTGCGTTCGAAGTTTCCTCGTCCAAAGGACCGACGAGAGATTCCAAGCCACATTTGACCCAAAGTCAACTCCCTAACCCAGGAGTAGTCCAAAGGAATTTCGAAGGTCTCTAAAATACCTTTCCAAGGGTTCTCCCCATGCAAGATTCAGATCAATGGTTTGCACTCTACGACTAGTTTCCCGAAGGAACCTGAAAGACACTACCAAACGGCAGGTTCCAGACCCTGCCTATCAGTATTATGCCTAAACACACTTGTCGAATGGCAGGACCAGGGCTATGCTGCTCTAAAATTCCTTAGGCCTTTAAAAAGTAGGGCCTAACCTTATTTCAGAAGGAGGAAGATTAGAGATTCATCACTCTCAACAAGCTTAGAAAACCCCTCTCGAAGTCAGTGTGATTTCCACATCCAAATCCCTTTTCAACCTTCATCTTTCATCACCTTTTTCATCAAACTTGGTGAATAAGTACCCTCCATCATCATCCAAGTGCAAGGGCTGCTCTCCAACATCCATGATCAAGCTCAAGATTTTCAAGAAGATCCAACTTTCTCCACTCTCTCCTTAAATTCGCCTAAATTCGCATTAATTTGTTTTGTTACTTAGTATTCTTATTCTCTCATATCACAAATCTTAATATACTTTTTATTTAGTATTATTGCACGTCTCTTATTTTCATATAAATATAACACACAAAAAATAAGAAAAAGAGGATTTGCTCATAAATTCCAAACGGGAATTCTCACACTTTTCTCACAACTAAAACACTTTTTTACACACACGCACATACAAGAGAAGTTCTCGATTTGATTTATGGGATAAATCCCACCCCTCGTTTTTCATATGAACTATGTGGACTTTGATGCCTCTATAGGTTACGTAGGCATCTCGGGGTAAAACCCGAGACTCAAGTCCTTTTTCCACCTTTTTCCTAATTTTACATATTCTTTAAACTTTACTCTCTTAGATTCTATATATTTACATATATGAATATTTTTTCTTAGTGGCGTATTATTCCACATACGTTATCATTCCCTTATAATGATTGACGCTAGGATAATCGTATAAATCCTATTTTCTAATATTACTTTTAGGAGCATTCCTATGGATGACTCGCATTATCTCTTCCATGATATAAGTCGATGATTCTCATTTCCACTACGTATACACATGCACACGTATCAGGGGGAAATAAAGGAAAATAGCAACAATCCATGAGAGACCGTGAAGGCGGAATGGGTGCCTAACACCTTCCTATTTCGTAACTTAGCCTCCGGACCCTTTTTGAATCATTTGGGTTTCGTATGTATCAGTATGTCTTTGGATGATGTCCTTCGGGATGGCTCCCTTTTCTTTTGTCTATTTTGGGAAAAATACACTGGTGACTCTATCTCTCTACATTTTGAAAAACATCGCTAATGCCATTTAACACAAGGTTAAACAGTATAAGCAACTCCGAATTGTTTGTTGGAGAAACCCTTTTCTTTTGAAAATAAAAATTATAAACAAGATTTGTTTACAAAGAAACTTATGTACGAGAGTAATTAAGAATGTGTAGTCAGTTTTAAAAACTAAGGCAGTTTCAAAAATTCAGCACACTTATAGAATGAGATGAGTAGATGAAGATAATCAACACACAGTTTTTAACGTGGTAAAACCTCTCCCAACAGAGGAAACATCCACGGTGACATCTAAGTCACAAAAGTAAAAATCCACTAATAACAAAAATTAGTTACAAACAATACAACATGCAAGCACACAAATCAACCTATTCTAAGTTTAGGAATATACCCCACTTGGTGTCCTTCTCACTTCTCATAGATCTGATTTGTTGTTGATGTTTCTTCAGTTTGCTAACTTCCTTTGCTTTAGATTCCTTATGTTGACTCAATGATCTCAGATCTTAAACATAACACTTTCAGTGTAGTAGTGTGTTAAGTGTTTGTGTAGTGATTCCTATTCACATGCATGAACTCACACACACTTAGATTTACAAACAGTCCTAGTAAATCACATATAAAGACTATATGCAGTGATTTTAGTTTATTTCTTTCTCACAGAACTCGAACCCTTTTTGACCTGTAAATATAACCCAGATTCCACGGAGATCTTGCTTCAGAAATCGGTCAAGACCTTAATCAATCTCTTTTGAAAATATTTATGAGATTGAAAACCCTCCAAGTGCGAATCCAACTAGGTCAGAGTTAAGTTTCGTAAGAAGAAACCAGAAAACATTTTCAAAACCAAATCAGTAAAGATTTTCTTGAAACAAGTAGAAAATATGCAGATCTAGTGAAAATGTAACATGCAGAGTGTAGATCTAAAGTTTCTATGAAAAAGAAACAAGATCTTCACATGAATTTTTAAGTTGTGTACAAGATCAAAGATAATGAGTTTACAACTTCAATAAAAAACAAACTACTCTCTCTCAAACACTAAAGGATGTGTTTGGGGTGATATATAAACGAAGGTTTGTTTCTGAGTTAAAGTGTTTAAGGGTTAGGGTTTGGTTTTGGGCTAACTGTTTCCCTTTCTCTCTCTTCTCTCTATTCTTTTCTCTCTTCTCTCAGTTCTCTCTTATTTTTTTCTCTCAGAAAGACGAATGCCCAAAAGTCTTCTAAGGCTGAGAATAGGAGGGTATTTATAGGGCTGATGGAAGGTTCTGGACGTTCGAGGGAAATCAAGGGCTGTGATCAAGTCTTGTAAGGTTTGACTTGATCCAAAGGTTATAAAACAGCGGTGGTTTAAAATGATTATGATTGGATCATATGGATAACACCGGGATTAACCAAGAACACATGCAGACCCTTGATTAGGAATGATCCAACGATCATTAAACATCCATCCAGCCCTCTCACATAACAAACACAAATACATTCACCCGGAGGATGACAAGTGTTGGCCTGTGAGTGGCTCTCACACGCGCGTCAAATTAATTACAAAACATCACCCTGAAGTCTCTAGCGCTTTGAGCTCCTACCCAACCAAACATTTTAATGAAAACAGAAGTTTCTAAAATAGAATATTAACCCCACTAATTATATTATCCCATTTTATTAATAAAAACATTTATTAAAAAAATGTTTAAAAATGATTAAAAAGGTTTAAAAATTATTTAAAAATTCCCAAAAATTATTAAAGCACCAATTCAAGGCGAATTAAACACACACTCAATTTTAAGCAATATGAACACATGTATGCACTTATAATTGTGTGTAGTGTGATTCATTTTATACCTTCATGGATCATTGAAGAGGATTAGAGAGATTAGATCTGACTCTTTTTGGATTCTAGGATGGACAACCAATTTTGTCACTATTTCCAAACTAGTTGAACACTTATATAGTATAGACTTAAGCAAGTCAAAGGTATAAGGTGCTTCAATCTCCCCCTTTGGAAATATGAGACAAAATCTCCTTTGAGTTAGCTTAAAACTCGTAGGGAACCAAAAAAAATAAAACCTAGTCCTATACAAAAGATACTATCTACCCATTTCCTAAAAGTCAAAAACTACATAACTCAACTATTTACAAATTTTTACACTAGAAACGGTAGACAATCAGTAGAAGAGATTCCTGCAAATATACACACTAAGATCAAGAAGTTTAGATGAAATGTGAACAAAATATTGAACTCATAAAACTCAAATTTCTCCCCCATTTTGTCTCAAATGGACAAAGGGTAAAACTTAAGGTTTTAAGAGTTTAATCAGCGCATACCATGCCTATAGAATTTCGCAAATACAGAAATCTGTTATAGTCTAAAGGTTTAGTGAACATGTCTGCAAGTTGCAGATCAGTAGGCAGGTAATGAATTTCTAATTCCTTAGTTTCAACAAGTTCGCGTATAAAATGATGCCTTATTTTAATATGCTTAGTTCGCGAGTGTTGAACTGGGTTTTTAGATATGTTAATGGCTCTTTGATTGTCACAATACAATTGTAATTGATCTTATTTAATCCCATAATCACTTAACATCTGTTTTATCCATAATAATTGAGCACAACAACTTCCTGCTGCTATATATTCGGACTCAGACGTAGATAAAGATGTGCAATTATGTTTTTTGGTACTCCATCCAACTAAATTATTGCCGACATAATAACAGGCACCTGATGTACTTTTACTATCATCAGTACAACCGGCCCAATCAGCATCAGTATAACCTATGATGGTGCTACAGGTATCCTTAGTATACCTAAGTCAAAGATTGAGAGTGCCTTTTATGTACTTTATTATACGTTTTACACACAATAAATGGCTCTCTTTAGGGTTATTCTAGTAACAAGCAAACAGACATACAGCATACATTATGTCTGTTCGTGAGGCAGTTAGATAGAGTAGGCTACCAATCATACTACGGTAAAGTGTGGAATCAACTGACTTACCATTTTCATCTTTGCTTAATTTAATGGTAGTACTCATAGGTGTTTCGAAAACTTTAGCATTCTCTAAGCCAAATTTTTTAACAAGGTCTAAGGCATACTTAGTTTGAGAAACAAATAGACCATCAGAATTCTGTTTCACTTGAAATCCTAAGAAAAGTTGTAGCTCCCCCATAAGGGACATATGAAATTCCTTATGCATAATAGCAGAAAAAGATTAACTTCAGAGTTTGAAGTTGACCCGAAAATGATGTCGTCTACATAGACTTGGGCTATAATAATGTTTTTGTCAAAATGTTTGATAAAGAGAGTCTGGTCATTTCCTCCTCTCTTAAAACCCTTATCCAACAAGAAGTTGGAAAGGCGTTCATACTAATCTCTAGGAGCTTGTTTTAAGCCATACAGAGCCTTTTTTAGACGAAAAACATGACTAGGGTATTTAGGGTCAATGAACCCTTTGGGTTGTTCTACATACGTTTCTTCGGACAGGATACCATTTAGGAAAGCAGATTTTACGTCCATTTGATAAAGTGTGAATTTTAAGTAACACGCTATGGCGAAAAGAAGTCGAACAGATTCCATACGAGTGACAGGGGAAAATGTCTCGCTGAAATCTATCCCTTCTATTTGAGAGTAGCCTTGAGCAACTAGTCTAGCTTTGTTTCTAAGAATCACCCCATTTTCATCAGATTTGTTCTTAAAAATCCAACGCGTTCCAATAACATTTTTGTTTTGAGGCCGAGGTACAAGATACCAGACATCGTGAATGATGAATTGTAAAAGTTCTTCCTGCATAGCAGAAATCCAGTGTGTGTCATTCAATGCTTCATTAACATTTTTCGGTTCCACAAGGGAGACAAAACATGCATAATTAGCATAATTTCTTAACTGGGATCTAGTACGAACTGGCTCATTAGGATTACCGACCACGTTGTCAATGGGATGATCTTTAGATACCCAGCCAGGTGCTTCTGGACGCTCAATAGGTAATGAGTCATCTATTTCTGGTGAATCGGTTTTGAAATCATTTTCAGATTCAACCACAATAGGTGATTCAGATATCTTATTTTCGACAATAGTGTCACTTACAATTACATTTATCGATTCCATATGGGCCTTAGTACGCAGATTGTATATACGATAAGCACGACTGTTTGGGGAGTATCCTAAGAATATGGCTTTATCACCACGAGTCTCGAATTTAGACAGATGTTCTCTGTCTTTACAGACATAACACTGACTTCCGAAGGTTCTTAGGTATTTCAGATTTGGCTTCTTACCGTACCACAACTCATAAGGGGTTTGTTTAGAGTTTTTCCTAAGATACACCTTATTAGTGATGTGACAGGCAGTTCTAATGGATTCTACCCAGAAGTATTTAGGTAGGGATTTGGCATGCAACATGACACGTGCCATCTCTTGAAGAGTTCGTTTTTTCCTTTCAGCAATGCCATTCTGCTGAGGAGTTTTAGGGGCACTAAATTCATGTTTGTAACCGTTGTAGTCACAATATTCAACTATTCCTGTGTCTATGAACTCTCCCCCTCTATCACTACGAATGCGATTGACTTGTGTGTCCTTCTCATTTTCAATTCTTAGAAGAATTTTCAAAAAATTCTGAAACGTGTCAGATTTATGTTTTAAGAAGGCAACCCAAGTGAATCGTGTGAAATCATCAACCATGACAAGGATTTAACTGTGTCCACAAAGACTAACTGTTCTAGAAGGACCAATAAGGTCCATATGGATGAGATCTAAAGGTCTAGAGGTGAGAATGTCTTTAACCTTTTTATGCGAAGTCTAAACTATTTTTCCTTCCTGGCAATGACCACAGACAACACTTGAAATAGGTTTATTTTTAGGAATTCCTCTAACAATCTCTTGACTAGACAATCTTCCAAGGATATCATAACTTAAGTGACCCGTACGATTATGCCAGATTTCATTGTCATCCATTCTGACAATGTTACAGGTTTCAGAATTAGTCTTGACAGTATAATAATTGTCAGGTGTTCTAAATCCTGCAATAATGCATTCACCTTTATCATTTAGAATTTTACAATTGTTCTTTGAAAAGGTGACTGTATGGTCAGAGTCACAAAATTGTGATATACTTAGGAGGTTGGCTTTAAGGCCTTTAACTAATAGAACATTTTTGAGAACAGACATTCCTTCTTCTTTTAGGGTTCCTTTACCTATGATCTGGGATGAAACACCATCACCAAAAACAACTTTCCCACCAGCAAATTTGGTTTTGTTTAAAAGTTTGGTTTCATCTCCTGTCATATGTTTGGAACATCCTAAATCTAAATACCAACCAGATGAAGTGTGTTCAGCTTTTAAAGCAGTGATGACAATGTTACACTTCATTTGGAGTAAAAGATCCTCTTTTCTAACCCAAATAGCTCTAGTTTTAATTTTGCGCAAGTTTGCCCTCATTTGATAAAATTTTCGAGAGACAGCTTTTTGTCGAAAAACATTTGGAGCAGCAAACTGATTATTGTGAAAAATTTGAGCTTTTGGTTTAGGAAAGTTTCTGGGAGCCTTTCTCTTAAATGAACTCTTAGTTTTGGTCTTTCTATTTCTGTAGTTAGAGTTCTTATCAGGTTGTCTTGGAAGGACATAATGGTTACGATTTTGCCTAGAATAGTTAAAGTTCTTATAGACAGAAGTGTTGTATACAAGGGTGTTTAGACGCCTAGCATAACAACCTTCAAAGGAGTGACCATAAATGTCACAGTATGAGCAATATTGATTGCTTGAGGGATGAATTTCCTTAGGAAAACTTCTAAAGATAGGTTTGACAACATTCTGCTCAGAAGTGTTATTCCTAGGAGGGATGGTCTTATAGGTAGAATCAGCCTTTCTGATCAAAGGACAGACGTATTTAGTCTTAAGTGCAGTGTCAGCCTTAGAATTACTAGACTCTCCAATGTCTTTCTGTTGTTGCTTTTGATCAAATTCCTTTTTAATCAAATGAAAGTCTGGACATGTTTCAATTGGTCTTTTGCCCCCAGACACAAACTTAATAGGTTCAAGTTTAGTAGTTTGTGGTTTGTTCTTAGGGCAAAATCCAATACCGGTTCTATCATCATAATTGGTCTTGAGTCAACAACAAAGTCAGTAAAACAATTTGAATTGTTTTCAAACTTAGAAAACTTTTTGAAAACAGTATCTGTCTTTGTTTTTGCTTCCTCCAATTCTAATAATGTTCCCTTGTATTTCATTTCCAGAGTTTCATTCATTTTAGTCAACTCTTTTAATTTTTGATCAAAAGTTTCAATTTCAGATTGATGAGACAGACACTAGTTAGTGTACTCTTCAGCATTCAACATCACAATAAGACTTAGATCATTTAATTTCTTAGTCAGGTCTCTAACAGTCTTCTTTAGTCTAGTGCCTCTTTTAAGAGTTTTAGCATACAAGGTATGGATATCTGGGAGGTCATCTGTGTCTAAGTCGCTAAGTGAAGTGTGTGTAGTGACCCCTAACGATTCAGTTTTAATACTCATGCACCCATTTACATCGTCGTTATCGAGATCACTTTGACTCACACACACGGAATTAGAACTAGCAACATTTTCAGACAATAAAGCATCTAGGCCAATCAAAGCAGTATTCACACAAGCAGAAGTAGGAGCATCATTATCACACATATGTGTATCATCATTGTAAATGATCTTAGCATAAAAATACATGCAAGGGTCAAGTACATTAGATGACTCAAGTTCCTCTTCATCAGAGTCACTTGAATCATTCCAAGTTTTACAGACATTGGCTCTATTGTGTGTGTTGGTTTTATTCAGATTAACTCTGCAATCGTGAGCAATGTGACCTAGTTTCCCACATCTAAAACATTCAATCTTTTTAAGGTCTCTAGTGGGTCTGGAATTTTTGTCCTTAGGATGTTTGTCAAGACATCTCTCATGAGGTTTGGGATTAGACAGAGTAGGATAATTAGGCTTGCCTTGTTTAGTTGCCTATTTGTTTCGAAATTTGACAATTTTCTTAAATTGTTTAGACATCAAGGCAATCTGATTATCTAGTTTGTCTATATCACACTGCTCATCAGAGTCAGAGTTGGTCAAATTAGACTCAAGTTTGGGTATCTTAGAGGCAAAACTCAAGTTAGAGTTAGGTTGTTTCCTTTGAGAATAATTCAATTATTTCTTAAAGTCTAATTCCATTTCCACAGTCCTAAGTTTGCTACTGAGTAACTCAGGGGTAAGGTTTTGATCATTCATTTCCTCAATAGCATACCTCTTACTGTCAAACTTTTGTGGTAATGACCTTAGGATTTTAGAAACAATTTCATTTCTATCATAAGAATACCATTTGCATGCAACTTAGTGACTATATCAGTCAAGTTCATGTAAAAATCATCAAAATACTCAGAAACAGACATGATCAAAGAGTTGTACTGCTGGATAAGCATTTGAGTTTTAGCAGCTTTAACTCTTGAGTCTCCTTCATGGGCAGTGATTAATGTGTCCCATGCTTCTTTAGAAGTGGCACAAGATGAGATTCTCTTGAACTCATACTCATTAATAGACATAAAAATGGCATTCTTGCCTTTATTGTTATTTCGAGAAATATTTTTTTCTTCTTGGGTAAATTCACTTAAGATTTTCTTTACCCTCTCATCACTTCCTTCAGTGGCTGGTTTAGTAGGATAAGTGTATCCATTTTCGATAATGTCCCAGACATCATCTCCTAAAGTCCCTTGGATGAAGGCAACCATTCTTACTTTCCAGTAAGCAAAGTTGTTTCCATCAAAGAGTGGAGGTCTGGACAGATTACCAAACCTTTCATTCTTCTCGTCCATAGTTAAGTTTTTCAGAAAACGATTTCAGAAACACAACATCTTTTTGAAATAAAAGTTAACAAAGCTCTGATACCAATTGAAAAACGTCGCTAATGCCGTTTAACACAAGATTAAACTGTATAAGCAACTCCGAATTGTTTGTTGGAGAAACCCTTTTCTTTTGAAAATAAAATTATAAACAAGATTTGTTTACAAAGAAACTTATGTACGAGAGTAATTAAGAATGTGTAATCAGTTTTAAAAACTAAGGCAGTTTCAAAAATTCAGCACACTTATAGAATGAGATGAGTAGATGAAGATAATCAACACACAGTTTTTAACGTGGTAAAACCTCTCCCAACAGAGGAAACATCCACGGTGACTTCTAAGTCACAAAAGTAAAAATCCACTAATAACAAAAATAAGTTACAAACAATACAACATGCAAGCACACAAATCAACCTATTCTAAGTTTAGGAATATACCCCACTTGGTGTCCTTCTAACTTCTCATAGATCTGATTTGTTGTTGATGTTTCTTCAGTTTGCTAACTTCCTTTGCTTTAGCTTCCTTATGTCGACTCAATGATCTCAGATCTTAAACACAACACTTTCAGTGTAGTAGTGTGTTAAGTGTTTGTGTAGTGATTCCTATTCACATGCATGAACTCACACACACTTAGATTTACAAACAGTCTTAGTAAATCACATATAAAGACTATATGCAGTGATTTTAGTTTATTTCTTTCTCACAGAACTCGAACCCTTTTTGACCTTTAAATATAACCCAGATTCCACGGAGATCTTGCTTCAGAAATCGGTCAAGACCTTAATCAATCTCTTTTGAAAAGATTTATGAGATTGAAAACCCTCCAAGTGCGAATCCAACTAGGTCAGAGTTAAGTTTCGTAAGAAGAAACCAGAAAACATTTTCAAAACCAAATCAGTAAAGATTTTCTTGAAATAAGTAGAAAATATGCAGATTTAGTGAAAATGTAACATGCAGAGTATAGATCTAAAGTTTCTATGAAAAAGAAACAAGATCTTCACATGAATGTTTAAGTTGTGTACAAGATCAAAGATAATGAGGTTACAACTTCAATAAAAAACAAACTACTCTCTCTCAAACACTAAAGGATGTGTTTGGGGTGATATATAAACGAAGGTTTGTTTCTGAGTTTAAGTGTTTAAGGGTTAGGGTTTGGTTTTGGGCTAATTGTTTCCCTTTCTCTCTCTTCTCTCTATTATTTTCTCTCTTCTCTCACTTCTCTCTTCTCTCAGTTCTCTCTTATTTTTTTCTCTCAGAAAGACGAATGCCCAAAAGTCTTCTAAGGCTGAGAAGAGGAGGGTATTTATAGGGCTGAGGGAAGGTTCTGGACGTTCGAGGGAAATCAAGGACTGTGATCAAGTCTTGTAAGGTTTGACTTGATCCAAAGGTTATAAAACAGCGGTGGTTTAAAATGATTCTGATTAGATCATATGGATAGCACTGGGATTAACCAAGAACACATGCACACCCTTGATTAGGAATGATCCAACGATCATCAAACATCCATCCATCCCTCTCACATAACAAACACAAATACATTCACCCGGAGGATGACAAGTGTTGGCCTGTGAGTGGCTCTCACACGCGCGTCAAATTAATTACAAAACATCACCCTGAAGTCTCTAGCGTATTGAGTTCCTACCCAACCAAACATTTTAATGAAAACAGAAGTTTCCAAAATAGAATATTAACCCCACTAATTATATTATCCCATTTTATTAATAAAAACATTTATTAAAAAAAATGTTTAAAAATGATTAAAAAGGTTTAAAAATTATTTAAAAATTCCCAAAAATTATTAAAGCACCAATTCAAGGGGAATTAAACACACACTCAATTTTAAGAAATATGAACACATGTATGCACTTCTAATTGTGTGTAGTGTGATTCATTTTATACCTTCATGGATCATTGAAGAGGATTAGAGAGATTAGATCTGAGGCTTTTTGGATTCTAGGATGGACAACCAATTTTGTCACTATTTCCAAACTAGTTGAACACTTAAACAGTATAGACTTAAGCAAGTCAAAGGTATAAGGTGCTTCACATTTTTCACCTCATTCACCGATAACGACCGAAGTGCTCCTGAGAGGGATGCGCGGGACCTAGAGGGGTCCTCTCCCACCGCGAGGTTATATCCTGGGGATGGCCACAGTGGTGACTCTGCTGGGGATATTTCTATTTTGAGGGCTAGACTCTATTTACATGGGTGTTTTAGTTTTTTATATATCCCCCCATTTCCCCTTTACTATTCATGTGTACCTCATGCTTATGCTTCTATTCACACACTTGTAGCAAATTCTCCATGTACACTTCACACCACGTGCATCTAGGATCACATACATCCTTATGTTGCACGCATCACCCATCCTTGGTATACCATTGGTACTCATACTTTGCTCCCTGTCGGGAATGATCAAGAAAGATACTCTCATCGAAAGATACTAATAAGATAATCATGCATGATTCACACGATATCACCAAAGAGCATTGTTATTGACCAAATTGTGTCCCGTAACTAGAGGGTCACTCCGTGATGGGCATTGGTCTGGCAGGACGCAGTTAGCCTAAGTGATATGACTCTCACCTTCAGTACCTCCTACGTATATCGAACTATTCCCCCGCATCGTACCACTTGACCGAAGTCATGGAGGGAGGTATATCGAAGGGAACTCATTCACGAATGTCGAGTTTTTTGAATTCTGTCTCACACATACCGTCCCCACGAGGTATATAGTGAGGCAATTCACGTACACTCAGGTAAATCAAATGCCTTGTCCACACGTACCGATTGCCCTAAAAAAAGCAATACGTATATCGTGGAAGCCACACCAAAGGGGGGAACCCTTTTCGATTCACCCAACCAACTGCATACCCGCATATAGGTGTCAAGCCTAGGACACATATATTAGATTGTCGGTTTCTACCCGTAACTCTGTCGAAATTTCGGGTCGGCCTGCTGCCTAAATTTTCACGCATTTTTAAAATGGGATCCTACCCGCGAGCCTGTTACAAGTCCAACCAAAGCTTTGCATATGTTACAAACCCAACTTTTCTAGGCTCAGGTCCCGTCCGGCATTTCATTTTGCATTTAGGAGAATTTAATACAAGTAAGAACATAATAATAATAATAATAATAATAATAATAATAATAATAATAATAATAATAATAATAATAATAATAATTTCTCCTTTATTTATCAAAAATCCAAAAACATTTCTCCTTTATTTATCAAAAATCCAAAAATATTTCTCCTTTCTTTACCAAAAATCCAAAAATATTTTGTCTTCTAATCTGAAAAAGAAAAAATGTTAAAAATATTTTCTTTCTTTCTTTTCAAAAATAAATCCCATTTTATGCCTTCTCAGGTCGATCGCGTGCCCTTGGCCTGGCTCCTTATTGGCTTTGATCTTCAGTCAAATCACCCTGAATTTCCGTCCGTTCCCCATTTGACTCTTCTGAGTTCAGTATCCATCCACTTTCCATGGATAACGCAGAATAATCACCAGTTGCACAGCCAGATCTGACGGAAGTTTTAGCTCAGCTCGTGTCCAAGATTGACAACCTTCAGAATGAGGTTCGAGAGATGCAACAAAAGCAGGTTCTTGTTCCTCAACAGCCTGAGGCCCTATTCCCTCGTGTTATGGGTTCACCTGAGATTATCTGGGTTCCCAAAGAATATCAGCACACTCCACGTACCCCTCCTATTAATGGGCCACCGCCTGCCCAGCTTCCTATGCCAAACCTTGCCCAGCCTGGGGCTAACTTGCCTGTAATCGTTGATTCGAAAGAGGAATAATTGAACAAGGTCAAAGAAGATATCAAGATGCTAACTAAGAAGTTCGACCAAGTCAGAATCTTTGAAAATTATATGGACTACACCCACATGTCTCCTTATCCAAAGGTGAGCTTACCCGAGAAGTTCAAGATGCCGAATATCGAGAAATTCAGAGGAAGTGGACCATCGATTGTTCACCTTCGAAGTTATCACCGTTCCATGACTCTCCTAGGGGCTTCAGAAGAAGTGATGACCCAATTGTTTAAGGAAATTCTTAAGGATAGCGCTTTTCGATGGTTTTTATCTCTCGAGGAGTCCAGAATCCATAGCTGGGAGGATGTAGCTCGTGAATTCATGTCGCAGTACAAATATAATGAAGAGATTGAGGTCACCCGCCGTGATTTAGAGATTCTCAAATAGAACTCTGGGGAATCAATCAGTAACTTCATTGCCTAATAAAGGGAAAACACAACCACTATGACCAATCGGCCATCCGAATAATAACAAGTCAACATAGTGAAGAATAAATTCTTATCCCATATTTGAGGAACCATGGGAGGACAATATTATCCCCACTTCAGAGCCCTTGGATAAGCAAGAGTATAAATCGAAGAAGGTCTTGCTAAAACACAGGTTGACCCAAAGAAGGTGTCCGGACAGTTTACCCCCCAAAAATATGACAAACCTACCAGTGCTGCAGTCTCAACCATCAACAACATCTCTCAACTGATCACTTCGTGGGCACCAGAAAGCCACCCTGTCCCAGTCCAAAAATTATACACCGAGCTCCATCTCCCCTCTCCAAAGTTTATCAGGCCCTATTAAGCCGAAACCTCATCAAACCCTTGGATCCTCGTCCATTGCCCAATCCACTACTAGGAAACTTCAAAGCAGATGTCCATTGCACCATTCACCAAACTACTGGTCATACCACCGACGAATGCTTTCACCTCTTAAACATAATCTAAGGTCTAATTGACCGAGATTCCATTGCCCCACGAGCCAATCCTAAGCCAAACATTACTCACAAACCACTCCCAAATAATACCAATGCTATCTTCTTAGAAATGAACCCAGAATTTGATCCGTGAACTCAAATCACACCCATACACTCTCCCAAACCTCTCCAAACTTGCCCGTATTTCCTCTTACACCTTACTAGCCTCGCTGATCAGTCACTGTCACTCGTCACCAAAGCATGCATCGTTGTCCGTACCCATTTTGAAAATCGAGGTATGGAATTATCAAAAGTGTTAAACCAACTCCTACAGTTCGGGCTGAAATTTCCCTCACAACTGATCATTGATTGCCACAGGTTCAGCACGCTATTCTTGGAAGCAAGAAAATGGGCTCGAGAGTCATACAGTTGGGTGGTACTAACCGATGAAGTCAGATTAGATGATGTCGTCCAGATCATGGTAGAATTATTAGGGAAAACCAATGATATTTGCAGTATGATCGAGTTACTTGATACTTTAAAATTATAAGGGCGCTTGGTCCCTTCACCCTTACATATGCCCAAAGAATGGGAGGACCTGTATGAAGAAGTCATTGAAGTTGTGGAATGCATTGACTTTACATGGAAAGACAGAATTGTTTCCACCGGATGGGGGGAAGAATTCGAAGATTCGAATGAAGCACAAGCCTTCGAGAAAACTGGCCCAGTAGCCGATATGTATGGGTTGATATCATTTGAGGAGCTCCTCGAAGAAATAAATAAGATGGCAAGAATAACTCGAGATCGAAGAAGAAATAGGGTTCATGTTCTTCCCTTTTTCAGTGAATCATATAACCAGATCAGGGAGGCATTATCATATCCCAAGCTCACTACCAGTCAATGACAATGGGAAGGGCATTGAAAACCTTCCTATGCCAAAATGACCCTCGAGGAAAGAAAGATCCTCGATCAACTAAAGAAAACTAAGGTTAACATCACTCTATGGGGGCTTTTTATGTCTTCCCAACTGCACAGAAATGCTTTGATCAAGTTGCTCATTGGACCTTGAGTTCCTCCCTCAACTACACCTGAAGAAGTAGTAAATTTAGTAGAATCCTTGACCTCTACCCGAATTCTATCCTTCTCCGAAGAAGAAATCCCCAAAATTAGGCCAAACCATAATCATGCACTCAACATCTCTATCGAAGATATGGGGAAGATCGTACCACTCTCTCTTGTCGATAATAGATTCGCCTTGGATGTTTGCCCATTAAGAACATTCAAATGCTTAGTACCTAAGGAAAGTGACCTCGCTCCAACCTCCACTGTTGTACTTGCCTACGATAATACTCGTCGAGAAGTGACGGGATCCATAAAACTTGTAATAGGGGTTGGCCCTATAAACCCCTTCGTTGAATTCCAAGTTATTGACATCCCATATTGTTTTAACCTTTTGCTCGGACGACCTTGGCTCCATAATATCAAGGGTGTGTCTTCCTCACTCCATCAGAAATTGAAGTTCTTTACCGATGGATGAGTCATCACCATTTTGGGCGACGACGATAATATCGAGGTTGCAAGTACCAGCAATCCAATCCTTGAGATACAACACGGGTTAAATGATATTCTCCTATCAGGATTCTAAGTTGAGCGACTCCTAATCCCAAGAGGGGACAATTTCCAAGAAAGGGTTTGTCCAGAATATGACCCTCATGGCAATGTCAATGTGATTCAGATGTTCAGAAACATGCACTTCATGCCCGGACTGGGGCTAGGACAAAGCCAGCATGGGATACTCGAGCCCATCGAACTGAAGAAATCTTTCCCTCCTTGTGATTTGGGGTATCAACCATCAGAACAAGAGCTCAGAATGATCAGCTAGTCTTGACCAAAGATAAGATTAGACAACATCCAGACTATCTCAGGTGACTCCTTGAATGGAAGATTCATCAAGGAGGGTGAGGACTTTCCCTTTTGCGGCTTTCCAGAACCAAGGTATGACCATACAGACAAAAATATAAAACCCGGAATGGAGATATTTTTCCAAAACAGCTACCCATAGGCTGAAAGTTCCCAATGCCATGTACAACCGCTCATCAAAGATACCGAAGAGACTGAGGACAGTGACTCCGAGGACTCGTTCAACTTACAGACACTGGGGCTGACACTCTGCATGGTTCATTCAAGCACTACATCACTGGATCCATCCCACGTGATTAAAATTACTGACACACCTCTCCTTAATTGGCATGCTGCGCCAGTTCTACCTCTTGAAATGCCACCTAACCCCAATGTTTACCATATTTCTTCTTTTGTTATCTATCATTGCTCAAATGTAATCGAGATCTCCTTTGATGAGGTTCTCAATGTTGTTTTTTCCTATCAATGAAATAAACGAAGATTTTGAGTATATTTATGTGCCTTACATTAAATGTTTAGATTCTAATCAAATTTTTGATGATGATTTTTCAAATGAATAATTCTTAACTGATATAAATAAGGTTAATAACAAACAATATAACCGCGTTAAAGTTATTTTTAACCTCGGTTCTAGTAGCTAACTGCTCGAGATTAGGATATGGGCTACCCTCGACGAACATGAGCGCGTATAACTTGAAGAATTATTGAAGGAATTCGTGGATGTCTTCACATGGTCCTATGACGATATGCCCAACATTGATCCTGAAATTGATCAGCATGAGATCCCCACTCTTCCAGATTACAAGATGGTTAAACAAAAGATGAAAAAGCTACGCACTAAATGGTTGCTCAAAGTTAAAGAAGAGGTGGTCAAACAATTGAATGTGGGCTTCATTCGTATGATCGAATATCCCACGTGGCTAACCAACAAAGTGCCTGTGCCAAAATCAGGAGGGAAAGTTCGGATGTGTGAAGACTATCGAAATTTGAACAAAGCCTCTCCAAAGGATGATTACCCACTACCCAATATCGACATGATCATGGACAACATAGCCAGTCATGCGCTCAAGTCATTCGTCGACGGGTTCGCCGAATACAACCAAATTAAAATGCACCCAAACCATTAAGAAAAAACTTCATTCATCACCCCATGAGGAACCTTTTGCTACACTGTTATGCCATTTGGTCTCAAGAATGCCGGGGCTACCTACTAGAGGGCTGCCACAACCATCCTACATGATCTAATTCATAAAGAAGTCGAGGTTTATGTGGATTATTATCAAATCCAAAAATAGAGAAGTTCATGTTCCCGCTCTCCGAAAGTTCTTCGAATGATTACGACGATATCAGATGAGACTCAATATATAAAAATGTGTCTTTGGCATTACAAAAGGAATAAAATCAGATCCTGCCAAGCTAAAACCCATACTTGAGATGCCACATCCCCAAACGAAGAAAGAGGTCTCAGGTTTCCTTAGGAAATTACAATACATCAGCCGGTTCATCAGCCAGCTCACCTCCATTTGTGAACCAATTTTCAAACTCCTCCGAAAGGATTCAACCAAAGTTTGGAACAAGATCTGCCAAGAAGCCTTCGACCGAATCAAATAATACTTGACTCAACCTCCGATACTCATGCCACCACAACCTAGTCTCCCTTTGTTCGTATACCTAACCACAACCGACACCGCAGCTGGGGATTTTTTACCCCAGTCCCTTAAGGATTCCCACAAAGAAAGAGCCATCTATTATGTTAGTCGCAATTTGTATGGGTATGAAGTCAACTACACTACTTTGGAAAAAGCATGCGTCGCACTTGTTTGGATCACCCAAAAGTTATGACACTATATGCTCGCCTTCCCCATTAAACTTGTATCTCGAATAGACCCCATCAAGTACCTTCTTGAGAAACCTGCCTTATCCAGTCGAATGGCTCGATGGTTGATGATCTTATCCAAGTTTGATATCTTATACATCACATAGAAAGCCATAAAAGGAAGATCCACCTCTGACTACCTCACTGATTACCCCTTGAAAGAAGCTGGTGACTGGATCTTCGAATTCCCAGATGAAAACATCTTCTATGCTTCTCAAGATGACCTTCGATGGAAGATGTTCTTTGACGGAGCTACCAACAAAAGGGGATATGGCATTGGGATACTTCTGATCGACCCAGATGATTCCCACACTCCCATCGCAATAAAACTGGATTTCCACTCCACCAACAATATAACTGAATACGAGGCGTGTAAGGTAGGCCTCAAAGTTGTTCTCGAGAAAGGTATTCAATGCCTAGATGTCTATGGGGATTCTGCCATCACCATTGGTCAAGTGCTCAGAAAATGGAAAGTCAAGGAAGATAAACTCCAACCCTTCCATGCCCACTTAGAAGAACTAGCCTCCCAATTTTGAGACATCACCTTCCACTACCTACCTCGGGCAATGAATAACCTAGACGATGCCCTTGCTACCCTAGCCTCCATGTTTGACATACCCGAAGGAAAAACAATGTCACCCTTCCTGGTCCAAAAGTAAGATAAACCGACCCACTGCTACCACATTGAGCTCATCACCAAAGAAGATCTTGAGCTAGCCAACTGCTGGAATTATGATATCTGGTACCTCCTCAAGCACGATAAGTTCCCCGAGGGTTCTAATAAGAAAGACCTAGCAACCATCTGAAGACTGGCCCTAGTACATCATCTATCACAAAGCACTGTTTAAGAGAGACTTTGATGGAACCCATCTACACTGAATCACAGGGGCTGACATTGAAGAGGTAATGTAGAAAATCCACAGCGGGGAATGCGAACCCCATATGAACGGTCACATGCTTGCCAAGAAGACAATACGACAAGGCTACTACTGGACCACCATGATCCAGGATTGCACCACCTATGTTCGAAAGCGCCTCAAATGCCAACGGTTCTCCAACCTTTAACACCTGCCTCCACGAGAATTATACAACATGACTTCTCCCTGGCCATTCTCCACCTGGGGCATCAACATCAAAGGGAAGGTTACACCCAAGGCCTCTAACACGCATGAGTTCATCCTAGTTTCCATTGATTACTTCACCAAATGGGTCGAAGCCGAGTCATACACAGTCCTGAATGCCAAGAAAGTGGCCAAATTCATTAATAAAAACATCATCTGTCGATATGGGTCCCGTACGAGCAAGTGTCAGATAACGGATTGCATTTTGAGGCAGAAGTCATAGAAGTGGTCAACGATTATGGGATTGCGAGACACAAATCGTCTCCCTACCGACCTCAAACTAATGGTGCAGTCGAAGCCACTAATAAGAACCAGAAAGCCATCATTATTAAGATGGCTGAAAGTTGTCGAGATTGGTCCGATTGAATCCCATATGCCCTCTAGGGCTATCGAACCTCAATCCAAACCTCTAATGGGGCTACCCCTTACTCTCTAGTATACAGCATGGAAGCAGTCCTACCCGTGGAGCTAGAAATACCCTCGTTATGCGTCATGCTTGAAGGCAAGGTCAGTGAGGAGGACTGGCATCAAAACCGACTCGATGAGTTGTCACTCTTGGATAAAAGGAGACTGAAGGCGTTATATCACATACAAGGGTACCATCGTCGAATATCACGTTCATTCAATAAGAGAGTCAAGAACTGTGGTGTCCAAAAAGGGGATTTAGCCCTTAAAGAAATAGTAGAGCCCATCTGGGACCCCAGAGGGAAATTCAAGACCAATTGGAGCGGCCCATGCATTGTCAAGAAGATCTTATCCGGCGATGTGGCCATGCTGACCGACTTATATGGAGAATAGATGGCTCATCCAGTCAACCTGGACCGTCTCAAGAAATTTTACCCCTAGTCCAAAATCTCGGCGCATGACAACTCTTCTCGTCTCCCTTCTATTCTAAAAAAATATTTATTTCCCTCTACCCAAAACTATGTGGGCCTGATCCTCTGAAAAAATCATTCTCAGAAAAATAAAAAAAATTCAAAAACCCCCAGAGGTACGTAGGCAACTCATACATCTTACATGAGCACGTCCCCTTCTTTTTCACAAAAACTATTCTTTTCTTATCTCCGAAAATGACAGTTCGCTTTAACATATACTTGACAAAAGGATTATGCATGACTTAGCGATCGGTATAGATAATTCAAAATACAAAATTCATCAAAAGGCACAGCTAGATGATCAAAAACTTATTTATTTCACTAATAAGACATTACAGTGCAATTACATAAAGGAACGGATAACTCCCTTCACCATACCTTACTAAAAAAGCCAAATAAATTCCCAAATTTATTTCTCGGTACAAAATAAACTCTCCTAGAGTCCTACCCACAGCTACCATAGGAGCCCGTGCCATCATCGGCATCTACATCCTAGGGTCCCCAAACTTCCCCTGCCTAAATGGAGTGATGCAGACGCTCCAAGAACCGATAAACTCGAACCAACCTCGGAAAAACTACCACACCTCCTTCCATGGTATCAGATAAGGTAAGCCACCTTTATCCAGTCTCCACTCTCAACATCTTGCTAACTACTCTCCTCCACAACAACTTCATATAATCACTATGGATGTGCCAAACTCTCCCAACAGACTGAGACGGACGGGTCGATGGACGTCGACTCTCCCACAAAGAGCCAAGCCACATGCGTAGATGCTCTGTCAAATCTTCTATTGAAAAGAAGTCTAGTGTCCAAGGTGGCACGACCTGCTCCCAGCCAAATTAATGCAGAAGCCACCAAGGGAAATAAAAAGAGGTCTATCTAAGACCAACCATCTGGACATGTGGGTATTCTTCCAGTTCCAGAATAGGCAGTAGTTGCCCCCACCAAGGTACTGACTAGTAGTTATTTAGAGCCTCATGCTCCACGAACCAATTCTCCCAGCTCTCAATATCCAGGCCAACACTGGTGAAATGGCGCAAAAAGAAATTGGGTACAACCGAGAAAGGGTATTTCGGAGGATTCACCATGTGGAATCTTTCAGACAACCACATGAACAGAATCACAGGACAACCCTCAAAAAGTCAGAACGACCTTCTCGCCAAGCATCTAAGAAATTCAAAGTCTTCGCCAGTATCACCTCCGCAGGATTACGACGGTAGGACATCCATGAGGTCACCTTCTTATTTCGTAACATAGCCTCCAGACCCTTGTCGAACCATTTTGGTTTCGTATGTATTAGTATGTCTTTGGATATTTTCCTTCGGGATGGCTCCCGATTTTTTTTTATGTTTTGAATAAAATAGATTGGGGACTCTATCTCTCTATATTTTTCACCTAATTCACCGACACCGGTTGAAGCGCTCTCGAGAGGGAAGTGCAGGACCTTGAGGGATGCTCTCCCGCCGTGAGGATATATCCCGGGGATGGCCACAATAATCATTTTCCAAAATCCCAAAGTTTGACATGTGAATTCCATTCAAAAATAATTTTCCTAATTTAATATAGCAAAAATTGAAAGCATAATTATTTATTAAGATAATCACTTTCCATAATAGTTTGTAGTGGTTGACTTTGATGAAAAGTATGATGAATCTCCTTAAACCCCTTCCCCAATCTTCAATTCCTTAGTGTTCTTGAGTTATTATTCACTTTCTCACTTGAACCATTGAGTTATCTCTCTAATTCTCTTCAGTTTTACTCCAACTGTTGGTATCTCTCAACTAAACCTTTAGAATATAAGAATGACCCTTCTTTTTCACTCATCCTTTCAGTATATAGGTAAGAATCCCTAAATTGGATTTTCACATACAAATAAAATGGCCAAAATGATTTTTAATTAATCCCAACTAGTCTAAAAAGCCCCCGAGACCCAAACACAACACAAGGATACTTACTTTTGAATATTTTAACCCATTGTGAATCAACGGTCTACTCGAAATCATCATCAGAGTCACTTATCAATATTTTCCTATCTCAACCTTCATAAATAATTCCCGATTAAGGTATTAATAATTCTTGTCATGTTTACTCAGTTACGACATAAATTAATTTTATTTACAGTTACACATTAGTAAACATAATTCAATTTTATTTACTATTGCACAATAGTAAATATATTGTCAATTAAATATTAATGTATTTCACATCCAAATTAATATTTAATAATTTCTCATTATTTATTGATTTAATTAAATTATGAATCACCCTCATAATTTAAATGTCCAGTTTAATAGATAGATAGATAGATAGATAGATAGATAGATAGATAGATAGATAGATAGATAGATAAGGGGTATTACATACTTCCTCCTTGAAAAGTAATTTCGTCCCTGAAATTCATATATGCCATATACTAAGAACTTCGGATCCTTACCCGCATGGTATTCGAACGTACTCATAATCAACTTGTGACGACATTTTAGTACCTCCTCTATAAACCCGCTAGTGGTACCATCCTGACTAAAGGACTACTCACTACATCTAAATATTAGAGACAAGTCTATTCAAATCATTGCATACCATTATACTCTATCATTTGTAAGGTCTCACCTATACGATGATATGCAAAACTATCGTGAATCTGCTAACAATGCTCCAATAAGATGAGCATATACTCTACTGGCTCTATCATCTCAATGTTTGAAAATGCCCTACTTCCCTAGGTCCCAACTTCCTTACTTACCTAAATCACATAAATCCCTACCTGGGAGACAACCACAATAATTTTTTTTACCACTCACGTCAGTATTTAACTCTTCGATTTGCGATGATGTAACTCTTACGATGTTCCTTCACTATACAAAAATAACTTTGATTATCTCAATCCCTACCAGCTAACCCTAAATCACATACGACTCGCAAAAATTATTATTTCTCCACCGTTAACCATCCACAGGGAGGACGATAAGATCTCTCGCCTTAAGTCTTAAAAGGAATCTTTCTAATAATTGTTGGTACGAGGCATTATCAATGACTATTACTCCTCCCAACTACCTTAAAGTCTAGAATACGCATCTCTCATATCCTTCAACACCTTAGTTACTTTTCCTATTTGATCCTCGATCTACGAGCAATATGTCTTATTTAAAACGCATTTTATCCCCATAGCCACCTAATACTACCAATCAAAGGTGGGACTTAAGGATATCATCCTAATTCACAACAATGTTGGGTGACATCTTGGGCTAGTTCGTTTCCTCTATCACATGAAATTTGGGTACGTTACCCGATAATGTAACTTACCCAATTTAGCAACAATCATTCTGCCTCACTCAACCAATCTCAATAACCCAAAGGTAATCTTCACATATTCACGATGTTGGTAACTCAACAATGAACATCATTAGTCTGCCTATCCATTCCATCATTGGAATAAACAATTATTTAAAAATCCTGCTGGATCGCCTCCAACCAATCTTTTCCCATCTACGAGTTATGGACTTGGAGACAACTTCATTATGTCTCTCTTCACATCGATCCACACACTCAATATCCCACATCATGTAGTACATCTCACTCCCTTCATAGGGTATTCCAAAATCATGATCCACGTTTCTGCACACCTTGAGTCCTTTTTTCCTAGTAAAAATCACATTCTATTCAAGCTCAAGTAACCTTAGCATTCGACTGAGTAAGACTCCGCTCGACTCTCCAAACTGTTGGTAAAAATTTCCCTAGTACGTCCCACACAGCACTACTTGACTCCACTCGCCTTATATCATATAATAGCTCTTAGTTGAAAGTGTTATCTCTCTACATGCAGTGTTCGTCATCCAAAACCGATAATCTAGCATCCAACAATATATCCAAATTCTCGACGTTTAATTAGCTTCATGTATGGGACATCTCGCAATTGAAATCCAACCTAGAACTTACCTAATGCCCTATCACCTGACATTATTGATTATTGAGGTCCTTTTACCCAAAGCACATAATTGGGACACTCAAAATCCTTTCCCTAGACATATAAGTATAATCCTCACCTCATACATATGTAAAGGATTTTTACAACACGGTGATCTCACTATCACTAAGTCCCCAATGCTAAATCAATAACGAGTTAAATCTCTTTTCTCGACGGTAAACCCGATATACCTTAAATCACGTCAGTACGTCTACTATGCACCGAGATTGAATAATACAAGAAAACTATAGTCTCCGAAGTCTCATTTCAGTATAATATATACGCGACTCGACCACCTTTCAGGTGAAATGTCATAAAAACAACACATCCCACCCTGGGACAATGAACACGATAGCCTTACTATGATAGTCTATTATCGATCAAACCATCGCTAACCATTCAATAAATAAGACAATATCATACTCCCAAAAAACATCTCTCTAAAACGAGTAGATCTACAAAAATATATCCTCTCAGTGTACACACCCACTTCCCCATAAATGGAAAAAAAAAAGAGCCCCACTACTCAACGGTAAATATAAACACACAGTAGTGACACTAACGATACATCCACTAAACCCATATCATGCATGAATCTTGTGCTAAAATAATGTGACGCACTCATGTCATGCATAAATTACCCCATTTACACATGATAAAATTTATACTTTCAATTGCCAATGTCTCTGGCTATTTAAATGGTTCGTTGACATAGAACTCATGTCTAATCTAAACCAAAAACTGTTGTAACTATTTCCCTGATGGCGCCCTACTCATGTCCCATATCTCTCTGCGGATAAGATCGACGCACGTAGTTCTAATCTCCACATATATAACACTTCTCTATAGAATTCCCTTGTCTATGGCGCCACTGGCCATGCCAGAGCTTCTTGTTCTCTAGATTTAGTAGCCTTGAGCCTCATAACTACCCTAATTATTACTTTGACTCCCCTGTCCCTGTGGAACACGTTACTGGACGTGATGGCCCTGTCTGAATCCACCTTTACTTGGTTGGAATTTCCCTTGAGTTGAATTTTTTAACCCAGTCCCCCTATTAGGTATCCGTTCTGTGGTTTCCCACTAGAACTAATTATATCCAGTCTTTCCTTGATGACTAGGCTCTCCAATCTCTTGGCTCCTTCCACATGGAAGCTATTGATATTATCATGGTAACATTACGACATTGACAACATCGGCATAAGTCGTCTCAACCAGATTTACCCATAAGTGCGGGAGAATTCTACTCGTGAGTTCATCATCAAACTTAAGGACCCTATTTTCCTTGTATCCCCTCATCAAATACGAGGTTTACCAAATGAGTGAATTATTCATCATTCTTGACCACTGTCCAGCCCTCTCTAATATGTATGGAGATTTCCTTTGCACCTTTGTTTGAACAGCAGATGAAAGGATTTGCGATCAAACCCCACCTAAATTCCTCAATAATTTATTGTATATCTCTTCTGAGATGTGGTTACTAACTCCCATCACAACAACGCTGCTCCTATGAGCTTAGAATGGCCAGAAATTTAATCCTTAGTGCCACTGCACTCCACCATGAGCAAATGCCTTTAAATATTCTCCTTCCATTAGCTAGATAATACACGTCCACGCTTTCCTCGAACTATTGTGAATGGATCTACTCGACAGATCTCTTACTCTCTCCCATACTGACTACATTAGGTGAGTCTCAATTGGCTCCACCATCTACGGTGGCAGTTCTTGGAAAATTACTGTGCTCTACCAGTTATCGCGGCATTACATACCCGAGTAAATATTAATGGTGACTTATACTGCGGCCACCGCTTCCAAAAATAGTTTGCGGCTCCGGTTGAAACTCTCATTCTACTATCTTCCAAACGGCCTCATTCGTCGTCTTATATTGTTCGATATATGAAGCCCAATCAAACTCATAGATGATTCACTTCAGTTATACACTATAACAGGAGAACGTGAATCATAATTGGAATCGATAGTCCTAATAATAGGGCTCTATATTAATTAAAAAGCAACGTTCAAAACGTAGTAAATCCACACAGATCCTAAGGACACTAGAACCTAATGCTCTGATACCATCTGTGACACCCCTGTTATTAAAATAATGAGTAGCCAACACTTATTAAAATAAAACTGGAATCTCATTTGGCCCATTCTTAGCATCGCGGTCGAAATTAATTAATTACTAACCACCTATTATTAAATTAAGTCGAGTGTCAATTTTAATCTTTATTGGCAACAATATACTCAGCCCACAATTATTTAAACAACTAAAGTAAATCCATAATAACAATATAAATCTAAAACATATATCTATTACATTCCAAATCATTAATTGAATAACCCATCGGTTGAAATAATAACCATACAACAATTCCAAATTACATGAAATGAAATAAACTTTCCAACTTAGGCAACATGTCTCGAAATAAAAATTGACCCTATCTAGAATGTGATGAAAAAATGACTACAATAATATCCCGCAACATCCACAATTGCTACAGCTCTGGTACCTGATAGAACGATCAAGGTTGGCATCCCTATGGTTCGACACCTGAAAGGTTTTGAAAATAGATTTCATACGGGTCAGGGCCCAAAAATATGTAAGAAAATGTTTTGCAAGTAATTAAAATGCATAATTAAATATTCCCATTCTTTCATACTTTAAATTAGTGTCATACTCTCTTGAGACGTTACACACCTCTCATCTAATGTGCGCACCTAACGTTTGCATTTTAACCGCCTAGTTATGATACTCACCTAACTAGCTGCATACCATCCTTAATTCTATAAGCTATCCCATAACCACGTATTTTATTGAATTAATTCCAATTATCATTAATAATTATAATCCTCAATTACAATCAATTAATTAAAGTCATTAAATTTCACGAGTTAATTCAACATTATTTACTCATAATGTTTAAGCCGTGTATACTTCTTCACATTAGTATATAGAATATCCACTTCATAATATACATATATATCACTTACTATATACGTATACCCATCATCCCTCTGAGATAAAGCTCCATGAGATACGGTTATCTAGTGTGCTATTCTTCAGGACAATACTTCAGCCTCCTCGAAACACCCGAACGAAATCACCTACCATACTCGAAAATAAAATGTATTGCAGGTTATCCTAGTCCTGAGCCAGTGGATATAACAATACCATCTTTACCTCAATCGACTCGAACTTTATCAGGCATGCATGGCGCTGTGATTTGTGGTCGATACTTAGTCTGCTTTCACTTTCCAGGAAAAACAAACAAGTCACGCAACCTTCGTGAATAGCACCCCTAGAGTGGTATGTTTAATTAATTATATCATTAAAACATATATAATAATTAATATACTTTCTATATATCCACACACACACACACACACACACACACACACACACACATATATATATATATATATATATATATATATATATATATATATAAATAATATCAAAATTCCATTTAACTGTGCCTATCACTCGTGGCACCCATAAACCATTTTCACAATATTATTCATATCTATAATTAATTAATCATTCACTAAATTAATTGATTAAATCTCATCATATATATTTTTGGATGCGTATTAGTTTCACTCAACCCGCATCCTTATATTTTTCAAATTTTCATCTAAATTCCATTATTCATTTTCGACTAAAATTCTTCCCATTTATTATAACTTGCATCCTTGATAAACCTCCAATAATTTTATCCCACCATCTCAATTGAAATATTTTTTCAGAAGTTCATAATTGTCCCCAAAATTTTAATTCAATCCCCGGATTAACATTTTAATCTTTTTTAAAAAAACAGCACAACCAACCATGGTAGGGGGTTTGAACCGGTTCGCCCCTGAAATCGGTTCCAGTTTTCCCCGATCCAAAATTCAGTAATTTCAACCTAAAAAATGATCATCAACATAATTTATTTCAATCTCTATTATGCTTTATTGATTTTATATCAATGGGACTCATCATTACATATAATCATCATCTAAATACGTAACTTTGATGGGGATAAATTTCATCTCTAAATGCTATATCACAAATTCAATCACAAGTTTTCTCTATATTAATTCCACTTTATATGAACTCATAATACCAAACTTTCATGACTAAAATTCATCCATAATTTTTCATCATCATATGTCAAAATTCATTTGCATAATCATTTCCCAAAATTCCAACATTTGACATGTGAATTCCACCCAAAAACAATTTTCCCAATTTTAATATAACAGAAATTGAAAGCATAATTATTTAGCAAGATAATCACTTGCCTTAATAGTTTTCAGTGGTTGAATTTGATGAGTAGGTTAATGAATCTCTATGAATCCCTTCCCCAACCTTCAATCCCTTAGTGTTCTTGAGTTATTCTTCACTTTCTCACTTGAACCTTTGAGTTTCCTCTCTAATTCTCTTCACTTTCACTCTAAATCTTGATATCTCTCAACTAAACCTTTAGAATATGAGAATGACATTTATTTTTCACTCATCTTTTCAATATATAAGTAAGAATCCCAAAATACGCTTTTCACATACCAATAAAATGGCCAAAATAGCTTTTATATAATCCCAACCAAACTATAAAGCACCCGAGACCCAAACACGACCCGTGGAGACTTACATTTGACTATTTTAACCCATTCTACTCAAAATCACCATCCGAGTCACTTATCAGTATTTTCATATCTCAGCCTTCATAAATAATGCCCGGTTAAGATATTAATAATTCTTGTCGTTTTACTCACTTACGACAAAAATCAATTTTATTTACTATTACACATTAGTAAACATGATTCAATTTTATTTACCATTACACACTAGTAAATATACGGTCACTTATATTTTAATTCATTTCACATTCAAATTAATATTTAAGAATTTTTCATTATTTCTTAATTTAATTAAATTATGACTCACCTGCATAATTTAAATTTTTAGCTTAATATATATATATATATATATATATATATATATATAGAGAGAGAGAGAGAGAGAGAGAGAGAGGCAGGCTCCTATGCACATTAAGTTTGCACACTAAGTTTGTACATTACCTTTTATATATAGTAAAAAAAAATATTTTTGAGTTGATTTTTTTTGTGTGATATTTAAACATTTCAAGGAACCCATATAAAAAAATCAGCTCAAAAAAACGTTTTTTGCTATTTTTAAAAATTCGGTCAAACTTTCGCAGTTTTTAAGCCCTTTAAAAACTGCGAAAATTTGACCGATTTTTTAAAAATAGCAAAAAAAGTTTTTTTGAGCTAATTTTTTTTATGTGAGTCCGTTGAAATGTTAAAATATCACATAAAAAAATTGGTGTGCGCCAGCACTAAGTTTGCACACTTTTAAAAGGTAATGTGCAAACTTAGTGTGCAAACTTAGTGTGCACAGGAGCCTGCCTCTCTCTCTCTCTCTCTCTCTCTCTATATATATATATATATATATATATATATATATATATATATATATGGCATTACAATCATACTCTTAAAATAGCGATTGAGATCATGGGGTTTATGTTCAAACCTTTCTCCCACTTATTATTTTAAACTTGATTTTATTTCAAACTATATTTATTCAATTCTAAACATTAGAATTAAATCACCGATAATTTCCAATTACTTGTAAAAATTAAATTATTTGCTGTCTCTATTTTAATTTTCCAAAAATATATTTTAATTAAAATAAAATTCAAAGTCCATTATTTAATTTATACCTTAAATTGATTGGCCAATTTGATTTAATTTTTAGAAAAGAATAAATAGACTTTGATTTTCCAGAAAAATTATGATCTAGGTCGGTCTCATAATTAAATCCATGTTGTCCATAATAATGTGGGTCCTTAATTAATGGATTAATTAACACACAACGTTTTATAATAATTTAATATTAGATGATAAAGATATAAACAATAACAAAAATTTGCAATTTAATTTGTAAAATATCATAAAATCCCTTTCCATCATTGCCAATACATCCTTGGTGAGTAGACTCGTTAAGAATTAACGTTTCTTGAAGATGAATCCTTCCTAAAAAAATAATTCGGGAAGAAATAGAGATTAAGAACAAACTCAAAAACGGCTTATGTTGCCCTTTTGGGAGTTATCATAGCGCCCCTAGCACCGCTATAACACCCCATAAGGCTGCTATAGTGGCCAAGAGGGGAGCTATAGCAGCTAGTTCAATTTCACATAACTATATCAAATTACCATTTCCAAATTATTTAAAGTCCAAATTATTATTTTTTAAATTATGAATTTATATATTTATTTAAATTTTTAAAAACATGGAGTATTATATTCTGTCTCCCTAAAAAATTTCCTACCCTATTGGCAATTTTTTCCCAAATTTCTAATAATTTGTAAATTTATTATTCACTTTGATAATTTATTATGTTTCTTAACAAACATGGTGAAATCTTATTCATCACTTCGAGACTTTTCATCATAATTGAATGAATCTTCCTTTTAGGCCTTCAAAGTGATGTCGTTATCCTTTTTTAGAGGAGGAAGGTTCTCAAGATCAACGGTTTGTAGTGAACATATAATATTTTATAAATTAATCCCATTAATGTATCCTAAAAAGTTAAAGATTGCGAATAATGGAATGAGTTGTTGGGATTGATATTATTTAAAAAAATGATGCCCTAAGAATTCGATTCATCACAATTGAGAAGGTAAGAAAAAAATCAAGGTTCAAAGAATGAATTTAGGGTCCGGATCATGATACATTTGCGGATCTTGTATGTGATCTTAATAAGGAGACATATCTGATGAAGAGTATGATGGAGATGTTTTTCTTCCTCCTCCAAATCCTTGCTAGAATGCCTTCAATGCCTTAAATCTTCTAGTATATGTCCCCCCTCCCCCCCCCCCCCCCCCCCCCAACATACACACACACATAAATTAAGGCCTGCGTACGGGCACTACCGAAAATGAAAACTTGGTGAAATATGAGAGAAATCATTTTTTATCTACTTGCCCCTTCTAAAAAAATTAATAATATCTTTCAGCTCCGTCTCTAATGGTGGGGAATGTCTTATCTAGTTTAAACCACTTCCCTTAACCAATATAAATAGGTACATGAAGTGGGCTAGGCCAATATGGGTTTCTAGAGAGTTTGGGCATACTATTTGGGTAATGGACTATACTAGGGACCCAAGACTAATAACTAAATCAACTTCCAAATGAAAATATGAAAATCTTATATTACTTCTCGTAATATATTTTGTTTTTTGTTTAATTATAATTAATTCATACAAATAACTATAATTGCATTTGAATTTAATCGGATAAAAAATACTTTAATAATGTTTTCATGTTTTCAAAATTAATTATGGAATAATATGATTTCCCGCGTAAAACATACAATATCCACTTGGTAAAACTCAGTCCGCTACTAATTGATTTTCACTAACGTCTTATGTATTCCTTGATCTCAAACTTAACTTACTTGATGCACTACCAGATTAAAAAATCCATCGACCAGGTTTACTCATAGAATCAAAACTTATAAGATCAGGAATGGGTATCACAATATAGTTAATCTCCCATATGTGGATTGCTCCAGAACATGATATCAGATATATCCACACAATAATTTCCCAAATTACAGAGATTTAGACCCATTAAATTTAATCGAACCCATAAAAATCAAAGAAATAATATTTTGGATACTCTAATTGTCATAATCCTAGGGGTTGATAGTCTATGCACTCTTTGCAAACATTGAGAGATTGTGAAAGTCTAACATGGTTAGCACATAGACTTTAATCTCACCCTTTTATTTAATATATTCTTGATGTATTGGTACAATCCTATTTAAATATCAGACAAGTTTCAAAACCATTTTACATGGTCTTGTAGTCAACATAAACTACTAAGATTGTACTCGTACTTTTATCGATGCGATGTCAACTCCCCATCTAGACTGTGAACTCTTCAAACTAGAATTGGAATTCTGATCTTTTATTATCAGGATGAACCCAACGCACTAGAATTCCTATTAATTTCAATTGACCGATATATGTATAATATATTTAAGATAAATTTAAATCATTCTCACAAGCATAATTCTTATATTAAAATGAACCAAACAACCCATTATTAAAAAATAAACATTTTACATGGTTTTAATAATAAAATGCTAATAGGATTCTATGATCCAATTATTTTAACATTTTTCTCACAACCTTGGATTCTGAAATCATTTCACCAATTTTAAAAAACGAATTAAAAATAACATAGTTTAGCATATACTTATCAAATTTGTCACTTTCTTGCATCGATAACGTCTTAAACCAGGAGGTGAGTTTTTATATATTTGAGTCTCTTAGTGTGTTAAGATCCTCGTGTATGACCTAAAGGATATTCCATGTCTTGTTAGATATGTCAAACTTCATAATTCAATGAAACTCCCCTGGTGTGACATCATTGTAAAGTTCATTTAGCCCTTGTAAGTTATAATCACGTATCTTAAGTTCATTACCAATCCAACTCTCAATGGGTTTGGAGATAACATTGTCATCTACTTTCATTGTGGGATATGTCCATCCTTTTTCTACGACTATCAACACTCACTCATTAAAAGACCTAAGAAAATACTTCACCTCAGCCTTTCAATATGAAGAATTGCTCCCATAAAAAGGAGGTTGAGAAACGGAATGACTCTGCAAAGACAACCTATAATACCCAGTGATTTTAAATAATATAATATAATTACAAAAACTACTTAAAATAATTAATTTAATCGAATATTTTTCAATAATTAATTTAATTGGATAAATTAAATTGGATATTTTTTTGCTAAATTAAGGGATTTAATTATTGGATAAATCATGTTATTTTATTGGGTTGTGTTAGAGTTATGAGGTAATTTATAAGCTCAATTAGCATGTAAAGATGGAGAATTGAGAATATGGGTTAGTTAGCCCATTAAACCAAATTTGAAATCATTTGGGTATGGTTTTGGGGGCCATTCGGTAGAGTTAAAATTGCATTTAAAGGGAGTGATGAGATTAGCAAGTCACATACATAAGGTTAATCAAGCATAAACCTCTTAGAATATGTTTAACGTAAGTACTAAACCTAATTTGGAAATATATATAGTGAGACAAAATATTTAGATTCAACTTATAGAACAAGTTAGGAGATTAAGGAAACTAGAATAAAAACTACAATAATTTAATAACATATTTATAAAATTAGGGTCCATTTTAACCAATCAAGGCAAAAGTTATTATTTTTCTCCTCTTTGATTAGAATATTATATATTAGAATTCATACAAGTGACTTAATAATTGAATATAAAATTCTAGGTTAATAAATTTGAAGTTTGGGGTTGAGAAAATATGCTTGAATTATTAGCAAAATTCAATTGGAATCTAAAAACTAGAAATATGGTTCATATCTAAATTATGAAATTTGGGTTAGTTGGATTAGGATTTTTTGGTTAAGTTATGGATTGAAATGATAACATTTTTAGAATCATTATTTATATTATTGGTGCAATATTTGTCATATGGATTCATCTACATTAGAAAATAAATTTTTTTCGTTGATAAAGTTTGGGCTTTAAGGATAATATGAAATCGGGTAGATTCAATTTGATATTTGGTTAGTTTAATTGTGTAATATAAATTTCTTTATATAAAAATTGTCATATTTGTACTTATCCTTGTAATTTAACTATCATGTTGAGATTTGGGCAAGAATATATGAATTTGGAATCCAAAGTTCTATATAGAGCCTTGTTCTTATAATTGTGGGAAACTGATTTAAGATTCATATATGTTAGGTTTTAGATATTATTTAGATATTGAATATAATAATAATTAGTTAGTAAATCATAGGTATATTATTGAGATGGATTGGGGTTGAAATTGAGGGTTTTGGGGTGGATTATAAAAAAGTCTAGATTCAAAGAATTAGTGAAAAGACAAAGTTCAATCCTTCAAAATTAGCTTCTATTCCCATGATTGGAGTTTTATATGCACTTATAATTAGGAGTTGTGACATATAGGTAAAAAAAAGATCTAGAAGTTGGAGTTCTAACTCAATAAATGGTTCGTTAAAGGTATTTTGCAGAGAGAGTTATGATCATTTTACCAAATTGTATTTGGGATGAATATACAACCGAAAAATAGACTTTTGAGTAAATTTATGAACTAATAAAAAAAATTCTCGTGAACTTTATGACTTATTATGTACCTTGGACCTTTACGGGATTATTTAAGTATATTTGGACTAGTATCAAGGTTTTATATAGGCAGGTATTACTGATTGAACCTAAGTTGCTTGGGATACTTTTGGGAGTTAAATTCTCTGGTTAATAACTAATGTGTAGTTTCGGGACTTCATAGGAGTAATTTACCTTTTGTGTACCTATTTAGGTTTGAATTCCCCCACTTGTATGATTTTATATGCGTGAACATACCACGGTTATGTGTTTACACTCATAAAAAATCTACTAAGTCGGGGATTTGATGGGACATGTATCGGGACACATACTACACGTTGTGATAGTAATAGTGGTTGTATATTAGTATATTATCCCAATAATATGTGATAATAGTGGTTCATCTATAAAGTTGGTACTATGGTCCTTCCATCTAGATGTTGGTAAGTGGTTATCTGCTTGGTGTGAAGGCATATTGATTTACCCCTTGTTGTGTTTTTTTTAGACTTTAGGATTTGAGATATCATTTACTCTATTAGGGTTAGTAGACCATGACTGATCCCTTTAAGTGTATGGGTAGACCTTCACGATATATTTTCTTATGGATCGTGGGTGTATAGTAACATAGGTTATTGGTATGTCGTATGTGTGCTCATTGTTCATACATTAATGGGCAATGTGGTTTCCGTATATGTTATTGATTTATTGGTTGGCTATATGCATGCTCTAAGTGTGGTAATGGGTCGCATGTACTTATACTGTTCATAAGCTTGTAGATTCATACTTATAGTGTAAGCAATTCTGTTATGGTATAATGTAGGTATTTAGTTTCATCTTTCTCTTAGAATATGAGATTATGAGTAGTAATGAGAATTGTTAAAATAATCAATTGTGTAATTTCATGGATTGGGTAGCTAATAGTAGACTATCCCTTAGCATATAATAACATATGAAGTATCGAGGACTAATATAATGTTTGTTGAGTAGCTATATTGATTGAGTAGCTAGAGATAATTTCCCTTTTATTTTTGTAGATTATGTGGTGAGATTTATATTGTAGGCTCAAAACCGAGGTATGTATGTATGACCTATGGTAACTGTGAATGTGTAATGTGAACACTCTATGATGACTGATGAGATGTTATGATTATATATTGGATTTAGTATGGGAGAATCTATAAAATATTTCTTATTATTCATATTATTATTCATGGCACTCTTGGATTTGATATCTCGATAGTTGAAGTATCACATTGATAATTGGTGAAACTTATAGTGGGATGGTATATGAGTGGACTATGCTCTAGTGAAGTAAACTTATTTAATTAGATGTCAATCTCACAAACAAATTTTAATTCCTTTAACCCTATTACATGCAACTACGTGATTCAAAACATAAACTTTACCAAGCATGTAATGGAGAACAGAATTTCAGGAAAAAAAATCTCAGGGAAAAACTTTTTATTTCACTATAGTTTGTAAATCGCAACTTACAATCATTATAGAGAAATAAAGCCTGGTGAATCTCCAAAAGGAGACCCTCGTCTTCTTCAACAATGAATTCCAGCAAGAACTCACAAAGATCGTAGCCTCCAATCAACAATGATTCCCACAAGAATCACAAGAGCAACATTAGAGACTCCTTCCATACAAGAGTAACTTCAATACAGAAGTGTTTTGGGTTACAAAGATGATTCACAAAAGTATACATGAGAGATTTAGTGAATCAAAACAAGTTTCCCCTTTTAAAACTGAAGACTTTTTATAGCAGTTCTGGAATTTTCGTAAATGAAAAGTCTTAACAAAATCCTATCGAAAACATGTATTTATAATCGAGCACAAAAATCGAGGCGATGCAACCTCATTTGAATGAGATGTTGACCTCGTTCTAATGACATGCGTATGTCGTTCGAACAACCCAAGCTTTGCATCTAACGAGATTGAAAAAACCAAAACTGTGGGCCCTCGATTGAACCTCGTGTGGTAAATGCTTCAAACGACCTTCTAACGAGATCTAAGTTCCTTCTAACGAGATTTCCATCTCGTTTGAACAATGCAAGGCAAAAATAAAATTATTTTTTAGTTCAAAACACTATTCGAAAAACTGCCTCGTTTTGTAAAAATAAATTTATAAAAATATCACAATACTATGTAAAAAAATCCACGAAAACTAAAACAACAACTATACTAAACTTCTGTGATGTCGTGGAGTATTTTGAAGATGAATGATATTCGGATCCGACTTCTTGATTGTGTGAACATGAAGTGCCATGATGGAAGTAACGGGATACACCATACTCAATGTAACCTAGGTACTGTAGGCAATGATAAAAAAATCTCCTTTAGAAATCTCCTCCTGTGGCTATTCCGTTATAAAATAAAAAATTTGAATTATCCAAACATAAAATCCTACGCAAATCTATACCCTCCCAGAAACCTAAAAGTCGAAAGATACTAAAAAATGTACAGGGTTTAAAATCTCCAACTTTAAAAATCTTCAAAACACTTGCTTTCTCTTGGTCTTATTTTTGGGAGATTTGTCTTACATGTAGTTTACATATGGTCATCAAAGTGTACCCACACAGAATAGACAAATAAATAAACCATATGACGTATCGAGTTTGAAATAAAATAAAACTCATAAATCAATTATCACCCATAAACAAAACTCGCACTCCCCCATAATTCGTTCTCTCCCTTTTTATTTGTCCGACATATATCAAATAAGCTCATGCAATGATTATCTCAAAGGCTCCACAAACTATTTTTTATTTTTCAAATTTTTTTAAGAAAAAAAAATAGAGAAACAACACATCATGGAGAAACACAAAAATAACCGAATCATGGAAACAAAATGTATGGGTGTGAACACATTCTATAGGTAAATCAATGCAAACAATCATATCACATGTGCAAGAAGGAATGAAAAACCACTAACGCAAGATCTTAAAGTCTACCTTAAGTGTAAAAATGGTGAACTCAAGTGAAATCGACTTATCCTATTCAACTAGTCAAGATTGTGAATTATTTTCAAACCATTAACGCCCGAAACTATGTAATACTTTTAGGAGATTTTTAAGGATGTTAAAACCCATTGATCTTTGACTAAACTCCCTCAAGATTCATATATAGAATCTTTCTCTTAAATCTTTTGTTTTAAGGAAATCAATGCTTATATGTAGCGAAGCATAAATGTTCTTTAAAAATTGTCCTAACACTTTATAATTTTTTTCTTTTTATGTGCCTTTAATCTTTAGGCTCTTTTCTTTTTGCAAATGGTGGCTATTCACGCAAAGACAACCTGTCTTTCGCATCCCGATTCCATTTCTATAAATACAACACATTTATCGGAGATATAAATTAAATTTTTTCCAATTTGGGCAATGGTTATTACAAGCACTACTTTTATTATCTCGTTTGATCACATTTGGTTTATTTTAAAAGCAAGATTGAGATGAAAACACAACAATTGACACGTGAAAGGTACGTGCAATACTCATATCAGCTTGTACTGATGTGCATTAAAGATGATAAGGAGTCAAACATGTAATAAGTAGTCATCACAGCACATCTTAACGACTCCACATATTATAAAGCAGAAAATGAAATGATTTCGCGTCTCAAAACACTACAAAATGGTCATATGGAATGAATGGTGACTCGGACATCTTTAATGTGCATCCACATATGGTGTAAAACAAAAAACAAAACATTTTTTGAATTTTTCAAAAATTTTATCAAAAAATATATATTTTTTGGTGTTTTCACTTTTCGCAAAAAAACGAAAATCTTTATGTATTTTTCCTAATTTTTTCAAGAAAAACATAACTTTTTTTTGGATTTTTTAAAAAATATATGATATGGGAAAAAAAATGTGACGGTAGTACATACTAGCGATAGGCATAAAGATATGAACATGACAAGCATCCAAAGCTAGGAAATATGTCTAAACCTCAATCATTAGGTCCGGAGGAGCTTTAAAAGGACATAACATCATATGAAAAACAACCATCAAATTATGTGAAGTTTTGACCAAATACTCAACTTAGTCAAGAAAATGCTCAAAGTCTCTCAAGTGATGAGCGAAAGCATGAAAAGTAACTTATGTGGGGGTGCACGTGGGAACACATATAGTACCATATCGTGGAAGAAACCTAAGAGACACACTTCCCAACTTAAAAATAAAATTCCTTAAAAAACATACGTGGAAACGGACGTCTAGGAGGCTTAAGTCAAGAGCCATAAGGATCTATCACAAAATCGGGAACCAGCTCGAGTGCAACATTAGAAGTGTACACATCGTTATAACCTATTACTAGACTCTCAATATTACCAAATGAGGGATCGAGGGTCATCTTTCCTACCTTCTTGGATGTGTCCTCTAAAGTAAATTTGACCTCTCGAGAACATTTGATATCTCTCTCGAGTTGGGATACATGGGCTTCAAGTTTATCACGAGTCTCTAATGAAGATTAAAGATCTCCCGTAAGACTAGCCACGGTGTTGGTCAAATCACTCTTTCTCCATCCAAAGACCATCAATTGCTCACAAAAAGAAAGCTTTACCTTCTCGAGTTGACATACCGATGCTTCACACACCCTCAAAACTTCCACCTCTCTCTCTCCAAATCTATCACCCTAAGAGACAACTCCGTATTCAACTTTTTCGCCTTCAATGTCTAGGTGTACAAATCACAAAATGCCTTTTTGAGATGCCATTTTCCCTCAATTATAATCTTATCCCCACACTCGCTCGAACGGATCGAAACATCATCGAGGCTCTCACATTTACATGTGTCCTCGTCGTCATGGTACAAACTAGAAGTGCTCACGTGACTAGCCATGAAAGAAATGCCCTTTTCATGTGGTGATTCTCCCCCTGAATCAACTGACTCGATGTCACTATCGCTAATAGTGGCTTTATTAGCAATCCCTTTGCCCTTTCTATTTAGTATAGTGGGACACTCAAAAGCCTTGTGCCCTTTTCCCTCACACTCAAAACACCTTATCTATTCCTCTTTATCACCGCTATCCATTAGCTCATTCTTCTTTTTATTTTCTCATAAATCTTTTTTTAAAAATTCGCAAATAAGGCCATGTCATTGAAATCAACCTCACCCTCAGATTCTAACACACTCTCTCTTTTTTCTTCTTCTTAGTTTGTGTCTTTAAAGCTATCCCGCTATCCTTAGTTTAATGATTTTAAAGAACATATCTATCTCATAAGTTTGAATTTATCCTATGATTTCTTCTAACCTAAGAGTGTCTAAGATCCCTAAAGAGTTAAGCATAGTGAGCTTAGGAATAAATTGGAAGAGAATGACTTCAAAATATTTTTCATGACTCTCCAATCCTCAATTTTCTCACCCAAATTAAAACTTGTGTTAACAATGTCTGACAACCTAGCATAAAATTCATCAAAACTCTCGCACTCTAACATAGTGATGGTCTCGAATTAGATGATCAAATTTTGAAGTTTATATGCCTTGACAGCTCTGATACCCTCATGTGTAGACTGGAGGATATCAGATGCTTCCTTACACGTAGTGCATGTCATGATGGGACGAAAGTCATTAGGGGTGACGGATATAGAAATAGCACTAAGTTCATGATATTTATAAACCCTCCACTTATATAGAAATAGCACTAAGTTCATGATATTTATAAACCCTCCACTTAAACTCATCATCACTCCAATTAAAAATAGGTTTGGGATTAATGTCATTCCCAATCGTGATAGTGGGAGGATTCCACCCTCTTTCACAAACAAGCCAAACTCTTTAATCAATATCTTATAAACAAGATCTCATAGAGCCCTTCCAATATGCATAATTTGTGCCACCAAAGATAGGCATCCGATTATATAAGTTATCCATTAGAAAATTTGAGATTTTTCAAAATAATTGATATCTCAGAAAAATTTTGTGAAAAAAGCATCTCTCTATAGATTGGTGAAGCCCACTGTGATAATAATTTGAGAGTTCTCTATTCTCTAATAAAGTAAAGTTATTTAATTAAATTTTAATCCCATAATTTTTTTAATTCCTTTAACCCTAAAAGATGAAACAAAGTGATTCAAAACATAAACAAAGCCAAGCATGTAATGAAAAACAGAATTTTAAGAAGAAAAAAACTCAGGGAAAAACCTTTTATTTCACTATAGTTTGTAAATCTCAACTTACAATCACACTGGAGAAATACAGCGCGATGAATTCCCATAGGTGACGCTCATCTACTTTATCAATGAATTCCTGCAAGAACTGAGAAAGATCGCAACCTTCAATCTGCAATAATTCTCGCAAGAATCACAAGAGCGAAAATAGAGACTCCTTCTCATAAGAAAAACATCAATACAAAAGTGGTTTGGGTTCCAAAGATGATTCACAAAAGTATATAGGAGATATTGAGTGAATCAAAAAAAGTTTTTCATTTTTAGTAGTAAAGATTTTTTGCAGCAGTTCAGCAGTTTTTGTAAATGGAAAGTCTTAGCAAAAAAACATATCAAAAATAGTTATTTATAGGTGGACACGAAAATTGAGGTGGCGTAATCGCACTCGAATAAGATCCTGACCTTATTCTCATGACATGCTTATGTCGTTCAAACGAACCAAGCTTCGCATCTAACGAGTTTGAAAAAACCAAAACAGTAATCCCTCGTTTGAACCTCATTTGATAAGTGATTCAAATGACCTTCTAATGAGATCCAAGTTCGTTCTAACAAGATTTCCATCTGGTTTGAACGATGCAAGGTGAAAATAAAACTATTTTTAAGTTTAAAAAACTCTTCGATGAACTGCCTCGTTTTGTAAAAAATCAGTTTATAAAAATCTCCCATATTATGTAAAAAAATCCACGAATACAAAAACAACTATATGAAACTTACGTGACGTCGTGGAGTGTATTGAAGATGCTTGATATTCGGATCCATCTTCTTAATCATTTAAATGTGAAGTGCCATGACGGAAGTAACGGGATACGACATGCTCAATATAACCTAGGTATTAGGGGCAATGACAAAAAATTTTCCCTCACAGTATATGAAGTATGTAGTTAACGAACACTTTTATTAGTTGAGAGTGTATGACCATTAGTTTAATTCGGATAGGAAGTTAAGATTAGACCCTTTAGGATGTGAGTATTAGTTATAGGGTACATTGACATATGTAACTGTGATTAAGAAGTACTCTGGATGCAATAATTATAGACTAATGATAAAGTTCCAATTATCGTTAGATATGAACAACTAACCTATCTATATAAAAGTGTATTTAGAGGGGGTCGTTTGGATATTTACATCCCACGCACGGAGTATATGGCTAGTTTGGAGTTAGGAGATGATGCGATGTCGTGACGCTTAATTATAGAATGGATTGTAAGCATGGTTGATTGGGATAGCTACCTTGATATGAGTACAAGGTTGGTTATTAGTGTTTGAGTATGAAATAGGTTGTGGTAGTTTTAATAGATAGTCTATGAGAATATAATTTGGAGACTCATATTTTGTTACATACAAGTCATTTCTTATTATATACAAGTCATTTCTTATTTATTTGGAGACTCATATTTTGTGCATCTTGAGGATCTCATGTCTCTAATATGTTATATTCTTCTATCTATTAGGTTCATAGTAACATTTGTTGCAGTGGATTTTAATCTTCTTTCATTGACTATAATTTTCATGTTTTGTTGCGGATACCAAAGGTTGTTAATAATTGTTGACTCCTTAGTATGGATTGCAACTAAGGATATTTATAGTGTAGAGTTTTGATTTCAGTTATATATCATTTGGATACTTTATTTATTTAGTTATGTAGTTTCATTCTGAGGATTATATTTGTATCCAATCATTTGTGTTGTATTTGAAGTATTTGTAATCAAATTGTGTTTATATTAGCTTATTCTGATTGTATTTCATATTGTATACATATGGATATTTTTTTTTATAAATTGTCATATTCGTATGGTTTGATTTTATCCATATTCAATTATAGTAATATGTTATTTCACATGCTTAAATAGTTATTAATTGTTTGAATCTCATAAATCAAGTACTTTCATCTGATTACCCAAAATATGGAATTTACGGGGTGTCACTGTGACACCTCACAAAATCCATAAATAGATTAATCAAGTCTAATATAAAAATCATGGGAATAAAAAAACATTTTCTAACTTTCTCAGCATAAGGAATAATCGAAATTAAATAATGAAATACTAAATCAACAAAAAAACAACTTTGTTACCAATCACTACCAATGAAACACTTCGAATATAAGATGTGTCCATACAACAGTCTAACTCTGAATATAAGTATACATGTACAACCTAACTGGAAATAAAATAGTACAATAAAAGAATAAGCTACACGTACTCGACTCATATAATCCTAGGAGTAAGAAATGGGATGTCGCTAAAGATTCTCCTCCAACAAACCCACATCTATAGGAACTACCGCAGCAAGACATGTAAAAACTGTTTTTAAAACAAACCACAAACATCAAGTCTGTGTATAATAGAATTATAATTTAATCTAGTCCACATTATAACTACACATCTTCTTCTAGTATTTTATAAATTCTAAGTTATTAGTTATTCAAACAAATAATCTAAAATATCATGCGGTTCTAAATCTCAAACCCATATGTAGCCCGTGTGATTAAAGTCTTACAACATCATTATTTAATCTTTACCATTAGCTATATTAGGTTAATCTCTTTCAATAGGAATCACATGATTTACTCTCAAACCCTAAGTTACTTCTCACAAAAGAACCGCAATACCAATAGTAGGATGATATCTTAAATCAATCCACATTTGGCTATTTCACCCTAATAATGAAATATACATATCTATAGTATAGTTTAGGGGTGTAAGCGATACGGTTTGGTTGGTAAATAGTAGATACCAATACCAAAACCAAAACCAAACTCTAGATGGTAAAACCAAACCGTACCAAATTACCACCCGGTACACCAAAATCAATACCAAAACCAAACCGGCTGGTATTTCGAATTTTTCGGTAATTTCAGTTTTTTCTAGTTTCGGTAAATTCTGGTTTTTTCTGATTTCGGTAAATTCTGGTTTCTGGTTTCGATTTTTTTTGGTTTCGATAAACAACATTAAAAGTCCCAAAAAACCAAAAACAAAACCAACCAACATTTTTCTGGTTTTGGTAAATTTGGTACGGTAATTTTGATAAATTCGGTACAGTACGATAATTTCGGTACGGTATTTTCTGGTTTCGATAAATTCAGTAAGGTAAGTCGGTTTTTTAAATGTAAAAACCAAAACCAACCAACTTTTTTGCGGTAATTTCTATTTCAGTAAGACTGGTGTCTGGTATTTTAATATATGAAACCAAAACCATTTTTTCCCGGATCAAAACGGTACGGTACGGTAAAAACCCGTACCGCTTCCACCCTAGTATAGTTAATACACAAGTCCGAAACAAAAGTATGTAGGTGGGAATCCCTATTATACCTTTGGGGATAGTTAATGAACAAGTCTTAGGGGATCACTTGCACATACTAGGTATGGTCATAGATCACCCCAAATCTAAGACCATAGAACAATCAAGGGACAAATCATACGCTTACCATTACTCGTATAATCTACCAGAACTAAGATTACACGATGAAATATCTTTGTGAACCCTCTCAATACACAAATACCTAGACGTATGACCATATGGAAAATATGTCCAAGAAAGATCATGTATAGTCATAGGGGAACCATCGCAGACAACATCGCTCGTGTCCCATCATGGAATCTCTCTTAGTATGTTCGTCACGATCTCTCACCCATGGTATGCATCTCACATAAAACATATAAGAAATTATAACCCTCGCTAATGGGTTAAAGAAAACACATATATAAACCTCACTAACGAGTTAAGTTAAAATCAAATACATATACCGACCCTAGAACTACCGACTAATACTAGCATCATTATCATAAAAATGGTATAATACATCTATAACCTTATACTCATTCCAAGATACAATAACGCCAACATTACGGGTTTGCAAATCTAGGTATAGTCTCACCCTACCATACACTAAAACAATTAAATCAATTATATTAAATCTCAATTAGACCTATTACATTCCCACAAAGTATCGTGTACAAGTATAATACCACACTTAATTTAAAAGAAATTACGGGACATAATAACTACTTCATTCTAGGAAGTTATAACCCACACCTAATCTCACCCAAAGGTTATTCACCCCACTCATACATTATAATGAATCAAATCAATCCCGTCCAACAATCCCAATTCTATAACTTACAAATTCCCAATCAATATACATATTCTACACTCGGGTTTACCATCGAATGCGAAATACTTACTTTAACCCCTTTACATCAATAATTTACCTAATATCTAAATACTAAATATCAATATCCAACCATTTAAATCAGGATAATGTATCTATATTCCATGATTAAGTGAAAACTATAGGTCAACAAATCCTTAACTGAAGTCCCAAAACCAAAATCTATAAACAAAGAGATAAAAGTGGCCAAAACTGCTACTGTTGATTGATCAATAATCCTAGAAAATTCACACTTCCTTGTTACAGGATTCATCATCTTCAAGCCCCCATTTCTCCTCTCAAACTCCATTAATGAACTCAAAAGCTTCATCCCACCTCCTAACCATCATACAAACAATAAAATAACATCATAGAACCAATTAGGATATCTTTCTCACATGAAAATTCTATTTTTAAATCAAGGTATATATAAAACTCATTTTTTTCCCTTAAGAATCCTAGGTTTTCAAATTTCTTTAATTAGAACATGATTTCTTATGATTGCAAAATGTTATCAAGGTTCTTCTATATGTTTTCCAATACTAAACAACTACTAGTGATTATCTAATCAATCCAAGTCAAATTTATAATGAGATTCATCAAATTAAGGAGAGAATCAACCTAATTTCATCCCATTCAGGTTACTTTTTTAACCATTCAATTTTAATCTTTAAAGTCATATTTTCAACATAATTTGATTCATATTTACAATGAATATATATAATATTGACATATATACAATCATAATCATCTTCTATATGAACTTGCATCATAGATTTGTGGAGAAAACCAAGTTCAATCTGCCAATTTGTCATATTCTCTTCTTGTGCCTTCCCTCTAGCCCCAAAGTTTCTTTCCAATTGTGTTTTGTGATAAATGAGATCCCTAATAACCCATTAAAACCTATTAATCTAGAAATTACACTTGGACCCCAAATGGGCTTCACTTAAAAGGGCCCAAATTTATCTTTAAATGACTTCAAACATTGTTTGAACCTTGAATTAACCCAATAAGCCTTTAAAACATCATTTTAAATTAAAATTGGACATTGTACGTGTCCTAGAAGACTAGTACCAAAAATACCCAAACAAATAACTAATAACTCAATTATTTAATAACTACCCGGTACAAGTCCAAATGTTAATTAACATAATTAATTAAGCATCGTGTCTTAAATCCAAATTAAATAACACATGAGGACATAAATTGTGACATCTCCAATCATAACAAACACGCATAATTAATTTTATTCAATTTATTAATTCACAAAAAATACAAGGTATGATATTCTCTCCTCCCCCGCCTTAAACAAGGAATTGCATCCTCAAAATTTGTATTCAATATATTCCTAATTGCAAGTCTAGGAATATGTCAGCTGTAGCATCCACATTAACGAAAAAGAATATACTCAACCTCATGACCTAGCGTACCCTATGGTCTCTCCTATTGTAAATCGCATAAGTCTATACTCTCAACCAAACTAATCTAAATGTTAAAACATGACTTGTCACTCAAAGTCCTCGTCCATTCTATCCCCGTGGAAAACATCGTGCACATTGATGGTGATAAGGTGAGGTAAAAAGGCACTGCACCCTATCTAAACCTATTGAAAGTAGCTTCTCATCTGGTTGTCTAACCTCTACAGGAACCTAAACTCCACAATTTCCCAAACTGACATGACCTCATAAATCATTAACGACACGTGGCTTCCCTCCTGTACCCGTGAATCAAGCTTTCTCTCATCCTCGATTTCCTTTGCCAGCTCTGTTAAATTTCCATACGTTCTGCTATGGAAAATCTACTCGTCAAGGTGTACCAATCCATATCTTCCCAAAAATGGCTTACTAAACAAGTAGATATAATCAACGTAGTCAATCTAAATATAATAACCTCAAATGGTCCCTTGTCCCCCTTGGAATCCTTAAACCCTATCACAATCATCTCACTATACTCCCTCACCTCACTACTCCTACTCGTTTATGGAATGTAGAGTGAATCACCAAAAATGCACCTTGGTTAAAATCACCTCTCTTGGTTTAGAAACCCTCCCTCGGTAAAACAACTCCCAAAAAAAATGTAATCCTCTCACGTCCTTAATCGAAGAATGGTACCTCCTACGCGTTACCACTTATATATCGTCTCTTAGTAAAACTTCAACACTTGGCCAAAACCTTTGCAACAAACTTCTCGCTTGCGTGGTCAAAAATAACTAATGACACACCCAATATATGTTGTGCTTAAAAAAACTAACTTTGGAGTAATCTTTTCTAGATTTCACTTATTGATGATAACTCGCCATGTTTTAATTTTCATAAGAGGTCACTCTCCTTGACTGGTCCAACCTATCATTGATACGTAATATCCAACACTTGTCCCGTATCATGACCCTAACCTACTCCTCAAAGGCCATACATCCGCTTAGTGAACCATATTTCTTTTGGATCCTCCCCGTGGTAAAGTCGTACCAAAATACTTAATCGAACAAAGTCAATCCCATAAAATGCCCCCACGGTGGATCCAAAGCTAGTGCCCATTCCAATGCAAAAACCAATCTCTTATGTAAGTGATAACCCAACCCCTACTGAAAAACACCTCGGGCTATTGGTGACATCTAGATCTCTTTTCATATTCTAACATACATACATATATAAATGTTTCGGGCCTTACTCCTATCCTAGGGAAAACTACCCAAAGAAAACCCAACCCAAAAATTGAATATATAAAATCCTACCCACGATAATCGATATGAGCGTACAACATAGCTATACACTCAATCTCAGTACTAATACGATGATATATCATCTACAAGTCCATAAAGTGGTTAAAAATCAAGCCGAATAAACAAACTGCTACGTCTTTATAATCATGACGTAAAACAACCCCTACTCGCTAGGGTATTCACATATACATAATATACCTCATAATCGTAATAAACACACTATTAATAAAGAATGACAAATCCTCGATGTCTAAGACAGACTCATGCGCGCAATCCATAACGTACCCATTACCATCATCCCATGGTACCCCAAAAAGTTAGTTGCCACAAAGTAATCTAATAACTTGGTATCCTTAATCGCCACGAGCAAAAGGCACTATCAAAATGGTAGACCCAGTGGTGAACTTTTTGACCTTACTTCCTTGGTCATTTCTACTATAATTTGTATCTTTTGTATTGCTCTCATAGGTCATGGCACCACTGGCCATAATTCCCCTGGACCTACTCGCTAAAACAGATCATATTGTTTAGTCATGGAAACCTCTTAGGGTGGTTTATAATCTATTACATGAAAGTGTTAAAATTAAAAAAAAAATATTTTAACTATTTGGTAAAGACCCTTTAAACTTCAATGTTCAATACACACACATACATAAATATCAGTTCTGGTTAGTGTGATGTTCAAAGTTAAATAAATAAAAATTATAAACAGAATGAGAAGAGGGGAAGGGTATTGAACTCAATAGTTTGATAACGAGGAACCCATCATACTGAAAAACCATGGGACTTTTAGTTCCAAGACCACACACACCACAAGTCCACTATAATATAATATAGTGTATTTTTATGACCATTAGTTATGGGATTAATTAAATTTAATTGGGATAAATTAAGTTATTATTAATTCGAATTTTAAATTGAATATTTACTAGCATGATGAGAGTTAGTAATTATTGGTAAGAATTATGTTGAATATTACTTAATGAGTAAAGTAATATATGAGATTGAATTTATTAAAATTATCGCGAGTGAATAATACGACAATTATAGAAATTAAGTCATGATGCACGTGTATCGTGTCGGGACTAAATTAATGAGATAAAAAGTAAATTAATTCTAAGTCGATCGTATGGTCATTTTGAGTGCACCAATGTGTCCAGAAGATTTGATATAGTAAGAAAAGTGTACCCGGGGGTTTAGTTTGGGTCTCGGGATGTTTTGAGGCCTAACCGATAACCTAGTAGGGCATTTTGGCAATTCCCAATTTTAGGCCTTAATTATGGACAAAAATTGAAGGGTTATATCTGATGGGAGTTAGAGTCCTCGGGGGTTAGAAACATTAGAGTTGCATAGAGGCTAAGGAAGAGAGAATAGAAAAGGGTTCCAAGAAGGAGAGCCATCAACCCTCCACCACTCTCACCAATTCCGCCACCAACGCATAGATCGGTGAACGAGGAGAGGGATCATACCCATCATTGTTTACGATTCAGACTCTGATTTTCAAGCATGTGTTTAACTTGTTGTTCTTTAGTTGATAACATATCCATTCTAGTGCAGGAGTTAATTATTTTATGTCTTCATAAAAATATAATGTTGTTTGGGAGATTATTATTACAATTTGGAGTATAAACTATGTTGGGATGAATATCTTGTTATATGTAGAATATTATCCACGAAATTTGATGCCCAGTAGGGATAGAAATAGGGAAAATAAATGAATTCTTAAGAAAATTTGATGAACTAGAGTTAAAGAATAATTTCTTGAATTAGCCCATTTGATGACGATTCTTGAGGAATTAATGAATGTTTTGCATTAGAAATCTTCCATATTAGATTATATAACGTTCATGATGTTTGGTTGGGAGTTTGGGACATGTTAATGGAGGTTTGAGGATTTAAATTGGATGAAACTCGTAGGATAAGAATTGCAAAAATTGGGCCATTACCTGCTTGATCGATCGATGGACTCAAGAATGTCGATTGATTGACTGGATCGATTGATCGACCCTTTTCATCGATCGATCGACTCCTCCTGGAAATGGAAACTTCTTCCCCTTTTAAATGTTAATCCAATCCTAATGTGTAAGGAACTTTAGGCATAATTTATATATTATAATGGAACTTGAGGAGGACCAGTAGGGTATAAGTAGGATCTAGGGAAGACGATTTTATATAAGATTTAACCAAGGGATTTTGGGGGTAGAAATTGAATGGGATATCATGCGTACGTTAAATTAGGTCTTGCGAGAATTATGAATGACTTAGACTTGTAGGGTAGTGAGTTACACCTACTTATTTTATATTTATCAAGAGGACACACTTCGACAGTCGAGAAGTACTTAAGGATTTGCGGTAATTGAGAAAATAACACGAATGATTTAATTATATGTAGAACTCGAGCGTTATGTGCCACACATGATTCGAATGTATTATGGGTCGTGGGTGTACCTAGCTGAATAATGTGAATATATATATATATATATATATATATATATATATATATATATATATATATATATATATATATATATATATATATATATATATATATATATATATGTGTGTGTGTGTGTGTGTGTGTGTGTGTGTGTGTGATCATACCCGTGCTACTTACTATCACGGAGGTTCCGCACCGGGACAATCTTATCTCAATTGGACTGCTATAGGGGATATTGAGTTGTACCCTAGAACATAGCATCCTTGGTACATGCTATCCGAGAATGATAGTCAGATGGTCCTAAGAGACGTGAGGGTATGTGCTGACCTCTTGGTGACTTAGAACTATACTTCGCCTCCAATATGTGTGTTTTGTATTAATACAGTTCGAGAGTGATTTTGAATTAGTATTTCCCTTTTTGTACGAGAGATACGGGGACTTAATAGAAGTGTATGCCAGCATCATAAACTTATATAGGGTGACCTATTAGTATATATATTATGAGTGACAAATATATGTACTGGTGATTAATCTACTGTGCTTGTAAGTAGATAAGATGGAACAATTAATATTAAATGAATTAAGTGGTCGAGAACATGAATCTGTATTCAAATGAACATAAGGGGCCTACTATATTAATAAGAAAAGGCTATCAGATATATACTATAGTTATGCGAGTACTTGAAACAGAAATTGGTGAATGGAAATGGGGTTAGACTAGTGAATTGGCTTAAACTAGTGGGCTGGGTTAGCCTTATTTAGATTAGTTTAGTAGTACGTTAGGCAAGTAAACTAGTTGAGGGGTGAGAATTCCTAAGTGAGTGTCAAAGTACTAACATGTATGTAATATCAACTTGTAAGCATTTTATATACTTGCTAAACTATTTTAAAGTTCTTTTACACTCGGGCTCTGACCCGTTTCCTGCAATCTCTTCTTTCTCCTGTATGTATATATATATATATATATATATATATATATATATATATATATATATATATACTGTAAGGACATTTTTGTCCATTATCATTTGTTATGTCATACGCCGTTACACCATTGAAGATATTCAAAGTTCATATCATCATCAACGGATCCGAATATCAAAGAAGAGGAGGATTCAAAAGTCTGACAGGCCAAACCGGTCCGCCCAGAGAAAAAGAACCGATCCGACCCCGGACCGGTCTGCCCCTCTACCGGACCGATCCTCCTTGCTGAAGATCCAGTAGACCCCGGACCGGTAGCGAACCGATAATGCCAAAATTAAAAAGAACCGATCCGCCCCCTCAGACCGATCCGCCTCAGACCCGGACTAGTCCGCCTGGGATAATTTCGAACATATCGTGTTCAGATTTATTAGGCTAGAAATTTATTTTATAAACCCACTACGAGGAGTTTGTTTTCAAGACTTCTTCACACGATTTTCAGAGTCCATAAACTCAAAGTCTTCATCTTTGTGATTTTTCAAACTCATGTTTTGATTCACACAAATTTCCAAATCAGTTGTGAATCATTTTGAAACCCTAGAACACAAACTCTTTTGTTGTTCATACCATTGTGAAGAAGACCGGTCTTCTTCTTCATTACTACCCTCCTGGAAAGGGAAACTTCCAGTCGCCAACTACAGATCCGACGCCTGAGGGTAATTCTGTGTCACTCTTGTATTTCATTATAATCCGTGTAAATTGTACTTTACAAAATTATAGTGAAATAAATGGGTTTTGCCCCTTTGGGGGATTTTTCCTCATTTGTGTGTGTTTGAATGTTCTTGAATGCTTTACATCTTATTCAATCACACCTAGATGAATGTTTAGGATTTAATTGGGTTAAACTGTGTTTAATTATATAATTTCTTGATTTGAACGCATGCACACTCTTCTCAAATTGGTATCAGAGAAGGTTACGCTAATCTATCGCGTATTCCTAGTTTCCGCAAAAATTTTCTAAGATATCAATTTTTCTGAAAAATTGATTTTTGAAAAAGAGCGTGTTCAATGGAGAAATCATATAATAAAATGCCAATTTTTGATGGATATAACTATGCATATTGGAAAGCCCGCATGAGATCTGCTTTAAAGGCCATAGATGAACGTGTTTGGATTTTAGTTGAAAGAGGGTGGACACCTCCCTCCGTCACTGTGGAAAATGTGACCAGTTTAAAACCTGTCACTTCTTGGACTGAAGAAGAATTTAAATGGTCATCGTTTAAATCTAAGGGTTTAAGTGCTATTTTCGGATCATCACTCCTGATGAGTTCCGACATATCATGACGTGCACCACGTCAAAAGAGGCATGGGATGTTTTGCAACTTACCCATGAAGGAACTAATGCTGTGAAAGAATCTAAATTGCAAAATTTAACAACTCAATTTGAGACCATCACCATGATTAAAACTGAATGTTTTGATGAGTTTTATGCTAGGCTATCTGACATTGTTAATACCAGCTATAATCTTGGTGAACATATTCCTAATGCAAGAGTTGTGAAAAAGATTCTTCGATCTTTGCCTAAGCGTTTTATCCCTAAAGTCACTGTGTTAAATTCTATGGGTAATTTAAATACACTAAAATTGGAGAAACTTGTAGGAGACTTGCAAACATATGAAATTGACATTTTTCCTAAATTTGTGAAACCTAAAGATAAGGGAATTGCACTTAATACCCAAGAGAGAAAAAGTGAGGGGACGGCAAGAAAGAAAGTAGAGTCATCTAGAAAGAAAGATAGTGAAACTTCTGATTCTGAGTGTGATTTTGACCTAGATGATTTGTCTCTTTTTGCTAAAAACTTTAAGAAAATTCTCAAATATAAGAAAGGTCGAAATTTTAAAGATAAGAAGATTTTTTAGAAAAATAAGTTTGAAAAGAAAAATGAGAAAGATGTTAAAAACCCTCCTAAGAAAGACAGTGAGAGATGCTATGAGTGTGACGGTAGAGGACATAGAGCTTTTGAGTGTGCTACTCATCTGAATAGAGAAAAGGGCAAGGTTGTCTTTAATTCTACCCTTAGTGACGACAGTGAGGTCGAGTCGGTGGACTCGGGAGATGAGTCACCGCATGAGTGTAACTTCACCACATTCATGGCTAGTCATGTGAGTACTCCTGGTGCACCTCACGACAATGAGGATGATGCATCATAGGGACACCTCGACAATGAGATCGATGTGAGTGAGGGGGAGGATGACACAAGTGAGAACGAGAGTGATATTCAACGCGCTTATGTTGAGTTGTATTCTGAGTCATTTAAAACTAAAAAGCGTAACAAAGCGTTAGTTCTTAAGATCATCGGCTTAGAGGAAGATTTAAGAAAAGCGAGAGAGAGAGAGAGAGTCCTACACCTGCATCGCCCTGAGAGAGAGAGAATCTGCCTGTGTTGAAAAAGAGAGTTTGTTTAGAGAGAGAGAGAGAGAGAGTATTTTTGAGAAAGAGAGAGGGGACTTGACTAAACAAATGGCTAGTCTTACGAGTGAGCTCCATTCCTCCGTGGAGACTCGGAAGAAACTTGAAGCTCTTGTTGCCCAGCTGACTCATGATCTTGAGAAAGCACGGGAAGTCAAGGTACAAATCGAGGACAGATCTGGGAAAATGGGAAAGATGCTCCTCGACCCCGCTTTAGGTTTTGGTGATCGCCAAGGAATTGGTTATGATGGTGCCTCCTCATCCCAAATTGCACCTGGACCAGTCCCTGCATTTACTACGACTCCTTATGGCCATCGTCAAAAACCTCGAAGGAGAGTTCGACCAAGAAAAGCAAACCAAGGTCCGCCTTTGACTGTATTCTTTTGTACTTATTGCAAAAGAAAAGGACACCTCAGGGAGTTTTGCTATAGTTTGGGTCGAACACGACGTACTTCTGCTCCACCATGTCACACTGATGAGTTTTCTAGTCTAAGAGAGCGATTTGAGTTTTTAGCCACCACATCACAGAGTTTGATGGAGGAATTCCGATGGATGTATTTGCCGTCAGTAAATGCTTCTCACATTCCAGCTAAAACCAACAACAACAAGGGTAAACAAAATGTTACCACTTCTTGGGTGCCTAAGAAAGATAAGAAAGCCCTTGTTGTTCATGTTGCTCTTAAAGAAAATAATACCTCACAGTGGTATTTTGATAGTGGATGCTCCAGACACATGACAAGTGATGTCTCATTTTTTACCCACCTTGAGGATTATAAGGATGGAAGAGTCACCTTCGGATATGGGAGTAAGTCTAGCATTGTAGGACGAGGTACTATAGAGTTACCAGGATTTCCTAAGCTAGAGAATGTGTTGTACGTCAAAGGTTTAAAAGTAAAACCTTCTCAGCATTAGCTAGCTGTGCGACAGTGACTTTGCAGTGAAGTTTGACCGGGACGCGTGTAATGTCTACAATCAAGCCGGTAAACTTTTATTCAAGGGGTGAGGACCAAGGATAATTGTTATGGGAATGTGCCTACTTCCTCACTTGTCTGCAACAGCGCCACGATCACTCCTATGGATTTATGGCACCAACGTCTAGGTCATATGAACGTTAGAGATTTGACTCATTTAGCCAAAAAGGACCTAGTACGTGGCTTACCATCTCTTGGAAAGTCAACTTCCACGGTTTGTGGACCTTGTTAGTTGGGAAAGAAAATTCGGATCCCTTATAGGAAGTTTCATTCCATTACCACCTCCCATGTACTTGAGCTTATTCATAGGGATCTTATGGTTCCTACTCATACTGAGAGTTTGGGTGGTAAGAGGTATATCCTCGTGATGGTAGACAATTTCTCCAGGTACTCCATTGTAGGTTTTCTGAGAGAGAAATTCGATGTTATAGAGTTCTTAATGACCAAGTGTCGTGTCCTGCAAAATCAACACGGAGTCACTATTAACATGATACATAGTGACAACGGCACTGAATTTAAGGAAGCAAAGGTAGATTTGTATTGTGATAGCCTTGGGATCAAACATGAGTTTTTTGTTGTGAAGACTCCTCAATAAAATGGGATTATTGATAGAAAGAATAGAACGATCCAGGAGATGTCTAGATCTATGCTTCTAGGTCATAACGTTTCTAGGAGATTTTGGGCAGAGGCAGTGTCTACTGCATGCCACACGGTGAATAGGGTTTATCTTCATCCACATACACTTCAGACACCTTATGAGTTGTGGACTGATAAGAAACCCAACCTCGCGTATTTTCGTATCTTTGGGAGTAAATGCTACACCCTACAAGATAGAGAGCAATTAGGAAAGTTTGACTCCCGGGGCGACGATGGAATATTTCTAGGATATTCATCGAATAGTAGAGCGTACCGGGTTTTTAACCTGAAGAGCTCTAAGGTTATGGAATCAATAAATGTCACCGTGAAAGATGACGAACCTCCAACAGCTATTGATTCTAAACTTCAGTGTGAGGTTGAGGATGTTTCTAGTAGTGATTTACTTTTACCTCACCCACACCCTGTGGACCCTACTCCTGTGTTAGGAGATACACCCGCTTGGGTTTATAAGAATCATGACCCTTCTGCCATTGTTGGTGATCCCACTCTAGGGGTCAAGACTCGTGCTCAGTTAGAGAATGTTGTTAGCCATTTTTGCTACACGTCCAAAGTCGATCCCAAGAATCATAAAGAAGCACTCAAGGATGAACACTGGATATCTTCTATGAAGGATGAGTTGCTTCAGTTTAAAAAGAATAATGTCTGGGAACTTGTCCCCCGACCTAGTGAGACAAATGTGATAGGTACCAGATGGATTTTTAAGAATAAAATGGATGAAAATGGTACCATAATCAGAAACAAAGTTAGGTTGGTCGCTCAAGGCTACACATAGATAGAAGATGTAGACTTTAGGGAGACATTTGCTCCTGTTGCGAGGCTTGAGTCAGTCCGTCTACTACTTGCCATCGCATGTCATCTGTGCTTCAAGTTATATCAAATGGATGTCAAGAGTGCCGTTCTGAATGGAATTCTACAGGAGGAGGTTTACGTGGAATAACCAAAAGGTTTTGAAGACCCTCAGCACTCGGAGCACGTCTACTATCTGAGAAAAGCCTTGTATGGTTTGAAGCAAGCACCCCGTGCTTGGTACGAGAGGCTTGCTTCCTATCGCTTAGCCCGTGGCTTCAAGAGAGGGGGAGTTGATATGACGTTGTTCGTCAGGAGAGATGACGGTGTGATTTTGGTTGTCCAGGTCTATGTGGATGACATAGTCTTTGGATCCACGTGCTCTCAATATTCTCATCACTTTAAAGAGGAGAAGAAAAGTGAGTTTGAGATGAGCATGGTTGGTGAGCTTACTTTCTTCCTTGGTCTCCAGGTTCTTCAGCTAGAGGATTGGATGTTCATCTCCCAATCAAAGTATGCTAGAGACCTAGTGAAGAAATTTGATTTAGACACCGCTAAGCATGCACGTACACCTATGAGTATCACTACCAAGCTTAGTAAGGACACTTCAGGCAAGGACGTAGAGTAAACCTTATATCGGAGTATAATAGGTAGTCTTATCTACTTGACTGTCAGTCGTCCCGACATAGCCTTTAGTGTTGGAGTCTGTGCACGATATCAGGTGTCCCCAAAAGAGTCACATTTACTTGCTCTAAAATGTATTATTAAATACTTGAGTGGGACTCTCTCATACGGTATTTGGTATTCCTATGATACCGATGACCGTCTGTTTGCCTATTCAGATGTCGATTGGGTCGAGGATGTAGATGGTTGTAGGAGCACTTCTGGTGGGTGTTTCTATTTTGGTTCTGCTCTTGTCTCCTGGATGATCAAGAAGAAAAATTCCATCTCTTTGTCCACTACGGAGTCTTAGTACATAGTCGTCGGGAGTTGTTACACGCAACTCTTATGGCTGAAGCAAATGCTGGAGGATTATGGTATTTTACAGGACACCATGACCATTTCCTGTGATAACACGAGCGCGATACACATATCCCGCAATCCAGTCCAACATTCGCGCACAAAGCACATCAGGATACATGAGCACTTTATACGACAGTTAGTTGAGGAGAAAGTCATATCCCTGAGTTTTGTTCCCACTGGCCGTCAGTTAGCCGATATTTTCATGAAACCTTTAGATGCCCTTAGATTTGAGAGTCTTAGGAAGTCTTTGGGAATTTGCACAGTTGACTGTGGGATTGGTCTTTGTCTAGAATAGAATGCTTTTTCATGTTCATGTCATATGCTTCCTATTGCTAGTTTGTTTTATATGTATCATTGCTTTATTGTACAACTATTTATTTATTCTTTTGAAAAATCCAAAAAGATTTTTATTTTTTTGTATATAAATATTTCAGAAAAGCCCAAAAAGATTTTTGTGTTTTTATGCACCTTTTATGGATGAACATTTAAGATAGCCAAGTCACAACTTCATTCCATTTATCCTCGTGACTGTTTGATAGAGAGTTGAGATGCTACATCATTTCATCCATGTGCTTTACACTGCTTGGAGTCTTTGAGATGTGAATCGCGATATCTTTTTTACATGTTTGACTCCCATCTCCTTTATTGCACACATGCATGGCTTTATTTGATTATTGCACTTGTCTATCACATGTTGGCTTGAGTGTTTCCATCTCAATTCTGTCTATACAACTTACTATATGCGATAAAACTTGACAAGATTGGAATGCATGTAGAAACCATTTTTGTGAGACTGCGTGTTTGTATAAGAACGGGGAGGGGCTTCAAAAGTTAATTATCACTTCTTTGCGCAAAATCCACCGTTCAAAAGGACCTAAAAATGGAGGAATTTTATTATCCGGGGTCCAAAGAGGTTAAAAGATCCCGAAAAAATTTAAAGGCAATAAAAAGCAATTCATGCCACACATGGGTCATTTAGGTTTCAACATCAATTCTCCAAAGTTTGAGAATTTAGAAAGCCTCTATTCAAAAAATAAAAATCTTAGGGAGCTTGGTTGGAGTATATAAATGGGTTTGCACTTCCTTGAAAGTCCTGAAAAAGCATGAAATAGTTTTGGACGTTATTGGTGTGGAAATCACTGTGAGCTTTGATTTGTTGATTTGATTGAGTCAATGTCTCATATGACCACCTTTTTACACCAAAGGAAGATGTTGAGTTCATTCGTTAGGAGTATTCTATATTCATCGCGCACATATGTCATGTTTCTATGCATTGATTTTCCTATCAAATTTGATCACACCCCTTTCTTTTCGCTATCATTGATTTGGTTGTTTTGTGTTCATTCATGGTGTTCTTTAGTCCTTGTGACACCCCGGCTTTGCTAGCTTAATTTATGCTTTATTTTGTCTATTTGGGGACATCATAAAAAAAAGGGGGAGAAAAGAATTATCATTATGGGGGAGTTTTGAAGTGTTGAAGTGTTGAGCTTTTGTTATCACAACACATTGGTATATCTGTTTATCTCATTTCAAACTCGATACGTCACTTGGTATTTTACTTTTTCTCATTTGTGTAGGTACCGTCTGATGATCTTTGAATTGCACACCCTGATGAGAAAAGCGTTGAGATTCCTAAAGATTCGTAGAGCAAACGATGAAGTCTTATTCATTTGTATCTTTCCAGTTTTGGGTTCATGGAAGGGTAGATTTGTATAGTCATTTTGATATTTGATATTTCGGATGTTTGTTTTTATATATGTACCGGCATAGACATAGGGGGAGATTTTTGTCCATTATCATTTGTTATGTCATACGCCGTTACACCATTGAAGATACTCAAAGTTCATATCGTCATCAACGGATCCGAATATCAAAGAAGAGGAAGATTCAAAAGTCTGACAGGCCAGACCGGTCCGCCCAGAGAAAAAGAACCGATCCGACCCCGGACCGGTCCTCCCCTCTACCGGATCGATTCGCCTAGCTGAAGATCCAGTAGACCCCAGACCGATAGCGAACCGATAATGCCAAAATTAAAAAGAACCGATCCGCCCCCTCGGACCGATCCGCCTCAGACCCGGACCAGTTCACCTCGAATAATTTCGAACAGATCGTGTTCTGATTTTTTAGGCTAAAAATTTCTTTTATAAACTCACTACGGGGAGTTTGTTTTCAAGATTTCTTCACAAGATTTTCAGAGTCCATAAACTCAAAGTCTTCATCTTTGTGAGTTTTCAAACTCATGTTTTGATTCACACAAATTTTCAAATCAGTTGTGAATCGTTTTGAAACCCTAGAACAGAAACTCTTTTGTTGTTCATACCATTGTGAAGAAGACCGGCCTTCTTCTTCATTGCTTCCCTCCTGGAAAGGGAAACTTCCAGCCGTTGACTACAGATCCGACGCCTGAGGGTAATTCTGTGTCACTCTTGTATTTCATTGTAATCCGTGTAAATTGTACTTTACAAAATTATAGTGAAATAAATGGGTTTTTCCCTTTTAGGGGATTTTTCCTCATTTTTGTGTGTTTGAATGTTCTTGCATACTTTACATCTTATTCAATCACACCTAGATGCATGTTTAGGATTTAATTGGGTTAAACTGTGTTTAATTATACAATTTCTTAATTTGAACGCACGCGCACTCTTCTCATATATATATATATATATATATATATATATATATATATATATATATATATATATATATATTACAGGTGCCCAGCCACATGGGCGTCAGGCTTAGATCTTTGGACCGTTGACGTGTTGTAGTTGGTGTGGGAGTTACAGGTCCTTGGAGTAGACGACTTCATCCTTGTCTTCTCAATCTTCCATTTAGTCATTATTAGATAGGGAATGTGTTGCCCATTTCCATATTTCATTTAGTTCAGAGAGAGTTATGCTCTTTAATATTTCAGTATTCAGTTATTGTTGGGACTGTTTTATTTATTTCCTTTTCCTCCAATTTGGGATATATTATTTGGATTGGTTAATCTAGATTGGTTATTTCATTTGGATGATTTGGTTGTTAATACTATTATTCGTGTTTGTAAAATGGTTTCATATATTAAATAATAACAATAGGACTTAATTTATAAAATTAAATGTTTTGACACTTACCTTATTTATTTATTTGGTGATTAATAAAGAAAATTGTTTTATGACAGTGATGCTAAGAATGAATCAACCGAACACTTTGATTTAATTTAATAAAGGACTGATCACCTGGTATTTAATTAGGCGAGGTGTCACAAGTGGTATTAGAGCATCAGGTTCTAGAGGCCTTTAGGATCTGTACAACTTATTATGCTTTCAGTTAGCGTCCTTTGATATAGAACCTATCTTTTTATTATTGTACTCTTATTTATGCGATTACGTCTTCAGTTATATAAGACTTAATAATAACTGTGGACTAATAAAATTCCTTCTCGTTTCAGATGCCTCCAAGATGAGCACCGAGGGATAGAAATGCCCCACCAGAGGAGCCTGCAGCTTACGCTCAGGGAAAGATAAATGCATATAAAGTTACCGCCATAGTTGCTCAGGGGGTAAATGCAGCTTTAGCCATGGTGCAGCAGGCCCCACCCTAGGTTCATTTTATGGCGCCAATTTCAGCTCAGTTTCCCACTACATGGGAGAGGGTTAGGGATGCCTTTCATAGGGCCCATCCCTCAGACTTCTCGGGCAGTTATGATATTGTCATCGTGATTCAATGGAAGAAAGACATCTAGAGGCATTTCCGCGTGTACTAGTGCACAGACATTCAGAGACAGTTACTGGCTTCCTACAAGCTAGTGGGGGCCTCTTATAGTGGTGGGAGTCCACTACCACCTTGTAGGATAGGGATAATACAACGATTCAGAGCTTTTGGATGCGGTTTAACCGCAAATACTTTCCTTCCACCGTGCAGACTAAGATGAGGTAAAAACTGCTGAATCGCAAGAAGGAAAGTATGAATGTCACTGAGTATGAAGAGAAGTTCAAGAGACTGATTACTATTGTGAAAGATGAGGCTCCTACCCAAGAGAAAACGAGTCGGATGTTCATATATGGTTTTCCTTGAGGATTCACCAGCACCTCTTGGGCAATCTGTCGTTAAGTACTTATATTGATGTACTCAACGCCACCGTATTGAATTTCCAGGACCACCGCTTCCACCAGCAGGGGAGAAAACGAGTTGGGGAGTCCAGCCAACAGGTCCAGACAGGAGGTAGTAGTGATAGTGGGGCACCAACAGTTCATGGGCAGGTTCATCAGGGTGAGCAGAATTCCCATTAGGGGGACCCTGCTAAGATATTTCGATCTAGAGACTCTAGGCAGGGATAGGGAGGCTATAGATAGGGCCAACAGGGCCAGTCTAGCCAGCAGGGATAGCATCGTTATCTGCAGGACCAATAGGGCCAGCAGGGCCAACATTAGTATCAGTAGGGCCAACAGGGCCAGTGGAAAGGTGGTAATGGCTATCAAGGTCGAGGACAACAGGGAAAGAGGGGAGGAAACTTCAGGGTAAGATGCTTTAGTTGTGGCAAGAATGTCCATAGACGTTAGGATTGCCTCGAAAGGGACAGGGCCCTGCAGCAGTAGGGTGGCCATCAGGAGCCATAGAGACCAATCTTCAAAGATGCCCTCCTAGCACCACCTCAGATGCTAGCCTTACCAGCCATTCCTTCTGTTTGATTTCAACACGAATAATTGCAGTATGGATACGTTTATAACATCCACCGAGCAATAGCACCTCAGGCGCCACCTGCAGTTGAGGGTAAGTTTCATATCCATGGTACCATAGGGCGTATTTTATTTTACACTAGGGAATCATACTACTTCATAGCCACTAGTTTTTCCATGGGCCACAGGGTTGTTAAACTCGGCAGAAAGTACAGTGACACATGTAGACTCATCGTTGGGTTTCTTTATATGTTGGGGAGTAGGTATAGAGATTGAGAGTATAATTTTACCTACAGATATGTCAGTCTTAGATATTCCCGAGCATGATGCCATTATTGGCATGGATTGGCTTGCTGCTTATAGAGCCATGATAGATTATTACAATAGAATTATTATTTTTTCTATTCCGGGTCAGGAGATATTCCTGGTGGTGATGCCTCATCCTGAGGGAGGATTGTCCACCCATTTATATTATATGGAGGAGGAGATCTCTAAGGAGATATCCATTCCCATTGATTCGACTCCCGTAGTTTGTGAGTTTTTTAACATATTCCAAGATATACCGGGACTACTGCCTAGCCAAAAGATAGATTTCATTATAAATTTAATTCCAGGCACTCGGTCGATAGCCCGAGCACCATACCGTATCTCTCCAGCCGAGATGAGAGATTTGTGTGATCAGATTGAGTAGATGTTGGGATAGAGCTTTATCCATATGAGTACCTCACCCTGGGGTGCTCCCGTGTTGTTTGTGAAGAAAATAGATGGGTTCATTGAGATTATGTGTGGATTATCGAGAGTTTAACAAAATCACGATCCGGAATAAGTATCTGTTGCCCTGAATCGATGACTTTTTCGACCAATTGAGAGGAGTTGCCTTCTTCTTAAAGATACACTTGAGGTCGGGATACCATCAGTTATGGATTAGAGAGCGGGATGTGTCGAATACTGCATTATTGATGCGTTATGCATCTTACGAGTTTCGAGTTATGCCGTTTGGGATAAATAATGCTCCATCCATATTCATAGACTTAATGAACAGGGTCTTCAGAGAGTTCCTGGATTAGTTCGTCATTGTTTTCATATATGACATTATGATTTATTCCCAGACTGAGGAGGATCATGTCAAGCATTTGAGACGGGTTCTTCAGACTCTACGAGAGCATCAGTTATATGGTAAGTATGAAAAGTGAGGGTTTTAGCTACGAGAGGTCCAGTTCTTGGGGGACATTGTTTCCGTCAGGGGGATATCAGTGGATCCAGGAAAGGTGTCCGCAGTGAGGGAGTGGGGACAGCCCACGACACCATCAGAAATCTGTAATTTTTTTAGATTGGTAAGGCACTACAGGAGGTTCATTCGAGGGTTTTCAAAGATAACGGGTCCATTGACTAATCTGACTCGCCACAGGGTACCGTACGTATGGGATGATGCTTGACAGTTGGCCTTCGATGAGCTAAAGGATAAATTGACTTCGGCACCAGTTCTTGCTTTACCCAGGCCAAGAGTATAGTGTCTGGTGTATACTAACACTTCCATATAGGGACTTAGTGGAGTACTTCAGCGGGAGGAGCAGGCTATAGGTTATGCCTCCCGTAAGATTAAGCCTCAGGAGAGGAATTACCCCACACACAACTTAGAGCTAGCAGCGGTCGTGTTTGCCTTATGGATTTGGAGACACTACTTGTTGGGGGGAAATTTCTCTTGTTCATAGACCACAAGTCACCGTAATACTTGTTCACTCACTGAGAGTTGAACATGCCTTAGCGCAGGTGTCTCGAGTTTATGAAGGATTACTAGTTCAAGATACAGTAACACCCAGGGAAGGATAACATAATTACTGATGCATTGATCCGTAGGCCAGTAGGTGAGGTGGCAGATGTTTGGAAGGCAAAGTGCAAAGAGTTGGAACATCAGAAGGCAGTGGCCCAATCCTTTATATCCGTCATGACAGTCACACCAGAGATTGTTACGAGAGTGATCCAGGCCCAAGCAGATGATTCATTTTGCCAAGATCAGATTGTACCGCTTCTAACCGAGGGCGTTGAGTCCTACTCAGTGAGTTCAGATAGAGGATTGTGATTAATGGGAGGTTAGTGGTCCTGAAGGGTGAGGACTTACGTCATGCAGTGATAACAGAGTCGCATGGATCTCGATTTTCGGCACATCCCAGAGGGGATAAGATGTACCAAGATATGAGGCGACATTACTAGTGGAGTGGGATGAAGAAGGACATTGCGGAGTTTGTGTCCGAGTGTGCCACCTGTCAGCTTGTAAAGGTGGACCATCAGAGAACTCCAGGGTTACTTCAACTGCTAGAAATCCATATGTGGAAATGGGAGAGCATTTCGAAGGATTTTAGCATTGGGTTGCCGACATCACAGCGGGGTCACGATTCGATATGGGTAGTGGTGGATCGCTCGACCAAGGTAGCGCATTTTTCTACCGGTATGGATAGACTACACTACTAGACAGTATGCCCAGTTATTTATTGCTGAGATACTAAGGTTACATGGGGTACCACTGGATTTTGTGTCTGATAGAGACAAGATTCTTATGTCATGCTTTTAGTAGAGGTTTCAGGAGGCTATGGGTACCGAGCTACAGTTAAGTATGGCGTATAACCCATAGAGAGATGGGAAAACTGAGCATACTAATCAGATGCTGGAGGATATGCTATGTATGTGTGTACTTTATTTTGGAGGAGTATGGGAGCAGTACCTTCCTCTGGTGGAGTTTTCTTATAATAACTCCTACCAGTTTACGATTAACATGGCCCCCTTTTAGGCTTTGTACGGTAGACCTTTTCGTTCTCCCACTTGTTGGCTAGAAGTGGAGGACAACAAACTACTTGGTCCAGAAGTGATTCAAGAGATGTCGGCCAGTATTAAGTTGATCAGGAGTCACATTCGGGTAGCCCAGGACAGGCAGAAAAGCTAAGTCGATGTAAAGCGATTATTGAGGGAGTTTAGCATGTGGGACCAAGTGTTACTATGAGTGTATCATATGAAGGGAGTAATGAGGTTTGAGAAGAAAGGGAAATTGGCTCTGAGGTACGTAGGACCATTTCCAATTATCGAAAGGATTGGACCGGTGGCATACAGGCTTGGGTTGTCGAAGCACTTGCACTGTATTCATGATGTGTTCCACATTTCATCGTTGAGGCAGTATCTTCGGGATGATTTGTCCCATACTCATATTATGATAGATGAGAATGATTTGCATCCTGACAGTTCTTATGAGGAGAGACCAGTGGCTATCCTAGACCATAGTGAGAGGAGGTTGAGGTCAAAGGTAGTCCCACTCGTACGGGTCCAGTGGGAGCATCATAATGTAGAGGAGTCCACTTGGGAGCGCGGGGTAGATATGCTCAAAAAGTATCCGGAGTTGTTTTTACCAAGTATGCTTTACTTTTTGAATTTTGGGATAAAATTCTGATATTGGGGGGAAGTATGTAATACCCCATATTTTTATTACCTTTAATTAATGGATTAATTAAATTTAATTGGGATAAATTAATTTAATATTAGTCTGGATTATAAATTGAATATTTATTAGCGTGATGAGAGTTAGTAACTATAGGTAAGAATTATGTTGAATATTACTTAATGAGTAAAGTAATATATGATATTGAATTTATAAAAATTATCGTGAGTGAATAATATGACAGTTATAGATATTAAGACCGGATGTACATGTGTCATGTCTGGACTAAATTAATGGGATAAAAAGTAAATTCACTCTAAGTCACCCGTATGGTCCTTTTGAGTGCGCCAATATGCCCAGAAGGGTGGAGATAGTCAGAAAAGTGTACCCGGGGGTTTAGTTTGGGTGTCGGGACGTTTTGAGGCCTAACTGGTAATTCGGGAGGGCATTTTGGTAATTCCCAATTTTAGGCCTTAATTATGGACGAAAATTGAAGGGTTATATCTGATGGGACTTAGAGTCCTCAAGTTTTAGAAACATTAGAGTTGCAAAGAGGCTAAGGAAGAGAGAACAGAGAAGGCTTGCAAGGAGGAGAGCCACCAACCCTACACCACTTTCACTAATTCCACCACCAATGTGTAGATCAGGGAATGAGGAGCGGGATTGTACCCATCATTCTCTACAATTCGGACTCTAATTTCTAAGAAATTATCTAACTTGTTGTTCTTTATTTGATAACACATCCATGCTAGTGTATGAGTGAATTATTTTATGTCTTCATGAAAATATAATGTTGCTTGGGAGATTATTATTACAATTTGGAGTATAAACTATGTTGAGATGAATATCTTGTTAGATATAGAATATTATCCACGAAATTTGATGCCCGGTAGAGATAGAAATCTTGAAATTAAATGTATTCTTGAGAAAATTTGACGAACTAGGGTTAAAGGATAATTTCTTGAATTAACCCATTTGATGACGATTCTTGAGGAATTAATGAATGTTTTGCATTAGAAATCTTCCATATTGGTTTATATAACGTTAATAATGTTTGGTTGGGAGTTTGGGACATTTTAATGGAGGTTTGAGGATTTAAATTGGACGAAGCCCATAGGATAAGAATTGCGGAAACTAGGACATTATCTACTTGATCGATCGATCGACTTAAGAATGTCGATCGATCGACAGGATTGATCGATCGACCCTTTTCATCGATCGATCGATCGACTCCTCCTCGAAATGGAAACTTCTTCCCCTTTTAAATGTTAATCCAATCCCAATGTATAAGGACCTTTGGGCATAATTTATATGTTATAATGGGACTTGAGGAGGACCAGTAGGGTATAAGTAGGGTCCGGGGAAGACAATTTTATATAAGATTTAACCGAGGGATTTTGGGGGTATAAATTGAATGGGAAATTGTGCGTATGTTAAATTAGGTCTTGCGAGAATTAAGAAGGACTTAGACCAGTAGGGTAGTGAGTGTACACCTACTGATTTTATATTTATCAATAGGATACACTTTGAGAGTCGAGAAGTACTTAAGGATTTGCGGTAATTAAGAAAATAACAAGAATGATTTAATTATACGTAGAACTTGGGCGTTATGTGCCACGTATGGTTCGAATGTATTATGGGTCGTTGGTGTACCTAGCTGAATGATGTGAATATATATATATATATATATATATATATATATATATATATATATATATATATATATATATATATTATATTATATATTTGTGTATAATCATATCCGCGCTACTTGCTATCACGAAGGTTCTGCGTCGGGACAGTCTTGTCTCGATTGGACCTCTATGGGGGGATATTGACTTGTACCCTAAAATATAGAATCCTTAGTACAAGTTATCCGAGAATTATAGTCAGACGGTCCTAAGAGACGTGAGGGTGTGTACTGACCTCTTGGTGAGTTGAAACTATGCTTCGCCTCCAATATGTACGTTTTGTGTTAATACAGTTCAGGAGTCATTCCGAACTAGTATTTCCCTTTTTGTAAGAGAGATAGGGGGACTTGATAGAAGATTATGCCTACACCATAGACTTATATGGGGTGACCTATTAGTATATATATTATGAGTGCCCAATATATGTACGGGTGATTAATCTACTGTGCTTGTAAGTAGATAAAATGGAATAACTAATATTAAATGAATTAAGTGATCGAGAACTTAAATCTGTATTGGGATGAACATGACTGGCTTAATATATTCATAAGAAAAGGCTATCATATATAAACTATAGTTATATGAGTACTTGAAACAGAAATTGGTAAAGGAAAATTGGGTTAGACTAATGAATTGGGTTAAACTAGTGAGTTGGGTTAGCCTTATTTAGGCGTGCACACTAGTTGAGGGGTAATAATTCCTTATATTAATAAGAAAAGGCTATCAGATTAATATAACTGGCCTACTATATTAATAATAAAAGGATATCAGATATAAACTATAGTTATGCGAGTACTTGAAATAGAAATTGGTAAATGGAAACTGGTTAGACTAGTGAATTGGGTTAAACTAGTGAGTAGGGTTAGCCTTATTTAGATTAGTTTAGTAGTACATTAGGCGTGCACACTAGTTGACGGGTAATAATTCCCAAGTGAGTGTCGAAGTACTAACATGTATGTAATATCAACTAGTAAGCATTTTATATACTTGCTAAACTATTTTAAAGTTGTTTTACACTCGGGCTCTGACCCGTCTCCTGCCATCTCTTCTTTCTCTTGTATGTGTGTGTGTGTGTGTGTGTGTGTGTGTGTATATATATATATATATATATATATATATATATATATATATATATATATATATATATATATATATATGTGTGTGTGTGTGTGTGTGTGTGTGTGTGTGTGTGTGTGTGTGTGTGTGTATGTATTACAAGTGCCCAGTCACAGGGGGGTCAGGCTTAGATCTTTGGACCGTTGACGTGCTGCAGCTGGTGTGGGAGTTGCAGGTCCTTGCAGTAGACGACTTCATCCTTGTCTTCTCAGTCTTCCATTTAGTCATTATTAGATAGGGCATGTGTCACCCATTTCCATATTTCATTTAGTTTAGAGAGACTTGTACTCTTTATTATTTCAGTATTCAACTATTGTTGGGATTATTTTATTTATTTCCTTGTCCTGCTATTTGGGATATATTATTTGGATTGGTTAATCTATCTTGGTTATTTCATTTGGATGATTTGGCTTTTAATATTATTATCTGTGTTCGTAAAAATGGTTTCATATATTGAATAATAACAATAGGACTTAATTTCTAAAATTAAATGTTTTGACACTTAGCTTAATTATTTATTAGGTGATTAATAAAGAAAATTGTTTTACGACAGTGATGTTAAGAATGAACCAACCGGACAGTTTGATTTAATTTAATAAATGACTGATCACCCGGTATTTAATTAGGTGGGGTGTCACATATAACAATATTTCATGTGCGAATTACAATTTACAATACGTAAATGAATCGGTACTAACAATACACCCATTATACCAATGCTAATATTAAACAATCCTATAACTACTGAATCATACTAGAACAATAAAAAGTTTATCAGCAGTACACTCATCACTTAACACTTATCCAGTGAAGAGGTAACACGGAAATTAAGTTTTAATAATTTTTGGTTTTCATAAATGGTTGAAAGATCACATCTAAAGACAAAAAAAAATGGTTCTATTTTATGATTTAATATTTTAATCTCGTTAAAACAGAAAATCAGTTTGTGTATAGAAAGTTTAGATCCTGAGTTTTACGAAACCAAACATGAATCTACACAAACAGAACATATATAAATCTTATCAAAGTATATATGAGTTTAGAATCATAGATTTAGTTTAAAATCAAACATACTAACACAGAGTGTGTGTGTGTGTGTGTAGTAAGGACTCCTTATGGTGCAGACCCCGGTACATACCATTTTTTTTAAATAGTAAAAAAATAATTTTTTTGATGAAACTTCATGAATATGATGTCCACGGTTAGAAGATCATCTCCAATTTTTTTCATCAAAAAATTCAATAAAAAAACGTTGAGATGAGGTGATATGTAAAAAATGGTACAAATATTCATTTTCAACCGTTGAAATGTTGGGTGGGCGTCAGCCACATTATTGATTGAATTTTTGTATGAAACTTCATGGATATAATCTTCTCATTAGCTAGATCTATCTATGAAGTTTCATAAAAAAAATTCAATCAAAAAGTGTGTCAGATGATTGTCAATCTTTCAACGGTCGAAAATGTATATTTATACTATTTTTTTACATATCACCTCATCTCAACAGTTCTTTTATTGAATTTTTTATGAGAAAAAATGGAGATGACCTTTTCACCATTGAGATAATATCCATGAAGTTTCATCAAAAAATTCATTTCTTTACTATTTTAAAAAATGGTATGTACCGGGGTCTGCACCATAAGGAGTCCTTAGAGGAGGGGGCCTCTCTCTCTCTCTCTCTCTCTCTCTCTCTCTCTCTCTCTCTCTCTTTATATATATATATAGATAGTGAGAGTCTCCTGTACATATCAAACGGTACATAACAATTTTTTTAAATAGTAAAATCTTATTTTCTGTGAATTTTTTTATATGATGTTTAAACATTTCAATAGACCCATATAAAAAAATCAACTCAAAATAATTTTTTTTGGCTATTTTAAAAAAATCGATCAAACTTTCGCAACTTTCAAAGCTCTTTAAAAGCTGCAAAAGCTTGACCAATTTTTTTAAAATAGAAAAAAAAAAATTGGATTTTTTTATATAGCTCCCCGGAAATATTAAATTACATAAAAAAGATCCACTCATAATCATTTATAAAAAGGGTCTACGCCAACTGTATGTACCATTGGTATGTACCATTTGGTATGTATAGGAGCCTCTCCCTCTCTCTCTCTCTCTATCTATCTATCTATCTATATATATATCGTCCTGCTCTTGTGCGGATTAGTCCGCAATTTAAGAATGTGGATCGGGCATGTGTCACCTAGTGGTGAGCCCAGGAGAGAGAGAGAGAGAGAGAGAGAGACTACAATTAGGCGATAATTTCTAGGCGCACCTTTAGGTGACACATGTCCGGTCCGCATTTTTAAAATGTGGACTAGTCCGCACAGGAGCATTATATATATATATATATATATATATATATATTATAACATGTTAAGTAGAATAATACGAGAATAGGTGTTTTCAAACCTAGGGTTTGTTAAAACATGTCAAAACAGTCTAAACATTCAAAGGACCAAAATCACATATAAACAAGATATATAAATTTTCGTAAGTATGAAAAAGGGTTAGGAATTATACCCTAGCAGATCTCAGAAACCAACTAAAGTTTAAACCAGGACAACCTTTATATAACGAACTCTAAAAGGCTTCGAAGGTTCAAACCTAGAAAATTAATCAGACTTCCAAACCCAACATCTAAACCCTTATCTTTATACAAAATACATGTTGTAAGATTTATAGGATAAAAGCATGTTTAGAAAATATTTAAAAAAATCTCTCAAATTGATGTAAAGATTTAAATAAGTTTAGAGAGAGAAGGGTTGAGAAAATTTTAGCAGAGTTTTGTTTAGGTTTTAGAAAATTTTCTCGACTTAAAAGATGAAACCCCAACCCCTCTATTTATAGATTTGAAGAAATGGCTCTGGTTGAATCGTAATTCACCTAATAATAAGGGTAAATAGGTAAACAACCAAGGGCGTCTAAGGGCAAGAATGGCATCGCACAAAAGAGGGGTCAGTGAAGGTACATGCATAAAAGACCCTATCAATGTGAGGGGTAGCAAGTGGACAACACACAAGTCCTTGATTAGTCCAAAAGTAATCACATGAATCACAAACTAAATGACCATTTATTTATCCAAATTTTGTCATTTCATTATATGCTAAAATTAATTAAGAAACAAAAATGGATTTTAATTTTGTTTCTTTTTAAATGTTTAAATCAGCATTTAAAAATTAAAAAAATCGTATAACTATGAAAATTAATTTTAAAAAAACTGGAAAATTATAAACTAAGAAACTTATAATATAAAAATTCTTTGAGTATAAAATACGTATAGGATGTATAAATTAAAAATTCAGAAATATATTACAAAAATTAGAATTAGAGTTTTATAAAATAGAAAATTTCCTTTTAAAATTCTTTAACAAATCTTTTTAGGGTTATGTTTAATGTGTTCAATGAACCGAGTCTATTTGGGTCTTTTGTTACAAAATTGATCAAACTACAAATTCTGTGGGATTAGAATAGATACTTTTAATCTCCCCATTTGGCCAATTTTGGGACAAGCCAAATTGAGACTAAAAAATAAGTCTCATGAAGACAAATATATAACTCAATTATACACAAAATTCCTAAAAAGAAGAGTACATAAGTCAACTAACAACATATGTCCTAAAAGTCTCACATTCTCCAATAATAAAACATAGGGTCTCACATTCTTTAGAAAAAAACACATTTTCCTAAAAATAAAACAATGAGTTTCATATTCTCCCCTATTTGTCACAAAAGGACAAAGGGTAGGGAAGATCCTATAAAGATGTTAGCACCACAAGATATTATGATAAAATAGATATTAATATGCAATCCTAACACATTAAATTGGGCAACCACAAACACCAATAGAGATTCTAGGAGTTTTAAAACGTTAATGGTCTAATGGTTTTGTAAAAAGATCTGCCAAAATATTTTTAGTGTTAAGATATTCAATATCAGTGTCGTTTTTCTCAATCAATTCTCGAGTAAAGTGTTCTCTCATTTAGATATGTTTTTTTTCGATAATAAAAAATTGGATTCTTTGAGATACTAATGAAACTTTGATTGTCACATAGGATTAAGGGAGATGTTTGATTCAAGACATAGTCACTTAACATTTATTGCATCCACAGAAGTTGAGTACAACAACTGCTAAAAGTAATGTATTCGACTTCTACTAATGAAAGCGAGACACTATTTTGTTTTTTAGATGATCGGGAGATTAGATTGCGTCCTAAGTAAAAACAATTACTGGCGGTGATTTTTCTATCATCGGCACAACTAACCCAGTCAACGTCTGTATACCCAATCATTATAGAATTCGTGTCAAAGGTGTACATGATACCGTAGTTTATATTCCCACTTATGTATTCAATAATACGTTTTACATGTAAGAGATGTTGTTTAGTTCGCAATGATATCTAGAAGACACAAACACACTAGTTTACTTGCAGTTAAGTAAAGTAAGCAACCTATCATACTACGATATAAAGTGGCATCAATATTTTTGCCAGGTAAGTCTTTTGAAAGTTTGATAGAATAACTCATAAATATCCTAGTAGTCTTAGCAGTAGTTAAACAAAGTGTTTGATGAAATCAGTAGAATATTTAGATTGATAAATAAAGATATGATCAGGCTTTTGAGCTAATTGAAGACCTAAGAAAAATTAAAGTTCTCCTATCATAGACAGTTGAAATTCATATTTCATTATGTCAGCAAATTTTTCAACTTTTAAGGGAGAACTGGACCCAAAAATGATGTCATCAACATAAACTTCAGCAATTACCATATAGTTTTTGTTACATTTAATAAACTTGGATAGGTCGACTCCTCCTCGATTGAAACCATTTTTCATTAGGTAATTTGCTAATCTTTCATACCAGGCATGAGGGGCCTATTTTAAACAATATAGAGCTTTCTTTAATCTAAACAAATGATTTGAAAAGAACGAATCTAGACAGTCTTTAGGTTATTCAATATAAACTTCATTTAAAATTCCATTTAGGAACGTGGATTTTACGTCCATTTGATAAAGTTTGAATTTTAAATGGCACGACACAGAAAGTAAGAGCCTAACAGATTCTAGTCTAACTACTGGAGAAAAGATTTCATCAACATCTATCCTATCCATTTGAGAATAACCTTGTGCTACTAACCTATCCTTATTTCTTAAAACATTTTCAAACTCATCACACTTATTCTTAAATATCCATTTTGTTCCAATTATATTAGTGTGAGTAGGACATGGGACTAAATAACAAACATCATGATTGTAATGATTCTTTTTACAAAGCTAACAACCAAGATTCATCAATCAGAACTTATTTCTCGTGTTTATGTTCAATTAAAGGCACATAAGAAGAAAATAAAGCATTTAAAGATTGAGATCTAATTTTTATTGGGTCTTAAACATTTCCTATAATGTTTTTCTTGGTGTGATTTGCCTTAACCCAATTAGGAATATTAGGTTCGTCCGGTGGTAGAGAGTGAGAATCACTATCCATCAACTATTTAGGTAAGTTTTCGTTTTCATATTAGTCAATAGATAAAGGATTCTCACATTCTTCCAAATGATAGGCAACACTATCATTAACAACAATGTTAATGAATTCCACTATAGATTTTATTTTAAGATTAAAACACGATATGCAGGCTATTTTGTGAATAATCCAAAACGATAGCCTTATCATCTCTAATGTCAAATTTATACAAGTCTTCTCTATCCTTAAAAACATAACATTCACTACTAAACACCCTAAAATATTTCAAATTGGATTATTTTCCATACCAAATTTCATATGAAGTTTGTTTCGAGTTTTTTCTTAAGTACGCTCTATTAATTATGTGACATACAATTTGTGTAGCCTCAACCTAAAAATATTTTCGCAAATTTTTAGTGTGAAGCAAGACACGAGCCATTTTGTTGTATGGTTCGGTTGTTTATTTCAGATATCCTATTTTATTTAGGGATTTTTGGTTCACTAAACTCATGTTTATAATCGCTTTTTATACAATACTCTACGACACCGGTATCTTTAAAGCCTCCACCACTGTCACTTTGATTACTAGTTACTTGGATATCCTTTTCATTCTCCATCCTTAAAATGATTCATAAAAGGTTTTAAAAAGTGTCAGATTTTTCTTTCATAAACACAATCCAAGAAAATATAGAAAAATTATCTATAATGACAATAATGTAAGAGATTCCATATAAGATAGTCCTAAAGGGACCCATTAAATCCATATACGATAATTCTAAGGGATGGGAGCTTAAAACATTTTTGACTTTCTTATGAGGGGCTTTGTGTATCTTTCACATTTGACATGATCTAGAAACGAGATATTTGATTTTTGAAATTTTAGATAGACCAAGAACTAGGTATTGACTAGTTAATCTAGAAACACATAATTAATGTGTCCAAGCCTCTCATGCCATAAATCTAGCAGATAAATATTTTTTTAAATCTTTGTTTTGAATAATAGCATATATCATAATTATCAGTTGTTCTCTCACCACAAAGAATAGTTTTACTATCTTAACTTAAAAAATTTCACTCTGTTTTTGAAAAATTAATAAAATGATCACTGTAGAAAAATTGACTTATACTTAATAAATTGTCTTTTAAGTCCTTCAAAAATAGGACTTCATAAGTTAGGAATCCATTCACCTTTAATTAATCCTTTACCAAAGATTCGGGACATTTTTCCATCTCCAAACGTGACAATTCCTCCAATAAAAGTTTTTAAAGAGGAAAATTTTATTTTATCCCCATTCACATGTCTGGAACACCCAGAATCAAGGTACCACTGAGAATTTTTATAAGAAGAATTTAATGTTGATACAACAACAATACATCTCAGTTAAAACCTTAATTCATCCTTCCTAATTCAATTTTCCTTAGTTTTTAGAAAATGATTTATGGATTTGTAAGGAATTGGCTTAGGTGGTGTAGGTTTTCTAATAGGCCCAGCCTTAATAGTTCTCCTAGGTCTATTATTTTTCCAATTTTTCTATTTTGATTTATTCATTTATAATAAAAAAATGAGGTGATCAGTTTTGCTACAAAAATTGCAGTAATAAATCTGCTTTGTAGTATTGGGAGTTTGAGTCGATTTTTGAAAATGAGAAATAGACATACAAACTTCGGAGAATTATGGACAGCCTACATTGGAGGATACAAAATTCGTTACAAAAATTTCTTTTCCTTTAAAACAAATTCCTTCTTTGTCATAAAAAGAGGACTTTCCAGAATTCATAAGTTATTTTACAAAGATTCCATATTTGTTGAAAGCATTAAGTTTGTTCAAATCTTCTTTCAATTTAGTTTATGATTCATCAAAATCAATTAAGACACCTTTGCATTTTTATTTTAAAGTAGAATAGCTTTCAGTTAATTTAAAATATTTTTCTCTAACATCAATTTTCAGTCCCAAGCTATTGTTCTTGCAAAGAAGATTCATCAGAAATAAAGCGAATTCGATTGTTGATTACATCAATTTTAGATAACATCCTGGCATTAACTTTGCCTACGTGAATAAACTATTTCAAGGTGGACTTATAAAGTTTCTTAAAATGTAGGTCATCATCATCATAATCACTACCAAAAGATTCTATTCTAAGGGAATGTTCATTATAATCATAAGTTTCATTATCTTAGTCAAAAGTAGAATAACAAAAGGGTTTACATATAATAGTAAAAGTATGATTATGTATAAGATTTTTAACAATGATAAAACATTTACAAGAGGTAAACCATAATTCTCTATAAATAATTCAGAATTATCAGATAAAATAGACAAGTTATCAATACCATCATCATGCTCATTTAAAAATGCATAAGTAAAGGCCATAAGATTATTACAACTATCATTATAGTATCTACTAAAGTCAGAACTGTCATTCCAAGTTTTGATAAATGTGCCTTGTTATAATATTGCCATTTTGTTTTTAAAAAATATTTGTTAGGATAATGACCAAATTCATTACACTTAATGCACTAAATATGACTTAAATCATTGTTATGATCATATTTTTCATTTTTTCTTTTTAAACTATTTTTTATGTGGCCTATTAGTATAACTAGGTTTCCCGTCACTAGAATTAAATTTATTTCTAAATTTAACAAATTTCTTAAAGTGTTTAGGCAGCAAAGCAATTTCATAGTATAATGACTAAAGAGACATAAAGGAATCATCAACATTAGATAAAGAAAATATAAAAGCAAGACTTTGAACAGCAAATTTAAATACTAAAGATGGTTTTGTAGTGTGTGCTTTTAATTTTCCGCTTTGATTTTAACTTAAAGCAGTTTCAAGTTCAAAAGGTTTTCATTTTACTACATAATAGTTCATGTGTCATGTTAGGAGTGACCATCTCTTCCATAGCATGTTTCTTCATAGCTAAAGATTAATGTAACTAATTAAGTATTTTAGCACAAATTCCACAATCAGCATATACAATACCATTAGCTTGTGATTGATTCACTATATCTTACAGCTTAAGATAAAATTCATCAAATTTTTCATCAACTTTCATAAACATGGTATCATGCATATGAACTAACAATCGTGACTTAGCCTTTTTAACCCTTAGAATCACCCTCATGGGGAGAAATTAAAATGTCCCAAGATGCCTTAGAGGTGGTGCAGACTGAGATTCCTTTAAACTCAAACTCACCATCTGCTTGAAAAATAGCAATTCTGCCTTTATTATTATATTTTGAACTAATTCTATCTCTCTAGTCCATTTAGAAAGAGTTTTCAATTCACTTATTTGAACATCGCCTTCGACAATTACACAATTAGGTACATAAAAATTATTTTCAACCATATCCCATACATGATCATCTAACTATTAGATGTGTGCAATTATTCTTACTTTCCATTAAGAAAAGTTTGCACCATCAAATTGAGGAGGATGTACATAACTAACATTTAAGCATTCCATTTAAAATAGGTTCAAAACAAAGAGTTCGGGATCTTAAACAGTAAAACAAAATTCCTTTTAAATCTAAAGTAATCCTGACACTCTAATACCATTTGAAAGTAATCTATTACACAAAAGTGTTAAGATTAAAAAATATATCTTTTAACTCTTTGGTAAAAACTCTTTAAACTTCAATGGTTGAATACATACACATAGAAAAATTAGTTGAGGTTGGTGTGATTGTTGATGTAAAAAACTAGATTTGATCTAATTATTTTAATCACAGATAAATATGAATAAATAAATATGAGACAAGAGATTTTTAAAGTGGTTCAGCCTTAAGGAAATGGCCTACGTCCACTGTTTTTCTATTGCTGACTGTTTGCCTAGAATTCTTGACAAGTGTTTTTCTCAAGAAATTCCGATCCCCTCTAATGAGGAAGTTACAATGTATTTATAGCCTTCGGGCTCTACATGTCAAAGAACAATGCGTTGTTCTCTAGTAGACATATACATCTGTACAATAATAATGAGCATTTAATGCGCAGTCACCTCTTTGATTATCCTGATTTGAGTGTTCTGTACGTTAAGTAGCTCGGACCGCTTAAGCTGCTTGGAACGCTAAGTAGCTCGGTGCCTAAGAGTAGCTCAGAGCCCATGAGCTGCTCGGGGAGTCTAAGTTGATCAGTACGTTTGAGCTATTTGAAATGTATGATTTACTCGTGGTGCTTGAGTAGCTCAGTGGCAGTGAGTTGATCGGTAGAAGTACCATCCACTTATACTAGGGTGGAAGGTTCTTCCTCTGACTCAAATATTCCTATCAGTGATATAATGAAGAGAAGAAAAGCTCCTGCCATTTTTAACAAGTATGCCTCTCCTACTGTGGAGGCTAAGAGAAGTAAAAAATATATCCCAAAAGAGGGGATAAAGACTGTAGAGGTACCCCCTTCTGATGCTGCCAAGAAATTTGGCGAGAAGCCCCCTATGGCTTCGAGCAAGATTGTTGCTCTCTCCTTCGAGTGAGGTTATTTTCATATCACCAAAAAAGACAACATCTTTGGTTGAAAATGTTCCTGCCCCTCCGAAGAGGTTGAAGAAGAGTTCTTCCGAGAGACATGCTGAACTTGTCTCTCAAACTCCAAACGTTGAAGGTAGTATTCCATCCTTTGTTGCCCTGAGTTCTGCTGAGGGCTTAGTGAAATCATGGACTATACTAAAAGTTTAGGGCATTGAAGACACTCTCTCTCATGAGAGAATCACTACTTTGGCTGCTCAACACATTGCCTCAGTAAGTATTTTTAATTCAACCCCTTCATTTTTTAGTATTATGATCCTGTATTGACTTAAAATGCTTTCTTATTTCAGTTGGTGACGTGTTTCAGCAGCCTTTTGAAGAAATATAAAGCAATCAAGGATGCAAGCTCCTCGGGAGGAGTAGAGGAAGCCTTTGTTGGTATGACCCGATCTTTAAAAGATTCTCTTCAAAAGTACGAGGAAGATAAGGTTGCCTAGGAAAAGAAACTCAAGTCCATTGAGATGGACAAAAATCAAGCTGAGAATGCCTCCAAGGAATTGGAGAAGAAGTTGAAAGAATTTGATCAGAGCAATAAAAATCTTGAGCAGAGCAAAAAGGAGCTTGAGGCTAAACTCAAGACTGCTGAGAATGAAGTTGTTGCTCTTTAAAATGTTGAACAACAGAAAAAGGAGGTGGAGGAGAAATTAAAGGCTGCCGAGGAGCTACTTAGGGAAAGTACCTCCTCGGAGAAGGCAAAGGGAAAAAAGGTAGTCAAAAAATCTTTCAATACTGTTAGGATAAAGGCTGGAACAAAGGCCTGGCTTCCATGTCTTCTCAAATGGAGTATGCTAGCCTTAAATATTTTAGGGACGGATGGGTCGCACCCTTGAAAGAGCTGAAAGTTACTGAGAATTTTGAGTTATTCCAGCAACACACTCATGGCCCTCCTCCATCTCCTGGAGAATAAGAAGGGGAGGAAGATACCTCAGATGAGTCTTCCATGATAACTGGAGATTACGTTCCTTCTATTCCAGTTATTCAAACTCTCTCTGAGTAACTCCAACCCACCAGCACTTCTGTCGAGCAGCTACCTTTATCTTCCGAGCAACCAATCACTTCCTCCAAACTTTCTGAGGAGGTCGTAGGGAACAAGGAGTAGGTGTAGAGTTGTTCGTGTGTTTATTTTGTTATTTTTTAATGTAACCTCAGACTTTGTATTTTCTTCTATGATGAAATAAAATTCGAACTTTGGTTGATTACCTTGAATTTCTCTTTTACTTGCTTTATCCATGTTATTATTGATTCTTTTTATCTCTTCTGTTTACTAGTTTATGGCCAGGATGGAGCTCTTATCAGCTCATGACACAAAATTGATGAAGAAATGTAATAACTATTTTAAAGTTGGTCATGCAAATCTAAACGAGGCTTAAATCATTGACATCCTTGGTCCAGATACTTCTGAATGAGCAGTCGAAGCTTACCGATATCTGAAGTGCTTGCACGATCGCGTTGTTGCCAATAATGTGGCTTATTATGAGATGATTGAGGACCTCCAAGGAACGATCGAGGAACTCCAGCGGTGGTACAAAGAATCCTCCACCCTTCTGCATCAAGGGTACGAAAAGAAATTTCAATAATTGAGTGCTGAAAAAGGATATGACAAGTTCATCTCTGTTATGAGAAGAAAGAGAGCATTCTGAAGCTTGAGGTTGAGGAGCATAGGCATATTGCTAAGCTGTTAGAGCAGGAAAACATTATTTTGCAAGAAGAGATAACACAACTAAAATCTACAGCATCTTCCTCGGGAGGCTTGGTCCTTGTTAATGATGAAGGTTTCTCTTTCTTAGAGGTAGAAAATGCCAACTTAAGAGATGATTTGGAAACTTTGAAAAGGGTTGGCTCCTCCAATTCTACTCGTGGACTAGTAAGATCTTCTTCTCGAGGATGAGCAAGGGATGGTCGAGTTTCCATTGAGGAAGCGACGACTCAATCTGCCTTGGAGAATCAGGCAGTTCAATTAATGGAGAAGAATCAAGTTTTAGCGAAAATGTCCAATAAAATATTGAATCTCAGCGAACAGCTTACTACTCAGAGTTCTGCCTTGGAGAGTAAGGAAATCTTGGTGAAGAATCTTCACGAGCAACTAGAAAGGCTAACTTATCAATTCCATAAACAACCCAAAGAATTTTGGATGACCGGGTATAACGAAGCACTTTGTCATCTTGATGCTCGTTTAGAACAGTCGAACAACGAAGGGTTTAAACAGGGATGGTTGAATGCTCTGTGTGTGATGCAATTGGAGCAGGGGCACTACCTATAGGATTATTATGAGCCTGGATTGCTTGACTTGCCCGTGCCTCCTTTCAAGCTTGATTTTAGTTGGATACCTGATCGAGCAATTCCTCGATGCTTAATCTCTAAATATCTTGATGACTACAATCTTCATGCTAATGTTGATATATCTCGCCCAGAGCATTTGCTTGATCGACCCTCTGTGATGAATATTAGAATGCTGAGAGATGTAAATTTCATAAATTCTCCTTATGACTTAGATGGCCCTCCTGTTGGAGTATGGTTTTTATTGTAATGAAGTGTATTTTTCACATCATGTGTAATCCTATTTGATTTGAATGAAGAAATATTTGCCATTTCATTGTCTTCTAAATAATTTGTAGAATGTTCTTGCTTTATGACTGATAAATATATGTGTATATAATATTTATCCCATTTGTTGTTTAATTTGAGTTAATTGCTTTCCGACCAATCGGAGTTGGCGGTAAATGTTTTTCGACCAACCAGAGTTGGTGGTAAATGTTTTTCGACCAACCGGAGTTGGTGGTAAATAAGTTTTCGACCAATCGGAGTTGGTGGTAAATGTTTTTCGACCAATCGAGGTTGGTGGTAAATGTTTTCCGACCAACCGGAGTTGGTGGTAAATAAGCTTTCGACCAATCGGAGTTGGTGGTAAATGTTTTTCGACCAACCAAAGTTGGTGGTAAATGCTTTTCGACCAACCGGGGTTGGTGGTAAATAAGTTTTCGACCAATCGGAGTTGGTGGTAAATAGGTTTTTGACCAACCGAAGTTGGTGGTAAATAAATTTCCGATCAATCGGAGTTGTTGGTAAATAAGTTTTCGACCAACCGGAGTTGGTGGTAAATGCTTTCCGACCAACCTGAGTTGGTGGTAATTGCTTTGAATTTATAGTGTGTAGCACTAATACTCCGAAAAAAATTCAACAAAGAAAGCAACTGGATGAAGCATCATTTTATTCATATTGAAGCTACTGCATTACATGTGAATTACAATCATTGATAATACTTGCGTAGATGCTCTGCATTCCATGCAATCTTGAATTCCTCTCCCTTCAAGGTTTTAATCCTGTATGTCCCTGGGTGAACCACTTATGTTACTCTGTAGGGTCCATTCCAATTGGCTTCCAGTTTTTTGTGCTTTTGGATCACTTTCTTCAGCACATAATCCCCCTCCTTCAAATCACACTTCTTCACTCTTTTGTTATAGAACAAAGTTGTTCGTTGTTGATATGTTGCATTTCTGATTGTTGCTTCTTCTCTAACTTGTTCGAGCATATCTAGGTCTAATCTTCTCATCAAGTAACTGACCGTAGAGTTGAAATTTAGTACTCTATGCGTAGGGATACCCAATTCAGCAAGTATGATAGACTCACTCCCAAATGCCAGCATGTATGGGGACTCTCCAGTTACTATTCGCGGTGTGGTGTGATAAGCCCACAACACAGAGTGTAGTTCATTAATCCAATTTTCTTTTGCACTATCTAGTCGTTTCTTCAATCCATTTACTAGTGTTCTATTTGTCACCTCAGTTTGTCCATTGCTCTAGGGTGCCCTGGTGCAGAATGAGCTTTCAGTATATTGGATTGATGACAGTATGCAGCAAACTCCTCGTTGTCAAACTGGGTTCCATGGTCAATAATGAATGCATGTGGGAGACCATATCTGTAAATAATATTTTTCCAAATGAATTGATAGACTTTGTCGTATGTCATATCAATAAGGGGCTCAGTTTCTACCCATTTTTTAAAATAATCCACAGCAACCACAAGGTACTTGAACCTTCCTCTGGTCGTTGGGAGTGGCCCGACCAAGTCTATCCCCCACATGGAAAATGGCCAAGGAGATGTTATGGGTGTTAACAATGCCTGAGGAGTTCTTCGGATGGATGAGAAGCATTGGCATTTATCGCACTTCTTAGCATAAGCTGCATAATCAGCTCTCATCATTGGCAAGTAGTACCCCTGTGTGGTTATTCTTCGTAAGAGCGTCCGACCAGCTACATGGCCTCTATATGACCCCTCATGAACCTCTTCGATCAAATCTTTCACTTCAGAGGGATGGACGCATCCTTGTAGCACTGCTATAACTCCTCGTATGTACAAAATGCCACTGGTCAATACATAATGAGCAGCTTTAAACTTTAGTTTCTTGGCTGCGAGTTTATTAGTTGGTAAAGTCCTATCTTCAGTATAGGCCCTGATTGGATCCATCCAAGATGGTCCTAAGTCGAGGGTAATGAAATTTATCATTAGATCTTCGTCTATGCTCCGACCAACTAAGACTTTTATTGGTATTATTCTTCGTAGCTCGGTGCATGTGGATGATGCCAATCGAGCTAGTGCGTCTGCTCTTGCGTTCTCCAATCTTGGTATTTTAATTAACTGAACTGCAGTAAGACTTGACATAACCTCCATTGCTTTGGCATGATACTTTATCATTAATTCTCCTTTTGATGCATACACCCCCAGAATTTAATATACAATTAACTGAGAGTCACTGTACACAACGACTTGCTCTGCCCTCATAGTTTTGGCTAGGTTTAGTCCCGCGATCATTGCTTCATATTCGGCCTCATTATTAGAAGCTTTAAATTGAAAGCGTAGGGCATACTCCACCTTAATCTCATCTCGACTTTTCAAAATAATCCCTGATCCACTGCCCGCAGTGCACAAAGAGCCATCTACATACAAATTCCATATGGGTAACTTATCATCAAAATTTTGATCTGAGAGAGTTCCTCGGTGGAATATCTGGTACTTCCTTTTGTCCTCCTCCAGTACTTCTCGCTTCTCATTAGTCATCTTTCCTTGCTCGTCTTCCGAAGTAAGTTGGTCGGGGTTTAATTTTGATGATCCTGTAACATCTACAGGCTGGTAGGAGGCATCTTCCTGAGTAAACTCTGCGATAAAATTTGCTACTTTTTGCCCTTTGAGCGACGACCTAGTCTCATAAATTATATCATATTCACCGAGCTCCACTGCCCAGTACATCACATGAGTTTTTTGGCTTATGCCGAGCTTGCCTTAATGGCATATCGCTGTACACCACTATAGTATGGGCTTTGAAGTATGGCCTCATTCTTCTGCTTGCTTCAATTAATGCTAATGCCAATTTCTCCAGTCTTGGATATCTGATTTCTGCTCCTTAGAAAGCTTTGCTGGTGTAATATACTGGTTTTTGTACTCCGTACTCCACTTTTATCAACACCGAGCTCACTGCGTTTTCTGAAACTGCCAGATATAAGTATAGTCTTTCTCCCATCACTGGTTTGGACAACAATGGAGGTGTCCCTAGATATTTTTTCAACTCTTGAAAAGCCTCCTCGCATTCATCATTCCACTCAAAATTTTTTCGAAGTGTTTTAAAGAATGGGAGGCATCTATCAGTTGCTCGTTACACAAATCTATTAAGTGCTGCTACTCGCCCTGTGAGGCTTTGCACTTCCTTCTTCGTGCTTGGAGATCATAGCTATAATAGAGCCTTGATCTTTTCAGGGTTCGCCTCAATCCCTAGTTGATTAATAATGTATCCGAGAAACATGCCTTCTCGTACTCTGAATATGCATTTGGTGGGATTCATCTTCATTTGATATTTCTCTAGTTGGTCAAAATTCTGACCTAGATCAACCAAATGATCAGTAGCTTTCTTGCTCTTCGTTAGCATATCATCGACATAAACCTCCATGTTATGACTGATCTTCTCTGTAAACACCTTATTCATCAGCCGCTGATAAGTAGAACTACATTTTTCAATCCAAAAGACATAACATTATAGCAATAAGTTCCCTTTGGGGTGATAAAAGAGGTACTCTCCATGTCTTGAGGCTTCATTTTAATCTGATTGTAACCAGAATAAGCATCCATGAAACTTAACAATTCGTGTCCCGAGGTAGCATCCACCAGCTGATCGATTCGGGGTAAAAGAAAACGATCCTTTGGGCAGGCTTTATTAAGATAAGTGAAGTCCACACACATCCTCCAGTTGTTGTTTTTCTTCTTTTCCATTACCACATTTGCTAGCCAATTAGGATATTTGACATCCTCAATAAAAGAGGCTTTTTGCAGTTTCTCTACTTCTTCCTGTATAGCTTGGTTCTTCTCGGGGCTAATTACCCTTCGTCGTTGCTTCATTGGCTTGATTTCCTTGTTCACATTGAGCTCGTGACACAAGAAATTTGGGTCTATCCATGGCATATCTTCGTGACTCCATGCAAAAGTCTACTTTATGCCTCTTAAAAAAGCTATCAGCTCTTATTTTATTGATACATCTAGTGATGCACCGATTTGAGTTGTTCGTTCTGGATGCTCGTCGTCCAGAATGATATTTTTTATAGCTTCCATAACCTGGCCCTTAACAAGCTGAGACTCGTCTCTTGGGTCTAAAGTTTCAATCTCCGCATCTTCTATTTCATCTACCTGATAAGTAGTAGTCTTATTTCTGGATTCTTCACGCTCCTCCTGCTCAGCAGATGAATAGTAGTATTCCCGAGCTATTTTTTTTGTCACCTTTCACAACTCCCACTCCAAAATTAGTTGGGAATTTTAAACATTGATGTACAGTAGATGGGACTGCTTCGAACTTCTTCAGGCCTACTCTTCCCATGATGATATTGTAAGCTGATTAGACGTTTTTATCCATTATAAAAAAGCGTACTCTTTATGTTCGGTAAGCAGGCCATGTACTAATGAGCATATCCAACTTGATCGTCCCAAGTGGAAAAACTTTCTCGCCATTAAAGCCGAGGAGAGGACTATGATAGGGCTCCAATTGGGCTAACTTCAAATTCAAACTATCAAAACATGGGTAGAATATGATATCTGCCAAGCTACCATTATCCACCAATACTCGTGAAATCACTACTTCCTTCATTCTCATCTTGATCACCAATGGGTCATCATGAGGATATAGCACACCTGTTAGGTCGTTCTTAGAGAAACCAATGACCAATTTGTCTTTATTTACCTTCCTCGGGCGATCATCTTCAGCTAGATTTATTCGTTGAATGTATGAGCAAGCCTGAGCCTCATTGAGGTAAGCTTTCCTCTCCGCAGCAAGGTTTCCACCTCCTGCATATCCACGTGTAATAACATTATAATCAAATGATCTAAAACGAATTGAAAATACCTCACGTTCCGGTTATCTTGGTCTTTTGGGGAGATCGGGATCATCTTGATCATCTTCTGGATCTTCTTCATAACTTCTTTTCTTATCTTATTTTGCTTGACGAGGAGATTTAGATCTTCTTCTTCCTCGGTCGTTGGTCTTTCCACCATTTTGGCGATCAACATACTTAGCCAATTTTCCACATCTGATAAGTGCCTCAATTTCATTCTGAAGAGCTATGCACTGTTTGGTCGTATGACCATGGTCTTTATAGAATTCGCAATATTTGGACTTGTCACTTCTGCCCGGATCTTCTTTCACTTTTGCTGGCCAGGCTAGCTCCTCGCAATTCTTGATTTCCTCCAAAATATTATTTATATATACCTTTAAAGGAGTGTAATTTCCAAATTTCTTCATTTGTTCTAGTGTTTGCTTTTCTTTCGATTGCCTGTTACCACTATTGCTCTTTTGATCCTTCTTTTCAATTTTACCATGTTCCACCTTGGTCTCCTTAGTGTCTGCGTTCTTCTTCGTAGCCATGGCTTCCTCGGCATTCATGATTTTAGCCATTTTTGCCATTAATTCTGCCATGGTCCTGGGCGGATCTTTGGCTAAAGTGTAGTATAATTTATTGGGCAACAGTCCACTCATCAGAGCAATAATTGTTATTTTCTCCTCGTAATCAATTACTTCTAGTTTCTCGTTATTGAAACGAGTAATATAGTCCCTGGTGCTTTCACATGTCTTTTGTCTAACACTTAGCAAGTGTGTTACTCGTTTGACTGGCTTTGCTCCAAAATAAAAATTTCCAATAAAGAGTTCTGCTAGCTGAAAGAAGGTCGCAATTTTCCCCCGAGGAAGGTTATTGTACCATATCTGAGCAGATCCGGTAAGAGTTCCTGAAAATGCCCTGCATCTCATCTTATCTGGAACGGCATATATATCCGCAAGAGCTTGGTGTTGTTCTATATGAAGGACAGGGTCAGTTTTCACATCATATTTAGGCGTCACCATAGGAGCTTTGAATTTTGATGGTGTGGGGAAATCAACAATTGCCTGTACAAATGGTGTTCCTTAGACAAAAGTTATTTGTAGAGTATTCTTGGCCTTAGCCATTTTCCCTAACCTATCTTTCAACCTTTGAATTGAGCCCTTCCATGCATCATTTCCCTCCTCGATCCTATTGGTTCGAGCAACTGATCGTGTTGAATTTGCCTCTTGGGATCTTTCATGACGAGCAGTTAGTCGTGATTGGGCAGAGCCTTCCATTAAATCAGATGGTCGTTGAGAGTTCCTCGACACAATCCTAGGGGGACTTCTATTCTTCCTAGGACCCAAATGATCAAAAGGAGAAACTCTGCTTAACCTTTCAAGAGCACTTGTCCTCTCTGGAGATAGAGTGATGTTTTGTTGAGTGTCCGTAGCTCATACCGAGGAAGTCCGTCCAGGCTGATATGAAGGATCATTAGATCTCTCAGTATGATTTGAATCGGTGCGTCTGGATTGAGATTCCTCTGGAAATAACGTTCGCCCAGCTCGCGAAGAGGGTAAATGAGTATTTCTCTGAACACTTAGCTGTCTTGATTGAGTCGGCACTCCGCCTTTAACGGTTTGTAAAAGTTGTCGCATGGTTTCTTGCATGGTCGTCTGGCCTTGGGACAAATTAGCCATTATACCCGCCAGATCTAAAAATTTTGGGGGAGCAGAAGGATTCGGGGGAATCCCAGTGTTTCGATTACTGGATTCTGGATTATCAACCATTGATGATGAGTTATTTTGGTGAAAAATGCTAATTACAGTAGTTCCCACAGACGGCGCCAATCTGTTGATGTAAAAAACTAGATTTGATCTAATTATTTTAATCACAGATAAATATGAATAAATAAATATGAGACAAGAGCTTTTTAAAGTGGTTCAGCCTTAAGGAAATGGCATACGTCCACTGTTCTTATATTGCTGATTGTTTGCCTAGAATTCTTGACAAGTTTTTTTCTCAAGAAATTCCGATCCCCTCTAATGAGGAAGTTACAATGTATTTATAGCCTTCAGGTTGTACATGTCAAAGGACAATGCGCTGTTATCTAGTAGACATATACATCTGTACGATAATAATGAGCATTTAATGCGCAGTCGCCTCTTTGATTATCCTGATTTGAGTGTTCTGTACGTTAAGTAGCTCGGACCGCTTAAGCTGCTCAGAACACTAAGTAGCTCGGGGCCTAAGAGTAGCTCGGATCCCATGAGCTGCTCGGGGAGTCTAAGTTGATCGGTACATTTGAGCTATTCGGAATGTATGAGCTACTCGTGGCGCTTGAGTAGCTCGGTGGCGGTGAGTTGATCGGTAAAAGTATTTGTACTTGCCACATTGGTTGACACGTGTCTTCAAATGATGGGTCCATGTCAGCAGACAAAATTTGGTATCAACAGTGATGTTGAAAGTTTAAAATATAAAATTATAAATAGAATGATATTAGGAGAAGGGTATTGAACATAATAGTCTGATAATGAGAAAACCAGCATACTAAACAACCTGGGTTCTTTTAGTTAGAAGATCACACACCCCTCAAGCCCACTATACCAACAATGCAGGTACAAATTAAAGTTTATAATGTGTAAATGAATCAATACTACTGATAGACCTAGTATACTAAGGCTAGCACTAAATAACCCCAGAACTACTGAATCAGACCAGAACAATAAAAAGTAGACTATCAGCTCACACACAACTTCACACTAAAATCTAGATTATCCAATGAAGAGGTAACACAAAAATCAAGTTTTAATAATTTTTGGTTTTCATAGATGGTTGGAAGATCAAATCTAAAGATAAAGATAAAGGGGGTCTTATTTTATTATTTGACATTTCAACCTTGTGAAAATAGAAAATCAGTTTGTGTATAGAAAGTTTAGATCGTGCTTTTTACAAAACCTAAATCTTGTTTCAAAGTACATATGAGTTTAGAATCAGAGAAGTGGTTTTAAATCAAATCTACTAATGCATAAAGTGTGTGTGTGTATGTATATATATATATATATATATATATATATATATATATATATATATATATATATATATATATATATATATATATATATACATACATAAAATAAAGGAGGATGGGTTTTTTGTCAAGGCTAACTCACGAATGAGATTAAATGTGAAGGGTTTGTATCTTATGGTTGTCAAGGCTAACTCACGGCTGAGATTAAACATGAGCTGAGGTTTATAACATGATAATCCCTCATACGTATGTGTTCTCTCTCTCTCTCTCTCTCTCTCTCTCTCTCTCTCTCTATTTAATATGTAAAATAAACAACTCACATTTAATCTCTCTATTTTCGTAAGAAACACAACTCTCTCTCCATTTGCTTGAGAAGAGAGAGACACGAAGGATTATATCTCGCGGTTTGATATGTGGCCACGTATGCGATTCATTTTTCCAGCGCTTAGCTCGCACCCCTTCTGCCATACCCGTACACCCACTACAAAAATCTTTCACCTTTACTTGAAAAAAGAATTTGCGCTGCTGGATAAGGATGGTAAGTCCGATGTGTTAATTTGATTTGAATAATTATACTATTATTCCCACATTGTTACCAAACTCCCCCTCTGTCTCACTTATCTTCTCAGACTCTCTCTCTCTCTCTCTCTCTCTCTCTCTCTCTCTCTCTCTCTCTCTCTCTCTGATAACACCCTCACGGAACACTCTATGCATCCATTCATTTGGTTCATAATTTCCCCCTCATTTGGTTTATGTTTTGGCGAAAAGATTTTGTTCTTTGAAAGAGTTTTGAAGGAGATAAGAGTTTTGTATTCTCTGAGAAAAAAAAGTAGACTTTATATCATATTTGTATTCACTAATTCAAAATTAATTTTTATTTGTTTCTTCTCTTAACAATAATTGGCTCCCGATCTTCAGATCAACAAAGGAGACTTTCTCGCAGATTTGTATCCACTGATTCGAAACTAATTTTATTTATCTTTTCTCTGTATGACGTTTGTGTCTTTTCTCATAACATTAAATGATGTTTTCCTTTATAAAAAAAAAGGAGAATGAGAACTCCTGAAGATTGTGTTAGTGAGGATTTGCCAAAATTATCAAGTGTTTACATTTGGTTCAAGCATCAATTTTGCTTTGTTTTTCTCTTTTACATGGATATTTTTAATCTTACTCATGTATGGTTGGGTGGCAGGATCTCGAAAATTTTTATAGACTTCTCAAAGACAATTTATAAACAACCTCAAAATTTTGGCATGTTTTCCTCACCTGTTGAAATCAGAGTTATAATTTTTTTTCATCTCAACTATTAATATTTTCTATTTTTTAATATTTTTTGACCAGGAAGAAAAATGAAATGGCTTAGCTGGAGAGCAGGGAAGAGGGGTCTTTACCTCACTATCTCATAGGTTTTTAAAGTTTCTGCTCAAACTTTTTTTTAATATATATTTATCATTTATGCTCAATGTGGCTTTAATTATGTTCCAGAGCTTAGGTGCCTCTGTTTTTTTATGAAAGTGGTTAGGTTTGGTACTATCTCTCTCTTATAGTATCTCTTCCCTACTATTTTTAAAATTTGGTGTTGTTTATGCTCATGTTTTTTATTATCGTGATATTGTTGTCCAGTCCCAAATACTACAACAACGATGAAGAATAGATCCGTAGAGATCAAAAGGGGAGGGAGATGACGATGAGAAAGAGAGTGATGCATGTTGCTACGTGACATTTGAATTTTATGAACTTTTCTGGGATCTCCATGGATGAATGTTGGTATTTTTTTGTGCTTCAATTTACGTTTTTTTAACCAAATTGTAATAAAAAGAAAGAGAAAATATTGAGTTGGTTTTTTACCGTTGAAATGGACATTGAATAAAAAAATATATGGAAAAATAAGAATTTTTGTTACCAAAACATTTAATAAATTTTAGTTGCTAACTCGAATAAAAAAATGTCGAGAAAATGCATGGAAAAATTAGAAACTTCGAATTTTGATTCGGAAAAATAGACATAAAAAGTACGTTATACAATGCTCGAGGACGACAGTTAAGAGTGCAAGTGAGGTTTGTATGAAATGAACAGATGCATCATCATTGAATTCTCCGTTACAGTCAAGTTGTTTGACAAGACAATATAGAGAAGTGAACCCATTCCAATTAAAAATTGTAAAGAGCGAAATGGGGTTGTCATCATAAGAATTATGGTACACAATAGATTGGAACTAAAAATCTCTATAAATAATTTGTACTCCAAAAGGACAAACTACATGTACTGAATAGGTTATAATATGAGCTTAGATTTCCAGTGTGAATATGATAAATAATTAAAATATCAACAAATACTCATTTAATAAAAAAAAAAATTTAACAATGCAAGATATCACTAGTGATAGTACAATCACCTATTGGGATTTTTTTTATTGTTCCATTTCAACATTCTAATACTATTTAAATTTGTTTTCACATAACGTACATAATAAAGTGTAAATTGTATTTTTACTTTTTGTAACAATTTTTTAAATATTACACTTTTTTATGTAAGACAATTGAGATGGTAAGATTTTTTAAAAAATTAAAACAAATTTAAAATCTATAGTTGAAAAAAACGTAAAAGTTTACATTAAAAAAAACTAAATAAAATAACATACAATTTATAAATAAACCCAAACATACTATAAATAAAAGTTTATCGAGTAAGAAATCATCAGCATGCCATTGACATGGGTACACTCAAGCATGGAGAATTTTGTTTTCACATTTCATATTTCATATTTTGTGAAAGTGGATTAGTTCCTATTTCATTTCAATATAAATTCACCTTCTTTATAAATTTGCCCACAAAACACTGCTATCGTGTCTTGTCTTATTTTGCGATACCTAATCACTATTACAAAATAATATGTGCAGGCGTGAATACTTAATCTAAAAACTATAGGAATTGTGAAGTAAGGAGAACAATTATTATGACCCATAGGCTGGACGAAGCGAGGTGGGGTATATGGCAATAGAGTTAAATTGTTTTTAATTTTCTTTTTATTTCACCACGCCATCGGTACGGGTACACATCTATCGTGGGAACAAATTTATCGTCGCGCCATTGGCACAGGTACAAAATATCATGGAAATAAATTTATCATCGTGCCATTGGCATCAGTACACCCTAGTGTGTGTGTGTGTGTGTGTGTATATATATATATATATATATATATATATATATATATATATATATATAGAGAGAGAGAGAGAGAGAGAGAGATCAGTACGAGAAAAGGTGTTTTTAAAACCAGGGTTTGTTAAAACATATCAAAAGAGTATAAAGATTCAAAGGCCCAAACTCACATACAAACGAGATGTCTAAGTTTTTCATGTATGAAAAAGGGTTAGGAATTATACCCTCGTAGATCTCAGAAGACAACTAACGTTTGAACCAGGACAACCTTCAAACAACGAACTCTTAAAGGCTTCAAATGATCAAACACAGAAAACTACTCAAACTTCCAAACCCAACATTTAAACCCTCATCCTTAAACAAAATATATATTGTAATATTTGCAGGATAAAACGTATTTAGAAAAGGTTTAGAAAATCTCTCAAACTGATGTAAAGATTTGAACAAGTTTAGAGGGATAACGGATGAGAAAATTTTAGCGGAGTTTTGTTTAGGTTATAGAAATTTTTCTCGACTTAAAAAATGAAACCCTGAGTCCTCTACTTAGAGAGACAAAGAAATGGCTTTGGTTGAATCGCAATTCACCAAATAATAAGGATAGAGAGGTAAATAACCGAGGGCATCTAAGGGCAAGAATGCCATCACAAAAAAGAGGGGTCGATGATGGTACATGCATAAAAGAACACATCATTGTAAGGGGTACTAAGGTAAAACAACCCATGACAGACTGCAGTAGAGCAGACTTTTTTTATTTATAAACATAAAGGAGAAAAATCCTCTCTTATGACTTTTATAAGATCTAAAGAAAAAATAAACAACCTACTAAAATTTTTGATATCTTGAACGTGAAGAAGAATGCCATAAATTGTATATAAGAGCCGATTTCTCTTCTTCAGTTAAGAAGGGGAAAAAATTCCTTTAAGAACTAAGGAAACATGAAAATTTATGGCCTTTTTCTTCACGTTCAAAAGAAAAGTGGGAAGAATCCAATGGAAATTAAGGTCCATGTTGTTGAAGGTCCTAAGAAGAACAAACGAAAGTATGATGGGGAAGGCACTTCCAAACAGAACAAGAAAAAGTTCAAAGGAAAATGCTACAATTATGGTAAACCTGGACACCACTCAAGTGAGTGTCGTAAGCCTAAGAAGCAAAATCGAAATAACCTTCAAGCAAATGTAACTGAGGGTGAGAATATCGCCAATGATTTGGGGGATATGAATATTTCTGCCGTGGTCTCTGAATGTAACTTGGTTGTAAATACCAAGGAATGGTGGGTAGACACTGGAGCCACACGACACATTTGTGCAAACAAATGGAAGTTCTCCACCTATAAGCCTTTGGAAAATGAGGAGAACTTTTTTATGGGAAATTCTTCCACTTCTAAGGTGGTGGGACAAGGAAAGATTGTTTTAAAAATGACTTCTGGAAAGGAACTTACTCTCAACAATGTTCTTCACATGCCTGATATCCGAAAGAATCTGATTTCTGGATCTCTCCTGACTAAAAATGGTTTCAAGCTTGTGTTTGTCTCTGATCGCTTTGTATTGTCTAAGAATGATATGTATGTAGGAAAGGGCTACCTAAATTAAGGGCTCTTTAAAATCAATGTTCTTACTGTAACCCCAAAAATATATGTTTCAATGAATGAAATTGCTAGTTCTTCTTACTTGATTGAGTCATCTAATATTTGGCATGCTAGATTAGGACATGTTACTTTTGATACATTGCGTAGATTACTTAACTTGGAATTTTTGCCAAAATTTAATATTGATAAAAATCATAAATGTGAAATTTGTGTGGAAACTAAATTAGCTTGATTACCTTTCCATTCTATTGAAAGGATAACTGAACCTTTAGATTTAATTCACACCGATATTTGTGATTTAAATTTTGTTCAAACTAGAGGTGGGAAAAATTATTTTATTTCTTTTACTGACGATTGCACAAAATATTGCTATGTATATTTGTTACATAGTAAAGATGAGGCTATTAATGCATTTAAACAATATAAAAATGAAGTTGAGAATCAATTAAGCAAAACGATAAAGGCTATTAGGAGTGATAGAGGAGGTGAATATGAATATCCATTTGAGGATTTTTTTTTCAAAAATGGGATTATTCATCAAACAATCGCTCCTTATTCTCCTCAATCAAATGGTGTTGATGAACGCAAAAATCGTACTTTTAAAGAGATGATGAACTCAATGTTATTAAGTTCAGGAGCTCTACAAAACTTATGGGGGGAAGCCTTACTTTCTGATAATTGCATTCTCAATAAAGTACCTCACAAGAAGACTCACAAGACACCTTATGAATTATGGAAAGGTCGAAAACCTTCCCATAAATATTTACTAGTGTGGGGGTGCTTAGCCAAAGTGATGGTTCCTAAACCTGAAAAGGTAAGAATAAGGCCAAAAATCGTGGATTGTGTATTCATCGGTTATGCTACTAATAGCAGTGCATATCGACTTCTAATTTGTAAATCTGAGATTTTGGATATTCATGTAAATACGGTTACTGAATCGAGGGACGCTTCATTTTTTGAAAATGAATTCCCGTATAACATGACTCGAGAATCTGGTCCTTCTAAAAGGACAAATCAAGCTACTATAAGTGGTACTCATCAACATATTGAATCAATAGAGGATGAACCAAGACGTAGTAAAAGAGCAAAAAACTCGACTTCTTTCGGTCCGGATTTTCTAACATATTTTCTAGAAAATGAACCTCAATCGTATAAAGAAGCTATATCCTTACCCGATGCTTCTAATTGGAAAGAAACAATTAATAGTGAAATTGAATCCATATTACAAAATCATACATGGGAACTAGTGGATCTTCCACCAGGTTCAAAACCATTAGGTTATAAATGGATCTTCAAAAAGAAGTTGAAGGCCAATGGATCAATTGATAAATATAAAGCTAGACTTGTAGCTAAAGGTTATAGGCAAAAGGAAGGGTTGGATTACTTCGACACATATTCACCGGTAACAAGAATAACTTCCATTCGGATGTTAATAGAAATAGCTGCTATTAATGTACTTGAAATACATCAAATGGATGTAAAAACTTCATTCTTAAACGTTGAACTAGACGAGGAAATTTATATGGAGCAACGTTAAGGGTTCAAAGCTCCAGGATAAGAAGGAAAAGTATATAAGCTTGTTAAATCACTATATGGATTAAAACAAGCACCTAAGCAATGGCATGAAAAATTTGATAATGCAATGTTATCAAATGGTTTCAAAATTAATGAATGCGATAAATGTGTTTACTTTAAATGCATTCATAATGGATATGTCAATGTATGCCTCTATGTTGATGATATGCTTATCATGGGTAGTAACTTGGAAATTGTCAAAACTACAAAACAAATGTTGAGTAGTAGACTTGACACGAAAGATTTGAGAATCACCGATGTTATATTAGGAATTAAAATTTCTAGAACACCGGATGGACTTATATTATCTCAATCTCATTACATAGATAAAGTACTTGAAAAATTCAAGAAGTATAATATTAGTCCTACCAAGACACCTGTAGATGTAAACCTACATCTAGCAAGAAATAATGATGAAAGCATATCTCAACTAGAATATTCTCGTATTATCGTGAGTTTAATGTATATCATGAACTGTACGCAATCGGACATAGCATACTCGATAAGTAAGCTAAGTCGATTTACGAGTAATCCAGGAAGAGATCACTGGAAAGCAATATTGAGAGTCTTGGGTTATTTAAAATATACTCAAAACTATGGACTGCACTACTCAAAATATCCAGCTATTCTTGAAGGACATTGCGATGCAAATTGTATATTCGATACAAAAGACTCTAAGTCTACGAGTGGGTATGTGTTTACCCTCGGAGGTGCATCCGTATCATGGAAATCCTCAAAACAAACGTTCATTGCTAGATTGACAATGGAATCTGAATTCATTGCACTATATAAAGCTGGAGAAGAAGCTTAATGGCTTCAAAATTTCTTAGAGGATGTTCCAAATTGGTCTAAACATGTGCCCGCAATATGTATACATTGCGATAGTCAATAAGCGATTGGAAAGGCACAAAATCACATGTATAACGTAAAGTCACGACATATTCATCGTCGACACAATACCGTTAGACAATTTCTCTCAAATGGAACTATCTCAATTGACTATGTAAAGTCAAAAGATAATATATCGGATCCACTAACGAAAGGTTCAAATCGAGAGCAAGTTGAAAGATCATCGAGAGGAATGGGTCAAAAGTCTATAAATAAATAAGAATCAATATAGTGGCAACCCAACCTAGCTGACTGGTGATCCCAAGATCTAGGTTCAATGGGTAAATTGAACTACATTGTATTCTGTAAGCACTGGAGGAGATTTAATCCTATCTATTCCAAAGATGAGACATTGCATATCTGCCGCGAAGTTAGGATAAGTTATGATTTTAATGGCATCTATATCTTAGTACGTCTAAGTGGGGTATTGCAGGATACTCTTTATGGAAGTCACATACGTGAGTAAGAAGGTGGCCACTTCTATGATAATAATGAAAGGCATATTCTCTAACATACTCACGGAACCAAGTAGTGTTCATGGCCAAAATGAACACAAACGTGAGAACCAACTGTGTTGAAGAATTATTGTGTGAAAACGGTTGTCTATGTTTATAAAAATGGTTGATGGTTCAAGGACGTAAAGTCTACTGATTAACCAAGTAAATCCGATAGTATACATCTCATTAATCTAGATTTGAAGGTTATCAATCTTAGCGGTAAGTTGGATTAGGACTATCATAAAATCAGGCTGCACATTTGGCATTGGGTCTGCGTTCTCCATGGAAAGTGGGTGAAGGTGAATTCCAAACTTGGAGTAAATTGTGGGAGAATTGATAGAGATTTGGGTTAGTTCGATGGAAGACCGAAGACAATAGTGGGCCATGCCAATAGTCGAGTATGCAATTAACCTAAGAAGGAAAATGATTCGAATTTATTTTTGAAAGAAAGGAGAGAAAAACTTTTATTATTGAAAAAGAAGGAAAACGTTTTTGATATTTTGAAATGAGGGGAATTTTTTTTTGACACTTTTGGTAAGGATGAAAAATGAGAGAAGAGCCTCAGCATGCTTATTATGTTTTCACTTGTATTAGGTTTACCTAAATGCAAAACAAATTTCGAACGGGACTCGAGCCTGGGAAAATTAGGTTTGAAAAATATGTAAAACATGGTTTGACTTGTTGCTAGGCTTATAGACAAGGTATCATTTTGTATAATGATGAAATCATGCAAAAATTTAGGCAACATGCCGACTAGGCATTTAGGCAACATGCCGACTAGGCATTTCGGCAGAATTTCGTGTAGTAACCAACAATCTAAATATGATTGTCCTAGGTTTGACACCTATATGAGGGTATGGAATTGTTCGGTTAGTGTAAAGGTTCCCTCTTTGGCATGACTTCCCTGATATATGTCTTGCTTTTGAGGGAAATCGGTATGTATGGACAAGCCATTTGATAAACCTGAGTGTACGTAAATTGCCTCACTATATACTTCGTGGGGGTGGTACGTGTGAGAGAAAATTCGATATACTCTACATACGTGAATGAGTTCCCAATTATATACCTCCTGTCATGACTTTGGTCAAGCGGTACGATACGGGGGGAACTGTTCGATATACAACGAAGGTACTGGGCCAATGGAAGGTGGGAGTCATATTGCTTAGGCTAACTACGACCTGTCGGACCAACGCCCATCAGAAAGTGACCCCCACTATGGGATAAAATTTTGGTCAATAGCTATGTTCTTTGGTGATGTAGTGTGCAAAATGCATGATTCATGATTAGTATATTATGAAGAGAGTATTGTATTTGGCATGAAGATCACTATACTAATAAGGAAGAATTTACAAAAAAGTAAATCTATCATGGAGCGTGAAGATTACACTAAGCATGGATATGTGAGACTGTGTGATGTGTGACTATCTATGAGTGAGTGTGTGGTAGTGAATCTAAGCATGGATCAACGATAACCGGTGTGTGATAAGTGGAGGTTTGTGTTAGTGATACCAAAGCATGGATATTCTTTGGATGGTCTAATCTCTAAGCATGGATCTAAGCATGGATCAACGATATGGTGTGTGATCAACGATAACCGGTGTGTGATAAGCGCACACGCCATCCAAAGGATTATTCCCAAAATAATAATTAGAAAATATGGTGTGTGCACTTATCGAGATATTGATCATTATAATGAAATGATAATATTTGTTAGATAAAATGCAAATATGAATCACAAGTATGATAGATATAGTAATATACAGATAAAATCAAGAGGATAAAAGTGTGAAAATTGAAAAATTGAAAAATTGAAAAATTGAAAAATTGAAAAATTGAAAAATTGAAAAATTGAAAAATTGAAAAATTGAAAAATTGAAAAATTGAAAATTTGAAAATTTGAAAAATTGAAAAATTGAAAAGTTGGACTCGAGTCTCGAGTTAGCTCGAAATGACTATGTAGCCTATAAAGGAATCAAAGTCCATGTAATTCACATGGGGAACATGGGTGGATTTTATTCATTAAATTCAAGCGAGAGTTTATTATATGTGTGTGTGTGTAGAAAAGATATTTTGGTTTTGCAAAAAAATGGTGAATAATCCCGTTGGAATTTATAGGTTGTGGACACCCCATAATGTTACCCCCTAACTCTCCTTAGGTCCCTAGTACCACCACTCATCACCGCAAACCCAGGTCATGTCCCGAGCACTGACCTGGAAGCCATCGGGCACTCCCCAGCCCACTTTGATCAAAATTCAAACTCTTCATCTCAACCGAGACTTAATGAATCTTCTAATATCACTGAATACCCTTTCCAACGGTCCGTCCCGTGCGCGATTCTGACCTACCATGCGGACGAACGATCCGTTTGCGTCCGAAACCTGACCTAGAGCCCGTCGGGCACTCCCGGGCTCTGTTTGACTTAAGTCAACTCTTCAGCTCAACCGAGGCTAAATGAATCTTCAAAGGAACTTGAATACCCTTTCCAACGGTCCGTCCCATGTGCGATTATGACTTTCCATGCGGACGAATGATCTGTTTTACTCCGAGAGGTCACCGAATGCTTCTCGGGCCGGTTGACCAAAGTCAACTCCCCAAACCGGGTCAAACTCCTTGGAATGTCGAATTACATCTTCTAACCTTTCTAACGATCCACCCCATGTGCGATTCGAACTTACCAAGCGGACGAATGATCCATTTGCGTCCGAACCATTCCTCGTCCAGCAGACTGACAAACACTTCCGAGCCACATTTGACCCAAAGTCAACTCCCGAACTCAGGAGAGGTCCAAAGGAATTTCGAAGGTCTCTGAATTACCTTTCCAACGGTATGCCCTGTTCACAATTTTGACCAACTTTTTGCCCTCGGCGGCTAATTTTTCAAAAAAAACTGAAGCGCACTACCAAATGGCAGGTCCCAGACCCTGCCTATTGGCACCTGCCGATAGGTAGTGCCATGGCAATGCCGATCGAAAAACCCATGGGACTATAAAAGGAGGCATTGGCCTCATTTGCAAGGGGAGCTCAGATCAGAAGGAAATCACTCTCAGCAAGTCCCAGAAACCTCTCTCAAAGGCAGCGTGATTTTAACTTCCAAATCCCTTTTTCACTTCCACTTTTCATCATCCCTTTCATCAAACTTGATGAATTAACCACTCTCCATCATCATCCTAGTGTGAGGGCTGCTTTTCAACATTCAAGATCAAGCTCAAAGTCTCCAAGAAGGTCCATCTTTCTCACCTTTCTCTTCAAATCTTCTTAAATTTGCGATAACTTGTTTTATTACTTAAGCACTTTTACTACCTTATTTCACATATCCTAACATACTTTTTATCTATTATTATTGCACATCTCATATTTTCATATAAATAAAAACCCAAAAAACAAGAAAAAGAGGGTTTGCTCATAAATTCCAAGTAGGGATTCTCACACTTTTCTCACAACTAAAACACTTTTTCTACACACACACTCACAAATAAGAGATCCCCCATTTGGATTTATGGGATAAACCCCACCCCTCATTTTGTATGCGAATTACGTGGACTTTGATGCCTTTATAGGCTACGTAGGCGTCTCGGGGTAAAACTCGAGACTCGAGTCCTTTTTCCCACTTTTTCTCTTATTTTCTATCTTCTCTTTATCTCATTTTCTATTATATTCTATATACTTGTTCTTAGTAACATATTACTCCATATGCGTTATCATTCCCTTATAACGATCAATGTAGGGGTAATCGCGTAAATCTTATTTTGTAACATTAATCTCATATTCCTACGGATGACTCGCTTTATCTTTTCCATGATACAAGTCGAGGATTCCTACCTCCATTCTATATATACACATGCACACATATCACTCGGGGAAACATAAAGGAAAATAGTAAATATCCATGAGAGACCGAAAGGGCAGAGTGGGTGCCTAACACCTTCCCATTTCGTAACGAAGCCTCCAAACCCTTCTCGAATCATTTTGGTTTCGCACGCACCAGTACGTCTTTGGATGCCATCCTTCGGGTGGCTTCCCATTTTTCTTTTGTCTATTTTGAGTAAAATAGACTGGAGACTCTGAATCTCTCTACATTTTCACACCTCACAAATCGAAGCCGGCCGAAGCGCTCTCCCGAGAGAGGGTACGCACAGGACCCGAAGGATCCCTTTCCCTCTGCGGCGGGGATCGGGGATGGCTACAGTGGTGACTCTGCTGGGTACGTTCTTTATTATTTTGAGGGATTGACTCTATTTACATGGATGCTATATTTGTTTATATTTCCCCCCATATCTGCCTATCCCCCTTTCTCACATATGTATCCCATGATTATGCTTGTATTCACACACTTGTAGAAAATTCTCCATGTACACTTCACACCACGTGAACCTAGGATCACATATATCCCCATGTTGCAGGCATCACCCATCCATACTTAGTGTACCTTTTGGGGTACTTTTACTTTGCTCCCAGTTTGGCATAATCAAGAAAGGCATTCTCATCATAAGATACTAATAAGAGAATTATGCATGATTCACACGATATCACCAAAGAGCATTGTTATTGACCAAATTTTACCCTGTAACTAGAGGGTCACTTCTTGATGGGCACTGGTCCGGAAGGTCGCAGTTAGCCTAAGCGATATGACTCTTACTTTCCATTGGCCAAGTACCTTTGACGTATACCGAATGGTTCCCCCGCATCGTACCGCTTGACCGAAGTCATGACGGGAGGTATATCGCAGGGAATTCATTCACGTACGCCGAGTATATCGAATTCTCTCTCACACGTACCGTCCTCACGAGGTATATGGTTAGGAAATTCACGTACACTCAGGTATATCAAATGGCTTGTCCACACGTACCGATTGCCCGCAAGAGCAAGACGTATATCGTGGAAGTCACGCCAAAGGGGGGAACCCATACCGATTCACCCAACCAACTGCATACCCGCATATAGGTTTCAAACCAAAGGACACGCACTTTAGATTGCCGATTTCAACCCAAAACTCTGCCGAAATTTCGGGTCGATCTGCCGCCCAATTTTTGCGCATTTTCCAAAATGGGACCTTGTTCGCGAGCCTGGTTACAAGTCCAAACGTAGCTCTCCATATATTAAGACCCCCACTTTTCCATGCTTGGGTCCCATCCGGTATTGCATTTAGGAGAATTAAATACAAGTGAGAACATAATAATCATAATAATCATGCTGAGTTTCGTCTCCAAAAACATTTCTACCTTCTTTATTAAAGATCCAAAAACATTTCTCCCCTCTTTATTAAAAATCCAAAAACATTCCTCCTTTCCTTATCAAAAATCCAAAAACATTTCTCCTTTCCTTATCAAAAATCCAAAAACATTTCTCCCTTCTTTATTAAAAATCCAAAAACATTTCTCCCCTCTTTATTAAAAATCCAAAAACATTTCTCCTTTCTTTATTACAAATCCAAAAATATTTCTCCCTTTTCATCAAAAATCCAAAAATAGTTCTTCCTTTCTCAAAAATAAATTTCATCCTACGCCTTCTCAGGGCGATCACACGCCCTTGTCCTGGCTCCTTATTGGCTTCGGTCTTCACTCAAATCACCCCGGAGTTTCATCCTCTCCTTTACTACTTATTCCGAGTCTGGACTCTATCCATCTTCCAAGGAGAATGAAGATCAAGAACCAATCATACAATCGGATCTGCCGACAGTCCTAACTCAGCTCATGGCCAAGATTGACAACCTCCAAGCCGAGGTTCGAGAAATGCAACAAAACTAAGTTCCTATTCCTTAAGATCCCGAGGCCCTGTTCCCTCGTGTTATGGGTACACCCGACCCTAACTGGGTCCCGGAGGAATATCAGCACGCTCCACGTGCCCCTCCGGCTAATGGGTCGCCGCCTGCCCAACTTCCAATGCCAAACATTGCTCAGCCTGTGGCTAACCTGCATGTGGTCGCTGATCCAAAGGAGGAGGAGCTGAACAAGGTCAAAGAAGATCTTAAGATGCTCACCAAGAAGTTTGATCAGGTCAGGATCTCTGGGAATTACATGGACTACACCCACATGTCTCCTTCTCCTAAAGCGAGGTTACCTAAGAAGTTCATGATGCCATGGGGCCCCCGATTGTTCATATTCGCAGTTATCATCGTTCTATGACTCTACTAGGGGCTTCTGAAGAAGTAATGGCCCAACTATTTTAGCAAACTTTGAAGGATAGTGCCCTCCGATGGTTCTTATCTCTTGAGGAATCTAGAATTCGTAGCTGGGAGGATGTAGCTCGAGAATTCATATCACAGTACAAATACAATGAAGATTTCGGGGTCACCCATCATGATTTAGATCTGCTCAAACAAAACTCTGGAGAATCAGTCAGTAACTTTATAGCCCGATGGAGGGAAAAAGCAACTACCATGACCAATCGGCCATCTGAAGAAGAACAAGTCAACATAGTGAAGAAGAATTTCTTGCCCCATGTCTGAGCATCCATGGGAGGACAGTACTACCCCCACTTTTGAGCTCTCAGAGAGGCATGAGTAGAAATAGAGGAAGGTCTTGCCAAAACAGAAGTTGAACCGAAGAGGGTGTCTGGACAGTTCTCCCCCAGAAAATATGACAAGCCTGCCAATCCTACAGTCTCAACCATCAATAATATCTCTCAAGCAACCACATCATGGGCACTAGAAAGTCCCCCTGCCCCCGTCCGAAGGGAATATACTGAGCTTCATGCGCCCCTCTCCAAAGTCTACCAAGCCCTGTTAAGCCAAAACCTTATAAAACCCTTGGATCCCCATCCATTACCTAATCCACTTCCAAGAAATTTCAAGACCGATGCTCATTGCGCCTTTCACCAAACAGCTGGCCATACCATCGACCAATGCCTCCACCTTCGAAACATAATCCAAGATCTCATCAATCGGGGTACCATCGCCCCACCAGCCAACCCTAAGCCAAACACTACTCACAATCCACTCCCAAATCACACCAATGCCATCTTCTTGGAAGAAAACCTAGATTTCGATCCCTCAACTCAAATCACACCCATATACTCTCCTAAACCTCTTCAAATTTGCCCATATTTCCTCCTACACCCTACTAGCCTCGTTGATCAGGCATTGTCACTCCTTACAAGAGCATGCATCACTATCCGTACTCGTTCTGAAAGTGGAGGTATGGAATTGTCAGAGGTATTAAATCAACTCCTAGAGTTCAGGCTGAAATTACCTCCACAGATGATTATTGATTACCAGAGGTTCAGTGCGCTATTTTTGGAAGAGCGGAAATGGGCCCGAGAATCAGATAATTACATGATACCAAACGATGAAGTTAACTTATATGATGTTGTCCATATCATGGCGGAAGCATTCAGGAAAACCAACAATATTTGCAGTATCACCGAGTTATTTGGTGCTTTGAAGCTATAAGGGCACCTGGTCCCTTCACCCTTACACATCCCCACCGAATGGGAAGACCTATATGAGGAAGCCGTTAAAGTTGTGGAATGCATTGACTTTACAGGGGGAAACAGAACCATTACAACCGGATGGGGGGAAGAATTCGAAAATTCAAATGAAGAGCAAGCTTCAGGAAGAACTGGCCCAATAACCGAATTATGTGGGATGATATCATTTGAAGAACTCCTTTGAGAAATAAATAGGGTGGCAGAGAAGCCTAAGATCGATGAAGAAACGGGATTCATGTTTTTCTCTTCTTCGGTAAATCACATGACCAGATCTGGGAGACATTACCAAGTTCCAAGCTCGCCACTAGAAAATGATAAGGGGAAGGGCGTCGAAAGTCTTCCTATGAGAGAGATGAACATCGAGGAGAGCCAAATCCTTGACCAACTGAAGAAAACTCAAGCTAACATCACTCTATGGGGGCTTTTCATGTCTTCCCAACTGCACAGAAATGATTTAATCAGGTTGCTCACAGAACCTATAGTTCCTCCCTCTACCACACCAGAAGAAGCGATAAATTTGGTCGGATCCTTGACCTCCGCCCGAATGTTGTCCTCTTCTGAAGAAGAAATCCCCAAAATTGGGCCAAACCACAATCACGCACTCAATATCTCCGTCGAAGTTATGGGGAAGGTTATACCGCTCTCTCTCGTTGATAATGGATCCTCTTTGAATGTCTGCCCACTCAGAACCTTAAAATGCTTGGGGCTCAAAGAAAGCGACCTCGCTACAACCTCCACTGTCGTGCGTGCCTACGATAATACCCATCGGGAGGTGATGGGATCCATAAAACTTGTAATAGGGGCTGTCCCTATAAACCCTGTCATCGAATTCCAAGTCATCGATATCCCGGCCTGTTTCAACCTGTTGCTCGGACGAACCTGGCTCCACAGTATAAAGGGTGTGTCTTCCTCCCTCCATCAGAAATTGAAGTTCTTAACCAATGGGCGAGTCATCACCATTTTGGGTGACGACGACAATGTCGAGGGTGCAAGCACCAGCAGTCCAATCCTCGAGATACAGCATGGGTCAAATGATATGATCCAATCAGGATTCCGAGTTCATCCATACCTACTCCCAAAAGGGAACGATTTCAAAGAAAGGGTTTGTCCATAATATGACCCTCATGGAAATGTCAATGTGATTCAGATGTTCAGAAACATGCACTTCATGCCCGGACTGGGGCTAGGACAAAGGAAGCAGGGGATACTCGAGCCCATCGAACTGAAGAAAGCTTTCCCCCCTTGTGGCTTGGGGTATTAGCCATCAGAACAGGAGCTTAGAATAATACATGAGTCTCGATCAAAGAGAGGGTTAGACTGCGTTCGAACTATCCCAGGAGATTCCTTGAATGGACGATTTATCAAAGAAGGCAAGGATTCCCCCTTTTGCGGCTTTCCAGAACCATGGTACGACCACACAGACAAGAAGATGAAGCCTGGAATGGGATCTTTTTCCAACATAGCTACCCATGGGCCGAAAGTTTCCCACATCGCGTATAACCGCTCATCAAAGATACCAAAGAAACGGAGGAAAGTGATTTCGAAGATTCCTTCAACTTGCAGACACCGGGACTGGCACTCTGCATGGTTCATTCAGACACTATATCACTGGACCCCTATCATCTGATCAAAGTTGTTGACACACCTCTCCTCAACTGGCATGCTGCGCCAGTTCTACCTCTTAAAATCTCCCCTAACCCTAATGTTTACCCTATTTCTTCTACTATTGTCCATCCTTGCTCAAATGTAATTGAGACCTCTTTTGATGAGGTTATCAATGTTGTTTTTCCTATCAATGAAATAAACGAAGATTTTGAGTATCTTGTTGTGCCATACATTAATTGTGTAGATTCTAATCAAACTTTTGATGATGATGATTTTGCAAATGAACAATTTTTAACTGATTTAAACAAGGTTAATAACAAACAACATAACCGCGTTCAAGTTAATGAAGAAGAGAGTGTTGTTATTAATCTCGGTTCTAGTAACTAACTGCGCGAGATTAGGGTAGGGGCCACCCTTGACGAGCGTGAGCGCGCACAACTAGAAGAATTACTAAAGGAGTTCATGGATGTCTTCGCATGGTCCTACGACGATATGCCCGGTATTGATCCTGAAATAGCTCAACATGAGATCCCCACTCTCCCAAATTACAAGTCGGTTAAACAAAAGTTGAGAAAGCTCAGCACCGAATGGTCGCTCAAAGTCAAAGAAGAGGTGGTCAAACATTTGAACGTAGGTTTCATTCGAGTAATCGAATATCCCACGTGGCTAGACAACATTGTACCTGTACCGAAATCTGGAGGAAAAGTTCGAATGTATGTGGATTATCGATATTTAAACAAAGCTTCTTCGAAGGATGATTATCCGCTACCCAATATCGAGATGATCATGGACAACACAGCTATTCATGCTCTCAAGTCATTCATCGACGGGTTTGCCGGATACAACCAAATCAAGATGCAAGCACCCCGACCATTAAGAAAATATCGCATTCATCACCCCATGGGGAACCTTTTGCTTCACCGTTATGCCATTCAGTCTCAAGAATGCTGGGGCTACCTACCAAAGGGCTGCCACAACCATCCTGCACGACCTGATTCACAAGAAGGTCGAGGTTTACGTGGATGATATGATTATCAAGTCCAAAACTAGATAAGGTCATACTCTTGATCTCCGAAAGTTCTTCGAACGACTGCGGCAGTATCAAATGAGACTCAATCCACAGAAGTGTGTCTTCGGCGTCATAAATGGAAAACTCTTAGGATTCATGGTGAGTGAGAAGGGGATAGAAGCAGATCCCTCCAAGATGAAAGCCATACTTGAGATTCCACCACCCCGAACAGAGAAAGAAGTCCGAGGTTTTCTTGGGAAATTATAATATATCAGCCGGTTCATCAGCCAGCTAACCTCCATCTATGAACCAATCTTCAAGATCCTCCGAAAGGATTCAACCAAGGTTTGGAATGAGGCCGTCAAGAAGCTTTTGACCGAATCAAACAGTATCTAACCCAACCTCCAGTTCTCATGCCACCACAGCCTGGTCTCCCTTTGCTCCTATACTTAACCATAACCGACACTGTAGCCGGGGCTTTGCTAGCCCAATACCTTGAAGACTCCCGCAAATAAAGAGCCATCTATTATGCTAGTCACAAATTAGCCGAGTACAAGGTCAACTACACTTCTCTAGAAAAGGCATGTGTCGCACTTGTCTGGGTCACCCAAAAGTTACGACACTATATGCTCGCCTTCCCCATCAAGCTCATATCCCGAATGGATCCCATCAAATACCTGCTCGAGAAATCCGCCTTATCTAGCCGAGTGGCCCGATAGTTGATGCTCCTAATCGAGTTCGATATCGTGTACATCACACAAAAAGCTAATGTCTGACTACCTTGCGGATTACCCCGTAGAAGAAGCTAATGTCTGGATCTCCGAATTCCTATATGAAAATGTCCTCTGCACCACTCAAGACCGCCTTCGATGGAAAATGTTCTTCGATGGCGCTGCCAACAAAAAAGGATATGGCATTGGGATACTCCTGGTTGCCCCAGATGACTCTCATACTCCCATTAACATAAAATTTGATTTCCCCTGCACCAATAACATGACGGAATACGAAGCATGCACAGTGGGCCTCAAGGACGATCTCAAGGAAAGTATTCAATACCTTGATGTATATGGGGATTCTGCCCTCATCATCGGTCAAGTGCTCAGAAAGTGGAAAGTCAAGGATGAAAAGATCCAACCCTTTCACGTAAAATTAGAAGAGTTAGCCTCCCAATACCGAGATATCACCCTCCATTACCTACCCCGAGCAAAGAATAACCTAGCTGATGCTCTCGCTACCTTAGCCTCCATGGTCGACATGCCCGAGGGAATAATAATGACCCCCTTCCTAGTTCAAAAGCAAGACAAACCAACCCATTGCTACCACATTGAGCTCATCACCACAGAAGATCCTGAGCTGGTCAACTACTGGTACTATGATATTTGGTGCCTCCTCAAGTACGATAGGTATCCCAAGGGTTCCAACAAGAATGATCGAGCTACCCTTCGAAAGCTGGCTGCCCAATACATCATCTATCATAAAGCACTACTCAAGAAGAATTTCGATGGAACTCATTTGCACTGTATCGCAGGGGCTGACATTGAAAAGATAATGCAGAAGATCCACAGCGGGGAATGCGAGCCCCACATGAACGGTCACATGCTTGCCAAGAAGATCATCCGACAGGGCAACTACTGGACCACCATGGCCCAGGATTGCACTGCCTATGTTCGGAGATGCCCTAAATGCTAACAGTTCTCCAATCTCCAACATCTATCTCCACGGTAATTATACAACATGACTTCTCCCTGGCCGTTCTCCACCTGGGGTATCGACATCATAGGGAAGGTTATGCCAAAGGAGTCAAATGGGCATGAGTTCATCCTAGTTGCCATTGATTACTTCACCGAATGGGTCGAAGATGAGTCATACGCGGTATTAAATGCCAAGAAGGTGGCCAAATTCATCAAGAAAAATATCACCTGTCGATATGGGGTCCCGCACGAGCTAGTGTCAAATAACGGTTTTCACTTCGAGGCAGAAGTCACAGAAGTAGTCAACGAGTATGGGATTCAAAGACACAAATCTTCTCCCTACCGACCTCAGACCAATGGTGTAGTTGAGGCCGCCAACAAAAACCTCAAAGCCATCATCAGCAAGATGATCGAAAGTTGTAGGGATTGGGCCGATCGGATCCCGTACGCCCTCTGGGGCTATCGAACCTCAATCCGAACCTCTACTGGGGCTACCCCTTACTCTTTGGTCTACGGCATGGAAGCAGTCCTACTTGTGGAGATGGAAATACCCTCGCTGCGTGTCATGCTCGAAAGCAAGGTTAGTGAAGAAGACTGGTGACAAAGCCGTCTTGATGAGCTAGCCCTTCTAGATGAAAGAAGATTAAAGGCTCTATACCACATACAAGGGTACCATCGCCAAATAGCGCGTTCATTCAATAAGAGAGTCAAGGATCGCGGTGTCCGAGGGGGATTTAGCCCTCAAGGAGATAATATAACCCATCTGGGACCCCAGAGGAAAATTCAAGCCCAGTTGGAGCGGCCCTTACATTGTGAAGAAAATCTTGTCTGGTGGTGCCGCCATGTTCACTGACCTGGATGGGGAAGAGATGGCTCGTCCAGTCAATCTGGACCGTCTCAAAAAATTCTACCCCTAGTTCAAAATCTCGACGCGTTACGACTCATCTCATCCCCCTTCTATTCAAAAAAAAAAAAACTCTTCATTTCCCTCTACCCACAACTATGTGGGCCTGATCCTCTACAAAAAACCATTTTTTTTTAAAATAAAAGATTTATTCAAAAACCCCGGAGGTACGTAGGCAGCTCATACATCTCATATGAGCACGGCCCCTTCTTTTTCACAAAAATATATTCTTTTCTTACCTCCGAGAACGGCGGTTCATTCTAAGCATCTACTTGAACAAGAGGATTATGTATGCCTTAGCGATCGGTATAGATAATTCAAAATACAAAATTCATCAAAAGGCACAGCTGGATGATCAAAAACTTATTTATTTCATTAATAAGAAATTACAGTACGGATTACATAAGAAAAAGGAATGGATAACTCCCTTCCCCCTATTACTATAAAAAGCCAGATAAAATCCCCCACATATGTTACAGAAATAAACTCCCGAGGAGTCCAACCCCCAGCTACCAGAAGAGCCTACACCCTCATCATCCACCTCCTGAGGACCCCAAGTTTCCCCTGCCTGAATAGAGGGTCGCAAATATTCCATGGATCGATGAGCCTTGACCATCTTCGAAAAGACCACAACACCTCCTTCTATGGAGTCAGATAAAATAAACAACCTTTGACCAGTCTCTACTACCAACATCTTGCTGACTACTTTCCTTCACAACCAATTCATATAATCTTTGGGGACATGGCAAACCTTCCCGACAGACTGAGAGGGACGGGTCGACAGACGCCGATTTTTCGACAGAAATCTAAGCAGCAGGCGCTCAGTCAAATCTTCTACTGAAAAGAAATTTAAGGTCCGAGGTGGCACTACCTGTGCCCAACCAAATTGGCGCATAAGCCGTCAAAGGAAATAAAAAGAGGTCTATCTGAGACCAACCATCCGTACATATGAATACTCTCCTAACTCCAAAATTTCCTGCAACTGTCCCCACCAAGGTACTGACCAATACAGCCCACGAGCCCCATACTCTACAAGCCAATTCTCCCAATTCTCAACATGCAGGCCAACGCGGATGAAGTAGCACGAAAAGAAGTTGGGTACAGTCGACAAGGGATACTATGGAGGAGTCGACAAGCGGAATCTTTCAGACAACCACATGAACAACATCATAGGGCTACCCCTCAAAAAGTCAGAGCGACCTTCTCTCCAGGCATCCAGGCCATTCAGAGTCTCCGCCAATATCACCGCCGCAGGATTGAGACGGTATGACATCCATGAAGTAATGGCTGCAAGTTGAGGGTACATGCGCACCTCCCCAGTCACCAACAACAATTTTGAAATAAGGCCCAGAACAACGGCTCCAGCATAGCCAGCATCACCTACTTCTCGCAAATGCACGGACTGCAACACCGCCGGGAGGGAGATTATTCCTCCAGCAACCAATGATCTGGCCGCCGAAGGCAAAATATGAAGAAGTTCGGCCAATAAATCCCTGGGAGAACGAGAAACTTCGGGTAGAGCTGCAGCAACATTGGGATTCACACCCAGTATGGCAGAAAATTCCTCATAGGTAGGACAAACTTCTTCCAACGCAAAGCGAAATACATGGTCTTCGGGGTACCAGAATTGTATCGCGCTATCAGCATATTCCACTCAAAGGGCCGATTACGCCACAAGGAGACTCGATGCATGTTGAAAGCATCGTAGTCAACATTATAAGAACACATTGCTTCCAAGGCTTTGAGGTAATTGGCAAACTCAATGCTACCAGGGAGAGCCATCTTGCAAGACTGAGAAATAGTAGGCAAATGGATAAGGATGCAAAGGTGTGATGAGAACACTCTACCCTTCTCCCTTTTTATACTTAAAAATCCTCACAAGGGACATAATCCCTGTAGAAATTGGAAGGAATCCTACCCCACAAGGTACCAAAGGGCTGAAAAAGGTACCAATCAAAGCTTTCAATTGATGGGACTGGACTGAACTGCCGATAGGCAGGTCAGGATGCTTACCGATCGGCACCCCCCCTCCCCCCATTTTGGGAAATTTTCCTTTTTCCTCTTTTGTCAAATCAAAAAACTCAAATAAAAACTGACATTCTCAACAGAATTTCAAAATCCCTTTTCCTCCTTATACAATTTCCTTTTTTCAATTAAAAACTTTCCTTCACAAATTTCCAAAAATATTCCTTTTTTACGGTCTCAGCAGCAAATTAAAAAGCGCATGCATTCATTCATTATTAAAATAAAAGATAGTAAAAAAAAAACTACATTGCATTGCATATATCTATTTTTTGTGTTACATCATTTTGCAGGAAATAGAAAGAAAAGCCAAAAACAACGGGACTCATCCCGAACCCACATTCTCTCTCTCTCCCTCTCAAGAGCTTCCACCCCTGCGACGCGCTCTCTTTCCCCTACGACGAGACGATGCTCCCCCACTACCCGAGCCAGAGTGTTCCCTGGACAAGGCTGACGGCACCAAGCAAGAAGGAACAGGGACAGCATCCCGAATGTGGGCAGTCACCGATGATATCCAGTCTCTAATGTCTCTCAGCCAAGTGGTCGACACCCGGATTTGCTGTAAGGAAAAGGCAGAATTAGTATCAAGCAAAAGAAATCAAAAAGAGGAAAAGGACCGAAAGGTTTACCGCAGGACGAAGGACCTCCTCTGTCAAACCCAGCTCCTTTGGATCCATCGCAAGAGGACGGTGCAGCATCGGCTCTATCCCTCCTTTATCCCGTCAGATGTTGTACGAAGGGGTGTGCAACCTCACAAAAGGGACCTGCGAGGTCTCCGCCACCACAAGTGCCGATGGAAAACCACCACTGTGGGAAGACCCCACCGCCTGACACGAACCCGCAGGAGGGAAAGGCAAGGTGTCATGTATGCTGGGCGCCATCAACCAGCTCGTCACAAAGTCCATATAGTCATACGGCACAGACGTATCAGTGTACAACGTATAGGACTCGCCGATCATCGCCGCGATCCTCTCATCCTCCAACAGTTGTCGTTCCCGCCTAATAGACGTTGAAGGTTGTGCAGGTGGCACCACCACCTCCTCCCCAGCAATCTGGCAAACCACCCTATCCCCGAGATGCCAGGAATGGCCGAACTCATGCGCCAACAAATGCCTCATCTGTGCATTCACCCCCAGTCATCCCCGTATCCTGAATGGTTGTCCCCTAAGGATAAAAGTTCACCTGAAAATCCCCAAGCAGGCATGAGTCAGCACAAGATCAGAAAGTGCAAAAACCAAGACTGAAGAGGAAAGAACCTTACCCGACCACTGGTCAGGTCATTCAAGACCTGACGCACCGCCTCCAGGGAGAGAGATCCCTTCGACTGCGGGTTGGCCTTACGCCATTGATACAGTCGGCAGAAGTCCCCAATAGTGTCATCCTTCAGAGCAATTAGCGGAGTGTTGCACCCGATTACCTCATAGAACCACGTCTGAATTCACAAGCAAAAAGATACACATAAGGAAAATGCGAATGCATGAAAGGAAAATGCGAAAGCATGAAATGAAAATACACAAAGTAAAGAATACCTCGAGGAGATACGTGGCTCCAGTAAAAGTCTGCCAGCAGCACCAGCGGAATGCATCCAAAGAAGAGTAAAGGGTCGCCAAGGTCAGACTCCCCCAATCATAGAAAGGGATGTTCGAAAATATCCTCAAGTACGGCATAAACTATAAATGGACGATGTCGCCGCTCGACGCCACTATAAAACCTCCCAGCACCAACAAGATGAATAACCGAGCCATCTACCTCACTTGCAGCCCGTCCTCCACATCAACCACCCTGCTCAGTAAAACATCCTTCAGCAAGGACAGTCGGATAGAATCTTCAAAAACTATGCTCCTCACGTCACCAAGTGCCGCATGCACCGCCTCCAGCCTCACTCGCAAGGAGCGATCCTCCTCTATCTGCTCCCCGTCACAATCCAGCACCAGCAGTTGCTGCACATCTATGGGAGTCACCGTCATCTCCCCGAAGACAAAATGGAAAGTGTGGGTAGTGTCCCACCACCTCTCCCCCAAAGCACACAAGACCGCTGTCGAACGAGGCGTCTCATCCAGCGCAGCATCTAACCTCCCAAAACCCACTGATGATACCACCCAGCGCACCATAGGTGGGAGATGTTCCCAGACATCCTTGAGCCCCGTTGTCCCACGGGCACGCATGTTCTTCAAGGAAATATCAGACTGGCAAAGGGAAAAATCTCATCAAAGGTCATGAAAAAAGGAAAAATTACCCAAAAAGAAAGGAATGCCAAAGGTCAGGTTACTTACATAAACGCTAGGAATCACTCTCGAAGAGCGATGACGTGATGGCTCCCGCAACAAGGTCCGCTCATCCGCAACCGGCTCAAATGCATCGAAAGCATTCTCGTTCCCCAAAGCAAGGGGCAGTCTGTCCCTCCAATCCACATTCGCCCAGTCATCAACGGTCAACCACTCCCGGTGGACAGCGGTGCTCACAAAGGTGGCCATTTCTTAAAGATCGAATTTTTAGAACAATTTACAAAGAGGAATCGCAGAAAAAGAGAAGGCAAGAAGCTGTGAAAAATGAAGGGGATTCGCCCCCTTTATATAGGATGCCAAGCGCCATGCCGATCGGCACCTCCCCATTCCATACCGATCGGCACTGACTCCTCACCTTCCCGAGGCAGTCCAAAAGTCCGTGCCACTGCCGAATGGCTCCCCTCAATCTATGCCGACCGGCACCCCCCTTAAAATTTCGTACAGAAATTCCTGGAAAATGACAGAAAACCCTGAAAAATCCTCAGAAAATTCTAAAAATCCCAAGAAGGATTTAGAACGTTCTCGTCAAGAAACTTTCGTACTCGTTCAGGCGAAACCTCTTTTTCCCCAACGGAACCCTCAAAATGACCTCTCGAGCAATGCGCCTAGACCACCTAATCATCTCCTCAGCACAATTTACAACCTCAAACCGGTTATCTCCCCAACAATCAGCTCCTCCGCTCAAATAAAGGATGATCTGAATCTTCCCTAACTCATTCATCGTTTGCCAGCGGAACCTCAAATCCAATTCTTACCCCCCAGTGGAACTCCATTCTTTTCCCAAGGAAATGAAATCACTCTTGGGTCAAAATTGACCCCGGTCTTGGATTGTCACCTGAGTTAGGTTAGAATTGACCTCGGTCCTCGGTCGTCACCACTCTTGGGTCAGAATTAACCCCGGTCTTGTATCATCGCCTAAATTATGTCAGAATTGATCTCGATCCTCGGTCGTCACCACTCTTGGGTCATAATTGACCCCGATCTTGGATCGTCACCTGAGCTAGGTCAGAATTGACCTCGGTCCTCGGTCGTCACCACTCTTGGGTCATAATTGACCCCGGTCTTGGATCGTCACCTGAATTAGGTCAGAATTGACCTCGTTCCTTGGTCGTCACCACTCTTGGGTCAGAATTGACCCCGATCTCGGATCGTCACCTGAGTTAGGTCAGAATTGACCTCGATCGTCACCACTCTTGGGTCAGAATTGACCCCGTTCTTGGATCGTCACCTGAGTTAGGTCAGAATTGACCTCGGTCCTCGGTTGTCACCACTCTTCGGTCAGAATTGACCCCGGTCTTGGATCGTCACTTGAGTTAGGTCAGAATTGACCTCGGTCCTCGGTCGTCACCACTCTTGGGTCAGAATTGACCCCGGTCTTGGATCGTCACCTGAATTAGGTCAGAATGACCTCGGTCCTCGATCGTCACCACTCTTGGGTCAGAATTGACCTCGGTCTCGGATCGTCACCTGAGTTAGGTCAGAATTGACCTCGATCCTCGGTTATCACCACTCTTGGGTTAGAATTGACCCCGGTCTTAGATCGTCACCTGAGTTAGGTCAGAATTGACCTCGGTCCTCGGTCGTCATCACTTTAGGGTCAAAATTGACCCCGATCTTGGATCGTCACCTGAATTAGGTCAGAATTTATCTCGATCCTCGATCATCACCACTCTTAGGTCCTTAGAACTGACCTCGACCCTCTAATTTGGTTGTCCCCATCACGCTCCTTGGGTCCTCAGAATCGACCTCGACCCCCTGAATCGGTCATACTCTCTCAGAAGCATCATGCGCTGTCTAATCGATGGCTATCATTTGTCCCAAACTCACCCATCGAGGAGCTCTGTAGACACCCCATTATGTTACCCCTAACTCTCCTTAGGTCCCTAGTACCTCCACTCATCACCGCAAACTCAGGTCATGTCCCGAGCACTGACCTGGAAGCCATCGGGCACTCCCCGGCCCGATTTGACCAAAAGTCAAACTCTTCATCTCGATCGAGACTCAATGAATCTTTTAGGGGCACTGAATACCCTTTCCAAGAGTCATGTGCGCGATTCTGACCTAATATGCGGACGAACGATCCGTTTGCGTCTGAAACCTGACCTAAAGGCCATCGGGCACTCCCAGGCTCTGTTTGACTTAAGTCAAATCTTTATCTTAATAGAGGCTAAATGAATATTCAAAGGTCCATGAATACCCTTTCCAACGGTCCATTCCGTGCACGATTCCGACTTTCCATGCGGACGAACGATCTGTTTTACTCCGAGAGGTCACCGAATGCTTCTCGGGCCGGTTGAACAAATTCAACTCCTCGAATCGGGTCAAGATATTTTGAATGTCTAAGTACATCTCCTAACCTTTCTAACGATCCACCCCATGCGCGATTCGGACTTACCATGCGGATGAATGATCCATTTGCGTCTGAACCATTCCTCGTCCAGCAGACTGACAAACGCTTCCGAGCCACATTTGACCCAAATTCAATTCCCGAACTCAGGATCGGTCCAAAGGACTTTCGAAGGTCTCTGAATTACCTTTCCAACGGTATGCCCTGTGTATAATTCTGAACAATGTTTTGCCCTCGGCAGCCAATTTTTTGAAAAAGCCTGAAGCGCATTGCCAAATGGCAGGTCCCAGACCCTGCCTATTGGCACCTGCCGATAGGTAGTTCCATGGAAATGCCAATCGAAAAACCCCTGGGCCTATAAAAGGAGGCCTTGGACTCATTTTCAAGGGGAGCTCAGATCAGAAGGAAATCACTCTCAGCAAGTCCCAGAAACCTCTCTCAAAGGCAGCGTGATTTTAACTTCCAAATCCCTTTTTCACTTCCACTTTTCATCATCCCTTTCATCAAACTTGATGAATTAACCACTCTCCATCATCATCCAAGTGCAAGGGCTTCTTTTCAACATTCAAGATCAAGCTCAAACTCTCCAAGAAGGTCCATCTTTCTCACCTTTCTCTTCAAATATTCTTAAATTTGCAATAACTTGTTTTATTACTTAAGCAATTTTACTACCTTATTTCACATATCCTAACATACTTTTTATCTATTATTATTGCACATCTCATATTTTCATATAAATAAAAACCCAAAAAACAAGAAAAATAGGGTTTGCTCATAAATTCCAAGTAGGGATTCTCACACTTTTTCCACACTTTTCTCACAACTAAAACACTTTTTCTACACACACACTCACAAATAAGAGATCCCCCATTTGGATTTATGGGATAAACCCCACCCCTCATTTTGTATGCGAACTACATGGACTTTGATGCCTTTATAGACTACGTAGGCGTCTCGGGGTAAAACTCGAGACTCGAGTCCTTTTTCCCACTTTTTCTTTTATTTTCTATCTTCTCTTTATCTCATTTTCTATTATATTCTATATACTTGTTCTTAGTAACATATTACTCCATATGCGTTATCGTTCCCTTATAACGATCAATGTAGCGGTAATCGCGTAAATCTTATTTTGTAACATTAATCTTATATTCCTACTGATGACTCGCTTTATCTTTTCCATGATACAAGCCGAGGATTCCTACCTCCATTCTATATATACACATGCACACATATCACTCGGGGAAACATAAAGGAAAATAGAAAATATCCATGAGAGACCGAAAGGGAGGAATGGGTGCCTAACACCTTCCCATTTCGTAGTTAAGCCTTCGAACCCTTCTCGAATCATTTTGGTTTTGCACGCACCAGTATATCTTTGGATGCCATCCTTTGGGGTGGCTTCCCCTTTTTCTTTTGTCTCTTTTGAGTAAAATAGACTGGCGACTCTGAATCTCTCTACATTTTCACACCTCACAAATCGACGCCGGCCGAAGCGCTCTCCCGAGAAGGGACGCGCGGGACCCGAAGGATCCTTTTCCCTCCGCGGCGGGGATCGGGGATGGCCACATAGGCGTAACCCCTTTTTTCTTTGTTTTGACTTTTTTAATTGAAAATAAAGTATGTGCAACATAACTAATAATGGATGAGATGTTAATGTGTATGAACTAAAGTGTAATCTTGATTAAGAATTTATGTAACTATTATTAAAATAAAGATGTTTAAAGAGAGAGGAGGATATTTGGACTTCTTTGGAGAATTGAGGCTTGATCTTGATCCTTGATGAGCTCCTTTGAATGTTGGATGAGAGAGAAGGAGGTTTTGTTAAATTGTGTATGAAAATGATGGCAATGAAAGATGGAAAGGAATTTCATGTAAGGAAACTTCCCTGGTTGCAAGAGAATGTTACTGAGATCACAAATATTGATGGATCTAACCCTATGAGTGAGCTCATGCCCTACTTTTATAGGGTAGGGGGACTGCCGATCGGTATACCCCTAGCCCTGCCAATTAGTAGGTAACCCTAGGCACAATGCCGATTATCGGGGAAATGGACTTGTCAATCGGCAGTCTCGTGCATATTTTTTTAAAATATAGTCATAAAATGCAATTTGTAAATTCAAATTGCGTACGGGGACACCATTAGAAAGGTAATTCAGAGAACTTTAAGAGTCCTTAAGGATGCTTTCGGTTTTGGGGAGTTGACTTTGGGTCAAACAGGGTTCGAAATGGCTCGTTGGTCCTCTAGATGGGAGATCATCGGACGGTAATGGATCATTCGTCCAAACCTTATGTTAGAATCACGCTACGGGTGGACTATCCAAATGGTTATGTGATTTCGTGCACGAAAGGATCTTTAGAAATGGGTTTCATTTCCCTTCAAAGATTAATTGAGCTTTCTCTCTAACAATGAAGATGGTTGGGTTTAAATCGGGGCCTGCGAGTTCTCGATGGCCTCGAGATTAGTTTTTTACAGTAAAATGGTTTGTTCGTCCAAAACTTCATGCCCATTTGTGCACGGGATAGATCATTAAAAGGGTATTCAGTGCCCTTCACGAATTCATTGAGCATTTTCTCTGACGATGGAGTCCACCGGAGTGAAACGGGGCCCGGGAGTGCCCGATAGCCTCTAGATCGATACTCATGGTATGACCTAGGGTTTGTAATGAATTAGGGAGGTGCTAGGGACTTAAGGAGAGTCTTAGGGGGGTTCTAGAATGTGGTGTTTACAGATATGTTATTGTACTATCAATAATTAATACTAACTCCATATTACTATTGAATCATTTACTTAAGCGTCTCAATATAAATTACTTTTAGATATACACAATCTATCAGTTTTACCATCACACATAAGTAGATTAATCACACTTGTATATATTAATCATACTTGTATACATTAATCACACTTATGATATATATAACTATAGCATCCCCCATAATGACCCTGTGATGCTTGCATACTCTACTACAATCCATGTACATCTCATACCATGTCAAGGACCATCGGTTCAGAATGTCATCTCGAACCATAAATCAAACAACACATAATGGAGGCGAACATAGTTCTAGATTTTGGGCTAAGCACATACCTAACACACCCAAATGACACACCGGTCCAACTAGTATACAACACATAGTGTCCCACCCTAAGTTCTATGTTTTGGGGCATTCATCCAGACCTCACTAGAATCGCCGAGGTGGGATCACCCTCTGCATGGTACCTCGCGTTATAGAAGGAAGTGTAGGTATGTTCAAACCAATATACATATATAATCATTAGGTATACACATAAATTATCATATAAACCCGTACGTTGTATATATCTCTCGAATACTCAACGTACTATCGATTTACAATTACACCTTCTTATGGTATATTTTCGAGTATCGCTCACAAACCGAAGGGTCCTAGTTACTCCTTAAGTTGTTTTAGTAGAAAATAAATGCATAACTAATAGTTTGAATCATAGGTTCGCTCATACTTTTTGTGACCCTTTGTAAGTCTTGCATTCACTAAATATAATAATATGCCCATTAATTCCTAGCCTTAATTCTTTTCAATTGGGTAGGCCTCGACCCTACCATAGGCCTACTGGAATTTATTATATACCTTACTATAGTTTAATAACATCACAAAAGTCTCCCTATAAATTATTTATGAATTCAGGGCATAAATTAAAGGAATAGACGAAATATGTGCAGTCGAATCGATTCGGTAAAGAGCCCGAATCGATTCGTCGGTCGAATCGATTCGCACCTGACAATTTCGTCTTCTTCGTTTAACTATTACGATTTCGTTCATTTTTATTCCACAAAACCTCCATGTATTTTACCCCATATCCAACATAATTCAACCCATCATTGAATAAGAGTATCTGGACAATTTCTAGCGAATTTTCCATAATAAAACATCATTCAATCTATAATAATTAAAAGTTCATTAAAGGTTTGTCTACAAACCCCTAGTTTCACTTTTTTCATGCATGTTCTTAAAGAAACCCATATTTTAATCTTTAAAATCTCCCATAAAGTAGATTTATATTATTAATCCTAGAAATCAAAACTCCAACATGAGTCTTGTCATTAACATGAATTTATCGCATCACTTTTATCTTAAAATCATATGATCATGTTAGATTACATCAAGTTCTACAATGGGCATTATAATGTCTTTAAAAACATGCAAGATAAACACTTACTTGTAATAGCAGGTCTAATTTCATTTTCAAATGATGAAAGTGCCTTCCCCTCCTTCCAATTTGGACTCCGGTGGTAAAGGCGATGCAAGAATGGTGTTGAAACTCCCAGAACTCTCTTTTCTTCCTCTCTAATGGACTCTCCTCTCTTAGGATAGTAGTAACCCTAGCCTTTATCTCAAAGGGGCTGATATAACTTTACAGTTTTTAGATTTCTTCCTACCCTAGTATATCAAATGACCAAAATGCCCTTATATGGCATCGGGATGGTCTAAAATTACCCCGGGTCCCAAACAATACACCTGACTATACTATTTTGACTGTTGTGACCCATTCGAAGTCAACTTTGACCTCAAAATCATTATTTGAGTCACTCTACACTAATTTCCTATCTCGACCTCACATAGTCTACACACGACACCCGATTAAGATATAACATCGTCACGTCACTGTTACTCACTATGACGTAAAATAATTATTTACTATTCACTTAGTGATTTGATTCATAAACATTAAACATTATCTCTCTAGATTAATATTTTAATCCGCTCATAGTATTTAATTTAATTAAATTACGTCATGAATGTAATTTATTTAAAATTTTTAAATACTCAGAAATACGGGGTATTACATACTTCCCCCCTACAAAGAAATTTCGCCATCGAAATTAGGACGTACCTGCGATGAATAACTTCAGATATTGGTCTCGCATGTCATTCTCTTTCTCCCATGTCGAGTCATCCACATTATGGTGCCCCCACTGAACTCGAACTAAGGGTACCACCTTAGACTGCGTGCTACGCTCACTACGATCAAGTATAGCTACTGGTATCTTCTAATACGATATGTTTGGATGTATGCCGATATCCTATAATGAAACGTCATAAAAATCTCTCTCACTCCTCTGGTATCTCTTAAGAGATGACACGTGGAACACATCGTGAATCCGCTGTAAGTGCTCTGGTAGGACCAACCTGTACGCAACTAGTCCTACCCTCTCATTGATCGAAAACGATCCCAGATATCTTGGTGCTGGCTTCCCTTTCTTGCCAAAGATTATGACCCCCTGTATAGGAGACACCCATACCAAAATTTGGTCACTAACCTCTAGCTTTATGTTCCTCCTTTCTGCATCGGAGTAACTTTTCTACCTATCCTGAGCTATTCGAATGCACCCTCGAATCAGCTCAATCTTGGCAGTGGTGTCCTGAATCATCTCATGCCCCAATAACTTATTATCTCCCACCTTTAAGCAGTAAGCAGGCAAATGGCAAGGCTATCCATACAGTGCCTAAAATGGTGCCATGCCGATGGTGAATTGGTAAGAGTTGTTATACGCAAACTCTATTAATAAAAGTATTGCTCCCATCCTCCCTCGAAGTCAAGTATGCACATCATCAGCATATCCTCAAGCATCTGATTAACTTGCTCTATATGCCCATCTGTCTGTGGGTGATACGATATACTTAATCGTAAATCTCTGCCCTTGGCCTCTTAAAAGATCTGCTATAAGTGAAACACAAAAATCTTGTCCCAATCCGATGCAATATTAACCAGAACACCGTGTAGTCGCACTCTCTCAACAACAACTAATTGCACATACTGCCTCATCTTAAAATTTGTATGAATTGGTAAAAAATGGGCCATCTTGGCCAACCGATCCACTATCACCCATATGGAGTCCTGACCTCGTTATGATATCAGTAGTTCGGTAATAAAATTAATGGAGATACTCTTCCACTTCCACACTAGAATCTCTAGTGGCTGCAATATTCGCTTAAATCTCTGGTGGTCTACCTTCACTAGCTGGTAGGCAGCACACTTCGAGATAAACTCCGCTTTGTCTCGCTTTATCTTCGACCACCAATACTGCCTACACATATCCTGGTACATCTTATCCCCACCAGGATGTACCGCAAACCTCGACCCGTAAGACTTTGACATCACTGCATGTCTTAAATCCTCATTATCTAGGACCACGAGTCTCCCATTAAAGCGAAACCCTCTCTCATAACTAATTGAGTACTGGAAATACTTATCTTATCCCTATCCTCTCACCACCCTCATAAAAATCTCGGGAGTGATGGCTAATACGGACATACAAGCTCAGGAAACCTCATCATCATGTTGAATCTCTCTTCACTTTACCTTCTAAACTTCAGCTATCTCCCCAATAGGATGTCAACTCAATGCGTCTGCCACCATGTTAGTCTTCCCAGGATAATATTGAATATCAAATTTTTAATCCTTCATGAACTCTAACCATATCCCTTGCCCCATGTTCAAATCCTTCTGCGTGAACAAATATTGAATTGATTTATAGTCCGTGAAGAAGGTAAACTGCTCTCCCAAAAAGATAATGCATCCAAATACTCAAGGCAAACACCAGTACTGCTAACTCCAATTCATGCGTGGGATAATTCCTCTCATGGGTCTTAAGATTGCAAAATGCATAAGCTATAGACCTCTCCTTCTAGTGTACTATACCTCTAGTCCCTGTAAGTATGTATTTATATAACCACGGTACTCCACTCCTCACCTAAGCAATGAAAGCATAAGTGTTGTGATTAATTTGTCCTTTAGCTCATCGAAAGCTAACTGACAATGGTTGTCCTAAACAAACGACACCCCCTTTCGAGTCAGATTTGTTAACATACCTACAATCTTTGAGAAACCCTTAATGAATCACGGATAGTATCCGGTCAGCCCTGGGAAATTATGAACCTCGATCAGTGTCGTGGATTATCCCCACTCTCTCGTCGTCGATACCTTACTAGTATTGACTACAATACACCTGTCAAACACAATGTGGCCCATAAAATACACCACTTGAAGCCAAAACCCACACTTCTCAAATTTGGCGTATAACTGGTGATCCTATAATGTCTATAAAACCATTCGCAGATGCTCGTCATGCTCCTCCTCCGAACGAGAGTAAACCATAATATCTTTGATGAACACGATCATAAACTGGTCAATGAACTCTTTAAAAACTCGATTCATTAGATCCAAGAATACTGCTCATGCATTGGTGAGCCTAAATGGCATCACCCTAAACTTGTATGCCCCATATCGTGTCAGAAAAGAAGTCTTAGGAAAGTCCTCCTCTCTGACGCACAACTTATGATAACTCAACCTCAAATCTATCTTGGAGAAGTAAGTTTCTCCCCTGAGCTGGTTAAACAGGTCATTGATCCGAGGCAGCGAGTACTTATTTCGAATCGTGACCTTATTTAACTCCTTATAATAGATACATAATCGAAGTGATCCATCCCTCTTCTGGATAAACAACACCGGCACACCCCACAGTGATGTGCTCTGTATAATGAAACACTATCCCAAAACCTATTGAATCTGCTCCCTTAACTCTCACATCTCAGATGGGGCCATACTATAAGGCGCTTGGGTGATAGGCCTCATACCCAGCGCTAGGTCAATAACGAACTCAATTTCCCGACTAGGTGGTCGCTCGGGTATCTCCTAGAACACGTCCTCAAACTCCCTTACCACTGGAATAAATTCTAAAGAGAAAACCACTTCTTATGAGGTCTCCTCCTCAATCTAATATAGATATGTGCTCGATCCTCCCTCAAGAAGAGGCATCACCACTAGGAACATCTCATGTCTAGGAATAGAGAACACAATAGTCCTCCCAAAATAATCCACCATCGCCTGATATCTAGCTAAGTAATACGCACCCAAAATGATGCCATATGCCTCCAAATCTAACACTATAAGGTCAACGACTAAACATAATCTCCCCACATCAATATCCCCACCCCTACAGATCGAGTGTATAAGCAATCCACTACCCAACGGTGACTCTACACACATAAGGAGACTACAGTCTGTGTCTCTAATAGATCGACAGCACAAGCAAATGTGGTCGCTATTACTGCTGTGAATCTTTCCCTGGATGTTTGTATATCTGCTACTACTGCGGTTCTCCGCTAGAACTACTTCCACCTACCTTACCTCGATGGCTAGGATCACCTCCTCTCTTGCTTCCCTTTAGATGGAAGTGATGATCCTGGAAATGTAGAAGTACAGCATTGATGACATCTGTATAATTCCTAAATGCGGGGTTAACTATTAAGTGTTTCCTGATCCTCAAGACTAGCCCATCTATAAATCTCATCTTCTTCTTCTCTTCATTGTTCACCTCGTCTGGCATGAAATTAGCCAAGCACCTTAACTCCTCCTCATACTCAGTCACAGAATGATCTCCCTCAACCACCTCAATGAACCTCTTCCCCATCTCTGCCTTGATGGCTAGAGGAAAGTATTTTCAGTTAAACCGTACCTAGAACTTAACAATGGGATTAGTATCCCTCTCCTCAATAGTGGTAGTAGACTCCTACCATTGTAAAGTTATCTTGACTAGTCTAAAAGTGGACAACATCTACGTTTACACGTCGCTATAGTCAACCATTCACGGGTGGCACTGAATATCTTCCACTGGCACTCCAAAATAACATCAGATCTACCCTGGAACTTGGGTGGGTGGCCCTTCTGAAACGTCTCCCTCACTCTCTGCCAATCTGAGGGCCCTAGGTGGTCCTGTACAACTGGTGCCACTGGCTGCTGCTGTGACAGGGCCTGGGGAAAGTGTAGTTCCATGGCAGTCAAAGCAGTGCTAACTTCTTGCGCCACAATAGGGACCACCTTTGTTGTCATAATTGTCCCCTGTGGTGGTTGTGGCTATGGTGCCTATGGATCGTACTGAGCCTCTTTATCATCGGCTCTCGTCGTTTCCCTCGTCGGCCATCCTCTCTTAGGTGGCATCTAAAAACAAATATAATTGCACTAGTTAACAGTCTATACAAATATAATAGTAGAAGGATGTAATCTCAAGTATGTAATCATGAGTGCAATAGTCCTAATAATAGGTCTCTATGTCAACTAACACTACGATGAAATCGTAGTAAGCAGTACAAATCCTATGGATACTAGAACCTGATGCTCTGATACTATCTGTGACACCCTGCCTATTTTAACCACGGGTGATCATTCTTTTATTAAAACAAACATGAATCTCATTTGGTTCATGCTTAGCATCACTATCGAAAATCATATAATTTAATAACCACCTATGTTAAATTTAGCTGGTGCCAAATTTTATCTTTCATTAATATAACAACATGCGAAATAAAAATAAAATAACCAAACCATCCTCGCAATATGATAGCCCAAACCAATCACATAATAAATAAATGAATAAACCAGCGATTACCAAAACAAAATCCAACAATAAGTCTAAGGTAAATAAATTGAATCTAAAACAAAGTCTGATAAATATTAAATAACTAAAATATTGAATTGTCCGAAGGGGCAACATTAACAAATGAAATACTAAAATAAAAATCCTAATCTAGAAATGAATAATTGAGGCATCTACATCAATCTTGCATCGAGAGAATTAAGCCAGTTGCGGGAAGAAGGGGATTAGGCGTTTCGGGAAGAAGGGGAAATAAACACCTAGATATGTGGGACCATTTCCTATCATCGAGAGAATTGGGCCAGTTGCATACAGACTTAGGTTACCAGAACACTTACATAGGTATCATGACGTGTTACATATTTCCTCACTATAGAGATATCTTAGGGGATGATTTGGCCCATACCCTGATAGTTCCTATGAGGAGGGGCCAATTGCTATTCTGGACCACAGAGAGATGAAGCTGAGGTCGAAGATAGTACCGTTAGTACGTGTTCAGTGGCGGCATCATAATGCCGAGGAGTCTACCTGGGAGCGCGAGGATGAGATACGAGAGCGTTATCCAGAGTTATTCTTTTAAGGAATACTTTATTTTCTGAATTTCGGGATGAAATTTTGCTATTAGGGGGGGAGTATGTAATACCCCGTAATTTTACTGATTTTATTTAATGGGATTAATTAAATTAAATGAGAATTAATTGGAAATTAATCCGAACTTAAATACTAGCGAGACGTGAGTTGGTGTTTGATTATGATGATAATATTGAGTATTAATAAGTATATATGGTAATATATGATTATGAAAATTATTAAAATTGTCGCGAATCGTAAATACGATAATTTAGAAAATTAAGTTGGGACGCGCGTGCCAGTCGCATCAGGAATTAATTTAATTAGATTAAAAAGTAAATATTAATTTTATCATCCATATGGTCATTTTGAGTGCACCAACGTGTCCAGAAGGGGCGAGATAGTCAGAAAACACTAGCCGGGGGTTTAGTTTGGGTCCCGGGGCACTTTTATGCTAAGTCGACAACTCGGGAGGGTATTTTAGTCATTTTAAATTTTATGGAATTTAGACCCACGAATTTTAGGGTTTATTTAGAAGTTTTTATGAAGGCCATTAGGGACATTATCAGCCAAAAACAAAGAGTGGGCTACGTGAGTTAGAGGAGAAGTTGCAGGAGGTTTCCAAACCTTAGCCACCACCCACCACCACCACTTTCGACGGAATTGGGACCGCAAAGAAGGGAAGAATCAGCCCGCGGACACCACCAACGAATCTGAACAACAATCTTAAGGCAAGTGATTTGATTCCATTGGTTTTCAGCGAATACTTCTTCCATGTTAGTGTAAGATTTGATATTAACCTTGAAAGATGATGAAAACCCATGAAATTTGGTTGAGAACTCTAAATCTGGGATAGGAATTGCATGTAGACTAGTTCTGGATGAAATTTAGTAATCAAAACTTGACCCTTGAGGAATTAAAAACGAATTAAAGAAGAGAAATATCATGGTTCTTGAAGAAAATATAAAACTAGGATTTTTATGAAGATTTTATCCATATAAGGTTAATTGCTGATGATTTAATGGTTTTGGAACGTTAAAAATTTTGTATTTAGGATGTACAATGATCCCATATCCTTAGTTTAGAATTTTATACCTTGTAATGGAGTTTTGGGACAAATCTGGGACTGAAAAACGAAGCAGTTCGTAGCCTCATCTGGTGCGATCAATCGATCGACATTCATAGGTCGATCGATCGACCACCCTCGATCGATCGATATCCAAGGTCGATCGATCGACCTTCCCTGAAATTGTGATATTTTTTCCCTTATTGAATTTTAGCAATTTCGACCCTAAAGAATTATTGGTGGGGACCTTGTGAACACTTTTAGATTTAAGGAAGACCAGTAGGCATGTATATAAGACCTGGATTATTATTAGAATTATATTTGGGAGTTAGTTAGACCTATTAAGGTTCGATGAGTGAGGTACTATTAAAGACTGCGATTAAATGAGTTAAATCTTTATAGTTGATAATATAAGGTTAGTGGCAGAAATATGGACCTTAAGACTATTGGATTAAAGTGTGGGAATAATAGGAGACTTAGTAACCTTTATGAGTAGGTTTTAAGTACTTGAAACTACGACGTGAAATGTGTCGGTGGACTATATTATATAACTATCCGGAAGTATAAAAATGCACTAATTGGATTAATGGTATCGGGATTGAGAACATACCTTTAATAATATTATAAATTATCTAAGTTGTGTGAATTTTTAGTATATGGATTTATATGTGTATGACGTACCTACCATACTTGCTATCACGGGAGGTCGGCTTTCGGAACAGGGCTATTTAATCCTTTGTGCCTACGGGGGGATTTAGATTGGTACCTTAAGGACATAGGGTTGTGAATGACTTATTTGTGAGTTGAGAAGTCAGCTGACCATGGGAGCGTAGGTATGTGCGTGACCCATGGGTATGTGAACTATGTTCGCCTCCAATATGTGTGATTTTGCTTATTAAAATGGTTTCGAAGAGATTCAGAATACTTAGTCCTTATGTACATGATGTACTGGGATTCGATAGTAGAGTGTGTGTGCACCTCAGCTTAGCCTAGGGGTGTCCCAATAATAATATTATGTTGAAATGTATATATTGGTGATGATAACTGGCTCCTTGTTAATGTGTGTGAATATTTGCGACACAGTGAGTAAAGTTAGAATTGAGAATTTCCTATATGATTTAATATAAATTAATCTGAGAAATGAAAAGGTAGATTCACATAAGTTAGATTTGAATGTCTTGAACAAACCCCTATATTATCATGTGAGGATGGGTTGCAGTATAGACTAGTTAGTTAGCGGCATAACTAGGATGGATTATGAATATACGTTAAGCGTGCGCATTAGTTGAGAGGTGAGAAACTCATGTGAGAGCACGGAACTAACATGTACTTTATATTCATTGTTTAATGCAATTAAACACTTGCTATATTTTAAACTGTTTTCACATCGGTCTCTGACCCGTTTGCTTTCAAATCTATTTTTCTTGAAAAACTTTTAGGTATCCAGCCACAGGAACGCCAAGCTTAGGGGTTCCATTTCAATGGCGTGCTATAGCTGCTATGGAAGTTACAGGATCTTGATGATAGACGCCTCCACATTCTATATTGATTCCATTTCAAACTTATTCAGTTGTTAGGGCATGTCGCCCCATTTCTTTTAGAGACAGTTTTATCATACTGAGTTTCATTGCAGTTTTGGAGTTAATTCATTTATTATTCAGACGTTGTATTTTGTTTTATTCATTATTTGGGATTATTCAGAGGAGTGTTACTCCAGACTCATTTATTATTCCATTATTATTTTGATGTGACTGTGATGTGATGGTGGTATCATTTAGCTAATAATTTTATCTGGTTGCATGTTAATTTAATTTAATAAAATTTGGCAACTCACTTTATAAATATTAGGTGGCTAGTAATTGTTTAAATCATTGTTTTCGACAGTGATGCTATGAACTGAACCAACTTGACCTTTTGTATTAATTTGAATAAAGGAGTAGCTACACGGTATTTAATTAGTTTGGGTGTCACAGGTGGTATCAGAGCATCAGGTTCTAGCATCCTTAGAATTTGTGCGGCTTGTTATGTTTCCGCATAGCGTCTTTTGATATAGGGCCCTATTATTAGGACTGTTGTATTCCTTGATTACATTTTGTGGACTACGTTCTTCTGCTACAATGTTATGTATGGTCAATGGACTTATATAATTCTTTTGAAATTTCAGATGCCGCTCATGAGTGAGGTACAAACTAACACTACTGAGGGAGCAAGTGCAGGTCAAGACCAACGAGTACCTCGGGTACACAAGGAAAGAACGGAAATCACTGAGATAGCGAATATCGTGGCACAAGCGGTGACTACCATAATATTGCAGTACTAAAGTAGCACTGTGCAGCTTGCAGGCTGCAAAAGAACTAGAGAAGTTGATCAACATGATGTTGCTAAAGTTATCAACAAAGGGAAAACACCTCCACAGCAACAAGTGCCTCAAAGTCGTCAAGGACATAAGGGAAATGGAAATGGAGGGAAGAGTCAAACTTGCCAGAGCCAACAAAGCCAAAGGAAAAGGGCTACCACCAAGAGGTGTTTTAAATGTGGATGAAATGGCCATACACGTCTGGCCTGCCCAGATTCGGCTGGTGACAAATCTCGTCCCAATCGGCAAGGAAAATAAGGCCTAAAAAGGGAAGGGTTTCAGGGTCATTGTCATAAGTGCGAACAGTAAGGTCACATGTGGGGGGACTGCCCATAAGCAGATAAAGTGCCAGGGCAGGATGCCCAGCATAAGGAAGCCTGGATAGTTACCCCAACATCACAGGCACCATAACAACATCAAGGAGTACAGTGTAGATGTGTCTATAATGCCCGATATGCGATTATGCCATTGATACCGCAACTACCACATGCGTTTGGAGGTATGATACTTCATTATTAATTATATTATTTAAGATAAAAAGGAAATCTCGAATAACTTAGATGTGTTACAGTTTATTCCTATACATTGAGAAACGTGAGTGTAAAAATGCATTCTTATCCTGGTATATTTTGAATTAGCTACAACGGTTTGAGTGTTAGTAGACCATTATAGTGATATTATGTCATTCATTAGAAATTGTACTAAGTGTCACTTGAGTGGAGGCAAAAAATATTTGTATTTATATATTTTCTTATTGTGGCATATAAAGACTTCGTCTGGTTATATTTAATTTCGGTGGGTAGGGATGTCTATTAAGGAAATTCAAGATTTTTTAAAATGTTTCCGAGCATGGGGATTATCCCGTAGTTATATTAGAGTCTAACGCCAAGATAATAGGAGGAATTTGTTGAGTTTAGCCTCACGTGTCATGAGAGGAGGTAAGTTAACTTCTTAGCAAAAAGTGATGAAAAGGGACACAAGTCAGATACCGAAGGCCCCAAAACTCATTAACCAGCAATGCTAGTTAGTAGTGTATCGGGGGGGTTACTTGTTTGGATTTTTCTTTGTGAGACATCCCACGCATTAAACCTAGTGAACGTCGGGAGATGAGAATAATTGGCCTTTAGTACACGGATTAGTACCCTAGTTGTCATTCGCAAAGAAAATGATAACTTAAGGGATGTCGAATGTCTTACCTCGTGAGTGAATCGAAGCAAAAAATAGGATTATAGCTACAATTATTAGGCTGAATGAGCCTAACCCTATCAAACCTTCAGAGTTACAAGTCCAGACTGGGCAGTGTTTGGGTAAAATATCCATCTAGAGGAACACCTCGCCTTAGGGTGCTCCCGTGTTGTTTGTAAGGAGAAAAGGAATTGACATTTACGGTTGTGTGGCGATTACTGAGAATTGAGTAAATTCACGATATGAAATAAGTATCCGTTGTCCTAATCGATGACTTATTCGATCAGTTGAGAGGATCTTCCTTCTTCTCAAAGATTGACTTGAGATCGAGATACCATCAGTTACAAATCAAGGCGCAGGATGTCCCGAAGACTACCTTCTTGACGAGATATGGTTCCTACGAGTTCAGGGTTATGTCTTTTGGCCTAACCAACTCCCCATCCGTGTTTATGGACTTTATGAATATGATGTTCAGAGAGTTCCTAAATCGGTTCATCATCGTCTTCATTGATGACATTCTAGTTTACTCCCAGACAGAGGAGGAACATGCAGAGCACTTGAGGCAGGTTTTGCAGACGCTGCGTCAGAACGAGTTATATACAAAGTATGAGAAGTGTGGGTTATGGCTGAAGGAGGTTCAGTTTTTGGGGCATATCATTTTCGATAGGTAATATCTATTGATCCGGGGAAGGTATCAGCGGTGAGGAAGTGAGGACAGCCCACGACACCGACTGAGATACGTAGTTTCTTGGGCCTAGCAGGATACTATAGGAGGTTTATTCGGGAGTTCTCAAAGATAGCGGGCCCTTTGACACATCTGACTCGCAAGCGTGTGCTATTTATCTGGAGCGATGCTTGTCAGTTGGCATTCGATGATTTGAAGGACAAGTTGACCTCAGCACCAGTGTTAGCATTGCCTAGACCGGGAGTTGAGTATCTAGTCTACACAGATGCGTCTTTATTAGGACTTGGGGGTGTACTACAACAGGAGAGTCAGGCTATAGAGTATGCTTCCCATAATCTTAAGCCTCACGAGGAGAATTACCCCACCCACAACTTAGAGTTAGCGGCAGTCGTATTTTCTCTTCGAATTTGGAGACTATCTCCTGGGGGAGAAATTTCGTTTATTCACGGACCACAAATCCCTACAGTACCTCTTCACGCAGAAGGAATTAAATATGCGTCAACGTAGGTGGCTTGAGTTCATGAAGGACTATCAGTTCGATATCCAATACCACCCGGGGAAGGCTAACGTGGTAGCAGACACGTTGAGCCGCAGGCCGGTAGGCGAGGTAGTCGAAGTGTGGAAAGCAAAGTGGAAGAAGTTAGGACACCAGGATGCAGTGGCCTGATCATTCATGTATGTGATGACCGTTACGCCCCAAATCATTACGAAAGTGATACAGGCCCAGGCAAAAGAGTCGTTCTGTCAAGAGCAGATAGTCCGATTACTAGCAGAGGGAGCTAAGTCCTATACCGTTAGTTCAGATGGGGGCTTACATTTCAATGGGAAACTGGTCGTTCCTGAGGGGGAAGATTTACGACACGAGGTAATGACAGAGTTGCACGGTTCGTAGTTCGCGGTACATCTTGGTGGGGATAAGATGTACCAGGAAATGGACGACAATACTGGTGGAGTGGGATGAAGAAAGACATTTTCGAGTTCGTTTCTAAATGTGCCACTTGTCAACTGGTAAAACTGGACCATCAGAAATCGATAGGACTTTTATAGCCATTAGAGGTTCCTATGTGGAAATGGGAGAGCATTTCCATGGACTTCATCACGGGGTTACCTACAACGTAGAGGATTCACGACTCCATATGGGTAATCGTGGATCGGTCGACCAAAGTTGCTCATTTTCTGCCAGCCCGGACAGACTATACTACGGGACAGTATGCCCAAATTTTCATATCGAAGATAGTGAGACTCCACGGGATGCCTCTCAATATCGTGTATGACTGAGACAAGATATTTATTTCACGACTTTGGGAGAGTTTCCAGGAAGCCATGGGTACAGAGTTGCGGCTGAGTATAGCATATCACCCACGGACAGATGGGATGACCGAACGGATGAATCAGCTATTGGAAGACATGTTGCGGATGTGCATCCTAGACTTTGGAGGTGGTTGGGAGCACTATATTCCACTGGTGAAGTTTGCCTATAATAACTCCTACTAGTTCACTATTGGCATGGCTCCATTCGAGGCGTTATAGGGTAGACCTTATCGTTCCCCATCATGTTGGCTAGAGGTGAGGGATAACAAACTCCTTGGGCTGGAGGTGATTCAGGATACTTCAGCAAGGATAGAGATGATACAGAGCCATATTCGGGTAACTCAGGACCAAAAGAAGAGTTAAAGAATTCAAAGTGGGGGACCAGGTACTAATTAGAGTATCTCCGATGAAGGGGATTAGGCGTTTCTAGAAGAATGGGAAATTGGCACCTAGATACATGGGACCATTTCCTATCATCGAGAGAATTGGGCCAGTTGGGTACATACTTAGGTTACCGGAACACCTGCATAGGACTCATGACGTGTTCCATATTTCCTCACTAAGGAGATATCTTAGGGATGATTTGTCCCATACCCACATTGCCTTAGAGGACATCGATATACAGCCTAATAGTTCCTATGAGGAGGGGCCGATTGCTATTCTGTACCACGGAGAGAGGAAACTGAGGTCGAAGATAGTACCGTTAGTACGTGTTCAGTGGCAGCATTATAATGTCGAGGAGTCCACCTGGGAGCGCGAGGATGAGATGCGAGAGCGTTATCCAGAGTTATTCTTGCCAGGAATACTTTATTTTTCAAATTTTGAGACAAAATTTTGTTATTAGGGGGGAAGTATGTAATACCCCGTCATTTTACTGATTTTATTTAATGGGATTAATTAAATTAAATGAGAATTACTTGGAAATTAATCCGAACTTAAATACTAGCGAGACGTGAGTTGGTATTTGATTATGATGATAATATTTAGTATTACTGAGTATATATGGTAATATATTATTATGGAAATTATTAAAATTGTAGCGAGTCGTAAATACGACAATTTGAAAAATTAAGTTAGGACGCGCATGCCAGTCGCGTCAGGAATTAATTTAATTAGATTAAAAAGTAAACTTTAATTTTATCATCTGTATGGTCATTTTGAGTGCACCAACGTGTCTGGAAGGATCGAGATAGTCAGAAAACACTAGTCGGGGGTTTAGTTTGGGTCCCGGGGTACTTTTAGGCCAAATCGGCAACCCGGGAGGGTATTTTAGTCATTTTAAATTTTATGGAATTTAGACCCACGAATTTTAGGATTTATTTAGAAGCTTTTATGAAGTCCATTAGGGCCATTATCAGCCAAAAACAAAGAGTGGGCTACGTGAGTTAGAGGAGAAGTTGCAGGAGGTTTCCAAATCTTAGCCACCACCCACCACCACCACTTTCGATGGAATTGTGATCGGAAAGAAGGGAAGAATCAGCCCTCGGACACCACCAATGAATCTGAATAACAATCTTAATTTAAGTGATTTGATTCCATTAGTTTTCAGCGAATACTTCTTCCATGTTAGTGTAAGATTTGATATTAGCCTTGAAAGATGATGAAAACCCATGAAATTTGGTGGAGAACTCTAAATCTTGGATATGAATAGCATGTAGACTAGTTCTGGACGAAATTTAGTAACCAAAACTTGACCCTTGAGGAATTAAAAATGAATTAAAGAAGATAAATATCATGGTTCTTGAAGAAAATAGAAAACTATGGTTTTTATGAAGATTTTATCCATATAAGGTTAATTGCTGATGATTTAATGGTTTCGGAATGTTAAAAATATTGTATTTAGGTTGTACAAAGATCACATATCCTTAGTTTAGAATTTCATACCTTGTAATGGAGTTTTGGGACAAATCTGGGACTGAAAAACGAAGCAGTCAGTAGCCTCATCTGGTGCGATCGATCGATCGACATTCATAGGTCGATCGATCGATATCCAAGGTCGATCGATCGAACTACCCAAAAATTGTGATATTTTTCCCCTCATTGAATTTTAGAAATTTTGACCCTAGAGAATTATTGGTGGGGACCTTGTGAACACTTTTAGATTTAAGGAAGACCAGTAGGCATGTATATGAGACCCGGATTATTATTAGAATTATTTTTGGGAGTAATGTTACACCTAATAAAGTTGGACGAGTGAGGTACTATTAAAGACTGCGATTAAATGAGTTAAATCTATATAGTTGATAATATAAGGTTAGTGGCAGAAATATGGATCTTAAGAGTATTAGATTAAAGTGTGGGAATAATAGGAGACTTAGTAACCTTTATGAGTAGGTTTTAAGGACTTGAAACTACGACGTGAGATGTGTCGATGGCATATATTATATAACTATCCAGAAGTATAAAAATGACTAATTGGATTAATGGTATAGGGATTGAGAACATACCTTAAATAATATTATAAATTATCTAAGTTGGGTGAATGCTTAGTATATGGATTTATATGTGTATGACATACCTACCATACTTGCTATCACGGAAGGTCGGCTTTCGGAATAGGGCCATCTAATCCTTGTGTGCCTACGGGGGGATTTAGTTGGTACCTTAAGGATATAGGGCTGTGAATGACTTCTTTGTGAGTTGATAAGTCAGCTGACCATGGGAGAGTAGGTATGTGCGTGATCCATGGGTATGTGAACTATGTTCGCCTCCAATATGTGTGATTTTGCTTATTAAAACGGTTCCGGAGAGATTTGGAATACGTAGTCCTTATATACGTGATGTACCGGGATTCGATATCAGAGTATGTGTGCACCGCAGCTTAGCCTAGGGGTGCCCCAATAATAATATTATGTTGAAATTTATATATTGGTGATGATAACTGACTCCTTGTTGATGTGGGTGAATATCCTTATTAATGTGTGTGAATATTTGCGACACTGTGAGTAAAGTTAGAATTGAGAATTTCCTATATGATTTAATATAAATTAATCTGAGAAATGAAAAGGTAGATTCACATAAGTTAGATTGGAATGTCTTGAACAAACCCCTATATTATCATATGAGGACGGGTTGCATTATAGACTAGTTAGTTAGCGGCATAACTAGGATGGGTTATGGATATACGTTAAGCGTGCACATTAGTTGAGAGGTGAGAAACTCATGAGAGAGCATGGAACTAACATGTACTTTATATTCATTATTTAATGCAATTAAACACTTTCTATATTTTAAACTGTTTTCACATCGAGCTCTGACCCGTATGCTTTCAAATCTATTTTTCTTGAAAAACTTTGCCCAGCCACAGGGACTCCAAGATTAGGAGTTCCATTTCAGTGACGTGTTGTAGCTGATGTGAAAGTTACAAGATCTTGATGATAGACGCCTCCACATTTTATATTGATTCCATTTCAGACTTATTCAGTTGTTAGGTCATGTCGCCCCATTTCTTTTAGAGACAGTTTTATCATACTCAGTTTCATTGCAGTTTTGGATTTAATTCATTTATTATTCAAATGTTGTATTTAATTTTATTCATTATTTGGGATTATTCAGAGGAGTGTTACTCCAGACTCATTTATTATTCCATTATTATTTTGATGTGACTGTGATGTGATGGTGGTATCATTTAGCTAATAATTTTATTTGGTTGCATGTTAATTTAATTTAATAAAATTTGACAACTCACTTTTTAAATATTCGGTGGCTAGTAATTGTTTAAATCAATGTTTTCGATAGTGATGCTATGAACTGAACCAACTTGACATTTTGTATTAATTTGTATAAAGGAGTAGCAACCCAGTATTTAATTAGTCGGGGTGTCACATGCTATCCAGCCTAACTAGACAACGTATCTAGCTAACCACAAAATGTTTATCTCCCCAGTACCTTCCATACGATACGTCACTGTACTACCCATAATTAATATTAACTGCCTATTATTATTGAATCATTTATTTAAGAGTCTCTACTTAAATTAATTTTAAATATACACAATCTATCGATTACCATCACACATAGGTAGATTAATCTCACTTGTATATATTTATCACACTTATGATATATGCAACTATAGCATACCCGGGATAACCACCGTGATGCTTGCATACTCTACTATCAAGTCTATGTACCTCTCGTACAGTATCAAGCACCATCGGTTCGGAATATCACCTCGAACCATAAATCAAACAACACCCAATGGAGGCAAACATTGTTCTAAGCCTTTGGGAAAGGCATATACCTAACGTACCCAAATGACACGTTGATCCCACTAATACACAATACATAGTGAGCCGCCCTAATTTCTATGTTCTGGTGCACTCATCCAGATCTCGCTGGAATGGCCAAGGTGGGATCGCCCTCTGCGCGGAATGTCCTGTGAAAGCAAGCCGCGTCGGTATGTTCTCACATATAACTAAATCCAACAATAGGTATTCACCCAGCCGATATGTACATATATTCATTAGGTATACACACAAATCGTCATATAAACCCGTATGTGGTATACATCTCTTGAATACTCAACGTACTATCAATTTACAATTATACCTTCTTATGGTATATTTTTTAGTATCGCTCACTGTCCAAAGGGTTCTAGTTGCCCCTTAAGTTGTTTCAGTAGATAATACACTCATACACTATTGGTCTGAATCATAGATTCACTCATACATTCTGTGACCCATTTGAAGTCTCGCAAATTCATTAAATATCACAATATGTCCGTTAATTCCTAGCCTTAATTTTTTTCTCAATTGGGTAAACCTCAACCCTACCATAGGCCTACTAGAATTCATTATATCCCTTACTATAATTTATGAACATCCCAAAAGTTTCCCCATGAGTTATTTATGAATTCAGACATAAATTAAAGAAATTAACCAAATCTGGGCAGCCGAATCAATTCGGTAAAGATCCCAAATTGATTCGCCTGCCGAATCGATTCGCACCTGACATTTTCATCTTCTTCGTTTAGCTGTAACGATTTTTTTCATTTTTATTCCACAAAACTTCCATGTATCATACCCAATAACCAACATAATTCAACCCATCATTAAATAAGAGTATATAGGTAAATTCTAACGAATTTTCAATACTAAAACATCATTTAATCCATAATAATGAAAAGTTCATAAAAGGTTTGTCTACAAAACCCTAGTTTTATTTTTTCATGCAGGTTCTTCAAGAAACTCAGATTTTTAATAACTCAAAATCTCCCAGAAATCATATTTCATATTATTAATCCCAGAAATAAAAACTCTAACATGAGTCCTAATCATTAACATGAATTTAACACATTATTTATATCTCAAAATCATATGATCATGTTAGATTATATCAAGTTCTACCATGGGTATTATAACTTCTTTAAAAACATGCAAGATAAATACTTTCCTGTAATAGGATGTCTGATTTTGTTTTCAAATGATGAAAGTGCCTTCCACTCCTTCAGATTTGCACTTCGGTGGTGAAGGCGATGCAAGAATGGTGTTGACACTCTAAGAACTCTCTCTTCTTCCTCTCTAATGGTTTATCCTCTCTTAGGATAGTAGTAACCCTAGGATCTATCGCAAAGGGGTTGATATAACCTTACAATTTTCGGATTTCTTTCTACCCTAGTCTACCAAATGACTGAAACTCCCTAATATAGTGCCGAGATGGTCTAAAATCATCCCGGGACCTAAAACAATACACCCGGATATATTATTTTGACTATTTCGATCCATTCGAAGTCAACTGTGAGCTCAAAATCATCATTCGAGTCACTCTGCACTAATTTCCTATCTCAAGCTCATATAGTCTACACATGACACCCGATTGAGATATAACATCGTCACGTAACTCTCACTCTCTATGACATAAAATAATTATTTACTATTCACTTAGTAATTTTATTCATAAACATTCATCACTGTCTCTCTCGATCCATATTTTAATCAACTCATAATATTTAATTCAATTAAATTACATCACACGTGTAATTTATTTTAAAAACTTAAATACTTAAAAATACGGTGTGTTACACCCAGCGGGAGGATATGATATGTTATTTATAGTAGGAATAGGAAGAAGAAGAAGAGGTGAAATGTCTTTATAGATCAGGCAGTTACACATTTTTACATTCTTATTGACAGTTAATGATGAGTTGCCCATAGTTAATCAGGATGTTTATCCCACGTACGCATGTATAAATAGATTGTATGTATTCCTATGTCTATCCTACACGTATGCCATGATAGACTGACTTTCTAATGGTCGGCTATCTTGCCGACCACTAACGAACATTGAGCTGACCAAGATAATGAGTTGCTGACAGTGTCCAAATAAGTATTTCATGATGATAGGGGTCATGATTTCATTGGTTCATGTCATATTTCGATTTTATAGTGCAACATATATATAGGGGTGGTAAACGGATGAATACCGATCGAATACCATGTTTTTCATATCTGTACCCACTATCTGGATGCACTATTCGAATTCGCCCGGATAGTTAAAACAAATATCCATATCCGTATCTGCTCGGATACCTCGGATTCAGATAACATCCGTATCCGTTTACAATGTTTAGCCATCGCAAAAAATAACTACTAAAATAACCAATCCAATGAAATACGATCTAATTCAAATAAATATATGACAAAATTACTACCTCCTAACATCAACAATTATTATGGGTTCCATAATAATGGTAACATTATATAATGATAATATGGCTAGGGCTGTAAACGGATTTTCGCATCCGTTCGATATCTGAATCTGAATTAATGATATTTATCCAAAAAATGAAAACGAATACGAGTATGGATACTCTATAAAAATATCCGAGAAAGCGAATACGAATACGGATAGTACTAATATCTGACAGGGATAACCCGTACCCGATGCAGCGTATTCATTTTACCGGATATCTATTTTACCGAACAACCGTATCCGTCAAACATATGTTTAAAATATTACTAATAATGTTAGTATTAGTATTATCAATAAAATAATATTAGAAAAAAACTTAATTGTTTATTCCCTAAAACAAAATAAACACATACTCCACTCAAAACAAAAACACCCTAAAGTTATTATTTTATTGGGTATATTATAAAATTCCATATATTATCATTTTATTGGGTATATTATCATCGAGTTATACTAAAGTTACAATACATACTATCACACACAACATACACCCACTAAAGAACATATATTCCACTAAAAATAAAAATAAAAATAAAAAACTAATTTCATTTCATTTATCTTTTGTACAAAACAAGAGAAAAGAAACCCTCATTTCACTCCACAAAAAACCCTCATTCCGCCACCTCCTCCTCCACCGCATCAACCCGCTGCTGCTCATCAACCCCGCCACCGATTCTCATTAGCCCCTCCGCTACGCATCTCCTCTTCCGGCAATAGAAAGTTAGCAACAATAGGTACATACAAAATAAAAATACAAATGTATATATTGTTCATGTGGTTGTTCATTAGTTTCCTTAATTGTAAATAAATGTGGGAGAGAAATTAAAAAGTAACGAGATAGTTTTTATTATAATGAGAAGTTAACAACAGGTATAGTATATACAAAATAAAAATAGTACTAATTATACTAATATTATTAGTAATATTTTAAACATATGTTTAACGGATATGGATATCCGGTAAAATGGATATTCCGCATCGGATTCGGATTATCTATGTTGGATACTAGTACTATCCGTATCCGTATCCATTTTCTCGTATATTTTTATAGAGTATCCATATTCTTATCCGTTTTCATTTTTTTAGATAAATATCCGCAAATTCGGATTCGAATATCGGACGGATGCGAATTTTCGAATATCCGTTTATATATATATATATATATATATATATATATATATATATATATAGAGAGAGAGAGAGAGAGAGGCAGGCTCCTGTGCACACTAAGTTTGCACACTAAGTTTGCACATTAAAAGGTAATGTGCAAACTTAGTGTGCAAACTTAGTGTGCACAGGAGTCTGCCTCTGTATATATATATATATATATTGATTTAGGACATAACGTAAAGATATAAGAATAAGCTACGATTGTATTGTGCATCTTTTCAATCTGGTAGTGTTGTATTGAATACGTGATATTTTTTCTTCAATATATATGAATTTTTAAGCTGTACATGAATTATCAAAATCTATGTATGTTAGGTTTGTGACGTTAGTGTCGTATAAATATGTTAGTGGTGTACTAGATTGAAAATTCTTATTAGCTAGGGAGTTAATTAAGATGATGCCAATAAAAATGATTTTATTTGTTGAGAGACATTATAAGTTAAATGATAAAAACAGATAAATTTACAGCGTAGTCCCTAAAAAAGTTTTATACAATGTTTATTTCAACATATATTTAAATACAAGTTTTATGTTCATCGTAGTGACATTAACATATCGACAGTGATATGACTGGACACAAAATTTAAGTAACTATCACGAACTAGAAAATTAATTTTAAAAGTATGCTGAAATAAAACTTAAATTAAAAATACGTCTTGAACTTTGTTAAATGACTTATATATTTATCAATAAAAAAATAATTTGGTAGATTTATCCCAACCAAAAAAACTCTTCTCGATTCCCCTTGATGCTTGGGAGCACTGAATATTTCCTAAAGGTGAAACTTCATTCAATTCAATAGATAATGATGATGATATCAAAGCAGCTGTCTTCATGGTGGTCTGGGAAGCCAAAGCCTTTGTGGCCCCTCTATGAATAACATTTGAACCTTTTTTTTCAAAGAATGCTTATCCCATTAAGTGATTACCCCTCAATGCTAAATTGTCACAATCACCCCCATTAACTAGACATCCCAATCTAAAATGGTGGATATGGAAGGGAAAAAATGGCAAGGAAAATATAAATAAGATTGAATTATTAGTTATGTTGCAAGGTGAAGAGGGCGAGGTTTAATACACCACGAATAAACAAACAGTTACAAAAACAAGTTGGATAACTTAAACCACTGATCCAACTTGGTCTGAAAATTCAATTTAATATTTTCCAACCAAGGTATGCAATTCAATCTCTACAATGTTCTGGTCACCCAAAGGTCAAGTATGTCCAAACTCATATTACACTTGTTGATATGTGTCTTGTCCTGGGATGATATGATTTTATTCAGAGCTGGCCGGGGCTATCAGCGAACTAGGCTGCCCCTTATGGCTTGAATATCTAGAATATTAGGGGGTCCCATATATTAAATGGCTTTCATATCCACGGTCTTAAACATGTAGAATGGTCAATTCAATTATAAAACATTTTTAGGGATCAATTACGGTTGGAAGTACGTTTATTTATAATAATTAAATTTTTGAATATATTAATTTACATAATAATTACATGAGTGTTATTTTAATATTTTTTCTCAATAACTCAAATTTTTGAATATATTAATTTACCCTTGTTACGGATATAATAACTCAAATTTTAAAATCCTAAAATCTCTCTCTCTCTTTTGTCGTCTTCTCTTTCTTCTCTTCTCACTTCCTCCTACTCCCGCCTTCTATCCCGTTACACTCCCCCCCCCCCCCCCCCCCCCCCCCCCTCGTACCTCATCTTGGTTCCTATCTAAGAATCACGAAGTCCCGGAGATAAAAGGCAGGTGCAGTTAATTTATGGAAAAAAATTACATGTCCCGCCGATCTCAGCTACGATCCTATTCCTATGAAAATAAACTGATTTCTGTGTTTTGTGAGTTTGATTTTATAGCCTAAATGAAAACAGGTAATTTATTCTTTTTATAGTTCGAAATCATTTTTTGGGTGGCAATATTGTTTCTTTTTAAAAAAAAAATCACTTTATTAAATGGGAAATGTGTTTTTTTTCCTAAAAGTAATTTTTTAAAACTGAAATCAATTTTATTTTCATATTTTTTTTGCTGAAAATTATATTTTTTGTTGTTGGAAATCAATTTTTGGATGGAAAACAAATTTCTTTTGTTGAAAATCATTTTAATTGGTGGAAACCATTTTTAAATTGACAATAGAAGGTAAAGCTGTTAGACATCAGCTCAAATTATTAAAATAACACTCATGCAATTATAAAAGAAACTAGTGTACCTGAAGTATTAATTATTATGAACAAATTTATCCCGAACAGTAAACGACCCCATTTTAAAATTGAATTTGTTTTTTATTTGAATATGAAATCTAAAATTTAAATTTTGAATTTGAAAAATACATTTGTTTTATCTATGAATAATTTTTTTAATCAATGTATTTAATCAGATTCAATATTGAGATAATTATACCTCTTAACCATTGACATATAAATATTATTGTTGATCTTTTAATTTTAAAAAAAATAAACACTATTTTTATTATTTTTTATGTCTGAATGATTTAGATTTGGACTTAAGATGCAACACCAAAGAGTCCCTTAGTGGAAACTCCTCATCACCCTAAACCATATTTCTCCATACATATTTGACCCTCTTGCTTATTTTTTCTTTTAATGTGCGAACTTTAAAATTAAATATCTCTCAAAATATGAGACTGTTATAGAGAAAATTTATATATTTGGAAAGGTCTCGACAAGATCTATCAAAAGTGATATATGCAGAATATTCAATTTTGAAATATGGAATTTGCACTGTAATTTAAGACGTGTTTTTCGATGGTAAATTTCGCGAAGTGAAATTTCAAATTTCGCAGTGTGAAATTGCAATGTGAAATTTCACACTGCAAAATTTAGTCAAAATGACTTGTTACTAATTTCGCAGTGTAAAATCTCAATGAGAAATTTGCATTGTGAAATTTCGCATTATTATTTCAAAATGAGAAATTTCAGTGGTCGTCGAAGAATTGTCGAAAGGTTGTCGGAGCATCGCCGAAGTCCCCTAAATGTCATCGGTTAATTGCCAGAGTCACTAGGGTGTCATCGGAGTTCACCGGAGTGTTGCTGGAGAGTTGTGCCAGAGATGCAATACTAGTGGTTCTCCATAGAATCACCGGAGACATGGTGTAGGTTAATGTAGAGAGAGAAAACTAATTAATATAGTGTTAGATACCGTGAAGAATATTTTGATCTACTTTAAAAAAGTAAGGGTCCCATTAAACATGTTTTATTCTTTAGTTTTCTACTATGAGTGAAAGCCTCTAAATTAAAAAAAAAAATATATATATATATATATATATATATATATATATATATATATATATATATATATATATATATATATATATATATTCTCCTTCCAAATTAATATTTAGTCTTCCTTTTAAATTTGTCTTACATTAATAATTGTATTTCTAAAATATATAAAACTATGCGAGATCACAAAATGAATAATCCTAACAATATCTATAAAAGAAAGGGTTAATCACATTTACTTTATGAACTTTACTCCCATTTTCACTTCATCACCTAAATTTTCATTTTATATTTAGCTCCTTGAACTTTTTAAACGACTTCAAGTAACCCCCTAATGCTAATACCATTATTACTTTGTGCAAAAAATGAGTCGTGCGCATGGTACATGAGGGAATTTTAAAGATGATCAAAGTCGGATCAAAATAATTTTAAAAAACAGAACATACTTGAAAACTATACAAAAAATAATGAAATTACTTGAAAGACATTACAACAATTGTGAAAATTACAAAAAATATATTTAAATATTTAGAAATTACAAATAAATATTTTTAGAAATTCTGAAAATTACATACAAAACATTTAAATTTACTAGAAAACCTTTTTAAAAGTATGGAGATTACAAATAAAATAATTAAAACATTGAAAATTATAAAACACATTACAAAAATCTAAAAATATATTTTTTTAAAATAGGAAAACATAAAAAAAACTTTAAAAAAATTAGAAAAAACTGAAAAAACTTTAAAAATATATATTGAAATTAAAAAATATAAATTTAAACATTTAGAAATTAAAAAAATAACAAAAAACATTGAAAATATTTTAAAAATCTAGAAAAAATAGAAAAATACTAAAAAAAACATTTTAAAATAAAGGAAATACTAGAAAACTTTAAAAATATGTGGAAGTTACAAAACATATTAAATATTTCGAAATTAAAAATAATATATATTTTGAAATTCTAAAAAATATATAAAAATTAATCGAAAAATATCCAAAACATTGGAAATTACAAATACAATATGGGTCCGTTTGGCAATCCAATTCCAAGCCATGGAAATGGAATTCGAAGGCCAATTTTAATTCCACGGAATTGAAATTGCCCTTTCAATTCTAATTCCAAGTCTTGAAATTGGGTTGCCAAACGGGCCCTGTTTGGAAATTACAAAATTTAGAAAAACTTTTTAAATATATGGAAATTAAAAATAAAAGGGGCATTTACGTTTAGATCCTATTAGACGTTCTTATAGACATTCTAGTCCCATCATGTTTTTCTCTTACATATAAGTCCTATTCCTAATTTTTTGAAACTTTTTTTCCAATTTTACCCTTTTAAAACCAACAATCCGTAACTTCCTTGAGAAGTTACATAAGTGGTTGAATTTTTTTTTTAATCTTCAAATGATCATAACTTTTGATTCACAAATCCGTTTTTCACAAAATTACTATTTTTGAAATCTGCTTGACGAGATCTATCAAACAAGATCCATGAAGGCTATAAAATTCCAAAGAAAAAAATTTACACAAACAGTAAACTTTACTGTATGCACTAGAATATGAAATAGTTTTATATATGTGACATTTTCACAAATAGACAGTAACATTTAATGTGCTAATACTACAAAGCATATATATATATATATATATATATATATATATATATATATATATATATATATATATACGGTGGATTCAAACCTTTTTTTTTTCAAAATTACCTTATATTTGAAGGTTCGCGCTAGCGGTATCCAATCCTTACCACCATTATTGGAGCTTCAACGACCTTAGTCAGAGCTCTGATTTGGGGTGGGTAAGGGTGGCATGTGGTGCCGCTGGCGCAGACCTTATAAAATAAGAGACTATTGAATAAATGGGCTTTGGATCCACCGAAGTATCATGGGGGCAGCTGGTGCGGACCTTTGAAAATAAGATTGGATAAATGGGATCGGAATCATCTGGAGCGCCAATTTGGGGTGAATAGGGGTGGCACAGATTTTTAAAAATAGGAGCATATTGGATATATATATATATATATATATAGTTTGTAAGAATGTCATAGATATTAAACTTTATTGTATATACCAGAAAATGAAATAGTTTTATATTTCTGACATTTTCACAAACAATAACATTTACTGTGATAATATATTTATGAAATAGTTTTATATATATAACATTTTCACAAACAGTAACATTTACTGAGTTAATATTACACAATATATATGTAACATTTTCACAAAAACAGTAACATTTACTGAATTAATATATATATATATATATATATATATATATATATATATATATATATATATATATATATATATATATATATACACGGTATATCCAAACCTCTTTTTTTTTTAAATTACCATATTTTTAAAGGTTTACGCTAGCGACATTCAATCTCCACCACTATCCACCCCAATTGTCGACGCTTCAACGACTTTCATCAGCGCTATGATTTAGGTGGGTAGTAGTGGCATAGGGTGCCGCTGGCGCAGACCTCTGAAATTAAAAGAATATTAGATAAATGGAGTTTGGATCCACTGGCGCTCCGATTTGGGGTGAGTAGGGGTAACAGTGGGTTAGGTTTATATCTATAACATTTTTACAAACGTTAACATTTACTGTGTTATAACACAGTATATATATATATATATATATATATATATATACGGTGGATCCAAACCTCTTTTTTCTGATATTGCCTTATTTTTAACGACCCGCGCTAGCGGTATCTAATCCCGACCACCACCAACCCCAATTGTCGGAGCTCGAACAACCTTCATCAGAGTTCTGATTTGGGGTGACATGGAGTGCCGCTGGCGCGGACCTTAGGAAATAAGGGAATATTGGATAAATGGGGTTTGGATACACCGGCGCTCCAGTTTGAGGTGGGTACGGGTAGAATTGGATTATGTTTATATCTGTAATATTTTCACAAATAATAAATGTTACTGTTTGTGAAAATGTTACATCGGCATCCCATGCCACCTCAAATCAGAGCTCTGATGAAGGTTGTTGGAGCTCCGATAAAGGGGGTGGGGATTGGATGCCGCTGGCACGGACCGTTAAAAATAAGATAATATCTGAAAAAAGAGGTTTGGATCCACCGTATATATATATATATATATATATATATATACTGTGTTATAACACAGTAAATGTTAACGTTTGTAAAAATGTTATAGATATAAACCTAACCCACTGTCACCCCTACTCACCCCAAATCGGAGCGCCAGTGGATCCAAACTCCATTTATCTAATATTCTTTTAATTTTAGAGGTCCGCGCCAACGGCACCCTATGCCATTACTACCCACCTAAATCATAGATCTGATGAAAGTCGTTGAAGCTTCGACAATTGGGGTGGGTAGTGGTGGGGATTGAATGTCGCTAGCGTAAACCTTTAAAAATATGGTAATTAAAAAAAAAGAGGTTTGGATCTACCGTGTATATATATATATATATATATATATATATATATATATATATTAACTCAGTAAATGTTACTGTTTGTGAAAATGTTATATATATATTGTGTAATATTAACTCAGTAAATGTTACTGTTTATGAAAATGTTATATATATAAAACTATTTCATAAATATATTATCACAGTAAATGTTATTGTTTGTGAAAATGTCAGAAATATAAAACTATTTCATTTTCTGGTGTATACAATAAAGTTTAATATCTATGACATTTTTACAAACTATATATATATATATATCCAATATGCTCTTATTTTTAAAGTTCTGTGCCACCCCTATTCACCCCAAATTGGCGCTCCAGATGATCCCGATCCCATTTATCCAATCTTATTTTCAAAGGTCCGCGCCAGCGGCCCCCCATGATACTTCGGTGGATCGAAAGCCCTTTTATTCAATAGTCTCTTATTTTCAAAGGTCCGCGCCAGCGGCACCACATGCCACCCTTACCCACCCAAATCGGAGCTCTAACGAAGGTCGTTGAAGCTCCAATAATGGTGGTAAGGATTGGATACCGTTAGCGCGAACCTTCAAATATAAGGTAATTTTGAAAAAATAGGGTTTGGATCCACCATATATATATATATATATATATATATATACTGTGTAGTCTTAACTCAGTAAATGTCTGTTTGTGAAAATGTTATATATATATTGTGTAATATTAACTCAGTAAATGTTACTGTTTGTGAAAATGTTATATATATAAAACTATTTCATAAATATATTATCACAGTAAATGTTATTGTTTGTGAAAATGTCACAAATATAAAACTATTTCATTTTCTGGTGTATACAATAAAGTTTAATATCTATGACATTTTTACAAACTATATATATATATATATATATATATATATATATATATATATATATATATCCAATATGCTCGTAAATTTTTAAAGTTCTGTAACACCCCTATTCACCTCAAATTGGCGCTCCAGATGATCCCGATCTCATTGATCCAATCTTATTTTCAAAGGTCCGCGCCAGTGGCACCCCATAATACTCCGATGGATCCAAAACCCATTTATCCAAAAGTCTCTTATTTTCAAAGGTCCGCGCCAGCGGCACCACATGCCACCCTTACCCACCCCAAATCGGAGCTCTGACGAAGGTCGTTGAAGCTCCAACAATGGTGGTAAGGATTGGATGCCGTTAGCGCGGACCTTTAAATATAAGGTATTTTTGAAAAAAGAGGTTTTGGATCCACCGGATGTGTATATATATATATATATATATATATATATATATATATATATATATATATATATATATACTGTGTAGTATTACCACAGTAAATGTTACTGTCTGTTTGTGAAATGTCACATATATAAACTATTTCATATTCTAGTGCATACAGTAAAGTTTACTGTTTGTGTAACTTTTTTTCTTTGGAATTTTATAGTCTTCATGGATCTTGTTTGATAGATCTCGTCGAGCAGATTTCAAAAATAGTAATTTTGCGAAAAACGGATTTGTGAATCAAAAGTTATGATCATTTAAAGATTAAAAAAAAAAAGTCCAACCACTTATGTAACTTCCTCAAGGAAGTTACGGATGGTTGGTTTTAAAAGGGTAAAATTGTGAAAAAATTTCCTAAAAAGTTGGAATAGGACCTATGGGATTATGAAAAAGTCAATGGGACTTATAAGCTTGTTGACCTAATAAATGGGACCTAGATATAATTTGCTCAAAATAAAATACCTAAAACATTGGAAATTACTTAAAATATTTTTAAAAAATTCTAAAAAATATATTTAAATACTAAAAACTTTTGAGAAAAATCTAAAAATTACAAGCATTTAATAATATTAAAAATCTAGGAATTGTTTTTTTGGGGGACAAAATTTGGATATTTTTTCTGGAAAGATTTTTAAAATAATCTGAACTTGTTTTTGCAAAAATCTCTAAAACAATGTCTGAAAAGTTGAGAAAAAACTACCTTCTCCAGCACTTCTCCCACAAGGCCCCAATACCCATTTGAACAAATCCAAGCAAAAACATATGTTCTTTCTTCGATGCTTCTTATTTTTCTTCCCCTCTCATCAAACTCACAACAAATCCAAGAGATGGATAGCATCTTCACACAACACACACAAACCACCCCTTACCAAAAGAAGGGGTTTCAAAAGAAAAATGGAAGATTATAATATTCTACCCTAAGACTAAAAACGATATATTCACTCTCCTTTTCATAAATTTACACTTAGGCCCTTAGATTTTTTTTTTACCATATACATTAAAAAAAATTACAAAATCTCAGTGGATGCGGCCATCCCCCCATCAAAACTCTTTAGATCCTCCCTTGATCAGGGCGACTCTATTTTGCTTGTATACTGCCTGACAAAACAAATATCACAATTTGCACAAAGTTAACCTATGTTGTTAGTAATTGGCACCCTCTACACAAGGCACTCTATTCATTTTTATTCTAAAAGGTTGTGTTTGATAATAAATTTGATAATAAATTTGAAAATTATTACATTTTTAAAAGAAATTGAAAAATGGAAAGAAAAAATTAGAGTGATATGATTTTACTTTTGGAGTTAAAAATCAAATATTTGGATTTTGGATAAGAAATATTTTTCATAAAAATAATAAAATTATGGAATACTTTTCATATTAATGATTATTATTTTTATAAAATTCATTTGAAATCAAGCACTATAAAAATAAAAAATGAATTATAATTATTATTTATGATAAAAAATAATTATATATTAATCAAACGGATGCTAAGTTTTAAATAGAGAATGTTCTTAGTTTTAATATACTTCTTCCCAACCCTAAACCTTTGGTTCAATTCAACCCCCGTCTATTTATTCCAACAGTTGGTGGATAAATACAAGGCATAGAGGCACAAGTGGGGGCTTTTAGCTGTAGTATTTTGTCATCATAAAATTAGAGCCCACGAGGATGATAAGTCAGTTGTTTGTTGCTATTGCTATGAAAAAGTGTGGGACCCTTTTGTGTGTCTTTTAATGTGGACATGTGTGAGTTGGGTTGTTCACATGAACGAGGGTTGGGCATGTGGTTTGGTACTTCCATTCATCACAAAAAGCTCAAAACTTAGAGGGCTGTTTTCTTGATAACGACACCCGGGGGTGAAACAAAAGCTGTACTAGAGTTTATTACACATTCTGCATCTTACTTAGCTTACACATTGTACGACCTAATATTAGAGCAGGCAAAATGAGTCACGATACGATAACACGATACGAATCGATACGAAATTATAAGTTAATGGGTGGACCCTTAATGGGTTCGGATCATATCAGTGTCAACCCGGTAAGACACGATAGTTAACGGGTCGAGTCAGGGTTGACCCCCTTAACCCGTTAATAGCCAATAAACCCCGTTATGACCCATTAATTTAAGTAAATAAGATATAATTTTGGAACTTATAAATAATATATGTAATATAATGTTAATTTAATCGTAATGAATGTTACTAAGTGATAGATTTAGTAATGTCAATGAATTAATGGGCTATTTGGGTTCAAAAATGAGATATATATCAACTTCTATACAATTCAAAATAATTCATTATTTTAATGGGTATTAACGAGTGAACACGACACGACACGATAACATAAGGGGTTGGGTTTGGGTATGATTTTTTCACACGATAAAAAAGTCACCCGTTTAGACACGAACCCAATAAGACCCGAACACGATAAAAAACGACACGAACACGACTCGACACGACCCATTGACAGGTCTACCTAATATCATAGCTACCCCTCTCTTTTTTTTCTTCCTCTTTAAAATCTATATAAAATATATTTATATGTTTTTAAAGAAAATATATATTATATAATGGAATACTTCCGGACTGTTTTACCGGAATATTACCAGATTATCCTTTTTCTTTTTCTCTTTTAGTTTCTTATTCTTTTATTTTAACAATTGTTTATATAAAAAAATAGTTTTTTATTTAAAAAAATAGTTTTTCTATTGATATAAAAAACAGTTTTTCTAGATTATTTTACTGAATAGTTTTTTTTTTATATTTTTTAATATTATTTTTAACTCATTTAGTCTTTCAAACACCCATTTACCCAATATTCTCTTATTTTGAAAGGTTCGCGCTAACGGCGCCCCTTATTTTTTAACTTAATTTTTTTTTTAATTTTACAACATTTAAAATAATTTTTTAACTTATATAAAAAACAGAATATGACTCCTATCGAAGACGAAATATTATGTATCATATATGCTATATATACGTTATTTAATAAATGTAATGTCAATTTTAATGTTATAAGAAGTGTTATGTTATTTTAATAAATGTTATTTTATTTTAAGATGTGTTGCAATTGTTGTATTATTGTATGCTAACTTGAAGCAGGCTATTCAAAATTATTACATAAGAAATATTACATATATTATATTAATTTGATGCGCACCATAAAAGAACAATGTAAAAAGTGATTGTATAAAGAGAATAGAAACCCTCAAATACACATATACTATATAATCATTAATCGGCCATGTCATCACCGTTGGTGTTCCAAATGTGCTCCACCAAATCATCTCGTCGTTGTTGATGTGTAGTTGCATCCCTAGCATTTGCATCCCGCATTAGGTATTGACATTAAATTAAAAAATATTTCTTTCATAAATAATTAGAATTATATTTATTGACATGATATCGCGATTGATTAGTATTATTGGCGCGGACCCACATTTGCACACCCACATCATTTGTTGGATGTGGATCCGGGGTAGCGACACTAATCAAACTGTGTGTTGAATACGGCGCGGTATGTTTTTTTATATTATTTTTAATTCATTTACTCCATCAAACACCCATTTACCCAATATTCTCTTATTTTTAAAAGTCCGCGCCAGCGGCTCCCCTTATTTTTTAACTTAATTTTTTTTTTAATTTTACAACATTTAAAATAATTTTTTAACTTAATTCAAAAAATTGTGATATCGCGATTGATTAGTGCCACTGGTGTGGACCCATATTTTCAAACCAACATCATTTGTTAAATGTGGATCCGCGCCAACGACACTAATCAATCGGCAGTCTAACACATTAAATTCAATAATTTTTTATTAAAATTATTTGTTGAATATGGGTCCGGAAATGTGGGTCCGCGCCAGCGACACTATTTTTTTGTATTTCTTAAAACCGTTGAAAATGTAACTCAATATTCTCTTATTTTTAAAGGTTCGCGTCAGCGGCACCTCTTATTTTTAAACTTTTTTTTTATTTTACAACATTTAAAACAATTTTTGTATTTCTTAAATTTGTTTAAAAATGAAAAAAAAATTATTTATATTAAACTAACTTTTATTTTTTGAAACTCTTTTTTTCAGAAAATTATTTTTAATTCATTTAGTCCCTCAAACCCTCATTTACTCAATATTTTCATATTTTTAAAGATCCGCGCTAGTGTCACACCTTATTTTTAGACTTTTTTTTTTAATTTTAAAACATTTAAAATAATATTTATTTATATTAAACTATTTTTTTTTCTGAAACAATTTTTTTCAAAAAAAAAAATAATTAATAAAGTTCACAAGGCTTTAACAAACACAAAAAAAAAGGGGGGGAAAAAAGGACATCGGTAACTTTTCTAAAAAATTCCCAAATATTTATGCAAATATAAACAACTCCAATTAATCATTTTACGGATAGTGCGTCGTGGAGTTGTGGGAAACGGTTGAGCAGTACGTAGCATGTATCTTGATGCACGAGTGAAGATCATGGATGCATGGATTCGGATAAAGGCCGTCGTGGATGATCGAGATGACGTGCCGAATGTAGCGGTATTAGACATACAAATTGTGATCTAGGGAAAATAGAAAATTCCTAGATTCTACCTGGACATTTATAAAATTATATACTTACACTTTGGGTTGGCACATTGATGAATGAGTCAAGCTTAGTCTGTCATTTGAATTCAACTCGTACATTTGAACAAACATCATATATGCATATAGTTTCACTCTTGAAAGATTAGAAACTATATTTATATGTAAACATGACCTCTAATAAACATTTGAACAAACATTTATTTTGCAAAGAATGAATGATAATGTTACATATCCAGTCAATTTGCTATTTTCATAAATAAGTTAGGAAAAACAAAAGGAAATAGGAATATTATAGAAAATTGAGTATACGACTTTAGTTTTCTTTTTTATCCATTAGTAGATTGACTGAACAGTTACAAACCTTTCTTAGTTCAGGCTCTAAATTTTGCTAAAAATTCCACATTCATCCACCATCTGTAGTCATAACATAACAAAGACCCAAAGCTCAACAACTTTATATCTTTGAACAACTTCAACCTATAACTCAACTGGAGACACAATCAAAATAAATAAATATGCGAATCAATGGTAGTCAAAACAATTGATCACATAAATATTTTGAATCAATTATTAATGATAGTTTATCCATAAACTTAAACCCAAAAAGGAAACAAAAAATTGCTACATAAAAATATAATTAACAGATCTGCATAATCAATTAAAGGCACTCCCCAACTAAATTTCATGATAAGTACCCAACTTATCAAGTAAATCGTGGTCAAGCATTTCATCAAACAATTACCTTGCAACATTGATAATGTAAACCACCGTGTACCTACAGTAGTGCAATATAGAATGAGACACAGAAAAATCTAAAATGGAAACATCTATCAACTCGATTTAGAATAAAGTGAACAAAAAACAGATTTCAAACTAAGAATCGATAGATCTGCTGGAAAAAATTAAACCGAATCGAAAGGAGATTACCTGTAGGTCTGTGAGAGAGATAGAGACAGCGGGCGATGGAAAGGAGGAAGAATGATTGGCGGATGAGTGAGAGAGGGAGATAATGAAGAAGGTTTGTCTTTGGGAGCCAGAAACGGATGAGTGAGAGGATAAAAATGATAGTACGGTAGGGTTAAGGGAGTATGATTGAGGAGGGTTTACAAAAATAACCTTATTTTTAAATTTTTGAGTGTGAAAAAAGAGGGGGACTCAAATGCTTAGAGGGAAAAAGAGGTAGTCTATGAAAAGCTTATATAGATGACATCATGAGCCAAGCTTGTGACATACATAAGGGAAAATACTACCTGCTGAACCCGATACAGACTTGATACCCCCCATCTCGCATCTTTTTATCCTTGAGACATAACTCCTCGGCCCACCCCAGGAGACCCGAGACCTCCTCTCAACATGCTCTCTAATTGTCTCCCTTACCCACACAACAATTCACGTCCTGCTCTCCAAATTTATCCCAATATAACATTCCTAAACAATCATAACACCTGTAAAAATGGGATAAAACAAAGTTCGGATTTCGTAATGAATGGCACTTATTTTATCAATGCGACAATAACATGGCAATGCCCAATATAGGATATTTAATGACTTGAGATTTAGTTTAGAAGGAATAATTAATGAAAAAGAAAATTGATTCCAAGTCTTAAAGACTTGGAATTTAATCAATTTAAGATATTTAATGACTTGAGATTTATTTTAATTAGAATAATTTGGACTAATCTACATCATATTGATGAAGAATATACCTAGTAATCACGCATCTCGCTTAAGAACATAACATACGGTCGTGTCTCTTGTTCTAGCAGAACATCCCTGCAAGTAAAGTAGCAGGTCACTTTAAACTCGTTAAAATGCTACACATTCACTTATAAAAGTCACAAATTGATTAATCACATTAAATTTTACTGAAAACTTGAAATCCACATAAAATTTGATAGTTACAGATTAAAAAAATACCTAAGTTGTAAGAATAACACGAACGGGGTAAACTATATTGAAAAGAATTTGTGGCTTTGAATGAATGACACAAACTAACAAATAATTGGTAATAAAGACATAAAGCAATCAACAATCAATTACAAAGAAAAAAGAATATATTAAGTAAGTAAACTGGGCCGATGAAATATGTAAAATAAGATCAAAATCAAATGAGGATAAAGCAGGAAAGAACAAAACTTGAAAGTTTTCATAGTCCAAATCCTTTCCGTTAGCTTACCGTCATCTTCATTCATTTCTCAGATCTAACAGAACCAAGATCATTTATAATCAAAGGTAAATATAATATTTTAGTTCAATTTAAATTCTATAACAAAACACAAATAACATCAGATGGCTAAGTTTCTAACATGTTCTACCTTGGAGAAAGAACATATCATTTTTCATATGAATTAAAGTTTTAATCTAGTAATCAAAATTTGAAATATACCAAAAAGTGAATAACAACCTTGTGCCTGCAACAACCAGATATGAACGAGAGTTAAACGACTTTCCATGCATACTTTTCATATAAATAAAAATAATTATTTCAGTAATTTTCAAAAAAATATTCGAAGTACAAAGAATAAAAAAACTCTTAAGAATGGGAGAAACATACATATTTGGCATGGCTATATAAGCTTTGGCAAACTTAAAAGTTCATCTTTTTTATTACTCATTATGTTTTGTATCTAAAATAGTATGTGTGCCACATTTATGGACAGATAAGATTATTAGAAGAAAAACTAAACAAATAAATGAGCGAGTTCCTACGGACATAGTGTGCCAAAAACGACTGTGATGTGGCTCAAATGTAAGATTCAAAATAATATTAGAAATGACATTAAGGGAGAGCGTTGGATGTGGAACATTGATGAATGCCTCAGAAGACTTTGATTTGGGACATTGATGAATGAGTCAAGCTTCGTCTGTCATTTGAATTCAACTCGGACATTTGGACAAACATGATATATGCATATAGTTTCACTCTTAAAAACTTGGAAACCATATTTATACGTAAACATGAAATCTAATAAACATTTATTTAGGAAAGAATGAATGATAATGTTACATATCTAGTCAATTTGCTACTCTCATAAATAAGGAAGGAAAAACAAAAAGGAAATCGAAATATTTATAGAAAATTCTGTATGCGACTTTAGTTTTCTTTTTATCCATTAGTAGATTGACTAAACAGTTGCAAACATTTCTTGGTTCAAGTTCTAAATTTTACCGAATATCCCGTATTCATCCACCATATGCACCTAGGGGTGGTAAACGGAAGGATACGGATCGGATATCATATTTTTCATATCCGTAATCGCACTATCCGTATCCGCTCGGATAGTTAAAATAACTATCCATATCCCTGTTCGCTAGGATACCTCGGATTCTGATAATATCCGTATCCATTTACATTATTTAGTCATTGCAGAAAATAACTATTAAAATATCCAATCCCATGAAATCCAATTCAATCCAAATAAATATATAACAAAATTACTACCTCCTAACACCAATAATTATGGCTTCCATAATAATAGTAGCATTCCATAATGATAATATGACTTAAAGTGATCCATACTTTACAACCATATAAGCTTAAAGATAACCAAAAAAAATAACAATAGCATTCCGTAGAAGTAAATATAAATATGCACCTTTTAGATTAAATGAAATTTATCAAGAATGATAATCTCATGGAGTTAATGCGTAGCGGAGGGGTTGATGAGAAGCGATGGCGGGATTGGTGAGCAACGGTGGGCTCATGTGGAAGAGGGAAAGGTGGAGGAATGAGGGTTTTTTGTGGAGTGAAATGAGGGTTTCTTTTCTCTTACTTTGTACGAAAGAGAAATGAAATGAAATTAGGATTTTTTTATTTTTAGTGGAGTATGTGTTCTTTAGTGGGTGTATGTTGTGTGTGATAGGATCTATAGTAACTTTAGTGTAACTCCATGATAATATGCCTAATAAAATAATAATACGTGGCATTTTATAATTGACCCAATAAAATAATAAATTTAGGGTATTTTTGTTTTGAGTGGAGTATGTGTTTATTTTGTTTTAGGGAATAAACAATTAAGTTTTTTTCTAATATTATTTTATTGATAATACTAATACTAAGATTATTAGTAATATTTTAAACATATGTTTGACAAATATGGATATCCGATAAAATGGATACTCCGTATCAGACACGGATTATCCGTGTCGGATACTAGTACTATTCGTATCCATATTCATTTTCTCGGATATTTTTATAGAGTATCCATATTCATATCCATTTCTATTTTTTCGGATAATATCCGCAAATTCGAATTCAGATTCGAATATCGGACGAATGCAGATTTTGAATATCCGTTTACAGCCTGTAGTCATAACATAACAAAGATCCAAAGCTCAACAACTTTATTTCTTAGAACAACTTCAACCCATTACTCAACTGCAGACACTATCAAAATAAATAAATATGCGAATCAATGGTAGTCAAAACAGTTGATCACATAAATATTTTGAATCAATTATTAATGATAGTTTATCCATAAACCTAAACCCAAAAAGGAAACAAAAAATTGCTACATAAAAACATAATTAACAGATCTGCGCAATCAATTAAAGGCACTCCGCAACTAAATTTCACAATAAGTACCCAACTTATAAAGTAAATCGTGGTCAAGCATTTCATCAAACAATTACCTTGCAACATTGATAATGTAAACCACCGTGTCCCTACGGTAATGAAATATAGAATGAGATACATAAAAATCTGGAATGGAAACATCTATCAACTCGATTTAAAATAAAGTGAACAAAAAACAGATTTCGAACTAAAAATCAATAAATCTGCTGGAAAAAATTAAACCAAAAATTAAGGAGATTACTTGTAGGTCTGTGCGAAAGATAGAGAGGGGGCGACTTAAAAGAGGAGGAGGGGTGGGTGGATGAGTGAGAGAGGGAGAGAATGAAGAGGGTTTGTCTTTAGGAGCCAGAAACGGATGAGTGAGAGGCAGAAAATGATAGTGCGGTAGGCTTGAGGGAGTATGATTGAGGAGAGTTTACAAATATAGCCTTATTTTTGAATTTATGAGTGTGAAATAAAGAGGGGGAACTCAAATGCTTGGAGGCCAAAAGAGGTAGTCCATGAAAAGCTCGTATAGATGACATCATGAGCCAAACTTGTGACATACATAAGTTTTATACTTTATATATATATATATATATATATATATATATATATATATATAAATCTGCTCAACGCCCCCTCCCCAGCCCCCGCACTCTCCCTAAGAACTCCCCCCCCCCCCCCCAAAAAAAAGTATATTACAAAAATATTAATTAAAACTCTGATATAAATTTTCCACCATGAAAATAACATTAGGAAATAAAAAACAAAAAATGAAAAACCCACGTAGAAACCCCAATAGAGCAGATCTGGGTGGATTCTTTTTTTCAAACCTAAAACAAATCTCCACATAAAGCAGATGTGAGTGGGTTACTTATGATATGGGTGGGCGGGGAGAGGGTTTAGCCGGGCGGGGTGGGGGTGGCAGGTCGGCGGTGGGGGAAGCTAGGCAAGTAGGTTCGGTGGGGGTTTGGGCCAGATTGGGTTGGGGGTTGTGTGTGTGTGTGGGGGGGGGGGGGGGGGGGGGGAGATCAGGGCGGGTGGGTGGTAGGCGAGGGGGGCATATCGTGGGGGGGGGGGGGGGGGAGAGAGAGAGAGAGAACGAGAGAGATGAAGTGAGGAAAGAGAATAAAATGAAAATGAGTTGATTTTAGGTATTTTAAGAAAAATAGGTTTAAAGGTTAAAATTACCAAATTATCCTTTAAAATGGCACATGCTTCGCACATGTTTATCTGTTCCCGCCAAAAAATAACGGATATAGACGGCAGGGGGTAAACTGTAGTCGTTTTCAAAGTACAGAGTATAAATTAAAAAAATTGAAAGTATGTGATGGAAAGTGGAAAGATAGTCAAAGTATAGGGGGTCCACTGTAATTAATCCTTTCTATAATGTATATATGAGATAACGTAATTTATACGTCAGTTTTAGTATATATACACGCACACACTCCTCATTGAACCAACCAGGTTATAACAATTTAGGTTGTTTTTACTTAACATTTGCAGCTAGGGTTTTCATCTCGCCCCTCCCTCCTCCAACTTGCCCCCAGCGTACACCATCTTCCCCCACCTCCCTCCTCCAAAATACACACCATTTCAAGCAACTTACTCTCTGGGGACATACTCAAGAACAATCCGGCACCCTTTTTATGCAATTTACTCTCCGGTTGTAATCCCGCCATTTTCGCCCAAATGCCACTGCTTCGCCGCCTGTTTTGGCCATTTATTCTCCAACCAAATTCCACTGAATCCCAAACACTACCCAATGTGTTGCTAACTATTCACTAAGTCTATTTTTTAGTCCATTTTCTAGGTGTACCTGATATTACTCATCTACTTACTGCGACAATATGCTTAAATGCAACACTCCCACATTTATGAATTTTTTCCTTACCTTCCAAATAATTTCATTTCATGAAAAATGAATAAGTGAATGTCTCACCATCTTTTCCCTTATTTTTCTAAGGTCATTTTACAAATGGCCTCTCAACATTTTACTATCTTTTATTTTTAAAACATCCATCACCATAAAGCAGACTTTCTTCTTTTATTCTAGCCTAAACCCTAAAAGTCTAAAACCTAAATCCTAAAATTATCAAATAAAAAACTAAGCCTATAGATAAGAAAACACTAAATTAAAAATTAAAACAAAAAAAAACTTTACCTTTAAACTTAAAAAAAAAAAAACTAAAAAGAAATCTTAACCCTAAACCCCAAAAATACATATATCCTAAAAGAAGTATATCCTAAACCCTAAAATCATTTTAGCAAACAAAAAAAAAAGTTATTTAAAATAAAATTAATTTAAATCCTATTAAATCTTACCCAACTAAAATCAATTATCCCATTTTTTTTTAACTTTTCATAAAATGACCATCTTGACAACATTTCATGAAAATTGGGGGGGGGGGGGGGGGGGGGTGAGGGACTGATTGGTGTTGGATGATCCTCTGGCTGCTGCACGGAGATTTGAGTATGGGACACACTGATTGGTGTTTCTGACTTGCACAAACTTTCTCCACGACCTTTTGGATATCATCTATTTTTATATGATTATGTAACGTGTATACATGTATACCTTGAGATAGATCTTAGCTGCTCCATTTGGGTAGTAGTGATAAGTGATTCTCCTCCAATGGAGAAATCCATTAAACATGTCAACAAACAATCATTGGGTTTCCCACTCCAAGATTATGGCAGTGACACACCACACACACACACACACACACACACACATAATAATAATAATAATAATAATAATAATAATAATAATTTTGTGCGAACTATCTCATATTTTAATAATACAAATCGAACATTTATCGTCTGACGGTAAATTCAGAAATTATCAGTTAAATTATAAGTGTTCTCTCTCTTCTCTGAGCTTAGTGTCAGATGACACATTTCTAGTCTGTACTGAGAGAGAGAGAGTGTGCGTATAATTTAACCGATAATTTTTAAGTTCACCTTCAGGCGACACATGTCCGGTCCGAATTTTTAAAATGCGGACTGATCCACACAAAAATAGTACTATATATATATAGGGTGCGGCTATCCACACACCCTAAACATCTTCCCACACTCTTTTCAATACAAAGACAAAGACAAAAACACCCTTTCCCATTTCATTAAAACATAACATTATTTTAAGTAAAATAAAATTTACATTTTAAGATAAAATACAATTTTATTATTACTATTATTTTAATTTTTTACCTTAACATATTACTAATTTTTTTTAATTAGATTATAGTACATTTAATGAATTTATTAGATTTTGCTACATATTTCGTCGCTAAATTTGAAACTTACTCTACAAAAAATGATATTTGGTGATATTTAAAAAGTTTTTAACCCAAAAAAACTAATAATGAAAAAACAGTTTTTCTAACAAAAAAAAAAGTTTTTAACATAATATAAGCAGTTTTAACGATTTTTTTAACAAAATTAAAACTACTTATTAGAAAAAAACAGCTATAAAAAAAATAATTTATAATAAAACAGAAAAGTTTTTAGCAATTTCTAACAAAACAAAACAGTTTTTAACAAAAATAAAAATATTTTATAACAAAGAAACAATATCTTAAAAAATCACTTTTCAAAGAATAAAATTATTTAAAAATTGTTTTAGAAAAATAAAAATACTTTATTGAAAAAAGAGAAGTTTTTAACAATATTGTATTCTCAACAAAAATGTTTAAAATTGTTTTGTTTTGTAAAAAAAATGTTTTGTTAAAAATAACTTTTTTTAAAGATTGTATAACATAAAGGGTGTTATGTCCTACTAAAATTCAAAATTGAAAGGTATTATGAATTTTGAATTTTTATTACCTAAACACCCTATTATTTTTTTTTTGTAGGACATAACACCCTTTATGTTTTGAATAGTATAATACAAAATTGAAGGTGTTTTTATTACCTGAACACCTTACTGTTTTTTTCTTATTCAAAATTTAACTACAAATATATAACAAAAACAATTTTGAACAAAAAAACAATTTTTAAAAATAAAACTGTTTTGAATAAAATAAAAACAGTTTTAACGAAAAAAATATTTTTTTAACAAAATAAAAACAGTTTATAAAAAAAGTTGTTTTTTAAAAAATATTTTTTTAACAAAACAAAACAGTTTTAACATTTTTGTTGAAAATAAAACTTTGTTAAAAACTGTTCTTTTTTCACTAAAGTATTTTTATTTTTCCTAAACAATTTTATTCTTTGAAAAGTGATTTTTTAAGATATTATTTCTTTGTTATAAACTGTTTTTATTTTTGTTAAAAACTGTTTTGTTTTGTTAGAAATTGCTAAAAGCTCTTCTGTTTTATTAGAAATTATTTTTTTATAGTTTTTTTTTTCTTATAAGTAGTTTTAATTTTGTTAAAAAAATCGTTAAAACTGCTTTTATTATGCTAAAAACTGTTTTATGTTAAAAAACTGTTTTTTTGTTTGTTTAAAAGCTATTTTTTTCATTATTAGTTTTTTTTGGGTTAAAAACTTTTTAAATATCACCTAATATCATTTTTTGTAGAGTAAGTTTCAAATTTAGCGACGAAAGTCTAATAAATTTATGAAATGTATTATAATCTAATTAAAAAAAATAGTAATATGTTAAAGTAAAAAATTAAAATAATAGTAATAATAAAATTTTATTTTATCTTATAATGTAAATTTTATTTTACTTAAACTAATGTTATGTTTTAATGAAATGAAAAAGGATATTTTTGTCTTTGTATTAAAAAGAGTGTGAGGGAAGATGTTTAGGGTGTGGGGATAGTACACCCTCTCTCTCTCTCTCTCTCTCTCTCTCTCTCTCTCTCTCTATATATATATATATATATATATATATATATATATTCTTGTAGTGGTCTGAAAACCTGCTAATATGCCTAAATTCATAGCATTGTACACATATTTACGTACTTTATTGGCTGTCTTTGAATTGTGGATTTTGTGTGTGTGTGTGTGTGTGAGAGAGAGAGAAAACTTCATTTTCATTTTGTAAATTTTAGAAAAAAATGCATTTGATTCCTTAATGTGGAAATAGTTTGCACTTTTGCATGTTCCCTTTTGATAGATGTTATCTCTAAGAGCATCACTACTGGAGGGAACTTGTACGAAAGGTAAGTACCAAATAATCAAGACAATTTACCATTCGTTAAAGGCAGTCTTCACAGTGGTGATAATGTACCCAATTTTCCTACGAACTAATATTGTTCGTAGGAAACAAAAAAATATTTCTTACGAAGAACATTAGTTCGTAGGAATGTATAAAACTTCAGATTTTAATAAAACTGAATTTTTATATTTGGTAAGAACTTCTTACGAACTTCATTTGTTCGTAGGAAGTTCCTACGAACAAATGAAGTTCGTGGGAACTTCCTACGAAGAAATGAAGTTCGTAGGAAGCTTTACAAATTCAGTAGGCGTTTGGTAAAACTAGCAAACCACTACCATTTTGACTACGGAATTTGTTGCCTTTCGTCCACCATTCGAGACTACTCAATTTGCAACTTTAACAATTTATGTGTCTTCTTTCTCCACCATTACGGATGCTCTAAGGCTATAGGGATAGCACGCGGTGACAACGTTTGTCCGAAACATTTTGTTACACCCACAATAGAATATTAATTAATTATGTATTCATTGTTAGTTATCAATATTGATTAAGTAAAATGAAGAATATCAAAATTGTAAAAATGATATATTTAAGGAAAATATGGGGATAAGTTCTTAAAGTGTAACTGTATCATTTCTATTTATCATTCATTAATTGAAAAATTTGTAAGTTTAAAATATCAACAAAATTGTTGCTGGAACTAATCATTTATAATTAGACTTTCAATAAATTTATTAATTAATGCCTCTATAATCAAAATATTTTGCCTTTATCAATGGAAATTTTGCCATTGAAATACTCCCTCTCTTTCCTTCGCTCTCTCTCTCTCTCTCTCTCTCACACACACACACACATGAGTATCAAAACAATTTTTTTTAATTATAGTTGGCCACAATTTTTTACAAAAATTCTTTTCCCGTTTTCCTTTCTTAAATTTCAGAAAATGCGTTTGATTCATGAAAATCGGAAAATTACAACTCATTTCTCAGGTAAAAATTAAATAATAAGATAATTCAATTAAACCAGAAAACAGATTTCTATGCAGTTTTCTTCCCTTAAGAAAGAAAAAACATAACTAAACTTCTAAAGATTCACAAAATGTCAGTGTAAAAAACACAGGTCACTTTAACTTCATCCCTAATGCTAAGGCCTAATTTGAGACACTCCTATGATTTTGCCCCGCATAGGAATTAAGTCTAATTTTACATGATAAAATAAATCACTAGACTTAACCTTACCTTCATATATTTAGACAGTATTTCAAGATACTCCCTTGTCCAGGGGGCAATGTCAAATTATAAATCGCTCTACCTTATTTTCTCCTATCTTATTTAACTGGTAACAAAAGAGGAGTCGGCAAAAATTGGAACAGCTGTTCCGCAAATTATAAAGTCTGCCAATGTGAATCACATTGTTTAACCTATCTTATTTATTTAATAATGACCCAAAAACAATACTAATTAGTAGGTAACACTAACTTAACACCAACCTTCATTTGTCTATTACTCCTAGATTTTTGGACCGTCGAGAAAATAACAAATACAATAAAAATCATCTTTTGATTTGCCTCTTATGGCAGCTTGCTTAAATAGGACCCACAGCCTTCAGATCGCGACGATAATGGGCACCCAATTTAGTCCAATATTGTTGATAATGTCATTTAATCTTGAGGAAATCTCTCTCTCTTTTCAACTAACACTAAAGCACATGGTACTTATAATATGTTGGTTTAGTCCGCCTAATCGGTCAATAGTACTTGCAAATTCACAATTAAGGATGGCTACGAGTCAAATTTGAGATGCATGTCATAAAATTCAAACTCACTGTCTTGTCCCGAATTCGAAATGAATTTTATTTCGAAAACTTGAACACACCCCGCCCTGATCACATATTAAACTTAAGTATCTCCAATTGAATAAATAATATGGATAATCAAATCAAAACATGTCACATTCAGGAGCGGAGTCGGGATTTTTCATCCGGACAGGCTAGGTTAACGGTGATTTCCGAGGATTCGAGGACGGGAGCCCCCAAGCCGAAAATTTTTAAGATTATTTTTTAGTATTCACTAGATAGTTACTTTAAAATAATTACATATTATTTTAATTAACTATTATATTAATACCTAACAATTAATATTATAAAAAGTCTTAAAATTGATAAAAAGCCGTAATTTCAACATTTCAAATTAAAATAAATATGCAGCAATAAAACCCTAATTACAACAATAAAAACTCTAAATAGAGCCTCAAAATTGATAAAAGCCCTAATTTGAACATTTAATTGAAAAAAAAACAAAGTTGCTTTAAATTTTAAATTACCGTGTGTTTTTTAAGGGAGGAGAGATGATGTGAGCCAAATTTTGACTGAGAGAGTGAGGGCTGAACTGAAATTATACAAAACTTATTACTGTTTTTTTTTCCTGGGCCTATGGTCATATTAGTTTTTGATTATTAATTTAAAGCACTGCTAAATTTAACAATACGATCTTCTACCATTGTAATTGTTTGCCAATAATCAAAATTCAGTTAGTTGACTTAAACTATGTAGTTATCCATCTTTTTCAAATACATATATTTGCTTTCTTTTTAAAATAAATGGCTACAGTAACTATATATATAAAAACAAGTTTGTGCTAGAGTGAGGATCAATTAGCCATTAACGCCAAAGTAAAAAAGTTTAGTTCCAAACAAATGAAAGAGAGTCCAAGTACTTTCTCATACACTATTGTAAGTAAATCATGCAAGTGCTTTTTTCCTCATATTTCTTTTTACCAAGAACATTGCAAATACAGTGAAGCTTTGTGCATGTCTCTCCCTCTCTCTTCTCTCTCTCTCTCTCTCTCTCTCTCTCACACACACACACACACACACACATACACAGACACACACACGAGAGAGAGAGAGAGAGAGAGAGAGAGAAGAGGGGGGGGGGGAGAGAGATTTTGGGAGGAGAGGGTGAGGATTTTCAGGGGTGAGGGAGTGGATGTGGGACCCGCTCATTTTGATTGTTAAAATTGACTATTGATAAGGTAAATTCGATTATTGGTTGGAGGGTTGTTAAATTTTGATTAATCCACTAGAAAAGGTATTTTGATTAGCATTGTTAAATTTGATTATAATAACAAATTTGATTAGGCTATTGGAGATACTCTTATCTAGGTAAATGAAGATATACAATTACATATCTAAAATAATGAATAAGTACGCTACCATGATTAAAAACTTATATAATTAGATAGTACACACGTGCAAGGCACATGTACTTTGGTGTTATGAAAATAAAATTATCTTGAAAGATAAATGTAACAACCCTCATTTACTCACGAAAAGGTCGAACAAACACGATACGCCGAAGACAAGGCTTGTTTTTCAATTTATATCATTCTCAGCATCTGTTCAACATCCACACTCTAAGTAATGAAATATTTATTAACAACCAGAATTGGAATAACTAAAGTTTCATAATTAAGTAAAATATCAATCTGTTCAACATCCACACTCTAAGTAACGAAATAAAATCCTAACATAATAACATCTCAATCCAAATAAAAGAAAAGTTAATGTCGGTCATATGACCTTACAATATCCTCGGAAAATAATAAAATTGAAATAGAGGAGCAACCCAGCCTAGAGCCAATAATATGAAGTCCGATGTGCAAGGTCAGACTGTAAGGATGATCTCTCGATAGTTCTGCTATCCCTGTATAGGAGCATCGAGTGTGTACAAATTAACTTACTAACTTTATTTGTGCAAAAGTACAATTAATTCAAAGTGAATGCATCCCATCGCCACTCACATACATAACATACCCCCCTTATCTGAAAACAGTGCTACACGTATAACCACTCAAGCTCGATAGAGATAATGAATATCTATTAATGACAGTTTAAAGAATGCATCTAGCAAGATAGATATGTCGAAATAACGTTAACTACATTTAAGTTATTATTTTTTAAATTTCTCCCAATGTGCTACTCATAAAGTTACAACATCCAACATCATTCATATTACATAGTAATAGGTCTGTGTATTAGTGTACAACATTAGACTTGAAATTCATATTATTCATTTTCATTAATTTATATAATTATGTCCTTATATATATATATATTCATTCATATTATACACTAAGGCATCTGCCGAGAGCGTCTCGTTCGTGCTTTATCGGTAAGTCCGGAGAAGTCTCCTATCCACAACGGACATCGCAATACACATACAAGTGGGGGCGGTACCTACGCAATAAACTAGTTCATGACCCATATCCAACGGTGACAAAGGATCCCAACATTGAAACATACCTCTCGTAAGCGGTGCTACTACGTAATACCAATAATAATGACCTACACGATGCCTAGTCCACCTGTGTCAACGTGTGCTCCAGTCCTGAACGCGCACAACCCAGCCGATAGAACAGTCCACGAAAATAGGTATGTCCACACAAAATATAAATACATATTACTATATGTAAAGGTAATTATCCTAATAAATATCCCACAGCTATCCCGTAGAGATTATTTGTTATTAACCTTAGTTAATTATTAACCATAGCGTAATTTTATTAACTTCATTTTCTTTATTACATACAATTAACCATCTAGTTAATTATTAAAGTCTCCTTCCTTCAAATAATACTTTAAACCATCTAGTGAATTCTTTTCGGGAATTATCCCACAAGTTATCCTAAATTTTCCCCGTATGGATTCCTGTGACCGTCCTATGTTAATAATTTACCAAGTCCACTTCCTTTGAATAATACGCTTACCCACCTAGTTAGTTTATTTTCCTCATTGATTAGTAACGTTACAAACCTATTTTTAATAAATTCCTCGATTAACCAAACATCGTTCCACTAACTCATATAGAGTCCTAAAAATATTTCGGACACAACCACGAACACGTGGTCGGACCCCCAGGAGCCGAACCGATTTGGCCCCAAATTTGCTGCCCAGAATCTGTTCAGTTCGGAATTTACATTTTTCACTTCAAATCCAAATCCGAAGGTTCAAACTTAGTGATAATTATTAATATCCATCCTTGTAACTTTTTTCATCTTCCTACGATTTTTTGTTATCTTTTAAAGCCAGAATTAAGCCCCAAATCGCAGGAATTTGAATCATAAAGGGTGTTCATGTATTTTCAGATATAGTCCATAAATCCTCTAATCTCTACTATATGTAAGGGGCATAGTTTATCAAAATCTCAGAGCCTTAAGAAAAAAATAATGCCACTACATATGAATCATCATAAATAATCATATTCAAGGTTCTAAAAAACGCGGGGCGTGATTGAGGCGTGGAGGCCAAGCCTTAAGCCTTAGAAGCCTAGGCGGGCCTAGGCGTAAAAAGGCGTTTAGGCCTTCATAATATATTTTAATATTTTTTAACCATAACAAGGCTATTAAAATACAAAAATTGCGCATATCATAAAAATATGTCTGAATATATGCAAATTAAAATACTATTTGATTATTTTGGATGAGATAATGGTCCGATTTGTAAACAAATTCTTTAAAAGGCGACATCGTTTCACTAAATCATTGTTGTTTTTAGAAAAAAGTGCGCCTTAAGGGTTTTACCAAGAATAAGGCGTGAAAAGCGTAAGCGCGAGGCGTTTCTCCCAAGCCTTAAGCCTAGGCGGATTTTTTAGAACAGTGATCATATCTAAGGTCCTAATCATGAATCTCCACCAACTTAACTTTAAGAATCTACCCTCCTAAATTCTGCATTTCTTATGTTAACATCAAATTCAAATCTTTCATGTGTAAGGTTTAATTCCATCATCAAATCATTAAAAAATCCTAACTTCCTAAAATTCCTACATTGGATTCAATACACAATGAATTAAGAAGTAATTTGGACTAAAATAAAATAAGCAATAAAATTATGGCCTTAAGTCTTGAATGGTTTTTTAATTGGTTTCTTAGATCTCTCCTTGAAACTTCCTTTCCTAATCTCCTGATAGTGTTTTTGACTCTCTCTTCTCAAATGTGTGACCTAAGGTTCTTGGATGCAAATGATAGGGAATTATTAAACTCCCAATTAATATAACTAAGGCTCTAATCCCGAATTGAGCCTTGGGCCTCAACTTTGGACCCCTAGATGGTTCCGAACCCACTACTCAAATGCCCCAAAAGTTACCCAATTAGTATACCCATTCCATGGGACTATTTTTAAAGATCTAAAATACCTGAACGAGCCCATAAAACCTCCTAAAATGCGTACCGAATATTTTTATTTAACATACCCATTCATATTATGTCTAATCAATGCCTAACCATAAGTTAGTTACTTTATGATTTATTTCTCACGAGCGAACCCATCATTCCCAATTGAGTCGTATAATTATGAAATTATGAATGAGTATTTATTCTCACTTTAAATTTTATTCATTTAAATTTAAATTTAAATTTTATTCATTCTCAAATTTAATCCAAAAATTTTAATTAAATTTTTGTCATAATATTTTATTCTGATAATATTGGTATTACACCCCCCCCTCTAATAACGGAATTCCGTCCTCAAAATTCTTTGCTGCATGAAGTCACATTTTAATCCATATCATTATCTTAAGTTTATACCTAATTAGTCCATACTGATATCCCACGAGATACAAGAAAGGCTCATCCATGCCTATCACAACATTACTAGGACCCCATATATTCGACATTTCATGTACACACACGCGTATAATTATCAAATGTGAATGACATATATACATCCAATCTATACCATTCGCACCAAGTATATCTATATAACAAGTATACCACCACATATGGCAATGTAAAATGTAAACATCTTATTATCTAACTTCCCTTAACTCTTGACATTTTCCAATTTCATGCGTGGGACGTCTCACAAGTGAAATCCAAATAAGGAACCCTCTCGATACACTACTAAACGGCTTAGTCAGTTGTTGATTGTGACATCCCGCCTAATTAAATACTGGGTGATTAGTCCTTTATTAAATTATAATCAAGGTGGACGGTTGGTTCATTCTTAGCATCACTGTTGCAAAATAACTTTTCCAATTAAACACCCTAAATAATTAAGCTAAGTGTCAAAACCATTTTTTTAACATCAATTTCCAAATTTTATTTTAAAAATCAACATTTAAAACTTTACATAATTCATAGTTTAAAAATCACACAACAACTATACTGAAACATATAATCCAAACAATTAAACATCCAACTAATTAGTTCCAACTTTAAAACTTAAAGGAAAACATCCTGACAGTAATAAATCCCAAAGTATAAATACTGGAAGTAAACGAATCGCAATCTCCGATAAAACAACTGAATAATGGAAAAGGGCGACACATGCCCAACTGAATAAATAGTGCTAGAAGTGGAATCAACAATGAGGTCGTCTAAGCAAGAGACCTGCAACTCCCACCTAAGCTACAACGCGTTCCTTCCAAAGGATCCTATACAAGACGTCCCTGTGGCTGGGTACCTGTAATATATACATATATATACAAGAGAGAAGAGAAAGTAGAAAACGGGTCAGAGCCCGATTGTAAAACAATTCAAAATTAGTTTAGCAAATATTTAAAATGCTTACCGGCCAATGCAACCAACATATTAGTGCGACACTCCCTTGAGAAATTCTCACCTCTCTTCTAATTTGCACACCTATCGCACTAATATTCTCAATAGTTTAACTTATCTTATCTTAAGTTACTCGTAAGGTTTCAAGCCGACAATTTCCAATTTTAAGGAGGTTAATTTTATTTAACAGCACAATTCTCACATAAGCCTTATTTGATAATAAAGTTTCTCAGTAATATATCATACTTTTCAAACACTTATTCCCAAGTTGAAATAATTTTTCTTTTCTTACATACCATAGTCACAGTAGGTAATTCCCAAATTCCAATTTAAATATATATATTAAATACTCATATAGTATATATATTCTAACAGCACCCTACATAAAATCTATGGTGCGGGCATACTCTGCTATCCAGTCACCGTGTCACTTGTACTAAGGGAAATACTAGTTCGGAATCACTCTCGAACTGTATTAACGCAAAACACATACAAAATGAGGCGAAGCATAGTTCCAAGTCACTAAGAGGTCATCACATACCCTCACGTCTCTTCGGACCGTCTGACTATTGATCCGATAGCCTGTACCAAGGATTCCTATGTTCTAGGGTATCAGTCAATATTCCCCATAAAGGTTCCATCGAGATAAGATTGTCCCAGCGTGGTAACCTCAGGGATAGCAAGTAGCGCGGGCATGATTTTTACACGTATATAATATATGCATAAACACAGTCATATATGTATACTACTATTCCCATATCAAATTTAAGTACACTCTCACGACCCATAATTATGATATTTATCCTTATTACCCATTATTTAGTTATCACGTATAACGATTTGTCTCTTATTTTAATTTGTGGGATTATTCCAACTTACCACGTGACACTCGTGGATTCCTATCTTCCCAAGGGTAATTTCAGTAGGTACTCATTTATTTTACAACGTAACTTCCTTACGAGTCTCACCCTTTAACACATATTCCCATTGTCCCTTATATGTAAAACACCACCCCGTGAAATGTTAATCTCGTCTCATATTAACGGATCCATATATTCCTAACGCCCTGCTGGTCTTCTTTATGTCCCAAAATGTTCTCACATTAATATCCAAGAATGTCTAATCATTTAAGTTAGAACGACCAATTAAAAAGGGAATATGAGTTATACAGGAGGGGTATATCGATCGATGGCAGGTGTTCGATCGATCGAATCATCGATCGATCGATGCTCTAGGGTCGATCGATCGATCAAGCAGGTAAGGCAAATCTGTCGAATTTCCAGTTACGGGTTTCCTCTTCCAAAATCATCCAAAACGATATATTTGACTACCAAACTTCCAATAATTTATACTACAAGTATTATAACCTCAAATAAGTGATTTCCTACATCAAGCATGCGGATTTTCATCATGAATAGCGGATTAAAAGGGCATAATCCATAGAAACATTAAGAACCCTAATGTTTTTTTTATTTAGTTTCTTCCCATTCTTTTACCAGATTTCATACTCTTTATTTACTGTAATTTCGTGGTTCAATCACTACATATGAATTGGGTTTCCAAAATACATCTATTTCTCATACGACAAGCGAATTCAAATCTCTAAAGTAGGTTTTTCTTTCACAAAAACTAGTCCTAATCAATCCTAGGCTAATATTATTGGAGCATTAACTAAAATAGAGCAAGATAGATACTTGCCTAAGAATTCTTGGTTCAGATTTGTGGAGAGATTGGTGTGGTTGTGATCCTCGTTGCACGATCTATCGTATGGGGCGACGGCGGTGCAAACGACGGAGTTCTTGGCCTAGAATTCCTTGAAAAACTTCTCCTCTTCCTCTCCAATGGCCGTCTTTGGTTTATAGTGATTCTAAACCTAGAAGATGACTCTAACCATCTGATATACCCTTAGAAATTTCGTGGGTTTTCATGCCCAAAAATATAAAATGTCCAAAACGCCCTTCCGGGGTGTTAATTAGGCCTAAAAACGCCCCGAGACCCAACCTAAACCCCCGGGTACCTTATTTTGACTATATCGACCCTTCCGGATACATTGACGCACTCAAAATGACCATACGGGTGACTTATAATTTATTCACTTTTAATAGTCCGAATTTAATCCCGACACGACATAAGCGCGTCCCGATAAATTTCTAAAATTACCAAATTTGATTCTCGTGATAATTTCACTAATCATAATTACACCACTTACTTTACTCATAAAGTAACTTATAACAAAATAATTACTAACTCTCATCACGCTAGTAAGTATTTAAATGATTTTTCCGGATTAATATTAATTTAATATCTCTAATTAAATTTAATAAATCCCCAAAATTTAAAAGTCATAAAATTACGGGGTATTACATTGATATCCGTCGGTCCAAGGCTTAAATAAAAGTAAAAAATAGCGTTTATGCTAATCTTGTAAATTCTAGTTTGTGCTCATTGCTAATAAAAGTCTCATCACTCCTAAAGGATACATTAAATCCCGCTAAATTACTAGTTTGATAATACCAGGATGAGTAACAAAACGTTCTAGGATCCAATATCTCTCAACTCTCGACATTTTATAATTTCGTGCGTGGGGCGTCTTGTAAGCTAAATCCAAATAAGGAACCTTCCCGATACACTAATACATAGATTCGTCGGTCATTGAGATTTGTCAGTCCAGGACTTAAGTCTATTAAGCTTCATAATCATTCCTAAGGCTCCATATGCCTAATCATTCTAATAAAGGTTGCAGCTACCTATTTCCAATGACATCGTCATTATAATAGCATCATTGGTGATCGTATACATCCTCATGTACCTAAGACTATCACTAGTCCTAATATTCCCAAGGGAACCAAATACTTCGAAAATACGAATGCTTTCCTCTTTACATACTCTTAACATAAGAAATAAATTTTCATCGCTGGATAATTATCACATTTGTTTATCCCTCAAACATAACATTATTATCATATAGTTTAAGTTTGTACCTCGAGTCGAACGTTCATCATTTTTCTAGTTTAAAAAAATTACTTAGTAACAAATTCTGGGATTTCCCATCGTTGTGCCTACTATCGATAAGGCCACCATTTCGGGTTCATGAAGGTCCCATAACATAGGTGTCCGTGCCCGTTCGACCCCTTATTATATAGAATTTATGATTTATTCAAACCTTTGTTGGTTCTAAGATACTATGTTTAGATTTTTTTTCACTATTAGACCCCTACTTGCCCCTGAATTTCACTCATCATCGGTGCATTGCCAAACCCCTAGATATGATGCACAGGTTGCACCGTCCTCTTACCCATTTACTAATTAAGTCGTCTCCCTTCACATTCCTATATCACCTGGATACCCTTCTCCTCAGTCTAATCACTCGTACGTAAATCTCAGAGAAATCATGAATGGGTTTAATTAACATGATGATCCTCGCCCCATCTGAGTATTACGCAATCTTTACATTCTTATATTTGTCTCAATTCTCTCATCACATTGTTCACCATTGCCTATGTACTCTGCTCTCTCGCAAGCACGCTAATCTCTATAAAAACATTGTATAACTCCCAAGTTTCTATTGCTGCTTATTTACTATATAGAGCCAATGTATTATAATTTCTATAATTAGTTCCCATTATTGCGGTGAACACCATAGTTCAACTAGTCGCACTACATTTGACTATTAATTCTAAACAGTCCCATAAATTCAACATAAGCACTATGATTTATTTACCAATCCATCCCTTGGATACCATCATAATCTGACGTTATAAATGCAAATATATCTGCAATGACCCTAAGGCTTCCCAAGGTAATCCCCTCACCTATACACATGAAGTAATGTAGATGCCTGTCCTTTAGCTTGCGGGTGAAGTAAGGTAAAGAGTTATGCTAAAAAGCTAAGTCTACCTTCCCAAATGCACAAACAAGGTACTAAAAAATTTAGTACTACGCACTAACACTAAACTAAGAATGTCTTACGAGATAAAAATTAGGGAACAAACCATTTGTTGTCAATGTTGGTGTTGGTCCTTCTCCTGGTGCGACGTGGTACACACGCCTATATTACAACTATGGCTGCTGTCCCTGAGGTGGAGCTGGTAATGCTAGTAAGGCTGGCACTATCGCCACTAAATCGACCTTCATTAGCTGGAACTCTCCCTGAGGTGCTCAGTGTCCTTATTGTCCCCCTAGATTATATGCTGCTATATTTCCCTAAGGGCACTTCCTGGCGAAATGTCCCTTCTCACCACAAACATAACAATTCCCCTAGAACTCACGCCTATCTGGTTATTGCCATTCTTGGCTCTGACCTTGGTGTCTTTGGCCCTGGTGGCCTCTCTATTCTTAGCCCCGCTGGCCCGAGCCATATTGGCCCTATCTATTTTGATCATTGGAACCTTTAAATATCTTATGCGGCTCTAAAGATTGAGGACCACAAAACTGCTGGGCCCCTAGCTATTACTCTCATTCTTCTTACCCTACTGGTTCGATATCTCGGAGTGGGGTGTCTTATCCCCTTTATTTTTTTGGAATGCCCTATGGTCTTGGCAATGCAATAAGGCAGTATTCACCATCTGGTTATAGGTAGTGAAAGCTGGATTTCTAATAATAATTGGCTAACGTGCCAAGTTGTCCCCGACATAAACTTATGCATCTTTCTTTACTCTGTGTTCACCTCCTCTTTGCAAAAAGAGAAAGAGCGGTGAACTCCTCCTCATGTTTCGTCATTGTGTGACCTTCATGTCTGAGGTCCATGAACTTACTCCTCATTTCTGATTGCATTGTCTGAAGGAAATACTTCCCTTCAAATTTCTCCAAGAATTCATCTACGATCAAACTATCCATCTCCGCTTCTAAAGTGACAGAATCTCACCATTGAATCGCTGCCCCCAAAGTCGAAACGAGGTCAACATCTACCTCTGAACTGGAGTACACTCCACCATCCGTGGGTGCCGTTGTATATCCTTTTCCTACCTTCTCGCCACTAAAATATTTGGACTACCCCCAAACTCTGGATGTTGGCCCTTTATAAAAGCCTCCCTAGCTCTGTCCCAGACTAACGCCAGCGCCTGAGCTGGTACTGCCACTTACTACAGTGGTGGTTATGGCAGTTACTGAGCCTGTGATGGTGAAACGTGTTGCATCATGGCTGCCATCGCGGTGGAGACCACCTGGGTCACGATGGTAGTGATATCTACTGTAGTGATAATGGGTTACCCCGGTGGGGCCTGAGGTGGCTACTGTGGATCCGGCTGAGCCTCCTCATTGTAGTAAGTGCGACTATGCGCCTAGGTCTACACCTCCTTTCGTTTGCCATCTGGAAGGAAATAAGGTTTGAATTAGTACAAATCACAAAAATACAATGAATCCTAAGCATATGCTCTACATATCAAATAATGCCATGTAGAACGTGATAAACGCAACACATATTCTAAGGACACTAGAATCTGGATGATCTGATACCAACTGTAACAACCCACATTTTCTCACGTAAAGGTTGGACAAACACGATACGCTGAAGATGAGGCTTGTTTGTTAATTTATATCATTCTCAGCATAACGACAATGAAATGTTTATTAACAACCACAATTGGAATAAACTGAAGTTTCATAATTAAGTAAAATATCAAACTATTCAACATCCACACTCTAAGTAATTAAATAAAATCCTAACATAATAACATCTCAATCCAAATAAAATAAAAGTCAATGTCGGACATATTCCTTTACAATATTCTCGAAAAATAATAAAATTGAAATAGAGGAGCAACCTGCGGGGGGGGGGGGGGGGGGGGGATTTATAATTTGGATCAGCATCCTAGAGTGTGCAAGAATTAACTTACTAACTTTATTTGTGCAAAAGTATAGTAAATTCAAAGTGAATGCATCACATCGCCACTCACATATATAACATACCTCACCCCTCATCTAAAATGCAGTGCTACACGTATAACCACCTAAGTCTCGATACAGATAATGAATATCTACTAATGACAGTGTAAAGAATGCATCTAGAAAGATAGATATGTTGTAATAGCGTTAACTACATCTAAGTTACTATTGCCCACATTTCTCCCGATGTGCTACCCATAAAGTTACAACATCCAACATCATTCATATTATGTAGTAATGGGTCTGTGTGTTAGCGTACAACATTAGACTTGATATTCATATTATTCATTTCCATTCATTTATATATATGTATGAGACACTAATGCATCTACCAATAGAGTCTCGTTCGTTCTCTATCGATAAGTTCGGAGCAGTCCCCCTATCCACAACGAACATCACAATACACGTACAAGTGGTTCAGTACCTATGCAGTACACCGATTCACGGCCCATACCCAGCAGTGACAAAGGATGCCATTATCTACATCTACCTCTCATAAGTGGAGTTGCTATGTAGTACCAATAATAATGATATACACTACACCTAACCCACCTGTGTCGACGTGTGCTCTGGTCCTGAACGTGCACAACCCTAGCTGATAAGACCGTCCACAAATAGAGGTATGTACACACAAAATATAAATACATATTACTATATGTAAAGATAATTATCCTATTAATTAGCCTATAACTACTTCATAAAGATTATTCGTTATTAACCTTAGCTAATAATTAACCATTGCATAATTTTATTAACTTCCTTTTCTTTATTACATACAATCAGCCATCTAGTTAATTATTAAAGTTTCCTTCCTTTAAATAATATTTTAAACCATCTAGTAAATTCTATTCGGGAATTACCCCACAAGTTATCCTCTAGCCGTGCCGTAAAGATTCCCATGACGATTTTACATTAATGATTTACTGTCACGTAATTTACTAAGTTCACTTCCTTTGTATAATATGATTACCCATCTAGTTAGTTTGGTTTCCTCACTCATTAGTAACGTTATAAACCCATTTTTAATAAATTCCTTGATTATCCAAACATCGTACCACCAACTTGTATGGACTCTTAAAAATACCCCGAACACAACCATGGACCTCAAGCCGGACTCCCCAAGAGCCAGACAAATTCGGCCAAATTTGCTGCCCATAATTTGTTCAGTTCGGGATTTATATTCTTCACTTCAAATCCAAATTCGAAGGTTTAAACTTAGTGATAATTATTAATATCCATCCTCATAACTTTTTTAGTCTTCCTAGGATTATTTGTAATGTATTTTAAAGGCCATATTAAGCCCCAAATCGCAGGAATTTGAATCATAAAGGGTGTTCATGTATTTTCAGATATGGTCCATAAATCCCCTGATCTCTACTACATGTAAGTGGCATAGTTTATCGAAATATCAGATCCTTAAGAAAGAATTAATGCCACTACATATGAATCATCACAAATAATCATATCCAAGGTCCTAATCATGAATTTCCATCAACTTAACTTTAAAAATCTACCCTCCTAAATTTTGGATTTCTTATGTTAACATCAAATTCAAATCTTTCACGTGTATGGTTTAATTCCATCATCAAATCATCAAAAAATTCTAACTTTCCATAATTCCTACATGGGATTCAATACGCAATGAATTAAGAAGCAATTTGGACTAAAATAAAACAAGAAAGAAAATTATTACCTTAAATGTTAAACGATTCCATGATTGGTTTCTTGGATCTCTCCTTGAAACCTCCTCTCCTATTATCCTGCTAGTGTTTTTTCCCCTGTCTTCTCAAATGTGTGACCTGGGGTTCTTAGATGTAAATGGTAGGGATTTATTAAACTCCTAATTAATATAACTAAGGATCTAATCCCAAGTTGGGCATTGGGCCTCAACTTTAGACCCCCAGATGGTTCTAAACCCATTACTCAAATGCCCCAAAAGTTATCCAATTATTATACCCATACCCCAAGACTATTTTTAAATATCTAAAACACCTAAACGAGCCCGTGGAACCTCCCAAATATTTTATTTAACATACCTATTCGTATTATGTTTAATCAATGCCCAATAATAAGTTAATTACTTTATGATTTGTTTCTCATGAGCGAACCGATCATTCCCCATTAAGTTTTATAATTATGAAATAGTGAACAAGTATTTATTCTAACTTTAAATTTAGTTCCCTCCGACTTAATTCATTCTCAAATTTAATCCAAAATTTTTAATTAAATTTTCTCCTAATATTTTATTCTGAAAAGATGGGGTATTACAATAAATATGTTGATAAGTTATCTCTGACAACTGAATCTCAATAAAGTGAGTGCTACTATGACATTTGACTGAGAGCACTCTTAGTAGTTGCCAATAAACAATAACATAAATATTTAATGATAAATTGTGACTTATTAAATCTTAAATTCTTATAGACATAATGAGTGTAAAGCGATTCAAGCCATTGCTTGGTTATTTTCACTTAGCTTGTAGTATTTTTCATGCAGATTTCCTATGATATGGAAGAAATTAAAAGTGTGCATTATCATTCATGTAAAGAAAGTGTACAAAAATTTATTTTTTATCATTTCTTAGACTTGATGAAGATTGAACATAAACAACCAGTAAAGGTCCATCATCTGTGATTCTATTGTTATTGAGGGCAAGATAAATGCCTCGGCCTTTCGCTAATTACGGGTCGGGTAATGCGACAATTATTCCTCTAGTTAATCGAGAGCCCGGATAACCAACTTCACATATGGTATAATAATTCCCTATCATACGCTGGCCGAATCACCTTGATTAATGGGGTTTGCACTTCCATGCCATCCTACTTTATGGTGTCCTACCCACTTTTTACTTTTATTCTCAAGTCATTATCGATGAAAATAAAGGCTTTCTTTTGGAACGCTTTTCATATTTCTCGAAAAAGTCCCATCGTGCCTTGGTCGGCGATTACTTTACCACGTCACATGGGAGGACTGGGAATAAAAAACTTACACATATTAAACATGACATTCATAATTAAGCTCCTATGGAAGGTGTTTCACCATCCACAAAACCTCTGGTCCCGTACAATTAAACATAAATATTTCCCACAACACACTCTTCTCACAACCCTAAAGCATGCACGTGCCTTAGGGTTTTGGACCAAGATTTTAAAATTGTTACCCGTATTCCAGAAAGGGATAAAATGGCACGTGGGTCAGGGAAATATCTCGTTTGGACACCATATATGTGTGTTAAATGACACGTTAGCGAATCAGTTTCCCTCCATTTTACAAGCAGTGCTTATTGTGCCACTTTGCTTATTCTTTTGTAATTCTAATTGGAATTACCTGCTCCTAGCCAAGTGGATACCTATGGAATTACTTCCATATATTCAGTTCATTTACATACCTGAACGTCCGGTAGAGGACGAGCCTTACTGTTGGAGAAGTTTCGATGGACTCTCCTCCATTAGATCTATGTATTATTGGCTTAATACCCCTCTTTATGCCCACACTGTTCAACACTTCCCTAGCAATTGTTATGGCACAGTAAAATCCCCCCGAAGCTGCTTATGTTGCTTTGGTTCCCGATTCATGATGCACTACTCATGGAGGATCATCTTTTTTACTTTCACAAACTTCCTTCACCACTTTATCACTTATGCGAACTGGTGGATAGTAATTCTCACATCTATATTTAGTGCCCTACTTTCTTTCAGTTTTATAATTGGGAAATTTTAGTTGATACATCAGATTTCCCTTTACTTGGGAGATTATCTAGGTTACATAAACCTTCATCGTTCATCGGTTTACTATCATTCCCTTTGGCCCATATTCCTACTGCGGGCACTCTGGCTTACCATAAATAAAGCCATATTCCGAAATCAACCATCATTCAAATAATAGTACTAAATTCACTCTCTAAATAACTTACTCAATTCCTTCAAGCACGTCTGACTCAAACTCAAGTTATCCACGCACCGCTTCGGCCTTTTCTTATCACTTAGACTCGTCCTTCACTATCATTTTCTAAATGTAACACAAACGGGGAAAAATCCCATGAGACCTGACTCGCATCAATAGGGGCCCTTATTAGAAATGATTTTGGACATTTTGTTACAGACTTTTCACATAATATCAGATATGCATCATCGGTCCTTGCGAAAATTTAGGAAGTTAAGCTTGGATTAAACCTAGCTTCTCATATGGGGGTCAAATGTATTGAACTGGAAACTGATTGCCAACTTGATTACAATATGATCTACATGAATACAACCAAAATCCCAGCACACTGGGAGTTAATTCACGCAGTCCTGGATGGATTTCCTAGGTTCTTTCATGTTACTCTATATTTGTGTTTTAAAGAAGCCAATATGTGTGCCATGTCCTAGCTGTTGTCGCAGTGTCAAGCCAATTTTTTTCTTTTTTTTACTCTCAAATTCCATCATTTTTGGCTCCTGCGTTTAACATTGACGGGAATAATTGTCCTCGAGTCAGGCTAGCAGGTTAAGATATTACTTGTAAAATAAGTTTGTTTTGAATAAACTTCTCTTTTTCGGTAAAAAAAACATAGCAAAGGTTTATGCTTCATCAAAATGTGTGATCATTGTGTGTGTGTGTGTGTGTGTGTGTGTGCATGTGCGTGTGTGTGTAATGTGTAGATATGTATTGTTTGGTGTTGAAGACTTATTTTTGATTTGACAATATTATCCCCATATTATGTTATTATTTACATTGTTGATATGCAATTTGTTCAACCTCTTATGTATTGAATTTCGGGACGAGATTCCTTTGAGTTGTGTATATTGTAATTATTTCTGTAATTTTATTATATTTTTCCTTGCTTCGGTTTAAGCTATGGGGGTAGAATTATAGTCATCAAAGTTTTATGCCTGAAATGGATTTGTAATATTATGAGATATTTATAAATAAATGAGAAAATAAGTAAATAAGTAAATTGTGACATAAACATTATAATGTTAGGTCGCATTGTACTTAGTTAAAATAGAAGCGATATAATGTAATATAATAGAAATCAAATAGTAATGTAAAAATAGTAGTCACAACAACAGCAATAATAAAATAATAATAATAATAATAATAATAATAATAATAATAATAATAATAATAATAATAATAATAATAATATTGATAAATGTTACATAAATCTAAGAGTTAAATATGAGAAATAGCACATAAGGAATTGTAAAAAATAGTCAGGTTAAAGTTTCTCAAATGCAACCTTTTGGTTTAAGTGTGGACAAAACTCCTTTTAACTATGTGTAATATAATGGCTCCAATTTTTCTGTAATTTAATTAGATTTTTCTGTCCATTAAAATGTGTTATGGGGCTAGGATTATAAGTACAAAATATTATGTCTAAAATGTATGGATATTTATAATATTTACAGGTCACATTATTAATAAGTTAATGTTTTAATCACAAAATAAAAGGATTGTGGCATTAAATTGAAAGGATCAACTATAATAAATAATAAAATACAAATTATATAATAACTATATCAACAATGCGTAGTAGTAAAGACAATGACGACTATGACGCCGACAACAAAAACAACAACAACAACAACAAAAACAACAACAACAACAAGGGTATATTACAACAAACTCCTGAACTATATCATTTTTATATATAACATCCTTATCCAAAAATCCCGAAAAGTACCCCCTACACTTTTGTCGTGTGACAACTAACACATTTTAGTTCAAATTTAAATAATATTTACGCACAACATAAAGTTTATATTAATTGTTTTTAACGAAACACATTAGTAGTCACAGTTCTATAGTTTAGGTGGCACTTTATAGATTTTTAGATTAAGGAGTGATTTGTAAAATCGTTATAGTGCAAGGGAATTTACTATAATTTACCCTAATAATAATGATAATAGTAACTTAAAATAAGCTTAAATAATGTTAAATGCAAAGTGAGTTAAGTGTGAAAAAAGTGACAAAAGATGAAAATCAAATGGAGTAAAGAAAAAAAATAATGGGTCTTTAGAAGTTGAACAAGTCAAATGGAAAATAAGTGAAAGCGTCCAAACTTAAAAAGTAAATGGTTAAAAGTGTCTGATGAACTGTTTGGTTTAAGTGTGAAAAAAAGTGATGAACTATGAATAGAAAAAGGAAAGGAGAAATAATAATGAACTAGTTGAAAACCCACGCGATGCGCGGGTTATACATTATTGAAAGCAAAATAAAAGAAGCCATGTGGAGTAGGAGTAAATGATTGAAAAAAACTTTGTAATAGAAAGAAAGTTCAAAGTATGTGATATAACTAAAAATAAAGCATAAATAAAAAAACACAATGTCACGGATCAACATAGATAAAAACATTAATGTGGAAAAAATATCAAATTATTCTAACCTCTTCAAGTAAAGTAATACTGAAATTTCAAGTTTCCAAGAAAGTTTCCCTGTTGCACATAACGTTTTTTATTAAGAACAAAATGGGAAATGAAAAGAAAACAGAAAGTGAATTCTTAATCAACATCAACATGCCATAATAGGCCCATTTGAACCAAATTTAGTAGGAAACTGTAACGACGACACTAACAAATCCGTCAACAACTGGAAACTTGCTTGGAAACAATCATCACATAGAACTGCAACAAAGAGCTCGTAGTTGGAAACTTTTCTCTTAGTAGTCAAAATCAAAGTTTAAATTCTCCTATGATACACAACAAAAAGAAATTTAGTTAAATTAATCATAAAAAAAATAGGTCTAAAAAAATGTTAGCATATAAAAATAAAAAATTGAAAATTCATTGGTATGTGTAGGTGTACTGACACTTGATATATAGAGTACAAATTAACTACTAAATTTGATTGAGAAACTATATTCACCTGGTATTTAGTCGTATAAACAAAAAATTCATGTCCAATAAACTCAAAGCACTCAATTAGTCTTTTGATCTTGAATATCTAGTATGTGAAAAATCATAACAAAAGCTAGAAACCAAATGTTGGATCACTTTATATTAGAGTCGCCGCAATAAAAATTCTACGAGGAAGAATAAGAACAATAAAAATGATTGGAAATCAATGTCAACCAATTGATAGTATTGGTACTGCCCTTAAGGTCACCTAAAATTCAAAATGTGTTTGGAGGACTCTTGATAAAAACCTCCCATAAATCGACAACAACAAATAAATTTATTGAAAGCACAACTCAAAATCATGAACAACTAAATTGAAGTGAATTAAATAACTAAGAAGATTAAAAGTTACAAATACCTTTGGTGAATGTTCTGTGAAAGAGATGATTGAATCATGTAAGGTCAAATTTCTAATCGAGTCAATTTATTAGTGTTGGCTTAATTTTGAACAAAACTAATTGAGTCATAGGATAGAAGTTTGTTATGTCCTTTCAAGCCTATAACGATTGATTTGAAGACGTAGTGGCCAAGCCTAAAGTGAAGATATCATTAGTGCCAATTTTCGTGCCATGTTTATCGTCATCAACATTTTCATTTGTTCAAAGTCTTAAAAAGTATGAATGCATTTAATATATATAGAGACTTGGATATTTTTATACATGTATTTTTATAAAACTTTTGTCAAAATGACTTTATGTTTTCTCAAAAAATCCTTTTAAAACTTATCATAAACGTTTTTGGGCTTTAAAAGCAATTTTTTTATTTTCTGAAACGTCGTTTGAACGAAACTGGGATCTCGTTCGAACGAGATTCCCATGTCATTTGAACGAACAATCTAAAGAGAATCGTTTCTTTTTCTATATTTTTTTCATTTGAAAGGTCGTTAGAACAACACTATTTGAACGAAGCTGTTTGAACGAGATTCTGATGTTTTGTTCTTTTTTCTCGTTAGAACGAAGTCGTTCGAATGAAATTTAAAAGTCGCTCGAACGACCTACATTTTTAGGCAGTTTTTCGTACGTTTTTTTAAGAAACTTCCCACTAACCCCACTTTCTTCTTACCTATTTTAAGCAGTTCAGGAATGAGTTTTTACGGACTTATGAGAGATTTTAGGACACACTTTGAGGGCAAAATCCTTTATCCAAAAGGCCCATTTGTATTCTTAATCTTTAATTGTTTAATTTTCATTAAAACACAAAGTTTACGCCCATAGTTTACTTTGATCCAAGTTCTAATATATATATATATATATATATATATATATATATATATATATATATGAGATCAACTTGTTGGCACCGGGTATCATCTTTACCCCAAAAGGAGACAATTTCTAGAGTGGATTTCCTTCATTTAATTCGTAATGCACATATGGAGAAAGGCTTCATGTGTGGTTGGTGGTAGCTGTGCCCTATCGGTGAATTTCGAGACGACGGTGGATTCTGGAATTATCGACTAGGCGAAGGTAGAAGAACAAAGAAGTGTCAAGGCTTGAGAGGAAGCCAAGTTGAGGAAGTAAGTCTTTTAACGTGTCTTTTGTAAAACCATACTTAGTGGACTTGTGGTTGGGCCTTCCGAGATTTTTCCCATTGTGAATATTTTCCTCGTACATCGCGGTCTTGTGGTTGTGTGTTTATTTTATCTTGCAAAAACACCAAGATTCATGTTTAGGGATAAAAAGATAAACTTAGAGTAAATCACAACCTTTGTGTAAATTGGTGCTTGTATAAATTGGGTAATTTTAATTTAATTCAAGTCAACTAATTTAAGCTGGAAATATTCATGCTTGGTTTGTTTGGAAAAGTTAGAACTTGAATTAATTCTTGTTTAAGTGGTATTTTAAATATTAGTTTAGTTTTATTTCATTTTAATTTTGAAGAATTTAAAATTTGGAATATTGTGTGAACCATCTCCTTTTTATAATTAAAGTTTGAATTTTTCAGCAACCTATGTTCTTACGGGTGGTATCAGAGCGAGAACGTTAAATTATATTGATAAGATCCAGTTGTTCATTTTTGTTTGGTTTAAAATATGGAAAATATACCTTTTACAAAATTTCTTATTTTTTATGGTTCTAACTACGCGCATGGGAAGCACATATGAGGTCGACACTTAAATCATTAGATGGGTAATCGGTATTTAAAGGGTGATCCCCACCAACATGCCTAGAAGGAGAGGTTCGTGTACCTAAAGCTGTTGAAAGATGGAATGAGACTAAGCTTAAGTTAGCAAGCTTTAATTTCCGAGGTTTAAATGCTCTTTTTTGTGCGGTCACACCGGATGAGTTTCGTCAAGTTATGACGCGTGAGACGTCTAAGGAGGCATGTGATATACTCCAACTCACCCATGAAATGATAAGTGTCATTAAAGGTTCTAAACTTCAAAACCTCAATACTCAATTTGAAACATTAAGATGTTAGAAAGTGACACTTTTAATGAGTTCTATGCGAGATTGTCTGATACTGCGATTTCATGTTTGAATTTGGGAGAAAAGATACCCAAAAATCATGTCGTAAAGAAAATTTTGAGGTCTTTACCCGATAGATTTATTCCAAAGGTGACCATTTTAAATTCTTTAGGCACTTTAGACTCTAGAAAACATGAAGAGCTTGTAGGTAACTTACAAATCTATGAACTTAACATGTTTCCCTCTGAGAATGAGAAGAAGAAAGATAAAGGCATAACTTTGACAACCCGAAAAGAGGAAACATCGATTTCGGATTATATGACTTTGAGATTGACTCGAAAGATATGGCTTTGTTGGCTAGGAAGTTTAGAAAACTTCTCAAGATTAATAAAGAGAAACTTAAAGATGAGCACAAGAAGTTTGAGAAGTCTAAGAATAGTAAAGTTGGAAAATTTCCTAAAAATAGTAATGATGACCTTAATAGGGACGAGTCCAATAGATGTTATGGTTGTGAGGGTTACGAACATATGTCATCCGAGTGTCCTACTAAACTAAGCAAGGAGGGCAAAAGACCTAGTTTATATAATGACACCCTTAGTGATAGTGATCCAGAAGAGGGACCGGATTTCCCCATTGAGCGAAATTTTACAGCGTTCATGTCTCATCATATGAGCGATAGTGACAAATGTTCCGTTAATGATAAATTAAGACATGACACTTCCGAGGCCATTATTTGTGAATCCCATGATTTTGATGGTAAAGAGAGTGAGAATGAACAAGGTAGAGGAGAGTGAACTTCAAGTAGCCTTTCGTTAGTCGTACACGGATTCATTGAAATTAAAAAGGGCAAACTTGAAGTTAGAAGCAAAAGTGAGATAGCGTGACATTGCTAGTGATGAGAGTCTTCTAATTGAAGATCTTAAGGCACATGAGAGAACTCTTCGAGAGAAAGTTGAGTATGCAGAAGGTGAAAGAGATATCCTTAGAGATTTAATGGAGGCTATGAAGAGAGAGCTTATCGAGTTTGAAGAGAGTAGGAGTTTACTTGAGTCTTGAATATTGTAGCTTGAAGAGAAATTGAAAGACTCAACTCGGGTCAAATTTTATTTGGCGTGTAGGTCGGAGAAATTCGATAAATCATAGGCACCATCAAAATCAAAGATAACATGTGTGGTGTTAGCTTTAAAATGCAAAATGCTTCCGCTAATAAAGCCAAAATCATGTTTTTGAGAGAATCATATAGGAATGCTAGAAAAGACCAATCCTTAGGTAATACTTCATGACGTGCTTTCACTAGAACACATTGTGGTCGGAAGGGACACCTTAAGAATTTTTATTTTAATCTTAGAAATGGTCCTAGAAAGTCAAAGGATAGAGTCCCCAAGGTCACCAAATCCAGAGAACGTCATGTTTCACTCATGTGTGTTAGGAGATCCGATTTGGAGGCTTTACATGATAGAGTTTATGATTCTCATTTACTTGAACATGATTCCTCCCTTGCTAAATCTAAAGGTTGATTGTGTTAATTTTTTTTACATGCACTATCTTTTATGCTTCATGATAGATTTTTGCTAGATATATGTTTCTTTGTCATATTCTAGTTTATGCCTCATTATATAGATTATGTTAGAATTATAACATGTGTATCTTTTGTATTTCATTTTTTTATTTATTTGGTCTTATTTAAGAATTAAAAGAGATTTTGTTTATCTTTTGAGCTAATTTTTTTTGTTTTTGGTGTTTGTTTAAAAATTTTGAAAAACTCAAAAAGATTTTTTTGTGTAGCTTAGTTTTATACATTTTATATGTCATATACTTGTGTTTGAATCCAATATCATTCCCCCACTTCCATGTGTGTAGAACTCTTGGTTATGAATTTCAATTCTGAAAATGTTCTTTATCATGCTTGCATAGAGTAGTTTGATTTTGAGTTGCGTTATGGATTCTCTTTTTATATGCCTCTCACACCAGATGCGTGAGCTCTTTGAACTTTAACTTCACATGTATATTTGAGATAAGTGGGATGTTCTCCTATTAATTTTGTCATCTAAATATTGCTATTACTATGGAGGATTTGTGTATGTAAGAACCGTTGCATGTGAGATTTGTTTAATTTGTATAAAAAATATATATGAGGGTGCACGGATAGGATCTAAAAAAGTGTGGCATCGTAAAAAGTATCCAAGATCCATAGAGTTTTAAAAGGGTCTAAAATAGCGTGGCATTGCAAAAATTAGCCAAAGCCTACATAGTTTAGACGGTATGATTCATTCAAAAGAAAAGAAAAATAATTATTATGTATGAGGGAGTTTGGATGGAAATATCAACGGGTTTGCACAATAAAAATGTATCCTAGTTATGCTTATTTTGTCACAACTCTATTGGTTTGTATAATCATTAAAATTATAATCTTGTATGCATTATGCTTGTTTATTCTTTAAGTTCACTATATCTTGTCACATGAGGCTAAATCTATGTTCGATAATTTTTTTGCAATAAAATAGAACTCCTTAAACATTTTTAAGTGATTGGGTCATAATTCTTTTGTCTCTAGTTCACACTCCTTCACTCCATTTACCACATGGTTATTTAGACACATTTATGCCATATGAGTGTGGAAAACTTATTGTATTTTTTTGTTTTTTGTGGTGTTTATACCTATATATATATATATATATATATATATGCTTGTGCGCTTTAGTCTCTTTTGAGTATGTATGTGTATGGTATTGTTTGTTTTTGAGTCTTTGCTTTATCATCTAGTCCATGTATGCTTCTTGTTGATATAAGTATTTATTTGTTGGATTAGTGCCCTTTTTTTGCCATGCTTCTTTATTATTCTTGTCACTCGATACACCATTGGATGATATACTTATTTTTCCATTAAACTTATCCCTTATTTCATTTAGGGGGAGAATTTGTTTAATTGGGGAGAAATGAGCTATTCTATGTATTTTATGCTTTGTCTACTCCTGAATTAAAAGGGGGAGAAGTGGTATCTAAACCTTTTAATTGGGGAGATCTTATTTGGGGGAGACGCGACCTTTTTAAGTAGGTCATGTTAGACAAAGGGAGAGATCTTAATTATGCACTTTATAGTGTTATATTCCCTATGCGTGTTATGGTGTGTTTAAGTGTGTAGCCTTTTTATCTTAGCGACAACATTTTAAAGCAAGCAAAGCTTCTCATCCCATGTGTCAGTCAAACGTCTATATTTTTTTATTTTTGGGTGAAATTGTGTCTTTTTAAATGAGCTTGATGACCCATAGGATTTTATTTTGGGTTTTGTCCCGAAATAGCCAAAGGGTGAGATTTGTAAGGACAATTTTCCAATTGAGTCAATTTGTTAGTGTTGGCTTAATTCTGAACAAAACTAATTATGTCATAGGATAGACGTTTGTCATGTCCTTTTAAGCCTATGACGATTGAGTTGAAGACATAGTGGCCAAGCCTAAAGTGAAGATAAAATTAATGCCAATTTTTGTGCCATGTTTATCGTCATCAACATTACAATTTGTCCAAAATCTCTAAAGGTATGAATGCATTTAATATAGAGAGAGACTTGAATATTTTTATGGTTGTCTTTTTGTAAAACTTAAGTCAAAATGATTTTATGTTTTCTCAGAAAATCCTTTTAAAACTTATCATAAAAGTTTTTGGGCTTCAAAAGCAATTTTTTATTTTCTGAAAAGTTATTGGAATGAAACTGCAATCTCGTTCGAACGAGATTCCTAGGTCGTTCGAATGAACAATCTAATGAGAATCATTTTTTTTCTCTGTTTTTCCGTTAGAATGGTCGTTAGAACGACAATGTTCGAATAAAGCTGTTTGAACGAGATTCTACTATTTTATTCTATTTTCTTGTTAGTAATCTCGTTAGAACGAAATCGTTTGAACGATATTTAAAAGCCATTCGAACGACCTGCGTTTTCAGGCACTTTTTCATCAGTTTTTTAAAAAAAACTTCCCACTAACCCCACTTTCTTCTTACCTGTTTTAAGAAGTTCGGGAATGAGTTTTTACACAGACTTTTGAGAGATTTTCCAACACACTTTGAGAGTAAAATCCTTTATCCAAAAGTCTCATTTGTGTTCTTAATCTTTAATGGTTTAATTTCCATTAAAATAAAAAGTTTACGCCCATAATTTACTCTGATCCAAGTTCCAATATATATATATATATTTGTTTGAGATCATCTTGTTGTCACCAGGTATCATCTCTACCCCAAAAGGAGACAATTTCTACAGTGGATTCCGTTCATTAGATTCGTGGTGTGCATACGGAGAAAGTCTTTGTGTGTGGTCGATTGTAGCTATGACCCATCAATGGATTCCGAGATGAAGGTGGATTCCAGAGTTGTCGACTAGGCGGAGGTAGAAGAACGAAGAAGTGTCAAGGTTTGAGAGGGAGTCAGGTTGAGGAAATAAGTCTTTTGTCGTGTCTTTTATAAAACCATACTTAGTGGACTTGTGGTTGGGCCATCCGAGATTTTTCCTGTTATGAGTTTTCCTCGTACATCGCGATCTTATGGTTGTGTGTTTATTTTATCTTGCAAAAACACTTAGATGCATGATTAGGGATAAAAATATATCACAATCTTTTTGTAAAATTGGTGCAAGTATAATTTTGGGTAATTTTAATTTAATTCAAGTCAACTAATTTAATTTGGAAATATTCATTCTTGGTTTGTTTGGCAAAGTTAGAACTTGAATTAATTCTTGTTGAAGTGGTATTTTAAATATTAGTTTAGTTTAATTTCATTATAATTTTGAAGAATCTAAAATTTGAAATATTGTGTGAACCATCTCCTTTTTGTAATCAAATATTGATTTTTTCGGGAACCTACATTCTTACAAATCATAGAAAAACAATGATAGCTGGAAATACCAAAATAATGCAAAAGAGGGGTAGAATTAGCGTTTGCGTAAATCAAATATTGCGCACACGGTTCAGTTTGGTTCGGTTTTGATACTAACCCGGGAACCGAACCGATATTGGTTGGTTCCAACTTTTTAGAACTGGAACAGAACCAACAGTTATGCAAAACCGAATCTAGCTTAACGGATCGGTTTTTGGTTCCAAATTCACATTACAAATTAAGTTAAATAATAAGATTAATATATTTCAAAAATAATTTTTTTAAGGTCAAAATTTATTTTGGTCCCCAATAATATAATACTGATAGTAAAATCTAAAATCAACCTCATTTTCACGTAATAACATCCATAGCAAGGAGTTTGAAAATTTCTAAATTTATCATTAAAAATTCTGCCAAAAAAATCACACAAATAAAAGTTACAAAATTGATGAAAATACAAGTTAAAACATTTGTAAATCTAACTCAGGTCATAAATCACACAAGTTATGCTTACAAAATAAACCATTATGATATTTGTTGGTTTCGGATCTCAGTATGATATGAGTTGGTTTCGAAACTCACTAGAAGATTTTTTGATCTTATCTTCATTGGTTTCAGATCTCACTCTAATATGAGTTGGTTTTAGATTTTTTCGGAAGATGGTTTCACCGAACAGTGATTTCGGCGAGAGATGATTTCGCTTGAAGATGATTTCACTGGAAGACGGTCTCAATCGTTTTCAATTTTTATCGTGAATGTTTTTTGGTTTCTTCTCATCTACTTTTGGTCTGGTCTAAGTCCTATTTTGCCAGGGGCTTTGAGAAGAAGATGGAGGGGCGTAGAAAAAAGGTGGAGATTAAGGAAGGAAGGAGGGATGGGATTTTTTGTTTTGGTGTTAGCTGTGAGATAATGGACTGGAATATTACAAGCATTGCTATGGGAGGTGATGGGACTATTCATGGTGAGAAAACTAACTCAACATTTCAATGGATGTCCATGTGGACACCCTTAGCATTGAGGAGATTTAATTTCTTATATTGAATTTTAGATTAATATAGAGACATGTTAGGGAAAATAGCACTACAAATTGTTTAACACGTGCACTAGGGAATGACATTTTTTTTAATCTTAAAATACTAAATGAAAATGTTGCATGAATATTCAAGTTCTACATTTTGATGTCAGAACCATGTATTTTTCGTTCCACTATTTATTTATTTATCCTTATTTTTATTTATTTATTTATTATTTGGGGTGGGGGGAGAAAAAAGTATAACTATCTAAATTTTATGTGGCAAATGGATATTTAGAATATTACATCTCACATTTTTTATATGTTAAGATTATAATGAAAAAATTATTGTGAAATTAAATATTACAATGTTATGATCATGTTGTAATTAGTTAAAATTGCAGGGATAAATTTTGTTTAAAAAGAAAGGAAATAATTACAACAGTGATAACTAGAATAAACCTCATGTTGTTCTTACACAATACTTTCACATGTATACATTACAAAACTATTATCATGGGCAGAACCCTTTAAAATAAGATTTTAAAGTCAATTATTAAGAATTTATTGATGATTATTCATAAGCCACAATTTTTAGATGAATGAAACCATTAATTTTTAAATTGAATAGATGGTAAAATAGCAATTTAAAGTTGAGAATGATCAAATAATGAGTCCCATAAGTACATGCCTACAAAAATTGAAAGATTCTTAGAATAAATGGTGACTTGGATTTTTATACATATAATATGATTTTGGAACGAAATTTTAAGATCCATTTACATAATAATTTATTATAATTTAAACTTCGGAAAGTAAATTCATATAATGAAGATAAAAAAACATTAGATTTAGACATTAAAAGTAACATCTACAACAAAATAGCAAGTACAAGGGCCTAAATATGCTCTTAGCCATGCCCCCATCTCTGTTAGTTGAAATTTATAATTAAAATTGAAATAGAAAGAAGAAAAAAGAAATGTCATCTAAATTCCCTTTAAAAAAAGCATAAAACCATGAAGAAGTTGAGAAACAACTTCTTATGTTACCTATTGTCAAAAACATTAAACAATCAGATAATGCGCAAATCCATTTATATAATTGCCTATAATATAAGATAAACAAAACAAAGTTATAAAGTCGATCTTATAACCTTATTCACTTACGGAATTTACTACGTCAATCGATTACGATGATTCTGATTCTACAAAGCTGACTCCTTAATTCGGAACCCTTTGATACAGTGGAATTAAAACATTTTTAGTCTAGTGAGAATAGTAAACAACAACAACAATAAACAAATGAAAAAGTGATAAAAGTTGGGGAAAAATGGGTTTATGTGAGAGAATTCATGAACCAGAGTTAACATGGTCTTTTGGTTATCCTTCATTTTAAAGAGCAATGAATCAGATATATAATTATACCGACTTTTAATTATCCTAGGTATAGTAATATGTCGCCCTGGAGGGAAGGCTCGGAATATATATATATACACACACATATGATGAAATTTTTAATGAACCTAATAAAATATTTAAAAAGTAACCCTTAATTTCTTGTTGTAATTGGTCCGCACCAATAGTAATGAACACGCGTGTAACACATGTGTTTTTTAATATACGCGCACACACCTGACAAACCTTACACGACCGCCCCCATTCATCTGCCGAACATTAAAAACCTGGAGCCTTATTAGGTTTTTAATAAACCTTACACACACCGCTGCCTGCCTTATTACTCTATACCCGCTTCCAAACACCAAACTCAAAGCAACCACTTCCTGCTGGCCAGCCCCTGCCTCACAAACCTCTGTCGAACCTACTCCGGAAATAACCAAACCTAGAATCCACGACCCAAGCTTCAGCGACCCACCTCATCCACCCGAACCCAAATATACAAAACCCAAAATGAGGTTTACGTTAGAAATAACAAAAAAATTACCCGAAACGAGGTCTCCACTGGAGACGGGGGCATCGATGGCCCAACAATACTTCGAGGAGGAAGTGGATGATATGTGGAGGGTGAATGAGGGGTAGGGGTGGTCTTCTACAAGAGGATCTGGGCTTTGGATTCGGTGTGGGTGAATATGGTCACAAAGTAACCGACTTTCAGTAAGTAGCCGCACATGGACTGTTAGGTGTAGATGGGTGGGGGGTTGGGGGGTAAGTTTTTTCATGTGTGTGTGTATTAAAGAACACGCGTGTTCGTTGCCGCGGGCGCGGACCAATTACAACAAGGAATTAAGGATTATTTTTTAATATCTTATTAGGTTCATTAAAAAGTTCGTTATTTTGGTTCACTTAAGAACCTCTCTCTCTCTCTCTCTCTCTCTCTCTCTCTCTATATATATATATATATATATATATATATATATATATATAGTTACTACAAGGAAATTTTTGCAACATCCCTAAAGATTTTTGCTTCAAAAACCAAACCGACACAAACCCATTGAAATGACCCATTGCGTAATTCTGCAACTCTTTCATTTTTGGAAAAAAATACGAGTCTGGAAACCAAGTAACACAAATCATGAACAAACCCCAAAGACCTTTAAAATCTCAAATGTAAATTCCAAATCAATAAGAACGTTGATTTTAAAAATGACATTTGCTATCATTAAGACCTCTAGTAATATCGTATTAGAAGAATAATAAGGATATCAACTATATGTTTATTTTGAAAAAATGCTTAGGGTGACATAAATTGAATGGACATAACATTTATAGACAATATTGTAATACTTAGAAGTTTATCAAGTTTCTTAGTGATACATTTGCCATATGTTTGAAAAAGAGCAGTTAAAATTACAGTTAACATGTGATAAGCGTGTGTAAATATGTTTACTAAGTCACTAAAGCCAAAGATAAAATCGTGGAATGTCTACAAAATAATATATATATATATATATACATATATATATATATATAGAGAGAGAGAGAGAGAGAGGAAGACTCTCCTACATCACACCTAGTTCTAGGTTCTAACAAACCTTTTTTCTAATTTTTTTATTTTTTAATTGAAATAAACCTTTCAATCAACACATGTTAAGAACATTAGGTCAAAATACATTTTTTTTATCTATTTTTAAAAAAATCCAAATTTTTTTTGGTGCATGCACTTATAAATAAAGTATTTTCAGCAGTTTTTTTTTATTGAATTTTAAAAAATAGCTAGAAATTGTATTTTGACCTAATTTTTTGAACACGTATTAATTGGAAGGTTAAATCCATGGGTATAATAAAAAAATTAAAACAAAAAGTTTTTAGGGCCTAAAACTAGGTGTGATGTATGGTTGATGTAGGAAGCATGATGTATTGGAGCCTTGCTTTCTCTCTCGAGGAGAGGGAAAGAGAAAGAGAGAGAGAGAGAGAGAGAGAGAGAGAGAGAGAGAGAGAGAGAGAGAGAGAGAGAGAGAGAGAAAGAGACCCCCATACACTACGCTCTATATATCAAACCATATATTGCACTTAGTTCTAGACCCTAAAATGTTTTTTCCATTTTTTTTATTTTTCAATTGAAATTAACCTTCTAATCAATATATTTAAAAAATTTACGTAAAAATACATTTTCTATCTATTTTTAAAAAATTCACAAAATTTTGCTGGTGTAGACCCTTATAAATAAGGTATTTTCAGCAGTTTTTGTTAGATTTTTAAAAAATATCTACAAATTGTATTTTGACCTAATTTTTTGAACATGTATTGATTGGAAGGTTAATTCCACGTGTAAAATAATAAAACTTAAAAAAAAAGTTTTTTTATGCCCTAGAACTAGGTGTGATGTATGGGTGATATAGAAAGCATGATGTATAGGAGCCTTATCCTCTCTCTCTCTCTCTCTCTCTCTCTCTCTCTATATATATATATATATATATATATATATATATATATATATATATATAAGTAAAATTAGATAAATAATTAAAAAGAACAATTGAATATATTTCCAATTCAATTTTATTAGTAATGATGAAGATAGTATCTACTCCTAAAACAAAAGCTGAACTTTTTAAGAGTCAGTGGGATGACCATAAGATACATAAAGAATGAGCAAAGAAAAACTAACCCATTAAAAACAAAAGGGGGGAAATATCAAGCATAATAATTACCTAGAACAATTAAAGCATCTCAAAAACTCACAAGCACACAAAGATCGAAAAAAATATAATTTTTTTTCATATCGAGAATTGTATTTAGACTTTAATACATTGACAATATTTTTTTGACATTGGTACTAAATGCTTGGCCCTTAAGTGTACCAAAGTCCAAAGACAATTTACAGTTACAACGAAAAAGGCACTAAACTCTATAATAAAACCAAAAGAGGGAAATGGATAAAGAGAGAATGAAGTAATTATTATTGAAAAATTATGAAAGGAAAACAAAAAAAATTGAATCCAAATTACTGCAAGGTAAGTTCTAGGAAGGTAGTCTTTTAGAAAATATTTATCCCCTTCCAGTAGAAGAATAACGAGTACAGAATACAAAATGGAGTTTAACTTAGAAATTTTCTTTAGGATATAATGCAATGATGTCACTTGTTTGATAAAAATTACATACGGTTTGATCAAACTAAGAACACAATGAAATGCGAACCTGATAATGACAAGGGATAGAGGATAAGGAGACGATAACACATGATTTTTTATGATCAAAACAGAGTTCTGTAACTCTTTTATAATCATTTTAGTGAATATTCATGAACAATCACATATTCTCAGGCATGCAATTCATTAGCCGTTAGAACGTGTAGATTCAAATCTATTCGATCGCAAGGTCTAGATTTGACGTCTCATTATAAGCTAATGGACACACCTTATAGGAATCGTCATGAGTCGATGTATGAGTTCAAAATAACCCGATTGGGTTGTAATAACCTTTGATCAAATCACTCCATCGCAACCGTTGATCTTATTCACTTTGACTAAACAAAAGGCTCCCACGCTCCGAGACACAATGTGAAGTACCAACTCCACCATAAAAGCACCATAAGTTGACCATCCGCATGTTGTGCTAATGTGTGTTGCGTGTCCCTATGGCGATACTTCACACCACTGTGAAACATCATATCATATCCTCTTTGACTATAGGATAAATATGTAAAACCCCACATATTTTGCCATTGAGGGAAATCAGGCCCTGATGTCAACATATGTTGGACGTTAAAATTATAACCCTATTCTTATCATGCAATATAAATATAAGACATTTAATTTTTTTCAGCAAGATATAAATTGAGATAACCCAACAATAATAATCCATTCACCACAATAAGATTCACCACCATGCTTAAACTTCAATAACATAAAACTCAAATGAATATAAAGTCAACTTTATTGATGTATCCAATTAAAAATCATAAATCAATTATGGTGCAAAATGACCCACTAAATTCAAGACAACTATCTCATAAATAAAATGATTGGAAAGGAAACTGAACTAATGCAATAAAATAAACTCGAATTACAAGTCTCGTAATCTCCAAAACTATGAAACTACCCAATAACGTATACTAGAAATTTAGTCAACAACAATGGGTCAATGCCCACCGCAAGAATACCAACTACTCTTCCCAAATAGGGTCCATGAATACATTCATAAGCATTATAAGAGATAAATATCATAATAGAATATTTTAAATTAATAAGCAATATAATAACGATGTCAGTAATGTAAATTATAATAACTACACACGTAAAGTAGAGCCACTCAACAATCCAAGTACAATTATTCTTCTTTCAGCATTAATTAAATATCTTTTCATTATCTTACTCAATTCCATTTATCTTTCTCAACATTATTGTATTATCGAAGCAACACCATTATAGCTAGTTTTCATTTCTTATGGGCCTGCACATATTCATGGTGCGTTTAACATCTTATCATATTAAATTCACATGCATCACTATAGTTCGTCGGCCCAAATTGTTAGCCATCACATATCATGATGTTTTTCACACAAGAGACATCATTGTAGCTAGTGAGCCTAGGTCCCGAACACATCATAATGACCAATCAACACTAGACACTACACATGCCATGACCCTAACACAAAATCATCAAAGTAGCCAAGATAGTCTCACACATATAATGTATCCAGTCAACGTGCACCCCCACATATAATGACACCATATCAATCTGTCTCTAATGCCCTTTATTATCTTAGGTATTTATTATCGTCTCATTGTCATGTGTTCATTATTTACCACTAGCCCCCAAAATAATTCGGGCATCACAACTAAAATTCATCCATAGTCACATATCTAGAGATTACCAAATAAAAAAGTATTAGCTAATCCATTTCCTAGGAAAATACCCAAAACCATAACCATCACTTAATCTTGCGCCTAGGGTATAAAAACGTAAAAGCGTATCATATAGTCTCATATCTAGGAAACACATGAACATACAAGTGAACATTCCTTAGTACCATACCTCGAAAGAATTAACAACAATTAATATGTCTACTCACTAGTTCCATACCTAGATATATAATACTAATAACAAGAGTGAAAGTAAAACTAACGTACATAATCCCAACATCCCAACAATGTCACTTTAATATTATAGGCAATTTCTAAAATTTTTACATTATTTAATCTAACGTCGAATTACTTGTTCCTTATTTGTACAAGTCTGATTTCATATTTGTTATGTAAATCTAATCATGTAATATACGAGTCCTACAAAATAACATAACAAGTTATCAAAATTCAATATTCCAATACATATGGGAATAAATCAAATTGAGTCATAAATCAGTTTAAACGTGCATATTAACATTTTTCAACAATATATTATCAAATTTTACAACATAATAATCATCTACGTGATTTCATAAATAAAAATTACAATGAAATTCATATATTATTTAACATGTGATCCATCCCAATAACTAACAATAATTGTAGACACCTCATTCTGCTCCCTAATGGCAGCCGCACCTACCACGGTCCTTCAGAGGCTCAAAATCTATCCCAAGGTCATGAGAACCTTCCTAAAAAGTCTAAAAACCTAAAACAACCCACAAAATTACCCAAAAGAGTCAAACCAATCCAGGATAGGCCCTAAGGTCTAGGTGAAAAGTGCATAGTACCCTTGATCGATCAGTTGTTAACACCAGAATTTTGACTATAAAAGAAGGCCTTCACCTACCACCTAAAGGCATTAACTCCACCTTCTTAAATGCAGAGCATTCTGTCCAGGAGTAGTTTCCTCTCCAAATAGCCCCCAAATTCTCTCCTTTTTTCATCGAATCCCTAGTTGAGTTTAGATATAGTGTTCTAACTCCTATTCCTAACTATTCTTTCATCATCTAAGTACAAAACCAATCAAAAAACCCATTTTCCCTTTTTTCTTACTATTTTCCTCTTTAGGATATTTTTTCTTTAATAGTATCCTTAGATCCATTCCTAAAAAGGTCAATCTTAAGCCGAAACGTTGTCGAAATGAAAATGAGTACGAGTAACATTCCATGTACCTGGTCTCACTCTTTTATTTTTCAAGTTTAAATGTGAAAAAGGGCGGTGTTATGCTGCAACACCACCCTAAGCTACTTTATCTATGTTTCTTTGTTCCATAAGGCTTGATTTTTCTCCATAGGAAATATCTGAACTACGTTGAATTTGCTTCTGTCTACGACGGATACGTAGGCATATTACAAAACCTCAATCTATGAAAATGAAGTCAAAACATGTATATATTAATCCATTTTCTCAAACACCAAACAAAAATGCTTCAAAGTCATGAATGTCCTCATGAAAACTAGAAGATCCTTAAATCTGAGGACTGCATTTACTATTTTGTTCTTAATGTTGGATGTTTGGTAATTCTTTCATCATGTGTGAATTTGTGGCTGAATGAACCTTGTTAAAGTTCTGTCATGAACTCAAATTATACATATTTTCATATATAACTTTGTGTCACTATTGAAACACCATGAATGATCAAAGAAAGGCTAGGTATCCTACATCGAGTCTCTATATGAGGTGAAGTCACTCTTGACTCATTCACGAACTACTTGGACTTTGAATAGATCCACGTGAGTACATAGTCTCACTTGGACTGTTGTCCCCATGAATAAGTCCAACTTTGTACATATTTATCCCTTGTTTATATTATCAACACACATATCTCACATTACATGACACAATCTATGTATATACTAACTATTTTCATTTTAATATTTATTTTACATAATAACATGCTGATACACATATTTTAGGTATACATTTGAGAGTGAAAGGGCGAAACGGGTGCCTAACTCCTTTCCAATTAGTAATCAGTCTCTGGACCTTTGACTCTCTGGTTAAACACACAGACCTTTTGCCATCACTGGGTCTTCACAAAGACCTACTCCTTTTGTCTATTTGAGTAAAATAAACTCATGACTACATTTATTTATTTATCCTTTTTTTTCTAAAAATGAGAGATTTAACTGACCAAGGCAGTGATTGTGTATCATGAGACGAGGAGCCGGGGGAAGATAAGGGGGATCTCACAGTGGCGACTCCACTGGGGATAATTTTTTATGAGGGATGAACTCAATTTACTGTAGATCTTTATTTATTTCAGTATGTTATTACTGTATTCCTATATACATTGTTCTTTATTATTCATTATGATTCTTTTCAGACACCTGGCTATGTAGATATACACTAGTATTACATGATCTCGTAGGGATGAGGTTACAACCTAGGCGTTCCTTGAACCTTGTTTGTCACATGTATGCGAAGATACATAATAATCACAAGTGAGAATGGATCTTGCAAAAAATTTGGTGGACTTTCCAAAAAGATGCACACTACTTCACAAACATAACATCTCCATATCACTAGATGCCCCATTGCCCTAGGAAACCTAGCTACGAGTCTGGGTCTAGCCACTGCAAGTCCCTAGAAATAGTTTTCACTCTTTTTGCCTCGTACCCTCAGTGTATATATAGTGGTATGTTCTCAGTGAACATCACTCACGTACCTCGAGTATATCGATTCAACTTTCCCACATACTATCACCACACGACACCACAAACCGAGAATAGTCACGACATGTGGGTCACATCCCTGGGATGTGACCAGGTGGTCACAGTCGTAGATCGTGACAAACGTTAAAGTCACATGACCAGAACTGTATCCATACACAAGGGTGATATCCAATGGTTTTGTTTATGGCTGTAGACCATGACCCGTCCATGAAAAAATAATGATGCCACCAAATCTCCCACCAAAGTGGCTCACAGCCCAAGACTGTGACCACATTCATAACAAATGTAATAGGCTCAGTTAAAAATGGTCATGACCCAGGACCTTGACCACATTAAAATAGTCATGGCTCTTGGTCACGATCCAGGACTATAACCTGATGTTGTACATATAAACACTCCAAGCTATTTTCCATTTCACTATCTCACTCTCTAAACCCTAAATCCATCCCTCAGCTACAAAAAATTATTTTTTGAGACAATACTCCCGCCAGAATAAAAACTACTCTAGTTTTCAAAAATAATTTTTGGAACGGTATTTGGGATGGCTAGGGGGATATTATTAGCACACCCCATTTTAAATAGTTTTTAAGATAGAAACATCAATCCCAAAAATATTTTTTGAGATGGGAACTAGTCCATCTTAAGAGGTCATCATTTATAGGATCCATTTGAGACAGAAAGGAAGCCGTCTTTAATAAATGTTTTTTGAGACGACAACAACATGCCCCAAATGGTTTTTTGAGATAGGAACTAAGTCTTCTAAAAAACTCATCATTTATGGGATCATTTTGAGATGGCAAGGAAGCCGTTATTAATAATTTTTGCATCAAAGTTAAAATTATACCCATTCCACTGTAGAATACATTCCCGAATTCATTTAAAAATATAATACATTTCATGCTTTACATCCACTCCAGCTTATATTTATATAATCTTAAACAAGCCCCCATTAAGAATAATATATGACATCTTTGGCACCCATTTCAGCATATATAACATACAATTTCCCATTTTATTATAATTAGAGTTTATACAAGTAAAATCTTTTCACACAATAAACAATTCTAACATCGTGTTCACCAATCTAAATCCAAGTTATTTTAATCAAAACATTAATGGTAATAATAAGTTTTTCAAATATTTCACTCGTCTTGTTAGAAAAAATATATAAAAGGCCATATACTCCTAACATAAAATGATGTTAGGAAAGTAAACCGATGATCTTGAAGCATGCAACCTCTAACAAAATGACTTCAATGATTTTCCTTATCCACAAAAGGTTTTCACCTGCAATAAGATTTATTTAATATCAGTTAACTTAAGCAAAGAAGAATTTTTTTAATAGTTCCTATAGATGACAGACTTTAAAAATGTTATCAAATTTGTATATCTTCATATTAATTACCTTTAAAAACACTTAATATATTTTTAAAAATTGGTATAGTCTCATTTGTTTATTCATGAAAACCAACTTGTTCAGACATAATATTAAATAAAAAAACTATTGCAATACCCACAACACTGTAAAGAAGTAACTTGAAAAGGAAGAATTTTTCGCCTGGGAAATATTCAAATACATATAATATATCCTAAGGGCAAAAAATCTCGATACATGTATCCTACCTAAGACTCCCCCACGTATAAATATAGAAATAAAATAAATATATTTAAGGTAAAATACATGTGCAACTAGAAAAATATATCTCTATACATAATAAGTAGTGTTTTCAATCTCATAATGATAAAGATGTGTTATTACATAGTCGACATGGGTCCTTGAAGTACTGAAAGCATGATGAGGGATAATACTCTACAACAAACTATGAATTTTGCTTCTCATGTTAATTTTTATCTGTAGTAGTGCTTGTTAGTGGTGAGTTTCTAATTCTTCGATCTCTTATCGATGATGAGCGTCTCGATCTTCAACGTATTGTCTATGTCTAGCCTCTCGATCTTCATCTTCTTTCTTTAGTCGATTAATATCTTCCAAGAATGCATGAGATGTACTTGTTCATGTAGATAATGGCCTAATACCTACTCCCTTTGGTAAAGTATAACCATACCTTCCTTGTCCTACCACATCCCTAAAAATCTCTTTCCTTGCTTTTGAATCATTTTGCTTATGTTCTGGTAGCTCATTCATTCGCCTCTCAAGCATTGTCTACTAATTAAACATATATTAGAAATTAATGAATATAATTTAAATTTGTAAGAACATTATTTATTTTTTTCACAAAATAACATTTATATAAGTTTAACCAAATAGTGGTTTCAGTTAGTGTATATACATTCCACTATATCTAATGATCCATCTTCGACATTGAAGCGTTTATTATTCGGAGGCTAAATTTGTTACAACGTGATGATATCATCAACACACACTCCTTCTTCTACCATCTAACAAAAAAATGTATATATTAATATTTATTAAACTAAAAATTAGAAGTGGTTATAATAACAAAATTCTAACCTCTTTGGTTATTTTTGCAAGTGGCTTTCTACTTGTCCTTGAGTAAGCACATTCACCTTCATGGTTCTTTGAATTTTGATTCACTATATCCTATAAAACAAGTTATTGAAAATAATAAATTTCATGTTACTAATGAAGTAAATGTATATATACTCTTCTTAAACGTATTGAGTTGTTAAACAATTGTCATTTTCATAACCCAATATTTCACAATAGTAGACCATTGATCTTTGTCGACTCGGAGGGGACTATGTTTCAACCGCTCTTTATTTGTTTGAAACTTTTCATAGTGATTATTCTTCAATTGGTGCTTCCTTTTCTTCCAAGCATCTCCCATCCTTACAAAGAAAATTTGTTTAAAACCTTCCGGTGCATTTATGTCATCTTAAGAATAAAAAAAATAATATAGTTGTTAGAAATTTAACATATATAATGAGATAAATAAATAAAATTGAATTGCTAAACTACCTTTACTTCATTTCAAATCCCCTTAATAGTGTCCTTTTTCACCTCGTCCCACGATAACATTGTCAATAAAAATAAAATTCCATTCCTTGTATAGTAGCCTAATTGGAACATCAATTTGTATTCAAGACTACAAACTAGATGATAAAGCTCATTACATTCTTGTATCTTTTTTTTCTTCTCATTCCATTCAATCCAATGCCTGGCAGCTTTTTTAACCTTTTTCACACAAGTCAGGGTACTCTCTATACCTAAACAAAAATTCGATAAATTATATTTATAGCTCTTTATTTTAGATGACTATTATTATGTGAAACGTAATATCAAATGAGTGTGATATGAAAATTGCATTGCTAACTTGACGAAGGAAAACAAATGAAAAAGACATAGAGATAATTATAAACTTACAATCCATTTAGGAAACATTAAACATCAAAGCATACAGATCAAATTAAAGATAATTATAAGAAAACTAAATTAGTAACATAAATTAAGTGAGGAAAAGAAGTGTCCTGATAAAGAAAAATATTATATGCGTGAAACTTGAATTTAGAGATTTTATGTGGAATTTTCTGGCAGAGTTACCAAAATACAATAGTTAAATATGTTATGCATCTACATTAGGTGAAATAGAACGTGCAAGTGAAATACAAATTAAATTTAAATCTTGAAAAATAACTGTTAATCAAGACTGTTTTGCCAATCCTAAATTCGGATATAAACCATAATGTTACATCGTATTAAAAACAGTTTTGTCATGAATCCAGGAAGTTTAATCTTCTTGCAATCACAGAATCATAATATCTTTATAACTGTTATCAAAACTTACCTTTCACTACACCAAAAACAGGAAACTGGCACGGTTTAAAATCGTGCCAGACGCAATCTGGCACGGTTTTAAACCGTGCCAGAATCAAGCGTGCCAGATTTTTTGGCGCGGCATAAAACCATGCCAGATTTTCCAAACTGGCACGCTTTTGGCACGCTTTTAAACTGTGCCAGTTTTTTAATCTGACACGCTTTTGGCACGCTTTTAAACCATGCCAGATGTTAAATCTGGCATGCTTTTGGTACACGCCAAAACCCTGCCAAAATATCTATTTTCTGGCACGCTTTTGGCACGGTTATAAAGCGTGCCAGGTTGTTTTATAAGCGTTCTCATTTTTTTGCATTGGCACGGTTTTGGCACGGTTTAAAACCGTGCCAGATTTTTCAGTTGATTAAAAAAAATAATAATAGGAACCAAATCTGGAAAATCTGCAAATTCCAAATTCGGTAGGAAAAATATTTATTATTTGCAAAAACAAAATCAAGAAAATTCACAAATTATGAATATCGCAGGTTGTTGATAAACTAATGTGCATAAAAACTTCAAAAAATTACAAGAGATAATACCAATATAAAGCAACACATGACCATAAAAGTCGACAATAACTTCAAAAAATTACAAGAGTTAACAGTTCCCATATCAAAAAAAACTTGGGCAGAGTTTCCTCTATTTTTTGAGCATTCCAAAACCTGCTAACATAAAATCTGCCCATATAAAGACCGCGCGGCCATAAAAGTCAACAATAAAACTACTATAGCCAGCACGACCATAAAAATAAACCATAAAACTACTGAAGCCTCCTCGGCCATAACACAAAATATAGAATCCTGAATATTAACGACACTAAATACACAATCCCCCTGTTGTAAAGCATTGACTTCTTCGTGCGTTCCAAGTGGGTAAAAGCTAACGATTGAATGTCATCCAACAAAAAAAATAACACACAAAAAAGATACAACATTAGTAACCAAGTCATTTAAAAAAAAATCATATTCAAGCAAAAAAATTGCATATACAAGAAGAAAAATTGCATATACGACTACGCGGTCAGTTCCTACAAGTTACATTGGTCCCGTGCGAGGGGTTCGTGCCTCCTACAGGTCGTTTGGGGACTGGTTAGGGTTTTCTGTTTTCAAGTCTAAGTGTGATTTTCACAAATTATCGTCATACTCTCAAACCGGGAGACCCGGGACTATGCAGTCAGTTCCTAGAAGTTACATTGGTCCCGTGCGAGGTGTTAGTGCCTCCCACGGGGTCGTTTGGGGGCTGGTTTGGGTTTTCACCCATTAATGGTCTGTTTTCAAGTCTAAGTGTGATTTTCGCAAATTATCATCATACTCTCTAACCGGGAGACTCGGAACTACGCGGTCAGTTCCTACAAGTTACAATGGTCCCCTGCGAGGTGTTCGTGCCTCCCACGGGGTCGTTTGGAACTGGTTTGGGTTTTCACCCTCTAACGACCTGTTTTCAAGTCTAAGTGTGATTTTTGCAAATTATCGTCATACTCTCAAACCGAGAGACCCGGGACGACGCGATCAGTTCCTACAAGTTACATTGGTACCGTGCGAGGTGTTCGTTCCTCCTACGGCTGGTTTGGGTTTTCACCCTTTAACGGCCTGTTTTTTAAGTCTAAGTGTGATTTTTGCAAATTATCATCATACTCTCTAACTGGGAGACCCGGGACTACGCGATCATTTCCTACAAGTTACAATGGTCCCGTGCGAGGTGTTCGTGCCTCCTATGGGGTCGTTTGAGGGCTGGTTTGGGTTTTCACCCTTTGACGGCCTGTTTTCAAGTCTAAGTGTTATTTTTGCAAATTATCGTCATAATCTCAAACCGGAAGACCCGGGACTACACGGTCAGTTCCTACAAGTTACATTGGTCCTGTGCGAGGTGTTCGTGCCTCCTACGGGGTCGTTTGGGGGCTGGCCGGGGTTTTCACCCTTTAACGGCCTGTTTTCAAGTCTAAGTGTGATTTTTGCAAATTATCGTCATACTCTCAAACCGAGAGACGCGGGACTACGCGGTCAGTTCCTACAAGTTACATTGGTCCCGTGCGAGGTATTCGTACCTCCTACGGAGTCGTTTGGGGGCTGGTTTAGGTTTTCACCTTTTAACGGTCTATTCTCAAGTCTAAGTGTGATTTTAGCAAATTATCGTCATACTCTCAAACGGGGAGACCCGAGACGACGCGGTCAGTTCCTACAAGTTACATTGGTCCCGTGCGAGGTGTTCGTGCCTCCTACGGGGCCGTTTGGGGGCTGGTTCAGATTTTCACCATTTAACGGCCTGTTTTCAAGTCTAAGTGTCCTTTTTGCAAATTATTGTCATACTCTCTAACCAGGAGGCCCGGGACTACGCGGTCAATTCGTACAAGTTATAATGGTCCCGTGCGAGGTGTTCGAGCCTCCTACGGGGTCGTTTGATAGCTGGTTTGGGTTTCCACCATTTAACTGCCTGTTTTCAAGTCTAAGTGTTATTTTTGCAAATTATCATCATAATCTCAAACCGGGAGACCCGGGACTACACGGTCAGTTCCTGCAAGTTACATTGGTCCCGTGCGAGGTGTTCGTGCCTCCTACGGGGTCGTTTGGGGGCTGATTTGGGTTTTCACCCTTTAACGACCTGTTTTCAAGTCTAAGTGATTTTTGCAAATTATCGTCATACTCTCAAACCGAGAGAACCGGGACTACGCGGTCTGTTGCTACAAGTTACATTGGTCTTGTACGAGGTGTTTGTGCCACCTACGAGGTCGTTTGAGGGCTGGTTTGGGTTTTCACCCTTAAACGACCTGTTTTCAAGTCTAAGGGCTATTTTTTCAAATTATCGTCATACTCTCAAATTGGGAGACCCGGGACTACGCGGTCAGTTCCTACAAGTTACATTGGTCCCGTGCGAGGTATTCGTGCCTCCTACGAGGTCGTTTGGGGGCTGGTTTGTGTTTTCACCCTTAAACGGCCTGTTTTCAAGTCTATGTGTGATTTTTGCAAATTATCGTCATACTCTCTAACCGGGAGACCCAAGACTACACGGTCAGTTCTAACAAGTTACAATGTTCCCGTGCGAGGTGTTCATGCCTCCCACGGGGTCGTTTGGGAGATGGTTTGGGTTTTCACCCTTTAAGGGTCTGTTTTGAAGTCTAAGTGTGACTTTATCAAATTATCGTCATAATCTCAAATCGGAAGACCCGGGAGGACGCGGTGAGTTCCTACAAGTTACATTGGTCCCGTGCGAGGTGTTCGTGCCTCCTACAGGTCGTTTGGTGGCTGGTTAGGGTTTTATGTTTTCAAGTCTAAGTGTGATTTTCGCAAATTAGCGTCATACTCTCAAACTGGGAGACCCGGGACTACGCAGTCAGTTCCTACAAGTTACATTGGTCCCGTGCGAGGTGTTCGTGCCTCCCACGGGGTCGTTTGGGGGCTGGTTTGGGTTTTCACCCATTAACGGCCTGTTTTCAAGTCTAAATGTGATTTTCGCAAATTATTGTCATACACTCTAACCGGGAGACTCGGGACTACGCGGTCAGTTCCTACAAGTTACAATGGTTTCGTGCGAGGTGTTCGTGCCTCCCACGGGGTCGTTTGGAACTGGTTTGGGTTTTCACCCTCTAACGGCCTGTTTTCAAGTCTAAGTGTGATTTTTGCAAATTATCGTCATACTCTCAAACCGGGAGACCCGGGACAACGCGATCAGTTCCTACAAGTTACATTACTCCCGTGCGAGGTGTTCATGCCTCCTACGTCTGGTTTGGGTTTTCACCCTTTAACGGCCTGTTTTCAAGTCTAAGTGTGATTTTTGCAAATTATCGTCATACTCTCAAACCGAGAGATGCGGGACTACGCGGTCAGTTCCTACAAGTTACATTGGTCCCGTGTGAGGTATTCGTACCTCCTACGGAGTCGTTTGGGGGCTGGTTTGGGTTTTCACCTTTTAACGGTCTGTTCTCAAGTCTAAGTGTGATTTTTGCAAATTATCATCATACTCTCAAACGGAGAGACCCAGGACGACGCGGTCAGTTCCTACAAGTTACATTGGTCCCGTTCGAGGTGTTCGTGCATCCTACGGGGCCGTTTGGGGGCTGGTTCGAATTTTCACCATTTAACGGCCTGTTTTCAAGTCTAAGTGTGCCTTTTGCAAATTATCGTCATACTCTCTAACCGGGAGTCCCGGGACTACGCGGTCAATTCGTACAAGTTGTAATGGTCCCGTGCAAGGTGTTCGTGCCTTCTACGGGGTCGTTTGATAGCTGGTTTGGGTTTCCAACATTTAACGGCCTATTTTCAAGTCTAAGTGTTATTTTTGCAAATTATCATCATAATCTCAAACCGGGAGACCCGAGACTACACTGTCAGTTCCTACAAGTTACATTGGTCCCGTACGAGGTGTTCGTGCCTCCTACGGGGTCGTTTGGGGGCTCATTTGTGTTTTCACCCTTTAACGATCTGTTTTCAAGTCTAACTGTCATACTCTCAAACTGAGAGACCCGGGACTACGCGGTCAGTTCCTACAAGTTACATTGGTCTCGTACGAGGTGTTTGTGCCACCTACGGGGTCGTTTGAGGGCTGGTTTGGGTTTTCACCCTTAAACGACCTGTTTTCAAGTCTATGGGCTATTTTTTCAAATTATCGTCATACTCTCAAATTGGGAGACCCAGGACTACGCGGTCAGTTCCTACAAGTTACATTGGTCCCGTACGAGGTATTTGTGCCTCCTACGAGGTCGTTTGGGGGCTGGTTTGTGTTTTCACCCTTAAACGACCTGTTTTCAAGTCTAAGTGTGATTTTTGCAAATTATCGTCATACTCTCTAACCGGGAGACCCAGGACTACGCGGTCAGTTCCAACAAGTTACAATGGTCCCGTGCGAGGTGTTCATGCATCCCACGGGGTCGTTTGGGAGCTAGTTTGGGTTTTCACCCTTTAAGGGTCTGTTTTTAAGTCTAAGTGTGATTTTTGCAAATTATCGTCATAATATCAAACCGGGAGACCCGGGAGGACGCGGTGAGTTCCTACAAGTTACATTGGTCCCGTGCGAGGTGTTCGTGCCTCCTACAGGTCGTTTGGGGGCTGGTTAGGGTTTTCTGTTTTCAAGTCTAAGTGTGATTTTCGTAAATTATCGTCATACTCTCAAACTGGGAGACCCGGGACTACGCAGTCAGTTCCTACAAGTTATATTGGTCCCGTGCGAGGTGTTCGTGCCTCCCACGGGGTCGTTTGGGGGCTGGTTTGGGTTTTCACCCATTAACGGCCTGTTTTCAAGTCTAAGTGTGATTTTCGCAAATTATTGTCACACTCTCTAACCGGGAGACTCGGGACTACGCGGTCAGTTCCTACAAGTTACAATGGTTCCGTGCGAGGTGTTCGTGCCTCCCACGGGGTCGTTTGGAACTGGTTTGGGGTTTCACCCTCTAACGGCCTATTTTCAAGTCTAAGTATGATTTTTGCAAATTATCGTCATACTCTCAAACCGGGAGACCCGGGACAACGCGATCAGTTCCTACAAGTTACATTACTCCCGTGCGAGGTGTTCATGCCTGCTACGGCTGGTTTGGGTTTTCACCCTTTAACGGCCTGTTTTCAAGTCTAAGTGTGATTTTTTCAAATTATCGTCATACTCTCAAACCAAGAGATGCGGGACTATGCGGTTAGTTCCTACAAGTTACATTGGTCCCGTGCGAGGTATTCGTACCTCCTACGGAGTCGTTTGGGGGCTAGTTTGGGTTTTCACCTTTTAACGGTCTGTTCTCAAGTCTAAGTGTGATTTTTGTAAATTATCGTCATACTCTCAAATGGGGAGACCCGGGATGACGCGGTCAGTTCCTACAAGTTACATTGGTCCCGTGCGAGGTGTTCGTGCCTCCTACGGGGCCGTTTGGGGGCTGGTTCGGATTTTCACCATTTAACGGCCTGTTTTCAAGTCTAAGTGTGCTTTTTGCAAATTATCATCATACTCTCTAACCGGGAGGCCCGGGACTACGCGGACAATTCGTACAAGTTGTAATGGTCCCGTGCGAGGTGTTCGTGCCTCCTACGGGGTCGTTTGATAGCTGGTTTGGGTTTCCACTATTTAACGGCCTATTTTCAAGTCTAAGTGTTATTTTTGCAAACTATCATCATAATCTCAAACCGGGAGACCCGGGACTACACGGTCAGTTCCTGCAAGTAACATTGGTCCCATGCGAGGTGTCCGTGCCTCCTACGGGGTCGTTTGGTGGCTGATTTGGGTTTTCACCCTTTAACGACCTGTTTTCAAGTATAAGTGATTTTTTCAACTTATCGTCATACTCTCAAACCGAGTGACCCGGGACTACGCGGTCAGTTCCTACAAGTTACATTGGTCTCGTACGAGGTGTTTGTGCCACCTACGGGGTCGTTTGAGGGCTGGTTTGGGTTTTCACCCTAAACGGCCTGTTTTCAAGTCTAAGGGCTATTTTTTCAAATTATCGTCATACTCTCAAATTGGGAGACCCGGGACTACGCGGTCAAATCCTACAAGTTACATTGGTCCCGTGCGAGGTATTCGTGCCTCCTACGAGGTCGTTTGGGGGCTGGTTTGTGTTTTCACCCTTAAACGGCCTGTTTTCAAGTCTAAGTGTGATTTTTGCAAATTATCGTCATACTCTCTAACCGGGAGACCCAGGACTACGCGGTCAGTTCCAACAAGTTACAATGGTCCCGTGCGAGGTGTTCATGCCTTCCACGGGGTCGTTTGGGAGCTGGTTTGGGTTTTCACCCTTTAAGGGTCTATTTTCAAGTCTAAGTGTGACTTTTGCAAATTATCGTCATAATCTGAAATCGGGAGACCCGGGAGGACGCGGTGAGTTCCTACAAGTTACATTGGTCCCGTGCGAGGTGTTCGTGCCTCCTACAGGTCGTTTGGTGGCTGGTTAGGGTTTTCTGTTTTCAAGTCTAAGTGTGATTTTTGCAAATTATCGTCATACTATCAAACTGGGAGACCCGAGACTACGCAGTCAGTTCCTACAAGTTACATTGGTCCCGTGCGAGGTGTTCGTGCCTCCCACGGGGTCGTTTAGGGGCTGGTTTGGGTTTTCACCCATTAGCGTCCTGTTTTCAAGTCTAAGTGTGATTTTTGCAAATTATTGTCATACTCTCTAACCGGGAGACTCGGGACTACGCGGTCAGTTCTTACAAGTTACAATGGTTCTGTGCGAGGTGTTCATGCCTCCCACGGGGTCGTTTGGAACTGGTTTGGGTTTTCACCCTCTAATAGCCTGTTTTCAAGTCTAAGTGTAATTTTTGCAAATTATCGTCATACTCTCAAACCGGGAGACCCGAGACGACGCGATCAGTTCCTACAAGTTACATTACTCCCGTGCGAGGTGTTCATGCCTCCTACGGATGGTTTGGGTTTTCACCCTTTAACGGCCTGTTTTCAAGTCAAAGTGTGATTTTTGCAAATTATCGTCATACTCTCTAACCAGGAGACCCGGGTCTACGCGATCATTTCCTACAAGTTACAATGGTCCCGTGCGAGGTGTTCGTGCCTCCTATGGGGTCGTTTGAGGGCTGGTTTGGGTTTTCACCCTTTAACGGCCTTTTTTCAAGTCTATGTGTTATTTTTGCAAATTATCGTCATAATCTCAAACCGAGAGACCCGAGACTACGCGGTTAGTTCTTACAAGTTACATTGGTCCCGTACGAGGTGTTCGTGCCTCCTACGGGGTCGTTTGGGGGCTGGTTTGGATTTTCACCCTTTAACGGCCTGTTTTCAAGTCTAAGTGTGATTTTTGCAAATTATCGTCATACTCTCAAACCGAGAGGCCCGAGATGACGCAGTCAGTTCCTACAAGTTACATTGGTCCCGTGCGAGGTGTTCGTGCCTCCTACGGGGTCGTTTGGGGGCTAGTTTTGATTTTCACCCTTTAACGGCCTGTTTTCAAGTCTAAGTGTGATTTTTGCAAATTTTTGTCATAATCTCAAACCGGGAGTCCCGGGACTACGCGGTCAGTTCCTGCAAGTTACATTGGTCCCGTGCGAGGTGTTCGTGCCTCCTACGGGGTCATTTGGGGGCTCATTTCGGTTTTCAACCTATAACGACCTGTTTTCAAGTCTAAGTGATTTTTGCAAATTATCGTCATACTCTCAAACCGAGAGACCCGGGACTACGCGGTCAGTTCCTACAAGTTACATTGGTCTCGTACGAGGTGTTTGTGCCACCTACGGGGTCGTTTGAGGGCTGGTTTGGGTTTTCACCCTTAAACGGCCTGTTTTCAAGTCTAAGGGCTATTTTTTCAAATTATCGTCATACTCTCAAATTGGGAGACCCGGGACTATGCGGTCAGTTCCTAAAAGTTAAATTGCTCCCATACGAGGTATTCGTGCCTCCTACGAGGTCGTTTGGGGGCTGGTTTGTGTTTTCACCCTTAAACGGCCTGTTTTCAAGTCTAAGTGTGATTTTTGCAAATTATCGTCATACTCTCTAATCGGGAGACCCAGGACTACGCGGTCAGTTCCAACAAGTTACAATGGTCCCGTGCGAGGTGTTCATGCCTCCCACGGGGTTGTTTGGGTGCTAGTTTGGGTTTTCACCCTTTTAGGGTCTGTTTTCAAGTCTAAGTGTGACTTTTGCAAATTATCGACAAATCTCAAACCGGGAGACCCGGGAGGACGCGGTGATTTCCTACAAGTTACATTGGTCCCGTGCGAGGTGTTCGTGCCTCCTACAGGTCGTTTGGGGGATGGTTAGGGTTTTCTGTTTTCAAGTCTAAGTGTGATTTTCGCAAATTATCGTCATACTCTCAAACTGGGAGACCCGGGACTACGCAGTCAGTTCATACAAGTTACATTGGTCCCGTGCGAGGTGTTCGTGCCTCCCACAGGGTCGTTTGTGGTCTGGTTTGGTTTTCACCCATTAACGGCCTATTTTCAAGTCTAAGTGTGATTTTCGTAAATTATTGTCATTCTCTCTAACCGGGAGACTCGGGACTACGCGGTCAGTTCCTACAAGTTACAATGGTTCCGTGCGAGGTGTTCGTGCCTCCCACGGGGTCGTTTGGAACTGGTTTGGTTTTTCACCCTCTAACGGCCTGTTTTCAAGTCTAAGTGTGATTTTTGCAAATTATCGTCATACTCTCAAACCGGGAGACCCGGGACAACGCGATCAGTTCCTACAAGTTACATTACTCCCGTGCGAGGTGTTCATGCCTCCTACGGCTGGTTTGGGTTTTCACCCTTTTAACGGCATGTTTTCAAGTCTAAGTGTGATTTGTGCAAATTATCATCATACTCTCAAACCGAGAGATGCAGGACTACACGATCTGTTCCTACAAGTTACATTGGTCCCGTGCGAGGTATTCGTACCTCCTACGGAGTCATTTGGGGGCTGGTTTGGGTTTTCACCTTTTAACGGTCTGTTCTCAAGTATAAGTGTGATATTTGCAAATTATCGTCATACTCTCAAACGGGGAGACCCGGGACGACGCGGTCAGTTCCTACAAGTTACATTGGTCCCGTGCGAGGTGTTCGTGCCTCCTACGGGGCCGTTTGGGGGCTGGTTCGGATTTTAACCATTTAACGGCCTGTTTTGAAGTCTAAGTGTGCTTTTTGCAAATTATCGTCATACTCTCTAACCGGGAGGCTCGGGACTACGCGGTCAATTCGTACAAGTTGTAATGGTCCCGTGCGAGGTGTTCGTGCCTCCTACGGGGTCGTTTGATAGCTGGTTTGGGTATCCACCATTTAACGGCCTGTTTTCAAGTCTAAGTGTTATTTTTGCAAATTATCATCATAATCTCAAACCGGGAGACCCGGGACTACACGGTCAGTTCCTACAAGTTACATTGGTCCCATGCGAGGTGTTCGTGCCTCCTACGGGGTCGTTTGGGGGCTGATTTGGGTTTTCACCCTTTAACGACCTGTTTTCATGTCTAAGTGATTTTTGCAAATTATCGTCATACTCTCAAACCGAGAGACCCGGGACTACGCGGTCAGTTCCTACAAGTTACATTGGTCTCGTACGAGGTGTTTGTGCCACCTACGGGGTCGTTTGAGGGCTGGTTTGGGTTTTCACCCTTAAACGGCCTGTTTTCAAGTCTAAGGGCTATTTTTTCAAATTATCGTCATACTCTCAAATTGGGATACCCGAGACTACGCGGTCAGTTCCTACAAGTTACATTGGTCCCGTGCGAGGTATTCGTGCCTCCTACGAGGTCGTTTGGGGGCTGGTTTGTGTTTTCACCCTTAAACGGCCTGTTTTCAAGTCTAAGTGTGATTTTTGCAAATTATCGTCATACTCTCTAACCGGGAGACCCAGGACTACGCGGTCAGTTCCAACAAGTTACAATGGTCCCGTGCGAGGTGTTCATGCCTCCCACGGGGTCGTTTGGGAGCTGGTTTGGGTTTTCACCCTTTAAGGGTCTATTTTCAAGTCTAAGTGTGACTTTTGCAAATTATCGTCATAATTTCAAACAGGGAGACCCGGGAGGACGCGGTGAGTTCCTACAAGTAACATTGGTCCCGTGCGAGGTGTTCGTGCCTCCTACAGGTCGTTTGGGGGCTGGTGATGGTTTTCTGTTTTCAAGTCTAAGTGTGATTTTCACAAATTATCGTCATACTCTCAAACTGGGAGACCCGGGACTACGCAGTCAGTTCCTACAAGTTACATTGGTCCCGTGCGAGGTGTTCGTGCCTCCCACGGGGTCGTTTGGGGGCTGGTTTGGGTTTTCACCCATTAACGGCCTGTTTTAAAGTCTAAATGTGATTTTCGCAAATTATTGTCATACTCTCTAACCGGGAGACTCGGGACTACGCGGTCAGTTCCTACAAGTTACAATGGTTCCGTACGAGGTGTTCGTGCCTCCCACGGGGTCGTTTGGAACTGGTTTGGGTTTTCACCCTCTAACGGCCTGTTTTCAAGTCTAAGTGTGATTTTTGCAAATTATCGTCATACTCTCAAACCGGGAGACCCGGGACGACGCGATCAGTTCCTACAAGTTACATTACTCCCGTGCGAGGTGTTCATGCCTCCTACGGCTGGTTTGGGTTTTCACCCTTTAACTGCCTGTTTTCAAGTCTAAGTGTGATTTTTGCAAATTATCGTCATACTCTCTAACCTGGAGACCCGGGACTACGCGATCATTTCCTACAAGTTACAATGGTCCGGTGCGAGGTGTTCGTGCCTCCTATGGGGTCGTTTGAGGGCTGGTTTGGGTTTTCACCCTTTAACGGCCTATTTTCAAGTCTATGTGATATTTTTGCAAATTATCGTCATAATCTCAAACCGAGAGACCCGAGACTACGCGGTCAGTTCTTACAAGTTACATTGGTCCCGTGCGAGGTGTTCGTGCCTCCTACGGGGTCGTTTGGGGGCTGGTCTGGGTTTTCACCCTTTAACGACCTGTTTTCAAGTCTAAGTGTGATTTTTGCAAATTAGCGTCATACTCTCAAACTGGGAGACCCGAGACGATGCGGTCAGTTCCTATAAGTTACATTGGTCCCGTGCGAGGTGTTCGTGCCTCCTACGGGGTCGTTTGGGGCTGGTTTGGATTTTCACCTTTTAACGGCCTGTTTTCAAGTCTAAGTGTGATTTTTGCAAATTATCATCATAATCTCAAACCGGGAGTCCCGGGACTACGCGGTCAGTTCCTACAAGTTACATTGGTCCCGTGCGAGGTGTTCGTGCCTCCTACAGGGTCGTTTGGGGGCTGGTTTGGATTTTCCCCCTTTAACGGCCTGTTTTCATGTCTAAGTGTGATTTTTGCAAATTTTTGTCATAATCTCAAATCGGGAGACCTGGGAATACGCGATCAGTTCCTACAAGTTATATTGGTCCCGTACGAGGTGTTCGTGCCTCCTACGGGGTCGTTTGGGGGCTGGTCTGGGTTTTCACCCTTTAACGGCCTGTTTTCAAGTCTAAGTGTGATTTTTGCAATTTAACGTCATACTCTCAAACTGAGAGACGCGGGACTACGCGGTCAGTTCCTACAAGTTACATTGGTCCAGTGCGAGGTATTCGTACCTCCTACGGGATCGTTTGGGGGCTGGTTTGGGTTTTCACCCTTTAAAGGCCTGTTTTCAAGTCTTAAGTGTGATTTTTGCAAATTATCGTCATACTCTCTAACCGGGAGACCCGGGACTACGCGATCATTTCCTACAAGTTACAATGGTCCCGTGCGAGGTGTTCGTGCCTCCTATTGGGTCGTTTGAGGGCTGGTTTCGATTTTCACCCTTTAACGGCCTGTTTTCAAGTCTAAGTGTGATTTATGTAAGTTATCATCGTACTCTCAAACCGAGACACCCGGGACGCGGTCAGTTCCTACAAGTGACATTCGTCCCGTGCGAGGTGTTCGTGCCTCCTACGGGGTCGTTTGGGGCTGGTTTGGGTTTTCACCCTTTAACGACCTGTTTTCAAGTCTAAGTGTGATTTTTGCAAATTATCATCATACTCTCAAACTGGGAGACCCGAGATGACGTGGTCAGTTCCTACAAGTTACATTGGTCCCGTGCGAGGTGTTCGTGCCTCCTACGGGGTCGTTTGGGGGCTGGTTTGGATTTTCACCCTTTAACGGCCTGTTTTCAAGTCTAAGTGTGATTTTTGCAAATTTTCGTCATAATCTCAAACCGGGAGACCTGGGACTACGCGGTCAGTTCTTATAAGTTACATTGGTCCCGTGCGAGGTGTTCGTGCCTCCTATGGGGTCGTTTGAGGGCTGGTTTGGGTTTTCATCCTTTAACGGCCTGTTTTCAAGTCTAAGTGTTATTTTTGCAAATTATCATCATAATCTCAAACCGGGAGTCCCAGGACTACGCGGTCAGTTCCTACAAGTTACATTGGTCCCGTGCGAGGTGTTCGTGCCTCCTACAGGGTCGTTTGGGGGCTGGTTTGGATTTTCCGCCTTTAACGGCCTGTTTTCATGTCTAAGTGTGATTTTTGCAAATTTTTGTCATAATCTCAAATCGGGAGACCCGGGACTACGCGATCAGTTCCTACAAGTTATATTGGTCCCGTACGAGGTGTTCGTGCCTCCTACGGGGTCGTTTGGGGGCTGGTCTGGGTTTTCACCCTTTAACGGCCTGTTTTCAAGTCTAAGTGTGATTTTTGCAAATTATCGTCATACTCTCAAACCGAGAGACGCGGGACTACGCGGTCAGTTCCTACAAGTTACATTGGTCCAGTGCGAGGTATTCGTACCTCCTACGGGATCGTTTGGGGGCTGGTTTGGGTTTTCACCCTTTAAAGGCCTGTTTTCATGTCTTAAGTGTGATTTTTGTAAATTATCGTCATACTCTCTAACCGGGAGACCCGGGACTACGCGATCATTTCCTACAAGTTACAATGGTCCCGTGCGAGGTGTTCGTGCCTCCTATTGGGTCGTTTGAGGGCTGGTTTCGGTTTTCACCCTTTAACGGCCTATTTTCAAGTCTAAGTGTTATTTTTGCAAATTAATGTCATACTCTCAAACCGGGAGACCCGGGACTACGGAGTCAGTTACTACAAGTTACATTGGTCCCGTGCGAGGTGTTCGTGCCTCCTACGAGGTCGTTTGGGAACTGGTTTGGATTTTCACCCTTTAACGGCCTGTTTTCAAGTCTAAGTGTGATTTTTGCAAATTATCGTCATACTCTCTAACCGGGAGACCCGGGTCTACGCAGTTAGTTCCTAGAAGTTACATTGGTCCCGTTCGAGGTGTTCGTGCCACCTACGGGGTCGTTTGAGGTCTGGTTTGGGTTTTCACCCTTTAACGGCCTGTTTTCAAGTCTAAGTGTTATTTTTGCAAATTAACGTCATACTCTCAAACCGGGAGACCCGGGACTACGCAGTCAGTTCCTATAAGTTACATTGGTCCCGTGCGAGGTATTCGTGCCTCCTACGGGGTCGTTTGGGGGCTTGTTTTGGTTTTCACCCTTTAACGGGATGTTTTCAAGTCTAAGTGTGATTTTTGGAAATTATCGTCATACTCTCTAACCGGGAGGCCCGGGACTACGTGGTCAGTTCCTACAAGTTACATCGGTGCCGTGCGAGGTGTTCGTGCCTCCCACGGGGTCGTTTGGGGGCTGGTTTGGGTTTTCACCCTTAAACGGCCTGTTTTCAAGTCTTAGCGTGATTTTTGCAAATTATCATCATACTCTCTAACCGGGAGACCCGGGTCTACACGGTCAGTTCCTACCAGTTAGAATGGTCCCGTACGAGGTGTTCGTGCCTCCTACGGGGTCGTTTGAGGGCTGATTTGGGTTTTCACCCTTTAACGGCCTGTTTTCAAGTCTAAGTGTTATTTTTGCAAATTATCGTCATAATCTCAAATCGGGAGACCCGGGACTATGGGGTCGGTTCCTACAAGTTACATTGGTCCCGTGCGAGGTGTTCGTGCCTCCTACGGGGTCGTTTGGGGGTTGGTTTGGGTTTTCACCCTTCAACGACCTGTTTTCAAGTCTAAGTGTGATTTTTGCAAATTATCGTCATACTCTCAAATCGAGAGACCCCGGACTACGCGATCAGTTCCTACAAGTTACATTGGTCCCGTGTGAGGTGTTCGTTCCTCCTACGGGATCATTTGGGGGTTGGTTTGGGTTTTCAGCCTTTAACGGCCTGTTTTCAAGTCTAAGTGTGATTTTTTGAAATTATCGTCATACTTTCTAACCGAGAGATCCGGGACTACGCGGTCAGTTCCTATAAGTTGCATTGGTGCCGTGCGAGGTGTTCGTGCCTCCCACGGGGTTGTTTGGGGGCTGGTTTGGGTTTTCACCCTTTAACGGCCTGTTTTCAAGTCTAAGTGTGATTTTTGCAAATTATCGTCATACTCTCTAATCGGGAGACCCGGGTCTATGCGGTCAGTTCCTACCAGTTACAATGGTCCCGTGCGAGGTGTTCGTGACTCCTACAGGGTCGTTTGAGGGCTGATTTGGGTTTTCACCCTTTAACGGCCTGTTTTCAAGTCTATGTGTGATTTTTGTAAATTATCGTCATACTCTCAAACCGAGAGACCCGGGACGGCTCGGTCAGTTCCTACAAGTGACATTGATCCCGTACGAGGTGTCCGTGCCTCTTATGGGGTCGTTTGGGGGCTGGTTTGGGTTTTCACCATTTAACGGGATGTTTTCAAGTCTAAGTGTGATTTTTCCAAATTATCGTTATACTCTCAAACCGGGAGACCCGAGACGACGCGGTCAGTTCCTACAAGTTACATTGGTCCCGTGCGAGGTGTTCGTGCCTCCTACAGGGTCGTTTGGGGGCTGGTTTGGATTTTCCCCCTTTAACGGCCTGTTTTCAAGTCTAAGTGTGATTTTTGCAAATTTTTGTCATAATCTTAAATCGGGAGATCCGGGACTACGCCATCAGTTCCTACAAGTTACATTGGTCCTGTACGAGGTGTTCGTGCCTCCTACGGGGTCGTTTGAGGGTTGGTTTGGGTTTTCACCCTTTAACGGCCTGTTTTCAAGTCTAAGTGTTATTTTTGTAAATTATCGTCATAACCGGGAGACCCGGGACTATGGGGTCAGTTCCTACAAGTTACATTGGTCCCGTGCGAGATGTTCGTGCCTCCTACGGGGTCGTTTGGGGGTTGGTTTGGGTTTTCACCCTTCAACGGCTTGTTTTCAAGTCTAAGTGTGATTTTTGCAAATTATCGTCATACTCTCAAATCGAGAGACCCCGGACTACGCGATCAGTTCCTACAAGTTACATTGGTCCCGTGTGAGGTGTTCGTTCCTCCTACGGGATCATTTGGGGGCTGGTTTGGGTTTTCACCCTTTAACGGCCTGTTTTCAAGTCTAAGTGTGATTTTTTGAAATTATCGTCATACTTTCTAACCGAGAGATCCGGGACTACGCGGTCAGTTCCTACAAGTTACATTGGTGCCGTGCGAGGTGTTCGTGCCTCCCACGGGGTTGTTTGGGGGCTGGTTTGGGTTTTCACCCTTTAACGACCTGTTTTCAAGTCTAAGTGTGATTTTTGCAAATTATCGTTATACTCTCTAACCGGGAGACCCGGGTCTACGCGGTCAGTTCCTACCAGTTACAATGGTCCCGTGCGAGGTGTTCGTGACTCCTATAGGGTCGTTTGAGGGCTGATTTGGGTTTTCACCCTTTAACGGCCTATTTTCAAGTCTATGTGTGATTTTTGTAAATTATCTTCATACTCTCAAACCGAGAGACCCGGGACGACACGGTCAGTTCCTACAAGTGACATTGATCCCGTGCGAGGTGTCCGTGCCTCTTATGGGGTCGTTTGGGGGCTGGTTTGGGTTTTCACCCTTTAACGGCCTGTTTTCAAGTCTAAGTGTGATTTTTCCAAATTATCGTTATACTCTCAAACCGGGAGACCCGGGACGACACGGTCAGTTCCTACAAGTTACATTGGTCCCGTACGAGGTGTTCGTGCCTCCTACAGGGTCGTTTGGGGGCTGGTTTGGATTTTCCCCCTTTAACGGCTTATTTTCAAGTCTAAGTGTGATTTTTGCAAATTTTTGTCATAATCTCAAACCGGGAGACCCGGGACTACGCGATCAGTTCCTACAAGTTACATTGGTCCTGTATGAGGTGTTCGTGCCTCCTACGGGGTCGTTTGAGGGTTGGGTTAGGTTTTCACCCTTTAACGGCCTATTTTCAAGTCTAAGTGTGATTTTTGCAAATTATCATCATACTCTCAAACCGAGAGACCCGGGACTACACGGTCAGTTCCTACAAGTTACATTGGTCTCTGCGAGGTGTTCGTGCCTCCTACGGGGTCGTTTGGGGGCTGGTTTGGGTTTTCACCCTTTAACGGCCTGTTTTCAAGTCTAAGTGTGATTTTTACAAATCATCGTCATACTCTAAAATCGGGAGACCCGGGACTACGCGGTGAGTTCCTACAAGTTACAATGGTCCCGTACGAGGTGTTCGTGCCTCCTACGGGGTCGTTTAGGGACTGGTTTGGGTTTTCACCCTTTAACAGCTTGTTTTTAAGTCTAAGTGTTATTTTTGCAAATTTTCGTCATACTCTCAAACCGAGACTAAGAACTCTAAAAGTTCTGAAGTGTACACCGGAAAGAGACTAAGAACTCTAAAACTTTAATACAATACATTCTTAAATTACTACCATAAGACTTGTGTGCTTATTTTTTTTTTCTATATTCTTATCCGTATAAGATAAAATTCCATTTTCCCCTATTCAATTCCTCATTAATAGAAAAATACCTCATTATCTACTTCTAAACTTTTATTTCTTCTTTTTACCCTTGTTTTTATCACAATTAGTTAGAGTTCTTTACCCATTTTCGATTCCCCATTGTTGAAGAAAGTTCATCATCCCAAAGAGTTTAATGAAAGATGGCACTTAATTTTGAAAACATTATCTTCCTTGAAATAACTAAAAACTGTATGACCCCAAAAGTCGGCAAACTACCAACTGTCATATTATTTCTTAAAAGCTGATTCACTTGAAAAAGAAAATAAAAAACTTAAAAAATAACTTAGGATATTAAATGAAACAAAGAGATTTTGAAGCTGCTGTCACCTCTGGGCCTTGTTTGTGGCTTGAAGTTCACATCGTTAGGCTAGCTGCTGGGCACGTGCTCCATGCACCACTTTCGACTAAGGGCAGTCTCAGTGGGAGTTGTCGAGAGGCTTGGGCATTAACCTAGTGGCTAGCTGTAGACATAGAACAAGAAGAGCAATTTTCAGAAGGGGAGGAACACGAGATGCAAACTAGGCCAAATAGCTTCAATCAAAACATAATTCTAGAACTCAAACAGGACATTGCACCAAGGTAATCTATCTTTAGCATTTTATCAAACATGTAACATATGAAATTTTCAATAGATTGTAACATACAAAAATATCTAGTATGTAAAAGAAATTTATTATGGAGACATAAAGGAAACAAGAACAAAAATCCATCGGAGATGAAACCACGGGCTCTCACTCATCTTCTCCATTGTCGTATTATGACCACCTTGAATTATACACAATACTATCCTAAGACAAAAATAAATCGCAAAATTAGGCATGAGAATATATAATACAGTGAATAAGAATCAATGTTTCATTTCAGATATACTTCACTAGAGTATGAATTCAACAAATATATCAACTAAATAATTTCTAAATCTAACACACAATTGAAAAGCCTAAGTAACAATGAAATTTGTTACAAGTGAAGATATGTTTCATCGAAGTACTCGACAAATACATTAATTCATCTATTTAGAAAGATAATATGGAACTGGTCGTTGCCTAAGACAAAAGTAAAATTGATACCATGACGAACTACTCCTTGCCTAAGATAGTTAAGGCTCCAAGGTTATGCTTTGGATTAGCATTTTTTTATAGAATTTTTTTGAGAAGATATATGTCCTTATCAGTAAGCCCCTGACCATGATGCTCAAGAAGAAGAACTTTTAATAGTCAACTGAATCTATAAAAAAATTCAACAAGCGTAAAACAGCTATGACTACTACTCATGTTCTAGAAATACTGATTTTATTCAACACTTCATGCTAGTAATTAAGGGATTAGTGTTGATCTTATGCATTGCTCTTAGCATTACTAAGCAAGGCATTACCTCCAACGAAGGCATTACCTCCATGAAATCTACCAACAACAATGTGATAAACACCTCCATGGCAACCACTTATTATTCTCTACAAAAAATGATACTATCAATAAAAAAAATAGTAGGCAAACTAAATTTCAACCAATATTCATGAAATCAAACAAGAAAAATTATTGAACCATGTCTGGATGTAGAGTTGGATCTGAAGTTGGATCGTGAGACTAAAGAAGATTGACCAAATCTTCAATCTCAAATTTCTTATTAGATGGAATGCATAAATTACCTATGTTGATGACCAAACCAAATTGTCGAAGCTTTTGGAGATGACCAAACCAAATATTCAACCAAACTTTCGGAGGTTGGTCTGACCTAACTCCGATGGCAGTTCGTGGATGGCCAGAAGAAGAGGATGATGGCAGTTCGTGGATGAAGCAGAGGGTGATGGTTGTTCGTGGACGAAGTAGATGATGGGGTCACCTGGTAGTAGACGAAGTAGATGAAGCAGAGGATGAGTGGTAGCGTTGATGGAGGCGGAGGGTAGGTGGGGGGTGGTGTGGATGATGGAGGCGACGGGTAGCAGCAGGTCGCCTGGTAGCATGGAGAGAGAGAGAGAGAGACTTAGAGAGAAGAGAGGAGATCAGATTGATGTCCCGCCTTGAAAGTTTTGGTCCCCGATTGAAATTTTAGGATATTATTTTTTTAATGAAATGTACCCATATTTGGCACGGTTTTACACCGTGCCAGAATTTGGCACTCATTTAAACCGTGCCAGTTTATGCTAAAACCGTGCCAAATTCTGGCATGGCTTAAAACCGTGCCAGAATCTCCTTGTCACAGCGTGCCAGATTAGCATTTTTGGTGTAGTGTTTGTCCATTGCATTTGATTTGAATAAGGTGACTTGAATGCTCCTGTCAAGGCTTTCTTTGAACCTCTTCTTGATGAACCTAGAATTGCTTTGTTATGTTCGCAGAATTTTGTGAGAAAATACGAACAAAGAAAATTTTGAATTTTCTCTCCCTCTTTAGAAACATTGTGTTATAAGATGACTCTAGATGGTGTAGAGGTCTCTATTTATAAGGGAAAGAGGGTCGAAATCCTAGTAGAGGTGGGACTCTTTTCAAGTCTCCCACTAATGCCATTAACCATCATGTGACTAACGGATAAGATTTGCCCAATATTTTAATATCTTTATTTATCACATTCCTAATTAATTATATGACATTTATCAAGACCAGATAATTGGGAAATTCAAAATTTAATACAATTGAAATTAAATAATTAATTTCGACACATAACATTAATTTCCAACAGTCTCCTACTTGGTCTTAATAATTCGTATAATTAGATTAGGTATCATAAGGTGCACAATCATTGATAAATATAATTTGCTAAATCAAATGATTCATGGATGCGAGTCATGACGGTTCCATGCTATTCAAGAGCATAGTTCCTTCCATGTACCACAACACCAATGTTTCATTCAACTAAGCCTTTAATATTGGGTATCATAATGGCCTCATAATGTCCTTTTGAAAAAGGAATAGTTTTAACAATAATAATTCATAATTATATGCATGGATTCACAAAAGACATAAGTAATAGAAATCAGAAACACTTTTATTGAATTCAAGTAATAGTGTCAAACAACTAAGCCAAATAGCAATCATAATCTAACTAATCGAGACCTATCTCTTTGAAATGTTCCATAAAGGTCTTCGGAGATAGTCCTTTCGTAAGAGGATCTTCTATGTTATCACATGTACTAATATGATCAATTGACACTCTTTGTTTCTAAAATTCTTCTTTCACTGATAGGTATTTCATCTCAATATGTTTAGCAGCCTTAGTATACCTATCGTTCTTCGAGAAGAAGACTATTGGGACATTATCAAAATAAATCTTCAGCAGCCTAGATATTGAACCCATAATTCTAAGTCCTGAAATAAAGTTTTGCAGCTATAATCCATGATTTGTAGCTTCGAAGAAAGCTACGTATTCAACCTCCATAGTAGATGATGCAATGATGCCTTGCTTAACACTTTTCCATGAAATGGCTCCTTCAGCCATAAAGAAGATATAACCCGAAGTGCTCTTCCTACTGTCAAGGCATCCCCTAAAATCTGAGTCTGAATAACCAATCACCTCAAGGTGATCAGTCTTCCGATATGTGAGCATGTAATCCTTGGTCCCTTGCAGGTACCTCAGCACTTTCTTTGTAGCTTTCCAATGGTAAATCCCCGAATTGCTTTGATATCTGCCTATCATCCCAATGGCAAAATTGATGTCTGACCTAGTGCAAACTTGTGCATACAACAAGCTCCCTATGAGCGAAGCATAAGGCTTGCCTTTCATGTGCTCCCTTTCTAAATCACTTATAGGGCATTGATTTAAGCTAAACTTATCCCCTTTCAGAAGTGAAACATTAACGGGATTGCAACTTTGCATGCTAAATCTTTCTAAAAATTTGTTAATGTAAGCTTTCTGAGACAATCTTAACGTTCCTCATGATCTATCCCGAGATATTTCTATACCGATCACGAAGGATGCCTCACCTAAATCTTTCATTTCAAAGTTTTTAGAAAGGTACTTCTTGGTTTCACTTAATAAACCAAGATCACTGCTCGCGATAAGTAAGTCATCAACATATAGTACTAAAAACACAAACTGACTCCCACTGATCTTCAGGTATATACACCGATCAACAATGTTTTCCTTAAACCCAAAGGATGTAACAGTATCGTGGAACTTAATGTACCATTGACGAGAAGATTGATTTAAACCATATATTGACTTCTTTAACATGCATACTAGTTTTCCTTTCCTTCTTTTATGAAGCCTTGTGGTTGTACCATGTAGACTTCTTCTTCTAAACTCCCATTTAGAAAAGCTGTTTTTACGTCTATTTAGTGCAACTCCAAATCATAATGAGCCACCAATGCTAATATGATTCTTAACGAGTCCTTGTTTGAAACTGGAGATAAGGTGTGACACCCCGCCTAATTAATTCCGGGTGATCAGTCCTAAATCAAGTTAGAACAGGTTTCTCATTTGGTCCATTCTTAGCATCACTGTCGTCTTATTAAATTAATAACCACCTAAGTGAGAAAAATAGACTGGTGCCAATTTTTATCATTCATTATTTAAACAAAAACCCATGCGGATAATAAAACAATATAACAATCACAGATAACTGAAATAATCATCCACAAGTAAAAGTAATTAACCGAATAAACCATCGGTCCAAATAATAAATCCCGTAAAGACAAGAATGAACTCCCAACAAGTCTACTACAAATAAATGGAATGTGAGCAACATGCTCGAATAACTAATCATGAATTTCTACATTAAGAATGAAGGATGAGGCGTCTATCAAAGCCCCGCAACATCCACATATGCTGCAGCAACGGATCCCTGGAATTGAGTCAAGGCTGGCGTCCCTGTGGCTGGACACCTAAAAGGGTTTTTAAAAGTTTTTATAGCAAGGGTTAGTACCCAAAAACATTTGAAAAACATTTAACAAATGATTAACTTGCAGTAATAAATAAATATGCATGCTCTTCATATTTTAGTTAGTATCGCACTCTCTTAAGGACTTCCTTACCCCTCCTCTAATGTACGCTACTAACGCTTTAATTAAATAACCTAGTTATTCATCTCATGACTAGATAATTAACAAAGTTCCTTTATACCCACCTTACACTAACTGAGTATGTAGTGTTTATGATTTTTAAGTTATTAGTAACATCAACTTAACTAAATCATTTAAATTCATATAACTTCTACACTTGTTATACATGTGAAATAACTCATATTTTTCATTAATAACCCGTATATAATTAATTATCCAATTATATACTTAATATCATATTTCAGCATTCACAATCATACTGTAATATATTTAACAACTTGCATTCACCCGAGTAAAATACTCACAGAATGTAAATTCTATAAAGTGCTATCCCACTAGGTACAATCACATAGCCTAGTTATCCCAAGTCAGAATTTCACACCAACTTGATAAAAATAAATGATTGGAGGCGGTCATATTCCTTCCCTGAAAGTGAGATGTCCCTCACCCATATAATGAACGCTATGACCTCGGGAATATACTCACCCTACTCCTCAAGCTAGGCGATTCATCCACTACGCGCAACCTCCCCCTATAGCACTATAGTATAAAATATCTAATCACTGATATTAATGTACACACCATATATATATACTATCACATCCGTATAAATATAAAAGTCCCGGCTATACCGTGCGGTAAATCCGTAACATAAGCCTATTAAATTTATCAAGAGTTTATGGTCCAACTCTAAATATTAATTAAATTTCACCTTAATTAATTAAGTTACTTTTGGTGTCGCCCCCACCATAAATTTGGACTTACTCTCGTAGCCCAAAATAAATTTACTCGAGTCAAAATCCCCGACTCTAATTTATTAGCCTCTGTCTAATTAAATTATTACATTTCGGTTTCGCTCAACCAAATTTTCTGCCTCAAACCCTAATTAATTTACCTACAATTAATTAGATTAAACTCATGTATTTAATTTCTCAATAATTAATTACATAAGATTTTTATATGAATTTACCCTTTTATATAATTAACTGGCGAAACTGCCAAGTTCTGCCGACCGTCGATCGATCGACCCCAGACCGTCGATCGATCGATCGAACAGGTCTTCGTCTTCTTCGCGAAGACAGGGCAGCCATGGACGGATTTTCTTAAACCCTAATTTCTTCTAACATGAATTACAAACCTTCTTATCACAAGTACATATTAGAAACCTTATTAGGATTCCCCAGAAAGTCCACAACAATCATCAATTCGTCCATAAACTACTGATTCATAATTTTGGGGAAAAATCTATCTTTATCCTTAAACACATTTACACCCAAATTTCTTCATCAAACTCGTTCTAATTTATCCGGATATCATTCTAACAGATACACATCAATATTCCAGTATCAGATTTTTACATAAATCCTCATAAACTTTGGCAAATCAGATTAATATATTCTTTTGTTTTTTTTTCAAAACCCCATGTTTATGCCATGAAACCCCAAAACGAATTTAATTCATTACATCACACAGATATGAATTGAAAGATAGATTTAATACTATTGCAAGTTATTCACTTGCCTTAGGTTTCGTAGTGTCTGAATTTGAGAATGGATTCCAAGGTTGAAGATGACCTTTGCTGGCTCTTTTGGGATCCCCAAATGGCTTTGGCTGCTGCTAGGGTTTTCTAACCCTTTAATTCTTCTCTCTAATTAAGCTCAGCCATGCCATTATTTCTTTTTATTAGGTTAATTTCCCTAATCCCGTTTTTTGACTAATGGGACAAGCCCAAGTGACCTAAATGCCCCTGAGTGGGCCCGACTATGTCTAAAAACGTCCCGTGACCCGTTTACTACCCCCGGGTACACTTTTACGACTATCTCGATCCATCCGGACTCAACTGTACACTCAGAATTTGCATCCGAATTAATTTATAAAAATACTTATCCCCCACCCAATATAGTCTATACCGACTTCCGGATGTGATAAGTACATACCTCGTCATTAATACTCGAAACGACGTAATTATATTATTACTATTCACTTAGTAAATAAATTTCCCTAAATATTAACCATTCAATCCCAGATTAATATTTATATATTATTTTACCATAATTAATTCATTAAATTACAACACACTAGTAATTTAGAATTTTCGAATTAATTAAATTTTAAATGTGCCAAAAATACGGGGTGTTACATACTCCCCCCCTTACAAAGGAATTTCGTCCCCGAAATTAGATCGTACCTGCGGTGAAAAGCTCTGGATATTGTTCCCGCATATCCTCCTCCCGGTCCCAGGTAAACTCATCAACATACTGATGACCCCACTGTACTCTAACCAATGGAACAGCCTTGGATTGCAATTTCGGCTCACTATGATCCAGAATAGCTACCGGCCTCTCCTCATACGAGATGTCTGGCTGTAAGTCGATCTCCTCGATTGGAATGTGCCAAAAGGCTCTCTCGCTCCTTCGATATTTCTTCAGCGATGCCACAGGGAATACATCGTGTATCCGATGAAGATGTTCTGGTAATCCAAGCTTATACGCCATCGGTCCCACCCTCCCAATAATAGGGAAAGGTCCTACGTACCGCGGTGCTAACTTACCCTTCTTGCCGAACCTCATCACCCCTTTCATAGGGGATACCCGGACTAAAACCTGGTCCCTAACTTCTAGCTCCACATGTCTTCGAGAAACATCAGCATAACTCTTCTGCCTGTCCTGAGCTATCCGAATCCTTCCTCGAATCAACTCTATCTTGGCAGATGTCTTCTGGACAATCTCCGGCCCCAAGAGTTTGTTGTACCCCACCTCTAACCAACAAGCGGGCGAACGATAAGGTCTCCCGTACAGTGCCTCAAACGGTGCCATGCCAATTGTGAATTGGTAAGAGTTGTTATACGCAAACTCTACCAAAGGAAGATATTTCTCCCATCCTCCCCCGAAGTCCAAAATGCACATTCTGAGCATGTCTTCAAGCATCTGATTAACTCTCTCAGTCTGTCCGTCAGTCTGTGGGTGATACGCTGTACTCAAGCGTAACTCCGTGCCCATTGCCTCCTGAAAGCTCTGCCAAAAGTGGGCGACAAAGATTTTGTCTCGGTCGGATACAATATTTATTGGTACCCCATGCAGCTTAACAATCTATGCTATGAATAGCTGTGCATAACGCATCGTCTCAAAGTCTGTGCGTACTGGTAAAAAGTGGGCCACCTTAGTCAACCGATCCACAATAACCCATATGGAGTCGTGACCTCTCTGCGATACCGATAACCCTGTGATGAAGTCCGTGGAGATGCTCTCCCACTTCCACACGGGAATTTCTAACGGCTGTAGTATCCCTGATGGTCTCTGGTGGTCAACCTTCACAAGCTGACACGTGGCACATTTCGAAACAAACTCCGCTATGTCCCATTTCATCCCTGTCCACCAATACTGCCTCCTCATATCTTGGTACATTTTATTCCCATCGGGATGTACCGCAAATTTCAAACCATGGGATTCTGTCATAACAGCGTGCCTCAAATCCTCATCCTCTGGCACCATTAACCTCCCATTAAAGCATAGGCCTCCTTCTGAGCTAATTGAGTAACCCTCAGCTCCCTCAGCTAACAACTGGCCCACCCTATCCCGGAAAATCTGATCCTCTGCCTGAGCCTTCACAACTCGCATAATGATCTCGGGTGTGATGGATAATGCTGACATGCAAGCCTTGGCTACGTCATCCTCATATCGAAGCTCTCTCCACTTCGCTTTCCATACCTCCGATATCTCCCCAGTCGGCCTTCGGCTCAATGCGTCTGCTACCACATTGGCCTTACCAGGATGATACTGAATATCAAACTGGTAGTCCTTCACGAATTCTTGCCACCGCCTCTGCCTCATATTCAGATCCTTCTGTGTTAAGAGATACTGAAGTGACTTATGATCCGTGAATAGAGTAAACTGCTCTCCTAGAAGATAATGCCTCCATATCTTCAAAGCAAAAACTACCGCTGCCAACTCTAGGTCGTGAGTGGGGTAATTCCTCTCATAGGGCTTTAGCTTCCTGGAAGCATAAGCTATAGACCTTTCCTTCTTCTGGAGCACACCCCCAAGACCCCGTAAGGATGCGTCTGTGTAAACCCGATACTCTAGCCCTCCCTTTGGCAATGCAAGCACGGGTGCAGATGTCAACTTGTCCTTTAGCTCGTCGAACGCTAATTGACAATTATCATCCCACTTGAAAGGTACCCCTTTCCGAGTCAAATTCGTCAAAGGTCCTGCAATCTTAGAGAATCCCTTAATGAATCGCCTGTAGTAACCGGCCAAACCCAGAAAGCTGCGCACCTCGGTCGGTGTCGTGGGCTGTCCCCACTCCCTCACCGCCGACACCTTATTCGAATCCACTGTAATACCCTGATCTGACACGACGTGACCAAGGAACTGTACCTCCCGTAGCCAGAATCCACACTTCCCTAATTTGGCGTAGAGCTGATGATCCCTCAGTGTCTGTAAAACCATGCGCAGATGCTCTGCGTGCTCCTCCTCGGTGCGCGAGTAGATTAGGATGTCATCAATGAACTAGATGACAAACTGATCTAGGTACTCCCTGAAAACCCTATTCATGAGATCCATGAACACTGCAGGTGCATTGGTGAGCCCGAAGGGCATCACCCTGAACTCATATGATCCATATCGCGACAAGAAAGCGGTCTTAGGAACATCCCCCTCTCAGATACGCAATTGATGATACCCTGACCTCAAGTCGACCTTGGAGAAGTAAGACGCCTCTCTCAATTGGTCAAATAAATCATCAATCCGAGGTAACGGATATTTATTCCGTATCGTCACCTTGTTCAGCTCCCTATAATCCACGCACAAGCGGAGTGAACCATCTCGCTTCTTTACAAACAACACCGGCGCACCCCACGGCGATGTACTCCGCCGAATAAAACCCTGACCCAGTAGTTTCTGAATCTGTTCCCCCAATTCCCGCATCTCTGAAGGGGCCATACGGTAAGGTGCCCGAGCAATCAGCCTCGTCCCCGGTGCCAAATCGATGACAAATTCGATTTCTCTGCTGGGTGGTAATCCTGGTATCTCCTGGAATACATCCTCAAAGTCCCTCTCTACAGGAATAGAGTTTAAAGGTACTACCACCTCCTGTGAGGTGTGACACCCCGCCTAATAAAATACCGGGTGATCAGTCCTATACCAAATTAAAGCAGGAATCCCAGTTGGATCATCCTTAGCATCACTGTCGACAACTTTTTAAAACTTACTAACCACCTAGTATTCCAAAAACTGGTGCATATTTTAACTTTTTAAATAAACAAAACAGTGCATGCGGAATTAAAATATAAACCATTCACACAACTGAATGAAAGTAAACAGAATAGTAATTACACAACTTGCCGAATAAATCACCGGCCACCAAATAAATAATCCAAATACAATTTTTCAACACCTGAATAAATTACACCTGAAAACTGTACCGAGAAGTCTGGGCTACACGCCCCAAATAAAACTGAAACTGATATAAGATTTCCTACTCTAGGAATGAATGAATGATGCGTCTAATCCAAACTCCTGCTAGCATCCACATATGCCGCAGCTCCGTGTCCCTGGAATAGAATATCAATCCTGGCATCCCTGTGGCTGGACACCTAAAAGGTTTTGAAAATAGTTTTATAGCAAGGGTTAGAACCCAAAACATTTTGAAAATATTTAGCAAGTGAATTAACTGCAGTAATTTAAAATGCATGAATGCGCTTCATATTTAAGTTAGTGTCGCACTCCCTTGTGGACATTCTCACCCCTCCACTATTGTGCACACCTACCGGTTACCTTAACCCCACCTAGTTGTACTACCCCGTCCAACTAGTCCTGGTATAACCTTCCCTTGCCATACTACTCTAACCCGAGTATAATGATTATTGAATTATAAGTTATTTCACAATTAACTTAATTAATTCCTCTTAAATAGCACCATATAACCGTGTCACAAGTTATATAAAGTAAATACATCACACACTGTATTTTTCCCACAAATGATTAACTTAATTAATTTCTCATTAATTAACAACATATAACTGTAACCCGAGTTATATAAGGTAAATACATCACGCACTGTATTATCACCTACATATAATATTTACTACCATATTATACGTACCTTTACTAACTTCCACACATATATCATACGCGTATCCATCCTTCCGAGTATACCCTCACCGGTTGATTCCCTCTAGAATGCTATCTCACTAGGTGTGCTCACAAAACCTAGTTTCCCCAAGTTAGAATCGCTCACCAACTTGGACCAAAATATACGAAATGGAGGCGGTCATATTCCTTCCCTGAAAGTGAGATAAATCCCTCACCCATATATACCGGACGCTATGACCTGGGGATATACTCGCCCTACTCCTCAAGCTAGGGGATTCACCCACATCGCGCAACCTCCCTTGATAGCAGTAGAGTATATAAATTTAATAAATATCTAGTCACTGGTATTTCGTATCACGCAAAATAAATACACGTATATATATACTATCACGACACCGTATATATATAATATAAACTCCGGCTTTACCGTATACTCAAAATCCCGTACACTGCCTGCAATTTCCCGAGTCTATGGTCCGACTCAATGTAATTAATTTTCTCACTTAATAATTTATCCTCTTCCCGAGTCTATGGTCCGACTCTAATATAATTAATTCACACCTCAATTAATATAATACTTAACCCGAGTCTATCGCCCGACTCTAATTAAATTAATTAACACTCATATTAATTTAATACCAATCCGAGTCTGTGGTTCGACTTTAATACAATTAATTTACACTTAAATTAATTAACCCAAATTCTGAGTCTGTGGTCCGAATCTAATATAATTAATTATCACATTAATTAATAAGTACCCCTTCACAAGTCTACAATCCGATTCTGATAAAACTAATTATCGCATCCATTAGTTTAATCCTACCCGAGTCTACAAACCGACTCTAATTAAATTAATTAATACACTCTTATTATTTTAATATTTCCCGAGTCTATGTTTCGACTCCAAATTAATTACTCTCTCTTAATAATAAATTTAATACTTTGGTGTCACATAACCAACATACCCGGACTCACTCACTTGGTCCATAATTCAACATTCACCCGAGTCTATATTCCGACTCAAAATTATTTAGTTTATCTCCAAACTTAATTCACTACCTTAGGGTCGCATGACCAATATACCCGGATTCACTCACTTGATCCGTACCTCACTATTTTGGAATAAAATTTCTCAAATTTCATCCATTTAATGTCCCACATAAATTCATCCTAATCCCAATTACTTTCTCCCATAATTGCTAGGAATATTTGTTTCACAATTATCTATCACTATTAATGTATGACACTTAACTTTTAATAATTTTCCTTTTATATAATAATCTGGCCGAACTGCCCAGAATTTCCTATCATCGATCGATCGATGCCCCCGATCGATCGATCGACCCCTTCGTTACAGCTCTTCTTCCCCCCTGTTTTTCCACCATTAACGAATTTCAAGGTTTTTAAACCATAATTTAAACCTCTAATTACATAATCCCATCATCTACACATGGTTAATCCACATCCTATTCCTCATATAAACCATTAAGATGATCAACTTCTCTAATTATCTCATAATTTTCGAAATGGGTCTTACTCCATAAAATTCAATTATCTGTTTTAAATCCCAATTTCGAGATTCAATTTTCCTTCTTTTATGTTCTGGATTTCTCATTCAAGTCATATATACACATTCAGATATAAATTACTCATCTAAATCTTACTTTGAATCTCATTCAAGTGTTTCAAAAACGAAAATCCCATTTTGTACCCATTTACACCCAAAAATGAATTTTCATACACACATCACTATGATATGAATTGATTATCATGCTTTAAGAATCAAAACAGTTAACCACTTGCCTAAAAGTGTTCGTAGTGTCTGATCCGTTGGCGTAGTCCCTCAATTTGGCTCCAAAAACCTCCAATTTGCTCTTGATTTGTTTTTCCCCAAATCCCCTCTCAAACCCTAGGTTTATAATTTGATGGCTGCTAATTTTCCAATCTCCTCATTAGGTTAAAAACCCTTAATCCCGTTTTTCACCTAATGGGCTTAATTAAAGTGGCTCAACTCACCCCGTGTGGGCCCGGCTATGCCCAAAAATACCTCGAGACCTAATTACTACCCCCGGGTACTCTTTTCTGACTATCTCGACCCATCCGGACTCAACCGCGCAGTCAGAATTGACATCCAAATTAATTTATAAAAATCCTTATCTCACACCCCATTAAGTCTATACCGACTCCCGACTGGAATAAGTGCATACCCCGTCATTAATACCCGAAATGACGTAATTAAATTATTACTATTCACTTAGTAAATAAATGTCCCTAAACATTAACCATTCACTCCCCGATTAATATTTAAATATATATATTGCCATAATTAATTCAATTAAAATTACCACACACAAGTAATTTAAAATTCCCGAATTAATTAAATATTAAATGTACAAAAATACGGGGTGTTACATACTTCCCCCCTTACAAAGGAATTTCGCCCTCGAAATTAAGACAAACCTAGTGTTCCGATATTCACATCTTTCACCCCAGTCATGTGCCTCCAAGCCCGCTATATCTATCCCATCTGTTTCTAACCACGTTGCACAAGTATGCATTTAAAATTTACCCAGGGCGCCCATACACCCTATTCCTGTGCTTTACCGCACAAAATTTGCCTTAATTAACCCGGGTGCCCATACACCCTATCCCCGTGCCCTACTACACGGAAGTTACCCGACTGTACTAGTCGTAACCCGTACTATAACTTCGAACCCGTAGTTATATCACACACACACACACACACACACACACACACACATATATATATATATATATATATATATATATATATATATATAATTATAATTACTGCCCGGGTACTCAACCCATGTTACGTCCAACTATGTCTCCATTAATACTTATCTCTCAACACAAAAGAATATACGCTTACCCTTATGCTACCAAAGACAACATAATACCGCGCCCTTACTACCACTAGTCCTTGCGCAAAATGAACCCCGAGCCATCTCTCTTTGCTCGAAAATAAATCTAACCACTCTGATTCACTTCCGTAAACATCCCCACATACTGGGATAAAATGTGAGAACACAAAACTTCACTATGTGCTATCGCACCACACAATACAACATCTATACATCCACATATATACAGGCTATACGCCCTTTCTGGTGATACCTAGTACCAACCCTACCCTGGTGCCGCGAACACCAAAAATTTACACTACTATCCACAATAGTTAACTTCCATCGCTATCCAGCCGACATTTAGGAAATATTATCATCCCTACTCCCATAATTCTCGAAAGTAGTAATTCTTCGCAAAATTCAAACAATCACTCAGCGTACACCTCCACCCTCTCGTGAAGAACACCAAGGAACTCCGCTACCCTACAGAAATTTCTCCACATACTATGGCTGCTACCGCCAACGCACCCACTAAGTTCGACTCACCTGCAAACTTTAGTGAAAAATATATCTTATTTTTGTGACATCCTCTTTGTCACTCAAAAACAATATACCCCATGCCCCTAGGGTAAAAAATAATTACCTCTATACTCCAGCTACAACGGCTGGTTCTCGATTTTCGGAGCAGCTTCTCCCTGCCCGAATGCACCCGTGACTTGCGTTAATGGCTGTACATCCAGGACCTCGTCCTGTAGTTGACCCCTGCCTCATTTAAGGCAATATCTCTTCATGTGTCTCGTTTTTCCCACAATCGAAACACTTTCTAACATGTTCACCCTGCCACTGATCCCTTCCATGCCAACCTTGTTGGAATTCCTGGCCATCGCGCCGATAGCCTCCAGTTCTAGATCGTTTGGCATGATTTCCCTGTCAGAAATACTGCCCCTGATCTCCCCCAGTCTGCTGCTGGGATACCCCACTGGTATTGTTCCCTTCTGCCTCATCCAACCGGCTAATACCCACCCCCTTCCCGTTTCCTTTCGCGTGGAAGCGATATTCCCGACAGTGCCGGAGTGTTGCGTTAATGACATCAGTATAATCTACTAATGTGGAATTATCAATTAACTGTTGTCTGATTCTCCAGACTAACCCATCCCTAAACGTTGCTTCCTTTCTCTTTTCCTCGCTTACCTCATCCGGTATAAAATTTACCAACGAGTGAAATCTTCCTCGTAATCGATCACTAAACGGTCTCCCTTTGAGTCTCCTCACAAAATTTTCTCCTCATTTCGGTCTCGACTGCTGAAGGAAAAATACTTGCGATCGAACCGCACCCAAAACTCTGCAGTAGCTAGTGTGTCCCTTTCCTCAACTGTGGTGATCGACTCCCGCCACTGTAGTGCTTCTCTCACTAAACTAAAAGTGGTTAGCATTTGCTTCCGTACCTCATCGCAATCTCCTATGCGTAGATAACGCTGGATATCTCTCTTCCTTGACACGCTAGAACTACATCTGAACCCCTCAAAATTCTGATGGGTTCCCACTAAAATATCCTCTCTTTCTTGCTTCCACCCTGACGACTCCGCGTGAGTCTGAACGTCCGACACCACTAACACTTGTGGCTGATCCCGTGTCAAGTACCTTGCCGTTGTGACCACCGTTGCTCCAACTGCCTGTGCCACTATTTCAGTGACCTATGCTGCCCCAATCATCTATGGCCATTGCTGTGGTAGCTCTTGCTCCTAACGAGCCTCCCCCGTCTCCTCTCCCCCTGCTGCCCTAACTGTTCTCTCCCTCCCGGGCGTCATCTGGACTGAGAATCGAATTGTATGAGTTCACTCTCAAATATAAATTTCGCAGAGGAACGTATATGCACATACGTATGAGAATATAACAATCCTATGATAGGTCTCTATATAAAAGATTGCTAAGCTGAAACGTGAAAAGCCGCACAGATCGTAAGGACACTAGAACCTGATGCTCTGATACCATCTGTGACACCCCGCCTAATAAAATACCGGGTGATCAGTCCTATACCAAATTAAAGTAGGTATCCCAGTTGGATCATACTTAGCATCACTGTCGACAACTTTTTAAAACTGACTAACCACCTAGTATTCCAAAAACTGGTGCCAATTTTAACTTTTTAGATAAACAAAACAGTGCATGCGGAATTAAAATATAAACCATTCACACAACTGAATGAAAGTAAACAGAATAGTAATTACACAACTTGCCGAATAAATCACCGGCCACCAAATAAATAATCCAAATACAATTTTTCAACACCTGAATAAATTACACCTGAAAACTGTACCGAGAAGTCTGGGCTACAAGCCCCAAATAAAACTGAAACTGATATAAGATTTCCTACTCTAGGAATAAATGAATGATGCGTCTAATCCAAACTCCTGCTAGCATCCACATATTCTGCAGCTCCGTGTCCCTGGAATAGAATATCAATCCTGGCATCCCTGTGGCTGGACACCTAAAAGGTTTTGAAAATAGTTTTATAGCAAGGGTTAGAACCCAAAACATTTTGAATATATTTAGCAAGTGAATTAACTGCAGTAATTTAAAATGCATGAATGCGCTTCATATTTAAGTTAGTGTCGCACTCCCTTGTGGACATTCTCACCCCTCCACTATTGTGCACACCTACCGGTTACCTTAACCCCACCTAGTTGTACTACCCCGTCCAACTAGTCCTGGTATAACCTTCCCTTGCCATACTACTCTAACCCGAGTATAATGATTATTGAATTATAAGTTATTTCACAATTAACTTAATTAATTCTTCTTAAATAGCACCATATAACCGTGTCACAAGTTATATAAAGTAAATACATCACACACTGTATTTTTCCCACAAATGATTAACTTAATTAATTTCTCATTAATTAACAACATATAACTGTAACCCGAGTTATATAAGGTAAATACATCACGCACTGTATTATCACCTACATATAATATTTACTACCATATTATACGTACCTTTACTAACTTCCACACATATATCATACGCGTATCCATCCTTCCGAGTATACCCTCACCGGATGATTCCCTCTAGAATGCTATCTCACTAGGTGTGCTCACAAAACCTAGTTTCCCCAAGTTAGAATCGCTCACCAACTTGGACCAAAATATACGAAATGGAGGCGGTCATATTCCTTCCCTGAAAGTGAGATAAATCCCTCACCCATATATACCGGACGCTATGACCTGGGGATATACTCGCCCTACTCCTCAAGCTAGGGGATTCACCCACATCGCGCAACCTCCGTTGATAGCAGTAGAGTATATAAATTTAATCAATATCTAGTCACTGGTATTTAGTATCACGCAAAATAAATACACGTATATATATACTATCACGACACCGTATATATATAATATAAACTCCGGCTTTACCGTATACTCAAAATCCCGTACACTGCCTGCAATTTCCTGAGTCTATGGTCCGACTTAATGTAATTAATTTTCTCACTTAATAATTTATCCTCTTCCCGAGTCTATGGTCCGAATCTAATATAATTAATTCACACCTCAATTAATATAATACTTTCCCCGAGTCTATCGCCCGACTCTAATTAAATTAATTAACACTCATATTAATTTAATACCAATCCGAGTCTGTGGTTCGACTTTAATACAATTAATTTACACTTAAATTAATTAACCCAAATTCTGAGTCTGTGGTCCGACTCTAATATAATTAATTATCACATTAATTAATAAGTACCCCTTCACGAGTCTACAATCCGATTCTGATAAAACTAATTATCCCATCCATTAGTTTAATCCTACCCGAGTCTACAAACTGACTCTAATTAAATTAATTAATACACTCTTATTATTTTAATATTTCCCGAGTCTATGTTCCGACTCCAAATTAATTACTCTCTCTTAATAATTAATTTAATACTTTGGTGTCACATAACCAACATACCCGGACTCACTCACTTGGTCCATAATTAAATATTCACCCGAGTCTATATTCCGACTCAAAATTATTTAGTTTATCTCCAAACTTAATTCACTACCTTAGGGTCGCATGACCAATATACCCGGATTCACTCACTTGATCCGTACCTCACTATTTTGGAATAAAATTTCTCAAATTTCATCCATTTAATGTCCCACATAAATTCATCCTAATCCCAATTACTTTCTCCCATAATTGCTAGGAATATTTGTTTCACAATTATCTATCACTTATTAATGTATGAAACTTAACTTTTAATAATTTTCCTTTTATATAATAATCTGGCCGAACTGCCCAGAATTTCCTATCATCGATCGATCGATGCCCCCGATCGATCGATCGACCCCTTCGTTACAGCTCTTCTTCCCCCCTGTTTTTCCACCATTAACGAATTTCAAGGTTTTTAAACCATAATTTAAACCTCTAATTACATAATCCCATCATCTACACATGGTTAATCCACATCCTATTCCTCATAGAAACCATTAAGATGATCAACTTCTCTAATTATCTCATAATTTTCGAAATGGGTCTTACTCCATAAAATTCAATTATCTGTTTTAAATCCCAATTTTCAGATTCAATTTCCCTTCTTTTATGTTCTGGATTTCTCATTCAAGTCATATATACACATTCAGATATAAATCACTCATCTAAATCTTACTTTGAATCTCATTCAAGTGTTTCAAAAACGAAAATCCCATTTTGTACCCATTTACACCCAAAAATGAATTTTCATACACACATCACTATGATATGAATTGATTATCATGCTTTAAGAATCAAAACAGTTAACCACTTGCCTAAAAGTGTTCGTAGTGTCTGATCCGTTGGCGTAGTCCCTCAATTTGGCTCCAAAAACCTCCAATTTGCTCTTGATTTGTTTTTCCCCAAATCCCCTCTCAAACCCTAGGTTTAGAATTTGATGGCTGCTGATTTTCCAATCTCACCATTAGGTTAAAAACCCTTAATCCCGTTTTTCACCTAATGGGCTTAATTAAAGTGGCCCAACTCACCACGTGTGGGCCCGTCTATGCCCAAAAATACCCCGAGACCCAATTACTACCCCCAGGTACTCTTTTCTAACTATCTCGACCCATCCGGACTCAACCGCGCAGTCAGAATTGACATCCTAATTAATTTATAAAAATCCTTATCTCACACCCCATTAAGTCTATACCGACTCCCGGCTGGGATAAGTGCATACCCCATCATTAATACCCGAAATGACGTAATTAAATTATTACTATTCACTTAGTAAATAAATGTCCCTAAACATTAACCATTCACTCCCCGATTAATATTTAAATATATATATTGCCATAATTAATTCAATTAAAATTACCACACACAAGTAATTTAAAATTCCCGAATTAATTAAATATTAAATGTACAAAAATACGGGGTGTTACATGAGGTTTCCTCCTCAATGTAATATAAGTGAGTGCGCGACCCCCCCTTAGGAAGCGGCATTGCTATCAGGAACATCTCCTGTCCCGGAATGGAGAACACGATTGTCCTCTCATAACAATCCACCGTAGCCCGGTAACCTGCCAACCAATCCATGACCAAGATGACATCATACCCCTCCATATCTAATACTAAGAGGTCTGCTGCTAAACTAAGCCTCCCAATCAAAATGTCTACTCCTAGACAAATCGAGCGAATCAAAGCCCCGCTGCCTACTGGCGACTCTACACTCATACGGAGGCTACCCGCTGTCTTTAATAACCCAGCCCGTTTAGCAAAATTAGATTTAATGAATGAATATGATGCTCCCGTGTCAAAAAGAATGCTACCCTCATGCTCATGAATGAAAAACATACCCTCAACCGCTGGCGGCGCCTGCTGTGCTGGAGGATTGGGAACATCCCGAACGTTATACACACGTCCGTAGTGCATCTGCCCCTGCTGCTGTGGGGTGGGTGGAGCTGGTGCTGCTGGCGGCATCTGACCCTGTTGCCCTTTCTGGACACCCTGCTGATGGCCTCTGCCCCTCTGCGGGCACTCCCTCTTGAAGTGTCCTGGCTGGCCACAGGCGAAACAGTGTTTCTGGTCGTCACCCTGCCGTTGGCCCTGCTGGCCCTGACGTTGCTGGCCCTGTTGGCCTCCCCCGTTGTTCCCTTGGCCCCGACGGCCCTGAGGAACCTGCTGTTGCTGATTAGGGCCTGGTTGCCCCTGCCTGAACCCCTGTCCTCCTGGTCGGAACCCACCAGGCTTAAACTTCTTAGCCTGATTCCCTTGCTGAATGATAACCTGCTGTTGTGTGCCACTTGTCTCACTACTAGTAACCGCCTTGCCCTGCTGGCTCGGCTCACCTGCCTTCTTGTTCCCCTTAGCATGGAAACGATGATCCTGGCAATGTACAAGTGCGGCATTAACGACATCTGTATAAGTCACTAACGCCGGATTTCCAATCAAGTGCTGCCTGATTCTCCAGGCTAAGCCATCCATGAACTTTAACTTCTTCCGCTCCTCATCGTTCACCTCATTTGGCACAAAGTTTGCCAAACGGGTGAACTCCTCCTCATATTCTGCCACTGACCTGTCACCCTGTACCAACTCGCTGAATTTCTTTCTCATCTCAGACTCTACTGCTGGAGGGAAGTACTTGCGGTCAAACCGCACCCAGAATTCAGAAATCGGCATCAAATCCCGCTCCTCAGCGGTGGTAACGGACTCCCACCATTGTAAGGCTTCCCCCGATAGACGAAAGGTAGCCAACATCTGTTTCTGCACCTCTGTACCCTCTAACATGCACAGATGGCGCTGAATGTTCTTCTTCCAGTCACAAGCCTCAACCACATTGGTGCTACCTTGAAACTCAGGTGGGTGACCCTTCTGAAAGGTCTCCCTCACTCGCTGCCAAGATGGTGGCCCCACTGGAGCCTGAACTGCTGGAGCCATTAGAGGCGGTGCCTGAGACTGTGGAAAATGAGCTGCCATAGCTCGCATCGCTGTCTCGACCGCTTGGGCCACTATCACTGCCACCTGAGTGGTAGAAATCAACTCGGGTGGGGGTGGTGGTGGCGGTATCTGTGGCTCCTGGCGAGCCTCCCTCACCTCATCTCTAGCCTCAGCCCTCTCCGCTCTCTGTCTCTTTGGTGGCATCTGGAAAAGATTGAATTGTATAAGTACACAATTTATACAAAAACTACTAGCAGGATTACGATATCTCACAAGCGGAAAATATAATCAATAGTCCTAATAATAGGGCTCTATAACAACCGAACGCTACGCTGAAACGTAGAAAGCCGAACAGATCCTAAGGACACTAGAACCTGATGCTCTGATACCATCGGTGACACCTCGCCTAATTAATCCCGGGTGATCAGTCCTAAATCAAGTTAGAACAGGTTTCTCATTTGGTCCATTCTTAGCATCACTGTCGTCTTATTAAATTACTAACCACCTAAGTGAGAAAAATAGACTCGTGCCAATATTTATCTTTCATTATTTAAACAAAAACCCATGCGGATAATAAAACAATATAACAATCACAGATAACTGAAATAATCATCCACAAGTAAAAGTAATTAACCGAATAAACCATCGGTCCAAATAATAAATCCCGTAAAGACAAGAATGAACTCCCAACAAGTCTACTACAAATAAATGGAATGTGAGCAACATGCTCGAATAACTAATCATGAATTTCTACATTAAGAATGAAGGATGAGGCGTCTATCAAAGCCCCGCAACATCCACATATCCTGCAGCAACGGATCCCTGGAATTGAGTCAAGGCTGGCGTCCCTGTGGCTGGACACCTAAAAGGGTTTTTAAAAGTTTTTATAGCAAGGGTTAGTACCCAAAAACATTTGAAAAACATTTAACAAATGAAACTTGCAGTAATAAATAAATATGCATGCTCTTCATATTTTAGTTAGTATCGCACTCTCTTGAGGACTTCCTTACCCCTCCTCTAATGTACGCTACTAACGCTTTAATTAAATTACCTAGTTATTCATCTCATGACTAGATAATTAACAAAGTTCCTTTATACCCACCCTACTCTAACTGAGTATGTAGTGTTTATGATTTTTAAGTTATTAGTAACATCAACTTAACTAAATCATTTAAATTCATATAACTTCTACACTTGTTATACATGTGAAATAACTCATATTTTTCATTAATAACCCGTATATAATTAATTATCCAATTATATACTTAATATCATATTTCAGCATTCACAATCATACTGTAATATATTTAACAACTTGCATTCACCCGAGTAAAATACTCACAGAATGTAAATTCTATAAAGTGCTATCCCACTAGGTACAATCACATAGCCTAGTTATCCCAAGTCAGAATTTCACACCAACTTGATAAAAATAAATGATTGGAGGCGGTCATATTCCTTCCCTGAAAGTGAGATGTCCCTCACCCATATAATGGACGCTATGACCTCGGGGAATATACTCACCCTACTCCTCAAGCTAGGGGATTCATCCACTACGCGCAACCTCCCCCTATAGCACTATAGTATAAAATATCTAATCACTGATATTAATGTACACACCATATATATATACTATCACATCCGTATAAATATAAAAGTCCCGGCTATACCGTGCGGTAAATCCGTAACATAAGCCTATTAAATTTATCAAGAGTTTATGGTCCAACTCTAAATATTAATTAAATTGCACCTTAATTAATTAAGTTACTTTTGGTGTCGCCCCCACCATAAATTTGGACTTACTCTCATAGCCCAAAATAAATTTACCCGAGTCAAAATCCCCGACTCTAATTTATTAGCCTCTGTCTAATTAAATTATTACATTTCGGTTTCGCTCAACCAAATTTTCTGCCTCAAACCCTAATTAATTTACCTACAATTAATTAGATTAAACTCATGTATTTAATTTGTCAATAATTAATTACATAAGATTTTTATATGAATTTCCCATTTTATATAATTAACTGGCGAAACTGCCAAGTTCTGCCGACCGTCGATCGATCAACCCCAGACCGTCGATCGAACAGGTCTTCGTCTTCTTCGCGAAGACAGGGCAGCCATGGACGGATTTTCTTAAACCCTAATTTCTTCTAACATGAATTACAAACCTTCTTATCACAAGTACATATTAGAAACCTTATTAGGATTCCCCAAAAAGTCCACAACAATCATCAATTCGTCCATAAACTACCGATTCATAATTTTGGGGAAAAATCTATCTTTATCCTTAAACACATTTACACCCAAATTTCTTCATCAAACTCGTTCTAATTTATCCGGATATCATTCTAACAGATACACATCAATATTCCAGTATCATATTTTTACATAAATCCTCATAAACTTTGGCAAATCAGATTAATATCTTCTTTTTTTTTTTCAAAACCCCATGTTTATGCCATGAAACCCCAAAACGAATTTAATTCATTACATCACACAGATATGAATTGAAAGACAGATTTAATACTATTGCAAGTTATTCACTTGCCTTAGGTTTCGTAGTGTCTGAATTTGAGAATGGATTCCAAGGTTGAAGATGACCTTTGCTGGCTCTTTTGAGATCCCCAAATGGCTTTGGCTGCTGCTAGGGTTTTCTAACCCTTTAATTTTTCTCTCTAATTAAGCTCAGCCATGCCCTTATTTCTTTTTATTAGGTTAATTTCCCTAATCCCGTTTTTTGACTAATGGGCCAACCCAAGTGACCTAAATACCCCCGAGTGGGCCCAACTATGTCTAAAAACGTCCCGTGACCCGTTTACTACCCCCGGGTACACTTTTCCTCGGCCCATCCGGACTCAACTGTACACTCAGAATTTGCATCCGAATTAATTTATAAAAATACTTATCCCCCACCCAATATAGTCTATACCGACTTCCGGATGTGATAAGTACATACCTCGTCATTAATACTCGAAACGACGTAATTACATTATTACTATTCACTTAGTAAATAAATTTTCCTAAATATTAACCATTCAATCCCAGATTAATATTTATATATTATTTTACCATAATTAATTCATTAAATTACAACACACTAGTAATTTAGAATTTCCGAATTAATTAAATTTTAAATGTGTCAAAAATACGGGGTGTTACATAAGGTTTCATTATAATCAATGCCTTCTCGTTAATTAAAACCTTTGGCAACAATTGTAGCTTTATGTTGCTCGATATTGCCTTTTGAGTCAAGTTTGGTCTTAAAAATCCACTTCCATCCAACTCGTTTTTGTCCTTCAGGAAATTCGACCAACTCCCAAACTTTATTGTCATTCATAGATTTTATTTCTTCATTCATAGCATTAATCGATTTATCAGAATCATCACTATTTACATCTTGTTCATAAGAAAATGGATCATTAATATTTCCTATGTTAAATTCGGTCTCTTAAAGGGATACCACATAATCATCCGAAATTTCCGATCTCTTTTCTCTTTGAGATGTTCTTAATGGCACTTCCTGTGGTGCTTTAAAAGTTCCATCGGTTATAGTCTCATTATGTGGTTGTTCAGTTGATTGATCATTCACTTGTTGTTCATTGTTATTGATTAGGTCAATGACCGGTTCAACAACCACATTAGGGACAACAGGTATGTTATGAACTCTGGGTATAGGATACTCCCACTTACTTCACCTTCTTCAATGAATTTAACATTTCTAGTTTCTATGATTTTAGTTGTATGATTAGGATAGTAGAATCTATATCCCTTTGACTTTTTTAGATACCCGATGAAATGACATGATAATGTCCTAGGATCCAATTTCTTCTCATGAGGGTTATAAATTCTAGCTTCCGCTGGGCAGCCCCACACACGTAAATACCTTAAATCAGGTTTCCATCCTTTCCAAAGTTCAAAACGGGTTTTTGAAACTAACTTACTAGGAACCCTATTTAAGATGTGTACATCGGTCTCTAATGCATGTGTCCACAAAAATTTAGGCAATTGGGTCCTACTTATCATACTTCTAACCATTTTTGTAAGGGTTTGATTATGCCTTTCAGCTACACCATTCTGCTAAGGTGATCCTGGCATTGTGTATTGGGCATAAATACCTAATTTTTCAAGGAGTTTAGAAAATGGGTCAGTGCGTTGCCCTGACTCATCATATCTACCATAATATTCACCACCTCTATCAGACCTAATAATTTTTACCTTTTTTCCTAATTGCCTCTCAACCTCATTAATGTATATTTCAATGACGTTCACAGACTAAGATTTATCATGCAACATGTACAAAATGCAATAATGTGAAAAATCATCTATAAAGGTGATGAAGTATTTCTCTCCACCAATGGATGGAATATCAAGAGGTCCACATATGTCTGTATGTATTATTTCAAGTAGCTGGGTGCTTCTTGTAGCTCCTTTCTTTGTATGTTTGGTCTGTTTTCCTTTAATACAGTCCACACATACATCATAATTGGCCCAATCCAGGTTATGGAGTATTCCATCTTTAATGAGCCTTTCAATTCTCGGTCTGGATATGTGCCCTAATCTTTTATGCCACAAGTAAGCAGATTTTTCATCATTAAGTGTATGTTTCGTACCAACATTAGGATGCAGGGTCATAAGGGTTTCAGAAAAATTCTTTTCAAGATTCAATTGATATAAACCATCTAACAAAAATCCAGAACCAACATTATTAGTATGTTTAATCAAACCAAAACCATTGTACTTAAATTCAATTGCAAAATTGTCTAAAGCAAGTTTGGAAACAGAAATTAAATGCCTAGAAACTGTGGGAACATAAAAAGTTTATTGCAAATCTAAAATAAATCCAGTGCTTAAAATTCGGTGAAAGACTCCAATGGCTTCTATTTTAGCCTTCACTTTATTGCCCATGTAGAGAAAATGCTCATTTGGATTTGTTTTACGAATCGAAGTGAAGCCCTGCATCGAATTAGAAACATGACCCATAGAACTAGAATAAATCCACCAAGTGTTAGAAGGAGCGTTAATAAGGTTTGATTCAAAACAAACATAAATAAAGGGCTTACCCTTTTTCTTAAACCAGGCCTTTCGTTTATGACAATCCTTCTGGAAATGGCCCTTCTTTTTACAGAAGTGACACTTGTCGTTCTTCTCCTTCTTTTCAACATCATTTGATGGTTCAGCTTGATGAGACGACCCAAGAACTTTCTTAATGCCCTTGCCAAAATTCTTCTTAAAACTAGCTGCTTTGACTGTAAGATTTTCCACCTGTCCCTTAGTCACATGGCCATTCTATTGCTTAAGTCTGCCTTTCTCCTGTACCAACATGCTTTGCAAATCATTTACATTCCGTTTATCTTTTATAGTGTTGTAATTGATTTGGAAAGGCCCATACTCAAGAGGTGGGGATTTTAGGACGAACTGGACGAGAAAAGACTCATCCACTGTCATGCCCAAAACTTTAAGTCTAACAACCAGATTGGTCAGCTCTATAATGTGCTCATTCATGGTTCGAGTACCATCAAACCTCATAGTGGTCAGGTCAGCCATCAGTTTCCCAGTAAGGGATTTATCAACAGTGCGAAAGCATTCCTTAATGTTGTTCAAATACTCATTCTCTTTTGTAGTTTCAGGTAGGGAGGTCTTAATGTTAGCAACAATGCACATTCGCATAAATATAAGGGCCAGCCTATTGGATCGAGACCATGCTTCATGGACATCAATTTCATCCTCGCTACTTGCATCAGTAATAGCAGCGTGTTCATCACATATAATTTCTATGTCCAGGTCAAAAACCCCTAGGCTGAACTCAATTTGCTCATTCCATTCAAAAAAATTAGTTCCATCAAATTTGAAAAAGGACTGAGCTTGCGAATACAGGTTAAGGGGAACTGCAATTAATAACAATGTTCACACATTAAATTTTCACACACAATAAAAATTGCAAGGGTCAAATATTTAATTGTTGACTAAAAATTTTGGCAGATTTCGTTTACAATTTGAATATCACGGAAACTGTGTTATTCATCACATAATGTTCAGATTGTAAAGATATACTACCCTATAGTTCATTTATCATGGTCCCATAATTTTGGCATCTGTGTTTGTTGCCTAAACATTTAATACCATGATTAATGGACTTAATGTCAACTATTCAGTTTTCACAAAATCAGTTCTAATGTTATTTAATTCAGATATTAGCATGTGTTGTGCCTCAATCCAGTTTTATAACTAACATTAGAATAAACCTTTAGTGAATGTAAGTGTATTATTCGTATATACAGTCTCAACCTGTGTTTGGCCTTTGACTTAACTCAAATGAATAATTGCTTACATGACCCAACTTAAATATAGTTAATCATGCATTAAATGTTAACTATAATACATAATCTACTAGTAATTACAAAGATACCAATAGCAACTTAAATGCCTCAAAAATAGAATTGCCCAGGTATAGTAAAACACATAATACATGAATTTTACCAAAAATGCCAAAAATGAGTTTTCACCATAGAATTGAAGTAAAACATGCTAAAAAACCAAAACTTTTTGCGGAACGTTAATATCAATTTTCTGTAAATAGTTATAAGCCCCGAGATTATTTCCTAAAATGGCAAAAACGGAGTTTTGAGGGCCTTAACGGACTCAGATTGTCAAAAAACACATTACATCACAGCTGAAGGCCATGTAATTCGATCATTGGCCCGTTTCCAGTCAACCCACTAAGTTTCAAGTCAATCGGACACCAAAAATTTTAAAAAACACTATTCACTGCGCCAAAAAAAAACTCTCGAAATCTGTTTTGCGTCAAATCACAATTTTCACTTAATCAATCTTAAAAGCATATCTGTTTTCTTATCATGATTAATAAAAGTGTTTTCCAGAAAGCTTACACAACTTTAAATAATAAAAATCATGCTAACGGCATATTAGGGTTCTAATAACACGAAAATGGGTTGAATAATAATGGGTCAGTTATTATAAGATTAAGGACTGTTTTTAGCAATTTCGTTCTTAATATCATACATAAAAAAATTCGAATTACCAATTCCAGATTAGTGTATTATTACCAGATTGCTTAAAATTCCAGATTTTTTCAAAACAAGATTTCCAGATTTCCATATTCGTAATAAGATTTTTTTTCCAGATTTGAAGATTTATCAGAAAAGAAAAATCCAAATTTTCAGATGCAAAAGATCAAAGATCAGAACTGTTATAAGGAAATTTTCATTAAGAAAATCATGAGATTATAAACCGAAAGCTCTGATACCACATGTTAATCAAGAGTGTTTTTCCAATCATAAATCCGGATATAAACCATAGTGTTACATCATATTAAAAACAGTTTTGTCATGAATCTAGGATATTTAATCTTCATTCAATCACAGAATCATAATTTATTTATAACTTTGATCAAAACTAACCTTTGTCAATTGCAATTGATTTGAATAAGGTGATTTGAATGCTCCTATCAAGGCTTCCTTTGAACCTCTTCTTGAACAACCCAGAATTGCTTTGTTATGTGCCCAGAATTTTGTGAGAAAATACGAAAAAATGGAATTTCGAATTTTATCTCCCTCCTCAGAAATAGTGTGTTATGAGATGACTCTAGATGGTGTAGAGGTCTCTATTTATAAGGGAAGAGGGCCGAAATCCTAGTGGAGGCGGGACTCATTTCAAGTCTCCCACTAATGCCACTAACCATCATGTGACTAACGGATAAGATTTACCCAATCTTTTAATATCTTTATATATCACATTCATAATTAATTATCTGACATTTATCAAGACCACATAATTGGGAAATTCGGAATTTAATACAATTGAAATTAAATAATTAATTTCGATACTTAACATTAATTTCCAATAATAACTACCATGAAAGAAAACTGCCATGAAATTCTTCAAAATACAAAGCTTTGTTGAGTCTTCTATTAGCAAGACAGAGAGTACATCTATTTGACTAATATGAACCAGAATAAAAAAGAATTTCAGTACGCAAAATTACATCTTCAGTAGTCTTCACAGCTTGGAAAAAAGGCAAGGAAAATTACAGTATAAGAATTTTATTTTAATTATTGCTTTGCTTTACCTATATAGGCCCTTATCATATGTATACACCCCATTCCGTTACCCCTAACTCTCCTTAGGTCCCTAGTAGCTCCCTTCATCACCATAAACCCAAGTCATGTCTTGAGTACTGACCTAGAAGCCATCGGGCACTCACCGGCTTAGTTTGACCAAAAAGTCAAACACTTCATCTCAACTGAGACTGAATGAATCCTCGAAGGGAACTGAATACCCTTTCCAACGGTCCATCCCATGCACAATTCTGACTTACCATGCAGACAAACGATCCGTTTGCGTTCAAAACTTGACCTAGAGGCCACTGGGCTCTCCCGGGCTCTGTTTGACCTAAGTCAACTCTTCAGCTCAATCGAGGCTGAATGAATCTTCGAAGGGAACTGAATACCCTTTCCAATGGTCCATCCCGTGCGAGATTCTGACTTACCATGCGGACGAACGATTCGTTTGACTCCAAGAGGTCACCGAACGCTTTCAAGGCCCAATTGACCAAAGTCAACTCTCCACATCGGGTCAAACTCTTTGGAATGTCTAAGTACATCTCCTAACATTTCCAACGGTCTATCCCGTGCATGATTTGGACTTACCATGTGGATGAACGATCCATTTGTGTCCGAACAATTCACCGTGTAATGGACCGACAAACGATTCTGAGCTATATTTGATACAAAGTCAACTCCCGAACCCGGGAGCGGTCCAAAGGAGTTTCGAAGGTCTCTAAATTAACTTTCCAACAGTCTACCCCGTGCGAAATTCTGACCAACAGTTTGCCCTCGGCAGTCGATTTCCTGAAAAGGCTTGAAACACACTTCCAAATGGCAGGTTCCAGACCCTGCCTATCGGCAGGTGCCGATAGGAAGGATCAGGTCTATGCCGATCGGTAGTGACCTGAGCCTATAGAAGGAGGCCTTCACCTCATTTGCAAAGGGATCCCAGATCTAATAAAATTCACTCTCAACGAATTCCAGAAACCTCTCTCGAAGGCAATGTGATTTCAACCTCCAAATCCATTTTTTACTTCCACTTTTCATCATCCTTTTCAACAAATTTGGTGAATTAGACAATCTCCATCATCATCCAAGTGCAAGGGATTCTCTCCCACATTCAAGATCAAGCTTAAGGTCTCCAAGAAGGTCCATCTTTCTCAACTTTCTCTTCAAATTCTCTTAAAATTGCAATAACTTGTTTTATTACTTAGCACTTTTATTATCTCACCTCACACATCCTAATAAACTTTTTATTTAGTATTATTTCACATCTCTTATTTTCATATAAATAAAACCCAAAAAACAAGAAAAAGAGGGTTTGCTCATAAATTTCAAATAGGGATTCTCATACTTTTCTCACCACTAAAACACTTTTTCTACACACACACACACTCACAAATAAGAGATCCCCCATTTGGATTTATGGGATAAACCCCACCCCTCGTTTTGTATGCGAACTACGTGGACTTTCATGCCTCTATAGGCTACGTAGGCATCTCAGGATAAAACCGAAAACTCGAGTCTTTTTTCTCACTTTTCTCTCATTTTCTATCTTTTCTAAATCCAATTTTCTTATATTCTATATACTCGGTCCTAGTGACGTATTATTCCCTATGCGTTATCGTTCCATTATAACGATCAACAAAGGGGTAATCGCATAAATCCTATTTTTTTAATATTATTTTTATACCTTCCTACGGATGACTCGCTTTATCTCTTCCATGATACAAGTCGAGGATTCCTATCTCCACTATATATATACACATGCACACATATCACAGGGAAATATAAAGGAAAATAGCAAATATCCATGAGAGACCTAAAGGGCGGAATGGGTGCCTCACACCTTCCCATTCCGTAACTTAGACTCCGAACCCTTCTCGAATCATTTTGGTTTCGCATGCACCAGTATGTCTTTGGATGCCATCCTTTGGGATGGCTTCCCCTTTTTCTTTTGTCTATTTTGAGTAAAATAGACTGGCGACTCTGAATCTCTCTACATTTTTACACCTCATCTCAAATGACGCCGGCCGAAGCACTCCCGAGAGGGATGCACGGGATTCGAGGATCCTTTCTCTTCGCGCGCCCGCCCACGCGGTGAGGATCGGGGATGGCCATAGTGGCTACTCCGCTGGGGATATATGTATTTTGAGGGCTTGACTCTATTTGCATGGATGCTATATTTGTTTATGTTTCCCCCCATATCTGCATGTTTCCCCTTTTCCATGTGTATCCCATACTTATGCTTATGTTCACACACATGTAGAAAATTCTCCATGTACACTTCGCACCACGTGCACCTAGGATCACATATATCCCCATGTTGCACGCATCACCCATCCATACTTGGTGTAACTTTGGTACTTGTACTTTGGTCCCTATTTAGCATAATAAAGAAAGGCATTCTCATCATAAGATACTAATAAGAGAATCATGCATGATTCACATGACATCACCAAAGATAATTATTATTGACCAAATTTTACCCCGTAATTGGAGGGTCACTTCGTGATGGGCGCTGGTCTAGCAGGTCGCAGTTAGCCTAAGCGATATGACTCTCACCTTCGATTGGCCAAGTACCTTCGACGTTTATCGAATGGTTCCCCCACATCGTACCGCTTGATCGAAGTCATGACGGGAGGTATATCGTAGGGAATTCGTTCACGTGCGCCGACTATATCAAATTTTCTCTCACACGTACCGTCCCCATGAGGTATATAGTGAGGCAATTCACGTACACTCAGGTATATCAAATGACTTATCCACACGTACCGATTGCCCGCAAGAGCAAGATGTATATCGTGGAAGTCACGCCAAAGGGGGAACCCATGCCGATTCGCCCAACCAACTGCATACCCGCATATAGGTGTCAAACCTAGGACACGCACTTTAGATTGTCGGTTTCGACCTAAAACTCTATCGAAATTCCGGGTCGATCTGTCGCCCAATTTTCGCGCATTTTTAAAGTGGGACCCTGTCATTGCATTTAGAAGAATTAAATACAAGTGAGAACATAATAATCATAATAATCATGTTGAGTTCCGTCTCCAAAAACATCTCTCGCTTCTTTATCAAAAATCCAAAAACATTTCTCCCTTCTTTATCAAAAATCCAAAAATATTTCCCCTTTCTTTATCAAAAAATCAAAAAAAGAAAAAGAAAAAGAAAAATAGTTTCTTCCCTTTTTTCTCAAAAATAAATCTCATTCTACGCCTTCTCGGGTCGATTGCAAGCCCTTGGTCTAGCTCCCTATTGTCTTTGGTCTTCAGTAAAATCACCTCGTAGTTTCATCCGTTCCTCTACTACTTCTTTCGAGTCCGGAATCCATCCACTTTCCATGGAGAATACAGATCAAGCACCAGTCATATAGCCGGATCTGACGACAATCCTAGATTAGCTCGTGTCCAAGATTGACAACCTCCAAATCGAGGTTCGAGAGATGCAACGAAACCAGGTTCTAATTCCTCAAGAACCCGAGGCCCTATTACCTCGTGCTATGGGTCCACTCGAGCCTATCTGGGTTCCTGAAGAATATCAGCACGCTCCGCGTGCCCCTCCTGTCACTGGGCCACCGCCTGCCCAACTTCCGATGCTAAGCATTGCCCAGCCTATGGCTAACCTGCCTGTGGTCATTGATCCTAAGGAGGAGGAGTTGAATAAAGTCAAAGAGGATCTCAAGATGCTCACCAAGAAGTTCGACCAAGTCAGGATCTCTGGGAATTACATGGACTACACCCACATGTCTCCTTATCCTAAAGTGAGGTTGCCCGAGAAGTTCAAGGTGCCAAATATCGAGAAGTTTGGAGGGAGTGGACCCCCGATTGTTCATCTTCGTAGTTATCATCGTTCCATGACTCTACTAGGGGCTTCTGAAGAAGTGATGGCCCAATTGTTTCAGCAAACTTTGAAGGATAGTGCCCTCCGATGGTTTTTATCTCTTGAGGAATTCAGAGTTCATAGCTGGGAGGATGTAGCCCAAGAATTCATGTCGTAATATAAATACAACGAAGAGCTTGAGGTCACCCATCGTGATTTAGAGCTGCTCAAACAGAATCCAGGAGAATCATTCAGTAACTTCATAACCCGGTGGAGGGATCAAGTAGCTACCATGACCAATCGTCCATCCGAGGAAGAACAGGTCAACATAGTGAAGAAGAACTTCTTGCCCCATGTCCGAGCAACGATAGGAGGACAATACTATCCCCACTTCCAAGCTCTCAAAGAGGCTGGAGTAGAAATCGAGGAAAGCCTCATTAAAACAGAGGTTGAACCAAAGAATGTGTCCAGACAGTTCACCCCTAGAAAGTATGACAAGCCTGCTAGTGCTACAGTCTCAACCATCAACAACATCCCTCAACTAAACACATCGTGGGCACCAGAAAGTCTCCCTGCCCCCATCCGAGGGGAATACACTGAGCTTCATGCTCCCCTCTCCAAAGTTTACCAAGCCCTCTTTAGAGGAAACCTCATCAAACCCTTGGATTCACGTCCATGGCCAAATCCACTCCCAAGAAACTTCAAGGCCGATGCTCATTGCGCCTTTCACCAAACTACCGGCCATACCACCGACCAATGCTTTCACCTTCGAAACATAATCCTAGATCTCATTGACCGGGGTACCATCGCCCCACCATCCAATCCTAAGACAAACACTACTCACAATCCACTTCCAAATCATGGTAATGCCCTCTTCTTAGAAAAAAACCCAGATTTCGATCCCTCAACCCAAATCACACCCATATACTCTCCTAAACCTCTTCAAAGTTGCCCATATTTCCTCCTACACCCTACTAGCCTCGTTGATTTGGCACTGTCACTCCTTACCACAGCATGCATCACCGTCCATACCCATTCTAAAAATGGAAGTATCGAATTGTCAGAAGTGTTAAACCAACTCCTAGAGTTCGGGATGAAATTGCCCTCATAGATGGTCATCGATTGCCAAAGGTTCAGTACACTATTCTTGGAAGCACAAAAATGGGCTCGAGATTCAGACAGGTGGGTGGTACCAACCGACGAAGTCATCCAAGATGAGGTTATCCAGATTATGGCATATTTATTCAGGCAAATCAACAACATTTGTAGTATCACCGGGTTACTTGAAACTTTAAATCTACAAGGATGCTTGGTCCCTTCGATCATACATATCCCCACAGAATGGGGGGACCTGTATGAAGAAGCCATTAAAGTTGTGGAATGCATTGTGTAGACACCTCATTCTGTTACCCCCTAACTCTCCTTAGGTCTCTAGTATCTCCACTCATCACTGTGAACCCTGGTCACGTCCCGAGTACTGACCTGAAAGCCATCGGGCATTCCCCAACTCAGTTTGACCCAAGAGTCAAACTCTTCATCTCGACTGAGACTCAATGAATCTTAGAAGGGCACTGAATACCCTTTCCAACGGTCCATCCCGTGTGCGATTTCGACTTACCATGCGGGCGAACGATTCGTTTGCGTCCGAAACCTGACCTAGAGGCCACCGGGCGCTCCCGGGCTCTGTTTGAACTAAGTCAACTCTTCATCTTGACCGAGGATGAATGAATCTTTGAAGGTCACTGAATACCCTTTTCAACGGTCCGCCCTGTGCGTGATTCCGACTTTCCATGCGGACGAACGATCCGTTTGACTCCGAGAGATCACCGAAGGCTTCTCGGGCCCGGTTGACCAAAGTCAACTCCCCGAACCGGGTAAAACTCTTTGGAATGTCAAAGTACATCTCCTAACCATTCTAACGGGTCGTTCTTTACACGATTCGGACTTACTATGCGGACGAACGATCCATTTGCGTCTGAATAATTCCCCGTCCAGCGGACCGACAAACGCTTCCGAGCCACATTTGACCCAAAGTCAAATCCCAAACTCGGGAGCGGTCCAAAGGACTTTTGAATTTATCTAAAATAACTTTCCAACGGTATGCCCCGTGCGCGATTCTGACCAACGATTTTCCCTCGGCGACCAATTTTCCGAAAAAGCCAGAAGCGCACTGCCAAATGGCAGGTCCCAGACCCTGCCTATCGGCACCTGCCGATAGGTAGTGACATGGCAATGCCGATCGGCAGACCCTTGGGCCTATAAAATGAGGCCTTGGCCTCATTTGCAAAGGGGGCTCAGCTCATAAGCAAAACACTCTCAGCAAACCCCCAAAAACCTCTCTCGAAGGTAGCGTGATTTCAACCTCCAAATCCCTTTTTCACTTCCACTTTTCATAATCCCTTTCATCAAACTTTATGAATTAACCATTATCCATCATCATCCGAGTACAAGGGCTGCTTCTCAACATTTAAGATCAAACTCCAAGTCTCCAAGAAGGTCCCTCTCTCTCACCTTTCTCTTCAAATGTTCTTAAATTTGTAATAACTTGTTTTATTACTTAAGCACTTTTATTATCTTATTTCACATATCCTAAAATAATTTTTATCTAGTATTATTGCACATCTCGTATTTTCATATAAATAAAAACCCAAAAAACAAGAAAAAGAGGGTTTGCTCATAAATTCCAAGTAGGGATTCTCACACTTTTCCCACACTTTTCTCACAACTAAAACACTTTTTCTACACACACACACACACACACTTATAAATAAGAGATTTCTCCATTTGGATTTATGGGTTAAACCCCACCCCTCGTTTTGTATGCGAACTACGTGGACTTTGATGCCTTTATAGGCTACGTAGGCGTCTCGGGGTAAAACCCGAGACTCGAGTCCTTTTCTCACTTTTTCTCTTATTTTCTATCTTCTCTTTATCTCATTTTCTATTATATTCTATATACTTGTTCTTAGCAACGTATTACTCCATATGCGTTATCGTTCCCTTATAACGATCAAAGTAGGGGTAATCACGTAAATCTTATTTTCTACACTAATATTACATTCCTACGGATGACTCGCTTTATCTCTTCCATGGTACAAGTCGAGGATTCCTACCTCCATTCTATATATACACATGCACACATATCACGGGGGGGGGGGGGGGGGGGAGGGAAATATAAAGGAAAATAGCAAATATCCATGAGAAACCGAAAGGGCGGAATGGGTGCCTAACACCTTCCCATTTCGTAACTAAGCCTCCGAACCCTTCTCGAATCATTTGGTTTCGCACGCACCAGTATGTCTTTGGATGCCATCCTTCGGGGTGGCTCCCCCTTTTCTTTTGTCTGTTTTGAGTAAAATAGAATGGCGACTCTAAATCTCTCTACATTTTCACACCTCAAAAATCGACGCCGGCCGAAGCGCTCTCCCGAGAGGGGACGCGCGGGACCCGAAGGATCCCTTCCTCCCTCCGCGGCGTGGATTGGGGGATGGCCACAGTGGCGACTCTGCCGGGGACTTATTTTATTCTTTTTGAGGGCTTGATTCTATTTACATGGATGTTATATTTGTTTATGTTCCCCCCCCCCCCCATATCTGCCTATCCCCCTTTCTCACATGTATATCCCATGCCTATGCTTATATTCCACACTTGTAGAAAATTCGCCATGTACACTTCACACCACGTGCACCAAGGATCACATGTATATCCCCATGTTGCACGCATCACCCATCCACACTTGTACCTTTTGGGGAACTTGCACTTGGCTCCCTGTTTTGGCATAATCAAGAAAGGCATTCTCATCATAAGATACTAATAAGAGAATCATGCATGATTCACACGATATCACCAAAGAGCATTGTTATTTACCAAATTTTACCCAGTAACTGGAAGGTCACTTCGCGATGGGCGCTAGTCCGGCAGGTCGCAGTTAGCCTAAGCGATATGACTCTCACCTTCCATTGGCCCAGTACCTTCGACGTATATCGAACGGTTCCCCCGCATCGTACCGCTTGACCGAAGTCATAACGGGAGGTATATCGCAGGGAATTCGTTCAATATGCCGAGTATATCGAATTCGCTCTCACACGTACTGTCCCCACGAGGTATATGGTGAGGCAATTCACGTACACTCAGGTATATCAAATGGCTTGTCAACACATACCGATTGCCCGCAAGAGCAAGACGTATATCGTTGAAGTCACGCCAAAGGGGGGAACCCATGCCGATTCACCCAACCAACTGCATACCCTCATATAGGTGTCAAACCTAGGACACGCACTTTAGATTGCCGGTTTTAACCCGAAACTCTGCCGAAATTTTGGGTCGGCCTCCCGCCCAATTTTTGCGCATTTTTAAAATGGGACCCTGTCCGCGAGCCTGGTTACAAGTCCAATCATAGCTTTGCATATATTAAGACTCCAACTTTTCCAGGCTCGGGTCCCGTCCGAGATTGCATTTAGGAGAATTAAATACAAGTGAGAACATAATAATCATAATAATCATGCTGAGTTCCGTCTCCAAAAAATCCAAAAAAACGATTTCTCCCTTCTTTATCAAAAATCCAAAAACATTTCTCCCTTCTTTATCAAAATTCCAAAAATATTTATCCCTTTTTATCAAAAATCCAAAAATAGTTTCTTCCTTTTTTCTCAAAAATAAATCTCATCCTATGCCTTCTCAGGCCGATCGCACGCCCTTGGCCTGGCTACCTATTGGCTTTGGTCTTCAGTCAAATCACCTAGGAGTTTCATCCGCTCCTTTACTACTTCTTCCGATTCTGGAATCCATCCATCTTCCATGGAGAATGCGGATCAAGCACCAGTCATACAATCGGATCTGCCGACAGTCCTAGCTCAGCTCGTGGCCAAGATTTACAATCTCCAAGTCGAAGTCCGAGAGATGCAACGAAATCAGGTCCCTATTCCTCAAGAGCCTGAGGCCCTATTACCTCGTGCTATGGGTGCACCCGAGCCTATCTAGGTCCCGAAATAATATCAGCACGCTCCACGTGCCCCTCCTGCTAATGGGTCACCGCCTGCCCAGCTTCTAATGCCAAACATTGCCCAGCCTGTGGCCAACCTGCCTATGGTCATTGATCCAAAAGAGGAAGAGTTGAATAAAGTCAAAGAAGATCTTAAGATGCTCACTAAGAAGTTCGACCAAGTCCGAATCTCTGGAAATTACATGGACTACACCCATATGTCTCTTTATCCTAAAGCAAGGTTACCCGAGAAGTTCAAGATGCCAAATATCGAGAATTTCGGAGGGAGTATCCCCCCAATTGTTCATCTTCGCAGTTATCATCGTTCCATGACTCTCCTAGGGGCTTCTGAAGACGTGATGGCCCAACTGTTTCAACAAACTTTGAAGGACAGTGCCCTCCGATGGTTTTTATCTCTTAAGGAATCCAGAATCCGTAGCTGGGAGGATGTAGCCCGAGAATTCACGTTGCAGTACAAATACAACGAAGAGCTTGAGGTCACCCATCGTGATTTAGAGCTGCTCAAACAAAACTCTGGAGAATCAGTCAGTAACTTCAGAGCCCGATGGAGGGAAAAAGTAGCTACCATGACCAATCGGCCATTTGAAGAAGAACAAGTTAACATAGTGAAGAAGAATTTCTTGCCCCATGTCCGAGCAACCATGGGAGGACAGTACTACCCCCACTTTCGAGCTCTCAGAGAAGCAGGAGTGGAAATCGGGGAAGGTCTTGCCAAAACAGAAGTTGAACCGAAGAAGGTGTCCAGACAGTTCACCCCTAGAAACTATGACAAGCCTGCTAATGCTACAGTCTCAACCATCAACAACATCTCTCAACCAACCGCATCATGGGCACCAGAAATTCGCCCTGCCCCCATCCGAAGGGAATACACTGAGCTTCATGCTCCCCTCTCTAAAGTCTACCAAGCTCTGTTAAGACGAAACCTTATAAAACCCTTGGATCCCTGTCTATTACCCAATCCACTTCCTAGAAATTTCAAGACCGATGCTCATTGCGACTTTCACCATACAGCTGGTCATACCACCGACCAATGCTTTCACCTTCGGAACATAATCCAAGATCTCATTGACCGGGGTACCATCGCCCCACCAGCCAATCCTAAGCCAAACACTACTCATAACCCCCAACCAAATCACACTAATGCCATCTTCTTGGAAGAAAACCTGAATTTCGATCCATCAACCCAAATCACACCCCTATACCCTCATGAACCTCTTCAAATTTGCCCACATTTCCTCCTACACCCTACTAGGCCCGCTGATCAGTCACTGTCACTCCTTACCAGAGCATGCATCACTGTCCGGACCTGTTCTGAAAGTGGAAGTATGGAATTATCAGAGGTATTGAATCAACTCCTAGGGTTCGGGCTGAAATTTCCCTCACAGATGATTATCGACTGCCAGAGGTTTAGTGCGCTATTTTTAGAAGCATGGAAAAGGGCCCGAGAATCAGATATGTGGGTGGTACCAACTGGCGAAGTCATCTTAGGTAATGTTGTCCAGATCATGGCGGAAGCATTCAGGAAAACCAACGATATTTGCAGTATCATCGAGTTATTTTATGCTTTGAAGCTGCAAGGACACTTGGTCCCTTCACCCTTACACATCCCCACAGAATGGGAAGACCTATATGAAGAAGACGTTGAAGTTGTGGAATGCATTGACTTCACAAGGGAAAACAGAATTGTTGCCACCGGATGGGGGGGAATATTCAAAGATTCAAACGAAGAACATGCTTTAGGAAGAACAGGCCCAGTAGCCGACATATGTGGGATGATATCATTTGAATAACTCCTCGGAGAAATAGACAGGGCGGCGGAACAACCTGAGATTGATGAGAAAACTGGATTAAAGTTTTTCCCTTCAGTAAATCACATGACCAGATCTGGGAGGCATTACCAAGTTTCGAGCTCGCTACCGGCAAATGACAAGGGGAAGGGAGTTGAAAACCTTCCTATGCCTGAAATGACCATCGAGGAGAGAAAGATCCTCGACCAACTCAAGAAAACTCAAGCTAACATCACTCTATGGGGACTTTTCATGTCTTCCCAGCTACACAGAAATGCCTTAATCAAATTACTCACAAGACCCATAGTTCCTCCTTATACCACACCATAAGAAGCAGTAAATTTAGTCGGTTCCTTAACCTCCACCAGAATGCTGTCATTTTCTGAAGAGGAAATCCCCAAAATTGGGCCGAATCACAATCATGCACTCAACATCTCCATCGAAGTTATGGGGAAGGTTGTGCCGCTTTCGCTCATTGATAACGGATCCGCTTTGAATGTCTGCCCACTGAGAACCTTTAAATGTTTAGGCTTGAAATAAAGTGACCTCGCTCCAACCTCTGCTGCCGCGTGTGCCTATGATTATACCCGTCGGGAGGTGATGGAATCCATAAAACTTGCGATAGGGGTTGGACCTATAAATCCTGTCGTCGAATTCCAAGTCATTGATATCCCGGCCTGGTTCAACCTGTTGCTCGGACGACCCTGGCTCCACCATATAAGGTGTGTCTCTTCCTCATTCCATTAGAAGTTGAAGTTCTTTGCCAATGGGCGAGTCATCACCATCTTGGGCGAAGACGATAACGCCGAGGGTGCAAGCACCAGTAGTCCGATTCTCGAGATACAGCATGGGTCAAATGATATGCTCCTATCAGGGTTTCGAGTTGAGCCACCCGTACTCCCGACTGGGGACGGCTTCAAAGAAAGAGTTTTACCAGAATATGACCCTCATGGAAATGTCAATGTGATTCAGATGTTCAGAAACATGCACTTCATGCTCGGACTGGGGCTAGGACAAAGGCAGGAGGGGATACTTGAGCCCATCGAACTGAAGAAGGCTTTCCCTCCTTGTGGCTTGGGGTATCAACCATCAGAACCAGAGCTCAGGATGATCCACCAGAGTCAATCAAAGAAAGGGTTATACTATTTCCAGACTATCCCAGGAGACTCCTTGAATGGACGATTTATCAAAAAGGGTGAAGGCTTCCCTTTTTGCGGCTTTCCATAACCATGGTACGACCACACAGACAAGAAGATGAAGCTTGGAATGGAGATCTTTTTCCAAGATAGTTTCCCAATGGATCGAAAGTTCCCCACACCGCGTACAACCTCTCATCAAAGATACCGAGGAGACTGAGGAAAGTGACTCCGAAGATTCCTTCAACCTGCAGACACTAGGGCTGGCACTTTGCATGGTTCATTCGGGAGCTACATCACTTGATCCATCTCATCTGATCAAAGCTACTGATACACCTCTCCTCAACTGGCATGCTATGCCAACTCTACCTGTTGAAATCCCACCTAACCCCAATGTTTACCCTATTTCTTCTACTGTTGTCTATCCTTGCTCGAATGTAATCGAGACCTCTTTTGATGAGGTTCTTAATGCTGTTTTGCCTATCAATGAAATAAATGAAGATTTTGAGTATCTTGTTGTGCCTTACATTAATTATTTAGATTCTAATCAAACTTTTGATGATGATGATTTTGCAAATGAACAATTCTTAACTGATTTAAATAAGGTTAATAACAGACAACATAACCGCGTTCAAGTTAATGAAGAGGAGACTGTTGTTGATTAATCTCGGTTCTAGTATCCAACTGCGCAAGATTAGGATAGGGGCCACCCTTGACGAGCGTGAGCGCGCACAACTCGAAGAATTTCTAAAGGAGTTAGGGAATGTCTTCGCATGGTCCTACGGCGATATGCCCGGTATTGATCCTGAAATAGATCAGCATGAGATCTCCTCTCTCCCAAATTACAATTCGATTAAATAAAAGTTGAGAAAGCTTCGCACCGAATGGTCGCTCAAAGTCAAGGAGGAGGTTCTCAAACAGTTAAATGTGGGTTTCATTCGAGTAATCGAATATCCCACGTGGCTAGCCAATATTGTACCTGTACCGAAATCAGGAGGAAATGTTCGAATGTGTGTGGATTACCAATATTTAAACAAAGCCTCTCCGAAGGATAATTACCCGCTACCCAACATCAACATGATCGTGGATAACATAGCCAGTCATGCTCTCAAGTCATTCATCGACGGGTTTGCCGGATACAATCATATCAAGATGCACCCCGACCACCAAGAGAAAACCACATTCATCACCCCATGGGGGACCTTTTGCTACACCGTTATGCCATTTGGTCTCAAGAATGCTGGGGCTACCTACCAGAGGGCCGCTACGACCATCCTACATGACCTGATTCACAAAGAGGTTGAGGTTTACATGGATGACATGATCATCAAGTCCAGAACTAGAGAAGGTCATTCTCCTGCTCTTCGAACGACTGTGGCAAAACCAGATGCGACTTAATCCACAGAAATGCGTCTTCGACGTTACAAAGGGAAAACTCTTAGGATTCATGGTCAGTGAGATGGGGATAGATGCAGATCCCGCCAAGCTGAAAGCCATACTTGAGATGCCACCTCCCCGAACGGAGAAAGAAGTCCGAGGTTTTCTTGGGAAATTACAATATATCAGTCGGTTCATCAGCCATCTAACCTCCATCTGCGAACCAATCTTAAAGCTCCTTCGAAGGGATTCAATCAAGGTTTGGAACAAGGCCTGCCAAGAAGCTTTTGACTGAATCAAACAATATCTAACCCAACCTTCAGTTCTCATGCCACCATAGCCTGGTCTCCCTTTGCTCCTATACCTAACCATAACCAACACTGCAGCTGGGGCTTTGCTAGCCCAATACCTTGAAAATTCCCGCAAAGAAAGAGCAGTCTATTATGCCAGTCGCAAATTGGTCGGGTACGAGGTCAACTACACTACTTTTGAAAAGGCATGTGTCACCCTTGTTTGGGTCACCCAAAAGTTGTGACACTACATGCTCGCCTTCCCCATTAAACTTGTATCCCGAATGGATCCCATTAAATACCTGCTCGAGAAACCCGTCGTATCCAGCTGAATGGCCTGATGGTTGATGCTCCTAACCGAGTTCGATATCGTGTACGTCACACAGAAAGCCGTTAAAGGAAGATCCATCTCTGACTACCTCGCTGACTACCCTGTGGAAGAAACGGATGTTTGGATCTCCGAATTCCCAGATGAAAATGTCCTCTGCACCTCTCAAGACTGCCTCCGATGGAAAATGTTCTTCGATGGCGCTGCCAATAAAAGGGGATATGGCATTGGGATACTTCTGGTCACCCCAGATGACTCCCACACTCCTATCGCCATAAAATTAGATTTCCCTTGTACCAATAACATGACGGAATTTAAGGCGTGCACAGTGGGTCTCAAAGTTTCTCTCAAGAAAGTTATTCAATACCTTGATGTATATGGGGATTTTTTCCTCATCATTGATCAAGTTCTTAGAAAGTGGAAAGTCAAGGACGAAAAGCTCCAACCCTTTCATGCCCAATTAGAAGAGTTAGCCTCCCAATTTCGAGATATCACCTTCCATTACCTGCACCGAGAAAAGATAAACCTAGACGATGCTCTCGCTACCTTGGCATCCATGGTCGACATGCCCGAGGGAATAATAATGACCCCCTTCCTAGTTCAGAAGCAGGACAAACTGACCCATTGATACCATATTAATCTTGTCTCCACGGAAGACCCCGAACTAGCCGATTGCTGGTACTATGATATATGGTGCCTCCTCAAGCATGGTAGGTATCCCGAGGGTTCCAATAAGAAGGACCGAGCTACCCTTCAAAGGCTGGCCGCTCACTACATCATCTGTCATAAATCACTACTCAAGAGGAATTTCGATGGAACTCATTTGCACTGTATCGCAAGGGCTGGCATTGAAAAGATATTGCAAAAAATCAACAGCGGGGAATACGAGCCCCACATGAACGGTCACATCCTTGCTAAGAAGATCATCCGACAGGGCTACTACTGGACCACCATGGCCCAGGATTGCACCGCCTATGTTCGGAGATGCCCTAAATGCCAATAGTTCTCCAACCTCCAACATCTACCTCCGCAGGAATTATACAACATGACATCTCCCTGGCCGTTCTCAACCCGGGGTATCGACATCATAGGGAAGGTTACGCCAAAAGCGTCAAATGGGCATGAGTTCATCCTGGTTGCCATCGATTACTTCACCAAATGGGTTGAAGCTGAGTCATACGCGGTATTAAATGCTAAAAAGGTGGCCAAATTCATCAAGAAAAATATCATCTATCGATATGGGGTCCCACACGAGCTAGTGTCAGATAAGGGTTTGCAGTTCGAGGCAGAAGTCACAGAAGTTGTCAACGAGTATGGGATTCAGAGACACAAATCTTCTCCCTACCGACCTCAGACCAATGGTGCAGTTGAAGCCGCCAATAAAAACCTCAAAGCCATCATCAGGAAGATGACCGAAATTTGTAGGGATTGGGCCGACCGGATCCCGTATGCCCTCTGGGGCTATCGAACCTCAATCCGAACCTCTACTGGGGCTACCCCTTACTCCTTAGTCTACGACATGGAAGCAGTCCTACCTGTGGAGCTGGAAATACCCTCGCTACGCGTCGTGCTCGAAAGCAAGGTTAGTGAAGAAGACTGGTGCCAAGGCCATCTTGATGAGCTAGCCCTTCTAGATGAAAGAAGATTAAAAGCTCTTTATCACATACAGGGATACCATCACCGAATAGCGCGATCATTCAACAAGAGAGTCAAGGACCGCAGTGTCCGGGAGGGGGATTTAGCCCTTAAGGATATGATAGAACCCATCTGGGACCCTAGAGGAAAATTCAAGCCCAATTGGAGCGGCCCTTACATTGTGAAGAAAATCTTGTTTGGCGGTGCCACCATGCTCACTGACCTGGATGGGAAATAGATGGCTCGTCCAGTCAATCTGGACCGTCTCAAGAAATTCTACCCCTAGTCCAAAATCTCAGTGCGCTACGACTCCTCTCATCCCCTTTCTATTCTAAAAAAAACTCTTCATTTCCCTCTACCCAGAACTACGTGGGCCTGATCCTTTACAAAAACTATTTTAAAACTTTTCAAAAAACCCCAGAGTTAGGTAGGCAGCTCATACATCCCACATGAGCACGACCCCCTTCTTTTTCACAAAAATATATTCTTTTCTTATCTCCAAGAATGACAGTTCATTCTAAACATCTACTTGAACAAAAGGATTATGTATGCCTTAGCATTCGGTATAGATAATTCAAAATACAAAATTCATCGAAAGGCATAGCTAGATGATCAGAAACTTGTTTATTTCATTAATAGAAAACAACAGTACAGATTATATAAGAAAAAGGAACGGATAACTCCCTTCCCCTACTACCATAAAAACCAGATAAAATCCCCCACATTTATTACATAAACAAAAACCCCAGGAATCCTACCCACAGCTACCAGAAGAGCCTGCACCCTCATCATCTACATCCTGAGGACCCCAAGTTTCCCCTACCTGAATGGAGTGTTGCAAACATTCCATGGATCGATGAGCCTTAACCATCTTCGAAAAGACCACAACACCCCCTTCCATGGTGTCAGATAAAATGAACCACCTTTGACCAGTCTCTACTGCCAACATCTTGCTAACTACTTTCCTCCACAACCACCTCATATAATCTTTGGGGACATGCCAAACTTTCCCGACAGACTGAGAGGACGGGTCGACGGATGCCGATTTTCCCATAGAGATCCAAGCAACACACTCAAACGCTCAGTCAAATCTTCTACCGAAAAGAAATTTGAGGTCCGAGTGGGCACGATCTGTGCCCAGCCAAATTGACGAAAAAGCCGCCAAGGGAAATAGAAAGAGATCTGTCTGAGACCAACCAATCGCACATATGAATATTCTCCTAGATCCAGAACAGGCTGCAACTATCCCCACCAAGGCACAGACCAATATATCCCACGAGCCCCATACTCCACAAACCAATTCTCCCAGTTCTCAACATACATGCCAATGCAGATGAAGTAGCGTTAAAAGAAGTTGGGTACAGCCGAAAAAAGATATTCTGGAGGAGTCGACAAGAGGAATCTTTCAAACAACCACATGAACAGCATCACAGGGCTACCCCTCAAAAAGTCATAACGACCTTCTCTCTAGGCATCCAGGCCATTCAGAGTCTCCGCCAATATAACCACCGCGGGATTGCGACGGTATGACATCCATGAGGTAATGGCTACAAGTTGTGGATCCACTCGTACCTCCCCGATCACCAACAACAATTTTGAAACCAGGCCCAGAACAACGGCTCCAGCATAGCCAGCATCACCTACTTCCTGCAAATGCACGGACTGCAACACCGCCGGTAGGGAGATCATTCCTCCAGAAACTAATAACCTGGCCACCGAAGGTGAGATATGAAGAAGCCCGGCCAATAAATCCCTAGGAGAGAGGGAAAATTCGGGTAAAGCCGCAGCAACACTGGGATTTACACCCAGCATGGCAGAAAATTCCTCGTAGGTAGGACAAACTTCTTCCAACCCAAAGCGGAATACATGGTCTTCGGGGTACCAGAATTGTACCGCCGCTGTCAGCATATTCCACTCAAAAGGCCGATTGCGCCACAAGGAAACTCGGCGCATGTTGAAAGCATCATAGTCAACATTATAAGAGCACATAGCTTCCAAGGCTTCGAGGTAGTTGACAAACTCGGTGCTACCCGGGAGAGCAATCTTGTGGTGCAAAGAAATAGTGGGCAAATGGATAAGGATGCAAAGTTATGATGAAAATACTCCAACCTCACCCCCTTTTTATACTTGACAACTCTCACAAAAGACATAATCCCTGCAAAAATCGGAGGGAATCCTTCCCCACAAGGTACCAAAAGCTGAAGAGGGTACCAATCAAAGCTTTCAATTGATAGGACTGGACTGAACTGCCGATAGGCAGGCCAGGGAGCTTGCCGATTGGCAACCCCCCATTTTTGGAAATTTCCTCCTTTCCTCTTTTGTCAAATCAGAAGACACAATGAAAATAAATTGATATTCTCAAAATAATTTCAAGAATCCAATTTTCTCCTTGTAGGATTTCCCTTTTCAATCAAAACTTTCCTTCGAAAAATTCCAAAAAAAAATATTCGTTTTTATCATAGTCTCAGCAGAAAAGTTAAAAAACACATGTGCATGCATTCATTCATCATTAAAATAAAAGATAGCCAAAAAACTACATTGCATTCCATATATATGTTTTCTGTGTTACATCATTTTGCAGGAAATATAGAAAAAGCTAAAAACAATGGGACTCAGCCCGAACCCACATTCCTTCTCTCTCTCTCTCTCTCTCTCTCTCTCTCTCTCTCTCAAGAGCTTCCACCCCGGCGACACGCTCTCTTCCCCCTATGGCGGGACGACGCGCCCCCACTACTCGAGCCAGAGTCTTCCCCGGACGAGGCTGACGGCACCAAGAAAGAAGGAACAGGAACAACATCTTGAATGTGGGCGGTCGCCAATGATATCCAATCCCTGATGTCTCTCAGCCAAGTGGTCGACACTCGGATTTGCTGCAGAGAAAAAGACAAAATCAGTATCAAGCAAAAGAAATCAAAAAGAGGAAAAGGACCGAAAGGTTTACCGCGGGGCGAAGGACCTCCTCTGTCAAACCCAGCTCCTCCGGATCCATCGCAAGAGGACGGTGCAGCATCGGCACTATCCCTCCATCAGCCAGCCGGATGTTGTACGAATGAGTGTGTAGCCGAACAAAAGGAACCTCCGATGTCGCCGCCGCCGCAGGTGCCGACGGACCACCACCACTGTGGGAAGACCCCACCGCCCGACTTGAACCAGCAGGAGGAAAAGACAAGGCATCATGAATACTGGGCGCCATCAACCATCTCGTCACAAAGTCCATATAATCATACGGCCCAACCGTATCAGTGTACAACGCGTAGGACTCACCGATCATCGCCGTGATCCTCTCATCCTCCAAAAGCTGTCGCTCCCACCTCATAGATGTAGGAGGCTGCGCAGGTGGTAACACCACCTCCTCCTCAGCGATCTGACGAATCACCCTCTCCCCGAGATACCAGTAATGGCCGAACTCATGCGCCAACAAGCGTCTCATCTGTGCGTTCACCCTAGTCATCCCCGTATCCTGAATAGCTGTCCCCCAAGGATAAAAGGTCACCTAAAAATTCCCAAGCAGGCATGAGTCAGTACAAGATCAAAAGGTGCAAAAACCAAGATTGAAAAGGAAAGGACCTTACCCGACCACTGGTCAGGTCATTCAAGACCTGACGCACCGCCTCCAGAGAGAGAGATCCCTTCGACTGCCGGTTGGCCTTACGCCATCGATACAGTCGGCAGAAGTCCCCAATGGTGTCATCCTTCGAAGCAATCAGCGGGGTGTTGCACCTAATCACCTCATAGAACCATGTCTGAATTCATAAGAGACGCATAAGGAAAATGCGAATGCATGAAAGGAAAATGGGAATGTGTGAAATGAAAATGCGCAAAGTAAAGAATACCTCAAGGAGATACGTGGCCCCAGTAAAAGTCTGTCGACAGCACCGACTGAATGCATCCATAGAAGAGTAAAGGGTCACCAAGGTCAGACTCCCATAATCATAGAAAGGGATGTTCGAAAACATCCTCAAGTATGGAAGAAACCAAAAATGGACGACGTCGCCGCTCGACGCCACCATGAAACCTCCCAACACCAACAAGATGAATAACCGGGCCATCTGTCTCACTTACAGTCCGTCCTCCACATCAACCACCCTACTCAGCAAAACATCCTTCAGCAAGGACAGCCGGATGGAATCTTCAAAAACTATCCTCCTCACATCCCTAAGTGCCGCATGCACCGCCTCCGACCTCACCCGCAAGGAGCGATCCACCTCTATCTGCTCCCCGTCACAATCCAGCCACAGCAGTTACTGCACATCTATGGGAGTCATCGTCATCTCCCCGAAGCCAAAATGAAAGGTGTGGGTAGTATCCCACCACCTCTCCCCTAAGGCACACAAAACTTCTGTTGAACGAGGTGTCTCATCCAGCGCATCCGCTAACCTCCCAAAACCCGCTGATGATACCATCCAACACACCACGGGTGGAAGATGCTCCCAAACATCATTAAGCCTCGTTGTCCCGCGGGCACGCATGTTCTTCAAAGAAATATAAGACGGGCAAAAGGAAAAATTCAGTCAAAGGTCAAGAAAAAAGGAAATATCACCCAAAAAGAAAGGAATGCCAAAGGTCAGGTTACTTACATAACCGTCGGGAATCACTCTCGAAGAGCGATGACGCGATGGCTCCCGCAGCAAGGTCCGCTCATCCGCAACCGGCTCGAATGAATCGAAGGCATTCTCGTTCCCCAAAGCAAGGGGCACCCTGTCCCTCCAATCCACATTCGACCAGTCATCAACGGTCAACCACTCCCGGTGGACAGTGGTGCTCACAAAAGCGGCAATTTCTTGAAGATTGAAACATTATAACAATTCACAGAGAGAAATCGCAGAAAGAGAGAAGGCAAGAAGCTGTGAAAAATAAAGGGGATTCGCCCCCTTCATATAACCGATCCTCCCTGACCCCTGCCATACCGATCGGCACTGTCTCCTCACCTTCCCGAGGCAACCCAAAAGTCCGTGCCACTATCGAATGGCACCCCTCAGCCTATGCCGGCCGGCACCCCCTTTAAAATTTCCTACATAAATTCCCAAAAAATGCCAGAAAGCCTAAAAAAATCCCCGGAAAATTCCTAAAAATCCCAGGATGGATTTTGAACATTTTCATCAAGAAAATTTTGCATTCCTTCAGGCAAAACCTCTTTTTCCCTAGAGGAACCCTCAAAATCCAAGCGAATGACCTCTCGAGTAATGCGCTCGGACCACCTAATCACCTCCTCAGTAGAGATTACAACCTCGAACCGGTTATCTCCCCAATAATCAACTCCTCCGCTCAAATCAAAGGCAAAAGGCCTCCCCAGCCATCGGCTACCCGGTGCGAAACAATATCTCATGGTATCTTTCCCAGCAAAATTCAGAAGAATCACTCGCCCCAGGTGATCCCTCCCAAAGGACGATCAAAATCTTCCCCAGCTCATTCATCTTTCCCCAGCGGAACCTCAAATCCAATTCTTATCCCCAGTGGAACCCTTTTCCTATCCCGAGGAAATGCAATCACTTTTGGGTCAGAATTGGCCCCAGTCTTGGATCGTCACCTGAATTAGGTCAGAATTGACCCCGGTCCTCGGTTGTCACCACTCTTGGGTCATAATTGGCCCCGGTCTTGGATCGTCACCTGAATTATGTCAAAATTGACTTCGGTCCTCGGTCGTCACCACTCTTGGGTCAGAATTGGACCCGATTTTGGATCGTCACCTGAGTTAGGTCAGAATTGACCTCGGTCCTCGGTCGTCACCACTCTTAGGTCATAAATGGCCCTGGTCTTGGATCGTCACCTGAATTAGGTCAGAATTGACCTCGGTCCTCGGTCGTCACCACTCTTGGGTCAGAATTGACCCCGGTCTTAGATCGTCACCTGAATTAGGTCAGAATTGACCTCGATCCTCGGTCGTCACCACTCTTGGCTCAAAATTGACCCCGGTCTTGGATCGTCACCTGAATTAGATCAGAATTGACCTCGGTCCTCGGTCGTCACCACTATTGGGTCAGAATTGGCCCCAGTCTTGGATCGTCACCTGAATTAGGTCAGAATTGACCTCGGTCCTCGATCGTCACCACTCTTGGGTTAGAATTGACCCCGGTATTGGATCATCACCTGAGTTAGGTCACAATTGACCTCGGTCCTTGGTCGTCACCACTCTTGGGTCAGAATTGATCCCAGTCTTGGATCGTCACCTGAGTTAGGTCAGAATTGACCTCGTTTCTCGGTCGTCACCACTCTTGGGTCAGAATTGACCCCGGTCTTGGATCGTCACCTGAGTTAGGTTAGAATTGACCTCGATCCTCGATCGTCACCACTCTTGGGTCAGAATTGACCCCGGTCTTGGATCGTCACCTGAGTTAGGTCAGAGTTGACCTCGGTCCTCGGTCGTCCCCACTCTTGGGTCAGAATTGACCCCAGAGTTGGATCATCACCAGAGTTAGGTCAGAATTGACCTCGGTCCTCGGTCGTCACCACTCTTGGGTCAGAATTGGCCCCGACCTAGGATCGTCACCTGAATTAGGTCAGAATTGACCTCGGTCCTCGATCGTCACCACTCTTGGGTCAGAATTGACCCCGGTCTTGGATCGTCACCTGAGTTAGGTCAGAATTGACCTCGGTCCTCGTTCGTCACCACTCTTGGGTTAGAATTTACCCCGGTCTTGGATCGTCACCTGAGTTAGGTCAGAATTGACCTCAATCCTCGGTCGTCACCACTCTTGGGTCAGAATTGTCCCCGGTCTTGGATCGTCACCAGAGTTCGGTCAGAATTGACCACAGTCCTCGGTCATCACCACTCTTGGGTCAGAATTAACCCTGGTCATAGATCGTCACCTGAATTAGGTCAAAAATTGACCTCGGTCCGCGATCGTCACCACTCTTAGGTCCTCAGAACTGACCTGTACCCTCTAAATTGGTCAACCTCGCTTCCTTAGGCCCTCTGAATTGGTCATCCTCACTTCCTTAGGTCCTCAGAATCGACCACGACCCTCTGAATCGGTCATACTCTCCCAGAAGCATCATGCGGTGTCTAATCGAAGGCTATCATTTGTTCCAAACTCACCCATCGAGGGGCTCTGTAGACACCTCATTCTGTTACACCCTAACTCTCCTTAGGTCTCTAGTACCTCCACTCATCACTGTAAACCCTGGTCACGTCCCGAGTACTGACTTGAAAGCCATCGAGCACTTCCCAGCTCAGTTTGACCCAAAATTCAAACTCTTCATCTCAACCGAGACTCAATGAATCTTCGAAGGTCACTGAATACCCTTTCCAACGGTCCATCCCGTGCGCGATTCCGACTTACCATGCGGGCGAACGATCCGTTTGCGTCCAAAAACCTGACCTAGAGGCCACCGGGCGCTCCCAGGCTCTGTTTGACCTAAGTCAACTCTTCATCTCGACTGAGGCTGAATGAATCTTTGAAGGGCACTAAATACCATTTCCAACGGTCTTTCCCGTGCGTGATTCAGACTTTCCATGCGGACGAACGATCCGTTTGACTCCGAGAGACCACTGAAGGCTTCTCGGGCCCGGTTGACCGAAGTCAACTCCCCGAATCGGGTCAAACTCTTTGGAATGTCGAAGTACATCTCCTAACCTTTCTAATGGGATGTCCCGTGCGCTGTTCGGACTTACTATGCGGATAAACGATCCATTTGCGTCTGAATAATTCCTAGTCCAACGGACCGACAAACGCTTCCGAGCCACATTTGACCCAAAGTCAACTCCCAAACTCGGGAGCGATCCAATGGAATTTTGAATTTCTCTAAAATACCTTTCAAATGGTATGCCCCGTGCGCGATTCTGACCAACGGTTTTCCCTCGGCGACCAATTTTCCGAAAAAGCCTGAAGCGCACTGCCAAATGGCAGGTCCCAGACCCTGCTTATCGGCACCTGCCGATAGGTAGTACCATGGCAATGCCGATCGGTAGACCCCTGGGCCTATAAAATGAGGCCTTGGCCTCATTTGGAAAGGGGGCTCAAATCAGAAGCAAAACACTCTCAGCAAACCCCCAAAAACCTCTCTCGAAGGCAGCGTGATTTCAACCTCCAAATCCATTTTTCACTTCCACTTTTCATAATCCCTTTCATCAAACTTGATGAATTAACCATTATCCATCATCATCCGAGTACAAGGGCTGCTTCTCAACATTTAAGATCAAGCTCCAAGTCTCCAAGAAGGTCCCTCTCTTTCACCTTTCTCTTCAAATCTTCTTAAATTTGCAATAACTTGTTTTATTACTTAAGCACTTTTATTATCTTATTTCACATATCCTAAAATACTTTTTATCTAGTATTATTGCACATCTCCTATTTTCATATAAATAAAAACCCAAAAAACAAGAAAAAGAGGGTTTGCTCATAAATTCCAAGTAGGGATTCTCACACTTTTCCCACACTTTTCTCACAACTAAAACACTTTTTCTACACACACACACACTTATAAATAAGAGATTTCTCCATTTGGATTTATGGGTTAAACCCCACCCCTCGTTTTGTATGCGAACTACGTGGACTTTGATGCCTTTATAGGCTACGTAGGCGTCTCGAGGTAAAACCCGAGACTCGAGTCCTTTTCTCACTTTTTCTCTTATTTTCTATCTTCTCTTTATCTCATTTTCTATTATATTCTATATACTTGTTCTTAGCAACGTATTACTCCATATGCGTTATCGTTCTCTTATAACGATCAACGTAGGGGTAATCACGTAAATCTTATTTTCTACACTAATCTTACATTCCTACGGATGACTCTCTTTATCTCTTCCATGGTACAAGTCGACGATTCCTACCTCCATTCTATATATACACATGCACACATATCACGGGGGGGAAATATAAAGGAAAATAGCAAATATCCATGAGAAACCGAAAGGGCGGAATGGGTGCCTAACACCTTCCCATTTCGTAACTAAGCCTTCGAACCCTTCTCGAATCATTTGGTTTTGCACGCACCAGTATGTCTTTGGATGCCATCCTTCGGGGTGGCTCCCCCTTTTCTTTTCTCTATTTTGAGTAAAATAGAATGGCGACTCTAAATCTCTCTACATTTTCACACCTCATCTTAAATGACGCCGGCCAAAGCGCTCCCGAGCACTACACAAAATCTGCACTATTATCACGGTCATTGACCTTAACAAGTTGGACTTGTCAAGGTCAATGATCGTGACAATTCGGGGCGAGACAAATTTTTTTGTCACGGAAGTGTCACGGTCATTGACCTTGAGAAGTCCGTTAGAATTGTCACGGTCGTGTCAAGGTCATGGACCGTGAAAAGTTTAGTCACGATTAATAACCGTGACAAACCCGTGACAATATTTAAAAAAGTTGTCACGGTCAATGACCGTGACAAGCTCGTGACAAGATTTGTCAAGGACTCGTCACGGTCAATGACCATGACAATTCTGGGCAGAATTGAAAAAATTCTGCTGGGCAGTATGGCCACTGCCACTGCCCAGCAGTATATTTGTACCTGTTATAACAACGTTGGTTGCACCTATTCAAACATCATATATCCAAATATACCCAAGAGAGTGCAAATATATATTCATGACGATATAATCCAAATATTCAAAATAGAAACAATATAAATGACAATATAATCCAAATATAATTAAAATGTACAAACTTAAAAATAATGTTACTACATGTCTTGGGTAAATGTGAGGACGTGAGTTGGCCACACGATATACGAATTGACACAACCACTAATATACATCGTGCCGCATTGTTCGCGCAACCACAATAGGTAGTTCTCCTTCCCGGGTATCACAAGCGTGACGAGCACTTTGGACTCGATCCCTTGAAGCGCACGTCCATGAACTATTCCACCCTCGACGATATTTGGGTCCCTCAACTCCCTCCCTATCCGCTGGCCATCAAATATATCCAATATGAACACGCTCAGCCAACTAAGTGTCGACAATGGTCTGGGGAAGGGAGCCAAATAAGGAAGTCGATCATCGAAATACGCATGTGACGGTGAAGAAGCAGCGAGGTCCACATCCTCGTCCTCCTGTGCCTCGTTCTCCCGCACCTCCTCCTCCTCCTCCTCCTCCTCCTTCCATTTCCCTTTCCCCTTCGCCTTTCGGTCTCCGCCCAACGTACGCTTCATGAATGCGTACATATCTTCGACCGTCGCCTCCAAACGGGACAGCTTTGCGTCGTGTGAATCCACCGTTCGAGGCAACCCGGTGTCGCTCGTCTCCAATCTGATGATCCTAGATTTGGCCACCCATGAGCTCACCCCACTTTTCCTCCCCTTGCGATCAGAGCCAAGCACTTGGCTGAGTGCGTTTGTAGACAAAGACGCCTTGTCGGCATCAGACTACGAATCATGCACTTCCTTAAGCTTTGCCTGAAACGAAAAAAAACACATGATTAGTAAAATAAGTAAACTAAAAAATTATAACGTAATTAACAAAAATTAAACTGTCGGATTACTTACAATCGTCGTCGCGACGCTCGGGGACACCTCCTTGTCCTTACCCTTCTTCGTCCGAAGAGCCACATAAGTATCGAGCCTATGTGGCTTACCCCCTGGCCCACTCCCTACCTCCTGAAATAAAATAAAGTAAAATTAGTATCGGCCCCGCAAAGTAAAATAATAAAGAATAATATATTTCTGTAGTTATAGAAAAATTAAATCTTACCTTCATCCTATGCTCCACCTCGGCGTAAGAGGTTCGGCCGGAGTAGTGCACGTCCATCTTTTTTGCCCGGTTTTCCCTCCCTGATTGGCGAGATGCCAATTGTCGATCCTCGATCTCATTGTCAATGAACTTTTGACATTGTGCCAATGAGATCGGCTCCTTGGGCGGGACGGATCCACGCTATTGTATAATGGACTCTCGTGTTTTCCCAAAGTACCGTGTCCGCATATTTTTCTTCCACGTCTTGTGTTGCTCCCTCAACTGCTCCAAGACGGAATCGCGTAGCTTTGGATCCAAGTTGAATTGTTCCTGTCCAACAAATTCAATGTTAGTTGCGAATAAATATAAATATAAAATGAAATTGAAATTGAAATTGAAATTGAAATTGAAATTGAAATTGAAATTGAAATTGAAATTGAAATTGAAATTGAAATTGAAATTGAAATTGAAATATTTATATTAATATAAATATATTACCTGTAGTGCTGCCCAAACAACTAACATGAGCTCATATAGCACCTCCTTCCAACTCATAAACCCCAGGCCGATGACCGTCTTTAGCAGCTTGAGGGATCTCGCTAATAGCTCCGATTTGTTCTCGACAGTAATCCCAAATTTTCCATATTTGGGGAGCCTAGGGGCGGAGGAGCCCTCGTCGCCTCCGCTACCACCGAGCCCAGACGACATCATCATAAACAGCATCATCATCTTCGCCTTAATATCTGAAGGAGACATTTTTTGTAAAAAAATGTTATTAGTACAGATAAAAAAAATGTTAATAGTACACATACACCCCCCCTACGCCACCCCCACCACACACACGCACACGTCATGCCTTTTTTAAAACTAACCAACCCAACATTTCATCAATTAAACTAACAATTAAAGTATACAATTATTAATTTACTAATTTACAATGAGGGACAATCCTACTTTCATATGAAATTGGAACTAATTATTAATTTACTTTCATCTAAAACTATACAATTAAAATTACAATTAAAGCTATACAATTTCTTAATTAAAGCTATACAATTGTTAAAATTTCCCCATCACACCCCCCACCCCCACCCCCACCCCCACCACACCCCTTGCCCCCTCCCCCTGCCACGCACACACCTACGCACACACACCCCCACCCCACCCCCACCACCCCACCCCCTCCCCCACCGTGAAACAAAACACGTGTTTTATCATCTTATTCATTACACGATCTTTTATCATCATCTTATCTGTATATTTATTGCAATTATCTACTTCTTTAATCCTTTATCTTTATATTTATTCTTTGAGATTCTTTTATATTTCAAAAGTCTCTTATCCTCATTATATTTTATCACAATATGCATATCTTATAAGAGAGTCGGGTTTGGCATGAATAATTTGTAATGAAGTCTAGAACGAATCTTACTAAATCAATTAAGGTATTTTCATATTTTTATTACTTTATTACTTTATTGTTTATCAATAAAATTATGACATGAGATCATTATAATTGGAGCATAAATTTCATTATCATAAAGGGATAAATCCAACCAAGTACAAAGATTCTACAAATTAAAGTGAGAATTAAATTTAAGACTTTCTAACAACATGCATGTGTATGGATTCTACATAGTTGGGCATGAAAGTAACTAATGATATTCCTAAAAACATACAATTGACAACATTTTGTGAATTTACTAAACTTTATATAACATTATCAAATTCCGTTAAAAAATTATCTAGGGTTTTACCTAATTGAATTAATTTCAAGAATAAAATTATTATCAAATTTAAATATTTATATAATTAAATTTAACATATGAATTCTAGAACTTTTCTAACATTTACACAATTCTAACTATCACTAACCTTGCATTCACACTAAGGTTTACACAGTTTTAACAAAATTATAACAAAATATTATCATATTTTTAGTTAGAAAATTCCACCCCCACCCCCACCACCCCACCCCCCTTCCCCCCTCCCCCACCACACACCACCACACACATATATACACACACATACACACACATATACACATACCCCACCCCCTCCCCCTCCACCCACCACACCCCAACCCCACCACACCTGCACCACCCCCACCCCCATTAACCCCTTCCCCCCTCCCCCACCACACACATATATACACACACATACACACACATATACACATACCCCACCCCACCCCTCCCCCCTCCTCCCACCACACCCCACCCCCACCATACCTGCACCACCCCACCCCCATTACCCCCTTCCCCCCTCCCCCACCACACACCACCACACACATATATACACACACATACACACATACATATACACACATATATATACACACATATATATACACACATACACATACACATACACATACATATAGAAATGAAAGAGAAAGAGAGGAAAAAAATATACCTTAGAGAGAGAGAGAGTAGAAATGGCTTATAGAGAGAGAGGGGGGGGGGGGGGAACCAAAAAAGGTGGGAAAAAAAGAAGCCTAGGGCTTTTTTTACTGCAAAAGTTGTCACGGTCGTGTCAAGGTCATTGACCGTGACACGACCGTGACAAAGAATTATCACGGTCATTGACCGTGACAAGGTCGTGACAAGTAAATTTGTCATGGACTTGTCACGGTCGTGTCAAGGTCAATGACCGTGACACAAAACGCGAGATTTGTGTCATGGTCAATGACCTTGACAAAGGTGGCCGGCTGAAAGGTGACAATTTTATCATTTTGGTGTAGTCGAGAGGGATGCGCGGGACCTCAGGATCCTTTCCCTTCGCGCGCCCGCCCGCGCAACGAGGATCAGGGATGGCCACATCATACATATATAGGAAAAGAAAATTGCAAAGCTTATACTGCTGTACCATAATGTATTGCAAAAAATGAATATGATCATCCCATGAAACCGCTGGTATTGACAATTATTATACGTAGATAGAAAACTAATATAATTACATGTCACCAAATTCCATGATGAAAGGGAATTACAATGATACACACATGCATATATAATTATTTATTGATAGTTTGGTGTTAGAGAATTGTTTTGCAAAATTAGTTCTTCAAATGCAGCGATTACGTATGTGTGAACACGCGTTCATGTTCATACATACATAATTACTGTATTTGAAGTACTAATTGTGTAAAACCGTTCTCCAACCTCAAACTATGAAGAAATAGTTATATAATTCAACATCAAGATTTCTATCACTAAAAAGTATGAACTTCAAGAACATTTTATAGTTATCTAACCAAATTTTGCACAAAATGATCGTTCAAATCCATAGCAAAACAATTCTCTAACATCAGCCATCAAAGTAGTGATTACACCTAAAACACCTGTCTAGGTCTGAGACTAGCACACATGGAAGATTCAATAACTAGAGGAGTAATTAGAAAATTTTAAAGACATGTTCAGTGTAAAATTCAATATGATTAAGGGGACTCTATTAGAGATGTTTTACAAAAATGAAAACTGTTATTAATTTCACATTGATGCGAACGAGTATAAAAAGGATGTCCCCTCTAGTATATACTCTCTACATAACTATATTTCATATATACTTTTATATTATTCCTATTATGGGTACTATATAATCTATATATGTACACATCCTCTGTAGTTATGCATTTTTGTGATAATATTGATGATAAACCATTTTTTAAGTATATTAGTATTTTATTTTTAAATTTGGTGAAGTTTTGTTCAAGCTAAGGCCTATTACTTTTTCTTCCAGAGGATTACGCCTCACCGCTTATGTGAAATACACCTAAAGCCTTTACCCCTTTAAAATGTTTGTTCTTAGACAACATAGAAAGCAAGTTGCCTATTTCAATAAGTCCTTAGGACCTAAATACCCAAGATCTCAGTATCTAAAAAGGAATTGTTAGCTACAGTATTATTGTTACCAAAGTTTCATGGAGAAATGATCCATATCTTATTGAAGTACAAAGTTCAGTCAACTTTTAATGAAAATATTCCTTTACTTTACTTCATTTTTTTCCTCTGCATACTTGATCGCTTTGGGGCGATACTGTATCCAAACTATACATGTCAACTTATATAAACATTATCTAAACGTACAAGAATATCATGTGCTATTCACGTATATGTAACTAACATCCATACAATTCTGAATGATAATTAATCAATGGAATTATGTTGTGAATTAAGGGCATGAAAGTTAAGAAGAAGCTATATAATTCCTTTGAGTATATAATTCACCTAGTTCGTATATATTTATATTTATATTTATGTATATATACTATTTTTAAGAGTTAAGAGATTGTAACAAATAAAAAAAGCCTTTTGTGTTCAGTTTCTTGCCTAGAAAGTTAGAAACAAACAATACATATGGTTAGCCCCTCTATTAGGAAGATTGGAAGATACTTCACCTAATATTATAATATTTTCACAAACTTCTTTCACTATAGAACACCAAAAGAAGAATAAAATTGTTGTCACTGGTGATCATTAATTGGGTCAAATGACAAAGAACAGACCACTAAGACTTGATAACAGAAGCGCTACTCACTTGGACCTTATTAATGCCCCAGCACCAGATTTAAAAGTTAAGTCAAAATTTGTTTATAAAATATTCGTGAAACCGCCCAATATGTGTGTTTTAAACAAACCCAATTTTCTTACCAAAAATTATCCAACTTTTAATGTGCACCAAACCAAGTTGTGAAAAACCCAATTCTTACTTTAAACCAATTTTATCTTGATTAGTCCTAAACATGCATATAGTGATTAAATCAAGTAAAATAAAGTAAAGAATACTCACAACGCCGGATGTACGAGGAAAAAACCCAAAATGGGAAAACAACCTCGGACGGCCCAAGCGAGACAATCACTATGAACTATGGTTTTACAAAGACAGATTAGCCTTACACAATGACTCAATCGCCACGGGTCTTGACGCTCCTTCTGATCTTCTACCTTTTTTCAATAGTGGCCACGTAGAAATTCCGTATTCCATGATACCTGCCCACAACACTCGACTCCATGAATGTCTCGATGTCCACCGATTGGATTTGATTCGTCTACGATGTCGAACAAGAAGTCCTTCTCTTTTCTTCACCGTAAAACCCTTTGATGTTCAATGATAGAACAAACTTATTGGTGCAGCAAAATCACGTAAACATATAAGAATGATAACTTGGATCTTTGAAAACTCTAAGGATGTGTTTATGCCTTTTTAAACCTTAGAAAACATGTGCAAAAACGTACTGGATGATAAACTATTTTTTCCAGATGCACACTTACGAAACTCTGATAGAAACACACTTTAAATAAGATTTAAACGCCGCCTCAAAAAGAGTGTCGCTCGAACGAGATTGCCACTTCGTTCGTGCGATATAGGCATCTCGTTCAAACGAGAGCTTATGTCGTTTGAACGACAGGGCGAAAGTTTGACTTTGTTGACTTTATGTTCAAAACGTCTCTTTTAAAAGAGATCCAAATTAGTCAAACTCTATTTCGATTATATGAGAATAAAATGTAATGTAAACCTTTAAAAACATTTTAAAACATTTTTCTTTATAAAAATACATCCTTATCTTTTATAAAAATAATTCCGAGCACCATTTATTATACGCATTCATACCCGAGTGATCTCGGAATGCAATTAACTTTGAAGATGATTAAACTTTCACCAATTAAACTTCGGCATGATTAAATCTTTGAAGCTTTGCCGCAACATCTTCAATACGCCATAGACCAAGTGGGATCGTGACAAAATAAAATCTCCCTATGACATATTACAAACACAGTTTTGTTCACGAAATTAAGTCAAAACAATACAAGGACTCAATTGGAAATTTATGTCCTAATAAATCTCCCCCTTTGACTATTTCGGGACAAAACTAAACTAGTGAAATGCCTAAGCCGAGCCATCAAGCCGTATGACGCCTAAATCCCATCCCATAAACCCAAAATAAAAAATACAGGACATGGACTAGAGTTTATAGCACCGATAAGCATGAACTGTCTGAATGTGATGTAGACTTGAAATCTCCAATTGCTGAAGCATACCTATACACATGAAACAGATAGACAAATACCCAGTGAAGTATGGAGGAACAAATGAAACCAATATATACATTCAAATGATACCAATATGAATAATCTCTGAAACAGTCATTTGTTAAACAATTTGAGCAACAAACTGATACCAATGAGTACTACCAATTTTAGATACCAATTTGTAAACATATGTAAACCAAAACATGCTCAAATCACCCCTACATCACATACATATCTCCCCCTTTTTGTCTCAAATAGACAATTCGGTGAAAAGATAAACTAATAAACAAGTATCTAGCAGAGAATATACCAATTTGAATTCAATGTGAAATCACTAGATAATCATGAAACAACCAGTTGATATGATCATGAATGACAAATCAATAGCTAGTAAACCAATGAATCACATAAAGAATATAGCAATCTAATCAGGTGTGATAAACAGACTATATGCAAAAAATCAATTTGAATCAATTAAAACCTGCATATAAACCAGTCAGTCCAGAAACACTTCTAGCAGTACCAAAAATATACCAATTTTAAAGTCCCAATATGCGTGTGTTTCAAATCAAACCAATTTTTCACCAAATAAACCAGTGGACTGCAAACCAATCAGAAACAGGAAATCAGCATGTCGTTCGAACGAGCCAGGGACGTCGCTCAAACGAAATGAGGACGTCGCTCGAACGAAGGACATAGGTCATTCGCGCGACATAGAAATGTCGTTTGAATGACTTCTCGTGACTTGTCAAAATTTCTCAGATTCCAAAAAATATTATATAATATTGCCCAGTGAAAAAATTTCCACAAAACAAATCCAGGAAGGGCCTGACAGAATCAAAACAGTGTTAAAACAATAGGCATTTAACACAAAACACAAAAACTCATAAAAACTTAAAAATATGAGTTACATACAAATATAGTACCGATGTCCTCAAACATGGATATGGAATGAATGGGCGTGAAACTACAACAAATGAGTCACAATTCCAACACATCAAAAAGATCAAGAAGCTCTAATTGATAGCGATAAATTATCAACTTTTATCATAGCCATATGACAATAAAACTGTAAGATTAATGAACTAAACATACTATATAAACACAAATCCAGAATTTTGACAATTTTATAAGCAATAGCGTCAAATTCCAATGTTTCAACATTAGGATTAGTTGTGCAAACCCGTTTAAATTTTTTAATCCATCCAAACTCCCTGAATAATATCATATTTTCTTTGGAATGAACTAAACTTATTTGGCCCTTTTCTTAGCATATTGCATTTTATTTTGGGCTCTTTTAAACGGTGGCTTTCACGACGAGTTAATTTTAAACTCTCGCAGCCCTTTCCCGTGAATCGCACATTATTTTTACCAATTTAAATTCTCACGGTAAACGGTTCTTACATGCACACTTTTCCTTAAACCTACTTACGCATAGATGACAAGATTGAGATAAGAACGCCTCACCAAATTCAAATATGCAAGAGAAGTCAAACATCCATATAAACTCGTGCATGTGTGTATTGTTGGAATATATACAAAGTCGAATAAAAATGCATATCAACTTCGAAACAACCCCATATAAACAATGGTTAAGATCATTCTAAGCATCAATAATAATGATCAAATGTCCTAGCCACATGGATATGAAACGATGGGGGGGGGGGGGGTGATCCAAGCATACCAATATGCCACATCAAACATGTAAACTCAAAAACAAAAACCTAAAATCTTTTTGGCTTTTCAAAAGTTTTCTCAAAACAGAATCTTTTTGTATATTTCAAATAAGACTCAGACAAGTGAAAAATAAAATACAAAGAGATAAACATGTCATAACACTAGCAAATGATAAATCATTATGTAAGGGCTAACGTATGACAAAACATGAAATCTATTATCCATAAGAAATATCAAGATATAAATCATAAGCAAGCATATGAGAATCAACCAATGAAGCATTTAGCATGTCCAAAACGGATTTCCTAAGCCAAACAGGTGAATACCTAACAAAATGGGTTTTGGGAACCAATGGGACACTACGTTTAATCTTCCCAGGGTCTTTTCTAAGACAAAAATAAAAACTCCTAAGGTGACCTTTCCTACCAAAATGCGAACATGTGAAAACACAACGAGGAACGGGACCTTTAGGTTTACCTTTTCTAATACCCTCGGATGTGGTCTGTGATCTAAAACAAACTATGGTTTTGGATTTTACATTCGAACAACTAGAACAAGATAAATCGCTACCATCACTACTCGAGTCATTTAAATCATTTTTTAACTTCAAAACTTTCGACTCAAGAAAACGATTAGACTCCTCAAACTTTTGGGACTCCTTCTTTAAATTTTCAATTACCCCTAGAAGGTTATCTCGCTCCACCTCAATGTGAGCAAACTTATCCCTAGAGCCTTTTCTCATGCCACAAAATCATTAATCAAATTATTTTCCTCAACGGCACAAATTCTAGAATTTTTTAAATCCTCTAACTCTTTTTCTAAAACGAGAACTCTATCATCACTCTCCTTTATGTCCAATTTTAATAAAGTAAAATCTTTAAACAAGGAACTAAACTTCTCACGATAAATATCTCTTTGAATTTGAAATGTTTGTAAATATTCAATCCTATTTTTGAAACCGTAATTTTCTTTGTCCAAAACTTCAATACATTTTGCAAACTTTAAATTCAAACGATGTAAATCGTCAAATCTTAGAGAATCCATCGAGAGAAAACAAACACACGAGATCACAAAACAAATAAAATATGTTTTCTAGATCTGATACCAATTTAAAAGTGCCCACTATGTGTGTTTTAAACAAACCCAATTTTCTTACAAAAAATTATCCAACTTTTAATGTGCACCAAACCAAGTTGTGAAAAACCCAATTCTTACTTTAAACCAATTTTATCTTGATTAATCCTAAACATGCATCTAGTGATTAAAGAAAGTAAAATAAAGTAAAGAATACTAACAACGCCGGATGTACGAGAAAAAAATCCAAAACGGGAAAACAACCACGGACGACCCAAGCCAGACAATCACTGTGAAGAATGGTTTTACAAAGACAAATTAGCCTTACACAATGACTCGATCCCCATGGGTCTTGACGCTCCTTATGATCTTCTATCATTCTTCAATAGTTCCCACATAGAAATTCCGTCTTCCACAATACTTGTCCACAACACTCGACTCCATGAATGTCTCGATGTCCACCGATTGGCTTTGATTCGTCTACGATGTCGAATAAGAAGTCCTTCTCTTTTCTTCACTGCAAAACCCTTTGATGTTCAATGATAGAACAAACTTCTTGGTGTATCAAGATCATGTAAACATATAAGAATGATAACTCGGATCTTTGCAAACCCTAAGGATGTGTTTATGCCTTTTTAAACCTTAGAAAATATGTGCAAACACGTACCAGATGCTAAACTGTTTTTTCCAGATGCACACTTACGAAACTATGATAAAAATGCGCTTTAAATAATATTTAAATGCCGCCTCAAAAAGAGTGTCGCTCGAATGATAATGCCACGTCATTCACGCGACATAGGCATCTCGTTCGAACGAGAGCTTATGTCGTTTGAACGACAAGGCGAAAGTTTGACTTTGTTGACTTTATGTTCAAAACATCTCTTTTAAAAGAGATCCAAATTAGTCAAACTCTATTTCGGGTATATCAGAGTAAAATGTAGTTAAAACGTTTAAAACACTTTTAAAAACATTTTAAAACATTTTTCTTTATAAAAATACATCCTTATCTTTTATAAAAACAATTTCGAGCACAATTAATTATACGCATTCATACTTGAGTGATCTAGGAATGAAATTAACTTTGAAGACGATTAAACTTGCACCAATTAAACTTCAATATGGTTAAATATTTGAAGATTTATCGCAACGTCTTCAATTTTCTTCAATACGTCAAAGACCAAGTGGGATCGTAACAAAATAAAATCTCCCTATGACATATTACAAACACATTTTTATTCACGAAATTAAGTCAAAACAATACAAGGACTCAATTGAAAATTTATGTCCTAACAATTGGGACCTATAATAATATGCCCTTATGTTGATGAGGCAGTCCCTTCTGTCTCGAATTCTCATAGGCCATCTACCGCTCTTGTTATAGTGTACAAGGTGAGTTGCCTGGTGGCATGATGACACATATAAATATGAGGCTCCAACTGTTATTGACAATGATTGTTCTTGTTTCTTAGGAAAAAATGTGGTATATATTCATAATGAAATCCTATATATGTTAATTTATATACTCCTAGACCATAATGTATTTTAATAGATGTACCCTCAATGCCAAACTTCAGATTTTGAATATAAAATTCTCCTTCCAAAGACAAAGCTTTGTTGATGATGTTATTATCAAGATTCAGAGTAAATCTATTTGAATCATATGGACTAGTATCAAAAACAATTTCAGAATTCAAAACTTCATCTTCATCAGTCTTCATAACTTAAAAAATAGGCAAAGCAAATCAAATATAGGGAAAGAAAATTATAGTATAAGAATTTGATTTCTATCATTGCTTTGAAAAGAAAAATGCAAAGCTTCTACTGCAAATTGCAAAGCTTATACCGTTGGACCATAATGTATTGCAACTGTGTGAGCATGGATTGGCATACATGAATGATTTCCATAGAGAGTTACTAGATCTGAATTTGAAGAATACGTTGGGAAAACAAAGAAAATATATTAGTAAAGCAAATAAAATTGCATATAAAGGCAACACAAAGTGCATATATATATGTAAAGAAAAGACAAGCAGAACAAGGCAAAGTAATGATAATTTAGGCAAATTGCATAATCAGTTCAACAAAAATTTAATTTTGATCATTGCTTTGCTTTTCCTATATAGGCCCTTATCATACAAATATAGGTAGATCAAATCAAGGATAATATAGGAAAAGCTATGTGAGCATGCATATATAGGCAAAGAAATAAAATGCAATATATAGATCATTTATGTGAGCATGCAATTATAGGCAAATCAAAGCAAATATACTATTAGATAAAAACCGTACGAGGGCTTAATGCTCATGTTTCCATCTATGTGAGCATGGATTAATGGTCTAATGCTACTAAATACAATGCATAAGATAACATCACGTTTTAAAATTTAAATAAATAGAAAACATGCATAATAATATCTTCACATTGTTCCCATCTTTGACATGCAAAAAACTCCAAAACTAAAGGTAGGTAATTTCGGATTATATTCCCCTCAAGCATTTCCCTCCCAATTCCATATTCATTATCTTCCTCTTCATCTTTAGGTTCATGACCATCATCCTTAGCGACACTTATGTCAACAATTGATCCATTTTCTCCGTGCCTCACCCACCTTGCATTTTTTTATCTTTATCTAAATTTTACAAGTTAAATGGCTCATATCCATTGACGAATAATTCTTCTTCGACCATCGTGTACCTATAAAATTTATTTCTTGGTGTCATGTGAATAGCTAAGTACCAATATTTATCTACAGGGTCCTAAGGGCTCTCTACTTCGCAAGATGTAGCATGTATTCCCAAAGACATGAAAATATGATAGGTTGGGATTGTTACCCATCCATAACTCATAAGGCGTGCAAAGTGTGTAAAGACGAGGATATACCTAATTCACCGTATGGCATGGGGTACTCACCACCTCTTCCCAAAAATGTCTAGGCACATTTCTCCTAAGAAGCGTGGATCTAGACATCTCTTATATCATTCGATCCTTCCTCTCAATAATCCCATTTTGCTGAGGGGTATGAACGGATGAAAACTCATGTTTAATCCACACTTGATCGCAATAGTTATACACTTTTGCTTCTTTAAATTTAGTGTCATTGTCACTATGAATCTGATTAATAGTGACACTTTGTTATTTTGTAGGACATGACACTTAGTTGTAAGGAACTCAACTACATCAGACTTTTCTAAAAGGAACCCTGTAATCGAGTATCTAGAAAAGTCATCGACTATCACGATGTATCTTTTACCACCTAAGATCTCCTAGGGAGTCGGACCTGTAATATCCATGCGAATCAACTCCAAAAAGCGGGAGGTGATAATGGTATTCAATTTTTTATGGGGACTTTGAATCTATTTACCTTGTTGGCAAGATCCACCAACCGAGGAAGATGGTTTCCCAAGTGATGGTAAGTCACGAACTAGATCCTTTTTCACTAATCTCTCAATATCTCTAAAGTTCACATGATCTAGTTGTTGATGCCAAAGGTCCATAGTGGAGACCGTGGCACTGTTGCATGCAAAAGAGGATCGGGGCACATTCGCATAACATTTATCTTCTATACTCACACCTTGATGTAAAATTTTATCGGATTGATCATAAACATTTCATTCGGATCGGTCAAACTTTATTGCAAAGTTTGATTTGCATAGTTGGTTATGCTAATCAAGTTCTCTTTCAACCCATTCATGTACCACAAATCATCTAAACTTCAGAAAAGTATTTCCTTTGACAACATCGAGCTTCCTAAAATTAGACCATGTAACAACATGTCCCTAAAAATTAATGTGAATATCCAAGGACAAAGAATCCCCATGGAATGTGTGGATAAAGGATACTCTCTGAACCTCTATCCACCAAGAATTGCTAAATGTCTGGGAATCAAACATGAATATCTCACACCGACCACTCACACTATAGGGGGCCACGATAGTACCCATCGATAAGTGACAAGATTCATAAAATTCATCCTTGGAATATGCCCGCATGACAGCGTAACCGAGTTTTAAGTAATCGTCATACCTACCTCTATAACCTCCTTCTAGTACGGCCATAACTCCATAAGATTCGTAGACCTGCTTCATGATTGCAAAAGAAACTAAAATTCTTCTATGGAGAGAACCTAATCACATTGTTCGTAGACTCCAGCCTTCAAAAAGGGGAAGGATCCAATACTCCTGTCCTCAAAATCCACCATGAAAATGGGGATATATATAATTGGTTTCCAGCTAGACCTGGCATTATAGACAATCTTAGAAGATACAAAGAAAGATATCCCTCCGTTGTATTCTAAATGTGGGTGTTGCAATGTTACCCGGGGGTTAGGATACAAATGAAAAAGTGAGGATCTCATCTCCATAGAATTAAAAGTTAAGAACGTAGAAGTTAAGAAACCAGGCATTGCCTTCACAAACAGTAGATCCAACCTCAATGGGCACTACATCGAGGAAGGGGACAACTTCCCTTTCTACGGCTTTTTAGAATTGTGGGTGTGGGCATCCCTTTCCCTTTCTAGGGGTTTCCTCCTTCCTCCCATCTCCTGGGGGGGAGGGGGAGGGGGAGGGGGAGGGGAGTGAAGTTCTCGCACCCTTTTCTTCTATGAGTTCTTCGGTCGTCGTCGATGTGGGGTGATATAAAGATATGGAGTCTCTAGCCTATTTTTCACAAAACAGGCAAAAGAACACGTCTCTGCCTCAAGAGAGTAGCATTAAAGACAAACTTCTACTTACAAAACTAATAGTTCAGAGGTTCGGGGGCTAAGTTAAAAAATGGGAAGGTGTTAGGAACCCATCCCGCCCCTTTCGGTCTCTCATGGGCTTGTGTTACTATTTTTCTTAATTTTTTTGTGAAGTGTGTGTGCGTGTATATATAAATGGAGATTGGAATTGTCCAACTCATATCATGGAAAAGATAGAGTGAGGTCATCCAAAGGAATGTTCCTAATGTAATCATTAAAAAGTAAGATGTGTGCGCCTATCAAGATATTAATTGTTATGATGGAACGATAATATATGTTAGATAAAATGCAAATATGAATCTCAAGTATGATATATATGAGTAATATATAGGAAAAAAATGGAAATATGAAAATGAAAAAATTGGACTCAAGTCTCGAATTATCTCGAAATGCCTACGTAGTCTAAAAAGGCATCAAAGTCCACGTAGTTTGCATGTTGAAAAAGGGTGGAGTTTATCCCAAAAATTCAAACAGGAGTTTATTATATGTGTGTGTGTAGAAATATTATTTTTAGTTTTGAGAAATTATAGTGGATAATCCCGTTGGAATTTATAGGTGTAACCATATTCTTCTTTGTTTTGGGGTTTCTTATAGAAAATAAGTATGTGCAATATAACTAATAAAGGATGAGATGTTAATGTGTATGAACTAAAGTAAAAACTAGATTAATAGTTTATGTAGCTAATGCGGAAAATAAAGAATTTAAAGAGAGAGGAGGATATATGGACCTTTTTTTGGAGAATTGATACTTGATCTTGATCCTTGATAGCTTCCTTGAATGTTGGGATGAATGTTGGATGAGAGAGAATGAGATTTTTTTAAACTAGATATGAACATGATGGGAATGAAAGATAGAAAGGAATTTCACACAAGGTAACTTCACTAATTGCAAGAGAATGTTCCTGATATCACTAATATTGATGGATCTGAGGTGTGTCTTGGGAGTGAGCTCATGCACTCCTTTTATAGGGAAGGGGGACTACCAATAAGCATAGCCCTATACCATCCAATCTATAGGTGACCCTAGACACACTACCGATAGGTAGGGAAATAGATCTGCCAATCGAAAGTCTCATGCAAATTTTTCTAGAAAAATGGTCGTAGGGTGAAATCCATTAATCCAAATCACGTAGGGGAATACCATTAGAAATGTGATTCAAAGACCATCAAGAGTCCTTTGGGACACCCCCGGGTCTAGGAGTTGACTTTGGGTCAAATGGGGTCGAAAGCGCTCTTTGGTCCTTTGAATGGGAGATCGTCGGACGATAATGGATCGTTCATCCGAAACATAAGTTAGAATCACACACGGGGCAGACTTTTGGAAAGTTTATGTGAGGTAATTCGATATTATAAAGATCTTCTCTCGGTTCAGGAGTTAACTTGGTCAACCGGGGCTCAGAATGCTTGGTGACCTTTCGGAGTAAAATGAGTCATTCGTCCGTACTGTAAGGTTGATTTGTGCATGAGGCAGACTATTGGAAAGGTATTCAGTGCCCTTAGAATATTCATTCAGTCTCATTCGAGATGAAGAGTTAAAATTGGTCAAACTGAGCTCAGAATCACCCGGTGGCCTCCAGATCAATTTTTGAGGGAAAGAAAATCGTTCGTCTGAACGGTTATGCCATTTCAGGCATGGGTTAGACCATTGGAAAGGGGTTTTAGTTACCTTTTGAGGATTCATTGATCTTTCACATTGAGGATGAAGTTAATTAGGGTCAAATTGGGGTTAGGGAGTGCCCGGTGGCCTCCAAATTGATTTTTAGAAGTAATATGGTCCATTTGTCCAAACCATTCCGCCAATTCGTGCATAGGGTAGACCATTAGAAAGGGGATTCCAATCCTTTCAAATTTTCATTATGATTTTTATCTGACGGTGGAGTTAACCAGAGTCAAATGGGCTCCGGAGCATCCGATTGACTCTAGATTGGTACTCCGAGTATGACTTAGGGGCTGTAATGAATTGGGGCTATAATGAGGGTCGAGGTGAATTTTGAGGACCTTAAGTGGGAGCGACCAATTCTGAGGGTCGAGATTAATTTGAGGACCTTAAGTGGGAGCGACCAATTTTGAGGCTCAAGGTCGATTCTAAGATCCTTAAGATGGAAAACGATCAATTTCTGAGGTCGGGGCCAATTACGAGGGTCTAAGATTCGAGCAACCAATTTTGAGGTTCGAGGTCAATTCTCAGGACCTTAATTTGGAGTGACCAATTTTGAGGGTCGAGGTTAATTCTGAGGATCTTAAGTTGGGAGCGACTAAATCTTAGGGTCGAGGTCAATTCTAAGGACCTTACAAGTGGGGAACGATCAATTATGAGGACCTTAAGTAAGAGCGACCAATTCTGAGGCTCTTAAGTGGTAGCGACCAATTCTAAGGGTCGAGGTTAATTCTGAGGACATTAAGTGGGAGCAACCAATTTCGAGGGTCGAGGTGAACTCTGAGAACCTTAAGATGGGAAGCGACCAATTCTGAGGGTCGAGGTCAATTCTGAAGACCTTAATATGAAAAGCAACCAATTTTGAGGGTTGAGGTCTATTTTAAGGATTTTAAGTGGGAGAGATCAATTTTGATGGTTGAGGTCAATTCTGAGGACCATAAGTGGGAGCGACCAATTCTAAGGGTCAAGGACCATTTTAAAGACCTTAAGTGGGGAGCGACGAATTCTGAAGGTCGAGGTCAATTCTGAGGACCTTAAAAGTGGTGAGCGACCAATTCTGCAGGTTGAGGTCAATTCGGAGGACCTTAAGTAGGGAACGACCAATTATGAGGTCGAGGTCAATTCTGAGGACCTTAAATGGGAGTGACCAATTCTGAGGGTCGTGGTCAATTTTGAGCACCTTAAGTGGGAGCGATCAATTCTAAGGGTCGAGATCAATTCTAAAAACCTTAAGTGAGAGCGATCGATTTTAAGGGTTGAGGTCAATTCTGAAGACCTTAAGTGGGAGAGATCAATTCTGAGGGTTGAGGTCAATTTTTAGGATCTTAAGTGGAAGCGACCAATTCTACGGGCTGAGGTCAATTATGAGGACCTTAAGTGGAAGCGAATAATTTTGAGGTCGAGGTCAATTCTAAGGACCTTAAGTGGGAGCGACGATTTCTAAGGGGCGAGGTTAATTCTGAGGATCTTAAGTGGGAGCGACCAATTCTGCGGGTCAAGGTCAATTTTGAGGACTTTAAAAGTTGGTAGGGGAGTAGTTCTCCTAGGTATTTTTGTTTGAAACTTCATTGGGGAGGAGACATTCGTACCGGGATTACATCCTTTAGAGAAGGAGTTGAAAATCTTAGTCTAGTAATTTCATTAGGGGATACAGTTGATGACTTTGAGGTTTTAGGATTACGCTGGGGAATATGTTACTGAGGAAAGATGGCCGGTGAAGACTTCTAATTCTTCTTGGGGAAATTTAGAATTTCTTTCAAGAAATTTTTAATTCAGGAATTCCTATTGGAAAATGAGTAACGCTATTGACGAGGCACTTAATTTCTGCCGCATATGAAGTTTCGGGATTCCACTGGGGAATGGAAGTGAGTTTTTGGGATGCGAGTGTGCCAAATTTTAGGGTTTTAAGCTAGGAAAAATGTGATATTAATACGGCTGGGGATTTAGGGAACTTGAAAAATGATTTTCTTGGTGAAGAAATGTTTCAAAATTCATCGGCTAATTTTAGGAATTTTCGGGATTTTCTGTTATTTTTTGGGATTAATTGTATGAAATTTCAGGGGTGGTGCCGATCGACAGGTTGTGGGAGCTGTCGAACGACAATGGCACAGTCTTTTGGACTGCTTTGGGAAAGGGAAAGGACAGTGATGTTCGTCTTATGTCAGGGACTGCCGATCGCCATACCCCTCAGCCTCCTATAAAAAGGGGCGAGTTCTTCTCATTTTACACATCTTCTAGCTTTCTCATTTTTTGGTTCTCTCTTTTACAATTTACTTCGGCATTACTTCTTCCTTTGAGTTTAGAAAATGTTAGATTTTTCTAGAAGTGAGACCCATATGGCGTGGCTAGGTGTTGATGACTTCCGCACTTGGAGTGGCGAGCCATGGTGCCTTTAGCATTGGGAAACGAGAATGACTTTGATCTGTTGGAGCCTGTTACCAATGAGTAGGCTCTTCTGTGTGAGCTTGCGCACCATCATTCATCCAGGGTGAGGAACCCTGATGGTTATGTAAGTATCATATGACTTTTAGAATTCCTTTTGGCATTTCTTCGCATTTTCTTATTTGTTTGAATTTTGATTAATGGTTTCTTTTTCGACAGACTGACATTTCTGCAACGAGTCTTCGCTCTCGAGGGACGATGGTATTTAAGGATGTGTTGGAGAACCTTCCTTTGGTGGTGTGCTGGGTGTTTTTTTCATCTAGTTTTGTTAGTCCGACGTCTGCGTTGGATGAGACGCCTTTTTTTACGATGGTTCTATGTGCTTTGGGGGAGAGGTGGTGGGATACCACCCATACCATGCATTTGGGTTTGGGGGAGATGACAGTGACTCCCATCGATGTACAATAGATGTTGGGGCTATATTATAGGGGACTTAGATAGAGGTTGATCACACGCTTAGGGTGACACCGATGACAGTGGAGGTGGCGTTGGGTGATGTCGGGCGGATAGTCTCTAGTGACTCGATCTGCATTTCTACTTTGCGAGAAATGATTTTGAGTCGAAGGATTGACTAGACAGACGGGCTTCAGGTTTGTGAGATGGATCATCCATTCATTCTTTTATTGCTACCAGGATTTCTTGTGGCGTCGAGCGGCGACATCGTCCATTTGTGGCTTTTACCATATTTGAGAGTATTTTGGATATCCCTCTCATTGATTGGGGGGGCTAACTTTGGCAGCTCTTTATTCATCTTAGACGCTTTCAGTCGGTGCTGTGAATAAACTTTTACTGGCTCCACGTAACTTTTGTAGGTATTCTTCTTTTTGTTTGCATTTTTCCTTCATGCATTTCCCTCTTTTTCCTTTTGATTTCTTTGTATTGCTGACTCTTGTCCTTATGTAGACATTTTTCAATGTGGTTATTGGGATCAATGCTCATCTAGTTGGTTTAAAGGATGAGTTAGTGGGGGGCTTCTTCCGGATGCACTGGTGGTGGAAGTCCAACCGACAGTCGAGGCAGTCCCCTTCCTTAGTGGCGGGGCGTTAGGTCTTAAATGAGCTAACGAGCGATCGGGTTACATCTTCTTTTCTCTTTTGAATTTTTCTTTTTGGCATTTTATTTTTTGTTTATGAAAGTAATAACTTCATCTTTGTAAAATATAGGTGACCTTTAATCCTTGTGGGCGGCCATTCATCATACGGGGATGACTGGAGGGCATGCGCAAATTCGCTGATTGTTGGTGCACGAGTTTGGCTACTCTTGGTATCTAGAGAGAGAGTAGCCAGACATATTGTGGAAGACGAGGTGGCAGTCCCACCAGTGATTCCCCCGAGATATATACGGCAAGCGCAGGAGATGTCGATGGATTTTTAGGTGGCGGCGATGATAGGGGAGCCCTATTCTCTGTACATTGACATTGTGGCGGCGTATGACTACCTTGATTTATGATGAGATGGTTGATGCCGTCGTGCATTTATGATGTGGTGAATATGCCGTCGCCTCCTACAGCTTTGGGAAGGGTTACCATTCGGCCAGTGGGGTCTACCTACAGTGCGGGTGGTGCATCGACGTCAACAGCGATGACGACGTTAGAGGTTTCGTTTATCCAACTTACTCTTCCCTCCTAGTACATCAGACTACCTGGGGGAGGATCGGTACGTATGCTACATCGCCCAAATATGGTGGACTCGGAGGCATTGGGGTTGACGGAGGACGTCGTTTACCTAGAGGTATATCTTTGTCCTTTTTCTTTTTTAATTTCTCTCTGTCTTAAACTGACTGATTTGCTCTTTCTTTTGTTTTCCTTATAGCTTGTCCGGGTGTGAACTACATGGCTGATGGACATTCGGGATTGGGTGTCTTCCGCGATGGCTCATTCGGGAGTCAATCTCGGTTCCTTCCTTTCTTTTTCCATCTTCCACATCTGAGGAGGGATGTGGATCGGGAAGCAGAGGCTCCTCATCTCATCTTTGGGGGAAGCGCACGCGTCATGGGGACAGGGGATCATATGGAGAGAGAGAGAGAGAGAGAGAGAGAGAGAGGGAAACAGAGAGAAAAGAAAGTTAAGAGAGAGTGTTGGGGGTTCGGGTTGAGTCCTATTATTTTTCTTCTTCTTTGTTCTGCAAAAGTATTGTAATGACAATAATATATATATATATATATGCAAGGAATGGGGTTTTATTTATTTATCTTGGTTTAAATGAATTAATATACATGAACTTTTTACTTTGTTTGCTGAGACCGTAAAAAGGATTAGATTTATTTAAAATGAGAATTTATTTTAAAGAGGACGAGTTAAGCATATAAGGAAAGGAAAATCCTGAATTCTTCTGGGAAAAATATTTTTATTGAGTTTATTGATTTTGACAAAAAAGGAAAAAGGGAATTTTCTAAAAACAGGGGGATGCCAATCGACATACCCCTTGTCCTGCCTATCGGAAGGTCAGTCCAGTCCAATCACCCTAAGGTTTTGAATATATTTTATTTAACTACTTTGTCCTTAATGGTGAAGGGTTTCATTCGGATTTTGGGGGACCTTTGTCTCTAGCCAAGTTTTCCAAGTATAAAAGGGGATAAGCTGGAGGTTTTTTCTTCACCCATCCACATTTTTCCTTCTCTTTTTTATTTCTTTCTTTGTGTCTTATTTATTCTAAAATGGCTCTTCCCATAAGTGCTAAATTTTTCTCTTACCTCGAAAATTTTAAAGTTGTGTGCTTGTACAATATAGACTACGATGCCTTTAACCAGCATCAGGTTTCCTTAAGGAGCAACCGGCTCATTGACTGGAACATGCTGATGGCGACGATACAATTCTGGTACCCCAAGGATCATGTCTTTCCTTTTAGCTTAGAGGAAGTCTTCTAGACTTATGGTAAGTTCTCTACTATACAAGGGGTAAATCCTAGTGTGGCAGAGGCCATGCTTGAATTCTTTCGGTCTGCTCGAGCATTGTTAGCATAATTTCTTCATATTTCACCCTCGGTGGATCGATCATTAGTTACCGTAGGAATGATCTCCCTCACGACTGTGTTGTATTCTGTGTGTCTATGGGATATCAATGATACGAGCTATACCAGAGTCGTCTCCCTTGGCTTAACTTCAAAGTTACTATTGGTGACTGAGGACTTGCTAAGGGACCCTCAAATTATTTCCATTACTGTGTAGATGTCATATCATCATAATCTCGCAGTGGTGATACTGGCAGAGACCCTAAACGATCTATATGCTTGGCGAAAAGGCCGTTCTGACTTTCTGAGAGGCATCCCAGTTATGCTATTTATGTGGCTATCTGAGAGATTCCATTTGTAAATCGCCCCTGAATATCCCTCAGTAGTTTTTCCTAATTTCTTCACCCGCTATTTCATTGACTTTATCCCAATTGCCGAGAACTGGGAAAACTAGTTTGTGGTGCACAGGGCACGATGTCTATGTTGGTCGGTACCCTGGTGGAGAGAGTTGTAACCCATTCTAGAACTTAAGGAATACCGGTACGTTTGATTGGCTGGCCTTTGGCAGACTTCTTTTTACTTTCCTTGGCAATTCTTGTGTCAAGTAGGATGGGTGCATATCATGCCTTCCCGTATTCTAGACTTCTTTCCCATTGAGGATTTGACAGAAGGCATGGGCATACGGTTGGGGTCCTTATGGGAGAGTCGTCAATCATTGACCTATCCTTCCTAATCTATTGGCAGAGTTTGGCATGTTTCTGGGGATTACATGAAGTGGACGTGGAGAAGGGAAGTGTCTAAGATGTTGGCTAAGGAGACTAAGCAGAGACGGCTTGCTATATTTGATATCATCGAGGGAGACATAGTGGTTTTTCCATGGATTGCCTTCGGTATTCCATCCAAGCTGAGAAATTTTAGGGATCCTAAAGATGTAGATGATGATGGGGATGGATCTTCTGACAACTACAGGTAGGGCCTCTTGTGATGCTGGTGTTTTTTTTTCAAGCTTTTGTTTGTTTTGGGCTATGTATTTGGTCATTTTGATTTTATTGGGAATAAATTTTAGGAAGGTTGTTTAGGATTAGCTTGGCTTATTTTTAGGAGAGTTAGTTTGACGAGGCGGTAGTTGTTTGACTCCCTATGCTGATATTTCATATAATTGTGCCAGATATCCCAAAATGGAATAAAAATGGAATTTAATCATATTATTGTGCCACTTGATAAGTTTTGCATTTGAATTATCTATACCAATTGCTAAGGCATACATAATCATTTTGTTCATGTAAATGATAAAATGAACCGTGATTCTTGGGGATAAGAAAAGAATAGCATTTTTGTGAAAAAGGGACTGTGACCATGTGAAGCGTATAAGTTTCCTTCGTACCTCTAGGGATTTAGAAAATTTTCTGAGTTTCATTTTTGAAAGTAAAAAGACTTTTAGAGGATCAAGCCCCACGTAGTTTTGATTAGAGGGAAATGAAGAGTTTTTTTAAGAATATAATAGAAGGGGGATGAGAAGAGTCATAGCACGCTGAGATTTCGGACTAAGGATATAATTTCTTAAGGTGGTCCAAGTTGACTGTACGGTCCATCTATTATCCATCAAGGTCAGTGAGCATAGTGTAGCCATTGTATAGGATCTTCTTCAAAATGTAGGGGCCACTCTAATTTGGTTTAAAGTTCCTTCTGGGGTCCCAAACGGGTTCTACGATTTCCTTGAGGGATAAATCTTCTTCTCGAACACCACCATCCTTGACTCTCCTGTTGAATGATTGTGATATTCGGTGATGGTACTCTTGTATATGATATAAATCCTTCAGCCTTCTTTCGTCCAAGAGTGAGAACTCATCAAGACATTTCTGATGCGAGACTTATTCGTTGATTTTACTTTTAAGCATGACGTGTAATGAAGGTATTTATAGATCGATGGGTTGGACTTCTTCCATGTCGTATACCAAAGAGTAATGGGTAGCCCCAGTAGATGATGGAACTGAAGTGAGGTAGCCCTAGAGGGCATAAGGGATTCAATCGACCCAATCTCGACAACTCTCGATCATCTTACTGATGTTTGATTTGTAGTTCTTATTAGCTACTTTGACTGCACTTTTGGTTTGAGGTTGGCAGGGAGAAGATTTGTGCCTCTGGATCCCATACTCGTTGATTAATTCTGTGACTTTTTCCTCAAAATGTAACTCGTCATCTAATACTAGCTAATGCAGGACCCTATATCGGCAATTGATATTTTTATATATGAACTTGGCTACCTTTTTGGAATTTAGAATTGCATATTACTCAGCTTTAATCCATTTAATGAATTAATAAATGGCAAATAATATGAACCAGTGCCATTTTGAGGCTTTGGGTGTAACTTTACCTATGATATCAATGGCCCATATGGAAAAAAGCCAATGAGAGGTCATGTTGTACAATTTTTGAGGAGGCAAGTGCTGAAGATTGGAAAATAGTTGGCATTTAAGGCATCTCTGAACATAGGCGGTGTAATCTTGAACCATGGTAGACCAATAGTAACCCAGTCGGATAATCTTCTCGGCGAGCATATGTCCATTCATGTGGGGTTCGCATTACCTGCTGTGGATCTTCTGCATCATCTCTTCAATGTGATCCCCTGCGATGTAGTGTAAGTGGGTTCCATAAAAGTTTCTCTTGAGCAGTGCTTCGTTGCAAATAATGTACAAGGTAGATAGTTTACGGAGGGTTTCTAGGTCTTTCTTGTTAAAATCTTAGGGGTACCTAGCGTGCTTGAGGAGGCACCAAATATTATAATACTAACACTCTGTAATATGAGGATTTTCGTCTGTAATGATCTCGATATGGCAGCAGTGGGTTGGTTTGTCTTTCTTTTGGACTAGGAAGGGGGCCATCATTATTCCTTTGGGCATGTCGACCATGGAGGATAAGGTAGAAGGGGCATTGACTAAATTGTTTCTTGCTCGGGGCTGGTAATGGAAGGTAATATCTTGGAATTGGGAGGCCAGTTCTTCTAGGTGGGCGTGGAAGGGTAAGAGTTTCTCGTCCTTGGCTTTGAGGACCTGATCGATGATGAGGGTTTAATCCCTGTAGACATCTAAGCACTAGATTCCTTTCTTGAGATCGACTATGAGGCCTACGGTGCATGCCTCATATTCGGTCATGTTGTTAGTGCAGGGAAAATCTAGATTGATGGCAATGGGAGTGTGAGAGTCATCAGGGGCGATTAAGAGTATCCTAATGCCATATCCTTTCTTGTTGGCAGCACCGTCAAAGAACATTTTCGACCGGAGGTTTTCTTGGGAGGTACAAAGGATATCTTCATTCGAAAACTCAGAAATCTGAACATTGGCTCCTTACATAAGGTGGTCATCAAGGTAGTCAGATAAGGATCTTCCTTTTATGGATTTTTATTTTACATGCACAATATTAAATTAGGCTAGCAGCATTAACCATCGGGCTGTTCGGCTATACAATGTAGGTTTCTCGAGCATGTATTTGATAGGATCCATTCAATATACAAGTCTGATGGGAAAATGGATCATGTAGTGCCATAATTTTTAACTGACCCAGACAAGGGCGGCACATGATTTCTCCAAGGTAGTGTAGTTGATTTCGTATCAAGCCAACTTGCGACAGGCATAGTAGATGGCCCTCTCTTTGCAGGATTCTTCAAGGCATTGGGACAACAAAGTCCCAGCTGCTGTGTTTGTTACGGTTAAGTACATGAGTAGGCATAAACCAAGTTACGATGGCATGAGTACCGGTGGTCGGGCTAGATATTGTTTGATTCGATCAAAGGCTTCCTGACAAGCTTCATTCAAAACCTTTGTTGAATCCTTTTGGAGGAGTTTGTTGACGGGTTCATAAATGGAAGTCAACTGATTGATGAATCACTTGATATACTATAATTTTCCAAGGAATACCTGAATTTCTTTCTCTGTCCGGAGTGGTGGCATTTCGAGTATGGCTTTCAGTTTGGAAGAATCTACTTCTATCCCCTTTTCTCTAACGATGAACCCCAAGAGCTTTCCTTTGGTAAGACGCAAAACAAATGTCTGTGGGTTAAGTCGCATCTGGTATCGCCATAGTCACTCGAAGAACTTTTGGAGAGCAAGAACATGACCTTCCCGAGTCTTAGACTTGATTATCATAACTTCCATGTAGACCTCGACTTCTTTGTGTATCCTATCATGCAAGATGGTTATGGTAGCCCTCTGGTAGGTATCCTCTACATTTTTTAGACCAAATGGCATAACTGTGTAACAGAAGGTTCCCCAAGGGGTGGTGAGTGCGCTTTTCTCTTGATGATCCGGGTGCATATTGATCTGAATGTATTTGGCAAAACCATAAATGAATGACTTGAGAGTGTGAATGAACGTGTTGTCTACAATCATGTTAATATTGGGTAGTGGGTAATCATCCTTTGGAGAGGCCTTATTCAAATATCGATAATCAACACATATGTGAACCTTTCCTCCAAATTTCGGCACGGGTATGATGTTGGTTATCCATATGGGATATTTAATCACTAGAATGAAGCTTACGTTCAACTGTTTCACCATTTCTTCCTTAACCTTGAGAGACCATTCGGTGTGGAGCTTTTGCAGTTTCTATTTAACTGGTTTGCATTCTACGAGCGGTAGAAACTCTTGCTGGGGTATTTCGAGATCGATGTCGGGCATGTCATCGCAGGATCATACATAAACATCCATAAATTCCTTTAGAAATTCCTCGAGTAGTGCGCACTCTTGCACATCAAGGGTAGACCCGATTCTATTCTCGTGCAGTTGGTTACTAGAACTAAGATTAATAACAACAGTTTCATCTTCATTAATTTGAACGCGGTTATATTGTTTATTATTAACCTTATTAAGACCAGTTAAGAATTATTCATTTTCAACATCATCATCATCATCAGGAGTTTGATTAGAATAAAGACAATTAATATAAGGCACAACAAGATACTGGAAATCTTCGTTTATTTCATTTTTAGAAAAAATAGCGTTGAGAACCTCATCAAAGGAGGTCTCGGTTACATTGTGATAGGAATAGGGAGGAAGAACAAACTCAACCTCTGAAACCATCGTTGTCATCGTGAAATGCATGTTCTTTAATACCTGTATCACATTAACGTCATCGTGAGGAATGTGTTTCGGACAAACTCAATCTCTAAAACCATCCCATGCTGGGAGTGAAAGTGGTTCGACTAAAAAATGTGACAGAAGCACGTCATTCACCCTATACTCTATCTCTAGCACCAAATTATTGGTGCTTGCATTCTCAGTGTTATCGTCGTCTCCCAATATAGTGATGACCGACCCATTATGAAGAACTTTAGTTGCTGATGGAGGGAGGAAGACGTACCCTTGATACTATGGAGATATGGTCATCCAAGCAACAAGTTGAAATAAGACAGTATGTCGATGACTTGGAATTTAGTAACGGGATTTCTAGGGCCAGCCGTTTTTGTAAGATTTATAGATCTCATCACTTCCCGACGAGTATTGTCATAAGCATGCACGTCAGTAGAAGTTTGAGAAAGGTCGCTTACTTTCAATCCTAAGAAGTTGAAGGTTCTTAATGGGAAAACATTTAAGTGTTAATCCATTATTGACAAGCAAAAGTGGGACGGTCTTTCCTATGACCTCAATAGAGATACTAAGAGCATAGTTAAGATTTGGACCAAACTTAGGGATTTCATCTTCGGAGAAGGTGAGCATTATATTAGAGGCTAGAGATCCGACCAGATTCACTACTTCTTTTAGCGTGGTGGAAGGATGGGTTGTGGGCCCGATAAATAATTTAATCAAGGCATTTTGGTGTAGCTGAAAAGACATAAAGAGTCCCCATAGAGTGATGTTAGTATGAGTTTTCTTCAACTGATCAAGGATCTTGCTCTCCTTGAGCGTCATTTCCAGGATAGGGAGTTTCTAAACACCTTTTTCATTATCGATCGTTGCTGATTAAGTTTTAGAACCTGGTAAAGTCTCTCCGATCTAGTTATATAGTTCATAGAAGAGGGGAAAAATAGAAACTGTTTCTTCATCTATATTAGGTTGTTCATACACTTTGTTGATCTCTCTTAGCAGATCCTTAAACAATATCATTCCACATATACTGACTACTGGTCTAGTCTTGCCTGGGCTTTACTCTTCATCTGAACTATCGAATTCTCCTTCCCATCCTGTGGAAATAACGTCATCTTTACACGAGAAGTCAATGCATTTTACAACCTCAATGGCCTCTTCGTATAGATCCTCCCATTCAACGGGGAGATATAGAAGTTAAGGGATTAAGCGCCCTTGTAGTTTCAAAGCATCAAGTATCTCGAACATATTATAATTTCATCGATTTGTCAAAATAAGTCTGCCATAATTTGGATGAAATTATCTAAGCTGGCTTCATTGGTGGGTATCACTCAACTATCTGACTCTCTATCCCACCTCTGAGCTTCCAAGAATAGTTTGGTGATTTTCTGGCACTTGATGGTCATCTCTGAGGTAAATTTTAGCCCAAACTCTAGGGGCTGGTTCAATACCGCTGGTAATTCCATATCTTTTCCCCTGGAATGAGTACGAAGTGCAATGCATGCTCTCGTAAGAAGTGATAGTGCTTGATCGACAAAACATGTAGGGTGTAGGAGAAAATACGAGAAAACTTTGAGGGGTTTAGGAAAATATACTGGTACGATGGGCAATTTTTTGGGTACAATTTGGGTAGATGGGTCAAATTTTGGATCTTCTTCAAGGAAGATAGAATTTTCATGATTTGGGAGTGGATTGTGGGTAGTGTTTGATTTAGGATTGGGTGGTAGGGCGATAACACCATGATCAATCAGACATTGGATTACATTTTGACGATGGAAGCATTGATTAGTGGCATGGACGACAATTTGATGGAAATCACAATGGGCATCAGGTTTGAAATTTTTGGGAAGTGGGTTTGGTAATGGACGAGGGTCCAATGGCTTGATAAGATTTCAGCTAAAAAGGGCCAAGTAAACTTAGGAGAGGGGATCGTCAAGCTCGATGTATTCTTTTTTGACTTGGTTAGGTAGGCTTTCTAGTGGCCATAAAGTGGAAGGCTGGGAGATGTTATTGATGGTCAAAAGTATTGTATTGGCAGGCTTTTCATACTTTCTTGGAGTGAACTATCCGGATACTTTCTTTGGCTCAACTTCTGTCTTGGCAAGACTTTCTTCGATCCCCACTCCTGCTTCTCAGAGGGCTAAAAAATGGGGGTAATATTTTCCTCCCATTGTTGCTTGGACACGGCGTTAGAAGTTCTTCTTCATAATACTGACTTTCTCTTCTTCGGAAGGCCGGTTGGTCATAGTGGACGCTTTCTCTATCCATCTTGTTATGAAATTACTGACAGTTTCCCCGAGATTCTGTTTGAGAAGTTCTAATCACAAAAGGAAAACTCCAACTCCTCGTTGTACTTGTACATTGACATGAATTCATGAGCAACATCCTCCCAATTGCGAATTCTAAACTCCTCGAGAGATAAGAACCAGCAAAGAGCACTGTTCTTCAAAGTTTATTGGAACATTTGGGAAATTATTTCCTCAAAGGCACCTAGGATAGTAATGGCTCGGTGGTAAATTCGAAGAGGAACAATTAGGGGACCATTACCCCTGAATTTCTCAATATTGGGCATCTTGAACTTTTTCGGTCGCCTTGCTTTAGGGTAGGGAGACATATGGGTGTAATCCATGATGTTCTCGGAGATTCGAACTGGGTTAAAATTTTTGGTTAACAACTTAAGGTCCTCATTGACCTTGTTCAACTCTTCCTCCTTCTGATCAATGGTCACGGACAGGTTAGCCCTTGGATGGGAAAGATTCGACATAGGGACCTGAGCTAGTGGTGGCCCATTGGCAATAGGGGCACATGGAACGTGCTAATATTCTTTCAGGACCCTAAATTGGCTCAGGTGCGGGCAGACCCATAGCGTGAGGTAAGAGGACCTCGGGCTCTTCGGGAATAGGGAGCCAGTTTCACTATATTTCATGAACCTCGATTTGAAGGTTGTAAATCTTGGCAGTAAGTTAGGCTAGAACTGTCATAAAATCAGGCTGCACATTCGGCACTTGGTCTACGTCTCCATGGAAAGCGGGTGACATAAAATTTCGGACTCGTAGGAAGTAGCGGGAGAACTGACGGAGCTTCGGGATAGTTTGATGGAAGACCGAAGCCAATAAGGAGTCATACCAAGGGTCGGGTATGCGATCGAACTGAGAGGAAAAATATTCGAATTTAGTTTTGAAAGAGATGGTGGAGTGACTTTTATTATTGAAAAGGGAGGAAAATATTTTTGATATATTTTTTTGAAAGGGAAGGACAAAATATTTTTGGCATATTTGAAAAGAGGGAAACAAACATTTTCGAAACTTTTATTAAGAAAAGTGGGAAAGATGAGAGAAGAGTCTCAGCATTATTATTATTATTATTATTATTATTATTATTATTATTATTATTATTATTATTATTATTATTATTATTATTATTATTATTATTATTATTATTATTATTATTATTATTATTATGATGATGATGATGATGATGATGATGATGATGATGATGATGATGATGTTTTCACTTGTATTGGTTTTACCTAAATGCAAAACAAATGTCATACGGGACCCGAGCCTGGGAAAAATTGGGTTTGAAAAATATGTAAAACACGGTTTGACTTGTTACCAGGCTCATGGACAGGTTCCCATTTTGAAAAAAGATAAAATCGCACGAAAATTTGGATGGCATGCCGACTCGTCATTTCGGTAGAGTTTCGGGTAGTAACCGACAAACTAAATATGAGTGCCCTAGGTTTGACGCCTATATGAGGGTATGCATCTGTTGGGTTAGTGGAAAGGTTGCTCCCTTTGGCATGACTTTCATGTATACGTCTTGATTTTGAGGGAAATTAGTATGTGTGGACAAGTCATTTGTTATACCTGAGTGTACGTGAATTGCCTCACTATATACCTCATACGGACAGTATGTGTGAGAGTGAATTTGATGTACTCGATATACGTGAATGAGTTCCCTGCGATATTCCTCCCGTCATGACTTCAGTCAAGCAGTAGGATACGGGGGGAACCGTTCGATATTTTCTAATGGTAATTGTCAATTGGAAGGTGAGAGTAACATTTCTTAGGCTAACTGCAACCTGCCGAATCAGCGCCCATCACAAAGTGACCCCCAGTTACAAGACAAAATTTGGTCAATAGCCATGCTCTTTAGTGATGTAGTGTGAAAAATGTATGATTCTTTATTAGTATAATGTTGAGAGAGTATTTTATTTAGCATGATGGGCACTATATGAATAGGGAACAACGTACAAGTATCATGAAAAGTAAATCTATCATGGATAATTATACTAAGCATTGATATGTGAGAGTGATTGATGTATGAATATCTATAAGTGAGTGTGTGGTAGTGAACCTAAGCATGGATCACCTATAAGTGGTGTGTGAGAAGTATGAGTGAGCATGGATATATAGAAGTATGACAAGTGGAGGTGTGTGTTAGTGGCACCTAAGCATGGATATTCTAAGTGGTGTGTGCAACATGTGGTTATGAGTGATCCTACATGTAAGTGGTGTGATGTGTACATGGAAAGTATCTACAAGTGAGAGAGGAATGATATAAGAATGAGGTATATATATACAAGAAATAATAAAGAAAAAAAAGGGGAACATAGAGGTAGGTGCTTATGCACACAAGCAGAAAATGATAACACCCATGCAAACAAAATCTAGCCCTTTTATGATATACAAGTCCCCAGCGGAGTCGGCACTGTGGCCATCCCTTTCCCTTTCCTAGGGGTATCCCCCTTCCACCCCTCTCGAGGTGGGGGGAGGCGTGAAAATCTCACACCCTTTTATAATATGAGCGCTTCGAATGTCGTCGATGTGGGGTGATATAAAGAGATGGAGTTGCCAACCTATTTTGCACAAAACAAGCTAAAGAACATGTCACCGCCTCGAGAGAGCGACATCAATGACAAACCGATGCTTACGAAATCAATAGTTCAGATGTTCGGGGGCTAAGTTACGGAATGGCAAGGTGTTAGGCACCCATTCCACCTTTTCGGTGTCTCATGGGAGTGTTACTATTTTCCTTAATTTCTCTATGAAGTGTGCGCGCGTGTATAAATAAATGGATATCGGACTTGCTCGACTCATATCATGGAAAATATAGAGTGAGTTCATCCAAAGCAATGTTCCCAAAGTAATAATTAAAAAGTATGATGTGTACATTTATCAAGATATTGATTGCTACGATGGAACGATAGTATTTGTTAGATAAAACACAAATATTAATCTCAAGTATGATATATATGAGTTATATATAGGAAAAAATGGAAATATGAAAATGAGAAAACTGGACTCAGGTCTTGAATTTTAGCCCAAAACGCATACACAACCTAAAACGACACCTAAGTCCATGTAGTTAGCATACAGAACAAGAGTGGGGTTTATCCCATAAATTCAAACGGGGGTTTATTATATGTGTGTGTGGGTAGAATACATATTTTTTATTTTGAGAAATTGTGGTGGATAATCCCGTTAGAATTTATAGGTGTAACGCTCATTTTCTTTGTTTTTTATAGAAAATAAAGTATATGCAATATAATTGTTGGAATATGTGCCCCCAAATTTTAAAAGTTTTACAAATAACATACGAATTTCCTTTTACAAGTGCAGAAAGAAGATGGTTCAACACAACACAAACAAATGATAAATTTTAATTTATTTTCAAATTAAAATTAAACTAAACATAAAGTGAATAAATTAAACAACAAATGGATTTTTCACTTAAACCAAATTAATTTAACCCAAGTCCTAGAAATTTGCCTAACAATAATTAATTCAATTTGCGAATTAGGCCAAACCAAATTATTAAATTAAATATATTACTTGAGTAAATTAAGTTAAATTTCACTCAATTAATTTTAGCACTAAAATAGATACGTGTGATAATTAAACCAAATTTTATCTTGAATTACCAAAGCATGAATCTACATGTTTTGCAAGATAAAATAAATCAATCACACTATACGCCGATGTACGAGAAAAACCCAAAACGGGAAAAACCTCGGACGTCCGTGACCTAGCAAATCCACTAAGTACGGAATTACAAATTACAAGACAGTATACTTGCACCAATAACTTGACTGCGTCCAAGCATTGACGCTCCTTCTTGTAACCACCTATGCCTAGTAGATAACCATGGACTCCTCCACAGTCTCGGACTCCTCCGATGGGATTCTTGACACCGTTACTGTCACGCAAAGCTTTTCTTCGAGTGGGAACACAGCAACGTAAACCAAATGTCCTTTTCTTCGTGGGATGTAGAAGTAAACTCAAACTTCTCCTTTTTATGGTATAGATGAACCAGTGGTGACAAACAACTCCAAGAAAATATTGTATATATGAGGTACTTGGATAAATAAAGTATGGGTGAAAACTCATTTGTTTGTTGAAAATATTTCTTTGAAATTCAACACATAAAAACATGGAACTTTGGTTGGTGTATTTTCTCTCAAAATATCTCTCAATGAAGGTACCAAAGTCTCTTGAAAAATGTTTCCCGAGTATATCTTAAATTGCCAAAAAGAAGTGGGACAAAAGAGTGGGAAATGGGATAAAACTGCCAAAACTATTCCCGCCCAGAAATCTCGTTCGAATGATTTTTTCGTTCGAACAACTTTTCTAATGAAAAGTCAGTGTCCAAAAGGGAAATTCGTTGGCAAAACTGATTCGAACAACATTCTCGTTCGAACGAAAATTTCGAACGAAAAGTAAGAATATCCAATTTTACATTTTAAGCCCAAAATTTTTTTATTCAAAGATCTAAAAACATTTTCTGAAAATAAAAGTCATTTGACCAAAAAATACAACCATAAAAATATTTTACAAATCTCCTATATATATTAAATGCATTCATACCTTTGGAGACCTCGGAATCTTCAAGTTGATAACGTAGAAACGAGGCACTAGAAACTTGGCAATAATGAAGCTTTAAAATATGGTCGCTACGTCTCCAACAAACACGTCATAGGCTTGTATGGATACGCATGAACTCTATCCTATGACTCAAATTTTTTTGTCCAAAATTGAGCGAAAACTACAAAGGACTCAATTGGAAATTTGTGTCCTTACAAATCTCCCCCTTTGGCTATTCCGGGACAAAAACTAAACAAAAATTCTAAAGGACCGTCAAGCTCAACTAGACTCAAAAACTTCCGTCCCAAAATAAAAAATACAAGCTTGACTCAAAACCCAAGGATGAATATCTTTGCTGATATAAAGTTGCCACTAGAAAAATTCCTGCACACTTAAGCAAAACATTAAACGCATAGGGAATATCAAAGATATTAAATACAATGAAATACTCCCCCTAAATTAATTCTCCCATTTTTATCTAACAATGGCATACTTAGAAAGACGCCTCCCCCTAAGATAAATCTACCAAACTAAGATACGATTACAATAGGATTAGATACCATTTCTCCCCCTATCGTTCTCCCCCTTTTTGTTCATGAATACACAAAGTATAAAAGAACTAATCAATAAAACAAGTAAACAAGATGATGCATAAGGTGATAAGAACATGAAAATATAGGGGCAACAATAACATAACTAATCCAAAACAAGGATAAATAGATACCAACTTATGATGCGAACAAAAATTATACCAATTTAACAAATAAGATACTAATCATGTGATATCAAACAATATATGCAACAAGATAAATACCAATTATGAATTAAAAGCATAGATGGACTAGCAACCAAGACAAAGACTAAAAAAAAATTACCATATATATGTAGACATAATGAATATCACTAACGCACATGCACATATATATATAGGTATAAACACCACACATGACACAAAATACATTAAGCTTTTCACAGTCGTATGGGAAAAATGTGTCCAAATGCATGTGTGAAACGAAAGTGTAGGAGTGTGAACTAGTAATAATTAAATTTCGACCCAATGACTTAAAACATGTTCACGGAGTTCTCATTTGATTGCAAAACTTTAGCACAATTAGATATAACCTCATGTGACAATATAAATTGAACTCAATAAACAAACATACACAATGCACATAAGCTTAGAATTTCGATGATTCTACAAACCAATAAAGTCATGATAATAAAAGCTTAACTAGGATTCAAAGTCATTGTGCAAACCCATTAATATATCCAACCAAACTCCTCATAATTTTCTTTTGAACATATTAACTAAACTATTTCGGCCTTGGCAAATATTCTTTTTAATGCCACATTTTTTAAAGGCCTAAAATTCAATGGTGGCTTTTCACGTATAGTAATTTTGACTTTCGTAGCCCAATTCCATTGATAAACTACTACACCAGATAAAAATATTTTTTTATTTTTTTAAATCCGGGAAACGGTTATTACATGCACAAATCCTCCATAGTCATAGCAAAATGTAGATGACTAAATTAATGGGAGAACATCTCACTTAGCTCAAATATACATGTGACATTTAAATTTCAAATGAGCACGTGCATGTGTGAAAAGAGGCATATAAAAATGGAATCCATTAAGCAACGCAAAATCCAACTACTCCATGTAAGCATGGAAAAGAACATTTTAAGTATTACAATCTTAACCAAAAGTTCTAGCCACATGGAAGCGAAAAAGAAGGGATTCAAACACAAGTATATGCCACATAAATTGTGCCAAACTAAAATACACAATAAAAATCTTTTTGTATTTTTCAATTAATGCAACTCAAAATAAAACTAATATAATACAAAAGATAAACATAAATCATAATTCTAGCATGAGATATGTGATAAAGCAATGACTAGAAAATGATAAACATTCATCCAACTAGCAAGTATATATGATATAAAGCACGAAAAGCTAGGGTATGCCAACAACTAACACATTTGACCTTTGGATTTAGCAAGGGAGGTATCGTGTGAAAGCAAATGAGAATAAAAAATCATATTTTGTAAAGATACCAAGTCGAATCTCCTAACCCAAACTAATGATGAATAATAATTTTGGGATATAGAAATCTTGGCTACCTCGGTTTCCTTACGTTGGGATTTTCTAGAAAATATTTTAAGATCAAAACAAAATTTCTTAAGATGACCTTTTTTACCACAATGTGAACAAGTAAAAATGCGTCGAAAGGTGGTACCTAAGTATTGGTCTCTAAAGTCTTGCCTAGGTGATTCTCTTACAACATTGGTTTTGGATTTATGAGTTGACTTATTACAAGTATCGAAGCCAAAAACACACGTGTCATTTTTAATTTGGACCGTTCCTAATATTTTATTTAATTTCTCCGAACAACACTCCAAATCAAATTTGACTTTACTAGAGTCTTTTAATTTATTTTCTAAATCTAAAATGTGAGACTCTAATAAAACATTGCGCTCTTCAAATGCGAGAAGCTCATTTTTCAAGGATTCCATTAAGCCCTTAAGGCTATCGCTCTCGCCTTCCACATACTCAAGCTTATCTCGAAGATCTCCCTCTCGTGTTCTAAGGTCATAAACTAAAGCACTCTCATCGACAACCTTGGCAAGCTCTTATTAACTAGCTTCTAACTTCAAATTTGCCCTTTTTAATTTTATAGATTCAGCATACAATTCTTGAAATGTAAATTGAAGTTCACTCACATCAACCTCATTTTCACTTTCACTCTCGCTCTCTAATCCACTCTCACTACCATCATCCTTTTTAGCTTCACAAATAAAGGCCTCAGAAGTGTCATGATTTGAGATGTCATCATTTGACAATTTCTCTCCATCACTAACATGACAAGCCATGAACGCGGTAAACTTGCGTTCAATGGGGGATTTGGGTCCCTCTTCCTTTTCACTTTCCAACATTAAGGGTGGCATTATAGAAAATTGGTTGTTTGCCTTCTCTCCTTAGTTTAGTGGGGCACTCTCTCACCCTATGACCATACCCTTCACAACCATAACACCTATTGGCTCGTCCCTATTAAGATTTTCATTATAGGAATTATGGATCTTTTTGGCTTTTTCATGCTTAGAATTTTTAAATTTCTTAAAATCATTTTTAAAATTATCTTTATTAAATTTAAGAAATTTTCAAAATTTTCTATCAAACATAGCCACGTCCTCTAAGTCACTATCATTCTCATCATCCACAACTTGTTTTTCCTCCTTTCGGGCTTTAAAGAAATGACCTTATCAACTTTATTTTCATTTTTGGAGGGGAACATATCTAGCTCATAGGTTTGCAAATCATCTACTAATTCCTCAAGTTTGGTAGAGTGCAAGGTTGGTAAAGAATTTAAAACAATCACTTTAGGGATAAATCTCTCGGGTAGGGACCTTAAAATTTTCTATACTACTCGGTCGTCGGGTATTTTCTCTCCCAAATTAAATTATGAATTTACTATATCGGAAAGTCTATCATAAAATTCATCAAATGTTTATTTTTTCATTCATTTTGATGGTTTCAAATTGAGTGGTGAGGTTTTGGATTTTAGAAGCCTTAACGACATTACTTCCCTCGTGAGTGAGTTGTAATATATCCCAAGCTTCCTTAGAAATTTCACACGTCATGATACGTCGAAATTCATCCGGTGTGACCGCACTAAATAAAGCATTTAAACCTCGGAAATTAAAGTTAGCAAGTTTAAATTCATTCTCACTCCATCTATCTATGGGTTTGGGGACACGCTCATTTTCCATCAAACATGTAGGTGGGGATCACCCGTTAACAATTGACAACCAAACCCTCTCATCGATAATATTTTAGTGCCGATTTCATACGCACCTTCCAATACACGTAATTAGAACCATCGAAAACAAAAAATGGAGAAAATGGAGAAAATTCCATTTTTAACCAAAAATATTTGAAAAGACCTTAACGCAATAAATTAGCGCTCCGGCTCTGATACCACTTATTGGAATATATGCCCCCAAATTTTAAAAGTATTACAAATAAAATATGAATTTCCTTTTACAAGTGCGTAAAGAAGATGGTTCAACACAACACACAGAAATGACAAATTTTAATTTATTTTCAAATTAAAATTAAACTAAACACAAAGTGAATAAATTAAACAACAAATGGATTTTTCACTTAAACCAAATTAATTTAACCCAAGTCCCAGAAATTTTCCTAACAATAATTAATTTAATTTTACAAATTAGGCCAGACTAAATTATCAAATTAAATATATGACTTGATTAAATTAAGTTAAACTTCACTCAATTAATTTTAGCACCAAAATAGATACGTGTGATAGTTAAACCAAATTTTATCTTGAATTAACTATGCATTCGTCTACATGTTTTGCAAGATAAAATAAACCAATCACACTACACGCCGGTGTACGAGGAAAACCCAAAACGGGAAAATCCTCGGACGAACATGGCCTAACAAATCCACTAAGTACGGAATTACAAATTACAAGACAGTAGACTTACACCAACAACTTGACTCCGTCCAATCATTGATGCTCCTTCTTGTAACCACCTCTACCTAGTTGATAACCATGAACTCCACCACAGTCTCGAACTCCTCCAATGGGACTCTTGGACACCATCACCCTCACGCGAAGCTTTTCTTCGAGTGGGAACACCGCAGTGTAAACCAAATGTCTTCTTCTTTGTGGGATGTATATGTAAACCCAAACTTCTTCCTTTTTTATGGTAGAGATGAACCAATGGTGCCCAACAACTCCAAGAAAATATTATATATGAGGTGCTTGGATAAATAAACTATGGGTGAAAACTCGTGTGTTTGTTGAAAATATTTCTTTGAAATTCAACACATAAAAATATGGAACTTTGGTTGGTGTATTTTCTCTCAAAAGAGATCTCAAGGAAGGTACCAAAGTCTCTTAAACATGTGTCCCGAGTATATTTTAAACTTCCAAAAAGAAGTAGGACAAAAGAATGGAAAAATGGGATAAAACTGCCAAAACTGTTCCCACCCAGAAATCCCGTCGAACGACATTTCGTTCGAATGACTTTTCTAACGAAAAGTCAGTGTCCAAAATGGAAATTCATTGGCAAAACTCGCTCGAACGAAATTCTCGTTCGAACGAAATTCTTGTTCGAAAGATAATTTCGAACAAAAAATCAGAATGTCCAATTTTACATTTTAAGCCCAAAAACTTTTTATTCAAAGATCTAAAAACATTTTCTGAAAATAAAAGTCATTTGACCAAAAAATATGCCCATAAAAATATTGTCCAAGTCTCCTATATATATTAAATGCATTCATACCTTTGGAGACCTTGGAATCTTCAAGTTGATGACGTAGAAACGAGGCACTAGAAACTTGGCAGTGATGAAACTTTACAAATCTGGTCGCTACGTCTTCAACAAACACGTCATAGGCTTGGATGTATACGCGTGAACTCTATCCTATAACTCAAATATTTTTGTCCAAAATTGAGCCAAAACTATAAAGGACTCAATTGGAAATTTGTGTCCTTACAATAATTAATAAATGAGGATATGTTAATGTGTATGAACTAAAGTAAAAACTAGATTAAGAGTTTATGTAACTAATGCGAAAAATAAAGAATTTAAAGAGAGAGGAGGATATTTGGACCTTCTTTAGAGAATTGAGGTTTGATATTGATCATTTATGAGCTCCCTTGAATGTTGGATGAGAGATAAGGATATTTTTCAAAATTGGATATGAAAATGATGGGAATGAAAGATGGAAAGGAATTTCACACAAGAAAACTTCACTGAATGCAAGAGAATGTTGCTGAGATCACGAATATTGATGGATCGGAGGTTTGACTTGAGAGTGAGCTCATGCGCTACTTTCATAGGGTAAGGATCATCATATCCCTATCCCTGCCAATCAGTTGGTGACCCCAGACACACTGCCGATAGGCAGGGAAATGGACCTGCCCATCGGCAGTCTCATCTAGGTTTTTTTGGAAAATGATCATAGAGTGTAATTTATTAATCCAAATTGTGCATGGGGCATACCTTTATAAAGGTAATTCGGAGACCTTGGTACACCCCCAGGTTCGGGGGTTGACTTTGGGTTAAACGGGGCTCGGAAGCGCTCGTCGGTCCTTTGGATGAGAGATTGTCGAATGGTAATTGATCATTCATCTAAATCGTAAGTCAGAATCGCACACGAGGTAGACCGTTGGAAAGGTTATGCGAGGTACTTCGACGTTACAAAGAGATTTTCTTGGTTGGGAGAGTTGACTTTAGTCAACCGGATCCTGAAAATGCCAGGTGACTTTTTGGAGTAAAATGGGTCGTTCATTCATACCGTAAGGTTGATTCACGCACGGGGTGGACCATTAAAAAGGGTATTCAGTTCCCTTCTAGGATTCATTCAGTCTCGTTCGAGTTGAAGAGTAGACTTTAGCCAAATAGACCTCGAAAACGCTCAGTGGCCTCTAGATCTATTTTCAAGAAGATGGATCATTCGTCTATATAGTTATGCCATTTCACGCATGGGGTGGACCGTTGGAAAGGGGTTTCAATTTCGTTTGGAGGATTCATTGAGCTTTCTCTTTGACGGTGAAGTTTATTGGGGTCCCTGTGGCCTCCAGATCGATTTTCGATAGTAAAATGGTTCGTTCGTCCGAAATGTTATGTCAATTTGTGCATGGGGCAGACCATTGGAAAGGTGATTAAAAGCCCTTCGAAGATTCATTAATCGTTCTCTCTGATAATAGAGTTGATCGAGTCAAACGGGGCTCGGGAGCGTCTGATGGCTTCTAGATCGGTACTCAGAGTATGCACTTGGGTTTTTAATGAATTGAGGAGGTGCTAGGGACCTAAGGAGCGACTTAGGGGTATTAGGATATGGTTTTATAGTGGGTGGAGTTTAACACTTGAAAATAAATACTGGGACATGAGATATTTTTCTAAGACCATCTCACGTGAATACAAGAGTAAGTACTCGAGGTAGATCTGATAAAAGAAATTAGACAAACCCCCTGCTAACTGGGACCCTCTAGAGGATTTGAGGATCACTGAAATATTTAGATAAATGATGGAAGAAGAGGAAATAAACTGGACATTTTTCCACCTTCCAGAGGCTAAGAACCCTTTTGAAGATGATATTGCCTATATGCTTCAAGAAGAACCCTCTGTTACTATGTATATCCTCCCTTTTGAGGAGATGGCCACCAAGATGAACTAATTTGATGTACTTGACCATGTTAACCCATTTTCTGATGAAATAAACTTTAACTTTGAGTATCCTTGTGTATGAAATATTGATGATGATAAATGTGAAATTTAAAGTAATGAACTAAATTCACAAAATGAAGAATTAGAAGACCACTTAACAAAAATTAACAATAAATAAACTAATCACATGTAACTTGTCGATGAAATGACAATGGTTAACTTAGGGTCTTATGACGAGATAAGAGAAATCAAAATAGGATCCTATTTAGACAACTTAGAAAGGCTTGGACTCATCCAACTACTTAAAGAATACATCGACGTCTTCGCTTGGTCTTATACTGATATGCCAGGGATTGACCCCGTAATTATTATTCACTACATACCTACATATCCAGAATCTAAACCTATTAAGAAAAAGATCAGGCACTTAGGCCAGAACAGTCCCTTAAGGTCAAAGAGGAAGTCATGAATTAGCTAAATGTGGTCTTTCTAAGGGTAGTCGACTACCCCACATGATTGTCCAACTTTATGCATGTCCAAAAATGGGAGGAAATGTTAGTAGGTGTGTCGACTAAATAGACTTAAACAAATAAAGTCCAAAAGATGACTACCCACTACTGAATGTAGACATGATCATCGACGACACTACAGATCGCGCTGCTCTCAGTTCCCTCATAAGGGACTTTGCATGTTGCAATCAGATGAAAATGCACCTCGGAGACGAAGAGAAAATAAATTTTACTAACCCCTATGGACCTTTTGCTAAACATTAATGTCATTTGGACTCAATAATGATGATGCTACCTACCAACGAGGAGCCACCACCTTAACATATGACATGATTCATAAAGAGATCGAAGTCTATGTGGATGACATGATTATTAAATACAAAACACGATAAGGACATGTTCCAACATTAAGGAAATTATTTGAAAGGTTAAGGATGTACCAAATGCGCCTAAACCCCAAAAGTGCATCTTCGGGGTCACTAAAGGGAAATTATCAGGATTCCTTATCAGTAAAAAAATAATCGAAGTTGACCCAACCAAGGTCATGGCCATCCTAAAAATGCCACCATCGTGCACCAAGAAGGAAGTTAGGGGCTTCTTAGGAAGGCTACGGTATATCAATAGATTTATCTCTCAGATAACTTCTATATGGATCCAATATTCAAGTTATTCCTCAAATAATCCACCCATATATGGAACTCCTCTTGCTAAGAAGCCTTCAATAAAATTAAATAGTACCTGACCAACCCGCTTGTATTGGCTCCACCATGCCTTGTACATAATTTTCTTTAATATCTCATAATCATGGACACCACATAAAGAGCCATGTTGGCTCAGTACACTGAATAATCTTACAAGGGGAAAGCTATATATTATGCCAGTTAGAAGCTAAATGCATGTGAAGAACGATATAAAACTCTGGAAAAATCTTGCCTATCTCTGGTATGGGCCATCGAAAACTAAGATATTACATGGTCGCCCTTGAAATCAAGATAATCTCCTGTATGAATCCCTTAAAATACCTACTTAAAAAACTAGCATTAACAATAATAATGTCCAAATGTCTATTCCTACTTATAGAATTTGACATCGAGTACGTACACTAAAAGCCATCAAAGGACAGGCCATCGCAGACTACATAACGGAATCCCCTTTTGGATGAACAATATGAGACCACTCCTATTTTTTAGATGAATATATTTTGTAATGTAAAGTCAAGAAGAGTACAGATGGCAATTATACTTTGATGGAGATGCAAATAAAAAGGGATTCAACGTTGTCTTGTTACTAATTTAACCAGATTAGAGGCACCAGCCTATAACCATCAAGTTTAATTATGACTGCACCAATAACATCACCGGATATGAAGACTCTATAACGGTAATGAAAATAACTCATGACAGAGGAATCTAAAGGGTGGACATGTACGATGACTCATCCCTTATCATATGCCAAATTTTGCGTCATTAGAGGATCAAATAGGAAAATTTCCTACCCTACGATGAATATCCGGAGGAGATTACTTCCTATTCGATGATGTTCAATTATTTTATCTTCCTAGGTCTCATAACAACTTTGCCAGCACCTTCGATACCCTAGCCTCCATGGTGGACATTCCGTAAGATGTGGGTAATGTACAAATAGACATGTGGAAATAGGAACAACTTAGGTTTCCTTATGAAATTTGCATGGATGAGACTATAGATGAAGATCCTTGGTATCAAAACGTAAAATAATTCTCCAAAAGGGAAAGTAACCCCCCATATCCAATCAAAAGGATAAGATGGCACTCCGATGATGAGTTGCCCAAGTCATCATGTGCAATGGACACCCATATGAGAGGCACCCTAACGATATCTATATGCGGTGTCTTGACAAAGCTGAAGCAGAAAGAGTGATGGAAGAAATCCATAGAGGAGAACGTGGTCTCATATAAACGTCCACATGCTTGGAAAAATATTATCCTTTAAGGGTATTATGGGAGCACTCTTCAACATGACTGTAGCAAATACGTCAAAGTGCCAGCAATTTGCAAATATACAACATTTACCTCTGAGAGAACTCTATAACATGACATGCCCTGACACTTTTGAACACGGGGGATCAATATCATTGGGAAAGTAGCACTAAAAGCTTTAAATGGCCATAAAATCATACTGTTTTCCATAGACTATTTTATTAAAAGGTTAGAAGCGAAATCCTATATTGTATTGAATGCGAAAAAGGTGGATCCATTTATATGAACAAATATCATCTACGGGTATGGGGTACCATTTGAACAAATGTATGACAATGGAATAAATTTCACAGTGGAGGTTATATATCTCGTCGAAGAGAGTAAGGAATCGAGAGGCACAAATAATCTTTATATCGCCCCCAGATCAATGATATTATGCAATCAACAAAGAAGAACATGAAAGAAATTTTTAGAGAAAGGATCAAGGGATGCCGAGACTGGGTTGATCGTATTCCATACACACTATGGGTATATAGGAGAACTCTCAGAAAACCAACAAGGCCCACTTCGTTCTCACTCATATATAGGCTGGAAGCCATTTAACTGATCGAAATGAAAATCGCCTCCTTGAGGGTATTAATAGAAAATTAAATCTCCAAAGTAGATTAGGTGTGAAGTATATACAAAAAAATACAATGCTAAAAGAATGATGATTACTGGCACATTACCATATGAAAGGGTATCAAAAATGGGTCTCCAGAGCCTTTAACAAGAAACTCAAGAATAATAGGGTCAATTAAGGAGACCTTGTGCTGAAGAAATTCATCGACCCCGAGGCAAGTTCATCATAACTTAATGGGACCATATGTGGTAAAGAATATCCTTTAGGGAGGTGCATCCCTCATCATCGGCATTGATGGACTAGAGTTGTTCAAATAGACTAATCTATATCATCTCAAGAAATACTATGTGTAAGAGAAAGGCATCAAACATCCATCAAGAACTATGTTCAACTTGATCCTAAAAAAAATAAAGAAATATATCCAAATCATCACTAAGCCAATTCAGTTATATCTCGAGGACCACAATTTGGATCTCTATCATAGAAGGGTTCCCTATCCTACTCCTAAGTAATTTGGCGAACATCCCCGAATCCAGGAAGAGTCAAGCTTAGAAGCCAATGAAGGCCAATCTCTTTGATGACAACAACATCCTTTACTTTCTCCTGAAGATAAAGCAAGTAATACTCAAGGATGGAACAGGGAGGATCAATGGGACCTCCCTCCTCTAACGGTTAGAGATCATGCTCACGAGGTATGGGAACAAAGTCACAATTGGATAGAACTGACCCAACAGGGGTGGGATCTCCTTCACTTTTCCAAACTGATGCATTACTCACCTTGGAAGATAGAAAGAGGTATAAAGAAGAGAAAACAGATGAATGTATGGGAACGAACCCAAATACGAGTGAAGAGTTACACTCGGCCTCTATAGAAAATACCAACAGATATAAGAATGCCAAAAATAAAGGCCATTCTACCCATTCTCCTTCTCTCCTCTCTCATAAGGATCAACATCTCATAAAAGACATACTCAGGTGGATAGTAAGGTATAAACAAAGGGTTCCCAACCACATATATAAAATTAAGGGACTTTCCTTATAGAAAAGGACATTCCCGAGAGATAAAGGAGGAAAGACCATTAATGGTCTCACTCGGAATCAAATGTATAGGGCTATTATCATCCTTAATTTGTAAAACTATGTTCTCTAGGAGAATATCAAATAGGTAGTGTCGATAACTAGAAAATGCGAAGACACTAATGGTAAGGCCAGACGAATCCTTCAGCCGCCCATATTCCCTCTTCCAGGGATATCATAAATAAAAAAGGTAACTACCACCATCAGGACAATACCGTCCTCAATGAGGAATTCCTGAGTGATAAAGTGTTCCACTTCCAACAGTTCAATAAGAGAAGAGATTCCTTTTCAGATAAGGCTCAACGATAGGTTGATCAACACCATATCCTGTCAAACAAAAATAGTCTTCAAATGTTGGACATATTTCTCCAAATAAAAAAGGAATAAACGATCCTATGGGTATAAAAAATAAGCAAACTCTTTAATGTAATCTCAGTCAATTGTCATGGTCCTCCAAGATAGCAAAAGGAACCAAACTGTAAAGATCTAGCCCTAAAAGAGACCAATCATCGAACCTGGGAATTAAGTTATCTATCTGATAATTAAGAGAGGCCTCATAATCATAGTTTGAAAGAACTATTTTAATAAAGAAACTACAAGCAGGTTGTAATGTCTAAAGGTTATGAGAGAAATGATGCATAAGGTTTGAGATTCCAAGGCTAAAACCCCTTTTAATTTATAAAAAAGGGGATTGACCGATCGGACCTTCCCTAAATAGATCAGCCATGCTATCAAAATCAGAATATTCAATCTTCTCCTACAGGCCTGCTAAGTGAAAATCCACCTGATATGACTTGTGATGAGAATCAAAACTGCAAAGAATCCGAAATGTGAAAATCGGATTATTTGCCATTTTGACCCTTAATAAAATCTTCCCATATCTATTTAATTATCCTTTTCATTATTGTAATAGATACCTTCCAATAGACTAAAAATTAAAGTCTCATTCACAAATAACCATGTTTTGTACATAATGCTAGGAATAGAGGAAATTTCCCTTTAAACCTTAAAATACAAAATACAAAACACAAAAATATAAAATATATAAGCTAAAATAATAACGGATGAGTCACCATCATCATCCTCGGAATATGAATTTGAAATTGCAACCTATGGCATTGTGCCCTCTTGAATCACTGGGCCTCCCCGAGGAGGTACAAGAAAAGTAGGTCCCTTATGCTTAGGGAGCACTCGTCATGAAGACTCGGGAACATGATCAACTCAAACTCCCCAACTAATATCGAGAATTAAGATCGAAACATCCTCGATCACTGGATGCCCCTCATCCGGTGTCCTTATCTTCCTACAAAGATAGGCCAAATAGGCACCCATCATCCGAGACATCTTCTCTAACATTACCCGGGGGACAACGAAAGCCTACAATAATAAATGGTGCATCATAAACACTCGCCAAAGGGCTAAAAAAATAGAGAAAACTAAATCTCTCAAAAATTATAGAGACAGAAGTAAAACGTGAAGACAAAGACCAAAAAGCTGTCTTATGCATCATAATAAATGGTGCTTTACTGATCGGCCAAGAGTACACTTTCCTGATCAGTCAAGTGGTCTCAGCACTTACCCGATCATTCATGCGCCCTAAATCCAATAAAAATATTTTTTTCCAACAAAAATCCTCTAAAATTCAGATTCATTTACCAAGATCCAATAAATTCACATCCATTTGTCTCGTAAACATATCAAATTCGGATTTTCCATTGGACTTGTCCCATGTAGACACTTTTCAAATGATTCGGTGTATCGATAAACACCTTGTCCTAAGAAAATACTTTGTACCGATAAATGCCTAGTCCCAAATGACAATTTTCTAAAGATTCGATGTATCGACAAACACTTGTTCCAAGTGGATACTTTCCAAATGATTAGATGTATCAACAAATGCCTTGTCCCAAAGAGATGCTTTCCTAATGATCAGGTGTATCAAAAAACACCTTGCCCAAACGAACACCTTCATGACAATTCGGTGTATTGAAAAACACCTTTTCTTATGTAATATAATTCGTTGTATCGACAAACAACTAATCCCAAGAGGTAAATTTCCTAACGATCTAATGTATTGACTAACACCTTATCCCAAGTGGACGGTTCCATAACTATTCGGTGTATTGATAAATTCCTTATCCCTAAAGATTCGGTTTATTGACAAATGCGTTATCTGAAGCGGTGACTTTCCTAACGATTCATTGTATTGATAAATGCCTTGTCCCAAGCGAAAACTTTTCTAACAATTCAATGCATCAACAAACACCTTATCCCAAGAGGACAATTTCCAAACATATTGATGTTTCACCTCGTCCCATGCATACAATAAACAACATGTCATCGTCTTCTCTAAGACATAACCATGCAAGCATCACAACCTATTGCGATAATTAGACCAACTCTCCAAAGAGAGTAATCCAAAAACATCCCAATAGAGGTATGGAAAATCTCCTATAGTCTCATAACGGGTGTCTTTCTTTCTAAAAACGTTCATCTAAAATGAACTCTACTATTGATGGGCTCGATAGACACCCTATTCCGCTCCATAAAGGTAGCCACAAAAATCTTGGCCTTCCAAAGGCCCAAAAGCTATCCCAATCTCATGAGAACCTTCCTAAAAGGTCCAAAATCCTAAAGCAACCTACAAATTTACCCAAAAGATTCAAACCAATCCAGAATAGGCCCAGGGTGAAATGCAATTGGCTGTTCGGTCATGCGAGTATAGTAACCTTGACTGATCGGTCATTAACCCCAGAAGTTTTCTTAAAAAAGGAGGCATTAACCTACCGACTAAAGGCATTAACTCCATCTTCTTAAATATAGAGTATTATATCCAAGATAAGTTTCATCTCCAAATAGCCTCAAAAATCTCTCCATTTGTCATTAAAGCCCTCTTTAAATTTAGATTTGTTGTTTTAACTCTTAGTCTTAACTCCACTTTCATCATCCAAGTCTAAAGGAAACCAAAAACCTATTTCCCTTCTTCTCTTACTAATTTCTCTATAAACTATTTTTTCTTTAAAATTATCCTTATATTTATTCCTAAAAAGGCAATCTTAAGTCGGAATGTTGCCAAAATGAAAAGGAGTATGCATAACTTTGCAAGTACCTGGTCTCACTCTTTTATTTTGAATTTTTGATGTGAAAAAGGGTGGTGTTGTGCAGCAACACCACCCATGCTACTTCATCTATGTTTATTCATTCCATAAGGCTTAATATTTGTCCACGTAGGCGTATTAGAGAATCTAGATCTCTGAAACTCAAGTCAAACCAAGTAAATATTCATCCATTTTCTCAAAAACCAAAAAAAAAATCTTTATAGTCATGAATGTCCTCATGTAAGCTAGAGGATCAATAGATCTGAGGACTTCATCTACGTGGACTTTTAATCGCTCGGAATGTAGTTCGAGTGAACAAGTTCAACTTTCTACATATTTATCTCTTGTTTATATTATTTACACGTACATATCACATTACATTATAGAGTCTATGTATATACTAATTATTTTCATTTCATTATTTATTTTACATAATGACATGATTAAACACATATTTTATATCAACATTTAAGATCTAAAGGGCAGAGCAGGTGCCTGACACCTTCTCAATCCATAACCCATTCCCCGAACCTTTAACTATCTGGTCATACACGCAAACCATTTGCCATCATGGGTCGATATAGATGCTTTAACACAAGGTTTAGGAGCCAATGGAATAGCCTAAAAATACGCAACCAAGACAAAAACAAAATTAATCTATGAGAAAAGTAAATATAAAGATATACACTAAAGTATCATATACTAAAAACATATAACAGAGTTTAATGTGAGACTAGAGTTGAAACAATCCTTAACTCAAACACATACTTGAAACTAGAGTAAACAAACATTAAATAGGTATGGGAAAGAAACAAAAACTAAGACACAATCACGGGAGGCTACTCTAAATAATGAATACCATCTCAATATAAGTAAACAACTCATTAATTCCGAACAAAAAAAATCATCAAATAAATTAACAAATGTTAAGGTTCATGAGGATTTCCGCAAAGAACTAGAAAAAAGAACTTACCAAATCGATAAAAAAAACAAAAGATAAAAGTTGAGAAAATCCTAAGACTTCCAAGGTTTAAATATTTGAGGTACAAGTATGCATTGGTTTGAGAAAAATGGGCATTTATGAATCTGTAATATTCGAACTAATATCAAAAGGACAAAAGTAGACTCTATCTTGAATTAAATATGATTGGGGGAACCACTTTTGAATGCCCCCTTCATTGTTTTAATTTGATAGTGAGAATTTCATAGTTTTTAGAGGACAAAATTTGATCCAAAAATACAAAAATGAAAACTTAAAACATTTAAAAATCTATATCTCAATCAGAAAAAATACCTCAGCCCACTTAGAGCTATGAGAAAAGTCAACTACAAAGATTCTCCACTACTTACCAAACTTAACATTATTCCTTGAAATATATTTTGTGAATGGTAAAGTCTAGTGTGATGAATGATATAGGCAACTATTCATAGTATCTTCATGATACTAAAAAACCTAGACCTATATATTGACCAATCATAACAATTCAAAAAAAAATCGAACACATGTTTAAAAAAATTTCCCATTTGACAATATTGGGAAAAAAAGAAAATGTAATATATCCAAAAATGCACAAATTAAAATAGAACTATACATCATATCTATCCAACCTAAAATCTCCACGAGTGGGTCTAAATGATTCAAACTATATTGGTACAAATAACCGGTCATGTATCTTAAACATGTAGCACACTTGTGACACACCAAAAATAAAAAAAATAAATAAAGTTGAGGTATGACTGAATCATGTGCATGACATAAAAAAAAATTAATATGCATGTCCTGTGCATCCTCACAAACTCTCCCAAATAATCAATGTGGAAAATTTCATGCAATAAAAAAATATATGTTATAATACAACCCCTCTACAAATACTCCTACACAATCCAACAATTCCCCATCCCTTGTGTCCCCCAAATGGGGAAAGGTAAGCCATTAAATAAATAATAAATAGTAGGTCCAAATAGGTACGAGATATATGATACTCCCCCCCCCCCCCCCCCCCCCCCAATTCAAGATCTAACTAGCATCAAAACTATTATAAAATAATCTCATGCTAGATAAATCAATGAACAATGTGAAAATGGAGAAATATATATAATAATGGCGAATAAGGTATCATCCATATATCCACACAAGAACACATTTGGTTCACTCATGCGAGATGAAACTAAATCGGCAACCCCACACATAATATATAAGGGTAATAAGAATGATTTTTAAACCCATAAAAATATAATAACTCATGAAGATTTATCGGAACCCTAAAATTCAAACTATAGTTCAAAATGTGAGAAAGTCAACCATATTGTTAAAAGGATGAGATCACAAAGGTTAACGCTGAGACACTCCTAAAGCTAACAAACTTTTGTTAACATTTTAATAAGGACAACAAAATTAACATACGAGATGAAATGTGCCAACTTATTGGTGTTCAATTTATATCTCACTCAAAATGAACTATTTAAAAATTTTAATTTTTTTCTTGAGAGTATGACCGTGAATAAATGATAATTCATTTTTCTCTCATTAGAACATTAGGATAAGTTTCTTTCCAATGAATATTTTTCCCCTTTTGGTAGATCTTTCCATTACTTCGCTAATCATTTCTATCGTTAATCTCATAATAAATGGTTCTCACATGCACATATAAAACATCTAGCAAAGAAATATTGATCCTATTGAGGGAAAATATATGCAGTGAAAACTTTTTAAATCAAAGTAGAAGATGCACATTAGTTCAACATGAGTATATGTGTGCAATATGGTAAAGACTACTACATAAACAACGTGAGATTTCTCAGATAACTTCAATGGTAATTATTAAGTCCAACATTCAGAAGTTAATAACGCCTTCCATGTAATACCTGTACTTTTTAATGTTAATTATCAATGGTATTTTGGTGGCTTTATAAAGTTCACAATAACTGGAATCATGAGCATATTCATAAAAAAATTGGGGCTTGTGTTAGCAATATATCAAAGTTAAAAAGGGAAAAATATAAAATTTGTAGAAAGTTGGGACATAAAAAATGTTGCAAAAATATAATTTTGGATCGATTTAAAATTGTGGTAGGACCGATCCGACTGTTCATAATTAGGATGGTGATATCTTCGTTGAGCTCTCGAAATTTGGATGGCTTAGATTGATATGTTGTCAAGTTTTGGAGCAAGATCAATAGATTTGGGCTATTATCTAACTACATTAAGTAACGGCAACCTTTCCTCGAGTGTTTGGGGGGGATTTAATTATGTTATATTAATTTTGAGAGAGAGAGAGAGATCGTCTTCTCCCACCGTTATCTCTATAAAAATTCATCCCCATTCCCCCCTTTAATTATTCACCTTAAGAGCCTAATCCCATATAATTTTCCTCACACTCCAACCTTATTACACCACAAGTTTTCTTCTTACATTATCAAGGGTTTAGTTAAAGTTGTAATGGGTTTTTGGTGGTGTTAGAAGAGAATTTTTAAAGTGAGTCTTTTCAGAATACTTGGATTTGCCTTTACGTATTTACATTCTTAGTTTTGGGTTTCGTGGGTTCTGCGTCTTTTGTTCAGAGAACCAGAGTCTGAAAGTGTTCTGACATGTTGAAAGATGTAAGGATACGTCTATTCATTTCTTAGATGTATAATCTTACATGTATATTTTGTTATTGATACTAATTATTTTTGTCATCATAGGTTGAATTTACGCGACGTAGACACCTTGGTGTTATTATTCGAGATGAATCTGAAGTAAATACTATTCTAATTGAGGCCCAAAATCAAAACATCATGGCAAGTTCCGATGTAGGTATAGGAAAGCAAAAAGTCAAAGAAAAATTTATTTCAGATGGGGTATGTTCGAAAAGGCCTTTTCACTTTTTATAAACTGTACTTCAAAAATGCAAAACATTGTTTCACTTTAAATACGTTTTCCCTTTCTTGGCACAGTCTGAAAGTGGAATCTCAAAGGCTGTATTTGCTCAGCGGCGATGATGTGAACGAGAGAAGATTAAACGTGTTCTATCTGCACATTCTACTCTTTCTCAATCGTGTCAAACGCCTACCCTTACTGATCATGTTCGTAGTAATGTAACTCCACTTACATTACATCTGGATGGGGTACATGAAACACCCAGCCTTGCTGATCGCATTTTATCTCTACATTCTACTATTACTCAAGCGTGTCAAACACCTCGGCTTGCTAATCACGTTCGTAGCAATGTATGTCTCTTTACATCACATCTTTCCAAATTTCTATCGTTATAAATCACATCATTCTAAATACCCATCATTATAGGAGCAATCTGAAATTGGAATCTCAAAGGTTGCATTTGCGCAGCGCCGGAGACATGAACGTGAGCATATTGAATATGGAACCACGCCTTCTCGCTACCCTTCACCTTTCCCTGGCCTACCGTCATCTAGGAGAGAAGGAAAAGGCAAAGAAAAAGTTATTCCTATTGGGGTGTGTCTCTTTCGTTATTATGCAATACGTATTTATTTCTATTGTATTTACTTATTTCATTTTCATGCAATACCTATAGGAACAATTTGAAATTGAAATCTCAAAGGCTAAATTTGCGCAGCGCCTACGTCGTGAACGTGAACGTGAAAGTGAAGTCCATTTTGAGAACGACCTGTAAGGACACAAATTTCCAATTGAGTCCATATAAAGTTTTGGCTCAATTCTGGACAAAAACATTTATTCATAGGATAGCATTTAATTGTAATATTCTCAAGCCTATGAAATGTTTATTGAAGACATAGCGACAAAGAGTATAAAGCTTCATCAAATGTGCCGGTTTGCGTGCCTCGTTTCTACGTCATCAATCATGGTTCCATGCTCCCAAGGTATGAATGCAATTATATATATATATATATATATATATATATATATATATATATATATATATATATAGGAGCTTGGAACAAGTTTATTGGGTGTTAGGTTTTGTAAAAAAATGCGTTTTGTTTTAAGAAAGAATTAATTAAAACTTTAAGTAAATGTTTATAAAGTTTTCTGGGCTTAAAAATGAATTTTTCAAACTTTCTGGTCGTTCGTTAGATATGTCGTTCGAACGAGTTTTTTCGTTCGAACCAGATGTCGTTCGAACGAGTTTTGCCAACGAGTTCCCACCAAGGTATACTGGTCAGTCGTTCGAAATGTCGTTCGAACGAGATTGTTCGTTCTAACGAGATTTACAACGAGTTTCTAACGAGTCCAATCTGGAACGTCGTTAGAAGTCTCGTTTGAACGAGATTTCGTTCGAACGAAATATCGTTTGAACGAGCTGTCAGGCGGGAACAGTTTTTGGCAGTTTTTTGGTAATTTTGCACCCACTTCCCCACTTGGTTTTTAACCAACTTTTTCAGACTTTAATAGGTGCGGGAATCACTTTTGATAATTAATATTTTTCACAACCTTCTAACTCCTAGAGAGTGTTTTGAGAGAAAATTCAAAGAGGGAAAAGGATCATGTTTTGAGTAAGATTTTTAGAGAAAAATATTTTATCACTCTAGTGTTTACACCCATGTTGTTTATCCAAGTTCACATATATACATAACAATTGCTTGGAGTTTGGCACCGGTTATCTCTTCCGTTTCAAAGAGAAGTTTCGGGTTTTGCTTCTACCTCCCACAAAGAAAGAAGAAGTGTTTCTGTTGTGATTCTACCCACTTGGAGAAAGGCTCCATGCACGGGTGACGGTGACCATAGAAAGCCCCATCGGTGGATTCCGAGACCGCGGTGGTGTTCCGAGGTTATCCGCTAGGAAGAGGTTTCTACAAGAAGAAGCATCGAGTCTTGAGAGGGATCGAGTCGTGTGTTGTAAGTCTATCTGTCTTGTAATTGTAATTCCGTATCTAGTGGATTTGTGGCTAGGGCCGTCCGAGGTTGTTTCCCGTCTTGGGTTTTTCCTCGTACATCGCGGCGTAGTGTGATATTTTTTATTTTATCTTGCATAATAAGGTATAACGCATGTTTAGAATAATTCAAGATAAAATTCGATTTAAATTATCACACTCATTTAATTTGGTGCTAAATTAGATATTGGGTAAAGTTGATTTAATTCAAGTCTTTTGCTAAAATTTGGTTTCGCCTAACTTGCTAATATTGATAAATATGACTTAGGCAAATTCTAGGACTTGGATTAATTAATTGGTTTAAGTGAATATATTAATTGATTAATTTTACTTCACTTGGTGTTATTTTAATTTGTTTTCAAGAAATTAAAATTTGTTATTTGTTTGTTTTAGTTGAACCATCACCTTACGCTTCCGCATCTCGAGTTTATTTAAAAGGAAATTATATTTTAATTGAGATAATTATCAATTTCCGGGGCTTTTCAAATTGGTATCAGAGCCAAAGCGATAAATTATTTCGTTAACGATCTTTTAAATAATTTTTGGCTAAAATGGATTTTTTCCCATTTTCAAAATTTCCTATTTTCGATGGTTCAAACTACGCGTATTGGAAAGCGCGTATGAGATCGGCACTAAAATCTATCGACGAGAGAGTGTGGGCGTCTGTTGTTAACGGGTGGTCACCACCAACTTATTTAGTTGAAAATGAACGTGTTATCAAACCCGCCGATAAATGGACTGAAAATGAGTTTAAACTTGCTAATTTTAATTCCCGAGGTTTAAATGCCTTGTTTAGCGCTGTCACACCGGATGAATTCCGACGTATTATGACGTGTGAGACCGCTAAAGAAGCTTGGGATATTTTACAATTAACTCATGAAGGAACTAGTGTCGTTAAAGCTTCAAAACTCCAAAACCTCACCACTCAATTTGAAACTATCAAATTTAATAAAAAAGAAACTTTTGATGAATTTTATTTTAGACTTTCTGATATTGTTAATTCATCTTTTAACTTGGGAGAGAAAATACCTGACGACCGTGTTGTAAAGAAAATTTTAAGGTCCCTACCCTATAGATTTATTCCAAAAGTGACCGTTTTAAATTCTTTACCAACTTTAGCCTCTACGAAATTAGAAGAGCTTGTAGGTGATTTACAAACCTATGAACTAGATATGTTTCCCTCTAAAACTGAAAAGAAAATCGAAAAGGGCGTTGCTTTAAAAGCCCGAAAAGAGGTCAAACAAGTAGTAGAGAGAGAGAGTGATAGTGACTCGGAAGACATGGCTTTATTTGCTCGTAAATTTAGAAAATTTCTTAAAATTAACAAAGATAAATTTAAAAATGATTTTAAGAAATTTGATACTTCTAAACATGATAAAAGCGAGAAGATTTCTAAAGCCAAGAAGATCCCTAAACCTAGTAATGAAAATTTAGATAGGGACGAGTCTAATAAGTGTTTTGGTTGTGAAGGTTATGGCCATAGGGCTTATGAGTGCCCTACTAAACTAAGAAAAGAGGGTAAGCTACCCATCTCATATAATGCGACCCTTAGTGATAGTGATAAGGAAGAGAAGCCCGATTCCCCCACTAAGAAAAACTTTGTGGCTTTTATGGCTAGTCATGTGAGCGATAGTGAGAACTCATCGATTGATGAAACGATAGCACATGCCACTTCCAAGGTAATTGTACATGATTCTCTTATTTTTGATGATAGTGAGAGTGGAGAAGAAACAGAGAGTGAAAATGAAGAAGAGGTTAATGTGAGTGAACTTCAAAATGCTTTTCAAGAGCTTTATAAAGAATCTATTAAATTGAAAAGAGCGAATTTGAAGTTAGAAGCTAGTTTTAGAGAAAGTGTCAAGGTTGTTGATGAAAGTGATTTAATAGAAGACCTTAGGACACGTGAGAGGACTCTTCAAGAGAAGCTTGAATATGTAGAAGGCGAAAGAGATAGCCTTAGGGGTTTAATGGAATCCCTGAAAAAGGAGCTTCTTGCTTTTGAAGAGCGAAATGTTTTACTAGAATCTAACATTTTAGAATTGGAAAATAAATTAAAAGATTCTAGTAATGTCAAATTTGATTTGGAGTGTCGTTCGGAAAAACTAGATAAAATGTTAGGAACGGTCCAAATTAAAAATGACACTTGTGGCTTTTAATGATCACTCCTTAGGTAAATCTTTTCGACATGCTCTTGCTTGTACACATTGTGGTCGAAAAGGTCATCTTAGGAAATTTTTCTTTGATCTTAAGCGAATTCCTAGAAAATCACATAGTAAAGTACCCACGGTAGTTAACGCTCCAACACCCCAAGATAGTCATTCTTCATTAATTTGGGTTAGGAAATCCGACTCGGTTGCCTTGCAAAATAGGGTTTATGATTCTCATTTACTTTCACATGCTTCCTCCCTTGATAAATCTAAAGGATGAATGTGTTAGTGTTTGCATACTTTAGCGTTTGTACTTCATGCTATACTCACATGCTAAATGTATGCTTGTTTAATCATTTTCTAGTCTTTGATCCATGTTTATCCCATGCTAGAATTATGATTTTTGTTTATCCTTTGTATTATATTTCCTTCATTTTGTTTGCATTAAATGAAAAGTACAAAAAGATTTTTGTTTATCATTTGGATTTTATCTCTTGGTAATTTAAGCTTAATGAAAGATTCAAATGATTTGTGTTTGTCTTTTGAGTATATATTTTTTATTATTTTTGGTCAAAAATGTCAAAAACTCAAAAAGATTTTGTATTTTGGTTTGACACACTTTATGTGGCATATATTTGTGTTTGAATCCCATCTTTTACGCTCCCACGTGGCTAGAACTTTTGGTTTAGATTTTCAATCCTTAAAATGTTCTTTACCATGTTTTATATGGAGTACTTGGATTTTGTATTGTTTAAATGGATTCTATTTTTATATGCCTCTTTTCACACATGCACGAGCTCTTTTGAAATCTTAATGTCACATGTTATATTTGAGCTTTTTGAGGTGTTCTCCTACCAATCTAGTCATCTACATATCTATGACCTAGGAGGACTAGTGCATGTCAAAATTCGTTGCATGTGAGATTTGTGTGAAAATGAAAACATGATAAATAAATGTGCACGGGGAAGGGCTCCGAAAGGACTAAGCGATCCTTTGCGATAGTAAGCCACCGTTTATTGGATCTAAAATAAATACGTGATCCAAAAATTTAAAAACAGAAAATTAGGCATTAAAAAGAAAATAAATTGCGAAGGCCTATGTTTGTATGATATATTCATTCAAAAGCAAAAGAATATATATACTTATTGAGGGAGAATTGGATGGTATATCAACGGTTTGCACAATGTCCGTTTATCCTAGTTGTCTTTAATGTCATGACTCTATTTGGTTTGTAGAATCATCATCATGCTAGGCTTGTATGCATTGTGTATGTTTGTTCATTGAGTTCAATCTTCATATTATCATATGAGGTTATATTTAAATGTGATAAAGTTTGCAATCAAATGAGAACTCCATGAATGTTTATTAAGTGTTTGGGTCTGAATTTAATTGTTGCTAGTTCACACCCCAACACTTCCGTTTCCATATGACACATTTTTGCCATACGAGTGTGCAAACTTATTGTATTTTGTTTCATGTGTGTGTTTATATCTATATATATATGCAAGTACTTATTGGTATATTTCTCATTTATATATATATATATATATATATATATATATATATGATATTTGTTTGTCTTTGCCTTGCTTTTGTTGCCCATATGGTTTCATGTCTTATCACTTTAAGCTTCAACATGCTTGTATGTTTATTAGTTCTTTATCCTTTGCCTATTCCTGAACAAAAAGGGGGAGAATGATGATAGGGGGATAAATGGTATCTAATCCTATTATTATCGTATCTTAGTTTGGAGGAGATTTATCTTAGGAGGAGACGTCTTTCTAAGTAGGTCATGTGTTTGTTAAAGGGGAGAATTAATTTAGGGGGAGTAATTAATTAATTGCATTTAATATTTTGATATTCCCTATGCATTTGATGAGTTTGCTTAAGTGTGCAGAATTTCTTCTAAAGCGGCATTGTTTAAATGGCAAAGCATTTGATCCTTGGGTTGAGTCAAGTTTTGGTGGGTTCTGTTTTGAGTCTAGTGAGCTTGACGGCCCTTTAGGATTTTTGTTTGGTTTTTGTCCCGGAATAGCCAAAGGGGGAGATTTGTAAGGACACAAATTTCCAATTGAGTCCATATAAAGTTTTGGCTCAATTTCGGACAAAAACATTTATTCATAGGATAGCATTTAATTGTAATATTCTCAAGCCTATGAAATGTTTATTGAAGACGTAGCGGCAAAGAGTATAAAGCTTCATCAAATGTGCCGGTTTGCGTGCCTCGTTTCTACGTCATCAATTATGGTTCCATGCTCCCAAGGTATGAATGCAATTATATATATATAGGAGCTTGGAACAAGTTTATTGGGTGTTAGGTTTTGTAAAAAACTGCGTTTTGTTTTAAGAAAGAATTAATTAAAACTTTAAGTAAATGTTTATAAAGTTTTCTGGGCTTAAAAATGAATTTTTCAAACTTTCTGGTCGTTCGTTAGATATGTCGTTCGAACGAGTTTTTTCGTTCGAACCAGATGTCGTTCGAACGAATTTTGCCAACGAGTTCCCACCAAGGTATACTGGTCAGTCGTTCGAAATGTCCTCCGAACGAGATTGTTCGTTCTAACGAGATTTCCAACGAGTTTCTAACGAGTCCAATCTGGAACGTCGTTAGAAGTCTCGTTCGAACGAGATTTCGTTCGAACGAAATGTCGTTCGAACGAGCTGTCAGGAGGGAACAGTTTTTGGCAGTTTTTTGGCAGTTTTACACCCACTTCCCCACTTGGTTTTTAACCAACTTTTTCAGACTTTAATAGGTGAGGGAATCACTTTTGATAATTAATATTTTTCACAACCTTCTAACTCCTAGAGAGTGTTTTGAGAGAAAATTCAAAGAGGGAAAAAGATCATGTTTTAAGTGAGATTTTTAGAGAAAAATATTTTATCACTCTAGTGTTTACACCCATGTTGTTTATCCAAGTTCACATATATACATAACAATTGCTTGGAGTTTGGCACCGGTTATCTCTTCCGTTTCAAAGAGAAGTTTCAGGTTTTGCTTCTACCTCCCACAAAGAAAGAAGAAGTGTTTCTGTTGTGATTCTACCCACTTGGAGAAAGGCTCCATGCACGGGTGACGGTGACCATAGAAAGCCCCATCGGTGGATTTCGAGACCGCGGTGGTGTTCCGAGGTTATCCGCTAGGAAGAGGTTTCTACAAGAAGAAGCATCGAGGCTTGAGAGGGATCGAGTCGTGTGTTGTAAGTCCATCTGTCTTGTAATTGTAATTCCGTATCTAGTGGATTTGTGGCTAGGGCCGTCCGAGGTTGTTTCCCGTCTTGGGTTTTTCCTCGTACATCGCGACGTAGTGTGATATTGTTTATTTTATCTTGCATAATAACGTAGAACGCATGTTTAGAATAATTCAAGATAAAATTCGGTTTAAATTATCACACTCATTTAATTTGGTGCTAAATTAAATATTGGGTAAAGTTGATTTAATTCAAGTCTTTTGCTAAAATTTGGTTTCGCCTAACTTGCTAATATTGATAAATATGACTTAGGCAAATTCTAGGACTTGGATTAATTAATTGGTTTAAGTGAATATATTAATTGATTAATTTTACTTCACTTGGTGTTATTTTAATTTGTTTTCAAGAAATTAAAATTTGTTATTTGTTTGTTTTAGTTGAACCATCACCTTACGCTTCCGTATCTCGAGTTTATTTAAAAGGAAATTATATTTTAACTGAGATAATTATCAATTTCCGGGGCTTTTCACGACCATTTACATTTGTATCTTCAAGATGAAGAAGCTCCTCAAATTAATCGGTCCGTTCGACCCCTCTCTATGAATGACCCATAGTAACTGAAATGAGCCATATCTTCAATTAGTTTGCATGATTTGAATCTGTTATAATCACTTTTATGCAATGTATCATTTTTATGCAAGTAATCACATTGCTATAGCAGAGTAATTTCAGTTTTAATCAATTATTTCAGTTTTAATCAGTAATTTCAGTTATAATCAGTTTCAATCAGTATGCAAGTATGCATTTATGCAGTTATAACTGTTTTAACTAATTTCAAGTATGCATTTACATCATTATGGATTTCAGCATTATGCATTTCAAGTTTGCATTTACATCACTTATAATTGTTATATTCAGTATGCATTTACATCAGTTAACTGTTATAATCGGTATGCATTTTGTGATTACATCAATATGCAATTCAGCAGTATGCATTTCAGTTATAATCAGTTATTGTTGTTTTAACTAATTTCAGCAGTATGCATTTTCACCAGATCAATTTCTACATTCACATTCACATAGTCATTAAATTACATCGCATAGTAATTGAAATCAGTCGTATCTTCAATTAGTTTGCATCATTTGAATCTGTTATAATCTGTTATAATCACGTTTATACAAGTAATCATTTTTATAGCATAGTAATTTTAGTAATAATTTCAGTTATAATCATTTTTAATCAGTAATTTCTGTTTTAATCAGTTATGGAAGTAATTTCAGTGGTATGCAATTCAGTTATAATCAGTTATGCAAGTAATTTCAGTTTTAACATTGCTATACCATACTAATTTCAGTTATACTCATTTTTAATTAGTAATTTATGTTTTAATCAGTTATGCAAGTAATTTCATCGGTATGCAATTCAGTTATAATCAATTATGTAAGTAATTTCAGTTTCAACATTGCTATAGCATAGTAATTTATGTTTTAATCAGTTATGCAAGTAATTTTTACAGTATGCATTCCAGTTATAATCAGTTACATCAAATCAATTACTATGTTCACGTTCACATAGTCATTAAAGTACATCGCATACTACAAATGAAAATAACACATAGCACATGCATTATAAATGGGGGGTGGGGGGGTGTTTAGAGAAAATTATTTAAATATTCATATGCAAATAGCACATGCATTATAAATGAAAGGTTTAGATCAAATGAATGATTAAGTATTTTTTTTTCAGAAGCTTGCAGATAGCACAGGCACTACAAATGCAAATGTAGGTGCAAAGGAAGCTTCATGAACAGATTGAGGTAAAAAACCCATAATTTTTTAATTATATTTGTAGCTCGATTAAAATAAAGATCTATAGAATCAAATCATAATTTTCTTTCTTATAGTTCCCTCATAACCAAGCAAGGATTATAATTTTATACTAGATGACCAGTTTTACTATCGTCGTGGAAGTAATTTTAGAGTAATTTACAATTATATCTTTCTGATTTTTTTTGGTTTTGTCTTCTCAGGTTAATATAATTTGGGGCTTTTTTTGGTCTGACACGAGACGAAAATGTTTATCATTGTGATGTGCCTAAATTTTTTCATGTGTTGCGACAAATGCAAGGTTTGGAATCTTCACCCGGTTTAAATCGGTACGGACGACAGCTACACTGCCTACTTTGGCAACCATCTCCAATGTATAATCTGCTTGATGAAAAATCCGTGGTAACACTGAAATGTGATGTCTGCTACACAGTAAGTCAATGGTTGCATCCTGAATTATCCGTGGACTATATCCCTGATGGTGATGAAGATAGGAAGTGGCATGGGTGGGTCGACAATCATTCAGTAATCCTTGAGGCAATAACTGATACATAATATCCTTCAGTCATTTTACTCATAAATAATTATATATTTAACTGAACTTGGGTCATAATTGATATATACAGGGGATTACTGAACTTGGGTCATAATTGGTAGTATGATATATATAGGGGATTACTGAACTTGGGTCGCATTCCCTCCCTCTCTATATATCTAACTCAATCAGTCTTTTAATTCAACTATAATTATATAAATATAATTTTTTTGCGTTGTGCATTTATGCAGCAACTTGGTATCTCATTCCCTCCCTATCGTCATGTATGTATGCAGCAGTTGTTGGTAGTTGTGCATCGCAGCTGTAATTGTTGGTGGTTGTTGGTAGTATAGAAACTATATACATACTGTAGTATAGCAGTTATATGCATGTATTGCAACTTGATATCTCATTTTCTATGTTGTTGGTAGTTCGCAGCTGTAATTATTGGTGGTTGTTGGTAGTATAGCAGCTATATGCATAATAGAAGTATAGCAGTTATATGCATATATTACAGCTTGGTATCTCATTTTCTATGTTGTTGTTAGTAGTGGTGCATCGCAGCTGCAGCAGTTGTTTGAGCATATGTAATTAAGAATTTTTGTAGAATGTATGCTTGTCCTCTTATTTCTAATGTAATGTTGATCAGCGGGCCTTAAAATTGAAGGGAAACCTTGAAAAGAAAACACCGTTTGTCTATTTTTTTATCAATCTTATATTCTTACAACTTAATTTATATCCATTTATTTACAACAAACTGTTAACAGTTTGTTTGATATTGGTAATGATGTCAGGGATTGAATGATGGTATTATTAATGATTAAGCCATGCTACCAAATCCAACCAACATCGGTTCGTCAAAACCCCTGGTGCAAAATTGGTTTATCATGGTACCAAGAAGAGGACATGTGGCTCATAGTCCCCTATTACTGGAAAGAGGTTCAGATTACCTAATAACTAGGTAGGGCTATTTGAATGCTTCCAAAGAAAAAGATAATGTGAACTGCCTTTCTCGAGACGGCCATTGCCAGGTATCTCTTCTCATCTTTTTTTCTTTTTGATGTTTTTTTCCTTTTGTTTTTGGGCACATCTATTACTGTAACTATTTATATGTAGGTTTTATTTCATTTCTGTAAAACCTGTTAATGCGGAACTATCCTTAGTGCCCTTACTTTTAAATTCAGTAATGAGGGTTATTATGATAAGTATCGTCGTAGTGTGCTAATTTGTAGAGTAACTTTTGCACCCACTTCTTTTAATTGTTACATTCTTTAATGTTTCAGGTCATTGGAGTTATTATACTCTCGAAATTTCAGGTAACTTCTAAATTTTGCTTTCCGATCAATTCAAAATTTCTAAATTTTTGAATTTTGCTTTTCGATCAATTGTTCTAGCCGGGGACTTCAACGGCCACTTATAAGTATGGATGAAATGTATGGTCTTTTCTATTCTTTATATATGATATTGATTATTTTATTTTTCTCACATTTTTTAGGATTTTGACATAATTTTCTTATATTGCTTACATATACAGTTGTTCTCGGTCAAAATTCTCCACAAGTTGTTATCTCAAGAATCTCTAAAGCGTTGAAGGATGTGGCATACTCAATCATCGAGGATGATGAAGAAGAAAAATAACCGTCTAAAGCCCTTGAACCTAGTTGATATATATGTTATTTTTGTTACAAAGTTTATTTCGTTGAAGTATTTGTTAGATGAATTTGAGATCATTTAATATTGTTGGATTTGTTGTTATCCCTTAAGAGGGTGGATAGTCTAACAAACAAAGGAGACTATGTCCAATTATTTTTTAAATGGATACTTCGTTTATTAGAGGCAATGTGAATTCAGTTGATGAATATTATATATTTCATATTATATGTGAATTTGTTTGATAAATTTAGATTATTTGAATAGTGTTGGACAATTTGTTAACCAGGGTAGATAGTCTTATAAACAAGGGAGATTGTGGCCAATTTTTTTAAAATTACACTTTGTTTTGTTGTGGAACGATATTTTTGTCATTTTACAATTACGGATTTTGAAAATTTTCGTCATTTCACATTTTTGTTATAAAAAAATTACGTAAATTATTTACATATTCATTACTCTAGACTGCAATATGTTTTCTCGGGGAACGGAATTTTTGTCGTTTTGCAATTGCATACTTTGAATTTTTTTTATCGTTTTGCAATTACATACTTTGAATTTTTTTGCCATTTTTCGATTACGTATCTTGAAAAAATTTCTCCGTGCCTTCAGGGATGAGCATATAATAGTGTGTGTGTGTGTGTGTATATATATATATATATATATATATATATATATACAGTCCTGCTCTTGTGAGGACTAGTCCGCAATTTAAGAATGCGGACCGGACATGTGTCACCTGGCGGTGAGCCCAGAAAAGAGAGAGAGTGTGCCTTTAATTTAGGCGATAATTTTCAGGTGCACCGTTAGGTGACACATGTCCGGTCTGCATTCTTAAAATGCGGACTAGTCCGTACAAGAGCATTATGTGTGTGTGTGTGTGTGTGTGTGTGTGTGTGTGTGTGGAATTAAGAATGCCACCATACTAGTTGAATATAGTAAGATTTAGTATATTAATATGGATTAAAATGGGTTCAAAGTAAGGTTTCAAAGATGTCAAATTTCAGAATATCTAGCGAACATTTTTATGAAATAAAAATATTGAAAGCATGTTATATGATATTAAATAAGGGATTTTCGTGTAATAAATGTTTTGGATTTACTTGAGAAATTTTGAATATCAATATATATATATATATATATATATATATATATATATTTAAGTATATAATGTGGAAGAAATGTATGTTAAATGGCTTTTCAACATAGAACTTATACAGTCAAAATTTTAGAAATTATTTGGTAAATGATATTATTTTTTTATTAATAATTACTAAGGAGTATAGTTTAATTTCCTTAAAATGAGAGTTGGTAAAAACGAGTTAATGTCGGCATGATGTATGTTGGTATATGGGTCTAACGGTTAATATAAATCAAAGTAATGGGTGAAACTAATGATTTCTTAGTAGAATTTAATGTCAGTAAACATAAGAGTTTGGCACAAATAATAACGAATTGAAGAATATGTAAAAAAAGGAAATTTCATGTGGGTTTTATTTAAGTAAAATAAACTTTGGGGTACAAAGTGAAATATTATAAGATCTCACACTTGAATGATATTATTCCATAAATTTGATGTTATTTTATAATTAATGAATGTTGGGTTACATATAAGATTTCTAGACATCAAAAATATGATTTTATGTGTAAAAAGTGTCAAAAAGTCACTTGTTATAATGTTGGGCTAACTAGTAACATGAGAAGATTATGTATAAGGTGAAATATTGTGTAAATAATTTCATGGTAATATTAAACCTAATAATGTGGCACTAATTAGAAAGAAAGGATAAAAATATCGTTAACCATTTTTAAGGGGCATGAATTATGGTAAAATGGATTCAAGTGGGAATTTTGGAATATTTGATGATTAAACTAGAAAGTGAAATGGTATATAACTAGGAACACTTAATGGAGAAAATAAGTTAAATGAGCACTGAATGGTGAAAATAAGTTAAATGAACACTTAATGGTGAAAATGGTCCTCAAACTAGAAAGTGGAATAAAGTTGCAAACAGTGAGATGTTAGTAACACATCAAGGAAAGTAATAAATATTACATGGCAAGTGTGTTCAAGTGTATAATAAGGAAGATAAGGTTGTATTTACCTTGGGTAAAATAATTAAAGTAATATTGAGGGACTAAGAAGTATGTCCACGAAGATAATCGAAATAGTTGGTATCTTGATTAGTTGATTAGTTGACTTAACTTTACGGGTAACATATACTAATATTTAAAATAATGTGTTCATATGACTCTGTTAATCCAATTTTGATGAGCCCACGGGTAAAAAAATGAGAGAGATATAAGTGTCTGGTTAATGGGTAGTAAAAAATTGAAGAAACTAAGAGGTGGTGGAGATGAAAGATCAGAAAGGATGAGTTGCAAAAAAAATAGGCTAGCGAAAGATAAAAGGTTGGAACCTTTTCGTCTTACGTGGTGGAAAAAATGAACCGTTCAATTAGGGAAATAGATGGAATATGAGTAATTGATGAAGTTACGGGTGGAAAATGTTACTTTATTGAATGAGAAAGGGAAGTTGAACAAGCATGAATGAAATATACGCTATATGGTGAAGATATAGAGTCAGTTTTATAAAAGATGAATGGATCGTTAGCAGATTTGGTAGAAGGAGCTGTGGAGAGATGATGAATCGTCAACTTAATTTCTTAATTAATAACTTTAATTAATATTGTCAATGTGGCTTTCTAGAAAAGCAACAAATGTTAACATTAGGTCATGCTATCAATTTTAGTTATATACTATATTTAGAAAAAGCAAAAAAAATATTCATCCATAGTAGATAAAATTTCGTAAATAGAGCATTCACCCAGATTGTGATATCTTACAACATATGCATATTAAATGTGTGCTTGCAAAAAACTGGAAGAAGACGGGATTTTAAATTTCTGTCATGGACATTTATACGAGAATCATAGATACTCTTTCGCTCAGTTGGCCATGTGCAACTTTTCACAAATTTATAAAAACATACCATTTGGATGGAAATCACACACAACGAGCATATTTTAGAATCTATTGAAAAGGTATATACATATATTTGTATTGTTAAAGCATATTTAAAATTAGATTATTCATTTATTTTTGCATTTATTTTGATGATAACAAACTTCTTTATTATTTTTCGTACATATAAATATATGTTATTAATTTTGGTACATATAAATATTTATTACATATAAACATTTGTTATTATTTCGTACATATAAATATTTGTTCCACAAAATTATCTATTTTAAAGCATATTTAAAATTAGATTATTATTTTAAATAATCTAATTTTAAATATGTGCGAGATGTTTTCAGGACATCGAGACGGCGCCATCGAGGCTACGGTATCTGTTTTTGAGCACCCTGCTTTGTTGGTTCAAGGAGAGGCTCACTGTCACGACTCAGACGTTTCTTGAGTTCGCTGAGGAGCTCCACCCGATTTTGTAGTATGTGCTTATTGTTGTCCGGGACATTTGTTTTGCTCTCTTGTTTCTGTATTTCTGTCTTTGTATACTTCCTGTATACGGGTTCGCTCCCTTAGCGATGGTTTTATAATATCATTTACTTATAAAAAAAAAATAGATTATTATTTATTTAATCATTTACTTTTATGGTAACAAAATTCTTTATTATTTTTCGTACATATAAATATGTGTTACATGTAAATATCCGTTGTTATTTTTCATACATATACATATACATATATATACATACACACACACACACACACACACACACACACACACACACACACACACACACACACACACACACATATATATATATATATATATATATATATATATATAAACTTATGTATGTCATAAGCTTAGTTGATGATGTCATCAATATGCATTTTTTCCTGCAATACTCATTTTACCCTTAATTCTTTGATTTCCCCCTCTTTTTATACTTAACAAATTTACACTTCAATTCAAAATTTGGGGTACACTGGTCCAAATTACTTCATGAATTGGCTCCCCCCTCGTATTCACTACTCCTCTCCCTCTCTCTCACTTTCGACTCAAAATAACCCTACCCTAAACATCAACCCATTCTCTCCCTCTCTCCTATCCACCGCCGCCCCTACTCTCACCCTACTCCTCTCCGCCCATCTCCCATAACCCCTTCTCCCCAGCTTCCTCAACTTCCCTCCGCCGTAGCTCTCAAGCCGCCGCCTTCTTTCCACGATGCCTCACCACTATCCATGTCACCGATCCTCTTAGGTAAGTTTCAAATGGATTAACTTTCTATCTGTGTGGTTTAACCTTCTCTTTAAGTTTCACATCAGAAGGAACAAATTAGAAACTAGGGCTTATTTAGGTATTGTACATATTCGAACTTTGTGTAATACAACATTTGAGCTCTGTTTTCACTGTGTCTATCTTTTGGATTTCATATTTTTGATTTACGATTTCACACTCTAGAATTTTAGGTTAGATTGTTTGGACTGATAAATTGCTAATTGACTTTTGGGAAATCTGTTTTTGCGGATTTGATGTTTCTACTTTCAGATGGTGGTTGGGATTGAATCACGATCCGAGCATATGCCCCATTTGATCAGGTAATTTTTCTTAGCTTAACATCACTATACGTTATTTAGTTTTTTTTAATGTAAACAAAAGTCGTATATTCACTTTGAACTCATCTGATTGGGCCTTGCCATACGTTAGGATGTATATATGTCGAATGCGATTTTTAGAGTTGGACTTTGAAGCCAAACCGGGTTTGTAAATTCATATATGTCGAATGCATTAGTACCGAACTGGTTGTTGGCGCTTATTTTGCAGTGTCTTGCTGTGGATAATGCGTCCAAGTAAAGACTTGATGAATATTGGTGCGCTGTGAAAAACTCATTTCCAATCTACCCGGTGCTTTCTTGAAACCACCCCTCCTATATTGTGATCTTTATGTTGGTCAAGAGATGGAGTTGTGCATATATATGTCAAAGTTGATGAATATTAATGATATTTCCGTTGTTAACCTTATGCCAAGTTACATATATTTTAACATACTATTAAATTTTGTCAATGAATCAATTTATTAATTTTCTTAACCAATCCTCTACTATTTTGATGTAATATATTTTGAGTGATTTTATTTGGTATTTTGGTGTTTATGCAGAGTATTTCGCTAACTAGATTTTTATGACTCAATATGGTGTTATATATAAGGACTGATGTCAAGATTCACTATCTTTGTCCCTATTATTATAAAACTCAACGAGCTTGACCTTTTTTGTAATGGTGATTCAAATTCCTTACTCTCAAAGTTTCCAGAATGGTACATAACTAGACATGTTTTCCTTTTCAAGAGTCCTAGAACCAACACCTCGAGTAAAATCATTGCTTAAATAGTATTGATGTTATAAATTAGGTCTTTTTGAGATTTTGAATTGGGGATCTACATAGTTATGCAACTGCACGAGAATCATTAATTATGCATTTTGTTTTAATACCCAGATCAATGATGTTGATGTATTCTTAGAATTTTAGGTCATTACTGCAGTTTGTTTTTAATTATTAATTTTGTGATTGTACCATTCACCAGCCTCAAGTCCACCTCAGCCTTCCTCGTGGCCCGCAATCTTAATAAGGACTTTACTTATGTTGCTACCAACGATGGAAGAGTTCAGAGAATGAAGGTAATATATACATCTATATAAACTAAGATAAATTGTTTTATGGCTATTTCCACTCAAGTCTCTCTCTCTCTCTCTCTCTCTCTCTCTCTCTCTCTCTCTCTCTCTCTCTCTCTCTCTCTCTCTCTTTATATATATATATATATATATATATATTGAAAACATATATCATGCATATTACACCAAGGAATTAAAATTAGTGGGTTATTAGTCTTTTTTGTTAAGTCCATTAAAAAGTCCATTCTTTTGGTCCACTTGTGATCCTTCTCCTATATATATATATATATATATATATATATATATATATATATATATGTGTGTGTGTGTGTGTGTGTGTGTGTGTGTGTGTGTGTGTGTGTGTGTGTGTGTGTTTTAGTGTTGAGTTTATTATGATATTGGGTAACTGCATATGGCCTCCAATTGGAATGAAGAAGTTTGACTGCTATATGTCACATTTGTGACACCGACAACAACGTCCATGGGTAAATCATCTTTTAATATTAGTTTTTCCCCTAATCTGTGGTCTGCCTCCCCCTCTCCTCATTCTCTCCCTCTCACTAATCATCCTCCCTACTCTATAATTTCAGATTAACATTTGTTTATTTCAGGTTAATGTTTGTTTATTTCCGATTAATGTTTGTTAGATTAATGTTTGTTTATTTCAGATATTGAGCTTAATGTGTTTTCTATACAAGCTCAATCATAACAATTTCAGAGTTTGATGGGTAACGACTCGATTGTGGGTCTTGAGGAGCTTGGAAATAGGGTGATGAAACCTGATCCGGGCATGGAGAATGGGTGGGCTGATTATGGAAAATGCGGTGGAGATGATCATTTAGATTATGGGGCATGCGGGTATGGAAATGAGTTCGGGTTTGAGATGAGTTGTGCAACTTCAAGAACCACTAGCTTCCCTCCAGCTATAGCGGTCGCGATAGCAACTTTAGCTAACAAAAACAAAGGGAGAAAGAGTTTCAAGAAGAGAAAATCTGAAGATACCCACAATCTAAAGGTGTGCACTCTATTTTCAAAATTTTATATATAACTAAATTTTGACTTCTTAATTGGAGTTTGACATTGATTTTATCCCTCAATTATGCTAAGTTGTTTCCACATTCAATATGTTCTAGGAAGTCACACACGAAGTTAATCATATGATACCCTCAATATAAAGGTGTTTGTTTTAATTGTTATCTTTACTATTATTTTAACTGTTGTGTTTGTTTTATCACGCTCAGTTGATTCCATCTACGCTTATTTGGCTGCTTTTCAGAAGAAGCATAGTCACGTCGACGGATGAAGGTATCCCTACATAACCATGTGCAGTTTTATTAATATAATAACTCTTTACTTTTGCCTACTCTTTATATTAATACTATTATTATGTCCAGGGTATAATAATGGGCAGAAAAAATAGTGTTTATCAAAGTTTAAGTGGTCGCTAATGCATAAAAGGAAAGTTTCTTGGGGTATGCAATATTTAGCCTTAATTTTGCCTACTCCTTATATTAATACTATTATTATGTGCAGGGTATAATAATGGGCTGAAAAAATAGTGTTTATCAAAGTTTCAGTGGTCGCTAATGCATCAAAGTAAGGTTTCTTGGGGTATGCAATATTTAGCAGCTTCTTGGGTAGTTGAATAAATATTTTGAGTTATAGATTATATGGAGTTGTGATATTCCCCAAACAGTTATGATGTGAAAATTGAATATTCCCCAAACAATCCTTAGTTACGATATGATAAATATGTTTTAATGACTTCAAAGTATTTTTATTACAACTATATTCTTGCAATAATTTTTCCATATGTTAAAAATGTCTTTAAAATATAATTCTTTGTAATCACCCCAATAAAACTCCAAATCGGGACATGTTTTCCCAAACCACTTTATGTTATATAGGTGCACATGTAGAGTTTTTCAATTTTGGGTATTATTTTGCGAAAATTATGATTGTCGTTATGTTCAATCAACTATTATTGGCAATGTGTGCATATAATAGGTACTAACTATAATATCTAACCCAGTGGTGGAAAGCATGTGCAGTCCGAGTTAACAGTAGGACATACTGGTTTTATCTAATTGTGTCCCTATTGATACGATGATTCAAAAAGTTAAAGTAAGGCTTGCCTCTAAAATCAATCCTTCATCTATTGATATCAGGACCTATAGCTGCTCATATTGGGAATTTCTTCACTAATTTGATGAACTTGAGGTACCAATCTAATTTAATTCATGGATTTTATTATACAATGGTGGCTTCAGATAGGTGATTCGAAAGTATCTCAGTGGCTGCATAAAGTCATCCCTGTTAGTATTCTATGGGAATTGTGGTTTAGTAGGAACAAGTCTCTATATGAGGGCATTTCTATGAAAACATCAACAGTCACTCACAACATTATTCATAGAATTTTAGAACTTGCTCAAGGACTTTCATTCAAATATGATGAGAAATCAATGGATCAATCAATTTTGGAATTATGCAACACCAATAACTATCGGAAGGATGACCCATCTTCATTTACTTTAAACCCCTATTTTTCGTTGTTCCCTTAGTTCATGTTTAATCTACGGCGATCAAAATTTGTATAGGTAATTATGATTTCTATTTTGCTTCAAAATTTTATGATATATGTATACCTACTATCTTATTTGTATCTAAAATTTGACAGGTGTTTAATAATAGTCCCGATGAGACGACTTACTTTCGCATATTGGTAAACTGGGAAAACATAACGAAAATTCAAGTCTTGTACACTATGAAGAAGGGAGGTTGAGTGGTGCTAGGATCACTGACCATACACTATGATTGGTGCTTAGATTTCCAAATGGGTTGAAACCATCTGTTGATATTTCCAAACAAATGTTACGCTATTCTCGAGAAAAATTATGATACTCATAATGTATCCTCTTCCAAACTATAACATCAATAGGATGACGTATGCGATTATCCCTAATTTCAACCCTAGCGTGCCAAGTCATTGCCTCTATTATTCATGGTACTGTAAAAAAACCTCTTCAATCTAGGACCAATGGGGAAATATTTCAATACTTTTTGAGTCACTTTTGAGCTTGTGCCTTTCTTGCGAGTAGATTTCACATATCTAGGTTCCTCCCATATCGAACACTGATCGATATTTTCTTACTCCTTTCGGTATTGTATGTAGTCATACATACAAGCATGAATTGATTTATACTTTATTCCCAAACCTTTCAAACTATTCATCATACTAGAATAACTATTTGGAAGAGTATTCTGCCTGGGTAGAAATCCCTTCACCCAATTCAAAATTCCTATCACGCTATTGCCATACAAATCATCTTAAATCTTTAAACTATGCAAACTAATCATGGCATGCTAAGTTATTTAATTTGTCACAACTAGGGTGCAATAGCTGGGTCACCTTAAATTTCAAACTTTGATAGTCATTGTCAAGGTTTACCCAATATCGTCATGAGCACTAGACCCTGTATTTCATGAGTGACCTCATTTTCTCCCACTCCATGAACTCCATACGCATCATTAACTAAATCCTCTAGCAGATTATGATATACATTGTCCTCATGGCCTTTTACATATATCCTACTTGATTATTGTTTTCAAGGTTGCTCAATGACAAAGGGAACATGTAATTCTTCGTGAATAAACCCACAACCGATAACTATCCTTCATACCCCCTCTTAATAGATGTAGTTTAACTATTTTCCACAAAAACACCTTACTATTCCTACACCTAACATACGAACATAGGAACTCTTCATTATTACGACATCTCTTTGCGAATTTTAAAAATTCATTATCACCTCTACGAAACTCATCCCCTAGTCAATTTGTCTCATCTATCCACTCTTTGCATAGAGGATATCCCATCACAACTACTACAACACAACCATCTGTTACGGGTAAGAAGTATGTATTCATGGATTAGTATAAATAAAGTGTGAAAAATTCAGGAACCCTATTATGGGTAACAAATATAACATATTTATCCTTTTAGTACATGTATTGTACATTGATTTGGGGTTTGGGGATGGTAAGGAACAAATCATTTTGGTCGCATGAATCGATAGGGTTATATTTTAAAGAGAGAGAATAAATCAATCTGGTCTCCTGAATTGATAGGGTTATATTTTAAAGAGAGAGAACAAATCAATCTGGTCGCCTAAATTGATTATATTTTAGAGAGAGATATCAAATCGATCTGGTCGCCTGAATCGATAGGGTTATATTTTTTTTTGTCACGGTGGTGTGAGGGACAAAGACCGCGATAATAAATAATCGTTGTCACGATCTTTGACCATGACACAATCGTGATAAACATATTTCATCTTTCAGTAATTCTAAACAAATGGTTCATGTAGTTTATGTACTTGGGTTGAGGTGGATGCATAATTTATTTTATATATTTTATTTTTCAGTAAATGTTTTACTTGAAGAATGACACAAGGAAACACAATTCATCTTTGAGTTCTAGGCCTCATTTTGTTCTAGTACATTTATTAGATATGACATTGCGTTGGTTTTCTAGTTTCATTTTTATTACAAATATGTAACCAGTCCTCACGATTTTATGGACAAAAATACCCCCCACGATCCCAAGCCTGGGTTCCTCAATTTATTCAATTTCTCAGTTGACCTTAAGAGGAAAGAACACTAACCATTGAGGCTGTCAATAGGTTGGATTTAAAGAAAATTATGTTGAAAAGGAAACTATCGAAATGAATTCTGATTGCATGCTCATTAAAGCTCTAAACTAAATATGAATACGTAGGTATAATTGTAAGAGTAATTATGAGATCAAAATTCGTTCACAAGCCATGATGGGTTGGGCTACAAATATAGGAGTAAAGATTAAACTTATCAAATTAATAACAATAAAATCTCTTATTATTTTACTATACAAAATGAAGTGATATTCTAAGAAGATCGAATTATTATAATTCGTATCCAACCCATTTACAAATCCAATTATCAATGTGCAAGGATTTGACTCTTGTAAAAAAGAAGAGTTTAAGATGAAAGCTATGTTGATTTGGACAGTTTATGATTTTTGAGCTTATGAGACATTATCCAGGTGTGTGGTACTTGGTTATTTGGGGTATCCTATTTATGGAGAGGAGAATGAATCTATGTGTCTCGGTGCTAGCTGAAAAAATATATACCATTCCCATATGAGGTTTTTACCCCTGATTATAGTTTTAGATTTGAGAAAGGTTTCAATTTTTTACTGTACGGGTTTGAACATAGGCTACCTCCAAGAAAACTTTAAGGTTTAGAAATTGAGATTAAATCTTTGATTGTGGACCTAATATAAAAAGTATGAATCCTAAATTTAAGAACATCAAGCATAAGAAGACCCAAACTAGAGATAAAACTGAATCAAGAGAGGCATGGTCTAGGAGGTCAATTTGATTTAACTTGTGTTATTGGAAGATTAACCCAATTCATCATGTATTGGGTGCGATGCATGCGAAGAAGAACATCATTGAACATATTGTGGGTATATGTATTAGTGGGAGTCATTTGAAGGATGGAGAAAATGCATAAAAAGACCTTAAATCGTGGAAACTTAAACCACAACTATGGTTGAAAGAAGATAGTAGCGAGAGGAAAATAATTTCCCCTGGTACATTTACTTTAACGAGTGAGGAGAGAAAGGTTCTTTTAGATACAATATATAATTTAAAAGTTACCTATCATCTTGCATCCAACTTGCAAAGGATTTTTAATTATGCTACCCATGATTTACATAAGTGCAAGCCTCATGATTGACATGTGATCATAATATTGGTTCCTTTGTTTTTTAAGCACTATTTCTCTAAACATAAGGACTTGCAAAGTGTCATTATGCATATTAGCATCTTTTTCACACTTTTATGTGAGAGCGTAGTCAATTGAAAGCACAAAGTGGCCGCAAAAGTAGCTATAACCAAAGTGGTTTGTGTGTTGGAGAAGTACTTCTCCCATAATTTTTTGACATAAGTATTCATTTGTTGGCACACTTATGTGACGAGGTGCTTATTTGCGGTCCTGTTACATATCGATGGATGTACCCATTTGAAAGGTTGATGAAAGTTTTCGAAGATTATATTAAGAATACACGATACATTGATCAATTGCAGAAGAATACATCACAGTGGAGTCATCTATCTATACTCTGGATTATATGCCCAACCCAAGCAGTGTAGATAACATTGATGAGTTCGTCGATGAGGGTGGTCAAGTGATGGGAACGCGAGTGAAATTAACAAGTTTATAGCATGAACAAATAGATCGTTATCTATTTGAAACTCATGAAAATGTAGAAGAATTGAAAAAGTATGTTTATATTATTTTAACTTTTATACTTGATCAATTTCATAATACGTTCGTCACGGTTAATGTAGGACATATGATGCGTGTGGAAACAATAAAAGACAAAGAATGATGGGACAATCAGAAGAGAATTTAGGCTATGGGTGTCACAAGAGGTAATTATAATGAGAATATCTCTTATTAAATGACTTATTACAAGAAAGATTTTAAACTAACCTAATTAATTTATCTATAATATCAGCTCTTGAAGATGGGTGATGTGATATCAAGGCTTTCTCGTCTAGCCAATGGACTTTTATTTATGGAACATGAGTATAAAAAGTATCGATGAAACGGTTATGTATTCGATGTAGGGTTGTACGAGAAAAACACAAATGTACAGAACTCAGTCATTTCATACAAGGCACTTACTTATTTTTGAGAGAGCGCGAAAGCAAAAAATCTCATTGAAATTGAAATGACTTAATATGTATCGTTCGGAATATATTTGAATATAAACTTCAAAAAGGTTGTGTTTTACTGTGATTGGGTAAGAGTTGAGGATAAAAATGCTTGTAAAGTTGATCCTGGTACCAATTTGATCATGGTTGACTTGTCCAAGTTGAAGAGAAACGAGCATGTGGGCAATGAGCCATTTGTTTGTTCTTTTCAAAAGGTCAATCAAGTGTTTTACTCAGAGTATATCAACAATGAGTCATGACCAATCGTCCTATATGCGCAAAAGCGTCTAACTAATAGCGTGGATGACTTGGTTTCTCCTACCGAATATCAATCCATTTTAGATGATAACCCAAATTTAAAATAATTTTTAGATTTGTAAAAATATTCCAATTATTTGAAACAATTCTTATTTTTGTTTATGATATGGATTTGTATTCTTCTAATTTCGTTAATTTGTATTCTTCTAGTGCTTTGTTAATATTGGATCATAGTTTAATGCTTTTATTCATTTGGATTTTATCGGTTTTTAGGGATTTGAATCAATCTTTGTTGGTTGGTTAGTGAATATGTTAATTTGAATTTTGATCCTTTTAAGCATTATTTCAAAGTCCGTGACATAACTCGAATATGAAATAATTCTTAGATTATAACTATTCCAATTATTTGAAATAATTCTTAGTTTGGTTTATGATATGGATTTGTATTCTTCTAATATCGTTAATTTGTATTCTTCTAGTGCTTTGTTATTATCAGATGACAGTTTAATGCTTTATTCATTAGGATTTTATCAGTCTTTGGAGGTTGAAATCAATCTTGGTTAGTTGCTTAGTGAATATGTTAACTTGCATTTTAATCAGTTGAAGTATTATTTCATAGTCCGTGACATAATCCGAATATGAAATAATTCTTAGATTATAACTATTCCAATTATTTGAAACAATTCTTAGTTCGGTTTATGATATGGATTTGTATTCTTTTAATGTCGTTAATTTGCTTTAGTAGATATATGTCAAAATAAATCATTGTTTATATTTCTAAATCATTTTGTACTATATATATATATATATATACATACTAATAATGATTTTTGTAGAAAATGTCTTCATCGGGGCATTAGGGAAGCGGGGGTGATGAAGGCTCATCTAGCACTAGACCCCAAAGTGGGGCAAGTTTGGGATCTTAGTGGAGAACAAGACGTACTTACAAGCTAGGGCCTTGGAATTTCTCAAAGCGATTATTGGCCCCAGGTGACTAAATGGAGGAAGGTGCCCTATGAGCTTAAGATGGCCATTTGAGAGGCATTATAGGTACTTTCTTGACTAAATAATATTTATATTTATATTTTATTTTATAATTTAAATACAACTAACTCACTTTCTTTTTATTTTATATTTGTTTGACAGGTACAATTTGACTTGCCCCACAAGCACGTGACTCCATGTTGGAACAGCTAAGAGATCAATGAAAAACGTGGAAGAAATATATGCATTCACGGTATTTTGGTCGGTACCGGGAGTCCGCCTTATGACATAGGGACACAATGCCCGAGAAGGGGTCAATCTCATTGGCAAGATGTCAACAGTTTGTCGATAATGAGATATCGAATAGGCAATTGTCCTCTCGTGAATTGGGTATGGAAAATCGGGCCAAAAAGGTCGATGTGCACTGCTCCGAGTGTGCATTTTATGCCAAGGTGGAGCATAGGATGGTAAGTTTTGAATGTTATTTCATTTTAGTTTTATTTTTTCTATTTAGTGATAATTATATACTAATTCACTAATTTTGCATTATGTTATTTCAGGAGATGAGGAGTGGTTCTGGGGGTAAGCCACATAGTTGATAAGCACCCAAAAGTATCTATTTTATACCCCGAATAGATGCATTTTAGTCGCTCATTTTTAATAAAAATGACCTTTCGTATTTATTTATTTCTCAGGTCAATACGCAGTTGCGGTACAAATAATGCTAAATCAGTACAATTGCGACTCAATAGCGATCAAAAGCGTGCATCGAAGAAATCAAAGGAGATCGCGAAGTCTGGAGTCTAATTTGAGCATGCCGAGATGTGTTTCGAATACCCCGAACCAGTCCCGTAACCTAAACCTAAGCCTACACTGAGCCCAGACCATTCCCCGAGCCCCGTGTGTGTTTAGTTTGTACCTTTATTATTTTTCTAGATTTTTATTTTTAGTCATTTTATTTTTAGGATTTATTTAGATTATTTTAGAATTTTTTAGGATTTATTTTCTATTTTTCTATTTGTTTATTTTTATTTTGATATTGATTTTTATTAGTTTTTTTAATCTTTATCTTTATTATTTTTCTTAGGATTAGTTTTTAGGAATTTATTTTATTTTCTTTAGTTTTAGTTTTAATTTATTTAGTTAGGATTTTTAGTTTTTATAGAGTTTTATTTATTTATTATTACTTTTTTTATTTTTTTTAGTCTCTTAGTAATAAATTAGAGTTTTATTTCTAGATTTTTTTTTTAGTTCTAGTTTTTTTTTTTTAGTGTCATATTTTTAGGGGTACAAATGACACACACACTAAACTCAAATACACCCTCACCACTTAACTTATACCCTCACTCACACACAAACTAGCCTACACATGACACACACCCAATTAAACCTCCACCATCTTCAATCTCACCTCACTCTCTCTCCTGCTAACCCACATACCACCATAGCCAACCCCCATAACCAAACCCTCCACCCTTATCTCTCCTCCATCCATTACCAAACACACACAATCAACAACCCATTACCCCATTTCGACCACACTAGCGTCACCCAAAACCGGAGCTAACCCACACCTCTGTCGATCCCCATGGAAAGCCGAAATCCATCCCCATTCCGTCGAGCACCCCGGCAACGACGCCATTTGATATCTCTCAATTTGTATTCTTCTTCGGATATGGATTTGGAATGTCGCTGCGGTCAAACTTCAAGTATCAAAATTTCTGGAATTACCTACAAAACTTGTTAAAAATTCAGTATCATGAAAAATTCGGGTATCAATCCAATTTCTAGCGTTGAAACGGTTATCGTGAAAACTTGCAATTCCAATTTTTATTAAAAATCTTTTTGTGTTTTTAAAATTTTTACTTTTTTTTAAAAAAAAAAAAACAATTTTTCAAGGGAGGAAACGAAAATTTATCCAACTCAAATGACTATGAAAATTTAGAAAGTAATCTAGTTTAGAATTTATGTGAAGAAACAAGAGGTGTGATTCACTGCGTAATCAAATTAATTTAAAATCCTAATCATCCAATTGAATAGTTCGAAATAATATTGAATTTAAAATTTAACTCTCGTTACAATCCTAAATTCAATTTTATCTTTTTCAGCAATTAAATCGGGAATAGTCACAACATAAAAAAAATTAAGATTCATACTCATTTCAACAAAATATCCGCTAAGATTAATTTATTAAAATTTGTACGAATCTTTGAATTGCATACATAGAATTAATATTTTAATTTAAGAATAATACTTATCTCTAAGTAAAATCCAGAAATCAAATATTAATTTGTACCATTAATTTATTAACTCCCGTTACATAAATTAATGTGTGATTTTTCCCAATTTAATTAGCCTAGAACAAATTAACGAACAATTATTCAAATAAAATAACTCAACATACGCGTTTCATCCCACCCCTTGAATGGGGTGTTTAGCCAGACATGATTACAATTTCAGCACAAGCACAATTAACAAACGAGAAACTAAAGAGAAAGAGAAGAAATACGATACGCAATAATTTATTGTGTCAACTGTGTGCATGAACACACGTTCCAAATTTGTCACAAAATCTGACTGGATTACAAAACTGAAAGCAAAAACTGAACCTACAAATTTTTCTAGCCCTAAAACTATATTTTTTCTTTTTTTTTCTAACTATTTTTCGACCCTCTTTTTTTCTTTTTATGTCTCTCCGTTCTCTCTCTGTATCTATGTTCTCCTTTTTTATGCTGAGAGAGTGTCCCATTTTTATGAGCCGATGCCTTCTCATTTAAAGAACCCACGAATTGAATTGGATGTGGAGATTTTGTTGGGATCTCATTTTGATAAGTCAAAGACTTCTTGAATTTTTTTTTTTTTAGATTTTTCAGGTCCAATTTTTTGGGTTTACTGTTTAGGTGGTTGGCTTGAGATGAGATGGGTTGGTTTAGCTGGTATGGGGTCGCACAGGGGGGTCTCGGATATGGGTTTGGGATGCCACACGGGTTTAGTTTACGGGTTGCTCCGGCCGCGGGTAGGTGTCGCGCCGACGGGGGGCTAGTTTTTGGTCTCCGGCGAGTTCGCCGGTGTTTATCTAGGCAGTGGTAATGGGTAGCCGTGGTTTAGAGGGTAAGGAGAGTGGGTTGTGGTGTATAAGGAGATGGGTTAATGTTTGTGGCTACGGGTTAAGGTAGCTGCCATGGATATTGTGGGTGAAGTGGTTATAAGTTGAAGATGGTGGGAATTTGGATTGAGTGTGTGAGGGTGTGTTGTTATGGTGAGGGTGAGGGTTAGTTTTGGGGGGGTAGGATAAGTTAGTGTGTGAGTGTGTAATAGTTAGTGTGTGTGTTTAATTTGTACCCCTAAAAATTAACACAATCTAAAAAAATAAAATTAAACTAAATAAAATAAAAGCTTAAAATCTAATATAACTAAAAAAAACTAACATCTCAAACTAAAAAAAAATGAATATAAAAAGAGATAAAATAAAACTCTACAAAAAAAATATAATCCTAATAAAATAAAACTAAAATAAATAAATAAAAATATATATATATATATATAATGAATTCTAACAACTAAAAAATAAATTCCTAAAAATTAATCATAATAAAATAAAATAAAAATTAAAAACTAAAAACTAATAAAAATAAAAAAATCAAAATAAAAAAAATAGAAAAATAGAAAATAGGTCCTAGAAAATTCTAAATAAATCTAAATAAATCCTAAAAATAAAATGACTAAAAATAAAAATCTAGAAAAATAATAAAGGTACAAACTCAACACACACGGTGCTCGAGAAATGGTCTGGGCTCGGTGTAGGCTTAGGTTTGATTTACGGGACTAGTTCGGGGCATCGAAACACATCGGGTAAGCTCAGAATGGACTCCATACTTCGCGATCTCTTTGATTTCTTCATTTCATGCTTTTAACCGCTTTTGCGTCGTAATTGACTGGATTTAGCATCATTTAACACTGCGACTGCGTATTGACCCGCAAAATGATAAAATATGAACATAAGGCCAATTTTAATTAAAACAAGTTACTAAAATGCTTTTATTTATGGTATAAAATAAGCACTTTTTGGTGCTTATCACACCACCCCCAAACAGAACATTGCTAGTCCTCGAGCAAAACTTAGAGAGAAAATAGAGATAAGTAACCAAAAGTCTGCCACTTTCACAAGCACTGGCGATTGCACTTAGCATGTGCAACAAGCGGTTAAACCTATAGGTTTCCCTACAGGACGAGTGGTGTCTCGTGAGGGTTTGCAGTGAATGTACCCACAAAATTCAAAAACATTTTTAAATGCAGTATCTGAATAGATGATGAAACGCTATACAACCCAACTGAGAAGGACGTCAAAGAACACCGTATTCAACTATCAAAATGAGACATAAAATTACTTAATACCAAAAGCGCAAACCTTCTTAAAACTCAGCGTGTGTTGTGTGAAACAATCTTAAGTATCATTAGAGTAATTCCTAGATTGCCTTTATAGAATCGACGTTTTGACTTCAATTCTCACTGGATATATCTCTCTAAATCGAACTCTCTGAGAATTGGGTAAGTGTATCTCTCTAGTGTGTGAGGATGTGAGTAAATGTAAACAAGTTCAAACGTCTCACACACTTTATAAGAAAGGACGGATACATGAAAAAAATTATGATCTCATGAAGGGATGCTAATCATTATGTCGAGAATGTCAAATTATTCACCATATAATCTTTTCGTTTGCTCGAACACATTACTAAAGGTGAAAATGTGGTTTATGAATGATATGGGGGGATAATGAATGATAGGGTTTTTGAGAGGACTGTGACATACTTTGAATAACTAATGTATTCATTTTTTGAATTTATGATCACATACTTTTTTTTCTTCTTTTTTTTTTATTTTCTTTCTTTGCTTCTTTTTTTTCTATTTTTTTTCTTTTTTTTATTGCGATGAATTTTTCTTTTCATAACACAAATGAAGACAATTACATGGAAAATTTCAAACACTCTTTTTCTAAAAAACGATGGCAATAGTGGATGGTATTTGAGACATATGGATAAGGGTAATATGGAAAAATGATCATGGGTGAATGATGATGTGATAGGGAAAATGGTAAATGTATGGCAAAATCAGTTTAGTGCTCGGGACAAACTACAAGACATATGTTTCTTACAACTCGAAAGTAATGTCATTCTCAGTGATTACGCCAAATTAAAAAAAAATAATGAGATCATGCAACGACTAAATGTAGTTCCCAAACAAAGTTGAGTCAACTTGTAACTCGGAGATACGTAAAAACCCTCAAAAAGATGAAAACCTCAAATCTCACGTGTTTAAGTAGCCACTAGTGATCTTTTAAGGCTCTCTTGAGAATATAGTTACTCTTCAATTTTTTATTGTAAACGTGATAGTGTGAAATTTTGTCGAGTTTAGGAATTCATGGTGTAAATATGCTTTTTAGAGGTAGTAATTAATTTAAGGTAAAAAGCGTAAGTTCTGGGTCAAACACAGGTATTTCGAGATTTCTAAAAGAGGGTTGATAGACAATTTCATGTCATAAAAATTAAATTTAACTGCACAAAAAATTTAAAATCACTTGTTTTTGAAAATTTTCAAAAGAGGTACGATTTTGATAAATTTCTCACCCCCAAACAAAAGAAAACATTGTCCTCGATGTTTAAAATCATATATAAAAATGAAAAGTACAAGGGAGGAAAGGTATTACCACAATGAACCACTAGTGAAATGTACCGCACTCTAGAACATAGATGAAATCTGAAGAACAGATGTGATACAAAATGACGTACAAGTCTATAAAGCATGTGAAAAGCACACACCACCCCCAAACAGGATAAGACTCATACTCAGAAACAATGAACAACGGGCTGCCTCCTGGTAGCGCTAAGTTTATCATCTTCAGCTAAACCGAACCAATCTCAGCCTAAGGATAAGAACTATGAAAAGCAACGACGCCATTTGATAAAGGCCTTTTTGGTATATCGTTGTTTTCAAAAGCCACTCTCAAAATTTCCTTGAGTACCTACAAAACTTGTCTAAAAATAACTCGTATGGCGGTAAGTACAGGTATCAATCCAAATTTCAAGGTGAAACAATTAATGTGAAAACGTGCAATTCCATTTTTTTATGAAAATATATATATTTTTATTTTTAAAACAATTTCAAGGGAAAAATTTACTAATAAATGCTAAAAATATAAAATGACTAAATAATGAAAAAGAATGTGCAACCGAGTGTGAAATAATGTGAGAAAGTCAAGAAATGGGATTACACTGCATTTTCAATTATTTTAATTTCTCAATTTATTAATTTGAAATATTTCGAGGTAATATTAAATCGATAATCTAACTCTCGTTATAATTATAAATTTAATAATATCTTTTTCAGAAAATTAATTTAAAAATGTCAGACAATGAAAAATTAGGACTTATACTATTTTCAGAAAATTACCCGCTAGGATCAATTTAATGAAAACAATAGCAATCTCAAAATTCAACGCCGAATTAATATTCAAATTTCGAAAAAACCTATCTCTAGTTCGATTCCTAAATTCGAACATTAATTCGTTCAATTAATTTACTAACTCTCGTTACATAAATTAATCGGTGACAGTTCAAAATTAATTTACCTAGAAATATAAAATTAATAAAATCAATTAATTAAATTAACATCATTCGCAGTGCATCCCACCCCTTGAACGGGGTCTTTAGCCAAACATTCTCATGTGTGAATAAACAACAATAAGTAATATGTCAAGAAGGAAATAAATTGAAAAGAGAATGTAGAAATACAATACACAATTTTTTTCACAAATTTGTCTTGACATGCGTCCAACTTCTTCACAATTTCAGCACCTGATTACAAAAAGAAGACTAAAAACTAAACTTAAAAAATATTCTAAAGCTAAACTAACTTTTTTTTTGTATTTTTCGTAATTTTTTTACGACCCTAAACTATACATATTATATAGTATGTGTCTCTCTCTACCCATCTCCTTCTTTTCTTCTGATACGAGAGTCCTTTTTTTTTTACTGAGAGAGTCTCCTTGATTTATAATGGCTTTCATCTCCTTTTTTAGAATCCCACGAAGTATGTTGATTTGAGAGATATTGTGGGATTTGGAGATTGGGTTGAGATGGCATGGGATAAGATCCCGATTTTATTGGGATTTAGGAGAGAGCTGAAATGGGTTTTCGGGTTGGTGTTGAGGGTTGGATCACAGGTTTTTGCTTCAGTTTCGTTAGCTGAAGTGGGTCGCAGTTAAGGTTTCGGGTATGGTTGTCACGGCTGGCCGACGATGGGTCGTCGGCGGCGGGGTTTCAAGTGGATCGAGGAGAGAGAGAGGTGGTTGGGGTCCGCGGAAATGGGGCTGAGGCGCGCCGACCGGAGTGCTCGCCCGAATGGGGATGGATTTCGGCTTGCCATGGGGATCGACAGAGGTGTATGTTGGCTCCGATTTTGAGTGACGCTGGTGTGGCCGAAATGGGGTAATGGGTTGGTTGGTTGTGTGTGTTTGGTAATGGAAGGAGGAGAGATAAGAGTGGAGGGTTTGGTTATGGGGGTTGGCTATGGTGGTATGTGGGTTAGCAGGAGAGAGAGTGAGGTGAGGTTGAAGATGGTGGAAGTTTAATTGGGTGTGTGTCATGTGCAGGCTAGTTTGTCTGTGAGTGAGGGTATAAGTTAGGTGGTGAGGGTGTATTTGAGTTTAGTGTGTGTGTCATTTGTAACCCTAAAAATATAACACTAAAAAAATAAAACCAGAACTAAAAAAATAAAAATCTAGAAATAAAACTCTAATTTATTACTAAGAGACTAAAAAAATAAATAAAATAATAACAAATAAATAAAACTCTATAAAAACAAAAAAAAAAAACTAAAAATCCTAACTAAATAAATTAAAACTAAAACTAAAGAAAATAAAATAAATTCCTAAAAACTAATCCTAAGAAAAATAATAAAATAAAGATAAAGATAAAAAGAAACTAATAAAAATCAATATCAAAATAAAAATAAAGAAATAGAAAATAAATCCTAAAAGATTCTAAAATAATCTAAATAAATCCTAAAAATAAAATGACTAAAAATAAAAATCTAGAAAAATAATAAAGGTACAAACTCAACACACACGGGGCTCGGGGAATGGTCTGGGCTCGGTGTAGGCTTAGTTTGGGTTACGGGACTTGTTTGGGGTATTCGAAACACATCTCGGCATGCTCAAATTGGAGTCCAGACTTTGCGATCTCCTTTGATTTCTTCGATGCATGCTTTTGACTGCTATTGAGTCGCAATTATACTAATTTAGCATTATTTATACCGCAACTGCGTATTGACCTGAGAAATAAATAAATACGAACATAAGGTCATTTTTATTAAAAACGAGCGACTAAAATGCATCTATTCGGGGTATAAAATAGACACTTTTGGGTGCTTATCACACCATCCCCAAACAGAATTTCTAGTCCTCGAGCAAAAATTAGAGAGAAAATAAAGATAAGTAACCAAAAGTGTGCCACTTTCGCAGGCACTGGCGATTTCACTTAGCATGTGCAACAAGCCATTAAACTTATAGGTTGCCCTACAGGACGAGTAGTGTCTCGTGAGGATTTGCAGTGAATGTACCCACAAAATTCAAAAACATTTTTAAATGCAGTATCTGAATAGATGATGAAACGCTATACAACCCAACTGAGAAGGACGTCAAAGAACACCGTATTCAACTATCAAAATGAGATATAAAATTACTTAATACCAAAAGCGCAATCCTTCCTAAAACTCAACGTGTGTTAATGTGAAACAATCTTAAATGTCATTAGAGTAATTCTTAGATCACCTCTATAGGATCAAAGCTTTGACTTCAATTCTCACAGGATATATCTCTCTGAACGAACTCTCTGAGAATTGGGTAAGTGTATCTCTGTAGTGTGTGAGGAGGTGAGTAAATATAAACAAGTTCAAACGTCTCACACACTTTATAAAAAGGGACGGATACGTAAAAAAAAATTCCGATCTCATGAAGGAATGCTAACCACTATGTCGAGAATGTCGAATTATTCACCATAGAATTCTTTCGTTTGCCCGAACACATTACCAAAGGTGAAAATGTGGTTTATGTAAGTTATGTAGGGATAATGAATTGAAGAAGATGAGTGATGGGATGTTTTGAGAAGAGTAAAACAGGCTTTGATGGACTATTGTCTTCATCTTTTGAATTTATGACCGCATATTTCTTTTTCCTCTTTTCTATATAATTTTTTTCTTTGCTTTTTTTTTTCTTTTTTTTATTGCGATGCATTTTTCTTTTCATAACACAAATGAGACAATTTACATGGAAAATTTCAAACACTCTTTTTCTCAAAAATTATGGTAGTGATGGGAAATGACATATGGATGGTATATGGGATATATATGGATAAGGAAAATATGGATAGAAAATGTGATATGAAAAAAGGTAAGTGTATGGTAAAATCGGTTTAGTGCTCGGGACAAACTACAAGAAACATGTTTCATATAACTCGATAGTAATGTCATTCTCAGTGATTAAGCCAAATTTGAAAAAAAATAATGAGATCATGCAACGACTAAATGCGGTATCCAAAGAAAGTTGAGTCAACTTGTGACTCGAAGTTACGTAAAAACCCTCAAAAAGGTGAAAATCTCAAATCTCACGGGTTTTAAGTCTCCACTAGTGATCTTTTAAGGCTCTCTTGAGAATATATTTACTCGTCAACTTTTGATTATAGACGTGATAGTGAAAATTGCCGAGTTTAGGAATTCATGGTGCAAGTACGCTTTTCAGAGGTATTAATTAATTTAAGGTTAAAAGCGTAAGTTTTGGTTCGAACATGGGTATTCTCCAAGATATCTAAAAGAGGGATGATAGACAAATCATGTCATAAAAATTTATTTTTAACTGCTCAAAAAAATTTAAAATCACTTGTTTCTAAAAATTTTCAAAAGAGGTACGATTTTGATAAATTTCCCACCCCCAAACAAAAGAGAACATCGTCCTCGATGTTTAAAACCATATATAAAAATTAAAAGCACAAGGGAGGAAATATATTACCATAATGAACCACAAGTGAAATGTACCGCACTCTAGAACATAGATGAAACCTGAAGAACAAATGTGATACAAAAAGATGTACAAGTCTATAAAGCATGTGAAAAGCATTGGGTGGTGTGAAACACCACCCCCAAACATGATAAGACTCATACTCAGAAACAATGAACAATGGGCTGCCTCTCGATAGCGCTAAGTTTATCGTCTTCAGCCAGACTGAACCAATCTCACCCTAAGGATAGGAACAATGAAAAGCACAGGGCGGCAGAAAAATGGGGTGTGAAGTATCACCCCCAAACAAGACTGAAGCGTCAGTCGTGTTGGATAAAGGCTAGAAGAAGTCAATGCACTTGTATGGAAAAGTGCATCACTCGATGCAATGCATCGGTGGACCATGGGAGGGTAGGTAGGAGGCTACATGGACGAAGGGTAAGGGTGAGGGTGAACAAGCACCAGTCACGGGCCTTATTGAGCATAAATGTGAGGGTAACAATGGACTTGTAAGAATGGTGCTCAAGTTGGTGGGGGTGGCAAAATGGTTTGGAAATAATAATGGGGTGGGCCTCAGAGAAAGTGCACGACCGTTAGATAATTGGATGGTGATAATGGTCGCGTCGTGACACGCTAGGGAGCTGTCAATGGAAAAAATCAACACCACAAGGAAGTGGTGTGCATAAAGTAACAAGCTCGGTGTCACGAAAGATAAGAGTAGCACAAATACTCTCATAGATAGTGGTGTCAATGAAACATGCACAAATGGGATCATGGGGTACTAGGGTGGAGGATGGATGTAGGTGAGGACCTAAATACATAGATAGGAACAGGTGATGTGCAATAACAAGGTCCAAACCAAGTGGTGGGGTGGAAGGGACAGTGGGTGGATCGGGTGGGACAAAGGGTGGGGAAAGATGATCCAACTCACGTAGGGGACACACACTCCTCATGAGGCGCGGAGTGATCCTCAAGGTCACTCGCAGGAGGAAGTGTGGAAATAAATGAGGGAGTGATCAACGTATCCACCATTACATCACCATATGAGGTGGTGAAAGGGTCTAATGAGGCTTTAAGATCCGAGATAGAAGAATCTACATCAATATTCGGCTCAAGGGGAGCCAAATATGATGGGGTAGGATCCATATCAAGAGAGGTGGGAACCAACTCTGATGCTATTTCAGGACAGTGGGAAACACTCGTATCCGGAACGAACCTAGGATAAAGTGGTTCCTTAGGAACACACATAGTGAGATCAATAGGTGTAGACTCGAGCATAAATAGGGAAGCTGTGGAAGGGAAAGGTGAACCTCAATTTTGGGTTTGAAGGGATATAATGGTGTGGGATCAGTCTCACAATTAATGGATTCGTCAACACAATTGTCAACTAGGGTCCCGGACCACGGGGTGGTCTCAACGTTGAGATTCTCAGGATAATAGGGTTGGTCACACTCAAAATCAGTGTCACAAGACGACACATCATTGTCCAACACGAGTGCAACAATGGTTTGACTTGGGGTGAAATTTGACTCTCGCGCACACTCAAATTCATTTAACCTTTGTTCAAGTAGGTGAAGTGATTCAATTTGAGATTTAAGGGTGTGATCGTGTTCGAGGAAGAACTTGTTCAAGAAGCGGTCGACCGCGGATGTAAAAGGTGGTGGGGAGATATCGGTGGGTGGCGGTGGTGGGTGAGGTGGAGAATATACACGGGAGAAGCATCTCCGTGAGAGACAAAAGGGTGATTAGCATAGTAAATGGACTGATAGATATGAGGTGCACGTGGTGGCATTGACGACTGTTGGAAACTGTAAGGATCCACAACATGGCGTTGTGATTCAGATTGCATGGAAGGGTGATCAGGCCTCCATGAATAGCTTGGGTACTCATACCCTTCGTCATTGGATATACCGTCGAGGGTGGTTCCGAAATAGCGTCATATGGAGAAACATGTTACATGGTGGGTTCTGATGGAGAGAATATAAATGGACACTCATGGGACAAGTGATCAAGAAGAAAGAAGTGTGTACACGACGAAGCATGGGATGTGTTGACACTAAACACCGGAGGCGGTGGAGTAGGACATGTGTGCGTGGATGACACACGAGTATCAACAATGGGTGTTTGAGAGTTAAAGCCATCAATTAATGAATGAAGGTTCGATTCGGGATAATCATCAAACAAACTTCCAGAGAATGTGAAATGGCCAAAGTATTCCCGTAAAGGACGTTCTTCGGCCATGACAAGAGGAATATTTTTCGGTTTTTAAATATTTTTCAAAAGAAAAGAAAATCTTTTTGTGATTTTTGAAAATAAGAAAAGGAAAATATTTTTGGTATTTTAAATATGGAAAAAAAGGAAATATTTTTGGGATTTTTGAAAATATTTAAAAAAAATAGTATTTTTCTGAAAATGGGAAAAATTGGACTCTGGATTTGGTCGAACTAACTAAAACCGACTACCTAAAGAACGGAATTGGACACACACGAGTTAAGAAAAAAATCCGAACGAGCACATAGCCATTTATTATCTTCAAAATTAGTGAAAGGGGTAGTCAAATTTTAATTAAGTCCGCGGGCGACAAAATTCACGGAATTTATCTTTGTGATCGCCTGTTACAAAAATGTGTTCCTATTGGGCTGGCTAGTTGATTGATTTTAATTTACCCAATTCTCAGCCAATTCTCAACACCAACGATAATCGATTTAATATTATCTCAAAATATTTCAAATTAATAAATTAAGAAATTAAAATAATTAAAAATGCAGTGTAATCCCATCTCTTGACTTTCTCACATTATTTCACACTCGGTTGCACGTTCTTTTTAATTATTTAGTCATTTTATATTTTTAGCATTTATTAGTAAATTTTTCCCTTGAAATTGTTTTAAAATATATATATATATATATATATATATATATATATATATTCATAAAAAATTGGAACTGCACGTTTTCACATTAATTATTTTACCTTGAAAGTTGGATTGATACCCGTACTTACTGCAATACGAGTTATTTTTAGAAAAGTTTTGTAGGTACTCAAGAAAATTTTGAGAGTGACTTTTGAAAACAACGATATACCCAAAAAGCCTTTATCAATAGGCTCGATACCTATGTGGCAATTCGAATGAAGAAAGGAACGAATAATGAGGTGAAATCCGATCGTGACATCCACTATTGTAAGTTATAATTTTAATTATGTTATAAAAATAAAAATTTATAATCACATACTTTTTTATTAATTTATCTAATTGTGTACTTTTCTATTGTTTCATAAAAAGTTTAAAGAATCCCATAACTCGCAGAGTGATGCCAACAAGGCATCTCTGAGTACAGACGCAATTAGCCAAGTGCTCGAGCGGGATCACAAGGGCCTTATTCCAAGGGTGAGCTCTCGGATGGGGAAGTCGAAGCTGGTCGAGATTCCATTGAGCAACACTGGACTGGCATGCAAGGTGGATAATTTGATGACCAACAATGCTGAGAAGCTTAACAACTTGGAGAAAACATTGCATAAAATGTATGCGTTTGTCAAGCATGCTCTTAAAGGTCGAGATGAGTCCAGCTCAGGGAAGGGCAACGATAAAGTGGTGGATGAAAGGACCATTGTTCCATCTTTCTCACCCTTACCCTCACTGTTACCCCCTTGTCTCCATATGACATCATTTCATACTAGAAATAATCGTAGGCAATCCTTTGATAACACGAATTCCTATTTCTCAATGATATATCACGATCAAGACAATTGGCTGAATCCCGTGAAACCATTTCATATAAGTTCATTGATATCTTTTTTTTTATAAAACAAATCAACTTCGATTCTTGAATAATCCACATAACTTATGCTTTTATTATAACAAATATTCCCTTTTATGTGAAAAAGGCCCGTATCAATAATTATGATTTTACTTATGTACAACTCCTTAATATCATAACCCCTCATCCCAACTAGGCCAATTACAATTGGTTAGGATAGAATGTATTTAGTAAACTTATGAGGTGATAATAGAATAGCCAGGGGGTCGAGGGACCCGAATATACGCCTAAGTTCCGTAGTGAATAACCGTCCATTACAACCACACGAGGCTCGGGTCCACATCACGGAAGTGTTGGTGGGAAAAGATAATGAAGCCATATGGTTGAATGAACAGTGTTGCATACGAATTATTGAGAGTTGTGTCAATTATTATGTAGCATAGTCTAGATTTCTCCTTTAAGTTGATAATGAATGAACAATATGTAATAATATGATTATTATTTTTTTAGTGTTTGATTATCGTAAATATTAAATGTTGTTTAGGGTTTGATAATGAATGAATATTGTATGACCTAGTTTCTTATTTATATTTGTTTAGTGTTTCATTATTAAGGTTTTTGAATGTTGGTTGTTGTTATTTATAAAGATAATATGTCATATATATGTTGCTATAGGTGATAATATACTGTTGGGTAGTGGCAATGTTTTTAAACTGCTTCCCAAATTTGTCATGGAGGAAAAATTATCACGGGCTTTGACTGTGACATGTCCTTGACAAGTAAATAATTTTCAAGAACATGTCACATCAAAGTCTTGTGACACCCCGCCTAATTAAATACCGGGTGATCAGTCCTTTATTAAATTATAATCAAGGTGAACGGTTGGTTCATTCTTAGTATCATTGTCGCAAAAATAAATTTTCCAATTTAAACACCCTGTATAATTAAGCAAAGTGTCAAAACCATTTAAAACATTAATTACTTTAATTAATCCAATTATGAGAATCTTTAATGAGTAACAATTTAAGATTCACACAATTATTAAGACTGGAAACACACACCCATGAATTTAGTCATTCAGATAATTCAATATCAACTTTAAAACTACAAAGGAAAAACCATCCTCATTGAAATTAAATCCCAAAGAGTAAAAAAAATACTAGAGATAAATGAACACCATTTCTGACAAATCCAACTGAATAATGAAATGGGCGACACATGCCCTAACTAATCAGGACTAGAATGAGAGTAGATTCAACATCGAGGTCGTCTAAGTAATGTCCTGCATCTCCCACATAAGCTGCAGCGCGTTCGGTCCAAAGAATCTACGCAAGACGCCCCTGTGGATGGGCACCTGAAATATATACAAATATATATACAAGAGAAAAGAGATAACAAGAAACGGGTCAGAGCCCGAGTGTAAAACAGTTTAAAATTAGTTTAGCAAGTATTTAAAATGCTTACCTGCAAATTCAACAACCATGTTAGTATGCGACAGTCTCTTGAGATTTCTCACATCTCGTCTAGTGTGCACACCTACCGTACTAATAAATCTCATCAATTTCCGTATCTTATTCTCCATAATGATTTATCATGTGAAAAGCGAAGTTATGATATTTACTTTAGGAAATCCTTCTCTTCAAGATTCCTTACATTATTTAAAACAACTCATTACCGTTATAAAGTTCCCGAACACTTATAATAAAGTTGAAGCATTTATTCATTTCTTATCTACTTACACGCACAGTAGAAAGTTCCCAAATAAATATACGTATATATATTCATCACACATATAATATATATACTAACGGAACCTCACATAAGATCTAAGGTGCATTGCATACTCTGCTATCAAGTCCCTGTATCACACAAACTAAGGAAAATACTAGTTCGGAATCACTCTCGAACTGTATTAACACAAAACACAAACAAATGGAGGCGAAGCATAGTTCCCAGTCCTAAGTGGTCAGCTCATACCCACACGTCTCTTAGGACCATCTGAATATAACTCAGACAGCCTGTAATCAAGGATACTATCTTCTAGGGTACAAGTCATTATCCCCCATAAAGGTCCAATCGAGATAAGACTGTCCCGGCGTGAAAACCCCCCTGATAGCAAGTAGCTCGGGTATCGTTTTTACACAGATATATAATTTATGCACAATCACACAGTCGTATATATATATAAATATCCACATTTCTAAATTAGGTGTGCTCACGACCCATAATCATAATTATCCGTTATTAACACATTTTACTCGATTATTACACATAACGAACTCGTCATTTTATTCTCATTTATAATGTACTTCATACTCACTTCTCCTTTCTCAAAGTATTCTAAGTATAATTTCAGTAGGCATACACTCACTTACGTTTGGGTCAAACTCCCTTACGAGTCTAGATCTTTTATTAAATATATGCATGATTTCTTATACACATGAATCATTCCTCGTTAACCCAAAATCTCATCCTACACTAAAATGTTACTCAACGGGGTCTACCTAGGCCTTACTAGTCTTATCTATATACCATTATACTCCAACAACAACAATCAAGGGTTCCTATGCATCTTGGTCGGATTAAACCAACGGATGAGAAATATGCAGTTTTCCAAGAGTGGTCGATCGATCGATGGCAGGGGGTCGATCGATCGATCAAGCAGTTCTTGCCCAGAAACTGCATATTAAACCTACGGGTTTCATCTTTTAATTTCTCCAAAAACGTCATTTACAAGTCTAAAATTCTCAACTAACGATACTACAAGTTCTATATACATATATACAAGATTTCCTACGTGAAACATGTATAAATACATCAACTATATCGAATTAATGGGGTAAAATCCACATAATCTTCAAGAACCCTAATTTTGGAAGAATTATCCATTCCTCTAATTATTTCCCAGATTTCTTGTTTCTAAATTCATAGTAATTAATGGGTAATCCTCTGTATGTGATGGGTATATCCAAAATATTTTGAATCTCTCTAAACATGTGATTTAAAGTTCCTAAATTAACAATTTCTTTCATAAAACATGATCTTGGCAATCCTAAACTAACATGGGTGAGGCATTAACCAAAAATAAACAAAGATATATACTTGCCTGAAATTCAAGGTTCTGATTCCGTGGATGAAATGGTATGGTTGAGTTCCCCGTTGCGCGATCTACGTTTTGGTGGTGGTGGCGGTGTAACCGGATGAGTTCTTGGCATTGGATTGCTTGAAAAGCTTCCTACCTTCTTCTCTAATGGACATTCTAAGGTTTTGAGTTTTCTAACCCTAAGAGACCACTCCAAATGGCTAATTTAACCTAATTAAATTCGTGGGTTTAATTACCCAAAAATGCAAGATGTCTATAATACCCTCGGGATGTCAAATAGGCCTAAAAACTCCCCGAGACCCAAACTAAACCCCCGGGTACACTCTTCTGACTATCTCGATGCTTTCGGACACATTGGCGCACTCAAAATGACCATACGAGCAACTTATAATTTATTCACTTTATATAATAATAATTTAGTCCTGACACGACACAGGTGCGTCCCGACATAAATTTCCATAATTGTTATATTATTCACTCGTGACAATTTTTATAACATCAATCTTATATATTACTTTACTCATCTAGTAATATTCAACAATTTCAATAATTACTAATTCTTATCACGCTAGTAAACATTTAAAATAAATTTTCGGATTAATATTAAATTAATATCTCAATTTCAATTAAAAATTCCCCAAATTTAAAGTCCATAGAAATACGGGGTATTACAAGTCTATGACAAATTTTCCTTATTAGGGAATTGTTAAGGTTTTTTATCGTGACACGTAACGTGTCACGGACTTTGACTGTAGTCCATGATAAAAATGTTATCACCCTCGTCCATATCACGGTCTTTGACCATGATAAGTTAAATTTATCAAGGTTTTTTATCGTGACAAGTGGCTTGTTTTCGTGTAGTGAACTGTAATTAGTAATTAAACCCATTGGTTGACAATTCAAAATGGACATTGTGTGGTTCCTTTCCAAATTTATAGTGTTATGCTTTTGAAATGTACCTGATGATTGAATCAATCGGATGATGCATGAGATTTCCACCCACCTCGCATCGAGCGTGCCATATCATGGCCTCTGGTATCCACGGTACAGTGAAAAAAAGTTTTAACTTCCCAAGGGGAAAATACTTCAAAACCTTTTGTGGAACTTGCGAGCACTTGTGATATTTTGCAGTCTTGTCTTTTCTATTATCAAAAGACACATATCTAGGCTCAGTTTATACAGGACACTCGTCCTTCTCTTTGTGTTCATTGTGGTACAATATGCAATCATACTTTCATGCATGAATAAATTTGTACTTCAAACCCAAACCCTTAAAGATCTTCTTCATGCAAGGATAATTGTTTGGTAATGTGTTCTCTTTTGGGAGAATTTCTTTAACCTACTTAAGAATTCCATTTACGTTGTTTCTCGAAAAAATAAATTGACTCTTTAAATTATAAAAATCGATCCTTGTGTACAATACCATGTGACCTTCTTCGTAATTTTTATACAAAGGTCTAGTTATTTCTATTCCTGATCTTTGAGTAATTCAGCATCAACTTATTCATTAACTTGGTCATAATGCATATTATCCATATCCATAGGCTTGTGGTTTTGATCGTGGTGAACTCCATAAGCATCATCAATTAGGTCAATCAAAGGACGATGTGCTGACGAATCATTTACCACTTCCACCTAATGGGGTTCCATCATGCAATCATGTACTGGTAATTCTTTCGAAAGATAAGATACATTTTCCCCATGTAATGTCCCTAAGGAACCCCCTAAAGGAATTTTTCCAAATCCTAATCTATTCTCCCTAGCGCCAAATCGATTCACCTAGCTGAATCGATTCTCTCCTAGTGCATGTGAACCTTTCTAACAACATAAAAATGGCGGCCAATTCTCATATCAAACAAACCTAAAAGCCTCTAGAATTCATCAGCAACCCTTATCCTTCAGAGGTAATTTATAAATCAACATTACTAACCTAACAATTTCCAATTCAGATATAGTTCAGCAGTACTAACCTAACAATTTACATATCAGCATTACTAACCTAACATTTTCCAACATTATTAACATTACTAAACCAACAATTTTCAACTCAAATATAGTTCAACATTACTAACTTAACAATTTATATGCCCACATTATTAACCCAATAATTTCCAATATTATTAATAATTATATATCAACATTCAAGATCTAATAATTTCTAACATTATTAATAATTTCACACACACTAAAATATACACACGGACGTAATAAACACACACACACACACACACACACACACACACACACTGAATCATACACGCACATACGCTGAAATACAACACACATGCAATAAGCTCAACACATGCAAACGTAGAGAGAGGGGATTAATGTACCTTTGTTGAGTGAGGCTGGAAATGGAGATGGTCGGAGAGAAAGGATTATGTGTTGAGAAAGGAGGTGGGCGCTGATTAGAGAGAGAGGGAGAGAGAAAATAAAGGTGAAATGAAATAAGGACGGTTGTACCCAAAAGGTAGTCACGGTCTAAACTCGTGACCCCTTATATGACCCATTAATGAGTTAAACTTGGTCACGATCCGGAACCATGACCCCATTGGTGACCAATTGAAGCTCCAGAAATGGTCACGGTTCTAGACTGTGACCAAGTTAACGTAATAATTTTAAAGAGGGTTTGGGGATCATGGTTTCAAATTGTGACCACGGTTCACTGTAAATAGTCACGGGTGAGTCGCGATTTTGGACCATGACCACTATTGTGACCAAAAGGGCGAGAAGGTTAGTGTTATAGCTCAGCCACAATTTTAGACCGTTACCACCCCTATATGTGATCTCCCTAAACCCTGGTCACGTAATTGGTCAAGGTAATTAGCTAGGGGTCACTATTCTGGATCGTGACTAATTTATTGTGACCATTTTCGATTTGTGGTGTAGTGAGGATTTTTGTATCTTAAAAACTTTGCACGTTGCATTCCAACACCATTCACCGTAATAGACTTCACCAGGCACATACACACACGAGAGCTTAATAAGTTATGTTGGACTTTTGTTATTGATATTTTCTCGAAAGATATATGGTTTGACATATTTACTAAGTGAAAGAAAAGGGAAGCCAACTTCGCACGGGAGATTTCTTGTTCGCATAAGATGACATCCTCGTTCGAATAAGACATCGAACTCAACATTTTTTATTTGGCAAACTCTTTTTCTTGTGAAGTATAAATATTTGTTTTAATTCGAATAAATGACTCGAGTTTTACCAAAATCAAAAAGAGTTTTTTTAAGAGTTTATAATATGATTTTTGAACATAAATGTCGAAGCTTAAATCTTTATAGGCTCAAAACACAATATCCTAGTAAAGTAAATCATATTTGTGATGATTATTTGTTCGATTTTGGTGAGCCTTGCTTAAGAGTTGATCAGTGTGTTCGAGGGCTTGGATTGCAATTTAAGTAGTGGTTTTTTATCATAACACGAGGATTTGTGTGGGATGAAATCATGTAAAAGATATATCAGTGGACATTAAGACATGTTACTGTGACTGGATTGTGACGAAATTGCAATGGAGAGATTTCTGACGCATGAGTTAAAATACGAACTACTGAAGGAAGATATGTGGTGGTAATCGAGTCTAACTGCAAGACATATTTCTGCTTTTATAAAACATGAACATTATTAGCACTAACGCAGTGTTGTTTTCGCAAGGGTTTCCACTTAAATATCAGTGTTCTCATCGTACTTCAATTGTAACCATCACATGAAACTCAATATTATTAATTGAATTGGGTAAAATTAAATTCAAACTTTATTCATAATTGAATTTAATTAACTCAAAAACTAGCTAGACTTTAATTTTAGTTTTAATCAAAGAACTTAATTTATTTGAATATAATTAAGGACTCATATTCAGTCAAGATTTTTCAATAGTGACAATGTAAAGCTCATTGCATGAGACTCGATACTTTGAAGTCCAGACTTGGTCCCATTGTGACTAATGATTTGGTAGCACTAACCATATTCAAACAATTTACCTTGATGCATTTGTAAAAACATTTGATTTTAGTGAACAACAAAACCGTTTTTGGTTAATTAAATGATTTTAAAGATAATTGATTAACATCTACAGGTTTAGTACGAGTGACAAACGTGAGTGTCAAGATTTTATTATAGAGTAATTCTAGAATGACAAAGGATTTAGATATATTTTGATAGACACACTGACGAATAGTGTCTTCATTGGTTGGTTCTTTGAATTATAATGGGTGGACCTTAAACACTACTCAATGTAAACACGACACGTCAGTATGTCTACCAAAATTTGTTCGAATCATGTGTGAGTCTAGAATTACTATTTATATATGCCTTCAACCTGGTCGGGTAGCCCAAATCTTATTGGGAGTTTTACAAGCCATGTGAGGGGCCTGACTAAAATAATTTTAGCCTGTTTGTAGTCATATAATAACGATTGTGTCTCTAAGTAAGGGGTTGTATACAAATATAGAAGCGTACAAAATATTTACTTACAAGCACACGCATGAAAGACTTAGGCAAAGATTTAATACACACGTATGTATGTGTATACATTGGCGGAGCCAAAAACAATTTTGATGGGACACTGGTGTGTGCAAAGCATAGACCTCCAACATGTATTCAGGGGCGGGAGCTCCTTAGCCAATCATTTTAAGGGTTAATTCTAAATGTTTATAAAGATATTCAATTGAGAATTTTAAGTTTTAGGCAATTATACATTCAATAACATGTAGGCAATTTTAAAGAATTAAAACTCAAAGAAAACATCCTCGCGTCAAATTATCACAAATTCACAATCCCAAAAATACAAAGTCAATAACAAAATCATAAATCACAAGAAAATAAATGTGCAAAATACAAATTTAAAGGAAAAATAAGTTTAAAATAAATTTTAGGTGAGCACTATTACAAATTAGATTCTCTTAATCTTAAATTATTTACATATTTAATTTAAACCTCAAAGTTGTAAAACAATAATTGTCTTTTTTCCTCATTCTTAGGGGCCCGTCCACCCCTCTACACATACGCCATAGCTCCCCCATTGTGTGTGTGTATGTATGTATATATATATATATATATATATATATATATACAGAAAGCCTCTTGTAAGAACTCCTTATGGTACACATCCCGGTACATACCATTTTTTTAAAATAGTAAAAATATAAATTTTTTTATGAAACTTCATGGATATGATCTCCATGGTGTTAAGATCATCTTCAAATTTTTTCGTCGAAAAATTCAATAAAAAAATCGTTGAGATGAGATGATATGTAAAAAAATGGTATAAATATGCATTTTCAACCGTTGAAATGTTGGGTTGGTGTCAACCGCTTTATTGATTAAATTTTTTGATGAAACTTCATAGATATGATCTTCTCACTATCGAGATCATATCCATAACGACATAAATACTAAGGACAAACTAAGACATTCTATCAAAATATAGGAAGGAAATATTTATTTTAAATCAATAAAGACATTCTAAAAAAACAACATAAATACTTCACAAACTAAGCCCGATGGGAACCTAGACAATTACATATTATCTAATCATATTTACATTTCCAATCCATGTCCATGTCCATGTCCATGTCTATCTATTATCTATAAATAGTTCGTGTAACCCCATTTATTAACGAGCATTTGATGCCTCGCCACTTAATTAAATAGAATTTGTTAACATTAATTTGAGTAGTCTGTTTTAATATATGCTAGCGTTATTACTAAGGCGTCATGGAGAAATATTTTCCTTGTGTGTTTCTCTTGATAAGCTATTTATTTAACCCACACACGCAAACCAACTAAACACGTTAATGGAATTAAAATAGACCTATTAAAAATCAACATTAGGTGTTCACATGGGTTCTCTATTGAAAGGCCAATACATTTCCAGAAGAGAGGGATAGATAGCTAAGTTTGAGAGTGACGTTTCAAAAGCCATAGGAAACAGGTACATTTAAAAAATACCTCTCATGAGGCCCCATGCTTTAGAGAGTAGGAAAGAGAGTGATCTTTTCTTTTCTTTTTTGTTTTTTGGGTACCCTACTTGGCTATGATTAAATGTGCATAGAATCTAAGACTGGTGCAAAGTAAAGATGGAAATTAACAAATCAAAAGCGATAAATGAGGAAAAGATTGGTTAGGTGAGTGGGATTTAGAGAGTGCAGACCCCTAATGGTAGGCAGCTTTTATTTTTTGCTTTATTTTCCATCTTGTTTTTATTGTGAGTGGTGTTGTAAAGGCTAACTTGAAAAAGTACAAGAAAATAGAATCTTGCCATGACTTTGTATTTCACATAATTTAATTACGAAAAAACAAAAGTGTTATTTGAGAGTTAAAAAATAAAAATAAAAATAAATAAAAAAAATACTTTCAATAAAATAACTTACAATATTTGGTGGTGATACGAGTAATTTATCGTAACAAATTATATTCTCTCATTTGTCATTTATAAGGTTGACACACTGAAAATAGGGCATGTTATGTAATTCATATCATTCTCAATATCAACCATAAATAAAAATGACAATAAATACAACCATTCACGACATCATCATAATAATAATGGACAACAAATAAACTAACTAAGTTGTCATAAAATAAAGGGTCATTTAGCCTTTGATATATGCTAATTTGTCCAGTTTACAGTTTGGCACACACTCTTTTTGTTTATGCATGTCTCACAATCATTTTGGATGGAAAGCAAGTCAACATGATTGACCGTTAACTCTTAACAATTTTTTGGTATAATACGAAGATACCCTTCTATTAAACAAAACAATAAATTACCCTTAACCCTCACTTATGTTTTAATAACAAATAGATTTTTCTTTGAATTTAATGTTTAGCACATATATATATATATATATATATACATTATAATACATTCATATTAAAAAGACACTTTTTAAATGAACAAAGTTGTTTATTTTATAAAAAAAAATGCTTCTTTATGTAAAAATAGTTTTTTTTACAATAGCTTTTTAACTTTTAATAAAAAAACAAAATTTACCAGTTTTATTTATAGTAAATATTTTTCAAACACGGTTTGGGGATTGGTTTAGTAAGAAAGTACCGTAATTTATTGAACAGGAAAATTGGTTGTTGAAAAAAATAGGTTATTATTGATAGGTGCTTTTTATATGTTTATTCATTAGTGTAAGATTTTTTTGGGGTGAAGTGTAAGACTAAAATAACAACAAAAGGCAACAGCCCAACAAATATAAACACTAGAAGCCCAAAGCTTCTAACAAAAATGGGACAAACCACTATAACACAGAGCGTACAGCCACAACACAAGACCTAAAGATATAAACAGTGAAAGCCCAAATCTAGATAATTCAACTCATGAAGCAAAGAAAGCCCAAAATAAAACAGACAAAATTAGAAGACCCGAGCCCAACCCACTCACTATTGACACCAAAGTCATAACACCCCATTACACCAAAACAGGAGATTTGTCACTATCATTAACAATAACAAATGATTACTTCTAAAGACAGATTTTGTCATTAGGCACAAAATTTATCACCGCTCATGACAGTGATAAATTAATCCTAAAGCAAAATTTTATCTTGCTAATGGCAATGATAAATAGAAAGGACAAAATTTTTCACTGCCATTAGCTTATATAAATACTAAGGACAAAATGGTCACTGTCATTAGTTGTGATAAACTAATTCACTCAAATTTATCATTATCCAAAAATTTTATCACTCATAATGCCAGAAACAAATAATTTTATTTATCAAGAAAAATATTTTATCACTGTTCTTGACAGTGATAAAGTTTTTCGCTGCCACTATTATTGGTAAGTGCTTGGTGACAAAATGAGTGTTTTGGTGTAGTGCCCGTACAACAAACCAACACATGTATAGATAATAGACGTAATAAACCCACACGTCTAAGTCACCGAAGAAGTAACCAATAGAATCAAACCAAATGTATGATAATGTCAGCCACCCACAAAGATAACAACATTAATACAACAAACACTAGTCCAACTTCAAATAATCGTCTTTAACCTCAAAGATGAGAGAGAGAGAGAGAGAGAGAGAGAGAGAGAGAGAGAGAGACCCTTAAAGCTTCAAACCATAACCAATATCAAACTAGAGACCAACCTTATGACCGACAACACTCACTAAAGATTAATCGAGTAAAAAATGAAACCAATGTACCATTCTTTATTTGGAAAAATCGTTAAACCAAACCTTTATAAATGTATCCCCTTCAAACTTAAATAGAGGCGAGAAAGGCTAAAATATTACCCCATTCAAACCCATATATAAGGGAAAAGGCCAAGTAAAACCATTAAATGGAGAAGTAAAACCACCACATGCCAAAAACTTCACAAAAGACCCTACAAACTCCCCTAAAAGAGATAAAGGCTATAGATTATCCCCATTAAACCCATATAATGTAACAACCTGTATTTTCATATTTTTTAGGAACTAAAAGTGAATTAATTCGTTTAAATTTAAATTACACGTGTGACATAATTAATGGAAATTAAATATTATGGGTTTATTAAATTATTAATCGTAGAGAAATAATTAATGTTTATCGAAAAATATTACTAAATGAATAGTAACTGCATATTTGACATCATAACGAGTGACAGTGACGTGATAGTATTTTATCTCAACTGGGCATCGTGTGTGGATTGTATAAGGTCGAGATAGAAATATAAATGTGAGTAACTCGAATGATGAATTGGATATTACGGTTGAGTTCAAAAGGGCCGAAATAGTCAAAATAGTATACCTGGGTGTGTAGTTTGGATCTCGGGACAGTTTTAGACCAAACCGGCACCACGAGAGGACATTTAGGTCATTTTATAGCCTAGAGTTAAGGGAGTTGCGAATTTACAAAAATTATATATACATGTAGTTATGTGAGGATAGGGTAAATGGAATAGAAAATACTTGGAGACCATTAGAGAGGAGAGGAAGAGCTTTCTTAGAGCTTAGGAGAGGATTTTTGTAGAAGTTACCCTTGTTCTTGCATCACAACCATTGTTGGACTGTGGATTACAAGAGAAGAGTCATCAAGAGAACCAAAGAAGATCATTTCCATACAAGTCAAGTACTTAACTTAAAAAATTTTATGAGTTATAATACCCATGCAGAGTACGGTCTCTGAATTAAGGAAAAATAATATTATGCTTAGGATTTGATGAATAAAACTCATAATTGGGAATAGGATTGCATGTAAAATGAATCCAATTTTATCGATAAAATGAAATCAAGAGTTCTGGGATTAAGATCATGGGATAAATCAGGTTTTTTGGATGAATTCATGTGAAGAACACAAAATTGAAGGGTTTAATGATTTATGGAGATTTTCATTTGATATTGGGTGAAACTGCATGGATTTTATACATAATTTACGATAACAATCATCCATACATGTATATTTGTTGTTTAGATATGATAATTGGGAGTTTGGGATTGTAATATAAAAGTTTAAGGAATTTGATAGCCTGCAAATTCGTAACAGTGAAAAGAAGAAGAAGATCCCTGACACTTTTTGAATCAATTCGGCCCAAGGGCGAATTGATTCAGCCATTAGGCGAATCGACTCGATTTTGTACAGAATTGATTTCTTTTTCTTTTTAACCCCTGAAATGTTGGATAATTCGTGAAGGGGCTTTGGGGATATTTTTAAACTATAAAGGGAAATTTAAAAATATAGTAGGCCTGAAGTGGATATTAGGTTTACATAAATCGTGATGAGTTAAAAATTAGAATAAGTGAGAAAATATCCATAATTGATGAATGAATAAAATTCGATATGGGTCGCATAGTGAAGAGTGAGCCTATGTTTACGACCCGTAGTATACGATGGGAATAACTATATATTAAATAAGGGATGAATAGGACCCATGAGTAGTGAGTGATACTCGAAATTATAAGAATTGGAATTGGAATTGAAATTAATGGCACGTCGAATATGTGAGTGATATATACTACGTACGAGTTGATGAATTTGGATTGTGTGCGTACCTACTGAATAACATATATATATATATATATATATATATATATATAGGTTTATTGAATATCTATAGGTATGATTTCATTTTGTGTATGAACATACTTGTGCTGCCTGCTATCAAGAGGTTTTCGCGCAAAAGGTAATCCCACTTTGACGATTCCAGTGAGGTCAGGATTTGTACCCCAAAGCATGGAACTTAGGGCGGCTCATAATGTGATGTGTATTGGTGGGACTGGAAGGTCGTTTGGGTGAGTTAGGTATGTGCATATCCCAAAGGCTTAAAACCATGTTCGCCTCCATTGTTGTGTTGGTTGATTTTTTGTTCCAAGAGACATGCTAAACCAATAGTCCTTGATTGAGTACGAGAGGTACATGGACTTGATAGTAGAGTATGCGAGCATCACGAGGGGACATTTCGGGAATGAAATAGTTGTGTATATATTATATCATAGGCTCTAAAAAATGCGGGGCGTGACCGAGGAGTCGAGGCCAAGCCTTAAGCTTTACAAGCCTAGGCCGGCCTTAAGTGTAAAAAGGCATGAAAAAGCGTTTAGGCATTTTTTTAATATATTTAACATTTTTAACTATAACAAGGCTATTAAAAATACTAAAATTTTGCATACGTTAAAATATGTCTGAATATATGCAAACTAAAATACTATTTTTTAAAATATTAAGAAAAAACATAAAGAAAAAACACACTTTTTTTGGACGAGAGGTAGAGAGTTTTGGGATACCATTTGTCTTTTGATTGTTTTGGATGAGATATTTGTCCGATTTTTTTTAAAAAAAGTCTTTAAAATGTGATATCATTTCATTAAAGTCTTTTTATTTCTAAAATAAGTGTGCCTTAAGCATTTTACCAAGAATAAGGCATAAAAGACTTAAGACGGGGCGTTTCACCCAAGCCTCAAGCCTAAGCTCACCTAGGCAGAGCCTAGGCGAGCTTTTAATAACACAGATTTTATGTGTGATGAATATATACCGATATGATATATCTACTTATGTGAGACAGTAGAATTGATAGATGGTGTATATATAAAATACTTTGAGTAGTGAAACTTAAATAATTGATTTAATAATAAACAGAATAATTTATTATTTAGGATGTAGTATTGTGTCGTATGGGGATACACAAGAGAACTAGACTTATTGAGAGTAGTAAGATACCTTATCTAGATGGGCAGGGGATACTAGTTAGGTAAAACACGATAGACATGCACATTAGTTGAGAGGTGAGGACCTCAAGTCAATGTACGTGAACATTACATGTGTAATAAATAACTGATTTAAATACTTGCAAAATATTTTCAAAATATTTTACTTGGGCTCTGACCCGTATCGAAGATATTTTCAAAACCTTTTAGGTGTCCAGCCACAGGGTCGCCAAGCTTGGAGATCCTATCCAGTGATACGTAGCTGCAGCGGTGTGGAGGCTTGCAGGAGATTAATATAGATGCTTCAGCTTATTGATTCTAGATAGGAGATTCGGATAGCACTTCAGTTGGGCATGTTGCCTTCAGATTATCAATTTTATTTAGTTATGCATCAGGCTGTATTCTGATTTTAGTTTTACTTATTTTAGATTGTGGTTGGATTATGTATTTGAATAACCGATGGTTTATTCGGTCTCTTTTATTTATATATATGTCATGGGATTGTTCAGACTATATTTATGTGTGATTGGTTTAACTCATTAAATTTATTTCGGCATGTATTCATAATAAAAAGATAAAATTTGACACCATCTTAATTTGACATAGGTGATTAGTAATTAAAAAAAAATTCGACTGTGATGCTAAGAATGAAACCATTTATTATTCTTGTTTAGTTTAATAATGGACTGATCACCCAGGATTAAAATAGGCGGGGTGTTACAAATGGTGTCATAGCATCAGGTTCTAGTGTCCATAGGATCTGTACGGCTTACTACGATTTCAGCGTAGCGTTCTTTGACCTAGAGCCCTATTAATTAGGAATGTTGCATTCATGAATACGTATTTGAATTTTGTTCTTCCGCTATTATAATTGTATTGAATGTGAACTCATACAATTCGAATCTATTTTCAGAAGCCACCCAGAAGAAGACGAGCGTCGAGAACAACGACTAGTAATAATATGGGGGAGGCTCCATCAGAGCCACAGGCACTGTAGCTACCGGCACCATAGGGGAAAGTGACAACACATGAGGTGGCATCGAAAATGGCACAGATAGTTAATGCAGCAATGACTACCATGGCTCAACATTTTCCTCAGGTCCAGCAGCCATCGCAGCTAGTGGTACCAAGGGTTCAGGAACACCCAGGACCGACAGAGTGGTAGAGGGTTAGGGAGGCTTTCCAGAAGGGTCACTCACCCGAATATTAGGGGAGTCTTGATGTGATTGTGGCGTGCCAGTGCAAGAAAGATATCCAATGCCAATTACGTATGGTTGACTGTAGTGAGGTGAAAAAATAGATGTTGGTTACTTTCAAGTTGGTCGGAGCAGCGTTACAGTGGTGGGAGTCAGTTACCACCGTTGTCGAGAGCGATACTATGACTATTGCTAATTTCTAGGTGGGGTTTGATCGCAAATACTTTCCACCGGTCGTAGAGACTGAGATGCGGAAGAAGTCCAGTGAGGTGACTCAGGGTGATCGTTTAGTGGTTGAGTATGAGGAGGAGTTTACTCACTTAGTGAATTTTGTACCAGATGAGGTGAACAATGAAGAGAGGAAGAAGGAGAAGTTCATGGATGGTTTAGCTTGGAGGATTAGGCAACACTTGATCGGCAACCTCGCAATGGTGACTTATAATGATGTCGTCAATGCTTCACTGTTACACTGCTAGGATCATCAGTTACATATAATGGGAAGCAAGAGAGGAGCTGATCCCAGCCAACAGGGCAAGACATGAGCAAACAGTACTAGTGGAGCACTACAGCAGCATTAGTTAGGCAAAAATCAGGGGCAAGATTACCAACAAGGGGATCAGGCCAAGAGGTTCAGATCTGGGGGCGATCGGCTTGAGAGAGGTTACAGGTAGGGCCAACAGGGTCCTCAGCAGCAGCAAGTTCCCTAGGGCTGCCAGGGCCAAGGGAACAATGGGGGAGACTAGCAGGGAGAATAGTAGGATTAGTACCGTCAGGGCAACCAAGGCCAGAGACCGAGAGATTTTCCAGGCTAGTTCTTTATTTATGGACAGACGGGCCACAAGAGGAGGGATTGCCCATAACAGGGTAGAACACCACAGTAGAAGGTTGCTCCACAAAAGCAACAGGCACAGAGGCCACCTACGGCACCAGCACCACCTGATATGCATAATATTGTCACTACGGATGCAAAAAAATTAACAATAGGTCACTTCCTTGAAGCAAATAGGTCACGACCCTATACATTTATTAGTCATTATACCAAACAAGCCTTGGTAAATATTTGTCGTTGCGTGGGCTAAAACAGGCCGCGGCACCCCCTATAGTCCTTGGACATTGCCTGGGTTCAAATAGGTCATGGCACCCCTCAATACGGCTGCCGCCTGGGTTCAAACAGGTCGCGGCCCCCACTCACAGATTAGATGCTTAACGGTTGCCCATCTTCTAGAAGGATTCCAGGCTCATCTCACTTATCCACATGTCACGTTCTCTGGGCACGTGACACACCTTTATGACCTCTATAAATAAAAGTGGCCACCTCACTATTGGGAGGATTGGAACTTTGGGAAGCCTTGTAAAACTCTCACTCACTCTCTGTCTAAAGAGCATCACACCTACGGGCTCACCCACCTTCGCAATTGCACCGCTCGGGCTACATCCAGGGTTGCCAGCTTTGCTAATCTCATGTACTCTCTGACCCTATCTATCTTGTATGCCTTTAATGGCATAACTTTGTATCATATAACACAAATAATGATATTAGAGCACCAAAGTGTACGTAGGCTCATTTATAGTCGAACCACTCATATTATGTGTTCTTTTCCTTATTTCTTCCTTTGTTTTTATAATACACTTGATATGATTCTTAAGAACGACTTGTGTTGGATTTGTCGTATCATCATTTTGGCACCGTCTGTGGGAAACGAGGTGTTTATATCTTGTTTCTTTTTATTTAGGGTGATAAATGCCTTATTTCATCTATGGGGACCCCCAGGGTCATGATCCTGTGGGTGAACTTATGGTTATCAAGCCCTTATATTTGTGTACAACTTGGAGAGGGGATTATTCTTTTTAAGATCTGTTTATCCATCGTCCTTTTTATGATCATAGATTTGTTTCCTATACCCCGGTGATGTTACCTTACCAAAGTAGTGTTGAAAAACACAAAAGGTGATGGACTCCTAAAGGTGGGTAACTAGGGAAGAGTTCTATTTGCTCATTTCTGTTGATTACACCCATGATCTAGGGTTTACTACTGAATTTGTGATATTTTTTGCATCTAAAGGTTGTTTTGTCCTTGGCAGACTCCTAGTAGGCATATTCTGTGTATACTCTATGAACTAATCTCAGGTTTTGACCCAAATTTTTGGATCACACCCTTCACTGCCTCATGAAAGATGCGGCCATGCAGTTTTATTGCCAGAATGCCGCAACACTCCTAGAGCAATTAGTCTTTACAGCTTCTACAGTTTATCGAGGAAAATTATACTTATTACAGTGTCCTTGGGCTCAGTTTTGAGAATTTCCCTTTGATATAGCCATGACCGTACTTGCACGTGTACCTCAGGCCGGAGCCATAAAAGAATAATTGTGTAGGTTATCAAAGTCTGGATCCCTTCAAATATACTTGATTCCTTCTCAATTTCTTAGTTTTCTTACCTCTTTTAGTTCATCTCATAATATATTTCTAAAGACTAACATAGCAGAAGCCATGGAGGGAACCTCTAGGATAGACACAGAGCAGAGTGAAGAGGTGGCCCAGTTGCTGAGCTTCCTTGATCACCTATATGACTGTCAATCTACACTCCAGGTCCTGGTCAACTTCTTGACGTAGAGAGTTATGACAATGGAAGTTGCGGCCTTTACCTTAACACAGGCCGCAGCAGCAGAAGTCGTAAATTTTTCTTCTATGAAGAAGGCCGCAGTGGCTATGGCCAAAGCTCAAAAGAGGACATTGAAGTAGCCAAAACCAGAAAAAGGCTATGAGACCTACACCTCACTGATCTACCAAATTAAAGACATTTTAGAGCTCATTAGCGAAGACAAATTGCTCCATTGACCGAGAAGCTGAAGTTCCCTCCCCATAAGAGGGACCGGGCCAAACGGTTCAGTTTCCACAATAATCATAGCCATGACACCAACAATTGCTATGCCCTGAAGGATGAGATTGAAAGGCTTGTTAGGAAATAAGCACTTCAGCGGTTTCTAAAGGATGATTAGGGGTGCAGCCGATACCTGGGGCCACCAAATAGATTTCAGTCTTATTTTCTACTTGTTTCCATTTTTCTCTTCTTAAACTCTATCTGTGAAGCTCTTTGTAACTATATCTCCTAGACTTGTAATTTGTTAAAGTCAAATATATATATATATATATATGTGTGTGTGTGTGTGTGTGTGTGTGTGTGTGTGTGTGTGTGTGTGTGTGTGTGTGTGTGAATGGCTATTCTTAGTCATATATTAATTCTTGCTTTTCAACTTAAAAATCTAATGAAATACCTTCATCTTAAATAGATTCCATGGAACTCGATGATTAATTATCCCAGAGTTTATTCATTTATTTTGTGAGGGAGAGTCTATTAGGGAGATGGGCTTGATTGGCAATTCACACCCTTTATAAGGAAAAGGCATTCCAAAGCATGAGATGTTTATGATTGCAGAGCTTTCGGGATGCTTCAATTAGCCATTGGGGCTCATAATGCCCATTCTCAGATTTTGCAATACTTTAATTAGTCATGGGGGCTCAAAATGCCCATTATCAGCTTTTAAGATGCTTCAATTACCCACAGGGGATCATAATGTTCATTCTTGGCTTTCGAGATGCTTCAATTAACCGTGGGGTCTCATAATACCCAGCCAGGGATGGATTGATATAAATTTTATTATAGCCTTGGGTGGATTGATAATGAACCCAGCTTAGGGAGGCTTGATAGTTCCGTAAGAAAAGAGAAGATAACTGATAGACAAGGAGTGAAAGATAAGGACAAAAGTCTGCGACAATGGAAGATAATTTCCAATCTCCAACAAATCCAATAATCGCTACTATCTTCTCTCAAAAGCTCAGCAGACAAGTCTAAATTGTTGGTTGCACACTTTTATACCTGTGGCAATGGGAAGCGATTTCCAAAATGTCCAGTCCAACAACCACTGCTGTTATAACCAACTCAAAGAAAAAGTTTTGCAGTAAATTGAAGATATGGGTCATAGTCTTAAAGTCCGCAGCAGGGGAATTTGTTCCCTATGGACCACCTATTCAACGTTGATGAGGAATATACAAACAATTAAAGAGATTCATTCGAAGAATTTAGCTACGGCATATTCAAAACTAATCCTTCAGTTGATGCAAATAGCTGCAATCAACATCTAAAGTTCAAAAATTCAAACCACTATCAAGGGACAAAAAGAAGTTGCGGCGAACTGAAAAAGGGCCAAAGACCTAAATGGTCGCGGCAGAGTGACGCGACTAAGAATGTGTCTCTAAAGTTCGTACTCTCTAGGATCAAGTGCAAGCCTGTCGCGTTAGTAATAAACCCGGTAAGTAGGGATCGTCTCCACAGGGATATAGGACGAGAAAATCGTGACGATGGAAGGACAGACGGTTAACCTAAATTCAACTCTAAAATAATAAAAAAGATGATTGATTTGCGAATAACCCTACTAAGTAAAAGGAAACTAGATTAAAACTATGTAACTAAAGAATTAAGCAAGTATTAATAACTAAGAATGAAGTAATAAATATGAAGAGAAAAACAGGTCGGGAATACAATCCCTCAACCCCTAGTGTGTTCCTAGTATAAAATTAATCGTAAATTTAAGTGATTAATCAGACCCAGACTTTAGTCCCAAGCATTACATATATGAGGTTTAAGCCCGCACCATACATAATCAGAGGATGAGTAAAGTGGTATCGCGATAGCTACACTCGCATTGCATTCTAAAGCATCTCGGTTACCCCGAAGAAAATGAAATCCAAAGATCTACAATGGCTATGCTCGCTACGCAACACGGTCTAATAAACCCTTAAGTTTAGAGGATTAATTTTATACACATGCAACTCTCACATCGGGTTGAGTTCATGCATCCCAACCCTAAAAAATCTAGCTAGACATATTGAACCTAACTAGGCATAAATTAACTACGTTGCATGTGAAAGAAATCATGATTAAAGTATACTGAAACATGCAAGGAAATATTATAAACCTAAAAACCGTCTGAATTATGCAAGAAAAATAAACATGCAAGAACAATAATAAAGAGAATGAAAATTCAATCAAACTTGCAATCAAACTCGCAAATAATTGATCTTAAAACACCAAATTAAATCTATGTTCCTAGGGTATTCTCCTCCTTTTCTCTCTATCAAAAACTATTCAGGACTCTCTTTTCTTCTAGTCAATACAAAGATACAAATACGTTTTAGAAGAGTTTGTAACCTATTAGAACTCTTGGGACCAATCAGTATTTAAGAAGAAATTCGCATCCCAAACACCTCGAACCGGTTCTCCATGTACCCAAAACCGGTTCACTCTGTGGTTCAGGGAAACGTGCTAGTTTGGGCCTTCCTTCCTTCATTTCCAACACTTAGAATATTTTCATGTTTTCTTCCTTTCTTCTGTGGATTTTTTTTCAACTTCAAGGGGTCATAACTCTTTCACCGTAGCTCAGATTTGGGTGCTGTTTTTACCAGTATTATCATTGTTCCATGATCTGTAACTTTCCAGTTGGATCCTCCTTCGGGATCAGGCTATAGTATTACCAAATTGCCCTTGAACTTTCCTTTCTAGCCTTTCTTTCATTGTTTCGATTTCTCTTTCGCACCGCTTGCATAATTTACCTGTAAAACACATAAGAGAAACACAAAACATGAACTACTTGATAACGAAGGTTAGTAGCATAATTACGAGTTAAATCCATATCAATTGCACCACTCGGGTTCACAAAGGTACCGAAATTAAGGGGATAAGTATACAATATTTATGCCCGATCAAATCCCCCTGACTTAGAACTTTGCACGTCTCGAGCAATGTAAAAGAAAAGGAATAATGTCACAACTCTTTTAAACACTTTATTAGGATTGAATACCTTTTTTGCGGGTAAGCGATTGCATTTAGCGTATGCAATAAGCCGTTAAACCCTTAGGTTACCCTAGTAGGACGAGTGTTGTCTCATGAGGATTCGCAGTGAATATACCCACAATATTCGACTTAGACTCAATGAAAAAAACAAAATACTTAAAAAATTTACAATTTAAACTTTTCGAAAAATAAGCACCATAAATTCATATTCAAAAGAGTCTCAATTTTTCGTGTGTGTGTGCGAAGCCAAAATTTAACCTCAAATTTTCACCGATTGATCATTACGTTGCTTTCCAAAAATTAGTTTTGATTCAAATGCTCATGGGATGCTCTCTCAAACGAATCACTCGAATTGTGGCTATTCTCTCGGTATGCATGTCATAAAGAGTAAATGCATTGAAACACAAATTCACGCATACTATTTTGAAAGGACGAAAATATATGGTGAAACGATCTCTTCATTGGAATACGCTTTTTGAAAATGGGAACATTGCCTCTTGTACACACCATTCAATCTTTCTTATTTATCTTTTAGTGTCTTAGCTCTCCACGCGATAGTTAATTTAGCATTCCGGACTCGGTAGGACTTTTCAGGTTAAAGGTGTATTGGGTAACATGAAAATGGTTGGGAACTTCAGAATTGGAAATTTTTTCTTATAATGTCCCTTAGTGCTTTTCGGGCTTTTGCTCATTGTCTATTCTTTTTCTCTATTTTTTTTCTTTTTTCACTTTTTTCCTTTTCTTGCGATTTTTGTTGAGCATTTTTCTATCAATTTTTTTTTCTTTTCATTGCCCCTTTTTATTGCACTATTTGGACTTACTTGATGACATTATCAATTTTCACCATTTCGGGCTACTTGGGTTTTTCGAATTACCAAACGAAAAGGAAAAATTTTATTCTGCTCAATTGGGTTATCAAAAGGATAATTTTTCACATCTTTTTAGGGCGAATGTTTTTGGGTAACAAATGATGGCCTACTTCATTGTCCGAATTACTTATTAATTTATCATATGCGTCTCGAGATTAATTTAATTTGGAGATTTGTAGCACCCTTTTCGAGACAACATCACACATGTTTCCCATAACTGATCAAAACAAAGAATTGAGATCAATAACGACTTATTTAAAACGCCAAATCCGAATTTTTGAGTTAACTATTAACTCGGATTGATTGTAAAACTCAGAAAGATCGATAGGCTCGAAATCTCACTAGGTTTCGTTAATCTTCACACTTATTCGTTAAGTCATTAATTTTCACACAATTCCCATCTTTGGTCAATTTTGGCTTAGTGCAATTGAGATTTAACCATTTCAGACTTCAGATAGAATAAAGGTGATATTTTTGAAAAATCTAAATTCTAATTTTTATTTATTTTGAAGAAAAATATTTTTTTTCTTTTTACTTTTTCAAAAAAATTTCAATTTTTTTTTTCAATTTTTAAAGTAACTATTTTTGGCATTTTGAAAAATTTGCGAAGTTTTAGAAAAACGCACTTATCACCCCCCCCCTAAACTTAGACTTTTTCATTGTCCTCAATCAAAACGACTAAAATCTAACGAAGAAAAAGAACAAGTGCGACAAATAAAACAAGCAAATTATTAAAATGCAACTAAACACTATATGACACTCATACATGACTCAAAAATAAAACAAAAATAACCCCATACGCGTCGGGGGTGAGACGACCTCTCATTTCTCTCCACAAATCACCCAACCCCTTGCACGGGATCCGTTGCTCTCCTAGTATCTCCCCCTTCCTGTTGTACACCAATAACCAGAATAAATTGGGCCCTTGCCCATAAATAAAGGAAATACTGGGAGCCTCGTCGTGATTAATCGAAAAAGGATCATCGTGATGCGTACTACGTGGGTCGGGCTCTAAGTTAGACGAGACTTCAGACTTATCTTCAATTACCTCCGATGACTCAAGTTGCATGGGTGGATGGTCATTGCGAAGAAACTCATCAGTTTTATCTTTCCACTCTCTCTCTCCTAAATGACTCCATGAGTTCAATAGAGATTGGACTTCGTCATTAAGGCTCTCATCCACTTGCCCGAATTCTCTCTCAAATTCCATTAGGCTCAAATCTTCTAGTTCTCTCTCTTGATTTGTTTCCACATCCTTCCTTCCTTGCTCCATCTCAAAATTATTTGGTGGTGTGGGTGGGTAGCAATTGAGGAGAAAAGTATCTATCGTGTCTCGTCATTCACCTCTCCTATAAGTACTCATACAAACCTCTCCCGATGCCCTCTAAATTGTCACTCTCTATTGATATAACAAGTCATACCCCTATCCGCTCTCGCATGTGGGTCCTCCCATGATGTGTGTTGCCTCTAAACGATCCATCTCTCGCGGTTCTCCTTCGTCACCCTCGTTCTTGATATTATTAAAAATATTTGTCTCGAGGGTCATGTTCCCAAATGTTAATTGCATTCGTCCACTCCGAGTATTAATGAGTGCATTAGCCGTAGGTAAGAATGGGCGACCAAGGATAACGAGAACATGATTGCTCGGGAGAATGGAGGGCTCCTAGTCCCAAATAACAATCCATCGGGAAGTAGAAAGTGTCTATTTGGACAATCACATCCTCAACGATTCCCCGAGGCTTATTCACAGAATGATCCGCGAGCTAGAGAGTCATATTTGTGGGCATAAGGACTCCCAAATCTAGTTTATTATAGATGGAATAAGGTAGAATGTTAACACTCGCCCCTAAATCTATTAGTGACCTTTCGATTCGGTTATTCCCCATGATGCACGAGATGGTGGGTGCACCCAGATCTTTATACTTTAACAGAAGGTCACTCGATAAAACCGAACTGACATTCTGGGATAAAAAGACATTCTTATTTACCTTTAGCTTGCATTTCACCGTTAGTAAGTCCTTATTGAACTTAGCGTATGCGGCAATTTTCTGTATAGTCTCGAGAAAAGGTAAATTAATCTTTACTTACTTGAGGACGTCCAAAACATCATCCCGAGAAGTCTTTTAGGAGTGACGGACCAACCGTTGAGGGTATGGGGCAGCGGTGGGGGGGTTTCACCATGACCTTGGGTCCGCTAGTGTTATTTTTTATCACTCTCAATTAAAGGGGCACTTCGGCCTCTTTTGTGCCGAGCAAAACCTCCTTATTTTTAGGTACGTCTTGTGGGGGAGGTGACAAGTCAACTACGCTCCCACTACGTAGAGTGGTAATTGTGCTACATTGCTTAGGATGGTCATGGGGTGTGGATCTAACACTATTTTGACCTTGGGGAGGTCTTTGGCCTTGGGCAGGAAACTTTCCCTTCTCTTGGATACTCAACGATGATTACATCTTTGAAATAGCCCCATTTATGTCATTGATCATGCGCTCATATCTAGCAGTTGTTGCATTCTGGGCGTATGAATTGGTTTACGACCGTGATGAATTGGTTTATCGTATCCTCGAGATTTCTTCGCGGCGGAGGGGTATATGGCCCTAGAGGTGGTGGTGCTTGCACATGTCCCTGCATGTGTGGTGCTTGTTGAAAGTGTGATGGTGGGGGAGGGGAAACATGTGAATTAGGATTCATTGCAGCATTTTGTTGCCCGTAGCTAAAGCCATGATGGTTTTTCCATTAAGGGTTATAAGAATTCCCCTCCGGTGCACCGAAATTACCCTTAAATCCTCCTACACCACTCACTTGCTCTTGAAGCATAACTTTGTAGGCGGGTATCTTCGGGTATTCCTCTGTTGAATGTCCCGCCTCATAAATAGCACACACCTTCTCAATGGGGTTCGTAATGGATCCAGTTGGTCCTCTTGCACATATCTCAAGTACTTCTCGTATTCCTTTCTCAAGTAGATTGAGTCGTATGTCCGTCATAGTATCCTTTTTTACGTGAAATAGGCCGGACGCCGATGGATTGGTAGTCGTTTGGCGAGTTTGATTATGAGCACTAGGGTCAGATGTATCCCATGCTTGGGTAGTCTTGGCGACATACCTCAGGTGAAGCTCAGCATCGTTGGCGTCTAGGTAGACAAAGGGACCATTACACATGGTTTCAACGAGTTGTTTGGAATTTATATTCAGTCCATTATGGAAGAAGGAAATTATTTGCAATTTAACAAGTCCATGACGAGGCCACAAAGTGATTAACTCGTTAAAATTCTCGTAACTCATTTTCTAATTGTTGAAAATTTTGAATTTGAGCCTTGACGGAGTTTGTTCGATGTGTTGGAAAGAATTTCTTGAGGAATTTAGATTGCAACTCGTTCCATGATGCAATTGAGTTTGGAGGTAAAGACCATAGCCAAGTCTTAGCCTTGTCCTTTAGCGAGAATGGGAAGAGTTTGAGGCGAATCACATCTTTTGTGCAAGTTTGATCGCTGAGGGTCTCGCACGCCTCCTCAAATTATCGGATGTGGAGATATGGATTTTTCTGACTCCATTCCATGGTAGTTGGGAAGTATCTGGATCATCCCATTCCTAAAGAGAAATTTCCCTACATTATACGGGAGTAAAATGCATCCCGAAGTGACAGTTCGCTTAGGATATAAGATTTCTCTCAAAGGGCGGTACGGGGCCTCTTCCTCACCTGCGACTACACTACAGTGTTGGGACATGTCTCTCTTACTTGATGGCTCTGTATCCTCACTTGGTATGCTCAGAGAGTGCTCTGAAGAGTGTCCTGAGAGGGATATCGAAGTGTTACTTGCAATTGACTGTGGAGGCATGGGAGGTGGAACCCAGAATTGTGTAGAATTTGGAGTGTGAGGGATACCGGGGTCGTACTCAACTATCGAGTTTTCGTGAATGTTGGTTGGTGTATTTTGGGGAGTTAGAGTGAGTTCAGGATTTTGTATTAACATTATTTTGAGAGATGAAGTATCTTTTTCAGCTTTTTGATATACATATTTATTTTTTTATTTTTTTTTGGTCGAAGTTTTAGATTATTGGAATCTAGCCTACGTCTACCTAAGTCCCCGACAACGACGCCAAAAACTTGGCGCGAGTAAGAATGTGTCTCTAAAGTGCGTACTCTCTAGGCTCAAGTGCAACCCTGTCGTGTTAGTAATAAACCCGGTAAGTCGAGATCGTCTCCACAGGGAAATAGGACGAGAAAATCGTGACGACGGAAGGACAGACGGTTAACCTAAATTCAACTCTAAAAAAATGAAAAGATGATTGATTTGCGAATAATCCTACTAAGTAAAAGGAAACTAGATTAAAACTATAGAACTAACGAATTAAGCAAGGATTAATAACTAATAATGAAGTAATAAATATGAAGAGAAAAACAGGTCGGGAATACAATCCCTCAACCCCTAGTGTGTTCCTAGTATAAAATTAATCATAAATTTAAGTGATTAATTAGACCCAGACTTTAGTACTCCCAATCATTACATATATGATGTTCAAGCCCGCACCATACGTAATCAGAGGATGAGTAAAGCGGTATCGTGATAGCTACACTCGCATTGCATTCTGAAGCATCTCAGTTATCCCGAAGCAAACGAAATCCAAAGATCTACAATGATTGTGCTCTCTATGCAACACGGTGTAATAAACCCTTAAGTTTAGAGGATTAATTTTATACACATTCAACTCTCACATCGGGTTGAGTTCATGCATCCCAATCCTAAAAAATCTAGCTGGACATATTGAACCTAACTATGCATAAATTAACAACATTGTATGTGAAAGAAATCATGATGATAGTATACTGAAACATGCAAGGAAATATTATAAACCTAGAAACCGTCTGAATTATGCAAGAAAAATAAACATGCAAGAACAATAATAGAGAGAATGAAAATTCAATTAAAACTTGCAATCAAACCCGAAAATAATTGATATTGAAACACCAAATCAAAGCTCTATTCCTAGGGTATTCTCCTCTTTTTCTCTCTATCAAAAATTATTCAGAAATCTCTTTTCTTCTAGTCAATACAAAGATACAAATACGTTTTAGAAGAGTTTGCAACTTATTAAAACTCTTTGGACCAATCAGTATTCAACAAGAAATTCGCGTCCCAGGCACCTCGAACCGGTTCGCCATGTAGCCAGAACCGGTTCACTCTATCATTCAGGGAAATGCGCTGGTTTGGGCCTTCCTTCCTTCATTTCCAACACTTAGAATATTTTCATGTTTTCTTCCTTTCTTCTGTGGATTTTTTTTCAACTTCAAGGGGTCATAACTATTTCACCGTAGCTCGGATTTGGGTGTCATTTTTTCCAGTATTATCATTGTTCCATGATCTTTAACTTTCCAGTTGGATTCTCCTTCGGGACTAGGCTACAGTATTACCAAATTTCCCTTGAACTTGCCTTCCTAGCCTTTCTTTCATTATTTCGATTTCTCTTTCACACCGCTTGCATAATTTGCCTGTAAAATACATAAGAGAAACACAAAACACGAACTACTTGCTAACAAAGGTTAGTAGCATAATTACGAGTTAAATCCATATCAATTGCACCACTCGAGTTCCCAAAGGTAAGGAAATTTAGGGGATAAGTATACAATATTTATGCCCGATCACAGAGAAAGTTGCTCTTCCCAATTCGCTAAAATGTTTCTGCAAATTGAGAACGCTTGTGATCTACAATGCAACCTAACATTAGAGTGAATGCCATAAGTCAAGTTCTATTACAAATAAATGCACATTCAACATAACAGAGGTACAGCCTCTTGTGCCATAATCATTTTTAGGAGACATCCCAAGGAGGTTCTTGCGAAGAAAACGAAATAAAACAAGCATTCAAGCATTCAAAGTACTCAAAACAAAGAGAAACAAATGATATGCATACAAGTTAAATATTCAATGGTTACAAAATATTAATTAGGGGCTCCAGCCTTTCAAAAGTGGTCGCAGCCCTATATGATCGTAAGGATGTTTAATATTCAGTACTACAGAAGGTATAGGGAAGTACAAAGATGTGATGTCCAAATCATATTACAAAAAGTCCAAGATTACAAGGACCACCTCAGCTTCTTCATCTGTTTGGGTCTCACTTCCTTCATTATCTGTCGCATCTGCATCTTCTTATTGCTTCTTAGCCCTCTCCTCTGTCGTAGCCTTTAACTTCGCCACGCACTCAGCGTGCTCAGCATCACTTAACTTCTAGGACATGATTTTCTCTTTTGATTCTGAGAATTTTTTTACCACCACGTGCCTAAATTCCTAGAGGTCACAGACGTAGGCCTTATTATTGGTTAAAAAGAAGTCCCTGGAGATCTTATAAGATGCCACAATTTCATTTGTAGCTTGCTTCAAGGCTGCAGCGTGCTTCTCATCTTTCTACTTGATGGATGTGGTATGATCACTATCTTTTTGTTAGAGTGAAGAGGTACTGCTCTGCTTCAATTAATCATATTATGCTGAAGGAGGTTAAGTTTATTTTTGAAAGAGGCGACTTTCCTAGTAGCTTCTGTAGCCTTAGCCTGAACAATCGTAATGGATTTTGTGGCCTGGGTGAAATTTATTCAGCCTCTTCTTTTGCCTTAGTAGTAGCCTATTGTCCAATTGAAGTGATGTAGCATATGATTATTTCCCCGCTTTAAAAGAGGTGGTCCTTACAGTCTCCAAATCAGTCTTATGAGCTGAATCCGCAGCCCGATACAGCTTTAATAGGACTTTATATTTGTCCCTCTAGGACATAACAACATCCGCAACCTGAAATTTGAAAGGATTGGTTAGTATAAAAAAATAGCAACATAAAATAAAATAATGAAGTGCTTACCTGTAGCAGACTGTGGAGGGCATATTCCTCCAACCTCATGGTCTATTTCTACCAGGCGATCCAAGTCAATAATGTCTGGAACTTTTCTCATTCTGCTGATTGCCCTAGCAATTGTATCCCACAAAGAATTCGGATCAGGTTTCCTCGGTTGAGGCCACTAATGACCATCAAGACCCACCCTTTCCCTACTCTGGGGAGTTAGTAAATTGGTATTAATTGCCACAACATTCCATAGAGGAGGATCAGGAGATCCAGAAAGAGAAATATGCGTGGGGCTGTACCCACCTTGAAAGTCCCCATGGAACATTATTTCTGCTGTGATAAGTTGATCAGCTATGTCATCATCAACTTGCTTCTCCCCTACCATAGAAACATTATCTGCGGCCTTCTCTATAGGAGGGGTCACCCAAATCTCGACAGCAGCAGTTTATTGAGAAGAAGGCTCAGCTATGGGTTTAGCTGCAGGGGTTGTCTCCTTGGGTTCCCTTTTTCTTTTCTTCCCCTTATTCTTGGGGTTTGATTGAGAACAACTGCATCCTCATCCATTTCAGTGATAAGGGCAGCCAAAAGCTCGCGATCAATCTCTTCCCTTGAAACAATGATAACTTTTGAATAGAGGCTAAAGCAATTTATATATATATATAAATGGTCACGGCTCCATCAACAATATATTCCACAAAGGATAAAGAATTACCTTCCACAGTTATCTTTGTTGGCAATTGCTTATTGGTAAAATAATCGTGCTCATACACTGACGCAGACCAGCCTACTGAATCTTTTCAACTTATTACTAAAGTCTGTTGCGTCCTCAACTCTCTTTTTGACTTTGCTATTAAGCCCTAGATTGATAAGAGCTGTACATGAATGTAAAGGTCATTATAAGCTATGAAAGATAAAGCAAAGTTAAAGAGAGGAGTAACAAAAACAAAAATTCAATAAAGAGATTACCTTTTTTATTAGGACGCCCCCATGTTCGTGGCATCCTATACGTTTTCTCCCTCTCACTCTCTTGGGGATGGATTTCCCAACATTTCGCACAAACATAGAAAAATTTTCCTTTTCGATTTTTTAAACTGGAAGGCCTCTCAATATACAAGTACTCCTTATTATTCCACAGAGCAAAATAGTAGCACCACAGAAGCTCCACGGAGTTCTTCTTTGGCCTGTAAAAATGGAAGAACTCTGCAAAAGTAATGTCCCTCCCAAATTTTTCTGCCAAAGCACTAAGGCAGTAAGAATGGCCCTCTAGCCATTTGGATATAATTGGGCTGGGGCCAAATTCATCTCACTAAAAATTCTCCTAACTGGGCTAGGAACTAGTAGTCGTAGCCCTTGGAGGAAGGCATATAGAGGAAAACAAATCACCTTATTAGGGACTGCAAAACATGACCTTTGTTTCGCAGATGTAAGCGTATAGACTGAAGACTTGGGAAATTCAAATGCCGTGGTGACCAGGGTGATCCAGTCCTCATCCATGATACACTTGTATTCTAGGGACGCAAGAGCTTTATCCTTGTCTTGGCCAAAGGATTCAACTGGAGTGTTTCTGGTCTCAGGTGTGATAGCTACCGCGACTACCCCTTCAGTAGGGGGTTTCTGTTGGAGTTTTTATCCTCCTCCATAACGTCCGCAACCCCACTAGTATCCCTATAGTTAAAGGAGTTCGCAGATTCAGAATCAATGGTGACACAATTGGGACAGTCTTTAAGTAAACATGGCTCAATAGCCTTTAAAGGCTTTACAAAGGAAATTTTACGAGGAAGAATGCCAAAATGAGTCTTCTAGAAGTTGTTCAGGAAATCTGAAGGTTTTCAACTCATAGGGCTGCAGCAAGACCTAAAAAGCAAAAGGACTCCGCAGTTAGGTGCTGCAGCCACTATAATCAGAGAAGCCTCTTAGAGGCGGTGACAGATACCAATAGTATAATAAAAGGATGCAAAAAGAAAAAAAATTGAAAAGTAAACTCTGCAGTCAATCGGGAGGTCGCGGACATTATAGAGATCTAAGGAAAATTTAAGTCCATAACCAATCAGTACAAAGATGAAGGACTCCTTGGGGTAATTTTCGCAGTTATACAGTGAGAACGTTCAAACCTAAAAAACGCAAACAATCTACTCTAAATGCTGTAGCCAAAGGAAATATTGAGTCTACATTCAAGGGGATTTTTGCAAAGATTCAAGTATAGCCGCAGCAAGCTAGTGCATATTCATTATCAGCTATGACCATGGGACAAAACAGGACATGTGTTTGATTTTATCTAATGGATCCTAAAGGTTGTAGCCAATTGATCCCAAAATCCATGAACTACAAAGAAATCCTATAATTCTATTCTAAATAATGTAGCCAAGAGGAATGAATCACAAGGAATTATAAAAGGCCGCAGCAGAATAAACACAAGTCATACTACCAATCGCGACCAAATTCATAAACTCATAAGTGATTGAATGACATATCCTTAAAGATCGAAAACTCTAAAATTATAGGGTTTTGGACAAGAACATCAAGAACATGTTTTTGGTGTTCTTGGCCAAAAATAAAATCTAAAATGGGGTTAAGGTGTGGATTAAACCCATAAAATCCAAATTGCTAACCAAAAATTCAATGCAAACACCTAGAACTACCTAGAAATAATACTAAACAGTGACATTAAAACAACCAAAGACAAAAAAGAATGGTAGAAAGGGTTTTCATTTAAACTCCTATTTAGATTACGAAAGAAAAATAAGCCAAATGGTTTGCAACATGGTTCAACATCATCAAACTTCAGTCATATGAAGGTTCGGTAATCAAAACATAAGGATCCTAAAGTCCTATTCAGTCATCCGAGGATCAAAGATAAACATTGGTCCAGAAATGAGAAACAAAAATTCAAAATAGTAAAAAATCATAAAGGGTTACCTGGAAAAGAAGGATCTGAAAGAACCACCACGGATCTGCCCTAATTCCGCCTTTGAACACCAAAGGAGACTCGTTGGAAAACTCAAAGATGAAAGTAAGAAAGTCTTGATCTAAATTTGCTCTCGAGATTTGGAAAAGGTAATGATGGCCACGGCCAAAAACCATTTATCTAAGAGGGCACTGGAAGCTAAAATATCGCCTCGCACTGGCCGCAACAGCCTTTGAAGACAAGATCAGTAACACTGCGACACGTTCATAGAATATAGTCATAGCCCGAACTCGATGCCTCTTGGCATTAAGACTTGGGGGATTATTAATATGCATAACATTGTCACTACGGACATGAAAACATTAACAATAGGTCACTTCCTTGGAGCAAACAAGTCGCGGCCCTATAAATTTATTAGGCATTGTGCTAGACAAGCCTTGGTCAACATTTTCCTCAGCCTGGGCTAAAACAGGCCACGGCTCCCCCTATAGTCCTTGGTCGCTTCCTAGGTTCAAACAGGCTATGGAACCCCTCAGTACGGTTGCTGCATGGGTTCAAATAGGCCACAACCCCCATTCACACACCAGATGCTTGACAACTGCCCAGCTTCTAGAAGGAGTCCAGGCTCATCTCACTTATCCACATGTCACGTGCTCCGGGCCCGTGACACACCTTTATGAACTATATAAATAGAAGTGCTCACCTCACTATTAGAGGGATTGGAGCTTGGCGAAGCCCTATAAAACTCTCAGCTCACTCTCTCTCTCTAGAACATCACACCAGGGGGCACACCCACTGTCGCAGCTGTACCACTCAGTCTACATCCATGGTTTCCAGATTTGCTAATCTCATGTACTCTTTTACCCTATGTATCTTGCATGCCTTTAATGTTACAACTTTCTATCATATAACACATATAATGAGAGTAGATCACCAAAGTGGACGTAGGCTCATTTATAGCCAAACCACTCTATATTTTGTGTTCTTTTCTTTATTTCTTGCTTTATTTTTATTCTACACTTGATATGATGCATGAGAATGACTTGTGTTTGATTTCTCATATCGTCACCACCCACCCCACCACTACAGGGATAACTACAGTACAGTAATCTCTATAATTTCCACGATGCCGCCATACATCTGGCCCCACAGGCACCATCAATAGTAGCGGGTACGTTTCATAATCACGGACTTACAAGTAGTGTTCTATTATATACTGGGGCATCACATTCTTTCACAGCAACAAGATTTTCATGTACTGCTGGCCTATTAGAGGCAGCTGGTAGTCTCTTTATGTGTGTCGAGTCACTGATGGGTAGTGGGTCGTTTATACACTCGATCTGTAAGGGTGTGGATATCGATGTGGGTAGATTATGTTTAGCTGCCTATATTCTTATATTAGATATGGAGGGGGTATGATGTTATCTTAGGAATGGATTGGTTAGCTGGATATCAGGTGATTTTGGATTATTTTGGGAGGACTATCGTATTCCCTATTCCAGGATAGGAGAAGTTATTAGTGGCGATGCCTCTTTATCAGGGAGGGTTGAGCATACATTTATATTACATTAAGGAGGAGACCCCACAGGACGTGGTTGTTTCGTTAGGCTCAATTCCAATCATGAGGGAGTTAGAGGATGTATTTCAGTACATACTCGGGTTGTCGCCTAGCTGGGAAATTAATTTTTTTATTGACCTAGCACCAGGCACGAAACCTATAGCTCAAGCACCCTCTCGCATGGCCCGATATGAGATGCGAGAGTTGAGAAAGAAGATTCAACAACTCCTGGGATAGGATTTTATTCGACGAAGTCCTTCACCGTGGGGCGCACCGACGTTATTCATCAAGTAGAAGGATGGGTCGCATCGATTGTGTATTGACTACAGAGAGTTGAATAAGTATCCACTACCTGTAATCCCCCTTATTTATGAGTAATTATTTTTATATTAATTTTCCTAGTGGGTTAATTATATAAAATAGAGGAAGTTGAAGTAAATATTACTTTAAGTGATTTAAGAGATAATATCTACTGAGTTTTGCATATTTACTGTTAAGTGAATGTAAATAGCATCATATTATGTTTTGTTGTGTCGTTGTGTTTTAAGCGACTGTTATGACTTATATTTCAATCGGATAATTATTAATGAGTTAATATGATGTTGGAATATGAAATAATTTATGATATCCCAGATGCCAGTTTAGAGGGCGTGGTTAGTCCAGAAATGGTTGATATAGTCAAAATAAGTACCAAGTTGTATTTTTGAGTTCCGGGTACTTTTGACCGATTATAATTTAATTATGATGTTACGAGTCATTTTAATTGTGTAGTAGCATTTAAATTCTAGACTTAATGTATTTGGGTATTTAGTCTTGCAAGACCATTTTTATTTCTCATTTTAGATTTCTAAACCTAGAAAGAGTTAGAGAGAAGAGAGAGCTTGGGAGAAAAAGGATAGAAAGAGGAGAATTGATATTATTGGCTTGAAATCATTTCAATAAGCAAGAATCTGAGGCTAAAATCTTGAGGCAAGTTTCTAACTTGCATATGTATGATTGAGTGTGAGTAATTTGTATTTATAGTTGTATTCTTGACATTTAACCATTTATGGAATTTGTTGATTTTGGTGGCTAAATCCAATATTATAGGATCTAGACTTGTTTTAAATGGTCTTTTCTAGTTAATTAATTTGTATAGACGATTTGGAGATGATATGAGTTGGTGATGTTGGGATTTTAGGGAAGATATGAGTTTTGGGATATTTAGGGATCATATAACCCGTAGTCAAAATTGGGATGTCTGACCTAGGCGAATCGATTCGCCCCTAGCGAATCGATTCGCTAAAATGGTAGGCTACAGGTTTGAGTTTAGCGAATCAATTTGGACAGTCCGAATCGATTTGCCAAATAAACAAAAAACTTGGTTCTCTTGACCGAATCGATTCGGATGGACCGAATCGATTCGAATCCAAGACTGAATTGATTAGGCCAGGCGAATTGATTCGAAAATCCTGCTATTTTATAGGATTGTTCCAACTTAGTTTTAAACCTTTTTCTTTTAGGTTTGAGGACTAGTAACCTTCTTGTATGAAGTAAAATAAAGTATTAGGGTCTTATAGTAGGAAAACCAATAACCTAGGTTAGAAAAGGAGTGTTCGAGCTTATGTCAGAGCTAATTAATTAATTAATAAATGGAAGTAAGTGTCCTTTCGTTCAGTAAGCTAGTCTAAGACTAGGGGAAAGTAGGGTTATATTGTTTTGGACTTTTAGAGACTATTATGAGGTAAATTACACTTGGTATCTTATAGTGTTGTCGTGAACTCTCGGAGACTATTATGGGGAAAATTAAACAGTGTGGTTTATGTCGTTAAACACATATGGTTCTGAATATACTAAATGCACCTTTTAAATTGGCATATCTTGTTAATTGTGACTTGCATATACATACCTCTATAAATTCTATCATAAGAGAAGTCACATGAATGAGGTGAAGTCCCCTAGCTAGTGAATGCAGGGTGAATATAGTCCTCGGCCATAGGATCGGTGGTTATATTGTGTTATTGTTTTATTCGAAATGAGGTAATTCCGGGTATGATTATGACTCACTATCGAAGTTATATGGACGCTTCCCATGCGATGCGATTTAGGGTGCCCAGGTGGTCTTGGTTATAGGCCCTGGAAGATGATAGCTATTTAGGGGCGCATCCAGTGGGGTGACTACCAGAAGTTTGGTCTTATAATCGTTATATTTTGAGTGTAACTATTCTCACGAATGTGGAATTTTATAAATGGCTAATGCATTTATAAATCAACTGTACGGAATAATTTTCCAAATGAGGAATGGACTTGTGAAGTCATACCTTACGAAACTGCAATTTAAGCATATTAAAATGAAATTATGTTATTTCTCTTACATTGATGAATAGTTTAACACTATAAGTGGTATTGCGCTAGGATGTGCACTTAGATGAGAGGTGAGGATTATTCTTATTATGACGAGCGATTTAAACTTGTTTATGATGTTAGCTTTCATAACTGTTATGCATTTTATTCACACGTATATCATATCAAATCGGGCCCTGGCCCGTTTATATTTCTCTGTCTTGTATGGTTCTTATTTATGCCTAGGTTCTCCTCCGCAAGGACACCAGGGTTAATCTTTCATTCTCAGTGTCAAGGAGCTATAGAATTTTTGCGGATGTTGTAGGATTTTTTCTATAGATGCATCCATCTTTTGTATAATCTAGTTATGATCAGTCTATACATTCGTGCGTGTTGCCCAAGTTTTGTATTGATATATATTGTGATATTTAATTGTAATACTTGGTGTAACCTATTTGTATTAGTCTATTAACTGACAGCTTATTCGGTTATTGCTTTGTGGAATGGTTGTTAATTTGTTACATGTCTCTCTATATATGTCCACCTTCTTTTCAAATTGGGTTGTCGAAATGTTTTTTTATTAAACTTGCAAATTTATTTGACATCCGTTTTCTAAAATATATGTTGGTTATCTCCTATTAGTATTATCACGACAGTGATGCTGAGAATGGACCATGTATGATTTCTGTATTTATTGGAGTATCGAATTGGAAACCTCTTATTTTAATAAGCGGGGTGTCACAGATGGCATCGGAGCATCAGGTTCTAGAGTCCTTAGGATATATGCGGACTTTTCACATTCTACCGTAGCGTTCTTTGATATAGAGCCCTATTGTTAGAACTATTTTATTTGTGCATGCTAGCGATCTTCTGCAAAGATAAATTATATTAAATTGTATTCTGATTCAGTTGTTTTTCGTCTCAAATTCCGCCTAGAAGAGGTCGCCCGGCGAAAGTAAATCGAGTTGCAGAGAACGTAGAGCCCCCACCACCGCAAGGAACGATAAATACGACAGAGTTGGCTAATATTGTTTCCCAGGCAGTCAACGCTGCAATGACCGCTATAGCCCAACAGTTTCCCCAAGCCCAACAACCAGTAGCACCGGAGGTTCAAGACCATGTGGGACCCTCTGCGTGGGAGAGAGTTAGAGAATCCTTCCTAAATGGTCACCCTCTATAATTTCAAGGTGGCGCTGATGTGATTGTGGCAAACCAATGGAAGAAAGATATGCGATGCCATCTTCGAATGGTTGATTGTAGTGGGGAGAAAAAACAAATTCTCGCCGCTTTTAAACTCGTAGGAGCAGCCCTATAATGGTGGGAGTCGGTGACAACTCCAGAACCAAGGGATGTCATAACTATCTCGATGTAAAAACGGTGATCGCTTAAATAAACTCTGATACCAATTTGTACAATCGAATAAATGCAGTGTGTGATAATTGATTAAATAAATTCGCAAGTTTCCAATTAAACCTCATTTAATTAGAGTCTATTTTTAAACAAACTAAAATCAGCCCCAAACCATTCAACAACGTGTGTGCTTGTGTCAATCCATAAATAAATAAAGCATGCGACACAAGTTTAAGGAAAATCCCCGAAGGGCAAAACCTTTTTATTTATAGAACTCTGACAAGTTTACAAGACCATTGACTTACATACAATATTGCTTTCTACCACAAGAGTAACACATGGTGTCTTCGTCAAACCTCCAAAGCAACGGCTAGAAACAAAATAACAATGGTTAACACGCAGCTATACCACAAGGACCGCAATCCTAGACACGCAGTCTTCTTGGTGTAGGTTATCCTCCCCACAAGAGTAAACAACAGCCATGTGTGTTCTTCAAACACCAAAACAATTCACTAAAGCAAATGGGAGTTTTGTGAGTTGTAAACAAAAAGGGATTAAACCCTAAACGGAATAAGCCAAAAGAATTCTGCTTTCGCAGTTTTTCTGTTCTGGAAAACGCTGAAACTTCTTCAAGAAAATGATACCATTTAATGAGTATGTATAATAAAAACTTGTCGCCTCAAGAACGACATCGTGCAACACTGCCATGTCGTTCAAATGACGTACAGATGTCGTTTGAACGACTGTTGCGTCAAAAAAATAATATTTTAATGTCCGCTTCAATACTTAGAAAAAATACTCATTCTTAAATTTTGATGAAAAAGTCCGCTCCAACACTTAGAAAATATTTTGTAAAAATATCCCAAAAGCTCTAAGTGGAAAGTTAAGGTATTTAAAACATAACCTTACCAAAGTAAACTTCGCGGAGTATTTTTTATGAAGAACTTGATTAATTCGGATCCGTCTTGATGTAGATGGCTCTTGAATTCTCTTCGACGGTGTAGCGGTATAAGACATAACAAATTGATAACGGACTTATAAAAATATGTCCTTACAAATACCCCCCTATGTCTATGCCGATACATACATAAAAAATCTGAATTATCAAAAACCAAAATGCCTATACAAATATACCCTCCCATGAATAAATTTTCAAGACCTCAAAACAGTTCTTCAAACATCTTCGTCAATTCTCAAAGCTTTTCTCATCAGGGTGTGCAACATCATGATCTTCAATCTTTGTACCTACACACATGAGATAAAGCAAAAATACCTTTGTGATGCACCGAGTTTGAAATGATATAAGAATAAAGCATTAATAATCAAATATCCCTCATAATGCAAAAACTCCCCCATAACATGATAATTCTTTATCCCCCTTTTTATGATGTCCCCAAATAGATAGAGAAGCAGAAAAAATCAAAACATGGAGTGTCACGATAAAATGCATAGCAAACAAGTATCAAGCTACGCGCATGCAAAGGAGTATCTCAAAAATTTCACAAATTATTTTTGGATTTTTCAATTTTTCGTACAAAAATAAGATACTAAAAATCACACAATGGATTTAAACTCAAGCAACCAAGTCATGGAAACAGAATGCATGGGTGTGAACACATTCGATAGGTAAATAAACTCAATCAATCATATGTGCACGATGCATACGTGTACCACTAAAGAATGAACACCAAAAGTATCCTTAGGTGTAAAAATTTGTTGTATTTAAATGACATCGTCTTATACAAATCAACAAATCAACAAATCAAAGTCAAAGTGATTTCCACACCAATAATGTCCAAAATTATTTAGCGCTTTTTCAAAATTTTCAAGGATGTGCAAACCCGTTATAAAATCTCCAACCAAACTCCCTCATAAATATTTTATTTTAGTGGCATTAAACTAAATTCTCAAACTTTGGAGAATTGGTGCAAAAACCTAAATGGCACATAATTGGCATGAATTTCTTTTTATTGCCTTTAAATTTTTTCGGGCTCTTTGGACCCCGAATAATAAAATTCCTTAATTTTTTAGGTCCAATTTAAATGGCGTCTTAATCGCAAATGATAAATGAAAATCTTTCGTAGCCCTTCACTATTTTCAAACAAAGCACACAACCTCACAAACGGCTCTTACATGCACAACTTTCTTATCAAGTTTTATATCGCTTGGTTCGTTTTAAGGACGGGATTGAAGTGAAAACACCCAACCAACGTGTGGTAAGGCAAGCGCAATAATCAAACAAATTCGTACATGTGTGCAATAAAGGAAATCATGAGTCAAACATGTAGGAAGTAACACTTAATTACATCTTAATGACTATAAACATTATAAAGTACATGGATGAATTGACCTATTGTCTCAAAACACTATCAAATAGTTACATGAAAAATATGGAATGATGTTGTGACTTGGTCATCCTAAGTGTTCATCCATAAACGGTGCAAACAAAATACAAAAATCTTTTTCGACTTTCCAAAAATTTTATCAAACTAAAATCTTTTTTATATTTTTCAAAATTTTTAAAAAAATTTATACAAAAAGTACATGTTAACACACTAGAAAATATATATCATGAAATCGCAACTAGAGTATGACAAACATGCGAACACACTCATCTATATGATATGGCAAGAGAAGAATCGGGAATCAACTTGTCTAAAATCTAATGCCTCTAAAAGTAATTTCCTAACCCAAATAGATGTGAAACGTCGTGTGGGGGATTTAGGAAGCAAGGGAACACTAGACATAAACTTTCTAGGACATTTTCCAAGATCAAAACAAAAACGCCTAAGGTGACCTTTCCTACCACAATATGAACATGTGTAAATGGGTGGAACGACACCTAAAGTGTGATATTTTCTAACATCCTTGGGATAAATTGACCCTTTAAAAAAAATAATGGTTTTGGCTTTAGCACTAGAAGCATGAGAACAAGATGAGCCATTATCATCACTATCAAACCTACTCGAGTCTGTCAAATCAATTTTTAACTTAAAATTTTTTACTCAAGCAAAGAATTAGACTCTTCCAATTTAAGGGATGCCTTTTTTAAATTTTCAACAATTCCTAAAATCATATATCTCTCTCCCTCAATTAAAGCAAACTTTTCCATAAGAGTTTCTTCACGTGCCACAAACTCATTGACTAAAATATTTGTATCCTCTTTGGCACAAACACAAACCATCGAATTTTAAAGGTCCACCAATTCCTTTTCTAAAAATAGGACCCTATCTTCACTCTCCTTCTTGGACAATTTTAAAGAAACAAAGTCATGGTCCAAGGAAACAAATTTTTCACGATAAAAATCTCTTTGATTTTTCACCGTTTGCAAAAGATTCAACGCGGATTTAAAACAATAATTTTATTTTTTCAAAAAATCAATTCTTTTTGCAAACATCAAATTCAAACTATTTAAATCATTAAAACTTTGACTCGTGTCATCAAAGGGGGCATCCGATTACATAAGTGCTCCATTGAAAAAATTGCGATTTTTCACAAAATTGATTTTTTTCAAAAACCAATTTCACACAAATTTTTGCGAAAAATAGGAATACGCAATAAATTAGCGCAACCTGCTCTGATACCAATTTGTAAAACCGGTGATCGCTTAAATAAGCTCTGATACCAATTTGTAAAACCGAATAAATGCGGTGTGTGATAATTGATTAAATAAATTCACAAGTTTCCCATTAAACCTTATTTAATTAGAGTTTATTTTTAAACAAACTAAAATCATCCCCAAACCATTCAACTACATGTGTGCGTGTGTCAATCCATAAATAAATAAAGCATGCAACACAAGTTTGAGGAAAAATCCCCGAAGGGCAAAACTTTTTTATTTATATAACTCTGTAAAGTTTACAAGACCATTGACTTACATACAATCTTGCATTCGCCGACAAGAGTAACGCACGGTGTTTTCATCAAACCTCCAAAGCAACGGCTAGAAACAAAACAGTAATGGTTCACGCGCAGCTATACCACAAGGACCGCAATCCTAGACTGTCTTCTAGGTGTAGGTTATCCTCCCCATAAGAGTAAACAACAGGAAAGTGTGTTCTTCAAACACCAAAATAATTCACTAAAGCAAATGGAAGTTTTGTGAATTGTAAACAAAAAGGGATTAAACCGTAAAAGGAAGAAGCAAAAAAAATTCTGCTTTCCCAGTTTTTCTATTCTGGAAAAGGCTGATACTTCTTCAAGAAAACGATACCATTTAATGAGTATTTATAATAAAAATGTGCTGCCTCGAAATACGAGCTTGTTCGAATGAGATAGAAATCGCGTGCTAACGAAGGGCAAATGTCGTTTGAACGACATCGCGCGACACTGCCATGTCGTTTGAATGACGTACAGATGTCGTTAGAATGACTGTTGCGTCAAAAAATTAATATTTTAATGTCCACTTCAATATTTAGAAAAAGTAGTGATTCTCAAATTTTGACGAAAAAGTTCGCTCCAACACTTAAAAAATATTTTGTAAAAATATCCCAAAAGCTCTAAGTGGAAAGTTAAGGTATTTAAAACATAACCTCACCAAAGTAAACTTTGCGGAGTATTTTTGATGAAGAACTTGATTAATTCGGATCCGTATTAATGTAGATGGCACTTGAATGCTCTTCGACGGTGTAGCGGTAGAAGACATAACAAATTAATAATGGAATTATAAAAATATGTCCTTACACTCGGAATTCTGGGTTTTGTTTGATCGAAAGTATTTTCCTCCAGCAGTCTAGAAGGATATGAGGAGGAAGCTTCAAGATGTTGTTCAAGGGGAGCGAACAGTGGAAAAATACAAAGAGGAATTTATTCGTCTAGCGAACTTTGTGCCGGATGAAGTCATTCCAGAGGAAAGGAGGATTTCAAAATTTATCGCAGGTTTGAATTGGAGAATAAGACAGCACTTGTTGGGAAATCCAGCTTTGCAAACATGTGGTGATGTGATGAATGCAGCCTTGCTCCATTTCCAAGATCACTGTCTTCACTTGAAAGGGAGTAAGAAGATTGGAGACTCAAGTCAATCTAGTAAGAAAGGAGGAAATGGTGTCAGTGGAGCACTACTCCCACCCCAATAATCTGGAAATAAATAGAAAGAGAAGGACCCCCAGCAAGGGGACTTGTCTAAGAAACAACATTTTGGGGGTTTTAATTTTGGCAGAGGTGGTTTTAGGCACAGTCAGAGTGCTCAGCAACCCGTAGTTAGGCCAACAGGGCCCAGTAGGAAGAGGAAATAATGGAGGTCGAGGCCATCAGGGCCAAGGCACAGGGTAGTTTTGGAGTAACAATCGAGGCCGTCATCCGAAAAATTTTGTGGGTCGTTATTTCCAGTGTGGTGAAGAGGGTCATTTTAAGAGAGCTTGTCCACAGTTGATCGGAGGACAGTTGCCTAGGGGTCCTCAGCATCAGCAGGCGCATCTATATCCACCAGCGCCTCTTCCAGTCATCCCTCTACAGCAGGGGCAACTTCAGTACGGGCATATGTATAATATTCATGATGCTTTGTTTCCCCCAGCACCGCCCGCACCCTCAGCTATCGAGTGTAAGTTTCCCAGTCATGGGTATGTGGGTCGAGTGTTATTTAATACAGGCGCGATGCACTCGTTTATTGCTAGGCATTTTGCTCATTCGACGGGGCTGATTAAGTTGTCCAAGAGTACTTTTACTAGTGTGGAGTCTTCCATGGGTAATGGTTCACTTATATTCTTTATTTGTAACGGCGTATGAGTAGACCTTGGTAGTTTGCATTTTGAGGCCGATTTACTCATCCTGGATATGGTCGAGTATGACGTTATTTTGGGTATGGACTGGTTAGTAAAATATCGAGCCATGTTGGAGTACAATCCTGGAACTTTATTGTTGGGTTTGAAATAGTGGTATTGGAGGGGTGATTAGAGATTCCAACGGGAACTTCATTGTTGGGTTTAAAAAATCTATAGGAGTACAATCCTCATTTTTTGCTAAAAGTTTGGCCTTCGTTGAAGGAATGAAATTGGTTTCTCAATTAAATATTCAAAAAGTGATAGTGGAATCTGATTGCAAGCTCTTAATAGATGTGATATTGAAAAAGGCTAAACCTCCTTGGCAACCTAGAAAGATTCTTCAAGACTTCCAATGCTCTGATGAAGTGATTTTCAATCATATATGGAGACAATCAAACTCAGTCGCTGGTCATTTAGCCTCGCGGGCTTCTCTTTCCAACACGAACTCTATATATTTGGATCAGAGCTCTCTCCCTAGGTTGGTTAAAGGTTTACTTAAGCTGGATAGTCTGCATACTCCGCAAATAAGGCATAGAATTTTTAAGATGTAAATGGGGATAAGATAAATCCCCATATTTTCTTTCAAGTTTTCTCTATGTAATGGGGTTATTATAAAATCCCATATTTATTGCTTTCTTTCTAGAGTATTGGGCCCAACCTATAGATTTTCAAGTTTGCTTGGGTTTGTAAGCTTCGGAGAGGCTTTTTCTCCTTACTATATTTATAAAACGTGTGGGGGTCCCGTCCCTCTTTACTTAAAAAAAAAGAAATATCGAGCCATGGTGAATTATTATGGGAGGAGTATAGTCTTTTCCATTCTGGGGCAGGAAATGTTTTTGGTAGCTATGCCTCTTCCAAAGGGAGGTTCGAGCACGCACTTGTATTGTATTGGGGAGGAGATTTTACGAGAAATAGTTATTTCACTAGATTCGATTCCGATTGTTAGAGAATTTGAGGACGTCTTTTGGGAGATTCTAGGCTTACCTCCAAGTAATGAGATTGAGTTTGTAATCAATTTAGCGCCAGGAACTCGATCGATTTTGCGAGCTCCATACCGTATAGATCCTTTAGAAATGAGGGGGTTAAGGGAACAGATTCAGCAACTGCTAGGACAGGGGTTTATTCGGTGTAACACGTCGCCATGGGGTGCTCCTGTGTTGTTTGTGAAGAAGAGATACTGTTCCCTCTAGTTATGCGTTGATTATCGGGAATTGAATAAGGTCACCATCAGGAATAAATACCCGTTACCTCGAATCGATGATTTATTTGATCAATTAAGGGGAGCATCGTACTTCTCTAAAATAGATTTGAGTACTGGGTATCACCAATTGCGAATTCGAGAGCAGGACGTGTCAAAAACTGTATTCTTGACTAGATATGGGTCCTATGAGTTTTTGGTCATGCCTTTTGGTCTAACCAATGCTCATGCCGTATTTATGGACCTTATGAATAGAGTATTTTGGGATGTCCTAGACCAGTTTATCATAGTGTTTATTGATGACATTCTAGTCTATTCTCGAACTGAAGCTGATCATGATGAACATCTACGATTGGTCCTGCAAACACTACGGGATCATTAACTTTATTCTAAGTTCTAGAAGTGTGGGTTCTGGTTGCAGGAAGTACAATTTTTGGGGCACATTATGATGGTTGAAGGTATTTTTGTAGACCCAAGTAAAGTCTCTACGGTGAGGGAATGGGGTCAGCCCATGACGCCCACTAAGATTCGTAGTTTTCTGGGTTTGGCGGGTTATTATCGATGTTTCATTAAGGGTTTTTCCAATATTACTGGCCCTTTGATGAACTTAAGTCGGAAGGGAGTGCAATATTTTTGGGATGATTCCTATTAGTTATCTTTCAACGAGTTAAAGGAAAAGTTAACTTCTGCTCATGTACACGCGTTGCTAAGACCAGGAGTAGACTATTTAGTCTTCACTAACTCGTCTCTACAAGGATTGGGAGGTGTGTTATAACAGGAGCATAGGGCCATTGCTTATGCGTCTTGCAAGCTAAAGCCCCATGAGAAGAATTATCCCGTGCATAATTTGGATCTTATCGCGATAGTGTTCGCCTTGAAGATATGGAGACATTACCTCCTAGGGGAGAAGTTTAGTCTTTTCATGGACCACAAATCATTGCAATATTTATTCTCATAGAAAGATCTGACTATGCGACAACGTCGGTGGTTGGAGTTCGTAAAGGACTACCAGTTTGACATTCATTATCAACCAGGCAAGGCAAATATGGTAGCGGATACGCTGAGTCGAAAACCCGCGGGGGAGCTAGCGAAGGTATGGAAAGCTAAATGGAAAGAGATTAGCCAGGAGGATGCTGTAGTAAGAGCCTTTATGTCAGTGGTGATCGTTACGCCTACTATTATGATGTGAGTCATAGAAGCGTAAGGAAGGGACAAAGATTTTCAAGACCGGGTACTCCAGTTGTTAATCGAGGGAGCGGAGTCCTGCTCTATTAGTTCTGAGGGTGGGTTACGTTTCCACGGAAGACTTATAGTTCCAGATGAGGGAGACTTGAGACATGCTGCCATGACTGAATCCCATGGTTCAAAATTTATAGTACACCCGAGGGAGACAGAATATAACAAGATATACACCATCAGTATTGGTGGGCGGGTATGAAAAGGGATATTTCAGAGTTTGTTTCCCAATGCGCCACATGTCAATTGGTGAAAGTGGACCACCAATGACCAACGGGATTATTGCAATCGTTAGAAATATCGTGTGGAAATGGGAGAGTATCTCGATGGATTTCATCACAGGATTACCGACATCACAAAGCGGTTATGATTCTATTTGGGTTATTATCGCTCATTTGACCAAATTGGCAAACTTCTTACCAGTACAGACGTATTATAATATGGCACATTACGCCCAGCTCTTTATCACAAAAATTGTGAAACTCCATGGGGTTCTTATCAACATAGTCTCACATGGAGACAAAATTTTTGTATCCCACTTTTAGTAAAGTTTTTAAGAGGCGATGGGGACTGAATTGAGGTTGAGTACATCATACCATCCACAAACGGATGGACAAAAGGAAAAGAGTCAACCAAATGTTGGAGGATATGCTTAGAATGTGCGTACTTGACTTCAGAGGAGGATGGGAGCAATACCTTCCATTGGTCGAATTTGCTTACAATAATTCGTGTGAATTCACGATAGGTATGGAACCGTATGAAGCATTGTATGGTAGGCCGTATAGATAACCTACTTGTTGGTTAGAAGTAGGAGACAATAAGCTCCTTGGACCTGAAATGATCCAAGATACCTCTTCAAAGATTGAGCTTATTCGAAACTGCATTCAAATTGCACAAGATCGTCACAAAAGCTATGCCGACGCGAATCAAAGGCATGTAGAACTGGAAGTGGGGGACTAAGTTTTAGTGTGGGTATCCCCAATGAAGGTTTTAATGCAATTCGGGAAGAAAGGCAAACTTGCATTGCGTTATGTAGGCCATTTTCCCATTATTGCAAGGTTAGGCCCCGTAGCATATCAACTTGCTTTGCTGGAACGCCTACAACAGATTCACGACTTGCTCCATGTTTCATCTTTGAAGAAATGTAGAAAGTGCGAGGGAACTCATTGGCCCATTCCTTTGGATGATATCGAGTTATAACCCGATATTTCATATAAGGAACAACTAGTTGCTATTTTAGATCACGGAGAGCGTAGACTAAGATCGAAAGTAGTACCATTGGTTCGAATCCAGTGGGGACACCACAATGCTGAGGAATCAACTTGGGAACGTGAGGACGATATTCGAGAGAAGTACCCACACCTCTTTCTACAAGGTACGCCTGAATTTTGAGGGTGAAATTCTCTTATAAGGGGGGAGTATGTAATACCACTTATTTATGCGTAATTACTTTTATATTAATTTGCCTAGTGGGTTAATTATATAAAATAGAGGAAGTTGAAATAAATATTACTTTAAGTGATTTAAGAGATAATATCTACTGAGTTTTGCATATTTACTGCTAAGTGAATGTAAATAGCATCATATTATGTTTTGTTGTGTTTTAAGCGACTGTTATGACTTATATTTCAATCGGATAATTATTAATGAGTTAATATGATATTGGAACATGAAATAATTTATGATATCCTGGATGCCATTTTAGAGGGCTCGGTTAGTCCGGAAATGGTTGAGATAGTCAAAATAAGTACCAAGTTGTATTTTTGGGTTTCGGGTACTTTTGACCGGTTATAATTTAATTAATATGTTACGAGTCATTTTAATTGTGTAGTAGAATTTTAATGCTAGACTTAATGTATTTGGGTATTTAGTCTTGCAAGTCCTTTTTTATTTCTCATTTTAGATTTCTAAACCTAGAAAGAGTTAGAGAGAAGAGAGAGCTTGGGAGAAAAATGGGAGAAAGAGGAAATTTGATATTGTTGGCTTGAAATCGTTTCAACAAGCAAGAATCCGAGGCTACAATCTTAAGGCGAGTTTCTAACTTTCATATGTATGATTGAGTGGAAATAATTTCTATTTATAGTTGTGTTCTTGAGATTTAACCATTTATGAAATTTGTTGATTTTGGTGGCTAAATCCAATATTATAGGATTTAGACTTGTTTTAAATGGTCTTTTCTAGTTAATTAGTCTGTATAGATGATTTGGAGATGATATGAGTTGGTGATGTTGGGATTTGAGGGAAGATGTGAGTTTTGGGGTATTTGAGGGCTATCTGACCTACGCGAATCGATTCACCCCTAGCGAATCGATTCACTAAAATGGTAGGTTACATGTCTGAGTTTGGCGAATCAATTCGAAAAATAAACGAAAATCTTAATTCTCTTGACCGAATCGATTCGGATGGAGCGAATCGACTAGCTTCCAAGACCGAATCGATTCGGCCAAGGCAAATCGATTCGAAAATACTGTTGTTTTATAGGATTGTTCCAACTTAGTTTGAACCCTTTTGCTTTTAGGTTTGAGACCTAAGAACCTTCTTGTATGAAGTAAAATAGAGTATTAGGGTCTTATATTAGGGGAACCAATAACCTAGGTTAGAAAAGGAGTGTCCGGGCTTATATCGGGGGTTAATTAATTAATTAATAAATAGAAGTAAGTGTCCTTTTCGTTCAGTAAGCTAGTCTAGGACTAGGGGAAAGTAGGGTTATATTGTTTTGGAGTTTTAGAAACTAGTATGAGGTAAATTACACATGGTAGCTTATAGCGTTGACGTGAACTCTCGAAGACTATTATGGGGAAAATTAAACGTTGTGGTTTATGTCGTTAAACACATATGGTTTTGGATGTAATTAATGCACCTTTTAAATTGGCATATCTTGGGAATTATGACTTGCATATACATACCTCTCTAAATTCTATCATAAGGCAAATCACGCGAATGAGGTGAACTCCCCTGGATAGTGAATGCAGGGTGAATGTAGTCCTCAGCCATAGGATCGGTGGTTATATTGTGTTGTTGTTTTATTCAAAGTAAGGTAATTTCAGGTATGGTTATGACTCACTGTCGAAGGTATATGGCCGCTTCCCATGCAACACGATTTAGGGTGCCCAGGTGGTCTTGGTTATAGGCCCGAGAAGATGATAGTTATTTAGGGGCGCATCCAGTGGGGTGACTCCCGGAAGTATGGTCTTAGAATCATTATATTTTGAGTGTAACTATGTAACACCCCGTAATTTTGAGGATTTAGTATTTAATTATTTTTTTGGGAGAAATAAAAATATTTAAATTGGAGAAACTTAAATTTATGATTTGGAGAATTTATTTGAGTGGGAAGAATTATTTTTAATTGGCGACTTTAAAGTAAATTGTTCGAATTAATGTGTGTCGCATTTTTTAGGTCAAAATTGGAGAATGTTAGAAAGTATTTCGGATGATGATTCTGAGTGCGCGATTGAGTCCCGATGGGTCGAGATAGTCAGAAAGGAGTACTCGGGGGTAGTAATCGGGTCTCGGGGCATCTCTGGGCATAGTCGGGCCCACACGGGGTGATTTGGGCCATTTTAATTTGGCCCATTTGGCCAAAAATGGGATTTGGAGTTTTAATCCTAATTGGAAAGTGTGAACGGTAGTTAATACAACTCTAAACCTAGGGTTTGAGAGAGACACAGAGGAAATAATTCAATACGCAAATTGGGAATCTTTTTGGAGTCAAATCGAGGGACAAAGTGAGTATTCGTCATCAACACCTTCACTACACAAACAGATCAGACTCTACGAATCATTCCAGGTAAGTGGTTAACTGTTGTGATTCTTAAAATAGGTGATAACCAATTCATATTATAGTATGTGTATATGAAAATTCATTTTGGGGGTGTAATCATAATTAAAATTGGGTTTTCTGAAATTAGAGTAATGGACAGATTTAATTACTCAATGGAGGTTAAGTTATGATGTGGGACTGTTAAGATTGAATTGTAGAGTGGATTACAATATGTATTAGTGATTAAATGGACTAAAAATGGTTAGGTCAAATTCGGTAGAACGAGACCCGGGTGAAAAATCCAAATCGGATATACTTCGGGTTATGTATGAATTTGATGATGAATTAAGGTATTTCGGATGTTTAGACCCTTTTATTATGCGGGGATAATATTGATTGTGATTGGGTAAGGGTTTGGAATGAAAATAAAAGCTTGAGGGCTCATCCATAGCCGAACAGGATGCTGGAGAAGACGATGACCGTGTCGATCGATCGATCGACCAAGGGGGGTTGATCGATCGATGATACAAGATTTTTGACAGTGACGCTAGTTTTTAATTGTATGGGAGATTTTCATGGGGGAACATTATTGGGTTGATTTAAATGATGAAAATTAATTAGGGGCATGACACTTGGTAATTATAGGTAAATATAATTGGGAAATTTGGGAGAGATGAACGCGTGACATATTATGGGAGAATATTGGGAATTAAATTTTGAGATTTAATATATGGGCTAAGTGAACGAGTTTAGGTATATTGGTTGAGTGACACAAAGGTGTTGAATTAACTACTGAGAGGAGTAGATTAATTTGGAGTGGGAATGTTGACTCGAAAAATATTAGGATACGAACCAAGTAAGCGGGTATACGGGTCGAGTGAGACCAGAGTAATAAATTAATTAAGGGATAAATTAATTGATTTAGAGTTAGACCATAGACTCGGATTGATAATTAATTAATATATAAATTAATTAATTTAGAGTCAGACCATAGACTCGGATTGGTAATTAATTAATACGTAAATTAATTAATTTAGAGTCAGACCATAGACTCGGATTCGTAATTAATTATTGTGTAAATTAATTATATTAGAGTCGAACCATAGACTCGGGAAGATGATAAATTAATAAGTGAGAAAATTAATAAAGTTGAGTCGGGCCAGAAACTCGAAAAATTTTAGGCTAGTGTTACGGGTTTTGCGTACACGGTAAAGCCGGGGTTTATATTATATATATACGGTCTAGTGATAGTATATATATGTGTATCTATGGTGTGTGCTATTAAATATCAGTGACTAGATATTTATTTAATTTATATACTCTAGTGCTATCAAGGGAGGTTTTGCGATGTGGGTGAATCCCCTAGCTTGAGGAGTAGGGTGAATATATCCCCAGGTCATAGCGTCCGGTATATGGGTGAGGGATTTATCTCACTTTCAGGGAAGGATTATAACCGCCTCCATTACGTTTATATTTTGGGCCAAGTTAGTGTGCGATTCCAACTTGGATAACTAGGTTATGTAAGCACACATAGTGAGATAGCACTATAGAGGGAATCATCCAGTGAGGGTATACTCGGAGGGATGGATATACATATGATATATGTGTGGATGTTGTGGTAAAGGTACGTATATAATGGTGGTAAATATTATATACGGGTAATAATACAGTGTGTGATGTAATTGTTTTATATAACTTGTGTCACAGTTATATGATGTTATTTAAAGGAAACTAATTAAGTTAATTAGCGAGATAACTTACAACCCATGGCTAATAATACTCGGTTTAGAGTGGAAAGGCAAGGGAGGATTATAAGGACTAGTTGGATGGGGTAGTACAACTAGTTGGGGTTGAGGTAATCGTTAGGTGTGCACATTAATGGATGGGTGAGAATGTCCTTAAGAGAGTGAGACACTAACTTAAATAGGGAGCGCATTCATATATTTTAAATTACTGCAGTTAATTCCCTTGATAAATATTTTCAAAATATTTTGGGTTCTAACCCTTGCTATAAAACTATTTTCAAAACCTTTTTGGTGTCCAGCCACAGGAATGCCAGAATTGATATTCAATTCCAGGGACATGGAGATGCGGCATATGTGGATGCTAACAAGATCTTGGAATAGACGTATCTTTCTTTCATTCCTAGAGTAGGAATCATTTATCAGTTTTAGTTTTATTTGGGGCATGTCACCCAGACTTTCAGTTGAGTTTTCAGATTTATGTTATTCAGGTGTTGAATATTTGTATTGGACTATGTTTACTTGTGTGGCCGATGGTTTATTCGACATGTTGCTTTATTATTTGTTCAGTTGATTTAATTCGGTTGTGTCAATGGTTTATACTTATTTCTGCATTTACTGTTTTGTTTAATTGAGAAGATAAAATTTGGCACCAGTTTTTTTTGGAATACTAGGTGGTTAGTAAGTTTTAAAAAGGTTTTCGACAGTGATGCTAAGGATGAACCAACTGGGATTCCTGTTTTAATTTGGTATAGGGATGATCACCCGGTATTTTATTAGGCGGGGTGTCACAGATGGTATCAGAGCATCAGGTTCTAGTATCCTTAGGATCTGTGCGGCTTTTCACGTTTCAGCTTAGCGTTCTTTGATGTAGAACCCTATCATAGGATTGTTGTATTCTCATACGTATGTGCATTTACGTTCTTCTTCCAATTACTTTATATTTGAGGGTGAACTCATATGTTTCGATTCTCATTTCAGATGCCGCCCATGAGAGAGAGAGCAGCTAGGGCAACAAGGGGAGATGAGACTATGGAGGCTCATCAGGAGCCAGAGTTACCGCAACAACCGCCAGAGATGATCTCATCTGTACAGGTAACTGAATTAGTAGCACAAGCAGTTCAAGCGACGATGATCGTAATGTCAAGGTACTTTCCATGCGATCAGCCACATGCGTTAGTGGTACCGGATGTTCAGGTCCACCAGGGGCAGTCGGAGTGGAAGCAAGTATGAGAGGTCTTTCAATAGGGCCACCCACCAGATTTTTGAGGGGGATCAGATATGGTGCTAGCGTGTCAGTGGATGAGGGATATCCAGCATCACCTACGTATGGTATATTGCAACGAGGTGCAGAAGAAAATTCTAGCCATGTTTAGGTTAGTGGGAGCAGCGCTACAGTGGTGGGAGTCGATCACCACAGTTGAGGAAAGGGATGCAGTAACTATTATCGAGTATTGGGTGTAGTTCGACTACAAGTATTTCCTGCCAGCAGTCGAGACTGAAATGAGGAGAAAATTCAGTGAGGTGGCTCAGGGGGACCATTCACTGGCCGGTTACGAGGAAGAATTCACTCATTTGGCAAATTTTCTACCGGATGAGGTACATGATGAAGAAAGAAAGAAAGCAAGGTTCATGGATGGGTTAGTCTGTAGGATCAGATAACATTTGATTGGTAATTGTGCATTAATAACTTATACAGATGTCGTTAATGTAGCACTCCTGCACTGCCAGGAATATCGCTTCCACGTGAAAGGAAGCAAGAGGGGAGTGGAACCTAGTCAGTCGGATAAAGTGGGAGGGAACAGTACTAGTGGGGTATCCCAACAGCAGACAGGGGGACATCAGGGGCAGGATTCTCGGCAGGGGAATCAGGCCAAGCGATTTAGGCCTGGAGGCTATCGACAGGATGGCCAGGAATTCTGACAAGGCCAGCAAGGAAGAAATCAGTGGCAGTGTGAGTTTATCAGGAGGTGTTTCATTTATGGGGAAGTGGGACACGTGAAGAGAGATTACCTTAAGTGAGGCAGGGGTCAACTACAGGATGAGGTCCTGGATGTACAGCCACTACAACAAGTCATGGGTGCGTTCGGACAGGGGGAAGCTACTCAGGAACCCGAGGATCAACCATTGCAGCTAGAGTATGGAGGTAATTATTTTTATCCTACAAGCATGGGGTATGTTTTGAGTGACAATGAGGGTATCACAATATAATAATTATTTTCACTAGAGTTCGTGGGTAAGTCGAATTTAGTGGGTGCGCTGGCTATATCAGCCATATTACATATATATTTATGTGGGATAGTGGATTTCTTTAGTGTTAACCATGAGAGAGTGGGGGTATGCACGGAGATGGGATTGGTATTATGCGAGGGGTTACTACTTTCGAGAAGTATGGAAGTAGGGTAGATAATTTTTATGTCGGCTAGATAGCGATGGATTTGAACTATTGTAAATAGTGGGGGTAAGTTTTGGTGTTCGCGACACCAGGGTATGAATGATATTTTACTAGGTATCACCTGAGAGGGCGTCTAGCCTATATATATATATATATATATATATATATATATATATATATGTGTGTGTGTGTGTGTGTGTTGTATTGCGTGGTGCGATAGACACATAATGAGCTCTTGTGTTCTCATATTTTATCGCGGTAAGTAAGGGTGTTTACTGAAGCGAATCGGGGTGGTTAGATTTAGTTTTGAGTAGAGAGAGATAGCTCGGGGTTTATTTTGCACAAGAACTAGTGATAGTAAGGGCGCGGTATTTTATGTTGTCTTTTGTAGCATAAGAGTAGGCGTGTATGCTTTTGTGTTAATAGACAAGTATCTGGGGGTACGTACTATGGACTGAGGGTCTAACAAATCTCAACGACCGATAATGTTAGGTAGTAGTGTATCGGGGGGGTTCCTTGTTTGGATTTCTCTTACGAGACGTCCCACGCAGGAAACTTAATGCAACGTTGGAAGTGGGCAGATATTTGGTCGTTAGTACATGGGTTGGGTACCCCGGTTATTATTCATATATGTGATATGACTACGGGTTGAAAGCTATATTATGGGTCACGACTAGCATAGTCGGGTAAATTTCGTGCGGTAAAGCACGGGGATAGGGTGTATGGGCACCCGGGTTAATTAAGGTGACTTTTGTACGGTCAAGCACGGGTAAGGGTGTATGGGAGCCCTATTAATTAAAATGCATATTTGTATAATTTATAGTTAGAAGCGGGAGAGATAGATATAGCGAGCTTAGAGGCACATGTCTAGAAAGGGATATTCAAAGCTTGGAGCACTAGGCTCATCTTAATTTCGAGGACGAAATTCCTTTGTAAGGGGAAAAGTACGTAACACCCCGTAATTTTGAGGATTTAGTATTTAATTTTTTTTGGGGGGGGGGAGAAATAAAAATATTCAATTTGGAGAAACTTAAATTTATGATTTGGAGAATTTATTTGAGTGGGAAGAATTATTTTTAATTGGTTACTTTAAATTAAATTGTTCGAATTAATGTGTGTCAAATTTTTTAGGTTAAAATTGGAGAATGTTATAAAGTATTTCGGATGATGATTCTGAGTGCGCGGTTGAGTCCGAATGGGCCGAGATAGTCAGAAAAGAGTACTCGGGGGGTAGTAATCGGGTCGCTGGGTATCTTTGGGCAGATAAGGGCCCACACGGGGTGATTTGGGCCATTTTAATTAGGCCCATGTGGCCAAAAACGGGATTTGGAGTTTTAATCCTAATTCGGGAAGTGTGAACGGTACTTAATACAACTCTAAACCTCAGGTTTTAGAGAGAAACAGAGGAAATAATTCAAGAAGCAAATTGGGGATCTTTTTGGAGTCAAATCGAGGGACAAAGTGAGTCTTCGTCATCAACACCTTCACTACACCAACGGATCAGACTCTACGAATCATTCCAGGCGAGTGGTTAACTGCTTTGATTCTTAAAATAGGTGGTAACCAATTCATATTTTAGTATGTGTATATGAAAATTCGTTTTGGGTGTGTAACCATAATTAAAATTGGGTTTTCTGAATTTAGAGTAATGGACAGATTTAATTACTCAATAGGGGTTAAGTTATGATGTGGGACTATCAAGATTGAATTGTAGAGTGGATTGCAATATGTATTAGTGATTAAATGGACTGAAAATGGTTAGGTCAAATTCGGTAGAACGAGATCCGGGTGAAAAACCCAAATCGGATATACTTAGGGTTATGTATGAATTTGATGATGAATTAAGGTCTTTAGGATGTTTCAACCCTTTTATTATGTGGGGGTAATATTGATTGAGATTGGGTAAGGGTTTGGAATAAAAATAAAAGCTTGAGGGCTCATCCATGGACGAACAGGAGGCTGGAGAAGACGATGACCGTGTCGATCAATCGATCGACCAAGGGGGATCGATCGATCGATGATACAAGATTTTTGGCAGTGATGCCAGTTTTTAATTGTATGGGGGATTTTCATTGGGGAACATTCTTGGGTTGATTTAAATGATGAAAATTAATTAGGGGCATGACTCTTGGTAATTATAGGTAAATAAAATTGGGAGATTTGGAAGAGATGAACGCGTGACATATTATGGGAGAATATTGGGAATTAAATTCTGAGATTTAAGATACGGGCTAAATGAACGAGTTTAGGTATGTTGGTTGAGTGACACCAAGTGTTAAATTAATTACTGAGAGGAGTAGATTAATTTGGAATGGGAATGTTGACTCGGAAAATATTAGGTTACAAACCGAGTAAGCAGGTATACGGGTTGAGTGACACCAGAGTAATAAATTAGTTAAGGGATAAATTAATTTATTTAGAGTCAGACCATAGACTCGGATTGGTAATTAATTAATATGTAAATTAATTAATTTAGAGTCAGGCCATAAACTCGGATTGGTAATTAATTATTGTGTAAATTAATTATATTAGAGTCGAACCATAGACTCGGGAAGATGATAAATTAATAAGTGAGAAAATTAATAAAGTTGAGTCGGGCCAGAGACTCGGAAAATTTCAGGCTAGTGTTAAGGGTTTTGCGTACACGGTAAAGCCGGGGTTTATATTATATATATACGGTGAAGTGATAGCATATATGTGTGTATCTATAGCGTGTGCTATTAAATATCAGTGAGTAGATATTTATTTAATTTATATACTCTAGTGCTATCAATGGATGTTTCGCGATGTGGGTGAATCCCCTAGCTTGAGGAGTAGGGTGAGTATATCCCCAGGTCATAGCGTCCGGTATATGGGTGAGGGATTTATCTCACTTTCAGGGAAGGATTATGACCGCTTCCATTACGTTTATAATTTGGGCCAAGTTAGTGAGCGATTCCAACTTGGGTAACTAGGTTATGTGAGCACACCTAGTGAGATAGCACTTTAGAGGGAATCATCCAGTGAGGGTATACTCGGAGGGATGGATATACATGTGATATATATGTGTGTGGATGTTGAGGTAAAGGTACGTATATAATGGTAGTAAATATTATATAGAGGTAATAATACAGTGTGTGATGTAATTGTTTTATATAACTTGTGTCACAGTTATATGATGTTATTTAAAGGAAATTAATTAAGTTAATTAGCGAGATAACTTACAATCCATGGATAATAATACTCGATTTAGAGTGGAAAGGCAAGGGAGGATTACAAGTACTAGGTGGATAGGGTAGTACAACTTGGTGGGGTTGATGTAATCGTTAGGTGTGCACATTAGTGGAGGGGTGAGAATGTCCTCAAGAGAGTGCGACACTAACTTAAATATGGAGCGCATTCATATATTTTAAAATACTGCAGTTAATTCACTTGCTAAATATTTTCAAAATATTTTGGGTTCTAACCCTTGCTATAAAACTATTTTCAAAACCTTTTAGGTGTCCAGCCACAGGGACGCCAGGATTGATATTCTATTCCAGGGACTGGGAGCTGCGGCATATGTGGATGCTAGGAGGAGCTTGGATTAGATGCATTGTTCTTTCATTCCTAGAGTGGGAATCATTTATCAGTTTCAGATTTATTTAGGGCATGTCGCCTAGACTTTCAGTTCAGTTTTCATATTTATTTTATTCAGGTGTTGAATATTTGTATTGGACTATGTTTACTTAGGTAGTCGATGGTTTATTCGGCATGTCGCTTTATTTTTTGTTCAGTTGATTTCATTCAATTGTGTGAATGGGTTATACTTATTTTCGCATGTACTGTTTAGTTTAATTGAGAAGATAAAACTTGGCACCAGTTTTTTTTGGAATACTAGGTGGTTAGTAAGTTTTAAAAAGTTTTTCGACAGTGATGCTAAGGATGAATCAACTGGGATTCCTATTTTAATTTGGTATAGGACTAATCACCCGGTATTTTATTAGGGGGATGTCACAAACTATTATCAAGAATGTGGCATTTCATAAATGGCTAATGCATTTGTAAATCAACAATATGGAATAAGTTTCCAAATGAGGAATGGACTTGTGAAGTCATATCTTACGAAACTGCAATTTAAGCATATTAAAATGGAATTAAGTTATTTCTCTTACATTGATGAATAGTTTAACACTGTAAATGGTATTGCACTAGGATGTGCACTTAGATGAGAGGTGAGGATTATTCTTATTGTGAAGAGCGATTTAAACTTGTTTATGATATTAGCTTTCATAACTGTTAAGCATTTTATTCACACGTATATCATATCAAATATGGCCCTGACCTGTTTATATTTCTCTGTCTTTTATGGTTCTTATTTATGCTTAGGTGCTCTGCCGCAAGGATGTCATGGTTAATCTTGCCTTCTCAGTGTTAGGGAGCTACAGTATTTTTGCGAATGTTGTAGGATTTTTGCTATAGACGCATCCATCTTTTGTATAATCTAGTTATGATCAGTCTATACATTCGGGCGTGTTGCCCAAGTTTTGTATTGATATATATTGTGATATTTAACTGCAATACTTGGTGTAACCTATTTGTAGTAGTTTGTTAATCGACAGCTTATTCGATTATTGGTTTGTTAAATGGTTATTAATATGTTACATGCCTCTCTCTCTCTCTCTCTCTTTCTCTCTCTCTCTCTCTCTCTCTCTCTCTCTCTCTCTCTCTCTCTCTCTCTCTTTCTCTCTCTCTCTCTCTCTCTCTCTCTCTCTCTCTCTCTCTGTATATATATATATATATATATATATATATCCACCTTCTTTTCAAATTGGGTTGTCGAAATGGATTTTATTAAACTTGCAAATTTATTTGACATCCGTTTTCTAAAATATTTGGTAGTTATCTAGTATTAGTTTTTTCACGACAGTGATGCTGAGAATGGACCATCTATGATTCCTGTATTTATTGGAGTATCGGGCTGGCCACCTCTTGTTTTAATAAGCGGGGTGTCACACTACCACATATCGACGATCCATTCAATCAGCTGACGGGATCATCTTACTTCTCCAAGATTGATTTAAGGTCCGGTTATCATCAATTACTTTTCAGGGAGGAGGACATTCCTAAGGCTGCTTTCTGACAAGATATGGGTCCTACGAGTTTAGGGTGATGCCATTTGGACTCACTAATGAGCCAGCAGTGTTCATGGATCTGATGAATCAGGATTTTTGAGAGTTTTTCTACCATCTTGTGATCTTGTTCATCGATGATACTCTGGTTTACTCTCGCTCTAAAGATGAGCATACCGTGCACTTACGAAAGGTTTTACAGGCACTTAGATAACACCAATTGTATGCAAAATTTATTAAATGTGGGTTCTAGATTGGGGAGGTGAACTTTTGGGGCCATAAAGTTTTCGAGAAGGTTATTGTTGTTGATCCGAGTAAGGTATCGACAATGAGGGAGTAGGGACAGACCACAACACCGACCAAGGTTCATAGTTTTTTGGGATTGGCAGGATATTAACGGCGTTTCTTTAAGGGTTTCTCAAAGATTATGGGTCCTTTGACAAATTTGACTAGCAAAGGGGTGTCGTTTATTTTGGACGACCATTGTCGATTATCTTTCGATGAGATAAAGGACAAATTGACCTCAGCACCTGTACTGGCACTGCCTAAGGGAGGAGTGGCATACTGTGTCTACACTAATGCATCCTTACAGGGACATGGGGGTTTATTACAGTAGGAGGAGAGGGATATAGCATATGCATCCCACAAGCTTAAGCCATATGAGAATAATTATCCCACGCATGACTTGGAGTTAGCCGCAGTGGTATTTTCCTTAAGAATTTAGAGGCTGTATTTGTTGGGGGAGCAGTTTACCTTATTCACGGACCATAAATCTCTTAAGTATCTATTCACGCAGAAAGACCTGAACATAAGGCAGAGGAGGTGGTTAGAGTTTGTTAAGGATTACCAGTTTGATATTCAATATCATCATAGGAACGCTAACGTTATGGCAGATGCGTTAAGCCAAAGTCCTGTAGGAGAGCTAGTGAAAGTTTGGAAAGAGAAGTGGAAAGACCTTCGACACGATGATGAGATTGCTATAGCTTGTATATCCGTATTATTTATCACTCCCGAGATTATGATGAGGGTGGTGAAACCACAGGCAGGGGATCGGTACTGCTAGGACAAAGTTTACCAGTTATTAGCAGATGATGCAGAGGGTGATTTGCATTTTAATAGGAGACTCGTGGTTCCAAAGGATGACGATTTTCGACATGCAGTGATGTCAGAGCTCATGGGTCCCGATTTGTGGTATATCTTGGTGGGGATAAGATGTACCAGGATATGCGCAGACAGTATTGATGGTCGAGGATGAAAAGGGACATAGCAGAGTTTGTCTCAAAGTGTGCTACCTCTCAACTAGTAATGGTAGACCATCAGAGACCGACAGGGATGTTGCAACCACTCGAGATTCCCATGTGTAAATAGGAGAGTATCTCTATGGATTTTATTACTGGGTCACCTCTATCACAGCAAGGTCAAGACTCCATATGGGTGATATTGGATCGGTTGACCAAGGTGGCTCATTTTCTTCCAGTTCGTACAGATTTTGAAATGAAGCAGTATGCATAGCTATTTTCACTGAGAAAGTATGATTACATGGGGTCCCGATTAATATTGTATCAGATCAAGATAAAATATTTGTGTCCCATTTCTAGCAGAGTTTTTAGGAGGCGATGGGGACGAATTTACGTTTGAGTACAACACCTCACCCACAAACAGATAAACAGACTGAGAGTGTTAATTAGATGCTAGAGGATATGCTGATGATGTGTATACTTGATTTCGGGGGAGGATGGGAGAAGTACCATCCATTGGTCGAGTTTGTGTATAATAACTCCTATCAATTCACCATCAGCATAGCACCATTTGAGACACTATACGATCGACCTTGTCATTCACCTGCTTGCTGGTTAGAGGTAGGGGATAAAAAGTTATTTGGGCCAATGATTCAAGATACCACTACCAAGATTGAGCTGATTCGAGGGCGCATTCGGATATCTCAAGATTGGTAGAGGAGTTATGTCGATGCAGACATGAGGCACATTGAGCTTGAAGTTGGCGACCACGTGTTGGTGCAAGTGTCTCCTATGAAAGGGGTTATGAGATTCGACAAGAAGGAGAAGTTGGCACCAAGATATGTGGGACCAGTGGCTTATAGACTGGGACTACCAGAGCACCTATAGCAGACTAACAATGTGTTTCACATGTCATCGCTGAAGATATAACGGAGGAGCGAGGGAGATTTTTGGCATGTTCCATTATAATAAATCGACTTGCAGCCCAACATCTCATATAAGGAAAGATTCAACGATACTTTATCGTAGTGAGCGTTAACTGCGATCAAAGATGGTACCCTTAGGTAGAGTTCAGTGGGAGCACCATAATGTAGATGAGTCAACATGGGAGCGGGAGGATGACATGCGTGAGTAGTATCTAGAGTTATTCACTGTAGGTACGTTTGAATTTCGAGGACGAAATTTCCTTGTAAAGGAGGAAGTATGTAACAAATCTTATTTTTGTATTTTTGAGGAATTAAAAGTGAATAAATTCAAGTCTAAATTACATGTGTGATGTAATTTAATGGAAATTAAATATTATGGGTTAATTAAATTATTAATCGGAGAGAAATAATTAATGTTTATAAAAATATTACTAAGTGAATAGTTACTACATATTTAACGTCATAACGAATGACAGTGACGTCATAGTATTTTATCTCAACCGGCAATCATGTGTGGATTGTATAAGGTTTAGATAGAAATTTAATTATGAGTAACTTAGGTGATGATTTTGAGGTTATGGTTGAGTCCGAAAGGGTCAAAATAGTCAAAATAGTACACCCAAGTGTGTAGTTTGGGTCCCTGGACAGTTTTAGACCAAGCCGACACAACGAGAGGGCATTTCGATCATTTTGTAGCCTAGGGTTAAGGGAATTACGAATTTTCAAAAATTATATATACTTGTAGTTGTGTGAGGCTAGGGTAAATGGAACAGAAAGCACTTGGAGGCCATTAGAGAGGAGAGAAAGAGATTTCTTTGAGCTTATGAGAGGATTCTTGGAGAAATTACCCTTGTTCTTGCATCACAACCATTATTGGAATGTGGATTAGAAGAGAAGAGTCATCAAGAGAACCAAAGCAAATCATTTCCATACAAGGCACGTATTTAACTTGCAAATTGTTAAGAGTTATAATACCCATGTAGAGTAGGGTCTTTGAATTAAGGAAAAATGATATTATTCTTGTGATTTGATGAATATAACTCATAATTGGGAATAAGATTGCATGTAGAATGAATCCAGTTATATAGACAAAATGAAATCAAGAGTTCTGGGATTAAGATCATGGGATAAATCTGGGTTTTTGGATGAATTCATGTGAAGAACACAAAATTGTAGGGTTTAATGATTTATAGAGATTTTAATTTGATATTGGGTGAAAGTGCATGGATTTTATACATGATTTATGTTAATAATCATCTCTACAAGTGTATTTGCTGTTTAGATGTGATAATTTAGAGTTTGGGATAATAGTATGAAAGTTCAAGGAATTTGATGGCATGAAAAATCGTAACAGTGAAATGAAGAAGAAGACTGTATGGACATGATTTTATAAATTTTATTTTAGAATCTAGGAAATTTTCTAAGTATCCTAGATCACAGCAAGTATGTCATATACCGCTACATTCGGCACGTCAACACGATCATCCATGATGGCCTCAATTCGAATTTGAAGCTTCACGCACCCATCATATTCATACGTGTGTAGTGCAACATCATCTTACAAAGCATGTCCTCAACCATTCCCACTGCTCCACTCGATAATATGGTAAAATGTTTAATTTTGAGTTTTTAATGTTTCCATATTTATTTGGGAATTTTTTATAAAATGTTTTTTATAGAATAAATTGGGTTTTCTAAGTTAAAATTAATTTTTAAAAAGCTGAAAGTGAACTTAGAAAATGATGCTTCAGTCATTCAAGCGACTAAGACTTGTCGTTCAAACAACAGGCTGATGTTGTTCAAACGACATTGTATGTCGCGTAATAGGTCGCTTGAAGATGTCATCAAACGAACCCTTACTGTTTTACCATTTTAACTTCGTTTGAAGCGTCACAGGAAGAAAGATCAAATGACATCATATGTCATTCGAGCGACATCCCTTTGTCGTTCGACTAACCGCACCGACTTTTTTTTTTATAAAATACCTACTTCTGCAGCAAGGTTTTTCGAGTCTTTATAACTCCATTTTCTGCAAAACAGGTGTGAATTTAAGACTTCGTTTTTAGAGTTTTAAACCTCTTTTGATTCACCAAATTGTCCCAAATATATATATGTGAATCATTATAAACCCTTGATTACTCATTCTACTCATCTGGAGTACTCTTGTGGAGAAGAATGTTATTTCCCCATTGCTGACTATTGGAGCTCTGGCGGGATCTCTTGTCGATGACAACGAATCGACGCCTGCGGGTATTCGTGTGTCAAGATGTATTTCTCTGTATTTGTAAGTCATTACATAATATAGTAAAATAAAAAGGTTTTGCTCCTTTGGGGGAGTTTTCCTCAAATTTGTGATTGTCTGCATGCTTAATTTTATATAATTAGTCAATCACAATTATTTGCAAGAGATAGGGTTTTTATTAATAACTGGGCATAAAATTGGAATTTAAATAAATAAGTTTACTCATTGAATACTATCTCACTCTCATATTGGTATCAGGGCCTATTACACAATTATACCATGTAATTTTTCTGCAAAATTTTTTGGATATCAATTTTTTATCTAAAAATTGATTTTTGAAAAAGTACAAATTCAATGGAAAACTTCTATAATCGGGTTCCAATTTTTTACAGGTCAAACTATGCATTAGAAAGCCCGTATGAAATCCCATTTAAAGTCAATTGATGAACGTGATTGGATTGTATGTGAAAGAGGGTGGACTCCTCCCACTATCACCGCTAATAATGTCACGAATCTTAAACATGTGACTGATTGTACTGAGGACTAATTTAAATGGAGAACATATAACTCACGCGGGCTAAGTGCAATTTTTGGAGCCATCATACCCGACGAGTTTCGACGCATCATGACGTGTACCATGTCTAAGGAAGCATGGGAGTTTCTTCAACTTACCAATGAAGGTGTAATACCCCATAATTTTTAGGGATTTTATTTTAATTATGGAATTAGGATTAACTAATTTAAATGGAGAAAATTTATTTATAATTAATCCGAATTTAAATGTAATAATTACTAGCGTGACGAGAGTTATTATGTATTGGTGATAATTATGTTTAATATTACTTAGCGAGTAAAGTAATATATGATTACGAAAATATTATTATGTCCGGGAGTGAAAAATATGGTTTTTGCAATACACTTAGTTCGGATGCGCATGTGAGTCATGTCGGTATTACTTTATTGGGTTAAAAATATAATTTATTTTTAAGTAACTCGTATGATCATTTCGAGTGCACCGGTGTGTCCAGATGGGTCGATATAGTCAGAAAATACTACTCGAGTGTTTTATTTGGATTTTGGGGTAATTTAGGCCAAATCGACACCCCGGAGGGGTATTTTGAGATTTTGGAGAATTAAAATGGAAGAAAATAGATAATTAAAAGGGAAGTGCACGTGGGTAATAGGTTATCTATTAGTTTCCAAACTTAAGTGATAGAGAGAGAGAACCAAAGAGGGAGAAGAAGAACTCCATAGGTGCCATGTGATAAAGACTCAAGCTCTCACACCAAAAATCACACCAACGCGTAGATCGTGAAGAGAGGATCACCCCTATACCATTTTCATTCATCGACTCAAAAGTTCACAAAAGGCAAGTGTTTATCTTGCTGGATTTTAGAGCATATATGATTCATGTTAATTTAGTTGATGGTTCCTAAATCATAATATCACGTAATTGGGACTGAAATTGGGAATTTATTCATGAATGTGGTATAGGAATTGCATGTAGTTGAACAACTATGTATTGGGGTTTAGAAACTTGAATTTTATCTGTTGAAACCACGAAATCATATCTGAGTTTAGTGGGTCATTAATGGTGATTATATGAAACTAGGGTCTATTGAAGATTTGAGAAATTAATCAAAATTCATGTTAAAATTCTAGGGATTTGATGTTAAAAATGGATGGGAAAGTGTTCTAATACTAGGGGATATAGTTTAGAGTGGTTTAATTTGAATTAGGTTGAACTCTAAGTGATTTTTCTATTGAATGAATTAGGAAAACAAAATTTTTGGAAGAAAGGGACGAACTCGGAATTTTCGTTCGAAGACCTGCCCAGGTCGTTCGAATGAGAATTCCAAAGAGATTGCTAACGAGATTTGGGCTATAGATCGTTCGAAGTGAGATCCACGTTCGAACGACCTCGTTCGAATGAGAATTACCAACTTCAAATGAAATGTCAGAAACTCTAATTTTTTCCCGGACGAGTTAAAATCCTTCTAGGTCGATTCAAGTGAGAGAAATGACCTACGTTAACATTAAGTTACTTAAATTCTTAGTCTAGTGGTGAGATGAGTGTGTGAATACTCAGGGAATATGTTGGAATAAGAGAGCCCTAAGGAACATTTAAACGATAGGGAGATAAATCGTACGGTTAGTGTATTGTGAGTAGTAGGGATGATAATACTACTTATAAATTTGGGGATTTGGGTTGTGCGAATACCTAACGAATATAATAAGTTGCGTGCATACTTATTGATTGAACTATAATTTGAATAACATACCTACGCTGCTTGCTATCGCGTGGAGGTTACGCATTATGGACGATCATGCCTTGAGGAGCCTTCGGGCGGGATCTTGATTTGTACCACTAGAGCATAGAACCTAGGCATAGGCTATCTGTGAGAATGATAGTGACGACGGTCGTATGAGTGCGTAGGTATATGCGTAGCTCATCGGCTTGGAACTATGTTTGCCTCTAATATGTGTGTTTATTTTAATGGTTCGCGAGAGATTGAACCTATAGTCCTTTATGCAATTAAAGATGCATCGGGACATGATAGCAGAGTATGCATGCATCGTAGCTATATCTCGGGGTGCAGTGTTGTATATACATGATAGAGTGTACCTATATATATACTTGTGATACTATCTACTGTGTGAATCAAGTAGACCTGATTAATAATGGAATCTGAAATGAACTATGTTGGTGAATACATAATTATATTAAATTGAAAAATGATTATTAATATTAAGGAGAAATTGGACATGTATATGTATTATGTTTATTGCGAGAGAAACACATGGGATCAACATTGGGCTATGATTAGATGTTAGACTGGAAATAACTAGTTAGCATGGGAATAGAAATTAGTAGGATTTGAAGGTACGTTAGGCGTGCACATTAGATGAGAGGTGAGCATCTCAAGTGAGTACGATAATCTAACATGAATAATATATGTGCTATTAACTCATTTTAATCACTTGCTGATTTTTAAACTGTTTTCAACTCGGGCTCTAACCAGTTTGCTGTAAATCTCTTTTCTTGTCAAATTATTTTAGGTGCCCAGCCATAGGGACACCAAGAATAGGAGTCCTATTCACTCGACGAGTTATAGCTGTTGTGGAGGTTACATGACCTTGATAGTAGACGCCTCTATGTCCATCATTTCTTCCTTTTGAGTTATTTTATCAGTTAGGGCTTGTTGCCCCTTTTCTATTCAAATATTTAGAGATTTTGGATTTATTCATCTACTTCTTTCAGTTGTTGGTTTATTTCTGGAGGATTATTGTATTTGGTACTTAGACTGGAAGTGTTTACTCCAGTTATATTTATTATTACAGTTATTTCATATCATATGAGATTGGTGTGAATGGTGAATGTTTAATTATTCATTAATCTAGTTTTATATTAATTAAAGGATAAAATTTTGACATCAACCTTTTTGTATATTAGGTGGTTAGTATTTAATAATAAAGTTTTTGAAAGTGATGCATAATCTGAACCAACTGGATATTCTGATTTAATTTAATAAAGGACTGATCACCTGGTATTTAATTAGGTGGGGTGTCACAGAAGGCACTAATGCAAAAAAAGAATCTAAATTTCAAGATTTAACTACCCAATTTGAAACAATCACCATGCTTGAATCTGAGTGTTTTGATGAATTATATGCACGCTTATTTGATATTGTTAAAACTAGTTTCAATCTTAGTGAACATATTCCTGATGCTAGAGTAGTTAAAAAAAATTTGAGATCATTGCCTAAGCATTTTATCCCTAAAGTCATTGTACTAAATTCTATAGGAAATTTGAGTAGTCTGAAATTGGAAGAATTAGTAGGAGACCTCCGGACTTATGAAATTAACATGTTTCCTAATACAGTTAAATCAAAAGATAAAGGGGTAGAACTTAAAGCCCATGCTAGAAAAAGTGAGGGGTCAGCAAGAAAAAAGGGTGAGTCGTCTAAGAGAAAAGAGTAAGAGACGTCAGATTCGGAGTTTGATTTTGATTTAGACGATTTGGCTTCGTTTGCGAAAAATTTCAAAAAATTTCTCAGATTAAAGAAAAATAATGGCAATTTCAAAGATAAAAATAATTTTTAGAAAAATAAATTTGAAAAGAAAATAGATAAAGATAAAAAGGACACACCTAAAAGAGATGAAGAGATATGTTATGAGTGTGATGTTAGAGGTCATAAGGCATTTGAGTGTTCAACTAGGTTGAAATGTCAAGGCAAAGGCAAAGGCAAAGGCAAAGGCAAAGCTTCTTTAAATGCCTCCCTTAGAGACGACAGTGAGTTCAAGTCGGTGGATTCTGAAGACGAGTCACCGAATGAATATAACTTCACCACATTAATGGCTAGTCATATGAGTATTGATAGTGCTCCTCATGACGATAAGGAAGTTACTTCACAAGGACACCTCGACAGTGAAAGCGATGTGAGTGATGGGGAGGATGCTGCAAGTGAGAGCGAGAGCGATCTACGATGCACCTACATCGATTTGTATGCAAATTCATTTAAAACTAAAAAGCATAAAAAGTGTTAGCACTTAGGATCATTGCCTTAGAGAAAAACTTGAGAGACACGAGAGATGAGAGAGTCCTCCATTAGTATTGCCTTGAGAGAGAGAGAGAGAGAGAGAGAGAGAGAGAGAGAGAGAGAGAGAGAGAGTTTGTGTAGAGAGAGAGAGTTTGTGTAGAGAGAGAGAGACTATTTTGAAAGAGAGAGAGATAGAGAGAGAGTTGTTTTAAGAAAGACAAAGGGGACTTGACCAAGCAAGTGGCTAGTCTTACAAGTGAGCTCCATTCATCCATGGAGACATGAAAGAAACTAAAGCCCTTGTATACCAACTCACTCATGACCTTGAGAGAGCCCGGGAGTTTAAGTTAAAGATAGAGGACATATCTGGAAAGATGGGGAAGATGCTCCTAGCCCCTGCTATAGGGTTTGGTGAAAGGCATGGAATAAGTTTTGATGATGCTTCCACATCTCATGTGACATCGAAACCAATTCTTGAGTTTACTATGAATCCATTTGGCCATAATCCAAAACCCCAAAGAGGAGTTTGACCAAGAAAAGAAAACCAAGTTCGGCCTACACTACACCAAAAGTGCTAGTCTGGCATGCTGTGGTAAGGAGATTCTGGAACGGTTTTAAACCGTGCCAGAATTTGACACGGTTTTAGCATAAACTGGCACGGTTTAAATGAGTGCCAGATTCTGGCACGGTTTAAAACCGTGCCAAATATGGGTACGCCTCATTAAAAAACTAACACCCCAAAATTTCAAGCGGGACTAAAATTTCATGAGCCAAATAATTCTAACCCCTCTCTCTCTCTCTCTCCCCCCCTCCCTCTACTATACCGGAGGGCCCAAAGGCGATTTCATGCCGCCTTCGATATCCCCCTCCCTCTACTCTACCGGCGGGCCCAAAGGCGATTCCACGCTAACTTTGCTCTCCCCCTCCCTGTACTCTACTGGCGGGCCCAAAGAAGATTCCAAGCTGCCACCATCATCAGTTGTCATCGCCGCTGCCATCATCCTCAACAATCATCATCGCTGCTCTCATCTCCTCTGCCATCATTGCTGCCTCCAAGAAATCAAACAACACAGGTATTTCAATATCTCACTTGCCTTCTTTTTTTTTTTACCAAAAATGACGATGAATGGCCTTGGTAGTGTATGATATCTTTCATTGTAGTGTATTATATATTTCCCTTATATGATTTTAGATAGTATGGAGGTAACACGATGTGCATGTTGTTCTTCTCTGTTGTTGTGTTATTGATATATATGTGCTTGTAAGAAGAAATTATATGTAGGAAATTTGGGTAATATGTTTGGGTTTGGGTTTTTGTACAATATCAGGTAGATGATGCTCCTGTTAGTAATATAATTTATAACTAGATAGGATGCTTGTCAGATATCTCAAGATTAAATCTTATTATAACTGTTTTTGTTATTATGAATGTATGAAATTGTTATTATCCCAGATAAAAATGGTGCTATTAAATTGGAATTCTGAATGATCATGCTTGGCTGAAAAATAACGGTAGGTAGACCTACCTCATAATGGGATGTGTCTGTCTGTTCTAAATTTGTTATGGTCGAGGAGTTTGGTTTATCCCTTGTCCCGGGTTGGTTAGCGTGTAGAGGTTGGGACCCTATATTTTTTATGTATGATGTTATTATTCTCGACATTGTTCAAAAATTCTTCTTTAGGGCACTAGGTTCTTCTGCCAGTTTACATTCATACATGCCTAGGGTTGAGGTCATTATCACCCCAAACACTATTGCCCATATTTTGCACATTCCCTATGAGCCTGAGGCCACTTTCCCAGGTCATGTTGTCGATCGTCCTGAGACCTGATGATATTTGGAAGGAGGTTTTTCGAGAGATACCCACAGGAAAATCATACCCATATCTCTTTTGACATCGTCCACTTAATGTACACAAATAGTCATGGTTGTCATATAGATCTCTTTGCACTCATGTTGCATGTTATGGCCTTTTCCACGTATAATGAATTTACTTGAAGCTTTTATGGGTTATTATGTGGAAGAAATGCAACTTATAAGGTTATATCACGATTGTTGCTTCTGTTGGCATTTTTAACCAACTAGACAGTAGCAGGTCTGCTTCTTGCTCTTTTACAGTTTTTTTGCAGCTCTTTGCCAAGGTTAGTTATTGTATCATTTGCTTTTTAACTTGTTTCATTCTTCTTTTTGTTTCATATATATATATATCATTTTATATACAAATCTTCAACCTTGTACCTATAATTATTGGCGAGAAATCTCTGAATCCGAACTCAACAGACTCGATGGAGATATAATCACACCAATTGACAATAAAGCGAGATAGAGAATCGGAGTGTGAATCAAATTTAGAGCAGAAATCGCTGTTTGGATCGATTGAAGATAACATGTTTTGTTTTGGTTTGAATTTGAATTCTTCTTTCAGAAACGCTCTTATGAGATTCTATGTATGTTTTTAGTAATATAAAATAGAATGAGGATTACTAAAATTAAATAATACATCGTTTTCATCGATACCTAACGAAGTATCCATTCTTCATAGTAAGAAATTTGATGTAGATGGTTTCACTATCTGCAAAAAAGCCCTGTGGCTAGGGTAGGGAAAAGGGGTATTTTGATCTTGTTAGAGGGATCCTTCGTGCATAGGACAAGATGAAGGGCAAATGTAATTTTTTTTATGAGAAAAATATATAGGTCAGGTTTTGATATAACTAAGATGCTAGAGGATTGCTGCTATAGTGGTTATGCTACATTCCAATTTTCCCTTTATGAGATGCCATACATGAAATTTATTAATTTATCCTTGATATAACTGTTTCAGGAGGAAGTTATGTTAAGACTGTACATGAGTGAATATATGGAGCGACATGATGTGAATTTAAGTATGCATTGGTGGTGATGACTTCTAATGTTAGTTCCACCGCGAATGTGAAGGGTAGATACAACTCCATTTAAGAATGCATTTTCCCCCTCTTGTTTGTGCTAATACGTGTTATTCTACACTTGGATAGTATAGTTACATATGATTGATTTAGTAGATACTGTTGGTATGTTGTTGTGGTGCTCATGTTGAATTTTCTAATTATTTTGCAGAGGGTGAACTTCAACTAGTTGGAAATCCAGTGCCAGATTTTGAGGTAGGGGTTATACTTGATCAAGAATTCATCAAGGTAACATATGAAAGAACATAATTATGAAATATTAATTTCATATCCTATGCATATAATGAGTACTTTTTATTTAGTTAAATAATAATTTTGCACTTGGGGCTTGAACATGTTTCTAAATATGTTTAGAAGACTTAACAGAAGCGTACCTCTTATTGACAATTTGAAAATATCTAGATTAGGCTTAAAAACAAGTCATTAAAGGGTATGACGATAATTTGAAAATATCAAGATTAAGCATAAAAACAAGTTGTTAAAGAGTGAAAACCCAAACCAACCCCCAAATGGTCCTGTAAGGGGCACTAGCACCTCGCACGTGACCAATGTAACTCGAAGGAACTGATCGTGTAGTCACGGGTCTCCCGATGTGAGAATATGACCATAATTTAAAAATATCTAGATTAAACTTAAAAATAAGTCGTTAAAGGGTGAAAACCCAAACCAACCCCCAAGAGGCACAAACACCTCGCACGGGACAAATATAACTTGTAGGAACTGACCGCGTAGTCTCGAGTCTTCCGGTTTGCGAATAAAAATCAACATTTACACTTAAAAACAAGCCGTTAGAGGGTGAAAACCCAAACCAGCCCCCAAACGACCCCGTATGAGCCACGAACACCTCGCGCGGGACCAATGTAACTTGTAGGAACTGACCGCATAGTCTCGGGTCTCTCGTTCTGAGAATAGGACGATAATTTGCAAAAATCAACACTTGAACTTAAAAATAAGCCGTTAAAGGGTGAAAACCCAAACCAGCCCCCAAACGACCCCGTAAGAGGCACGAACACCTCGCACGGGACCAATGTAACTTGAAGGAACTGACCGCGTAGTCCCATGTCTCTCGGTTTGAGAATATGACGATAATTTACAAAAATAACACTTAGACTTAAAAACAAGCTGTTAAAGGGTGAAAACCCAAACCAGCCCCCAAACAACCCCGTAAGAGGCACGAACACCTCTCATGGGACCAATGTAACTTGTAGGAACTGACCGCGTAGTCCCGGGTCTCCCGGTATGAGAATACGACGATAATTTGCAAAAATCACACTTAGACTTAAAAACAAGCCGTTAAAGGGTGAAAACCCAAATCAGCTCCCAAACGACCCCGTAAGAGGCACGAACACCTCGCACTGGATAAATATAACTTGTAGGACCTGACCGCGTAGTCTCGAGTCTTCTAGTTTGCGAACAAAAATCAACACTTACACTTAAAAACAAGCCATTAGAGGGTGAAAACCCAAACCAGCCCCCAAACGACCCCGTAAGAGGCACGGACACCTCACACGGGACCAATTTAACTTGAAGGAAATCACCCCGTAGTCTCGGGTCTCCCGTTTTGAGAATACCACGATAATTTGCAAAAATAACACTGAGACTTAAAAATAAGCCGTTAAAGGGTGAAAACCCAAACCAGCCCCCAAACGACCCCGTAAGAGGCACGAACACCTCACACAGGACCAATGTAACTTGTAGGAACTAACGGCGTAGTCCCGGGTCTCTCGGTTTGAGAATATGACGATAATTTGCAAAAATCAACACTTAAACTTAAAAACAAGGCATTAAAGGGTGAAAACTCAAACCAACCCCCAAACAACCCCGTAGGAGGCACGAACACCTCACGCGGGACAAATATAACTTGTAGGAACTGACCGCGTAGTCTCGGGTCGTTCGGTTTGCGAATAAAAATTAACACTTACACTTAAAAACAAGCCATTAGAGGGTAAAAACCCAAACCAGCCCCCAAACGACCCCGTACGAGGCAGGAACACCTCACACGTGACCAATTTAACTTCTAGGAACTGATCGCAATGTCCCGGGTCTCCCGTTTTGAGAATACCACGATAATTTGCAAAAATAACACTTAGACTTAAAAATAAGCGGTTAAAGGGTGAAAACCCAAACCAGCCCCCAAACGACCCCGTAAGAGGCACGAACACCTCGCACGGGACCAATGTAACTTTTAGGAACTGACCGCGTAGTCTCGGGTCTCCCGGTTTGAGAATACGATGATAATTTGCAGATATCAATACTTAAACTTAAAAACAAGCCATTAAAGGGTGAAAACCCAAACCAACCCCCAAAGGACCCCGTAGGAGGCACGAACACCTCACGCGGGAGAAATATAACTTGTAGGAACTGACCGCGTAGTCTCGGGTCTTTTGATTTGCGAATAAAAATCAACACTTACACTTAAAAACAAGCTGTTAGAGGGTGAAAACCCAAACCAACCCCGTAGTAGGCATGAACACCTCACACGGGACCAATATAACTTGTAGGAACTGACTGCGTAGTCCCGGGTCTCCCGATTTGAGAGTATGACGATAATTTACGAAAACCACACTTAGACTTGAAAACAAGCAACCCAAACCAGCCCCCAAACAACCCTGTAGGAGGCACGAACACCTCGCATGGGACCAATGTAACTTGTAGGAACTGACCGCGTCGTCCCAGGTCTCCCGGTTTGAGAGTATGACGATAATTTGCGAAAATCACACTTAGACTTGAAAACAAGCCGTTAAAGGGTGAAAACCCAAACCAGCGCCCAAACGACCCCGTAAGAGGCACGAACACCTCGCACGGGACCAATGTAACTTGTAGGAACTGACCGCGTCGTCCCGGGTCTCCCGGTTTGAGATTAAGACGATAATTTGCAAAAATAACACTTAGACTTGAAAACAGGCCATTAAAGGGTGAAAACCCAAACCAGCCCCCAAACGACCCCGTATGAGGCACGAACACCTCGCACGGGACCAATGTAAGTTGTAGGAACTGACTGCGTAGTCCAGGGTCTCCCGGTTTGAGAGTATGACGATAATTTGCGAAAATCACACTTAGACTTGAGAACAGGCCGTTTATGGGTGAAAACCCAAACCAGCCCCCAAACGATCCCGTAGGAGTCACGACCACCTCGCACGGGACCAATGTAACTTGTAGGAACTGACCGCGTTGTCCCGAGTCTCCCGGTTTGAGAGTATGATGATAATTTGCGAAAATCAGACTTAGACTTGAAAATAAGCCGTTAAAGGGTGAAAACCCAAACCAGCACCCAAACGACCCCGTATGAGGTACGAAAACCTCGCACGGGACCAATGTAACTTGTAGGAACTGACCCCATTGTCCCGGGTCTCCCGATTTGAGATTATGACGATAATTTGAAAAAATCACACTTAGACTTGAAAACAGGCTGTTAAAGGGTGAAAACCCAAACCAGCACCCAAACGAGGACTTGAAAACAGGCCGTTAAAGGGTGAAAACCCAAACCAGCCCCCAAACGACCCCGTAGGAGGCACGAACACCTCGCACGGGACCAATGTTACTTGTAGGAACTAACCACGTTGTCCCGGGTCTCCCCGTCTCAGAGTATGACGATAATTTGCGACAATCACACTTAGACTTGAAAACAGGCCGTGAATGAGTGAAAACCCAAACCAGCCCCCAAACGACCCCGTAGGAGGCACGAACACCTCGCACGGGACCAATGTAACTTGTAGGAACTGACCGCGTAGTCCCGGGTCTCCCGGTTAGAGAGTATGGCGATAATTTACAAAAATAACACTTAGACTTGAAAACAGGCCGTTAAAGGGTGAAAACCTAAACCAGCCCCCAAACGACCCCGTAAGAGGCACGAACACCTCGCACGGGACCAATGTAACTTGTAGGAACTGACCGCGTAGTCCCGGGTCTCCCGGTTAGAGAGTATGGAGAAGAATTTGCAAAAATCACACTTAGACTTGAAAACAAGCCGTTAAAGGGTGAAAACCCAAACCAACGCCCAAACGACCCCGTAGGAGGCACGAACACCTCGCACGGGACCAATGTAACTTATAGGAACTGACCGCGTCGTCCTGGGTATCCCGGTTTGAGAGTACGACGATAATTTGTGAAAATCACACTTAGACTTGAAAACAAGCCGTTAAAGGGTGAAAACCAAAACCAGCACCCAAACGACCCCGTATGACGTACGAACACCTCGCACGGGACCAATGTAACTTTTAGGAACTAATCGCGTTGTCCCGGGTTTCCCGGTTTGAGAGTATGATGATAATTTGCAAAAATCACACTTAGACTTGAAAAGAAGCCGTTAAAGGGTGAAAACCCAAACCAGCACCCAAACGACCCCGTAGGAGGCACGAACACCTCGCACGGGACCAATGTTACTTGTAGGAACTGACCGCGTGGTCCCGGGTTTCCCGGTTTGAGATTATGGCGATAATTTGCAAAAAGCACACTTAGACTTGAAAACAGGCCATTAAAGGGTGAAAACTCAAACCAGCCCCCAAACGACCTCGTAGGAGGCATGAACACGTCGCACGGGACCAATGTAACTTGTAGGAACTCACCGCGTTGTCCCGGGTCTCCCCGTTTGAGAGTATGACGATAATTTTCGACAATCACACTTAGACTTGAAAACAGGCCGTTAATGGGTGAAAACCCAAACCAGCCCCCAAACGACCCCGTAGGAGGCACGAACACCTCGCACGGGACCAATGTAACTTGTAGGAACTGACTGCGTTTTCCCGGGTCTTCCGGTTTGAGAGTATGACGATAATTTGCAAAAATCACACTTAGACTTGAAAACAGGCCGTTAATGGGTGAAAACCCAAACCCGCCCCCAAACTACCCCGTAGGAGGTACGAACACCTGGCACGGGACCAATGTAACTTGTAGGAACTGACCGCGTCGTCTCGGGTCTCCCGGTTTGAGAGTATGATGGTAATTTGCGAAAATCACACTTAGACTTGAAAACAAGCCGTTAAAGGGTGAAAACCCAAACCAGCACCCAAACAACCCCGTATGAGGTACGATCACCTCGCACAGGACCAATGTAATTTGAAGGAACTAACCGTCCCGGGTCTCCCGGTTTGAGAGTATGACGATAATTTGCGAAAATCACACTTAGACTTGAAAACAAGCCGTTAAAGGGTGAAAACCCAAACCAGCACCAAAACGACCCCGTAGGACGCCCGAACACCTCGCACGGGACCAATGTTACTTGTAGGAACTGACCGCGTGGTCCCGGGTCTCCCAGTTTGAGATTATAACGATAATTTGCAAAAATCACACATAGACTTGAAAACGGGCCGTTAAATGGTGAAAACCCAAACCAACCCCCAAACAACCCCGTAGGAGGCACGAACACCTCGCACGGGACCAATGTAACTTGTAGGAACTAACCGCGTTGTCCCGGGTCTCCCCGTTTGAGAGTATGACGATAATTTATGAAAATCACACTTAGACTTGAAAAGAGGCCTTTAATGGGTGAAAACCCAAACCATCCCCCAAACGACCCCGTAGGAGGCACGAACACCTCGCACGGGACCAAAGTAACTTGTAGGAACTGACCTTATAATCCCGGGTCTCCCGGTTAGAGAGTATGACGATAATTTGCACAAATCACACTTAGACTTGAAAACAGGCCGTTAATGGGTTCAAACCCAAACCAGCCCCCAAACGACCCCGTAGGAGGTACGAACACCTCGCACGGGACCAATGTAACTTGTAGGAACTGATTGCGTAGTCCCGGGTCTCCCGGTTTGAGAGTATGACGATAATTTGCAAAAATCACACTTAGACTTGAAAACAGGCCGTTAAAGGGTGAAAACCCAAACCAGCACCCAAACGACCCCGTAGGAGGCACGAACACCTCGCACGGGACAAATGTAACTTGTAGGAACTGACAGCGTCGTCTCGGATCTCCCGGTTTGAGATTATGACGATAATTTACAAAAATAACACTTAGACTTCAAAACAGGCCGTTAAAGGTTGAAAACCCAAACTAGCCACCAAACGATCCCGTCGGAGGCACGAACACCTCGCACGGGACTAATGTAACTTGTAGGAAGTGACTGCGTAGTCCTGGGCCTCTCGGTTTGAGAGTATGACGATAATTTGCGAAAATCACACTTAGACTTGAAAACAGGCCGTTAATGGGTGAAAACCCAAACCAACCCCCAAACGACTCCGTAGGAGGCAAGAACACCTCGCACGGGACCAATGTAACTTATAGGAACTGACCGCGTAGTCCCGGGTCTCTCGGTTTGGGAGTATGATGATAATTTGCAAAAATCACACTTAGACTTGAAAACAGACCGTTAAAGGGTGAAAACCCAAACCAGCCCCCAGGTCTCCCGGTTTGAGAGTATGACGTTAATTTGCGAAAATCACACTTAGACTTGAAAACAGGCATTTAATGGGTCAAAACCCAAACCAGCCCCCAAATGACCCCGTAGGAGGCACGAACACCTCGCACGGGACCAATGTAACTTGTAGGAACTGACCGCGTAGTCCCGGGTCTCTCGGTTTGGGAGTATAGCGATAATTAGCAAAAATCACACTTAGACTTATAAACAGGCCGTTAAAGGGTGAAAACCCAAACCATCCCCCAAACGACCACGTAGGATCCACGAACACCTCGCACGGGACCAATGTAACTTGTAAAAACTGACTGCGTAGTCTCGGGTCTGCCGGTTTGAGAGTATGACGATAATTTGCGAAAATCACACTTAGACTTGAAAACAAGCCCTTAAAGGGTGAAAACCCAAACCAGCACCCAAACGACCCCGTAGGAGGCAGGAACACCTCGCACGGGACCAATGTAACTTGTAGGAACTATCCGCGTTGTCCCGGGTCTCCCCGTTTGAGAGTATGACGATAATTTGCGATAATAACACTTAGACTTGAAAACAGGCCGTTAAAGGGTGAAAACCCAAACCAGCCACCAAACGACCCCGTAGGAGGCAAGAACACCTTGCACGGGACGAATGTAACTTTTAGGAACTGACCGCGTTATCCCGGGTCTCCCGGTTTGAGAGTATGACGATAATTTGCAAAAATCACACTTAGACTTGAAAACAAGCCGTTAAAGGGTGAAAACCCAAACCAGCACCCAAACGACCCCGTAGGAGGCACGAACACCTCACACGGGACCAATGTAACTTGTAGGAACTAACCGCGTTGTCCCGGGTCTCCCCGTTTGAGAGTATGACGATAATTTGCGACAATCACACTTAGACTTGAAATTAGGCCGTTAATGGGTGAAAACCCAAACCAGCCCCTAAACGACCCCGTAGGAGGCACGAACACCTCGCACGGGACCAATGTAACTTGTAGGAACAAACCGCGTAGTCCCGGGTATCCCAGTTAGAGAGTATCGCGATAATTTGCAAAAATACACTTAGACTTGAAAACAGGCTGTTAAAGGGTGAAAACCCAAACCAGCCCCCAAACGACCCCGTAGGAGGCACGAACACCTCGCACGGGACCAATGTAACTTGTAGGAACTGAATGCATAGTCCTGGGTCTCCTGGTTTGAGAGTATGACGATAATTTGCAAAAATCACACTTGGACTTGAAAACAAGCAACCCAAACCGGCCCCCAAAAGACGCCGTAGGAGGCACGAACACCTCGCACGGGACCAATGTAACTTGTAGGAACTGACCGCGTCGTCCTGGGTCTCCCGGTTTGAGAGTATTATGATAATTTGCGAAATCACACTTAGACTTGAAAACAAGCCGTTAAAGGGTGAAAACCCAAACCAGCACCCAAACGACCCCGTATGAGGTACGAACACCTCGCACGGGACGAATGTAACTTGTAGGAACTAACCGCGTTGTCCCGGGTCTCCCGGTTTGAGAGTATGATGATAATTTGCGAAAATCACACTTAGACTTGAAAACAAGCCGTTAAAGGGTGAAAACCCAAACCAGCACCCAAATGACCCCGTAGGAGGCACGAACACCTCGCACGGGACCAATGTAACTTGTAGGAACTGACCGCGTGGTCTCGGGTCTCCCGATTTGAGATTATGACGATAATTTGCAAAAATCACACTTAGCCTTGAAAACCGGTCGTTAAAGGGGGAAAACCCAAAATAGCCCCCAAACGACCCCGTAGGAGGCACGAACACCTCGCACGGGACCAATGTAACTTGTAGGAACTAACCGCGTTGTCCCGGGTCTCCCCGTTTGAGAGTATGATGATAATTTGCGACAATCACACTTAGACTTGAAAACAGGCTGTTAATGGGTGAAAACCCAAACCAGCCCCCAAACGACCCCATAGGAAGCACGAACACCTCGCATGGGACCAATGTACCTTGTAGGAACTGACTGCGTAGTCCCGGGTCTCCCGGGTTGAGAGTATGACGATAATTTGCGAAAATCACACTTAGACTTGAAAACAGGCCGTTAATGGGTGAAAACCCAAACCAGCCCCCAAACGACCCCGTAGGAGGCATGGACACCTCGCACGGGACCAATGTAACTTGTAGGAAGTGACCTTATAGTCCCGGGTCTCCCGGTTAGAGAATATGACGATAATTTACAAAAATCACACTTATGCTTGAAAACAAGCCGTTAAAGGTTGAAAACCCAAACCAGCACCCAAACGACTCCGTATGAGGTACGAACACCTCGCACGGGACCAATGTAACTTGTCGGAACTAATCGCGTTTTCCCAGGTTTCCCCGTTTGAGAGTATGACGATAATTTATGACAATCACACTTAGACTTGAAAACAGGCCATTAATGGGTGAAAACCAAAACCAGCCCCCAAACGACCCCGTAGGAGGCACGAACACCTCGCACGGGACCAATGTAACTTGTTGGAACCGAATGCGTTATCCCGGGTCTCCCGGTTTGAGAGTATGACGATCATTTGAGAAAATCACACTTAGACTTGAAAACAGACCGTTAATGGGTGAAAACCCAAACCCGCCCCCAAACGACGCCGAAGGAGGCACGAACACCTTGCACGGGACCAATGTAACTTGTAGGAACTGACCGTGTCATCCCGGGTCTACCGGTTTAAGAGTATGACGATAATTTGCGAAAATCACACTTAGACTTGAAAACAAGCCGTTAAAGGGTGAAAACCCAAACCAGCACCCAAACGACCCCGTATGAGGTACGAACACCTCGCACAGGACTAATGTAACTTGTAGGAACTAACCGTCCCGGGTCTCCCGGTTTGAGAGTATGACGATAATTTGCGAAAATCACACTTAGACTTGAAAACAAGCCGTTAAACGGTGAAAACCCAAACCAGCACCCAAACGACCCCGTAGGAAGCACGAACACCTCGCACGGCACCAATGTTACTTGTAGGAACTGACCGCGTGGTTCCGGGTCTCCCTGTTTGAGATTATAACTTTAATTTGCAAAAATCACACTTAGACTTCAAAACAGGCCGTTAAATGGTGAAAACCCAAACCAGCCCCCAAACGAACCCGTAGGAGGCACGAACACCTCGCACGGGACCAATGTAACTTGTAGGAACTGACCGCGTGGTCCCGGGTCTCCCGGTTTGAGATTATAACGATAATTTGCAAAAATCACACTTAGACTTGAAAACAGGCCGTTAAATGGTGAAAACCCAAACCAGCCCCCAAACGACCTCGTAGGAGGCACGAACACCTCACACGGGACCAATGTCACTTGTAGGAACTAACTGCGTTGTCCCGGGTCTCCCCGTTTGAGAGTATGACGATAATTTGCGAAAATCACACTTAGACTTGAAAAGAGGCCGTTAATGGGTGAAAACCCAAACCAGCACCCAAACGACCCCGTAGGAGGCATGAACACCTCGCACGGGACCAATGTAACTTGTAGGAACTGACCTTATAGTCCCGGGTCTCCTGGTTAGAGAGTACGACTATAATTTGCAAAAATTACACTTAGACTTAAAAACAGGCCGTTAATGGGTTAAAACCCAAACCAGCCCCTAAACGACCCCGTAGGAGGCACGAACACCTCGCACGGGACCAATGTAACTTGTAGGAACTAACCGCGTAGTCCCGGGTATCCCAGTTAGAGAGTATCGCGATAATTTGCAAAAATACACTTAGACTTGAAAACAGGCTGTTAAAGGGTGAAAACCCAAACCAGCCCCCAAACGACCCCGTAGGAGGCACGAACACCTCGCACGGGACCAATGTAACTTGTAGGAACTGATTGCGTAGTCCCAGCTCTCCCGGTTTGAAAGTATGACGATAATTTGCAAAAATCACATTAGACTTGAAAACAGGCTGTTAAAGGGTGAAAACCCAAATCAGCACCCAAACGACCCCGTAGGAGGCACGAACACCTCGCACGGGACCAATGTAACTTGTAGGAACTGACCGCATCGTCTCGGATCTCCCGGTTTGAGATTATGACGATAATTTGCAAAAATAACACTTAGACTTAAAAACAGGCCGTTAAAGGGTGAAAACCCAAACTAGCCCCCAAACGATCCCGTAGGAGGCACGAACACCTCGCACGGGACCAATGTAACTTGTTGGAACTGACTGCGTAGTCCCGGGTCTCTCGGTTTGAGAGTACGACGATAATTTGCGAAAATCACACTTAGACTTGAAAACAGGCCGTTAATGGGTGAAAACCCAAACCAACCCCCAAACGACTCCGTAGGAGGCACGAACACCTCGCACGGGACCAACGTAACTTGTAGGAACTGATCGCGTAATCCCGGGTCTCCCAGTTTGAGAGTATGACGATAATTTGCAAAAATCACACTTAGACTTGAAGACAAGCGGTTAAAGGGTGAAAACCCAAACCAGCCCCCAAACGACCCCGTGAGAGGCACGAACACCTCGCACGGGACCAATGTAACTTTTAGGAACTGATCGCGTAGTCTCGGGTCTCACGGTTTGAGACTACGATGATAATTGGCAGAAATCAATACTTAAACTTAAAAACAAGCCATTAATGGGTGAAAACCCAAACCAACCCCCAAAGGACCCCGTAGGAGGCACGAACACCTCACGCGGGAGAAATATAACTTATAGGAACTGACCGCGTAGTCTCGGGTCTTTCGATTTGCGAATAAAAATCAACACTTACACTTAAAAACAAGCCGTTAGAGGGTGAAAACCCAAACCAACCCCGTAGTAGGCATGAACACCCTCGCACGGGACCAATATAACTTGTAGGAACTGACTGCGTAGTCCCGGGTCTCCCGGTTTGAGAGTATGATGATAATTTACGAAAACCACACTTAGACTTGAAAACAAGCAACCCAAACCAGCCCCCAAACAACCCTGTAGGAGGCACGAACACCTCGCACGGGACCAATGTAACTTGTAGGAACTGACCGCGTCGTCCTGGGTCTCCCGGTTTGAGAGTATGACGATAATTTGCGAAAATCACACTTAGACTTGAAAACAAGTTGTTAAAGGGTGAAAATCCAAACCAACACCCAAACAACCCCGTAGGAGGCACGAACACCTCGCACGGGACCAATATAACTTGTAGGAACTGACCGCGTCATCCCGGGTCTCTCGGTTTGAGATTATGACGATAATTTGCAAAAATAATACTTAGACATGAAAACAGGCCGTTATAGGGTGAAAACCCAAACCAGCCCCCAAACGACCCCGTAGGAGGCACGAACACCTCACACGGGACCAACGTAACTTGTAGGAACTGAATGCGTAGTCCCGGGTCTCCGGGTTTGAGAGTATGACGATAATTTGCGAAAATCACACTTAGACTTGAAAACAGGCCGTTAATGGGTTAAAACCCAAACCAGCCCCCAAACGACCCCGTAGGAGGCACGAACACCTCGCACGGGACCAATGTACCTTGTAGGAACTGATTGCGTAGTCCCGGCTCTCCCGGTTTGAGAGTACGACGATAATTTGCAAAAATCACACTTAGACTTGAAAACAGGCCGTTAAAGGGTGAAAACCCAAATCAGCACCCAAACGACCCCGTAGGAGGCACGTACACCTCGCACGGGACCAATGTAACTTGTAGGAACTGACCTCATCGTCTGGGATCTCCCAGTTTGAGATTATGACGATAATTTGCAAAAATAACACTTAGACTTCAAAACAGGCCGTTAAAGGGTGAAAACCCAAACTAGCCCCCAAACGATCCCGTAGGAGGCACGAACACCTCGCACGGGACCAATGTAACTTGTAGGAACTGACTGCGTAGTCCCGAGTCTCTCGGTTTGAAAGTATGACGATAATTTGCGAAAATCACACTTAGACTTGAAAACAGGCCGTTAATGGGTGAAAACCCAAACCTGCCCCCAAACGACCCCGTAGGAGGCACGAACACCTGTCACGGGACCAATGTAACTTGTAGGAACTGACCGCGTCATCCCGGGTCTCTCGGTTTCAGAGTATGACGATAATTTGCGAAAATCACACTTAGACTTGAAAACAAGCCGTTAAAGGGTGAAAACCCAAACCAGCACCCAAACGACCCCGTATGAGGTACGAACACCTCGCACAGGACTAATGTAACTTGTAGGAACTAACCGTCCCGGGTCTCCCGGTTTGAGAGTATGACGATAATTTGCGAAAATCAGACTTAGAGTTGAAAACAAGCCGTTAAAGGCTGAAAACCCAAACCAGAACCCAAACGACCCCGTAGGAGGCACGAACACCTCGCACGGCACCAATGTTACTTGTAGGAACTGACCGCGTGGTCCCGGGTCTCCCGGTTTGAGATTATAACGATAATTTGAAAAAATCACACTTAGACTTGAAAACAGGCCGTTAAATGGTGAAAACCCAAACCAGCCCCCAAACGACCCCGTAGGAGGTACGAACACCTCGCACGGGACCAATGTCACTTGTAGGAACTAACCGCGTTGTCCCGGGTCTCCCCGTTTGAGAGTATGACGATAATTTGCGAAAATCACACTTAGACTTGAAAAGAGGCCGTTAATGGGTGAAATCCCAAACCATCCCCCAAACGACCCCGTAGGAGGCACGAACACCTCGCACGGGACCAATGTACCTTGTAGGAACTGATTGCGTAGTCCCGGCTCTCCCGGTTTGAAAGTATGACGATAATTTGCAAAAATCACACTTAGACTTGAAAACAGGCCGTTAAAGGGTGAAAACCCAAATCAGCACCCAAACGACCCCGTAGGAGGCACGAACACCTCGCACGGGACCAATGTAACTTGTAGGAACTGACCGCATCGTCTTGGATCTCCCGGTTTGAGATTATGACGATAATTTGCAAAAATAACACTTAGACTTCAAAACAGGCCGTTAAAGGGTGAAAACCCAAACTAGCCCCCAAACGATCCCGTAGGAGGCACGAACACCTCATACGGGACCAATGTAACTTGTAGGAACTGACTGCGTAGTCCCGGGTCTCTCGGTTTGAGAGTATGACGATAATTTGCGAAAATCACACTTAGACTTGAAAACAGGCCGTTAATGGGTGAAAACCCAAACCAACCCCCAAACGACTCCGTAGGAGGCACGAACACCTCACACGGGACCAATGTAAATTGTAAGAACTGACCGCGTAATCCCGGGTCTCCCGGTTTGAGAGTATGACGATAATTTGTAAAAATCACACTTAGACTTGAAAACAAGCGGTTAACGGGTGAAAACCCAAACCAGCCCCCAAACGACCCCGTGAGAGGCACGAACACCTCGCACGGGACCAATGTAACTTTTAGGAACTGATCGCGTAGTCTCGGGTCTCCCGGTTTGAGACTACGATGATAATTGGCAGAAATCAATACTTAAACTTAAAAACAAGCCATTAATCGGTGAAAACCCAAACCAACCCCCAAAGGATCCCGTAGGAGGCACGAACACCTCACGCGGGAGAAATATAACTTGTAGGAACTGACCGCGTAGTCTCGGGTCTTTCGATTTGCGAATAAAAATCAACACTTACACTTAAAAACAAGCCGTTAGAGGGTGAAAACCCAAACCAACCCCGTAGTAGGCATGAACACCTTGCACGGGACCAATATAACTTGTAGGAACTGACTGCGTAGTCCCGGGTCTCCCGGTTTGAGAGTATGACGATAATTTACGAAAACCACACTTAGACTTGAAAACAAGTAACCCAAACCAGCCCTCAAACAACCCTGTAGGAGGCACGAACACCTCGCACGGGACCAATGTAACTTGTAGGAACTGACCGCGTCGTCCTGGGTCTCCCGGTTTGAGAGTATGACGATAATTTGCGAAAATCACACTTAGACTTGAAAACAAGTCGTTAAAGGGTGAAAATCCAAACCAACACCCAAACGACCCCGTAGGAGGCACGAACACCTCGCACGGGACCAATGTAACTTGTAGGAACTGACCGCGTCGTCCCGGGTCTCCCGGTTTGAGATTATGAGGATAATTTGCAAAAATAATACTTAGACTTGAAAACAGGCCGTTATAGGGTGAAAACCCAAACCAGCCCCCAAACGACCCCGTAGGAGGCACGAACACCTCACACGGGACCAACGTAACTTGTAGGAACTGACTGCGTAGTCTCGGGTCTCCGGGTTTGAGAGTATGACGATAATTTGCGAAAATCACACTTAGACTTGAAAACAAGCCGTTAATGGGTGAAAACCCCAACCAGCCCCCAAACGACCCCGTAGGAGGCACGAACACCTCGCACGGGACCAATGTAACTTGTAGGAACTGACCGCGTCGTCCCGGGTCTCCCGGTTTGAGAGTATGACGATAATTTGCGAAAATCACACTTAGACTTGAAAATAAGCCGTTAAAGGGTGAAAACCCAAACCAGCACCCAAACGACCCCGTAAGAGGCACGAACACCTCGCACGGGACCAATGTAACTTGTAGGAATTGATCGCGTCGTCTCGGGTCTCCCGGTTTGAGATTATGATGATAATTTGCAAAAATAACACTTAGACTTGAAAACAGGCCGTTAAAGGGTGAAAACTCAAACCAGCACCCAAACGACCCCGTAGGAGGCACGAACACCTCGCACGGGACCAATGTAACTTGTAAGAACTGACTGCGTAGTCCAGGGTCTCCCGGTTTGAGAGTATGACGATAATTTGCGAAAATCACACTTAGACTTGAGAACAGGCCGTTTATGGGTGAAAACCCAAACTAGCCCCCAAACGATCCCGTAGGAGTCACGAACACCTCGCACGGGACCAATGTAACTTGTAGGAACTGACCGCGTTGTCCCGAGTCTCCCGGTTTGAGAGTATGATGATAATTTGCAAAAATCAGACTTAGACTTGAAAACAAGCCGTTAAAGGGTGAAAACCCAAACCAGCACCCAAACGACCCCGTATGAGGTACGAACACCTCGCACGGGACCAATGTAACTTGTAGGAACTGACCGCGTGGTCCCGGGTCTCCCGATTTGAGATTATGATGATAATTTGCAAAAATCACACTTAGACTTGAAAACAGGCTGTTAAAGGGTGAAAACCCAAACCAGCACCCAAACGAGGACTTGAAAACAGGTTGTGAAAGGGTGAAAACCCAAACCAGCCCCCAAACGACCCCGTAGGAGGCACGAACACCTCGCACGGGACCAATGTAACTTGTAGGAACTAACCGCGTTGTCCCGGGTCTCCCCGTTTCAGAGTATGACGATAATTTGCGACAATCCCACTTAGACTTGAAAATAGGCCGTTAATGGGTGAAAACCCAAACCAGCCCCCAAACGACCCCGTAGGAGGCACGAACACCTCGCACGGGACCAATGTAACTTGTAGGAACTGACCGCGTAGTCCCGGGTCTCCCGGTTAGAGAGTATGGCGATAATTTGTAAAAATCAGACTTAGACTTGAAAACAGGCCGTTAAAGGGTGAAAACCCAAACCAGCCCCCAAACGACCCCGTAAGAGGCACGAACACCTCGCACGGGACCAATGTAACTTGTAGGAACTGACCGCGTAGTCCCGGGTCTCCCGATTAGAGAGTATGGAGATAATTTGCAAAAATCACACTTAGACTTGAAAACAAGCCGTTAAAGGGTGAAAACCCAAACCAGCACCCAAACGACCCCGTAGGAGGCACGAACACCTCGCACGGGACCAATGTAACTTATAGGAACTGACCGCGTCGTCCCGGGTATCCCGGTTTGAGAGTGTGACGATAATTTGTGAAAATCACACTTAGACTTGAAAACAAGCCGTAAAAGTGTGAAAACCCAAACCAGCACCCAAACGACACCGTATGACGTACGAACACCTCGCACGGGACCAATGTAACTTGTAGGAACTAATCGCGTTATCCCGGGTTTCCCGGTTTGAGAGTATGACGATAATTTGCGAAAATCACACTTAGACTTGAAAAGAAGCCGTTAAAGTGTGAAAACTCAAACCAGCCCCCAAACGACCTCGTAGGAGGCATGAACACGTCGCACGGGACCAATGTAACTTGTAGGAACTCACCGCGTTGCCCCGGGTCTCCCCGTTTGAGAGTATGACGATAATTTTCGACAATCACACTTAGACTTGAAAACAGGCCGTTAATGGGTGAAAACCCAAACCAGCCCCCAAACGACCCCGTAGGAGGCACGAACACCTCGCACGGGACCAATGTAACTTGTAGGAACTAACTGCGTTGTCCCGAGTCTCCCGATTTGAGAGTATGATGATAATTTTTGAAAATCACACTTAGACTTGAAAACAGGCCGTTAATGGGTGAAAACCCAAACCCTCCCCCAAACTACCCCGTAGGAGGTACGAACACCAGGCACGGGACCAATGAAACTTGTAGGAACTGACCGCGTCGTCTCGGGTCTCCCGGTTTGAGAGTATGACGGTAATTTGGGAAAATCACACTTAGACTTGAAAACAAGCCGTTAAAGGGTGAAAACCCAAACCATCACCCAAACAACCCCGTATGAGGTACGAACACCTCGCACAGGACCAATGTAATTTGAAGGAACTAACCGTCCCGGGTCTCCCGATTTGAGAGTATGACGATAATTTGCGAAAATCACACTTAGACTTGAAAACAAGCCGTTAAAGGGTGAAAACCCAAACCAGCACCCAAACGACCCCGTAGGAAGCCCGAACACCTCGCACGGGACCAATGTTACTTGTAGGAACTGATCGCGTGGTCACGGGTCTCCCAGTTTGAGATTATAACGATAATTTGCAAAAATCACACGTAGACTTGAAAACAGGCCGTTAAATGGTGAAAACCCAAACCAACCCCCAAACAACCCCGTAGGAGGCACGAACACCTCGCACGGGACCAATGTAACTTGTAGGAACTAACCGCGTTGTCTTGGGTTTCCCCGTTTAAGAGCATGACGATAATTTACGAAAATCACACTTAGACTTGAAAAGAGGCCGTTAATTGGTGAAAACCCAAACCATCCCCCAAACGACCCCGTAGGAGGCACGAACACCTCGCACGGGACCAAAGTAACTTGTAGGAACTGACCTTATAATCCCGGGTCTCCCGGTTAGAGAGTATGACGATAATTTGCACAAATCACACTTAGACTTGAAAACAGGCCGTTAATGGGTTAAAACCCAAACCAGCCCCCAAACGACCCCGTAGGAGGCACGAACACCTCGCACGGGACCAATGTAACTTGTAGGAACTGATTGCGTAGTCCCGAGTCTCCCGGTTTGAGAGTATGATGATAATTTGCAAAAAACACACTTAGACTTGAAAACAGGTCGTTAATGGGTGAAAACCCAAACCAGCACCCAAACGACCCTATAGGAGGCACGAACACCTCGCACGGGACCAATGTAACTTGTAGGAACTGACCGCGTCGTCCCGGATCTCCCGGTTTGAGATTATGACGATAATTTGAAAAAATAACACTTAGACTTCAAAACAGGCCGTTAAAGGGTGAAAACCCAAACCAGCACCCAAACGATCCCGTAGGAGGCACGAACACCTCGCACGGGACCAATGTAACTTGTAGGAACTGACTGCGTAGTCCTGGGCCTCTAGGTTTAAGAGTATGACGATAATTTGCCAAAATCACACTTAGACTTGAAAACAGGCCGTTAATGGGTGAAAACCCAAACCAACCCCCAAACGACCCCGTAGGAGGCACGAACACCTCGCACGGGACCAATGTAACTCATAAGAACTGACCGCGTAGTCCCGGGTCTCTCGGTTTGGGAGTATGACGATAATTTGCAAAAATCACACTTTGACTTGAAAAGAGACCGTTAAAGGGTGAAAACCCAAACCAGCCCCCAGGTCTCCCGGTTTGAGAGTATGACGATAATTTGCGAAAATCACACTTAAACTTGAAAACAGGCATTTAATGGGTGAAAACCCAAACCAGCCCCCAAACGACCCCGTAGGAGGCACGAACACCTCGCATGGGACCAATGTAACTTGTAGGAACTGACCGCGTAGTCCCGGGTCTCTCGGTTTGGGAGTATAGCGATAATTAGCAAAAATCACACTTAGACTTATAAACAGGCCGTTAAAGGGGGAAAACCCAAACCATCCCCCAAACGACCACGTAGGATCCACGAACACGTCGCACGGGACCAATGTAACTTGTAGGAACTGACCGCGTCGTCCCGGGTCTCCCGGTTTGTGAGCATGACAATAATTTGCAAAAATCACACTTACACTTGAAAACAGGCCGTTAAAGGGTGAAAACCCAAACCAGCCCCCAAACGACCCCGTAGGAGGTACGAACACCTCGCACAGGACGAATGTAACTTGTAGGAACTAACCGCGTTGTCCCGGGTCTCCCGGTTTGAGAGTATGACGATAATTTGCGGAAATCACACTTAGACTTGAAAACAAGCCGTTAAAGGGTGAAAACCCAAACCAGCACCCAAACGACCCCGTAGGAGGCACGAACACCTCGCACGGGACCAATGTAACTTGTAGGAACTGACCGCGTGGTCCCGGGTCTCCCGATTTGAGATTATGACGATAATTTGCAAAAATCACACTTAGCCTTGAAACAGGCCGTTAAAGGGTGAAAACCCAAACCAGCCCCCAAACGACCCCGTAGGAGGCACGAACACCTTGCACGGGACCAATGTAACTTGTAGGAACTAACCGCATTGTCCCGGGTCTCCCCGTTTGAGAGTATGACGATAATTTGCGACAATCACACTTAGACTTGAAAACAGGCTGTTAATGGGTGAAAACCCAAACCAGCCCCCAAACGACCCCATAGGAGGCACGAACACCTCGTACGGGACAAATGTAACTTGTAGGAACTGACTGCGTAGTCCCGGGTCTCCCGGTTTGAGAGTATGACGATAATTTGTGAAAATTACACTTAGACTTGAAAACAGGCCGTTAATGGGTGAAAACCCAAACGACCCCGTAGGAGGCACGAACACCTCGCACGGGACCAATGTAACTTGTAGGAACTGGCCGCGTCGTCCCGGGTCTCCCGGTTTGAGAGTATGACGACAATATGCAAAAATCACACTTATGCTTGAAAACAGGCCGTTAAAGGGTGAAAACCCAAACCAGCACCCAAACGACCCCGTATGAGGTACGCACACCTCGCACGGGACCAATGTAACTTGTAGGAACTAACCACGTTGTCCCGGGTCTCCCCGTTTGAGAGTATGACGATAATTTGCGAAAAATCACACTTAGACTTGAAAACAACCCGTTAAAGGGTGAAAACCCAAACGACCCCGTAGGAGGCACGAACACCTCGCACGTGACCAATGTTACTTGTAGGAACTGACCGCGTGGTCCCGGGTCTCCCGATTTGAGATTATGGGGATAATTTGCAAAAATCACACTTAGACTTGAAAACAGGCCGTTAAAGGGTGAAAACCCAAACCAGCCCCCAAACGACCCCGTAGGAGGCACGAACACGTCGCACGGGACCAATGTAACTTGTAGGAACTAACCGCGTTGTCCCGGGTCTCCCCGTTTGAGAGTATGATGATAATTTGCGACAATCACACTTAGACTTGAAAACAGGTCGTTAATGGGTGAAAACCCAAACCAGCCCCCAAACGACCCCATAGGAGGCACGGAGACCTCGCACGGGACCAATGTAACTTGTAGGAACTGACCTTATAGTCTCGGGTCTCCTGGTTAGAGAATATGACGATAATTTGCAAAAATCACACTTATGCTTGAAAACAAGCCGTTAAAGGGTGAAAACCCAAACCAGCACCCTAACGACTCCGTATGAGGTACGAACACCTCGCACGGGACCAATGTAACTTGTCGAAACAAATCGCGTTGTCCCGAGTTTCCCCGTTTGAGAGTATGACGATAATTTATGACAATCACACTTAGACTTGAAAACTGGCCATTAATGGGTGAAAACCAAAACCAGCCCCCAAACGACCCCGTAGGAGGCACGAACACCTCGCACGGGACCAATGTAACGTGTTGGAACTGAATGCGTTATCCCGGGTCTCCCGATTTGAGAGTATGACGATAATTTGAGAAAATCACACTTAGACTTGAAAACAGGCCGTTAATGGGTGAAAACCCAAACCCACCCCCAAACGACCCCGTAGGAGGCACGAACACCTGTCACGGGACCAATGTAACTTGTAGGAACTGACCGCGTCATCCCGGGTCTCCCGATTTGAGAGTATGACGATAATTTGCGAAAATCACACTTAGACTTGAAAATAAGCCGTTAAAGGGAGAAAACCCAAACCAGCACCCAAACGACCCCGTATGAGGTACGAACACCTCGCACCGGACTAATGTAACTTGTAGGAACTAACCGTCCTGGGTCTCCCGGTTTGAGAGTATGACGATAATTTGCGAAAATCACACTTAGACTTGAAAACAAGCCGTTAAAGGGTGAAAACCCAAACCAGCACCCAAACGACCCCGTAGGAAGCACGAACACCTCGCACGGCACCAATGTTACTTGTAGGAACTGACCGCGTGGTCCCGGGTCTCCCTGTTTGAGATTATAACTATAATTTGCAAAAATCACACTTAGACTTGAAAACAGGCCGTTAAATGGTGAAAACCCAAACCAGCCCCCAAACGAACCCGTAGGAGGCACGAACACCTCGCACGGGACCAATGTAACTTGTACGAACTAACCGCGTTGTCCCGGGTCTCGCCGTTTGAGAGTATGACGATAATTTGCGAAAATCACACTTAGACTTGAAAAGAGGCCGTTAATGGGTGAAAACCCAAACCAGCCCCCAAACGACCCCGTAGGAGGCACGAACACCTCGCACGGGACCAATGTAACTTGTAGGAACTGACCGCGTCGTCCCGGGTCTCTCGGTTTGAGAGTATGACGATAATTTGCGAAAATCACACTTAGACTTGAAAACAAGCCGTTAAAGGGTGAAAACCCAAACCAGCACCCAAACGACCCCGTAGGAAGCCCGAACACCTCGCACGGGACCAATGTTACTTGTAGGAACTGACCGCGTGGTCACGGGTCTCCCAGTTTGAGATTATAATGATTATTTGCAAAAATCACACGTAGACTTGAAAACAGGCCGTTAAATGGTGAAAACCCAAACCAACCCCCAAACAACCTCGTAGGAGGCACGAACACCTCGCACGGGACCAATGTAACTTGTAGGAACTAACCGCGTTGTCCCGGGTCTCCCCGTTTAAGAGCATGATGATAGTTTACGAAAATCACACTTAGACTTGAAAAGAGGCCGTTAATGGGTGAAAACCCAAACCATCCCCCAAACGACCCCGTAGGAGGCACGAACACCTCGCACGGGACCAATGTAACTTGTAGGAACTAACCGCGTTGTCCCGAGTCACCCCGTTTGAGAGTATGATGATAATTTGCGACAATCACACTTAGACTTGAAAACAGGCCTTAATGGGTGAAAACCCAAACCAGCCCCCAAACGACCCCGTAGGAGGCACGAACACCTCGCACGGGACCAATGTAACTTGTACGAACTAACCACGTAGTCCCGGGTCTCCCAGTTAGAGAGTATGGTGATAATTTGCAAAAATCACACTTAGACTTGGAAACAGGCTGTTAAAGGGTGGAAACCCAAACCAGCCCCCAAACGACCCATTAGGAGGCATGAACACCTCGCACGGAACAAATGTAACTTGTAGGAACTGACCGCGTCGTCCCGGGTCTCCCGGTTTGAGAGTATGACGATAATTTGCGAAAATCACACTTAGACTTGAAAACAAGCCGTTAAAGGGTGAAAACCCAAACCAGCACCCAAACGACCCCGTAGGAAGCCCGAACACCTCGCACGGGACCAATGTTACTTATAGGAACTGACCGCGTGGTCACGGGTCTCCCAGTTTGAGATTATAACGATAATTTGCAAAAATCACACGTAGACTTGAAAACAGGCCGTTAAATGGTGAAAACCCAAACCAACCCCCAAACAACCCCGTAGGAGGCACGAACACCTCGCACGGGACCAATGTAACTTGTAGGAACTAACCGCGTTGTCCCGGGTCTCCCCGTTTAAGAGCATGACGATAATTTACGAAAATCACACTTAGACTTGAAAAGAGGCCGTTAATGGGTGAAAACCCAAACCATCCCCCAAACGACCCCGTAGGAGGCACGAACACCTCGCACGGGACCAATGTAACTTGTAGGAACTAACCGCGTTGTCCCGAGTCACCCCGTTTGAGAGTATGATGATAATTTGCGACAATCACACTTAGACTTGAAAACAGGCCGTTAATGGGTGAAAACCCAAACCAGCCCCCAAACGACCCCGTAGGAGGCACGAACACCTCGCACGGGACCAATGTAACTTGTAGGAACTAACCACGTAGTCCCGGGTCTCCCAGTTAGAGAGTATGGTGATAATTTACAAAAATCACACTTAGACTTGGAAACAGGCTCTTAAAGGGTGGAAACCCAAACCAGCCCCCAAACGACCCATTAGGAGGCATGAACACCTCGCACGGGACCAATGTAACTTGTAGGAACTGACAGCGTAGTCCCGGGTCTCCCGATTTGAGAGTATGATGATAATTTGCGAAAATCACACTTAGACTTGAAAACAAGCAACCCAAACTAGCCTCCAAAAGACTCCGTAGGAGGCACGAACACCTCGCACGGGACCAATGTAACTTGTAGGAACTGACCGCGTCGTCCCGGGTCTCCTGGTTTGAGAGTATGACGATAATTTGCGAAAATCACACTTAGACTTGAAAACAAGCCGTTAAAGGGTGAAAACCCAAACCAGCACCCAAACGACCCCGTATGAGGTACGAACACCTCGCACGGGATGAATTTAACTTGTAGGAACTAGCCGCGTTGTCCCGGGTCTCCCGGTTTGAGGGTATGACGATAATTTGCAAAAATCACACTTAGACTTGAAAACAAGCCGTTAAAGGGTGAAAACCCAAACAAGCACCCAAACGACCCCGTAGGAGGCACGAACACCTCGCACGGGACCAATGTAACTTGTAGGAACTGACCGCGTGGTCCCGGGTCTCCCGATTTGAGATTATGACGATAATTTGCAAAAATCGCACTTAGCCTTGAAAACAGGCCGTTAAAGGCTGAAAACCCAAACCAGCCCCCAAAAGACCCCGTAGGAGACACGAACACCTCGCACGGGACCAATGTAACTTATAGGAACTAATCACGTTGTCCCGGGTCTCCCCATTTGAGAGTATGATGATAATTTGCGACAATCACACTTAGACTTGAAAACAGGCTGTTAATGGGTGAAAACCCAAACCAGCCCCCAAACGACCCCGTAGGAGGCACAAACACCTCGCACGGGACCAATGTAACTTGTAGGAACTGACCGCGTCGTCCCGGATCTCCCGGTTGGAGATTATGATGATAATTTGCAAAAATAACAGTTAGACTTCAAAACAGGCTGTTAAAGTGTGAAAACCCAAACCAGCCCCCAAACGATCCCGTAGGAGGCACGAACACCTCGCACGAGACCAATGTAACTTGTAGGAACTGACCGCGTCGTCCCGGGTCTCCCGGTTTGAGAGTATGACGATAATTTGCGAAAATCACACTTAGACTTGAAAATAAGCCGTTAAAGGGTGAAAACCCAAACCAGCACCCAAACGACCCCGTAAGAGGCACGAACACCTCGCACGGGACCAATGTAACTTGTAGGAATTGATCGCGTCGTCTCGGGTCTCCCGGTTTGAGATTATGATGATAATTTGCAAAAATAACACTTAGACTTGAAAACAGGCCGTTAAAGGGTGAAAACTCAAACCAGCACCCAAACGACCCCGTAGGAGGCACGAACACCTCGCACGGGACCAATGTAACTTGTAAGAACTGACTGCGTAGTCCAGGGTCTCCCGGTTTGAGAGTATGACGATAATTTGCGAAAATCACACTTAGACTTGAGAACAGGCCGTTTATGGGTGAAAACCCAAACTAGCCCCCAAACGATCCCGTAGGAGTCACGAACACCTCGCACGGGACCAATGTAACTTGTAGGAACTGACCGCGTTGTCCCGAGTCTCCCGGTTTGAGAGTATGATGATAATTTGCAAAAATCAGACTTAGACTTGAAAACAAGCCGTTAAAGGGTGAAAACCCAAACCAGCACCCAAACGACCCCGTATGAGGTACGAACACCTCGCACGGGACCAATGTAACTTGTAGGAACTGACCGCGTGGTCCCGGGTCTCCCGATTTGAGATTATGATGATAATTTGCAAAAATCACACTTAGACTTGAAAACAGGCTGTTAAAGGGTGAAAACCCAAACCAGCACCCAAACGAGGACTTGAAAACAGGTTGTGAAAGGGTGAAAACCCAAACCAGCCCCCAAACGACCCCGTAGGAGGCACGAACACCTCGCACGGGACCAATGTAACTTGTAGGAACTAACCGCGTTGTCCCGGGTCTCCCCGTTTCAGAGTATGACGATAATTTGCGACAATCCCACTTAGACTTGAAAATAGGCCGTTAATGGGTGAAAACCCAAACCAGCCCCCAAACGACCCCGTAGGAGGCACGAACACCTCGCACGGGACCAATGTAACTTGTAGGAACTGACCGCGTAGTCCCGGGTCTCCCGGTTAGAGAGTATGGCGATAATTTGTAAAAATCAGACTTAGACTTGAAAACAGGCCGTTAAAGGGTGAAAACCCAAACCAGCCCCCAAACGACCCCGTAAGAGGCACGAACACCTCGCACGGGACCAATGTAACTTGTAGGAACTGACCGCGTAGTCCCGGGTCTCCCGATTAGAGAGTATGGAGATAATTTGCAAAAATCACACTTAGACTTGAAAACAAGCCGTTAAAGGGTGAAAACCCAAACCAGCACCCAAACGACCCCGTAGGAGGCACGAACACCTCGCACGGGACCAATGTAACTTATAGGAACTGACCGCGTCGTCCCGGGTATCCCGGTTTGAGAGTGTGACGATAATTTGTGAAAATCACACTTAGACTTGAAAACAAGCCGTAAAAGTGTGAAAACCCAAACCAGCACCCAAACGACACCGTATGACGTACGAACACCTCGCACGGGACCAATGTAACTTGTAGGAACTAATCGCGTTATCCCGGGTTTCCCGGTTTGAGAGTATGACGATAATTTGCGAAAATCACACTTAGACTTGAAAAGAAGCCGTTAAAGTGTGAAAACTCAAACCAGCCCCCAAACGACCTCGTAGGAGGCATGAACACGTCGCACGGGACCAATGTAACTTGTAGGAACTCACCGCGTTGCCCCGGGTCTCCCCGTTTGAGAGTATGACGATAATTTTCGACAATCACACTTAGACTTGAAAACAGGCCGTTAATGGGTGAAAACCCAAACCAGCCCCCAAACGACCCCGTAGGAGGCACGAACACCTCGCACGGGACCAATGTAACTTGTAGGAACTAACTGCGTTGTCCCGAGTCTCCCGATTTGAGAGTATGATGATAATTTTTGAAAATCACACTTAGACTTGAAAACAGGCCGTTAATGGGTGAAAACCCAAACCCTCCCCCAAACTACCCCGTAGGAGGTACGAACACCAGGCACGGGACCAATGAAACTTGTAGGAACTGACCGCGTCGTCTCGGGTCTCCCGGTTTGAGAGTATGACGGTAATTTGGGAAAATCACACTTAGACTTGAAAACAAGCCGTTAAAGGGTGAAAACCCAAACCATCACCCAAACAACCCCGTATGAGGTACGAACACCTCGCACAGGACCAATGTAATTTGAAGGAACTAACCGTCCCGGGTCTCCCGATTTGAGAGTATGACGATAATTTGCGAAAATCACACTTAGACTTGAAAACAAGCCGTTAAAGGGTGAAAACCCAAACCAGCACCCAAACGACCCCGTAGGAAGCCCGAACACCTCGCACGGGACCAATGTTACTTGTAGGAACTGATCGCGTGGTCACGGGTCTCCCAGTTTGAGATTATAACGATAATTTGCAAAAATCACACGTAGACTTGAAAACAGGCCGTTAAATGGTGAAAACCCAAACCAACCCCCAAACAACCCCGTAGGAGGCACGAACACCTCGCACGGGACCAATGTAACTTGTAGGAACTAACCGCGTTGTCTTGGGTTTCCCCGTTTAAGAGCATGACGATAATTTACGAAAATCACACTTAGACTTGAAAAGAGGCCGTTAATTGGTGAAAACCCAAACCATCCCCCAAACGACCCCGTAGGAGGCACGAACACCTCGCACGGGACCAAAGTAACTTGTAGGAACTGACCTTATAATCCCGGGTCTCCCGGTTAGAGAGTATGACGATAATTTGCACAAATCACACTTAGACTTGAAAACAGGCCGTTAATGGGTTAAAACCCAAACCAGCCCCCAAACGACCCCGTAGGAGGCACGAACACCTCGCACGGGACCAATGTAACTTGTAGGAACTGATTGCGTAGTCCCGAGTCTCCCGGTTTGAGAGTATGATGATAATTTGCAAAAAACACACTTAGACTTGAAAACAGGTCGTTAATGGGTGAAAACCCAAACCAGCACCCAAACGACCCTATAGGAGGCACGAACACCTCGCACGGGACCAATGTAACTTGTAGGAACTGACCGCGTCGTCCCGGATCTCCCGGTTTGAGATTATGACGATAATTTGAAAAAATAACACTTAGACTTCAAAACAGGCCGTTAAAGGGTGAAAACCCAAACCAGCACCCAAACGATCCCGTAGGAGGCACGAACACCTCGCACGGGACCAATGTAACTTGTAGGAACTGACTGCGTAGTCCTGGGCCTCTAGGTTTAAGAGTATGACGATAATTTGCCAAAATCACACTTAGACTTGAAAACAGGCCGTTAATGGGTGAAAACCCAAACCAACCCCCAAACGACCCCGTAGGAGGCACGAACACCTCGCACGGGACCAATGTAACTCATAAGAACTGACCGCGTAGTCCCGGGTCTCTCGGTTTGGGAGTATGACGATAATTTGCAAAAATCACACTTTGACTTGAAAAGAGACCGTTAAAGGGTGAAAACCCAAACCAGCCCCCAGGTCTCCCGGTTTGAGAGTATGACGATAATTTGCGAAAATCACACTTAAACTTGAAAACAGGCATTTAATGGGTGAAAACCCAAACCAGCCCCCAAACGACCCCGTAGGAGGCACGAACACCTCGCATGGGACCAATGTAACTTGTAGGAACTGACCGCGTAGTCCCGGGTCTCTCGGTTTGGGAGTATAGCGATAATTAGCAAAAATCACACTTAGACTTATAAACAGGCCGTTAAAGGGGGAAAACCCAAACCATCCCCCAAACGACCACGTAGGATCCACGAACACGTCGCACGGGACCAATGTAACTTGTAGGAACTGACCGCGTCGTCCCGGGTCTCCCGGTTTGTGAGCATGACAATAATTTGCAAAAATCACACTTACACTTGAAAACAGGCCGTTAAAGGGTGAAAACCCAAACCAGCCCCCAAACGACCCCGTAGGAGGTACGAACACCTCGCACAGGACGAATGTAACTTGTAGGAACTAACCGCGTTGTCCCGGGTCTCCCGGTTTGAGAGTATGACGATAATTTGCGGAAATCACACTTAGACTTGAAAACAAGCCGTTAAAGGGTGAAAACCCAAACCAGCACCCAAACGACCCCGTAGGAGGCACGAACACCTCGCACGGGACCAATGTAACTTGTAGGAACTGACCGCGTGGTCCCGGGTCTCCCGATTTGAGATTATGACGATAATTTGCAAAAATCACACTTAGCCTTGAAACAGGCCGTTAAAGGGTGAAAACCCAAACCAGCCCCCAAACGACCCCGTAGGAGGCACGAACACCTTGCACGGGACCAATGTAACTTGTAGGAACTAACCGCATTGTCCCGGGTCTCCCCGTTTGAGAGTATGACGATAATTTGCGACAATCACACTTAGACTTGAAAACAGGCTGTTAATGGGTGAAAACCCAAACCAGCCCCCAAACGACCCCATAGGAGGCACGAACACCTCGTACGGGACAAATGTAACTTGTAGGAACTGACTGCGTAGTCCCGGGTCTCCCGGTTTGAGAGTATGATGATAATTTGTGAAAATTACACTTAGACTTGAAAACAGGCCGTTAATGGGTGAAAACCCAAACGACCCCGTAGGAGGCACGAACACCTCGCACGGGACCAATGTAACTTGTAGGAACTGGCCGCGTCGTCCCGGGTCTCCCGGTTTGAGAGTATGACGACAATATGCAAAAATCACACTTATGCTTGAAAACAGGCCGTTAAAGGGTGAAAACCCAAACCAGCACCCAAACGACCCCGTATGAGGTACGCACACCTCGCACGGGACCAATGTAACTTGTAGGAACTAACCACGTTGTCCCGGGTCTCCCCGTTTGAGAGTATGACGATAATTTGCGAAAAATCACACTTAGACTTGAAAACAACCCGTTAAAGGGTGAAAACCCAAACGACCCCGTAGGAGGCACGAACACCTCGCACGTGACCAATGTTACTTGTAGGAACTGACCGCGTGGTCCCGGGTCTCCCGATTTGAGATTATGGGGATAATTTGCAAAAATCACACTTAGACTTGAAAACAGGCCGTTAAAGGGTGAAAACCCAAACCAGCCCCCAAACGACCCCGTAGGAGGCACGAACACGTCGCACGGGACCAATGTAACTTGTAGGAACTAACCGCGTTGTCCCGGGTCTCCCCGTTTGAGAGTATGATGATAATTTGCGACAATCACACTTAGACTTGAAAACAGGTCGTTAATGGGTGAAAACCCAAACCAGCCCCCAAACGACCCCATAGGAGGCACGGAGACCTCGCACGGGACCAATGTAACTTGTAGGAACTGACCTTATAGTCTCGGGTCTCCTGGTTAGAGAATATGACGATAATTTGCAAAAATCACACTTATGCTTGAAAACAAGCCGTTAAAGGGTGAAAACCCAAACCAGCACCCTAACGACTCCGTATGAGGTACGAACACCTCGCACGGGACCAATGTAACTTGTCGAAACAAATCGCGTTGTCCCGAGTTTCCCCGTTTGAGAGTATGACGATAATTTATGACAATCACACTTAGACTTGAAAACTGGCCATTAATGGGTGAAAACCAAAACCAGCCCCCAAACGACCCCGTAGGAGGCACGAACACCTCGCACGGGACCAATGTAACGTGTTGGAACTGAATGCGTTATCCCGGGTCTCCCGATTTGAGAGTATGACGATAATTTGAGAAAATCACACTTAGACTTGAAAACAGGCCGTTAATGGGTGAAAACCCAAACCCACCCCCAAACGACCCCGTAGGAGGCACGAACACCTGTCACGGGACCAATGTAACTTGTAGGAACTGACCGCGTCATCCCGGGTCTCCCGATTTGAGAGTATGACGATAATTTGCGAAAATCACACTTAGACTTGAAAATAAGCCGTTAAAGGGAGAAAACCCAAACCAGCACCCAAACGACCCCGTATGAGGTACGAACACCTCGCACCGGACTAATGTAACTTGTAGGAACTAACCGTCCTGGGTCTCCCGGTTTGAGAGTATGACGATAATTTGCGAAAATCACACTTAGACTTGAAAACAAGCCGTTAAAGGGTGAAAACCCAAACCAGCACCCAAACGACCCCGTAGGAAGCACGAACACCTCGCACGGCACCAATGTTACTTGTAGGAACTGACCGCGTGGTCCCGGGTCTCCCTGTTTGAGATTATAACTATAATTTGCAAAAATCACACTTAGACTTGAAAACAGGCCGTTAAATGGTGAAAACCCAAACCAGCCCCCAAACGAACCCGTAGGAGGCACGAACACCTCGCACGGGACCAATGTAACTTGTACGAACTAACCGCGTTGTCCCGGGTCTCGCCGTTTGAGAGTATGACGATAATTTGCGAAAATCACACTTAGACTTGAAAAGAGGCCGTTAATGGGTGAAAACCCAAACCAGCCCCCAAACGACCCCGTAGGAGGCACGAACACCTCGCACGGGACCAATGTAACTTGTAGGAACTGACCGCGTCGTCCCGGGTCTCTCGGTTTGAGAGTATGACGATAATTTGCGAAAATCACACTTAGACTTGAAAACAAGCCGTTAAAGGGTGAAAACCCAAACCAGCACCCAAACGACCCCGTAGGAAGCCCGAACACCTCGCACGGGACCAATGTTACTTGTAGGAACTGACCGCGTGGTCACGGGTCTCCCAGTTTGAGATTATAATGATTATTTGCAAAAATCACACGTAGACTTGAAAACAGGCCGTTAAATGGTGAAAACCCAAACCAACCCCCAAACAACCTCGTAGGAGGCACGAACACCTCGCACGGGACCAATGTAACTTGTAGGAACTAACCGCGTTGTCCCGGGTCTCCCCGTTTAAGAGCATGATGATAGTTTACGAAAATCACACTTAGACTTGAAAAGAGGCCGTTAATGGGTGAAAACCCAAACCATCCCCCAAACGACCCCGTAGGAGGCACGAACACCTCGCACGGGACCAATGTAACTTGTAGGAACTAACCGCGTTGTCCCGAGTCACCCCGTTTGAGAGTATGATGATAATTTGCGACAATCACACTTAGACTTGAAAACAGGCCTTAATGGGTGAAAACCCAAACCAGCCCCCAAACGACCCCGTAGGAGGCACGAACACCTCGCACGGGACCAATGTAACTTGTACGAACTAACCACGTAGTCCCGGGTCTCCCAGTTAGAGAGTATGGTGATAATTTGCAAAAATCACACTTAGACTTGGAAACAGGCTGTTAAAGGGTGGAAACCCAAACCAGCCCCCAAACGACCCATTAGGAGGCATGAACACCTCGCACGGAACAAATGTAACTTGTAGGAACTGACCGCGTCGTCCCGGGTCTCCCGGTTTGAGAGTATGACGATAATTTGCGAAAATCACACTTAGACTTGAAAACAAGCCGTTAAAGGGTGAAAACCCAAACCAGCACCCAAACGACCCCGTAGGAAGCCCGAACACCTCGCACGGGACCAATGTTACTTATAGGAACTGACCGCGTGGTCACGGGTCTCCCAGTTTGAGATTATAACGATAATTTGCAAAAATCACACGTAGACTTGAAAACAGGCCGTTAAATGGTGAAAACCCAAACCAACCCCCAAACAACCCCGTAGGAGGCACGAACACCTCGCACGGGACCAATGTAACTTGTAGGAACTAACCGCGTTGTCCCGGGTCTCCCCGTTTAAGAGCATGACGATAATTTACGAAAATCACACTTAGACTTGAAAAGAGGCCGTTAATGGGTGAAAACCCAAACCATCCCCCAAACGACCCCGTAGGAGGCACGAACACCTCGCACGGGACCAATGTAACTTGTAGGAACTAACCGCGTTGTCCCGAGTCACCCCGTTTGAGAGTATGATGATAATTTGCGACAATCACACTTAGACTTGAAAACAGGCCGTTAATGGGTGAAAACCCAAACCAGCCCCCAAACGACCCCGTAGGAGGCACGAACACCTCGCACGGGACCAATGTAACTTGTAGGAACTAACCACGTAGTCCCGGGTCTCCCAGTTAGAGAGTATGGTGATAATTTACAAAAATCACACTTAGACTTGGAAACAGGCTCTTAAAGGGTGGAAACCCAAACCAGCCCCCAAACGACCCATTAGGAGGCATGAACACCTCGCACGGGACCAATGTAACTTGTAGGAACTGACAGCGTAGTCCCGGGTCTCCCGATTTGAGAGTATGATGATAATTTGCGAAAATCACACTTAGACTTGAAAACAAGCAACCCAAACTAGCCTCCAAAAGACTCCGTAGGAGGCACGAACACCTCGCACGGGACCAATGTAACTTGTAGGAACTGACCGCGTCGTCCCGGGTCTCCTGGTTTGAGAGTATGACGATAATTTGCGAAAATCACACTTAGACTTGAAAACAAGCCGTTAAAGGGTGAAAACCCAAACCAGCACCCAAACGACCCCGTATGAGGTACGAACACCTCGCACGGGATGAATTTAACTTGTAGGAACTAGCCGCGTTGTCCCGGGTCTCCCGGTTTGAGGGTATGACGATAATTTGCAAAAATCACACTTAGACTTGAAAACAAGCCGTTAAAGGGTGAAAACCCAAACAAGCACCCAAACGACCCCGTAGGAGGCACGAACACCTCGCACGGGACCAATGTAACTTGTAGGAACTGACCGCGTGGTCCCGGGTCTCCCGATTTGAGATTATGACGATAATTTGCAAAAATCGCACTTAGCCTTGAAAACAGGCCGTTAAAGGCTGAAAACCCAAACCAGCCCCCAAAAGACCCCGTAGGAGACACGAACACCTCGCACGGGACCAATGTAACTTATAGGAACTAATCACGTTGTCCCGGGTCTCCCCATTTGAGAGTATGATGATAATTTGCGACAATCACACTTAGACTTGAAAACAGGCTGTTAATGGGTGAAAACCCAAACCAGCCCCCAAACGACCCCGTAGGAGGCACAAACACCTCGCACGGGACCAATGTAACTTGTAGGAACTGACCGCGTCGTCCCGGATCTCCCGGTTGGAGATTATGATGATAATTTGCAAAAATAACAGTTAGACTTCAAAACAGGCTGTTAAAGTGTGAAAACCCAAACCAGCCCCCAAACGATCCCGTAGGAGGCACGAACACCTCGCACGAGACCAATGTAACTTGTAGGAACTGACTGCGTAGTCCCGGGTCTCTCGGTTTGAGAGTATGATGATAATTTACGAAAATCACACTTAGACTTGAAAACAGGTTGTTAATGGGTGAAAAGCCAAACCAACCCCCAAACGACCCTGTAGGAGGCACGAACACCTCGCACAGGACCAATGTAACTTGTAGGAACTGACCGTGTAGTCCCGGGTCTCTCGGTTTAGGAGTATGACGATAATTTGCAAAAATCACACTTAGACTTGAAAACAGACCGTTAAAGGGTGAAAATCCAAACCAGCCCCCAGGTCTCCCGGTTTGAGAGTATGACGATAATTTGCGAAAATCACACTTAGACTTGAAAATAGGTCGTTAATGGAAGAAAACCCAAACCAGCCCCCAAACGACCCCGTAGGAGGCACGAACACCTCGCACAGGACCAATGTAACTTGTAGGAACTGACCGCGTAGTCCCGGGTCTCTCGGTTTGGGAGTATAGCGATAATTAGTAAAAATCACGCTTAGACTTGAAAACAGATCGTTAAAGGGTGAAAACCCAAACCAGCCCCCCAAACGATCCCCTAGGAGGCACGAACACCTCGCACAGGACCAATGTAACTTGTAGGAACTGACTGCGTAGTCCCGAGTCTCTCGGTTTGAGAGTGTGACGATAATTTGCGAAAATCACACTTAGACTTGAAAACAGGTCGTTAATGGGTGAAAACCCAAACCAACCCCCAAACGACCCTGTAGGAGGCACGAACACCTTGCACGGGACCAATGTAACTTGTAGGAACTTACCGTGTAGTCCCGGGTCTCTCGGTTTGGGAGTATGACAATAATTTGCAAAAATCACACTTAGACTTGAAAACAGACCGTTAAAGGGTGAAAACCCAAACCAGCCCCCAGGTCTCCCGGTTTGAGAGTATGACGATAATTTGCGAAAATCACACTTAGGCTTGAAAACAAGCCGTTAAAGGGTGAAAACCCATACCAGCACCCAAACGACACCGTATGAGGTACGAACACCTCGCACGGGATGAATGTAACTTGTAGGACCTAACCGCGTTGTCCCGGGTCTCCCGGTTTGAGGGTATGACGATAATTTGCGAAAATCACACTTAGACTTGAAAACAAGCCGTTAAAGGGTGAAAACCCAAACCAGCACCCAAACGACCCCGTAGGAGGCACGAACACCTCGCCGGGACCAATGTAACTTGTAGGAACTGACCGCGTGGTCCCGGGTCTCCCGATTTGAGATTATGACGATAATTTGCAAAAATCGCACTTAGCCTTGAAAACAGGCCGTTAAAGGGTGAAAACCCAAACCAGCCCCCAAAAATCCCCGTAGGAGACACGAACACCTCGCACGGGACCAATGTAACTTGTAGGAACTAATCACGTTGTCCCGGGTCTCCCCATTTGAGAGTATGATGATAATTTGCGACAATCACACTTAGACTTGAAAACAGGTTGTTAATGGGTGAAAACCCAAACCAGCCCCCAAACGACCCCGTAGGAGGCACAAACACCTCGCACGGGACCAATGTAACTTGTAGGAACTGACCGCGTCGTCCCGGATCTCCCGGTTGGAGATTATGATGATAATTTGCAAAAATAACAGTTAGACTTCAAAACAGGCCGTTAAAGTGTGAAAACCCAAACCAGCCCCCAAACGATCCCGTAGGAGGCACGAACGCCTCGCACGAGACCAATGTAACTTGTAGGAACTGACTGCGAAGTCCCGGGTCTCTCGGTTTGAGAGTATGACGATAATTTGTGAAAATCACACTTAGACTTGAAAACAGGCTGTTAATGGGTGAAAAGCCAAACCAACCCCCAAACGACCCTGTAGGAGGCACGAACACCTCGCACGGGACCAATGTAACTTGTAGGAACTGACCGTGTAGTCCCGAGTCTCTTGGTTTGGGAGTATGACGATAATTTGCAAAAATCACACTTAGACTTGAAAACAGACCGTTAAAGGGTGAAAACCCAAACCAGCCCCCAGGTCTCCCGGTTTGAGAGTATGACGATAATTTGCGAAAATCACACTTAGACTTGAAAACAGGTCGTTAATGGGTGAAAACCCAAACCAGCCCCAAACGACCCCGTAGGAGGCACGAACACCTCGCACGGGACCAATGTAACTTGTAGGAACTGACCGCGTAGTCCCGGGTCTCTCGGTTTGGGAGTATAGCGATAATTAGTAAAAATCACACTTAGACTTGAAAACAGATCGTTAAAGGGTGAAAACCCAAACCAGCCCCCCAAACGATCCCCTAGGAGGCACGAACACCTCGCACGGGACCAATGTAACTTGTAGGAACTGACTGCGTAGTCCCGAGTCTCTCGGTTTGAGAGTGTGACGATAATTTGCGAAAATCACACTTAGACTTGAAAACAGGCCGTTAATGGGTGAAAATCCAAACCAACCCCCAAACGACCCTGTAGGAGGCACGAACACCTCGCACGGGACCAATGTAACTTGTAGGAACTTACCGTGTAGTCCCGGGTCTCTCGGTTTGGGAGTATGACAATAATTTGCAAAAATCACACTTAGACTTGAAAACAGACCGTTAAAGGGTGAAAACCCAAACCAGCCCCCAGGTCTCCCGGTTTGAGAGTATGACGATAATTTGCGAAAATCACACTTAGGCTTGAAAACAAGCCGTTAAAGGGTGAAAACCCAAACCAGCACCCAAACGACACCGTAGGAGGCACGAACACCTCGCACGGGACCAATGTAACTTGTAGGAACTGACCGCGTGGTCCCGGGTCTCCCGATTTGAGATTATGATGATAATTTGCAAAAATCACACTTAGATTTGAAAATAGGCCGTTAATGGGTGAAAACCCAAACCAACCCCCAAACGACCCTGTAGGAGGCACGAACACCTCGCACGGGACCAATGTAACTTGTAGGAACTGACCGTGTAGTCCCGGGTCTCTCGGTTTGGGAGTATGACGATAATTTGCAAAAATCACACTTAGACTTGAAAACAGACCGTCAGGGTGAAATCCCAAACCAGCCCCCAGGTCTCCCGGTTTGAGAGTATGACGATAATTTGCGAAAATCACACTTAGACTTGAAAACAGGCCGTTAAAGGGTGAAAACCCAAACCAGCCTCCAAACGACCCCGTAGGAGGCACGAACACCTCGCACGGGACCAATGTGACTTGTAGGAACTGACCGCGTAGTCCCGGGTCTCTCGGTTTGGGAGTATAACGATAATTAGCAAAAATCACACTTAGACTTGAAAACAGGCCGTTAAAGGGTGAAAACCCAAACCAGCCCCCAAATGACCTCGTAGGAGCCACGAACACCTCGCACGGGACCAATGTAAATTGTAGGAACTGACAGCGTAGTCCCGGGTTTCCCGGTTTGAGAGTATGACGATAATTTGTGAAAATCACACTTAGACTTGAAAATAAGCAACCCAAACTAGCCCCCAAAAGACCCCGGAGGAGGCACGAACACCTCGCACGGGACCAATGTAACTTGTAGGAACTGACCGCGTCGTCCCGGGTCTCCCGGTTTGAGAGTATGACGATAATTTGCGAAAATCACACTTAGACTTGAAAACAAGCCGTTAAAGGGTGAAAACCCAAACCAGCACCCAAACGACCCCGTATGAGGTACGAACACCTCGCACGGGATGAATGTAACTTGTAGGAACTAACCGCGTTGTCCCGGGTCTCACGGTTTGAGGGTATGATGATAATTTGCGAAAGTCACACTTAGACTTGAAAATAAGCAGTTAAAGGGCGAAAACCCAAACCAGCACCCAAACGACCCCGTAGGAGGCACGAACACCTCGCACGGGACCAATGTAACTTGTAGGAACTGATCGCATGGTCCCGGGTCTCCCGATTTGAGATTATGATGATAATTTGCAAAAATCACACTTAGCCTTGAAAACAGGCCGTTAAAGGGTGAAAACCCAAACCATCCCCCAAACGACCCCGTAGAAGGCACGAACACCTCGCACGGGACCAATGTAACTTGTAGGAATTAACCGCGTTATCCAGGGTGTCCCCATTTGAGAGTATGACGATAATTTGCGACAATCACACTTAGACTTGAAAACAGGCTGTTAATGGGTGAAAACCCAAACCAGCCCCCAAACGACCCCGTAGGAGGCACGAACACCTCGCACGGGACCAATGTAACTTGTAGGAACTGTCCGCGTTGTCCCGAATCTCCCGGTTGGAGATTATGACAATAATTTGCAAAAATAACACTTAGACTTCAAAACAGGCCGTTAAAGGGTGAAAACCCAAACCAGCCCCCAAACGATCCCGTAGGAGGCACGAACACCTCGCACGAGACCAATGTAACTTGTAGGAACTGACTGCGTAGTCCCGGGTCTCTCGGTTTGAGAGTATGACGATAATTTGCGAAAATCACACTTATACTTGAAAATAGGCCGTTAATGGGTGAAAACCAAAACCAACCTCCAAACGACCCTGTAGGAGGCACGAACACCTCGCACGGGACCAATGTAACTTGTAGGAACTAACCGCGTAGTCCCGGGTCTCCCCGTTTGAGAGTGTGACGATAATTTGCGACAATAACACTTAGACTTGAAAACAGGCCGTTAAAGGGTGAAAACCCAAACCAGCCCCCAAACGACCCCGTAGGAGGCACGAACACCTCGTACGGGACCAATGTCACTTGTAGGAACTAACCGCGTTGTCCCGGGTCTCCCCGTTTGAGAGTATGACGATAATTTGCGAAAATCACAATTAGACTTGAAAATAGGCCGTTAATGGGTGAAAACCCAAACCAACCCCCAAACGACCCTGTAGGAGGCACGAACACCTCGCACGGGACCAATGTAACTTGTAGGAACTGACCGTGTAGTCCCGGGTCTCTCGGTTTGGGAGTATGACGATAATTTGCAAAAATCACACTTAGACTTGAAAACAGACCGTTAAAGGGTGAAAACCCAAACCAGCCCCCAGGTCTCCCGGTTTGAGAGTATGACGATAATTTGCGAAAATCACACTTAGACTTGAAAACAGGCCGTTAATGGGTGAAAACCCAAACCAGCCCCCAAACGACCCCGTAGGAGGCACGAACACCTCGCACGGGACCAATGTGACTTGTAGGAACTGACCGCGTAGTCCCGGGGTCTCTCGGTTTGGGAGTATAGCGATAATTAGCAAAAATCACACTTAGACTTGAAAACAGGTCGTTAAAGGGTGAAAACCCAAACCAGCCCCCAAACGATCCCGTAGGAGGTACGAACACCTCGCACGGGACCAATGTAACTTGTAGGAACTGACCGCGTGGTCCCGGGTCTCCCGATTTGTGATTATGACGATAATTTGCAAAAATCACACTTAGACTTGAAAATAGGCCGTTAATGGGTGAAAACCCAAACCAACCCCCAAACGACCCTGTAGGAGGCACGAACACCTCGCACGGGACCAATGTAACTTGTAGGAACTGACCGTGTAGTCCCGGGTCTCTCGGTTTGGGAGTATGACGATAATTTGCAAAAATCCCACTTAGACTTGAAAACAGACCGTCAGGGTGAAATCCCAAACCAGCCCCCAGGTCTCCCGGTTTGAGAGTATGACGATAATTTGCGAAAATCACACTTAGACTTGAAAACAGGCCGTTAAAGGGTGAAAACCCAAACCAGCCTCCAAACGACCCCGTAGGAGGCACGAACACCTCGCACGGGACCAATGTGACTTGTAGGAACTGACCGCGTAGTCCCGGGTCTCTCGGTTTGGGAGTATAACGATAATTAGCAAAAATCACACTTAGACTTGAAAACAGGCCGTTAAAGGGTGAAAACCCAAACCAGCCCCCAAATGACCTCGTAGGAGCCACGAACACCTCGCACGGGACCAATGTAAATTGTAGGAACTGACAGCGTAGTCCCGGGTTTCCCGGTTTGAGAGTATGACGATAATTTGTGAAAATCACACTTAGACTTGAAAATAAGCAACCCAAACTAGCCCCCAAAAGACCCCGGAGGAGGCACGAACACCTCGCACGGGACCAATGTAACTTGTAGGAACTGACCGCGTCGTCCCGGGTCTCCCGGTTTGAGAGTATGACGATAATTTGCGAAAATCACACTTAGACTTGAAAACAAGCCGTTAAAGGGTGAAAACCCAAACCAGCACCCAAACGACCCCGTATGAGGTACGAACACCTCGCACGGGATGAATGTAACTTGTAGGAACTAACCGCGTTGTCCCGGGTCTCACGGTTTGAGGGTATGACGATAATTTGCGAAAATCACACTTAGACTTGAAAATAAGCAGTTAAAGGGCGAAAACCCAAACCAGCACCCAAACGACCCCGTAGGAGGCACGAACACCTCGCACGGGACCAATGTAACTTGTAGGAACTGATCGCATGGTCCCGGGTCTCCCGATTTGAGATTATGATGATAATTTGCAAAAATCACACTTAGCCTTGAAAACAGGCCGTTAAAGGGTGAAAACCCAAACCATCCCCCAAACGACCCCGTAGAAGGCACGAACACCTCGCACGGGACCAATGTAACTTGTAGGAATTAACCGCGTTATCCAGGGTGTCCCCATTTGAGAGTATGACGATAATTTGCGACAATCACACTTAGACTTGAAAACAGGCTGTTAATGGGTGAAAACCCAAACCAGCCCCCAAACGACCCCGTAGGAGGCACGAACACCTCGCACGGGACCAATGTAACTTGTAGGAACTGTCCGCGTTGTCCCGAATCTCCCGGTTGGAGATTATGACAATAATTTGCAAAAATAACACTTAGACTTCAAAACAGGCCGTTAAAGGGTGAAAACCCAAACGATCCCGTAGGAGGCACGAACACCTCGCACGAGACCAATGTAACTTGTAGGAACTGACTGCGTTGTCCCGGGTCTCTCGGTTTGAGAGTATGACGATAATTTGCGAAAATCACACTTAGACTTGAAAATAGGCCGTTAATGGGTGAAAACCAAAACCAACCCCCAAACGACCCTGTAGGAGGCACGAACACCTCGCACGGGACCAATGTAACTTGTAGGAACTAACCGCGTAGTCCCGGGTCTCCCCGTTTGAGAGTGTGACGATAATTTGCGACAATAACACTTAGACTTGAAAACAGGCCGTTAAAGAGTGAAAACCCAAACCAGCCCCCAAACGACCCCGTAGGAGGCACGAACACCTCGCACGGGACCAATGTCACTTGTAGGAACTAACCGCGTTGTCCTGGGTCTCCCCGTTTGAGAGTATGACGATAATTTGCGAAAATCACAATTAGACTTGAAAATAGGCCGTTAATGGATGAAAACCCAAACCAACCCCCAAACGACCCTGTAGGAGGCACGAACACCTCGCACGGAACCAATGTAACTTGTAGGAACTGACCGTGTAGTCCCGGGTCTCTCGGTTTGGGAGTATGACGATAATTTGCAAAAATCACACTTAGACTTGAAAACAGACCGTTAAAGGGTGAAAACCCAAACCAGCCCCCAGGTCTCCCGGTTTGAGAGTATGACGATAATTTGCGAAAATCACACTTAGACTTGAAAACAGGCCGTTAATGGGTGAAAACCCAAACCAGCCCCCAAACGACCCCGTAGGAGGCACGAACACCTCGCACGGGACCAATGTGACTTGTAGGTACTGACCGCGTAGTCCCGAGCTCTCGGTTTGGGAGTATAGCGATAATTAGCAAAAATCACACTTAGACTTGAAAACAGGTCGTTAAAGGGTGAAAACCCAAACCAGCCCCCAAACGATCCCGTAGGAGGCATGAACACCTCGCACGGGACCAATATAACTTGTAGGAACTGAATGCGTAGTCCCGGGTCTCTCAGTTTGAGAGTATGACGATAATTTTCGAAAATCACGCTTAGACTTGAAAACAGGCCGTTAATGGGTGAAAACCCAAACGACCCTGTAGGAGGCACGAACACCTCGCACGGGACCAATGTAACTTGTAGGAACTGACCGTGTAGTCCCGGGTCTCTCGGTTTGGGAGTATGACGATAATTTGCAAAAATCACACTTAGACTTGAAAACAGACCGTTAAAGGGTGAAAACCCAAACCAGCCCCCAGGTCTCCCGGTTTGAGAGTATGACGATAATTTGCGAAAATCACACTTAGACTTGAAAACAGGCCGTTAATGGGTGAAAACCCAAACCAGCACCCAAACGACCCCGTAGGAGGCACGAACACCTCGCACGGGACCAATGTCACTTGTAGGAACTGACCGCGTAGTCCCGGGTCTCTCGGTTTGGGAGTATAGCGATAATTAGCAAAAATCACACTTAGACTTGAAAACAGGCCGTTAAAGGGTGAAAACCCAAACCAGCACCCAAACGACCTCGTAGGAACCACGAACACCTCGCACGGGACCAATGTAACTTGTAGTAACTGACTGCGTAGTCTCGGGTCTCCCGGTTTGAGAGTATGACGATAATTTGCGAAAATCACACTTAGACTTGAAAACAAGCCGTTAAAGGGCGAAAAGCCAAACCAGCACCCAAACGACCCCGTAGGAGGCACGAACACCTCACACGGGACCAATGTAACTTGTAGGAACTAACCGCGTTGTCGCGGGTCTCCCCGTTTGAGAGTATGACGATAATTTGCGACAATAACACTTAGACTTGAAAACAGGCCGTTAAAGGGTGAAAACCCAAACCAGCCCCCAAACGACCCCGTAGGAGGCACGAACACCTCGCACGGGACCAATGTAACTTGTAGGAACTGACCGCGTCGTCCCGGGTCTCCCGGTTTGAGAGTATGACGATAATTTGCAAAAATCACACTTAGACTTGAAACCAAGTCGTTAAAGGGTGAAAACCCAAACGACCCCGTAGGAGGTACGAAAACCTCGCACGGGACCAATGTAACTTGTAGGAACTAACCGCGTTGTCCCGGGTCTTCCCGTTTGAGAGTATGATGATAATTTGTGGCAATCACACTTAGACTTGAAAACAGGCCGTTAATGGGTGAAAACCCAAACCAGCCTATAAACGACCCCGTAGGAGGCACAAACACCTCGCACGGGACCAATGTAACTTGTAGTAACTAACCACGTAGTCCCGGGTCTCCCAGTTAGAGAGTATGGCGATAATTTGCAAAAATCACACTTAGACTTGAAAACAGGCCGTTAATGGGTGAAAACCCAAACCAACCCCCAAACGACCCTGTAGGATGCACGAACACCTTGCACGGGACCAATGTAACTTGTAAGAACTGACCGTTTAGTCTCGGGTCTCTCAGTTTGGGGGTTTGAAGATAATTTGCAAAAATCACACTTAGACTTGAAAACAGACCGTTAAAGGGTGAAAACCGAAACCAGCCCCCAGGTCTCCCGGTTTGAGAGTATGACGATAATTTGCGAAAATCACACTTAGACTTGAAAACAGGCCGTTAATGGGTGAAAACCCAAACCAGCCCCCAAACGACCCCGTAGGAGGCACGAACACCTCGCACGGGACCAATGTAACTTGTAGGAACTGACCGCGTAGTCCCGGGTCTCTCGGTTTGGGAGTATAGCGATAATTAGCAAAAATCACACTTAGACTTGAAAACAGGTCGTTAAAGGGTGAAAACCCAAACCAGCCCCCAAACGACCTCGTAGGAGCCACGAACACCTCGCACGGGATCAATGTAACTTGTACGAACTGACTACGTAGTCTCGGGTCTCCCGGTTTGAGAGTATGACGATAATTTGCGATAATCAAACTTAGACTTGAAAACAAGCCGTTAAAGGGTGAAAACCCAAACCAGCACCCAAACGACCCCGTAGGAGGTACGAACACCTCGCACGGGACCAATGTAACTTGTAGGAACTAACCGCGTTGTCCCAGGTCTCCCCGTTTGAGAGTATGACGATAATTTGCGACAATAACACTTAGACTTGAAAACAGGCTGTTAAAGGGTGAAAACCCAAACCAGCCCCCAAACGACCCAGTAGGAGGCTCGAACACCTCGCACGGGACCAATGTAACTTGTAGGAACTGACCGCGTCGTCCCGGGTCTCCCGGTTTGAGAGTATGACGATAATTTGCGAAAATCACACTTAGACTTGAAACCAAGTCGTTAAAGGGTGAAAAACCAAACCAGCACCCAAACGACCCCGTAGGAGGTACGAACACCTCGCACGGGACCAATGTAACTTGTTGGAACTAACCGCGTTGTACCGGGTCTCCCCGTTTGAGAGCATGACAATAATTTTCGACAATCACACTTAGACTTGAAAACAGGCCGTTAATGGGTGAAAACTCAAACCAACCCCCAAACGACCCTGTAGGAGTCGCACGGGACCAATGTAACTTGTAGGAACTAACCACGTAGTCCCGGGTCTCCCAGTTGGAGAGTGTGGCGATAATTTGCAAAAATCACACTTAGACTTGAAAACAGGCACTTAAAGGGTGAAAACCCAAACCAGCCCCCAAACGACCCCGTAGGAGGCACGAACACCTCGCACGGGACCAATGTAAATTGTAGGAACTGACTGCGTAGTCCCGGGTCTCCCGGTTTGAGAGTATGACGAAAATTTTTGAAAATCCCACTTAGACTTGAAAACAAGCAACCCAAACCAGCCCCCAAAAGACCCCGTAGGAGACACGAACACCTCGCACGGGACCAATGTAACTTGTAGGAACTGATCGCCTCGTCCTAGGTCTCCCGGCTTGAGAGTATAACGATAATTTGCGAAAATCACACTTAGACTTGAAAACAAGCCGTTAAAGGGTGAAAACCCAAACCAGCACCCAAACGACCCCGTATGAGGTACGAACACCTCGCACGAGACGAATGTAACTTGTAGGAACTAACCACGTTGTCCCGGGTCTCCCGGTTTGAGAGGATGACGATAATTTGCGAAAATCACACTTAGACTTGAAAACAAGCCGTTAAAGGGTGAAAACCCAAACCAGCACCCAAACCAGCACCGTAGGAGGCACGAACACCTCGCACGGGACCAATTTAACTTGTAGGAACTGACCGCGTGGTCCCGGGTCTCCCGATTTGAGATTATGACGATAATTTGCAAAAATCCCACTTAGCCTTGAAAACAGGCCGTTAAAGGGTGAAAACCCAAACCAGCCCCCAAACGACCCCGTAGGAGGCACGAACACCTCGCACGGGACCAATGTAACTTGTAGGAACTAATCGCGTTGTCCCGGGTCTCCCCGTTTGAGAGTATGACGATAATATGCGACAATAACACTTAGACTTGAAAACAGGTCGTTAAAGGGTGAAAACCCAAACCAGCCCCCAAACGACGCCGTAGGAGGCACGAACACCTCGCACGGGACCAATGTAACTTGTAGGAACTAACCGCGTCGTCCGGGTCTCCCGATTTGAGAGTATGATGATAATTTGCGAAAATCACACTTAGACTTGAAAACAAGCCGTTAAAGGGTGAAAACCCAAACCAGCACCCAAACGACCCCGTAAGAGGTACGAACACCTCGCACGGGACCAATGTAACTTGTAGGAACTGACTGCGTAGTCCCGGGTCTCTCGGTTCGAGAGTATGATGATAATTTGCGAAAATCACACTTAGACCTGAAAACAGGCCGTTAATGGGTGAAAACCTAAACCAACCCCCAAACCACCCCGTAGGAGGCACGAACACCTCGCACGAGACCAATGTAACTTGTAGGAACTGACCGCGTAGTCCAGGGTCTCTCGGTTTGAGAGTATGATGTTAATTTGCAAAAATCACACTTAGACTTGAAAACAGACCCGGTTTGAGAGTATGACGATAATTTGCGAAAATCACACTTAGACTTGAAAACAGGCCGTTGATTGGTGAAAACCCAAACCATCCCCCAAACGACCCCGTAGGAGGCACGAACACCTCGCACGGGACCAATGTAACTTGTAGGAACTGACCCCGTAGTCCCGGGTGTCTCGGTTTGGGAGTATAGCGATAATTAGCAAAAATCACACTTAGACTTGAAAACAGGCCGTTAAAGGGTGAAAACCCAAACCAGCCCCCAAACGACCTCGTAGGAGCCAGGAACACCTCGCACGGGACCAATGTAACTTTTAGGAACTGACTGCGTAGTCTCGGGTCTCCCGGTTTGAGAGTATGACGATAATTTGCGAAAATCACACTTAGACTTGAAAACAAGCCGTTAAAGGGTGAAAACCCAAACCAGAACCCAAACGACCCCGTAGGAGGCACGAACACCTCGCACGGGACCAATGTAATTTGTAGGAACTAATCGCGTTGTCCCGGGTCTCCCCGTTCGAGAGTATGACGATAATTTGCGACAATCACACTTTGACTTGAAAACAGGTCGTTAATGGGTGAAAACCCAAACCAGCCCCCAAACAACCCCGTAGGAGGCACGAACACCTCGCACGGGACCTATGTAACTTGTAGGAACTAACTGCATAGTCACGGGTCTCCCAGTTAGAGAGCATGGCGATAATTCGCAAAAATTACATTTAGACTTGAAAACAAGCCATTAAAGGGTGAAATCCCAAACCAGCACCCAAACGACCCCGTATGAGGTACGAACACCTCGTACGGGACGAATGTAACTTTTAGGAACTAACCGCGTTGTCCCGGGTCTCCCGGTTTGAGAGTATGACGATAATTTGCAAAAATCACACTTAGACTTGAAAACAAGCCGTTAAAGGGTGAAAACCCAAACCAGCACCCAAACGACCCCGTAGGAGGCACGAACACCTCGCACGGGACCAATGTAACTTGTAGGAACTGACCGCGTGGTCCCGGGTCTCCCGATTTGAGATTATGACGATAATTTGCAAAAATCACACTTAGCCTTGAAAACAGGCCGTTAAAGGGTGAAAACCCAAACCCTCCCCCAAACGACCCCGTAGGAGGCACGAACACCTCGCACGGGACCAATGTAACTTGTAGGAACTAACCCCGTTGTCCCGAGTCTCCCCGTTTGAGAGTATGACGATAATTTGCGACAATCACACTTAGACTTGAAAATAGGCTGTTAATGGGTGAAAACCTAAACCAGCCCCCAAACGACCCCGTAGGAGGCACGAACACCTCTCACGGGACCAATGTAACTTGTAGGAACTGACTGCGTGGTCTCGGGTCTCCCGGTTTGAGAGTATGATGATAATTTGCGAAAATCACACTTAGACTTGAAAACAGTCCGTTAATGGGTGAAAACCCAAACCGGCCCCCAAAAGACCCCGTAGGAGGCACGAACACCTCACACGGGACCAATGTAACTTGTAGGAACTGGTCGCGTCGTCCCGAGTCTCCCGGTTTAAGAGTATGGCGCTAAATTACAAAAATCACACTTATGCTTGAAAACAAGCCGTTAAAGGGTGAAAACCCAAACCAGCACCCAAACGACCCCGTATGAGGTACGCACACCTCGCACGGGACCAATGTAACTTGTAGGAACTCACCGCATTGTTCCGGGTCTTCCGGTTTGAGAGTATGACGATAATTAGCAAAAATCACACTTAGACTTGAAAACAAGCCGTTAAAGGGTGAAAACCCAAACCAGCACCCAAACGACCCCGTATGAGGCACGAACACCTCGCACGGGACCAATGTAACTAGTAGGAACTGACCGCGTTGTTCCGGGTCTCCCGGTTTGAGATTATGATGATAATTTGGAAAAATCACACTTAGACTTGAAAACAAGCCGTTAAAGAGTGAAAAACCAAACCAGCACCCAAACGACCCCGTAGGAGGCACCAACACCTCGCACGGGACCAATGTAACTTGTAGGAACTAACCGCGTTGTCCCAGGTCTCCCCGTTTGAGAGTATGACGATAATTTGTGACAATCACACTAAGACTTGAAAACAGGTCGTTAATGGGTGAAAACCCAAACCATCCCCCAAACAACCCCGTAGGAGGCACGAACACCTCGCACGGGACCAATGTAACTTGTAGGAACTAACCGCGTAGTCCCGGGTCTCCCAGTTAGAGAGTATGGCGATAATTTGCAAAAATCACACTTAGACTTGAAAACAGGCTGTTAAAGGGTGAAAACCCAAACCAGCCCCCACACGACCCCGTAGGAGGCACGAACACCTCGCACGGGACCAATGTAACTTGTAGGAACTGACTGCGTAGTCCCGGGTCTCCCGGTTTGAGAGTCTGACGATAATTTACGAAAATCACACTTAGACTTGAAATCAAGCAACCCAAACCAGCCCCGAAAAGACCCCGTAGGAGGCACGAACACCTCGCACGGGACCAATGTAACTTGTAGGAACTGACCGCGTCGTCCCGGGTCTCCCGGTTTGAGTGTATGACGATAATTTGCGAAAATCACACTTAGACTTGAAAACAAGACACTAAAGGGTGAAATCCCAATCCAGCACCCAAACGACCCCGTATGAGGTACGAACACCTCGCACGGGACGAATGTAACTTGTAGGAACTAACCGCGTTGTCCCAGGTCTCCCGGTTTGAGAGTATGACGATAATTTGTGAAAATCACACTTAGACTTAAAAACAAGCCGTTAAAGGGTGAAAACCCAAACCGGCACCCAAACGACCCCGTAGGAGGCACGAACACCTCGCACGGGACCAATGTAACTTGTAGGAACTAACCGCGTTGTCCCGGGTCTCCCCGTTTGAGAGTATGACGATAATTTGCGACAATCACACTTAGACTTGAAAACAGGCTGTTAATGGGTGAAAACCCAAACCAGCCCCCAAACGACCCCGTAGGAGGCACGAACACCTCGCACGGGACCAATGTAACTTGTAGGAACTGACTGCGTAGTCTCGAGTCTCCCGGTTTGAGATTTTGACGATAATTTGCGAAAATCACACTTAGACTTGAAAACAGGCCGTTAATGGGTGAAAACCCAAACCCGCCCCCAAACGACCCCGTAGGAGGCACGAACACCTCGCACGGGACCAATGTAACTTGTAGGAACTGACTGCGTAGTCTCGGGTCTCCCGGTTTGAGAGTTTTGACGATAATTTGCGAAAATCACACTTAGACTTGAAAACAGGCCGTTAATGGGTGAAAACCCAAACCAGCCCCCAAACGACCCCGTAGGAGGTACGAACACCTCGCACGGGACCAATGTAACTAGTAGGAACTGACCGCGTTGTTCCGGGTCTTCCGGTTTGAGAGTATGACGATAATTTGCAAAAATCACACTTAGACTTGAAAACAAGCCGTTAAAGGGTGAAAACCCAAACCAGCACCCAAACGACCCCGTATGAGGCACGAACACCTCGCACGGGACCAATGTAACTTGTAGGAACTGACCGCGTTGTTCCAGATATCCCGGTTTGAGATTATGACGATAATTTGCAAAAATCACACTTAGACTTGAAAACAGGCCGTTAAAGGGTGAAAACCTTACCAGCCCCCAAACGACCCCGTAGGAGGCACGAACACCTCGCACGGGACCAATGTAACTTGTAGGAACTGACTGCGTAGTCTCGGGTCTCCCGGTTTGAGAGTATGACGATAATTTGCGAAAATCACACTTAGACTTGAAAACAGGCCGTTAATGGGTGAAAACCCAAACCAGCCCCCAAACGACCCCGTAGGACGCACGAACACCTCGCACGGGACCAATGTAACATGTAGGAACTGACCGCGTCGTCCCGGGTCTCCCGGTTTGAGAGTATGACGATAATTTGCGAAAATCACACTTATGCTTGAAAACAAGTCGTTAAAGGGTGAAAATCCAAACCAGCACCCAAACGACCCCGTATGAGGTACGCACACCTCGTACGGGACCAATGTAACTTGTAGGAACTCACCGTGTTGTTCCGGGTCTTCCGGTTTGAGAGTATGACGATAATTTTCAAAAATCACACTTATACTTGAAAACAAGCTGTTAAAGGGTGAAAACCCAAACCAGCCCCCAAACGACCCCGTAGGAGGCACGAACACCTCGCACGGGACGAATGTAACTTGTAGGAACTGACCGTGTGGTCCCGGGTCTCCCGGTTTGAGATTATGACGATAATTTGCAAAAATCACACTTAGACTTGAAAACAGGCCGTTAAAGGGTGAAAACCCAAACCAGCCCCCAAACGACCCCGTAGGAGGCACGAACACCTCTCACGGAACCAATGTAACTTGTAGGAACTAACAGCGTTGTCCCGGGTCCCTTCGTTTGAGAGTATGATCATAATTTGCGAAAATCACACTTAGACTTGAAAACATGCCGTTAATGGGTGAAAAACCAAACCAGCCCCCAAACGACCCCGTAGGAGGCACGAACACCTCGCACGGGATCAATGTAACTTGTAGGAACTGACCGTGTAGTCCCGGGTCTCCCGGTTAGAGAGTATGACGATAATTTACAAAAATCACACTTAGACTTGAAAACAGGTCGTTAATGGGTTAAAACCCAAACCAGCCCCCAAACGACCCCGTATGAGGCACGAACACCTCGCACGGGACCAATGTAACTTGTAGCAACTGATTGCGTAGTCTCAGGTCTCCCGGTTTGAGAGTATGACAATAATTTGCAAAAATTACACTTAGACTTGAAAACAGGCCGTTAAAGGGTGAAAACCCAAACCAGTACCCAAACGACCCCGTAGGAGGCACGAACACCTCGCACGGGACCAATGTAACTTGTAGGAACTGACCGCGTCGTCCCGGGTCTCCCGGTTTGAGATTATGACGATAATTTGCAAAAATAACACTTAGACTTGAAAACAGGCCGTTAAAGGGTGAAACCCAAACCAGCACCCAAACGACCTCGTAGGAGGCACGAACACCTCGCACGGGACCAATGTAACTTCTAAGAACTAACCGCGTTGTCCCGGGTCTCCCCGTTTGAGAGTATGACGATAATTTGCGACAATCACACTTAGACTTGAAAACAGGCCGTTAATGGGTGAAAACCCAAACCAGCCCCGAAACAACCCCGTAGGAGGTACGAACACCTCGCACGGGACCAATGTAACTTGTAGGAACTAACCGCGTAGTCCCGGGTCTCCCAGTTAGAGAGTGTGGCGATAATTTGCAAAAATCACACTTAAACTTGAAAACAGGTTGTTAAAGGGTGAAAACCCAAACCAGCCCCCAAACGACCCCGTAGGAGGCACGAACACCACGCACGGGACCAATGTAACTTGTAGGAACTGACTGCGTAGTCCCGGGTCTCCCGGTTTGAGAGTATGACGATAATTTGCGAAAATCACACTTAGACTTGAAAACAAGCAACCCAAACCATCCCCCAAAAGACCCCGTAGGAGGTACGAACACCTCGCACGGGACCAATGTAACTTGTAGGAACTGACCGCTTCGTCCCGGGTCTCCCGGTTTGAGTGTATGACGATAATTTGTGAAAATCACACTTAGACCTGAAAACAAGCCATTAAAGGGTGAAATCCCAAACCAGCACCCAAACGACCCCGTATGAGGTACGAACACCTCGCACGGGACGAATGTAACTTATAGGAACTAACCGCGTTGTCTCGGGTCTCCCGGTTTGAGAGTATGACGATAATTTGCGAAAATCACACTTAGACTTGAAAACAAGCCGTTAAAGGGTTTAAACCCAAACCAGCACCCAAACGACCCCGTAGGAGGCACGAACACCTCGCACGGGACCAATGTAACTTGTAGGAACTGACCGCGTGGTCCCGGGTCTCCCGATTTGAGATTATGATGATAATTTGCAAAAATCACTCTTAGCCTTGAAAACAGGCCGTTAAAGGGTGAAAACCCAAACCAGCCCCCAAACGACCCCGTAGGAGGCACGAACACCTCGCACGGGACCAATGTAACTTGTAGGAACTAACCGCGTTGTCCCGGGTCTCCCCATTTGAGAGTATGATGATAATTTGTGACAAACACACTTAGACTTGAAAACAGGCTGTTAATGGGTGAAAATCCAAACCAGCCCCCAAACGACCCCGTAGGAGGCACGAACACCTCGCACGGGACCAATGTAACTTGTAGGAACTGACTGCATAGTCTCGGGTCTCCCGATTTGAGAGTATGACGATAATTTGCGAAAATCACACTTAGACTTGAAAACAGGCCGTCAATGGGTGAAAACCCAAACCAGCCCCCAAACGACCCCGTAGGAGGCACGAACACCTCGCGCGGGACCAATGTAACTTGTAGGAACTGACCGCGTCGTCCAGGGTCTCCCGGTTTGAGAGGATGACGATAATTTGCGAAAATCACACTTAGACTCGAAAACAGACCGTTAAAGGGTGAAAACCCAAACCAGCCCCCAAACGACCCCGTAGGAGGCACGAACACCTCGCACGGAACCAATGTAACTTGTAGGAACTAACCGCGTTGTCCCGGGTCTCCCCGTTTGAGAATATAATGATAATTTGCGAAAATCACACTTAGACTTGAAAACATGCCGTTAATGGGTGAAAACCCAAACCAGAACCCAAACGACCCCGTAGGAGGCACGAACACCTCGCACGGGATCAATGTAACTTGTAGGAACTGATCGTGTAGTCCCGGGTCTCCCGATTAGAGAGTATGACGATAATTTACAAAAATCACACTTAGACTTGAAAACAGGCCGTTAATGGGTTAAAACCCAAACCAACCCCCAAACGACCCCGTAGGAGGCACGAACATCTCGTACGGGACCAATGTCACTTGTAGGAACTGATTGCGTAGTCCCGGGTCTCCCGTTTGAGAGTATGACGATAATTTACAAAAATCACACTTAGACTTGAAAACAGGCCGTTAAAGGGTGAAAACCCAAACGACCCCATAGGAGGCACGAACACCTCGCACGGGACCAATGTTACTCGTAGGAACTGACCGCGTTGTCCCGGGTCTCCCAGTTTGAGATTATGACGATAATTTGCAAAAATAACACTTAGACTTGAAAACAGGCCGTTAAAGGGTGAAACCCAAACCAGTCCCCAAACGCCCCCGTAGGAGGCACGAACACCTCGCACGGGACCAATGTAACTTCTTGGAACTGACTGCGTAGTCCCGGGTCTCCCGGTTTGAGAGTATGACGATAATTTGCGAAAATCATACTTAGACTTGAAAACTGGCCGTTAATGGGTGAAAACCCAAACCAACCCCCAAACGACCCCGTAGGAGGCACGAACACCTCGCACGGGACCAATGTAATTTGTAGGAACTGATCGCATAGTCCCGGGTCTCTCGGTTTGGGAGTATGGCGATAATTTTCAAAAATCACACTTAGACTTGAAAACAGGTCGTTAAAGGGTGAAAACCCAAACCAGCCCCCAGGTCTCCCGGTTTGAGAGTATGACGATAATTTGCGAAAATCACCCCTAGACTTGAAAACAGGCCGTTAATGGGTGAAAACCCAAACCAGCCCCCAAACGACCCCGTAGGAGCCACGAACACCTCGCACAGGACCAATGTAACTTGTAGGAACTGACCGCGTAGTCCCGGGTCTCTCGGTTTGGGAGTATGGCGATAATTTGCAAAAATCACACTTAGACTTGAAAACAGGCCGTTAAAGGGTGAAAACCCAAACCATCCCCCAAACGACCCCGTAGGAGCCACGAACACCTCGCACGGGACCAATGTAACTTGTAGGAACTGACTGCGTAGTCCCGGGTGTCCCGGTTTGAGAGTATGACGATAATTTGCGAAAATCACACTTAGACTTGAAAACAGGCCGTTAAAGGGTGAAAACCCAAACCAGCCCCCAAACGATCCCATAGGAGACACGAACACCTCGCACGGGACCAATGTAACTTGTAGGAACTGACCGCGTAGTCCCGGGTCTCCCGATTTGAGAGTATGACGATAATTTGCAAAATTCACACTTGGACTTGAAAACAAGCCGTTAAAGGATGAAAACCCAAACCAGCACCCAAACGACCCCGTAGGAGGCACGAACACCTCGCACGGGACCAATGCAATTTTTCTTCTTGTATATGCAACTTTTTTGCTTGAATATGATTTTTTTAAAAATGAATTGGTTACTAATATTGTATCTTTTTTGTGTCTTATTTTTTTTGTAGGATGACATTCAATCGTTAGCTTTTATCCACTTGGAACGCACAAAGAAGTCAATGCTTTACAACAAGGGGATTGTGTATTTAGTGTCGTTAATATTCAGGATTCTATTTTTTGTGCTATGGTCGAGCAGGCTTCAGTAGTTTTATGGTTTATTTTTATGGTCGTGCTGGCTATAGTAGATTTATTGTTGACTTTTATGGCCGTGCGGGCTTTATATGGGCAGATTTTATGTTAGCAGGTTTTGGAATGCTCAAAAAATAGAGGAAACTATGCCCAATTTTTTTTTGATATGGGAACTATTAACTCTTGTAATTTTTTGATGTTATTGTCGACTTTTATGGTCATGTGTTGCTTTATATTGGTATTATCTCTTGTAATTTTTTGAAGTTTGTATGCACATTAGTTTATCAACAACCTGCGATATTCATAATTTGTGAATTTTCTTGATTTTGTTTCTGCAAATAATAAATATTTTTCCTACTGAATTTGGAATTTGCAGATTTTCCATATTTGGTTCCTATTATTATTTTTTTTAATCAACTGAAAAATCTGGCACGGTTTTAAACCGTGCCAATGCATAAAAATGAGAACGCTTATAAAACAATCTGGCATGCTTTATAACCGTGCCAAAAGCGTGCCAGAAAATAGATAATTTGGCATGGTTTAAAAGTGTGCCAAAAGCGTGTCAGATTAAAAAACTGGCACAGTTTAAAAGCGTGCCAAAAGCGTGCCAGTTTGGAAAATCTGGCACGGTTTTAAACCGCGCCAGAAAATCTGGCACGCCTGATTCTGGCACGGTTTTAAATCGTGCCAGATTGCGTCTGGCACGGTTTTAACCCGTGCCAGTTTCCTGTTTTTGGTGTAGTGCTAAGACTGTGTATTTTTATACCTACTACAAAAGAAAAGGCCACCTTAGGGAGTTTTGATATAGTTTGGGTGGAATACGACATACTTTTGCTCCTCCACGTACCAATAGCGACTTTTCTAGTCTTAGAGAGCCGATTGAGTTTCTAGTTGCCACATCTCAGAGTTAAATGGAAGAGTTCTAATAGACGTCTTTGTCATTAGCAGATACTTTTAAAATCTCGGCTAGAACCAATAATGACAAGGCCAAACAGAAGGTTACCACTTCTTGGGTACCTAAGCATGACGTAAAATCCCTTGTTCATGTTGCTATTAAAGCACATAATACCTCTCGGTGGTATTTTGACAGCGGGTGATTCAGGCACATGACGGGTGACGTCTCATTTTTTACCTACCTAGAGGATCGGAGGGAATGTAAAGTCACTTTTGGAGATGTGAGAAAGTATAGCATAGTAGGACGAGGTACAGTAGAGATAACAGGATTTCCTAAGCTAAAGAATATTTTGTATGTCAAGGGTTTGAAAGCGAACCTTCTCAGCATTAGCCAGTTGTGCGACGCTGACTTTGTAGTAAAGTTTGACCAGAACGAGTGCAATGTTTATGATCAAGCTGGTAAACTTCTATTGCAAGGGGTGAGGACTGAAGATAATTATTATGGGATTATGCCCAAGTCCTCATTTGTCTGCAACAGCGCCACGATCACTCCTATGGATATATGGCATCAACGGCTAGGTTACGTGAATTTTAGATATTTGGAGAGTTGGCTAAAAAAGACCTAGTGCGTGGATTATCGTCACTTAGGAAGCTGACTTTCGCAGTTTATGGACCCTGTCAGTTGGGAAAGCAAGTCTGTAGCCCCCACAGGAAGTTGAATTCCATTACCACTTCAGGATTGCTTGAGTTGATTCACATGGATCTTATGGTAAGAGGTATATCCTCGTGATGGTAGATGACTTCTCTCGTTACTCGATAGTAGGTTTTCTGAGAGAGAAATCCGATGCTATAGAATTTCTTACGACCAAGTGACGTATCCTGCAAAATAAACACGGTGTCACTATTAATAGAATCCGAAGTGACAATGGCACTGAATTTAAGAAAGTAAATGTAGATCTAGACTGTGACAGCCTCGGGATTAAATATGAATTTTCGACCGTGAAGACTCCTTAGCAAAATGGGATTGTTGCGACAAAGAATTGGACGATTCGGGAGATGGCTAGATCTATGCTTCTAGGTCGTAGAGTTGCTAGGAGATTTTGGGTAGAGGCGATTTCTACCGCGTGCCACATGATGAATAGGGTTTCCTTCATCCCCACACACTTCAGATGCCTTATGAATTGTGGACTGGAAAAAAGCCCAACCTTTCATATTTTCGTGTCTTTGGGAGCAAATGATGCATCCTATGGGATAGAGAGCTATTAGGAAAGTTTAACTCCCGAAGCAACGAGGGCATATTATTAGGTTATTCATCGACGATTAAAGCATACTGGGTTTTTAACTTGAAGAGCTCTAAGGTTATGGAATCAATAAACGCCACCGTGCAAGATGACGAATCGTCGGCATTTGTTGATTATAACCGTTTGTGTGAGTATGACGCACTTCTAGCTGATGATCCCATTTTCCTCCACACACCCACGGTGGAGCCTACTCTTGATTTAGGGGACACAGCTGTTTGGGTTCGAAAGAGTCGTGACCCGTCTACCAATCTAGGAGATACCACCTTAGGGGTCAATACTCGTGCTCAGATAGAGAATGTGGTTAGCTTTCTGTGCTACACGTCTAAAGTCGAGCCCAAGAACGTCAAAAAAGCACTCAAGGATGAACACTGGATATCTGCTGTAAGGACATTGTCCGTCACATTTAATTATGTCATATACCGCTACAAGTCAACAAAGAATCGAGGATGCTAACATATACAATCTCCGGATCCGAATTACAAGTGCACTTGAACATTCAAGCTCCAACGAAATAATTTTGGTAAAAATATGTTTAAGTTCCACTTGCATTTTATATTTAAAGTGTTGGGATAATTTTTAAAAGGATAAGAACTTTTATTTATAAAAGTTTTTTGAATAAAAAAAGTTTTATATAAAATATAAAAAAAAAAAGTGGAAACAAAAGTTTTTTTTTAAATCAAAATCAGTTGGCATTTAAAGAATATTTTATAAAAGAAGTTTTTTTTTTTTAAAAAAAGAGAGGTTGTTTTGTACAAAAAATATAGGGCAACTCGCCCATTGATAAAAGTGTTGTTTTCGGCAGCCTCGTTGGATAAAAGAGGGGACTAAAGTTTTGTTCTTTTTTTCCAATCATTAGCATAATGATTATTTATCTTTGGTCTTAAAAGAATGAGGTTTCGTACAGTTGAAAAGCCTTAAAGGCAGTCTTCTTTTACTCACCCATCAAGAGGCACTACAAAAAAAAGTTCCTTCTAAGACCCCATTTTTTTAGACAGACAAAATTTAGTCTTTAAAACATACTTTTTGAGACGGGTATAATTAGCCGTCTTAAAAATTACTATTTTTTGAAACTGTTAATTATATCCGTCTCAAAAGAGATCACATTTTGAGACGGTTAATTATTCCTGTTTTATAAAGTAAATCAAATAAGACCGTAAAATGTTTACTGTCTCAAAAGATATATCAAATAAGACGGCTAAAAAAATTATGTTGCCACCCTAATCACTTTTCATCTCCCGCCTTATACCAAAAAAATAAAAAATAAAAAAAATAGGAAGACGCATACACACACGCCCCCCGCCATCTCTCACAAAATCAATTGACCAAACCCCTCCTCTCACAAACTCAATCGACAACCCATTCACCGTCTCTCTCGTAACTTCGAGACGAGTCGACGGCCACACCATCTGGTACTTACCATATCTATTTATCTCTCACCCACACGCACCCACACACACGTGCGTGCACCCATACACACGCACACACGCAGTGATGCACACACACATATACCTGAACACAAATCTTCAAAGTTAGGGTTATTAATTTAATTTTATGTTGGGTATTTACAGTAACAAATACAATCTTCAAATTTAGGGTTTTCATTTTAGTTTTCAATTTAATTTTCTATTGTGTATTCACCCTCACTTGAAAATTTTGATTATTGATATAATTATTAGGAAAATGTAATTAAAATCAATTTATTATTTAAAAATAAAATTTTCATTTAATCTATTGTATAAAATGCAAAATTTTTATAATTATCTGCAATATGTTTAAAACTGTAAAAAATCTCTGTAATTTAGTTTTTGCGTTCATTTGTATTCAGCAATTCAAGACAAAGCTAAAAATAAAAAAAAGTGATTCAAAGTGTAAAAAAAATTAGTTGGTGATGATGAAAAGTGTGCCATGTGAAGAAGAAAATGAGCATAATGATTCATGCAAGAGTGAAAATGGGCATGTCTTGTGAGTTTTTGAATGTATAAATGTTTAATGATGTAGATATTAATTAGTTGATTGTGTGACTTCTTATTTGATGTTTTCCATTATCATGCGTGCATTAGTACTTCAATATTTCAAATTTAAATTGTTCGATTTATCCATAATAATACTTAAATTGACGTGTTGAATTATATTCTTATTTTAATATAGCTTGTTCCCCTTTATGTGTTAATATCTTTAGGAATTCATGTTTGTCATTATTAACCTTTTTTATTTTTTCATCATCTTACGAAGACATTATGAAGATTTTATCTTATTTATATAATGAAATATAAATTTAGTAACATTTTTTTTAGATTCATAAATGGGAACCATGTATAAGAGTTGGATTGATTTACACAATCGTTGACTATATTAATGGGATTGATGGGTTTCTTAACTATGCGTATGCTTGTGTGAGTCATTTGGTAGTAGTTTAATACACTAGATATTAATATTGTTGTCTTGTTTGTTCATGTATTTTTAGATGTCGTGGAGAGTGTTAATGTAATTGTCAACATCAATGGGCAAATTATTAGATCAGATGTTGTGGGGGCATTAAAGATGCAGACATATTTGAGGTGATTATCAATCCACATGTTATATTTCCTTGCTATTGGTGTTTTGCTATCAACTCTTAATTTTGTAATTGTAAGGGATATGCATACATATATGTTTGTTAACTGATCTTGATAAGCTCCTTTTTTAGCTAGTTTATATGCCTCTTAAGATATGTATATAAGTAGAGTTTCTCATATTGTCATTGAAGCGTGTCTTGCTATCAGCTTCCCTTTACAGTTATGATACTTCATAAGTGAAATATAGTGTTATTGGTTGGGAAGACAATACCAAATAAATTTATTTTATCGACATGTTCTTCTTGCAATCAACAATGTACTGCCCTTTTGACGTTTCCTTGTAGTTACATTAGATTCCAGAAACTCCATAGATGTATCATGTTTCATGTTGGTATACGTAATAAATTTTAGGCCACCAGGAACAACAAATGGTCTAATTTTTTTAGACAAGTTAGAAAAAGGTCTAGATATAGCTGTAGAATTATTGATTTGTGTTTAGTATATGATTGCAACATCAATTTTTTTACCATATTATGATCAGTTGGCTCTTTACCGGTCTTATACCCTTATCCAGTTATTGAAGTTCTCTATCACATGCACTAGTAGGTTAGGCCCAGCCCTGGCTCAGATACCTAAAGCACAAGATCATTAGGGACAAAAGATTTATGTCAAGAATTTCATGATCATACTTATTCTAGCAATGGAGCCCGGATACTTGTGGTATATAGGAGGGGGTGTCTTCTTACATAGTGGCTACTTTAGGCAAAGTAGTTGGAAATCCTACTTCCCATTCAACTCTAAGTGGTTGTGTTGACATGAATCTAGTGCCATTGTCGTGGTTATACCGACTATCTTAGGGAGACGTAGTAGAAACACCGTCAGCTTCAGCCCCCGCGTCAGAGAGGAATTAGGACTCGGACCATACCTAAGTATTGGACCCATGTCTTGAAAAATATCCTATATGTGTGTACCAATAGAGGTCGACCGGTCTGAGCTATATTCGATGTGACATTCCATATTACCTGTTGGGGGTGGGGGTCATGGAATAACTGGTAATTGGGATCCATCCGATGCCTGAGTTGGCTAAGGATGGGTAACAAATGGAGAATCCACAAAATCACAGGATTCCTGTGACTTTGTACGTGTATCACGTACTAACGAGTTTCGATACCCTTTATTATCTCATTATACTTTAGACCTAACGTTGTTGGCCAGGATAACAGGGACAAGAACTCAATTCCTAAAAAAAATCCAAACCTAAAACTGTGCAACAAGTTTTTAGAACTATAGAGAATCCAAATGTTGATCCCTAAAATACTTTGGATGCTCATGTCGACAATACTAGTGATAATGTTGTAGAAAATCCAAAAACTAATAATTCTTTGGATGTTACTGATATGGTTCACCATGTATATGAATTTGTAATTGCTGTTAATAACAATATAATGTGTGATAATGTTATTGTTGAGATTAGCGCATTCACGCATGTTGATAACATGATACTCATATAAATATTATCAACTATGTTGAGGTGATAGAAACAACCTGTCTTGATAAGATAGTGACTACTCATGTCACTAATACTACTCCCAATTCTTCTTTTGGACAAACTGGTCATATAATGGTTATTGATCCTACTCAGTTCACTACTCCTCCCCCCAACATCTCTTTTACTCGGTCTTTCTGCCATAACTCTCAAGCAAACTTGGTTGATGAGGAGTAAAATGATGATTTAACCACTACTTGTATGGGTGAACAAATCATTTAGGACACAATGCTCCGAAATGTGTCCCATGTCCTCACTATTTATGCAACCATAGTCAATTATCCTATTGCTACTGCTGATGTATATACTTTGGAGGGCTCCTCCTTACGATCCAAATTTTAGGTATTTTAAGTGGTCTTATCTAAATCACAAATTGAACGCAACAAACAAAATGAAGCTACAAACATAAATGATGTTACTGGCACAGATGGATACGATATTAGAAGTAACTACCTTACTTCTTAATGTTAGTTATATATTAGAATATTATGGGTTTAGCTAATCCCCCAACTCAATTAGCTTTTAATAGCCCGTGGCTCTCTTAAGCTTGATCTCATATGCATTTCTGAGCCAATGATGTCCTTTGCATAAATTCCTCCTAATTTAGGAACTCTATTGGCATGCATCATCTTGCCTTCAAAATTATAAATTTGCTTTTGCCTAACATTTGGGTGTTTGATTCGGCTCCTATTGTTAATCCAACTATCCTTTCTAGTGATGACCAAAAAATTACTATTTTTTCTCCTATTTCCATAACCAGCGTGTAATGAATTTTGTCCATGCTACACTACTGATTACATCCTTATGAGAGAGCTCTGGAAGACTATCACATATTTACTCAACCCTATCTCTCCCTTGGTCAATATTAGAGACTTTAACTCTGTCTTGGGGATCATGAATGTAAAGTAGATAGACTCCCCTATAATAGAGCCTTATTAGATTTTAAAAATATGACCGACTCAGTTAAAATTCTTCAAATTAACACTGGGTATTTTTCACACTTGGGTCAAGATTGACCAAAAATTAGTTCACAGAGATCTTGATAGGTCTTTATGGAACCAAGTATGGATGGATTTCTAGGATGTTGTCTCCTATAAAATTGTTGTGACATCTCACTGTGATCATTACCCCCTTATATTTGAGTTTAATACTGATGGTATTGTTGGCCTAAAACCTTTTTAATTCATCAAGGCTTGGACTAAACATGGACTAATCACGATGGCAGAAGTTAGTCTTTGCCCCAAAAGATGGTAGCTAAATGCAACAAAATGGTTGACCTCCCTACAAAAATTAACTGATTTGAGATTGAGAGCTATCGAAAAGTATGTTTTAGGAGGTCCCACTACTGGCAGGTGCCCACTACCTCAGTAAAATAGAGATTTGACCTCACTTTTATGGTTGACTCTTCACACCACTAGAATACTCTGTTGCGCTTATTTAAAGTCGTAAAAAAGAAGAACAACTTGCTCATTACCACTTTCTGGTTCTAATTTCTAACCATTAAATATTCATGCCTAACACTTTTTATTGATTAATTTGGCAGCCCCTGGTGGTTATCATGAGGATTGAGAATTATAGGCTAGAAATGTCCTTGATCTCCTAAATATAGGCAAGTTCATGATCAAATTGGGTTTTCTAGATTTATCAAAGTTAGGGGCTGAAGCTATCAAAGAGTAGTGCAGCATTATTTACATTGTTTTCGAGGTGGTCACTTTAGACCCATACGTTTATAACAGTCGATGATGTTTGTGAGCTTTTCAGGTTGTAGTCTTTGGGTGAGGTCGAGGGGAGTGGGAATATGTCAAGGCACGAGAAGTCTATATTGAATACTTTTATTACCTGGTATGCAAAGTGTGTCAGTTACAAGAGAAAGCTACAAATGGTAGTGAATGTGGAGGATTAATTATTGTTTTCCACCCGTCTTATTGGGCATAAAATTCCTATCGCACCCTTGGCACTTGGGAATGTTAATGCTTAGGTGGATAGATTCCATTATGACATGGAGCGTTCAATGGGTAAGTATGATGTGATAAATGTTGGGAATTCAAAGTTATATGAGTAATTTCCAAGTTTTTCTACAGTACCTATTGAATATGAAGTTCCTACTATGAATAATTCCCCTATTCGAATTGTTCGCTGGATGATCATCTTCGAGTATTCTGGCGGATCATATTAATGAGTTAGGTAGGTTTCAATTTAGACCATATGTAAAAAAAAATTGCGTGTAGAGGTGTTATTTTTGGAGATGTAGATCAAGAGTTTGTTTACAAGAAGCTTAATGAATCGGCTATTTTGAAGGCTTCGAAAATCAATGCCATGGATTTATTTGTTACTGGTCCGTTGCCTTTTAGTATTGACTAGGGTGAGGGGTTGTTATATATAGTCCTCATAGGGTTATAAGGAATTTTGGTTATGATCACGATCATCATGAATATCATATTCCTAGAACATTAAAGGATAATTATGAATCCTCATTGAATATCTTCATATATAGTGGTGCAACATATACATGTCAAAAGTTGTCATTTCTGTATTGAAAAATTAGTTTGTGTCCAAACAGACACCTCAAGTGTAAGGTTCACGAGAAGCCAGTCTAAAGAGGCTGTTGGCAGTAAGAATGTCCAAACTGCTGCTTGCCCACTGCCATGACAGTAAGGACTTCAGTGTGAACTGAACTACTAAGTGTATCCACTCACTATAGCTATCCATGCTCACAAGGCCTGACAACTGGTGATTAATGCTAAAGCATACAAGAAGGCGATAAAATGCATGGTAATTATCATGATCATCAAAACCTACCTCATATAAACTAACTGGTCATTAAAAAATACTGTTAAAATTGATCAGTTGAATCGTCTAGAAGTTGAATATAAGGGAAGCTTGAATTAGTTTTCAATTTTTTAAAGCCATTACCTTTCTTTACCAAACCCCCTATTTATGTAAGAAAATAAAATTAAATAAACATTGAGCAGGTCAGTTAGGTTATAATAACTTTTTCCCTTCGTTGATTGCTATTATGTTCCTCATTGACAGAGAATATGCTTTACTAGACCCTATGGAAGTGCTTAATGTTACTTATCTTTCTTTAGGAAGTGGTTCACATATAGTGGAATTCAGGAGGGGTAAGTACATTCAGACCAGTCCAATATGAATGTTGTAAGCGGTGCAACATAGGCGTACAGTGATCTCACTGATGGTTGTGGGGTACCCAAGTTGGAAAAAAAATTGAACTAAGTAAAACAGTAAGACTGACTTATTCTAGTTTTAAAATAGCAGATCATGCTAAACATGCATCTTACTTTCACTCTCTTAAAACACTTATGCACGAAAAAGCACATGCACATATTAGAAGGGGTTGTGATCAAATTGGGGATTTATTTTTGTTTGTTATACTCGTGTTCTATTTTTCCTCTTCCTGCTTCTTGAGATGGACTGGTGGTTTGCCATCACTTGTATTTGATTTTTGTATTTTCTTTGAATCATTTATACGATTATATTGCGAACTTTTATGATTTGGGTTGCTTTGCTTGATATGTGCCTTAATTAAGGTTTCTTTATGTGAATTGTGGATAGAGTTATCTCATCAAGTAAACTTCTGCTGCCCATATAAAGGTGCATGATCTGTTGATCTCCTACTATTTAAATCATATTACATAATTAGGTTCTCATTATAATTTCAAAATATCATTATTAATAAAGTAAACTAATACACACTCACATTTTACATGTAACATAAGAATAATTGAGATTCGGTTGTGATAAAATGCGTGCTTCTGGCTGTGATAAAATAACTGACATTCGGGGACTTGAAGAACTGAAATCCTTAAATTTTTTGGACATAAATGGATACAAGGCAGTTGAAAAATTACCAGATCCGTCAAACCTGACAAATTTAGAGGTATTGGATGCTTCTCGTTGTGTAAAGCTAATTGATATTGAGAGACTTTAGGGAATGAAAGCCTTAAAAGTCTTGATCATTGATGAATGTAAGTCGATTGAAAAACAACCTGATTTGTCAGACCTTACAAATTTTAAAGAATTGAAAGCTATTGACTGTGTCAAACTAACTGAGATCTATAGACTTAAGGAGCTGAAATTCTTAGTAGTGTTACATATTTCTGGATGTAAGTCAATTGAAAAATTACCCCATTTGTCTAACTTTACAAATATAAAAGAAATACATGCTTCTGGATGTGATAAATTAACTGAGACCAGGGGAGGGTCTGAGGAACAGAAATCCTTTGAATTGTTGGACATTAATGGATGCAAGTCAATTGAAAAATTACTGTATTTGGAATACTTTCCACATTTAAAAACAATGTCATCTTCTCACTTGGTAAAACTAACTGAGATTCTGGGACTTGAGGAACTAAAATCCTTAATGTATTTGTTTATTGATGGATGCAAGTCGATTAAAAGATTACCAGATTTGTCAAACCTTAAAAATTAAATGAAGATGTTCGGGTGTTCTCCTACCTCTTATTTTGTCATATATATCTCTCGACGAGCGATCTATAACTCGTTATTGTACTTTTATTATTTTATAAATTCTCTGCAATTGTCACTCTGTTTCATGGTTCTTCCATCGTGTATTGATAACCTTTAAGGGAGCCCCCATACAAGGTATGATGGTGTTTATAAGAACAATGGTTACCTTAGCATTTTCATTTGATGCTCTCATTCACTCCATTATTGTGAAGATATGTGACATGGTTGCTATTGTAAGATATCTGAACTCCACTCTTATTGTCACGGAACTGGATAAAACTACCTTTTGGGCAGATCCTCGTGTTAGGTTTTCCATGGTCCCGTGAGATTCATGAGTTTATATCTTACATTCACCTCATGCTTCCATTACCTCAATAATTCAGACTGACTAGGTAATAATATATAGTTCATACATGTAATTACTTGTATATATATTGAGAGATTTTCAGGTGGAAAATCCTCTTTTTTAAAGTTGAATATCCAATGGCGGTGGTGAAAATTTGCTATGGTGGTGGTGAAAATTTGTTATGATAGTGGTCAAAAATTTTTGTTGGTTGGTTTATAGTATTTTTAGAATCAATTTTAATGTTTAAAACAGGTTGGCTATCTGTGGTTTTCGTGAATAAACAAAGGAGATTCTGCCAAATTTTTTTTAAAATAATAGTAGTTAGATAATGTGATGAGAATATACTATATTGATTCATTGCACATTGTATTGTTGATGAGTAGGATATTAATTTTGACATAATTGACACTAATATTTTATTTTGCAGGTGATAATTTTTGTAGAACATGCAATGATAATCAGTGATTTTGGGGATCGTACGCTTTATGATTGCGGGATTACTTTGATAAAAACATTTCATGTTTTGGAGTATAAGAAATTAATGTATTTTTGTTGTTAAGTCGAATATTTGGACTTAGTGTTATAATTTTTGTTTTGATGAATATTTGGAGATGCTTGTAAGAACTCTAATTGTTGAATGAAAATTATTCGTTGTGTTGGTTCAAAATCATCTTATGTATTATATTTTATGACTATTTGTTATGTTGTGTTGTGTTGTCTTAAATGTATTCAATTATATATTAAACTTTAGCGATATATTTTATTGTCCATAATATATTGGTGAAAAAATTTTAAGATCCCTCCACCTCTTTTAGGATGGTTAAAACTGTCCCAAAAATATATTAAAGACGGCTATGTTGCCGTCTCAAAAAGATCTTCTAAAATAGTAACATTTTAAGACAGATTAATTTCCATCTCAAAAGCACTCTTTTTGGGACAACGCTCTTGTCGTCTCAAAAGGGTCATATAAAATGGTGATCTTTTGAGACGGATTTGTTCCCGTTTTAAAAAACTCTTTTGAGGCGGCTATGGCGTCACAAAAAGTATTTATAATCCCCTATCAAAAAAAAACCCCTAGCCGCCCTAAATAGCGTCCCAAAAAGTATTTGAGGCGGATAAACCATCTTTTGGGACTGTTAGGCCACCGTCTCAAAAGCTACTTTTTTTAGTAGTGAGGCTGCCACGCGACTTTGGGTTGAAAAAATATGGGGCGTCGTATTTTTATGTGTGCCAATGATTGGCATGTGTGTTTTTAAGGAAGCTTTTTAAATGTCTTACGTCTCTATCTACTTCCTTTGAAAAGAAACACGCATCTATCTGATAAAAGCAACTGCTTGCCAATGTTTTCCACTTTAACAAATCTCTTCTTTTTAAAGGCCAACTCGTACAGTTTTCTAAACAGAGATGAAAAGTTTATTTTTTACATAACACTTTCTGAAAAGAAAAATACTTTGTGTTCTATAATTTTTCAGTATGTCTTCTTCTCACATTTAAGGGTCCAAACCTTTTGTCCATTTAATTCATAATCCCATATACTTTTTATGAATTGTTTTGTGAAATCCAAGATATATTTTTTCTAAAATCTTATGGTACTGATTTTGGTACCATTCGTGGTACTCATCGAAGTCTGGGGATATTAAGCTTTGCTGAGTATGGATCTTTGCTGAAATAGAACTGAGTGTTCTTGTGGAGCTGCTGAGGTTATTCCATTGCTGACGAAGCCGACCGACGCCTGCAGGTATTCGTGTGTCAAATTATTTCATTGTAATACGTCTAAGTTGTGAGTTACAAAATTATAGTGAAAAAAATGGTTTTACCCTTCGAGGATTTTTTCCTCATTTGTGACTGTCTTGCATGCTTAGATTAATTTTTTAATCAATCACGTTTATTTATGAGAGTTAAAAATTGTTGGGTCTGGAATTGGAATTTAATTAAATAATTAATTCATTTGAACGCAGGCGCACTCTCAAATTGGTATCAGAGCCAATTACACAATTATACCTTGTAATTTTCTGCAAAATTTTTATGAGATATCATTTTTTGAAAAAATTGATTTTTGAAAAAGGGTGTGCTTAAAATGGAAAAATTATATAATAAAATGCCAGTTTTTTACGGAACTAATTATGCTTACGGAAAGCCCATATGAAATCTTCTCTAAAAGCCATAGATGATAGAGTTTGGATTTTGGTTAAAAGAGGGCCTCCCTTCGTCACCATTGACAATGTGACAAATTTAAAATCTGTGACTGCATTGACTGAAGATGAATTTAAATGGGTATCTTTTAACTCTAAGGGTCTTAGTGCTATTTCTGGATCTATCACACCTGACGAGTTTCGACGAGTAACATGTACCACGTCAAAAGAGGCATGGAAAGTTTTACAACTTACCCATGAAGGAACTAATGCTGTGAAAGAGTCTAAACTACAAAATTTAACAACCCAATTTGAGACTATCACCATGCTCGAGTCTGAATGTTTTGATGAATTCTATGTTAGATTATCTGATATTGTAAACACTAGCTTTAATCTTGGTGAACACATTCCTAATGCTAGAGTTGTTAAAAAGATTCTAAGATCACAACCTAAGCATTTTATCCCTCAAATCACTGTGTTAAAATTTTATGGGTAATTTAAACAAGTTTGTAGACACCCCATTATGTTATCCCTTAAACTCTCCTTAGGTCCTTCGCACCTCCCTTCATCACTACAAACCCAGGTCATACCCAGAGTATTGACCTAGAAGCCACCGGACACTCCCAGGCTTCGTTTGACTTAATTCAACTCTTCAGCTTAACCGAGACTGAATGAATCTTCAAAAGGCACTGAAACCCCTTTCTAACGGTCTGCCCCGTGCACGATTTTGACTTACGGTATGGACGAACGATCCGTTTTACTCCGAGAGGTCACCAAATGATTATAGGGTCCAGTTGACCAAAGTTAACTCCCCGAACCGGGTCAAACTCTTTTGAATGTCGAAATACATCTCCTAGCCTTTCTAACGGTCCACCCCGTGCGCGATTCTGACTTACCATGCGGACGAACGATCTGTTTGCGTCCGACATCTTCCCGTCCAAAGGACCAACGAGCGCTTTCGAGCTACATTTGACCCAAATTCAACTTCAAACCCGGGAGAGTTTTAAAGGACTTTTGAAGGTCTCTGAAATACCTTTCCAATGGTCCACCCCATGCACGATTCGGATCAACGGTTTGCACTCTGCGGGTGATTTTTCGAAAAGGCCAGAAAGACACTGCCAAACGGCAGGTCCCAGAGGCAGTGTGCCTAAACACACCTGTCGATTGGAAGGACTAGGGCTCTGCCGATCGGCAATGCCCTGGGCCTATAAAAAGGAGGCATTGTCCTTATTTCAAAAGGAGCCCAGATCTGATAGACATCACTCTCGGAAAATCCAAAAAACCTCTCTCAAAGTCAGCGTGATTTCCACATCCAAATCCCTTTCCAACCTTCACTTTTCATCATCCTTTTCATCAAACTTGGTGAATTCACTACCCTCCATCATCATCCAAGTGCAAGGGCAGCTCTCCAACATTCAAGATCAAGCTCAAGATCTTCAAGAAGGTCCAATTTTCTCAATTCTCTCCTTAAATTCTCATAAATTCGCATTAACTTGTTTCATTACTTATCACTTTTATTCTCTCATCTCACATATCCAAATATACTTTTTATTTAGTATTATTGCACATCTCTTATTTTCATACAAATAAAAAACCCAAAAAGCAAGAAAAAGAAGGTTTACTCATAAAATCCAAACAGGAATTCTCGCACTTTTCTTACAATTTTCTCACAACTAAAACACTTTTTTACACACACATGCACAAATAAGAGAATCCCCTGATTGGATTTATGGGATAAACCCCACCCATCGCTTTGCATACGAACTACGTGGACTTTGATGCCTCTATAGGCTACGTAGGTGTCTCGGGGTAAAATTCGAGACTCGAGTCCTATTTTTACTTTTTTCTATTTTTCTCTAAACTTAATTCTCTTATATTCTATATATTTGTTCTTAATAGCGTATTATTCCACATACGTTATCGTTCCATTATAGCGATCAACGCAAGGATAATCGCGTATATCCTATTTTCTAATATTATTTCTATGAACCTTCCTACGGATGACTCGCTTTACCTCTTCCATGGTACAAGTCAATGAATTTTATCTTCATTATATATATACATGCACACATATCACGGGGAAAATAAAGGAAAATAGAAAAAACCCATGAGAGACCGTAAGGGCGGAATAGGTGCCTAACACCTTCCCATTTCGTAACTTAGCCTCTGGACCCTTTTCAAATCATTTTGGTTTCGTATGCATCAGTATGTCTTTGGATGTTGTCCTTCGGGATGGATCCCTTTCTTTTGTTTATTTTGAGTAAAATAGACTGGAGACTCCATCTCTCTACATTTTTCACCTCACCCAATGACGTCGGCCGAAGCACTCCCGAGAGGGACGTGTGGGACCTAGGATCCTCACTCCTCCCGCCCGCCGCGAGGATCGAGGATGGCCACAAAGTTTAAATTATAAGAATTAGTTGGAGACTTACTAACATATGAAATTGATATGTTTCCTAAATCTGTCAAGCCTAAGGATAAAGGGATTGGACTTAGAACCCATGCTAGGCGAGGTGACAAGAGTGAGAAGAAAAAGAAAGAGCGTGTTTGTGAGTCCGACCCTCAGGGTGATTTTAATTTTGATGACATGGCCTTATTTGCGAAAATTTTTAAAAAGTTTCTCAAAATTTCTAAAGAAAATTCTTCCAGTAAAAAGAGATTTTTTTAGAAAAATAAAAAGAAAGGAAAGGCCAAAGAAAGCGGTGAGAAGGAAAAAGAGAATGATTCAAATTAGGAGTGTGAGGAGGTTTTTGAGGACGTGACTTGTTTTGAATGTGGGGGTAAGGGTCATAAGTCGTTTGAGTGTCCTATGTGGTTTAAAAAGAAAGGGAAGAAAGTAGCCATGCCCGCCACACTTAGTGATAGTAGTGAAGGTGGGGGTGATGTGACTAGTGATGAGAAGTTTGTTTCATTTTTAGCAAGTCGTGTGAGCACACCCACTTTGTCCCAAAATAGTGCACACGAATGCGACGATGATTATTTGAGTACTTCAAGTGAGGGAGAAAGCGAGTGTGAAAGTGGAGATGAAAGTGAGCTCCAAAAAGCCTTTAGAGATTTGTACACTGAGACCTTAAAAACAAAGAAGTATAACAGGGATTTAGGTCATCGAGTGTTAGATTTGGAGAGAGAGAATGAGGTTTTAAGAAAGAAAAAATGTGATTTGACTAACACGGTGTCTAGTCTGACTACACGTGTATCCCAACTCGAGAGTGGTCTCGAACGTGCCAGGGAGGTCAAAGTCAATTTTGAGAACGCACCTAAGAAGGTTAAAAAGGTGGTTCTTAATCCCGATAAGGGTAGAGTTGACGGGCCAGGAAAAGGGCATGACGGTGCTTTCACTTATTTTATCGCACCTGAGCCGATTCCCACTGTAGTGACAGATTCACATGGCCCAAAAATGAACCCACCTAGGTGTCCTATTAGGAGAGTACGTCCTAGAATTTTTTAGAGAGGTGTTCTTAGGCCTATTTATTTGTTCCCATTGCAAGAGGAGGGTACACCTTAGAGAATTTTGCTTTAAGTTGGGTAATGTGTCACGTTTTTCTACTACACATTTTTCTACCACACATGCACCCACACATGATTCTTTACATGCTCATGGAGACTACATGAGAGATTTTTGCGCATCTTAGTGAGCAAGTTAAGTTTTTAGTCAAAACTTCAGATGACTTGATGGAGGTTTTTCATAAGTTGTCACCACGTTAACAATTGAGGTTTGACTTGTTTGCTAGCATAGGATGTTTTTCATGATGATATTATATACCTACTGCTAGTGTGTACCATGTTTGTATGTTTTCCATTTTTTAAATATTTTGAAAAATACAAAAACATTTTCCATTTTTTGAGAAAACCAGAAAAACTCAAAAAGATTTTTGTAGCTTGTTTTTCACCGTTTATTAATAAACACTTAGGGTGACTAAGTCACAACTTCAAGCCATATTCATGTGACTGTTTGATAGTGATTTGGGACAATATGTTATGTCATTTATGTGCTTTACAAATTTTGGAGTCTTTGAGTTGCTATAGTGTTGCTACCTACATGTTTGACTCACTTTGTCCTTTATTGCACACATGCACGAATTTATTTGATGTTTGTTCTTGAAAAATCACATGTTGGTTACGTGTTTTCATCTCAATTATACCTATTATAATGAACCAAATGCGATAAAACAAGATAATAAAAGGTGTGCATATTTTTACCCTTTTGCCGTAAGTTTGTGTGAATTTTCTCAACGGTGAAGGGCTACGAAAGGTACTCATATATCCTTTGCGATTAAGTTTCCGCTTAAATTGGACCTAAAAAATTGAAGAATTTTAATTATCCGGGGTCCAAAGAGGTTTAAAAGAGCCCAAAAATATTGAAAGGCGATAAAAATAAATACATGCTAATAATGGGCCATTAGGTTTATTCGCTAATTCTCTAATGTTTGAGAATTTAGATCACCTCAAAAAGAAAATATATATGAGGGAGTTAGGTTAGAGAATTAAAACGTCTTTGCACATCCTTAAAAAGTCTTGAAAAAACATGAAATCGTTTTGGATGTTATTGGTGTAAAAATCATGTTGACTTTGATTTGTTGATTTTGATTTAAGACGATGTTATCTAAATTCAACAATTTTACACCAAAGGACTATTTTTTATGTTTATTCGTTAGGAGTACACTTATGCATCTTGCACATATGATATGATTGAGTTGATTTTTCTATCGATTTTGTTCACACCCATTCATTCTGTTTCCATGAGTTGGTCGTCTTAGTATAAATTCATGGTGTGTGATTTTTTTTGTAACATTCTTTTTTATAAAAATTTGAAAAATCAAAAATAGTTGGTTTGTTCTATTTTTCGTGACACCCCGCTTTGCTTTATGTGATTTATTCTTTTCCTTGTCTATTTCGGACAAATAAAAAGGGGGAGAACGAATTATGATATTATGGGGGAGTTTTAGTATGGGGGTAGTATGGGGGAGATTTGATTGTGCTAACATTGATTATGTTTATATCATTTCAATCTCACTACGTCACAAGGTTTTTTGCTTTTTTTCATGTGTCTAGGTACGAAGATTTAAAATTAAATTGTTGTACACCCTGATGAGAAAAGATTGGAGTTTGAAAAGATTGTCATTCTATCTTTCCTTGATTGTCTTGGGAGGGTGGATTTGTATAGGCCACTCTTATGATTAATAATTCAGATTTTTTATTTTTGTACTGGCATAGACATAGGGGGAGATTTATAAGTACATTATCCGTCACATTTAATTATGTCATATACCGCTACAAGTCAACAAAGAATCGAGGATGCTAACATCTACAATCTTCGGATCCGAATTACAAGTGCACTTGAACATTCAAGCTCCAATGAAATAATTTTGGTAAAAATATGTTTAAGTTCCACTTGCATTTTATATTTAAAGTGTTGGGATAATTTTTAAAAGGATAAGAACTTTTAATTATAAAAAGTCTTTTGAATAAAAGAAGTTTTATTTAAATATTAAAAAAAGTGGAAACAAAAGTTTTTTTTAAATCAAAATCAGTTGGCATTTAAAGAATATTTTATTAAAAAAGTTTTTTTTTTTAAAAAAAGAGAGGTTGTTTCGTACAAAAAAAATAGGGCAACTCGCCCATTGATAAAAGAGTAGTTTTCGGCATCCATGTTGGATAAAAGAGGGGACTAAAGTTTTGTTCTTTTTTTTCAATCATTAGCATAATGATTATTTATCTTTGGTGTTAAAAGAATGAGGTTTCGTACGGTTGAAAAGCCTTAAAGGCAGTCTTCTTTTACTCACCAATCAAGAGGCTGTCACGCGACTTTGGGTTGAAAAAATATGGGGCGCCATTTTTTAATGTGTGCCAATGATTGGCATGTGTGTTTTTAAGGAATCTTTTAAAATGTCTTACGTATCTATCTACCTCCTTTGAAAAGAAACACGCATCTATCTGATAAAAGCAACTGCGTGCCAATGTTTTCCACTTTAACAAATCTCTTCTTTTTAAAGGCCAACTCATACAATTTTCTAAACAGCGAAGAAAAGTTTATTTTTTACAGAACACTTTCTGAAAAGAAAAATACTTTGTGTTCTATAATTTTTCAGTATGTCTTTTTCTCACATTTAAGGGTCCAAACCTTTTGTCCATTTAATTCATAACCCCATCTACTTTTTATGAATTGTTTTTTGGAACCCACGACATATTTTTCTAAAATCTTATGGTGTTGATTTTGGTACCGTTCGTGGTACTCATCGAAGTCTGAGGATATTAAGGTCTGCTGAGTATGGATCTTTATTGAAATAGAACTGAGTGTTCTTGTGGAGCTGCTGAGGTTGTTCCATTGCTGACGACGCCGACCGACGCCTGCGGGTATTCGTGTGTCAAATTATTTCATTGTAATTCGTGTAAGTTGTGAGTTACAAAATTATAGTGAAATAAATGGTTTTTCCCTTCGGGGATTTTTTCATCATTTGTGACTGTCTTGCATGCTTAAATTAATTTTTTAATCAGTCACGTTTATTTACGAGAGTTAAAAATTATTGGGTCTGGAATTGGAATTTAATTAAATAATTGATTCATTTGAACGCACGCGCACTCTCATCTGCTATGAGGATGAGTTGCTTCAGTTTAGAAAGAATGATGTCTGGTAACTTTTTCACCGACCTAGTGAGAAGAATGTGATTGGTACCAAGTGGATCTCCAAGAATAAGATGGATGATAATGGTACCATTATTCTAAACAAGGCTAGGTTGGTCACTCAGGGCTATACACAGATAGAGGGTGTAGACTTTGACAAGACATTTTCTCCTATTACGAGGTTTGAGTTCGTTCACTACTACTCACCATCGCATGTCATTTTCACTTTAAGTTATACCATATGGATGTCAAGAGTGCTTTTTTAAATGGCATTCTATAGGTGGAGGTTTACGTGGAACAATCGAAAGGGTTTGAAGACCCCAAGCACCCTGATCACGTTTATTTTATGAGAAAAGCCCTGTCTGGTTTGAAGCAAGCACCCCTTGCTTGGTACAAGAGGCTTACTTCCTATCTCTTAGCCCGTGGATTCCAGAGAAGGGGAGTTGATAAGACGTTGTTTGTTAGGAAAGGATATGATTTTATTTTGGTTGCCCATGTCTATGTGGATGACACAATCTATGAATCCACGTGCTTCCAACATGCTCACGACTTTGAGGAGGAGATGAAGAGTGAGTTCGAGATGATCATGGTTGGTGAGATTACATTCTTCCTTGGTCTCCAAGTTCGTTAGCTAGAGGATGGGATGTTCATCTCCCAATCTAAGTATGATCGAGACCTAGTGAAGAAATTTGGTTTTGACTCCGCTAAGCACGCACGTACCTCGATGAGTACCTCAACTAAGCTTAGCAAGGACACTTCAGGCAAGGACATAGAGCAACCTTATATCAAACTATGATATGTAGTCTTCTCCACTTGACTTCTAGTCGTCCTGACATCGCCTTTAGTTAGTGTTGGAGTCTGTGCGCGATATCAGTTATCCTCAAAAGAGTCACACCTACCCTCTCTTAAACATATAATCAAATACGTGAGTGGGACTCTCTCATTTGGCATTTGGTATTCCTTTGACACCGATGACCGTTTATCAGCCTATTCGGCTGTCGATTGGGCCGAGTATGCAAATAGATGTAAGATCACTTCAGGTGGGTGTTTCTTCTTTGATTATGCTCTTGTCTCTTGGTTAATCAAGAAGTAAAACTCCACCTCTTTGTCCAATACAGAGGTTGAGTATATTATCACCGGGAGTTATTGCATGCAACTTTCGTGGATGAAGCAGATGCTGGAGGATTATGGGATATCACATAATACCATGACTATTTCCTGTGATAACACAAGCACGATACACATATCCTGCAATCCAGTCTAGCATTCGCGCACAAAGAACATTAGGATACGCGAGCACTTTATCCATGAGTTAGTAGAAGAGAAAGTCGTATCATTGAGTTGTGTCTACCGACCTCCAGTTAGCCAATATTTTCACGAAGCCTTTAGAGGCCCTTAGATTTGAGAGTCTTAGGAAGTCTTTAGGAATTCGCACAGTTGACTGAGGGGTGGTTACCATGTCTAGAATAGGATGCATTTTTCATGTTCATATCATATGATTCATATTGCTAGGTTGCATCATTTGTATTATTTTTGTAGTTTGTTTTTCATATTTTTAGAAAAATACAAAAAGAATTTATATTTTTTTGAAAAATTAAAAAATCCAAAAAGGTTTTATTTTTGATAAATTTTTGAAAAACACAAAAAGAGTTTTGTATTTTGTTTACACCGTTTATGGATGAACATTTAAGATGTCCATAGTCACAACTTCATTTCCATATTCCACGTGACTGTTTGATAGTGATTTGAGATGCTACATCATTTCATCCATGTGCATTATACTATATGGAGTCATTGAGATGTGATTAGTGATATCTTTCTACATGTTTGGCTCCTTATCTCATTTAATGCACGTATGCACAGTTTTATTTGAATATTATACTTGTCTATCACACGTTGGTTTGAGTGTTTACATCTCAATTCTATCTATACAACAAACCAAATACGATAAACCGAGAATAATAATAGTTTTGCATGTAAGAACCGTTTACCGTGACGATTTAAATTGCAATGGAAAAATTATGAATGTTCACGGGAAAGATCTGCGAGTGAATACTAATCACGTCGTGAAATTCACCGTTTAAAAGAGCCCAAGAAAAAATTAAGGCAATAAAAAGCATCATATGCCAACAAGAGGGCCAATAATATTTCTCTAAGTTGAGAAAAATAAACACCTAAAAAGAACTTGAAGAAGAAAATGAATAGAAATTTGAGGGAGTTTGGTTGGATTTAACGGCTTTGCACTTTCTTAAACATCTTAAAAAGGCATTAAATAGTTTTGGACGTTATTGGTGTGGAAATCACTTTGAGCTTTGATTTGATGATTAGATTGAGCCAATTTCTTGCTATTCCACCATTTTTACACCTAAGGAAGATGTTGAGTTCATTCGTTACGAATATCCAAAATTCATCGTGCACATATGTTATGTTTGTTTGCATTGATTTTCTTATCGAATTTGTTCACATCCCTACATTTTCGCTATCACCGACTAGGTTATTTTCGTGTTCTTCCATGGTGTGATTCTTAGTTGTATAATTTTTTGTGAGAAAATTTTTAAAAAATTCAAAAAAAAAAAGATCAAGTTTCTTACCTTGTGACATTTTCCATATGCATTACTTTGTGTTCTTAATATTTGTCTATTTGGGGACATCATAAAAAGGGGGGGAACGAATTATGGGGGAGATGTTTTGATTGCAAGTTTGAATTGATAATGATTTGCTTGATCTTAATTTATATTGATTTTTACATATCATTATTTTGTCAAACTTCTTTTGCGCATCACGGGTATTGTTTCTTGTCTCATGTGTGTAGGAAGAAAATTGAGAATCATTCTTGCACACCCTGATGATGACAAGGAAATATTGGAGAGTTGAAGAATTGAAGATTGTTGAAGACATGTCATTTAGTATTTCTAGTTTTTGGGTTTATGGGGATATTAAATTGCATGTCATTAGTTTTGAGTTTGGGTAGCATAATTTGGATATTTTTATGTATGTACCGGCATAGACATAGGGGGATATCTAAAAGGATATGACTTTATAAATATCCGTTTAGAAACTAGGAAATTTTTTAAGTATCCTAGATCATAACAAGTATGTCATATACCACTATATTCGGTACGTCGACACAATCATCCATGACGGTCTCGATCCGAATCCGAATCCGAATCTTCACACACCCATTATCTTCATACGTGTGTAGTGCAACATTATCGAGAAACTTGTAACGTGCATCTTCAACCATTACCACTACTCCACTCGCTAATATGGTAAAATATTTAATTTGGAGTTTTTGATGTTTCCGTATTTATTTGGGAATTTTTTATAAAATGTTTTTATCAAAAAAATTGTGTTTTCTAAGTTAAAATAAATTTCTAAAAAGCTAAAGGCGAACTTACAAAATGACGTTTCAGACGTTTAAGATATTAAGCCTTGTCGGTCAAACGACAGGCTGATGTCTTTCAAACGACCTTATCAAACAACATTGTATGTCACGCAATAGGTCGCTTGAAGCTCGCTTGAAGATGTCTTCGAACGAACCCTTACTATTTTACTGTTTTAACTTCGTTTGAAGTGTCCCGCGAAGAAAGATCAAACGACATCATATGGCGTTCGACCGACATCCTTTTGTCGTTCGAGTGACCACGTTGACTCTTTTTTTATATAAATACATGCTTCTGTATCAAGGTTTTTCAAGTCTTTACAACTCCATTTTTTGCAGAATAGCTGCGATTTTAATACTTTATTTTTAGAGTTTTAAATCTATTTTGATTCACCAAATTTTCCTAAATATATATGTGAATCATTCTAAACCCTATATTACTCATTCTACTCATCTGGAGTACTCTTGTGGAGAAGAAGGTTATTTCACCATTGCTGACTATTGGACCTCTTGCGGGATCTCATGCCGACGACAATGAACCGATACCTGTGGGTATTCGTGTATCAAGTTGTATTTCTCTGTATTTGTAAGTCGCTACACAATATAGTGAAATAAAAAGATTTTGCCCCTTTGGGAGATTTTTCCTCAATTTTGTGATTGTGTGCATGCTTAATTTCGTATAATTGTTAATCACAATTATTTGCAAGACTTAGGGTTTTCATTAATAAATTGGCATAAAATTGGAATTTAATTAAACAAGTTTACTTATTGATTGTTAGTGCACTCTCAAAGACCCTTGACACTTTTCGAATCGATTTGGCCCAAGGGCTAATTGATTCGATTTTGCCAAAATTGAAAATTTCCTTTTTAAGCCTTGAAATGTTGGATAATTCGTGAAGGGGATTTTGGGATATTTTTAAACTATAGAGGAAAATATAAAAATGACAGTAGGCCTCAAGTGGAGATTAGGTTTACATAAATTGAGACGAGTTGAGAATTGGGATAAGTGAGAAAGCATCCATAATTGATGGATGAATGAAATTCAAGACGGGTCGCATAGTGAAGAGTGGCCCTATGTTTACAACCAGTAGTATACGATGGGAATAACTACATATTAAATCAGGGATGAGCAGGACCCTTAAAGTAGTGAGAGATACTCGAAATTATAAGAATTGGAATTGTAATTAAAATTAATGGTGCGTTGAATATGCGAGTGATATATACTACGTACGAATTGATGAATTTGGGTTGTGTGCATACCTACTGAATAATATAAATTAATGGTACGTCGAATATATGAGTGATATATACTACGTACGAGTTGATGAATTTGGGTTGTGTGCATACCTACTGAATAATATAAATAAATAAATATATATATATATATATATGTTTTGTGAATACCTATAGATACAATTTTATTATGTGTGTGAACATGCCTACACTGCCTGCTATTAGGAGGTTTTCGTGCAGAGGGCTCTCCCACCTTTTGACGATTCCAGTGAGGTATGGATTTGTGTCCCGGAGCATGAAACTTAGGGCGGCTCACTATGTGATGTGTATTGGTTGGTAGGTCATTTGGGTATGTTAGGTATGTGCGTATCCCAAAGACGTAGAACCATGTTCGCCTCTATTGTTGTGTTGATTGATTTTGAGTTCGAGGAGACATGCAGAACCAATAGTCCTTGATTGAGTACAAAAGGTACATGGACTTGATAGCAGAGTATGCCAGCATCACGAGAGGCCATTCTAGGGATGCAATAGTTGTGTATATATTATATGTGCGATGAATATATATCGATATTATATATCTACTTATGTGAGACAGTAGAATTAATAGACGATGTATATACAAAATACTTTAAGTAGTGAAACTTAAATAATTGACTCAATAATAAACTGGCAATAAATAATTTATTATTGAGGCTGTAGTATCATGTCGTATGGGGATATATGAGAGAACTAGACTTATCAAAAGTAGTCAGATACCTTATCTAGTTGGACAGGGGATACCAATTAGGTAAAACACGATGGGTGTGCACATTAGCTGAGAGGTGAGAACCTCAAGTGAGTGTACGTGAACATTACATGTGTAATAAATAACTGATTTAAATTGTGATTTAAATACTTGCAAAATATTTTTAAAATGTTTTACTTGGGCTCTAACCTGTGTCGAAAATATTTCAAAATCTTTTAGGTGTCTAGCCACAGCGACGCCAAGCTTAGAGATCTTATCCAGTGATACATAGCTGCAGCAGTTTGGAGGCTTGACGAAGATTATTATAAACGCTTCAGCATATTCATTCTAGTTAGGAGATTTCCTTAGAAGTTCAGTTGGGTGTGTTGCCTTCAGATTATCTATTTTATTTAGTTATGCATCAAATTGTACCCTGATTTTAGTTTTACTTATTTCAGATTGTGGATGGCTTATGTATTTGGATAACCGATGGTTTATTCAGTCCTTTTTATTTATATATCTGTCATGGAATTGTTCATCCTATATTTATGTTTGATTGGTTTACTTCATTAAATTTATTTCTGCATGTATTCATAATAAAAGATAAAATTTGACACCAACTTAATTTAACATAGGTGATTAGTAATTAAAAAAAAATTGACAGTGATGCAAAGAATGAAACCATTAATGATTCCTGTTTAATTTAATAATGAAATGATCACTCAGGATTAAAGTAGGTGGAGTGTCACATATAAGATTGAGAAAGCCAACACACCATGAGAACATCAACAACAAGCCATCAGACTCACATTCAAGCAAGAAAAGAGAATGAATAAAAAACTTATTCCACGTGAAAATAATGCCTCTTCAAGAAATAACTTATATCATCCCCATCGATCCCCTAGAAAAGTGAGAAGGCCATAAAATCCCCTTTAAAACACATCAACTGGCCATTAGGGCCATATGAAAGTAAGGAAAGAAAAGGATCAAGAGTCAAAAGATAAATATCCACATGCAACATCAAGAAAAATGGGAACTCGAACCAAAACATGGGAGACACATGCAGAGCAAACAACAATAACCACTGGTATAACCCTTCCCTCACTAGAGAATCCAATATTTAAATTTGTACTAGACTTTCTCTAATAGCCCATTTCTTAGTAATTTTCCAATTTTTTTTATATCTCTTGATTTTGGGCCAATTAGTAACTATATTCTAAAAACGCTTCTCAATATCTTATAAAAATTTATTTACATCTCTGAAACTATTGTTAAAATTTTTGGCGTTCCTCTTTCTTCATATACAGTAAATGGTAGTAGCAAAAGCAAGTTTTTTAATATCACCACTAAAATCTTTTATTTCCTTGGTAATATTAATAATCTTGTCTTTAATTCTAAAGGACTGTATGCTATCCCCACATAAATCCATAACTTTATTCCAAATATGTCCAGAAAAAACACATTCAAAAAACAAATATTGCCCACTTGCAATCTCTGTTTGGCAAAGCACACACTCATCATTATTAATAATGCCCCATTCTTTGATTTTATCTCTGGTCCATAAACAATCTTTACATAGAAAGCACACCTGGGAATTCTCTTTTTAAAGCATACAACTTTGTACCAATCCACTTTAATAACTCTTCTTCTAATATCATCATAAGTTTCACTACAATTATAACTTCCACTTTTAGAAACTCCAAACAACCCAATCTTCCTCACCAATTTTTGGAATAACATTCGTATAACTAATACTTTAAGGTCATTAGACACTAGAATAGGAAAATTTCAATGTCCATCTTCAATGAACTCCATATCCTTAGTATTAATATCGCTTGAAGCATCACGATCCAATATTCTATGTGGGTTAAATGGATTCATACTGTGGTGTTAAGGTAATTGTATTCCTAAATCTATCCACCACGATCCCTTGTTCATGTTAATCATCCATCCTAAAAAATGTACTCTTCCCACGTCCAACATTATATTTTATAATCTTCCTGGATTCATTCCTCAGCTTGCATAATTTCCTTCATGTCCATGAGCTATATGTACCTACATTAGCCAACCAAAAACTACCATACCTTAACACCACAGTATGAATCCATTTAACCCACATAGAATCCTTTTTCCTGGCATTATCCCATATATGTTTTATCGTACAAGCCTTGTTCCAATCACATAGATCTTTAATGCCCAATACTCTTTCATTAAGAGGCAGACATATATCCTTCCCAACAACTTTGGCCCCAGCCCTCTTAAGATTAATGCCAATCCATATGAATCTTTTGAGAATATATTCAATCTCTTTCATAATCCTTTTAGGTAGAATAAAGATATTACTCTAATGAGTTTGAATGCTTCTAAGAACAAAATTAACCAGTTAAATTCTTCCAGCATATGAGAGCCATCTATTAGTCCAAGTTCAAACCTTGCTTATAAGTTTCTCCATCAAACTTCTACACTCCTGAGCTTTTAATATGGTAGTTAGACGAACCTTTATATATTTTACTGGTAAGTTACCAACTTTCATTCCCATCAATTCTCCAAGTCTATTTTTGGAATCATTAACCACCCCACTAAAAAATACTTCATATTTCAGCTTGCTTGGGTCCAAACCAGATAACTAATGAAATTATCTAAGAATATCATCAATAAATTTGAGAGAATTATCATCAGTCTTAGCCATAATAAAAAAAAATTATCAAAAAATATTATAAGTGTTGAGTTGAATTTTTCACATCTAGAATGGTAGGAAAAATTGCCCTTTTTTAACTTCATCATCAAACAACTAGAAAAAATACTCCATAACTAGAAGGAATAAGTAAGGGGATAATGGATCGCCTTGTATTATCCCATTAGTAGCCTTAAACCATCCATTAACTCCACCATTAACACTAATTGAGTAGCTAGAAGTCTTAATACATTCCATAGTCCAATTCAGCAAGATACTTGGAAATTCCATAACATCTAAAACATCTCACACAAAGCCCCATTTCACAGTATTGTAAGCCTTCATAATGTCAATCTTAATTGCACGTTTAGGACTTCCTCTGTTAATATTTTATCCTTTAACAAATTCTTGCATCAAAAGGATATTTTTAGTAATATTTCTCCCATGTAAAAAAGAAGATTGTCTATTGTTCAACAAATCAGGGGTGATCTCTTTAATCTTTCTCACTATAACTTTGGAAATAATCTTATATGTAGTATTATAGCAAAAAATGGATCCAAAATATCTCATAGTTGTAGGACTAGGAACCTTTGGCATCAAGAAAACTATAGTATTACTATATTCTTTCAAAATATTACTAGACTTAAAGAAGGATCAAATAGCTTTGACAATATGAGTACCCAAAATATCCCAATTCTGTTGAAAAAATCTAGCATTTTACCCATCAAGACTAGGGAATTTCTTTGTGTTAATTTCAAAAAATGCATTTTTAATTTCCTCGGGAGTAATTTGAGTCTGCAAAACATAATTTGATTCCCATTTAATCATCTGTGTCTAACCTTAAATAATCTATCTTTAGAACTTCATTAATAGAATGGGATCCTAAGAACTTGGAAAAAAATCTCATAGTTTCACTGTGAACAACATGCTGACCTCCGATCATATTTCCCTCCTCATCCTTGATAGTTATAATTTTATTTCGGACTATGTGGCCTTTAACTTTTTTTATGAAAGTAACTGATGTTTTGCTCCAATATTTATTCAAATAATTCTTGATTTTTGTCTATAGAAGTCCTCTTCCTCTCCCTAAGTTCAAAATACTCAAATTGGCATTGTGTTCTAGCCTTTATAAGATCATTATCCCCCATATTGTGAATCAAAATTTGTTGAATAAAATCAAACTCCTCCTTCTTTTGGCTGACTCTTAGAGAAATATTAGAATAATACTTCTTATTAATATTCCTAAAGTCAAATTTGATCAAATTTAACCTCTTAGCAATAAAATACATAGGGCTACCCTTAATATAGACTTTCCAACCTTTCTCCAATGCACTTTTAAAATCATTACATTTCATCCAATAATCAAAGAATTTAAATGGCCTATTTATTCTCTCCCTCTCAAGACTAACGATAAGAATAAGAGTGGTGTGGTCTGAAATGCTAGGTAAATCAGCAAACACATCACTCACTAAGGAAGATTGTAACCAAGACTCATTATGTAAAATCCTGTCAATTATACTCTCGATAATAGTTGTACCCTCTCTCCCATTTTACCAAGTGAACCAGTTTCCTCCAGTAGGTTATTCCTCTAAAATACACATATCAATACATTTATTAAAATCATCAGCCTCAGCCCAATCAATACCAACACCTCCAACTGTCTCAGCCTTTTTCCTGATAATATTAAAATCCCTAACTAACAACAAAGGATTATTATTCTATATGGGAGCTTTCCCACCCAATTCTATTATTAGCTCCATATACCCCGGTGAAGATAAAAAAAAATCTGAATATCAATCATTTCCAACTCAACAGTTTATACTTTATCCATACTGCTAAGACATGTAACTTTAAAGCAAATATGATTCTAGGCAGTCCACACTCTACCAAGACCATTAAAAGGGATATTATGAATCACGTCCAAATGGCTAAGACATCCATTTTTCACTTTATCTATATTACCTCCTCTAGTCGTTACTTCTATAAGACAAGTCATATTAATAGCATTATCACTAATGTATTTATAAACTTCCTTTTATTTATAGGGGACATTACACCCCCCTAATATTCCGTATAACTATCTTAATCATTCTTGATTCCTTCCACGCCTTTTTCCCCATCCCTTCTTATTTCTAACATTAAGACTATTTTGTTTCTTTTTCCCAGAATCAGAAATACCACTACTTCGTTTGATTTTTTTATTGTCTTCAGTAGTAGCTATTATAGCTTCCCTTATTTTATCATTAGCCCCTTCCTCAGTGTCAACGATGCTTCCATTTTCTTCCATATTATAGAGGATATTATAATTTTTTACCAGAGTAATTGGGGTATCTTTAACTTTATCATATGCCTTCAAATCAATACAGTCCACAATAGTTTCACTTATCTCAGTTTTATTCTCCTTTGTTTTCGATACCTCAATATTTCCCTTGTATGCAGTTACTTAACTTGAAGAGCTTATAACCTCAAGAATTTTCTTTAATTCCTCCTCCATAGAAAGGGTAATACTCTGATCAGCATTAGTAACATTTCCATCTAGAGTCATCTTCACCTTTTCTCAAAATTTCATCCAAATACTTGACTTATTTTATCAATATTCTTGCAATTTTCCTCCTTGTGACCAAACACTCAACATTTCTTATAAGACTGGAAGACATGCATATTCAACACACTGTTTTATCAATTCTCCTTGCAACCGACAAATAGGAATTAATTTCAACACAAATTTTAGAAAAAATGAGTCTCTCTCTGTTAGCAGTCGGTCTATCAGTAAAAATGGATTTCCCTATAATACTAATAATTTAACTCAACACTTATTCAGACTAACTCCGGGATTTCCAAATAGGCATTACCCTATTAATTATGCTACATCCAGTATTGCTGTATATTCCATGATTTGCAGCAATGGATACCTAGAATTTCTTTTGATTATCATGGTTTTAAGAATAATCCATATCGCTAGGTTTTCGCATAAGACTCCAATTTCCCCTAATAAAATCCTCCACAAAATAATCAGTTAGTGGAACTCTAACTCTGGTATTTCATCTCATAATAAGTAACCATTGATCCCCAAGAAAAAAAAAGTAATAAAGTAGATTTGTATTCGCACGAAAAATCATCTAAGAATCACCTATTCTAGAAAGAGAGTTTTTTTTTAACTGATGTACATTCAATATAGCAATGTGCAATTGATCCTTTGATATCTCTAGAGATATTGTGTTTAAAAGATGGGGTTTACTTTTTCTAATTGAATTATTAGAAATGTTGGTGTAACATGGATTTAATGATTTGAAATGAATTTGAGTTTATTCATAAGAGTTTTTTGGACACACATTATAATAGTTTTGATATGGGTTTTGTGATGGTGAATTTGAAATAACATGTTGAATAAAATTATTTGAAACTGATGTATATAAATTTATCCTAATTACATCTTTTTAGTCTTCTAATCAGCCCTTTACATTCGATCCATTTCTATATCAAAGAGATTGCTAAAAGTCCCAAACGAAGTGGCATCGTGAATGTCTCATAATGCTTGAAGGGTGTTGTAGGGAACTTCGCTTTTTTTAGTGTGAAGGTTGTTTTGACACTAGGATGGGTTCGTTAGTTAGGCAAATGGGTAGGCCGAGTCCCTGGGTTATTGGATTATTGTAAATAAAAAAACATTTTATTCATAAATAACATGTTGTTTTAAATAAAAATTGTTTTAAAAAACGTTATACAAATTTTTTATAATGCATACTATAAATAACACTATTATAAAATTTTCTTTACTAAATGTTAAAAAAAAAAAATTCAAATTAAAAAAAAAATATTTTTATATAAAAAAATATTTTTTATATAATAAACTATTTATAATTAAAAACTGTCTTTTTAAATATTAATAAATTTTATTGCATTTAAACATATATATATATATATATATATATATATATATAGGGAGAGGTTTAGAAGTGAATATAAAAGATGAACATTTTAATGAACCTTAACAAAAAATACTTAACACCCAATCACTTTTAATTCCTATCTTTTAATTGGCCCACGCTAGCAGCAACGAACACGCGTGTGATACACGCCAGTAGCAACGGACACGCTTGTATTAAAACAGAAGTGTGCCACACGCGTATCCGTTTTTGCTGGCGCGAACCAATTACAACATATGAATTAAAATTGAATGGGTGTTAGGTGTTTTTTGTTAAGGTTTATTAAAATGTTCATCATTTATGTTCGCTTTTAAACCTCTCCCTATATATATATATATATATAAATATTGTATAAATGTGAATGTGTTAAATATTTAAATTCAAAAGAAAATGCTATTTTTTATTAAAATATAGTTGATGGTTAAGGGTAATTTATTATTTTGTTAAATAGAGGGTATTTTCAGATTATACCAAAAAATGGTTAGAATTAACAGTCAACTATTTGTATCAAATGGTTTCCATCAAAAATAGCTGTCAAACCTGCATAAACAAAAAAAGTGAGTGCTAAACTATAAATTGGACAAATTAACATATGTAAAAGGCCAAATGACCCTTAAATAAAACTCTTCACTAAATCTGAATCATCAATATAATATGTCTCCATACTACAATAGTCTCAAATTGAAAAGTAAATAACTGAAACAACCTCGGCCCATAATAAACTCCTAAATACAAATACTAGAATGCCAACTAAAATGAAATATAATCTTACACCAGGCATAATGAATTGGATCTCCAATTACTGTAACTTTGATTAGTCAGTCATGCTGCTCATGTATAACATTAATAATACCTGGGGAAAAGGTTTTATAGATTTGAATCAGTTCCTTAAAGTTATAGGAAATATCTATATTACTTAACAGTATTAAATGCAACTCATTTATGCCATATGTCGTCTCCCGTCAGCACTCATACAAACCATCTCTCACTTCTCCTCTCACCTGATACAGTTTTAACTAACTGTACCCATCCATACTTTACTATACTATGGTTAACTTTCCACATAAGTAAAACATGAAGTAAAAGTCATTAGTATCGGTGCCCCACCGTCTCTCAATTCGTAACCTTAATAAGCTCCGGACATCTCATAACGAAATCCAAGCAAGACCCCCCCCCCCAAATACACTTGTGCTTAGCTTAGTCAGTCATCAAGGTCTGTTGTCCAAAAACTTAACATATCACTATAATAATCACATCATAAACCAATTATCGATCACCAAGTAGATCCTAAATATCTCATGCCCAAATGCTCCTAAATCTCGACCGAATGAAATCTAAAAAGGATCGCCTCCCTTTATGCACTTATGTCTAGTCGGATCGCTCACCTGAGACAATAGTAAGAGACTCCCTAGGCAAATACCAATAATCTTTAATAACAACATAACCGATACCTTAGAGCACTGCCCCGAATTATGAATCATCTAAATATCAGTGGACCATTAATCCAGCTCATACATTTATAATAACTACCAAAGAGCAATACATAACTATCCTATGCCACAGGGTGCACAATCCAATGTACATATATTACGTCGGCCCAAAGTAATTAATCAACATTAGACTGACATGTTAAGTAATGGAGTATCCAACCCAAAACTAATTGGAAATGAGTAGAGTAACCCCAGGATCTTATATATTGTGGTGCAAGGCTTTAATTTTCCCACGTGGGACTTAATGTCTAAACATGCCCCCTCATGTGTAGTGTTACTTAAGCTTAACGCATGGACATATTTATATTGGGTAATGTGGAGAAATTGGGTCATTGGGCCATGAATAGCCTGCTCTAATACCATGTTAAATATTGAAGCATCCAACCCAAACTAATTAATAATGGGTGGAGGATATACTGTGGCGTCAGGATTTAATTCTACCATGTTTGACTTTATTTCTCAACATGCCACCTCATGTGTGGCATAACTTAAGCCTAACACGTGGACATATTTATATTGGATGACGCGGAGAAATTAGGTCATTAGGCCATGAATAGCCTACTTTAATACCATGTTAAATATTGGAGCATTCAACTCGAAATCAATTGGCTATGGTTGGAGGGGCGCCATAATCTTATATACTGTGGTGTAAGGATTTAATTCTCCCACGTGGGACTTGATGTCTCAACACTACCAAATAAAGGGTATTTACCCAAATCATATCTTCAAATCATTCGCACAGATATACCAAACCATAACCATCCTACGACCGAGCGATAAACCAACTCGGGTCCTACCTTTAAATTATACAATGTGTACACTACTCTAAATAAATTTATAATTAAAAATATACCATAACCATATCTTGTTAATCATTATTCATTCCTTATGATTAATCCATCCCCGATGGATTTTAATATTTTAACTTTTACGTACACCTCTTGATTAAAGTTTTACATATACAAATGTATTTTTGAATCAATCTCATAGAAATTGCCGACTTCCACGTATTCATATAAGCGTATACAAATAAATTTACCAATCTATCTATAACCACCGAAGCACACAAGTCCAAATGTTAAACTACCCTTGAACCCAACACATAGGCATTTTACAATATCATACTTACATTGTCCTCACAACTGGATTATATATATATATTCACGACTAAACCCATAGTCTAATAAATATCCACGAGTATATACGCATATTCTAATTATACTTTAATAATAATTCATAGATGGTTTATTAATTAATCACTTAAAAAAAATAGCCAAAAGCACTTCTTGAATTTAACCAATTAAAAACTTCATAAAAGAAAAGATCCAATACTGTATTACCCCGCCCCGCAATTTTAACCATATTCATGGTATTTGATGATTTAATGCGACTAGACATGTTTAGACGAATCTCGGGTCAAATATGGGTAACTTCGTAGCCTTCGTACTTGTCGAATCGAAGGTTTCACAACTCGAAATTGATTTCAAAAAAATTGGATGTCATTCGAACGAAGGGCATTCTCGTTCGAACGAGGCATCTAACAACCAGGGTTTTGTATTATACTGAAATCTCATTGGAATGGTCGTTCAAACGAGATATCTGACGACTTGGGTGCTGCAATCTCTTTGGTAGAGTTGTTCGAACGATCGGCGCCAGATTTGAAAATCTTATCCTTTTAATGTGTTGTCAAGGCATGGTTCGTCGAATTTGATAACGTGTGGACTTCTCAACGGCCCAAATCAGGTGTGGGGTTAATGACTAGATTATCCTTGTCTTAAAGAGTTGGATGTGGGGGTATTTGGGGAATTTGACCCCTTAGGGTTGTAAGGAATATATAAGGGTGAGTTAGCCCATTTGGGCATTTGGGATCAGATTTCCCCTCTCTCTCTAACCTTGAGAGATCTTCCACCATTCAACCACCACAAACCACCCTACACCACCATTCTACCATCTTTTGCCACTATATTTTACTAGTGTACCACCATATATAACCCTTGTATACCAATTTCCACCATGGACAAAATGGAGCTACGAATTTTAGGGTTATTGTTGGGGGTTTTGGAGATGAATATGGAGCTTTAATGGTGTGTGGAGTGGGTTTTGAAGGAACCCTTAGCTTAGAGATTTGGAGGATACGTTGGTAACCCCTCGAGGCCACCTTTGAAGGTGGGGGTTGCTTCTCCTTCACCAACACCACCATTAAAGCCATTAGAGATGGGTAAACCTTACTCTTAGTGTAAGAATATTGGTTTTGCATTGTATTCTTGTATTTAGACTATTTGAGTAGAGGGAAATTAGTTAAAGGTTATAATTGTTATGTAGGAGACAATAAACATTTTATGGAATAAAAATGTTATTTTTGTTAGAAATAAATAATGGATAATTATTTCAAGGTTTTGAAATAATGTAAGTTGATGTTTATTGAAAATAGTGTATTTTCTAGTAATTTTGATGAAAAATATTTTATGAAATAAAATATTTACAAATAATGTGATTTTTGTTGGAAAATGATATTTTATTGAAATTAAAGAGTAAGTAAATATTTCAAGGTTTTGGAATATTGAAAGTTGGTATTTTTATAAAGTAGGATTTTCTAGCAATATTGGTGTTAAACATTTTATGAGATAAAATATTTGGAAATGATGATTTACTTGGTAAATATTTGGTGAAAATATGTTTAAACCATGTAGTAGAATTTTGGGGTTTAAAATCCACCTTCTCGTGTACATTTGGACTTGTAGTAATTTGATATTAAATATATAAACAAGTTTAGAGAAGGTTTTGTTAAGTTTAAATATAAAATAAGAATAATTGAAAAGTTAGTCTTCAAGGTATCCGAAATTGAGACTAAAGGGTATAATGAACTTGAAATTATAAGACTACAGATGTTAAAGAAAAGAAATGGTATTTTATTGTAAAAGTAATCTTAAGGATAATTGAATTTCTGGAATGGAGAAAGTAAATGAATGTATGTTTTGGGAATATATTGATAAAAAGTATTAATTAAATGTTAATGGGTAAACATGGAATGGATAGTGAGTGTAACTTACTAATGTTATAATAGTAACACTTATGGGATTAAAAAGGGATTAAAGGTGTGAAAGTATTTCCAATCAAGTAAAAGATTACTCCAAGTGTAAAAAGGTGTTAAACGGTTTATAACACTTAAGAAGTTAGTGTGGATGACTAAATTGTGTTTTGGGGGAATTAACACTTGTGAAAATGGAGTAAAAGATGCTTTTGGAAAAAAATGGATAAAATGATAATTTTATTTAAAGTGAAATATTTTTATGAAATATAAATGTTAGAAAGGGTATCACACAAAGTGGTCCTAAACGAATATGATTTGTTTTGGAATAAAAATCAAGGTTAAAGTGTAAATGACATGAAATGGTAAATTTCAAAGTGTAACACAAGTTGGGGCGGTAAAGCCATAGGTTTTGGCTTCAGTCGGGTAAAAAGAAAAGTGGAATAATATGGACAATTATAAAATGTTAAGACATATAAAAGAAACTGGGATGACATTGGGATAAAGCAAGAAGGTCCCGGATCCCTTAGGTGAAAATCCTTAAATCACTGCCAGAGCATATAGAGCGCATAGTTGGCGGTGTGGAGCGAGCCCTTGGAAGTATGCGGTATAGCAAGATTCCGAGAAAGGATAAAGAAAATCCTAACTTGAATGAATGTAATAAATGTTTCAGTAAAGGTAAAATGGACAAGTAAAATCGTAAATCTATTAATGTCCATGAGAAAAGGTGAAGGATAAAGTAACTGGGTAAACGGGTATTTAAGCAACCAAGTTGTTAAACCCATAATTTGCATAAGTATGCATGGAAAAAGGTTTTCAAATGACAAATAAGTATATTCTAACACGGTGTATGCGTGTGTTGAAATGGTGGTTTCAATGAAAATACTAAAGTGTATGGAAATGAATGAAAGGGTTAAATTTCGATAAAGGAATGGGTTTGGATAAATCAAGTGTAATAGTTTTAAATGTTGAACCGGGTGTGTTAAATTGAGTGAGAATGTCAAGTATGAATAAAGAAAGCTTTTAATAACATTAAGGTCGATTAATTTGGGCAAGTAAGATTTTCGAAAATAAAATGATTAATGCATTGAAATATGTATTTTCAAAGGTATGCGTATGCAGATATGTACATATTTTCGCATGCATGTGATTGTAGCATGTGAGTATTCTTTTTTGTCATTCGTTCTATACTTCTTGTATAAATCCCACTGGGCATAAGCTCACATCCCCACTTTGTTATGGCGGGTTGGGAGCGGTTTTTTATATTGAGGGAGTTATATATGTAAGTATATTTTATTTATGTTTACGTTAGTATCTCTGTTTACTTGGACTTACGGGTGCTCCCCATGGGTCCTTCACGTAGTTTATCTTGAAACTGGAATCATATTCTAACCAGTGAAATGGTAACTAAAATAAAACTGGACTAGCAACATTATATAGGTTGTTCCATTGCACTCCACACCTGACGCTCGGGTCGGATCGGGTTGACTTGCGGACAACCCATAAATTCGGGTCGGGGGGTTACAAATACCAGGCAAACTTACAAGACTGGATCGATCCGCCCCCAAGCCAAATCGATCCATCAAATCTGTAAGGTTGTTGCTCATCCTAATGTCATTAATGGCAGCCCTAAAACACCCCAAAATTCATCCTAAAGCCTCTAACGGTAACCAAACCCCTTGCTCTAAACGTAAAAATTACAGATTAATGATTTCAACATGTTTCTACATGAATTAACGTGGTTCTAGCATGATTAAGTTTCAAATTCATATATTATAATCCTAAACCCAATTTCATCTTTTTCATTTAAATTCACATTCCAGCCTTGATTAAGCCTTTGCACAACGAATGCATATCAACACATTACAACAAATGATCCTATGGATGAGTTCTAATCATAAGAACAAATATATAAACACGGATTAGTAGAGATTTAAACACAACTTTACACAAAGTATTCAAGTTTACATCTTAAATCCGTATTTAATCCATTTTATCCCAATATCAAACATGGATAACAATCATATTTCTAATAAAAAATCATATTTATATCCTAAAGCATGTTCCTACCCAATTAATTCATATTTAACAATGAAATCATAAATAGGTTACATTAATACGATAAGAAAGATAGTATTTCTTACATTAAAAGAAACCTGATCTTTGATTAAACCCTAGTATTTGCTCTTCCTCCTCTTCCAAAGTTAGCTTCTATCATTACGTTTTAATCTTCTAATGCATTGTGATGTTTAATGAGGCTAATAACTTATTTATAACCCTAATCACACAAGTCCACTATGGGCCCACTTTTGGGCCCCCAAATAAATCCAAACACTTATAATCCAACACTCTTAAAACTTGGCCCCAAAGGTGTACCTACTCATGAGGCCCAATTTTTCAGATTGAAAATACTGTTATAGGAATCTATACTCCCCCAGAGTCTAGTCCAACCAAATCAACTCGCAACATCAAATTAATTATAACCATGTTTATTAATTTACGAGTCGCTCACATATTATTTAAAATTCTCATTTTAAATTCTGGTTAATAATCCAAACCAATTAAACCCAATAAATCTATATTATACCTCTAATACAGTAGTATTAGAGGTTTTAATATCAATTAATGTCTTGAGAAACCAAAGGTTAAGGAATTACTGGAAACCAAACCGTAAGAAACCAAAGGTTCTGTAGAAAACCAAATGAACCAAATCATAATATATGTATGGATGAAGCATTGTAAGCCATAGAATGGGATGTTTTGTTTTCATTATTTTACAGCCTGTCTATGGTCTGTGGTTCAGACTTCTTTTTCAATTGTAGTTTTAATGGGTTTTTTTATGAATGAATTTGTAAGTTTAAGTTGGAACCAGGGTTGTGGATTTGAGGTGTTTTCAACGCCAGACATTTCCTTTATTTTAAGGTGAGATATGTAACTGTTATAGATTTTTTCCTTCTTTCTTTATTTTGGTATGCCTTTTGTTTTTTCCTTATTTTAGATTTGTTTAAGAATTTTCAGATCCAAAGGGAGTCTTTGCTTTTTTTTGGTTTTATTTTTTACTTAGTCAACAAAGGTTTGGGTAGGTGTTGGTCTTAGCATAATCGGATATGGATGGTGATATCACCAAAATGGGCAAATTGTCACCTTTCAGCCAGCCAGCCTTGTCAAGGTCATTGACCGTGACAAAAAAACACGCGTTTTATGTCACGGTCATTGACCTTGACACGACCGTGATAACTAATTGTCACGGTCATTGACCGTGACAAGGCCGTGACAAATTTAATTATCATGGGCTTGTCACGGTCAATTACCTTGACACGATCGTGATAACTTTTTCAGCAAAAACCCTTTCCCCCTTCTTTTTTCCCTCCCACCGTTCCCTCCCTCTCTCTCTCTCTCTCTCGACGCTGCTCTCTCTCTCTCTCTCTCTCTCTACTTTCAGGTCCAATTTCTCTCTCTCTCTCTCTTCCATTTATATATATATTTGTGTGTATATTTATGTGTGTATGTGTATATATATATGTGTGTATGTGTGTGCGTGTGTGGGGGGTGGGGCAGGGTGGGGCAGGGTGGGGGAGGGGGTGGTGGAGGGGGGCAGGGGGTGGGGTGGGGTGGGGCGGGGTGGGGCAGGGTGGGGGAGGGGGTGGTGGAGGGGGCAGGGGTGGGGTGGGGTGGGGTGTGTGTGTGTGTGTGTGTGTGTGTGGTGTGTTTTGGGTGAGGGGGGAGGGGGGGGAGGGGGTGGTGGAGGGGGGCAGGGGGTGGGGTAGGGTGGGGTGTGTGTGTGTGTGTGGTGGTGTGTGGTGGGGGAGGGGGTGGTGGAGGGGGGCAGGGGGTGGGGTGGGGTGGGGTGGGGTGTGTGTGTGTGTGTGGTGGTGTGTGGTGGGGGAGGGGTGGTGGAGGGGGGCAGGGGGTGGGGTGGGGTGTGTGTGTGTGTGTGAATAGGTATAATTTTTTTCACTCCCTCTCTAACCCTCCACAATTGATTCTTATGCTAAAATCCTCGCTTACACAATATATATAGGTATAATTCACGGGCTTTAGCTAAACTAGGGTTTTATAGAGTTTCGCTCCTATTACTTGGGCAATGACTATACTAGGGACCAAAGATAAATAAATAAACTCGATTCAAAGTAAATACTAGGAAATCCCAATTTATAACCGTCTAATTTATATCCTTTATTTATTTAATCACGATTCATTCCAATAAATAATCATGATTGCACTCAAATTTAATTATTTATAAATCACTCGAAAGAATGTGTTATTATTATTAAAGTTGATTACGGTATATTATGATTCCCCACGTTATGTTTTCGATACCCTCTTGGTTAAATAAATTTTCTACTAACCGATTTTAATGAATATCTGATCAATTCCTTGATTCTAAAACTTAATTCTATAGGATTATAAAATAGTTCATCGGTCGGGTAAACAAAACATATAAGTCTATCAAGGGGTATCACAATCCAAATTATTTCTTGGACGTGAATTCCTCCAAATTATGATCTCATACCTATTCACACAATGATTGACCAACTTGCGAGGATCTATTGTGAGCATCCTTAGACTTGTAGGGGGTGGGGTGGGGTGGGGTGGGGTGAGGTGGGGTGTGTGTGGTGTGTGGTGGGGGAGGGGGAGGGGGTATAAATAATTAAAAAAAATGGGCGTATGCCGCCTATTTGTAAGCATATGATATTCTTTAGTAAAAGGCGAAATAGTAGTTCATTGTGTGCTCATTGTGTGGCCTCATCAATCTACAATACACTACATAACTAAAAGTTCAATAAAAAAGCCGAGGACTAACATATATACACAACACTAAAAGTAGACATCAATTTTATAAATAATTGATAATAGTTGGATAATAAACATCGGGAGGGGGTGGGGGTGGGGGTGGGGGTGGGTGGGGTTTTGAATATTATTTACATTCAAAATAAATAATTGATAATAGTTGGATAATAATTGGATAATAATTGTTTTTATACCTATAGAACAGCTTAGATAGTGTGTGTGTGTGTGTGTGTGTGTGTGGTCAATACATGAATTTATTTTTGTATTTGAATTATCCCATGAATTTATTTTTGTATTTGAATTAACCCATTATATGAAACATACTTGAAATTAAATATAGTGCGCATAGATACTAGCATTATAGTTCTTATGCGTACGCATTCAATAACCCTTAGACCCGTTCGAGAGTCATTACCCCTGTAATGAGATCTCTCGAATTGTCCCGTTTGGACAGTTTGAGACTGTATAATTTCTGTATAATATTCTTATTGGCTTAAAGTTGTTACTTTTGGAGGAAGTTCTGCAATCGTATCTTAATGTTCTCTGGGTACATACTAGATTGACAAGTGTGACTGTTATTTTAATTGACCAATTGAAATAACACTCACACCTGCCAATCTACGTCGTGTACTTAGAGAACTAAGGGGATATGCTGTCGAATTTTTTTCAAATCATAACAATGTGCATGAGCTGTTAAGTATATTACAGAAAAATGCATTCTTGAATGGGATAGGACCACTTACCCTTTAATAGGATAATTAAATGATGGGATAATTAAATAAAACATACTATAAATCTAAGTTTTGTTTACCTTTAATAAGTGTTTAGTTGTGGTAGCTGTGATGAGATATCCGAAATACAAAGAGTGGATGGGTGAGACTAATAGAATGGGGGATGTGTTTCGCAGAGGTGCTAACGAATTTATGAAATATGCAAAGAGATGTCGTAATGATGAAGAGTTTCCGTGTCCGTGTGCTAGGTGTAAGAATGGTAAGGTGTTTGAGTGGAAAGCAGTTGAACTACATTTGTTAAGATCGGGTATGCAAGATAGTTATCGATTTTGGAGTTTTCACGGTGAATTGAAAGTTCCTTTTGTCCCTGACCAACCTTCACAACATCCTTCAACAAGTAGAATAGATGAAGAAGGGGACGACGTAGACCATAATATGTTAGAGGATTTAGTTGATGATGCGTACGGAGTTTATGAAGCTGAGGAGAATGAGGTTACTGATGATGTAGAAGATTCAAGTGCTCGTGAAGATAACACGATAAAACTTGACGATGACTACCAAAGTTTAAAATTTAAGGCGACCCAACCGTTATACTCTGGTTGTGAGAAAGATCAAACAACTTTACATGCCATAGTTGGTTTGCACAGTTTGAAGACGCAGTACGGTTTGTCTGGCAATAGCGTGACGGGAATTCTGAAATGGGTTAAGGGCTTATTACCCAAGGTGAATACACTTCCAAATAGCTATCCTGTTATGAAGAACAGTTTGAAAGGTTTGGGAATGAAGTATAAATCGATTCATGCTTGTGTGTATGACTGCATACTATACCGAAAGGAGTATGAAAATCTCGATCGTTGTCCGGTATGAGATGAACCTAGATATGTCCAATCTACTAGTAAGGAAGGCACAAGCTCAACAAAGATGCCTCAAAAAGTATTGAAATATTTTCCCGTTGGGCCTAGATTAAAGAGATTTTTCACAGTACCATGGATTGCAGAGGCAATGACTTGGCATGCTAGGGCAGAAGTAGGGGTAATATCATGCGTCATCCTATTGATTCTACTGCCTGGCAGAGGATGAATTATGAGTATCCCGATTTTGCTCGAGAACAACGCAACATTCGTTTGGCTATATCAACAGATGGTTTCAATCCATTTGGAAATCTAAGCACCAATCAGAGTGTATGGCCAGTGATCCTAGCCCCACTCAACCTCCCTCCTTCACAGTGTATGAGACATGAATTTTCGATGATGGCTTTATTGATACCTAGGCCAAAGGCACCAAGTGAAGACATTGATATCTACCTGGCTCCTTTGGTAGAAGAATTAAATGAGTTGTGGGAAGAGGGTGTGCAATCATTTGACTCTTTTAGAAAAGAAGAGTTTACGCTGAAAGCTATGTTGATGTGGGCAATTCATGATTTTCCAGCTTATGGGACATTATCCGGATGTGTAGTACATGGTTATTTGGGATGTCCTATTTGTGGAGAGGAGACTGAATCTCTTCGTCTATCCTCCAGCTTAAAAAATGTATACCATTGCCACAGGAGGTTTTTACCCCCAGCTCATAGTTTCAGATTTGAGAAAGCTTCCAATTTTTTATTGGGCGGAGTTGAACATAGGCTACCGCCGAGACAACTTTCGGGTTCAGAAATTGAAAGTAAATCTTCTGAATGTTGCCCAAATATGCCAGGTAAGAATCCCAAATTTAAGAATGTCAAGCATAAGAAGACCCCAACTGGGAATGAAACTGAGATAAGAAAGGCATGGTCTCGGAGGTCAATTTTATTTGACTTTCCTTATTGGAAGAAAACCCCGGTGCGCCATGTATTGGATGTGATGCATGCAGAGAAGAACTTCGCTGAACATATTGTGGGTACTTGCGTTGGGGGGAGTCATTCGAAGGATGGAGAAAATGCACGAAAAGACCTTAAAACGTTAAAACTTAAACCACAACTATGGTTGAAAGAAGATAGTAGGGGAAGGACAATAATTCCCCCTGGTGCGTTTACTTTGACGAGTGAGGAACGGAAGGTGCTTCTAGACACAATATATAATTTGAAGGGCCCATCTACTTTTTCGTCCAACTTGCAAAGGATTGTGAATTATGTTACTCATGATTTACATAAGTGTAAGTCCCACGATTGGCATGTGATCATGCAATTGGTTCCTCTATTGTTTAAGCACTGTTTCTCCAAGCACAAGGATTTGCGTAGGGCTATTATGCAAATTAGTATTACCTTCTCCCTCTTGTGTGAGAAGGTAGTGAATCGAGAACACATAGTGGCCGCAAAATTCGCTGTGAACGAAGCGATTTGTGTATTGGAGAAGTACTTTCCCCCAGTATTCTTTGACATAAGTGTTCACATGTTGGTACACCTATGCGACGAAGCACTTCTTTGTGGTCCAGTTAGATATCGGTGGATGTATCCGTTTGAAAGATTGATGAAAGTTTTTAAAGATTACGTCAAGAATACGCGATATATTGCAGGATCAATTGCAGAGGAATACATCACCGTGGAGTCATCAATATATACTCGGGAATATATGACTGACTCTACCAGCGTTGATGACACTGATGAATTCCTCGATGATGGTGGTAATGTGATGGGAAAACGAGTGAAATTAACGAGTTTGCAACATGAACAAGTAGCTCGTTATCTATTTGACACACATGAAGATGTCAAAGAAAGGAAAAAGTAAGTTTCGAATATTATAATGTTTAACATTATTTTAGATTATTTTATACATGATTAATTTTGTAATATGCAATAAATATGAAGCCTGTGAGAACAATAAAAGACGAAAAATAGTGGTACAATTAGACAGCGAATTTAGGCTATGGTTGACACAAGAGGTAATTACAATGAAAACAGTCGTTATATAACGTTACATTACACTCAAATTTTACCACTAATATAATTAATTTATCTATATTCTCAGCTCCTAAAGATGGGTGATGCGACATCAAGGCTTGCTCGTCTAGCCACTGGACCCTTGTTCGTGGCACAAGAGTACAAAAAATATCGATTGAAGGGTTACATTTTCGGCGCTAAAGTGTACGAGGAAAGTACAAATGTACAGAACTCGGGAATTTCATACAAGGCTCTTACTTTCTTTCGAGCGAGCGCAAAAGATAAAAACCTCGTTGAAGCTGAAATGACTTACTATGATGTAATCCAAAATATATTTGAATTGGATTATATAAGCTTCAAAGAGGTTGTATTTTACTGTGAATGGGTAAGAGTTGAGTATAAAAATGCTTGTAAAGTTTATCCTGTCATCAATTTGATCATGGTTGACTTGTCCAAGTTGAAGAGCAACGACCACGTGAGCGATGAGCCGTTTGTTTGTGCATTTCAAAAGGTTAAGCAAGTGTTTTACTCGGAGTATATCAACAACGAGCCGTGGTCAATTGTCCAACACGCGCCAAGGCGTCTAAATAGTAGTGTGGATGACTTGGCTGCTCCTACCGAATATCAATCCATTTTTTATGATAACCCGAATTTGAAATAATTTTTCAATTTGTAATAAATATTTCAATTTGTACCGAAACATCCATTTTTAATGCTTTTACTTGATCTGCACTTTATCATTTTCACTCTTGTGTAGTGTGCGTGTGTGGAGAGGAGATTAATACATAAATATTCCAACTACATCTAAGTTTTGTTTATACTAATCCATGAATATACGCTTCTTACCTTTAATAGGTGATTAGTACATAGTTATTTGGGGTGTCCTATTTGTGGAGAGGAGACTGAATCTCTTCGTCTATCCGAACACTAAGAAATGCCATAATCCTATGGAGCGATGCTCTGCAAATTCCTCCCAACCGTTATGTAGCCAAACATCACCGGTTGAAGTTGTCAATTCCACTTTCCATACCCCACCACTTTCCATACCCCATTCAAAGGTGGAGTTGACAACTTCAACTGCTGATTTTTGGCTACACAACGGTTGGAAGGAATTTGCAACGCATACCTCCATAGGATTATGGTATTTCTTAGTGTTTAGATATGAAGAGAATTATAATTGACACGATTGCCCGGGGTACATTAGTTGGAAGGAGGTGCCATATGAGCTCAAGTTAGCTGTTTGAGTGACACTACAGGTAATGTATTTATATTTATATGTCAATTTCGATTTCGATTTCAATTACGATTTATATTTATCTATATTTGAGGGGCGGATACTAATTTTACTTTATTTCAATTCAGGGGACAGGGAGTGGCCCTAAGGGTAGGCCACATATGCTCTATACTTATGTGGCTATTCGGACGAGAAGGGAAGGATAAGGAGGTGTTCCCGAGCGTCGCAGTACAAAATCTCTTTTCCATGCAAATAGTTTGTAGATTTGAGATAAAATGATGGTGATGTTGTTTCTTTTTAAATAGTTTCTTATTTGAATATATATTTGCATTATCTTTAGTTTGTTCGGATATATGATGTTTGGAACAGGTACAACGTTGCTATAACAGGTACAAATATACTGCTGGGCAGTGGCAGTGGCAGTGGCCATACTGCCCAGCAGTTTTTTTTTTAATTCTGCCCAGAATTGTCACGGTCATTGACCGTGACAATTTTTTTAAAAAGGGTCACGGCTTTGTCACGGTTATAAACCGTGACAAACGTGCCACGGTCATTGACCTTGACACGACCGTGACACAAAACACAAGTTTTTTGTCAAGGTCAATAACCGTGACACGACCGTGACAAAAAAAGTTGTCTCGCCTCGAAATGTCACGGTCATTGACCTTGACAAGGTGAATTTGTCAAGTTCAATGACCTTGACAAATGGGCAGATTTGGTGTAGTGCGATCGGGTTATGGTTGGTCCGGGTTATACGGGATAAGGGGTGTTGTAGTTTGGGTAGTAAGGTGGTTATGGGTTATGGGTTTCGGGTTTAAAGGAGGTGGGTTTTTGGGTTACAGATAGGTAGAGATAAGGTCGAAAAGGGCACCACCAACTGGTTTTCCGGCAAGGTGAGGAGCAGGAGGTCCGGCGGTTTGCTCTAAAGGTGGGCGAAGATTTAGTTGGCCTGGAGTAGGTCGTCAGTTAGTGAGATGGAACCATGTTGGGACCATGGGTTGGTTTGCTAAAGGTGGATTAATGGGTTGTGGTGGTATAAGATGGGTGAAAGTTTTGGTTATTGAGGTAAGAGAGAGTGAGAGAGAGAGAGAGAGAGAGAGAGAGAGAGAGAGAGAGAGAGAGAGAGAGAGATGATGGGTGGAAGAGAGGACAGAGAACCGTGTGATTTCTTTTTTGTGGGTTTTGCAATAAGATGTGTGGAGCTAGTTGGGTGTATGTAACTTCTATTGTGGTAGAGTGTGGGTGAGAGTAGTGTTAAGGTGTATGTGTGGTGTATTGTATGGTGTGTATGTGTGACACCCCGCTCAATAAAATACCGGGTGATCAGTCTTATATCAAATTAAAACAGGAATCTCATCCGGTTCATTCTTAGCATCACTGTCGAAATTTTTTTAAAACTTACTAACCACCTAGTATTCAAAAGCTGGTGTCAAAATTTTAATCTTTTTATTTAACAACAACAACCATAGAAATATCAATACGAACCATTCACACAAACCATGAATCTAAAGCAATATTGAATAAATCAATAAATGACCGATCGAATAAGCCATCAGCAGAAAACCAACACCCACTAATATAATCCAACAAAGAATAGTAACCAGTACAAAGTCCGACTGAAATGAAAATAGTTGGGTCAATATGCCCGAAAGAAATACCAAGCTGCATCCTACTCTAGAAATGAAATGACTGAAGCGTCTATGTCCAAATCCTGCAACATCCACACTTATTGTAGCTACGCATCCCTAGAACAGATCTTCAAGTTTGGCATCCCTGTGGCTGGATACCTAAAAGGTTTTGAAAATATTTTGCAAGTATGGGTCAGAGCCCAAAGTCCTTTTGAAAATATTTTGCAAGTGAATTAAAATGCAACAATTTGAATGTATGAATGCTCTTCATATTTAAGTTAGTGTCGCACTCCCTTGAGATACATCTCACCCCTCCTCTAAAGTGCACACCTAATGCTTTCTTCCTGACCCTCCTAATTACACCACCCCGTTTAACTAGCCTTGTCATGAAACTCCTTGAACTCTACTCTAACCCGAGTAATTTGTATCTATACTTCGTAAGTTATTTATCGCATTAACGTAATTAATCATTTCTTAAAAGTCCTATAACATTCACTAGTTATATAAGTAATACAAATTCTCTTCATGTATTTAATTACCCGTATATAATTATCTACTCCATTATATACGTAGAACTATATTTCACAATTATTCATATATTGAATATAAATAAAATCGCTCTTAAAAGCCATATAACATTCACTAGTTATATAAGTAATACAAATTCTCTTCATGTAATTAATTACCCGTCTATAATTATCTACTTCATTATATACGTAGAACTATATTCCAGAATCACACGTATGTTGAATATAATTAAAACCATTCTTCCGAGTAATACCTCATCAGATGCATTCTCTAAAGTGCTATCTTCCCAGGTCTACTCAGTCCCACCTAGATTTCTGAGACAGCTAGCCACGGCCAAATCAGAACATAGAAATATAAACGTATTAGAGGCGGTCATATTCCCCCGAGTGTGAAGACAATCATCTCAATGCCCACCTCTATTTGGACACTATGACCTGGGATATACTCCTCTTACTCCTTAAGCTAGGAGATTCACCCACATCGCGCAACCTCCCCCGATAGCACTAAAGCATATAATTCTACATAAATATCTAGCCACCAGTATTTATGAGCACACAATATATATATATATATATATATATATATATATATATATATATATATATCCCGGCTTTACCGTGTACAAAGTCCGTAACACTAGCCAACATATTCCCGAGTCTATGGTCCGACTCTAATTTAATTAATATGCCCATTAATTAATTTAATATCTCCCCGAGTCTATGGTCCAACTCTAATTTAATTAATATGCCCATTAATTAACTTATTCTCTCCCCGAGTCTATGGTCCACTCTCATTTAATTAATATACTCATTAATTAATTTAATATCTCCCTGGTGTCACACAACCAATGTACCCGGACTTGCTCACCTGACCCGAATTTTCATCTCTTAGAAGGTACTCCTCAAAATTTCATTATAAAGAGAACGCTCATAATTACATAATATTTAACAATTTATTATATCATCCTATAATAAATTATTCCAGCTATAAGCTTTAATTAATTAATCCCCCATTAATTAATCTATTCTCATAGCATCACTCAACCAAAATATCCGGACACCCCCTTGGTCCATAATTCAATATCCACAAATCTGAGGTTTTCAATTTACTCAATCTGCCAAGATTTTTAAAATGCCATTTTGGGGCATTTTTGGGCCGTTTTGGAAAAATCGTATTAATAACGAAAGTTAGAAAACGCCATTTTCTAGAGGGCCATGCGGACAGAATCATCATTAACAGCTTCTGTGAAGTATTTTACTCAGAATTGTCCACTAAAATCCTTACGAATCAAAACAGTCCCAATAACTTGATTCGTAACTTCCCCAAATCAAAACTCAATTTGTATTAACCCAATCCAAAAATCATTTGTATAACACCTACTATGATAAGAATTGAATGTCACCAATTTATATTGAAGGAATTTAACCACTTGCCTTATAAATTCATAGTTCCTGATTATCCTTTGGTGTAGAGATCGTTGTGTGATGAAGAACACCTTCCTTATTCTTCCTCTTTGGCTCTCAAGAATCCTCCCTCTTTGTCCCTTATGTTTTCAAATTTTTCCCAAATGAGTTATGGTTGCCCACAACTCCAAAACTTAGGGTTTTATCTCCAAATCCCATTTTTAATCATATGGGCGTAATTAAAATGGGCCAAATACCTCCGAGTGGGCTCGGTTATGCCCAAAAATATCCCGTGACCCATTTACCACCCCCGAGTACACTTTTTTGACTATCTCATCCCATCCAGACTCAACCGTGCACTCAGAATTGACATTCGAATTAATTTATAAAAAAAGTTCCTATCTCACACCCAACTTAGCCTATATCCGACTTTCGACCGAGATAAATAAATGCCACGTCACTTATACACATTATGATGTAAATAAATTATTACTATTCACTTAGTAATTTAATTTTCGTAAATATTAATCATTTTCTCTCTGATTAATATTTAAATAAATATTAACATAACTAATTAAATTAAATTACGACACACAAGTAATTTAAAAAAAAATCGAATTAATTAAATATTAAATGCACAGAAATACGGGGTGTTACAGTATGTCTAAATTTGTACCAATTTAGAAATGATAATAAAAATAAAAATAAACTATCTAAATATTTACAACTCAGCTAAAAATATATAATTAATAAAAATAAAAAAATCTATTAAAACTAAAAATTAAATTCGAACCTATAAACTAATAAAAGACTCAAATAAAAACTAAACTAATAATATTTTTAAAAATTAAATAAAATAAATAAAAATCTAAAAACTACACACACCTATTATATTTACATAAAATTATAAAAACACCCGACATAAATAAATAAATACACTGACACTAATATTTACAACCATAAGCACACAAATAAAATAAAAAACAAATATGTGCACAACTCAAATACAAATCTAAAAATATATACATACAAGTAAAAACTAAACGCACGAGACACGGGTTATGGCTTGGGTTGGTTTAGGCTTAGATTTGGTACATGAATGGGTTTAGGCATCAGTATTGATTTGGGCAAGTTCAAAAAGGGACTTCTGACTTCACGATCACTTTGATTTTCTTCGTTGAAAATTGTGTTCAAAACAGATATTTATGTTATATCATAATTTGTTTGCTTCCCGAGAATGTGCAGGAATGTTTAAACAAAATATTGTGTATGTACTGTGTAGTTTACTTCTTTTCTGTTTTTGTTGTTACTCTAAATTCTTATATTTAGATCATAATTTGTTAGGCTGCAAAGAAATTTTGTATGTTTTTACTGTTTACGGAGAAAATATGGCATGTAGAGTTTAATTTACTTATTTTATTTTTTTATTCTTTTCAGCAATTATATAACATAGTGTGATTTTTTTCTTTTTTTCTTGATGTATGAGAAAATAATGAATTATAATAGTATGTTTGGTTGCCGAGAAAGTGTGGGAGTTTAGTGATAAAATAAGGCGTATAGGCTTTAATTTAATTATTTATTTTTTTTACTTTTGATGCTTTTAAATAACTATAAAACAAAGTGATATTTTTTTCGTGTTTGTATTGGTAATTTGAGTTTTATTATGTAAAAAAAATAGTGAAATACAGTGTTTCGATCATAATCTGTTTGGTTGTCGAGAAAGTATGTTTTGAATGTTTAGTGAGATAATATGGAATGTAGAGTTTGATTTACTTATTTTATGTTTTGATTGTTTTTAGCAACTATATAACAGAATGTGATTTTATTTTTTATATTTTTAATGTGTAAGAAAAAAAATGAATTACTATGTGTTAAGCATAGTCTGTTTGGTTGCCAAAAAAGCGTGGGAGTTTAGTGAGAAAATATGTCGATAGACTTTAATTTATTAATTTTATCTTTTGATGCTTTTCAGCAATGATAAAACTGAGTAATGTTTTTTTCATCTTTGTATTTGTAATTTGAGTTTCATGATCTAAGAAAATAATGAATTATTGTGTTTCGATCATAATCGGCTTAGTTGCCGAGAAAGTGTGTTTTAAATGTTTAGTGAGAAAATATGGCATGTAGAGTTTTATTTACCTATTTTATTTTTTGATTTTTTAAGCAAGACTATAAATTATTTTTTATTTTTTTGATGTACAAGAAAATGATGAATTGTTGCTGATCATAGTCTGGTTGCCTTTGTATTTCATATATTTAGTTTATGATTGTATTTAAAAGTAATATAAGTTGATGCCTTCCAAATGTGAGTATGAGTTTACACTTGATTGTAAAAAAAATTAACGGGTCAACGTTTTCTACAATAATTGATAGGAGATGAAATAATTTAAAAACAAAAAAAATTGTATACGATTGACTTATGAAAGTGTTGCATAGTCATATTCAGAAGTGATAATTCGAAAATATTTTTCGCTCAAATCGTATTGTAAGGCAACATCTTTTCAAGTTATGACAACAACGCTATTCTAAAAAAATAAATTTACAGAGGTATTACAGCAAATGAATAACGACCAATAATCAAGCTCTCAGACTGGGCTAAATATGGTTGTCGAGGATGAAAGCAACATTAGGATGTCAAAGCGACTCAAATCAACGAGGTAAGCTTAAAAAAATAGTGTTAAATAGATATATCGTCATTTGAATATAAACTTATTTTAAACTAAAAATGTCGTTTATTTGCAAGAGCAAGGGAATAGATATCAAGGATTGAGTGATCACAGTGACGCTTGGAATGATGAAGACATTTTTAATTTCTAAAATGATTTTTCATTATGTTTTGAGTTTTCCTTAATAAAATACAAATATGGGGATACACTTTTTCACAGTTAATGCTTGGTATATCACTACTATATCAATATATATGTCACTTTTATATAATGAAATATTACACTAATGGGAATATATTAAAATAATATATTGTCTTCAATAATATTCGTAACATGCATTTGCACCGTGCATCGCACGGTGTACATGCTAGTTACAAGTTAATTCACTTAAGTAAATATTAATTAATAATTAAATAATCATTTGTTTAATTGCCAAAAATAAGGGGTATGGCATTTATTTAAGGGTAATTCTAACTTAGGTACCTCGCGAATGGTCGTAATTAGACTCTAATATCTCCATAAATCTTTTTTAAAAAAAGGACAACCCTCGTAGTAACATTGACCATCGGGATTGCCCCTAGTCAATGTTACCATTGGGGAATGCTATGAGGTTAGGCTTCTCAAATCACAATAGCAGTTATGTCGCAAACTCGAAAAGTGATGTGGAATCATACCCACACTCAGACCCTCATTACGATTCGACTAGTTCCTGAAGGTATGTCCTACCAACAAGCTATGTTGTATAACTGAGAAGCTAGCCCCAAGACTCGAACTGACGATGACTAAAAATCGCCTAGCAACTCAACCAGCCGAGCTATACCTCGGGGTTAATATCTACATAAATGTTTTTTAGAATTTAGACTTTTTATTGTTAAATGTAAATGTTTTGGCACTAATGTATGGGAAGATTTTTCCTCTGATTACCTATAGATTATTGACTTTTGTATATTTGTATCTTTTTGTGAATTTATCCACAAAAGATCACCTAATCGTGTGAAGGGAAAGTTTACTTATATAATTCTTAGCTCATTTTTTTTCTTTACCAGCATCGTAGACCCGTTTGATTGGTATTCATTTATTATCAATGGAGCATACTTATTTTAGTTCATTTTTCTCTTTTGTGTTGTTATATTTCAAATGCATTCTATGAAAAGAATAATTATAAAGATAAGAAGTGCTATAAAAATTTATCATTGTTCGTGGAAAACATTTCCTATCCACCCCCAAAAAAGATTTTCATAGAAAATTTCAAAAGTAAGAGCAAACCACTCCTATTTTTTCCCATTCATTTTCGAACTTCTCGTTAAAATGAACTATTTTTCAATCATTTTTCAACATTGTTAAGCCTTAGCTCAATTTTTTTTCTTATCTATCTTACGCTCATTTCATTGGCGTTGATTAGTTGTACATGGAACGTACTTATTTTAGTTCATTTTTTCTTTTGTGTTTCTTTATTTCAAATATATTCCATGAAAACAATAATTATAAATATAAAAAAGTGCTAAAAAGATTTATCATTGTCCATGGAAAGCATTTCTTATCCATCCCCAAGAATCAATTTCGATAAAAAAAATTCAAAAGTAAGACAAACCACTCCTATTTTTTTCCATTCATTTTCCAACTTCTCGTTAAAATAAACTATTTTTCAATAATTTGACAACATTGTTAATCACACACCATCAATGTAACAACACATGTTACTTGCAACAACTAGAACACAGACCATGGAACCGCTAGGAATAGCCTAGTGTCCAGCTCTCACTCTCATGTAGGAGGTTGATGGTTCGATTCCTCATTCCCTCCCCCACCCCCACCCCCACCCCCACCCCCGAAAAGAGTTGATAAATAAAGACTTGTCACATTGAATATGTTAAAGAAAATCCTGAATTTTGGGGCATGAAATACTATAATAAAGCTACAAATACTCATCATCATCATCAATGACTTATCACGACCACTTTTATTTTACAGTATATCACAATAAGTCCCTTTATTGGTAAAACAAATGTGTATTTTTTCAATTATATCACATCATAAATTATCTTCATATGTTGAATTGATTTCCATGTAAAGAAATTATCGAAATCAATAAAAGAATAGAATTTTTTTGAAAAATGTTGACGGGATGTCTATTGTTTTTAATAGAATTGTATTAGTATATTACAATAAACCCCCTAAAGTACAGCTCAATTTCAATTAAATCCCCAAAACAAACAAAAACCACTAGGGTAGGTATGGTTGCTCAACACTTTACCTTCCCCCGTGGTATATTCGTCTAAACATTAACAAGAAAAAAATCATGTTCCCACCTATAAAATAAATTATAAATACATTCCCCACCTTTAGAAATTTATTCATTAAATCGCAAAACCATATTTAATGTTATACATAATATATACATAAAAGTTTGTATACATTAGGGGCCTGTTTAGTTACGTATATTGTTTAATCATATAATTTGATGAATTTAGAGTTAATAGATTGTTGATGTATTCATTTGAAACGGGTTTAAATCTAACTTGTGTTGTGTTTGGAAAAGTAAGATGAAGTTAATCACTATTTTGTGTGTACAGATGTATGTGTGTGTGTGAGAGAGAGAGAGAGAGAGAGAGAGGGAGAGTATGTGAGTTGTATAATGAGAGAACTCCATGGGAGTGATCCATTTAAAAGATTTATGTTAAAAAAATTAATTGTGCAATTTTAATTTTTTGGTAAAATGGGTTTATTTTAAATTTTTATGAATCAAGATGAATTTATCCATCTTTAAGTTCAAAATGTCCAAAGTTTATATCCTAAATTCTAGGAGATTATAATCACTTTTGAATCTGATTGAGCTAATCAAAAGCAAATCGTGGGAAACTCAATTAGATTTTCCATCAGGAGATTCCAAAATTTAGTAGCGACATGATTTTTTACCTTACAATCAACAGACATTTGTTTTTTTCTTCTAATTATTCTGTTTATGATCCCCACTCGTGAAGACTCATTGGTCCTACTCCTATGGTAAACTCTAAAAGAATAATTTGTCAAAATCACCACAAAACAAAAGCTAAAGTTTCACAAGTCTCGAGACTTTTAGCTTCATTTTGTGCTGATAAAGTTTATACTTTGGCGTTAATGGTGATTAGATAATTAGTAAATTTAATAAATACGATATAAGAAACAAAAGATTGTCAATAGACACCTTTAATTTTTATTTTGGCACAATTGTTTAAAGCAATTCTTAAGGCACTTTTTTCTTCTGCCTTTTGTTGAACGAACTTACTAAATCCACACCTCCGTACATGTGCCTTAAAAAACGTGAAAAAGAAACAGGTCTTTTTATTTAATGTCATTTTAAATCAGAAAGAAGTTTAAATTGGGAAGAAAAAGGGGACACAAAATTCAACAAGTCTGTCTCTAGCTGGAATCCCTTATCGGGTTCTAGCATCTTATATTCAACTTTTTCTTGTGATTTTTTGATTGAGCAATAAAAAATCATTTTTTTTTTTGTATCACACCATGAGGTGTATAGGCAGTTTACGCGCACCTCGACTAATTTTCATTCTCGGTTCGTGATTTTCGCTGGCCAAACATTATTTTGACAGTGTCAAAGGATTGAACTGGGGATCAAACCCAATCCACCCCAACACTGTCCCAGTGACAGCCTTATACCACTGGGCCAAGAGGTTTGGTTAAAAAGAATCATTTTCCATAATAATGCAAGTGGACGAATTTTGTTTTGTTTCCATATCAATATATATTCTGTGATAATTATTATTATGAATTTATAAGGTATGGATTAGTTGAGCATTTGGCTTGTTAAATAATGCTTATAGTTCAAATCCAAACATGAGATATAAGAGAAATGAAGAGTGTCCTCAAAATCATTTAAAGAAAAAAAAAAAAAAAAAATGAGCTACACAAATGGGGTTAATCTTCCCCATTTTATATCAATCCCAAAAGGGTTATAAGGAAACAAAATCTAAAGCTAAACTAACTTGAAGTTTGAAAGTAAAATTGACAATTACGAGTATCTCGATCATTTTTTGTTGACGTACGGCGTTACGTTGGAAGGATTTTTATCATTTGCATAATATTGTATTTTTTTTTTCACTCGAACCTTGTGAAAATCCCCCTTTTCACAAAACAATTTATTATTTAACCCCCTAGGAAGAACAACCTCAACGCCACTCCTAAACATTGGGTGGTTGTTTGGCCATGCCCTTTGGTTATCTTGTTAATGGAGTTAGGTGGGGAGATTGGGTTTTAAATTATTATGAGACAAAAAGAGGTAAATTGATATTGGTGGCCCAATAGAAGTTAATTGAGTTTTACTCTTAATCTAAAGCTAAAGTTGGTACATCTCCACCTTATTGACCGAAAAAAAGGATTGATCAAATCCTAAGGAATTTGTCCATTTTTCGAGGTCTCGAAGGGGCATGGAAAGAGGGAGCCTGCCTCTAAGAATATTATATATTTATCTCTAAGGGGCACAAACCTATATAAATTGGTTTTTGGTACAAAATTTTAAGGTTTTAGGGTTAAATACTAAATAATGGTGTGGGGTTGGGGGGTGGGGTGATTAGATTACAATGGAGTTTAATCATCTCTATCGAGTGAATTTAAATTTGTTGACATTCCGTATAAGAGGCTCTTTGAAAACAAATGTATTGATTGCTTTACTATTTTAGCAAAGGTCACCATAACCCTCTTTGAAGGTCAAATAATATAAACTTCCATGGACTGTGACTGGGTTGGGTATGGGTTAAGCAGATTTTGACACTAAGGCCTATACAGAACACGAACCATTTGTAGCCAAACGAGAGGCGATGCTTATGCCTCTTCTTTATCTATTGGAAATCAATAATTACCTGTAAAAGAATATTTTTCATAGAACAGTGAATAACATTTAACTTACATATTGGCCTCAATAGAGGCCCAAAATTTTCCACCAGGGAGTTCCGACTAATCCCCATATTGCAATGTTAACAAAAGCCATGGCAATGCCCAGTTTAAAAACATCGAGAAGTTCTACAAAACCAGCTGCCAAACAAAAAAAGAAAGATTGCCTATCAACTCCAGTTCAAGAAAATGTTATTGTCATATTAAAAAATTGAAGAAAGATAAATAAACAAATGATGACATATTAATAAATAATAAAAGATGGATTCTGAACATTGATGGATTACAAAAAATAGAAAAATGAAGGACGAATGTGATAATTTGACAACACTTCCTACATTGAGATAGAGATATGAAGCACAGCAAATCGAAATTAAAATCCAAAAGAATGTATCAAAATAGTGTCTAAATCTTTCGAGCAAAAATAGTAAATTTTAGCAACGTCAAAAAAACACGAGAAGCGAGCGATAGTTTAAGAAAGAACTGCAAAGACAATCATTTGTAGCATACGCAATTCAATGATAACTAGACGAAAAAAGAACATTATATTGCACGTAAAAGGGCAGTGGTGGGTTTTGATCCTGCTGTAGCTAAATTTAAGCTTTAAAAATAACAACTCTAGGAGACAAAGTAAAAGCCACAAATAGTATCCATGCTTTCATGCATGAGATGGAAATCATCAAGAACATGGATCCCCTATCTTAACCAACCTATAAGCACTGAAGCTCAAACTTAATCTTGAACTTTATGAAGTCCCTAATGAATGAGCATCAGCTCACAAACACTAGTCGATATGAGCAAGCAACCCGTATTACATTCAAAGCCGCACAAATTTCTGCAACACCCACTACCACCCGTGGTCCCCATCACATCAGACCCTCATAAACCCCACCAAACCCCATATCAGTCTCCATCCGCTCAACGAAGCATTTTGGGCATACCCAACAGCATGTGAACCCTCATATGGACCAAAATTTCCAAAACACGAACCGAGACCCCCACCCCTAGTTGGACCTGCGTCGCACCCCCTCTAGTGAACCTCAACTAGAGGAATTCGGCTACCCTCGTGATGTTCTGGACCTTGGTTGTAGACTCAATTCTGTTAGGCGAGTCTGATTGTCTAATAAACATCTTTTTCTACACTAGGAGTACATCCTTTGCCCAATGATCATTAACGGAGGTTCGAGATGATTAAAAAACTGAGTCTGCAAATAAAGACGTTGGCCAAGCCTTGTCGTATTGGATAGTTAGGTGGTGGTGGCCCGATTGTGACACATTTCCTATTCGGACGAGGTATTATGCACAATAGTTAATATGTGTATTTGTCACTCGTTGTTGGGCCACCCATAGAAGTATGACCATGCCAGACGTCAGGCGATCACTAAGAAATGGGAAACAGCTCCAATTGCAACTTATGTTACCATTTCCCATATTAGTATCCAACTTCACCTTGATTTCAAACCCCCAAGAGATTATTATGTTTTCCGCATTGTGTCCTGATGGTTCTGTAGCCCCTGCTGGACTCTTTTGCAGATGTTTGAATTCTACCAGAGAGCCTCCCTACCCTTCGAGCCATTCAGCATGGATGCGATAGACTTGTTAATTGCACAAGGTGCTACAACACCAGATTACAGAGTTGTGTGAGTGTGGGTTGCTTTTGGAGAGCATGTCTCCTTGTGAGTTCCTCCCTACTTACCTGTGAAGGATGGAGGCTGGCAGATGTGCATGGACAGCCATGCAATGAACAAGATCGCAGTGAAGTATTTATTTCTGATTCCCCACTTCGAGTATGTTGACCAGGTACACAGATGCCACGCATTCTCCAAATTGAATTACAAGATTCGTATGCGGCCAGGAGATGGGAGGAAAACTGCCTTCAAGACAAAATATTGACTTTATGAGTGGAAGGTCATGCCTTTCGCTTTATCTAATCCATCCCCCCCCCCCCCCCCTCCTCTTTTATGCAAGTTATTAACCATATTCTTGCGCCCTTCTTATGGAAGTTCATCGTTGTCTACTTCAGCAATATCTTGATTTAGAGTCAATCCAAGGAGGAGCATTTATCCCATATTAAGTTTTCGTTTATGGTGCCTTTCGTTACTTTCCTTGGGCATGTAGTTTCGAGTGATGGTGTTCGATTCGATGAAGCAAACGTTCAGGCCATTGTTGATTGGCCTGGCCCAACACAGGTCCGGAGCTTCCATTGGTTACCAGAATTTTTTCAGGCGATTTATTGTCCTTTATAAAGCACAGATACTTCGTTAAGGTCTTTGTACCAGTATCGGATGCATATTGGATACACAGACACGAATACTTGCCCAATAAATATTCGAAAATCAAAAAATAATTAGGGATGAATGGATACACGTATCCGTGTATCATAATTTATATACTGTTTTTCGGATACGTCTTGGATACCTGAGGGGGTATGATGAGAGACCTGGGAGGAATGGTGGGAGCACTTTGGTAATTTCTGAATAAGGCCATTTTGTAATTTTAAAGAACTTTTCAGATATAAAGTATTTTTCTTATAAACTAAACTCAAATTAGTCAATTGTCACTACGGAATATAATAAAAATTCATAAACTAAAACAACTCATCTCTTTTGCCACTTTGCATGTACCCAAATGACATTTGAACATTTATGATGAACATGAATCGTTATTGATATCTTTTATAAAATGGATTTAATTGTTTTCAGGCATATTGTTCATATAGTTGTTAAATTAGTACAATTTAAAAATAAAAATACTTTATTTTATAATTTTACCACATTATCCCCTCCATATCGTATCCTAGTTATTTGAGTTTTTCCGTATCCCCGTATCCATATCAGTGCTTCCTAAATTGCAGCATTCAGTTCTGTTATAGCCTGGTCACTTATTTAATACGTTTTCCATTGGGTTCTAGTGGTTCAGGAGGCATTTCGGTGCATTATGTCCTTATGACTTCAGCTTATGTTTTAGCCCTTCCAGATTCCACGCCCCTGCTGAGTTGTCTTGCAAGCCAGAACGGAAAGTACTGAAAGTGTATGGTCCTGCGCGAAGACATGAAGTTTTGGCAAGAGTACCTCCTTCACTGTGAGTTGGTTATTAAGTATGATCATAAGGTCGTGCCTTTTTTGAAAAGTCATAACCATGTTAGCGATCAACATGCCACGCAATCTAATTATCTACAGTCATATATGTTCTACCTTCAGCACAAACTCAGTTAAGAGAACTGTGTAGCAGATGCTTTGAGCCAGCGGAGCCATTCCCTTATGGTCATTCGTAGTCAGGTTTCTGAGTTTAAGGAGGTACGAGACTTGTATATGACTGGCCTGTACTTTAGCCTTGTTGTAAAGGCTTATCAGCGTCAACATAGGATTTTTGGTGATTTTCTGCTTCAAGATGGTTTCTTATTTTGGAGGGCCGCCTTACCCATTCTTGTTAGGGATACATTCTAGCAGTTTGTCAGTCCATATGGGAGTCCCCCTACTTTGGGTTCGTTGAGGGAGCACTTCTTTTGGCCGACGATCAGGTGTGACACCAACACCTTACTAGGAACATCTCTTCAATAATAGACTGTACACCCATTGCCTATCCGGAGAAGCCATGACAGGATGCCTCTATGGACTCATAATGGGCCTGCCACATACATCTCAGGGATGTATCTGTCTTTATAGTGTTTGAGATGTTTGTAAGATTATGCATTATATTCCGCACTCCCATACAACACATGCCTCACAAATTGCCGCATGTTTTCAAAAAATTGTCCACCTCCATGGTGTCCCTCGCAACATCACATCGGATTGGGATGTGAAATTCACGAAACATTTTTGGCACACATTGTGGAGATTTGCAGTGCTCCCTTCAATTTTAAAAAGTCTTCCACCCTCACATCCTTAAACCGAGGTGAGGTTGTCAACCAAAGTGTTGGAACTTTTACTTCGTTGTTTAGTGACTGATAATGACGTGTACAAGAGTCCCCTGAATTTATTTGTAATATTGTTTATTTTATTGTCGTGTTTTATTAAATTATTGTTTTAGTTGCGATATTAAGAAAGGGTGATATTTCCACGAAATGTCCCTAGAGTGCCCTCTTTAGTCATTTTACCTTCTAAGATTATTTAGGCTAGCAATACACTCTTAACTATAAATAGGCCTTTGGCCATTCATTGTAAGCACTTCACTTTCGGAGATGAATGATTGAGAAAGAGAACCCTTTATTTCTTCATGTTGTTGTGATAATGCTTGCCTTCACATCAAATTGGTATTAAAGCGACGTCCGCTCAGATGTGGTTGACATTCTAAGAGTATATGTATACTAATGTGCCCCACGCATAATTGGTTTGTCTTATTCCATTTGCAAAATATATTTTGTGTCTTATAGTCCTTGAGATCGTTCCGACATAGCACAACTACGCTACATATGCTCCAGATAAGCTTCGATTTCTCAACCAGATATCGACATGATCACATATTGATATTACCTTTGGTTAATATATTTGAACTTTTTAAAAAACTTTAACACTTCGTCATATTCAAATTAACCTTTTCTTAAAATGAAAAATTGTGTGCGTGTGTTGGTTTGGTTTGGGTGATATACATATGCAAGTATACTCTTTATATGGAAAAAATACTTTTAAAGTTCTCTGCATAAGTATATCATACGAAGGTTTGAGTAAGGTTCAAACTTTCGTAGCTTTTTATTGCCCTATGCCAAAGTCTAGGGACTTTCGTTGATCATTCACTTCAGCTAAACAAGACTTCACTTCAGCGAAGGCCTGAGTTCGCTGGTCACGTGGTCAACCAGAGATTTTACTCGGGATATGCTATTTTTCCTCGTGGCTTCCTTCGTTGACAACTCGCCTAAGCGACGCAGTTATTCGCTTTAGCGAACTCATACTTCTTTGGTCGCAACTGTTGTCTATCAAAGTTGATATTTGAAAAATATCTTCTTGGAAACCGTGAAGATTATTGAAAGTAGATATTTTCATTCAACTCAAGTGCTTCGATCTCTCTTGTGATATCAACCTCCCCACTTCTCTTAAGATTATCTTCCACACTTAGAAGAGCTTGATATCATAATACCCATCTTTGTCAAAACTCTAAAGAAAAAATATTGAAAAATTTTATAGAGCAAAGACACTTGATCAAAGAAGAAAATTTTGAGAAATTTGTTGTTTAGTTTAAATACTTTAAAGAGTTAAAGCATAGTTTTTCTTCTTAACATTTCTCTTTGTGCTCTTGAGGTGTTTGATTTCAAACTTTGATCATAAGTCCTATTGAAACCTAAAAATTTTATGTTTGTTCTTGAATAAGAATACTTGTATTCTTGCTCTTGAGAGACTTGTGTGAATATCTCAAAAACATATTGTGAGATTTGAGTAAAACAAATCAATTTAAATACATTCAATACCTTTAGAAAAACTCACATCCTAAAAAGTGATAATTCTATCAATGGCGGCTTCTAAAAAAAATCATCTTTTACTTCAAACATGATTTTGCTTTCGTGGCGTAGTTTCGAAAGACATTGAACGAGTCCAAACCGGTCGCGGTTGTGTAGCGTTCTCCAATTGTTGGTGCTCTCTTCGAAGGATATGGTGGAAAAGAGTTTATAGTCGATTAGTGCCCTTTTTTTATTATAATTCATTGTCTTCTATTTTTAATACTCTACCATAGTGCTTTTATCGTTTCGTTTGGCCCCAAAAAAAATCCGTTGTGGGTTTTTCCTCGTACGATTTGGTGTTGTGATTGTTTACATATTCCGGATTTATATTAAATCATCTATATTTGAAGACAAAATCTAGTGTTATATTGGTAAACTTTTCATCGCATAGACTTAGGTTGTCTTATTTGTACCTAAAAGGAATTAACGGAATATATCGTTTTTATTACAGCGATAATTTTAATTGAGTACCCTCACATCGTTCAGATCTTAATCATACTACACTCTCAATAAGTAATAGAGCAGTTCCTCACTTTTTTAGGTTTAAACAACTAGATGTTGATCCAGTGTGCTTTTAATAGCATTATGTGTGACAGTATTAGTGACTTAATTGGTGCACGTAATACTCATGCATTCGTCAAACTTGTAACCCATCCGATTTTTGAATCACTCTTTTGATATTAAAAAAGTTTATGGCAATAACAACAGTGATAATGAAGAAGATGATTTACGCACTTTTTATGATAAGCTAGTTTTAAAATCGAAATATTCACTAAAATCAAATGTGAAACTTATTACTAAAGTAAAAATTTCGAAAAAGAAAAGGCTTTGAAGGAGGATCATGCCTCTCCGCGGTCTTTTGTTGAAAGTGATTATTTACTCAAGAAAATCAAAACTCTTGAAAATGAGAAAACTAATATTTTTTAATGAGCTTATTTTGTACAAGAAGAAAATGAATTTTTTTAACTTATAAAAACTCATGGGCATTGTCTTTACCTTAGAACAAAAGCCCTTGATTTATGCTTTAATGACTTCTTAGAATTTCTTGATGAAGTTCTTAATGAGTTTGTTGAAGAAAAGAAGTTGCAAATGGTTGAAGATGAATGTATGTCCACCTTGAGAAGGGGAAAAGATGATTTTATCGTTTCTTTGGACATTTTGAAAAAGAAATTTCGAAGTTAAGAAGAATCCAATGTCAAACTTTTGAAAAAGGTTCAAAAGACTATTAAAGACTTGGATTCTAGCAGATAAGAAATTTCTAATGGAGGTGCATTTCATGTCAATGCTTCACCATCAAATGAATCACCATTTTTCAAACCTATTTCCAAATATTTTTCAAACTCGAAGAAATTTGGTGATGTGAATCATTTGAAGGAGAAGAATGTCATTACTCCTAAATTTGTGAATATTGTTCCCGATGTACAATTGCGTGATCCTACACCTAAACTGCTTTAAGTGCACTCATTGTCATAAAGTATGTCATATTAGAAACTTCTGATTTTTATTGATGTGAATAAGGGCCTTTTTCTTCATTTTTGTCATTTTTTTAGTATTTCTTCTATTTTTAGTATTCCTTGTATTTTTCCTTTTGCTTAGTACTTAAAGGAAGGAAGGTTAATTGTCACTTAAGAGCATAATTATAATTAAATTCTTAGCTTAAAGGTTAAGCAACCTCCTTCATATAAATACTCATATGTAGCCTCATTTTAGGCATTCTTCCATTTTGAGATATAGAGATTAAAGAGAGTTTAGACGAGAGTTATTTTCTTCTTGCTTACATTTGACATTATTTACGTCAATTGGTATTAGAGCCTCGTTGGTTCTACCCGTTGTTGTTGTTGTTGTGTAGACAAAAAAATAGTAAACAACGCCAAATGGGATTGAGAAGAAAATACGTGCCCGTGGAGATTCAAGGAGATTCTCAAACGGTTAGTGGCTCGGATTGATGCCATTGATGCCCGCCTACCACCACCGGAAACAACCACCGACCGCCCTCACACCGCCCCTGCACCATCTCAAAACCCTAACCCTAATTCTTCAATTTCAGCCCATTCAACACCCTTACCACAAAAAAAGTCAAATCCCACAAACCCTAATCCCCTCACCACCCCTCCTGGCAAAGACTTTCAGGCGTCGGCCGACCATCAGAAGTCATCAGAGGCACCGAAAAACATCCTGTTGACGCAAAATCCTAACCCATCTGCAATCGTTCCAACTATTCATGAAGGAAACACGTCGATCCATGGCCAGAACACCCCACTAGTGGCCGACAATAACCCCCAGACAATTATTCAGTACCAACAAGGGTCCCGGCGTCAGATACAACTGGATCTACATCCTCCACCTCCGATCTCTCTAGATATGCATCATTAGCCACCGATTTGTTCCGATCTCCCTCCACGGCCGTTGGTTGCTGTCCACGAACAGCGTCCAGTAGTCCGAGAAGGAACCACTCATTTTTCGGCAACCACGTTGACTGAAGGGCCTCTGTTGGACCAGATTCCATTAACCGACCAGCCCTGCCCTTTTCTGAGGCAGTTCACCCCTATGGTGGCTGGAATACACTTCCTAACGATCGCAGAGATCATCCATAATCTCTGGCATCCAAAAAGTGTAAAGCTGACCCAATTACAATCCACCAACGATGTTCAATGATTTTCCAACCTCAATCCGATGTTAGATGACTCTATAAGGATCATTGACAAAGAGTTTGAACAAGAAACCCTAGGGTTTCAACTTCCACGTGTCTAAGAAAGTTTAAACACAAACCCTAGTCTCCACCAACATACCCCCACCCTCCAAAATCGTCAAGAATCAACCAAAACCCTCCACCACCACCCAATTTACCATTACACCACCATCACCTCCCATCCCCACACCTTCCCCTGCCTCGCATTCTTGTCCCACCCCATTTACCCCCACAAATTCACCAAGCCTATCCCACAACCCCTCATCATGACCCTACCCTACACACAATTTCAACATACCCTCGCCACCACCCACAGAGGCACCTTGAGACCCATCATCTTCCTACCATGCTACTAGCCTCACCCACTACTATTGACCCTCATCCCTCTCATATTGTCTTCCCCACGTTTCCACCCCCACCTATGCTACACACTTCCCCACCCACGGGACACCCGAGACATGTTCCCCGCCCCCATTCTGTATGGGATGCACGTTCCACCCATTCTGCCCCTATTGATTCCTTTGAGCGGGTACAGGAGTGGGTTAGTCTCCCTCCACCTGACGGTCCACCCTCCCCACGACCCCACTCTCTCCTAGGCATTGAGCCTCCACTACGCACTGAGTGGCGCACCGATATGTCCCCTTTCGACTCATTGAATCCGAAGGTCACCCCATATGTGCCTATCACTGAGAGGCATTGTTTTTTGTGCTACTAGAGAGGGCACCTGATGAACCACTGCCCCTACCGACAGCCTACGGTTCTTGCTCCACCTCATTCCCCACCTAGGGTGGACGCATCACTCTATATTCCTCCCCCTCCACCAGTCCCTCTAGAGACACGACCACCAGCTCCTGATCCTCCTCGTCCACCGCCTCGGAGACAGTAACAGAGATCCCAGTTTGTTGAACCTCCATTAGGCGATGATGACCTAGATAAGGATGTCATGCCCTACAGGGTGGAGATGCCATCACAAAGTTAGCCCTTCAGTTACTATCGATGAGTATGTAGGGCGATATTCGGGTCGATGTCCCGATGTTCGATGGCCACCTTCAGCCTGACGCCGTTATTGATTGGCTTGCCGCGATGGAGCAGATTTTTGAGTATAAACGGCTGACGGGTCGTCGATGTGTTCTGCTAACAGTGACCAAGTTTCAAGATTATGCCAGTGTTTGGTGGAATGATTTGGAGCAGCGATGTGTTCTTGAGGGTCTACTTCCTATCCAGTCCCGGACCAAGCTCCGAGCACAGTTGATGGACGTCTTTGTTTCCGCTACCTACGAGCGTGACCTCTTCCTCCGAGTACAATCTCTCTAACAAGAAACTTCAGTTTTAGACTACACGGAGTGCTTCCAGCTTTTGTGTACTCGTGCCCGTCTCGGCGAGAGTGAGGAGCAGCGGATTAGTCGTTATATCCAAGGGTTGCAGAGTTATATTCAGCGGGATCTTTCTTTACATGATGTCACCTCCTTTGCGAAGGCGATCGAGTACGCCACTAAAGTAGAATCCTTCCATCAGACTGCCCCTCCGCCTCGTGGCCACACCACTCCAGCTCCTCCAGTCCCTGTGGTTTCTAGTGCTTCTATGGCCCCACCTACTTCAATTGCTCCGGCATCCACTGTCACACCTCCTGCACCCTCTCATCCGGTAACATTAAATGTTATAATTATAGAGTGATTGGCCATAGAGCTTCGGATTGTTCCCTTTCCCACCGTTGTGCTCTCTTAGCTTCGGGTGATCCTGAGTATCTTAAGGAGATGACAGAGATTTCACCCCAACCAGCTCTCATTACGATCCTCAATGGTGACACGAAAGGCCTTCTCCTCTGAGTTCGAGGACGAACTCTTTCAAGGGGGGAAGAGTGATGTGAATAAGGGTCTTTTTCGTCACTTTTGTCACTTTTTAGTATTTTTTCTATTTTTAGTATTCCTTGTATTTCGCCTTTTGCTTAGTATTTAGAGGAAGGAAGGTTAATTGGCACTTAAGGGCATAATTGTAATTATATTCTTAGCTTAGAGGCCAAACAACATCCTTCCTATAAATACTCATATGTAGCCTCATTTGAGACATTCTTCCATTCAAAGATATAGAGATTAGAGAGATTTTAAACAAGAGTTATTTCCTCTTGCTTCCATTTGACGCCATTTACTCAATCCGACCTTGTATTCTTTTAATGCTACGAAGAATATGAGTTTTGTTGGGAATCATAGGGAAGGAATGCAAGGAAAACATGCTCGTCATGTTCACAACAAAAAGGACAAAGTGATTCCAAATACGTCCAACGTTCGACCTAAATCCAAATCGTCTTGTGTGGATAAGTATGAATTAAGAAGGATTGTATAAAAATTATAGATGTAAAGATCAAAAGGGGTCATAAATTGATTCCAACAACCTCTATTAAATAAAGTGGTTTCTCTATGTGCCTATAACTTTAAGAACGCTTATCTCGTTCCTTGGCTCATCCTATTCTTTGTGTTTTGTTTGTTTATCAACCTTTCATGTTTGTTTTAGATACAAGTGTTGATCAGGTGCTTGTAGGTTAATTGGCTCATAATGCTAGATTAATGCACGAACTCTTACATATGTGTAAGGAAAATTTTCCAATTGAGTCAATTTATATGCATTGGCTTAATTCCGGACAAAACATTTTGAGTCATAGATTAGGCTTTGTGTTGTTGACCTTTTAAGCCTATGTATGTTTGTTTGAAGACGTAACGGCAAAGGTTCATAGATTCCATATTATGTCGTGTTTCATGAAACGTTTCTTCTTCGTGTTTCCAAGGATCTTTCAGGTATGAATCCATATGAATTTTGATCCTTGAAAATTTTACTTTTAGATGTTTGTCTCCATAAAATTGTTTGGAGCTATTTTAAAAAGATTTTAAAAGAAAATAAATTTTGTTTAAAGTCATTAAATGATATTAAGGTTTCGTTCAAGCAAGAATGGAAGTTCATTCAAATGAACATCAAATGAGAATGAGTTGTTTTTTGTTTACAAAACTATATCGTTTGAAGCTCGTTCAAAGTTATTTCGAATGAGATTGGTTGTTGGTTCGAACGAGGTCTTGGTTTCGTTCGAATGAACTTTCTCGAAAAACGTTTTTTATAAATTGGAGTGTTGGCACAAGTTTTCATCAGGGCTTTTGGCAAAAATCGTTTTCCAATACATATCCAAAAGCTTCCAAACCCTAGTTTCACCTAAAGTGTTTAAGATCTAAGTTTCATCTTTCTATATGCTTTGAGATCTTGTTTTGTGAGCACCAAAGTTTGTTACTCTTCATCATGATAGAGAAAAGTTTCGTGCGGTGTATGGTGAACTCCGTATTCTGTTTACTGTTTACACACAATAGACTCCGTGGTGTGGTATTGCGGTGAAGAAACGGTGCGTCCGTGTTCTGTATCCATAGACGGTTGTCGAGCCTGGATCGGTGGATACCAAGGCGTTTGTGGACTCACACATTATGGCAGCTGGTGTGAGTGCATTCTTGCGTTATCATTGTGGAGGAGCGGTTGAAGATTGAAGATGCATCAAGGCTTGCGAGGTCATTGAGTAAGCCATTTATCAACTTGTGTAAATCTGTATCATAGTAAATTTACGTGGTTGGGCCGTTCGAGATTTTTCCCATTGTAGGTTTTCCTCGTACATCGGCGTGTTTTGTGATTGATCTTATTTTATCTGCTATCACCTAGATGCGTGTTTTAAGTTAAGATAAAATTGGTTAATTTGGTTTAATCACAACTTGGTTTAAAATCGATGAAAAGTTTGACTTGGATTAATTATGTTTAAGTTTAATATTTAATTTGAAAAAATTAAAAATTGACTTTTGTAGTTCAGCTCCTGGACTACAATATGATATTTGTCTCTTGGTTTCGTTTATGCCTATATACTCTCAAAATGGAAATCTAAATCTTTAAAATATTAAAACTCTTAAGATTTATTAATATGGAGTATATGGCATAAACTCGATGCACTTGACACCGAAAAACATTCATGAGCATTCTTCGATCGAAAGATTAAATGAAGCAATTTGATTTATGCTTCGTGGTTTTCAAAATGATTGTGATTTGATAAATTATTGTCATTTTTATGCCTTGTGCATGTGAGAAATTTCTTTACGGTTGAAGTTGAAAAGAAAAATGCAAAATCATTCAAAGTCGTGAGACATGGTGTGGTTAGTGCTGCAACTTTGGTGTGCACGTGAGCTACCTTTGAAAAATGGGAAATTGTTTTTCGACCCTTATGTTTGTGCTACATCCGCCACATGCAAAAGAATTGATAAGCGATGTCTCAAAGAATTTTATCTATCCAAAATTGGGTGACATTGAGGATAAGAGACTGGAAGATTTTGATCATAAATCGCTAAAAATTAGGATGACAAAAGTATTAGTTGAAAATTTTATACTTTCAAGAAAAACGACGCTTTATCATAATAAACATCAAAGTAGATTTTTCAAAAGTATCTTTCATTGAGCTTTGATTTTGATTTCATCGTTCAAGTCTCAAATGTGTTCACTTTTTGCTTCACATGAGTTATATTCAATACATCATATGATTAATCAAACTTACAATTATTTTGAGCCTTTAAATTCTAATACATCTTTATTCGATGTATGTGATATAACCATAAATTTTGATTATGATGTTTAAACGCGTATGCGCTGATCATTAATCATTGTGTTTAAAAAGATAGACCTAATATTAGTAGTGGCAAATGAGCGGTTATGGACGGGTCAAAAATGGATATGAATAAAATTGGGCGGGTCAAAAGCGGGTCGGACATAATAATTTGGACGGGTTTGGTCGGGTTGAATCCGGGTCGAGTTGGGTCAAACCCGGATCGGGTCGGGTTGACCCGCTTTTTTTTTTTTTTTTGAAAAAAAAATTATTATACCATATACAAATAAATATGGTATAATAATTTTGAAAAAAAATATACAAGTAAATACTTGAATAAAAAAAATCTTTTAACTCTTTAATAATTTGAGTTTTATTTTTGTAAGGGTTCAAAACCATTTTGACCCGCTAATGACCCGCCAACAAACCATCTTATTGGATCGTTCAAACCATTTTGACCCACAAACACAATTAATGGGCTCCAAACACATTATTTTAGGTGGATTATGGACGGTTTCATCCTCAAGACCCATATTATCAGCCCTACCTAATATACAATGTTACATTGTACTTGGGATTTTTTCCTTTCATTTCAAAAACTTCAAAGATACCGGTCCCTAGCGCCTAACGAAGTGATAATTCAGCTCAGCGAAGTAAGGCACGACCCGCGAATACCATAGGTCGCTACAACAAACACAATGAACTAAATCAACGAACAAATCTTTTTTAGGTGAGAAAATCTCTAGTCTAGGTTGGGGCTAGCGAATCGGGGTTTATAAAGATGGAAACCCTCATTTTTAACCCTTCGCGGCAACAAACCCTTTCCCTCTCTCTCTCTCTCTCTCTCACTTACTCGCGAAGTTCTCCAGCTACCATAGGACCTTATTTCCCTTCGATTCGAGCCTATTACATCGATTTCCAACATCATTCATCCTCTTGAATCAATAGGTAAGCTTCTTTACTACACTCTAGGGTTAAGGTTTTGTCAGAAAGTCTGTCCTTGGGGGGTTTTCATTGTTTTGCCTAAAAACCTAATCAATGAAGGAATTAAACTATTCTTAAGATTAAAATCATTAACTACATTTGTGATAAAGTTACAGGGTATAAACTGGTTGCATGTCAAAAACTCTAATTAGTTTGTCCATTTTATAGTCTATGATAACCTATTTTTGGTATATCATGGTTTGGGACTCTACCCCATTTTCCTCAACCGATTAGATTTGAGACTTCTGCTCAATAACTTCATTATAATGCTCATTCCAAAACAGGTATAGTTCAATTTGAGAGGACAATAGATTGGGCGTTAAATCAAGCCAACATACCGAATGTCTTTGATGGGCGAGGGTGGTTCGACATATGTCATCACAGAGATGACAAGATGCGTATATCCTAACATGGTTTGGGAATTTTATTCCAACAGTGAATTTAATGACGGACACAAGACTTCATTCCACATAACGGTTCATATAATTTGTATTAAAATTTCATGTGAAACCGCTTATCAACATTATCAATTGCCAATTGTTGAGAGCTCAGAATTTCCTCACCAAGGCCATAAATATCCAAACATGGATGAAGTTTGGACTAAAATAACAAACGGAATATGGACTCGACATGTGAAGAAGATTTTGGAGCGAAAGAACCTCACTGACTTTTATTATCTATTACATATGATAATTTAGGGGAACATAATTCAAAAACCTCACCATACCATACCACTCTCCTCGCTCCTTACTGACTTTGTTGGTACATTATTAGCACCTCCGATAAATCTTGTTGAGATGTATTACACGATGAGGAGTGTCGTTGGAAATAAGGAAATGTGAGATCGTATCTGCCCTTTGAAAGATTTGTTTGTCGGTTACTACTAGATCGGAACGTCAAGAAGATGCTGACCGGAGAAAAGTAAAGAAAGGTCTTTCCCAATCACATATAAGTTCTATTCGATGGGACGAAGAAAATCAGTAAACCTGTAAGACAACTGGAAGTGGATGAGGTGGTGGAAGTTGATGAAGATGAGGAAAGAAAAGAAGAAGAGGAAGAGATAAATATGATGGATGCACACGGTGATGCACCTGCTGGTGGTGGTCAAGGACTCGACACATCACCAGATGACCTGTGCAAGAGATGGGACATATGGATCTTGATAAGCTTCCAGCGGTACTCATTTTCAGTTGTCTACAGATCAGCTTGATTATATAGTGGGACGAATTGCAGACCTGCTTCGACCAGATATCACTGAGCTAATCAAGACCAGATATCACCAACAAAATATCCCTTTTCCGTGTCATGTCATGTCGTGTCAGCCTCAAAACACAACCCAAAAACACAAATTGTCACCCCTATGCATCTCGTAAGAGGCCAAATGGTGTCCATAGTCATTAATTCTTTTATTGTTTCCTCACCTTCAACATTTTACATTCATCAGATGCATCACCCTCATCAACACTCATGACTTTCTTTAATTCATTAATATTTTCATCTTTTTGATGAAGATTTGCCTTCTTCCCCTTTGCCCCTATCAAATCTTAGATTGAGCTTTGAAAAGAAGGAAGCATACTTCTCTGATCCGTTTGGGTGGAACACATATGATGCTTCCCACCACGCTCTAAACTTCCTTTGGATGCGCCTTTGTTGAGTCTTGATTATCTCTACCTTAATTTCCCTTTTTTTAGACTTTGTTCCTTGCAAAACGTGCTACATCCCAGGAACAACCTGTGGTGGCTTTCATATTTATGGTTTCCTGAGAACTCTTTCATTCATTTGTTGTGTAACTTTTGGATCTTGCACAACAATCCAGTCTGGTACACCTTGAACCAAACATATCCTTTAAGGGTTACTCATAGGCTTATGTTGAAAGTCTGTTGGGGAGGGACATTTCCTCCATATCCTGGCCTTATGTAATGGAAACTCTTTGTGACTTGAGCATCTGGATTGAACTAATGACCCTTGGGATGAAGCTTCTTAAATCCAAAGTAGAAGTTTGGGTAAGTTCCTTGTATTGGCTGTGGAGCCATAAAACCGGGATGGGCCAACTCTGGTTTATTATTTTTCGTTAGGTCCTTCGACTAGCTTTGAAACATTACTGAAAGGCCAATGTCAGTCACCTTCCTTTGTTGTTGTTTTCCCTTCAATGCCCCGATTTTGAACATTTCAATGTATTCTTCTCTGTAGACTGCTTCATTATCTTGGGATCTGAAAAATAATAGAGATTTTAGGCTTCAAAACCCATCCTTCATCCTTAATTTTTACCTTGAATTCAACTTTTTCCACCGTTTCTTGATAAATGGATTGACTGCACGTTGGTTCCAGTTTCCTTGATTTCAGGGAATGAGTTTTCGTCAATCCCCATGGTCTTGCCTTCTTTTTCTGGGAATTTGATCTTTTCCTTCCTGATCAGATCTTGAATCCTGTCCCGAAAACTGAACATGCACTAATTGAATGAGACCAAGTATTATGCCATTTGCAATATTTTTTCCCTCGTAATTCATTAGTAGTTGGCAATTACACCATCGGGCAATTTCAGCATTTTTACACATAAAAGATATTCAAAAAATTATCTGCCTTATTTATATCAAAGAAGTATTTTTTTAATCATCCCTTTTTGCGTTGCGAACATAGAATTCTGCAGTGGTTTCCTCTCGAACCAGTGGTTCAAAAACTATTGGCTCAGTTCCTATGATTTCTCTACATCTAGGATTTGGCTCTTTATAATAAGTTTTGAAAGAGGAATTATATCTTTTGCTCTTCTTCTAAAAGAGCCTCATATTTTGACACTTTGGCATCTAAATCTACCAAATCCCTAAATTCTATTTCGAATTTCAAATTCCAAGCCATTTTCTGCTAACTTAACAAATTCTGACTCTCAAAGTACTATTTTACACTTATTCCAAGCCCTTTTAAACCTATATATGAAGTGGATAATCTTTTCATTTGGCCATTGACTTAGTTTGGCTAAATCATCCATTGAAACTTCTAGTTTAGTTTATAAGAATTGTGCATGAAACGTATCTACCATTTGTAGTAAATTTTGGACAGAGTTTGGTGTCAAGCGTATGAACCAAGTGAAAGTTGCATCAGTCAAAGAACCTGAAAACAACTTCAATTTAAAAAACCTAGTAGTGTCTGCATCAGCACATCGACTTGTAAAACTGGCTACATGTTCAACAATCGATTGACTACCATCTCCTATGAATAATGTAAAGGTTGGAAACTTTAACCCTCTATGGAGTTCAATTCTATCATTCCATTCAAAATATGACTTTCTATACGAAGGAGTCTAGACCCCCCGAACCATAGGTCCACAAATTTCACGGACGAGATCCACTATTTCATTTATTCCAACCAATCCTGCAGGTTAATTTGCAATGGGTACTTGTAGCACCATTAGTCGTGGGATTTATTGTGATTTGTGTGATTGAGTATGTGGAGGCATTGATAATTGGTAACTGTATCTATTGTGTTGGGTTTTAAATCCTCCTGATACAATTATTGCCAAACCTCCTAGAATTCTCCAACCACCGAGTTTTGGCTCAAACAGAGGAATACTCACCATCCTTTGGTTTGAGTATCACCACACCCAGCATTGATAACTTAGTGTATATAAGGCTGCTTTAGTCCTTTGAGTCATTAAGTTACTTAATGGCTAAATCTTGTAATAACTTAGTCTTATAGGGTTGTTTAGTCTTTTAGTCATTAGGTTACTTAATGGACAAGTCTTGTAAAGCCTATGTATAGGCTTTTCTTGTAACATATAATATACATCTTTCTAATACAATCATTCTTTGTTCTTTTAAGTTTCTCCTCATTTGTTGTGTCCTAGCCCTAGGTGAATGCCCTTTGTTGCCTCCTGCTGTGCCATTCAGCATTACAGTTACCGGTGCTCCGGTAGAATTTGATCTCGGTCGGCAATAGTCGTTCAATGGCGTCAACAACAGTAGGCTTCCGTAATTGTCAGATCGGAGGTTCGGCTGGCCGGATATGTGGGGCGATGGTGGGCCGTTGAAGTCGAGGATGGCGAAAGCCGATGGTACACACCCTCCTCGGCTGACATTCATTGTTTGGGTTCCTTCGACTCATTGAGAGTCTGCATCTGTTCTGGACTACTGATTCATCTGTGCAACTATTGGAAGATTGCAGAAACCCAAATCTAGTTAAGAGGACCAATAGCAAATGGGTCACTGACCTTATTTTCGTTGACCCACAGCTTCTGTTTTTTGAATTAGGTGGGCAACACAGCTGCGTAGGGTCCTTTTATTGTTTGGCATTTTTTTCTTTATCTTTTGTCAGCCAGAAGTTATCTGGGCAAACAGATGTTGTTTTAAGCCAACATCATTTATTTGGTTAATATATGGTCCATCTGATGTCCAGTTTATTCAAACCCATTGAATTATAATATTCTTCGGTCCACGCTTTGTTGTTTTAAGCCTACACTTCTTTTAATGAGAGGCTTTGGGCCTATGTCTATTTTCGGCTCCAAATAGTTCTTGGTCAGTGGCTTAAATCTGAGAGAAACTGGACCCTGTTATGAGGCTACTGATTTGGAACAATTTGGGACTGCCTATTTTATGATTTTTCTTTTTTGGTTCAAGTTGTTTAATGAGGAATCATTTTGGTCAGATTTGGCTGGTCGATTCAAGGAATTGGACCTCCCCCATGTTCAAAAATGTTGGAAAATATTTTAGTTTGGCCACAAAAAATTTGTTGAAAATTATTTTTGCCCATATCATTTAGTAAAATACTTCCAAATATTTGTTCAGCAAAATCATTCCACCAGTGCACATTTTTTTCCAGTACATTATCCTTACAGCCCTATTGTGTGACCGTAGAGGGTTTGAACTCTTCTTCCTCCTAGAGATGACACGTGTCCCCATTGAGAGCAAAGAGTGAGGTCAGCCTCAGTTCAACTATAGACAATGAGGTTGGCTCAGATCTCAAGGTGCTCTGCCAGCTATATCTTTACCTGTTTGAACATTGTTAACAGTGTTAGTTGACGGAGTAAACTAATACCGTCCAAGCCAGCCTTACACCAGTTATATCACGTGGCAGATTGTATAGGGTCAGATCATTCCATTACACACGTGAGGAGATATTCCACCTTTATCGGGTTATAACCAACTCATAATTATCCACTCCATGGATTATAAAAGGTGTAAATGCCTGACCTGTAAAGACACTCAACCCGTTCCACTACTCTCTCTCTCTAATAACTACCAATAAATAGCACTCAATTCCACAGAATAAGGGATCCGGAAATATTCCACCTAATGGCATAAGCAAAACCCTAGAGAGAATTTTGAGAGCTTGTAATCATTACTTTCATGGCTATTGCCCATCGAAATACATACGATCAGGACTGTGCACCTCTAGACGTAGACGTAGGCATCATATTTGGCCGAACCACGTTAATCTTTGGTTTCCTTCTTTGTCTCTCATCCCTCTCTATTCATCCCAAATTGACAAGGTGGTGATAATTTCTTTATTTATTATTTTTATTATTGGTATATTATAGCTAAGGACCAAAAATTCATATACTAGTTTTTTACGATAACAAGAACTCTTGTGAATGCAGGTAGACATAAATGGGTTTTTAAACTCAAGAGATTGGCAGCATGTCAATTTCATGTTACAAAGTCTGTTAAGACACTAAGGGTTCACTAGTTGCATTGCATGACTTTGGTATGATGAAACTTTTATCCTAGTGGTCAAGCCTACTACTATTCGCACTACACCACGGTCTTGAGGCTGGTCACTTCACAGATTAGGCATCGAGATCCCATTCTTGTGTGACTTTGTTCTGTACACAGTCCTCATGACTCAATAACCTTGCTTTGTGGTAACTACTCACCCCCACCATGCTTACTAACTCCACAAAGCTATTTATCGTCTAAAACAAGTTTCAGAGTATAATTTTCAAACGTTTTATCCGGTATGACTTTAGACGAGTTAAACCAATCATTCCATTGACCTCCTGGAGGGTCCGACCACCCTTCCACGCTAAAACCTAGATTTGACACAAACAGATTCAGCCCCACCTCCTGAGTCACCACTCTGATATATCACCGCACTTTCCTAGCCCCACCCCCACCCAAAGAGGACTCAGATTGGTCTCGGCACAACAATCTCAATACGAGATGCACATCACGGGGACATTTGTGTACGGTAAATATTGAAGGAGGTTCTAGTGAGAGCTTTGTCGACAAAGATGGTGTCCAAGCTTTGTTTGTCGGTATAGTCCATATAGATGTTGTGTCGTATATGGTGGCTTAATGGCGACAACATCCTTGGTTCCGACTTAGTAGTACCAGGTACAATTTCGATCGGTTCATACTCGTATGTGTTTCTCTGGACTGTGGTGGATATGACCATTTGTCACCTCCTGTTGAGTCGTCTTTGCAATTTGACCAGGGTACATTACATGATGGTCGTTCGAGTACGCACACCTTTGAGCATGACACCGTTCGGGTTGAGCTTCTTCCGATGCGCTATCCCCGTAATTCCCCGTCGATAGTCACCTTAATAGAGGCACTGGCTTCGCTTAGTGAGGCCCAGGAGCAGGGATGTTATGCACTAAGGAGTAGGGATGTTGTTATGCACCAGTGGGCGAGTTCATCACTCCTGAGCAAATATTCCATCGCCATGAGGAATGTCTTTGATATATTTGAGGATGTGTACTCTATCCGAGGGCGTACCGTCGTTGAGAGTCATTCAGCATGCTATTGATTTTGTGTTGTGGGCTCCTTTGCCTAATCTTCCCCATTATCATATGTCACCGGCTGAGCATGAAGAGTTACAATGGCAGTTATCCGACTTATATGCCAGTGGAATGTTGAGGGGGAGCAGATCTCTATGTCGTCCCTCCCATTCTTACTCCAAATAAGGATGGCAGTCTGTGTTGATAGTCATCAATAAAATCAAGATTAAGTATCGATTTACTATTTTTCGGCTGGAGGATTGTTGGACCAACTTCATGGATCTTGCGTGTTCTCCAAGCTAGACTTGCAAAATGGGTACCATCAACTACAAATGCACCTCGAAGACGAGCGGCATGATTGCCTTCAAAATGAAGGACAACTTGTATGAGTGGATAGTTAATGACGTGAACTACACGTTAATGACCTAAAAATCAAGACAATATGATTTTTAGAGAGAAACAAAAGAGTTCTTATATTTCAAGAATTGAGGAATGAGTACAAAATGGGAATACAAGAACTATTTATATGAGAGATATTACTTGCTAATCAAGTAATAGCTAAAATGACTATAAGATCAACTAAGAAATAAAAGAATGTCTAATTAGTCCCAAACATACTTGGAAACTAATTAAGGAAAGAAAAGGCCTAAAAAGAACTAAAAATAGAAAATAAAAGGAAAATAAAATGGATCCCCATCACTCTCCTCCCCTCAAAAAGAGTTCGTCTACGAACTCAAAGGGAAAGACTAACAGAGTCACCCTCTAAAACTGTAATCAATGCATGGCCAGGGGGATACTCGGTTTCCTCGAGATACTCTGGTGACTGATCCATCGCTAACAGGGCCTGACGATGTGGCATAGGGAAATCTGACGCTCAGTGTCCCACGATGCTGTAATTAAAGCACCGAAATGTGGGAGGGCCTGCATAGGTCGCAGCGAAAGTGGTGGTAACTAGAGTAGTGGCAGAAGATGTCGAGGTTGATGCTGCAGGGGTAACAGAACTCAAGGAAGATGGAGATCGGGATGCTGGAGGAGTTGCCAGGGTTGTATGATAGGCCTCGCCCTTGGTAGCATACTCTACCGTCTTTAGGAAGCTCGATATCTCTCAATCCAAGGTCGCGCTGATAATATGGCTGGAGTCCTAGAATACAGCGGTTGATCCGCTAATCCTCAGTCTCGGGCAGTCGAGCTCTAGTACAGAGGAGCTGGAACTGCTCCGTATACTCTACTACTGAAGACATATCCTGCTGGAGAGACTGAATGCGCGTAAAGAGGTCTCGTTCGTATGTCGGGGGTTTAAAGGAGGTCTGAAGAGCGGCCTTGAGATCAAGTCAGTCCTGGATAGGAGGGAGTCCTGCAGCCATCCTACGATAACAAAGGTCATTCCACCAAACTCGGGCAAAATCCTGAAATTTGGTGGCAGCTTAAAGAACACATGAGTGGTCCTGAACCCGCTTGTAATCGAAAACTGTCTCCATAGCAGCGAGCCAATTGGTCATATCATCCGGGGAGAATTTACCATTGAACATAGGAATATCTATGCGGATATCCCCATGGAGACTCCGTGAAAGTAACTGGAGGGCTAATAAGAGTGGGTCTCCATCCTGATGAGCTCTCGAGCCCACCACATCACCTGGTGCACGTGCAACATAATCAATTGGGCCTGGTGGCATCTGTACAGGTGGTGGGCGAAGAGGATGATCATGTGGGACCATGGGAGGTGCTCGGGGACCATGCTGATTGTGGAGACACGTGCTAATTAGGTGACCACGTTCTCCACAATAAAAACACTGACAATCCCATAGTGGAATGGGACAGTGGGCGTCGGGTGGGGGAATCCACTCAAAGATACTACGGTGAGTATCCCCTGTGTCAGAGGAGGAAGAAGAATCGGTATAAAGTAGAGAGGTCGTGATGGGCAGATAGGGGAGGTGGTACGTATGGTGGTGCGTGAGGCTGCAAACGCGGATCAATATTTTGATATTCAAAAATACCAAAATCAAATGGGTCGGGTGGACGAATAGGATTGAGCTTAAGTGGTTGGTTGAAAGGAATTGTGTTTGGGGCTTTGGGTACTTCGGGTAGGGTTATTGGTTGGGTGGGATTTAATTCTTGGCAAAAAAAAGGTTGGGTTAGGTTTTTTTCTTAACCGAAAAAGGGGAACAGTTGATCGAAAGTAGGATCAATGGGCTTGGGATGTATTCCGGGGTCAGAATGTCCTCGAGGGGTCGTCTGGGTTGGTTTTTCTACCCAAACACCAACATTAAGGGGTTTATTGAAATCGGTTGAACAAGATAGGGGTAACCGTGGGTGCCTGTGGTCTGTTAAGGGTCCAAAGCATGAATTTGAGGGTTTACGGTGGGAATCACATGGATTAGGAGCAGGTGGGGGAGCGCCAGCCACCGGAAATGAGATCCGACACATCAGGGGTGGAGTTCGGCCCTTGTCGGCGGGTTTTGGTCCATGGTTTGTTAATCACTACGCTGGAATCTGATCAGAGTGACCGTGGGTAATCTCAGGCTATTTTCAGTGCCTGTGGCGAGTGGTTTCCTGGGTTTCTTTCAACGAATTAGGGTTTTGGAATTTGGAGAATTGGAACATTTGGGTTTCATATTGTTCTTGATTTCTTTTTGTCAATTCATCCATTCGTCCCGTCAATTCTTGATGATTTTGTCTTAATTCTTGATTGCTTTGTTTTAATTCTTCATTGGTTTGTCTAAACTCTTTGTTAATCTCATCTTGAATTCGGGTTGCCTTCTTCTGGGCCATTGAGAATATAGGGCACGATTTGATATTCGACACACACCGATACACACTAACACCAATGTTTGGAGCGACAACCGCTCTGATACCAATTTGACGTGAACTACACGCCAATGACCTAAAAATCAAGACAATATAATTTCTAAAGAGAGAAACAAAAGAGTTCTTATATTTCAAGTATTGAGGAATGAGTACAAAATGGGAATATACAAGAACTATATATATGAGAGATATTACTTGTTAATCAAGTAATAGCTAAAATGACTATAGGACCAACTAAGAAATAAAAGAATGCCTAATCAGTCCCAAACATGCTTGGAAACTAATTAAGGAAAGAAAAGGCCTAAAAAGAACTAAAAATAGAAAATAAAAGGAAAATAAAATGGATCCCCGTCAGTTAAGCCATTTCGTCTCTCCAACGCTATGTCAATATCTATGAGGATGATAACACGGACGTTGCAGCCTTTGTTGGGTATAATCGTGGTGATTTACTTCGATAACATTCTCATTTACAACCGTTCGGAGGAGGAGCACTTAGATCACGTACGTTAGGTACTTGAGGTGCTTCGAGTCCATCAGTGAGGGCAGATAAGTTGAAGGTCTAGGCGATTGTTGATTGGTTGTCCCCACCTCAGTAGCTTAAGATCGCAAGTTCCACAATCTAGTCAGTTTTCATCATTGCTACATTTCAGGGTTTAAATCCATCGTTGCATCGATTACAATACTTATGGGAGTGTCAAATGCCGACTTTAATTGAACTAACGAGGCATTTCTCCTCATTAAGGCCCGTATGACTACCGCTCATGTGCTCGCTTTACGTGATTTTAGCTAGTTGTTTAAGTTATCTTGCGATGCATGCAAGACAAAATAGTTACTTTATGCCTATCATGACAGAGTGTGCCCAGCATCAGGGGCGTCAGGTGATTTCCTCTTTTAGAATGGGTTTTTATTTTGTGATTCGGCCCTGTGCATTCCCACGTCTAAACTACGGAAGAAGATCATTCAAGAGGTTTATTTTTGTGGGTTAGTAGGGTAAATGTGAGTTTCCCAAACCTTAGGCACACTTCATGAGATATTTTTTGGGCCTACCATGCGGCGTGATGCCAACACTTTTATTTGGAATTGTTATAACTACACCTCTCTCTATTTTATTCCTGAGAAGTATGGCAAGATGTATCCATGGACTTTGTGGCAGGTCTACTTTTAGGGGTCATGAATATTTTTGTGGTGGCGGATCGGTTTTCAAAGATGGTCCACTTCATTCCTAGCATTAAGACCACAGATGGCTCACATGTATCTGCCTTATACTTTCAGTAATCCGACTTCATGGTGTCTTGAGGAGCATCACATTCGACAGGGATGTCCGCTTTATTGGCTGCTTCTGGTAGTCGTTTTAGTTGTTGTTACAATGTGTTGTATTATAAGGCTACTTTATTCTTTTGAGCTTACAGGGTTATTTTAACCTTTTAGCAAGTCTTGTAAAGCCTATATATAGGCATCTCTTGTAACGAGCATTTTAATACGTTTACAATATAAGTTATTTCCTTCTTGTAATTTTTAGTTGGTATCAGAGCCTAAGGTTTAAACCTAGGGCTTTTCTTATTCCGCCTTCTTGACGCGCGGAAAAAGAGTTTCTTTGTTCTTTTAAGTTTCTCCTCATTTGTTGGGTTTTTTTTGCTGCTGCTTGCAAAGTTTAGCCGAGGTGAAGGTCGTCGGAAGTCGAAAGACCATGTTGAACACTCCGTCGGACCATCATTCTCGTTTTAACAAATTCTTCTTTATGATAGGCGAGGTTTTGTTTGATGCAAATATCAGAATGGGTACTATTGCTATCGTATTGCTCGCTCACCTCATCATACAGTCATCATCAATGGGTCGCGAACCTCCGGCAGGCCTCGCAATGCTTCGGTGACCATCGTTGGTGGAAGGGATGTATGACCTGCCCAGATATCTGGGGTTTCGACACCATTCTGATGCCACGAAGTGGAGGGGGTCCTTGAGCATTTCAACCAACGGGGTGGCTCTCTGGTACGCCGACGGACGTCGTCTGGTGACAAGATAGCTCATCGGAGGTTCGCATCTAGTTGGTGTAAATTCAGCCCCAACGTAAGGATTTGTGCTGCCTTGAGGTTATTTTGGCTAGGGTTACGAACAGGTGGGAGAAACAAGTGGGTTTGGACAGTGAAAGGAAAATGTGAAATTGGAAATCCACTGTTGTTGGAAATTTCAAGTGGAGGCAGTGGCATTGTGCTGTCTTGTTCTTCTTCCATTAGAATTGCAGTGACCGAACCGGAGCTCCGGCCAGCCCAAACAGTCCCCAGGCAGCAACCCTCCTTTGTATTTCTCAAACCCTAGATGGGGTTTTAAAGATGGTGCCAAAATTGTAAGTGATACTCGTATTACCCCTTTCTTCTTTTAATATCAAGTCTTATCCCATCTATGTGATAATTTCTGAAACTACCCTTTCTGAAATCTCCAGCTACATCCCCACTTCAGAAAATTACTTTTCAGCGCCTATAATTTCTCAAAATTAAGTTTCAACCCCTGTATTTTCTAGAATTCCCGCTTCTGCACATGAAAGATTTGAAAATTATTTGCAACCCCTCCCGACCTCTGAAATTTACGTTTCATCCCCTGAAATTTCAAAAAATCACAAATTAGACCCCAAAACTTATGAAAATTATTTTTCAATCTTCGAAATTTCTAGCAATTTAATTTCAGCCCCTAGAATTTGGAGACCTTTTTCTCTTAGGGACTTCTTTCCCATCTTTGGGGAAGAAGATGTGGGGTTCTTTAAGGGGGATTTCTTTGATATTGTTGTTGAAGATGGTTGCGTGACTCACACGCATTTTCATGATGTGGAATCGTATGATTTGGTTGATTTATTCCCCCCTCTTGGGGCATGCTGATGATTTTGATGGGGTTGGTTTGTTGGTTACATCTCCGTGGACATGTTACTTGGGGTGGTCAAGTTGGTTCGAGGATATGTTGGCCTATTGTGGGAGACTTGGACGACATTTGGCACCATTGGCACTCTTCTTATCTACATATGATCTTGTAAATTCTTGGTACATTTTTTTCTTTCATTTGGAGGAGCGGCCTTTTTCTAGGCATGTGAAGTTTTGTTCATTCGGTGCTTAATGCAATTGAAGGTATTTTTCAATTATTTTCATCTCTTGCGATTTAGAGATTATTTGATGCTACTTTGTTACATTTGTCGGTGGTCAATCAGTTGGACTAAATTGAGTTGCTCTTCTGTCCATAATTACCGGTTGCTTCGTTACACTTGTTCGGTTTGTGGACGGTTTGTGGACGGTTTGGACGGTTGGTGAGTTATTCTATGGCATTGCGTTGGCCGGATAAGTCCATTTTTTCTCTCGAGATCAACTTTAGGTTTGTGATCCGACTTGAGGAATCTTATATGTTACTCAGCATGTGGTTCGTTTGGTTTTGGTTGTTCGATGGAATTGTGTTGGCTGAATTGGCCTTTTTTTATCTCAAGATCAACTTTTCGTTTGTGGTCTGAGTTAATTTGTTTGGTCGCAGAGTGTTGGCCAGATCGGATCTTTTTGTCTCACGAACAACTTCATACGAGTGGGTGTCATTTTTGGCACATATATTATGATGGATGATATTCTCACTTTTTGTGCGTTATATTTTAGAGAGAAAAATGGTTTCAATTTCACAGCTCTTTCAACTTGAGGGAAAGTGTGGGAATATCAGTTTTTTAGGTGTTAAGATCTCCCAAGAAGACTTCATATGTTATGCCTCGTTGTAGAGGTTCTTACCATGTTAGACTTTCTCTTCTTCAACCTTTTCTTCTTCAACGCTTCTATGGCAGGTTTGACCTTGGTTGATATCCATGCACCAGCTTGAGGGGGATTGTTGTAATACAAGGCTACTTTAGTCCTTTGAGCTTATAGGGTTATTTTATTCTTTTAGCAAGTCTTGTAAAGCCTATATATAGGCCTCTCTTGTAACATACATTCTAACACATTTACAATACAAGTTATTTCCTTTTTGTAATTTCTAGTTAGTGTTCCCATCATTTTTCCACGGCCTTCCACCCTCATACAGACTCTCAAACGTAAGTAGTCAACCGTAGTGTTGGAGATCTATTGAGGTGCCTTGTGTCAAATAATCCCCAAAGTTGGGATGCAGTTACTGAGGCCAAGATTTCTTTCAACAACGTTATCAACCGCTCGACAAGACACTCCCCATTTAGTTATGGTTTACCTCTAACGAAAGAGGTGACACCACAACATGGTTCAAAGTCTCGGTATCGGTCCCGGTATCGGCCACTCGATTTTCAACTCGGTCGCGGTATCGGTCACGGTATCGGGCGATACGCAAAGATACACTATTTAGAGAGCGCAAAAAATTTCGAAAAAAATCTAGAAAATTTTAAAAAAATACGATTGACAATGTGGACCAATCAGATAAGTTTAAAACTATCCTTTAATATGCATAACATTGTACAATTGATTATATTGACGTGCTGCGAACTTGCCAAATTCAATGTTCCATAATAAATCAATATATTTTTTTTACGGAGGATACAAATATTATGTTTTTACAAAGAAAAACAAATGTTAATTTTTTAGTAAGAGGATAATTTTTTTTTTACAAAGAGGATACAACTATTATATTTTTAATATTATTTTTAATAAGAGGATACAAATGTGTTTTTTAAGTATGTTATATTTTTCTATAAAGGATAGAAATGTTTCTTTTTTAGTATTGTTATTTTTTACAATGAGGATACAAATAGTGATTTTGACAAACTTACAGTTTTTTTACAATCGTTTTTTACAAAAAGGATGCAAATGTTATTTTCTTACAAAAAATGATGCAAATGTTATTTTTTTATAAAAGGAATGTAAATGTTTTTTTTTTGTTGTCGGGTTGCAAATGTTTTTTTAAATTGATGGAAATGTTATTTTTTTACAAAGAGGATGCAAAAAAAAAATTCTTGTGTTGCAAATGTTATTTTTACATAAAGGATGCAAATATTATTTTTACAAATGTTTAGAGGATACAAATATTATTTTTACAATAATTACAGTTGTATATTTGTTTGTAAAAGAATAACATTTAAGTTTTTTTTATAAATAATAATGTATTAAAAAATAACATTGGGAACATTATTATAAAAAATAATAACAAATAACATTTTGATCATTTGCATTCTTTATATAAAAAAAAACTGGCACATATACAATGCACTAAATTAAACGCACACGATGACCAAATAACCCACACAGAGCACACTAAATTAAAAAAATAATTAGCATTTCGTAACCCCCCCAAAAAACCATGCTTACCAACGTAACACTGGAGAGAGAGAGAGAGAGAGAGAGAGAGAGAGAGAGAGAGAGAGAGAGAGAGAGAGACTTAGTAACTTATACCATCTCGGCCGATACATCACCGATATGGGTCGATACGATTGTGATATCACTGATATGGGCCGATTCCATCGCGATATCGCCGATATGGGTCGATTCTATTGCAATATCGTTGATATGGGCCGATTATACCGCTATATCACCGATAGTACCGAGAATTTACCGATATAGGGTCGATTCACATCAATAATTGAAAACTCAACTCGTAACTCGGAATCGGATCGGTGGGCACCGATACCTAGTTAACTCGGTCGTATCGTCGCGGTATCGGCCTTGACTTTGAACCATGCACCACAAGGGACACAAGTTGCAAATGAGGCGTTTCGCACCCGGCCCCGCCATACGCGCTTCATGGTTCGAACGCGTATGAGATTGATCTCTCATCTGATTTTCTCATGTTCAACATGGCGGATCTTTTTCCCTTCAGGGCCATCATGTTCCACCGATCCCGTTGTCAGTTAATGGTACGCCACCTGTTCGATCTCATGTATATCGTGTTGAGGGAGTCATGGATTCAAAGATGTTTATGTACCCAAGTGGAAGATTGACGTGATATTTAGTTAGTTGGGTAGGCCGCTTGGCTTTAGAGAGCTCCTGGATTACTGAAGCCACACTTCAACGCATTGATCCCAATTTCTACTCCCCCCCTCTCCGAGCATATAACTCCCTCTCAAAGGGGGAGGAGTGATGCAGGGGCATGAGCGTCTTTCTTAGTATTTCTTTTAATGAGGGGGCATTAATGTAGTTTTACACTTTTGCTCCCTATTATGTAAAAGGTCACCCTGCCTTGTATTCGATTCATTATGATTTGGAGATTATGAAAGATTACTAGGGAGAGAATTTCTCCAGCATTTATTGTTGTTGGATAGATTTGATCGTGAAAAACACGGTTTGTTCTTACAGATCGCTTCTGCTTACATCATTTAAACATTAATTTTATAATATAAAAAAAAAAACATTTCTTATTGACTTGTCCTTGAAACTTCTTTAATGACATCTAATATATAATAGTCTAAAGTGCAAAAAAAAAAAGTAATAATTAAACAGAACTTTCAATTTTTTGAAAAAAAAAACTTAAACTAATGTCAATGCAAGAACCCCCACTCCCCCCCCCCCCCCCCCCCCTCTATGCATTTTATTACAAAAAGCAATGTGGCACGAAAAAGTTGTCCAAAAAGTTCGTAGAATACGGTATTTGCAATGAAATGAATAGTTCAGGGGGTTATTTGCAATTAAAAAAAAACTGAAAGTTCAGGGGGATTTTTGCACTTTAGCCTAGATAATAACAAAGTCATATGAATGGTGAAATGAAAAGATATTCCATAGAGAAGTGAAAATGAAGTACCTCCATAATATACAGCAGCCTGACCACTGCTATAATGCGTTAGCGCGCCAAAGAGATTGGTGTTGTATGCCAAAACCAAGGCCGACAACAAACCGGGAACTTTAGCTGCCAAGTGCATCGCAAGAAACGCAGAGTACAAAGCTCCAACATGGGCTGTTTGGCTCGCAAACAAATAGTGGATGAAAAAATATGTTGCCTGTAAAATAAGAAACGAAGCTGGCCACCTCAATGAAAAAGATTTGAGGAAGTCGGCCACACGAGTAGACATCCAGGGTACGATCCCCAGTGTTGTCAGTTGACCAGCCATGCCTATTATAACTGCAAACCAAACAAGGGTGTCCCATGCTGACTTTTCACTCAAGCAATCGTCCCAATCAAGTACTCCCGATAACAGAAGTAATGATAAGCCCAGCATTGCTGACACAACACTTGCTATACCGAGAGCCTGCCTGCATGTGGATAAAGTTTCTCAGTATTCTACGACTATAAAGTAATAAACAAACAATAGAGACAACAAACAGCATTTAACTTTGTTGTAAATAGAACAATGGGCCATTTTCAACCCCCACTTTTGTTCCAACTTCTGTGGTACACCCGTACTAATATTTGAGATGCACCCCAAAAAGCGTCACTAAAGCTTACAAAGTATCATAAAATTCCCTAAAAAAGTAACAAATAGTAAGTGGGTATGTCATCAAAATAAGGGAAAATTTCAGAACTATGCAGAGATTGTGTAAAGAATGTATATTGTTGAAAACACCTCCCTATGGGGGAGTTTATAAGGACATTGATTTACAACACAGGCTGGTGGCTGCTAATTGCATAGTCTGGAGCAACTTTTGCATTTAAAAAAAAGTTCAGGGAAGTTTCTTGCAATTTTTTTATAGAAATCTACCCTAAATAAAACAGTTGAGAATGAAATGCACATGAGCACACCTATCACGGACCCACCCTGCAAGCACACACTTCAGCGTGAACACACTCTTGACACGCACATGAATCTACATGTACGTGTGTATAATATATATATATATATATAAACGCAGCGGAATTGACACACATATGAACACATACAAATAATAATAATAATAATCAAACAATATGTTCTCTCAAATCTCATAAATTTCATTAATAATAATTCTGACTACAAGAGAAGGAGAAGGCCCTTATTTATAGATAATCCTAAACTTGGGGAGCAAGAGTCCTAACTAAAAAGGAAACTAAATAACCTAATTAAAATACGTAACTAATACCTAATAATTATCTCTAATAATAATATAAATCGGATAATATATATATCCTAATAATATTATTTATACTAATATATATTTAATATTATTTTCAATTCACATCATTCTACCCCTTCTTCGGAAAGCTTGTCCTTAGTAGTACCTTTCCCTTCTTTGAAAAGCCCGTCCCGAGCGCTATTGGGTTAAATTGAACATGCCCAAGTCAATATCATAATTTTTTGAACCTTCCGGACTTTCACAATAATTTGTTGCCGCCCATGCCAATTAAATAAACATTTGGAATAAATTGGGCTTTTAATTTGGCACCCAAAATATTTTTCTTCAATTTTCCGAGGCTCAAATAATATAATTCGCATCTATTGAAAATGTGGGAAAAAATCATACTGGTTTAGGTCCAAATTTTTAAGTTGATAGCCCACACCTTTTAAAGCTAACCCACTTTCATTTAACCCACAAGCTCAAACCCCTTAACACTTGACCCATCACTCCCATTAGCCACAAATTCTCTAACCAAAGCCCATAACTTTTTTGTGTCCCTCTCTTCTTGAGAAACCCTATCTCCCTCATCTTCACCACAAACCCAAGAACCCCTTCTAGTTAACCCATACATGTTTGGAACTACCGGTTGCTGGATGACCACCGATCATCATCGAAAATCCTCACTGGAGGTCGGAAAGTCTGGGTGGCTGTCTGGTTGGCCAATCACGGCCAACCGAGAGGTTTTTAAATGGTTGAGCCGGGTTGTGCTATTAAGGGGCTGCTGTCAAACCATACTGGTGAGGCTTCAATAGGGGGTGCAAGGCTCCGGCGAAGGTCACCAAGCTCCGTACCCTCTGTTTGGTCAAATCCAAGAGGGAGAAGGCATGTCAGATGTGTTTTAGAGGCTGGGGGGCACAGATGTTGGTCGGAGACCAGTTCCATGCGGGATCTAATAGAAAACACATTTTCTCGACGCTAGTTAGAGGGTTTTTGTGGCAGTCGGAACTGCTTCGACAAGGGAGAAAAGGGATTTTTTCTGCTGGTTGGTGGATGATATGGCAATTGGGCGGGCTGTTCGGCCTTGGGTGGTTTTCCAAGCCTTACCCACCTCGTAGGGAGACAAAATCCCATCTCCTTGAACCGTTGCACCAACTGGATAGTTTCTCGCCCCCGCTTTACCTTCAAAATCTCTATTTTTTCATTCAATTTTTGAAATGCAGACGTGAAATCAAATCCATCCACACTGACCCATGGTTCAAAGTCTCGGTATCGGTCCCGGTATCGGACACCCGATTTTTAACTCGGTCGCGGTATCGGGCGATACGCAAAGATACGCTATTTAGAGAGTGCAAAAAATTCCGAAAAAAATATAGAAAATTTTAAAAAAATAAGATTAACAATGTGGACCAATGAAATACATTCAAACCCATCATTCAATATGCATTGCATTGTAGAATTGGTTATACTGAAGCACGGCAGAGTTGTCAGATTCAATATTGCATAGTAAACCAATAATAATATTGAAAAACAAAAATATACATTTTGTTTTAACAACAATGTATATTTTTTTACATTTTTACAAAAACGTACAAAAGAACATTGTTACAAAAATGTACATTTTTTAACAACAATGTACATTTCTTTACATTTTTACAAAAACGTACAAAAGAACATTTTTACAAAAATGTACATTTTTTTAACAAATATGTATATTGTTTTTTGCATTTTTATAAAAACGTACAAAAGAACATTTTTTACAAAAAATTCCAAAAATGTACATTTTTACAAAAACGTACAAAAAGACATTTTTACAAAAATGTACATTTTTTTTAACAAAAATATATATTTTTTTATACAAATATGTAGACTTTTTTTTTACAAATATGTACAAATATATATTTTTTTACAAATATGTACATTTTTTTTAAACAAAAATGTACATTTTTTTACATTTTTACAAAAAACGTACAAAATAATATTTGTACAGAAATGTACATTTTTTACAAACATAAATGTACATTATATATTTTTTGTAAAAGATTTGAATATTTTTTGTAAAAAAATAACATTTCTTTGAAAAAAGAGTTTTAGTAGTCATTTAAAAAAAAAAAAAGAGTACTACTTTTTAAAAGATTTATATATTTTTTTTAGTAGAGTCATTTTAAAAAAAAAAGAGTTTTATGTTTTAAAAAATTAATGTTAATACTTTTGAAAAAGTAATACCATTCTGTAAATGTTACAATATATTTTCAACAACGAAGAAATATGGTAAAAGATAAAAGTTCTATCGCGGCTGTCTCTGCCGATATCGCGGCGAGGCGTCTCGGAATCGGTTGTCTCGGGCGATATCGCGTCTGTCTCGGCCGATTCAGTGTTTTTTTTGAAACGTCTCTCGGTATCGGATCGGTGCCCTCCGATTCCGAGTTGACTCGGCAGATACCGAGTCAACTCGGCCGATACTTTGAACCATGCACTGACCCAACTATGGTGGCCTGTTTTGGAGCATTGATCGTCGCCGAGTATACGTCGTACGATAGGTGGCCCCGAGCACTTGCCATAGCTCGTGACCTTGATACGCACACGATTGATACACACACTGGTGTAAAAAAAAAGGAGCGAACGCAACTCTGATACCTCTATGATGTGAAACGCAGCGGAATTGACACACACATGAACATACACACATAATAATAATAATAATAATAATAATAATAATAATAATAATAATAATAATAATAATAATAATAATAAAATCATATTTTCTCACAAATCATCTCTCTCGAATCTCATAAATTTCATTCATAATAATTATGATTACAAGAGAGGACCAATGGCCTTATTTATAGATAATCCTAAACTTGGGGGGTAAGACTTATAAGTAAAAAGGAAACTAAATAACTTAATTAAAATAGGTAACTGATACGTTATAATTATCTCTAATAATATTACTAATGATAAATTAGAATATAAATAATGTTTATCTACTTATAAATAAATGGACAATTTACAATCAGGTCCCTTATTTACAATTTTTATACATTTATGGACAATTTACTATTGGCTCCACTTGTTATTCCACTAGTGTGGACTTCTACAAGAAGAGAATTAGTGAACTTAAGTGTTTAAAATTTGTTTGTGAGGGACCTAAGAGTACTTTCCTCTAAATAAATCTGATAATATTTATATCCTTATAATATTATTAATACTATTATATATATATATATATATATATATATATATAGAGAGAGAGAGAGAGAGGGACTCTCATACATATCACCTGTGCGGACCATTTTTTTTAAATAGTAAAAAATATTTTTTTAATTCATTTTTTGTGTGGTATTTAAACATTTGAGGGAACCCCACAAAAAAAATCAACTCAAAATAATTTCTTTTGCTATTTTAAAAAAATCGGTCAAACTATATCAGTTTTTACGGCTTAAAAATTAACATAGTTTGACCGATCTTTCTAAAAAAGCAAAAAAAATTAGTTTGAGCTTATTTTTTGTGGAGTCCCTTAAAATGTTTAAATACCAAAAAAAAAAATCAACTCAAAAATATTTATTTTACTATTTAAAAAAAATGGTCCGCATTAGACCTCATATGTGGTGTGTTTGAGGGACTTATTATTATTATTATATATATATATATATATATATATATATATAGAGAGAGAGAGAGAGAGAGAGAGAGATGTATACTGGAAAATGGACCATACATGACATCAAGCCGAGAATCGAAGAATATTTTAAATTTTGAATTTTATGTTAGTGCTAGTAGTAAAATAAGGGAATATTCTTTTATAGAATATTGTCATAATTTGTTAGGGCATTTTAGTAGTTGGATATGATATTGGAGATGTATTTTAGTGTCATTTGTAAATAATAATATTCTAGATCATGTAATGTTTTAGGAAGACCACCTTTATTGATGTCACCCATGACATCACATGAGTACTAAAATATTCATCAATTAGATAGTCTAGGACCTTCCTTATATATATGGTGTGTACCGCATTTGGGAACAAAGCATTCAATTACGACATGAGATGGAGAATGAGAGTTTGATTATTTCTTATTAATTAGTTGTTGTTGTTGTGTAGTGTAATTAATCACTTCCACTCTTTCCCTGTGTTCTAAAAGGCACGCCTAGGCTTGAGTCTTGAGAGAAACACATCGCCTACGCCTTATTCTTAGTAAAAGGCTTAAGGCGCACTTTTTTTTTAAGACAAAGATGCCTAAGTGAAATGATATTGCCATTTAAAGACTTTTTTACAAATCGGAACAATATCTCGTCCAAAACAATCAAATTACATTTTATATATTGATTATGGAGCATTAATATGAGAAAGATGGCTACCAAACATGTGGATATATTTTCAAAATTCAATGTTTATATTATTTTATTATATTATTAGCCTTAGACTAATTAAAATAATAAAAAAAGGAAAAACGCCTATTTACGCCTAGGCGCGCCTAGGCTCCCAAGGCTTGAGGCTTGACCTCGACCACGCCTCGTGCCTTTTAGAACCTTGCTCTTTCCTAAACACCAGAGGGAGATCTAAAATAAATACACACTACAGGACAATTTGAATTAGGGAGCTCTGCAAGATTCTAAACCTGACCTAACTGAATATTTCAACATTGCTCCACTAGGCGTACCAGCTCTTTGGGAGCCCCCAACAAAACCAATGGAGCAAAAGGTTATCAGAGCAAAAATTTATACTTTCCATAAGATGCACCAAGGGGGAGAGAGGCTAGAATTTGGTCACTTTTGCTAGATTAAGTCACATGTATTCACTCTTTTCCAAGTGGACAACCATGCAAAGATTTGTACTTTTGAAGGAATTCCATGTTTCCATATATTTGTATGGGGTTCAAAAATGGGAAAGGAACAGGAGTCCACCAAGACTTCAAAATACAATTTGCAAGAACAGAAACCGGAGGAATAACCCATCCAAAATCTTATGTCCAAGGAATCTTGGAGAAAAAGGGCTTCCACTGCACCGAGAAGAAACGAAAAACTCACCAAATTCTCTATAGTTTAAGGCTTCTTCTAAACAGTAGATTTTAATAGACATCAAAACTGGAGTGCCAAGAAGTGAAGAATTCAAGGGAACCAAGAAATTTAAGAGATAATCGATGAAGTCTAGGAAATAAGGTGCATAGTTTATTCTCCCCTACCCACCAAATCTCCCAAAAGCAAATTTTCCCTCCTCCCCCAACATGTAGACTGATTCCCTTGGAGAAAAGAATCAAGAGCTTGCGAAAAAGTAGGGAACCTCTTACGAGCAGTACGGAGTCTCATCCTTTGTCACGAATCCTATCTTTGCCCTTGTAGTGGAACAACAAAGAGCATTTTGTATTAGGGAGAATCTGCTTAACCATTTACCGTCTTTTACAAGATTCCTCACCCTCTTTCTTTTCATAACTAGACACAATTTATTTTCTGTCCCATCCACTTCCTTCCCATAAAAAAACTCTCATCATTTTCTCATTGATGACGTGACAATATATTGTTAACAGAGATAAAATAAATGGGGATGCTACTAAGGACCCCTTGGGACAAAGTAAGCCTATCCCCTCTCAACAATTACCCTGTTTCCCAAACTTTTTAGCTACTTTCTTAATGAAGGAATCCCAAAAGGCACCGATTCTGGAATTCCCCTTAAGCAGCATACCCAAGTGCATTAAGTGCCAAGACGATTCTCACATCCACCCTCATAGCTAGCTCCTCTATTTTGTCATTTTCTGCATTAACGCCCATCAAAACACTTTCAGACAAATTAACTTTTAAAACCGTTAATATACCAAAAAATCTACAATTCCCTACAAAATGTTAAATTTCTCCTCCACAAAGAGGTCAGAGACATCCCCCCCCCCCCCCCCCCTCCCCCCTTCCCTCCTCCTCCTCTCTATGCCAATTGTGAAACAATCTATGAGTGTATTGCTTTAAGATCTTTCATCCCACTCAACACATCCCCTGCTGTAAAGAAATAAGAGGATAAAGTTTCCCTTTCCTCAAACCTCGAGATGCTGCAATCTAGCCTCCTGATCTCCCGTTTACCATAACCGAGAAATTTGTCTAGGCTAGAGACCCTATAATCCAACTCTTCCATCTCTCATCAAAACCTTTCTACCAAGAACAGAGTCTAAAAATCTCAATCAAAGTGGTCATTGGCTTTATCAAAATCCATTTTAAAAAGCCCATTGAACTAAATCGTAACACTAAAAACCTCCGTTATTTTCAGGGCTAACACCTTCCTTAAAAGCTTATATAAGCATGTGACAAAACTAATATAATTGGTCTATAATTCTTCAATTCAAGAGGACACCATTATAGGAATCAAGCAAATGTATGTTGCACTGTTAATGGATTCATAACCCCATTTTCCAAAATAATTCCCCAAAAATTTTTAAAATGTCATTTTAATGCAATCCCAACATTCTTGACGAGCTGCCATTGAAAACCAACGAATACCGGAGCCTTATCCCCATCACAGTCAAACAACACTCTCCTTAGTTTAACCTCCTCAAAAGGCCTTTCAATCCACCCTTTGTTTTATTTATTAGTGGGGACCCAATCCACACCAAAGCTTTAAAAATCCGAGTTGGAAAATAAATTTTCAAACAATTTAACAATTTCCTCCACAATATCATCCTCCCTGTCTGATTCTGACATCAATCCCCCTTCCTTCTCTAAACTCACCAATTTATTAACCTTCCCCTCACTGGCAATCATATCTTTCAAAGTCAAGTCTTTCAATCTATTTTCAAAGAGATTCTTCCCACTATCAATACCTCATTCATCATTTACCTCCATATCATCAACGAATTTTATTTTGCTGCAGATTGCCAATTTTTCTATTCCAATGTCCCTTAATTGTCCCTATTCCATTGTGTAATTTTGATTTTCACCTTAAGAGTTTTTATGAATTTAAATCTACCCAACCTTGAGTCTCCTATCTTCCCACAATTCCTTGAAATGCTTCTTTAAAATCCTTACAATTTAACATGTTTTTAGACCCAAAAAAGATCCAGAACCCCATTTAAGAGGAAAAAGTGAAATTTACTTTCCCTTCGCATGTTATAAGAAATGAAGAATCTTCTATAAGCATTATTGACTCATATAGTGTCAAGTTAAATGAAGCTTATTGTCCCAAGCAACCGTAAGAAATAGGTGAATTACTCGAAGCAACAGTAATGTTTCTACATTATTATCGGAAAAAACAGTAATGTTTCTACATTGACCAACTTAGGGGACCAAATGATATCAGTCAACGGATGATTGTAGGTCCCATAATTAGAATAGGGTCCACAAGTATCCAATGGGAGCCATCACTTCGTCCCCAAAATTTGGTCCTCTAAATTCGTTAATTGGTCAATGTACCATTATTGGTTTCTGCTTACCCAGATATCCATAGTGTAACCGTGACAAGCATAGTACCAAGCATTATCCATTCGCTCCTTTTAACGCGACCCATCTGTTCCAGTTTATTTGCGGCCATGAGAGGAGCATCTGGTGTGTATTTGATTTCAGGCGGAAAAATCTTGTATACAATAAACGGAGTAGACAGAAGAGATACAAGTGCGGGTAAACTGGCAGCTTTGAACCACGTAACCCATGGAATTGCAATTTTAACCCCAAGGCTCTCGGCTAATTTCACACACAGCAAGTTTTGAGCTGCAGCAGTCAGGAATAGAGCACTTGAGCTGTTAGCTGACTGTCACACATCAACATGCATATCAATTAAAAAGATATTATCACACTGGCAGAACAAACCATAAAGGAGCAACATATAAAATGATGAAATTAGTTAAGTTTCTAATACGAGGGTGCAACAATTTACATCCCACTTTTGTACTCTCACACTCCAACATAACTTTTTACAACACTTTGTAACATTACAAGACTTTATGCGACCATGCCTAGCAAAATGCGACACAACTCTATAAAACGATGCAAAATTATCAGTTAATGGACAACGCCTTAACTAGTTTGGCCCTCATTGGGTGGACCTAATAAGACACCATAAGTAGCAAATCATATCAATTAAAATTTGTTAAACCATTGACAATTATGTGTAATTCTGTATAAAATATAATATAGGTTGGTTATATGACAGTACAAACCAAATTGGTTGCTTCATAGCTGAGTTCTATATTAACTGCTCTAAAAATAGGATGATTTGTCACTAGCCCCCTTGACTCTTCATTTATTTACGTTAAGGATATGAGGAAATCTTCTTAGTATCGTAAGGCCACCATATTTTCGATTAATTAACGATAAGTTCATCTACTATGTAGCTACACTTTTATACAAGTACATCTAAGGTAAATCTACAACACCATAACATAAACAACAGATACATAGTTACTCTAAGACATTAAATTCATATAAATTTATGCTATTTTCTTAATTTTGGGAGTTAAAATAGATACACTTGAAAAAAATTGTTTTTTATTATAATATAGATGCTTTTTATCACTAAAAGTAACTTTTTTTTTTTAATTTTGAATTAGTTATGGTGTTGCAACAATATGTACATATATTTTGATTGTAGAGACAAATAAAATTAGAAAATTAGTATGTAGATACATTTTTCTGTGGACTTATTGACAAGACTATATTTAGCTTGTCCTTATCGTTAATTTCTAAACAGTCTAAGGATGTATCACCATGTTTTCCCCAAAAGTAATGGTTCTCTTTGGTTGTTTAACTTTTATTTTGTTCGTAGCATATAACTCCCATGCAGCCAGGCATGTCTCTACTGCAAGTTATAGCCGTAAGCGGGCTTGACAGGTGGTATTTCACCCCTGAAAGAAGTTCAATTTTTTAATACAAATCAAGCTCAGTGTTTAGCCTGCAATAAGTGTTTGTGCTTGTAAACAGGTTACTCATGCCAAAACTATTCGTTTTCTTAAAAATTTATAACGGGTCGTATTAGTGAAACAAGATAAGAAAATGAATCGGGTATGAATTTAATTCTGAACCCGATAAGAAAACAAGTGATTTTATACCGAATCTGATACCCAAACCGGCATGTTACGAATAAGGGAGTGTTAAGCACAAAAGTACAGTGTCAATAGCTGCAATATTAATGCAATAGGTTAAGTATCAAAATTTATAACAGCGTGGAATGTAGCTAAAATATAGAACATTTTACAATTGGCCAATTGGTGTGTACATCTTTCGTTAGCACTTCTCTAGCCATATATGGCCAAGAATAAAATATTAATAAAAAGATATAACAGAATTTAAATTATGGATATCTCGTTCGATATATTGAAATCATATATCGATCTTGTGCTTTTTTTTTTTTTCAAATATAATGGAAATATATGGGTTGTTCCAGTGGAGGGACAAACCAAGGAGCACCAAGTGCACAACCTCTTAGCATAAATGGGACGAATGAAATTATGCAAGCTAGGAGGCTTGATCAAAGTGCTAATTATACCATGTTACAATCACCACGTAAACTAAAAGCTTAAGCTAGTCGGTAATTAACCAACAATAATATATTGTGATATTTGGCTCATAATCAAATGTCCATATTTTTTGTCCAACTTAATGGGCAGAGAAGGAGGCGTCGCTTCAACGAACGTGTCCAGGCAGTGAACGGGCATCTACAGTGCCGAAAATGGGTTAAAGTGGGGGTATTTTAGAAGTTTTGCCACAAATGTGTTCACATATAAATGAATCGTTTGGGGTTGTTTAACCTAAGGTTTTCAGCTCGTTTGGAGGGTAGAGAGAGGGTCTTCGAGGAGAATGAGTCTCTTCCTAAGGTGAGGGTTTGGCGTGAGAGGTAATGTACTTTCCCTCACCCATAGGTATTGCTAGAAGGTGGAAGAGTGTGTGAGTGTTTCATGTATTGGGTTTCTAGATGTATTTTGTGAGAGGATTTTCTGACCGGGTTACGTGGGGAGTTGAATATACTTGGTGAGTACATGGGAAACACCTGCCAGCATAAGATTAAGATGATTTTAGGTTTAGAACTTTGATTCACTTAGGAGGAGAGTTGAAATACAATGGCTATTCGGGATTTGAGTAAAAGACTAAAGGGTATGTTATTTATCCTTGGTATTGTTCTCTATTATACCTTGTTCATATATTGTGGAATTGGGCATCGCTATGGATGTAGCCAAATTGGTGAACCATGTATATCTTGGTGTGCTTGTGTTGTTTGCTCTTGTTTTAAATCTTTATTGTTCTTGTTATTATTATCATTATAATATATTCAATTGTGGTAAGGAGGTTACCTCAACAAATTCGGTATTGGGCTACAACAAATTCATATAAGAGCTCTTGGTGCATACAAGGTTTTTATCAAAAATCTGAAATATGATGCCAGTGTTTAGATTTCTTGGATGTGTTCATTCGATCAGGGGATATTGCCTCACAAGTTTAGGTGGATAAATTCAATAGTAATGGTTCCTTCGCTCTCATTGTATAAAGCGGAGGTCATTCTTCTTCAAAATGGATCGTGTACCGGGGTTGATACAAGAATGGAAGATGAAGAAAGATGGAGGTTGTGATTGCTAGCTCGGAATGCAACTGAAAGGCGAATGTAATTATTAGCCCCGAATGGAAAAAAAGGATATGATAATCACACGTAAGATCTACTGGTATGGTTTGGTTTTCACCCGAAAGAAAATTGATTGGCGGGGATTTAGAGCATTGCTATGTGTGGAGGAAAATGAGTTATTTCTTGTTTATGTATTTAAACAATGATGGTGTTGGCTCGGGAAGTATCTGAATATGGCAGTGGTATTATGATCAGCTGTTGGGTTATTCTTATAATCTCCAAAAGTGATGAATTTTTAATAACGACGCTCGATTATAGGTGGAGTTCATGAATCATATGCCATTGTATGGGTTTTGTGTGATTGGTTGATGTCGTCCAATTTGATCCTTATGGTTTATTGGAAACAAGGTGCACAAGTATGAAAGGCATTTCAAACGCTCTCATTTACAACCGATGAGCGAGGTGTATGTCTCCCGGATGAAGATGGGAGAAAGTTTGTTACCAAAATATTTGGTTCGAAGTCCATCTTCAACGTTGATGGGAATATTCGATTAGTTTCAGCTATATTTTTCCATTAACCCGTGTGTTCCCCTTCTAAAGGTGGCCATAAAAGCAGTTGTAAATTGCAAGGTGACATGGGTTTATTTGCGAAGGGAGGTCTATACTTTGATGGCCAATTTTCACACATAATTAGATCTTTGAAGTAGGTATTGAATAGTATACGAATATATGTAATTGGTACAAGGAAGCTAAATCGTGGTTCTTTTGGTTGGCATAGCAAGCGGAGAGATTCTGCATGAAATTAATTCTCATAAGGTGGAGTCTTAATATTATGGTTTGCGATGTTTCTCTCAAAGGTGAAAATTTGTAGAATTTGGGTCGAAATCGCCAGCCCATTCTGTCCAACTTGGTGGGCAGCAAAGGATGCGTCTCTGTAGCAAAGAGGTGCTTTGTTCCGGTGAATAAATCACCAAAGTGACATTAAACGCACATCATAGGTGCCGACGATATGTTTAAGTAGGGGTATTTTGGGGTGTTTTGACACAAATGTGTTCCCCATCTAGAAGGATCGTTTACGGTTGGCTAACATAAGGTTTTCAGGTCATTTAGAGCTAGAGAGAGGGTCTTCGAGGTGAATGAGAGTCTCTTCCTAAGATGAGGATTTGGGGTGAGGTGAGGTATCTTCCCTCTCACTAATGGGTATTGCTAAGATGTGGAAGAAGGTTGAGTACGTGAGTATTTCATGTTTTGAGTGTTCTCTTAATATATTATGTGGGTGGTTTTTCTCACCAGATTACATGAGGAGTTGAATACACTTCGTGGGTACATGGGAGACACTTGGAATACGCTTGTAAGTATTAGATTGAGAGGGTATTAGGTTTAAAACTTTTATTCACTTAGGTGGTGAGTTAGTGTAAAATAAATATCCAGGATTTGGGTACGAGAGTAAAGAGTATGTTATCCTTGGTATTACTCATTATGTACTTGTAACTTTTTTATATATAATGGAATCGGGCTTCTCTGCGGATGCAGTCAAATTGGTGAACCACGAATATCTTGGAGTTTTGTGTTGTTCTCTTTTATTTTACATCTATATTGATCATGTTATTATTACCATTTTGGATTATCGTAATTGGTCCAAAATGGCTCTTGGATTATCAAAAGTGTCAAATAAGCTCTTAAACTAATCGAACCGATTGAACACCTTTTGTCACGTTAGGCTATTAAATTGGATAGAAATGAGTCATGTGACATGCACATGACCCATTGTGAGGGAAAAATATGTCGTTTTAACTTATATATATATGTGTGTGTGTGTGTGCGCGCGCGCGCGTTAAATTTTGAAGGAAGCAAAAAAAAAATATCTCCTTGTATATATATAGATATGCCCCTACCAATTTCGCCTGGAAAAAACAAAAGTGGAGGGTTTCAGTTACTGAAAAAAAGGTAGGTAGAGGAGTGAGGCTTTTGCCAAAAAACCGGAATGGAAGTTAGAGGGAGGGAAGAGTTTCACCGGAAGATGGAAATGAAGGGTAAGGTTTGGGTGAGTGGGGTGGTTTCGATGGAGTAAAAGATTGGTCCCACAAAGGGAGGTATGGTAATAATACCCCGTATTTTTATGCATATAATTTAAATAATTCTATTGTAAAAATAAATTATGTGTGCTTATTGTGACTAAAGATATCACCATTTATATTATTACGTGTTATTTAGGTTGGATTGGAATTTGGACTTAAGATATGGTGATTAATTAATAAATTAATATTGGGATTCGAATCGGACAATTATTAAATAACTGAGTTCTAAGTTATTTGTTTTGGGTATATTTGGTAATTGGATTTTGGGATGCGTAGCATGTCCGTTTATAGTTTAAAATGACGGCTTAAAGGCCTATTGGGTTAGTATAAGGCTCGGGCATGGTTTTAAGTCATTTAGAGTTGTTTTGGGGCGCTTTTAGGTGAGGCCCATTTAGGGCCCCAAACCCAATTTCGGGATTAAAGGGTTGAAAGAGGTCATTGGGGATCTCATTTTATCATAAACATAATGGGGAAGAACTAAAGGGGCTAGAGAGATAAAGCACGAGGAAAGGAAGATTTGGGGGAATTAGGGATTGATTTCTCAATGAATCCATAAGGCAAGTTCTATATAGAATATGATTATGATTATATGTGAGCAAATATTGTATCTATCTCATTGCAAATCTAAATTATATTATGTTGTAAATCTAATTTTAGATAATTAATTAGTAATTTTTGTAATTAACCTAATCTAGATGTTAATTAGGTTGATTTCCCCTCTATAATGATTAATTCCTTCATGAACTTAAATCAAAACTAATGGATGATGCTTTGAATCTGTTTTATAGTGTTAATCTCATAAAAACCCTATGTATAATTGAATCAATCCATGAGATATTGTAAAATTGGATAATCTAGGATTCTTGATTAATAAATTGGGTTTTCATTTGAATCTTGGTGTAGATTTCAGATTTCATGATAAAATTAGGTTTTTATTGTTGTTTTGATGTGTTGATATCATTTGGATGTTCATTGGGTGCTTAGAGGAAGTTTTTATATTCATTAATGGAGTTTAGAGAAAAAAAAACTTGGGGTTAAAGATGAAGAAACCCGTAATGGGGGAAAATTGGGATATCACTATGTTGACAGGTCGACCGGTCCCAGGGCCCGGTCGATCGGTGGTAACAGGAATGGCCTAGGATGGATATTTGTGATATTGGTCGAGAATTTTTGGGTTTTAGGCCTAAGGTTAGGATTTATGGGCTATAGTTTTTATGTACTCATAGAAAGATATATTCTTATGATTCGAATCGTTGGTAATTAATTTTGGGGTATTTGAATATTATGGAAAATCCTTGATTTAACGGGATTAAATGGAGGATTTGGCATTTGAGGGTAGACCCGAGTATAAAATGGGTTTGTCGATTGGGAATTGGTAAGTTAGAGGATTGGGCTTGTTGGCCGGGATTGATTTGAATCGTTGTGATGTACGAATGGCGTCAATATCCATTGGCTGAGATAGGGTTTGGGTTATAACTTTCCTGAGAGAGGTAATTATTATGTTTTGTGATTTCACTTAAATTAGATGTGCGATTATACCTAGAAGTAATGCCTTGAGAGAATAGACTAGGGCTAATCGAGATTGAATATAGTTGATTTACGATTTTTAATGTATGATAGGGTGAGTCTACACCTAGAATTGGGAACCCGAGAGGTTAGCGTTGATGTTTCATGGAATGATAATAGCGTTATAAATGTGATACACGTTTCTATGATAGTTATGCTAGTATGACCCGATAGCGTAGGGTCGGTATATGTACGTGGATTACCTTAACCCGTTTGTGAGGGTTATGTATGTGTATGTTTTAGCCCATTAGTGAGGGCGGAAATTACTTGTGTGTTTTATATGCAATGCATACCATGTGTGAGTGATCGTGGCATATCGTACTAGGAGGAATTCCATGATAAGGCACGTGCAACACAGACCGCGTTGATACCCCGATGAGTAGACGGGCTCTTCCTTGGTCATATTTTACACCTGGGCAAGGTTTTAAAAGGAGCGAGGCGTAGTTGAGGCGTTTTGCCTCTGTGAGGCGAGGCGTAAGCCTCAAGGCGGTCCGAGGCGTGAGCCTCAACTTTTTTCCACGAAAATCACTAAAAATGATATAAAAATAATAATTAAATGAGGAACAAAATATGTATCACATCTATCATGAAAACAAACGATGTAAACTTGATTCCACATCACAATACATATTATAACACCATCCTGTCATCAGCATAATACATATTATACCATCAAGACAAAAGAAATCCATAATAATGAAAACTCACTACAATAATATAGCAAAACAAATAAAATCAGTTTATATATATATATATATATATATTATTTATATATATAAAAAAACAGAATATATATATATATAAGTAAAATAAAGTCAGTTTATATATAAGTAAATTTATATATAAAATAAAGTCAGTTTATAAGTAAAAAAAACAGGGATATAGCGTAAAATAAAAATAAAGTCCGTTTATAAGTAAAAGAACAAGGATTTAGCGTAAAATAAAAATAAAATAAAAAACAGAGTATGTATATATATATATAAAATAAAAAACAGAGTATGTATATATATATATATATATATTAGAAAAAACAAAAAAAAAGAAACATCGGCATAGAATTAGTGCAGCAAACAAAAAAAAGGGACAATCGGCTAGGGTTTTTGGGTTGGAATTATCTTTGGGCAGCAAACGACTTGTTTTGTGTTGGAAACGCAGGTAATTTTTATTTTTTTTTTTTTTTTACTGTTGACCATTTTTACCCTTAATGAGGAGATAAAAAAGAGGCGTAAGCCTCAATAGCCTTAGTCACAAAAGGCGCAAGCCTCAAATAATACAGTAGAGGCGTAAGCCTCAGCCCGCCCACCTAGCGCCTCGAGGCGAGCCTCATTTCAACTTTTAAAACCATGCACCTGGGTCACACATTTAGGTACCCACAATCGAGAGGGTATTTAGGGATATTTCTTTCATAAGTCTTGGATATGATAGACTTTATGACTAATGGATAGACGTGATGATTTACCCTTTTTTGACTGTGCTGGGGTCTTAGGTTTGGAATGGCCTAAGACTATACCTAGTACAAGAGATAGATCTCCGAAGGCAATAAGAGTAGGCCTTCGTTAGGTATGGGCGCGATTAATGCCCATTTATTTGTATATGACTTATAAGAAGGATGTCCACCTACGTACTTATGTTTCGAACTAGTGTATTTCCTATACTAGAGAAATATATGACTTATAGTAGGGATGTCTAGCTACATACTTATGATTCGAATTTGTGTATTACATATGTTAAAGATGTGTATATTGTACTATTGCCATGAGTTAGTCAATTGTATATAGACTCGAGATATAATATTGGTTATTTGGTAAGACGAACCGTAGGTTTGAGACTACAACACAATTTATGTTTCAAAATGAAAGAGATAAATCTAAAGATGATAAATTAAAGATTAAAGAATGAAGATGCAAAGCTTTAATCACATGGGCGACATATGGGATCGGGTTTTAGAACCGCATGATATTTTAGGTTGTTGGGTTGGGTAACTAATAACTTAAATTATGTTAAAACACACGAGGAAAATGTGTAGTTATTATGTGGCCCAGATTCAATTATAAACTTATTTTACATAGGCTTGCTGTTTATATTTTCTTCTAAAAATTGTTTTTACAGGTCTTAGTTGCGGCAATTTCTGTTGATGCGAGATCGTTGAAGGAGCATCTCTAGTAACGTCCCATTTCTTATTCCCAGTATTGTAGGAGTCGAGCAAGTGTAGCTCATCCTTTTATTATACTCTTTTATTTTCAATACGGTTGGACATGTATATTTACATTCAGAGACAACTTATGTTATATTTTTGGTGCTTGGTATCAGAGTTAGTTTATGTGGATCCAGTATTTCATTATATTCTTTTTCTTACGCTAAGAATGTTAGCAAAAGTTGTTATTCCCATGATTTTTATGGTAAACTTGATCAATCTATTTATGGATTTTTCGAGATATTATAGGCATGAGGAGAGGTGATTTTATTTGAAAATAAAAATAAGTGGGTTGGGTGGGTTCTATCGAAAAATGAGAGGTAAGGGAGAGGGTTGCATCAGTAAGCGAAAGGGAAAGGCAGGGGAATTTAACTAGGTGGGGGGGAGAGGAAAAACAAAAGGGAGGGGAGGGTTTAATTTTTTATTACTTATTATAATTATGAATTCATAGTAAATTACGCTTAACCCCTATTATATTAATTTTTACATATTTTCCCTCAAAATTAGTTATGTGCATGGCACATGGTTCAATTTCGTCCAAGTTCACTACCGAAAGTGATGAAAGGGTTATTAAATTAGTTTAATTAATTTGAGAACTTACACGACACTTTTGATTGTTCATGGGTCATCATTTTAAAACAATTATAATAGTTTAGATGTTGAATGAGTCATTTAGTGTAAAAAAATACACCGAATGACCGGTAAAAAAAATATGAACATAGAAAACACATCTCTTGGTAACATTGTTGGAGCATTACAAAAATGGGAGCTTGACAAATAAATCTATTATACGTAAGATAATATTTCTTCATTGGTCCTATCAAAATATTCATTCATGTAGAAAATATTTAAAGAGTTATTAAAACAAAAAAGTTTTTTTCCAAAGAAACCAAAAAAAAAAAAAATAGTTGGAACTATTTGACAACATAGTTAGTAAAAGGATCCCAAACATATAAATATCTAGAGCCATTAAGATTTATTGACACTCACTAAACGGAGAGTGGACATGATATGATTAATTAAATAACTAGATTGTGGAGGTACCCCACAAATCCACTAAAAAAACTATCCTATCCACGCGCAAAAAGAATATCTCCACTAACCTGCAACTGTGACTGAACTAGAAACGCGCCAAGCTTCCTGGCGGAAGCATCTTTAGGCCTACTCCCACCCGCCATGGCCAAGGACTTAATAATGGGCAAGAAAACCCCACCCGCTCTGGCCGTGGTACTGGGCATAGCTGGCGAAACGATCACCTCACTCAAAGCCAACCCGTAGGCTAATCCTAACGTTCTCTTCCCCATCCATTTGACGAAATACATTGCCACGCGGTCACCCAGCCCGGTTTTGACGAACCCACGGGAGAAAAAGAATGATGTGACTATTAGCCAGATGACTTCGTTGGTGAAGGCGGCAAAAGCGGATGAGAAAGGGAGAGTTTTGGTGATGACGGTGAGGGTGAGGCAAATGAAGGCCCAGGAGCCGACGGGGAGAGGGGAGGTGATGAGACCGGTGATGGTGGTGAGGAAGATGGCGAAGAGTTGCCATGATTGGTGGGAGAGGGAGTGGGGTTTCGGGATGGCGAAACGGAGTATGAGGCCGATGGCTATGGAGGTTAGGAGAGGGAGAAGTTTTACCCCTGCCCGGGATGGGCGTGGGGGTGGGGATGACGGTGAGTCGGACATTTTGTGGTGCCGGTGGAGGATTTTTTTTTTGTTTGTTTTTTATTGTTTTTGTTTTATGAATTATGATGTTCAGTTGGCATCGGAGAAGGGGAGTTCGTTAGAGCTTTTGGGGGAAGTGGTGAGTGAATTGAGGAGGAAAAGTTTTGGAACTTCGGGAGTTAAAAATTAATTACTTATATTCTATATGAATTTCATTTGTTCGTTGCAATTGAAAAGGTAAAATGAAGTTAATAGAAATTGCTACGAGCTAACTAAATTTGTAAACTATAAGCCTATTTAGAGAATCTGTTCATAATTGCTCATATTTGTATTCATACAAATTTATAAATATGCAAAATTTCTTGGACTGTTATACAACCATTGTGGATGTTTTTATTGGTTGGTCATCAAAGTTTTTAATATTATTGGTCGGGTATCATTTATAACTATTAAAAATTAGAAATGGGTCGTTTCTTTATCTTTTTCTCACATAAACTTTTCGGTGTTATGTCTTTTATATTCCATATATTTTATTTTTTATTTTCAAAATATTATTTTTTTAATTTTCTAGATTATATGATTTTTAAAATTTTCCAAAATATTACAAATTATCCCAGAATTGAAACTATTCTCATCCATTTCACATTTGTAACAGTATCTGTTAGAAATGACACCCAAATAATATGATCGAAAATTTGGCACCCAATCAATAATAAATAAGAACAAGTGACACCCAAAACGCAAATAATCCCTAAAAATAAGGCACTATAAGGGAAAAAAATTAGGTTGTAAATATTTTATATTGTTGATTTACACATATTTTTATATTTAAATGTGCTTTTTGGAAAGTCTCAATATCTACATTTATATAAATATTATAAATTAGAAGAACACAATAAATTTTTACAATCATCGAGCCACTCCACGTGGTACCCCCTAATGTCTCTATCATTTATTCAACAAATAATTTCACCACTATAAGATTCTTCTTTCCCCTACTTTTGCAATGCTTTCCCTCCCCAACATGTCTTCTTCAATTTCTTATAGACGCTTTTCCTCCCACCATTTCTTCAATCTTTATTATTTCGTACGATAAATAAATTTTCACCTTCTCATGGGTTCATAACTATATATCATTTAACAATGCTGGATTGTGGAATATTCTGTGAATTATTTTTTTCATTTAAATTTTCACAAGCCTCCTTTTCTTAACAATCTTCTTAATCGAGCAATATATGAGCAACTCATGTCATTTTTCTCTCCCTCCCTCATTTTTTTCCTCTATTATTTTTAGATTTCCTTTTCACATGAACTCTGTTTATGCGTCTTCTTCTTTTGATTGGGATAGGTAGCAATAATTTTTTGTGGCAAGTTGCAAGGTTACTTGCAAGATCGAATTGTAAGCAATAAAAAAAGTTTGCATTCACACATACATATTTTTACCATTTAACTTATATTTTGTGTATTTGGGGTTTTAATTTGATTTTTGCTTTAATTTCCCCTTTTGACATCCGTTAACTATTTTATTTATTTTCATTATCTAGCTATTTTTATTACATTTAGTTATAGTGTTGTGGTCTTATTGAAATGAATGATATATTTTTTACTATATATGATATATATCTTTTTCTACAAATGTCATCCAGAAGAATGGGTGTGGGTTATTGTAAGGAATGCATGTATATTATACACCACATTTCTAATTGTATTTTCTTAACCCATACATTTTTCATATATGGAAGTCTATAACTTGGTCTTAACAAAAATTAGATGGAATGTGACAATGACATGAGCTCCTTTTAACAACAATTTTTTTTATTATTATTGATTTTCATTTTTATTATGTTTATGTTATAAATTTTACTATAGTTTTGTGGGGAAACTGGTTTAAATAAATAATAGCACATTAAATGTTTGGTGAAATGTGTATGTAAGATGTGAGTTCTTGAAATACGATTAGTATCAAGCGAGGCGTAACCCCATATCAAGACCCTGATTAATTGTGACACCCCCCCTAATTAAATACCGGGGGATCACTCCTTTAATAAATTAAAATCAAGGTGAACAGTTGGTTCATTCTTAGCATCACTGTCGAAAAATACTTTTCCAATTTAAACACCCTAGATAATTAAGCTAAGTGTCAAAATATTTTTTTTTTTTACATTACCTTCCAAATTTTATTATATATAAACCAACATTTAAAACTTTGCATAATTCACAATTTAATAGTCACACCACAACTATCCTGGAACATACAATCCAAATAATCAAACATTCAACTAGTTGAATCCAAAATTTGATACTTTAAATGAAAACATCCTGGCAATAATAAATCCCAAAGTGCAAGTACTGGAAATAAATGGATTTACAATATCCAATAAAACAACTGAATAATGGAAAGGGAGACACATGCCCAACTGAATAAATAGTGCTAGAAGTAGAATCAAGAAATGAGGTCGTCTAATCAAGAGGCCTGCATCTCCCACCTAAGCTGCAGCACGTTCCTTCCAAAGGATCCTATGCAAGACGCCCCTGTGGCTGGGCACCTGTAATATATACATATATATACAAGAGAAAAAGGAAAAATAGGAACGGGTCAGAGCCCGATAGTGTAAATGATTTAAAATTTGTTTAGCAAGTATTTAAAATGTTTACAGGCCAATGCAACAACATATTAGTGTGGCACTCCCTTGAGAAATTCTCACCTATCTTCTAATGTGCACGCCTATCGCACTAACCTTCCCAACGGTTTAACTTATCTTAGGTTACTCTTAAGATTTAAAAACTGAACAATTTAATTGTTTAAGAGGATAATTTCATTCGATCACAAAGTTCTCATTTAAACCTTATTTGCTAATAAAGTTTCCCAGTGTCCTATTATACTTTTCAAAACAAGCATTTCCAAATTGAAGTCCTTATTCATTTCTTACTTACCATAAATACAATAGGAAGTTCCAAATTTCAGAAATTCATATATATATTAAATACTCGTATAATATATATATTCTAACAGCACCCCACATAAAAATTATGGTGCGGGCATACTCTGCTATCCAATCTCCGTATCACTCGCACTAAGGGAAATACAAGTTCGGAATCACTCTCGAACTGTATTAATACATACACAAACAATATTGAGGCGAAGCATAGTTTCCAAGTCCAAGAGGTCGGCACATACCCTCGCGTCTCTTAGGACCGTGACTATCGATACGATAGCCTGTACCTAGGATTCCTATCTTCTCGGGTACAAGTCAATATCCCCCGTAAAGGTCCCATCGAAATAAGACTGTCCCAGCGCAGTAACCTCGGGGATAGCACATAGCGCGGGCATGATTTTCACATGTATATAGTATATGCATAAACACGGTCATGTAAATATACTACCCTTTCTATATCAAATTTAGGTTCATCTCATAACCCATAATTATAACATTTATCCTTATTTCTCATTATTTAGTCATCATTTATACTGGTTCGTCTCTTACTTTTAGTTTGAGGGATTATACCAACTTACTACGTAACACTCATGGACTTTATCCTCCCAAATGTAGAATTCAGTAGGTACTCATCTATTTTCCATCGTAACTATCTTACGCGTCTTTCCCTTTAATACATAATTCTATCGTCCCTTATATGTAAACATCCCAAAAATGCCAATCTCGTCTTACAGTAAACGTCTCATAATTATTAATAAGTCCTACTGGTCTTCTTTATCTCCCAAAATATTTTAATAAGGATGTACAAATATTTTTACTCATTTAATTTGAATTTAACTATTTACAAAGGGGAAAATATGAGTCTGCCATAAGGGGTCGATCGATCGAGGGCAGGGGCTCGATCGATCGATGCGTCGATCGATCGACACTCCTGGTTCGATCGATCAATCAAACAGGTATGCGAATTCTGCAGATTAACAGTTACGGGTTTCATAATCCAACCTCAATCAAATCTAGATTTTTAACACCCAAACTCCCAGAAATTCTTACTACAAACATTATAAACCAAAACTAACAATCTTCTACGTAAAGCATGTGAATTTCCCTCAATAACCATGGATTAAAAGGGAAAAACTTGTATAAACCTTATGAACCCTAGAATTTCTTTAGCTTTGTTCTAATCAATCTTTTTCCATAATTTCTTCTCCTAAAACATCATAAATTCGTGGTTCAACCTCTACATATGAAGGGGATTTTCAGATTTCCATATATATCATTACTACATGCAAATTCCCTATCTCCAACATGATTTTTCTTCCATAAAACTCATCCTAATCATCCCTAAACTAACATGAGTGATGCATTAAGGTCGGTTATGTCCGACGTTACTGGTTGCCTCACAGCCAAGCAACAGCTGAGGTCCTCATGGTCTATACAGATAGTAACCCATCAAGCAACATCTAATCCTAACGTTCTCTTCCCCATCCACTTGACGAAATACATTGCCACGCAATCACCCAGCCCGGTTTTGACGAACCTGCAGGAGAAAAAGAATGATGTGACTATTAGCCAGATGACTTCATTGGTGAAGGCGACAAAAGTGGATGAGAAAGAGAGAGTTTTGGTGATGACGGTGAGGGTGAGGCAAATGAAGGCCCAGGAGCCGATGGGAGAGAGGAGGTGATAAGACCGGTGATGGTGGTGACGAAGATGGCGAAGAGTTTCCATGATTGGTGGGAAAGGGAGTGGGGTTTGGGGATGGCGAAACGGAGTATGACGCCGATGGCTATGGAGGTTAAGAGAGGGAGAAGTTTTACCCCTGCCCGGGCTGGGGGTGGGGGTGGGGATGACGGTGAGTCGGATATTTTGTGGTGTCGGTGGAGGCATTTTTTTGTTTGTTTTTTATTGTTTTTATTTTAAAAATTATGATGTTTAGTTGGCATCGGAGAAGGGGAGTTGGTTAGAGCTTTTGGGGGGAGTGGGGAGTGAATTGAGGAGGAAAAGTTTTGGAACTTCGGGAGTTGAAAATTAATTATATATATTCTATATGAATTTCATTTGTTCGTTGCGATTGAAAAGTTCAAATGAAATTAGTAGGAATTACTACGAATTAATTAAATTCGTATGAAGTGCTTACAGAATTTGTAGATTATAAATCTATTTAGAAAATATGTTCATAATTGCAAAATTTCTTGTACTATTATACCACCATTGTGAATGTTTTTATTGGTTGGTCATCAAAGTTTTTAATATTATTGGCCGGGTATCATTTATAACTATTAAAAATTAGAAATGGGTCGTTTCTTTATCTTTTTCTCACATAAACTTTTCGGTGTTATGTCTTTTATATTCCATATATTTTATTTTTTATTTTCAAAATATTATTTTTTTAATTTTCTAGATTATATGATTTTTAAAAAATTTCAAAACATTACAAATTATCCCAAAATTGAAACTATTCTCATCCATTTCACATTTGTAACAGTATCAGTTAGAAATGACACCCAAATAATATGATCGAAAATTTGGCACCCAATCAATAATAAATAAGAACAAGTGACACCCAAAACGCAAATAATCCTTAAAAGTAAGGCCATTTCTAGAAGGGAAAAATTTAGGTTGTAAACATTTTATATTGTTGATTTACACATATTTTTATATTTACATGTGCTTTTTGGAAAGTCTCAATATCTACATTTATATAAATATTATAAATCAGAAGAACACAATAAATTTTTACAATCATCGAGCAACTCCACGTGGTACCCCCTAATGTCTCTATCATTTATTCAACAAATAATTTCACCACTATATGATTCTTCCTTCCCTTACTTTTGCAATGCTTTCCCTCCCCAACATGTCTTCTTCAATCTCTCATAGACGTTTTTCCTCCCACCATTTCTTCAATCTTTATTATTTCGTACGATAAATAAATTTTCACCTTCTCATGGGTTCATAACTATATATCATTTCACAATGCTGGTTGTGCAATATTCTCTGAATTATTTTTTTCATTTAAATTTTAACAAGCCTCCTCTTCTTAACAATCTTCTCAATCAAGCAATATATGAGCAACCCATGTCATTTTCTCTCCCTCCCTCATTTTTTTTCCTCTATTATTTTTAGATTTCCTTTTCACATGAACTTTGTTTATGCGTCTTCTTCTTTTGATTGGGATAGGTAGCAATATTTTTTGTGGCAAGTTGCAAGGTTACTTGCAAGATCGAATTGTAAGCAATAAAAAAAGTTTGCATTCACACATACATATTTTTACCATTTAACTCATATTTTGTGTATTTGGGGGTTTAATTTGATTTTTGCTTTAATTTCCCCCTTTGACATCCGTTAACTATTATATTTATTTTCATTATCTTGCTAATTTTATTGCATTCAGTTATAGTGTTGTGGTCTTATTGAAATGAATGATATATTTTTTACTATATATGATATATATCTTTTTTCTGTAAATGTCATCCAGAAGCATGGGTGTGGGTTACTGTAAGGAATGCATGTATATTATACACCACATTTCTAATTGTATTTTCTTAACCCGTACATTTTTCATATATGGAAGTCTATAACTTGATCTTAACAAAAATCAGATGGCATGTAACATTGACATGAGCTCCTTTTAACAACAAAATTTTTTTTATTGTTAATTTTCATTTTTATTATGTTTATGTTATAAATTTTACTGTAGTTTTGTGGGGAAACTGGTTTAAATAAATAATAGAGCATTAAATGTTTGGTGAAATGTGTATGTAAGATGTGAGTTCTTGAAATACGATTAGTATCAAGCGAAGCGTAACCCCATATCAATACCCTGATTAATTCTCAAGACTATGTTTAATAATAGTAAGTGAGAGTACGAGAGAATAATATTCAACACTCAAGTTGGTATTAAATGAGATCTTTTTACACCATAAACGCACAGTGAACACAATAAATAAGTGAAACCAGCAGGTAACTTGGTCAGAGGGACTTGTCATAATAAAGGCAATGAGGGAACTTCAGGCCAAGTTAATACTCATTAATAGTGGTATTAATGGAAGCAAAGGGAATATTCAAAATAATCAATGCTCTCATAAAAGCTCTCGTGTATGGATAAAATCCAGCAGCAGTTCTAGGTTTGAATTATCGTCCTTGTGAACTGTGTTATTGATCTATTTATACTAAGGCAAGGTTATTCGAGTAACCCTGTCGATGTCTAATGTGATTTGACGGGTATTAAGTTCCAGGATCATGTCATTAATGTTGAAGATGCCCTATATGTACCCAACAGCTCAGAGACACAAACCTCGACCTAAGAGATGGCCGAGGTTAGAGGGACCCTGGGTTGGAGACCAGCGGTGTCGTCCTAAACAAGATCGGCTATGGCCGACGTTACTGGTTGCCTTACAGCTAAGCAACAGCTGAGGTCCTCATGATCCATGCAGATAGTAACCCATCAAGCAACATCTAATCCTAACGTTCTCTTCCCCATCCACTTGACGAAATACATTGCCACGCGATCACCCAACCCGATTTTGACGACCCCGCAGGAGAAAAAGAATGATGTGACTATTAGCCATATGACTTCGTTGGTGAAGGCGGCAAAAGCGAATGAGAAAGGGAGAGTTTTGGTGATGACGGTGAGGGTGAGGCAAATGAAGGCCCAGGAGCCGACGGGGAGAAGGGAGGTGATGAGACTGGTGATGGTGGTGACGAAGATGGCGAAGAGTCTCCATGATTGGTGGGAGAGGGAGTGGGGTTTGTGGATGGCAAAACGGAGTATGAGGGCGATGTCTATGGAGGTTAGGAGAGGGAGAAGTTTTACCCCTGCCCGGGCTGGGGGTGGGGGTGGGGATGACGGTGAGTCAGACATTTTGTGGTGCCGGTGGAGGATTTTATTTTTGTTTGTTTGTTTGTTTGTTTTTGTTTTTGTTTTATGAATTATGATGTTTAGTTGGCATCGAAGAAGGGGAGTTGGTTAGAGATTTTGGGGGGAGTGGGGAGTGAATTGAGGAGGAAAAGTTTTGGAACTTCGGGAGGTGAAAATTATATATATATATATATATATATATATATATATATATATATATATATATATATATATATATATATTCTATATGAATTTCATTTGTTCGTTGCGATTGAAAAGTTCAAATGAAATTAGTAGGAATTACTACGAATTAATTAAATTCGTATGAAGTGCTTACAGAATTTGTAGATTATAAATCTATTTAAAGAATTTGTTCATAATTGCCAAATTTCTTGGAATATTATACCACCATTGTGGATGTTTTTATTGGTTGATCATCAAAGTTTTTAATATTATTGGTCGGGTATCATTTATAACTATTAAAAATTAGAAATGGGTCGTTTCTTTATCTTTTTCTCACATAAACTTTTCGGTGTTATGTCTTTTATATTCCATATATTTTATTTTTTATTTTTAAAATATTATTTTTTTAATTTTCTAGATTATTTGATTTTTAAAAAATTTCAAAACATTACAAATTATCCCAAAATTGAAACTATTCTCATCCATTTCACATTTGTAACAGTATCTGTTAGAAATGTCACCCAAATAATATGATCGAAAATTTGGCACCCAATCAATAATAAATAAGAACAAATGACACCCAAAACGCAAATAATCCTTAAAAGTAAGGCCATTTCTAGAAGGAAAAAAAATTAGGTTTTAAATATTTTATATTGTTGATTTACATATATTTTTATATTTAAATGTGCTTTTTGGAAAGTCTCAATATCTACATTTATATAAATATTATAAATCAGAAGAACACAATAAATTTTTACAATCATCGAGCAACTCCACGTGGTACCCCCTAATGTCTCTATCATTTATTCAACAAATAATTTCACCACTATATGATTCTTCCTTCCCTTACTTTTTCAATGCTTTCCCTCCCCAACATGTCTTCTTCAATCTCTCATAGACGTTTTTCCTCCCACCATTTCTTCAATCTTTATTATTTCGTACGATAAATAAATTTTCACCTTCTCATGGGTTCATAACTATATATCATTTCACAATGCTGGTTGTGGAATATTCTCTGAATTATTTTTTTCATTTAAATTTTCACAAGCCTCCTCTTCTTAACAATCTTCTCGATCGAGCAATATATGAACAACCCATGTCATTTTCTCTCCCTCCCTAATTTTTTTTCCTCTATTATTTTTAGATTTCCTTTTCACATGAACTCTGTTTATGCATCTTCTTCTTTTGATTGGGATAGGTAGCAATAATTTTTTGTGGCAAGTTGCAAGGTTACTTGCAAGATCGAATTGTAAGCAATAAAAAAAGTTTGCATTCACACATACATATTTTTACCATTTAACTTATATTTTGTGTATTTGGGGTTTTGATTTGATTTTTGCTTTAATTTCCCCCTTTGACATCCGTTAACTATTTTATTTATTTTCATTATCTTGCTATTTTTATTACATTTAGTTATAGTGTTGTGGTCTTATTGAAATGAATGATATATTTTTTACTATATATGATATATATCTTTTTTCTGCAAATGTCATCCAGAAGCATGAGTGTGGGTTATTATAAGGAATGCATGTATATTATACACCACAATTCTAATTGTATTTTCTTAACCCATACATTTTTCATATATGGAAGTCTATAACTAGATCTTAACAAAAATCAGATGGAATGTAACATTGACATGAGCTCCTTTTAACAACAATTTTTTTTATTGTTAATTTTCATTTTTATTACGTTTATGTTATAAATTTTACTGTAGTTTTGTGGGGAAACTAGTTTAATAAATAATAGCACATTAAATGTTTGGTAAAATGTGTATGTAAGATGTGAGTTCTTGAAATACGATTAGTATCAAGCGAGGCATAACCCCATATCAAGACCCTGATTAATGCTAAAGACTATGTTTAATAAATGAAATGAGATGTTTTACACCATAAACGCATTGTGAACACAATAAATAAGTGAAACCAGCAGGTAACTTGATTAGAGGGACTTGTCATAATAAAGGCTAGGAGGGAACTTCAGGCCAAGTTAATACTCATTAATAGTGGTATTAATGGAAGCAAAGGGAATATTCAAAATAATCAATGCTCTCATAGAAGCTCTCGTGTATGGAAAAAATCCAGCAGCAGTTCTAGGTTTGAATTATCGTCCTTGTGAACTGTATTATTAATCTATTTATACTAAGGCAAGGTTATTCGAGTAACCCTGCCGATGTCTAATGTGATTTGACTGGTATTAAGTGCTAGGATCATGTCATTAATGCTGAAGATACAACATTAAATGCCTAAGATATTGTATTTTGGCGGGAAATAGCCCCACCAATGAACAGCATGGTGCATCAATAAGGGTGTGATGTGGCAGCTCATATGTGTTACTCTGGAATGACTATAAAGTCAGACTTGGTTAAGTAGTCCTACCATCCTAAGGATAAAACTCACTTGAGTGTTGTTATTTCGAGTCCCTAAGTGCAAGGTGTTATGACATCATAAAGTAAGTGAATAATGACCCCCATTATATGTGTGGTCGCATCAAGCAAAGGGGATGGTGTATGAAGTTGAAGTTGCTTGGCTGGAAGTATCTCTAACATTAAGTATGTTGTTTATTGGTTGGAAATTATCTCTAAGCGATATATATGAGGTTGGGATCCCTCGAGGAGGTTCCCCCGAGTATGTGCTGAATGAAGTGGCTTGAGTTAGAAGCGGCTCGAGCACCTATTTGTTCTAGATGAAGTTTTGTCTAAGTGTGCTAAGAGGGTTGGTTATTGCTTCCCCAATGTTACCTTGCTCATAATCCTCCAAACCAAATCCCTGCGAGGTTCCCAAAAGGAGGTCATTCGATAGAGCATATGAGCTCCACCCATGCCTTGTCGGGCATGGTCTTTTGAGGGTACCAAGCATCCTCGCCCATATAACAAAGCAATTATTCAATAAGTAAAATACAAGATCAAATATATTGTGTTTCTTATTACAACTATCGTCACTCAAATAATATTGGTCTTCGTATGGAGTCCTTCGAGAAGTCTCTATGGAGGGCCTTCGTGGGGAAGGTCTTCATGGGATATTTGTCTTCATTCTTTTGTTAGTATTTTACTAAGTATAGAATCATCTCAGCTAATCAACCTTCGATAAAGACTCCCCCTACAGTTTATAAGACATTAGCATTACATGTTGATAGGTTTGATTTTAGCTTTTCAAAATAAAACTGTGTGTTGGTATTGATTTGAGCCTATCTAATGTCTCTATTTCTGATTATAAAGTAAACATTTTATTTACTTGTGCAAATGAGTGTGCGTGGATTTACAAAAATAAGGCATGGGTGCGAATGCAATAGGTGTTTTGAAGAATTAGTGTTTCAGAGATGTTATATATGCGTGTGGTAGAAATAATAAAATTATTTTTCATATAAAAATTATTTTGATATTCATTTCAGTTTAATATCTGGAATTTTATTATTAATGGTTTACATCGATCCCATTTTAAACTGTCGGTTCATCGCACATGTTGAAATTTAGTTTAGTATAAATTGGGTTGAACCTCTTGTATTATTAACACATGTTTCTTTATACTTTAATCTCACAACACATAATCAGCACGATAATTCTCTCTTCAATGTCTCGTTAGCAGCAACTTTAGCTATTCAAAAAGGAGTTCTTTATTTTTTTTTTCCCGTAACCATATAGTCCCTTTATTTAAAATTTATTTTACGAAAAGTCTCTTACTATTTTCTTAACTAACGTATCTTCCAAGTTTTTTATATTTTTTTTCGAAAATTCTCCAAATAAAACACACACGAACAATTTTTATTTTCTTATCCTAAATCCTAAGAAATGTTTATTAAAAATAATAATAATTACTTTTTGGAACATATAAAAAATAAGGTGGACTGGGTGAAAATTGCACTTAGCTTATAGGGAATAAAAACTAATTGTTCTCTTTTTTTTTGGTCTTTTACACAAAACAACAATTTGACAATATGATAATGGACTTAACCCCAGTTTGTCAACAATTAGACATGACACAGAAAAGACATATGTTGTTAAACTTCTACCTATTCCTTTTATCATTGCCCAAAATACCCTTCTCAATCAACGAAGCTTTAACCCCATATCCTTATTAACTAACTCATTTCTCTTCTTTCTCTCTCCCCCATAATGAGCCTTCAAGAACCTCCCTCCAACTATTTTTCTTCTCATACCATCAGATACTTATGTATATATACTGAGAATCAAAAATTAAAAATCAAACACACTAAAAATCAAATCAGCACAAACTAAACACATTCATCTTCTTTATGTTAATGGAAAAAGAAAATACATAAACTATTTGTGTGTATTCACATGCTCTAAAGACCCGTTAGCACACGATAACATATTTATGATGCATTTTTTTAGCTTATATATATGGAAACATTATTTATGTTTCTTCATTTATTTAAGGATGTTATTTCACACTCCATGATTTTATTTTGACTTTATTCGTGAAGATATGAATAAATATATCATTTAGTGTCTTTTAAGTTGTGAATGTCATATCATTGAAGGCAAAGACAATATTGTAACAAAGATCCATCGAAATCGACATATTCAAACATTTAGATTATCGAAGGTTTAATAATCATTTGAGGTTTTTATGATTTCCTTAAGTTTACTTTTAATTAGAAAACTAACAAGATAAAATATCTTTAAGTGTGAGTGTTGTACCCTAAATTTATTAGACTATGTGGACCAATGAATTGGTGACACGTGTCCACATGTCCCTTTGACTTTCCATAATGGGTAAACCCGATCGGCTTCAGAAGCCTCTGGTAAAACGCCCAGCCGACCATAGCCAGGAATGTGAAACATCGGTTAGATGAAAAGACACGCGTGGGGTAATCAACTATCACCATGCACATGCTTGTCAATCATGCCCATCCACATATTATCTTGTAAAGGTGTAAATGACTGAAGTTATAAAGGCATTCCATCTCTTGAACTTCTAAATATTATAACTATGCTATCACCCCCAGTTGAGGGGGAAGAACATAAATAAACTCATTGTTTTGTGCTAAACCCTAGAATTGTACCCAAGAGATTGGAACAAGACCCTAAATAATTAGTTGTAACACCCTTTGGATGTAGGCTTCATGTTTAAGCTGAAGTACGTAAAAATCTCTGGTGTCTCTTTCTATTTTCTTTATTTCTTATATCTGTAATTATAAATTTAGATACTAAGGCTAAGATCAATTAATCCAAATTTAGACATAAATAGACCAGCGCCGTCTGTGGGAACACGATAAGTCATTGTTGCTTCCTATTATGTTCATTCGAAAATCTGCTCCCCATACCTCTGAAAGATGACAGACATCCCACAAAATAATATTATTGGAGGCAATGCTTTCATTCCTTCCATTCATCCGGGCATAGAAGACTTGTAGGGAATTCTACTCAACATTGCCAAGGGGCAAGAAGCAATGCTGAAACTGTAAGGAAACTTCCTCAGACGCTTTAAGCTAGACCTATTGCTACCCTATCTTCTAGGAGGGAAATGCCTCATCCACCTCCTATAAATGGTGGAAGCCATTCCAGACATTCCAGATCTTCACAAGACCGAACTTATCTCCTAGGAGTAACCTGTTCTATCAGATCTACTGATTACTACGATGGTCGATCTTTCACTCAAGAAAGGCTAAGCACCCTAAAAAGATTGAGTAAAGTCTTTACTTTCAATCATCTAGGTCCCCAAAGGGAACCCTCCAAATCACTAGGTTGTTGAGAGAGATATGCTAGATCTAGATCGAGCATACGAGGTTCCTTGTCAGCCAATTAGATTTATGAGGAAAAGAGCTCAGCATGATCACAAGGCAGACATATTAGAGATATTTAAGTTAAGACTAATCCAGTAGACCACCCGTGGTAAGGATCAATCCAAAGATTAGAAGATCTTCTGGGAGAAACATCCAAGTCTAAAATCCCTTTTAAAGGATTTTTATAAAAGGAACTCCCTTTGTTCCATATATTATGGATTTCCCCATACCATCTAAGTTTAAACCGCATGTGGCCGGTCCCAATTATGATGGTAAGACTGATATCGTCCTTCATGTCAAACATTACTAAGCAACAACTGATATTTATTCAGTCCGAGACGAGATTCATTACCGAGCATTCTCAAGTACCATTATTAAATCTGCACGAATTTGGTAGAATAACTTACCACGAGGACAAATCTCTAACTTTGAACAGCTCACTGAGCTATTCATTAGTAACTTTTACATTGGGGCTAAGCCCATTAAAAGAGTATCCCATTTATTGAGCGTACGTTAGCGATCATGGGAAACCACTCACGAGTATATAACTCATTTTAACAGTAAGAAGTTATAAGTGGTGGATTACGAAGAGAAAACTGCTATCACTGCTTTAATAAGTAGATAACTCCCCAAAAACTTATATTATGCAGATAACTCGTATGCTATTTAGAAATTGATACCACCCTTAAGAAAAAGGAAACAAACGACATAAATTAAAATAGAATAACCCCACGACTTCAGGAATCCTAAGATTGTTATGATCTCATCAAGCTCTATAGTCTATTATCCAGCGGGACGAGGACCTGCCATATATTATATATATAGGAGGGGAGCAAGCAGCAAAATAGACCAACGTCAAATCAAGAAAATAAGCTATAAGATTATAAGATGTACTTATAATGAAAGCACATTAGTCACTACTCGTCCCCAGTAATTAAGTTGTTCAATTACCCAACCAATGCTCTTATGTCATGACTACCCAACCCAAACTCGAGTAACGTGTAGTCTCATAACGTATCACGATTAATCATGATTAATCTCATTTTAGTATTTAACGTATCAAAATATTTCCTTCAATAATAATATCAAATGCATCGATTCAGGATATTACTTTAAGCAATAAGCATAATATCTCACACAACAAGTCAAATCGGGTCACTATCGTTACCCGGGGGAACAAGTCGTAACACTAGGCCTATAAACGAATATTTCCCAATATTTCGTGGCAAGAGAAATCATACTAAGTCCTAAATCACATCGCATTTCAAGGTCTTTCTATCCGACCCGCATTACAACCATGTGTCCGGTTCCGGTGGTTTATCTCCGACACGATACTTGAGCGAAACTTAACCGGATCAATCATAAAAAATCGCATTCAACATGTGCCTACGTCGATCGGAGGACTAGTCTAGTGTATACTCGACAATATACAAGTAAAAAAATTTCACGCTTATGTATATATACAATCGTGTCAAGTCTCTTACTCGAGTTATACAATAGTCATTATTTACAATATAACATAATTTACATCATTAATTTACTAATTCAACATCAAATAATTTCAAGGTTATATATCCCTAATAATCATAAGTATGTGATCAAGTTAGGATATTAGGCACAAAACCACAATTATCTTTCTAAAAACATGAACACCCTTAGCCCTCTTATTTTCACAACATGCTGCCCAAAATTTAAAATGCAGATTCGAGGCTCTTCCGATGTTTTTGGAAAAACTTAAAACTACAAAATTGTTCGGAACGTGATTTTCTACAAGGACATGCGAGAACGCTACCATAGCTGGCCTAAAACATACCCGAAACTAACATATAATATTCGCCCCTATTTTCGACAACTTTCTGCCCAGAATTGCAAAACGCCGATTTGAGGCTTTTTCGATTCGTTTTTGGAAAAACTTAAAACTACAAAATTGTTCGAAACGTGATTTTGTACAAGGACGTATGGGCACGCTACCATAGATGTCCTAAAATAGACCTGAAACTAACATATACAGTTCGGACCTGTTCACGACAACTTTCTGTACAAAACTGTAAAACGCATATTCAAGGATTTTCCGAACCGTTTTTGAAAAAACTTAAAACTACAAAGTTGTCCAAAATATGATTTTATACAGAGTACTATGGACGAAACATCCATTTTCGCAACCAAAATAGCTCAAAAACGTTTTTAATATGACGATTTACTCAATTTCATAGATTTCTCAAATTCAAGAGGTTGTTCTATAACTCAATCCCTATAGTGATGTTATTGCATTTGAATCTACATGGAGGATGATCCTAATACATTTCATATCATTTTTAATATGAATTTCATATTAATTTATGGATTCAAATACATGTTCATATGAAACTTCATTATAGATACATATTATAACATATAAGTTATTAACTTGCCTTGGATTGTATGGAAAAGTTGAATCCTCTTGAAATACTCTAAGCTTTCTTATCTTCTTACTCTCTCTCTCTTTACCAAACCTTAGCCCCTTTTTGTGAAATGATAAAATGAAGACTTCTTCTCTTCCTTTCTATTTATACCTAGGGTTAGTTTATTTACAAAAATGCCATTGCCCCAAATTTAATCCTCTCGATCCTTTTACTCGTTAATTTGCTTCTAATATTTAAGTCACACATTCGTATCTCAATGAATTCATTTTAAATTTTCATTTCCAAACATTTTGAATATATATATTGACATAGTTTCATTTCTAAACATTTCGATTATATTTACTGGCATAGTTTTTTTTTTCAATTTCAATTCAATAAAAAATGCGGGGTATTACATTCTCCCCCTTCTACGAACAGGATTTCGTCCTCGAAATCCAAATTAAAAAAATCAATTCAGGTCAAGTAAGGTAGTTTTGCACGTACCTTCTATGAAGAGATATGGGTGACTAATTCGCAAGTCATCCTCTCTCTCCCAAGTGGCCTCAGACTCATCATGATTACTCCACATAACACGAACAAGAGGAATGACTTTTGACCTCAACTGATGCTCACGACGATCTAGGACCCTGAAAGGACTCTCCTCATAGCTCCCATCGGGCTGCAGCTCAATCCCACCTAAATCTATGTATAGGTGTGAGTCCTCGGGATATAAGAACTTCCTCAACATGGATACATGAAAAATATCGTGTACCCACTGGAGCTGGTCGAGTCGGGCTAAACTGTAGGCAACTGACCCCACCCTGTCCAACACTGTAAACGAAATCACGTATCGCGATGAAAGCTTCCCTTTGGCACCAAAGCGAGCAACGCCTCTCGTGGGTGAGACCCTTAACAGCACTTGGTCCCTAACGATGAACTCTAACTTCTTCCGCCTTATATCAGCATAAGTGTTCTGACGATCTTGCACGGTCTTCATCCGTACACGAATCAAATCAACCTTCTCTGAGGTCTCCCTAACAATATTCGGACCCAGCATCCGATGCTCCCCGAACTCCAACCAATATGTAGGGGATAGACAAGGCCTACCGTAAAAATCCTCGTATGGTTCTATGCGAATAGTTTTTCTGATAACTATTATTGTATGTGAACTTCACCAGTGGTAAATGTGTATCCCAACCACCTTTGAAGTCCAACATACAAAATTGTAGCATGTCCTCCAAAATTTGGTTTACCCACTCCGTCTGACCATCAAACTGAGGGTGGAACGTAGTACTCAAACTCAACTGAACTCCCATCGCCTCCTGAACATCTCCCCAAAAGTGCGAGATGAAGACACTGCCATGGTCGGACACGATATCACACGGTACCCCATGCAACTTCACAATCTTGTTAATAAACACCGTGGCGTAATGTGTTGTCGTATAGTCCGTCTTCACTAGAAAGAAATGAGCTACTTTTATCAGTCTGTCGACGATGACCCAAATCGAATCATGATCGCGCTGCGATCTTGGCAACCCAACAATGAAATCTATGGAGATACTTTCCCATTTCTAACTGTACAACTGAACTCTCACCACGAAGCCTAACATAACTGAACTACTAATCTGATCTAAAAATCAATACCCCCAAATCACGACTCACTAAGTTTTGTGCGTGGAGTTCTCGCAAGCAAAATCCAAACAAGGAACCCCTCGGATACACTACTATCAGCTTGTCGTGAAAAGGAATTTATCAACTCAAGACCCCTAGTGACACGAGAATCATCTAACTCTAAAAACCACTTATCTCTGGACTCAATGGTTCATCACACAACAAATAATCCAACTTCGCCTATTCAATACATATGTCACTATTCATCAATCATACCTCGATACTCAACTCATAATCGAATAACAATGTATCCCGGCTACACTGTGAGTCGCGATCCCAGACATCAGATACCACATCGAACAGATGGTTCTGAAATCTCAAAAGTTAACTCTATTCCGAGTTGTCAACAACACTTTCCTGGCACTTAAATTGATGATGAGTTAACCGATATGGAAACCCTTATGATCCACTAAGGTTGCACATGTGCATAAGCATACAACTTCTATGCACTTACGAATATTGTTCCATCTTTCCAAGTCTGGACTTAGGTAAATAATTTCAACAAGGTTCATACTCTCTCGTATAAGACAACACCGACAAAGTTGCATTCTGGGCGGTCAACGATCCCTCACTCAAAGGTTTCGAACTAACCCAAGATGCAATATGCCCCTTTATACACCCCCACTTCTCACGGTTTGGTCGCTCTAACCCAAGGCGACAGACCCTCGCTAGATTAGACTTACTGCTCTTTTGTTAAAAACACGTATAGGAATTCAACCTATCCGACAAGATTTTCCTTGGACTGTGAGTATATTAGAATTTTCTCACCGAACATGAAATGAACTTGGTTTTTCAAACCACGAATAAGGCTTGTACATTTGCCAAGAAACGAGGTAAGAACCAAAATTCCCACTTACCATACCAAATCAGAATACCGAATTTGGCACACTCACAATCTAAATACTCATCTTCCATCACCCCAATGCTACCTGATCTTTATAAAGAACGATGTGTTATCCAACAAGTCAAAGGTCGTAAATACAAGGTAGCGGTTACCTTCGCATACCGTGACCCCAATTAACACTCAGTACTCCACACATGACTAAAGTAAAAATTAAATATCTTACGAACCTATTCGCGGGTGTTTGCCCAAGAGTACACACCCTCCTTACAAAACTTCTCAACAACGGTCGGCACACTCTCTTATTGTCCCCCTATAGTGGAGGTTATCACAGCCATTTAAATTAATGAGTCCAATAATTGGAACCCCAAAATGTCTCAATCCTTTCCATTAATAATGACACTCACTTGGCAAAGATACTATCAATCAAAAACTGACCAAGCTGCACACGACTCTACCATTATCAAAAGACCATCATGGTGTGACTATTCACTAATATAGACGTCACTATAATCGAACATCTTACACTTGGTTTCGGAACACGTCTTTAATCACACACGATCTAAGTAAACAACATGTCACTAACTACTCACTCGTGCTCTAATTCATATTAAGACATAACGAGGGCCACAACACAGCCACATTACCATATTTGATGGATTCAAAATCAAGCACCGCCATTATCAAGGTGCAACAAATTAGTGCCCCCAATCACCGGTGATAACATAAAACCAAACTCGTGGATATATCACCTACTCAAGAGATTACACTCGCATCAAATGAAACGCCTATTGAACACTCCCTCGTGATGTTCTCACTCGAAAACTCATCCCTCGAGATTCTCTACTCACCGAAGGGTTCACAACTGGTAACTCCAGCTTAAGTCCATCCCTTAGCACACCCATATTCACGTCTCGGTCTCGATAACTTTTAATTAATATATTGATGTTACAAAACAAGATAAACACATCTTATCGAACACCCATTCTAATCTAGGGCTTTACGAAGAACACTGAACTCCAATCATTGCCAAATATGGAAATAATACTCCCTCGAAAATTCTGGACTACTCCAATGTCAATCCTCGTATGACCTTACGGTACGGACTTCCTCATCCCTAGTGTCTATAGCCAAGATATCGTAACATTCCTGATACATTCTCACGAACTTGCTCGGGATAACTCGCCAAAATATTCCACTCTGAACATGTGAGTTCCCAACCCACTAACATATCTTGTACATGACCGAACACACACCTAATCGGCCTTAAATTCATTGCATTACATATTTTATCTGATCAGAACACTGTGACACCACTATGCCACCCCAATACGATATTCATCCCTTGTATGGACAACATGTAGGTTTACATGCCTACTAAACTTCCCTGATGCCAACATAATATTTCAAGGATAATCACTTATCCATTCCAGATTCAAACTCATGAATCTCCCATTATACATCATCAAACGGATGAATCTAGTTCGTACTTTTCACAAGTACGATAACTCTCTTGCGTACACCAAAATTGGACCCCTCAGGCCATCCTTTGATGGGGTGGGACATACACCGATTTGGGGTAGTCCTCTCTTAAATCACAACCCTTCCTTTACATGTTCATGAATAATAATATACTCTTATTGTCACAAGACTTACTTCATTAACCATTCATTGATTAATACGTCATCGAATGCCTCAACAGTCTGTCCATCACGGGTGGAGTGCGATAATTTCTTCTTAGAAAAATGTCACAATACCAACTGGACTACATAATTTTGAGGTATGCCATATCTAAATCTCTACTCTTCCACATTGGAAACAACTTCATACAACTACACATGCAAGTGGTACCAACAACTCAGTGGTACTACAGGGTGGGCTATAACTTATACCAACTTCTTTACAGCCATAAGAGCGACGATATTCAAAGTTAATAATGCACAACAAATATACGGGTGTTTCATACCGCTAAAGCACCAAAATTCGATTCAATCATTGAGTTCAACATCAGAGCTCTCACCTACTAGTGGGCTATGAAACTATTATTGTTGCACGTGAATTGTGGTCTCCTAAAAATCTTGGACCCTATGACCTCCCAGAGTCCACGTCTCATCAAATCACCATCTTAAAAGATAGTAAGTGAATACGTATCCAAAAAAAAATATTCAAGTGGAGCAGTAGTCATAATTACAACAAGTACTCATACACGGACCTCACGCGTACTATCATATGGTCGATCGGAGATTTACCTCATGCGTGGGACGTCTCACGAATGAAATCCAAACAAGGAGCCCTCCCTATACACGAGTCTAGCTCCGAATCACCCGTCAAAATCGTAGCGTGAAGATCTTCCAAGTCATCGAATACAAGACCTAATCGTAAGGCTCTACGTATCAAGGAAACGATGCGCGAAAAAAGTAACGGACGCCCTCAGATCCCTAAAGGCTCTAAAACCGTGCTCTGATATCAACTGTGACAACCCTGCTTTTTACATCTAATTCGTTTAGCTACGCCCAATTAAATTAAAGTGGAGCGTCAATATGTTGGCATTAGAAACAAAATTTAAATAAACGTAGTAAAGAAAACATGTACACTTTCATACGTGTAACCATATCACATCATAATAGCTATAACAAGTGAAACTAACTCATTACTATTAACTGTAATAATCCATCAATAATCTCAAACTAAAAATATAAAATGCCAATACATGCGACCCAACACAAAACAGGAAAGCGTAATACAACATTTTTCTCAAATCCCAAGTATAAACAAAGTGATATTAATCTCTGATACCACCCTTAAGAAAAGGGAAACAAACGACATAAATTAAAATAGAATAACTCCACGACTACAGGAATCCTAAGATTGTTATGATCTCATCAAGCTCTATAGTCTATTATCCAACGGGATGAGGACCTGCCATATATTATATATATAGGAGAGGAGCAAGAAGAAAAATAGACGAACGTCAAAGCAAGAAAATAAGCTATAAGATTATAAGATGTACTTATAATGAAAGCACATTAGTCACTACTCGTCCCCAGTAATTAAGTTGTTCAATTACCCAACCAATGCTCCTATGTCGTGACTACCCAACCCAAACTCGAGTAACGTGTAGTCTCATATCATATCATGATTAATCATTATTAATCTCATTTCAGTATTTAACGTATCAAAATATTTCCTTCAATAATAATATCAAATGCATCGATTCGGGATATTACTTCAGGACATAAGCATAATATCTCACATAACAAGTCATATCGGGTCACTATCATTACTCGGGGGAACAAGTCGTAACACTAGGCCTACACACGAATATTCCCCAATATTTCGTGGCACGGGCAATCATACTAAGTCCTAAATCATATGGCATTTCAAGATCTTTCTATCCGACCCGCATTACAACCATATGTCCGGTTCCGGTGGTTTATCTCCGACACGACACTCAAGCGGATCCTAACCGGATCAAACAAAAAAAATCGCATTCAACATGTGCTTACGTCGACCGGAGGACTAGTCTAGTGTATACTCGACAATATACATATAAAACAATTTCACGCTTATGTGTATATACAATCGTGTCAAGTCATTTACTCGAGTTATTCAATAGTCATTATTTGCAAAATAACATAATTTACATCATTAATTTACTAATTCAACATCAAATTATTTCAAGGTTATATATCCATAATAACCATAAGTATGTGATCAAGTTAGGATATTAGGCACAACGCCACAATTATTTTTCTAAAAACATGAACACCCTTAGCACTCTTATTTTCACAACATGCTGCCCAAAATTTGAAATGCAGATTCGAGGCTCTTTCGATCTGTTTTTGGAAAAACTTAAAACTACAAAGTTGTTCAGAACGTGATTTTCTATAAGGACATGGGCGCACGCTACCATAGCCGGCCTAAAATAGACCCAAAACTAACATATAATATTCGCCCCTATTTTCGACAACTTTCTGCCCAGAATTGTAAAATGTCGATTTGAGGCTTTTTCGATCCGTTTTTGGAAAAACATAAAACTACAAAAGTTGTTCAAAACGTGATTTTATACAAGAACACGTGTGCACGCTACCATATCTGGCCTAAAATAGACCCGAAACTAACATATACAGTTCGGGCCTATTCACGACAACTTTCTGCGCAGAACTGTAAAACGCATATTCGAGGATTTTTCTATCCGTTTTTGGGAAAAACTTAAAACTACAAACTTGTCAAGAATATGATTTTCTACAGGGCTTTGTGGACGAAACATCCATTTTCGGAACCAAAACATTTTTTAATATGACGATTTACTCAATTTCATAGATTTCTCAAATTCAAGAGGTTGTTCTACAACTCAATCCCTATAATGATGCTATTGCATTTGAATCTACATGGAGGATGATCCTAAAATATTGAATATCCTTTTTAACGTCAATTTCATATTAATTTGGGGATCCAAATACATGTTCATGTAAAATTTCATTATAGATACATATTATACACATATAGGTTATTAACTTGCCTTGGATTGTATGGAGAAGTTGAATCCTCTTGAAATCCTCTTAGCTTTTTGCTCTTCTCACTCTCTCTCTCTCTTTACCAAACCCTAGTCCCCTTTTGTGAAATGATAAAATGAAGACTTCTTCTCTTCCTTTCTATGTATACCTAGGGTTAGTTTATTTACAAAAATGCCATTACCCCAAATTTAATCCTCTCGATCCTTTTACGCGTTAATTCGCTTCTAATATTTAAGTCGCACATTCGTATCTTAATGAATTCATTTTAAATTTTCATTTCCAAATATTTTGAATATATATATTGACATAGTTTCTTTTCCAAACATTTCAATTATATATACTGGGGTAGTTTTTTTTTTTCAATTTCAGTTCAATAAAAAATGCGGGGTATTACATTTATTTGGTAGCATCAATGATAAAATTATTACTACCAATGATTACCATATCGTCTACATACAAACATACTATGGGATGTCCCCTTTGACTTATATTGACATAAACGCATGTGTCACATTCATTTATCTTGTAACCAATTGACTTCATTACGTTGTCAAATTTTTATACCATTATTTAGGTGTTTATTTCATACCATATAGCAATTTGACAAGTTTTCAAAATTTTCTTTTATTTTTAGGAGTTTTAAAACCTCCCGATTGTTCCACACACACACACACACACACACACACATATAGATATATATTTCTTCTTCTAATTTACTGTCTAAGAAAGAAATTTTGACATCCATTTGATGTATTTTCAAATTATGTATCATTGCTTTTGCAATTAACATTCAAATGGATGTAATTCTTGTAACTGGTGAATAAGTGTCGAAATAGTCTATTCCCACCTTTTGCTTGCATCCTTTAGCAACAAGCCTAGCCTTATATTTTTCGATTGATCCATGAGCTTTTATCTCCCTTTTTAAAATCCATTTACTCCCTAAGGGCTTGGTTCATGGTGGAAGATCCACCAATTCCCATGTATGATTTTTCATAATGGATTCAATCTCACAATTAATAAATTACTTCTAATATCAAGCTTTTAGAGTGGACAGAGCCTCTATGGCACTTTGAGGTTCACTTTCTAACATATAATTTTGAAAATCTGAACCTAAAGATTTTGATGTCTTAACTCCTTTTCTATGTCCAGGTTCATCCTCGTTATCCTCATTGACATTTTGAGAATCACTATTCTTAGCTTCAAGAGTTATTTTATGAAAACTTATTTCTTGTGCATTCTTATGAGGAAATATATTTTAAAAATAATGCATTCCTTGATTTTATAATAGTATCAACATGAATGTTAGGAATGCCATATTTGTGCACAAGGTATCTATATGCACTACGGTTGTTAGCGTAACTAGTGAATATACAATCAATTACTTTAGAACCTATTTTCACTCTTTTAAGTATTTGAAAGAAGGTATGTGGTCTCCCCACGAATCATAGGATATGTTGTTTGTTTTTTTGTTAATCAATTCATTGAGAATATAATTAGCGAAAAGCAATGATTCCTTCCAAATATTCTGGGGTTACCCAGAGTTTATCAACATGGCATTCATCATCTCTTTTAAAGTTCAATTTTTGCGTTCAACAATACCAGTAGATTGAGGTGAGTAAGGAGTAGTAGTTTGGAAAATAATGCCATTTTCTAAACATATTTCTTCCAAAGGAGATGCATATTCACCACCTCCATCGCTTTTTAATTCCTTAATCTTTTTGTCGAGTTAATTTTCAACTTCATCCTTGTATTGTTTAATTACTCAAATTGCTTCATCTTTGCTCCTTTATAGTAAACATAACAATATCTAGTGCAGTTATCCAAAAAGGTAATAAAGTACTTTTTTCCACCTCTATTTTGAACAAATTTTAAATCATATATATCAGTGTGAATTAAATCTAAAGGTTCACTACTTCTTTCAATTGAATGGAAATGTGTTCTCGTTAATTTAGCTTCTACACATGTTTTACATTTATGATTTGCATTAATACTAAATTTAGGAATTAATTCTAAGTGAATAAAATCGCTTAAAGTATTATAATTAACATGTCAGTTATAGACTCAAGCATATAAGCAAAATATATCATATTATTATTATTATTATTATTATTATTATTATTGTTGTTGTTGTTGTTGTTGTTGTTGTTGTTGTTGTTATTGTTGTTGTTGTTGTTGTTGTTGTTGTTGTTATTGTTGTTGTTAACCTTTTGTACATATGTCATGACGTTCATTTTAAACATCCCATCACACATATAACCCTTCCCTACATACATCCCATCTTTGGAGAGAACAAATGTATCTCCAATAAAGACAAGCTTAAACCATTTCTTGCTTAACATAGAGCCATAAATAAGATTTTTATGAATGTCCGGTACATGTAACACATCGTTGAGTGCAATATGCTCTCCCGATGTCATTTTTAAGACGACCTTGCCTTGGCATTCAACCTTGGAGGTTGAGGAGTTTTCCATAAATAGTTGGGTCTCCATTTGAAATTGGTTGGTAAGTTGTGAACATATTTTTATCCGAGCATATATGGTGTGTAGCACTGGTATAAACCCACCATTATTTTGTGTTTCTCACCAAATTCACCTTGGAGACAACTGCGAAACGATGTATATAAGAATCATCGTCAGAAAATTTATCAATTTTAGTCATGTTATATTGAGGTCCCTTCCTTTTGAATTTCTCTTACTTCTTTGGTTTTCTAAAGTCATTGGCCCTATGACCTTACTTGTTGCAATTAAAACACTTTCCCTTAAAGTTCTTTATATAACCGCCTCCTTGACTTATGCTTTTATTATTGTGTTTCCTCTTCTTATTGGATTTGTGCCCATCATCTATCACATTGGCTTTTGCTGACATAACATGATTTTTTTTCCAGACATTCGATTACCCTCTTATATCCTTAAGCAAATAATTAAGTCCTTGAGCCCATTTTTTTTTGCTTCAAATAACTTTTAAAATCTTTCCAGGATGGAGATAGTATATCAATAACCACTGCAACTTGGAATGCTTCACTTAAATTCATATTTTAAGTACTTATTTCATGAAATATTAATTGAAGCTCTTGGACTTGGCTTATGATAGTCTTTGAATACATCATTTTAAAATCTATGAATCGACCGACAATGAATTTCTTCATATCGGCATCCTCCGTTTTATACTTTTATCCAACGACTCCCATAGAAATTTAGTGGTCTTGATTGGTTACACATATTATATAATGCATTTTCCAATCCATTAAGGATATAGTTTGTGCAAACAGAATTAGAATGTTTCCTTGCTTTTACCGCAGCTAAAGTTGTCTTATACGTTTCGTTATCATTTATCACATGAGTATCCTCATTAATGAACTTTGCAAGATTCATGGTAATTAAGTAAAATAACATTTTTTGTTGCCATCTTTTAAAATCAGAACTATTGAATTTATTTGATTTCTCTCCATGTGATATATAAGTAGTAGAAGCGAAAATCAGAGCAATAATAGACAACTCATTCGGAGAAACAGTAATAAGCACATTTTCAGATAACAATGTAGTAATTTTTTCTGTTAAACAGATTTAATAGAATCCACTTACACAATATGAAGATGAAAAATATTCTATAATTTAATTATAAACTAAAACTGGCTAAAAAAGTTGTAATACGATGAAATAGTTTATAAAGTTTTACCGAATAAAATTATATTAGGGTTGATAAAACTATTTATTCAAAACTTGTTAGATGAAAAATGTTTATTGTTTTAATCACAATAAAGTTCCAGATTTGCAGAGAGTTTATTTAGTGAGAAACCAGTATGCACAGTTCAATTACAAAAAAAAAGGAATTATGTCTTAATATCGTTGTTCCTTTTATATATAAATAATCTTTTCAATACTAAATAAATGTCAAAAAAATAATTGCAGAATGAAAATATTAAATCAGAAACATGAAAAAGAAGGTAGAACTTACGGTTCATGATTTATTCAATCATTTATAAGATTAAGACTGAGTCGGTCATTAAAGAGTCTATCCTTAAGATAGAACTCGTTCCCTCTACAGTGCTTACAGGGGGAACAATGGACATCTGTCTCCCAGGATAAAACGGTCTTCAACAACCACATAAAACACTTGTATGTGGTAGTTCTACGAATTAACAATGGTGATAAAATCTCTAATTTTTAAGGAAGACGAAAGTAAGAAAACAAGGAATTTTTCAGCTTTTGAAACATTCATGAGGGCTTTTATATATAACCTTGAAAGAGTGCCTTTTGCCCAAAAATGTGACTGTTTCGAACAGTCACAACCTTTCAGATACAACGGTTCAGATTACACCCTTTGACATGAACGCTCCATAATAAATCACGTTTTAACTAATTAAAATAATTAAAATGACGATGTTTTAATTAGCATAATTTATTTACTAATTCGAGTTGAAAAACCAAAACTGGACCAAAAATTAATCCCAAAAGCTCTATTAAATTTTGTCCAAAAAGTTATGACCCACAGACCGAACGACGGCGCATGCGCGCTCGTGTGGGAGTTTGGCCCAAAACTAAACCATGCATAGGGTAAACTCTCTCCCCTTCAAATAATTGGGATACTCCAAAGGCATCCAATGCTTAGAACCAACTTTGGGAAAAATTTACTTTATCAGTTTATCATATTTTTTTAATGTGGGACAAAACTTCTACATTAGCTACACTAAGTACTAGTGTTCAAGTGGGTTATTTTGAGTCCAAATTTGTCATTCATTTCTTAACCATTTTGAATAAATAAGTATACCGTGATATTTTACTCTCAAAGAGGATCTCGTAGGTACTTTGATCCGTCACGTTTGACGTGTATGTCACACCTAAAATTAGTCTCGAAGTTATCTCAACCATGCCGAAAATTATTTATTTTTTTAATACAACTTATCTAACAAATAAAACTCACCCCTAATACTATGGTAACAATTACATGTCACCCTGTTACTTTTATAACTACCACATACATCCCAAATAATACATCCCATACATGGCCCAAACACCAAACTATCTTCTATCCATAGCAAATTTAGGCTATCAAACGATTAAGGAGTTGAAAATTTTCAAACGTTTCCAACGTTTTGAGATTTGCCACGAAATTTAATTTCTACCAAATGTACCCTAAGGACCCGTTTGGTTATATATTCAGAAAACTCAATTTAAACATTGTTTTAAGTAAAATTTTAAAATTCAATTTTTTGTATTTATAAAATTGATGTGCATTTGGTAAACTTATTTTTAAATACAATTTTTAAAAAAATTGAGAAAATTGGCAAAAATCTATATTTCTATTATATATATATATATATATATATATATATATATATGTGTGTGTGTGTGTGTGTGTGTGTGTGTGTGTGTGTATAAAACTTCCATACATAATGCATAAATACATACATATGCAAATACATACATCATAAATGCATAAATGTGTCATGTTTTCATTATGTATATTTAATGAGGTATGTTGGGAAGTTTGACTATATATACATAAACATACATATATAATATAAATGTATATCTGCATACATACATAAATCTATAAATACATATTTATGTATATATATGTGTATATTATGATATTGGACGTATAATCCACAATACAATTGAATGCATACATAAATTGATAATATTATGTAATACATATGTATTATTATATGTAAAAATTATCTCCCCAAGTGGATCAATGAAAAATAGACACATGTCATCCTAGGAGGCCATGTAGCTACCGTGATCGACATCAGAAGAACCTAGTCGGATGGAAGGCCGACCAACTCCAGAATTTGAACCATAAGGAATATTTAAAGTTATCTGGGCGGAAGGGAGATCAACACTAGAAACCAAGAGTCACATTTATTGTAAACAGATGCAAATGCCTAGAAATATAAAGACATTCCATCTCTGGGGCCCCATGCCCCTATTAATGGACAGTCTCCCTTAGCTCAAGGGGAACAACCCAATCATTCCTAAGAACACCATACTGAGCCATTGTAATCAACATAAATAAAAATACCAGTGGATATAGGCTTTCTTCGTAGCCGAACCACTTTAAAAATCATTGTCTCTTGTGTGTTTGATTAAACTTGATCCTATTATTAATATGTGATTATAAAATTGGATCACTCCATTTTAGACATCAACAGATTGATGCCGTCTATGGGAATGACTACTTCTCATCGTTAAGAAAGACCAAGTGTATTGAAAAGGCTAAGTAGGGAATCTGCTATTGACCGCCTAGGTCCTCGATAACCAAAGGTCATCACAGGGAGCAAGAACATCGTCATGAGCACAGAGAAGGGTATGTGAGATCAAGAGCTAATATGAGGGGCTCTGTGCGTGCCAAGTAGACCTCTTAGGAGGAGGATCTAGCACATAGGCACAACAAATCCACCAAATCTGCTTCTGTCCAATCCAAACCAGAGGAACATTCTTGGAAGGGATCCATTCAGTGACTGGAAGATCGATTGTGGAAAATGGCCAAAATAAAAAATCCTTTGAAAAATAGCTTTGTTAAAGGATGACCTTTCATCTAGGCTATTGTGGACTATGCCACACCTTTCAAGTTCAAGCCACCGGTTTTCACTTATAAATACGATGGGAAAACTAATCCATTTTTACATAATGAGCAGCATCAAGTTATTGCTGACATTTATTCTGTCCCCAATGAGATGAGGTGCAGGGCTTTCTCCAGTTGGGAAAAATCATATCTTGATACTGCATAAAAAACCTGGAGAGAACACTCGGGATTATATTACAGAGTTTAATAATGATAAGTTAAAAGTGGTGGATTATGAAGGAAAAAAGCCATTGCAGCCTTACTGAGTGGGTAACTAGCAAAAGATATTTACTATGACCTGGCGAAAAATCCATCCAAGACTATGACAGAGGTGATGGCTAAAGCTAGGAAGATCATGAACGCCGAGGAAGCCATGGCAGCAAAAGAAGCAATAGAGAGCAAAGCTGAGTGACAGAAGAATAATTCATTCAAGAAAGATAAAAAATATAAGAAGTTACATAAGATCAAGAAGTTCGATGAGTATACTTCACTCAGTAAGGGTCTTCACGAAATTTTGGAAGAAATCAGGTGTAACAAAGATTTAAAATGGCCTGGGAAACTGAGGACGCCTCCTAACAAAAGTGACAAGTTCAAGTATTATGATTTTCATCGTGATCACGAACATACCACTGATAGTTACATAACCCTAAAAATGAAGTTCAAACTCTTATTCGGCGGGAAAAGCTGGCAAAATTTGTTGATCAAAATGGTAATCTAGATACCAAGAGGAAATTCGAGTCACTCGATCGAGGAAAATAGGACACCAAAAGGGCACGCAATAATGATTATGAGGATGATCCTGATTCGTCGAAAAAGACCGATGAGCCAAAAATGGATGTGGTATGATTTTTTTGTTGTCATTTTGTCACAGGAGAAGATACATGTAGAGGAGATGGACTTGTTAAAAGAAAGACATACTTAAATGAAGCCAAAGCTTGTCCCCCTATCAGGAAGATTGATATGTGTGAAAGCATTGATGGTCGGCCTTGGAAGGTCAACAAAGACAAATTCGTGATCGACTTCTCTAAAAATAATATGAGTGGGGTAATTTATCCTCATAGAGATCCATTAGTAATTACTTACAGAGTTCACCATGGTCGAGGGGCCAGAGTTTTAGTTGATAATAGGAGTTTGACTGATGTGATGTTCTACAGCTGTTTCCAAAGCTTAGGGCTACGAGACAGTAAGCTGGAACCGTATCACATGCCTCTTATAGGGTTTGCTGGATAAAAGGGTATATCCCTTGGGAACTATAGAGTTAGACGTAATAGTCGACACTTGGCCAACAAGCAGGATGAAACACATTCGCTTATTCATATTTGATAAAAATATACCTTTAGCCTACAACATAATCCTTGTCTGGGTAGGGTTGAAGCAACTGGAAGATGTTCACTATGCATCAATGCATTAAGTTCCCCACCAACTATGGAATCGAAATTGTAAATGGTAACCAGATGGAAGAATAGGAATGATATTATAGTTCATCCGACCAACATGACATAAATAGGGTAAAAGCTACTTTCCATATTAATACTTTGGATCCCTGCGAGGTGGAGGACTTGGTGAAAGGACATGTCATGGAAGAAACATAAGTTATCATGCTAGACGATGAGAAACTAGAAAGTAATACCCAATTTTGCTCAAGACTAACACCTTATATCAAATAGGATTTAATTACATTCCTTAAAGATAGGAAAAATGTGTTCGTCTGGAGTCATGAGGATGTGTCAGGGATTAACCCCAACTTTATTTGCTACGAGCTCTATATTTACAAAGACGACAGTCTAATCCAACAATAGTGCAGATTTTTTTAGTCTGGAAAAGAATATGGCGATCCAAGAAGAGGTGGAAAAATTATCGAAAGCACAGTTCATTGAGAATGTTAAATATCCGACTTGGTTGGCCAATATAGTAATGGTCAAAAATAAGAACAACAAATAATGAACGCGTGTGGATTTTACTGATCTTAACAAAGCATGTACAAAATATCAATTTCCTTTACCAAGGATTGATCAATTGGTAGATGCCACGAAAGATCATGAATTGCTCAGCGTCATGGATGCCTATTATTGTTATAATAAGATCAAAATGAAGCCAAAAGATAAAGAAAGTGCATCCTTCATCACCAGTAAATGAACTAACATGTATAATGTAATGCCCTTTGGGCTGAGGAATGCCGACACAACGTATCAGAGGTTGGTAAATAAAGTCTTTGAAGACTAAATTGGCAAAAATATGGAGGTATATGTTGATGATATGCTTACCAAAAGCAAGTTTGCCAATGACCACATTGTTGATCTGACCTAAACATTTGACTAGCTGAAAAAACATAAAATAAAGATCAATCTAGATAAAATAAAGGCTTTACTAGAAATGCAATCCCCGACCAATAAGGAAAATGTGTAAAAATTGACAAGAAGAGTAGCGGCCCTAAATCGTTTGGTATTTTGAGCAAAAAAAATGTCTTCCCTTATTTAAGGTGCATAAAAACACCTTTGAATGGAACGACGAATGTGAGAAAGCTTTTTTTAGACATGAAGAAGTATTTGGGGTCTCCCTCAATACTCTTTAGACTTGTTCTGGGCTAGAAATTGTACTTATATTTGGCAGTTTTTGAATCTATTATAAGTTCAACCTTGATTGATTATATGAGGGTGTTCAAAAACCCGTGTATTACACCAGTAAGGTTTTTCGAGGAGTCGATATCATGTATCCATGCTTGGAGAAATTGGCATTAGCACTTATTGAAGCCTTTAGAAGAATGAGACTCTACTTTTAGGCCTATACCATTATAGTGTACACCGAATTACCTTTACGATAAGCTTTTCATAAGACTGGAAAGTTTGGAAGACTCATGTTTTGGGCAGTTGAGCTAGGAGAGTATGAAATTGTGTACGGACTAAGAACATAATTGAAAAAATAAGCAATTGCAGACTTCATAGCAGAATTCACTTATGCAGAGATACCTAACACACTAAGTTCGCCTGCCTAGCAGACTTCTTCAGAAGAAAGCTCATCTCAATGGCCAACTGAATTGGTTGCTGACCTACCAGAATTATCAGTTATTCAAGATAGAGCTCTGTGGCTAAATGAGAAAATCCATAAGGTTTTTAAATAAGGATTATTTATGGATAAAGACTTCAACAGTGATATTCCAATTTGGAAATTATTTATAAATGGCTCTTCATGCACAACTGGAAGTGGTGCTAGACTCATCCTTAATGCTCTAGACGATTTGGACGTGGAGTATGCATTGAGATGTTAATTTCAAACCTCCAATAATAAAGATGAATATGAAGCATTAATTACTAGTTTGGAGATAGCCTCATTACTGGGTTCTGAGCAGGTGATAACGCACAGTGATACTTAATTTATTGTCCATTAGATACTTGAAATATATTGAGTTAAAGGAAAAGAAATAGCGAGATACTTGAATAAGGCAAATAAATTTATTTCCTAATTTATTATGGTCAAGATGGTCCGTATTCCAAGAGTGTACAACACCTGAGCAGATGTTATTGCTCGACTAGCCTCAATAACTCTAATGGAACTCAGAAGAACCATCCCAATAGAGATTCTCACCAGCAGGAGCATTGATGAGAAGGAAGTTAACATCATTTGTGTAGAATTGGGGCCTTCCTAGATTGATCCAACCAAGGATTATATTGAGAAGGTACTGTTATCAACCGAATAAAAGAAAGCAAGGAAATTGAGATATATGGCAGCTCACTATGTCTTGGGGAAAGGTATATTGTACAAAAGGTGTTGTAGAGTCTCTTTACTACATTTTGCCCACCGAACTGAGGTAAATAATTTTATTAAAGAGGTACATAAAGGCTCATGTGGATCTCACACAGCTGGGAGATCTCTAAGACAACGGATAATAATGCAAGGTTATTACTGGCTGCTAATGAAAGCAAATTGTGTTTCCTTCACTAAGCAATGTGATAAGTGCCAAAAATTCACCATCATCCATAGAAGACCAAGGGAAACTCTAATGTCCATCACTACTCTATGGACTTTTTCTATTTAGGGAATAGATTTGGTTAAACCACTACCGACCACCAAGGGAAGGATAAAATATTATGGGTGAAGGCTGAACCCTTGATTGATATGCCTTATAAAAAGGTTTTTCCAGTTTATATGGAAGCAAATCATTTGTCGATATGGCATGCCTTATGCCTTCATCACCGACCATGACACTCAGTTTCATAATGAGGAATTTGAAGAATAATGCATCAGGCCTGGTATTTAAGAACTTTATTCAGCACCTTGACACCCAAAGTGCAATGGCCAGACAAAAATAACCATGAAAACCTTCTAGATGGATTGAAAAAAAGGTTGGGCAATGATAAAGGCAACTAGATTAATGAACTCTGCAACATTCTTTGAGCATATAAGACCATGCCCATAACAGCAGCAAGGGAAACCCCGTACATGCTTACCTTTGGCACCAATGCATTGGTAACGGTTGGAATAGGTCTGTCGACTCACAGAGTGTTAAATTTTGATTCACCCAGAAGGATCTTATGAGGCGACTAGATCTAGAAATGATAGAAGAGGTCAGAGAAGATGCTGCTATTCGGATGGCCCTTACTAACAAAGGACGGCTAAGTTCTGTAATTGGTGAGTTATGCCGACCAACTTGAAGCAGGGAGACCTTGTAGTGAAGAAATTGATCCAGAAAATTAACAAGTAGGAACCTGACTGGTATAGTCCCTATCTTATCTAGATAGAAATTCGACCAGGAACATATCGCATGAAGACATTAGAGGGCGAGGAATTTAAGAACCCTTGGAATGCTGATCATCTTCGCAAATACTATCAGTAAATTTTTCTTTTGATGTAATTAGTTATTCAAGTTAATGAAATTGTATGTTTCCACTCATTATACTTTCTTTTTATTTTTTTCGGAGTTTCGTGTGGTACCACTACCTTAAATTAAAAACTGTATTTTATTTTTAAATTCGAACTTTTCCAACTTTAGAAAAGTTCTTTATCTTTGTCAAAATTTTGCAACTTCAAAAAAGTTCTTCCTCAAACATTTCCAACTTTAGAAAAGTTTAACATTAATAAGTTCATATATGATTTCATCTTCAACAAATCACGAACTAGAAGTTAGTAAAATCTCCTATAAGACTCAAAGTTAAATACAAGAGATTTTTCCCAACTAAATTAAAACATAGGGATAATTATACTTATAAATAATGCTACGCCTTAGTTTGACAAAACTATTCACAATTTTATGTAAGAAAAACATTAGTAGAATCTAAGGCATTATAATCAGATTCAATCATGAATCAAACATCTAACATTTTAGAAGGACATTTAATCAATAGGTTAACTAACTAGTCCGAGTATTGACTACCTAGTCGACAACAAGATCAATAGAAATCGTAAGATTAAATATAAAGACAAAAGTGTCTCAAGAACTTATTCCATTCCAATGAACTTGAATAATGAAACAAAATTCAACCAAATATGAGATACAAGTTATTCCATTGGACTTTTTCCATCAGCGTTGCTCATCCCAATAGGAGGTTCATCAAGGGTGCTCGGATGATTGATAGAATTGAAAGGTTTTCTTCTAGTAAGCCTACTGCCGCTCGACCGATCAAGAAAATGCAGGGATAAACATATTCCATTTCTCCTTCAAGGACAAAGTCCCCAACATATTTTCTAATCAAACTTTGAGGAATGACATCAGGAGTGATCCGATTAAAGTTAATTGAGAAAGGAGGATCGGGATAGTCTAATATCCATGGGATATGCCAATGCCACATTTCATTATTTTTGGGTATCTTCAACAAGGCGAGCAAGTTCAACTAACCCCCTTTATAACCCTCATTCCTGGCTTGCTTCATATGCACATCCAAATAAGTCAGAGCTTCATTTTACCCATCCATCCAAATAACTCTGGGTTGCTTATGGAAATGGAAGGTAAGTCGGTCCACATTATATTGAAGTTTTTTAATGGCCTTGTCTTTCTCCTTGAGCCAGCAGCTTGGTCAGCCAGAGTTTTCTTAGTTCTCTCCTCATCAACGGTTGGCCGAACAACTAAAGTTTGCCTTAGGGTTTGGCCAGTTTTGGTCCTCTTCTTCTGCAAAGTTTCTAATTCCTCCAACAGCCTAGCATTTTTAGTTTCCAATAATGAAATCCCTTCATCCGGACCAGTGATGGTTGATTTTTCAAACTGTCAATTCATTACTAAATGCATTATTTTCTCTTTCTAATATGGAAATAATTGATTGAGCATTCTCTAGTTCTTGGATCAAGGCCAATTCCTTTTTTTTCAAGGCATAAGTGATGTATTTTAGATTCTTGTCAAAACCACAACCTTCACTTAATGCCTTATACTTGGCTTCATAGACATATTGGAGCAGTGCCTTGGAAAGTTTGTGATCTTATTGTATCCGCTCAATTATCTCATAATAACCAGCATTGTTTGCTATAGCTGTGTCCAAACGATAATGAAGATGGATTTAAGACTCCTTCACTTGGTCAGAAACATCTAGGACGAGTAACCTGATAAATCTTCCTCGGATAAAGGCACATGGCTAGCCTCAAATAGATTTTTGCACCGCCTAAGTAGGTCGGATTCAACAGAAATAATAGTTTTCTTCCTGGAATCAAATTGTAAATTTATAAGTATTAATGTATGGGAAAATTCAAAAAGATAAACAACATAAAAGATACCATTCAACAAGAAATTAACACCATTTGAAGATTGTAAGGAATTGAGCAAAAAATATTCTTTCATTAATCAAAGTCAAGATTACATCGGTGGGTACATCAAAGAACGAAGAGGAAGAAATGGAAAATACATAAAAGAAAGGATAAAAATAAACTGGCTAAAAAAACAGCTAAGTCTTCTCCTTATCTTTGGTCTAGTCCTGGTCAGCAGCAGGCAGGTGGGCAGTAATAGATGGTCTTACTGAAATATCAATAGGCATCATTAAGGATTCTCCACACCCTTCCTCATCATCAAAATTTTTATCCAAATTATGAGGATTGCCTGGGTCATGTCTTTGAAAAAGCTCAGAGTTTATCTTTATACCGATCACCTTCAGTGCCTCTGACCAACCTTCTTTTAAGGATAGCTTATTGTCCTATTCAATTTAGGATGAAGCTGTAAAAAATTCCTTCTCCAGACCTTTGTCAAAAGCAGCGTCCTTATTTTTTTTGCCTTTAGACTTCAAAGAACCAACTTCAACAGTTAAACTAACCACTTTATCATCGATATCCTTGGCCAATTTCTAGGTTTCTATCAACTTGTATTTTGAAGATTTGGCCCTATCCTCAACTTTCTTCAATTTATTCTCAGTAGACCTGGCTTTCTCCTCTGCAACTTTTATTTTATTTTCTGCTTCTAAATCCCTATCAACGGCTTCCTGCATCTTTGCATCCCAAAATTTTTGTTTATCCTCAAGTGCCTTCTAGGAATCCTTTAAGGATTCTCTTAGACCATCAAAGGCCTCTTCTACCTCAACCTAGGAGGATCTCAGCTGATCGTCCTTCTCCGACATTCGATTAAAATCAACCAAAAGCTGTAAGAGTCTAAACACTTGACATCAGAAGAAGTTCAACAAAACGAAAACTACCAAAAGATAGATAAGTACCAAAGCCAAATTCTGGCAAGCCCTTTCCGTTAGTTTGTTCTAGAAAGGGGAACTGATGCCACTCTATCATCTGGAAGGGTTATATACTTAATTAAACCTCTTCCCAACCCAGGATTGATGGCCACAAAAGCTGACGCAATGTGACCCAAGCCAGCTTGAATCTTTTTAACTAACTCTTGTTGGTCGACTTGGATTTTCTTTGCTTGCTTCTGAGGGTTAGGCAAGCCTTTCTTTAACCTCTTATACTGAGGTTCAGGATCTTGGATTTCTTTATAACTAAGAACTTGAAGCCTTTAATTTTTAACTCCTTGAGGTCTCTTGCTATTGTCAACATTCTTCTTGGTAGGAAGAGACAATGTCTGACTTAGTAAACTAGGAATCTTTCTTTTACCCATCTCAGCTAAAGGAGAAGTAATAATGTTTGAGATGTCAAAGGACTCAAATAAATAAGAAGGCAAGCCTTTTTTAACCTCTTGTACTGAGGTTCAGTAGCTTGGATTTCTTCAGCACCAAGAACTTGAAGCCTCTTGCTATTGTCATCATTATTCTTGATAGGAGGATATAATGGCTTACTTTGAAAATTAGTAATCTTTCTTTTACCCATGTCAGCTAAAGGAGAGGCAGGAATGTTAGAGATTTCAATGGAATAAAATAAAGAAGTTCCCCAATGGATGAATTCACCCTCAGCTAATTTCGCAGTCAAGGAAGTAGATATATGCTATTCCGATAACTTAATGGCAACTTAGGGCAGTACAGGTGAAGGCCGAGCAATAAAGGATGTAATTAATATCTTATAATCTAATAATATGGAAGAAGCTTTTCAGTGTTCTTATCTAACTCTTTGATTAAGTCCCCACAAAAATTTTAGGTCTGTAAGGTTGATCTCTCCCTCTTTGGAACACCTTTTCTTACTCTCCTCTGCAAAGGTAACAAAGTTAATCAGCAAGTCTTGAGGTAGATGATGAAATACAAAAATGTTAAAGGAGAAAGTTAGAACCTATGCCACACCCTTCTTGGGGACATCTGGGTCTAGTGTAGGATACCCCCGTAGGAAGGGGGCATATTGCCAATTATGGACAACACCATCATAATTCCAATAATATTTATTGGAATCTAGCAGATTAACTGCTAAAACCCTATTGTCTTGCCTAGTCTTCAGATCGTATGTGTTCTCTCCAATGGTTAGCAAAGCATCAATTCAATAATTGTGTCCCATAAATCTCATTCATCTTATGTACTCCATTTACTACCCTCCAAGTGTTTAGGGCTATTCTAGCAGGTACTACGTCAAAATACTGACAAAATTGTAGAAATAGAGGACTTGGGGGAAAAGCGATACCACGCTCAACAATGAAATGAGTGGAAATCCAGTGACCCTCTTCTAAAGAATAAACATTTATGGGACCCTGATTTATTTCTCAGTCTACCCAGTCAGGAATTTTCCTCTTTACTCTAAACATATCCAAAGAACCCTCATCAATAATGTAAATCATGGTTTAAATAGAGAAAAATGGTGAAAAATAGGGAGGAGGGAAAGAAATCTTATAAGAATTCCAAGACAACCGCAAAGATGAAGAAACAGGAGTAATATACAATAAAGAGCTACAGAAAGAAAATTTAAAAGTGATGAAAAACTTTAAGTGCAGAAAGCTTAAGATGAAGAGAAAAGGACTGAAACATCCACTCATTTATAGCTTTCCTCGATAATAAAGACAAAATGATTAAATGCACAAATGATTGAACTACCGCCAGTTGCACGCTTCCCAAAATGCAAAAAGTCTAACATACCCTTTGGCAGTTCGTAAAAGTTTGAAGTGTTTGCAAAAATGCCATTATCCATAGTACCTGTAAAAAAATTTATATGTCCGAAAGGTCGGTTGCCGACCATCTCTCCAGTCACATGCCGAGTAACATTTTGAATAAATACTCTATACTTTGGATTAATCATCAAGCATGGAGCATTGGGGGCTTTTGATGTATGTAAAAATTATCTCCCCACGTGGATCAATGAAAGACAGACACATGTCATCCTAGGTGTCCATGTAGCTGCTTTGATCGGCATCAAAAGAACCTAGTCGATTTGAATCATCAGGAATAGAAAATTTTACCCGGATGAAAGGGCGATCAACACTGAAAGCCAAGAGTCACATTTATTGTACAGAGATGTAAATGCCTGAAAATATAAAGGCATTCCATGTCTAGATTTTTATACCCCTATTAATAGATAGTCTCCCTTAACTCAGGGGGAACAACCCAATCATTCCCATGCACACCATACTGGGCTATTGTAATCCGCATAAATAAAAATAACAGTGGACGCAGGATTTCTTCATAACCAAACAACTTTAAAAATCTCTGTCTCTTGTGTTTTTTTAATTAAGATTGCTCTTATTATTTATCTATGATTATAAAATTGGATCATTTTATTTTTAGACATTAACATGTATTATATGTATATTTTACATTATTTCATACATTAATAATACATGTATAAAACTATATATAAGTACCATGTATGTATTGACAATATTATTTAACATATGAATATTAGTATATTATATAATTTGTTAAAATATATATATGTATGTAATTTTGTGTAGATGTACATATATAATTTTTATTTATTATTGTGAGAGCAATTTTTTCGGTATTGCTCATATTAGGCCTTTTTGTAGTTTAGGCTATTTTGGCGTATCCCTTATAAGCCGTCACGACAAACTGACTCCAACATTCAATACTTCTCTACATCCCACAAAGGTATAAAACAATTGGTATTTAAAATTATTCATAAAATTTATTTGGAATGTTGATTTTTTATTAAAGTCAAAATAGTATTTTGTAGGTTTAAAAGTATTTTTTTTAACCTTGTTCAAACGAGATGCCAATCTCATTCAAACGAAAATGGCTTTTTGTTATAGTGGGTCATCAGATCTTACATCGAACGGACATCCTACAAGGGACTTCTTTTTGAACTTGTTTGAAGCTCATTAGATGTTGGTGCAAACGAGGTTGGAGTCTCGTTCGAATGAACTGTGTTTTTATTCTAACGAAATACATTTCTCCTTCGAACGAATTCTAATTTCGTTTGAACAAACCCTTGCCTTGATTTTTGTGTGCGTCCTATAATTACCTGTTTTGTGTTTATTTTTTCTAAGACTTTGGCCAAAAGAATTTCTGCATATTTGTTATAAAAGTTTTACACTTTTTGTTTATATGAAACATTTTTTATTCACAAACACATTCCCAAATAGATTTGTGTGAATCCTTTTGAGCCCTAGTTGAGTTATACTCATTGTGGAGAGATCATCTCTACGACTGACTTGTAAACCCGGAAGGATCATGACTGAAGACTGAAGGGTGATTAGTGGATACCGAGGGTGGATCACCACTTGTGGACTACTTAGGATTGAGTGGTATTATTTAGAGAATCTTCAAAGACTGTGCGTTATACTTGTGGCTGAATCAAGTAGTATTATAAGTCGACTATCTTGTAAAGTTTATAAAGTGCTGATATAAAAGGATTTTTTTCTCAGTTTTCGTGTGATTGCGTATTTTATTTATCTGTCTTATCACTTAGATGCATGTCTTAGGATAAAAAGATATAATTGGATTTGTTATTGGACTTTAATTAAATAAGTTATTCCATTAAGATCGTGCGCACTCTCAAATTGGTATTATAGCCAATTACACTAAAATACAATGTGATCTTTTTTTGCAAAAAAAAATTGGATATCAATTTTTTTAAGAAAATTGTTAATCTTAAAGGCCGGATTTTAATGGATAATTTGTATAATCAAATGTCCATTTTTTATGATTCCAACAATGCATATTGAAAATCTAGGATGAGGTCAACCTTAAAATTCATTGATGAACGTGTTTGGTAAGTTTGTGAAAGAGGGTGGATGTAACGTCTCAACCAGGATTTATAAGTTAGCCATGGTCAACTCGGTCCGACCCGAGCGTCAGGTGTGAAGTTCAATGAAACAACCTACATAATTTTTCTAGTCTAGTTTTATTTAATTAACCTTTCACTTATTTAGCATGCCATTTCCATTCCAAATCAAGCTATGCGAGGGACTCGTGGGAAGCATCTCCGGAATCCAAGCATACAGAGCTACTAATGTAAAATAAAAGGGAATACTTACCTGTATAATTACCTCAAAATACGAAACCGCACCCCATCTGCCGTAGTAAATACGAGGGAATGAGCCGAATGCCCAGTGGAAAATACATAATACTGCAATATAGAATCGGACGGTAGAAAGAAAACTCTAACACGTTAAATCTACGTGCACATGCAACCGCCATATATATATACACACACACACACACATACACACACACACACACACCAAAACACTCTTTTAGTAACATACCATTTTTTTTATTACTAACAGTAATATTCCATTACTATTTCTCACAATCAGACACCGTAATTAATCTAACATAAGTGTTACGAATATTGATTCAATATTTTAAAAGTGATTTTTTTTAGAAAATGGATATTTTTTCAACTAAAATTCATCCCAAAACTTAAAAATACCCGCTCACACAAACACAAAACCCCCACTTACACACACACGAAACTCTCAAAAACCCAAAATTTCTTCCCTCCTCCTCTCTCTCTCCGATCTGACCACCTGCGATCTGATCTAGGAAGGTATTATAGATCTCCGGTGAAGTTTCAGAAATTCTTAGAGCTAACCAATTTGGTTGCCTCAAACCAAACCAAAACAAAATCAGGTATTTTAGATCTCCGATGAAATTTCAGAAATTCTAGGGCTTGACTTTTTTTATCAAGCTATGTTTGTGATCTTAGCAGGGTAAGGGGGTCGAAGTTTAAAATTCTAACAAATTCTTTCATTCGTTTTTTTTATCTTTTAACTGTTGTATGTGGAGAACTTGTCTAAGCCCCACAGATTTGGTTCCTCAACTAATTTTTCAAATAGAGATGATCTTTAATTCATGTTGCTTCTTCCATGACACAAATTCTTTTCTGATTTTATTTTCTGGTTACTTCAATATCTGTTGAGTAAAACGTGAAATTGGAAATTACGAACTAAGTGATAGTAGGAATTTCTAAGAAGAGGATCACTTTGCTGGTTTGTATATATATTTTCGTTGAAAACTCTTATTTTCTTTGATTTCGCAGATGACCTGTTTGAAATCAGTTTTAAGGCGAGTTCTGATTTTGTAATCTCTAGCTGATGCCTTAATTCGAGTAAGATGAGATCACGGTTGGTTCAACTCAAGTAAAATATTTTATCATGTTAAAACTAATTTAACATGATAAAATATTGGTGATCTCAGGTATTGTAGTCTAGTTATTCGTCATTTTGTTTGAGTGATTGCTTATCTAAGATTAAAATCTAATTATAATTTTGTTTATTTATCAAACACTATCTAATTATTTATTTATTAAACACTATCTAATTTTGTTAGACTCTCTTGTTTCCTGCTATCAAACGTTAACGATTCTATTACCAAGAGCAAGGTACCCCCTTTTTTTTCCTCTCGTCTATATTTTGGGGTTCCATAGAGTTACTTTACTAGGAAAATTAGTGAAGTCAACACATCAGTAGTTCTCATTAGCTCATATCTTGGAAGTCTACAGGGGGTCCTTAAGACAATTTGTATGTCCTAAAAATGACATCTACTTTGACTTTGGTAGTTACTGAGGGTACCCAAAAATTAATCGAGACACACTCAGCATGTACAAAAATTTTTATACATTATGCTTAAAAGATTGTACACACTAGTGCCATGCTTGATTGTTGTAGTGCCCTTAGCTACCACCTTGACTTGTGTAATTGTATCTCTGTCAACCTTATTAGATTTTGCTAATGTAAAACTAGGTCAAGAAACACAGACACGATACTTTGCGCCTACATGGAGCTAGAAAAAATATAGCCAAGGGCAAAGAATCCCGCGTGTTGCGTCAACTCATTTTTGAGGATTTTCTTGTGGAGGAAGTAAAGAAAAGTGATATGTATAAATATGTTTCATCAGTATTGAAGGTACATTACATTATTGTTTAGTCCATTGTAACACCCCGCCTAATTAAATACCGGGTGGCTAGTCCCATATCAAATTAAAACAGAATATACAGTTGGCTCATTCTTAGCATCACTGTCGAAAACATTTACAACTCACTCAATACCCAATTAAGCTGGTGTTAAAAACTTTCCAAATTTTAATTCAATAAAATTTATTTTTAGTTTACGAATAACACTACACATATTATTCTACAACACTGATAACCAAATAGATAACACAAAAGAATTTAAATGCAATTGGAATAAACATTCCCAAATAATTATCCAATACAGTAATCCCAACAATATTAAATGTATTAAAATGACACGAGTACAAGAGTATTTGACTCGGATAGAAAAGAGATAACTGGATTCCTTTGGGCGACATGCCCTAACTAAAAGAATATTGTGAATCAAATGAAGATAGGCGTCTAAGCAATACTCCATAGATCCATAGATAGTCATAATCTACTAAGGTTGGCGTTCCTATTGCTGGACACCTAATATAAAAGGTACAATAGAAAAGAAAATACGCAAGGAAACGGGTCAGAGCCCGATGTGAAAATAATTTTGAAAACAACAAGTATTTAACAAGTGCAATAAAGTATTTATTATATACATGTTAGTATCCAACTCTCACTTTCTATTTTCACCTCTCATCTAGAGTGCACACTTAACATTTCCTATTAACCTCCTAGTTAATGGTTCCTCTTCAAAAATTTCCATAATATGAATCCATCCCATATCATAACCCCGTATGTCCCATACCATACGTAATATAATCATTCATATACATTTCCTATTAACATGAATCATTTCTCATTAATATGAATTAAGCTTTTCAAATCAATAAGAATAAACATTTATTAACTTAGTTTAATTCTTTTTCTCAATTCACCGTTATCTATAATTATCACACAGTAGATTAATCAAACCACTATATACATTCATTCATTTAATTCATTATATATATATACTTATATAATACGGCACCCAGAGTCACAGCTGCGATACAATGCATTACTCTGCTATCACGTCCCAATATCGCAGGTCGCCGAATAGGGGACTAAAGGTTCGGTAAGAATTCCTCGAACCAAAAACAACAACATACAAATTGGAGGCGAACATAGTGCTCGTATCCATGGGTCACGCACATACCTACGTACCCACAGTCAGCGGACTTATCAACTCCCTGATAAGTCTTTCATAGACCTATGTTCTTAAGCGTCAAATCAAAGATCCCATGGATTCATCAGGATATGACTGCCCTCATGCGCAAACCTTCCGTCGATAGCAAGTAAGCTAGGTATGTCATACATATAAATCATCAATCAATCAAATAGGCATTATCATACCTATAATATAATATCAACAAGGTAATCTCACTACCCTAAGATAATTTCCATACGTAGAATTACATCTCTCAAATTCTACATATTAAAATATTATGACTTTACTTCTTTAATTCAATTATCCCCGAGCCTTACTCATTACTCAAGGTTCCAATAGGTTTTTCCTCAACATTTTATTCAGTAAGAAATCACTAATATCCTACTGGTCCATATCATCTTATCTCCCGAATTACCACGAATTAAACTCTCCTTTAATTAGGGTTATAACCGATTGCTTCTAATCTCTTATAAACACATCTTCTATCAACTAGGATTGAATACCATCATCACATGGCTCATAGTCTATAGTGTTTCATTCACACTATATGACTTATTAACAAAATCAACATCCTCGCATCCTGTAACATCTCTCCACTCCCGACGTCATTAAGGTTCATGCGTGGTGCGTCTCGCAAAGCGAAATGCAAACAAGGAACCCCTCCAATACATTACTACTTAACTTTGTCGGTCGTGGAGGTTACTCAACTTCAAATACGAAACCGGGATAACCTCATCCCCTCTTTCAACCAAATGTGGTCTGAACTCCCATCTCTATCCAGGAGCCATACCACTAAGCGCTTGCACTACACTCAGTCCTTGCTCAATCAATAATGAGCTTAAACTCAATCCTTGATGCTCAAATTGTAACCCTAAGGCTACCCAGGTGTTATATTAAATCTCCCCTACTGGACCTATCCTTAATCCTCATGCATACAAATTAGAATCCAACACATGAATCTAGCAACCGAAATACCTTTCAATTTGATTATCATTATCCTAATCCATTAAATCCCAATCACATTAATTTTATTCTCAACTAGGGCTTACTGAACCTTCCTAAGTCCCATTATATTCAATTAATAATCGCCCAAGATCTACAAAAGGTTTGGGATAAGAACAAGCATTAAAAAGAAATAGCTTCAAGGATTATGGGGAGGGCGATCGATCGAAGGCGGGGGGTCGATCGATTGATCGCCCAGATAACAGCCCAGTTTCTACATTTCTTCTACTACGGGTTTCATCACTTTTGATCATACAATCCTTCATATTAACAACCCAAATTCCTTATAAACCTTACTACATGATATAGCAACATATGTGAATAATTTCTAATGCTCTAAACATCCTAGAATCATCAAGAGTTTGAATTAAAAGCCAATGCTTATCCTCTTTTTCCAGAAAATTATAAACATGATATCTTCAAGAACATAACAATAATTCTCATACTTTCTTCAATAACTTACTGATTATTTCGTGGATTACTATCTACCTACAACATGAGTTTGATTCCTATAAACTTCCATTTTTCAGAAATCCATTAACAACTCTTCATTATCTTCCAAACATGTAAAAATCTCATCGTTTTATAACTATCCTAACACGGACAATATACAAACTTAGATTGCAATTATCAAACACTTGCCTCTAATGAAGATCTGATCCTTTGGAGTTGAATAACACATGTGGTTCTCCCTTTCTCCGGCCAACTTCCGGTGGTGATGGGTGGTGGTGACCTTTGGCCTTTGGTTCTCCTCCTTTCCAAGCAAGCTTTTCTTCTCCCAAGCAATCTTTGTCTCTCTCTATGAAGATGACTTCTCAGTTTGTGTAGAAGATATGAAATGAACCTACGTACACTAATCTCATAATACTTATGATAAGACAAAATCCGAAATCACTATTCACCTCCTTGTAAAAATAACCAAAATGCCCTTTTGGGTTGTCTTTTCATTTTCAAATGACCCGAGATCCAAAACTAACGTTCAAATAGACTTTTCGGACTATTTCAATCCTTTCGGACGCAACGACGCAATCAAAATGACTATAAGGTTGATAAAAAAATAAGTTCCCTTTTTAATTTAACAAATTAGTCCCGACACGTCTCATACCGCGTGTGACTAAAATTCAAATTACTGAATTCATATCACACAACAATATCAACAACATCACATTCATATATTACCTAAATATCTTTAAGTAATATTCGGATGTCATCCATTTTAATATCCATAATTCGGATGAAACCCAAATGAATTAATTAATAATAAAATCCAATTAATCCATTAATTTAAAATATAACCCATTTTAAAAGTTATTTAAAATCACGGGGTATTACATACTTCCCCCCTTATAACAGAATTTCGTCCCAAAATTCGGAAAAATAAATCATACTGGTAAAGTCAACTGTAAGTATAAATCTCACATCGCAAGTAATCTATGCCGTACTGCCCATACAGTACATTAACGAAAATCCCCATTGATGTTATACGCCAAGCCTCACCATATAATTTCAACTGAATTGAATTTAAACTTTAACCAATCTTCCTTATACCATCCTCGTGACAAAGTTTGGGAAAAGTAATCCTCACTTATTAAGCAAATAAATCCTGAGGTCACAACTACTTACAGTTTCACAATTATGAAAATTACTACAATCCAACCATCCAGGGCGCCCATACACCCTATCGTACATCTTTCATGATAAAATGGATATGATTACCCACATAATACTCGGATTTATCGCAAAGGTTATAAACTCATATCCTAAAGACCTAACTTATTTCGACTCTCAACGTTTATTAGTTTCATGCGAGGGGTGTATCGCAAGCGAAATCCAAACAATGAACCCCCCCGATACACTACTACCTAAAGTAGTCGGTCATCGAAACTCCTCAGGTCCTTAGTTAATAGTTTATAACCTCTCTACAGGTTTTATCGATTTCAAATAAAAATCTACTCATGTATTTTCTTGGTAAAGACAAAACTCTAGCTATAGTAGTACATACACTCTCAAATACCACAAGTCAATCTACACCGATAGTCACATCATGTTCGAACATGCCCAAAGTAAGTAATTTCGTGATAATAATCAAACCCACGTGATGACATGAAAAATATAGGTGTCCCACAACCCCTCGGTGAGTCTACGGAAATAACCGTTATAGGCTAAGTTTAGCAACCCTTTTGCCCATACAGTATTAATCGCTACAAAAATCAATATACGCCTCATAAATCCTTAGATAGAAAACATACCCTCATTCGCGGGTGGTGGTTGTTGACTCCCACTATTATAACTTTGCTCCGATGAGTCAAGAAAAATTTTATCCCAAATTTATAGTTCTAGTTCACCACACTCCACAAGATGCCCAAGCCTTTGAATATATTGCCTTTGTTAGGTAACACACGCAATTCTCGCATTTCAATAACTTCTACTGATGACTCTCCTCAATTTTCCATAATAGAGGTGACATCGATTACGTTCATCATACTCGAACATACTTCATAACCTCCTAAGTACGATCTCCGCTATCCGTCCAATGGCCCTCATCTGCCATACTCTTGCACGAACCCGTCCGAACGCAAATAAGATTCACTAATATATATGTAATCTTATCAAAGAAATCAACAATCCTAAACATAGGGCTCTACATCAAACAACGCTAAGTTGGAAACACAGTAAGCCGTACAGATCCTAAAGGACACTAGAACCTGATGCTCTGATACCACCATTAACACCCCGCCTAATTAAATACCGGGTGGCCAGTCCCATACCCAATTAAAACATAATATTCAGTTGGCTCATTCTTAGCATCACTGTCAAAAATATTTACAACTCACCCAATAACCAATTAAGCTGGTGTTAAAAACTTTCCAAATTTTAATTCAACAAAATTCATTTTTAGTTTACGAATAACACTACACATATTATTCTACAACACTGATAACCAAATAGATAACACAAAAGAATTTAAATGCAATTGGAATAAACATTCCCAAATAATTATCCAATACAATAATCCCAACAATATTAAATGTATTAAAATGACACGAGTATAAGAGTATTTGACTCAGATAGAAAAGAGATAACTGAATTCCTTTGGGCGACATGCCCTAACTAAAAGAATATTGTGAATCAAATGAATATAGGCGTATAAACAATACTCCATAGCTCGTCATAATCCACTAAGGTTGGCGTCCCTGTTGCTGGACACCAGATATAGAAGGTACAATAGAAAAGAAAATATGCAAGGAAACGGGTCAGAGCCCGATGTGAAAATGATTTTGAAAACAACAAGTATTTAACAAGTTCAATAAAGCATTTATTATGTACATGTTAGTATCCAACTCTCACTTGCTATTCTCACCTCTCATCTAGAGTGCACACTTAACGTTTTCTATTAACCTCCTAGTTAATGGTTCCTCTTCACAAATTTCCATAATATGAATCCATCCCATATCATAACCCCGTATGTCCCATACCATATGTAATATAATCATTCATACACATTTCCTATTAACATGAATGATTTCTCATTAATATGAATTAAGCTTTTCAAATCTATAAGAATAAACATTCATTAACTTAGTTTAATTCTTTTTCTCAATTCACCGTTATCTATAATTATCACACAGTAGATTAATCAAACCACTATATACATTCATTCTTTTAATTCATTATATATATATACATATATAATACGGCACCCCGAGTCACAGTTGTGGTGCAATGCATTACTCTTCTATCACGTCCCAATATCGTTGGACGCCGAATGGGGGACTAAAGGTTCGGTAAGAATTCCTTGGACCAAAAATAACAACAAACAAATTGGAGGCTAACATAGTTCTCGTATCCATGGGTCACGCACATACCTACGTACCCACAGTCAGCGGACTTATCAACTCCCCGATAAGTCTTTCATAGACCTTTGTTCTTAAGCGACAAATCAAAGATCCCATGGATTCATCAGGATATGACTGCCCTCATGCGTAAACCTCCCGTCGATAGCAAGTAAGCTAGGTATGTCATACACATAAATCATCAATCAATCAAATAGGCATTATCATAGCTATAATATAATATCAATAAGGTAATCCCACTACCCTAAGATAATTTCCATATGTAGCATTACATCTCTCAAATCCTACGTATTAAAATATTATGACTTTACTTCTTTAATTCAATTATCCCCGAGCCTCACTCATTACTAAAGGTTCCAATAGGTTTTTCCTCAACATTTTATTCAGTAAGAAATCACTAATATCCTACTGGTCCATATCATCTTATCTCCCGAATTACCACGAATTAAACTCTCCTTTAATTAGGGTTATAACCGATTGTTTCTAATCTCTTATAAACACATCTTCTATTAACTAGGATTGAATACAATCATCACATGGCTCATAGTCTATAGTGTTTCATTCACACTATATGACGTATCAACAAAATCAACATCCTCGCATCCTATAACATCTCTCCACTCCCGACATCGTTAAGGTTCATGCGCGGAGCGTCTCACAAAGCGAAATCCAAACAAGGAACCCCTCCAATACACTACTACTTAACTTTGTCGGTCGTGGAGGTCCGTCAACTTCAAATACGCAACCGGGATAACCTCATCCCCTCTTTCAACCAAATGTGGTCTGAACTCCCATCTCTATCCAGGAGCCATACCACTAAGCGCTTGTACTACACTCAGTCCTTGCTCAATCAATAATGAGCTTAAACTCAGTCCTTGATGCTCAAATTATAACCCTAAGGCTACCCAGGTGTTATATTAAATCTCCCCTACTGGACCTATCCTTAATCCTTATGCATACAAATTAGAATCCAACACATGAATCTAGCAACCGAAATACCTTTCAATTTGATTATCATTATTCTAATCCATTAAATCCCAATCACATTAATTTGATTCTCAACTAGGGCTTACTGAACCTTCCTAAGTCCCATTATTTTCAATTAATAATCGCCAAAGATCTACAAAAGGTTTGGGACAATAACAATCATTAAAAATAAATAACTTCAAGGATTCTGGGGAGGTCGATTGATCGAAGGCAGGGGGTCGATCGATCGATCGCCCAGATAACATCCCAGTTTCTGCATTTCTTCTACTACGGATTTCATCACTTTTGATCATACAATCCTTCATATTAACAACCCAAATTCCTTATAAACCTTACTACATGATATAGCAACATATGTGAATGAGTTTTAATGCTCTAAACATCCTAGAATCATCAAGAGTTTGAATTAAAAGCCTATGTTTATCCTCTTTTTCTAGAAAATTATGAACATGATATCTTCAAGAACACAACAAAGATTCTCATACTTTCTTCAACATCTTACTGATTATTTCGTGGATTACTATCTGCCTAAAACATGAGTTTGATTCCTATAAACTTCCATTTTTCATAAATCCATTAAAAACACTTCATTATCTTCCAAACATGTAAAAATCTCATCTTTTTATAACTATCCTAACATGGACAATATACAAAGTTAGATTGCAATTATCAAACACTTGCCTCTAATGAAGATCTGATCCTTTGGAGTTGAATAACACAGGTGGTTCTCCCTTTCTCCGGCCAACTTCCGGTGGTGATGGGTGGTGGTGACCTTTGACCTTTGGTTCTCCTCCTTTCCAAGCAAGCTTTTCTTCTCCCAAGCAACCTTTCACTCTCTCTACGAAGATGACTTCTCAATTTTGTGTAGAAGAGATGAAATGAACCTATGTACACTAATCTCCAAATATTTATAATAAGACAAAATCCGAAATCACTATTCACCCCCCTTGTAAAAATAACCAAAATGCCCTTTTGGGTTGTCTTTTCATTTCCAAATGACCCGAAACCCAAAACCAACGTCCAAATAGACTTTTCTAACTATTTCAACCCTTTCGGACGCAACGACGCAGTCAAAATGATTATAAGGTTGATAGAAAAATAAGTTCCCTTTTTAATTTAACAAATTAGTCCCGACACGTCCCATACCGCGTCTGACTAAAATTTAAATTACTGAATTCATATCACACAACAATATCAATAACATCACATTCATATATTACCTAAATATCTTTAAGTAATATTCGGATGTCATCCATTTTAATATCCATAATTCGGATAAAACCCAAATGAATTAATTAATAATAAAATCCAATTAATCCATTAATTTAAAATATAACCCATTTTAAAAGTCATTTAAAATCACGAGGTATTACATCCATTTTATACTTGATCTGTCTTACATTAATTGGCATGGGGAAATATATCTCGTTTTATTATATATGGTGTGGTTAATTAATATATAGTGATATATTTAAAGATTCACTTTTTGTTCTCTACAGGTGAACGAGTCCAAGGCTTATAATCTATTCTTAGGTGGTCAGACAATTATATGAGTTAATCAATAGCTTTGTGATTTCTATTGAATTCAGACTACCAACACGAAACACAAATTTGATTAGGATATTTCCTTTGGTACAATTGGTATGCACGAGTAATTGTTGACATCTGATGCAACTTTGCAGATTCCCTTCCTCTATTAGAGCATCTAAGCTATCTTTAGCAAAAAGGTCACTAACATCAGGAAGGTAAAGTCCTCCACGAATGAACATTTCTTCACAACCTCAATCTGAAGTAGACATGGTATATTCATGAGATTCATTGATGTTTCCTTAGTTTTATGTTTCTTTTGAAGTTTGATTTACATGTCAATAATAAAAATTTGTTTACACTTCTTTATTTATTTAACTTCGTTTCTACAGAAATTTTCAGCGCACCTATATCCTTATTTGCGAAAGCTTCGAACAACAGTCATGAATGAAGCAGGGGACCGTGCCTTGTCCCACCACACATTTGGGCAAGTTTTAGTTCATTTTTCATCATAGAATTTCCCTTTTAGACCCATCTGTTTATGTAGAAATTGGAGGAAGTTTCTCTTACGGATTGTTTGTTTGGCTTATTAATTTTATTTTCTTTACATCCTTGGTGAATAAGAGCATAATGGATTTCTTGATAAAAATGTGTTGATAAGTTGCATGTTTACTTTATTTAGGAATGCCACACTATAGCAGATCAGCAAGACAGTACCCAGAAGTAAGGAAGAGCTTCTTGAGATTAACGGCATTGGCAAGTACATTTTAAATCACGTTTCACGATTACTAAGCATTCATCTTAATGTGCAAGGGTGGACACATAGTGGCCTTTGCAATAAATTGCATAGTTGAAGGGGTCTCTTGCAAATGTAATGTAATGTAAGAGTGGTTAAGCTTGGTGCTCAAATGGCATCAAGGCGGCTTGTGCGGACTCAGACAACTGGGAATTTGGGAGAGTAAATATTCGACAGTGAGGTAGTGCCATCCACGATTACTAAGCATTCCTCTCTACTGCTGAGATTTATTTTTTGCTCAATCTCTTAGAATCGTTAAACAACTTTTATTTTCAACTTCCCCACTGTCCAATTCTCATCTAGTGGGTGGTTCACGTCCCTTGCATGGACCATTCTTCTATCACCATCCGCCTCTCTCCGGACTCCTTTGGGCTTGCCAATTGGGAAAAAAATAAAAAGTGAATACTTATTTTATTAGAGGGGTGGTTAATTTCTAAGGCATTTTAGTAATTGATCCTTTTTTATGTATACATTAAAAAGGAGTATATGGAAAAAAAATTATGTAAACATAAGACCAAGTCTTATCTTTACACATCTCTGAATGGTTATATGGCAACTATTACTGATCTTAACAATCAAATGATTCAGCTATCTCTGTCCTTGAGCACGGTTTATCAATAGAGCATTAAGGAATACAAAACTATACCGTTATTAGAGCAACACCATAAAGCCACTTGTTTACAGGCGATGATGATTGTAAAGCGTTTTGGTCATGGTCCTGGGGCCTCATCAATCGGAAAACCTGTTGTGCATCCGTCTACTGTGGATTTGAATGGCAAAGCATACGAGTATGTAAATTTGTTGTGAATTTCCAAAATCTTGTTTTACATTAGATTTTTAGAAAATTAAAATGAATAAATTTTCTAAATGTGGAGTTAGCTTCTTGGTTCCTCAACCTTTCTCAATGTGGAGAAGACCGAATGTCAAACTTTCTGGATGACAATGCTGGTGCCCATGCAAAGGTACTCTTGCCATTCTAATAGTATCCCTGGTATATTTATCGTCGGTGTATTGTAAAAGAGTTGGATATTTCGTTGTTTATGGTGGTTGACACGTCACTTCAACCACAACATTCTTGCCTCATAAATTGCAGCATGTATCTTTTCATCTTTTACCATTTTGTCTTTCGTTTTTTTAATAATTTTTTATATACTAAACGATTTTAAAGATATGTTTAGTTTGACATCAAGTGCTTTTTTGGTTAGAGTTTTTTTAAAGAAATTTGGATTAGTTAATTTGCGTATAGCCTGTTTGATTTTCCTTAAAATGTAGCAATCATACTCTCTGTGATTTTGTGGTAGAATATAAACTATGAATTAGGCATTTCTTTTTTGACTTTTGATGGTAGAATGTAAACTATGATTTTGCGGTAGAATATAAACTATGAATTAACCCTTTCCTTTTTCTTGTGGTATTCTGACTGTTCCAGCCGATCTCACATTTTGTCTTTTTGCAGCCGATCTCATGTTACCACCTTTCAGAATGAGAAAAAAATGAATAAAGAGCTTCAGACTTAGGTTACCAGTTTGGGTAAGGTGTCAATTATTACTACGATTGAGGCTACTCAAGCTAAGGAAAAGTTTGTCGATGTTGAGAAAAAGTTGAAGGACGCTGAGGCGAAACTAGTTGAGTCCAATCTTAAGCTGAAAGTGGAGGCAGTCATGATACAAATATTGAATGGGTATTTGTCCAAATCTTGTGAGGCAGCCATAGCTGAGTATAAAGTTTCTTCAGAATGCACTTTGGAAAAAATGCCTTACTTTGTTGACGGGTATGCTAAACTTAAGAAGAGAGTTATAAAGCATTACTCGGACATAGTAGATGTCATTGGCACTGGGAGGGTGACAGCGATAAGACAATGGCTTTGTCCAAAGGAGATGAGAAGGATGTGGATCCTCCAGTTCAGGAGACTAGCACTTATAATCCAGTTGAGATGATGTCGAACGAGCCGACCCACCATTGATCCCTGAGGTTAAGACTCAAGGAAATGCTCAAGATCCAATAATGGCCAATCCTTTTACCGTTGGTCCTTCGAAAAACCCTTTAGGAACTTAATTCTTGTTAATATTTTGTATTTCATATGGAATATTTTTAACAATTTTACCATGTAATTGATCTGAATGTGTTTTGGTTTTCTTTAGATGGTTGAATGAATATATGTTTTTATTTTCATTCTTGACATTTAAATTCAGGATATTGGATCTCGAAAAATATATTTTTTAAAATATGTAGTAACATTACTAACAGACTTTTACCGTTAGTAATAATGAATTATACCGTTACTATTAGTAACCGAATTTTACCGTTGCTAATTTTGAATTAACTGTTACTATTAGTAACAGAATATTATCGTTGCTAATTCTGACTTTTACTGTTACTATTAGTAGCAGAATTTTACCGTTATTATTAATAATCGAATTTTACCGTTACTAATTCTAAATTTTACCGTTACTATTACTAGCAGAATTTTATCGTTGCTAATTCTGAATTTTACTGTTACTATTCCTAACAGATTTTACCGTTGCTAATTCTGAATTTTATCGTTATTATTAGTAACAAAATTTTACCGTCACTGATAGTAACAGTAAAATTCCATTACGAACTTCGTGCCCCATGCCTTTTTTAACGAAAAAATTGTGTTACTAATATTTTTAATAACGGTAAAATTTTGTTACTAAAGGCGCCTTTTGGTGTAGTGTATATATATATATATATATATTTATTTATTAATACATGAAATCGTTTTTATTCCAAAAAAGTTATTTACACTGATTAATTTACCTTAATCTTGTAAAAGAAATTCATTTTACTTGAATGGACATTTATTACTTAATTCAACACACTTGGTTACATAATTAAACAAATGCCCTTTGTTTAGGAAAAATTCATTTCTTTTACTAAAGTTACCCCTTCACTTACACCAATTTACGTTAGTATTTTCTTTGAAAATCACCATTCCAACATACGCAAACACCGTGTTAGAAAATAATTATTTTACTTTGAAAACCTTTCATAAACACACCCTTGTGTTAATTATGTGTTAAACCTCTCTAGGTTACTTACCACCCATTTAATCGCTTCACTTGACCATTCATTTAGCTTATGGACATTAATTAATTTTCACATTACTTGTCCATTTATCCTTTATCGAAACATTTATTTATTTAATTCAAGTTATGTTGTATTTTCATATGTTCACCACACAACCTATTTCTTGACATGTTTCTATTTTCATTATCTTTTTCTCAAAATCTTTTAATATCCGCATACTTTAACGGGGTCCACACCTCCAACTATGCTACCATATGCTCTGGCCAGTGATTTTAGATCTTTCTCCCCAGGACTCCGGGTCTTCCTTAATTATCCCGATGTCATCCGAGTTTTTATTAGTGTGTTTTAATATTTTGTAAATGTCCACATTATTTCACTTTTCCTTTTAATAGTCTGAAGTCGAAACCCGGGGTTTCACCCCAACTTGTGTTATGCTGTGAAAAATCATCATTTCATGCCCTTTACACTTTAGCATTTATTTTATTCCAAAATCATGTTCATTAGGGACTAATTTGTGTAATACCCTTTCCGATATTTTTATTTCATTCTACTTGACATAAAATTATCATTTTATCCTTTTGTTTCCAAACTTGTCTTTTCTTTCAATTTCATAAGTGTTAATCTTCCAAAAATATTATTAAGTCATACATACCAACTTCTCAATGTTTGAACCTATTAACAGTTATTTAACACATTTTCCAACTATTTTTTAAAGTTAGACATTTCTTCACTTTCTTTATCAAAGAAACCCAATCACACGTAAATACTTATTTTACAAGAAAATACCATTTCCTTTCTATTAGCACATGTAGTTTTACAACCTCACACTTGTCACACTTTAAACATCTTTTTCACAAAATTTAAAGACTAGAATTTCAATTTTCCTTATTTTATGCTTTAACCCACTAAAACTTTCATTCAACTTGTTTATAGGTTCATTATCAAAATCCTATAAGTTAATAAGCATGAGAAGATGCATTTTAACTTCCAAAATCCTATGTAATGGGTTAAACACATAATTTACTCTGGAAATTCATAACACTTGCAAATACACTCTTCAAGACACAATGGACATTTTTATTTCTTCAAAACTCAACTGAATGTCCAACTTTTGTAAAATCTTCATTTTGCAAGAAAATTTAGAATGTTATTTCACCAAAATTCCCTAGGGAGATAAACATCATTCTAACACGTTTAATTCCATAAAATGTTTAGTTTTAAACTTCTAGAAATACATTATTTTCACAAAAAATTCAAACTTTATTTTTCAAGAAAACCTTAATATATTCATTCATAATCTGCTTATAATAAAATAACATTTTGCATCATTTTTTTCCATAAAAATGTTAAATACCAAATTATTTGAAACTCATCATGTTATCAAATGCATCCTACTCATATAATCCAATAACAAGACTACTAATTATGCAACTAAAGTCTTAAACTAAGAGTAGGATTTTCCAACCTCAAATGGAGTTCAAAAAATGATTGGTTGAAATGTCTAAGAAGATGGCAACCTCCCACCTCCTAAGGTGGCCTTAAAGAGGTTGCCTTTCTCCACAAAGTTTGTCTCCATGAAGTCTCCATTAAAATTCCCTTCAAAACTACACAATCTCTTCCATCTTCATCTTCAAAAACTCCCAACACACCTCCAAAATTTATATCCTTATTCATCCATGGAGGAAATGGGTATATAGGGTTTAAATATGGTGGGATGCTTCCAAAATATGGTGGTTACATAGTGGTTTGTGGTGGTGGCGGGAGGGATAAATGCTAAAAATGGTGGAAGACCTACGCTCCCCCACTCTCTCTCTTTTCTTCTAACTATAAGTCCCCAAAATGAACCCCAAACAAGCCTTATAAAACTACTCCAAACACCACAATCCCGTTTTGGCCCATCTGAGCACACCAAATTTCACACTCATCAATCCAAGGGTCCAAAACGAGACACCACACAAAGGAAACCCGATTAATTTTTTTCTGCGCTCATTCGAACGAGAATGACCTCGTTCGAGCGAGAAAGGCTTCTCGTTCAAACTAGCCTTCGAATGACCTTCTAACAAGTCTGTTCAGGTATGAAGTTGGGTCTCGTTCGATCCTCGTTCAATCTCCTCTTCTGATAACCTTGACTCCTCGTTCAAATAACATATTTGTCCAAACTAAACTCTAATCTCATTTGAACGACCCTCAACTCGTTCGAATGACCATCTTCCTGAAATTTTCAATTTTCATCAACATTCTTCTAATAATTACCATTAGGACTCCAAAATCAGGAAAATACATATATAAAACCGATTATAATGATCCAAATTCAAAGGTTTTTATATTATTACGACTTCTGTGAGGAAAATAATGAAATATTAGGCGCGGGTATTACATTGGACACCACCCACAGTAAATATTGATAATGTTGCCAGTCCTAAACATGTTTATTCATTGACTAACGATGAGTTTAAGTGGAGTAATTTTAACTCTTGCGATTTGAGTGCCATCTCGGAAGCCGTCACCTTGACTAGTTCCTCCGCATCATGATATGGACTACGTCTAAAGAAGCTTTGGATACCATCCATCTCACACACGAGGGTACCAACACCGTAAAGGTATCCAATCTACAAAATTTTACCAGCCAATTTGAGACCATTACCATGATAAAGTTTGAGTCTTTTGATGAGTTTTATGCATGTTTGTTAGACATAGTTAATTTTAGTTTTAATTTGGGTGAGAAAATTCTAGAGACGAGATTTATTAAGAAAATTTTGAGGTCACTCCCTGCTCTCTTTATTACTAAGTTCACCGTGATTAAATCATTAGGGATCCTAAATACACTTAGGTTAGAAGAATTTGTAGGAGATATTCAAATATATAATATTTATGTGTTCCTTAAAAATATTAAACCTAAGAAAATTGGGATTTCTTTGAAGACTCAAATTAAGAAAAAAAAAAGTTTGTGAGTCCGAATCCGAATTTGATTTTGATGATTTGGCACTTTTTGCGAAATATTTCAAAACATTTCTCAAATTTTCAAAGGAAAATTCTTCCAAAGAAAAGATTTTTGAGAAAAATAAAAAATAAGAATGAGGGCACGAGCGGGGGAGATAAAGAGGAAGTAGGTGTTATGCATGTGAGGGTAAAGGGCACAAGGCACATGCGGGTCGTATTAGGCTTAAGAAAAGGGCAATAAAGTTGTAAATAAAGCCACTCTTATCAATAGTGACATTGAGTCGATTCATTCAGGGGAAGAATCACCACATGAACCATGTGTTACGTTCATGGCTAGTCATGTTAACACTTCTACTTTGTCCCAAGACGATGAGGACATATCTAAATGTGAAAGTCTCGATGATGTTTTGATTCATTCGGGAGATAGTGAGAGTGAGGATCAAATTTTGAGTGAGTGAGAAGGTGGTCTCCAAAAGGCATTTAGTGATATTTACAACGAGACTTTGAAAACTAAAAAGGTTAATAAGAATTTGTTTCTTAGGGTGTTAGATTTGGAGAGAGAGGTAAAAGTTTTGAGAGAGTGTGAGGCATTAGTTCGCCAATTCGAGAAGGTAGAAATTTCTTTTATGTGAGCAGTTGATCATTTTAGGCCGGGAAAATACAAATTTGACTAACACTGTGGCTAGTCTTATGAGAGATCTTTAATTTTCATTAAAGACTCGTGAAAAATTTGAAGCCCGTATATCCGAAATCGAGAGCGATCTTGAGAATGCGCGGTAGGTCAAGGTCACTTTGGAGGACACATATAAGAAGTTTGGAAAGATTTTCCTCGGTCTCACGATAGGTAACATCGAGAGGCAAGGAATAGGTTATGACGGTGCATCCACTTCCCATGCCACACCCGAGCTGATTTTTAAGTTTGTGTTGGATTTTTATGGACCTCGTCCTAACCCACCTAAGAGAGATCGTCCTAGACGTTTTGAGAAAGGTGGACCCAATTCTATTTGTGTTTGTACCCATTGCAAACAAAAAGGCCACCTTAGAGAGTTTTTTTTTAAACCAGGGAGAATGTCTTATAGGTATGTTCCCTCATATGCTCCTACACAAGTTATCGCACGCATTCCCACTCATGTTACTCTGTATGCTCATGCACTACACGTGAGAGATTTTGAGAGTTTTCTAGAGCAAGTAGATTATTTAGTCAAGACTTCACAAAATTTGATGGAGGAATTTCTTACGATTTCATCTCCCTTTGAGAGCTCCTTCGAGCCTAATAATTGAGGTTGAGACTTCTTTCTAGAATAACGTGATTTTCATGTTCATATCATACATGCATATTGCTAGATTGTAATATCATTATAAATCTATATTTTTCATTTTGATATCTTTTTCAAAAAAATTCAAAAGTTTTATTTTTCTAAAAATTTTTGAAAAATACAAAAAGATTTTCGGTTTTTCAGAAAAAATTGAAGAAGGCAAAAATATTTTATTTTGATTTTTTTTAAAAAAGACAAAAAGAGTTTTGTATTTTTTTACACCGTATATGGAAGAACATTAAAGACGTCCAGATCACCCATTCATTCCATATCCACGTCACTATTTTGTAGTATTTTCAGACATGACATCATTTCATATATGTGATTAATAATGTGTAGAGTAATTAAGTTGTGATTTGATGATAACTTGCTACATATTTAACTCATTGTCTCCTTTATTGCACATGAGCACTAGCTCATTTGAGTATTGTACTTACCTGTCACATGTCGGTATTAGAGTTTTCATCTCAATTTTGCTTTAAGATGAACCAAATGTGAAAAACGAGATAAAAAGTAGTGCTTGTAAGAACCATTTCCCGGATTTAAATCATTTTTCTGTAAAATTTATTAAATTTTAAGCAATGGAAAGGGACTACGAAATCTAAAAAGTCTTTGCGTTAAAAGCCACTATTTGCAATGAAAAGAGCCAAAAATATTATCGACACATAAAAACAGAAGTACCATGCCATTTTTTAAGCATTGACGCTTTATTACAAGTAATATTTAATTTTATAAAAAAAATAATTGAGAATATTCCGAGTTATGTGAGGTTTTGAGGGAGTTAAGTCAAATATCAATGGCTTTGCATAAACTATATAAATATCGAAAAAACATTACAAATTTTTGGGCATCATTGGTGTGAAAATCACTTACGATCTTGATTTGTTGATTAGGTTAAGTTAATTTCACATGAGTTCATAATCTTTAACACCTAAGGTAGACTTTGAGATCTTTTGTTAGTGGTATCTCAATCCTTTTACACATATATTATGTTTATCTACGTTGATGAACTTATGCAATATATTCACAACCCTACATTTACTTTTCATGATTCGAGTATTTTTGTGTTAATTCACAGTGTGTTAGTTTTGTAAAATTATATACTTGAAATTTTTTTAAAAAATTAAAAAGTAATTGGTGAATGTAAGCCTTTGAAATTATCATTGCATGTGCATTATTTATATCTTTTGTAATGATATTTTCTTCGTATTCGTGATGCTTTGATTTAATGATTATGTTTTTACTCCTTTGTCTATGACGGACAAAATGGCAGAGAACAAATTAAGAGGAGTTCTATTTCTATTTTAAACTCTATGCGCGTTATGGCATTTTTCTTTGCTTCATGTGTGCAAGTGCATTATGCGGATATTAGACATACCAGATGAAGTCAAAGAAAACCAAGGGAAGCACAAGAAGATAATGAAGACAAATAGTCTTATGTTGTTTCATTTCTAGGGTTGGAAAAGGGTATTTAATTTATTGTCATTTATAGGGATATTTTATGTAATTTGGTTTTGGTTAGGTTTATATAGTTTTGTATCGGAATAGCCAAATGGGGAGAATTGTAAGAACAATTTTTTGGTATTTCTAATAGCTTAGGCCTTTTTCTAGTTTAGGCTATTTTGGCGTATCCCGATACAAACCGTCACCTATCGTTATGACAAACCAACTCCAAGATTCAAGACTTCTCTACATCTCTCAAAGGTATAAAACAATTGGTGTTTAAAATTATTCATAAACTTTATTTGGGATGTTGATTTTTTATTAAATGTCAAACAAGATTTTTTAGTTTTAAAAATATTTTTTAACCTCTTTCAAACGAGATGCCTATCTTGTTCGAATGAAAATGACTTTTCATTAGAAGGGTCGTTAGATCTCACATCGAATGAACATCCAACAAGGGCTTTCTGTTTGAATTCGTTTGAAGCTTGTTAGATAATTGTTTAAACGAGATTGGAGTCTCGTTTGAATGAACCGTGTTTTTGTTCAAACGAATTCTAATTTCGTTCGAACGAACTGTCGCCTCGATTTATGTGCACGTCTTTTAAATACATATTTCATGTTTATTTTTCTAAGACTTTTGTCATACGATTTCAGCATCCTGTTACATAAGTTTTCAACTTTTTGTTTATATAAAATACTTTTGATTCACAAAACATCCCCAAATAAATTTGTGTGAATCATTTTGAACTTTAGTTGAGTTATACTCATTATGGAGAGATCATCTCCACGGTTGACTTGTGAACCCGGAGGGATCACGGCTGAAGACTGAAGGTTGATCAGTGGATACCGAGGGTGGATCTCCGCCCGTGGACCGCTAAAAACGAGTGGTATTTTTTAGAGATTCTACAAAGACAAATAGTATTGTAAGTCGACTATCTTGCAAAGTTTCTAAAGTGTTGATATAAAAGGTTTTGCCACGAAAATGAATTTTTAAAAAGGTATCTTTTTTCTGTTTCCATGTGATTGCATATTTTATTTATCTGTCTTATTACTTAGTTGCATGTCTTAGAATAATAAGATAAAATTGGATTTGTGATTGGACATTTAATTTAATAAGTTATTCCATTAAGATCCTGTGCACTCTCAAATAACATTAAACGCATATTAATATATTATGTATGTATATTATATATTCAGGAATAAAGAATTTTGAGTTGAAAAATAAAAAAAAAACAAAATTTAGAAAACATCTTTTTGATTTAAAAAAAAACTTAAATTATAATATAAAAATATTATAATTCAATATTTAAAAATAGTATGTCAAATACAAATTTTTATTAAAATTTAAATATAGAAAATAAAATTATAATTAATAACTAAAGAGATCCAAACTTAAAAGTGGATATAAACTTAACAAAATAGCACCGGGTCACTAAAACGAGGCATTGCTTAAAACTTAAACTTTGTTGTTAGAAACTAAACGTCACCCAAAAACCCTATATACATGAATAATGATACTCTTATCGGCTAATAGTACCGTACTAGTACCAAATACGCTTTATATGACTTGTACTCTGACGGGATCCACACTATAAAATAATCAAATCATACCATAGTACAAACAAATAAAAGAGATAATTATATTTAAGTCCCATTTGTGGGGTCAACATTCATATAAGTCCTATTGACTTTTCAACAATCATATAGGTCCTATTCTAACTTTTTAAGAATTTTTTTCACAATTTTACCCTTTTATAACTAATCATCCGTAACTTCCATAAGTGGTTGGACTTTTTTTTTAATCTTTAAATGATCATAACTTTTGATTCACAAATCCGTTTTTCGTAAAATTACTATTTTTGAAATCTGCTCGACGAGATCTATCAAATAAGATCCATGAAGGCAATAAAATTCCAAATAACAAAATTTACACAAACAGTAAACTTTACTGTATGCACTAGAATATGAAATAGTTTTATATATGTGATATTTTCATAAATACACAGTAATATTTACTGTGGTAATATTACACAGTATATATATATATATATATATATATATATATATATATTCGGTGGATCCAAACCATTTTTTTTTTCAAAATTACCTTATATTTAAAGGTTCGCGCTAGCGACATCCAATCCTTACCACCATTGTTGGAGCTTCAATGACCTTCATCAGAGCTCCGATTTGGGGTGGGTAAGGGTGGCATATGGTGCCGCTGGCGCGGACCTTCGAAAATAAGAGACTTTTGAATAAATGAGTTTTGGATCCACCGGAGTGTCATGGGGTGCCGCCGGCGCGGACCGTTAAAAATAAGATTGGATAAATGGGATCTTGATCCTCTTGAGCGCCGGTTTGGGGTGAGTAGGGGTGGCATTAGGTGCCGGTGGCGCAGAGCTTTAAAAATAGGAGCATATTGGATATATATATATATATAATGTGATAACACAGGAAATGATATTGTTTGTAAAAATGTCATGGTTATTAAACTTTATTGTATACACCAGAAAATAAAATAGTTTTATATCTGTGACATTTTCACAAACAATAACTCTTACTGTGTTAATATATTTATGAAATAGTTTTATATATATAACATTTTCACAAACAGTAACATTTACTGAGTTAATATTACACAATATATATATAGCATTTTCACAAACTGTAACATTTACTGAGTTAATATAACACTATATATATATATATACACACACACACACGGTAGATCTAAACCTCTTTTTTTTTCAAAATTACCATATTTTTAAAGGTTTACGCTAGCGACATTCAATCCCCACCACTACCCATCCCCATTGTCGGAGCTTCAACGACTTTCATCAGAGCTTATGATTTGGGTGGGTAGTAGTGGCATAAGGTGCCGCTGGCGCGGACCTCTGAAATTAAGAGAATATTAGATAAATGGGGTTTGGAGCCACCGGAGCTCCAATTTGGGGTGAGTAGGGGTGACATTGGGTTAAGTTTATATTTATAACATTTTCACAAACATTAACATTTACTGTGTTCATATAACACAGTATATATATATATATATTCAAACCTCTTTTTTCTAATATTATCTTGTTTTTAATGGTCCGCGCCAGCGGCATTCAATCCCCACCACCACCCACCCCCTTTATCGGAGCTCCAACAACCTTCATCAGAGCTCTGATTGAGGTGACATGGGATGCCGATGTAACATTTTCACAAACAGTAACATTTATTATTTGTGAAAATATTACAGATATAAACCTAACCCAATGCTACCCCTACTCACCTCAAACTGGAGCTCCGGTGGATCCAAACCCCATTTATCCAATATTCTCTTATTTCCTAAGGTCCGCGCTAGCGGCACTCCATATCACCCCAAATCAGAACTCTGATGAAGGTTGTTGGAGCTCCGACAATTGGGGTTGGTGGTGGTCGGGATTAGATACTGCTAGCGCGGGCGTTGAAAATAAGACAATATAAAAAAAAGAGGTTTGGATCCACCGTATATATATATATATATATATATATATATATATATATATATATATATATATATATATATATATATATATATATATATATATACTATGTTATAACACAGTAAATGTTACCCTTTGTGAAAATGTTATAGATATAAACGTAACCCAATGCCACCTTCACTCACCGCGAATCGGACCTCCGGTGGATCCAAACCCCATTTATCTAATATTCTCTTAATTTCAGAGGTCTGCGCCAGCGGCACCCTATGCCACTACTAGCCACCCAAACCATAACTCTGATGAAAGTCGTTGAAGCTCCGACAATTGGGGTGGGTAGTGGTGGGGATTGAATGTCACTAGCGTAAATCTTTAAAAATATGGTAATTTAGAAAAAAAAAAGAAGTTTGGATCTACCGTATATATATATATATATATATATATATATATATATATATATATATATATATATATATATATATATATATATATATATATATATATATATATTGTGTAATATTAACTCAGTAAATGTTATTGTTTGTGAAAATGTTATATATATATAACTATTTCATAAATATATTAACACAGTAAGTATTATTATTTGTGAAAATGTCACAGATATAAAACTATTTCATTTTCTGGTATATACAATAAAGTTTAATATCTATGATATTTATACAAACAATAACATTTACTGTGTTATCACATTATATATATATATATATACTCATATTTTTAAAGTTCTGCACCACCGGCACCTAATGCAACCCCTACTCACCGCAAATCGGCGCTTCAGAGGATCGCGATCCCATTTATCCAATCTTATTTTCAAAGGTCCGCGCCAGCGGCACCCCATGATACTCCGGTGGATCCAAAAATCATTTATTCAAAAGTCTCTTATTTTCAAAGATCCGCGCCAGCGGCACCACATGCCACTTTATCCACCCCAAATCGGAGCTCTGACGAAGGTCGTTGAAGCTCCAACAATGGTGGTAAGGATTGGATACCGCTAGCGCGAACCTTTAAATATAAGGTAAATTTGAAAAAAGAGAGTTTGGATCCACCGGATATATATATATATATATATATATATATATATATATATATATATATATATATATATATACTGTGTAATATTTCCACAGTAAATGTTACTGTCTGTTTGTGAAAATGTCACATATATAAAACTATTTAATATTCTAGTGCAATAAAGTTTCCTGTTTGTGTAAATTTTTTTCTTTGGAATTTTATAACCTTCATGGATCTTGTTTTATGTAACTTCCTCAAGGAAGTTACGGATGATTGATTTTAAAAGGATAAAATTATGAAAAAAAGTTTCAAAAAATTAGAAGTACGACTTATATGTAAGGGAAAAATATGGTAGGACTAGAATGTCTTTTAATCGGCTCTAAATGTGAATGCCCCCAAATGAAACGATATAGATATTAGTTAGGGACTACCACCCGATGTGCATATCATTATTCTATATACATGTACTGCTCACAAAAGTGTCCTATATACCCACTCTTTTCCTCGTCCCACTCATCAATTCATCGCCCTTACTGTTATTTGTTACATCCCAGGGTTATCTTTTTCTAATCCCTATCTTCTTTTCAAGATATTGCTAGGAATTTACTTTTCTCTAATTTTTCGTTCATATATACTTGTGTGGTGATGATGCTTAAGTGGATTAGAGTTTCTGATTTGGCTCTTCTTTCAGAATCTGAAGACAACCCCTTGGCTGTCTGAGCACTCCCTTCTCTAAATCTACCTTATTTTCTCCAACTTACCCTCAATCACAAATTACCTATCTAATATATGTTTTTATTTTAAAAAAAATGAAGTTGGGCGTATGATGATACCTTTTATTATCTTAGCGGATTTCAACGAGATTACTAATCAATGATCCGATTGTTGAACAAACTGAAACCCATTTAATTTTGTAGTGATATAATGTTTTTTCGATTGAGGGGTGTAAGCGGTACGATTTGGTCGGTAAATAGTAGATATCAATACCAAAATTAAACTCTAGATGGTAAAATTAAATCGTACCAGTTTACCACCCGGTACACCAAAATCAATACCAAAATCAAACCCGCTGGTATTTCGATTTTTTCGATAATTTTGATTTTTTTCTGGTTTCGGTAAATTTTGGTTTTTACTGATTTTTTTCTAGTTTCGGTAAATTCTGATTTTTTCTGGTTTATGGTTTCGGTTTTTTCTGGTTTCGGTAAACAACACTAAAAGTCCCAAAAAATCAAAAACAAAACCAACCAACTTTTTTAAATATTAAAACCAAAATCAAAACCAACTTTTTTCTGTTTTTGGTAAATTCGGTACGGTACAGTAATTTCGGTACGGTTTTTTTTCCTGTAAATTCGGTACGGTATGATAATTTCAGTACTGTTTTTTCTGATTTCAGTAAATTCGGTACGGTAATTTCGGTAAATCGGTTTTTTAAATATTAAAACCAAAATCAACCAATTTTTTTGCGGTCATTTTGATTTCGGTAAGACTGATTTCTGGTATTTTAATTTATGAAACCAAAATTATTTTTTTCGGACCAAAACACTACGATACGGTAAAAACTCGTATCGCTTCCACCCCTAGTTCGATTTATAATTTTGTCAATGTTTTCTAAATCTATTTATAGCAGATTTGTAATGTGAGGAGGAATACGTGGTGATGCTATGATGAGACAAAACACCATTGGTGTAATAGGGCAGTGGAGTCGTGGTCCTTTTTTTTTCAAGCTGGATGATATTTTTATGAATAATGTATCTTTTAATTTTATATTATGAAGTACTATTTTCACGTGACGGGTTAATATAATATACAAGTAACAATAGTTTAAATGTCTTTCTCACACCCCAATCACCCTTTTTAATATTAAAAGCCCACTAGCATTGAAATATAAAAGAAACATGCATCTCAAACTATGCTTTAAAATTAGAGTACCACTACATAGAGTCAGTTTGATACCCGTTTAATAAGATAAAGTTAATAAAAAATTATAATTTATATTCTGATGGAATTTATAATAATAAAATATAATATTTTTATGTATGAAAAAGAATACAAAAATAAGTGTGTGTATCTTTATCCCTTAAATTAATATGATTTGACGGGACTGGAAGAGATAAGGATGACAATGGAAAAAAAATGCTACAGTTCACAAATATATATATTAGAAGAGATAGTGTTGATGCCAGGTTCTTCTTGAACAAGTGTACAAACACTTGGAAATGTTGACAGAACTATAAGGAATTCTAGTGACTTGATACTTCACAGTATAAATACGTTGTAAAAAGAATACATTCATTACATCTTATTAGTAAACAGGTCATTATGATGAACTTCGTTCGTCAGCTACGATTCGCTTGATTTTAGTGAATTTTTTTTTTTATAATTGTCAATATAGCGAATAGTTTTATTTTTGAATATGCTACGCATAAGGTTTTTTAAGATATTTTTTTATTAAGAAAAATTGGTCTGACCTAACAATTTTGTGTTATTGTATTTTTGTGTCTAAAATTGTGCTAAACCATTGTTCCCTAATTACTAGATATTCATATGAGGAAGCTTTTTTTTATAGGAGTAAATTTCAAAAGACATTTTTGATAAGACGATTTAACAGGACAATATGTTTGCATGTGCGAGTTGGGAATATGTTGCGTCTTACTACTAAAATTGAATTGAAAATTGTTTGATTTTATTATTGTAAATACGAGAAGTCACTCGCATGCGCGCGTCACTTCTCAGGCTAATCTTAGGGTGCGAAACACATTTAGTCTTTTAACACAAGGACACCCATTTTAACACACTCTTATGCAAACTAACAAATATAAATAGTAAAATTTTTAATATAAAAAATATATTTATATATATTATAAAGTCATTCAACACCAAATAATATGAATTTAACAAAATATTTTTCTATTTGAGAAAGCTAGTGCACTCTAGAATTTGTATAGAAACATCATTAATTTTAATTTTTTACAATTTTAGTAAACTTTGCACCAAATAAAAATCAAAGTGCTGTGTGAAATAGTTTGTCAATTTTAGTCTCGTCCTAAGCATGCATCTAGCTGAGTATAAGCAAAAATAAAATAATTAGCAAACCACAACACGATGATGTACGAGGAAACTCATAACGGAAAAAACTTCGAATGACCTAATCACACAATTCCACCACGATATAGGGTTATTTACAAGAACAACTTAGACTTACTAGTAGACTCGACGATATAGGTCTATTTGACATTACTCGAGTATCTCAATTTCTCTTATAACTCCATAATTCTAGACTCGAGCAAATGTTTAGACTCTTCAAACTCAAGAATATCCTTCTTCAAAGCCTCCATAAAAACTCGAAGGCTACCTCTCTCTCCCTCAATGTACTCAAGCTTCTCCTTAAGAGTTATTTCACGAGCCCTAAGATCCTCAATTAATTTAGCATTATCATCACCTTTGGCACATTCCTTCACCTTAACTTCTAAACGTAAGTTAGCCTTTTACAACTTTAACAACGCGGTGTACAATTATTGAAAGGCCACTTGAAGATCACCATCCTAACCTTCTTCTTCTTCATCGCTCATTTCCTCACTAGCTTGGGGACCTAAAGATAAGACCTTGGAATCGTTATGCTCATAATTATCTTTAGCAGGGGAAGACACTTCATTTAATCCCACATGATTGGCCATGAATGCAACGTAGTTGCGATCAGCGGGGGAATTAACTTCATCTTTCGATTCACGATCAGTAAGGGTGGTATTGTATAATTTTGGTTTCTTACCCTCATTCCTTAGTCTAGTGGGACACTCACGAGAATAATGCCCTAAATCTTAGCATTCAAAACATTTGTCCCGATCATCCATCTTCTTGGGACCATCCCTATTATTCTTATCACGGTCGAAAAAGTTCTTAGATTTTTTTAAACTCTTTTTTAAATCTTTTTCCGTCTCCATGACTAAGAAACTTCTTAAACTTCCTAGCAAACATAGATATCTCTTTAGCATCAATCTCACTATCACTATTAGAATCCGACACATCCTCTTTTTAGGTTTTCATGGCAATACCCTTATTTTTATACTTTGGAGGGCACATACTCATCTCATAGGTTTGAATATCACCTAAAAGTTCTTGGACTCTCATAGCGTCGACACCACCTAGGGAATCTAGGATCGTGACTTTGGCATTAAATCTTTCTAACAACGACCTTAAATTTTTTTGCACCACTATAGACTCGAATATCGACTCAACTAAGTTAAACGAGGAAGTGACAATATCCGATAACTTGGCATAAAACTCATCAAAAGACTCAGTCTCTAACATCTTAATAATCTCAAACTTAATTGTCAGAGTTCGTAACATGAAAACCCTAACAATGTCTTTTTCCTCGTGTGTGGTTTGTAAAGTATCCCAAGTATCCTCGCGCTCTTGTAAGTCATCATGCATCTAAATTCTTTTGCGGCCACAACGCAAAAAATAACGTTCACACTCCTTGAATTAAACATTGAGGCATTCTTTCCAGCCGTTGTCTAGGAGGCATGTGATTTAGGAGCACCATCTTCAGTGGGAGAGTCCACCCATACTCAACCGAGTTTCAAATGTTCTCATTGATCAATTTAAGAAAAAATCCCCATCCTTGCCAAACAATGGAGGTCGGCTAACCGAACTACCCTCTCGATTAAAGTCCATCTAAACTATAAACTAGCACAAAATAAGGATCTAACGTAACAAACTACTGTAACCCATTGCCATAACAATCTGAGAAAGCTAGCGCGCTCTAGAGTTTGTACATAAACACCACTAATTTTTAATTTTTTCACAATTTTAATAAACTTTGCATCAAATAAAAACCAAAGTGTTATATGAAAGAGTTTGCAAGTTTAGTCTTGTCTTAAGCATGCATCTAGGTGAGTATAAGCAAGAATAAAATAAATAGCAAATCACAACACGACGATATATAAGAAAAACTCATAACGAGAAAAATCTCAGACGACCTACCCACACAAGTCCACTATGATATAGGTTCATTTACAAAAATAACATAGACTTACTCACAGAATCGATGCATTCAAGTCTTGATGCACTTTCTCGTTCCTTGTAACCTTCTTCGCGTCCACTGTTGGTCGCCTTCAAAAAGCCACACAACGCATACGCTTTCCCATGTCTCGGTATCCTACCGATTTACTTGTTTCGTGACCAATTAAGCTGCCTTTCAACACAAACACGACCATCGCTCGAAACGCTCATAGTATGAAGAGCAAACTGGTATGGTGAACCAAATAGGAGATCTCAAATAGGAATATAGATATAGGATTCTTGGATCTCAAACTTGGGTGTAAACTAGGGTTTGGGAGACATAAAATATAACTTGAAAAATTATTTGCACAAAAACCCTCATAGAAAACTGATGTTAGACCTTGTTATTTATAGAAAATGAATTTTTGAGGTGACATATTTTTTGAGGCAGCTCGTTCGAATGAAAATCAAGATTCATTCGAACAAAAATATAATTCTTGTTCGAACCAAAAATGAGTTCGTTCGAACGAAATGCTATTCTCGTTTGAACAATGATCGGACGAGCTTTTAAATGTATTTTTTTATAAATAGTGAAATGTCGTTTGAAGTTCGTTTGAACCTCATTTGAAAGAGATGCTTAAACTCCTTTGAACATAGTAAGAACCTCATTCGAACTAAACATGAATCTCGTTTGAATGACAGAGGAAATTCGTTCAAATGAAATAAACTCACAAAAATCTTTTTCTTTTAAAAACCATTTTACGAAAAAGCCTCAAACAATTCATAAAACAACACATAAATTAAATCTAGGTATCTAATACAAATATGTATTCATACCTTCGTTGAGATCCCTCAGATGCTGAAGACAAAAGTTTGGCACATAATCCAATGTATCCTCAATATCGCTTTAGCTTTTCTACATAGTCTTTAATCACACTTCGTAGGCTTGAAGGACACAACTTAAGTCCTAACGTATGACTCAAATAAGTTTTGTCCAAACATGCAATTAAGCAAACACATACAAATTGACCCGATTCGAAAATTTGTTCTTACACTATTTTTGGACACTCCAAGACTAGTAGAAAATTGAACTCATGATAAAACCTTTTCAAACAATTTTCCTTCCACACTCAACAAACAAATCAAATATCACAAGAAAAGTAAAGATAATACAAAGCTACTATATGATTGAAGCTGAGGATATGAGAAATATTAAAAATAGTAAGGTCTCTCCCTTACTTATTATATAGTTCATTGACAAGAAGGATCAAATATAAAACAAATATTAATCTGTTTCTCCCAAATATGCACATATCTCCTACATATGTTTTTGTCCCTTACATGTACTTAAACTAATTGGAAAAGGCATACATATCCAAGGAAACAAGTAAGCAATGGATACATGAGATGTAAAACAAGGCACAACACCAAGAGTTAAACATGAAGAATATGAATTTATTTTTCATGAGAATCCTAACTCAAGAATAACATGATCTATATTGATACCATATTTATTTCCTTGAGCTCTCCAAGGATTTTTTTACTCTCACTAGTATAGAGAATGAGGTTCCAAGGCTTAACAGAGACCATCCCTAAGTGGTTCCCAGTCCTTGGCAACAATAGTTGTCCCAATGAAGGGTCCACAAATGAGTTAAATACCATAAGATCACTCTAAGGGCTAAATTGTGCACTCAGACCCTAAAGATCAAGCTCAAAGACCTTGGGATTAATAGCACCCGACCTTAGACGAGTCTAATAGACCTTCGCTTAACTAAAGATGACCTCTTCCTGGTTCCTAACCTCTTCCTTAAGGATTAATTTCCTCCTATGTCAATCTGTTAAGATCAAACTATCCCATAATCACTTTAGTCACCTCAAGACACCTCAGACGTCCAAAAAAGCCCCTGCAGCTTCTTAGATAGGTAGGTAGAAGGTACAAAAACTGTTCAACCTACCTCCACCACTTGCTCCCATAATCATGGAATGATATAATATGCATTAAATGCTCATATCAACTACATTAGATCACTTGAAAGCCTTTCACCAACACTCCACTATGTTACTGTAGTCGTCAGACCTTAGGAAAGCTCTCCTCATGTCACTGTAGCACACTCACACACTCTCCAAGGGAATGCCTATATATTAGAGTATTGTTAAGGGTTAAAGATCATCCAAAAATCATCATAAAAATCCCAGAGTAGCTAGATAACCTTTGTTTCCTAGTTGTTCAACATCTAGTAATAGTTAACTCACTGTTAGCTATACATTAGAGATGGATTAGAACACTTCCATCCTCCCTCACTTGCATCTTCTACTGAATCCTAAACTAGGATAAGAAACCTCTTAATGAGTCCATTAGTTACTCCTGAGTGGTTCTTCAGCTAGTGACAGAGACCTAAGGAACATTATACCCGTTTAACCAAACCTTAAGACGTCATTAGATTGTAATACTCTTATTTGCAACCTAATATAAAAAGCAACACTGTTCATAGTGGATGTAAAATCTTCAATATAAGTTTCGAATAACTTTATATCTTTGTCTCTCAATTAACACACCTCATTAATACCTGGTCTAAGGTCCTATGAGGAGAATTTATTAGAGCCGAGGTCCCTATAGGTATTTCAAGAACCACTAGTTTGGCACCATTTACGAGAAATATTATTTCCTTGAATAAAAAAATCCAAAACATGTTTCATCTCCTTCAAAGATGACTACTAATGCCAGGTTGGCTTGTTCCTCGAAAGATGTAGAGGCTTTATAGAAGGACCTCCAAGACCAGCTAGTGGTGGAGGAACCTGTTGGGCTAAAACATAACGCTATAGGGGAATATCATGCCCCTTGATTCAAAAGAGAAAATAACTAAGAATGCCTCGCCCAAATCCCCCAAAGGTATATGAATCACATTATTATTAAGGACCACTTTTCACTTTCGAAGATCAGTGTTAGGGAATTTGTAGGTGGCAAGACACTAGGATAATGAGAAAAAAACATGCAATATAGGTTGGGGAACTTCGTCAACCAAGACAAGATGCAGAGTCCCAATACCGTAGAGTTATCTCTCCAGAAGAATTTATTTCCTTTCTATAATAAGGTTAAATATTACGCTCTTCACTCAAGTGAAAAATGCCTAACATTGAGTCTTTCAATGGGTCCAAGGATCCTATTAATCACTTGGAGACCTGTAAGTCTCTCATGTGCCTTCATGATACCCTCAATAAGGTCCAATGCTGAGATTTTTCTACCACTTTGAGGGGAATAACTAGGCACTAGTTTGTCATGATAAAACCATAGAAAACTTAGTGGAATTAGAAAGATCTTTTGTGAGCCAATTTATCGAATCCTAGAAGATAAGGAAGCCAATCACTTTTTTACTTCGCATCAAATAAAATTCAAGAGAAACTTTAAGGGAATATGAAAAAGGTTCAACCAAGAAGCCGTGCAGGTCAATGACTTAAATGACACTATTTGTGTGGCTACCTTCATCTTAGGCCTCACTTTTGGAAATTTGCCAAGGTCTTTCATCAAGAGACCCCCCAATCCATGACTGAGTTAGTAAAGAGGGATTAAAATTACATGAAAGTTGAGGATGCTGTTAATGCCAGGAGTACCATGGGCTCCCCTCAACAACGTAAGAGGAAAGCATTATTCTCCTGCCTAGGATAATCCCCCAAGGCCTACGAGTCCAATAAGAAAAATAACGGATGGAAGAAGAGTGGACCTCCTAAAGCCAAGAACTTCATCCCTCTCCCAACCACCATAGAAGAAGTCTTCTCAGTTGTTGAGTTATAAGATTTCTTACCTCCGCCCAAACCCATGAGGGATCTAGAGGATAGGAGAGAAAAATCTAAGTGGTGAGGATTTCACAAGGACCATAGGCATAACACTAATGATTTTTTTGCCTCAAGGAAGACATTGGAAGTGTGATCAAATGGGGGTACCTTAAAGAATTTATCACCAGAGATGTTGGAAAATCTCAGTGAAATAATAAGAACAATAATGACGTCCTAATGATCGATGTGAATACATTCTCAGGAAGACTCGTAAGTGACAAAACTTTTTCCATAACCTAAAAATCTCACCTCTGTGCAGTAAGATAGGGTCAAATCAACAATGTTTATTGCCAAAATAATTTTCCAAGGGAGGCTCCCATGATGGTCTTCCCAAACACTAACTACAGAAAGATTCCCCATTCACATGATGACCATTTGGTCATCACAGTCATCATTGGAAATGCAAACACAAGAATAATGATAGTTGACATGGGGAGATCAACTGGAATTTTCATCCTAGGTGCTTCCAAGGACACAAACCTTAACATGAAGCACATGTTACCCATTACAACTCCGTTGACTACCTTCAATGGAGAATAAAGCTACTTAATGGGGGTACATTACTCTCCCTCTCACAGTTAGCTCTAAAGAGTTCTACTCCACCATTAAGAATAAAGTCCTAATGGTAGACTTTCCCTAAACGTGTAATATCATGGCCAACCCTCACTTAATACATTGGATGATGTTGTGTCTACTCGAAGAATGGTGATGAGGTTCACAACAACCATGGGTGTGGGAGAAGTGTATGCAAATCAGTATAAAGAAAAGGAGTGTTATAAAAATTCTATAAGAGAAAATAATATGCCTTTGGAAACATCCCAAAGGTGGTCGAAGGTCTAAAAAATCTCTAGTTTAAGTGTTGAGGCTTTTATAAAGACCTTTCCTCCCCTACTTGAACTATTTGGGATCCTACAAGAAAGATTGCATAGAGTTACTAAACGTGGAAAATTTGGATCCATGTGGTGAAGAAAAAGAACATAGATGTAATCTATTTGAGGCCATTATCCCTATTAGCATTGATGAGGCAAATTCGACCAAGGTCGTTCAGATTGGAGTTGGCCTAATCTCCCCCCTCGGAGAATAGCTGACCTAGTTCTTGAGAGAAAATAAATATATGTTCACATTGATCCATTCAGACATGGTAGAGGTATATCCTAAGGTCATTGTCCACCACCTCAACATGGACCCAAACCACATGCCAGTGTGCCACAAAAGAGGTTATTTGGCCCCGAAAGAAATATCACTGCACTCAAAGAGGTCAACAAGCTCTTAGAAGATAATTTTTTATCTGAGAAGTGCAATATCCAGAATGGCTATCCAATGTAGTGCTGGTCCCTAAGACCAATAAAAAGTGGAATATGTATGTGGACTTCACTCACCTTAATAAATCCTACCCAAAGGATTTCTACCCATTACTCCACATTAATACATTAGTGGATTCTACCGCTTCTCATAAGTTTTTCTCCTTTATGGTTATTTATTTTGGTTACAACCAAATCTGAATGGCCCTCATATATGAGTAAAATACCTCATTCATCACCAACAAAGGTACCTACTATTATAAAGTAATTCCCTTTGGATTGAAAAATGCAGGTGCCACGTATCAGAGGGTGGTGAACACTATCTTCAAGGATTTGATTGGAAAATTATGGAGGTTTATGATGATGACATGCTAGTAAAGAATCTGAAGGCTCAAGATCATGTATGGAATCTTAAAGAGGCCTTCACTATCCTCAAGAGAAATTATAAGAGATTGAATCCGAAGAAGTGTGCCTTTGGGGTAACAGGGGGAAAGTTCTCAGGCTTTAGGTCACCCGGCATGGCATAGATGCTAACCCAGAGACGATCCATGATCTATTAGTCATAAAGTCCCCTAGAATAATTAAAGAAGATCAAATCATCATCGAGGGATTACAATCTTCAATCATTTTGTCTCTAAAGCCACAAATAAATGTTTACCCTTCTTTAATATCTTAAAGAAGTATTTTTAATGGAATGTAGAATGCCATCAAAGACCAGACCTTGGACGATTTCATACTAGATTTCAAAAACCTAGAGGAGGTAAAGGAAGAACCTAAGAGCTCAGAGAAAGAGGCAAAAATGCCCAAGGATCCCAAGATCCCTTTGATTAAAGAGATATATAACAACTTCCCAATACGGATATTATCAGTGGATATATCCTCTAACATCTTAGGAAGCATAACTAGTCTTCACATTATAATCTCAGAAGGAGGTACGATCTTTATCTCCACTCGCTTTAAATTTAAAGATTTTAATAATGAGGTAGAGCATGAAGCCCTGTTAGGTGGACTAGGATTGGATATCCACTTAAAAGTTGAATAAAATGAATATGTTAGCGATTCTCCAAATGGGGGTGAATTAGGTCCCTGAGGCCTATGCGGCCTAAGGTGATTTCATAATTGGGTAATAATTAGTCACGGACATTTCATTTAAAGCCCCTTATATTTACGCATTCTAGCATTTCCACGAGCATTAATCTCGAGACTTATACTTATTTACTGGATAGACTCTATTATTATTGTATTTATTTTGTGTAAAATTTATTTGATCTTTTATAGGTGTTAAGATTACTAGGCATGAAGTTTGGTTGATTTCTGGAAAGGTCCGTCAATAAACACAACTTTTGGGGCATTTTAATAATTTTAGCACTTGGGCTTTTGGCTCAAGCTCTACATGAAGTGGTAGCTCTCTGAGTTATCTTCACGTGGCCCAAATCGATTCCGTCCCCTATTTTGGCCTTGATTCTTTATTTACAAGTTTTCCACCAACCTATTATTGTATATATTAATTTTCCCTTTCATTTGTAAGGATGGAGTTTTTATTTACTCAGAGGATAATATTGAAGAAACATTTAACCCTCTTTCTCTCTCCTTGGTTAGCATTGAAATTTTTCTTTCTATCTCTATGCTTCCATTAAATACATAAGAGTTTTTGGTGAATTGTTGTTGTAAGCTTATTTACTCTTGGCTTGGTTAGTAATTTAAATGGAATTTGCATTTAATGAAATAACTTGAGTATATATCTCTTTTAAATGATGTCTTCTTTATTGTTGATGCTTACTTTTATTGTGTATGTCATATTTTTCATGAGTAGGTAGTCCTTATAGGTTAGGGATCATAATCCCACCATTGATGATTGAACTTCAAAGTTAAGGTGTGATTTATATTCATTTTGATGAAACTCATATGTTAAAATTAGAGCATTATAACCTCTTAACTTCCCTTGTCATGCAATGGTTGTGTTTGAAGCTTTACTACAAAGTCAACCTATTTGTCACCATAACTAATTAACCTTTAATCTTTCATTGTTGAGTTTTATCTCTACATGGTTGATGTTTGGCCTTAATTAATAATGATCAATTAGAATTGAATTAAATCAAACACCATCATTTATATAGCTAGTCCAAGGTAGGAGAATGATACCTAATCTATTTTCACCATTTTAAATATCTTGTTTTAACCATAATTACTGTCTTCTACCGATTCACACTTATTTTAGTGAATGGTAAGATATTTTTTAGTTATGATTCCCCACTCCCACTCTAATCACCTTTTCAATTTGCTTTTGTGACGTATAGTAACTTCATTTAACCCGAATCTATTCATCTCTAAGTGTCCAGTTCCTCTGGAAATCGATCTTGGACTTATCCGGTTATTACTTGTTATAATTGATCTACACTTGAATCAAACATAATTTCTAGAGCATAAAGCACTACACCAAAACAATAATTTTGTCACTACGGATATGTAACTACTAGTGGCAATGACAAAATTTTTCATTGCTTATGTTAGTGATAAAGTGTTTTTTGAGTCAAATAAAATTAGTAGTCACTACCGTGAGTAGTGAGTACTGAGAAATGTCTTTCCCAATTTGTCACTATTATTGACACTTACAAGTTTGAGTGTATTTATTTATCACTACTACTAGCGGTAGTAAATTTTGTCTTTAATATTTGTTAATACCATTAGCAGTGATAAAAATTGGCGTAAGAATTATTTTATGACTGCAATTGGGGATGATAAACTTTATCTTTAATATTTGTCACTGCTATTGGCACTCATAAAATTTGACTTTGATCAAATACTCACTACTCATAGTAGTTATAAATAATTAGGTTACTCACAAATTTTGGCTTCGCCTAAACTTCTCTATCTCCATTTTCTTCTCTCCTTTGCGCGCCCAGACCAAAAGAACCATCCCCTCGATTTCTTCTCACTGTGGTGCCCTGATTTCTTCTCAGTACCCTTTTAAGGGTGTACAATTTGATATCATCTCAGGGCAGGGTTGGAACTATCTTGAGAGACTCATATCCATGGAGGAGGTAGTTGAGGCACTTCAATCCTGTCGTGAGGATGAGGCTGAGGTCTTGACGGCTTCAGCATTGCTTTCTAGCAACATTGGTTGCTTCGGTTTTTAAAGAGTTTTGTAGATAGTGTTATCTCATCCTTCGTCACCCTATAGTTGGTTAAGGAGCGCATACAGTGAAGGGTTAGAGAGAGAAAGATGATCTTTTATTTAATTAAATATTGAAAATTATATATTGTGGTTATGTTACATAGGGACTTATTTGTTTCATTGATTTGGTATGATTTGTATTTTAACATCTCAGTTTGATATGTTCATTAGTAATCAACTTATGTTATCTTTTTTGCTGTCTCAACAACTCCTAAGGGAAAATGTTTTTTTATCTTTTTGTGTGCACGTTGTCCTGGACTGCATATTTTGGCTAAGTTTCAATGGATATAGATTCCATATATGTTCCCAGATTTTACAAAATATTTTAGATTTCTCTTAATTATTCTAGATATGTGTAGTAGGGACTGGACTGTTCTGGAATTGTATAGAATAGTCTTATAAATACTTGTATAGTATACATTATTCTAGAACTACAAGGAAATAGAAGAATTCTCAAATGTTCTTCCAAAGAACATTCTGGAGAATTAATCTTGGCCTTGATGTAATTTGATCTCCATCGTCCATCAAGGAGGTGGGTGTGTATAAATAAATGGGGGTTCCATTTGCCCAAACAACCAAATCAAGCAAAGCATTTGAGTAATACAAGTTCTCTCTTTAGTAATTCTCTTTGTTCTTTAGTTCTCTCATTTCTCTTTGGGTGAGTGAGTGTAACCTTCATAATTGAGAGTGAGGAAATAGGGTTACTTGTGAGTGGTAAAGGAGTTTACACATAAGTGTCACATGGGTAGGAGCATTGTAATTGTGACTCCGTGACAGTTGGTATCAGAGCTAGTTCGAGTAAAAGATTGCTTGTTGAACTTATGGGAAAGTGATGGACAATGAATCGGGAGTGACTAGCCTGGCCATATAGGGACAACCTCAAAACAAAAAGGGACAATTCGAGAGACCAATAGAGAGATTTTGGATGCTCGCATTGCTACGTTGAAGACACGATTTGGCATGTTTGAGAAAACTCTTCACAAGTGCTTGAACATATCGGGTGCCTTCATAGACTCATTACACACTCTGGAAAAAGATATGCGTCGAGCTATGAAGGTATTCAAGCCAATTGAGGATAAGACCATGAAAAAGGTGGCCACCACGTCCGATCGACTTGTGTTAATAGAGGGATAAGTTGCTAGTCTCCATGAAGACATGTCCGAGCTGAAGGATGTCAAAATTTGGTTAGCAATATTGAAAAAGGTTATGGATAGTGGAAGAAGGCCTTCACCTAAGGAAATTGTTCCAAGGGTCAGGGTTCCTAAACCCAAAAGCTATAAAAGAGTACATGATACTAAAAACTTAGATAACTTCTTATGGAAAATGGAGCAGTATTTCAAAGCTGCCAAAGTCCCCACGAAAGACAAAGTGGGTGCTACCACCATCTTCGTCACTGATGATGCCATGTTATAGTGGAAACAAAGGTAAGAGGACACAGTGGAGGGACGTTTCACTATAGCAACATATGATAAATTTAAGAGGGAGATCAAGTTCAACTTCTTTCCCGAAAACGTGGAGTATTTGACGAGGAAGAACTTAAAGAGGATGAAGCATACGGGATCCATCCGAGAGTATGTGAATCAGTTCACCACTTTGCTATTGAGTATTTCGAACATGAAGGATAAGGATAAGATATTCTTCTTCATGGATGGTTTACAGTCTTGGGTTGAGTAAGAGTTGCATATAAAGGGAGTGCAAGACTTGGCCACTGCACTCTCGATAGTGGAAAAATTGGGGGACTTTTCCAGGAGGACTGAGCATACCTTCAAGGATCAGAGGAATAATTCCAACCCCAAAAGAGGTGGGGGAGACAAGCCGAAATATGGGGGACATAGGCCCAAATTTTACTAAGAAAAAGTAAGGAAGCCGACTTATGACCCGAAGGATAAAGGTAAGTTCGTGCCTTAATTCTATGGATTCTACATATGTAATGGAGATCATAGATCACTTGAGTGCCCAAGAAAGAAGGACCTAAATGAATTTACAATGGATATGAATAGCCATAAAAGAGAGGAGGTGAGTGGCAAGGAGCCTAAGATGGGGGCACTTAGAATCCTCAATGCTATAATGGGGCAGACTTCTATTGCAAAACCTATTTCCTAGTTGATGAAGGAGCTAATATATATGAACACGTATCTCAATGGAAAGAGTACACGAGCCATGACAGACACGTGATCGACTCATAACTTTATTGCAGGGGAAAAGGCCAAGAGAATAGGCCTCTAGTTAGAAAGATATGGGAGTAAATGAAGGCATTGAACTCAGAGGCCAAGCAAGTCCTTGGAATTTTAAAAGATATCACCTTTAAAGCAGGAGAGTGACAGGCACAATCAACTTAACTGCGGTACTGATGGATGATTTAACATCATCCTTGGCAGTGAGTTCCTTAGTTTTTCTAATGCCATTCCTATTTCATGTCTTGGTGTTTTGAGATTCATTGATGAGAGGAATCCTTGCATAATTCCAGAGATCAGGGATGGAAAGAAACAAAAGAAGATGTTGTCAGCCATGCAACTAGATAAGGGTATGAAGAAAGGATAGGTGACCTTATTGGTAGCCATGTACTCGTAAGAAAAGAAGGAGGAGGTACTTGATCCTAAAAAAGTGGAAGAATTCCTTAATGAGTTTAAGTACGTGATGTCGTTCGAGTTGCCCAAGAGATTGACACCAAAGAGAGAGGTGGACCATCAAATTGAGTTGGAACCAGGTTCAAAACCCTTGCCTTGGTCCTTTATAGAATATTTCCACCCGAGTTAGATTAACTAAGGAAACAACTCAGAGTTTCTAGATGCTAGCTTTGTGAGACCGTCAAAGGCTCCTTATGGAGCTCAGGTGCTGTTTCAGAAAAAAACATAATGGGAGACTTAGGATGCGTATTGATTATTAATATCTTAACAAGGTAACCATCAAGAACAAGTTTTCGATCCCATTCATTACAGACTTATTCAATGAGTTGGCTAAGGTAAGGTATTTCACAAAACTTGATCTCAAATCGGGATATTACCAAGGCCGCATTGCCAAGGGGGATGAGCCTAAAACCTCGTGTGCCATAAGGTATGGTGCATATGAGTTCTTAATGAGGCCGTTTGGTTAAAATAACTCCCCAGATACATTTTTAACATTGATGAATAAAATATTTTGCCCATATCTAGATCAATTTGTTGTAGTGTACTTGGATGTCTATAGCCAAACACTAGAGGAACAATTGGAGCATCTATTGATTGTGTTCCAAACTCTTCAAGAGAACTCCTTTTATGTTAAAGGGGAGAAGTATTCCTTCGCCTTTCACGAAGTGTCTTTAATAGGACACTGGATTGGGGGAGGACATATTTTGATGGACAAGTCCAAAGTTCAAGATGTCACTAATTAGAAGACGCCTACAAAGGTTATGGAGTTGTGAAGCTTCTTGAGCCTAGTTAATTACTACTAGAGATTTATGTTGGGGTATTCATAGCGTGCCACTCCACTAACTAATCTGTTAAAGAAGAATAGTGTGACGTAGGCATTTAGGGATATTTAAGAACTAGTGACGGCAGACTAGTCTTAAAGTTGGCGGATCATTCAAAGTCCTTTGAAGTGAACCTAGATTCTTTAGACTTTTCTATTGGAGTATTATTATTTTTTAATTTATAAAATACTGCAAGTGCACGGGATATTGTAGAATAAGGAGTGTAAGTACGGGCCAAACCCACGAGGATTTCTTAATTTTTTTGTCAAAATAATTGCGACTGTCCAACTAGACGAATTGGGTGTAGAAAAGAGATGTAATATTAAACTAAGCTAACAATAATAAAAAGTGTAACTACTTAAGAAATAACCTAGTGTGCGAGAAACTAGGACATTGGATCCATTTATCACATTAAACTAATACTATGCACTAATTTAAACTCGTTATTCCCAACTATATAACTCTCTCGTCATATTTAATTCGGAAAAAAACAGGATTAAGTTCATAATAAAATTTAACGTCTCTAAATTTAGATGGATAAAATCCCTATTCCCTTAAAAATTCACTTTTAAATTTCAAAATATAGTCTTTAAGCATGGACTATCAATAAATATAATAAAACTATAATCCATCAAATGATTTTTTTCAAATAATGCCGAAGTTTTAAAACACACTCTCGTATCGTTTTAAGTGAATACCGAATTTTTAAAACTTTTAGAACATGTTAGGAAATAAAGACGAATTTAAACTACACACAATATTAATCAAACATAATAAACTTCACCTAGTCCTAGTAAATAAATTAAGCTAACATAATTGAAGACAAAATAAAAATCAAGAATAAATATTAATTTTCATTAATAAATCAACTTACAAAAATAATCGTGCCTTATAATTGATCTTGACAAAGCTTCTTCCACAAAATAATTCTTAGACTTTGAATAAAATATAATCAACAAATAAAGGAACCAAAAACTATATCTCAAAGCTCTCACTAAAATTCTCTCAATACGAAATGATGGTCCCAAGGGTCTTATTTAAAGGTTTAGGAATGAGGTATTAGGGTTTTGGTGAAAGTCTTCCTGATTGGTGAAAATGTGTTGAAACTTGTCACTGCACCTTTTCAATCTTTAGATGGAAATAAGGTGCCGAATTTCCCCCTATTCGAAAAGTCTTACATTTTCTTGTTGAACACGCATGCCAAATTTCGTTCAAATTGAAGAATAAAAGTTCCAGACTTTTTTTACGATTTCACAAGTGCAAAAGCAGTATTTTTCGAACGACCGTAAAAATCAGTTTTTTCGCGCCTTTTTTGAGTTGATCATCAATTTGCACCAAATTCCATCATTAGCTATAAAATTTTCACTAGGCAACTTTTTTCACAAATTATCACAAGAATATTATAAAATTTTCGAAGTGTCCATTTTTTTACTTAAAATTGCCATTTTCAATCCGAATTCAATCATTTTAGCATTTTTTCCTTTTTTTATAAAATGATCCTAAGAACTTAATAAATAAAATAAAATGGGACTAACAAAGTATAAATTTGGGTACAATACATACAAAATAATGCACTCATTAAATACCCCTAAACCTAAACTTTGCTAGTCCTCGAGCAAAACTATTTTTTTTAAAAATCTAACTCACTTTCATAGGAATCACGATTGCACTTAGCATGTACAACAAGCCGTGAAACCTCTAGGTTGCCCTATTGGATGAGTTTTATATCGTGAGAGTTTGAAGTGAATATACTCACAAAATTCAAAATCTGAACTCAATACAAATGACTCAAAAGTAATATAACCAAGTTTTAATGGAAATTTGATAAATATAGTCGAACCTCACTTTTCAATCTCAACTTATCATGTATGTATGCATAGCCAATATATCTGTCCATTTTAAAATATTTGATCGTTACATTTCTTATACAAAAGTTCATCTTGATTTCAAAATCTCACGGGATGCATTCACAATCTAACACTCGAAAATGGGTTTGTTTCTTTCTGTATATGTGAATAAAAGATTAAATTTAGATGAAAAAAATTTCACATATACATGATCAAAAATGGAATTTTTTTATAATGGATGAATTTAATCTCATGAATTGAAAATCGATTACTTTTTAAAAATATTGAATCACACCATAGATCTTATTCATCTCTTCTTCACACTATAACTAACTTCGCTTGAGATTGATTAGGACTTTCTTTGATTGTATTGTAGTCTCGGATTTGGATAGAAAGAATGGGTTTTGGAGTTCAAAATTTCTGAGAATATAAAGATTTTTCAGTATTTTGACTTGTAAGGACAAAATTTCCAATTGAGTTCATTATAGAGTTTTGACTTATTCCCGAAATAAAACACGTTTGAGTCATAGGGAGATTTTTTATTGTCACGATCCCTCACATACTATGACGTGTTGAAGTTTATTGAAGACGTTACGACAAAGCTTCAAGGAATTAATTATGCCAAAGGATTAATTGGTGCAAGTTTATTCGTTTTCAAGTTTAATTGCGTTTTGAGAGCACTCAGGTATGATTACATGATTATAATGGGACATGAAATTTATTTTAAAATGTTTAAAGATGTTATTTTTATTAAGAAAATGTTTTAAAAATATTTTATTAGTGTTTGAATTGGTTTACACTTCATTTTAATCTGATAAGGATGGATTAGAATTGGATTTATGTTAAACTCCCTTTTCAATGCTGGTTTAAAATTAAACTCCAATGAGTGCGTCCCTTAAACGACTTGACACGTCGTTCGAGTGAGATATCACTGTAGTTCAAACGACATGCACATCTCGTTCGGGCAAGATGTCATTTCACTTGAACGAGGTGTTGCATTAAAAAAATATATAAGGCTTATTTTCCATCAAATTTTGTAGGTGTGCATTTTAGAAAAACTGTTTACGAACTAGTATGCTTCTGCGAACTAGTTTTATAAGGTTTTTCAAAGTAAACACATCCTTAGAGTTTCAAATATCCGAGTTATCATTAATATATGCTATAATGATCTTTGTAGCACCAATAAGGTTTGTTATACATATAACTTTACTACATTTTGCGGTAAAGAAGTGAAGGAGTTCGTGTTCAATATTATAAATGTTACAATCCATATCGGTGGACACCGAGACATACATGGACGTGTGTGATGTGGACAAGTATTGTGGAATAAGGACTTTCTGTGTGGGCACTGTAGGAGGAGTGGTTGAAGATTAGAAGAGCGTGACGTTTCATGGGGGTCGTGTCGTTCAGTAAGAATTGTGTCTGTTCATTGTAAATCCATATTCATAGTGATTGTCTGGCTTGGGTCGTTCGAGGTTTTTTTCCCGTTGTGGTTTCCTCGTACATCTGGCATTGTGATTTTTCTTTTCTTTACTTAATTTTACTCACTTTAATCTCTAGATGAATGTTTAGGATTAATCAAGATAAAATTTGGTTAAGTTAAAATTGGTTCACAACTTGGTACGAATTAAAAATTGGAAAAAGATTTTTTTCGTAAAAAGAGAAATTTGTTTTATCATCCTTAAAACACTTTCTGCTTAATAAATAAAAAGGGACCCACATGACTTTTAGGCAATTTTTCTTCCAACCTCCATTTTCCTTTTTTTTTTTTTCACGTACTCCTTTTTTTCTTTCTTTATTTCTTTTCTTTTCACACATCATTCGTTTGTAAACTTATTCTTCTTTCATTTTTTGGCCTTTTTCCTCAGCGTAATTTTTACCCTAGTATTCTCACAAAATGAGCTTGGCTTCTTTTTATGGGCTTTAAACTCCCAGTTGGAGTTGGGTAGGATAATGGATTTCCAATAAAAAGGCTTATTTTCTTTTTGAATCAAATGGACTTGCAACGGAATAATGCAAAAAGTTATAGTTTAGGCTTAATTTTGAGCTTTCAAACGATGGTCGAATCTTATTTATGAAGTTTCGTTGAATTAATTTGTGTCTCAAGACGACTTACTAAGACTTCTAGTGCTTTAAGATTCATATTTTGACTTTTTATTTTCAGCAATCGAACAAAACAATGAATTTGAGATCATCAATGAATTTCTCGCTGAAGGAAAGTTTGAGTTGTTCTAACTCGAATTAATTTAAATCTCTCGAAAATGATGAATGGCACAAAAATCTCACCAGGTTAAAATCTACACATTTATTCATTAAGCATATTAACTTTCGCCTCAATGTAAGGACATATTTTTATAAATGTCCGTCATAATTAATTATGTCGTATACCGTTACAACCGTCGAAGAAGTTCAAGAGCAATCTACATAAAGACGAATCCGAATATATTAAGGTTCTTCATCAAAAAGCCTCCGTAAAGTTTAATTTGGTAAGATTATGTTTTAAATACCTTAACTTTGCACTTAGAGTTTTGGGATATTTTTTCAAAATATTTTCCAAGTGTTGGAGCGGACTTGTTTCGTCAAAATTTGAGAATGAGTAAATTTTCTAAGTCCTGTAGCGTTCCTCGATTTTGATGCCCAGGTCGTTCAAGAGAGATCTCATCTCGTTCGAGCGACATGGAGATGTCGCGCGATGTCATTCAAATGATACGTGTCCGTCGTTCGAGCGAGATCCCTTTTTCGTTCAAACGACCGAGGCGGCGCTATTTTCTATAAACACTCATTAAATGGTTTCGTTTTCATTAAAAAGTCCCAGCGTTTTGAAAGACAGAAAACTGAGAATCTGCAAAATTCTTTTTGACTTCTTCTTTTAGGGTTTTTATCCCTTTTGTTTTCAATTCACGAAAATATCATATGTTTTAGATAATTGTTTTGGTGTTCAAGAAAACACTTGACTTTTGTTAATTCTTTGTGGGGAGAACTCTACAACCGGAGAGCTGCGTGCTATTGTGAAGGGAGTCCTTATGAAGACTTTAGACTGCATGTCTGGACTGCGTGTCCTTGTGGTATAGCTGCGTGTGAACCACTGTTGATTTCTAGCCGTTGCTTCGGAGGTTTGACAAAGATACCGTGCGTTACTCTTGTGGGTGAAATCAAGATGGTATGTAAGTTAATGGTCTTGTAAACTTGTCAGAGTCCTAGAAATAAAAGGTTTTGCCCTTCGGGAATTTTTCATGAAATTTGTGTCGCATGCTTTATTTATTTATGGTTTGACACACGCACACACGTAGTTGCATGTTTAGGGGCTAAATTAATTTGGTTTAAAAATAAACTCTAATTAAATAATGTTTAATTGGAAACTTACGAATTAATTTAAATCGGTATCACACACCGTCATATTTTTACACTCAATATCCATTTTCGATCATATTTATTGCTAATGTAAAAAATTTCATAAGTTGAGAGATCCATGAATTAATTCTATATTAAGAAATCATTTCAAAACTCAATTATATTGAAAATCTTTTTGAATTTTTGAAAATTTTCTAATTAAAAAAAATACCATCCTTACCCCTAAATCTAAATTTTACATTGTCCTTAATGTATGCTCAAACTTGAAATATGGACAAAGCAAATATATTACATAAGTAAAAGGATGATATTACCCGTGAATTTCCAGTCGCGTTACCAACTTCCAACCAATCTCACATTCCTTTCATCATAAATCAAAAGTCTGAACAATTGAGAGTCAACCCAATCGACTAAGTATACACATAAAGGCACATAATGAATGTGGTGAGTGAAATTATAGAGATGCGTAATCACATTGTAACAGAGATGGTCAGTCTTGTAAAGACTATCCTGATGAAATTTCGAATGACACGTTAATCCTAGGTTTCCCTCAAACTTGAAAATGAATAAGTCGGACTATAAATCGAACGATACTTTAGTCATGTCCTCGATTTCATCCAAATACTCAAATGACACAGGTGGATGTGGTCGAACAGGACAATGCGGCATGACAAAATATGCGTCACCAGGTGGAAACGCTCGAAAGATTTTTTTCTCATCACAAATAGATTAAAACTCACGTGTCAGCTCATTCTCTAAAGGATCGAGTTTGCATCCACAGAGAAGGAATTTATCTATCCTATCATCCAAGTTTCTCTCATCTAAATAACAAAAATAATCCAATAAGTATTGGACTTCAACAGTAAGATACTCATCAATCAGACCGAATTCTTTCTCAAAATATTCAAGACTTATATTTAGAGATAAATCGGCCAAGCATGTAGATCGGTTGTGTCACTATCCCGTGGGGTAGTGACATCGTTCACTTCTTGAATGCACCTGAATTCAGTATTTCCATCATCAGATGATGGACTCTCTAAATTAAACACATTCAAACCCATGGTCATGTTCCCGAACGATAGGTTCAGTTTCCCACTACGACATCGAATAATAGCATCAGAGTTGTCCAAAAAGGTTCGATCGAGGATGATCGGGATTTGAGTGGGTGATTTTAGTGTGTGTTGTGTGTACAAGACCAAAAAGTCTACCGAAAAGACAAACTCACCTACTTTAATCAAGACGTCCTCTACAACACCTCTGGGTATCTTAATGGATCGATCCTACTTTAAACAGGATTCTCACCTACTTTAAACACCCTAGTAATGCTACCCCGCCTAACTAGAATCTTACTAAACTTCTAAACACCCTACGCTATCTCATACCCTGCGTATATAATATCCTAAGCTTTCGTACGAGCTTATGCATTATATTTTCTCACTTATAATTTATCCTTTATAATAAATAACTTTCACTAGTTATTATACACTTTCACGTTTTAGTGTTATTAGTCCCGTATATAATTTTCTCATCTTTATATACACATCTCCCATTTTATTTCGGATTTTATTCTCCCGGTTGAACCAGAAATCATTTCATATCTCATTCTTTATTTTGTCCGAATACATATATACACAATATACTATACACATCAAGTATATCCATACTTATATATCACACACTATATACGTATAATAACCACCCCTGGAGCTATAACTCAATGAATGCAGTCTCTAGAATGCTATCATCTTCCAAAGAATACATACATCATCCTGGGTACCACTGGTCGAGATCTCACACCGACCTGATAAAAACATAACACATACGTATGGGAAACGACCATAGTTCCTCACTTGAAAGTGAGATGAATCATACCTAAGACGTCTCACCCATAATAAAGAACCACACTGCATAAATAATTGGATGCTATGACCTGGGGACTATACTTTCCCTGCATTCACTAGCCAGGGGATTCACCCACATCGCGCAACTTCCCATGATAGCACTAGAGGGCTATGTTCCACACAAATATATCATTCACACACAGATATATTTATAATCATGTCATATATATACTGTCTCTCTCTCTCTCTCTCTATATATATATATATATATATATATATATATTATCAAATCCGTCTATTCATGCCTATCTCCCGTGGCATTAGCCTAAAATACCGAATATACTAATTCATAAGTATACACACACTTATATTAATCCCATAAGTATTAACTTGCTTATCAATTTTCATATTAATTCCTTCTGAATATTAGCCTATAACGTCTAGCTAGTATTCTAGTTTCATCATACTCACATTCGGATTTCACTCACTTATCATCCCCACATACATTCTGCACGTATCAATGTATATATATCGACTAAAATGATTTTTCCGAGTGTTGTTCGTCCCAAACACTCCTAAAATTTATAACCTGGATCTTAATCCCGCTAAACCGAAGTTTATATATCACCCAATTAAGCTTTTAGGGGCCCTCACCCTCTATTTAGGATCCCCTATTGTTTATCTCCAAACGAAATTCTTCTCTAATCCTTTTAGTCCAAGAAACTTTTCCCCAAATTAACTGCCATCTCCGAACCGAACCGATGGCTATAAAATGAATCGATCCGGTTCTGGAATAAAATATCTGAACCGATGGCTCCCAAAAATGAACCGGTCCGGTGCGCAGATAAACGAACTGATTCGGCGACCTGATTAACTTCGAACATTACCAACCATAACTATAAACATCTACACACTTATTTTTACCCAACACATCACTTTATTCATGGGATTCATCAATTTAACTAAGATTTAAACCCGAACTTAGTTAAACCCACTATTTCTCATCTTTCCAAATTTCTCACCAAAAATTACACCATTAACAGGGATTATAGCTCAGATTTCATATGGAGTTATTATCACATCAATTTATATGAAATCCTATCCAAAAACCCCATTTTGATTCAAGAATCCCAACTCAAAAATCATATAGTTTTCACCGACTATAATATGAATAATAAACACACATAAATAATTAAAGCAAGTTAAACACTTGCCTCGTTGGATAAATCTGACGACCTCGTGTCGGGATTCACCGGAGGTTGTCCTAAGTTCTCCTTTATTCTCCCTTTTCTTCTTCCTTTCTTTCTTTCCTTCTTTCTTTCCTTTCCTTCTTTTCTCTTTCTCTCATGACTTATAAGAGTTAAATAAGGGTTCTCCCCATATTAAACTCAAAATTGACTCGTATACACAAATGCGAGTCCCCAGTAGTCCAAAAATTCCTCAGAACCCAAACACTACCCTGGGTGCTCTATTTTGACTATTTCAGTCCATCCGAGACCAACCGTGCACTCGAAATCACCATCCGAGTCACTTATAAAAAATCACCTTTTTAAATCCAATACAACTCTACTAGTATTTTTCGAGTAACATATGATTACTCGTCGCTTTTCCCAACCGTGACATGATATAAAATAATCCAACTTCATTTACTGATTCTCGTAAGTAAATATAACACACATAGATATTAACCAAAAAATTACCAATAATATTCAACCTGCATTTCAAATTCTCTTTCACTTAAAATTCTCAAATTATTAAATTTCACCCACTTATGTAATTTAAATATCTATAAAAGTACGAGATATTACATACTCCCCCCCTTATAAAGGAATTTCGTCCTTCAGATTGAGATACAACGGGTACTAAGACTTAGGATCTTTAACAACACAACATCCTCTAGTACTTGAGATCAATCTGAAAATAATATAAGGGCCACTCTTCTATACACCCGCTAGCGGTACCCGTCCATCTAAAGGCTTAATCACAATAGCCCCAGCTTCAAGGCAAGCATTTTTAATCCTCTTCATACTGATATACTCCATCAGTTATAACATCTCACCATAATAATAACATATCACGCATTGTGCTTCTACCAACGACATCCGAGTAAGACGAGCCTATATATCACTGGCTCTATCGGCTTAATACTATTGGAAGGTCGCACATCACTAACTACTGGCTTCCTATATCCATTCCAACATAAAAATCCCATCCTAAGGAAAATAATAAAAACATCTGACCCCTTCTGTCGATTTTTCAAATCTCGTTTCATGGTGACGTAACTCTTACGACACTCAGAAGTCACCCAAAAATAATTTTTGGTCAATACCCCTCTCGACAACGGATTCTAATTCACGTCCAATCCAAAAGTCTAATTATTCGCTCGCCTCTAAACAACCATAGGGGGATTAACAAGGCTTTTCATGCAAAACCTCAAATGACACCTCGTCCATAATAAACCAGTACGAGTTATTACACACAACTCTAGAAATCGGTAAGTTCTCTCCCCCAATTACCGCACAGTTTATAATGCTCACCACTTGCATTATTCATCATTGTAAATCACCTCTCGTATACTCATCGGTTATAAGTGACACAACATAACCAAAATAAAACGCCATCCCCACTGCTTCCCGAAAATCCCTATCGGAGGTGGGGTTCAAGGATTTCATCCTGATTCACAATAATATTGGGCATCACCTCGCACAGGTGCACTCCTTCTTTACCAGCCTGTCTACCCATTCCATCACCGGAATCATTGGCTTGATACAAAATTTCTGGTTGGTCATCTCGAACTAACGTATTTCTATGAGTGGTGCACCCGGAGACAATCTCACTATGTCTCACCTAACACCAATTCCCAATTATAATGCCTCACCTTAAGTGGTACTTTATACTCCCCTTCTTTCCACGGGGTATACCAAAAATCATGACCCATGCACTTTTTACCACAATGCGCACATCTAGTCCCTTTTTGTGTTATAAACATCAACATTCTATTTGCACGCAAGCCCCCGCCCCCCCAAGATTCGACTGAGAAGGACTCCGCTTTACTTTTCCACAATAGTTGGATTTTCCTCTTCTCAAGAGATATCCTTTTAAATGGTTTCTGTGGTGAAAATTATTATGCAACACAAATAGATAGGAGAAAGGCAATCACCAAGCAAGAGTAAGGAATATAAAATGACAATCACACAACAAAGGATGTACGTGGTTCAGCAAAGATGTGCCTACGTCCACGGTGGTGCAGTCAATGTAATTTCTCTATGCTCCGGGGGTGGTTACAGAGAATACAAATTGTCCTTTGCCCCGGACTTAGGGTTTAATATATACATGTTCATTTTAGTAAGTGGGGGAGTTGGACTCCCCCACGTCTTCCATCTATCCTTTGAACCTCCCTTAATGGGAACGTGGGAAGAGAATGGATCATAATCAAAATAAGAGATGGGGGGTCTAGACTTTGGGCCGTCAGAATTGGGCTACTCGTCTAGGTCCATCATCTTAATTTTGGGTATCTACAATTGCCCCTAATTTTATTGGACCATGTTTTGGGTCTCAATAAATTTAAATGATTTGCCATAATGGCTGCTTCGTCTCTCGTGCAACTCTTCAAAAGTTGGAGAACTGATTTTGGCGGCATTTGCTTCGAGATATGTGCATTATGATTAGCCACACTTAAAGGTTTTCTAGAACAGTTACTTTTCGTCCGTCGTTTCAACCTTCCCTGTGAGCTCTAGCGATTCGTACTTTCTTCTCTCAGTCTCCATTCTCGTTGCTTTCCTGTTATTTGGGTTGTGCTTTTTCATCGTTCGAGTCGAACTTCCATCTTGTAAGTCTCCTGTGCCTTTTCTTCGTACTTTCTCTTTGAATTTGTAGTTTTCTAGGGTTTTTCGATGGCGAAGATTGGGAATAGGTCGGTCTTTGAATTTAGGAAGTTTTATAACATCCCAGAGTGGGTAGATATTGAGTGCTGCGCTTCCCCCTAGAAACATTAGAGATATAGAGGATGCCCATTGGCTCCATGTTTTGTTACTTTCCCAAGGGGGACTCACTTTTCCTCCCAACAATCTGTTCTTGCACTTCTTTGTCTATTTCAGTATTGTTCCTGCACAGTGCTCGCCCAATGTGTGGAAGATAATTAATGGCATCCATAGAATAAATCAATTATATGGTACCAAGTTAGGGCTTGCTGAGGTCTGCTTTTTCTATTCTTTTTCTCAAACTAGTTCTGGTGTTCTCTACCTCAAAGCCAGGAGTCCTGATAGGGTATTGGTAGTAAACCTACCTAATTCCCATAAGGACTATTGGCAATAGGGCTTCCTTGCTAGAAATTGGCAGTTTTCTCCCCAGTTTGAAGGGTCGAGGTCTGATAGGTTCTTTGTCCCTTTTATGGGGAAGAATACATAGGTATACTTTGCTCTGCTCTTTTAATTTTTATTGGCTTGTGATCTTTCTGACTTTCCTCTGTTTTGTCTTCAACGAGGTCGAAGAATTTGGAACCTGCTCTCAGCGAGGTTCGTCTCTCCGAATTGGTAAAGGTCTGGAATATCAGGGAGCCTTTAGCTGACGGCGAGCATCCTCGATCTGCTACTTTTTTGCTCGAATACAAGAATGTTGGCTCCAGTTTTATAGCGAGGCCGGTGGACAGTATCCATGAGTTTGATACTTCTGAAGAGACTGCTGCGGATCCTATCCAGTTGGACTAGGAGGAGAACAAATCTGAAAGCGATATCGCAGGTGGTGCTGTAGGCAATTTGAGTGAAAGGAGCTCCAGTAGTAGTAGTAGTAGTTCCTCTGATCGTGGGGAAGTTTTTAAAGCTCGAGAGTCATCTAGCACATCTAGTAGTTCGAGCAAGGAGATGGTTCCTCCAAGGAAGAATTTAATTCGGGATGATGAGGATGAAGACCACATGCTTCTCGCGTAGAGGTTAAAGAAGCAGAAGTCTAGCTCTGGGTCCGTGGCTACTGGTTCTCGGTCTTCTGCTCAGGAGCAGGAGAAGAAGAGGAAAGAAGAAGAGTAGGTGAGAGGGAGAGAGAGAGAAAAAAGTAAGAAGAGAGGAAGAAGATGGAGGAGAAAAAGAAGGTAGAGGAGAAGAAGAGGGTAGAGGAAAGGAAGAAGATAGAGGAGGAGAAGAGGAGGGTGGAAGCGAGGACGAAGGCTGGGCAGGCCTTAGTCCCGGTGTCTGCACTACCCGAGGGGGCTTCTGTTGCAATTTCTCCTCAGTTGGCCCCCGTGCTGCTCGAGAGAGCTGTTCTCCCTGCTGATCGCCAAAGGGCGTTGGGGTGTGATCAACTGGCCATACAGGCTAGTCAGAGGCTGGCCTTGGTAAGACCATCTCTTTTCTCCAATGCTTTAATGAATTCCATCATTTTCTTATTCTAATGTCTTCTCCTTTTTTGCAGTTTATGACCGACTTCTTCGTGCTCTATCGCTCTCACGATGAGCTGGTGAAGAGAAATGGTGAGTTAGATCAGCAAAATAAAGCCTTGAAGTTGAAGGGTGCAGAGCTGGAGGCTAGATTTAAAGCCGTTGATGCTGCTCGGATATCATCCGACGTGGCTCTTGTTACGGCCAACCGGGAGAAGGATACGACAGTTAAAGAATTGAAAGAGCTGCATCAGGCCTATGATCTAGTTTGCTCGAGAAAGCTGGCTGTCGTGGAAGAGAACCGAGTGCTATCTGAGGAGCTGAAGAGGAAGGAGTCAGAGGATGTCACTGCAAAGGAAGACTCGTATAATTCTGGTTGGTCTGCATCATACGAGGATGCTGAGGTTCAGATAGGCTACATTAGCCGTCTGAACTTTAAGAAGGGCTGGAATAAGGCCCTCCTGGCTGCTGGTGTTGATATCGACTCCCCTCTGTTCGACGAGCATGATCTGGGTCCAAAGATGACTGTAGATGAAGTCCCTGCCCCTGCTATCAAAGCTGCTGACCCTGTCTCCCAGACAATCTCTGCTGACATTTCTCTTGCTGTGTCGACAGAGGTTACCCCTGCTGGGGGCGGTTCTCCTGCTGATGCTGACAAAGGGAAGCAACCATCGACTTCTGGGCAACTCGAGGTTGCTAGTTAGTTGTCATCTTAGGATTACTTTGTACTTTTGCTTTTTTTGTTTGTAAATTTTCTTTTTGCTACTCGATGTACTTTTAATCCTTATCAATAAAAAGGTTTTTTTTTTCCCAGTGCACTGATTCTGTCTTTCTTTTCGATGCCTTCTTATGTCTTGTAGTTGGTTGATGTAGAAGAGTATATTCCCGCCACATCTCAATTGGGAGGGACCCTTGGTCCTAATGCGAGTCTTCAGGTTTACCAGGCCTTTGTTAAGCTTTGCAAATCCCTTAGGTCTAGGAATCAAAAGTATAAGGATCAGTCTGAGCTCGTGGCCAAGTTGAAGGAAATTCTCCAGGAGATGGAAGAGGTTGGTGCTTCAGTGCAAGAAGAGGTGAATGCGTTGAGAGCAAAGTTCTCGATGCTTCTGAGATCAACCAGGTTGGTGAGATGCTTAAACAAGAAAATACAGCTTTAAGGAAAGAGGTCTTGCGTCTTAGGGAGCATGGACCGAGCACCGCTCCTTTAGTGTTGCTAGGCTCTTCATCAACGCAAGCTAGGTCTGGCTCCAGCGATGTTCCCCCTGTATTGTGAGGTTCTTCATCGACGCGAGCTTGGGTTGGCTCGAGCGACGTTCCACCTGTACTGCAAGGTTCTTCATCGACGCGAGCTGTCAAGAGCACCAGGAGCCGAGATAGGGAAATGGAAGAGCTTCGCGGTGTTGTCCAATGAGCATATGTGATCGCTGCTGTGCTTCAAAGGGATGTTACTCGGCTGCGACACCTGTTTAAAAAAGGACCTCGGCGGGTATGGGCCGACGGTTACGATCAGGGTTGGTAAGATGCTCCGACTAGGCTGAAAGAGTTTGAGGATATCGCCTTCATCAGGGGGTGGTTGAGTGCATTGAGGGAGATGCAAGTTCTAAGGAATTCAATGCTCTGGTATCGCCATGAAATCTCCCCTTCCGCTCGGATGCCCAATCCTTTTCGGAGAGATGATCAATGGATACCCATTGATGCCATCCCTCCGTAGCTGCTGGAGTCGGATGCGAACGATGTTGAGGAGGGGTTAGCCCCTCATCCTGATGACGGCCGAAGGGCCCAAGTGGATGATTATCTTGCTCAGAGGCCTCATCCTCATTAGGATTTCGCTAGTGGCTGCTCTGTATTTTTTTTTTGTAGTGTAAATGCTTTGGGCGAGCTCGCCGACTAAACATATATCACCATTGTTGTAAATATGATGAATTAATATAATTTATGTTTTGGGATAATTTAGCCGCCTAAATAAGTGCATTATATTCTCCAAGTTCTTACTCTTTTGTGATCTTCTAAATTTGTATTATCACGCAAGTGTCCTCCCAGTCTAGTATAACATCAAGATACCATTGTGCACCACTTTACCTTTTAGGTCATGTCGTCACACTCCCTTATGCCTAAGTGTGGCAATTGGTAAGGACACACCTTGTGTTGGATATTCCATCCGATCAAGATTTTATTTAACCTAAGAAGGTTTGGTGACCAGTTTAGATTTGGCCATTTTGCCTAAGGATCTCCTGTAGGGCTTCATATATTGCCAGGGGCAATGTCAAGAGGTCTTTCGTGTTTCATAACGACAACCTGAGGAGGGACAATTTCCTGCTATGATGTGATGATCAATGTGTCTGTTATTTGGAAAAGATGTGCGATAAAGCTCGTATAGCCGTTACTCATTAGAATGCAACCGTTTTAAATAACTTTCATTAATGACAAGGAAAACGAACTTCTAGTTCCATAACAAAATAATAAAAGAAAGATATAAAAATAGAATCTCTTGAGATTGGCTGCATTCCATGCTCGTGGTATTTCTCTGCCTTCCATTGTTTCCAAGTGATAGGCGCCTTGCAGATCGTCTCTTGCTATCTTGAAGGGTACTTACCAGTTTGGTCCTAGCTTGCCATCTGATGGTTTTACTGCACTGCCCAAGACTTTCCTCAGGACGTAGTCCCCAACTCGGAATGTCCTTGGGTTGACCCTTTTATTATAATGTCTTGCGAGCTGTTACTGATAGTTCACTAGTTTTACTAGGGCTAACTCTCGGCGCTCGTTGGATAGGTCGATCTCAGCGAGCAATGCTGCATCATTATGGCCCTGGTCGACAAGGTTGGATCTCATTGTTGACAAACCTGCTTCTAGTGGGATGACTGCTTCCATCCCATATGTCAGTGAAAATGGGGTTTCTCCTATTGCTCGTCGTGGAGTGGTTCGGTAAGCCCATAGAGTGTGTGGTAATTCATTTACCCATGCACCTTTGTCTCGCTCCAATCACTTCTTTAATCCGTCGATCACAGTTCTGTTGGAAGCCTCAGCTTGGCCATTGCTCTGAGGGTAGGCCACCGAACTGAAGTGGTGTCTGATACCGTGTTTGTTACAGAAACTCTGAAAAGAGTCGCTTTCGAACTGCATTCCATTGTCGGTGATGATGGTTCTCGGGATGCCAAAACGAGTGATTATTTTTCTCCATATGAATCTTATCATATCTGCATCTCGGATGTTCGCCAGGGGTTCTGCCTCGATCCATTTGGTGAAGTAGTCGGTTGCAACCAACAGATATTTACGATTACCGATGGCGGTGGGCAATGGTCCCACGATGTCAATTCCCCATTGGGCGAATGGCCATGGTTTGGTTAGTGATTTTAGGTCGCTAGCTGGTTGGTGGACCATAGGAGCGTGGAGTTGGCATTTTAGGCATTTACGGACATATATCGCAGAGTCCCTTTGCATATATGGCCACCAATAGCCCTCCTTCATTGCTCGAAAAGCTAGAGACCTTCCTCCGATATGGCTTCCACAGACTCCTTCGTGAATCTCATGTAACACTTGCTTGATATTCCCTGGGTGAACGCATTGGAGGTAGGGTCCAGAGAAGGATTTCTTATACAAGTTGCCCTCTGGGGATAAGTGAAAGCGAGCAGCTTTGACTCTTATCTGGTGGGCAGTCTTCTTGTCATCCGGGAGCGTTCCATCCTTCAAATAATCCCTTAGGGGGTCCATCCAGCTGGGAGTTGATCCCACCTGGAGTACCTGTTCCACGTCTGGTGGCTTGCTGCCGCGGTTAATGCTCCGATGAGTGAGGAAATCGATGGGGATGGTTATTTTTAGGTCAGAGTCGACTGCCGAACTCAGGGATGCTAGGGCATCGACATGACTATTTTGCCCTCTAGGAAACTGCTGGACATTGATCTCTTCGAAGCTCGCCATTAGTTTTTTCACTAAGGCGAGGTAAGCTGCCATTCTTTCATCTTTTACATTATAGTCTCCACTTATCTGATTGGAGACTAATTGGGAATCGCCGAACACCTGTAAATGCTTTGCCCCCAAAGTGTGCGCCTTCTGGAGGCCGGCTATTAGGGCTTCGTATTCTGCTTCGTTATTGGAGGCAGCGAATCCAAGCCTGATTCCTTGTTCAAGGATTGTATTCAATGGAGTAACGAGGACAATGCCTATCCCTGCCCCCTTTGAGTTAGAGGCTCCATCAACAAACAGTTTCCAGGTTTCCTCTGTCGTTTGGTTCTCCTTTTGCCTTGTTGGTTGAGGTTGGTTGGAAGGTTCCTCGCCCGTGAATTTAGCTATGAAATCAGCAAGGATCTTCCCCTTGATTGCGTTCCTTGGTTGAAATTGGATGTCAAATCACCCGAGTTCGACTGACCATTTAGACAGTCTGCCCGACAAATCCGCTTTCCTTAGGATTGCCTTAAGGGGGTGCGATGTTAGGACGATGATAGTGCGGGCTTCGAAATAGTGCTTCAGCTTCCTCGAAGCCACTACTAGTGCAAAGGCGAGATTCTCCAGTGGTAGGTACCTCTGCTTGGCGTCTAGTAGGGTCTTGCTCGCGTAATAAACAGGGTGCTGGATACCTGCAACCTCGCATATTAACGCAGAGCTGACAATGTGGTTGGAATGGAGAGGTACAGGTACAAAGAATCTATTTGCCGTGGTATGACGAGTAGTGGTGGATAGCTTAAGTAAGATTTGAGCTCGTTCAAGGCTCGCGAGCAATCTGGGCTCCACTCTACCGTTTTGTTCCCTTTTAGAAGCTGGAAGAAAGGCTTGCATTTGTTGGAGGATTTAGATAAGAAGCGATTTAAGGCAGCGAGCATTCCAGTGAGCTTCTGTACGTCCCGAATTGTTCGAGGAGGTTGTACCCTGTTAATTGCATCGATCTGGTCTGGGTTAGCCTCTATGCCTCTCTTGCTGACCAAGTACCCAAGAAATTTTCCTGACTGGACATTGAAAGAACACTTGCTCGCATTAAGTTTCATTCGGTATTTCCTGAGGATTTCGAAGGTGTTTGATAGGTCTGAGATGTGGTTTTCTTTCTTCTTACTTTTAACGAGCATGTCATCGATGTAGACCTCCATGGTGTTTCCCATCTGGTCCTTGAATATCTTGGTGACCAGCCGCCGATAGGTTGCCCCTGCATTCTTGAGCCCAAAGGTCATGACCTTGTAGCAGTATAATCCAACTGTCGTGATGAACGCTGTTTTGTCCTGGTCTGGGGCATATAAGGGGATCTGATGATACCCTGAGTATGCGTCCAGAAAACTCATTCGCTCGTGAGCTGCAGTGGCGTCTACTAGTTGGTCTATTTTTGGGAGGGGGAAACTGTTCTTAGGGCATGCTCTACTGAGGTCAGTGAAGTCGATGCAAACTCTCCACTTCTCGTTGCTTTTTGGAACCACTACTGGGTTGGATAACCACTTGGGGAATTGTACTTCCCGTATGAATCCTGCTTCCAGCAGTTTTTCAACTTCTTTATCTACCACTTTTGCCTTCTCGGGTGCGGTTCGCCGTGCTTTCTGGGTGATTGGTTTGAAGGTAGGGTCAACATGCAACTGATGATAGACCAACGTTGCGTCTCAGTAGAGTTGTCAATTCCTTCTGTTCCTAGTCAGTGAGAGATGCTCCAATCAGAAAGACTCTATTACTGTCTCCATCTCCAGCTGTAACTTCTACCAGGTCCTCGATGACCCGTTCGTAGGGGAGGATCCTGGTCTCCTCTACTCCAGGTCTTCCGTACTTTAATTGTTATTTAGAAGATGTCACACCTTCTTCAACTTTCTCGCTGGGCTGATCGGCCTTCTTATCTGGCTTTGGTAGGATGGCTGCTATGAAGCACCTTCTTTCCATCGCTTGATCGCCGTGGATCTCCATTACTCCTCGCTCAGTTACGTACTTGAGTTTCTGATGGTAGGTCGAGGAGACTTCTTTCATTGCGTGGAGCCATCCCCTGCCGAGGATGGCTTGGTATGGCGAGTCGATATCCACCACTAAAAACTCAATCATCTTGGAGACGTTTCCCGCGCGAACTGGCAGTACAATTTTTCCCAGGGGCATAGTTATTTTTCCAGCGAAGCCAACTAAAGGGGCAGTAACTTCCTTTAGGTCGGCAATGCTTAATCTCAATTTTTTGAATAGGTCGAGATACATTACCTCGGATGAGCTTCCTTAGTCGACGAGCAACTTGTCGACGTCAAAGTTAGCTATTCTGAGGGTAATGATCAAAGCATCGTGATGTGGGGTTCTTACTCCCTCCAGATCTTTATCTATGAAAACAATATGCTTGTTATAGTTGACGTCATCTGCTCGTCGACGCTTTCCTAACTGTGACTTTGCTGGATCGATCTGAAAAGCTTGCATTATCGCTATAAGTTTCTTCATCTCCATCCGAGCAGAATTTCCTTGGATCTGCTTGGCATTAGATGCCCCATGAATCATCGCGAACTCATGTCCAGCGTCATCTTTGAGCACGTTGTCAGGTCTCGCCTCTCTATTGGTAGCCACTTTCTCTGCCTTTTTCTCCACAAACTCAGTCAAATGCCCGAATTTGGCTAGCTCTTCGAGGTGGGACTTAAGAGCTTTGCAATGCTCAGTCTTATGTCCCCCCTCTTTGTGAAAGGCGCATCTCAGCGCATTGTTCCTTTTCGTGGGATCTCCTCCCATCTTCCTGGGCCACTTGATGAATGGCTCGTCCTTGATTTTTGCGATTTTTTTTGTAAATTGGTTCCTTGAAGACGGTGTTGACTGCCTGAAATGCTTTCGACATATCATTTTTGCCTCCGTTCTTGGAGCCATTTTTGACCTCGTTCTTTCCTCCCTTCTTCTGGTTCTCAGTTTTGTCACTACCCTTGGCAGTGAGTTTAGCTCGACCGTTTTCCCCTGTACTGAGGCGGGTGACATCCTCCACCTTAGCGTACTTCTTGATGCGAGCCATTAAGTCATCAACAGTCATAGCCTCCTTCTTCGTCAGTGACTGGTACAGAAGGGAAGAGCTGGGTAACCCAATTTTAAAAGAGGCCACTGCCACTTGCTCCGAGCAATCCTCGACCTCGTTAAATAACTCCCAGTGCCTCTTTGCGTAGTCTCGGAGGGTCTCTTGAGGTGTTTTCTTCATCGTCAGCAAAGCATCCATCCTCTTGGGAAGGGAGCTACTGGTAATGAATCGGGCCGTAAAGAGCTCGGCCAGGGATTCGAAACTCCTGATGGATCGGTGGGGAAGCCTCTCAAACCACTTTTGCGCTACGTCATGCATGCTCGAGGGAAAAATTCAGCACATTAGTGCGTCCCGGTGGTTCCAGAGGGTCATGGCCTGCCGATACTGCCTGACGTGATCAATGGGATCAGTCTTAACGTCATAAATCTTGAACCTAGGAAGGGAAAATTTCTTGGGGGCTTCTTCTTCTTCAATTTCCCTCGTGAAAGGAGATTTCATCTGGGTTTTGATAGCCCACCTAGCGAGTTCTCGGGTCGATCTGGTACCATGGTGGGCAGGATGTTGGTCCATCTCCCTTCGGACCAGATCTCGCATGTTCTCGTTGCTGTGAGTAGGGCTCTGGTAACGACGAGCTTTTCGCAGCTGCTCGCGTAGGTCGTCGTCTGATTCGTCTCCCTCCACCTTCTGGGATCCTTGCCTAGGTCTCCTCCCTCGGTTGCGAGACTTGATCGCCTAAGGGCTAGGAGTGCGGTGTGGACGTCTCCTAGTGTCATGATGAAGTTCTCTCTCCAGTCTTTCTAGTCTCCTTTTCAGGCGAGCATTCTCAGCCTCGTATTTGCGAGAAGACTCCCTCTGCTCGTGCATCCTTGCCTCGTGTGCATCAATCAGTCTGGATATCTGCGTGGACCTCGCTGGTCCTTGGCTTTCTTCTGAGCCTGGCCTTTCTAAGTGAGCCCTCTGATCTGAACGTCGAACTTCAAATCTAATTCTGCGAGGAACATGTATTTCTTGAATATCCCCTGCCTGGGGAGCATTGCTACTGTGACCAGGCATTTTAAACTCCTTTCTTGGTGTGGGCTTTTCTCAGGGAAGATGAACATTTCCCACAGATGGCGCCAATTGTGGTGACAATTATTATGCAACACAAATAGATAGGAGAAAGGCAATCACCAAGCAAGTGTAAGGAATATAAAATGACAATCACACAACAAAGGATGTACGTGGTTAAGCAAAGATGTGCCTACGTCCACGGTGGTGCAGTCAATGTAATTTCTATGTGCTCCGGGGAGTGGTTACAGAGAATACAAATTTTCCTTTACCCTGGACTTAGGGTTTAATATATACATGTTCATTTTAGTAAGTGGGGGAGTTGGACTCCCCCATGTCTTCCATCTATCCCTTGAACCTCCCTTAATGGGAACGTGGGAAGAGAATGGATCATAATCAAAATAAGAGATGGGGGGTCTAGACTTTGGGCCGCCAGAATTGGGCTACTCGTCTAGGCCCATCATCTTAATTTTGGGTATCCACAGTTTCCTATAGCCTTTCAACTCATCTCGAGTCTGCTACTCTCATTGCACACATATATTTGGATCATTGTCCTTCTCACATGACGTTCAATCCATCATGCTATACCAGCTTATTTATAACTGCCCCACAGACATATATTCCACACATCTATTCCCACGTCCTCTTATCTCGGACAATTAAAAATCAAACAAACTAGGGCACCCATACACCCTATAATCCGTGCATATTAGCACAACGCTGGAAACGTCACACACTTAACACATTTTTCTCAAAACCGGCCTCCCATTCTCAACTTGGATAACACATGGGTATTCTCAATTACCCCATAAATTGAAATTTAATTCTCCTTAACATCGTTCCATCCTTCAACTCGTGGTGAGAAGAAAATTTTTCACTGCTCTCTCATGACATTACTGGCTCCACTGGACTTATATTATATAATAGCTCTCCGCTAAGAGTGTTTTCTCTACACTTTGATTGATTAACATTCAAAACTAATGCTCTAGCATCCATCAATGTCTCTGTACTAATGAAGTTTATTAAAGTTCATGCGTATCTCATCCCGTAATAATATTCAAACAAGGAACTTCCCCCAATGCACTATCACTTAGCATTGGCGGTAATCAAATTCCATAAACTTCTAGCACATACCCGGGACTCTAAAAAATTCGATCCCCAGACATATAAATATAAATAAACTCCCACATCTCTAAAGGAGTGATATAATAATGCACTCTCCCTATCACCAAGTCCTGAGCACTAAACATAATAACGAGATAAATCTCTCCACTCGATAATAATCCGAATACATCCCAAATCACATCGGTAAGTCCCTACAAACCGGGATCAACCATAACGATACAACTATACTATCCTAAGTCTCCGTCATAATATATGATCGCGAGATCAACCCTATTTCAGGTGAGGCATTACTAAACCAACATATCCTTCCTTGGAACAATAAACACGATAGCTTTGCAGTATGTAGAGGGGGCTTGAAGCTCAGCGTGGCAACTCAAGCGTGGCAGCTCAGCGTGGCAACTCAAGCGTGGCAACTCATACTGCAGCTGTTTGTGTTAATCATATTGTACCTTTGATTACATTCACTGTAAAGCTATAATGGTTGTAATGACATAACGATAATAACAATATAGTCTGGGTGAGGTCAAACGGTACTCACGAGAGACCAGGCATGGCAAGACCTAGGAGGGCTTTCATGCCCTATCGAATGACCTCACTATGGGAACTTTAGAGGGACTTGGTTTGGAGGATTGAGAAGTAAGGCACCGTTGGGTCTTGTCCTGACCATCTTAGACACACCTGGTAAAACACCGAAGGACCCTGACCGTGGAACCTCAAGCGGAGCAGCTTGGAGTTCCATCGGCCGTTGAGTCATGAACCAAGTAGCCCTCTACTTAATGTCATATCTACTGTAGGTGATGTCACTAGCCAGATAAACAATGTCAGACCTGCACTTGAGTAAACCACCGTGGTATTTGGGGCTGTCAGGCAGTTGGTGAGCCACCTCTGTGACAACAGCCCCCTGACACACAGTGGTTAGGCAAAAGGGATGTATTGGCATTTAATGTTTATGACGTGGAGACAACTAGTGCATCAGGCATTTAATGCTGTGACATAAAGTATGAGGGATGTCTTTCATAGTCTTAAATGACCGAGTTTCCTCGGGGGTGGTGTGGGGGGCTATTTAAGGACCCAAACCACCTCTGAGAAATGAGGATCCTTTGGAGAATTAAAGAGAGTTATTGCAAAACTAGAGAATTCACCGACTCACCATTGTCATTTATTACGAAGCTTTTAATATTTGACAGAGATTCTTGAGGGTGTTTTGTGTGTTTTCTACCTGCCTTCCAGGGCGTATCTAGGGTGCTTACTTCCCTCTCCTTCTAGCTAAGCCACTTCTAAAAGTTCATTATTGTTACATGAGTTATACACGAGAGATTTTGAGAGTTTAAGATGAGTTTACCTTCATTGGGTTCATATTTATGTGTTCTATCATTGATTCTAAGCTCTAACCAACTGGTTTATCATTACCATACTTAATAGGGGGTCCCGCCTCCATTTATAATCTAAAGTACCCTCTTACATTTGGCGACTCTGCTGGGGAGGCATCCTTCTAGAGAAGGAGTATGGCGCAGGATAATGCTACTAGAAGACTCAATTTCGATGACATACAGCATAATGAAGAAAAGGCTGCGAGGGAGCAGTAGGCTCTAAGAGATGGGGCTCCTCGAGTAGAGGTACCGCTGGCTCCAACAACGATAGGCGTCCCAGGGGTTGCCCATCCTTCCATGAGCGCGGGGTTGGGACCTGCCCAGATGGCGCTCCTCATGAGCAAATTTTACGAGTTTTTGCAGACCCCAGTGGCTTCAACTATGCTGGGAGGATTGGAGACTAATGCCTTTGTAACACCAGGAGTGGCCCCAGGGGCCCCACCAAGGGCAGGCATTAAAGGAGCGGTCCCAGCAAGTGTGCCCTCTGTTGTGAACCCGACTGCGGGCAGCTCAGGAGTTTCAACGGCACAACCGATAACATTCGCTCCGGTTTACAACGAGCGCTCAACCGTCGGCCCCGTTGCAGGTGGCCCCAGTAGCCTCGCCTTTGGAAGAGATGAGAAAAGAGATGCAGAAGGAGATGCTGAAGTTCATGCAGTCTTCCTCGCAGGCTGTGGGCGAGGTGGCTTCGGTCTACGATGACTTTCGAACACCTTACCCCCAGGAGTACAACGACGAACCCTACCCAAAGGACTATATTCCCCCTACCTTTGAAAAGTACTCAGGGAAGGGTGGGAACCCGAAGGAACACATTAAGCGTTTCGTTGAGCACTTGGGGGCGCATTGTAATGACAAAAATCTTAGGCTGAGGGAGTTTTCCAAATCCCTGACTGATAAAGCCTACACTTGGTACTCTCACCTGCCTCCCAATAGTGTCTCCACGTGGGAGGAGATGCATGTATTGTTTGTCCGAAAGTTCTTCTTGGCAGAAGATGAGTTCACCCTAACCCAACTTGGCAGGGAGAGGCAAAGGCCAGGAGAGGAGGTAGTGGCCTATATTCGAAGGTTTAGGGAAAGGTCCCTCGACGTGAGGGAAGAAGCTAAGGAAGCTAGGTTACTACAAATTTGTGCGGAGGGATTACTTCCTGAGTATATCTGTCACTTGATCAATGAGACACGCGAGGGAACATTTTCAGCTTTCTTAAAATCCGCAAGAAATATATCTTTGGTGGTACGACCTAGCCCGGTAGTAGCTCCCATGATGTTCAGACAGCCGATACAACCCATCGGGGGAAGGTCTCAGGCCCCACGGGTGGGATATGTTGAGAGAGAAGATGGGGGCAAGGCTCAGAGGAAGGACAACAAAAGAAAGTTTGGAAGGGATAGAGAAGACCCGCCACCATTGCCTTGTACGGTGGAGGAGGCTGTGAGTTGCTATAACGCAATGGTCCAAGGCGGAACGGTTTACGAACCAAAAGGCATCCCGGCGGAAGAGCGCGACGCGGCATCTAGGGCCAATCCTAAATATTGTCAGGTTCATCGAAAGGTCCAGCACCCAACAGAAAGCTGCTTCATGCTGCGAAGAATCATAGACAAGTACATGAAGGCGGGAACGTTACAAATCCCCCCGCAGAACGTTAACAATAACCCACTCCCGGCACATGGGGCCAATGTTGTAATGGCCTACGATAGGGAGGCAGAGCGGGAGGAGGGAGGGGCAACGATGGAGTTAGATAAGGCACTGGAGTATTGCACTAAGGGAATGGCTAACGTAGTTCTGGCATATGATGAAGCAAGTGCTAGTGACGTAGAAGACGCCTACAGCGTTGAGGGCGAGGAAACGGACCCAGGCATAGAATATAGTGCGGTTTCAAAATCTCCAAAGTTCACTTGGTTCTTCGACCAAGTGGGAATCCCAAAAGAGAGCAGAATGGAGATAACGCAGGTGATCTTGGATATTGCGAGAAGAAATGCGGTCCCCTCGCTAAGGTGGAGGGGACCCATGGCTAGGCTGGTAAAAAGGTTCCTGTCAGAGGTAACGTTCAGCGATGCAGATAGAGCTGTAAGGTTCCCCCACAATAGGCCCCTGTATGTAACGACCAGTATTAACGGGGTTAACTTTGCCAGGACTCTTATGGACGGGGGTGCTTCCATCAACATTATGCCAATCAACTCCTTCCACGCGGCTAATATTCCGGAAGAAAGGTTGGTTGCCATGCCCTTGGTAATCTCGGGCTACGATAATCAATCTTCCAAATCCATTGGGTATGTAAACATGGGGATAGTGATGGGAAATTTGAGTTCCCATATCAAATTCCATGTAATAGAAAGCGCAACTTCCTATCATTTATTAGTAGGGAGAGTGTGGATGCACAACCAAGGGTTAGTTCCCTCAACGTACCATCAATGTGCCAAGGCAAATATCAAGGGGACAGAAGTAACTATTAGGGCAACTAAAAGGCCTTTCGCTATTGAAGAAGCACACTTGGTGGATGCAGCCTTCTATACAGAGCTCGAAGAGGACGTACGGGTCCTAACGAGGAGAATGGAGGGGGCATGGGTCCCCTCAATTAGAGAAAGAATGGGACCTTTGAACGAGAGCGGCGAGGGGAAGAGGAGCGAGGAAGCATATCCCGTGGTCCCTCGACCCCAGAACATTCCGAAGCAGCTCAAAGAAAAGATGAGACCCAGGGCAGACCCAGGCGAGCATGAGGTCCAACGACAAAGCGTATTAAGTCATTTTTCAGGGGAAAGAATCGCTGAGGCTTCCAGAGAAAGGAAGAGAAAGGTCGTGGTAACAGCTACCAGCAGGCAATGCAAGAAGATTGTCACTGAAGAGGGAAAATTGGTGTACCGCTTGTAACGGTGTGAACGGGCGGCCGAAAAGACTGACAATGAGGTTGACCCGATATACGAGTGCTTTTTAGTGGATCAACGGGGGCAGTGCATGGTGATAGATAACTCTAGCATACAAGAGTTCGTAGACGATGTCGCCGAAGAACCAGACTACATGACAGACCAACCAAGGCCCCAGGCACAAGAATTGGAGCAACTAAACTTAGCAGGAGAGGGGGAAGACCCAAGGCCTATCTTCATCTCAAAGGATCTTGTTAGGGAGAAACGAAAAGCCATGGTTGAACTGATTCGAGAATTCATAGATGTCTTCGCATGGAAGTATACTGAAATGGAAGGGCTGGATGAGGAAGTGAGCTGCCACAAGCTGAACGTGATCCCTTCGGCTATTCCAGTAAAGCAGGCAACAAGAACGTACAAGCCTGAAATAGATTTAAAGATCAAAGAAGAGGTCCAACGCTTATTAGCAGTAGGGTTTATCAGGCCTATACAACATCCCCTCTGGCTATCCAGCATTGTGCCAGTAGGGAAGAAAGATAAAAACCAAATAAGGATCTGCGTGGATTTCAGAGACTTGAATAGGGCTTGCCCTAAGGATGAGTTTCCCCTACCCTCCATCGACAGTTTGATAGACGCCACGGCTGGTCATGAGATGTACAGCTTCATGGATGGATATGTGGGATACAACCAGATCAAAATGGACCCTTCGGACGCAGAGAAAACAGCATTCAGAACACCGTTGGGCAACTTCATGTACAAAATAATGCCGTTTGGACTCAAGAATGCTGGAGCTACGTACCAAAGAACGATGATGGCCATTTTTCATGACTTCTTCCACAAATTTGTGGAATTCTACGTGGACGACTTGGTCATCAAATCGAAGAAGGAAGAGTCCCATTTGAATGATTTGAGGAAGGTGTTTGCTCGGTGCAGGAGGTACAAGTTAAGGATGAACCCGTTGAAGTGTGTCTTCGGTGTAACAAGCGGTAAGTTTTTAGGCTTTGTGGTTAATCGGCAAGGGGTACAGATGGACCAGGATAAATAGCGGGCAATCTTGGAGATGCCATGTCCAAGAACGGCGAAGGAGCTGAAAAGTTTTCTTGGAAAAGTCTCCTACCTTAGGAGATTTGTGCCCGGATTGGCCGAAATAACACACCCACTGATGCAGCTGATGCGAAGGAACACGAAGTTCAGATGGGAGGAGATTCACCAGAAGTCCCTTGTTGGGCTGAAGAAGCTGCTCGTGTCACCACAGATAATGGTTCCTCCCCAGGCAGGAGCTCCGTTGCAGCTATACCTCACGTCCACCACGAGGTCCGTTGGGGCTCTGCTAGCACAAGAAGTAGACGGACAAGAGCGGCCTGTTTACTACCTCAGAAGAATTATACATGGGCCAGAAATTAGATATACTAGCTTGGAAAGGCATTGTTTAGCCCTGGTCTTTGTAGCCCCAAAACTCAGGCACTATATGCTGTCTTTTACCATTCATATTGTAACTAGATGTGACCCAATTAGGTATTTGCTCGCAAAGACTATATTGATTGGTAGGGCAGCTAGATGGTTCCTCATTCTTTCTGAATATGACTTAAAATGCGCGGTCCCTCGCACAATCAAAAGCCAGGCGTACGCTGACCTATTGGCCATCTTCCCTTCAGGAACCTTCGAGCCACCTAGGGAAGACATTCCAGGAGATGATTTGCAGGCCAATCACCTGGATGCAACTGAGGAGGAATGGACGATGCAGTTCGATGGATCTTCGGCAGAAAAGAAGGGAGGAGCAGGGGTTGTTCTTTCAAAAGGGATGGAAGAGATTTGCCTTTCCTACAAACTAGATTTCCCCTGCTCTAACAACGAGGCAGAATACGAGGCGTTGGTACTAGGGCTTCTAGAGGCTCTTCGGAGGGGAATCCGTTCACTCTGCATTAAGGGTGACTCGAACTTGGTGATTCAGTAGGTAAACGGAGAATATACGTTGAAACACATGAGCCTGGCGCCCTATCGAGCAATCATTCAAAGGCTCCTCAACCAGTTCCATCGGACCAAGATCGGGAGACATCCCAGAATGATGAACCGCCATCCCGACGCCTATGCCACTATTGCCCAGAAGATGATAATAAAAACCAGTGAGACTACAGTTGTGATCCAACGAAGAACATCCCCTTCGGTAGTATAATTAATACTACCAATGGAGGAAGAAGTGGGTTGGAGAAGGGATATTAAGATACAATTGGAATCTGGTGAGGGGCCGATGGGGCTAAGAGAGTTGGCCCAATATTTTACATGCCAAGGGAATCTCTATTTTAGAAATACAGGAGGATGGCTGTCAAGATGCATTAGCCCAGAGGAGGCCGAGCAAGTATTGAAGAAAACGCATAAGGAGCACTGCGAAACGACTGAGATACCCCTATATAGAAGAATCCAAAGAGAGGGGTATTTCTGGCCTAGAATGAAGCAGGATGCGGCAGAGTTGCAACGGAAGTGCGATAAGTGTCAGCTATTTTTTGAGGCAGCTGAGTGCCATTTCATCGAAACACGAATGGACTGGAGGCAACCCTATATCGACTTCATTCAGGATGGAGTTGTCCCAACGGAGAAAATGGATGCGATGGGCCTGAGGCGAAGGGCCCCAAGGTTCTATGTTCAGGAGGGACATCTTTATCGAAGGGGGTATTTAAACAGGCCATTGCGTTGCATCACGAAGGAAGAAGCAGCTGAGGTGCTTAAGTAGGCACATGATCCAGCCCACATAGGAGGGGCCAAATTATATGATCAGCTGATGACGCTGGGGTATTATTGGCCAACAATGGAGAAAGACTCTGCTGAGTTCGTTCGAAAATGCAAGGCTTGCCAACTTCAAGGGAATATGATCCATGCCCCATCGGCAGACTTTCACTCTCTATCAACGCCCTATCCATTTCATACTTGGGCGTTCGACCTAGTGGGGGCAATTCACCCCTCTTCGAGAGGCAAGATATGGATACTGGTAGCAACAGAATGTTTCACAAAGTGGGCCGAAGCAATACCACTCAAACGGGCAACGGCTGGGGTGGTGAGCAACTTCATCAGAGAATACATTATTTGCCATTTCGGGATCCCAAAAGTAATCCTCTCGGATAATGGGACCCCCTTCGTCAATTCTGAAGTAACAATGCTCATGGACAAATACTCCATTGTTCATCACACTTCAACAGTGGCATACCCAAAGGGAAATGGTCAGGCCGAAGCAACTAACAAAACCCTGATTAATATTCTAGCCAAAATGATGGAAGACTTTCCAGGGGCGTGGGATGACAAGATACCAGCTGCCTTGTGGGCCTATAGAACAACCAAGCGAAAACCCACAGGATACACGCCGTTCTCTCTTGTCTATGGGGCTAAGGCAATCCTCCCAGTAGAGTTGGAAGTTCCCTCTGCTCGTTATGCCTTGAGAAGTAGCATGCTCCCTCATAGCAGACATGTACAGCTGGAAGCGTTGGATGAGCACAGAGATAACTCGATGCAACACTTTCAAATATATACGAAACAACTCTCCAGGGCATATGACAACTTGGTGAGACCAAGGAAGTTCGTGGAAGGAGACCTCGTATTGAAAGCGACAGTGAAGCACATCAGGGGACTTCCCCTACCAAAGTTCGCAGCCAACTGGGAGGGACCTTACATTGTGAAGGAGGCGCATAACTCAGGTTATTGCTTAATCTCGAAGATAGAAGAAGATAAGCCATTTAAGATTAACAATAAGTGGCTGAAGGTTTATCATGTGTAAAACAATCAAGTTTGAACTGATGTTATGACTATATATTGTTATAAATATAAAAGTTTTGGGGTGACCTTCTTTTGTTAGAATAATGGAAGAATTGCAGAAACACAAAACTATATAGCACACAACAGCAGTAACAACACGTGAAGGGATTGAAAAAAATATAAGTTCTTCATTCATCAACAGTAGAGCATTACAAAAAATTTCTTTTGGGAGATATTGCCCAAGAATTACATAGAGAAAAGCAGTAAAGAATCTGTATACAAGAAGTAACTACTTTAAAAGAAAAGATAAATCCAAGGAAGAGAAAAAATCTCCAGGCAGGCCCGAAGAAGCCGCTGTGAAAGACCGTTGGGCGTTAATGGAAACCTCCAGCCTCGTTTGCACTTGCGTACATTCGATCAGGAGTCGCTCACGCTTCAGTTTGGCCAGGCACAAAGCTTCTTCGGCATCCTTCACCTCTTGATCCACCGCTTCTAAAAGAGGTGCCAAGGCGACCAACCTAGCCTCCTCAGCTTGCTGGTCCTCCTGGTGCTTTCGTAACACCTCCCTCTGGCTGATCAGTTGCTGATTCTTCAAGGTCTTCAGATATGTTATAAGCCAGTCAAAGCGGAAACCATCACATCCCAACTCCTTCAGAAAACCCAGATATTGGTTAAGAAGGGATCTGGTAACACTTGTAGTAGGGGTACCGACAATTTTAGCAACAACGATCGCCATGCCTTGCAGTCTATGACTCATCACATGAATATTGAAGCGCAGGCAATCTGGTGTAAAGGTCTCAGGATGAAGATTCACCAGTTGCTCAATCATCAAGCGATGGTTGACAGGCATTTGAGGAGACTTCCAAAGCACCATGAGTCAGAACGCATGAGGAGCCAGGTCGGGAAGGGGCAGCTCACACCCAGACTCGCTCTCGGCTGCAGCACCAGTCGTAGAACCTTGATCATCATGAATAGAGTTTTCCGAAGCATCAGGTTCTCGGAAGGGCGAGCCTACGGGCGAGAGAACGGGGGGTGAATCTTCCCGAGCAACCTGAAAAGAAAACCCAAATAATGGAATTATGAGAAAAACTTAACAAGTGTTTTCATTGTTAAGTCACCGTTAAAAGGTGGAGTTTGTGAAGAAAAAAACTTAACAAGTGTTTTCGTTGTTAAGTCACCGTTATAAGGTGGAGTTTGAAAAAAAACAAACTTAACAAGTGTTTTCGTTGTTAAGTCACCGTTATAAGGTGGAGTTTGTGAAAAACTTAACAAGTGTTTTCGTTGTTAAGTCACCGTCAAAAGGTGGAGTTTGTGAAAAAAACTTAACAAGCGTTTTCGTTGTTAAGTCACCATTATAAGGTGGAGCTTATGGGAAAAAAAAAACTTAACAAGTGTTTTTGTTGTTAAGTCACCGTTATAAGGTGGAGTTTATGGAAAAACTTAACAAGTGTTTTCATTGTTAAGTCACCATTATAAGGGGGAGCTTAATAACAATCTTATGAAAAATTATAAATTATGGAAAATCTTAAAGATAATAAGGAAAATATACCTCAGTCACAACGGGAATATATGAGGCAGCCACAGGGACAGGAACCGTTTGAGGAGAGACTATTACCTCGGAAGCCGTAATGGGGTCCCTGGACGCAGAAGCCTCCACGTTTGGCAAAACTCTTGGCAAGACTCTATCACCCGTATAGGGCACAAGGGCCAGCACATGGGGTTCATCATGCAAAGACACTGAGCCCTCAAGCACAACCACATCAGGACGGGGTGTCAACACACCAACCTGGGCCCTCACTGCAAGAGTTGGTGTAAGATCAGGAGAAAACTGTGCACAAAGCCAAGTGTTAGAAAAGAAGAATGGGCACAGAAAATATGAAGAAATAGCTCGACTTGTTACTTACCTCAGTTATGGTGCTAAACAAGGGAATGACAGTCGGGGGTCTCATCAGCATCGTTGGAAGAAGAATACTTGCCAACAACGAGGACACTTCAACCTGGGGTACCCAAAACATATCACAATTCAGTAAACCAAATAAGGAAAGAATATGACTGAAAGGACTACAGAAAATAAATTATAGACCACATCATACCTCGGGCTCACTCTCCTCAACAAGTACAATGGGCAGAGGAACCCCAAGTGAGGCCTGTAAAGCAGAAGGGACTAAAGGAGTTATCTCGGGATGTGCCACTTCGGGCAGGGTCACCACTTCAGGCGAGGAATCACTCGCAGGGTCAACGGAATCACCTCCCGCAATGACTTCCCTCGCACGTTGGCTGACTCCACGGCGAGAATACGCAAGCCCGGTCATGGGGGAACGGGGAGGAGTCACATCGGTATGAGATGCACCGAAGCGTCCCCCCACAAAAGGGCTCACGGGAGGGCTGGAAGGGTCTGGTCTTTCTACTTCAGCTCCCTGCACCACAATTGTCAAAGTATATGTATAAGTAAAGATAGTCCTCCTTAAGCAAAAGGGCAATAATAACTAAATTAGGCATACATACCTCCGATTCAGAAGGAGAATGAGAAGACACGACCATGGGCGAAGTGGGAGGAGTGGAAGCAATTGAGGGGGCAGGGGTGGATTGCACCTCAGGGGTCAAGTGCACCTCAGGAGTCCGCTTCTTCTGGGACTTGGTGCCCAGAGTCTTCTTCCTCGAGCCAGCTGCACTAATACTGACCCCTTGGGGAGCCCTGGATCTCTTTCTCTTCCTGGCCGTTGGCTCTGAAGGATCCACCACCACCGTGGGGAAAGCAATGGAAGAAGGGACAACGACTGCATGCCGTTGATACTCAGCATTTATTCGGTCCAGTTCTGCCTGGGCCTCCCTCCTCACACGCTCAGCCATCTCAGCAGGCATGGGAGGGGGAACGGAGGCTATGGGAAGAGCTGCCACGGGAGTTTGGGGCTTCTGGGACTTCGATTTTGATGCCCCACTCTTGGCCATTTTTGTTTTTTTAGCAAGAGGTTGAGAAGCCCCCTCGTCGGTAGTAGCTGCAGCAGAGGGGGCAACCTTCTTCGCAACAGCAGTTTTTGACTTTGGCGTGGCAACTGGGACCATGGCACAAAGTGGGGGAAGCTCGTTGGGAGGTTCTTTGTGGGTTGAACTTAGAGGGAACTCTATCCCAAGCACAGAGTTGCCCTTTAGCCCCAACTCTAGAGCAGAAAATGAGCAAACAGGAGGGTATACCGGCTCTCCCTCGATGAACTTAGCAATTTCAGCTAGTTGTCTTGGCCAATATTTGGTGGAAAACAGAGGGGTCACATCCCCATGCCTAGTAATACTGGGAATGGTGACACGCCCAGCCATTGCTGAGGATATCCCCCACGCAGCAGTTGAAGAAAACAATGAACATGCCTCGCCAAAGGAGACTTTGGGGTTTGATGATTGGAAAATTGGACGTGGCACCCCTGGTCAAACCCAAACTGACGGCTGCATCGGTTGGGGTTATAATGCTCGCTCGAGTATCCCCACTCGGTGTAGGAGGGCAGATATCCAGGAGAAAGAAGAAGAACTACGGCCAACGAGGGGTCCTCAATGTCAGGAGAAGGATCCCGTATCATTCTGGCATCATGATGAAAAAACTTACAAGTATGGAAAAAGGCCTCTTCTTGATAAGGCTTCATAACGAAGCTCTCAAAACGGTCAATCACCGAAATCAACTCCTTTCGGCTTTGTCTCTTATGATAAATGAAGGACCGAGGAGGCAGAATCGATTCAGCTGAAGGAGGACTGTAGGGCTTGGCCGCTACGGCAGGAAAGCAAAAGTAAAGAAAGCCAGTCAGAAGCACACTATTGGCAAAATTGGCTAAGTTATAACGGCCAATGGAGCGTTCCATGTCGAATAAAGCCCTATCCAACCAGGTATACAAGGATCCCAAGGCAATTGCAGCCAGGGGAATCTTCATGCCTCGAGCTAGGTGAAGGGACAGGTTGATAAGGTCCCTTCGGGGCTGGTCGTTGGGCTTGCCCGTAAAAAAGAAGCCAGAAAGAACCACAAGGATGTAAGAGGGAAGCTCCAACGGCGTACCTTGACCAGGTGTAGGGGATGAGGAACTGCCTTCACCAGCACCCTTGAAGAATTAATTGATCAAGGGGGAGAAAGTGGCTTTGTTGGAAGAACCGATGCAACTTCGGCATATACGATCCAACTCCAAACGATCTGCGGTCTCTTGGGCATCGAGAGCCTCATCGGTGTAGGGCTCATGGCCTGTTGCATCGAGGCCCAGGAGCTCGCACACATCCTCCAGAGTTATGGTAAACTCACCCCAGGCAGCAATGAACGTATGAGTATCCACGTTCCAGCGAGAGACCAGTATAGGCAAGGCAGCGTTGTTCTTTGATAGAGTAAACTCACCAAACCACCTTGCCCATTGCAGCCCAATCTTAGTAAGGACATCAGTATAGGAACTCTGCATTGTTCGAGTTCCAGGCAGCAAAGTGCGCGGGGGATCCCCCGGGTGCTTCAAAATCAATATGGGACCATGGGAAGTCCCCTCGCTCTAAGCAAAATCCGAGAGTTCCTTCTGGGGGCAGAAATCCCCACTTATACAGCTCTTCGTCCTCATTACCCAACAAGAGGGCGTCAAACTTGGAGGAAAAGCAGACAGCCTTACAGGCAACAGCAAAGCCATCACCCTCCCCAAAAATGGGAGAGCGACGTTAAAATCTCAGCTGTTCTTGGCGAGCAGCACCCAGGGCGGAGGCAGCAGTGGTGGTGGCAGACGAAACACTGGTGGCGGAAATGGTGGGGTTGCTTGAAGACGCCATGGCAAACAGTGAAGCTGTAACAAAGAAAGCTTCAAGAGAAAAGGGATTGAGAGCAACAATTGAGACGGACGATTACAAACGGTGGTATAGCTCTTGCAACAATGGAGTCTCTCTCTCTCTCTCTCTCTTTCTAAAAAAGAAGCGACAGTCTAATGAAGAAGATAATAACGAAGTAAGGAAATAAGCAAAGAAGAAGGAAGAAGTGGAAAGAGACCCCTGAGGCCCACGTGTTTAAGGTTCAAAGTAATTTGAATATAGAGGTTGAGACTTTCGAGTTTGGCGTTTAGATTTCCCCACCCTCGCACGTGCATCGCCGCCTGTAATCATTTCACTTGAACACGTGGCACTTCGGGAAGTGCTGTGACAGTTGAAAAGACAGCGCACGTCATTAATGAAATGACGCATAGAGAACAGGAAGCGTTGCCTTCCCCAGCAAGCTTGAGATTTTGCCGCCAATCTTTTTGTCAGACTTATCTAACAAAGGCCCCAACAAAGAAGATGTTCCAACGGTTACACAAAGAAAAATCCATCAAGTTGAGTCATTTCGTGCAGACATTTCTTGTCCCAAAAAATATCTCCACGAGGGGGCAAATGTAGAGGAGGCTTGAAGCTCAGCGTGGCAACTCAAGCGTGGCAGCTTGGGGAGGCAGCTCAGCGTGGCAACTCAAGCGTGGCAGCTCATACTGCAGCTTGTTGTGTTAATCATATTGTACCTTTGATTACATTTACTGTAAAGCTATAACGGTTGTAATGACATAACGATAATAACAATACAGTCTGGGTGAGGTCAAACGGTACTCACGAGAGACCAGGCATGACAGGACCTGGGAGGGCTTTCATGCCCTATCGAATGACCTCACTATGGGAACTTTAGAGGGACTTGGTTTGGAGGATTGAGAAGTAAGGCACCGTTGGGTCTTGTCCTGACCATCTTAGACACACCTGGTAAAACACCGAAGGACCCTGACCGTGGAACCTCAAGCGGAGCAGCTTGGAGTTCCATCGGGCGTTGAGTCATGAACCAAGTAGCCCTCTACTTAATGTCACATCTACTGTAGGTGATGTCACTAGCCAGATAAACAATGTCAGACCTGTACTTGAGTAAACCACCGTGGTATTTGGGGCTGTCAGGCAGTTGGTGAGCCACCTCTGTGACAACAGCCCCCTGACACACAGTGGTTAGGCAAAAGGCATGTCTTGGCATTTAATGTTTATGACGTGGAGACAACTAGTGCATCAGGCATTTAATGCTGTGACATAAAGTATGAGGGATGTCTTTCATAGTCTTAAATGACTGAGTTGCCTCGGGGGTGGTGTGGGGGGCTATTTAAGGACCCCAACCACCTCTGAGAAATGAGGATCCTTTGGAGAATTAAAGAGAGTTTTTGCAAAACTAGATAATTCACTGACTCACCATTGTCATTTATTACGAAGCTTTTAATATTTGACAGAGATTCTTGAGGGTGTTTTGTGTGTTTTCTACCTGCCTACCAGGGCGTATCTAGGGTGCTTACTTTCCTCTCCCTCTAGCTAAGCCACTTCTAAAAGTTCATTATTGTTACCTGAGTTATACACGAGAGATTTTGAGAGTTTAAGCTGAGTTTACCTTCATTGGGTTCATATTTATGTGTTCTGTCATTGATTCTAAGCTCTAACCAACTGGTTTATCATTACCATACTTAATAGGGGGTCCCGCCTCCATTTATAATCTAAAGTACCCTCTTACACAGTATTACACCACTATCGTTCTAACCAGTCTATACTCAGGATAATGTCATACTCGTATAACACATCACTAAATGAGTAAATCCAATAAAATATATTCCACTATGCCTACACCCGCTCCCCTGTGGATGAAACCAAAGATAACCCTAACATACCACGGTAAATATATAAACATAATAATAATGTTACCAATATAAACACTAAACTCGACTCACACGTGAATCTAGTGTTAATCAAAATACAGTGACTCGCTCGTATCATATAAAGCATACCTAATTCACCCGAGGATAAAACTCATATTTCTACCTTGGCCATCTCCCTAGCCACTCAAATAGTTCCTGGACATAACACACTTTTTTGAACCGAACCAGATTATTTTAATCATAGACCCTACTAGGCACCATACTCTTGTCCCTTTACTCGCATCGGGGAAAATTCAATGCACGTGGTCCTACTATCCATATGAAAATATCTCTCCATTTATCCACTTATTCCTGGCCATATTGACCGTATTAGGGTTATCCTTCTCTCAGACCCTGGTAACCTCGGCCCTGATGGCTAACCCCGTTGTTCCCTCAGCTCCGCTGGCCCTAAGGAACAAACTATTGGCTTTAACAACCCTGACTGAATCCACCATCACTCGGTAGGAACTCAGATATTTGAATCATTTAAATGGATCCCCTAATGAGTCTCCCCCCTGCGGTGTTTTTCTAGCACCTTTTCATCCAGTCTTACTCCCTGAAAAAATCCCTCAACTCTTTTAGCTCCCTTTACCAAGAAACATTAATATCCTTACTGACCAAAGCACGCCATTGTTTCCATCTACATCAATCATCCAAGGAGAATTTACCATAAGCGCTGGCGACTACTCTCGTGAGTTCATTACCCACTTAACGATTATTTTCTCCATTATACCTACCTCATTGGGTACAAGCTTCACTAGATAAGGCATTTGTCCGACCCCTCCTGTGATAAGTTCAAAACATCATTCACATCTCGTTTTGAACAACGGATAAACGACCTTGCTATCAAATTGTACCTAACATCCTTACATTAACATACTATTTCACTTTTTTCAAATGTGGTGATTAAGTCTCACCACTACAACACTGCTCCCACGAGCTAAGACAATTTTTCCCCAAATTTTCACTTTCGGGTATACTACACTCAACTGTATGCGAAAGCCTCTGGGTATCTTACATCCATTGGCTAGCACACACAGTCTTCAAATTTTTTAAAATTCCAACGAGTGTTCGTATTCAAAGACCTCTCTGTCGCTCTCCCATTCTAACCATACTGGGTGAATCTAGTTTGGCACCACTTCTACTTGAAAATATATACTGCACCCTAGCAGTCCTTAAAACCCCAACTTGCCAAGCAATAATTGGGGTGACCTCGACTACAGTCATCATCCCCAAAATATAATACAACTTCAATGGAGCCTCGCCTCCTGCTGTCCTCCTAACGTCCCTCACTAGTCGTCCTTCGTTGTTCGACATACGAAGCATACATGAACGCATATAAGATTCACTATAATTATACAATATAGCAGGAGACCGAAATCTCATCATAGGAATCAACAATCCTTAAGCATAGAGCTCTATATCAAATAGAAAGCAATGCTGAAAACGTAGTACGTCTGCACAGATTCCTAAGAACACCAGAACCTGATGCTCTGATACCATCTGTGACACCCGCCTATTTTAATATCGGCTGATCAATCCTTTATCAAAATAAAATAGGATTCTCATATGGTTCATTCTCAGCATTACTGTCAAAAACTAATTTAGTTACTAATAACCTATTAGGCCCAGTATCAAATTTTAAATTTTTTAATCTTTAACTTAAACGCACAATAATCCATTCGCATAATTAATATAAACATTAAATGAATTGAATAAAACAATAACCGATAACTCCCAGTAAAACATTATTACAACCATATCGAAAAGGCGCAAACGAAAATGTGACAAATAAATCAAATGACAACAGTTGGGAAACATGCCCAAATATAACTCACGATACCTCCTATCTGGATCACAAGGATATTATAGTCTAAACAATCCTTGCTAGCATCCACATGCTGAAGCGTCGTCTAACTCGAAGGAATAAAACCATCTAGTCATCCCTGTGTCTGGACACATAAAAGTTTTTTTAAATATTTGCAAGTGGTTCAGAGCCCAAAACATTTTGAACATATTTAGCAAGTGTTTAAAATACTTTAATATTTAAAATATGATATTCTCCATATTTAAACTGGTGTCGCACTCACATGAGATACCCCTCACCTCTCATCTAACAGTGCACACCTAATGCATGTATTATAAACACCCTAGTTATGCTACCCCACCTAACTAGCATCTCACCAAACTTCTAAACACCCATACGCTATCTCATACCCCGTGTATATAATATCCTAAGCTTTCGCACGAGCTTATGTATTATAATTTCTCACTTATAATTTATCCGTTCATAATAAATAACTTTCACTAGTTATTATACTCTATTCACGTTTTAGTGTTATTAGTCCTGTATATAAATTTCTCATATTTATATACATATCTAACATTTTATTCCGAATTTTATTCTCCTGGCTGAATGAGAAATCATTTCATATCTCATTCTTTATTTTGTCCGTATATATATACACACACACACACACACACACACACAATATACTATACACATCAAGTATATCCATACTTATATATCACACACTATATAAGTATAATAACCACCCCTCAGAGCTATAACTCAATGGATGCAGTCTCTAGAATGCTATCATCTTCCAGGGAATACACACATCACCCTGGGCACCACAGGTCGAGATATCACGACGACCTGATAAAAACATAACACAGACGTATGGGAGCCGACCATAGTTCCTCACCAGAAAGTGAGACGAATCACATCCGAGACATCTCACCCATAATAAAGAGCCACACTGCATAAATAACTGGACGCTATGACCAGGGGACTATACTCTGCTTGCATTCACTAGCCAGGGGATTGACCCACATCGCGCAACTTCCCATGATAGCACTAAAGGGGTACGTTCCACACAAATATATCATTCACACACAAATATATTTATAATCATGTCATATATATACTGTCTCTATACTCGTGTATATATATCATCAAATTCGGCTATTCATGCGTATCTCTCGCGGCATTAGCCTAAAATCCCGAATATATCAATTCTTATAAATTCATAAGTATACACGCACTTATATTAATCCCAAAAGTATTCACTCGCTTACCAATTTTCACATTATTTCCTTCTGAATATTAGCCTATCACATCTAGCTAGTATTCTAGTTTCATCCCACTCACACATTCGGATTTCATTCACATATCATCGGCACATACATTCTACATGTATCAATGTATATATACCTATTGAAATGATTTTCCCGAGTGTCGTTCATCCCAAACACTCCTAAAATTTATAACCTGGATCTTATTCTCGCTCACCTGGGGTTTATATATCACCCAATTAATCTTTTAGGGGCCCTCACCCTCTATTTAGGATCCCCGATTATTTATCTCTAAAAAGAATTCTTCTCCAATCCTTTTAGTCCAAGAAAAAAATTCCCAAAATTAACTGCCATCTATGAACCGAATTGATGGCCATAAAACGAATCGATCCGGTTCTGAAATAAACGAACCGAACCAATGGCTCCCAAAAATTGTACCGATCTGGTGCTCAGATAAACGAAGTGATTCGGTGACCTGATCAGCTCGGGAGTTCATCATTTCTCCAAATATAAAATTTATGATTTCTAACATTACCAACCATAACTATAAACATCTACACGCTTATTTTTATCCAACACATAAATTTATTTATGGGATTTATCAATTTAACTAAGATTTAAATGCTAACTTAGTTAAACCTACTATTTCTCCTCTTTCCAAATTTCTCACCAAAAACTACACCATTAACATAGATTTGAGCTCAATTTTCATATTGAGTTATACACAAATGTGAGTCCCTACTAGTTCAAAAAGTTTCCGGAACCCAAACATTACCCTGAGTACTCTTGACTATTTCAGCCCATTTTAGACCAATGGTGCACTCGAAATCACCATCCGAGTCATGTATCAAAAATTCACCTTTTTAAATACAATACAACTCTGCAAGTATTTTTCGAGTAAAATATGATTAGTTGTCTCTTTTCCCAACCGTGAAATGATATAAAATAATCCAATTTCATTTACTTATTCCAGTAAGTAAGTATAGCACACATCAACATTAATCCAAATTTTGCCAATTAATATTCAACCCGCATTTTAAATTATCTTTCACTTAAAATTCTCAAATTATTATTACACCCACTTATGTAATTCAAATATTCATAAAAGTACGGGGTATTACACATAGGTATCTATAGATGGTTAAGAAGATAAGGGTGGGGAGGAAGTTGGATCCACATGTGGATCTTCTTTCTCCTTACGTTTCTCTGATTCACTCTCAGTGGGTGGTGAGACATTCTTTTCGACTTCCTTACTAGACCTAATCATAATGATGGCTTTGTCATCCTCTTGGGTTTGTGATGAACTGATGTTATCTTGCACAGAAGATTGACCTTTAGGTATGTTACCTTTAAGATTGGACTCAATTTGACTCAGGAATGTTTCTTTATTTCTCTTACTCAACACCTTCGTTAATTGGCTCACTTGAACCTCGATTTTGGTTGTGGATTGAGTGTTTGCATGCAAGCTCTGTTGGATGGATTGGAGGACACTCTGAGTAGATTGTTGGAATTGGAGGGTACTTTGAGCAAGCAAATTCATCGTATCCTCTAAAGCTTGGATTTTTGGTATGAAGGATTTGATGGTTTGGGGGCATTCTTTTGGAAACCCAGAGGTGGGTTACCAGAAGATTGACCTCCATTTTCTTGGTATTGACCCTTCGACCATGAAAAATTGAAGTGGTCTCGCCACCCCGGATTGTACGCATCGAAATATGGGTCATACTTTGGCCTATTTTGGTAAAGAGCATGGGCTTGCTCGGTTCTTACTTATGGGTAGGAAGGGCGGGAGAATTTCGATTAAGTGGTCGAATTCATCACAAAGTATACAAATAGGGGAATCTATATGTTGTATGATCGTAGGTGCGGCTCGATTTCCTTCTTTTCTCGTCCCTAAAGCCTCTAAATGTCAGGCCAATGTGGACACTTTGGCCTTTAAATCATAACTTTATTCGACTTGGTGAGCGAAACCCTCACTGGTGGACCTAGATTCTCTATTGGGTTACCATACCGGGACTTTTTCTCTATGGCTTCTAGGAATACCCACGCGTCAACCTCTCTATTCTCAGTAAAATAACCGTTACATAGCGACGCGATCAAAGTTCAAGTATTACAATGAAACCCCTCATATAAAATTTGGACTTGGCATCCCATCTCAATTCCATGGTGCAGATATTGTAGTAGCAAGTTCTTGAATCACTCCAAATACATCCACAAGGCTTCTCCCTCCTTTTGCCTAAATGTGTTGATGGTGTGACGTATCGATGTCGTCTTTTGGTTGGAAAAGAATTATTGTAGGAAGGTGACACTCATTTGGTTCCAAATGGTAATGGATTCGGGTTTTAACGAGTTAAACTAACTCTTAGCTATGTCTTCCAATGAGAACGGGAAAAATTTAAGTTTAAAAATCTCATCGGAGAGTTGTTGGTACTTAATGATCCTACATATCTCCTAGAATTCATGCACATGAAGGTAGGGATCCTCTTTTTTGGTACTTAAAAATCTGAGTAACAATTGGATTGTTCCTGAATGAATTGGAAATTATTAGCGGCGTGCTCGAGTAGATGTATACACGAAGGTTGACTACACCTAGTCAGATAAAATTAATCTCTAAGGGAACGTGGTGCTAACTCGTCTCCTATCTCGCTGAATACAAAAAATCTACCTATGTAAGTATCAGGAAAGCAAGATTCCACACTCGACAAACGATCGGTATGATCTCGAAACCAACTTCGCATACACTGAGCTTATTCGATTTTTTTAATGTGAAAAAAAAAATTGACACGTAATTCCTGGCTAACACACAACAAATTGAATTATCAACTTTTGGTGAGGGAAATTTTAATATTAAAATATAATTTTCTCGAGATTAATCGATGACAACAGGGGTTCGAATTAATCTCCCTAATTAGACAACTCCTACTCCTTAACAAGGGAGAATTTAAAAGATGACCAACTACGGTAATCACCTCAAATCCCGCTTTTTCCTCCAGGTTGGTGGTCGGTACGAAAACTCATTAAAAACCACTAATCCTAGACAAAGGTGAAACGTAATCGATTTGACAAGTTCGCATTGGAGTAGCTTTTGATTCTACCCTTGTTAGGTGGTTCCCTATGAGCTATGTGATATCCTAAGGCCAATGTCTACTTGATTTAAATTAAATATAATGACTCGGGATATGCAAATACTTAGTTAATTAGTGATTTTCGGGACAAGAAAGGGTGATGAAATCCCCACCTTATCTTTCATATGGGTTTCGCCCTTAAGTCAATTTATGCAACGTGCTAAATCAAATGCGAGTTTAAGCCACGTAGGAACACAATAAAACGTGCCTTCGGCGTGGACTTTTTTACGGTCACTTGTTTATGCTGGGCCCCAATTTAAGTTGGCGTTAATCAGAGGAAAATATCGCTTACGTTTCAGTCCTCCCCAAGAGTTTATTATACTCGTTGCAAGATCGCACAATTTTTCCTTCACGTTCCCTCACTGTTACACACCTTTACGCATTTTTCTTCACTTTTGCCCCCCTTTTTTTCCTTTTTCTGAAGGAGCTTCTGAAAGAAAGAAACTACGCCAAACGTAAAGTGCGACACATAAAAAAAAATAAAGAAAAGAAAGGAAAGAAAAAAAAACAAAGCACGGTTATGAAGAAATTTTTTTTATATTCCAGAAAAAACAGAACGAATACGATTTTTTTTTGAATTTTTGGATTTTTTTTGTCTTTTATGAAATTTTTACTAACAAAAATACGAAAAGTAAAAAAAAAAAAAACTAGTTCGAAAGTCACAACTTCTTTTAAAAAAAATCGAACAAATCCCGGAGAACAACGCCTAAAACTTGTTTGTCACTTTGTAAAATATCGCAAGTGCACATGCTATTATAGAATAGCACGTGTAAGTACGGGTCGAGTCCTCGAGGATTATCAATTTTTTCGTCAAAATAATTGCGACTGTCCAACTAGACGAATTGGGTGTAGAAAAGGGATGTAATATTAAACTAAGCTAACAATAATAAAAAGTGCAAACAACGCAAGATATAAACTAGTGTGTGAGAAACTAGGACATTGGATCCATTTATTACATTCAACTAATACTATGCATTAATTTGAACTCGTCATTCCTTACTTTATAAGTCAAATTAAACCGAATCTCGTCGTATTTAATTCAAAAAATAACACGATGAAGTTCACAATAAAATTTAACGTCTCTGAATTTAGATGGCTAAAATCCCTATTCCCTGTAAAATTCACTTTTAAATTTCAAAACATAGTCTATATGCATGGACTATCAATTAATTTAATAAAAGTATAACCCATAAAAAATTACTTATGTATAAAATAAAAAAATGATTTTTTTCAAACAATGTAGAAGGTTTAACACACACACTCATATTGTTTTAATTGAATACCGAATTTTTAAATCTTTTAGGATATGTTTGGAAATAAAGACGAATTTAAACTGCACAAAATATTAATCCAACATAATAAACTTCACCCGGTCCTAGTCAAGAAATTAAGCTAGCATAATTGAAGACAAAATAAAAATGCAAGAATGAATAATAATTCTCATTAATAAATCAACTTACAAAAATAATCGTACCTTACAATTGATCTTGACAAAACTTCACCCACAAAGTAATTCTTGGCCCTTGAATAAAATATATTCTGAAAATAAAGGAACCAAAAACTATATCTAAAACTTGTCTTTAAAATTCTCTCCACACGAAATGATGATCCCAAGGGTCTTATTTATATGTTTAGGAATAAGGTATTAGGGTTTTGATGAAACTGTTCTTGATTAGCCAAAATGTGTTGAAACTCATCACTCCACCTCTTGAATCTTTAGATGGGGATAAGGGGCCGAATTTCCCCCCAACTCGAAAAGTCTTAGATTTTCTTGCTGAACACGCATGCCAAATTTCGTCTAAATCGGAGAATAAAAATTTCTGACTTTTTTTTGCGATTTCACAAGTGTAAAAATAGCTTTTTTCGAACCACTGTAAAAATCAGTTTTTTCGCGCCTTTTTCGAGTTAATTATCAATTTTCATCAAATTCCATCATTATATGCAAAACATTCAGTAGGAAATTTTTTCCACAAATTAGCACAAGAATATTATAAACTTATCGAAGTGTCCATTGGTGACTTAAAATTGCCATTTTAAATCCAAATTCAATCATTCTTACATTTTTTTCCTTTTTTAAATAAGATCGTGAGAACTTATTAAATAAAATAAAATGAGACTAACCAAGTATAAATTTGGGTATAAAATATACAAAATAATGCACTCATCAATTATTTTCCACCTTATTGCTTATAAGAGGCAAAAGCTAAATGAGACTGAACGAAAGTATACGATCTGAGAAAAGGAGATGATGGTTATGGTACACTGCTTGAGAACGTGGAAGCAGTACTTGTTAAGCTCACGCTTCATCGTCATGATGGATAATAACATTGCTACCAACTATTTTTATAAACCCCAAAGAAGTTAAGTCCTATGCAAACACGTTGGCAACACTTCTTAGTCGAGTTTGACATGGTGATGGAGTACAAACCTGGGAGGATAAGCCAAGTCGCTGATGTACTCAGCCAAAAAGATAAACTTGCCACTTTGAAGCTCGAGTATGTTACCACAATAAGAAAATTGAATGATAAGTTGCTTGACCGAATATGGGAAGGACTTGATAATGCCGATGTGGCCAAGAGAACCATCCTTGCAACTAAGGTTGGGTTAAAGAGGAGATTTTGTCTAGAAGATGGGATTCTTACACAAAGGAGAACCATCTCTACGTGCCTAAATGGGGTAATTTCGAGGAGAGCTAATGAATGAGTGCCATAATACTCTGTGGGCTCTCACACAGGATAAAGGAGGACATTTACCTTGTTAGAAACCAAGTATTATTGGTCGAGGATGGCGTATGATGTGTACACGTATGTGAAAACTTGCCTTTTTTGCCAACAAGATAAGGTGGAACATTAAAAATTGAGAGGATTATTAGAGCCATTTCCTGTGCCACACCGACCATGGGAGAGCATATTCATGGATATCATATTGACATTGCTTAAAGTGAAGGGAATGGGGTCTATTTTGGTGGTAGTTGACCGAATCTCCAAGTTTAAAACTTTCATTTCCGCCCCTCTAGATTAGACAACAAATGAAGTAGACTGATTGATGGTAATGAACTTAGTAAAGTTTTAGGAAGTCCCTAAGTCCATCATTAGCGATCGAGACTCTCGATTCACTGGAATGTTTGGGACCAAGATGTTCAGACTCTTATGGATCAAATTTGGCCTCTTGACGAGCTTCCACCCTTAAATAGATGGACAGATGTCATGCACCAATGCCTTTATTAAAGAATGCCCAAGGCATTTCATAAGTTCTAATAAGAGGGAGGTGAAGCTATTGTATGTGGCCCAATTTTCTTACAACCTACAGAAGAGTGAGACTACCGGCCATAATCCGTTTGAGTTGGCCACTGGCTAACAACCTCTCACTCCATTTACAATAGGAACGAGTTGTAAAGGGAAAAGTCTAATCGCCTACCAGTTTTCCAAGAACTGGCTTGAATAAGCCAACATAGCCAAGTCCTAGTGATATAAGGCTATGAAGTTAATGAAGAAATATGCGAATGAGAAAAAGGGGCCAGTGTTTTTCCAAGTTAGGGATCTAGTAATGATCAAGATACCTTCCCAAAATTTTAAAGCCATGTGGGGAATGCACAAGGGGTTAACATGGAGATATGAAGGCCCCCATCCCATTATCAAGAGAGTTAGAAATATGTCTTACCAAGTACAACTCCTATCATCGTTGAGGATTCATATGATCTTTTATATTAATGATTTGAAGCCATATTATGCAGACACAAAAGACCCATCATACGGGAGTAGCAAGCGAGCACCACCATTCATGTTCTTATCTTGTGACAAGGAATTTGAGTAAGTTATTAGTGACTGCATGAAAAGACGAAGATGAGTCTTGCCTAAGGCCAAGTACTTAGTGAAATGGTGAGGGTTGCTCGAGATTGAGGCTATATGGGAAGAAGCAAAGTCTCTTTGACAGTTTGAGGAGAAGGTCGCTGAATACCAAGAACATAATGAGGACATAACATAAATTAGGCAGGGGAGAATGTCACAAACCACATATTTTACCCTACTTTCCCTAGATATAGGCTTTATTTACATTCCCTAATTTTTTGGAATATTCTAAATTTCTCTTGGTCATTCTAGCTATGTGTAGTAGACACTGGAATGTTTTGGCATTCTATAGGATAGTCTTGTAAATACTTGTATAGTATAGATTATTCTAGAACTATAAGAAATCAGAAAGATTCTAGGATGTTCATCCAACGAACATTCTGGAGAATTAATCTTGGACTTTGATGTAATTTGATCTCCACTGTCCATTGAGGAGGTGAGTGTGTATAAATAGGTGGGGGTGCTATTTGTCCAATTAACCAAAACATGCAAAACATTTGAGTAATACAAGTTCTCTCTTTATCAATTCTCTTTGTTCTTGAGTTCTCTCATTTTTCTTTGGTTGAGTGAGTATAGCCCTTATAATTGAGAGTGAGGAAGTAGGCTTACTTGTGAGTGGTAAAGGGGTTTACACACAAGTTTGGACGGGTTGGAGCATTGAAATTTTGACCTCGTGACATCGTGCCTTATGTAAAGAGATTTCAATAATGGTGGTGAAAGTAACAAGGGTTTAAATATGGATTGACATATGAAAGGAATTATAAGGGATATTCAAGGAAAATAGGGGATTGTTCAATCATTACATGTTATTGTTTAATCATTACAGGTTCCTATTTTTGTGTTGTTACAAGTTAAGAGAAATGGGAAGAAAAGATAGGCAATTTTAATGAACCTTACAATCTTACATGATTCCAGCATTATTCTTTCTAATGAATGTTGTTAGGGTTTTATCAAAGAAAATAAGCATAAAACACATTGGTTTCTTTTCTCTTTCCACATTATATATGTATAAGAGACATTTCCTCTAAATTATTTGTTATCCAAACAGTACAAAGTTTTTCGGACAATACACTCAATAACACAAATAAGAAAAGCAGACAAACCAAGATAAATTTTATATCTACAACATATATAATTATAAATTCCACAATTAAAAGGATAAAGTAAATCGGGATAGTGGTAGAAGACTACAAAAAGGTTATATTACGTGGCAAAGAAATCTTCTCACAGTTGTCGTCTCCAAAAGGACCCTCTTACGGTTTATCCTCATTATGGGTCCCATAATTTCTTGTCCAAAAAAAGTTGGTAATGTTGTTTTATATTGAAGTTTGAAAATTTTTCCTCACACACTGAAGAAGTAAAAAGGTCTACTTGTCACATAAGGGTGCATCCTCTCTCTCTTATGTTTTCCTAAATTGGGTTGATTCAATTTGTGTTTCTTTTTAATCTTATGACATAATTATCAATATAATTATACTTGGTTACTTTTACTATTATCTTTATCTATGTTTATGATGGAGACACGATTTTATATTCTAAGTTTTATACAATAAGGTTATTGAAAATTACATTATTGGTGTCAATTGTGAATATGGTTTGTTTCTTGATATTTATTTTTTATACTTCTGAATTTTTTCAATTCAAGCTCATATTATGAAAAAAGGTTTTTTATGGAGATAGGTTTGTGACACCCCGCCTAATTAAATACCGGGTGATCAGTCCTTTATTAAATTACAACCAAGGTGAACGGTTGGTTCATTCTTAGCATCAGTGTCGCAAAAAAATAACTTTTCCAATTAAACACCCGAATTAATTAAGCTAAGTGACAAAACCATTTTTGACTTCAATTTCCAAATTTAAATTTAAAACCAATATTTAAAACCTTTGATAATTAACAGTTTAAGACTCACACAATAATAACAAGGATATAAATGATCGTTCAAGAATTTAACTATCAATAGTTAATCCCAACTTCAAACCACCAAAGAAAAACATTCTGATAGTAACAAATCCCAAAATAAAACAACTGAAAGTAAATGAAGTACAATCCATCACAAAAACCAACTGAATAATGAAAAGGGCGACACATGCCCAACTAGATAAAGTATAACTAGATGTGGAATCAATAATGAGGTCGTCTAAGCAAGTGGCCTGCAACTCCCACCTAAGCTGCAGCGCGTTCCCTATGGAGGGTCCTAGGCAAGACGCCCCTGTGGCTGGGCACCTGTAATATATCCATATATATACAAGAGAGAAGAGAAAATAGGAAACAGTTCAGAGCCCGATTGTAAAAATAGTTTAAAATTAGTTTAGCAAGTATTTAAAGTGCTGCCGACTAATGCAACCAACATATTAGTGCGACACACCCTTGAGAAATTCTCACCTCTCTTCTAATGTGCACACCTATCGCACTAATACTTCCCAACAGTTAACTTATTTTATCTTAAGTTGCTCGTGAGGTTTCAAACCGAAAATTTCTAATGTTTAAGGGGTTAATTTTATTTAAAAGCAAAGTTCTCAATTAAACCTTATTTAATAATAAAGTTTCTCAGTAATATAACATGCTTTTTAAACACTTATACCCAAGTTGAATTAATTATTCATTCCTTACATACCATAATCACAGCAGGTAGTTCCCAATTTTCGAATTTAAATATATATTAAATACTCATATAATATATATTCTAACAGCAGCCCACATAAAATCTATGGTGTGGGAATACTCTGCTATCCAGTTCCCATATCACTCGTACTAAGGGAAATACTAGTTCGGAATCACTCACTAATTGTATTAACACAAAACACATACAAAATGAGGCGAAGCATAGTTCCAAGTCACTAAGATGATAGCACATACCCACACGTCTCTTAGGAATGTCTAACTATCGATCCGATAGCCTGTACCAAGGATTTCTATCTTCTAGGGTACGAGTCAATATCCCCCATAAAGGTCCCATCGAGATAAGACTGTCCCAGCGCGGTAACCTCAGGGATAGAAAGTAGCGTGGGCATGATTTTTACACACAAATAAAATATATGATACATCATAGAGTCATATGGATATATAATAATTCACATTCATAAGTTAGGTACGCCTACGGTCCAACATTATATTTTTCCATTCTTAGTACATTTTTATTCTATTATTTCTTATAAAGAACTTATTCACTTTTATTTTCAAAATTTAATTTATTCCAACTCACTTCTCATCTCTTGAAGTATTTTCCTTAGGTAAGTACAAATTCAGTAGGCCCTCTCTCTTACCTTCTAATCCAACTCCTAGACATTTCGATTATTAAGTCTACACGCATTAAATTTCTTAGGTATGAATCTTTCCCATTTACCCTTCATTTTTCCCATTTCATTAAAGTTCCACTAAACGGGGTTTACCTTGACCCTACTGGTCCTTTTTATGTTTCATGATGTTATAATAACATTAGTCAAGATTTATTACGCATTAAATGGGATTAGGTCAACGTAAGGAAAAATCTTATTTTTCCCAGGAGGGGTCGATCGATCGAAGCTTTTGGCTCGATCGATCGATCAAATAGGTATGGCGAAAACTGCAGATTACCAGTTACGGGTTATCTCTTCCAACATCATCTAAAATGATATATTTTACTACCAAACTCCAAATAATTTATACTACAAGTGTTATGACCTCAAATAAATGATCTCTTACGTCTAGCATGCGGATTTTCATCATGAAAAACGAATTAAAAGGGCCTAATCCATCAAAACATCAAGAACCCTAATATTTCTTTTGTTTGGTTTCTTTCCATCCTTTTTACCATATTTCTTACTCTTTAATTACTAAAATTTCATGGTTCAACCTCTACATATGAATTGGGTTTCCAGAATACATCAATTTCTCATACAACATGCGAATTCAAATCTCCAAAATAGATTTTTCTTTCACAAACAATAGTCCTAATCAATCCTAGGCTAATAATATTGGAGCATTAAATGAAATAGAGCAATATAGATACTTGACTGGGAATTTTTGGTTCAGATTTGTGGAGATTTTAGTGTGGTTGTGATCCTCGTTGCATGATCTATCGTTTGGCGGCGACGGCGGTGCAAACGGTGGAGTTCTTGGCCTAGAACTCATTGGAAAACCTCTCCTCTTCCTCTCCTATAGCTATCTTTTGTTTATGGTGTTTCCAAACCTAGAAGATGAATCTTGTCATCTGATATGCCCTTAGAATTTTCGTGGGTTTTCAGGCCTAAAAATGTAAAATGTCCAAAACGCCCTCCCGGGGTGTTAATTAAGCCTAAAAACGCCCCGAGACCCAAACTAAACCCCCGAGTACATTATTTTGACTATCTCGACCCTTCCGATCACTTTGGCGCACTCGAAATGACCATATGGTGACTTATAATATATTCACTTTTATTAATCAAAATTTAGTCCCGACACGACACGGGCGCATCCCGACTTAAATTTTCAAAATTATCATTTTATTCACTCGTGACATTTAATAGAACCAATTTTATATATTACTTTGCTCATTAGTAATATTCAACAAGTTTCCAATAATTACTAACTCTCGTCACGTTAGTAATTTAAAATAATTAATTCCCGATTTTATATTAAATTAATAATTCACATTAAATTAAATAAATCCCCAAATTTCGAAAGCATAAAAATATGGGGTATTACATACTTCCCCCCTAATAACGGAATTTCGTCCCGAAATTTGGAAAATAAAGCATACCTTGTAAGAAAAATCCAGGTGGATTCTTCCACATTATGATGCTCCCATTGGACCCGTATAAGTGGAACTACCTTCGACCTCAATCTCCTTTCGCTATGGTCTAAGATAGCCACTGGTCTTTCCTCGTAAGAGCTGTCGGGCTGTAAGTCAATATCCTCAATTGTGATATGGGTATGGGCCATGTCATCCCGAAGGTATCGTCTCAACAAAGAGATGTGGAATACATCGTGAATGTGATGTAAATGCTCTGGCAACCCCAATCTGTATGCTACCGGCCCAATCTTTTCGATAATGGGAAATGGTCCCACGTATCTCGGAGCCAATTTTCCTTTCTTCTCGAATATCATCACTCATTTCATTGTAGATAAACGTAGTAATACTTGGTCCCCCATGTTAAACTCTCGGAAGAACCGTTTTGCATCGGCGTAGATTTTCTGCCTGTCCTGGGCTACCCGAATGCGACTCCTGATAATCTCAATCCTCGCGGAGATTTCCTGAATCACCTCTGGTCCGAGAAACTTGTTATCCCCCCCTCTAGCCAGCACGTTGGGGAACGACAAGGCCTACCATACAAAGCCTCGAATGGATCCATGCCAATCGTGAACTGATAAGAGTTATTATAAGCGAACTCTACGAGTGGCAGATGTGGCTCCCAACCTCCCCCAAAATCAAGGACGCACATGCGTATCATATCCTCCAACATCTGATTAGTACGCTCTGTTTATCCATCTGTGTGTGGGTGATAAGCTGAACTCAACCTCAACTCTGTACCCATGGCCTCCTGAAAGCTCTCTCAGAATTGTGACACGAAGATCTTATCTCTATCTGACACAATATTCAGGGGCACCCCATGTAATCTGACAATCTCAGCAATGAACAACTGAGCATATCGACCCGTGGTATAGTCTGTCTGTATCGGCAGAAAATGAGCCACCTTGGTCAAACGGTCCATAATCACCCAGATGGAGTCGTGGCCCCGCTGTGATGTAGGCAACCCAGTAATAAAATCCATAGAAATACTCTCCCACTTCCACGCGAGTATTTCCAATGGCTGAAGCAACCCTGATGGTTTCTGGTGGACCACCTTTACCAGCTGGTAGGTAGAAAACTTGGACATGAACTTAACAATGTCCTTTTTCATCCCACTCCACTAGTATTGTCGCCTCATATCCTGGTACATCTTATCTCCCCCAGGATGCACCACAAATCGTGACCCGTGAGACTGGGTCATCACTGCATGACGTAAGTCTGCTCCTTCGGGGACCACCAATCTCCCATTAAACCATAAACCCCCATCAAAACTAATAGAATAGGACTCAACACCCTCAGCTAAAAGTCGTATAATCTTCTCCTGGCAAAATGGGTCGGCGGTCTGTGCCTGTATTACCCTCGTAACAATCTCGGGTGTCACTGTCAAGACAGATATGAAGGAACGGGCTACTGCGTCCTGGTGACCCAACTCTTTCCACTTTACTTTCCAGATGTCCGCTACATCATTTATCGGCCTAAGGCTCACACATCGACAACCACGTTGGCCTTCCTCGGATGGTACTGTATGTCGAACTGATAGTCCTTCACAAACTCTAACCACCTGCGCTGACGCATATTCAGCTCTCACTGAGTGAACAGGTACTGCAGTGACTTGTGGTCTGTGAACAAGCGAAATTTCTCCCCCAATAAGTAGTGTCTCCATATCCTCAATGTAAAAATGACCGCTGCTAACTCTAGGTCGTGTGTGGGGTAATTCTTCTTGTGAGGCTTAAGCTTATGGGAGGCAAAAGCTATAGCCTTCTCCTCCTGCTAAAGTACTCCCCCGAGTCCCCGTAAAGAGGCGTCGGTGTAAACCAGATACTCCATGCCCGGCTTAGGTAAAGCAAGGACCGGTGCTGAGGTAAGCTTATCTTTCAGCTCGTCAAAAGCCAATTGACAAGCATCGTCCCAAACATATGGTACCCCCTTGCGAGTCAGCTTCGTCAATGGATCCGCTATTTTGGAAAACCCCCGAATTAATCTCCTGTAGTATCCGACTAATCCCAAGAAACTACGTAATGCTGTCCCCACTTCCTCACCGCTGACACTTTACTTGGGTCAACTACCATCCCCTGTTCAGAAATAACATGCCCCAAGAACTACACTTCCCGTAACCAGAACTCGCACTTCTCATACTTAGCATACAACTGATGCTCTCGTAGAGTCTGAAGAACCTGCCTTAAGTGCTCGACATGCTCTACCTCGGTGTGTGAATATATCAAGATGTCATCTATGAAGACGATGACAAACTGATCCAAGAACTCTCTGAACACTCGATTCATCAAGTCCATGAATATGGCTGGAGCATTCGTGAGTCCAAATAGCATCACTCTGAACTCATAGGACCCATATCTCGTCAAGAAAGAAGTCTTTGAAACATCCTGCTCCCTAATACATAGCTGATGGTATCCTGACCTCAGATCTATCTTCGAAAAGAAAGTTGCTCCCCTCAGCTGGTCAAACAAATCATCGATTCAAGGCAACGGATACTTGTTCCGTATCGTGACCTTGTTCAGTTCCCGGTAGTCCACACATAGCCTCAGTGAACCATATCTCTTTTTCACAGACAACACTGGAGTGCCCCAAGGTCACGTACTCTTACGAATGAAACCTTGGCCTAACAATTGCTCCATCTGATCCCATAATTCATGCATTTCCTTCGAAGCCATACGGTATGGAGCACGTTCTATCGATTGAGTATCTGGTAATAAATCTATGACAAAATCTATCTCTCGACTCGGGGGTAGGCCTGGTATCTCCTGAAATACATCAGAATACTCACGAACAACTGGGATCGAGTCTAAGGGAATCACAACCTCCTTAGAGGTATCCCCCTCTATGTAATATAAATGAGCGGTCGAGCCTCCCTCTGGGTGAGGCATCGCCACTACAAACATCTCTTGCCCCGAAATGGCAAAGACAATACTGCCACCGAAATAATCAATCATGGATCTGTAATCCGCGAGCCAATCCATGCCAATAATAACGTCGTGCTCATGCATATCTAAGACTAACATGTCTGCTGGTAATATCAAACTACCAATCTCTACTCCCATACCCCGGCATATAAAGAAAATTAACGATCCATTTCCCAGTGGTGAGTCTACACACGTTACAGTGATCTCTGCTATGGCTAATAACCCTAAAGCCTTTGCGAAATGGGTAGCTATAATACAGTGTGTCGCTCCAATATCAAATAAAACCCGACCCATAGTACCATGGATAGGAAACATACCCTCAATCGCTAGTGGTGACTGTGGAGATGCTGCCTGGTGGACGTTATAAACACGTCCGTACTATAACTGCCCCTGCTGCACTGGAGCGGCTGGAATGGCTGGTAGGGCTGGTACCTGAGCTGGTGCTGGGAGGGCGGCTAGAAAAAGTGGCCTCTGTGGTTCATTACGGGCACCCTGCTGCTGTGGGACCCTATCACCCTCTGGATAATTCTGGGGCTTGTGGCCATTTTTACCACACCCGAAGCATCGACCCTTAAAATTTCCTCCCCTCTGTCCCTGCTGATTACGGCCTTACTGGTCGTTACCACCCCGCCATTGGCCCTGCTGAAATCGCTGTTGGCCCTGCTGGCCCTACTGATTAGGCTGGCCCTATTGACCCTGCCTAAATCCCCCAAACCCCTGCCTGGAATCACCTGATCAGAACCGCTTGGCAGGGTCCCCCTGGTGGGAACTCTGCTCATGCTCGCGAGTCTGCCCCTGAGATGTCGGTGATCCACTAGCACCACTACCCCCTGTCCTGCCCTGTTGGATGGACTCTCCTGCTCGCTTGCTTCCCTGCAGATGGAAGTGGTGATCCTGACAGTATAGTAAGGCAGCATTGAGTACGTCAGTGTAGGTACTCAGAGATAGATTTCCTATAAGGTACTGACGGATCCTCCAAGCTAATCCGTCCACAAATAATAGTATCTTCTTACTCTCAGTGGGTGCCGCATCTGGCACTATAGTGAGAAGTCTTGTGAACTCCTCTTCATACTCAGCAACAGTAGAATTTTCCTGCTTCAAGTTCAGTAACTTCTGCCTCATCTCAGTTTTCACGACGGATGGAAAATATTTTCCCAGAATGACTGAATCGGGATAACATCCCTCTCCTCCAAGGTGGTGGTGGACTCCCACCACTGCAAAGCGGCCCCCACTAGCTTAAAGGAAGCCAATAACTGTTTTTGCACGTCTCTGCACTCATACATACGCAGATGTCTCTGTATATCTTTCTTCCACTGGATGACAATGATGATATCTGAACTACCCGAGAACTCAAGAGGATGCGCCTTCTGAAAGGCATCCCTAACTCGCTCCCATGTAGATGAAGCTGTGCCGGTACTGGCTCCACTGCCTGAACTTGGAGTGGAGCCTGCTGTACTATAGCTAGCGGTCCATTCACCACCTGAGCCATGATGGCAGTTACCTCATTTGCGTTCATCATTCCCTGAGCCGGAGCTACTGGCTGCTCGGCTTGGGCAGGCCTATCCTTTGGGGCACGTCTCGGAGGAATCTGAAACGTGAAGAGATTTATTAGTCTACAGTTATTGTCAAATCTTAAATAGCTGATAACGTAATCATAAAAGTAAGAATACAACAATCCTAAAATAGGGTTCTATAGCAAAAATGTTAAGCTGAAAGCGAAATAAGCCGTACAGATCCTAAAGGACACTAGAACCTGATGCTCTGATACCACCTGTGACACCCCGCCTAATTAAATATCGGGTGATCTGTCCTTTATTAAATTACAACCAAGGTGAACGGTTGGTTCATTCTTAGCTTCACTGTCGCAAAAAAATAACTTTTCCAATTAAACACCCTAATTAATTAAGCTAAGTGACAAAACCATTTTTGACTTCAATTTCCCAATTTAAATTTAAAACCAATATTTAAAACCTTTGATAATTAATAGTTTAAGAGTCCCACAATAATAACAAGGATATAAATGATCGTTCAAGAATTTAACTATCAATAGTAAATCCCAACTTCAAACCACCAAACAAAAGCATTCTGATAGTAACAAATCCCAAAGTAAAACTACTGGAAGTAAATGAATTACAAACCATCACAAAAACCGACAGAATAATGAAAAGGGCGACACATGCACAACTAGATAAAGTAGAACTAGATGTGGAATCAATAATGAGGTGGTCTAAGCAAGTGGCCGGCAACTCCCACCTAAGCTGCAGCGCGTTCTCTATGGAGGATCCTATGCAAGACGCCCCTGTGGCTGGGCACCTGTAATATATACATATATATACAAGAGAGAAGAGAAAATAGGAAACGAGTCAGAGCCCGATTGTAAAAACAGTTTAAAATTAGTTTAGCAAGTATTTAAAGTGCTATCGGCTAAATCAACCAACATATTAGTGCGACATTCCCTTGAGAAATTCTCACCTCTCTTCTAATGTGCACACCTATCACCCTAATACTTCCCAACAGTTAACTTATTTTATCTTAAGTTGCTCGTGAGGTTTCAAACCGACAATTTCTAATGTGTAAGGGGTTAATTTTATTTAAAAGCAAAGTTCTCAATTAAACCATATTTACTAATAAAGTTTCTCAGTAATATAACATGCTTTTCAAACACTTATACCCAAGTTGAATTAATTATTCATTCCTTACATACCATAATCACAGCAGGTAGTTCCCAATTTCCAGATTTTAATATATATTAAATACTCATATAACATATATTCTAACAGCACCCCACATAAAATCTATGGTGCGGGCATACTCTGCTATCCAGTCCCCGTATCACTCGTACTAAGGGAAATATTAGTTCAGAATCACTCTCGAACTCTATTAACACAAAACACATACAAAATGAGGCGAATCATAGTTCCAAGTCACTAAGAGGATAGCACATACACCCACGTCTCTTAGGACCATCTGACTATCGATCCGATAGCCTGTACTAAGGATTTCTATCTTCTAGGGTACGAGTCAATATCCCCCATAAAGGTCCCATCGAGATAAGACTGTCCCAGCGCGGTAACCTCAGGGATAGCAAGTAGCGTGGGCATGATTTTTACACACAAATAAAATATATGATCAATCATAGAGTCATATGGATATATAACTATTCAGATTCATAAGTTAGGTACGCCTATGGTCCAACATTATATTATTCCATTCTTAGTACATTTTTATTCGATTATTTCTTATAAAGAACTTATTCACTTTTATTTTCAAAATTTAATTTATTCCAACTCACTTCTCATCTCTTGAAGTATTTTCCTTAGGTAAGTACAAATTCAGTAGGACCTCTCTCTTACCTTCTAATCCAACTCCTAGACATTTCGATTATTAAGTCTACACGCATTAAATTTCTTAGGTATGAATCTTTCCCATTTACCCTTCATTTTTCCCATTTCATTAAAGTTCCACTAAACGGGGTTTACCTTGACCCTACTGGTCCTTTTTATGTTTCATGATGTTATAATAACATTAGTCAAGATTTATTACGCATTAAATGGGATTAGGTCAACGTAAGGAAAAATCTTATTTTTCCCAGGAGGGGTCGATCGATCGAAGCTTTTGGCTCGATCGATCGATCAAACAGGTATGGCGAAAACTGCAGATTACCAGTTACGGGTTATCTCTTCCAACATCATCTAAAATGATATATTTTACTACCAAACTCCAAATAATTTATACTACAAGTGTTATGACCTCAAATAAATGATCTACTACGTCTAGCATGCGGATTTTCATCATGAAAAACGAATTAAAAGGGCCTAATCCATCAAAACATCAAGAACCCTAATATTTCTTTTGTTTGGTTTCTTTCCATCCTTTTTACCAGATTTATTACTCTTTAATTACTGAAATTTCGTGGTTCAACCTCTACATATGAATTGGGTTTCCAGAATTCATCAATTTCTCATACAACATGCGAATGCGAATTCAAATCTCCAAAATAGGTTTTTCTTTCACAAACAATAGTCCTAATCAATCCTAGGATAATAATATTGGAGCATTAACTGAAATAGAGAAAGATAGATACTTGCCTGGGAATTTTCGGTTCATATTTGTGGAGATTTTGGTGTGGTTGTGATCCTCATTGCACGATCTATCGTTTGGCAGCGACGGCGGTGCAAACGGTGGAGTTCTTGGCCTAGAACTCCTTGGAAAACCTCTCCTCTTCCTCTCCTATAGCCGTCTTTTGTTTATGGTGTTTCCAACCCTACAAGATGACTCTTGTCATATGATATGCCCTTAGAATTTTCGTGGGTTTTCAGGCCTAAAAATGTAAAATGTCCAAAACGCCCTCCCGGGGTGTTAATTAAGCCTAAAAATGCCCCGAGACCCAAACTAAACCCCCGGGTACATTATTTTGACTATCTCGACCCTTCCGGACACTTTGGCGCACTTGAAATGATCACACGGGTGACTTATAATATGTTCACTTTTATTAATCAAAATTTAGTCCCGACACGACACGGGCGCGTCCCGACTTAAATTTCTAAAATTGTCATTTTATTCACTCGTGACATTTAATAGAACCAATTTTATATATTACTTTGCTCATTAGTAATATTCAACAAGTTTTCAATAATTACTAACTCTCGTCACGTTAGTAATTTAAAATAATTAATTCCTGAATTTATATTAAATTAATAATTCACATTAAATTAAATAAATTCCCAAATTTATAAAGCATAAAAATACGGGGTATTACTTGGTTTTTTTATAATACTGCAAAATCTGTTTTTTTTTTACAAGATATGATTTTCTAAAAATTCTTAGAAGAGTTATTTTATTATTGATTTAGGTTCATTTGTAACGTCCCTTTTTTTTAACTTTTAAAACTCTCTTTTGTACTCTATATGTTTCTGAAAGGAATATGGGCGACTGGGATGCAGTAGAAAATAAAGAACTCGCTCCCATTTATTCTCTTGTGCTCTTAAAATCGTCTTACAATGGAATCCATCCTCTATTGAATGATGTCGACACACTAAGGAAACTTGCAGTTATGCAAGAATGTATCCAGCTACCATCGATCGTGGTAGTTAGAGACTAGTTATGTGGAGAGTCCAGCTTGCTGGAGTCACTATCTCATATTAATCTTCCCCAGGGGATGTTATACATAAGAGAATTCCTTTGATCACGAGGTTATAGAATTACGAATTTCCTAAATCAGAGATTTAATTTGAGTACAATGGCAAAACAGTCTATACCGATGAAATTAATATTGCAGAAGCCATCAAGTCCACCACTCAAGAAATTAATGAGAAACATCGACAATTGAGAAGTTTGCTAGGTAAGTTTATTCTTCTTAGCTTATTTTTATTTATGCATATTTTTTAAACTGTTTATTTTTTATATATAATTCAAAGATCTAGAATTATGCTTAAAAATATGCCATTAAAAGACTAAAATGTAAAACAACCACCAAATTCCCACGCAAAAGGCATGAACACTCCGCACAGGACAATGTAACTCATAGGAACTGACTGCGTAGTCACAGGACTCCCGATTTGAGAATAGGATTATAATATGTAAATATCTACACTTAGGATGAAAAATAAGACGTTAATGGGTGAAAATCTGAAACAACCCCCAAATCGCCCCATAAGAGGCACGAACACCTTTCATGGGATCAATGTAACTCGTAAGAAATGACCACGTACTAATGGGACTCTGGGTTTGAGAATATGACGATAATTTTTCAAATATATAGAATTATGCTTAAAACATGCCATTAAAGGGGAAAAAAATATAAAATACCCCCAAACGGCCCAATAAGAGGGACGAACACCTTGCACAAGCCAATCTAACTCATAAGAACTGAACGCATAGTCACGGGACTCCTCGTTTGAGAATAAGAGGATAATTTGTAAATATTTAGACTTAGACTTAAAAACATGACATTAAAGGGGGAAAACACAAAACAATCCCCAAAGGTCCCGTTAGAGGCACGAACTCCTCGTACAGGACAAATGTAACTCGTAAGAATTGACTTCATAGTCACAGGGCCCTGAGTTTTTGAATATGATGATAATTTTTCAAATATATTGAACTAGGCTTAAAAACATGCTATTAAAGGGCAAAAGTGCAAAATAGCCCACAATGGCCACGTAAGGGGCACAAATACCTTGCATGGGATAGTGTAACTTGTAGGAATTGATCACTTAGTCACGGGACTCCTGATTTGAGAATAGAATGTTAATGTGCAAATATCTAAACTATGACTTAAAAACATGCCATTAGGAGTGAAAATCCAAAATAACCCTCTAAAGGCCTCGTAAGAGGCATGGACATCTCGCACCGTACAATACAACTCATAGGAATTGGCCGCATAGTCACGGGACTCCCAATTTTAGAATATGATGATAATTTATAAATATCTATATTTAGGCTTAAAACATGATGTTAAAGGGGAAAAAGCCAAAACATCCCCCAAACACCCTATAAGAGGCACGCGCACGTTGTACGAGACCAATGTAACTTATACAAATTGACCACATAGTAACGAAACTTCCTGTTTTAAAATAGGATGATAATTTTCAAATATCTAGATTGAGGATTAAAAACATTCCGTTAGAGGGTGAAAACTCAAATCAACCCCAAATAACCCTATAAGAGGCATAAATACCTCGTACGGGACCAATGTAACTTATAGGAGCTGACTGCATAGTCACGAGACTCCTAATTTGAAAATAGGATGACAATTTGTAAATCTCTAGACTTAGCCTTCAAAACATACCGTTAAAGGGAAATAAACCCCAAACATCCCCGAAACAACCGCTAAGAGGCATAAACACCTTGCACGGGATTAATGTAACCCGTAAGAACTGATCTCATAGTTACGGGACTCCTAATTTGAGAATATGAAGATAATTTGCAAATCTCAAGAATTAGGCTTAAAAATATGTGGTTAAAGGTAAAAAACCTAAAACAACCTTGTAAGAATCATAATACTTCATATGAGACAAACGTAACGCATAAGAACTGACCGCATAGTCACAAGACTCACAGTTTAAGAATAGGATAATAATTTTTAAATATCTAGACTTAGGTTAAAAACATGCTACTAGATGTATAAAAACCAAAAAATTCCTTAACCCTCCTCGTTAGAAGCATGAACACCTCGTATGAGACTAATGTAACTCGTAAGAACTGACCACTTAGTCATAGGACTACCGATTTTATAATATGATAATAATTTGCAAATATCTAGACTTCAACTTAAAAACATACCGTGAAAGGAAAAAAACCTGAAAAACACTCCAAACGGACCTTATAGACACCCCATCCTAGTGCCCCCGATGTAGCACCTTAGGTCCCTAACACTACTCATTTCTTCGTAAATGCTAGGTCATATTTGAGTATCGATCTAGAGGCCATCGGAATCTTCTGAGTCTCATTTGGATCTGGTCAACTCTCTAACTTATGCGAAGCTTATGGAACCTTGAAGGGCTCTAAATCCCCTTTCCAAAGATTCGTTCCTTACGCAAATCAGCCTCACGATTTGCACCAATGATCCTTTCTACTCCGAAAACTGATCTGGAGGCCATTGGGCACTTTCGGGCTTTGTTTGAATTTGGTTAACTCCCCAACCTAATTAAAGCTCAATGAATTCTAGTAGGATCTAAATCCCTTTTCCAATTATCTGTTTCGTGTGCAAATCGACCTCACGGTATGAACAAATGACCCTTTTTACTTCGAAAGGCCATTGGGCGCTCCTAGGCCCCGTTTGACCTTAGTGAAATCTAAAAACCAAGTGAATCTCAATGAAATCTCAAAAGGATCTAAATCCCCTTTCTAAGTTCAATCCCGTGTGTAAATTGGCTGTGACACCCCGCCTAATTAAATACCGGACGATCACTCCTTTATTAAATTAAATCAAGGTAAACAGTTGGTTCATTCTCAGCATCACTATCGTTAAAAATAAATTTTCCAATTTAACACCCTAAATAATTAAGCTAAGTGTAAAAACCATTTTCATACATAACTTTCCAAATTTTATTTAAAGAAAAATTATTTATTTATTTATTAACAACATCTCAATAAATATAAATCACACCACATTTAAATTCTGCAACATAGTCCAATTAATTTAATACAGTCGTCAATCGAATGTCAACATACGAAATCTAAAGTCACACATCCAAACTGAATAAATCCCATAGTAACAATACTGGAAATAACTGAAATACAAATGTCCAATAACAACGGAATAAAAGAGCTACACATGCCCAACTAAATGAAAGTACTAAGAGTGGATCCGAATGAACGAAGTCGTCTAATCAAGTGACCTGCAACTCCCATCTAAGTTGCAGCGCGGTCCTTCCAAGAGATCCTAAGAAAGACGCCCCTGTGGCTGGGCACCTGTAATACATACATATATATACAAGAGAGAGAGAGAGAAAAAAACAGGTCAGAGCCCGAAAGTGTGTTTGATTTAAAATACGTTTAGCAAGTATTTAAATTGATACAAGCCAATGCAACAACATATTAGTGCGACACTCTCTTGAGAAATTCTCACCTCTCTTCTAATGTTCACACCTATCGCACTAACCCTCCCCACGGTTTGTCTTGTCATTTATCGCACTAACCTTCCCAATGATTTTACTTATCTTAGATTACTCATAAGATTCAAAATTCCACGGTTCAATTGTTTGAAAAGAATATTTCAATTAGTAACCAAAGTTCTCATTTTGACTTTATTAATCAATAAAGTTTTCTAGTGATATATTTTACTTTCTCAAAACAAGTATTTATAATTGAGTCATCAACCATGTCCTACATATCACATCACAGTAGGCAGTTCCAGATTTCCAAAATTTCATATATATATTAACTACTCATAAATATATATATATCACAACAGCACCCCAAATAAAACTATGGTGCGGGCATACTCTACTATCCAATCCCCGTATCACTCGTACTAAGGGAATACAGATTCGGAATCACTCTCGAACTGTATTAACACATACTCAAACAATATTGAGATAAAGTATAGGTTTCAAGTCTCGTAGGACCGTCTGAACTATCACTGCGATAGCCTGTACCAAGGATACCTATACACAAACAATATGAGGCGAAGCATAGATTCCAAGTCTCTAAGAGGAAAGCACATACCCGCATCTCTTAGGACCGTCTGAACTGTCATTCTGATAGCCTGTACCAAGGATATCTATCTTCTAGGGTACAAGTCAATATCCCCCATAAAGGTCCCATCGAGATAAGACTGTCCCAGCGCGAAAACCTCAGGGATAACAAGTAGCGTGGGGATGATTTTCACACATAGATAGTATATACATACACAATCATATAACTATACTAATATTACCATATCATTAATGGGTAGATTCTCAATTCCCATAATTACAACATTTGTATTTATTTCACATTATATAGTTATCACGTATAACCATTCAAAATCTTACTTTAATTTGAGGAACTTTTCCACTTACTACCTAACGCTTCATGGATTCTATCCTCCTAATCATAAAATTCAGTAGGTATACATATTTGTCCCAAAGTAACTCACTTACGTGACTCTCTCTATTTAAGTCATAAATTTACCGACCCTTATGTAATTATCCTAAAATACAATCTTTGCCCGTCATCAAGGGTCCCAAAATTTATTCACATGTCCTACTGGTCTTCCCTATTCCCCAAAACATTTTATTAAGGATGCCCAAGAATTTTCTCACAATAAATTAAAATTTAACTCATTTAATAGGGTAAATAGGAGTCTGCCAGGAGGGGTCGATCGATCGAGGTTTGGGGCTCGATCGATCGAACCTTCGATCGATCGAAGCTCTAGGCTCGATCGATCGATCAAACAGGTATTTCGATTTCTGCAGAATTGCAGTTACGGGTTCTAACACTTATCTTCATCCAAATCCATATTTTCCAAACCCAAACGTCCCAAAATGCTACTACTAACATTATAACAATATATAACGTAAGGCATGGGTATTTCTATCATTTAATTAAGGATTAACAGCCCCAAAAGTTAATTAATTATCAAGAACACTAAAATTCTCGTAAACAGGTTTCTAACCAATTTTCTTCAGAAATTCCTTCTTATAATTATCAAAATTTCGTGGTTATATTCCTCTATATGGCAAGGTTTCCAGAATTTTCATATAAATCAATACTACATGGATTTTCCTATCACAAATTGGGTTTTCTTCCATATTTTTCATCTCTAATCATTCCTAAACTAATATGAAAATTGCACCAACGAAAATACGCAAGATAAATACTTGCCTGGGATTTTCAGAAGTCTGGTTTGTAGATGAATCCGGTGTGGTTGCGTTCCCCGTCTCGCGATCTACGCGTTGGCGGTGACGGTAGTGCAAACGGGTGACTTTTTGGCCTTGAATTGTCTTGAGAGCCTTCTCCTCTCTTCTCCACTGGCCGTACTAGGGTTCTGAATATTCTAAACCTAAATGGTTAACCTAAATGGCTGATATAGGTTGCTGATTTTCGTGGGTTTAATTACCCAAATATGTAAAATGACCAAAATGCCCTCCCGGGGTACCAATTAGGCCTAAAAACGTCCCGAGACCTAAACTACACCCCCGGGTACACTTTTCTGACTATCTCGACCCTTCCGGACGCATTGGCGCACTCAAAATGACCATACGGGCAACTTATAAAATATTCACTTTTTATTTAACAAAATTTAGTCCCGACGCGACACGAGCACGTCCCGACTTAAATTTCTGAAATTGTCATTTAACTCACTCATAACATTCAATATAACCAATATAGTTTATTACTTTGCTCATTAGTAATATTCAGTAATTTCCCATAATTACTAACTCTCGTCACGTTAATAATTATAACATAATTAATTTCCGGATTTTTATTAAATAATTCATTCACATTAAATTCAATAAATCCCCAAATTAATATAGCATAAAAATACGGGGTATTACATTGGCCTCCCGGTTCGCACGAAGGACCCTTTTTATCCAAAGATCCACTATTTAGAGACCATTAGACACTTTTTAGCCCTATTTGACTTTGGTCAACTCTTAAACCCGATATTACCTAAAGGGATTCTTCAAGGGATCTAAATTCCCTTTCCAACGGTCCCAGTCGCGGGCAATTTGAACTTATAATTTGCATTTTATGACCATTTTTCCTAGGACTCCGTTACATACTGCTTATAGGCACCCCATACCCCCTACCTATCGATAAGGTGTAGTTTCCTTATCCGACAAGGCATGGGCTGCGTCGATAGGAAGGCTAGGGGCCATGCTAATCGACACACCCTCAATCGTAAAATGTCACTATTTAAGGAGCCCATAGCCTCACTCCTAAGAAATCTCTTTTTCAGCAATTAGAAACATTCTCTCGAAATTAGAGTGTTGTCATTCCCCAAGAAATCCTATTTTCCAACATTCTCTCCATTTATCTTACCTCACTTTCCTACCATCTTTAGTCACTTACCTCACGTTACTTTACTACCCTGATATTGCAACAAAATCAACCTACATACCTTCCAAATTCAGTAGGAATTACTCTTTTCTAGTTTATTCATTTAGCATTGATTACTCACTTTATTCCCATTTTGCTATCTTTTAGTCTTATTTTTGTTATCTCACATCAACTAATATCCATTTTTAATATTAGTATTCACATAACTTATTTTATAAAAATCCAAAAAGACAAGAAATAGGGATTAGTAATAAATTTTGAAAGTAAGATTTCGTCCCTTTTCACACTTTTACGCTTGAGCACGCTTTCTTCCTAAACACTCAAAGTGCAGTCTTAAATTTGGGTTTAAGAGTTAAACTTTGATGCCAATTGGGCTACGTAGGTGTCTCGAGCCAATGCTGGGATTCGAGCCCTCTATTTCTGTTTGAGCTTTTATACTATATTATATATATTTTTGTGAGTCATAAACTCCTATATATTTGTGTCTCATCTGATATGTGCATTTTATTTTCCATTGCGACTCGTGATTCGACGAACAGTCACATCATATGTTTATGCCATTTTTGGATGCACTCCTCTAGATGATTCCTCTCTATCTTTCCCATGATATAAGTCAGATAATTTTTTTCTCACGTTATTTACTTTACATACATGTACACACACATCACGCTTTGGAGAAAAGTAGAATATTAACATAGTCCATAAGAGACCGAATGGACAAAATATGTGCCTAACTTATTCCCATTAGGAGTTATGAAAGAAGCTTCGAGCTCATATTGGTCGTGGGTTGAGAATGGGAATTGAACTCTATGAGATCTAATCTCTCATTGTTCCTTAATAGCTCAGTGGTAGAGCGGTCGTTTATTAACCGATTAGTCGTAACTTAGTCCCAAGACCCTCAATTCACTTGATTTCGTATGCATCATTATGACCTTGATGCCGTTCTCTCGAGGCGACTACATTTCTTTTGCCCGTTTTGAGCAAAATAGGTTGGTGACTCCATTCCTTCATGCTAGACCCTTTTAACGATGATCGATTTTATATCTAAGGCAATATGCAAAGATATTAGTGCGAGTGGCAAAAATATGACCCCCATATCCTCGAATCACCAGCATGTGATTGGTGGTAAGAGAGGGAGACTTCTCCAATTTTCCCTCCCATCCCGATTTTGGGGTCGGTCCACGTCGAAGAATCAGACCCGGATGGCCACAGTGGTGACCCCGTTGGGGAGTTTTACATACTCCTTCACTTGTATGTTCTTCTTACTCACATGCTTACATCTTGTATATATATATATATATATATATATATATATATATATATATATATATATATATATATATATATATATATATATATATATATATCATTCGTATCATGATGATTATTTTTACCATGCTCTTTTCTTATGTATATATCATCTTCTTTTCACATACTTCACCTTTTACTCACTTATATATGTTCACCATATTTCACCCCTATACTTACTTATGTATATTCTCTGTTGTCACTTCACACACTCACACTCATATATGGTCTCAGTTTTACTTACATGCTCCACACACCACTTGTAGATTATCCATGCTTCGCTTCACTAGCACACACACTTGTATATATCTCTATGCTCACTTACACATACCTCATAAACCACTTTTATGCTATCCATGCTTAGTCTCACTAGCACAAACTTCCACTTGTATATATTCACATGTTTTTTTCACTCACACCATTCACATGTCAGTCTCTCACCTTACAGATATTCCTTACTCACATGTATATCCACAAGCTTTACACTTTATATATATCACCATGCTTTGTATAGTCTCCATGCTCCATATTTATACTTGTCAGTTTTTCTTTCCATGATTATCCCCCTTATCCCATGCTATTTGTATATTTTCCCTAATAGTGGTAGTACTCCTTTTACTTAGCGTACAACAAAATTCTCCGTAAGATAGTAATTAATACTCATGCATTTTTGCATACTACATCACCTGAGCATGGCAATATTGACTAAAATTTTGTTTCGTACTGTAGGGTCACTTCGTGATGGGTGTTGGCCTTGCGTGGCGCGGTTAACCTAAATGATATGCTTCTAACCTTTCATTGGCCTCATACCTTCGACATGTATCAAACAGTTCCTCTTACAGCGTACCGCTTAATTGAACTCACAACAGGAGGTATATAGCAGGGAACTTCTTCACATATATTGAGTATATCGAGTTTTCTCTCACACGTACCTCCCCCACAAGGTATATCGTGAGGCAATTTAGATATACTCTGGTATGTCAAATAGCTTGTCCAAATGTGCCAACGAATGATTTCTCTTATAGGCAAGATGTATATCGTGGAAGTCATGCTAACGGGGAGAACCCTTCCACTGATCCACCAAATGCATCAACTTAATATAGGCGTCAACCTGAGAACACTCATACTTAGTTTATCGGTTACAATGCGAAACTCTATCAAAATTTTGAGTCACCACGCCGCTCAAATTTTTGCGCTATTTCGCCCTTTTTTAAAACGGTACCTTGTTCGTGAGCCTAGAAACAAGTCAAACCATGTTCTGCATCTTATAATCTATCTTTTCCCCAATCACGGATCTTATCCAATATTTTTCTAGCATTTTAGGCAAACATAATGCAAATGGAACCAAATAATAATAATAACCATGTTGAGAATTTTTCCCTTCTCCTTCTTTCCAAAAAATACCAAAACATATCTTCCCTCTCTTCAAAAGAAAATACCAAAAATATTCCTTTTCCTTCAAAAATAAATCAAAATCATTTTTCCTCTTAGGTTGATCGCATACCCAGATTTTATCCTGGCTCCTTATTGGCTTCGATCTTCCGTCAAACCACCCCAAAGCTCTATTGGACTTTTAGATCTACCCCTACAGGTTGTTAATGAAAAATGTGGACCAAGCTTCAAATGTTTAACCATATTTGATGGCCATCATAGCGAAGCTTAGTGCAAACCTCCTTTTTGGAAAAATCCTTATTTTCTCTTTTGTACATATAATTTCCAAAATAAATATTTTCTTTGAAAAAGTCAATCTCCGAGTTGTCCATTTGAAAATTTCCTTATTTTCTCCTTTATACACAATTTATTAAATAAACATTTTCGTTTAGTTGTTAAAAATCAATATTCGAGTTCTTTTTTCATTTTATCTTTATCTTTGCAAAATAATGAAAAAACTCAGCTGCAAATTAAAGTGCATATAGAGTAAGTCATTAAAGGAAGATGGCACAAAAAATGCGTATATTTTTTTGGAATCATTACAATCTCTTGCAGGAATAAAAAAGAAAAGATAAGAAAAAAGGAAAAAAGATACATTGGGAAGTAGACCTAATCCTTCCTAAATCTCTCTCAAAACCCCCACCTTCAACCACCTCGACGGACGCGCTTTCATCTATGATGAGAAGTGGATCACCCACTCCCAAAACTGGAGCTCTCATCAGGCATGGATGACGGCACCAAATAGGCACTGACCAACTTCTTCACATAGGTCGACATTAATGCCATTCAATCCTTGATATCCCTCAGCCAAGTGATCGACACATAAATAATCTGCTAAGAAAAAGGAACCAAAACACCAAAATCAAAGCAAGTCACTAAAGAAGAAAAGAAGTGAGAAAAGGAGAAAAGAAGGAAATGAATGTACCTCACTCCGGAGAGCCTCCTTGGAATGACTCGCCAACTTTTCAACCATCGTACGAGGGTGATGAGGCACCGATATGACATCCCTACTTCTAGGCCTAATGTGATAAGATGTAATGGATATATGAAGAAGCGAAACCTCCCACACTGTTGCTGTCGCCAGTACGTTGGTACCTTTCCCCGATCAAGTCACAGGTGGAGGCATATTCTCCACATCATATATGCACGAGGACATTAGCCAGTTGGTTGAAAAGTCCAAATAGTAATAGCCCACTGTTATGTCAGTGTAATGCTTATAGGGCTCACCCTCTATCACCGTCGCCCTAGCCTCGTCAGTTATCTCCTTCAGCCGCCTCACGAACTTAAGGGGAGCCGATGGTAGGACCTCTATTTCTCCCTTCATAATCTATTGCACCACCCCATCCCTAAGGTACCAGACATACCAAAACTCATGCTCCACTAATTGCCTCATATGTGCATGCATGTCCATAGCCCCTACAGTTCTCGAGGATAGACACTAGGGTTAGAAGGTCACCTGTTTTCCCAGAAAAGAGTTAATAATCTGCCTAGAAGAAGAGGTTCTAAAAAAATAAAAAATAAACGAGGATCAAAAGCCTAACTTGGTTTCTCGTCAGGGCATTCAGCGCCACCCACACATCCCTCAGGGAAAGGGATTGGTTAGAATGTTTATTTAACTTCCTTCATTTGTATATCCTACATAAGTCTCCCATTTTGTTCGAATTTAAGGACATCAAACCCATGTTATTCGCTATCACCTCATAAAGCCACGTTTGCAAAAGGTAACACCCAAAGTCAAAAGAAAGAAGCAAAAAAAGATAATAAGAAAATAAAGGGAAAATTGAACTTAAGGATTACCTCCAAGAGATACGTGGGTCCTATAAAAGTCTGTCGACAACACTGACTAAGAGAATACAAGGAAGAATAAAAGGACGATAGAGTAAATCTCCCCCAATCATATAAATGGATGTATGAGATGATAATCAAAAATGATAAAAACCACAGATGAACAACATCGCTGCTCATCTCCACCACTGATCCCCCTAACAAAAGAATAATGAACAAAAGGGATGCCTACCTCACCTTCCTCCCATCAGTCTTATTAATCTTCTTAGAGAACAAAGACTCCTTCTGCATAGATATCCGAATACAATCTCCCGATACGATTCTTTTTATTTCCCCCAAGGTAGCCCGCACTCCCCCCCTCCATAATCTGTAGAGTCAATTCCACTACAATCTGTTAACCAACACACTACACCCACATCATCTACTGGACATCCAAGGGAGTAACCATTATCTCCCTAAATACTAAGTGAAATATGTGTGTCATATCCCACTACCTCTGGCATAACACACATTACACCATTGTAGAGCGCGATGTCTCATCTATTGCTTTCATCAATATACCAAAGCCGATAGGCTCTTACATATATCATACTGCCCCGAGGAGGCTATCCCAAACCTCCTTCATCCTAGTCATTACCTAAGACCGAATGCTTGAAGAAGCTATGTAACCCTACACAAAAATTAAGAAAAACCATTCATTATCCCAAAGATTAGAAGAAAAGGAAAATGTGGAAAACTAAAGTAAAAACACTCACATAACCATTAAGGTTCTTTACCCTAGAAAAACGGTGATTTAAAGGCTCTCGCAAAAGAACCCTCTCATTAGCCACTAGCTCAAAGCTATTATATGCAGTTGCCTAACACCAGGGGCATTATAGCCCGCCATTCCAAGCCCTCCTAATGGTCAACAATCACCCATTAGTTATTGTTACTGCCAAAAGTACCCGTTATTCTGTTATCACAAAGGAAATAGACTCAAAATTAACTTTGAGAGAGAGAAACCAAGAGATTCAATCACTCGAAGGTGTGAAAAAGTAAAGAGGGATTCCCCCTTTTTATAGGAGGTTACTAGAAAAGACCTTTACCCTTCCTCGAGAAGCCCAAGAGTCCATGACCTATGCTTGTAAACACCTCCTTAGACCTTCTTATCAACAGTCCCCTCAAATTTTCATTACAAAAATGTAAAAAAATCCAAATATTGTCTGAAAAGTTGGCAAAAAATCCTTGCGAGGTCATTAAAGTCTTTACTCAAAGAAATACTCACGGTGGATCACCAAACTAGTTTTAAGCCCTCATTAATCCCTAACAGGATTATTGACATTTACTCTTGTCACCAACATACTTCCCGATGAAACTAAGAATCCAAGGTGCGCCTGCACCAAAATACTTAACGCTTTCACTAACATAATCACAATCTAAAAAATTCCATGTACATAGATCTATTGAATTGGTCACCCATATCTTTAGGTTTGTAGAATCGACCTTGACCTGCTGAATTAGTCATATTAATCTTTATGTCCATAGAATTGACCTTGACTTGCTGAATTAGTTACTTCAATCATAGGTCCATATAATCAACCTTGACCCTCTGACTCATTCGTCTCAATATTTAGGTCTGGTGAATTGACCTCAACCCAATGAATTAGTCATATCAATCTTTAGGTCCGCAAAATTGACCTCGATCCTCTGAATTGGTCATTTTAATCGTTAGGTCTGCATAATTGACATCGACCTACTGAATTGGTCCTCTCAATCTTAGGTCCAATTAATCAACCTCAACCCTCTGAATCGGTCATTTCAATCTTCTGGTCCACAAAATCGACATCGACCCTCTGAATTTGTCACTTCAATCTTTAGGTCTGAAAATCGACCTTGATCCACTGAATTGGTCATGTCACTCTTTAGGTTTATAGAATCGACCTAGACCCTCTGGCCTCCGTCCACTCGGTCCACTGAATTGACCTTAATCCTCTTCTCAACATTGATGAGGTGTCTATCTTTCAATGACTTCCGCTTGTTCCAAGATCGCCCTCGAGGGATCTACGGACACCCCATACTATTACCCCTAAGTACCTCCTTAGGTCCCTAACACTTATCCTCTCTTCGTAAACCCTAGGCCATACTCCGAGTACCGATCTAGAGGCTAATCAGTGCTTTCGGGCCTAATTTCACTTTGGTAAACTCTCTAACCTGAGCAAAACTTAATAAAACCTTAAAGGACTCTCAATCCCCTTCCTAACGATCCATTTCGTGCTCGAATCGGGATCACAATTTGCACGAACGATCCTTTCTACTTAGAGAACTCATCTAGAGGCCAATGGGCACTTTCGAGCTCCATTTGACTCTGGTCAACTCCCCAGTCTAAGAAAAGCTCAATGAAATCTCACAACGCTCTGAATTACCTTTCTAATAGTTTATGTCGTGCATGAATCGGCCTCACAGTTCACACGAACGATCCTTTTTCCTTCGAAAGCCATTAATCACCATCGACCCCGTTTGACCTTGAACAACTCTCCAAAATGAGCGAAGCTCGATGAAATATCTAAGGGACCTAAATCCACTTTCCATCCATCTGTGTCGTGTAGGAATCGGCCTCACGATTTGCATAAACGACCCTTTATTCTTCGAAGCCCCCGTCTAGAGATCATTGGGTGCTTTAAGACTCGTTTGACTTTGGTCAACTCTGTAAATCAAGAGTGGCTCAATGGAATCTCAAAAAGCTATAAATTCCCTTTCTAATAGTCCCATCCATGCTGATTCAGACTTGTAGTTTGTATTTTATACCTATTTTTACAAAAAGTTTGTTTCGAACCGCCTATAGGCACTTTAGACCTCCTGCCTATCGGTAATATATATTTTTTTTACCCGACAATTCAGGCACTGTGCCGATAGTCAGGTTAGGGGCCATTCCGATCGGCACCCCAAATCCTAAAATGGCACAATTTAAGGAGCCCATGACCTCACACCTAAGAGGTCTCTTTTTCATCAATTAGACTCGAAATCATAGCGTCGTTATTCCCCCCAACTATTTTTGGACGTTTTCTCCATTTCTCTTGCCTCACTTTTCTACCATCTTTAGTGACCTACCTCACCCTACTTTACCAACCTTATACCACAACAAAATCAACCTACATACCTTCCAAATTTAGTAGCAAAAGTCTTTTAGGAGGTTTATTCCTATTATTCCCATTTTGGTATCTTTTAGTCTTATTTTTTTATCTCACTGCAACTAATATCCAGTTTTATTATTAGTATTCACATAACTTATTTTCATAAAAATTCAAAAAAGACAAAAAAGAGGGTTTACTTGTAAATTCCAAAATTAAGATTTCCTCCATTTTCACACTTTTACACTTGAGCACGCTTTCTTCAAAATCACCCAAAGAGGAGTCTTAAATTTGGGTTTACGAGTTGAACCCCACACCTATGATATATCGAACTACGTGGACTTTAATGGCCCTTGGGGTACGTAAATATCTCGGGCCAATCTTAGGATTTGAGTCATCTCTTTTCGTTTTATGCTTTATACTATATTGTATCTATTTTTGCGAGTCATAAACTCTTATATATTTATGTCTAGTTCGATATTCGCATTCTCTTTTCCATAGCAACTCTTCATTCACCAAACACTCATATCATATGTCTATGTTATTTTTGGGTACATTACCCACGATGATTCTTCTATGTCTTTCCCAGGAAGTGAGTCGGATAATTTTCTTCTGTCGTTAATTACATTACACACGTTTACATACACATCGCGCTTTGGAGAAATTGATAATATGAACATATCCCATGAGAGATCGAAACAGAAAAATGGGTGCCTAACACCTTCTCATTCCATAACTTTGTCCTCGGAACCTCGTTTCACTTGGTTTCGTATGCATCAGAATGACCTTGAAGTCGTTCTCTCTAGGCGTTTATATTTATTTTGCCTGTTTTGAGCAAAATAGGATGGCGACTTTATTCCATCATGTTATCAACTTTTGATGATGACCGATTTTATATTCGAGGTAGCCTATGAAGATACTAGGGTTAGTGAGATAAGAGGACACCCATATCCTCGAATCACCCTCACGCCCATGGTGGGAAGAGGGAGATGTATCGGATTTCCCATTTCATCCAGATTTTGAGGTTGACCCGTGCCAAAGGAATATGGCTCAAATAACCATAGTCCCATAAGTGGCATGAACAACTCGTACGAGACAAGTGCAAATCATGGGAACTAATCGCGTAGTCACGAGACTCTCAATTTGAGAATATGATGATAATTTTCAAATTTCAAGAATTAGGCTTAAAAACATGCCATTATAGGTCAAAAATCCAAAACAGCCCCCAAGCGGCCCCATAAGAGGCACGAACACCTCACACGGGAATAATATAACACGTAGGAACTGATCGTGTAGTCATGGGACTACTGGTTTGAGAATATGACAATAATTTTAAAATTTCAAAACTTAAGGTTAAAAACATATTATTAGAGAAAGAAATCCAAAATAACTGCCAAACTTCCCCGTTAGAGGCACAACTACTTCGTATAAGTGCAGTGTAACTCATAAGAACTGATTGTGTAGTGATGGGACTCTCAATTTGAGAATATGATGATAATTTACAAATATCAATAATTGGGCTCAAAAATTCCGTTGAAGGGTGAATACCCAAAATATCCCGGTAAGAGGCATGATCACCTCGTAGAGATCGATGTAGCTTATAAGAACTGACCGCGTAGTCATGGAACTCTCGTTTTGAGAATAGGATGATAATTTGAAAATATTTAGACTTAGGTATAAAAACATACCTTTAAAGCGCAAAAACCCAAAATTTCTCCCAAACAGCCCCGTAAGAGGCACATACATGTCGTGCGAGACCAATGTAACTTGAAAAAACTGACCGCATAGTCACAGGACTCGCGCTTTGAGAATAAGAGATTTATAAGTCTCCAGATGGTTTATGGGGTCTTTGGACCCATGAAATGATTCAATACTAGGCATCTTTCACTTGGGGAAAAGAGTAGTGTTGGACCTCGTTGGAGAATCGAAATAACATCTTTTAGAGGACTAACTGTATGGTATTGGGAGTTTGTTTCTTTTACTAGTTGAGGAAGTTTCTCAATCGTTCTTGCATCTTCTTGTTCTCATTGTTCTAGTTCCTAGCCACTCTGGAACAACCATGTAATTGATCTTTAGGGAGTGATAACCTATCCCCAATGGGGATACGAGTCACTGGCCATTGTAGAGATCGGTATATATCCTCTGGATGATTTTTTCCTTTTAATAATGGCTAATGGTTTTCTTTATTCACACTATGCTCAGATCCGTTTAGTTCCTCCACCACATGTTGAAAATGAATCATTTTAATAACATCATCGAGTTGTTCTTGAAGCTCCTTCTGATGGGCTTCCATCTTGTTGAAATGACGATACAACTTGGCATTTATAGTAACCCCATCGAAGGAAAAGTTTATGTATGATGACCAGGTCTTGTGATTTCAATAGGCGATGATAAATTGTTGAGTATTAAAATCGTTTGAGACCTCAGATCCAAAAGTTTCCCTCCAAAGGACCTCAGAAATGTTAGTGGGGAGACGTGTCAAAGTAATAGACAAGTATATAAATTAGTTTGGACCTCTGCTGAGGATCCTATATCCACAAAGTAATAGACATGTCAGTAACACAAAGGTCCTTAGGAAGTAACTAATGGACTTCTATAAGGGTTACCCAATCTTAATTTAGGACTCAATAAGGTATATAATATCTAAGAAACTACAAATGAACAAGATTTTAACTTTTCTTCTACCAAAAGTGGGTTCATAGAGTATATAACAGTGGGAAAACCTTTTTTCAATTTATTTTCCTTTTGTTCAACTTGTTTTCAAAGATATCAGATGCCCTTTGATCATTCACAAGCCTCCCATATATACACATTCTCTTGGAGAGAAAATGAAAGAACTAAACCATCATGGTCGAGGCCTCTCTATGGTATGATGACTACAATATTAAGGTGGTGTGTGGGAGAAAGTCTTACATGTGATGTAAGGTAGTTGATGGCAGCATTAAATGCATATGGGAGTTATCAATACTGCTAGGAGTGAGTGGTGGTAGTAAGTAAAATAATGAATGTCTTTTTCACCTACCCAGCAGAGAAGCCACAGGACCTTATCCAAATGTATGAGGGGTCTGGAATTGGTAGATTTATCTGAAATAGGGTTCCCTGAACATTTGGAGGCCATCCTTGGTCATACCAAGGCACACTATGAAAGTCTGAGACTGAGAAGCTTTTGTGTTGAGATATTTGTGCTTTGTTTTTGAGTTGTGATTGAATGATTGATAATTTTGGGTTAATGTTGAGGTGATTGAGGTATATTACTCTTTCTCGGTCCCTTCTATAAGGCAACTGGGGTCTTGGGAGCCTAGTTCTAGTCTGGTTGAGGTCTACACAGGACTTTAGGACCTCTTCTCATACATGGGTGAATATGAAGGGATTTTGAACCTTTAGAATTACAACATGTAAGTGTGGTATCATCAGAGTATAAGACGATACAAAATTCCAAAATGGATCACTAACAATCATATAAAACGACTTAAAAGTCCAACAGACGTAGGAAATATGGCTGAAAAGATACAATGAAAATACAAAGTTTTTAAATCATTTCCAATCTTAGGATTCTCAACATCCGGTTCTTTTATATAAGGGATTGACATGGGTTAGCCAAGTTTGAAGGAATAGGGGACTTATCTTCGGCTTTTGGGCTAGGAGCCTCAACAGTTCCATCTTCACTACTTATCTCACTCTCGAAGTCTTCTCCTTTTAAACCTGGATCCTTAGCAAGGATTCCAGATATGTTAAATTAGGTAATAGAGATTTGGCTTCGATTTTGCATGCTTCAAAACCTTAGGAATATATTTGAAAAAGGGAACTCCTAGAGGCATCAGAGCTCAGACAAGTGTTAATCTGTCTCCCCACCACATAGTTTAATTTTCCCAAAAGATCAGAATGTTTAGCATTGAGTCCAGATTACTCATCTTGAAGCTTCAAATCCTCATCCATCATAAGAACCCTCTTTGTAATAAAGACGTAGACCTAATTCTTTACTAAATCAATATCCTCATCCTCATGTTTTAATTTGTCAAGTAACATCTCATCTTGAAAAGCCTCAAAAGTATTTTCATGCTTGGACAAACTTTCAACATTAAAATTATTAGCCTCTAGACAAAAAGGCATTGCTTTTGCAACATGGTTTTTCCATAAAAGAGACGGGTTTGATCCAAAGAAGCAATTTGAGCTTTGAAGATGGTGTAGTTATATTCCATAGGAGCCACTTCAATCTGCTGAAAGGTGAAAAAAATCATGAAGTTACATTTTGGCTAAGTCCCACTGCTCATCCATTTCCATAGCTTTCCTATTCCCTCTAACCCTAGATAGCATCAACCACAAGGGACTTAGTAAGATGTTGGGACTAAAACACAAGAAGAAGGACATTAGAAAACTAAGCAAAAAGAGAAACTTGAAAAGATATATAAGTGCAGTTCTACCTTGTTGTGGATATACATCATTTCTTTAGAATTGGCTAAGGTCCCCTACCTCTCAGCATTGACACCATTTCAGAATAATTTTTTTTGATTAACAATGTTAGTGCCTCATTGGTCGTGTCATAAGATTTTTTCTTCACAGAAGATGATGGCTTAGAAAATTTGTCCTCCTTAGGGAACCTCAAGTCCATTCATTCTTCTCTCTTAGCATGTTCTTCTCCTTGGTTGGAAGTCCTCGGAAGATTAGATGATTTATGGGAGACCCCTAGTGAGCTTACCTCCTTCACATGAGGGCCCTTATACAAGTTAAGAGGAGTTCTAAGAAATTCCTTTCCTTTAGGGGTATGAACACTAGACTTACCCATAACAAATCATGAGATTAGGGGATGGAAATTTCCTAGAATAGAAGGTTCTCTCTGGGTTTCCCGGGAGGACCCACTTGCCTCAAGTAACACTTAAGTAGAGGCATGATTTCAGTGATTGTCTCTAATGATAGATCTTCCCATTGGTCAGACTCTTTAATAGGGTGAACCACTATCTTTATTCTTGAGAGAGGTATCTCTATGGGATTGCTAAACTTAATATGCTTAATGGCCTTTGATATTTTCTCATTCACCATAACTATAGAGGCAAATGTCTCCTTATTCTGATGCCTAGCCATCTTCCTCTATTCATATATATCTATTGGGACCAATAGAGTAAAGGATTTGTGAAAAAAGTTCAACGGGATATAAGGGAAAATGTAAAAGAGTTCAACAAACTTACTTGGTTAACAAATAGAATCAATAATAACCAAGCCCTCCATAAGGAGAAAACCTCATCAATGCATAGAGGGAGCTCAATGCCCTTCTTATCTCTCTCGTCTTCACCCTCACTAGCCTCAGACACCTCAGACCTAGTTGTTGAGCCCTCTGAAGCATAAATAACAGTCACTTTATGCTTCTAACGGACCAAAGTCAAGGCCTCAGCCTCTTCCACCTACCTAAATGTAATAGGTGGAGCCTCAAGTACCTTTTTAGAGGGGGTCCCCCGAGGATGAGGTCCAAGACCATTTTTGAATAAGAAGTTGGAGGTGAATAAGATTTCAAATGGTGTCTCCACTAATTTTAGGCCTTTCTTCACCCTCTTAGCTTCCTCATTACTAAGGACAATAGAATTTGCAAGGAAACATATATTGAGTATAGCCGCAGACCAAGATAACAAGATGAATAAATAAAAAAACTAACAAAGGGATCGGTGTATAACTAGAGAGTTTGGTAGGGGTAGCCTAGGTCCTACCAACGAAGAAGAATCTCTATTTCTATTATTTGGGAAATTTTACTTTTCCCTTGGGAAAACCAAAGGGTCACTGGGAGCAAAGTTTTTCATGCCCTTTTCCTTAGCCTTACTTTACTTTTGGACCCAGTACAAAGTGAAGAAATGAGTTGGGGAGACATAAAACTCATCTCCACAAGCCTCACTACAAGCTACACCAATCGCCATTAATGCCCTCCAAGCGTTAACCACTATCTTATTGGGGGATACCCTAATGAATTTTAAAATTTCCACCACTAGGCGAGATAATAAAAGCCTGGCCTATAGGCCAAGAAGAATTAATTGAAGTTGACATGTATGGAGACCATAAAGCAGACCCTCTCATCTTATTTATCAGCCCTCATGGTCACGTTGTTATGTATCTGGTATCTCAACTGAATACCTTCCAGATACTTTTTATTAATTAAGGCTACTTGTGCCTCTCCAGATAAGTTGGGTCCCTTGGGCCACAAGTACCTTATTATTTTGGGCCCATCAGGAAGTCCCTAAGTGGGGGACTTAATAGAAGTTCTAGCTCCTTGTTCAGTGGAAGAAGGTAAAGAGACATGAATGCCCTATGGCAAATAGAGGAGTGCATTTCAAAACCTTTTAACACGAGATGTTTCCCTAAGACATGATTTCAAAAAGAGGACATCAAATGATCAACTGATTATAAGAGGAAGCACAAATAATGAAATATCTCAAAAATTATAGAAGTAAGTGGTGAGAGTTTTAATCACCTCGAGGGGCTTATTTATAACCACCAGAGATATGACACATTGCAGGTCTTTGCCTTCCGCACTCAATAAACACTCCTTCCTTATGCAATCTCATGAGTACCAAAATCTCATTGCCTAGTTAGACTGCTACTCATTCCATTTAAGAGGATAAGTTTTTCCCTTTTTAATTCTTACAAGAAGCAATAGGTGATTCTCATGATACACATTTAGTTCCTTGATCCCTTTAAGGATTTTTAGTCCTTTTTACTCTCCCTAATATAGATCACGAAGTCCTAAGGCCTACAATAGACATCTGACAGGTGGTTCCCAGTCCTTGGTGACCATAGTTGTCCCAAATAAGGGTTAACAAATGAGTTGAATACCATAACAACATCTAAGGGCTAACTCGTGAACTTAGACCTTGAATGGCAAGCTAAGAGATCTTGGGATTCACAACACCCGACCTCAAACGAGTCCAACATACCTTCTCTTAACCAAAGATGATCTTTGCCTGGTTCCGAACCTTTTCTTTAAAAATTAATTTCCTCTTATGTGAAATGGGTAGTCTCACACTATCCTAGAATTACCATAGTCAAATCACGATACTTCAGATGCCTAGTAAAGTTCCTGCAGCTTGTCTGGCGGGCAGGTAGAAGGTACCGACACCATTCGCAATAGCATTAAATGATAAAATATACATTAAATGCTCATATAAACTACCTTACACCACCTGCAAGCCCTTAACCAACACTGCACCATGTTACTTTAGTCATTAGACCCTAGGTAAGCTCTACCAATGGTGTTTCAATCCAATCGCACTCTCTCCAAGGGAGCACCTATGTATTGGAGACTTGTGAAGGGTTAAAAATCCTCCATAAATCATTGTGAAAATACTAGAGAAGATAAAAAAAACTTTTGTATCCTAGTTGTTCACCATCTAATAATAGTTTACCGACTTTTATCTATACATTTAAGAAGTATTTGATCCTTTCCATCCTACGTCACTTACATCTTCTGTTGAGTACTAAACTAGGATAAGAAGCCGCTAGAGGAGTCCATCAGTTGCTCTCTAATGGTTCTTTAACTAGTGACAAAGACCTCAGAAACCTTAGCCCCACTTCGCAAAATCCCAAGAGGTTTTAATATTGTAATACTCTTATTTCCATCCTAACAAATAAAAAAACTTTTTTTCGAACAATCTATATCTTTGTCTCTCATTTGATATACATCCTTACGACCTAGACTATGGTCTAGTGAGGAGCATCTGTCGGAGCTGAGGTCCCTAAAGAGATTTCAAGCACCATCAATCTAGGACTAATAATCATATATATGCATTTATACGAGATAATTTAAGAATGCATTTGGAAAATAAATATATAACCTAATATGTATAGGTACCAAAATTTTTAGATTTTGAATAAAGTTCGTCATAAAGAAATAATTACGTTTTAAGGCTAATAATGTTTGAAACATTCAATGGTTGAATGACAAGTCCATAAGTCATTGTGAAATAAAAGAGGAATGAAAACATATAATTCTCCAAGAGTGAATGTATTGACAAGATCAAAGAATTATAAACGAATGATTTCAAAGTTTTTGAGTTTTGAAGAATGTCTTAATTCCTTGATTTCATTTTCGACAAAAACTTTTCTCTTGCTAAACTTTCAAGTCAAATATATATAAAATTAAAGGATTTTTCCTTTTTCATTGTGAACTTTTGACTTCTTATGATGACTTTCACATACGAAATCTGACACCCCCCAATTTCCCCACACTAGGCTATCCAAACTTACTTTTAAACAACGATAACATCAAACAAATTACTATCATTCTAAATAAGTGAGAATAACCTAAAGAGGGTTACAAAATCATAGTGTATATATATATATATATATATATATATATATACAAGAAATAAGCCCTAATATTTATTTATTTAAAAATAAAACTATATCATTATGTAATGACTACAATTTTGGAAACCTCGCAAAAAGGGTCCCAAAAAATAAAGAAAGCTCCATCAGTGGTAGGAAAGTAAAAAATATGAAACTCAACTCCACTTGTGCATAACTACAAGGTTCAATGCTCGGATGCCAAAATATAAACTGGACTTGAAAGCGTGGTCAATGAAATGGAGGTCAGGGTCATATCAAGAATTGGCCCACGTGATCCCAAGTAGGGACCCAATAAAACTATACTTACTGAATATCGTTAAGTAAGCCTATCAATGGGTAGGTTCTAGGCCTAGACTCGATCCGAACCCGAAACATATAATAGGGTTTCAATGTATTTTTTTGGACTCGAGACCCGAAAACCCGAATACCTATTTATTACACAAGTAGGGTCTGGATCCTATACAAAACTCGGACCCGAAGATTCGACCCGCCTTATACATTATATATATATATATATATATATATATATATATATATATATATATATATATATATATATATATATATATATATATATAATAATAATAATAATAATAATAATAATAATAATAATAATAATAATAATAATAATAATAATAATAATAATAATAAAAGAGGAGGTTTTTTTTGGTGTCCCCCAACTAACCATTGCTATTAAATTTAATGAGTTTGATCTTTATCAATTGGTGCTTGAGATTTAGTCTTGAGAGTTTCAATCTAACATCCGAGTGACAAAGCATGGGAACACAGCATACATCTCTTACAAAAACCTGTCACCTTTTCCTTAAAAAAGGATTTTCACTGCTCGATGAAGATAACAGGTGCTACTTTAATTTGAATATGTCACCTACACGATTAGTCATCAGATACATGGGAACACAAAGCATCACCACCAAAGCATGAAACCTACTCATCAGTTTTCTCAAACCAAATCAATACTAACCTAAAAGCCAATTTACACCACCAAACACAAAGAATCAGTCACCCTCTCCTCCATCTTCAACCACTGGTATCCGCCCCTTCCTCCCCTCCTCCATTTTCCTATTATCTTATCCTCTAACATTCTTTCACTTTATTTCTCGATTAAGCTTAGTTTTTTTCATGGGTAATTTTTTTATATAAGGTTGCAGAATTTTTTTTGGTTGAATATGTAAATAAACAAGTAATTTTTTGTGGGGTTTTAGTTATGCTCGATGCATATGGTTTCTTATATTTTTTTGATTTTTTCATGTTTCAGTTTGAGATCTCTGAAGTTGCGTGGGGAATGAAGTCACCAGACATGCTTTAGGTGGCCATATTTCAGACGAAAATCTCACCGTAAATGACGATAACATGTTTTCAGACAAAAACCCATCTTCGCTGACCTACTCCAATATTTCAAGTCTTGAGTTCTAAATGACGATTACATATTTTTATCTGAGACTTTGTCAAATATCAAGAGCTTTCAGTCTTCACTCACTGTACTTATCGATTTGGTTTAGTGTTATGAGTTTATTATTGGTTGAATACTTGAATGTGTTAGATCTGCGCATTTGATTTATTACAGATTTGGGTTTTCATGGAGTTTTTAAGTTTCCAAAGATTTTTTTACTGTTTCTAGAAATGGTTGCATTGACTTCTTACCCACTTACCATCAATGCTCAGTGCACTGTTTTTTTGTTCAACAAAAATGCGATATGTGTTATCTACTTCAATTGTCTTCCTTCTTTCTGAAATGTCACCTCTCAGATATGTTGTATTTCCATTAGAGATATTTTAATATTTCTTATTCAAGGGGAGCTTTAGGGGGAAGGGATATCCATTTAGTAGCTTGCATGGTGGGTATTTTGAGAATTTATTTTTCTTTTAATAGCTCATAGTTCCTAGTATCTCATAGTTCCCGCTCTCCACTCATACTTTTGTTGGGTTTAAATTTAGACCGCGAAAGGTAAATCTTATGTTTTTCATTTTTGTGTTGTATTTCTTGCTTCGAGAAAACAACATTTTTGCTTATGTTAAAAAAATTAGCCCTTAAACATTTATGAGATGGTTAGTGCTTAATTTACTTTTGTATTTTATTATTTAAGCATGCAGTGACTATTTTTTGCCTTAATTATTTGATGTCTTATTTAGGTTTTTTAACATATTTTTTGGTTTAATGTTAACTATCTTATATATTTCATGTGTGAGATGCAGTGGGTGTGCAAATATTTTTCTTCTTTACTGTCTAACTACTATGAGTTTAGGGTGTGAAAGTGATAGAGGTATGGTCATGTTTATGCGTTTATGTTATAACTTTTAGTAAACATATATATTTATTTTGTGACCGAGATGTGAAGATAGTGGAGATGATATATTTTACTAGGCATAATGCTTGAAGAAAATGCAAGACCAAGGGACACATGTAATTAACATATAATAATCAGGACACGTACCCTACAGTTAAAGGCTATTTAGATCTTTAGTTTTTTTGTTTATGCTGTTGGATTGTGATTTTTATACAAGGATTATTTAACTATTTTGAGGCATTGTTTAAGACAAAAAGAGCAAAAAATGTTTATTTCAAGAATTTTGATGGGATTTCAAGTTTATATTTTAAGTTAGTTATGTATATTATATACACAGGTGTGTACACATTTGAGTAAGTTGGTCTTCATGGATGCAAGAAGGGGGTATGGTGGGCAGCTGCCCACCTCGTCTTTTTGATTTTTTTTTCAAAGTCTAATTTGTAGGTTAATATAGTTAAAAGTTAAAAGTTAAAAGTTAAAAGTTTAAGGATAAATGGGTAAAATGACCACCTTAACTTAAGTGGTTAGTCAACCCTATTTGTTTACTCTCTCCAAAAATAATATCTAATACCTATCCCAAAGAGAAACTGCTCCAGCCGCCGAGTCTAGTGCCGGGATTAGAGAGAGAGAGATAGTGGTCTTCCTCTTCTAGCTCCTTTCCATCCAGGTTAGTTTAAAATTGCTCAGTTTTTTTCTAGGTCATATCCAGCGCTATACACTTTCTATGTTTTTTTCCCTCCTATTGTAATTGTAAAAATCTCAGCATTTTTTTTACGTGTCTCTGCTTTGTTCTTTTGGGGGGTTGTAAAAATCTCAAGCTTTGGGGGTGTAAAAATCTCAACTTTGAAAAATGTTAGGAGTTGGAAAATGTTAATGTTAACTGTTAGTAAAAATCTCAGCTTGCTATTTGATACATTTTATATTTTGTTAGTATTTTCGTAGTAAAAATCATTTAACTGTTAGTAAAAACATAGGGCCTATTTTTTTTTGTGTGTGTAAAAATCTGAATTTGCTTTGATATAATTATTTTGTATGTTATAATCTCGTTTTGATTTTATTTGGGTAAAAATCTGATCTTTTTTTTTTGCTTCTAGTTATGCTTAGGCACTTCAAAAAAAATGTCTCGCCATTGTCTCCCTCTTTGAGTGATGAAGATGACTACGACCAAAATCATCCTAAGAAAAAGTAAAAAATGCCTAAAATAATTTCTTCAAAGTCAGATTTTGATCCAAACAAACTTCCAGCAGACCCCGGCCTACGACCCCGTGTCATAAGTTATCATCCGGATGTTCAAAGTGAGGTTCGGAGGATATATTGGCAAAAAGGGCCTTGTCAACCTCGTGATCATAAATTTCTTAAAAGAGATCAAGGGGTATTAAGGCGATTTAATCCTTCTTAGTTTGATGATCACCCAAGTTGGTTAGAATATAGTGTCCACAAAGAGGCGGTATATTGTTTATGTTGTTATCTTTTCAAAGTGGATGGTAAGGAGCATGCAGGTAGTTGTGATGCATTTGTTGTGGAGGGGTTTACCAATTGGAAAAGGAAAGAAAAAATTCAATTACATATTGGGTTACCCACCGGTACTCATAACAATGCTTTGAGAAATTGTCAAGATTTATTGAAGCAAAAACAACACATCGAAACAGTATTGAATAAGCAAACTGAACAGGCTCGATATGATTATCGAATTCGCTTGAATGCTTCTGTTTGTTGTATTCGATTTCTTTTGAAGCAAGGACTTGCTTTTCATGCTCATGATGAATCCGATGACTCGGCTAACCAAGGAAACTTTCTTGAGTCGTTGAAGTTTATTGGTGAGAACAATGAGGATATCAATAGGGTTACTTTAAAAAAAAGTCCCGGAAACCTCAAAATGATTGCACCGAAAATTAAAAAGGATATTGTGAGTGCTTGTGCAATTGAAACGTCTAACATAATCATTAAAGATCTTGGAAACGTATTCTTTTCTATTTTAGTTGATGAATCTCGTGATATATCAACTAAGGAGCAAATGGCAATTGTTATACGTTATGTAGATAAACGTGGAAATGTGATTGAGAATTTTTTGGGTATTATTCTTGTTGCAGACACCACGTCTTTATCGTTGAAGGTGGAAATTGATAATACGTTTTCCAAACACAATTTGAGCATATCAAGTGTACGCGGACAAGGATATGACGGCGCTAGTAATATGCAAGGGAAATTTAATGGACTCAAAGATCTAATTTTGAGGGATAATCCATATGATTATTTTGTCCATTATTTTGCACACCAACTTCAATTGGCACTTGTTGCCGTTGCTACTAAAAATGAGTATGTTGATTTACTCTTTACATTGGTCAACAATGTGGTCAATGTTGTCGGGGGATCTTGCAAACGCAATGACATTTTGCAAATGAATCAAGCTATCAATATAATGAAAGCACTTGAAAGTGGTGAACTTTCAAGTGGACAGGGTCTAAATCAAGAGACTAACCTCAAGAGAGCCGGTGATACACGATGGGGGTCGCATTATAATACGTTGATTAGCTTGATTATTATGTTCACTTCTGTCATTGATGTGCTTGAGTTTATTGCGAAGGATGGGAAATCTGACCAAAGGGTTGAAGCACATAGATTGTTAGATTCATTTCAATCTTTTAGTTTCGCATTCTATATACTTTGATGAGAAACATAATGGGAATTACAAATGAATTGTCACAAGCACTATAAAGGAAAGACCAAGATATTGTAAATGCAATGTCCTTGGTTAGAATATCGAAGCAAAGATTACAATTGATGCGCGATAATGGATGGGACTCGTTATTGCATGAAGTGTCGTCATTTAGTGCTAAACACAACATAGATGTCCCTAGCATGGAAGAAACATTTGTTATTCCTGGATGATCACAACGCAATATAGAGAAAACGATGAACTTGCATCATTTTTGAGTTGAGTTGTTTTATCCCATTATAGATTTGCAATTGCAAGAACTCAATAATCGTTTCAATGAATTTAACACTGAGTTGCTTATATGTGTGGCATGCTTGAACCCTGATGATACATTCTCTGCCTTTGATAAGGAAAAATTGATTCGTCTAGCTCATTTTTATCCTCTTGAATTTTCTTCTACACAACTTGTGGCACTTGACAATCAACTTTAAACATATATCCTTGATGTAACATTAAATGCTCAAATTTTTTAGGTTAATGGAATTGGAGATTTGGCTAAGAAAATGGTGAAGGTGAAAACGGATATATTGTATCCATTAGTTCACAAGCTTCTGAATTTGGCACTAATATTACCTGTTGCTACAGCAACTGTTGAGAGCTTTTTCTGCTATGAAGATAGTGAAAAATCGATTGCGTAATCAAATGGGAGATCAATGGATGGCTGATACTTTAGTCACATATATTGAGAGAGAGATATTTAATGGAATTGACAATGAAGTGATCATGCAACGTTTTCAGAAAATGAAATCTCGTCGAGGGCAATCGTAGTTACTTTTGTAGATGAAGGGAGTTTTTTTGGGATAACTTTTTGTATGTTGTTGCTTTTTGTTTAACTCTATATGTAAATGAGTACAATCCCTCTTGTGGTGTTATTCTAATGAAATCCTAAACACCGTTACCATCTAATATTTTCTCTTGTACTTGTTGAATTTTTTTTTTGCTATTATAGAATTTTTTTTATTTTGAACCCAACCGCCCACCTTAGTAAATGTTTTTGGATCCGCCACTGTACATAGGTAGTCTTGATAAAAAAAACCTCATGTAAATGATAAATGGGTATCTATGGATATGGCTAATTTTTGGCTAATCACTTGGTCACTTCCCAACAAATATTTTCTCTATCCATCTCACAAAACCCACGCCTTGAGAAAAGAAAGTTGGTGTTATAGTATGTGGTTTGTCTTTGTTCTAGGTTCATAGGGAGTGAATTAGGCTTTAAACATTTTGTTATTTGTTAATTATGAGTGACTTCATCTCATAATCTTTGATTTAAAAAACTAAAAATACTTATAGTCATTGAAAAAGTGATTTGTCTTTGTTCGGGACAACAGGAAGCACAACAGGTTTAATAAATATAAATTTGGAAACCATAAATCATCTGACAAAGCAAAACCCGGAGTTAAAATAGTTTATTAGGATAATCTTCAATGAGCATTTTTATTTATTTATAATAAATTATATGATAAAAGAATATGTAATGCTAGTTTTCATATCTTTATCTATATATGAAAATTTATATCAAGAGTTTTTATAGTAAATGGATATATATAACATGAATAATATTATTTAGTTAGTTTTGTAATAATATATAATTAGAAATAAGATCATTGAGATTTAATTAGTTGAGCTATTTAAAATAAAAAATCGTCTCTTATGGAAAAAAATCAAATCTTATGAATTACTTCAGTGTAACACGGGTGTGTTGTTACATAGCCCGATTTGACCTTTTTTCTGTTGTAGTGAAATTGTCCCTGTGTACGAGTTCCAGTACCTTAACGGTTGTCAAATAGGGTGAATAATTTAAGAATTTTTCTAAATAAATATAATTTTTGAGTTTTTCTAAATACATATATAAGTCTTGCGCTAAAAAATGACATCAATTATAGTTTACTAAAAAATAATATTAATCTATTATCGAGGGTCACACATTAATTTTATTGTCCTGTAATTCGTGTTATGTTATCGTGTGTGTCTTATTTTTTTAGACATATTCACTATAACAAAATATTTGGAACGCTTTTTATTATCGTGTCATCGACATGAATACACCTTAATCTATATAATAAAGGAGGAGAGACTTTTAATCTTTTTCAACTTATGATTGAGATCGAAAATTGATGAATTTGGTCAAACCATGATGGGTGAAACTGAGTCTTGAGAGTGTATTCTATGGTGGAAATGATGTTAAAAGGGGGTGGTTAGATGGTAATTAACCTAGGCCGAGTACAAGGCTCAAGAAACTAACGACCGACCCACTCCCTTACTCTTATCAATCATGGTACTCACCAAAACCCTCATTGATTTCGGTGAGCTACATTCTTCTTTTGTTTGACTTTTTAAGCCGGTATAGAGCTCATGGATCTCACTGCTTTTCTCTCACTTCTCCATTGACCATGGACCTTCACGCCTTCAATTAGTCTCTCTCCTTCCTCATACACATATGAAAAGTTGTGTAACGCTATCAAACACTTAAAACTTGAGTTTTATAGATTCAGATCTCACCTTCGAAACTAAGCTTGTGGTGGTGGTGTTTTTTAAACATCAAAACCTCATGACTAGGGGTGTGCAAAAAAACCGACCGAACCGAAAACCGAACCGAACCGGCCCGAATCGAACCGAAACCGACGTTTTTTTTAGCCCGGTTCGGTTTGCGATTTAAGGATTTAGAAAACCAACAATATCGGTTCGGTTGTCGGTTTAGACAAAGAAAAAACCGATTCGAACCAAACCGAACCGACATCAATATTATATATTAAAAAACCCTTAAATATCTTTTATTTTTATATCCAAACACCATTAACCAACCTCCAAAACCGACCAAAACCGAAAACCGACCTACAAAAAACCGACCAAAATTGAAAATCGGTTAAAACCGAACCGAAACCGAACCGAACCGAAACCGATGTGAACCAAAACCGGCGGTTTTTTCATCATCGATTCGGTTTCGGTCTGATTTTTTCCAAAACCGAACCGATCGGTTCGGTCTGAATTGCGGTCCAAAACCGAACCGAATCGAACCGACCCGTGCACACCCCTACTCATGACCCATTGCTATGACCAGCCAAAGGGAGTCTTCCACTTTCCTAATTTGAAGTAGTGGCTCTTGTAGTCACTGAAGAAGGCCATATCAAGATCAACCAGTGATCGTCGCCCGTGAAGTTCCCATCGGATTTCCACACCTCCCACTGAATTTGCTGAAGTAGTCCCGTCGCTTGAAACGTTAAACAGTTGGGTTGCGATTCAACAGTGCTACCATTATTTTAGGAAGAACGATTTGGATTTTCTTATATTTTGTTCATATTCTGAAACGATTTGGATCTTCTTATCTTTGCAGATATTATGGAATGATTTGTATCTGCGTACGCCTATAACGTTAATGTTTTGTTTACAGGGTTAATATAACAAAGCACAAAGGGTAGTTTGTTCCATTTTGTAGTCACAAAAGGGTATTTTGTTCTCTCTCACCTGTATTTGTCTTCAGTCTCTCACTTATTTATCATCCCTGTAGTGGTTTACACTTCTTTTCTTTGCTTTGCCTTCATTCTACACTTCTAATAAGGTTTTCCGATTGATTTCGTAGATCTAACAACACTAGGTACATTAATTATTAAAATCTCACTCTACTACTTATTTAAGATAGGTAAATATTATTGGTTGCCGCAATCTATCCGGGTATACTTTTTTTTAACATTGTTAGGTAATCGGGTATGACTTTCTCTCTCTCTATCTCTCTCTCTCAAGGGTTTGAGTTATAATTTCAATATTTATGATTTGTTCTCATCCTCGGTATACCCCTCATGCTCATTTTAATGGTTTGTACTTCATGTGGGTCCCATCAAGTACAAGCCCTTGAAGCATATTTTCGATAATTTTGAATAAGTGTATTGTGGAAGCAATTATTATGCAACAAAAATAAATACGGGAGAAGCAATTATCAAGAAAGAACAAGGAATATAAGTGTTGATGTAAAAAACTAGATTACTCTAATTATTCAATCACAGATAAATAAATGAGACAAAGAATTTTAAAGTGGTTCAGCCTTATATGAATGACCTACGTCCACTGTTATGTTATTGCTGAGTGTTTAGGAATTCTCGATTACAAGTGCTATCAAGAAATTCCGGTCCCTTTGAATGAGGGTGATACAAGGTATTTATAGCCCTTAGGCTGTACATGAAAGGGTGATACATTAAATGATATACATATGAAAGGGTAACTCATTTAATGCTCTTCAAGCGTGTGCGTCAAGATGATAAGCATTCAATGAATAGTTGAATTGTTGATTATCTAGCAATCAATGCTGTGGTCGAGATGTAGCTCGAACCGCCTTAGTTTCTCATCGTCCAAGAGTTCCTCGGAGCACTGGAGTTCCTCGGAGGACAAGAGTTCCTCGAAGCACTGGAGTTCCTCGGAGGGCTGGTGTTCCTCGGAGGACTGGTGTTCCTCGGAGTACACCTGTTGCTCGGAGTGAGTATATTGGTCGGGGGAATGATCTTCCTCGTTGCTATTGTGCCACGTAGATTGACACGTGTCTTCTTATTATTCGTCCACATCAGCATACTAATTTTGGTATCAACAGAAGCCCCCAATGTTTCATATTTCGAACTTTGAGGAGTATGGAACATTCTTTCTCGGTATATGGCAATATTAAATGACCTTCCTGGGTTTTAGGAGCCTTTTCTTCGTATTTGAATTTCCTTCCAAATTCGCAGAATCCGCCTTTTTGCATTTTTATAAGTGCTTCGATCTTCGTGCACTTTTTGTCCTTTTAGCCGCCGGTAGCGTAATAGTTTCCTTTTTGTAATCATTTCTTTCGCCGTTTCCCAAGGCAAAGTATTTAAGCTTCAGAGGCAATCCCATCGTCTTCTAACTTTTCAATTTCTGCTTTCGAGTTTTCTATAGCTTTTCTCTCTCCTGTGCGTTCATCCCTTTCTTCGTTTGTTTGTCAACAGATCTCCTTTTTCCTGTAAGATTTTCTTCCTTCTTCTTCATTTCTTTTTATTCACCATGGTTTATATTATCAAATCTCTTGAGAAATTCCGTTCTGACTTTTTTATTCCTTCTTGGGTAACTTTGGAGAGTCTTTCTGAGCCTTCAAATTATTTTAATTTGGCTGAGGGACATTGGTTCCCTAGCCTCTTTATTGCTGACTGTGGATTTTCTTTTCCACCAAACCCTTTGTGTTTAGAGTTCTGTCAGTATTTCGATGTTGTCCCTGCAAAAATAGCCCCTAACACATGGAGAATAATTAATAGGGTGTATAGGTTAAATCAAACTCATGGAACTTGTATAGGAATTCCTGAGATTATGTACTGTTACAGATGGGCTGTTTTAGACAATGTTTTTTATTTAAAAACTAGATTTTTGAATAGGGACTTAGTAGTCAACCTCCCTGATGCAAATAGGGATTATTTTGAACACGGGGTAGTTATCAAAAATTGGCAACATAACCCTTTGGTTGGAGATGAAGTATATGAAGGTCCCAAATGCCCTCCATATGGCAATGGGATAGGTTAATTTTCATCTTATTTTATTTTTAAAATTATGATTTCATTATGTTTGATAAAATGTATGACTGATATTTCACTATGTATTTGTTTGCAGTTGACAGTAAGAGAAAAACTCCAAAAGAATCAGAAGTAAATATTAAACATTTGAAACATATCTGGAATTTGCATCGAAGAGTTGCAGACGATCACATCAGGTCTGCTTCATATTTTTTGCAGTACAAGAGCTACACATCATCCTTTACTGCTCGTCTTGTGGTCAGCATTAGTGAGCCATTGCCAGCTTCTGAGGAATCTTCACCAGAATCTCATATTCCTCTAAGTCAGAAGATGGGCAAGAGAAGAGTTCCTGCTATCTTCGAGGAGACTTCCTCTGCTGGAGATGGAAAAATAAAAAAGGCTGAAGTCCCAAAGGGGACAAAGAAAGTAGATGGTGCCTCTTCTGTTGCTCCTCAGAAGGCTGCCGAGAAGCCCCCAGTGGCTCCGAGCAAGAAAAATGCACTTGTGGTAGTGGTCACCATCTCTACCACCAAAATTTCTTTGGTTGAAACTGCTGAAGTGCCACTGAGGAGATTGAAGAAATCCTCCTCGGTCACTTTGACTGAAACCATTCCCCAGCTCCAAGATAGTGGAGCTGGTGTCCCAACCATTATTCCCCCGAGTTCTGCAATGAGCTCGGTAAAGACTTGGACTATTCCTGAAGTCCAAGGAATTGAAGAAAACATGTCTAGGGATATGCTGACATCCCTAGCTACTCGTCACATTGCTTCAGTAAGTTTCTCTTATCTTGAATTTTTCTTTCTTCTAGTCAATATATGTATCTCTGCACTGACTTATGATTATTTTCTTTTTCAGGTGGTGAGTTGCTTTAACACCGTAGTGAAGAAAGATGAAGCAATCAAGGCTTCCAGCTCCTCGTCTGGAGTAGAGGATGCTTTCCAGGGCTTGGCCCAATCTTTGAAGGAATCCCGTCAAAAATACGACGAGGATAGGGGTGAATGGGAGAAGAAGTTGGCTGCGTCTGAAGCAGAGAAAGTACAATTGGGAAATAAGGTGAGAGAATTGGAGAGGGAGAATAAAAAATATGCTGAGAAGCTCACAAGCTTTGGGGAGCTTGAAAATAAGTTGAAATCGGCCGAGGAAGATCTGACCCTTCTGCGAGAAGTAAATCGCCAGAAGGAGGAGGTGGAGGCCAAGTTGAAAGCCTCTGAGGATCTTCTATCCGAGAAGCTCTCCTCGGAGAAAATAAAAAGAAAGGTGGATGTGAAAAAATCTTTCCGCACCGGTTGGGATAAAAGATGGGATAGGGGGTAGCGGCAATGATGACCCAGGTCAAGTATGGGAGTTTGAAATACTTCCGAGATGGTTGGGTTGCTGCCCTGCAGGAACAGAAGGTTAGCGAGGACTCTGAACTATTCCAGCAACATCTTCCTGGCCCCCCTCCTGTGATTGAAGATGAGGAAGAAGACGAAGCTGCTTTTGAGGAGTCTTCAATGATAGTAGGTGATCAAGTCCTTGCTCCACAACCCAATCAGACAGCCACCGAGGAGATCTCGTCTTTTCCTGCTCCTCCTGAACAAGTCTCAACTTCTTCCAATCAACTCATTGTTCCCACCGAGCAACCAAGCTCCTCGTCCCAGCCTCCCGAGAAAGTCTTGGGAGACAAGGAAAAGGTGTGAAGTTATTCGGTATTCTCTTTCTATTTTTCTTTTACTTGTACTCTGTATTCTGAACGCTGTACTCCTTTTGATGATGTAATAAAATTACCTTTTTTTGTTCCTCTGCGTTGTTGATGTTCTGTCTTCTTCTTTTATTAACTCTTGCCTTCTCTTCTTTACTAGTTTGTGGCTAGAATGGAATTATTATCTGCCAATGATACAAAGTTGATGCAGCAATGCCATGAATATTATAAGGCTGGTCACACAGAATTGAGTGTATCAGAAGTTGCTGACATCCTCGGTCATGATGCTTCAGAGCAGGCAGCAGAATCTTATCAATACCTGAAGGGCTTACTTGATTGAGTTGTGGCCAATAACGTGGCTTACTATGACATGATCGAGGAGCTTCAATATACTTTAGAAGATCTTCAGACTCGGTACAAAGAATCAACTGCCCTTTTGCACGAGGGGTATGAAAAGAGGTATCAACAGCTTTCTGCCGAGACAGGCCACAAAAAGATCCTTGCTGGGTACGATGTCAGGGAGAGAACCCTAAAGGGTGAAGTTGAAGCTTGTAGACAGATTACCGAGCTGCTAGAGTAAGAAAATAACAATTTGTAGAAAGAGCTGGCACAGTATAAGTCTGCAGCATCTTCTTCAACAGCTGTAATCCCAGTGACTGACGAGGGATTTTCCTTTCTAGAGGTTGAGAATGCCAAATTAAGGCAAGAGTTGGATACCTTGAGAAGATCTGGTACTTCTGCTGCTACTCGGGAACGAGGAAGAGGTTCTCGTGGTCGAGGAAGAGCTGCTCAGAATGTCGTCGAGGAACCAAGTTCTCGACCTGCTCGGGGAGGATCAAGAGCTCTTAGTCGTAATGTTGAAGAAGCTCGTACTCGATCAACGTTGGAAACTCAAGCGTTCCAATTGAATGCAAAAAATCGGGCTTTGTCTGAAATGTCTAAGAAAATCCAAACTCTGGAGGATCAACTTGCTTCGACAAAGTCTGCTCTGAATAATAAGGATGTTTTTGCTAGGAACCTTCATGAGCAGTTAGAGAGAATAACTTTCCAATTCCACAAATAACCTCGTGAGTTCTGGATGGCAGGCTACAATGAGGCCCTTTATCACTTGGATGCTCGCCTTGAAAATGCCAATAATGAAGGTTATAAACAGGGATGGTTGAACGCCATGGGTGTATTAAAACTAGAGCAGGGCCATTATTTATGGGATTATCATGCTCCTGGGCTACTAGACTTGCCTGTGCCACCTTATAAATTGGACATGGAATGGATCCCAGCTCGTGCCATTCCTCGGAGCTCAATTTCAAAATACCTTGGTGACTACAATCTTCATTCTCAGATCGAGGTATCTCGTACCGAGCATCTACTGGACACACCTTCTGTGATGAACGTTAGGATGCTGAAGGACTTGAAATTTATTAACTCTCCTCAGACTTTAAATGATCCGCCTGCTGGGAGGAACCTATTTCAAAAGCAGAGGGAAAGAAACCAATAGAGTAGGGATCTCAATGTAATAGTTAGTACACATATGTAACTTGTAATTCGTTTTGAATTCTAATGAAAGGCTTTCATTTTCTGTTTGCAAATCTGTATTGCTATTGTCTTGTGATTATCAGACACTCTATATTTGTGCTTGCATAACAATATTGTATGGTTCCTTGACCAACTTAGTAATAAAAAATTACAAGTATTAGTAATGTTGCTCGATCACTTAATAATAAAGTAATGAGTATAAAAATGTTAAAAATTCTTCCAACCAACCAAGGTTGTTAAATTGTGCTCGTCGACCAATTATAGTTAGTGAGAGTTTTTATCCCCGACCAGCTATACTTGGTAAATTTTTGTCTTTTTCATAAAATGTGCCCGACCAACCAAGGTCGATGATTTTTCCTCGTCGACCAACTACAGTTAGTGGGTTTTTACCCCCGACCAACTATACTTGGTTCAGTTTGGAATATTTGTTCTTCGAGCAACTTTTATGTAATAAACTTACTTCCCGACCAACATAAGTTGGCATTTGAGATAATATCTTACTTCTCGACCAACATAAGTTGGCATTTGAGAGCATATTTTGTTTCCTAACCAACCGAGATTGGCCTTTCGTCGATCATCTTGTGTTCTTGCTCTTTTACCAACCGGAGTTGGTCTGAGTTCGAACTATTATGTCCACTAGCTCTTTTACCAACCTGAGTTGGTCACGCTAGTGTACGCCTCCTAACCAAAGGAGTATAGTTTGTTCTCGCCCTTTTACCAACCGGAGTTGGTCGTGGGTTTGAAATATCGTGTCCACTAGATCTTTTACCAACCTGAGTTGGTCACGCTAGTGTACGCCTCCTAACCAAAGGAGTATAGTTTGTTCTCGCCCTTTTACCAACCGGAGTTGGTCGTGGGTTTGAACTATCGTGTCCACTAGCTCTTTTACCAACCTGAGTTGGTCACGCTAGTGTACGCCTCCTAACCAAAGGAGTATAGTTTGTTCTCGCCCTTTTACCAACCGGAGTTGGTCGTGGGTTTGAACTATCGTGTCCACTAGCTCTTTTACCAACCTGAGTTGGTCACGCTAGTGTACGCCTCCTAACCAAAGGAGTATAGTTTGTTCTCGTCCTTTTACTAACCGGAGTTGGTCGTGGGTTTGAACTATCATGTTCTTTTTATTGCCGAGCAGCGTTGAGTACCGAGCAGCGTAGTGTTAAACACACTAGTATTCCCCAAAAAACTTTCAATAAAAGGAGAGAAGATTGTGAAATATCATCGTTTTATTCATGCTGATGGAACTGCTTTACATTTTACATCACTGATAATACTTGCGTAGGTGTTCAGCATTCCATGCATTCTTAAATTCCTCTCCTTCTAGAGTTGTTATTCGGTAAGTTCCTGGTCGGACAACTGCAGTAACTCGATAAGGTCCATGCCAGTTTGCTTCCAACTTATTGTGCTTCTGAATGACCTTCTTTAGCACATAATCTCCTTCTTTTAAGTCGCATTTTTTCACCCTCTTGTTGTAGAACAGGGTTGTTCGCTGTTGATAAGCAGCATTCCTAATGGCTGCCTCTTCTCTAACTTCCTCGAGCATGTCCCAATCTAATCTCCTCATCAAGTCGCTGACTGGGGAATTGAAATTTAGCACTCTGTGTGTTGGAAGACCCAACTCGGCAGGTATTACAGCCTCACTTCCAAATGCCAGCATATATGGTGATTCTCCAGTTGCTGCTCGGGGAGTTGTTCGGTAAGCCCACAATACTGACTGTAGCTCATTAATCCAATTAGCTTTAGCCTCACTTAGCCTCTTATTCAAACCATTTAGTAATGTTATGTTCGTCACTTCAGTCTGCCCATTGCTTTGAGGATGGCCTGGTGCTGAATGAACTTTCAAAATGTTTGACTGATGATAATAGGTGGCAAACTCCTCGTTATCAAATTGTGTTCCATGGTCTGTGATGAAGGCATGAGGGAGACCATATCGGCAGATGATGTTCTTCCAAACTAATTGGTATACCTTCTCGTACGTCATATCAATAAGTGGCTCAGCTTCCACCCACTTAGTAAAATAATCCACTGCAACGACGAGGTACTTGAATCTTCCTCGGGTCGTTGGCAGTGGTCCAACCAAATCAATTCCCCACATGGCAAATTTTTAAAGGGGAAGTTATGGGTGTCAACAATGCTTGTGGAGTTCATCGAATGGAGGAAAAACGTTGGCATTTATCACATCTTTTGGCATAGGCTATACAATCAGCCCTCATCGTTGGCCAGTAGTACCCCTGCGTCATCACTCTTTGTAAAAGTGTTCGACCTGCTACATGTGCTCCACAAGATCCTTTATGGATCTCTTCAATCAATTCCTTCACCTCGGAGGGATGCACACATCTTTGCAAACCTGCCATAATTCCTCGTCTATACAAAGCCCCATTAATTAGTACATACCGAGCGGCTTTAAACTTCAATTTCTTGGCAGCGATCTTATCCTCCGGTAATTCTCCTTCCTCGACATATGCCCTGATGGGATCCATCCAAGATGGTCCTAAATCAAGAGTAATAATATTCATCGTCAGGTCTTCATCTATGCTTCGACTTTCTAACACCTCAATTGGTATCGTTCTTCGCAACTCGGTACGAGTAGCTGATGCTAGTCGGGCCAGTGCGTCTGCTTGTGCATTCTCCATTCTTGGTATTCTGATCAACTGAATGGCATCAAATTCTGCCAACAACTCCATCGCCTTTGCATGATACTTGACCATTAATTCTCCTTTAACTGCATATGTTCCCATTATCTGATTCACAATTAATTGAGAATCACTGAATACCATCACATGTTGCGCTTCCATAATCTTTGCTAAATTAAGACCTGCTATCAAGGCTTCATACTCAGCCTCATTATTGGAAGCTTTGAATTAGAATCGTAAGGCATATTCCACGTCAATCTCGTCTGGGGTGTTCAAAACAATCCCTGCCCCACAACTTGTTGTGCAAGATGACCCATCTATATATAATCTCCATGTAGGTAACTCGTCTTCAAATTTCTTATCTGACAGAGTTCCCCGGTGAAATATCTGCTGTTTCCTTTCATCCTCCCCTGGTATTTTTCGTTCTTCATCGACCATCTCTTCTCGCCCTTTGACCAACCGGAGTTGGTCTGGGTTTGAATTTGATGATCTTTCTACATCCACAAGACCTTTTACCAACCGGAGTTGATCTGGACTTATGTCTGTTGATCCTGAAACATCCACAGGTTGGTCAGCGAGCAACTTTTGCTCCTCGGGGGTATCAGGATATGTAAATTTTGCTATAAAGTCTGCTACAGCCTCCCCTTTTAATGATGATCTGGGTTCATACATAATATCATATTCACCGAGCTCTATTGCCCAATACATCAGTCTTCCTAATTTTTTTGGCTTATGAAGGGCTTGTCTCAATAGCATGTCGGTATATACGACGATGGTATGGGCCTGGGAATAAGGCCTCATTCTTCTACTTGCTTCAATTAATGCCAATGCCAATTTTTCCAACTTCGGGTACTTGATCTCTGCACCTCGGAAAGCCTTACTTGTGTAATAAATTTGCTTCTGGATTCCATTCTCCATTCTGATCAATGCCGAGCTGACTGCATTCTCTGATACTGCCAGGTACAAGTACCACTTTTCTCCCATTACTGGCCTGGACAACAGTGGAGGTGCTCCCAGATATTTCTTCAAGTCTTGAAAGGCTTTTTCACATTCATCATTCCACTCGAAAGTTTTTCAAAATGTTTTGAAGAATGGGAGGCATCTATTAGTTACTCGGGATACAAATCTGTTGAGCGCTGCAACTCGTCCTATAAGACTCTGCACCTCTTTCTTCGTCGTTGGAGATCGCAACCCTAAAAGAGCTTTGATCTTTGCTGGATTTTCCTCAATGCCTCGCTGGTTGACGATGTACCCGAGGAACATTCCTTCTCGTACTCCAAAGGTGCACTTTGTCGGGTTGAGCTTCATCTGGTATTTATCCAGTTGATCAAAGGTTTGACCTAAGTCAACTAGATGATCCGCAGCTTTCTTGCTCTTTGTTAGCATATCGTCGACATAGACCTCCATATTGCAACTGATTTGTTCGGCAAAAACCTTGTTCATCATCCGCTGGTATGTCGCTCCTGCATTTTTTAAACCAAAAGGCATAACATTATAACAATAAGTTCCCCTAGGGGTAATGAAAGAAGTGCTTTCCCTGTCTTCAGGTTTCATTTTGATCTGGTTGTAACCAGAGTAAGCATCCATGAAGCTGAGTAGCTCGTGTCCCGAGGTAGCATCCACTAGTTGATTAATTCTGGGCAATGGAAAATGATCATTTGGGCATGCCTTGTTGAGATCGGTGAAATCAACACACATTCTCCATTTATTGTTTTTCTTCTTCACCATCACCACATTTGCCAACCAGTCTGGATACTTCACATCTTCAATGAATTGGGCTTTCTGGAGCTTCTCGACTTCCTCTTGTATAGCTTGATTCTTCTCGGGACTAAATACTCTTCTTCTTTGCTTTACAAGCTTGATCTCCTTATTCACATTGAGCTCGTGACATAAGAAGTTTGGATCTATTCCTGGCATGTCTTCATGACTCCACGCAAAATTTTTCTTCCTGTTTCTCAAGAAAGTTTTCAACTCCTGTTTTATTGAAGCATCTAACGACGAACCTATCTGGGTTACTCGTTCAGGATGCTCGTCGTCCAGAATAACATTTTTTGTAGATTCCACCACCTGTCCTTTTACAAGTTGGGATTCATCTCTAGGATCGAGTGTTTCAATTTCTGTACCTTCATCCACCTGGTAGGTAGTAGTCTTTTTCCTTGATTCTTCAAGCTCCTCTTGCTCGGCAGACGAATAATAGCATTCCAGAGCTACTTTCTGATCACCTTTCACAACTCCTACTCCGAAATTTGTAGGGAATTTTAAGCATTGATGTACTGTAGATGGGACTGCTTCGAACTTCTTCAAACCAACTCTTCCCATGATGATGTTGTAAGTTGACTGCACATTCTTATCCATCACAAAAAAGCGTATTTTTTCTGTTCGAAAAGCAGGCCAAGTTCCAATGAATATATCCAACTTGATCGTCCCAAGTGGAAAGACTTTCTTGCCAGCAAAACCCAATAGAGGTCTGTGATAAGGTTCCAATTGAGATAATTTCAAATTTAAACTGTCAAAGCATGAATAGTACATGATGTCTGCCGAACTACCATTATCTACCAGCACTCTTCAAATCACTACTTCTTTCATCCTCATTTTGATCACCAAAGGGTCGTCGTGAGGGTAAAGAACACCTGCAAGGTCATTTTTTGAAAAACTGATGACCAACTTTTCTTTGTTTACCTTCCTCGGGCGATCCTCTTCAGCCAAATTTATCCGTTGAATGTATGAGCAAGCCCGAGACTCACCGAGGTAAGCTTTTCTTTCTACAGTAAGGTCTCCTCCTCCTGCATCTCCTCCTGTAATGACATTACAATCAAATGACCCAAAGCGTATTGAAAATACCTCTCGTTCTGGCTGTCTTGGTTTCTTGGGAAGATCGGAGTCATCTTCTGTATCATCTTCGTGATCCCTTTTCTTTTTCTCCTCTTCTCGACGAGGAGATCTAGACCTTTCTCTAGTTCGGTCATTATTTCTTCTTTCGCCTCCCCGATCAACATACTTCGCTAGCTTCCCTCTCCGGATGAGTGTTTCAATCTCGTTCTGAAGAGCTATGTAATTTTTTGTCATATGGCCGTGATCCTTATGGAACTCACAATATTTCTCCCTATTCCTCAGGTGAGGGTCTGACCTCAGTTTCTTTGGCCACTTTACTTCCTCGTTATTCTTGATTTCTTCCAAGACATGATTAATACCCATTTTCAAAGGAGTATAATTATCGAATTTCTTCAGGACTTCCGATGACGATTTATTATTCTTGGAATGCTTGTCACCGCCATTACCCTTATGCTCTTTCTTCTTGGATTTGTCGTCTTCCACCTTGGTTTCTTTATCCATATTCTTCTTCGCAGCCATAGCCTCCTCGGCATTCATGATTTTAGCCGCTTTCGCCATCAACTCTGACATAGTTGTAGGTGGATCTTTGGCCAAAGTGTAATACAACTTGTTAGGCAACAGCCCACTCATCAAGGTGGTGATTGTTGTCTTTTCTTCATAATCTATGACTTCCAGTTTCTCGTTATTGAAATGAGTTATGTAATCTCTAGTACTCTCACCAGATTTTTGTCTAACACTTAACAAGTGTGCTACTCTTTTTACTGGCTTTGCCACAAAATAGAAATTGCCGATGAATAACTCGGCCAACTGAAAGAAAGTTGAAATCTTACCCCGAGGAATATTATTGTACCATATCTGGGCAGATCCAGAAAGAGTTCCCGAGAATGCTCTGCATCTCATCTCGTCGGGGACAGCATAGATGTCGACAGCAGCTTGATTTTGCTCTATGTGTAGAACAAGATCTGTCTTTCCATCATATTTGGGGGTCACCACTGGTGCTTTGAACTTTGACGGGGTAGGAAAACCCACAATGGCCTGGACAAAAGGTGTCCCTTGAACAAAAGTTCGTTGTAAGGGATTCTTCGCCTTAGCCATTTCTCCCAATCTATCCTCCAACTGCTGAATGGAACCCTTCCACCCATCGTTTCCTTCCTCGGGCTTATTAGTTCGAGCAATTGATTGTTCTGATGTGGCCTTTTGAGATCTATCTTGACGAGCAACTGGTCATGATTATGCTGATCCTTCTCTTAGATCTGATGGTCGTCGAAAACTCCTCGACATAGTCTTAGGTGGACTCCTATTCCTCCTAGGGCCTAATCAACTGAAAGGAGACACCCTACTCAGTCTTTCCAAGGCACTGGGTCTTTCTGGAGAGTGAGTGATACGTTGATCAGTATCTGTAGCCCTTATTGATGAAGTTCGCCCAGGTTGATAAGAAAAATCATCAGATTCCTCATTACGATATGACTCAGTACGCCTGGATCGTGAAGGAAGTAAATAAGTTTGCCTCTGACCACTTCGCTGTCCTGAACGTGCAGGTGCACCGCCATGAAGGGTCTGTATGAGTTGCCTCATTGTTTCCTGCATGGCGATTTGTCCTTGAGCCAGATTCGTCATAATCCCAGCCAGATCTGGAGGTGCAGAGGGATTTGGAGGATTTCCAGCATTTCCAGCGTTTCGATTGCTGGATTCCGGGTTATCTGCCATTGATGATTAATGATTTTCGGTGAAAAACGATAATAACAATCGTTCCCACAGACGACGCCAATCTGTTGATGTAAAAAACTAGATTACTCTAATTATTCAATCACAGATAAATAAATGAGACAAATAATTTTAAAGTGGTTCAGCCTTATATGAATGGCCTACGTCCACTGTTATGTTATTGCTGAGTGTTTAGGAATTCTTGATTACAAGTGCTATCAAGAAATTCCGATCCCTTTGAATGAGGGTGATACAAGGTATTTATAGCCCTTAGGCTGTACATGAAAGGGTGATACATTAAATGATATACATATGAAAGGGTAACTCATTTAATGCTCTTTAAGCGTGTGCGTCAATATGATAAGCATTCAATGAATAGTTGAACTGTTGATTATCTGGCAATCAATGCTGTGGTCGAGATGCAGCTCGAACCGCCTTAGTTGCTCATCGTCCAAGAGTTCCTCGGAGCACTGGAGTTCCTCAGAGGACAAGAGTTCCTCGGAGGATAAGAGTTCCTCGGAGGGCTGGTGTTCCTCGGAAGACTGGTGTTCCTCGGAGTACACCTGTTGCTCGGAGTGAGTATGTTGGTCGGGGAATGATCTTCCTTGTTACTATTGTGCCACGTAGATTGACACGTGTCTTCTTATTATTCGTCTACATCAGCATACTAATTTTGGTATCAACAATAAGATGCCAATCACACAACAAAGGATGTACGTGGTTCATCAAGGATGTGCCTACGTCCACGGTGGTGCAGTTGATATTATTTCTATACACTCCGAAGAGTAATTACATAGAATACAACTTGTCCTTTTGCCCCGGACCTAGGGTTTAATATATACATGTACATGTAGGTAAATGGAGGTGATGGGTTCCTCCACGTTTTCCATCTCCCGTGTAACTTCCAATTGTGGAAATGTGGGGGAGACCGGATCAATATAAGAGATGAGGGGTCCGGACTTTGGGCCGCCAGGACTGGGCTACTCGTTCGAGCCCATGGTTCTAAATTTCGGGTACCCACAATTGCCCCTAAATTTGTTGGGCCATGTTTATGGGTTCAATGGATTTAAATGATCAGCCATTATGGCTGATTTGCGATTCTTCGAAAACTGTGAAGTTGATTTGGCGGCACCCGCTTCGCTTATTGTGCGCTATGACTATAATTTGAAGGCTTGTTGGGATAGCCACTTTTTCTCCCGTCGCTCCAGCGTTTCCAGTACTCTTCTATCTTCTGAGAACTTTAGCGCCTCGTACCTTCTTCTCTCAATTTCCATTTCCATTATTTCTTAGTTGTCTGAGCTCGTGCTTCTTCATCATCTGAACCGATCTTCTATTTTGTAAGTTTCCTGTGCCCTCACCTTGTACTTTCTCTTTGGTTTGTAGCTTTTCTTGGGTCTTCTAATGGTGAAGATTGGGAATAGGTCAATCTATGAATTTAGGAAGTTTTACAACATTCCTGGGTGGGTAGATATTGAGTGTTGTGCCTCCCCTCCTAGGAATATTAGGGATATAGATGATGCTCACTGGATCCATGTTCTGCTGCTTTCCCAGGGGGGACTCACTTTCCCTCCCAATGATTTGTTCCTGAATTTCTTTAGCTATTTCAATATTGTTCCTGCACAATGCTCGCCCAATGTGTGGAAAATAGTAAATGGCGTTCATAGGATAAATCAGTTGTATGGTACTAGGTTAGGACTTGCCGAGGTCTGTTTCTGTTATTCCTTTTCTCGAACTAGTTCAGGTGTCTTATACCTCAAAGCTAGAAGCCCTGATAGGGTATTGGTAGTAAACCTACCTGATTCCCATAAGGACTACTGGCAAGAAGGTTTCCTTGTTAGGAATTGGTAGTTCCCTCCCCAATTTGAAGGGTCGAGGTCTGAGAGATTCTCTGTTCCTTTTTACGGGGAGGAATATATAGGTAAACATTGTCCTGTTGTTTCAACTTTTGCTGATTTGTGACCTTTCTAACTCTTTTTTGCTTTTTCTTACGCAGCAAAGTCAAAGAACTTGGAACCTGCACTCAACGAGGTCCGTCTTTCAGAGTTGGTAAAGGCTTAGAAAATCAGGGAGCTTTTAGGTGACGGCGAGCACCCCAGATCTGCTGCCTTCTTGCTCGAGTATAAGAACGTTGTCTCCAGCTTCATAGCGAGGCCAGTGGATAGTATACCATAGTTCGATTCCTTCGAAGATACTGCTGCAGAGCCTATCTAGATAGTAGAGGAGTAGAGAAGCTCTGAGAGTGACAATTTGGGTGGAAGGATCCTTGACAGTAGCAGTTCCTCTGACCGTGAGGAGGTTTCTGAAGCTCGAAGATCGTTTAGCACTTCTAGCAGCTCAAGTGAAGATATGGTTCCTCCGAGGAAGAACTTGATTCGAGACGATGATGATGAGGACCACGTGCTCCTTGCACAGAGGTCGAAGAAATAAAAAGCTACTTCTGGGGCCGTGGCTACTGGTTCCCGATCCTCCGCTCAGGAGCAGGAGAGGAGGAGGAAGGAAGAGGAGCTGGTGAGAGAAAGAGAGGAAAAAAGAAGAAGAGAAGAAGAAATTAGAAGAGAAGAGGAGAGCGGAGGAGAGGAAGAAGAGGGAGAGCGAGAAGGAGGAAGAGAAGAGAAGGGCTGAGGCGAGGACGAAGGCTGGGCAGGCCTTAGTCCCAATATCTGCTCTGCCTGAAGGGGCCTCCGTGGCAATCTCTCCTCAGATGGCCCCGGCTCTGCTCGAGAGAGCTGTCCTCCCTGCTGATCGCCAAAGGGCAGTAGGTTCAGAGCACCTGGCCCTTCAGACTAGTCAGAGGCTTTCTCTGGTAAGGTTTCTTTTTCCCTTGCATTTTTCTGACTTCCCTCATTTTCCTCTTCTAATATCTTCTCTTTTTTGCAGTTTGTTATTGACTTTGCCGTGCTGTATCGTTCACGTGACGAGCTGGTGAAGAAGAACAGTGAACTGGAGTAAGAAAACTTTGCCCTGAAGCTGAAGGGTAAGGATCTCGAAGCCAGTTTTAAGGCTGTTGACTTTGCTCGGATCTCATCCGATTTGGATCTTGCTACTGCGAGCAAGGAGAAGGATGCAGCGATCACGGAGCTACAGGAGATGAGGTAGGACTACGACCAAGTTTGCTCCAACAAACTTGTTGTGCTAGAGGAGAAAAGGGTGCTTGTTGAAGAGCTGAAGAAGGAGTCCGAGGTTGTCACTGCCAAGGAAGACTCTTATAACTTCGGTTGGGCTGCGGCATACGAAGATGCTGAAGTTCAGATAGGATATATCAGTCGTCTGAACTTCAAGAAAGGATAGAGTAAGGCTCTCATGGCTGCTGGGGTGGATGTTGCATCCCCACTTTTCGACGAGCACGACCCAGGGCCGAGGCCAGTCGTAGACGAGGACCCTGCCCCAGCTATTGAAGTCCCTGATCCTGTCCCTCAGGCGACTCCTGCTGGCGTTTCTCTTGTTGAGGGGATGGAGGTCATCCTGCCGAGGACAGTGCTCCTGCTGATGCTGATAAGGAGAAATGACCATCCACCTCTGGGCCTACTGAGGTTGCTAATTGATAGGGTTTTTGTATTTTACTTTTTCCAGTTTGTAAATTTTCTTTCTTCAGTCTGATGTAACTTTAATTTTTATTAATGAAAAATCATCCTTTCTGCTAGTGCTGATCTCTTTCTCTCCTTTATCTTTCTTTCACTTGTAGTTAGTTGATGTGGATGATTACATTCCTGCTACTTCCCAGTTGGGTAGGACCCTTGGTCCCAATGCGAGCCTTGAAGTTCGCCAGGCTTTTGTTAAGCTTTGCAAGTCTCTCAGGTCTAGAAATCAGAAATATAAGGAGCAATCCGAGCTAGTGGCTAGGCTGAAGGACATGCTCCGGGAGATGGAGGACATTGGTGCCTCAGTGCAAGAGGAAGTCAACGTGCTGAGAACAAGACTCCTAGAGGCCACCGAGGTCAACCAAGTTGGGGAGTTCCTTCAGCAGGAGAACGAAGAACTGAGGATGGAAGTCCTACAACTTAGGGAGCACGCACCGAGCACTGTTCAAATGGTATTAAGGCTCCTCATCATCGCGAGCTGGAGCTGATCATAATGTTACCCCTCCAATGTCACGAAGTCTCACCCGCCCTCCCCTTCTGCGAGCTAGTAGGAGCACCAGGAGAAGAAGCAGGGAAGGAGAAGAACTTCGCAATAGGGAAATGGAGGAGCTCCGCTGTGATGTTCAGCGAGCATATGTAATCGCTGTTGGGCTTCAAAGGGACGTCACCCGGTTGCGGCACTTGTTCAAGAAAGGTCCTCGGCAAGCGTGGGCTGATGGTTATGATCAAGGCTGGTCGGATGCTCCAACGAGGCTATCAGAGTTCGAGGAGCTTTCTTTTATCGGGGGATGTCTAAGTGCCTTGAAGGAGCTGCAAGTACCGAGGAACTCGGTACTATGGTATCGTCATGAGATGTCTTCCTCCACTCTAGTGCCCAACCCATTCAGGAGGGATGATCGATGGATCCCCATCGATGCTATTCCTCGGCAATTATTGGATTCGGATGCGAATGAGGTTGTGGAAGAGTTTTCTCCTGCTCCTGACGACGGACGAAGAGCTCGAGTGGCTGATTATCTTGCCCGGAGGCTTCCATCCCCTTGAGATTTTGCCAGTTATATATATATATTTTTTTATTTTTGATAATGTAAATGCTTTGGGCGAGCTCGCCAACTAAAAATGTATTATCATTGTTGTAAGATGGATTAATGAAAAGTTTGTGTTTTTAGCCAATTTTGTCAAATAAACGTGTATATCTTACTTTTCGTATCCTTGCTGCTTTATGATTTCTTCTGTTTTGTCATGCAAGTGTCCCCCAGTCCAGTATAATATCAAAGTACCATTGTGCGCCACCTTACCTTTTAGGTTGTGTCGTCACACTCCCTTAGGCCTAAGTAGGGCAATTGGCGAGGACACACCTGGTGTTGGATGTCTTCATCCGATCAGGATTTTGTTCAACCGAAGTAGGTTTGATGACCAGTATAAGATTTGGTCGTATTGCCTAAGAATCCTCTGTAGGGCATTATATATTTCCAGGGGCAACGCTAAGAGGTCTCTCGTTTTTTATGATGATGACCTAAGGAGGGGTATTCCCCTGCTGTAGTGATCAAGGTGCTTGTTATTTGGAAAAGATGTGTGATTAATGCAACTGTCACCAATCAGAGTGTAACCAACTAAGTAACTTTCATTAGTAATAAGAAAAAATGAACTTCTGTTTTCATAACAAAAGAAATACAAGGAAAAGAACTAAAAATAGAATTTCTTGAGATTAGCTGCGTTCCATGCTCGTGGTATTTCTCTGCCCTCCATCGTTTCCAAGTGATAGACACCTTGCAGATCGTCTTTAGTTACTTTAAAGGGTCCTTCCCAGTTTGGGCCTAGCTTGCCGTCTGACGACTTCACTGTGCTGCCTAGGACCTTCCTTAGAACATAGTCCTCAACTTGAAATGCCCTCGGGCTAACTCTTTTTTTGTAATGCTTCGCGAGCTGTTGCTGATAGTTCGCTAGCTTCACCAGGGCCAATTCTCTACGCTCGTCGGCTAGGTCGAGTTCGGTGAGCAATGCTTCTTCATTCAGTCCTTGGTCGAAAAGGTTGGATCTCATTGTTGGCAAACCTGCTTCTAATGGGATGACTGCTTCCATGCCATATGCCAGCGAAAATGGGGTTTCTAATGTTGCTTGCCGATGAGTGGTTCGGTATGCCCATAGAACATGGGGTAGCTATGTTACCCATGCGCCTTTGGATCGCTCTAATCGCTTCTTTAATCCGTTGATCACATTTTTGTTGGAAGCTTTAGCTTGGCCATTGCTCTGAGGGTAGGCTACCGAGCTGAAGTGGTGTCTGATCCCATGTTCGTTACAGAAGTTCTGAAAGGGGACACTTTCGAACTGCGTTCCATTGTCGGTGATGATGGTTCTGGGGATTCCAAACCGAGTGATTATATTTCTCCATATGAACCTTATCATATCAGCATCTCGGATGTTCGCCAGGGATTCACCCTCGATCCATTTGGTAAAGTAGTCAGTCGCAACCAACAGGTATTTGCGATTGTCGACGGCGGTAGGCAGTGGTCCCACGATGTCCATTCCCCATTGGGCGAAGGGCCATGTGCTGGACAGGGACTTCAGATCGCTGGTGGGTTGGTGAACCATAGGATCATGGAATTGACATTTCAGGCATTTGCGAACATATATTGCGGAGTCCTTTTGCATGTATGGTCACTAATAGCCTTCCTTCATTGCTCGAAAGGCTAGAGACCTTCCTCCGATATGACTTTCGCAGATTCCTACGTGAAGCTCGTGTAGCACTTGCTCGACATCACCTGGGTGGACGCATCTAAGGCAGGGACCGGAGAAGGATTTCTTATACAAGTCGCCTCCTGTGGATAAGTGAAAGTGAGCAGCTTTGACTCTTATCTGGTGGGCACTTTTCTTGTCATCTAGGAGCATGCCATCCTTTAAATAGCCCTTTAAGGGGTCCATTTAATTGGGGGATGATCCCACCTGGAGTACTTGATCCACGTTTGGTAACTTTCTGTTGTGGTTAATGCTCGAACGAATGAGGAAATCGATGGGGATGACCCTCTTAAGGTCAGAGTTGTCACGACCCCGACCCAAAATAGTATTAGGGAACGAGTGTCTTGACATGCCACCAAGGCAACAAATATTCCAATTTAATTGTTTCCAGATATATTATCACATGGTTATGAATCGTAAAATACTGAAAGTAAAGGAATTACGTCATCAGAGCTTTCTAAAGGAAACTTCATATATATTAAAAGTAACAACGGGTTACAATTTAAGAGAAAATTTAAACCTTATTACAAGAGAGCCAGACATGCTCTAAATAAACATTTTACAAAAAGATCTCTAAAAGCTAAATCTTCAATATAGTCCATTTTCATTCCGTCCATGAGCCTAAACCTTTCCTGAAAAATTGTTATTTATACAACATCAGCTAAAAGCCGAATGAGGTTCAATCTCCAAACACTCCAGGGTTTTCAGAAAATAGATATCTATTCAAGTCAAAAGAGAAGGCATATACATATATGGAGAGGAAATTGCAGTAAATAGATATAATTTTGAAATGAAATTATATATATCACAATTGGATAGCTCAGAATAAGAAGAATGCAACAAATCAAATGTGATATCTTTTTCTTTCAATCATATCATTTTAATGGCCAAGTACACTCTAATACCGTATTCTTCTACCGTATTATACCCCGGTAGTTGAAGGTCAATCGAACATGTTCGTCACAACGCCTTATTTAGGGCACACCAGCGATAACCCAGCTGGGAAGGTCAGTCAGTAAAGAGGTCCCTTAGGCCGAATCAGATTTTCAATATTCAATATCCTTTTCAATAATCATTTTAATCAGTATGTTTATATGGAAAAATATAAACATATCACAAATGAATCAATCATTGGTATCACATGAATTTTGAGAATAAAAGAAGTTCATAAAATATATATAGTTTGCATAATATCATATAATCAAAATACACAAGGAATGTCAGAGTATTCACCCAAAATGGAGGTCAAATTTACTAGTATTGAGTCTTCGATCACACGTTAATCTGATAAAGATTTAAGTACACGTTCTAAGGTCCAGTTTATACTATACTTTAATAATAACTTCCTCTTTTAAAGGATTACTGAATCCCCATTTTTCAACTTTTAAAACTCATTGATCATAATTGAAGAATTCAATTCATTGTCTTTCCTCATCAGTCGGTTCCCAGTAGAGATGGAGGGTCACAGGGGCAGCACTTAAATACTATCTCATCTAGACAGAACATTTCCGGATTCATTCCCAGTAGAGATGGAGGGTCACAGGGGCACCACTTAAATACCATCTCATCTAGACAGAACTTCACCGGGCCTGAATTTGGAATTACTTAAATCAGATTCCATAATAACGAGCAATTTCTTTAAAAAGAATCATTTTTAAAAGCGTATAATTTCAAACAAGTTCATAAAATCAACTTGGATTTGTTCTAAATTTTAAGTTTTGATTAGTGAATTCTTTATTGTATTTTACCAGCATAACTACTAAGTACAGCTATAAAACAATAAATTAAAACTATAAAGATGCATTATAACATTAAGATTACCTTAAGATGAATATCCCTAAAAACTTCTTTTAAACTTTCTCACACTTTCTCTCACTATTTATTTTTATAATTCTCAAGGAATTGGTGTGCGTTTCAAATGATCCCCAAAGGCCCTATTTATAGTTTTCCAAAGATATTTAGGTGTTGATACGTATCTGGGTGATAAGGTTTCACTTTGGTGAGTCGTCGTTCACGTGTCGTGCAACAGATCAGCCTTTCAGTCTTGGTTTACCAAACGACGACACGTGTTTTGCCTTTTTCTAGAGGATTTACATGAGTTTTATCCTTTCCTATAGAGGTGACACGTGTGCAGTGGATATGTTCAAAAGAAAGCACGAGGTGGAAAGTTATTAGGGGTATAAGGGTCATTTTACACCTGAAGGTTATTTTAGTAATTTTACACCATATATTTTCAATATTTCTTTTAGGTCCCTGAAAATATTTTATTTACAAAAAGGCCCCTTTTTATTTTTCATTTTAGTCCCTAAAACTTTCTTTATTAAAACCAAGTCCCTAAAGTTTCATAAAATTACATTTTTTACCCCAAAACTTATCACTTAACTTAGGATGTGCCATAAAATCTCAGTTTGACCCATTTTACCGTTGATTCTTTAAATTTAAAAATGGGCTTTGTCATATTAAGAACTCGTAATATCATATATGTAATAATATATCATTATTAGATAGTAAGCGTGACGAAATTGAAAGAAGACAATTATATATTGGCATAAGAAAATGGGGTCATTACGTCCTACCCTCCTTATAAAAAGTTTGGTCCCCAAACTTTACTTACATTAATTTCCAAAAAGGTATGGATATCTCTATTTTATTTCATCTTCCCGCTCCAATGTTGCTTCTTCAACAGAATGATTCTTCCATAACACTTTGACTAGTGGAATAACCTTGGTTCGTAATATTTGATCTTTATGGTCCAAGATTTCCACTGGATGCTCAATGTATGTCAAATCTTCTCTAACTTGAAGACGCTCGTGACTTAAGATATGTGCTGGATCAGGGATGTATTTCCTCATCATTGAAACATGAAACACATTATGCACACTCGAGAGTTCGGGGGGTAAGGCTATTTGATACGCAACAACACCTATCCTTTCAAGGATTTCAAAAGGTCCTATGTATCTTGGACTCAACTTTCCTTTCTTCCCAAATCGTATTACTCCCTTTGTCGGTGATACTCGTAAGAAAACATAGTCTCCTCTTTGGAATTCTAACGGTCGGTGCCGATTGTCAGCATAACTCTTTTGACGGCTTTGAGCGATTTGAAGTCGGTCTTGTATCAATTTCACTTTTTCTGTTGTGACCTGAATCAATTCTGGTCCCAACAATTTTCTTTCCCCAACTTCTTCCCATCATGCAGGAGAACGAAACCTTCTACCATAGATTGCCTCATACGGAGCCATTTGAATACTTGCTTGATAGCTATTATTATATGCAAATTCTACAAACGGTAAATAATGGTCCCAATTTCCCTTCAAATCAAGTACACATGCCCTAACCATATCCTCTAAGGTTTGTATGGTTCTCTCTGATTGTCCGTCTGTTTGAGGATGAAAAGCGGTGCTGAAATTCAATTTTGTTCCCATGGCTACTTATAGGCTTTTCCAAAAGCGAGACACGAATCTTGGGTCACGATCAGAAAAAATTGAAACTGGGGTTCCATGAATCTTAATAATTTCCCGTATATACAATTTAGCTAACTTTTCTAAGGAATGGGTAATCTTAATGGCAAGAAAATGAGAAGATTTAGTTAACCTATCAATAATTACCCAAATGGAATCATTACCATTGGAACTCCTTAGTAGCCCTGTCACAAAATCCATGGTAATATGTTCCCACTTCCACTCAGGGATTGGTAAAGGTTGTAATAGTCCTGATGATTTCTGATGTTCAGCTTTTACTTGTTGACAGATCAAACATTGAGATACAAACTCTGCTATCTCCCTTTTCATGTTATTCCACCAAAACACTTCTCGGAGATCTCTGTACATCTTGGTATTTTCGGGATGAACTGTGAATCTCGAGTAATGACCTTCCTCCAAAATCTGCCTCTTTAGTTGGGCATCACCAGGTATACAGACTCTATTTCCAAACCTTACTATATCATCTCGTATCGCAAATTCAATTCTCTTCCCTTCAATAACCTCTTCTTTAATCTTTCTCAGTTGTGGGTCATTTACTTGTGCAACTTTAATTCTTTCCATCAACGTGGGTTGTATTTGTGAGTTTGCGATTATTCCTCCTTCGCCATAAATACGTACATCTATTTCCATACTTCTCAAATCTTTGAATAGAGCTTCCTGGCTGGTAATAAGACATGTTAAATTTGGTGTAGACTTTCTACTCAAAGCGTCGGCAACTACATTAGCTTTCCCCGGGTGATAGTGAATATTTACATCATAATCCTTCATTAATTCTAACCACCTCCTTTGTCTCATGTTCAATTCCTTCTGAGTAAAGATATATTTCAAACTCTTATAGTCGGTATAAATCTCACAAGTCTCACCATACAAATAATGTCTCCAAATCTTAAGAGCAAAAATTACCGCTGCTAATTCTAAGTCATGGGTTGGACAATTTTGCTCATGGGGTTTTAACTGTCTCAAGGCATAAGCTACTACTTTTCCATTTTGCATTAGCACACATCCCAAACCATTTTTAGAAGCATCACTATAAATCACAAATCCTCCTGTACCGGAAGGAATAGTCAAAATTGGGGCAGTTACTAATCGGTTCTTAAGTTCTCGAAAACTATTCTCAACTTCCTCAGACCATTCATATTTCACCGTCTTTTGTGTTAACCTAGACAGAGGTTTGGCAATACTAGAAAATCCTTCAACAAATCTTCGATAATAACCTGCTAATCCTAGGAAACTACGAATCTCCGTCACATTAGTTGGTCTTGGCCAAGCTAGTATAGACTCGATCTTTTGAGGATCAACCGACACTCCCTCCTTGGATATGACATGTCCTAGAAAAGAAACACTAGGCAACCAAAATTCACACTTCTTTAATTTCGCATATAATTTCTCTTTCCTAAGGATTTGTAATAATATCTTCAAATGCTTCTCGTGTTCTTCAATACCTTTGGAATAAATAAGGATGTCATCAATGAAAACAATCACACACTGATCCAGATATTTCCTAAACACTCTATTCATCATATCCATAAAAGCGGCTGGTGCATTAGTTAATCCAAATGGCATCACAAGAAATTCATAGTGACCATATCTAGTACGAAAAGCTGATTTCGAAATATCCTCTTCCTTAATCTTCAATTGGTGATAGCCTGACCTAAGGTCAATCTTCGAAAATACTTGCGCACCTTGTAGTTGGTCAAACAAATCATCTATACGAGGTAATGGGTATTTATTCTTAATAGTCACCTTATTTAGTTCACGATAATCTATACATAACCTCATCGTTCCATCCTTCTTTTTAATGAATAATACTGGAGCACCCCAAGGGGATATACTAGGTCTAATAAAACCATTGTCTAACAGATCTTGTAATTGAACTTTTAGTTCCCTTAATTCTAAAGGTGCCATGCGATAAGGTGGTTTTGAGATTGGTGTGGTTCTAGGAACAAGGTCAATGGTAAATTCTACTTCTCTACTAGGAGGTAGACTGGGCAAATCATCTGGAAAAACATCTAGAAAAAGCCTAGCTATAGGAATATCTTCTAAACTAGGCTCTTTTATTTACAAATCAATAACAGTGGCAAGGAATCCTTGACATCCCTTCTTAAGAAAATTACAAACTTGCATTGGAGAGATAATACGCATGGGAGATAAGATGCTAGTTCCTTCAAAACTGAATTCTGGTTGGTTAGGAATTTGGAAAATAACTCTCTTCTCAAAACAATCCACCCTAGCATGATATGATGCCAACCAATCCATCCCCAAAATGACTTCAAAATCTCTTATGTCTAAAACTATCAAATCAACGAATAGTTTATGACTACTGACATTTATAGGGAAAGACTTATATACTAATGTTCTCGTCAATAACTCAGCCGAAGGAGTAGAAACGTGTATGATATGATTCAAGGATTCAGGAATATTAGGAAAGCGATTAACAAAACGCACAGACACAAATGAATGGGTAGAAACAGGATCAATTAAAACTTTAAAAGGTTGTGCACATATAGAAAGTGTACCTAACACTACTGCATTAGAATCCTTTGCATCGAAAATATTAAAGACTCTAACTTGTCTGCCCTGATCCTTATTGTCATTAGAAGTCTTTGTTGCCGCCTTCCCTTTGTTAGGACAATCTCGCATTTTATGTCCCTTTTGGCCACACCTAAAGCAACTCCCCGTCTCCAGGTAACACGGTCGCCCTCTATGAATATTACCACAACGTTGGCATTTATCAACATTAGAGGGTTTGTTTACTAAAGGTTGTCCTATATTAGGTATAGTCCTAAAGGGTTTGTTATTGGGGTTCCTTCCTCTTTGTTCTCCAAACTTCCTTTTCCCCTCTCTAGCCTGATTATACTCTTCACTATCCTTCTCAGCTATTGTTGCCCTAGCCACCACGTCATTATATGATGCCAACTTTAGGATGGAAATTCGGCTACGAATATTCAACCTTAACCCACGTTCAAACTTCTTGGCTCTTAAAACATCGGTTATCACAGCATGAGGTGCAAAACGGGATAACTCAGTAAACTTTGCCTCATATTGACTAACCGTCATATTTCCTTGAACTAGACCCATGAAGTCAACTGCTTTTTGGTCTTGCACCGTTTCGGGAAAGTATTTCTCGTAGAAGATCATTAAGAAGTCATTCCAACCTATGGGATTATTCCTTTCCCCATGCATTCTCTTAGTCATTCTCCACCAATGTTCGGCTTCCCCTTCTAACATGAATGTTCCAAATAAAACCCGTTGTTCATCTGTACACTTAAGAACATCGAACATCTTTTCCATTTGCATCACCCAGTTTTCTGCTTCAGTGGGGTTAGGAGTCCCTTTAAAAGACGACGGATTCAACTTCTTGAACTGTTCAATAGTACAACTACTTAGTTCAAGATTCCTTGGTGCTCCATTATTCACCTGATGCTCCATAATTCTTGCTAGACTTTCAATTGCCTTGTATGCACCTTCCAGTCCTTCCATACTCGAACCACTAGTCCCTGGAGTTGATCTTGCCTTGGTCATTTTCTACAGTCATGGACAAACGTAAGATGTATTATACTAGACCAAGATTGCATTTTAAAAGAACAATGATATATAAATAATTATATGTAGACTATAAGAAATATGGAGGGTTATCACATAAGTCGGATATTTAATCCTATAACCTATGTATGGAGACTTAAAATCGATAACGTTCGAAACTTATGTTCAGTAGTCTACGGGTTCATAACCTATGCTCCGATACCACCTCTGTCACGACCCCGACCCAAAATAGTATTAGGGAACGAGTGTCTTGACATGCCACCAAGGCAACAAATATTCCGATTTAATTGTTTCCTTAAATAAATGCAACGGATATATTATCACATGGTTATGAATCGTAAAATACTGAAAGTAAAGGAATTACGTCATCAGAGCTTTCTAAAGGAAACTTCATATATATTAAAAGTAACAACGGGTTACAACTTAAGAGAAAATTTAAACCTTATTACAAGAGAGCCAGACATGCTCTAAATAAACATTTTACAAAAAGAGCTCTAAAAGCTAAATCTTCAATATAGTCCATTTTCATTCCGTCCGTGAGCCTAAACGTTTCCTGAAAAATGGTTATTTATACAACATCAGCTAAAAGCCGAATGAGGTTCAATCTCCAAACATTCTAGGGTTTTCAGAAAATAGATACCTATTCAAGTCAAAAGAGAAGGCATATACATATATGGAGAGGAACTTGCAGTAAATAGATATAATTTTTTAATGAAATTATATATATCGCAATTGGATAGCTCAGAATAAGAAGAATGAAACAAATCAAATGTGATATCTTTTTCTTTCAATCATATCATTTTAATGGCCAAGTACACTCTAATACCATATTCTTCTACCGTATTATACCCCGGTAGTTGAGGGTCAATCGAACATGTTCGTCACAACGCCTTATTTAGGGCACACCAGCGATAACCCAGCTGGGAAGGTCAGTCAGTAATGAGGTCCCTTAGGCCGAATCAGATTTTCAATATTCAATATCCTTTTCAATAATCAATTTTAATCAGTATGTTTATATGGACAAATATAAGCATATCACAAATGAATCAATCATCGGTATCACATGAATTTTGAGAATAAAAGAAGTTCATAAAATATATATAGTTTGCATAATATCATATAATCAAAATACACAAGGAATGTCAGAGTACTCACCCAAAATGGAGGTCAAATTTACTGGTATTGAGTCTTCGATCACACGTTAATCTGATAAAGATTTAAGTACACGTTCTAAGGTCCAGTTTATACTATAATTTAATAATAACTTCCTCTTTTAAAGGATTACTAAATCCCCATTTTTCAACTTTTAAAACTCATTGATCATAATTGAAGAATTCAATTCATTGTCTTTCCTCATCAGTCGGTTCCCAGTAGAGATGGAGGGTCACAGGGGCAGCACTTAAATACCATCTCATCTAGACAGAACATTTCCAGATTCATTCCCAGTAGAGATGGAGGGTCATAGGGGCACCACTTAAATACAATCTCATCTAGACAGAACTTCACCGGGCCTGACTTTGGAATTACTTAAATCAGATTCCATAATAACGAGCAATTTCTTTAAAAAGAATCATTTTTAAAAGCGTATAATTTCAAACAAGTTTATAAAATCAACTTGGATTTGTTCTAAATTTTAAGTTTTGATTAGTGAATTCTTTATTGTATTTTACCAGCATAACTACTAAGTAAAGCTATAAAACAATAAATTAAAACTATAAAGATGCATTATAACATTAAGATTACCTTAAGATGAATATCCCTAAGAACTTCTTCTTAAACTTTCTCACACTTTCTCTCACTATTTCTTTCTATAATTCTCAAGGAATTGGTGTGAGTTTCAAATGATCCCCAAAGGCCCTATTTATAGTTTTCCAAAGATATTTAGGTGTTGACACGTGTCTGGGTGATAAGGTTTCACTTTGGTGTGTCGTCGTTCACGTGTCGTGCAACGGATCAGCCTTGCAGTCTTAGTTTACCAAATGACGACACGTGTTTTGCCTTTTTCTAGAGGATTTACATGAGTTTTATCCTTTCCTATAGAGGTGACACGTGTGCAGTGGATATGTTCAAAAGAAAGCACGAGGTGGAAAGTTATTAGGGGTATAAGGGTCATTTTACACCTGAAGGTTATTTTAGTAATTTTACACCATATATATTCAATATTTCTTTTAGGTCCCTGAAAATATTTTATTTACAAAAAGGCCCCTTTTTATTTTTCATTTTGGTCCCTAAAACTTTCTTTATTAAAACCAAGTCCCTAAAGTTTCATAAAATTACATTTTTTACCCCAAAACTGAACACTTAGCTTAGGATGTGCCATAAAATCTCAGTTTGACCCATTTTACCGTTGATTCTTCAAATTTAAAAATGGGCTTTGTCATATTAAGAACTCGGAATATCATATATGTAATAATATATCATTATTAGATAGTAAGTGTGACGAAATTGAAAGAAGACAATTATATATTGGCATAAGAAAATGGGCTCATTACAAGAGTCATCTGTCGAACTCAAGGCTGCTAAGGCATCAGCGTGACTGTTTTGGCCCTTGGGAAACTGCTGGATGTTGATCTCTTCAAAGCTTGACATTAATTCTCTCACTAAGGCGAGGTAGGCTGCCATTCTTTCATCCTTTGCATTGTAATCTCCACTTATCTGATTGGAGACTAGCTGAGAGTCGCCGAACACCTGTAAATGTTTTGCTCCTAAAGTTTGTGCCTTTTGGAGATCGACTATTAGGGCTTCGTATTCTACTTCGTTATTGGAGGCTACAAATCCAAGCCTGATTCCTTGTTCGAGGATTGTGTTTTCTGGAGTGATGAGGACAATGCTTACCCCTGCCCCCTTTGAGTTGGAGGCTCCATCAACAAAGAGTTTCCAAGTTCTTTCTGTTGCTTGGTTCTTCTTTTGCTTTGTTGGTTGAGGTTGGTCGGAGAGTTCCTCGCCCGTGAATTCGGCTATGAAATCAGCAAGGATCTGACTCTTGATAGCTGTCCTTGGTTGAAATTGGATGTCAAACCGGCCGAGCTCGATTGACCACTTAGACAGTCTGCCCGACAAGTCCTATTTCCTTAGGACAGCCTTAAGGGGATGCGATGTAAGGACGATGACAGTATGGGCTTCGAAATAATGCTTCAGCTTCCTCGAGGCTATTACCAGTGCAAAGGCGATCTTCTCCAATGGTAGGTACCTTTGCTCGGCGTCTAATAAGGTCTTGCTCGTGTAGTAAACGGGGTGTGGGATTCCTACAACCTCGCATATTAACGCAGAGCTGACAGTGTGATTGGATATCGAGAGGTACAAGTACAAAGAATCCATTTGCTGTGGTATGACAAGCAGCGGAGGAGAGCTTAAGTAGGACTTGAGCTCGTCTAAAGCTCGCGAGCAGTCTGGGCTCCATTCTATCAGTTTACTCCCCTTTAAAAGCTGGAAAAAGGGTTTGCATTTCTCGGAGGATTTGGAGATGAAGCGATTTAAGGCGGCGAGCATTACAGTGAGCTTCTGCACGTCCCGAATTATTCGAGGGGGTTGTACCCTGTTAATTGCATCAATCTGGTCTGGATTAGCTTCTATGCCTCTCTTACTGACCAAGTATCCAAGAAATTTTCCTGACTGGGCACCGAAGGAACATTTGCTCGCATTAAGCTTCATTCGGTACTTCCTGAGGATTTTGAAGGTTTTTGATAGGTCTGAGAGGTGATTTTCCTTCTTCTTGCTCTTAACGAGCATGTCATCGATGTAGACCTCCATTGTGTCTCCCATTTAATCCTTAAACATTTTTGTGACCAGCCGCTGATAGGTTGCCCCCGTATTCTTGAGCCCAAATGGCATGACCTTGTAGCAATATAACCCAACTGTCGTGATGAACGCCGTTTTGTCCTGGTCTGGGGCATACAAGGGGATCTGGTGATATCCTGAGTATGCATCCAGGAAACTCATTCGCTCGTGAGCTGCAATGGCATCTACTAGTTGGTCTATCTTTAGGAGGGGGAAACTATCCTTAGGGCATGTTTTGTTGAGATCAGTGAAGTCGATGCAAACTCTCCACTTCCCATTATTCTTCGGAACTACTACTGGGTTGGATAACCACTTAGGGAATTGCACTTCCCGTATGGATCCTACATCCAAGAGTTTTTCGACTTCCTTTTCGACCGCTTTAGCCTTCTCGGGTGCAGTTCTTCGTGCCTTCTGCGTGACTGGCTTGAATGTGGGGTCGACGTGCAGCTGATGACAGACCATATCAGGATCGATGCCAGGCGGCTCGTATGGTTCCCATGCGAAAACATCTATGTTGTGTCTCAGCAAGGTCGTTAACTCCTTCTGTTCTTGGTCGGTGAGAGATGCTCCAATCAAGAAGACTCTGCTACTGTCACCAACTTCGGCTATAACTTCTACTAGGTTCTCGATGACACGCTCGGAGGGGAGGAGCCTGGTCTCCTCTACTCCAGGTCTTCCATACTTTAATTGCTATATAGAAGGTATCACACCCTCTTCAACTTTCTCACTGGGTTGATCGACCTTCTTTTCTGGCTTTGGTCGGATGGCTGCTATGAAGCACTTCCTCGCCATTGCTTGGTCACCGTGGATCTCCATTACTCCTCGCTCGGTTACATACTTGAGCTTCTGATGGTAGGCCGAGGAGACCGCATTCATTGCATGAAGCCATCCTCTGTCGAGGATGGCCTGGTACGGTGATTCGATGTCAACTACCAAAAATTCAATCATCTTGGGGACGTTCCCAGCACGGACTGGCAGCACTATCTTGCCTAGGGGCATGGTCATTTTTCTAGCGAAGCCGACTAAAGGAACAGTAGCTTCCTTTAGGTCGGCGACACTCAACTTCAATTTCCTAAATAGGTCGAGGTACATTACTTCGGATGAACTTCCTTGATCGACGAGCAGCTTGTCGATGTCAAAGTTGGCTATTTTGAGTGTAATGACCAGGGCATCATGATGTGGGGTCCTTACTCCCATCAAATCTTTATCCGTGAAAATAATATGCTTGTTATAGTTAACGTCCTCTGCTCGTCGACGATTTCCTGACTGTGACGTTGCTGGATCGATTTGAAAAGCTTGCATTACCGCTGTAAGTTTTTTCATTTCCATTCGAGCTGAGTTCCCTTGTATCTGTTTGACGTCGAATACTCCGTGGATTACTGCGAACTCGTGTCCAGCATCATCCTCCAGCACGTTATTGGGTCTTGCCTCTCTGTTGGCAGTCACTTTCTCTTCCATTTTTTCCACAAAGTCGTTCAAATGCCCGGACTGGGCCAATTCTTTAAGGTGAGACTTAAGAGCTTTGTAGTGCTCGGTCTTGTGTCCTCCTTCTTTGTGAAAAGCACATCTCAACGCATTGTTCCTCTTCGAGGGATCTCCTCCCATTTTCCTGGGCCACTTGATGAATATCCTTGATCTTCGCAAGAATCTTGTAAATTGGTTCTTTAAAGATGGTGTTGAACGCCTAGAATACTTTTGACGCGTCATGGTTCCCTCCATTCTTGGAGTCATTTTTGCCTCCGTTCTTTCCTCCTTTCCTCTGGTTCTCAGTTTTCTCACCTACCTTGGTAGTGAGCTTAGCTCGACCGTTTTCTCTTGTATTATGGCGGGTGACATCTTCCACCTTTGCGTATTTCTCGATTCGGGCCATTAGGTCGTCAATAGTCATAGCTTCCTTCTTCGTCAGGGACTGGTAGAGGAGGGAAGAACTAGGGAGCCCAATTTTGAAGGAGGCCACTGCCACTTCCTCCGCGTAGTCCTCGATCTCATTAAATAACTCTCAGTACCTCTTCACGTATTCTCGGAGGGTCTCTTGAGGCATTTTCTTCATTGTTAGTAGAGCATCCATCCTTTTGGGATGGGAGCTACTAGTAATGAATCGGGCCGTAAAAAGTTTGGCTAGGGATTTAAAATTCTTGATCGACCGGTGGGGGAGCCTTTCGAACCACTTTTGTGCTACATCATGAAGGCTCGAGGGAAAAATGCGGCACATCAGGGCATCTCGGTGACTCCAGAGGGTCATGGCCTGTCGGTATTGCCTGACGTGATCGACGGGATCAGTTTTTTCGTCGTAAATCTTGAACCTTGGAATGGAAAATTTTTTGGGAGCTTCCTCCTCTTCGATTTCTCTTGTGAAAGGTGACTTCATCTGGGTTTTGAGAGCTTGCCTCGCGAGTTCTCTGGTTGATCTTGTTCCGTGGTGAGCGAGATGCTGGTGCATCTCCTTGCGGACCATGTTTCGTATGTTCTCATCTCTGCGAGCAGGGCTCTGGTAGCGGCGAGCTCTTCGCAGCTGTTTGCGGAGGTCGTCGTTTGACCCGCCTCCTTCGTCCCTTTGAGATTCTCGCCTAGGGCTCCTTCTTCGGCTGCGAGATTTACTCGCCTGAGGGCTAGGAGTGCGACATGGGCGTCTCCTGTTATCAGGACGAAGCTCCCTCTCTAGTCTTTCCAGTCTTCTTTTCAAGCGGGCATTCTCAGCCTCGTATCTGCGAGAAGACTCCCTCTGCTCGTGGAGCCTTGCCTCGTACGCATCAATCAACCTGGATATTTGCGTGGACCTCGCTGGTCCCTGACTTTCTTCTGAGGCTGGTCTTTTCAGGCGAGCTTTCTGATCTGAACGTTGAACTTCAGACCTAATCCTGCGAGGAGCAGGTGGCTCTTGAATATCTCCTGCTTGGGGAGCATTGCTGCTGTGGCCATACATCTTAAACTCCTTTCTTGACGTGGGCTCTTCTTAGGAAAAGATGAACGTTCCCACAGACGGCGCCAATTGTGGAAGCAATTATTATGCAACACAAATAAATACGAGAGAAGCAATTATCAAGAAAGAACAAGGAATATAAGATGCCAATCACACAACAAAGGATGCACGTGGTTCAACAAGGATGTGCCTACGTCCACGGTGGTGTAGTCGATATTATTTCTATACACTCCGAAGAGTAATTACAGAGAATACAACTTGTCCTTTTGCCCCGGACCTAGGGTTTAATATATACATGTACATGTAGGTAAGGGGAGGTGATGGGTTCCTCCACGTTTTCCATCTCCCGTGTAACTTCCAATTATGGAAACGTGGGGGAGACCGGATCAATATAAGAGATGAGGGGTCCGAACTTTGGGCCGCCAAGACTGGGCTACTCGTCCGGGCCCATGGTTCTAAATTTTGGGTACCCACATGTATCATTGCTCTTTTTTTTAAAAGAAGTTAGGTTTATGTTTTAACCATAACTAGGCCTTTATACATACATAGCTCTCTATCTAAGAGCATAGCTATGTTATTCTCTAAACTCTCATTACCAAAGTTATTTTCTTATTTTGTGAATAGATCTAATTGTAGAGTGTAAAGATCATATAAACAAATATGCTATTTGTAAATGACAAGTACATTGAATTTACGGTAAGTGTCATATACACTAGAACTTTTTAATTATACACTTCTTTGTTTGGCAACATTTGGATTTTATACTTGCTGCAGAGTACATATTTGTGTTTTTGTTTACCTTTCATAAGGATCTTCTTGATAAAATGAATAAGGAATTAAGGAGGTCCATAAGGAGGTGTTAAGTCTTATCCATGATGTTTGGTATCTTAAGTACTTGGAAAAATACCAAGTTGAAGTGTATGTGGCAAAGGCAAGACTTCCTAAATTGTTATGACAACACTTTCACTCTCTACAATTGATTTACCTGTTATTTAGTGGGGCTTATCCATGTTACAATAAAGAAAGTATAATTATTTATAATTTTTTTTATTAAAGTTTGTATGAACTTATGTTTCTTTCTTATAACTAAAAGAGGAGACATTAATAGGTATATTGGGTTTTATAGGGGATAATTAGCCTTAATATGGAACGTGTAGTACGTTGGTACTCAACTATTCTATTTTGATTTATGTTCAATAATAAATTAAACATGTTTTAGTAGTAAATGCGATCTGGAAGTTGGGTGTATTTAACGAATGAGTAAATGGTGGTTTGAAAGTTGCCTAATTTCTTTCGATCTAAAAAAAAATTCTGAAATATATAATTACAAGGTTACTGATGAAAAAGTTGGGTGTCTTTAACAACGCCTAAATAAAAATTGTAATGCCTTCGTTTTTTATTTATATTTTCATTAGTGAAAAGTTGTAAGCACAACTAGCCCACATACACTTAGTGTGATGCATGAGTTTTTCTATTGATGTGTATTGTTGGGGGGTAATCAAAAGATGTTGTAGACGTATTGAGTTGAATAAATTTTTTATTATAAATTTTAGCACTTCAAAAAAATAGGAATAATCCTAAATCACCTAACTTTATGTTTATTACTAACTCATAATACAATAGGTATGATTTTTAAAGATGTTCTCTTTTGAATAGCGTGATTGAAAAAATAAAATGTCCAGAAGTAAAAGGAATAAAAATTATTCGAATTTATTATTTTTCTTGAATCAAAGTGGGCATCTTATTTTATTCATAAGTTTTATTAACAAATGTAATTTATTATAAATTTAATATAAATATTTTTTTGGGTGTGTACTGTGTACTTTTCGTTTCAATACAATCTTGAGTCATCTGAATTTACTTACTCTCTTTTTTCTTATTGGATACTTTCAAATCGGTGTGTGCCAGCTTCTCCTTGAACCTTATATAGATATTGAAGAAAAACTCTCCAATACACGAGACAGGATGACAAGATAAGAGAGGCATGCCCAAAAAAATTTATTGAGAGCAAAAAAATTTGAGACTCACCTAATAAGTCTAGGCCATGTGATGTAATCCAATGGGTTTAATGAATACCAAAATCTGCTAGGCATGAGAACAAGTGGAGACAAGGTGCAGTTGAAGTATGAAGTGACTATAATAGGTTTAATGAATACCATAATGAACGCAGAGCATGATTCAATTTACTATAATAGGATTTTGTATTTTTTTTATAGTTTTATATTTAAAAGGTTTTAGTAACTTTCAATTTTGACAAATGCAGAGAAGAGTATAGGTTTGGTCGACACATTTATACACATACAAGAATTTACATAAGTACTTATTTTTTTAATGAAAATGTTGGACTTGCCCCAAAATTATCGAAAATGTGCTTTAATGGTTTGTACTCCGTGTGGGTCCCATCAAGTACAAGCCCTTGAAGCATATTTTCGGTAATTTTGAATAAGTGTATCATTGCTCTTTTTTTTAAAAGAGGTTAGGTTTATGTTTTAACCATAACTAGGCCTTTATACGTACATAGCTCTCTATCTAAGAGCATAGCTATGTTATTCTCTAAACTCTCATTACCAAAGTTATTTTCTTATTTTGTGAATAGATCTAATTGTAGAGTGTAAAGATCATATAAACAAATGTGCTATTTGTAAATGACAAGTACATTGAATTTACGGTAAGTGTCATATACACTAGAACTTTTTAATAATTATGTTGAAACATGCAAGTAGTGTAGGCACAACTTGAAGACTTATTCTAGATTTGATGGATGAGATTTCTAGTGGTACCACTTGCGTTCGGGGTTTTATTCATGTTTACCTTTAAGTTTGAACGAGTTGAAAATTTCTATTTAAACCCATGATATCTCAATTACTTTTAAAGTGGATTAGGAAATATATCAACTAGGCATATGTGATCTTATATAAACATCGGGTGGAGGCTCATTTTAAACATGGGTTTACTAGGTAAAAATAAGATAGTGCCATCGGCATGGGTATGAATGTGCTATAACGCCAAATACGTGGGAGTAAATTTATCACCGTGCCATCGGGACGGGTACACTCTAGTGTGTGTGTGTATATATATATATATATATATATATATATATATATATATATATATATATATATATAACATGTAACTATTATATATAAAAGAATATATTTATGTATATAATAAATATAAGTAATATATGTTTTATTTATACTAATCATATATTATAATACATTACAAAATATTTTAATCTAATATTAGAAAATAAAGAAGGGGGATACAATTGAAATAAATATAAAATAAATTTATATATCTGGCTAGACCCAAACCTGAACCCTATCCTATCTAATCTGATTCGAATCCAAATCTGGATCCAATATTATAGATCCGATTAAGACTCGACTCTGATCTGAATTCGATTGAGTGCCTATTAAATGGATATGGATCTCCCTAGATCCGATCTGAACCCGACCGCTGACATGCCTATCACTAAATTAGTCATTTTTAGCTTTCTTTGTAAAAATAATTAGCCTTGTTCAACACTAAAGACTTCTTTATCCCCTTCCCCACATCACCCATCGTCAATATATCCAATATCCATATTTCTCTCTCCATATAGCTTAACAACCACTCGTAATCTATTATACTAAGACATAATCTTAAACCCAAAGATTATAATATAATCAAGTATGCCACCTTACACGTCCCACACAAATGTACACCCATCATACGTTACTATAAGTGAAAATTTCACACCAAGTTGAATTGTAACATTTAACGCAAAATTTGTAAGTTTAGCTTCAGAGCGTGTGAGCTCAAAAATAAGATGGACAAAAGATACCCAATGGTTATTGATTAAAACTAGTATACTAATTGGTCCCTAACAAGAGTAAACTAATTATAAACAATAACAGGTAAAGAGATATAAATCATGGGGAAGCAAGTATTGACCAAACAGTAGAGAGAGATGCGTGAAAAAGATGGAAACCTTGACATGGTTCCGCCCAAAAAAGGGTTTGCTAGCTGTGATTGCATAGACTTAGATCGAAAACACCATTGATGAGTAGTAATTACAAGTTATCGTGTTCACTCTAGAAATGGACAATATAACGGTATGGAAAATATATCTCGATCCCTTTACAATAAGGGGTAGTGTGCTCTATATATGCTGTTAGAGGAGAGAGAATGGGGAGGGACAAGTGTCATGCCTTTATGGTAGACATGTACACCTTTTATATGAAAATACAAGGGATAATCATGAGTTTGTTACACGCACGTGGAGAGGAATATTTCCATATCTCTCACATGCGTGTGCTATGTGACTACTGCTGACGCCACGTTATCACATGGTACATGCTTTATTTAATGGTGTTATGTAACAGTGTTAATTCCTGTGCGCTAACTGGGTTAATCCGACCACCTTTGACATTAGGGCCGACCATAATTGCACTCGCTAACTAGATGGCTAGTTGAGATGACCTATTTTAAGAGATAAGTGAGTCCAACTATCATATTCTAATTGGTTCATGGGTCATACCATATTCATGGTAAAATAAAATACCATAAGACTTTGCTCGCAATTGAGGTAAGTAGATTTTCTAAAGTATTAAGGTTATGCGCTGAACACATTGGGTACGTGAAGTGTTAATCGATGAAAAGTTATCATCCTTTACAATTTTGTTCATCTTTGAAACTTCTCGGCGTGCGCCGAGCTGAATGACTTGTGAAATGTTTTGCTTGATTTTGAACTTAACATGTGCCGGGGAATGGGAATGGCATCTTTCATAATTATGATGCTTGTGCCTGGGGCAACGTGTGTCCATCTGCAAAATGCCAATTCCCTCCCCCAAGCGTGATGTCACGAGGTGAACTAATAGGGGTAATGATTACCGCCTAAAAAGTATAGAATCGAATTTTCAAATCATTTAAAACTTTTCAAATTCCTTTTCCTTCATGCGATTGCTTTTAGAAAGATACAATTCCTTCCGTTCCTAAACCCCTTCGTCTTCAGCAAAACTCCTCCCGTCTGCCATTTTTGAGTAGTTCCTTACTTGGAAACCCTTTTTCGATGATTTTTTCTGATTTGCTTCCACCTGTTGACAAATTTTGAGCACATTTTTGTTGTCTTCATCTATTCTAGGGTTTTAAGTGCGCCTTTTCACTTTTAGGGGTTTGATTTGAGTTGTTGTTTGCAATTTCTTCACTTCTCGATTGTGATTTGTTGCTATTTTGGTGTTTGATAGTTGATTTAACTTCAAATTTGTGTTTGAGTGTCTTAGGTGGACATTGAGTTTTTTAGCCTAGGGTTTCCAAAATTTAGGACTTTTGAAGCATTATAGTGTTTCATTGTGCCCAAATTATTGATTTTTAAACCAAACATCCCCCAAGTCCTTGATTACTATAAATTCTATCATACTGCCACTGATTAAGCCCTTAAATCCAATTAATCCTTTATGAGTGACCTCTCCTGGGTCAATAAGTGGTTAGGGCACATTAGAAGGTTATATTGGGTTTTCTTTGTTATTTTAGCAGAGAGTTTTCCTAACCCCTTAACTATAGTCAGGCCTGATGATAATCGTTCTCATCCTCGGTATACTCCTTATGCTCAATATTCTACTAGGTCTACTCCGCAGCCTCCGGATGTAGAGTATTGCGCTCCTGATTTTCTGGGACCAAAAATAGTTAACAAGACTGACCACCACCCTGGTGGTGAAAATTTTACGAACATGGTATCAAATATATCAATTATTGACCTAGAAATTTCGACCGAGATAGTTATGTCTGATAGACCTATGCCTTCCATCCCTTTTGTTGAGTGTTGAAGAGAGCAATTCTAAAAGTTCCATGTATTCCTATGATCCCTCTAATACTGACGACAAATGGCATGATTATGATGTGATTGAGGATGCGTTAGATGACTTAAGAAGGAAGTACGATATACCCATCAATATTAATATGAGACTGCCTGATTGTGACGAGAGGGTTTATGATCACCTCAATGTATATGATATTTGCTTACCCTTCTGGGCACTTCAAATTAGGGTTCGTCTGCCCTTACCGAATGGTCCATCCTAAAGAGTTATGGGGTTGTTCCATCCTAACATCCCCCTAATGCCTATAGGATAATTCTTGGATCGATGATGTTGTGGCAATCGTGAATGAGGTTTATTCTTACCGGGGATATATTTAGCTTTGTCCATGGCTTAAAAGACAATGCCAAAAATTTTGGATATTATTACTCTGCACCTAGGATGTCCCACTTGACAATTATAAAGGTTATCCAGACGAGAAACAATAGATTGAAAAACCAGTTCTTATTTATGAAGGGTGATTGGGAGTTCAGAGAACACGAGTAATATAGTTCTTGTAGGGTTCCCCACGATTGGTGTGAACCAAACAAAATTGGTAAGTATTTTTTCCTTTTTTAGTAAAAAGAAAACATTTTATTAATAGATGGAGAAAAAGACTCTCCAAGAGCATTTAAAAGCGCTAAAGCAAATAAATTAAGAAAATTTTCGAGATCTTGAACGAGTAGCAACTGGCCGAAAATTACATTTGAGAGAAGATTTATCCTCAGCAGTTAAATATGGAAAAGAATCCTTTTCCTTATCTCTCTTCCGATTAAATTCCTTCGCCTTAACTGAATTATCTTTGATAAGTACCCAAAAGTGTTAATTTAAGTCCCGAATATGTGCATTTTAGTCATTCATTTTAATTAAAATTGGCCTGATATTCATATTTGTTTATTTCTCAGGTCAATACGCAGTTACGGTACAAATAATACTAAATCAGTATAATTGCGACACAATAGCGGTCAAAAGCATGCATCGAAGAAATCAAAGAGATGGCGAAGTCAGAAGTCCCATTGAGCTTGCCCAGATGAGTTTCGATGTCCCAAACCCTATCCCTGGACCAAACCTAAGCCTACACCGATCCAAACCATCACCCGAGCCTGTGTATGTTGAGTTTGTACTTTTATTATTTTTTAAGATTTTTATTTAGAGTCGTTTTATTTTTAGGATTTATTTTAGATTTATATATAATTTTCTAGGATTTATTTTCTATTCTTATATTTCTTTATTCTGATTTTGATTTTTATTAGTTTTTAATCTTTATTTTATTTTATTATTTTTCTTAGGATTAGTTTTTAGGAATTTATTTTTATAAGATTTTATTTTTCTTTAGTTTTTAGTTTTAATTTATTTAGTTAGGATTTTTAATTTTTTTTTAGTTTTTATAGAGTTTTATTTTTTATTTCTTTTTATTTTTGAGTCTCTTAGTAACAGATTAGAATTTTTTTTTAGATTAGAATTTTTTATTTTATTTTTATTTTTTTGGTAGTGTTATTTTGTTTAAGGGTCCAAATTAAACACACAACACACTCACTTACACCCAATTACCACAGAATTACATACACCTAACTAGCCCACTCACCCTCACCATATTCCCATACACCTCATCTCACCTCCAACAAACCCCTTTCTCTCTCCTCTCTCTTATTACCATATCCACCCAACAACCAATCTTATACCTCCATTAAACCAACCAAACCGGAGTTGACCCGAAAAACCCAAACCCATTTCCAAACCCCCATTCACGGACCTAGCTCGATACGAAACCGTGAAACCAACACCTACGAACCAGCTCCGATCCGGCATGGCCCAAACCCACCACCTAGCCCGATCTGACCCCTGCCCGTACCCGCTGCCATCTCAACGTCAAAACTTGTAACCCAAAGAACTTCGACCTCAACAGCTGAAACCCGTTGCCAGTCCCAATCGACCGAGCTCCGAAATTCTACCCCTCGACCCCAGCAGCACAATCCGAACCCTTTATACTTTAAGCCTCAGCCCCCATTTTCGACTAAAATCGGTGACTCACGCACCGGATTCTAACCTGAATCCTCCCACTCTCCTACAACTACACCCATTGACCCTTATCCTAAACCCATTTTTAAAACCAAATGCCTATCCCAAGAGATTTTTGACTTTTCTTTTAAAATCCCCAAAATATATCTACAAGAAAACCAAATCGTGGGACTCTAAAAAAAAGGTGGATGGCAAGTTATAAAAAGAAGGACTCTCACAAATTTCGCACGGAGAGGATACACATCGTAGAGAAAATAGAGAGAAAAACAGTGTATATTATGTACATAAAAAAATTCCGAAAAATCCAAAAAAATTAGTTTAGTTTAGAATAGAGTTTTAGGTTTAGTTTTTATTTTTATTTTTGTAATCAAGTGTTAGATTTGTGAGAATATTGGGACACACGTGCATGAACACGATTCAATGAATCAATTCAAAGGGAGACTTTTGTGTATTTATTTCTTGCTCTACACTTTAATTTATTGTTCAATGTTTGTGAATGTGATTAATTATTTCATTATGCTTGGCTAGTCACCCCGTTCAAGGGGTGGGATGAAATTGCGTAGGATGTTGATTTGATTAATTGATTTCATTAATACTATATATCTAGGAAAATTAATTTAGACTTGTCACAAATTAATTTATGTAACGAGAGTTAGTAAATTAATTATACAAATTAATGTTTTAATTTAGGAATCGAATTAGAGATAGGTTTTTCCAAAATTTGAATATTGATTATGTGTTGAAATTTGAGAATTCATACTATTTTTATTAAATTGATCCTAGCGGGTAATTTTGTGAAAATAGTATAGTCTTACTTTTTCATCGTGTGATATTTTTAAATTAGTTTTCAGAAAAAAATATTATTAAATTTATAATTGTAACGAGAGTTAGATTATCGATTTAATATTATCTCAAAATATTTCAAATTAATAAATTGAGAAGTTAAAATAATTGATAATGCGGTGTAATCCCATCTCTTAACATTCTCACATTTTTCACACTCGATTGCACATTAGTTTTTGTTATTTAGTCATTTCATAATTTTTAGCATTTATTAGTTAATTTTCCCTTGAAGTTGTTTTAAAAAAAATTGAATAATAAAATTTGAATTGCAAGTTTTCACAATAATTGTTTCACCTTGGAAGTTGGATTGATACCCGTACTTACCGCAATACGAGTTGTTTAAGATAAGTTTTGTAGGTATTCAAGGGATTTTGAGGTTGACTTTTGAAGACAACAACTGCACGCTAAAAGCTACTTATCAATCTTCAATGTTGCCTAGAACCGCAAAAGATTTACTAATTGGAGTCATTTGAGTTTGAGTTTTTCCACCGATTCTCTCAACACGAGATTGGGTGGAATCGGTCTTTGATATTTCAACAAATAAATCATTTCCATGTTTATATTCTTTCTCTTCATCCCGCACAAAACACGAAACCTCATTTGCTATTGGTTCTAATGGTGGCATTTTATCATTAGATTCATTAAAAGAGTTTTCAACATCCCCAACATAAATATTATGATTTATGTTCTTCAAGTTTGTAGTTTGTTCTCCGAGGTATTCATCTTCTGAATCGTATCGAATAAGAATACCATTCTTGGCCATAAAACGACATCTTCCTGGGGGAATACTTTTAAACCCTCAATACTACATCATAAAATGTCTGCACCTTGAGTTAAATCCACATGATCAATTACCGTAGCTTTAAGAGGAGCTCTTGAATTTATACTTTTCTCATTAATCTCAGTTGTTCAAACACTTCCTTGCATCACATGTGTTTAAGTGAGCTGTCCAACATTCGAAAATGTTGGAGCTACTTCTCTATTATTAGTTGCATTATTCAAATGACTTGGGATAAAAACTTTATTAGTTGATTGGGAATTCCCCTGGACACTATTAGTTTTGTCCAAAATAATAGGGATAACCACAATCTTTTTTATTTCCAAGATCAACATCTATATTTATGTTACTTCCAAGCCTCTCCGGGCATAATGGGATTATCCCATTATTTTGTTGAATGAACCTCTGAGGTTTTTGCACAAGGCTGACGTCACATATCTGAACAACCACGTGGCTTTCTGTTTCTATATTTTCAACCGTACCTGATACATAGGAATTTTTGAAACCCGATATTTGGTGATGTACTCCCTCACAGTTTAGAATATCCAAGTTTTCCGAATCAGTTGGAAATGACCGATTTTTTTCCTAGTAATCTCCGCTGAATGGACATCCATCTTTACTAAAAATAGGTAAAATATTTTTTATAGAATTTTTATTTTACGCTGAGGAACAATAACTTCTTTTTGTAAAAAGCTACCCTTAGAAATTGAGTGTCCAACAGATTTACAAAAGGTATGAATCACGGGGAAGGATTTATAAGCTATATTGACATAAAAATGGCCATCGCACCTTTCAACCGTAAGACGCTCAGGAGGTTTAACAGATTGGTCTATTTCTATTAAAACACGAGAAAATTACTATAAGACCTATCCATCGTGGCTTTATCAAGTCGTAAAGGAATACCCACCCCTCTAACAATTTGGAGGAGGAGCCGTGGGTCCAATAATGTTAGCAAAGACCCATGAATCTTACCCAGATTGAAGTAATTGAAATTATATACGTATTTGGATTAAAGTCTGGAACCAGGGAAAAAGTTTGAATGACCCATTAGATAACTTCAAGCTATGAAAATGTATAACATTACTCATATCAGATGAGCATGAAAATCTAAGATAAAAATAACCCTAACCTATGGGTGTCAGAACCTAGTTCTTTAGAATCTTATCAATAGAGGTGATAGCCATTTTTAAATCCATGAGTTTACATGGCTTGTTTCCTTTGGATAGAATTAAATGACCAGTGAGAGTATAAGAGTGGCATTCATTAATAACTTCATGGTAAGAGGATTCAATAAGCCTAGTTGCTAATGAATCCCTACGCATGTATGGGGCAGAAAGGGGGGGAAGACATGGGAGAGACTTACTGACCTGTTCATTTTCTATCCTATTTTTCCTAAGAACTTCAACAAATGATGGATGGTATGGTTTTTTTCATAGGTTTGCTTACTTGAGTTAGATGCAAAAGGAAGATGAAAATCCTCAAAAGGTTTAGGATCAAAGTCCAAACTAGGTAGAGGACTTGAACCCATTAGAAGAAAGAAAAAAGATTTAAGACGAGAAGGAGAATTTTAGAGAGAGGGAGGAGGAGCTTCTATCTCTACATTTTTAGAGAGAGAAAGTTAAAGAGGCTAAAGATTTATGTAAGTATTTTTCCTCATTATCCTTTTGATTTCATATTAACTAATATTGTGCTGACATCCTTCCTGAACATATTCAGTGCTGAAAGATGCACTGGCTTCTGAGCTGTGAGAGTTGGTGGAAATATTTTGTATGCCTAATTCCTCAAAGTTTGAGGATCTCTTCTTCGTGTTCAAGTTTACACGCATTGCGTACCATACTCCTCTCGGTGGTGTTCTTCCCATGGAGATACTGGTCCCCTTTGTAGCAATAGGCCCTATTGAAGCTGACGAGGGTGTTCATGCAAAGGTTGAAATAAATGATAGGACTTTTGCTATATTGGATTGCCTTTTTCTTGTTCACTATGATATGACTAACCTCTAAACTCTTGTGTAGCTTTTACTCCTACCACCTTAGGCTTTATTGTCGAACCTTATAAAGGGATGGATCCTCAAAAAATTAATCATGCTACCATGGATATTTCTTATCGTAAAAAGATTAAGCAGGAGGCAAATAGGAAGGTTGATGCAGATGCCAAATATCAGAAGAAAGATAATGCTTAAGAGAGGTTTGAGGAAGATGATATAAAACAAGATAAGATTTATGCTCATTGAAAAGCCTAAACCAAAGCTTCCACCCAAGAAAAATCCAAAAGAAGGCCTCAATGCCTTCAGGTCCTCCCGTCGCTGGTGAAAAATGACCTCTTGAGGCCTCCACCACCCAAAGTCCCAAATGTGAATGAGGTAAGGCCGACCGAGCCTGCTATAGAGAAGATTAAAATTGAAGGACTCCTTCTCGTTGACTCATTAGTGATCGAGGATCGTCCTCCAATTATGGTGAGGTTGAAGATTTCAAGTTTGATCTAAATAATCTCGTCATGACTAGGGATCTAAAAAATGATCCAGATTTGATTATCCACCATATGAATAATGCCACTAATTTTCTCGGTTACTATTGGCGTAGCAAGGATTTTGAATTTATGAGGATCTATGATCCCGATGCCCTATGGAAACTAGTTCAACATCATCTTTCGGTGGTAAGTTTGATAAATTTATCATTTGTGTATTGTCCAAGCTATTTATTACTTGTTTATCTCTTTATATTTTCTTTCAGGGTGCCATAACCTCCACTATCTTAAGACAGAAAGACGTGACCTACTATCATTCTTATACGAAAAGATAGAAACCATCACAAAACTTGCACAGGAGAACACTTAGCGAAAAGATGATCTAAAACAATCCACCGATGAGCTGCAAAAAACTTATGGCAAGATCTAACAGAGGGATGAATGGTGTTTGCTAAGACGTTGTCTCTCATTAAGGCAAAATATGAGATTCAAAAGCTAAAGAACCAAGCACACACATATGCCATAAAATTTCAAAATTTTGAGGAGGCACTCAAAAAGGGCAATATCGAGTTCACTGAGTATAAACAAGAGCTTGACATGGCCAACCTGAAGCTTGTTAGGGTGAACCAGGAGCTCGTTAAAGCTAATGAGACTCTGGTTAAGGCCAAGGAGGATGGGATTACCAAGTTAAAATCATCTGTTGACTACAACATAGAGGCTATAACCTTCTTTCTTGATGGCTATGAGGAACTTAAAAAGTGGCTTATGAAACATTGCCCCGATATTATAGATATTGTCAGTAAATGGGAGGGTGATGATAAGGAATTTAACACCTTGGCCTTAGATTAGTTTATGGGTGTTGATGCGTATGATGCCAAAGATAATGAGATCGGTGAAACCGACTAGATTATTATTACAGAGACTACTCTTCCTATTGCTCAAAAAGTTGTTCAGGACACTGTCATTGCTGATGAACGTGCTCCCAAGCTTCCTAAATTAATCCAGAGACTGAACAAACTCCTGAAGTTGCTCTAGGAACTGAGAATGCGGCTTATTACTTCTAGCTTTGTGTCCTCGTAAAGCTTTTTATACTCTCTTTTTGAAATTTTGTAATGAATATTTGCAGTTATGCTTACTTAACTTTTGCGATCAAAAGCAATTAATTTTTTTTATGCAAGCATGTTTGTTTTGACCTTTTCTATCAGTTATTTTGGTTGGCTAAATTTTAGCCACCACTTTAGTTAAGTGTTTGTGCGAGAATATTTTTAACACGTAAATGTGGTCAAGTCTCTTCAACATGTAATTAGTTATAGTCTTATGTACTAATGGTGATATCTTGTCCACCTTCCATGTTAACGTACTACTATTTATTGTTTAATATGGTCTTGATAGTAGTTTAGTCTTATGATCATGTGGTCGGCTCTCGTCGACCTGAGCTGCCTTACTAGCTACCGGTTTTGGACGAGCCTAAGTTATCCTAATGTAAGGACATGATTTTATAAATGTCCAAGTTAGTATCTTGAAATTTTTTGTCTATCCTAGATCACAGTTAGTATGTATGATACCGCTATATTTGGCATGTCATCACGATCATCCACGATGGCGTTGATTCGAATCTTCGCATCCATCATCTTCATACGTGCATCATGCAACATGCAAAGTGCTCTTCAACCGTTCCCACTAATCCGCTCCTGGTTATGGTAACATAATTTATTTGGAGTATTTATTATTTACATAAATATTTGGGATTTAAAAAAAAAATATTTTTAAGGGCCTGGAATTATTTTACTTCAGAAAAAGAATTTTTTCTAAGTGTTGAGGCAAATAAAAAATGTCGATGACATCATTCGAGCGACATAGCCATCTCGTGCGAAGTCATTCGAGTGAAAAATATCTTTCGTTCGAGGGACATGCCGCCTCGATTTCTATATAAATAAAAATGCCCATTCTACACATTTTTCAAGTCTTTGCAACTCACGTTTTTTCAGAGCTCCTGCATGTTTCCAAACTTTGTTTTTCATGGTTTTTCAACCTTTTTTATTCATAAATCATTCCCAAACATATAGGTGAGTCTTATAAACCCTAGATATAATTGTTCTACTCATTTGGAGTAATCTTGTGGAGAAGAAGGTTGTTCTCCATTACTGACTTGGAGCTCTTGAGGGATCTCTTACTGACGACGATGAACCGACACCTGTGGGTATTCGTGTGTCACTGTATTTTGCTGTAATTGTAAGTATTACGAATTATAGTGAAATAACAAGGTTTTCCTCTTTGGGAGATTTTTCCTTATATTGTGATTGACTTTGCATGCTTGCTTTGAATTAATTAGTTTGTCACAATTTGTTTGCAAGAGTTAGGATTTTTAGGAATAAAAATTGGAATTTAATTAAATAAGTTAATCATTAATTGCTGGCACACTCTCACCTGACTTAGGATATATCAATGATTTTGCTAACAACTGGTCATATGGACTGATGTTGTTATTTTGACCACATGTCAACATCGGTTGCCAGAGTCTACTAAATATACTAGGCTCTATACCTACGTGAGTTAGTTATGGTTAGATCTTGTCGTCCATCTGACTGCAATGGATTTCCTAGATTTGGCTTTACTTTTTTATCGTGACTTGTCCAAGGACGAGGCTATATATGAAGTGTAATTTTTATCATTATTTTGATTGGTTCGACTCTGAGATGTCTTCGGCCTGATATTCTTCCAGATATCTCACACCATCGAAATTAACATTGAATAAAACAGTAAAGTTTGAAATGACAACATATGTAGAGAAAATTATGAGTTTCATTAATCACTAAGACTTGAATACAAAGGAATTAAAAATTCCTTATATATTTGAACTCTTGCGCTTACTGGGTTGTTGCACGGTCGTCACTATAGATAATTTTCCCTCAAGTTCTCAAAATTCCACACGTTCTTAAACTGTTCACCCTTTAGAGTCTCGATTTTGTAATTTCCAGGTTGTACGACAATAGATATTCTCTACGGGGCGTGTTTCATGTTGTTTACTTTTTTAATGAACTTTTCAGCATGTAGTATCCTTCTTTTTTGGTTCTTGGTTTTATCCTTTTATTGTAAAATTGAGAATTCTATTTTTAGTACGCTGCTGCCCAAAGTTTTGCATGCTCCTGACTTCTTATACTAAATCCATATCTAGTCTTGTTATCATGTCACTCTTCAAAGTTTAAAAGTTGAGTACTCGATTATTGGGCAATCCTATCTCCGTTGGCATTACTACCTCTGTATCGAACGCTAGCATGAACAGAGTCTCGCCTATCGCAATCCTTAGAGTGGTTCAGTAAGACCATAATACACTATGAAGTTTGTTGATCCAGTTTCCTTCTGCATCGTTGATGAGTGCACAATTTTTTTTAATTATTCCCAGGTATAGGCCTTCTTAGGTCCCGTGTATCATAAATAATGAGCATTTATAGTCGTTTTAGTAAATAAAATGAAAAAAGCAAGTTTGAATAAAATTTGAGTTATAATACGATTTTAGTTACCCCACGGGGGTGAAACCATAATTTCAAAAACTTTATGGGTTTTAAATAAATTTAAAAAGTTACAATATGAAGTTTTCCCTAAAGTTTGGTTGAATTCGGAGTTAAAATGGAAAAAAATATGAAATCCGGGGTCTAAAATAAATTAGGGGTAACTTGGTAATTTCTTAAACTTTAAGGGGCTTAATTTGAATTAATATAAGTTATTTTATATTTTTACAGGTACCCTTGAAGCTTGGAAAAGATCCGAGGTCATTTGGTAAAGGTATGAAGATTATGTGCGAAATTGAAAAAGTTATGAAGTTTTAAGGCCAATTTGGGTCGAAGAAAAAAGGGGCGTTGATGAGTGCATTATTTTGTTTTATTTATATCTAAATCTAGGACTTGTTAATCTCGTTGAATCATAAATAAAGTGCTTTTAAAGCTTTTTTGCTATTTAAGAGAAAATATAAAATTGAACATGAATGAGTTAATAGTACAATTTTGAAAACATCATGCTCTTTTTTGTCACACCCTATTTTTTGGTATGAATGTACAATATAATAACAAAGAAATGAATTAAAGTTAAGGCAAAAAACAAAACTTTATTCATTAGTTATAGTCGCATATTTATTGTACTACTACCACAGGGGTGAATTTATGATATTACATATTATTTCCAAAACTGAAAAACAACGTAAGTCATTGAAAAATGCCACTCCTTTCTTCCATCTTCTTCAATCTCTCTCCATATAGTTATATATGTGTTCCATGCATATCACAAAAAGTGAGGGGGATTCAACCTCTTTTTCCTGGAACATCTGGAAGAAAAGGGATTTAGCACAAATATGCTAAGTAGATTTTAACCAATTCCATATAGATAGAAGTTGGAATGTGAAAGATGGTGCAGAAGATGTTTTGATTCAAATTCTATCAAAGTGTACGTAGAAAAATGTGAGGGCCAAAACTCATAATTTGAAAAAATCATAAGGGGTAAATTTGTAAATATGAAAAATTATTTTTAACCTAAAACCTTGTGTTTCTGTAACTTGAGCTAGGATTAACCAAAAATTTCCTTACCTTATGCCATTTTGACTAGGAAAATTTAATAAAAGTATTGGAAAAAATCAGATATTTTTTATTGTCACGCGCCCGCTCAAGGTTTCTGGTTGAGAAGCTTATTTCAACCTCTCGACAATTGACCTAGGTTTTGAAAATTCTTTGACCTTGAATAACTTCTGATTTTCAAAACCATATGATATGATTCATGAACTAATCATTGATTATATTTTTCACAACAAATCCAAATATAAAAGTTTCGTGAATTGAGGTTCAATATCCATCGAGTTTTAACTACTATGTGTCTTATAGAAATTTTGACCAAACATACGTGGCTTTACTAGATATGTCAACATTTTCTATGCTTATGGATGGGTTTCTTCAATCCTAAGGAAGAGTTTGGCTTTGGTTTGAAGGATTGAGGTGCTCTGGTTGAGAAGAATTTTAGATTTTATGTTTCTGAAACAAAAAAAAATACTTTTAAGAAATTAGAGGTCAAAGCTAATGAGTTTTCAAAAATGGCCATTGCACTTGAGCTCTTGGGCTCATAAGAAACTCATTACTCATTTTGAAACTAGCTCAGAGTCAAAGAATAGAGTTTCACCATTAAGACAAGCTTCAATTGAGTTATTGAACGATTTTTTTAAACAAACACTATTTTACACGAAAGAGCGTTGTTCTTTGATTGGTTTGGACATAATAATGGTGCAAAAAATAATTGGAATTGAAAAATAGGAATTGGTACATAAAATGACAATTTACCAATTTAGAGGGAAAATTTTGAACTTTGAACTGGTCGAAGAGGTGGATTTTATTGTTAGCATTCATGGGGGTTACAGTAGAGGTAGTTTCTCCCTATAATTAAGAAGATAAAGTTGTAGGAAAATAATGTTCACATTGTTACATGGTGTAGCCATTCGATTTTTCCTTTTTTGCCTAGGTGGGGGCTGGCTTGGTAGGGGGAAGTGTAAATAGCAAGGTTTTTATTTTGGTCCTTGAAAGGAAAGTTTACATTTATTTGTTATTAAATGTGGAATTTTTCCATATTTTAGGGGCTTTTGTATAAATTTCTGAAAGTTCAAGGGTTAGGGTTGTAAATTCTTATTTATTGAAGTTTAGAGGTTTAATTTGATATAAAGTTTGGGTTTAGGGGTGAGGTATATATGAAGTTATACCTCTTTCAAAGGTTTAAGGGGTCATTGGTCATTTTGTAACTTCAGGGATATTTGGGTAATTAAGAAAAGTTATAAGTTTGGTGATGTAATTTTCACTTTATTAGGATTACTTAGGATTTGAGTAATTTACAAGAGGAAAAGTTTAATTTAGGTACTTATTGATTCAATTTGCTCAGTTGAAGTGTACGGGTGTTATTATCTACCTACCTAAAAAAATCGTCCTCCAATTTACCTTAAAAAAGATCGAGGTATTAGTCTCTCATTGCATGTTCTGATTCCCATGTGGCTTCTTACTGACTTTGATATTCCCAAAGTATATTTACAAGGGGAATTTCATTATTTCTTAAGACCTTCACGTAGCGGTCTAAAATTTGAAGAGGACGTTCCTCAACTTCATGGTTATGTAGAACAACGTTCTCATGCCATGTTATGACATGTATTGGGTCTGAAATATATCGATGTAGATACATGGAACACATTATGAATATTAGATTATTCCACGGGTAAATCTAATCAATAGGCCACAAAGACAACACATTTGATAATTTTGAAGGGGCTAATGTATCTTCGTGCTAGTTTCCCTTTCTTCCCGAAATGTAGGATTCCTTTTTGGGGAAAAACTTTCAGAAATACCTGATTAAAAATTTAAATTCTAATGGATTTCAGGGATGACACACACAACACTTTTATCGATATTGGGATGTCTTGAGTCTTTCCCTAAGTTGTTGTATTTTCTCGATAGTTTCTTAGATTATTTCAAGACCAAATTGCTTTCTATTTCTAGATTTGGTCCAACATGTTGGGATCGTCGTGGTCTTCCCTTAAAGGATTCAAATGGGGAGGCTTTGATACATGATTGGTAACTATTATTATAGGTTAACTAAACTGATGATAATCATTCACTCCAATTGTTTGGCATGTATAAAGCAGAAGCTCTTAATGTATCTTCCAACGCTTGAATTATGCATACATATTGTATGTCTGTCCGAGGATGAATGTGGTACTTAAATAAAGTTAGTACCCATTACATCTTGGAGTGATTGCCAAAATATACAACGGTCTGATAATATGGATAGAGGAATTCCATGTAATCGAATAATTTTTCAAATATAGAGTTTAATGAGTTTATATAGGAGCCAATAGTTTTTATTCGAAGAAAATAGGCAAATTTGGTGAGTCGATATACTATCACCTAAATGGAGTTATATCCTTGGAACGTAGATCTAGTCCACTAAAGAAATCCATGGTGATATGTGTGACACCCCGTCTAATTAAACATCGGTTTACCAGGCCTTTATTAAATTAAAACAGGTTTCTCATATAGTCCATTCTTAGCATTACTGTCGAAATTTTTTTAATTACTAACCACCTAAGTGAAATTAGACCGGTGCCAAATTTTATCTTTCTTTAAAACAGATAAAGGAACAATGCGAAAAACTAAATTGATCCATTCACAATATACTAGAGTCTAACCAACATAATATATAAATAAATAAAGGTTTACCGAATAAACCATCGGTCAAAATCCAAAACCAAATACTCCGTAATAATAAAAGAGCTAAATGACTGAAAACTGTCAACGGACAACATGTCCATACATGGAATATAAAATGAGATCCTACACTAGATCTGAATGGAGGAATCTTCAAATCAAATCCTGTCAGCATCCACAGTGCTACAACTCCAAATCCCTGGAATAAAGTCACGCCTGGCAGCCCTGTGGCTGAACACCTAAAAGGTTTTGAAAATATGTTATAGCAAGTGTTAGTACACAGAACTTTTTAAAAATATTTAGCAAGCGTTTACTACGTTAAAATTTGGTTATTGATTACACATGTTCACATACACTCTCTCTTGAGTTTTCCTCACCTCTCGTCTATATTGCACGCCTAACGTTATACTTAGCCCACCTAGATATACAACCCAAGCTAACTAGACTAAAGTATTCGACTAAACTTATCTACACGTCTAAGTACCCGTACTGCCCATACAATGCATTAATTATTATTTATAACATGTTATCTTTTAAATCGCTACATTAAGTTTCTATAATTTAATTGTCATTTCAATATCTAAAATAGCAATTAACATTCTCATATGTTATTAGCTGAATCATAATTAAGTTTCTCGACTTAATTTCTTCTTATTAAATATACACTAACTAACTGTCTACTGTCACACATAAGTAGATAAGTCGCTCGGTATATATTTACCACACAATAATATACAAATAAATATATACTTCCCTATAATATCCTTGTATCAGACATTGAGGATTCATTGGTTCGGATGTTCCTTCGATCCTAATTTATCATGGAAATTACATTGGTACGGATAGCCCTCGACCCCAATGTAAATATTATATATATATATATATAGTGGTCTGGATGTTCCATCGACCCCAATATTATTTATGTTCGATATTGGTCCGGGTAGCCCTCGACCCCAAATCGAACATTCATGTATTGGTCCAGATATTCCCTCGACCCCAATACATTTAATATATTGTAGGTATTCTCACTGCACAAGTATTAATATGACAGGTATTCACACCATCTAGGTATTCACACTTGCACAAAGTAAATTGTCCTCGTATACTTGCATACTAAATTTCTTTACGAATTATCAAATCGAACGTTCATGTATTGGTTTGGATATTCCTTCGCCCAATACATTTAATATACTTTATGTAATCACACTGCCTAAGTATTAATATGATAGGTATTCACACCACCTAGGTATTCACACTTGTATGTAGTATATTTCTCTCATATACTCGCCGTACTGAATTTTTTTACGAATTATCCCACATATCGTATTCATGAGTATTCACACAACTCAAAGGGTCCTAGTTACCCCTTTTATAAATTTTAGTAGTTAAGCCTAACTCACCCTACTGGTCTACTTTGTCAATTCAATTACCAAACTCCTCGTAACTCATTATCTTTTTCTCGGATGATTTACGACACAAAAATCAACCCAATTTCATTCTCGTCTTTATTCTCTCAATAAGGCCAAATCATACCCCCATCTTGAGCCTACTATAATATTTTAAATCTCTCACTATTACATTACCAGAGTCCCTAAAAAGGAAAAAAGGGGAAATTTTCAATTTTCTGGGGAACAGAATAGATTCGTACTAGGCCGAATCGATTCTCCTTTATCGAATCGATTCGGCACTCTCCGAATCGGTTCGAAATGGTTCGGCTTTGGCACTTCATCTTCTTCATGCATTTTTCACCATTAATATACCTCTAAACCTCATGTAAGTTCACCAAACTTTAAAATAATCATTCTTAACCATTTCTACATGCATTAGGAACGATTCCAACGTGATTTTTCCACCAAATCATCACAATAATTAATCAAGAAAGGATTTAATCTTAAAATTCTTAAAACCCTAGATTTCCATGTTCTTCCTCAACTTTTAACATAAACCCCGGTTTAATTCATATTTCTAATTAATCATCTATAGATTGTTAATCCTCTACATATATGAATTATACTACATGAAGTCCTTACCCATAGCATGCATAAAAATATCATTTTCTTCCAAGAATATGCATTATATCATAAATTCATAAAACCTTCTCAACATGGGTATTATAACTTCAAAATAATTGCAATAAACACTTGCCTCTAGGTTTGTAGGGCCTGAATTCGTGATGTTGTTGATGGATTGATGGTTATCTCTTCAAATCCGTACTCCTTAGATGATTAGGATGCAAGGTTTAGGTTCAATTCTTCAAGAACACCTCATAAGCCTTGAAAATTGGTTTCTCTTTTCTCTCTAATGTCTTCTTAGGGTTTAACTATTTTAGACCCTAGCCTTAAGTTTTAAACATCCAATATAACACTTAGAATTTCGTTGGTCCCTTAACCTCTATTTACCAAATGACCAAAACGCCCTCAAAAGGTGCCGGTTTGGTCTAAAATTGACCAAGGACCCAAACAATACCCCCGGGTACACTTTTTTGACTATTTCGACCCATTCAGAATCATCAGTGGCCTCTAAATTATCATTCGAGTCGCTTAAAATATTTTTCCTATCTTAACCTCAAGTTAATCTACCCGCAACTCCCGATTGAGATAAAATAAAATAGGCACATATCACTCACTATGTTGTATTACAATAATCAACAATTATTTACTATTCACATTTAGTAAATTCCATACTATAATATTAATCGGTATCTATCTATCGATTAATATTTACTAATCATATTTCTCATTTAATCACATTAAATTACTTCACTCACATAATTTAAATACAACATATTTTTCCCAATTAATTCCCCGAATTAATTAAATTATAAAAACGTAGAAATACGGGGTATTACAGTATGATCCCATTTCCATTTGAGAATCAGGAGAGTTTGGAGTAGTCCACCAGCACACTGGTGTTTTAGCTTTACTTGTTGATAGGTTAGACATCTTCTTACAAAGTTCTCAATGTCATTTCTCATATTTGGCAACTGATATTATTTCCTCAATACATGATACATTTTTTGAGCTTTCAGGATGTATCATGAATTTATAACGATGGGCTTCTTGCAACTCTTCTTCCCATAAGGATGATTCATCAGTCACACATAATATATTTCTAAATCGTAAGCCCGCTTCCTTATCATATGATAACTCCTGAGTCCTATTTTGGGCTTGTTGTTTCAATATGAAGGGATCTTGGAGTTAGTGTGCTAAGATCTTCTTCCTCGGGCTTGGATAAGCAATAATATTAAAGGATTTAGAGAAAGGCGAGGTTGGCTAAAGATTACACTGCTCTATAGTAGCAAGAATATCATAGTAGACTAAGGTGTGAAATCTACCAATGGGATTACTACTTAAAGCGTATGTTACAACGTTCCTTTTTCCTCGATGGTAGTCTAACTTAAACCTATAATCTTCCAAAATTTTCATCCAAAGCCTTTGTCTTAAATTCAAATCCTTCTGAGTGAAGATATATTTTATACTTTTATAATCTAAAAAGATATGAAATTCTTCACCGTATAGATAACAACGCTATATCTTTAAAGAAAAAACTACCATTGCTAACTCAAGATCATGCACAAAATAATTATATTCTTGTTTTTGAGTTTTTGATATCAATACTCCATTAATTGTCCTTTTTGCATGAAGACACAACCTAAACCTTGCAATGAGACATTGGTATACCCTTCATAGATTACATCACTAGAAGGAATGGTTAGGACAATGGTAGTACTTAAATTATCCTTTAAAATTTGGAACGCTTGTGCACACTCAGCAGTCCACACAAATGGTACTTTTTTCCTAGTTACCTTTAGTAATGGGAGAGCGATTCGGGAAAATTCATCTATGAAACGACAATAATAACCCGCTAATTCGAGAAAACTTTTTATCTTGGTGATATTAGTGGGGTTTTCCATTGGAAAATAGTAGCAATTAATGCGGGATCGATTTGGATTCCACTTTCAAAAATCACGTGTCCTAAGAATTTTACTTCCTTAATTGAGAAGTCACACTTGCTCTTATTAGCATACAGTCTATAGGTTTTCAAGGTGCCTAGTTTGGTTTCTAAGTGTTAGGCATGCTCCATTTGATTTTGGGAATAAATGAGGATGTCGTTAATGAATATGATAACGAATTAATCAACAAAAGGTCTAAAGATTGGATACATAAGATACATGAAAGTTGCAGGGGCATTGGTTACTCCAAAAAACATTACAATTAATTTGAAATGTCCATAACGAGTTCGAAAAACAGTCTTTGGAACGTCTTATTCTCTTACTCATAATTGATGGTAACTAAATCATAAGTCTATTTTGGAAAAGACTCTCGCACCCTTAAGTTGATAAAATAAATATTTAATTCTAAGTAAAGGATATCTATTCTTAGCTGTCCCTAAGTTCAACTTACGATAATCTATGCATAATCTAAAAATTCCATCATTCTTTTTCATAAATAACACGTGTGCTCCCCAAGGAGATGAACTAAGGTGAATAAAACCCTTTTTGATTAGATCATCTAATTGAATACAAAGTTCATAGAGTTCTAAATGATCCATTCGATACAGAGGTATTGAAATAGGAGAGGTATTTGGTAAAAGAATTAATGGTATTGTTAATGCAAAAAACTAGACTAGGCTAATTAATTGATCACAGATAAATATGAGTAAAAGAGACAAAATATTTTTAAAGTGGTTCGGCTTAAGGCAAGAGCCTACGTGCACTGTGGTGTATTACTTTTGGCGTTGTTAAATTATCTTTTATTTTGTGTGTCCCTTAGATGTAGGGTTTACAATGTATTTATAGCCCCCAAGGGGTGTACAAGTGATGGAATATCAAAGGATGGAATGTCTTTATATCGTAGACATTTACATTTGTACAATCATTTATGTATACAACTGTTGGTGTTTTACTATCATTATTGGTCGGTCTTCCTGGTATTGGTCAGGCTTCAATGACAGGTTGCTCGGCATCCCTCAGTAGGTCAGCATTTCGTCCTTATTGACTAGGATTAACCTTATACTATATTACACATGTCAGTATCCGATTGGTCCACGTTACATGATAATTTTTAGTATCAATGCAAGCCCCTTATATTTCATGCTTGAAGTTTTTACAAGAGTATGGAACATTTAGCTCAAAAACGTTGCTCGGGCAACAATTTCAGACTTGATCGGCTGCCAATTTCCCATACTTGTAAAAATTATGACTTATTTGTAGACATATAATGCGCGTGGTATTTTTGTACTTATCCATCACTTTAATGAATCGTTTTTGGGCAAATTCTTCTTTTTTGCCTTTAGCTGCCGCCAGTTCAATTGACGTTGCCTTTTAATAATTATTTTTCCAATTTTTAAGGCAACCTATAAAGAGCGGGAAAAGACACAATCTTTTCTTAATTCAAATTTTTGGAGTGTTTTTGGCTATTGCATCTTCAAGCTTTCTTTTTCTATCTTGTGTGATCGTTTTTCGCCCTTCAGTTCTTGCTAAATCCTTAATCTCTATAAGAACTATTTCTCGTTTCTTCTATTCTTCATCATGGTTTACTCTATTGATTCTCTTAATGAGTTCAGAAATGAATGTAAGATTCCATTTTGGGTTAATCTGGAACACGCTACTTTGCCTATTGATTTTTCTCACTTGCTGAGGGTCACTGGTTTTCCTCTATCTTTATAGCTGAGTGTGGGTTTACCTTTCCTCTAAACCCATTTTTCCTTGAATTTTGTCAATATTTTGACGTTGTCCTAGCTAGGGTAGACCCAATACCTGGAGGGTTGTAAATGGAGTGTATAGGTTGAATCAAATCCATGGAACCCTTTTAGGGATTACAAAAATAATATTTTGTTATAAATGGGTGACTAGTGACACCAGTTTTTATTTAAAGACTAGGGTTGTAAACAAAGCGTTAGTAGTCAATCTTCTAGAATTTAATAAGGATTATTTTGAGCATGGATTTGTTGTACAAAATTGGCAATACGCCCCTTTGACTGGGAATGCTGAGTACCAGGGGACTAGATGCCCTCCTTTTGGCAATGGGATAGGTTATTCCTCATTTAACTATCTTGTCTTATACATACTTATTTAAATGTAATACTATTATTGGTCTCTAAATTTTGATTGCAGTTGATCAGAAGAGAAGGTGCCCAAAAGAGAGTGAAGTGAACCTCAAGGAGTTGAAATTCATTTGGGGTCTTCATCAGAGGATTGGTGAGGAGAACATTAGGTTTGCATCCTATTTTTTGCAGTATAAGAATAAAATTTCCTCCTTTGTTGTTTGTCCCCCAATAGCCATTCCTTCCCCTACAATTAACCTTAAGTAGGAACCTCTTTCTACCTCCTCAGTACTGGATTTGGAAGTGGTGACCTTGCTGCCCACTCCCCTTCTTCCTTGGATTCAAACTTACATCTTTCCACTGCTATGGGAAAAAGGAAATTCCCCAACATTTTAGGAGACATAGCTGCCAATGTCCCTTCTAAACGAGCTGATGATGGGGTGAAAAATAAAGATGAAAGTGGGAAGAAACCCCCAGCCAAGAAAGTTGAAGAGAGCCCTTGAAAATAATAAGGAAAAGGGCTTCCTTCTAAGTTAGCAGAAGGTTCTTCTACCCTTCCTCACCAGTGAGAGTTGGTCGATATATCTTCTTTTGCCTCTCCAGTGGTCCTTAGACTTGGATTGGCAAGACAACTAATAAAGTCTGGGACTTTATCAGATCACAGTGGTGCTGCAGCTGCGCTACCTCATTCCAAACATTCTGACATGGTTGCTCAAAGCCTTGCTCTGGTATACTCTTTTACCTTCTTTATTTTTCTGTCTCTTTGGTTGTTCTTACTGACTTTACTTATTATCTTTTTACAGTTCCTTGTTGACTTCAATAATATTTTGGAGAAATATAAGGCTTTGAGAGATTCTTCTGGGGAAGTTGAAGAAGATTTTAATGAGATGAAAAAGTCAGTGCTTGATTCCTAATAGGAACTGTCCAGTGAACATAAGAAATGGGAGGAGAAGGTGAAAGTTGTTGAAAGAGCTATTGAAACTGCTCGGGGTTTAGCTGATAAGTTACAGAATGACTTAGATGTTGAGAAAGTCAAGACTGCCCAACTACAAAAGGATTTGGATGTTGAGAAGGTGAAAAAGACTAAGGCCAGGGAGGCTAGTTTAACAGAGGTTGGGATAAGGCCATTATAGCAGCTTCTTCGCAGATTGAGTTTATGAATAAGAAATGCCTTAAGGATGACTAGTCTGCTTCTCTAGTGGAGGTCAGCACTCCAAAAGACTCCAAGCTATTCTTGCAACATGATCCTGGGCCCCTCCAAACATAGACGAGGAAGTTGATGATGATGGGGGTTCCAGTGAATCACTTATGGTAATGGAGTTTGCCGATCAACATCAGAATGTTGATTCTTCTACCCCTCCATAATTAATCCTCCTACTCATTCTTCCCTTACTTCTACTTCAACTGATCTTGAAGTAGATAAGAAGAAGGTGTATATCCGAGCAACTTATTGTTTCCCTTTTTCAGTAGTTGTAATTTTTCTTTTTCTTCTTGAATATGTACCTGTACTTTCCCCTTTTATTAATGAAAAGAGAAATGTTTTTGTTCCTCTGCTTATATTTTTTCATATTCTGCACCTTGTTGATTGATGATTTTCCTCTTTTTAATAGTTTATGGATAAATGGGAATACTTCTTATCTACTGACTCCGAGCTACTCCAGAGGTGTAATGAGATTTTTAAAGCTGGTCACTTATTTTTTACTGGTCCGACCTACTGAAGTTTCTCGGGGAAGAGGTATTCGAGCAAGCCAAAGAAGCCTATGTTCATCTGAAGTGTATTCTTGATCAGGTAGTGTCCAACAACATTGCTATTATGAAATAATTGAAGATCTACACGAGGAACACAAGGAAACTAAAGCACGTTTGTATGCGGATTATGAGAAGAAGTTTCAGTTCCTGAGTGAAGGTTGGAGCTTTGAGTAAAAGTGGGATAAATTTGCGTCCCATTTTCAAAGGTAAGAATTCCTACTTAATCTTGAATTAGAGGAAGCAAGGGCCATTGCCAAGCTTCTAGAGGATGAGAATAACAATTTGAGAGATGAACTTGATGCCTTGAAGTCATCCACTGCTGTTGTTACTACTACAGATGAGGGTCATTTATTCTTGGAGGTTGAGAATGGAAGGTTGAGTGAGGAGTTGGAGGCCCTGAAGAAATTAAAACCTTCTTCATCTTCTCGAGCTAAAGTCAAACCTGGCCGAGGTACTACAAAGGAAATTAGGACCCAATAGACCCTTACCAATTAAGCTGCACAATTAAAATCTAAGAATCAATCCATTATTGAGATGTCCCAGAAGCTACAGTCCTTGTTCCAGCAACTATTTACTCAATCTTCTTAGTTACAAGCTAAGGATGGAGTGTTGAAGAAACTGCATTACCAGGTTAATAGTTTGACCTTTCAATATCACAAATAACTAAGGGAAGTCTGGATGGAAGGGTACAATGAAGATCTGGGGCATCTTGATGACAAGCTTCAACAAGCTAAGAATGAGAGCTAAAAATGGGGTTAGATGAATGTTGGATGAAAACAACCTACTGTGGGACTGGTAAGATCCAGGATTACTTGACCTTGACAATACCCTTTTAATATTAGATGTCAATTGGACTCCTATTCGACGTATTCCTTAATGCTTGATTTCAAAGTACCTGGGAGATTATGAGCTTCATGATGAATTAGAGATCGTCGAACTCCTAACCTACTTGATCGTTTCAGTAGCAACAATACCAGAATGCTTCAAGATTTTAACTTCATTAATTTTCCTTACACTTTAGATGGTCCTCTTTCTCGTATGGATCCTGTTTCCAAAGCTGAAGGGAAACGTCCCGCGGAATAAAGTTTTGTACTTTATTTTGTTAACACAGTCATGCAATTAATTTGATTTAATGAAATGGAAATTTGATCAACTTATCTTGTGTTGAATGTTAATCCTTTCTTTGTCATTAGTTCTGTTGATACACTTCGATTAAAATCTAGGTTGTGTCAATTACTAATGAATGCAGATGTTCTACTAGCATACTTAGATTAAAATTTAAATTTTGAGATAGTTAGATGAATACATAGGTTTTACTAGTATACTTAGATTAAAATCCAAATTTAGAGCTAGTTACCCATGTGTCTCTAATGGTTTTACTAATGCACCCAAGTGTTAGGTTTTTTCATCAGATACCAGTGGTGTGACCAGGCATATGTGGAATACGTACTTACATTCCTCTTGAGGAATCTTTGCAACGTTCTTCCTACACTTTACCTAGTAGGATAAAGATCTTATTTTATCCTTATGTTTGTGGACCAAGTTCTTGAGGACTTAGCGTACTGTTGACTTGGACGTTCTGTATCAACAATCAAGTTTCTGGCTTTTTCGAGCAACTTACTGCTTATGCTGAGCAACTCTCTTGTATTCTTGTGTTCTGCGAGCATCTTTCAGGGAAATATTTGTTGAACCGAACAACAATTTGAAGTTTTTATGTTAATAATTTCTAACTTTTGTCAATTTAGCTATAGTAGTGCGTAGCAGTAGTACTTCCAAAAAATATCAACAACAAAAATTAAAAGAACTGATGATTTTATTAATACTAAAAGTTGATTTCAAACTGATTACAACATCATTGGTTATATTTTCCGAGATGCTCTGCATGCCAATGGTTTTTGAATTCTTTGCCTTCCAAGGTTTCAATTCGATAAGTTCCAGGTCGGATGACTGCTAAAATACGGTATGGACCATGACAATTAGCACCAAGCTTGTTATTTTTTTTGCAGCACTCTTTTCAGCACATAATCTCCTTCCTGCAAATTGGTTGGCTTCATCCTTTTATTATAAAAATTGATTGTTCTCCGTTGGTAGGCTGCATTTCTCAGGGCAACATCTTCTCTTACTTCTTCCAGCATATCTAGATCTAACCTTATCATTGGGTCACTTATAGGAGATTTAAAATTTAAAATTCTATGGGATGGTAAGCCCAGCTTAACAGGTATGACGACTTCAGTCCTAAATGCTAACATATATTGGGATTCTACAGTTATTGTTCTTGAGGTTGCTCGGTATGCCCACAAGACAGAATATAACTCATTTATCAAGTTTCCATTTGCATCATCAAGCATTTTCTTTAACCCGGTAAGCAAATTTATGTTCGTAACTTTAGTTTGGCCATTACTCCGAGGATGTCTTGGAGCCGAATGCAATTTTTGAATATTGGATTGGGCACAGTAAGTTATGAATTCATCATTGTCAAATTTTGTTCCATGGTTGATAATGAAAGCATAGGGCAAACCATACCTACAAATGATGTTTTTCCATATAAACTGATACACCTTTTCATAAGGCATGTCTATCAAGGGCTCTGCCTCAACCCATTTTGTAAAATAATCCACCACGCCAACCAAGTACTTAAATCTTTCTCGAGTGGTCGATAATGGTCCGAGAAAGTCTATACCCCACATGGCAAATGGCAATAGTGAAGTGATTGCAGTGAGAGCAACCTGTGGAGTTTTTCGAATTATGGAGAATCTTTGACAATTATCACACTTCTGGGTAAAGGTTGCACAGTTTGCTCGTATTGTTGGCTAGTAATATCCTTACCAACTAATTTTATTCAGAAGTGTTCTCCCTGCTATGTGAGCTCCACATGATCCTTCATGCACCTCCTGAATTAGGTCTTATACCTCTGATGGATGCACACAGTGTTGTAAATTGGTTATTCGTCCTCTCTTGTATAAAACACCTTTGCCTAACACATATCGAACTGTTTTATACTTCAGATTTTTGGCTTCTACCATATCTACTGGTAGAGTTCCCACTTCAATGTATGCTCTAATGGGGTCTATCCTTGATGGACCGATGTCTATGACAATAAAATTGATCATCGGATCTTCATCTATGCTCCTATTGGCCAAAATCTCGATAGGGATAGTTTATTGTAGTTCAATCCTGGTAGCTGAGGCTAGCCGAGTAAGGGCATCAGCTCGGGCATTCTCCGACCATGAGATTCTAAGGATCCGAACAGTTGGTAATTTTGCAATTACTTCCATCACCTTACATATATACCTAGATGTTAATTCTCCTTTATCTGCATATATACCCAGTATTTGGTTCACCACCAGTTGAGAGTCACTGTGTGCTACAACTTTCTCATCACTCAATTATTGGGCTAAACTTAAGCCTACAATAAGGGCTTCATACTCTGCTTCATTGTTTGAAGCCTGGAAGTAAAAACGCAAGGCATATTTAATACCAATACCATCAGGAGTGTTAAGTATTATACCTTCTCCACTACCGATTGCACAAGATGTCCCATCAATATATAAATTCCATATTGGGGTGTTGTTGTCAGACGTTTAGTCTATTAAACTCCCATAGTGGAATATTTTCCACTAACTTCTTCATATTTCTTGACCATTTCTTGTGTTCAGGAAGAATAATCTGGTAGGTCAGCAACTGCTTCTTTCGTTGAACGTTACTCGGGAGCTTTTCTTATTAACATCACTTCCTCTTGATTCTTATTTGGCCTGTTCACTTTGTTGCTCGAGGATCTCAGAATAAGTGAACTCAGCTATGAAATCTGCCACTTCTTGGCCTTTCAAAGAAGACCTTAGTTCATCTACGATATCATATTCCCCCAATTCCACAGCCCAATGCATTAATCTACCAGATTTCTTCGATTTATGCAAAGCCTACCTTAGAGGCATATCAGTGTAAACTACGATTGTATGGGCTTAGAAATAAGGTTTCATGTGTCTGGATGCTTCGATCAATGACAGTGCCAATTTTTCCAAACTAGGGTACCTAATTTCTACTCCTCGAAAAGCCTTACTGGTATAGTAAACGGGTTTTTGAACTCCATTCTCTTATCGGATCAATATAGAACTCACAGTTGACTCATAAACAGCTAAGTAAAAGTATAATTTCTCACATGTGATTGGTCGGGAGAGCAATGGAGGTGACCCCAAATACTTTTTCAATTCCACAAAGACTTTTCACATTCTTCATTCCATTCAAAGCTTTTTCTGAGTACCTTGAAGAACGACAAACACCTATTTGTAACTCGGGACACAAATCTGTTTAGTGTTGCTACTCGTCTAGTCAGTCTTTGCACATCTTTCTTGCATGTTGGGGATTGCATTTTAATTAATGCCTCGATCTTTTCTAGATTTTCTTAAATTCCCCTTTGATTTACTATATACCCGAGGAACATTCCTTCTTGCACTCCAAAAATGCACTTAGTTGGATTCAACCTCATCTCGTGCTTCTCAAGTTGATCAAAAGTTTGGCTGAGGTTGGCAATGTGATTAGACACCTTTTTCTCTTTGTAAGCATATCATCCACGTAGACTTCCATATTTTTCTCTTCGAAAACCTTATTGACCAGCCTTTGATATGTAGCACCTAGATTTTTCAAACCAAAAGGCATAACATTATAACAGTATGTTCCTCCGGGAGTGATGAAAGAAGTGCTTTCCCTGTCTTTAGGCTTTATTTTATTTGGTTATAACCCGAATAAACATCCATAAAGCTGAGGAGTTCATGTCCTGATGTAGCATCCACGAGTTGATATATTCAGGGTAAAGGAAAGTGATCCTTTAGGCATGCTTTATTTAAATCTGTGAAATTTACACACATTCTCCACTTATTATTTCTCTTTTTTACCATAACTACATTGGACAACCAATATGGATATTTCACTTCATTAATAAAATATGATTTCTGAAGCTTTTTGACTTATTCATGTATGGCTTAGTTCTTCTCGAGGCTGAACACTCTTCGTCTTTACTTTACTGGTTTAAATTCTTTATTTACATTGAGCTTATGGCAAAGGAAACTGGGATCTATCCCACGCATATCTTCGTGACTCCAGGAAAACGCATGCTTTCTTTGTCTAAGGAAGTTTACCAGATCATGTTTAAGAACAGGATCCATCATTGTCCCTATCTGAGTAATGCGCTCAGGTTTGTCGTCGTCTAACACAATGCTTTCAGTTTCTTCCATAATTTTTCCCTTTACTAGCTCTATTTCCTCCCTTGGGTCTAAGGTTTTAACCTTATATTCTTCATCAAGCTCAGAAGTATCCACTTTGTAGGTGGTGGTTTTCTTCTTTAATTCTTCCAAGTTTTTTTGCTCGGCAGAAGAGTAGTAGCACTCCCGAGCTACTTTCTTATCACCTTTCATAATTCCAACACCAAAGTTAGTATGGAATTTTAAACACTGATGGATAGTGGATGGTACTGTCTCAAACTTCTTTATCCCTACTCTTCCCATCATTATATTATAATTTTAATGGACATTTTTATCCATTACAAAGAAATAGATCTTCTCCATTCGGCTGGCTGACCATGTGCCTATCATCACCTCTATCTTAATGGTTCCCAAAGGAAAGACTTTCTCACCTGTAAAGCCTATTAGTGGTAGATGATAGGTCTCTAATTGGATGAGTTTAAAATCAAAGTTGCTAAAATAAAGATAAAATATAATATTCGTAGAGCGGTTATTATCTACTAGTACTCTAGAGACAATGATTTCTTCCTTTTTGACTTTGATTACTAGTGGGTCGTCATGAGGATACAGTACCCTTGAGAGATCATTTTTAGAGAAACCAATTACTAATTTTTCTTTGTTAACCTTCCTTAGTCGATCTTCCTCGATAAGGTTGATCATATGTACGTACGAGTAAGCTTGTGCCTCATTGAGGTAAGCTTTTCGTTCTGCTGTATGATCTCCTCCTCCTGCATCTCTACTTGTAATCATTTGGCAATCGAAAGAACTAAAATTAATACAGAATACCTCGCATTCTGATTTCCTAGGGCTTTTTGGGGTGATCAGGATCATCATCATGGTCATCTTCATGAGTTCTTTTCTTCTCCTCTCTGGGCTTGCAAGGAGATTTTGATTTACGCTGAATTCCTTTGTTGTTCTGTCGATCAACATACTGACTCAAATTTCCTCATTGGATGAGAGTTTCAATCTCATTTTAAAGATCTATGCAACACTCCGTCGTGTGACCATGATCCCTGTGTAATTCACAATAGTTAGTCTTATCCCTTTTGGTCGAAGAAATTCTCTACTTATCAGGCTAACGCACATCTTTATTATGCTTAACTTCTTCTAAAACATGGTGAATTCCCATGGTTAATGGAGTATAACTATTTTACTTCTTGAGTCGCTCCAAAACTCTTTTTTGTTTTGATTCCTTGTGTTCTTTTGGGTCTTTATGATCTTTTTTATCATTTTTGCCATCAACTTTTGTGCCCGACGTACGCTTGGATGCTATTGCTTCCTCGACATTCATGATCTTTGCTGCTTTAGCCATCAATTCTTCCATTGTCTTTGGAGGGTCTTTGGTAAGAGTGTAATACATTTTCTCGGGGAGAAGTCCACTCATAAGGGCAGTTATTGCAGTCTTTTCCTCATAATTAACAACTTCCAGTTTCTTGTTATTAAAACGAGTGATGTAATCTCTGGTGCTCTCTCCTTCTTTTTATCTCACACTAAGAAAGCGTGCCACACTTTTCACAGGTTTTTCTCCAAAGCAAAAGTTACTAATGAATAGCTCGGCCAGTTGGCTGAAGCTAGAAATTTATCCCCGAGGAAGACTATTATACTAGATTTGGGCAAATCGAGTAATAGTTCCAGAAAATGCTCTACACCTCATTTCTTCGGGGATAACATAAATGCCAGCAGCCGCTTGATATTGTTCTATGTGAAGAACTGGGTAAGTTTTTCCATCATATTTGGGTGTTACTACTTGAGCTTTAAACTTCACTGGAGTTGGGAAGTCCACAATTGCCTGCACAAACGGAGACCCTTTTATAAAACTTTTTTGCAGTGGGTTTTTGGTCTTCGTCATTTCTCCTAATCTATCCTCCAATCTCTATATAGTGCCCTTCCATGCATCATTGGCAGCACCATATCTATGAGTTGCAACCTTGTTGTTTAGTCCGAGCAGAAGTTCGTCGAGCATTTGATCTAGATTGGGTTATGCCTTCCCTTTGATTAAATGGTCATCGGATGTTACCTAACATTGCCCTAGAAACATTTATGTTCCTCCTGGGTCCCAAATGATCGAAGGGAGAAACACGAATTAATCTCTCTAAGGCACTTGGCCTTTCTGGAGAATAAGATTGTGTGTGGAAAGATTATGATGACCTAAGCAATGAATTTGACCTTGGATGGTAGGAGACACCCCTTGTCGTCATTAATTGGCTGCGCAGACCACCTATTGATGGGGGTGGTGGAATATTTCCTTGCGAAGATAGGGTAGGTGCCTTAGCTTGAAGAGTTTATGCAAGTTGCCTGATAGTATCTTGCTTAGCCTCTTGGTCTCTTGCCTGATAAATCATTTGTAGATGGAGGAGCGAAAGGGACAGGCAAAATGCCTTCGTTCTTGAGACTTGATTTAGGAATATCAGACATTTAGATGTCTGTATGAGTGAGATCGATTAGAAATATCGTTACCATGGACGACCTCAATCAATTGATGCAAAAAACTAGACTACGCTAACTAATATATCACTATTAAATATGAGTAAAAGAGACAAAAGATTTTTAAAGTGGTTCAACTTAAAAAAAGAGCCTACGTCCACTGTGGTGTATTACTTTTGGCTTTTTTCAACTTCCTCTTGTTTTGTGTGTCCCTTGGATATAGGGTTTACAATGTATTTATAGCCCTAAGGGTTGTACAAGTTATGGAATATCAAAGGCTGGGATGTCTTTATATCGTAGATATTTACATTTGTACAATCATTTATGTATACAACTGTTGGTATTTTACTGTCATTATTAGTCGATCTTCCCGGTGTTGATCTGACTTCAATGACAGGTTGGTCGACATACCTCAGTAGGTCGGCATTTCGTCATTGACTAGGATTAACCTTATACTATATTACACATGTCAGTATCCAGTTGGTCCATGTAACAGGCTAATTTTTAGTATCAACAAGTATATTTAATTTCTCGAGAAGACAGTATACTTGGAAATTCTTTTGAGAAAACATCATCAAATTATACCAAAATTCTAAGAATTAAAGAAGAAGAGGAGTTTTAGATTTTGGAAGTTGAAGGTTCGGAATGATCGATTCCATGGAACATAAAGGAATGTTTCTCTTGGTCTCAAAAATATATTTTCTTTAAATAACAATCGATATAATCATGATGTTTTGACAATACATCCATTTTGATACTAATATCGAATCCCAGTGTATCTAAGATTATTAGGTTTACAAAGATTGTACCTAGACCTGACTGAATTATACAATTATCATACCCTTGGGTAGATGTATTAATTTCAATGGTAAGTAATTCTATTTCCAAGGGAATATTTAAATATTTGGGCAAAATTTGTAAAAAATTATCTAGTTTAAGGCTAAAGAATGAATTAGTTGAACTAGAATCAAACAAAATATGAGTGGGACAATTATGAAAGAGTATTGTACCTTCTACCACGTCATGTGAATTCCGTCTTGGCAATAAGGTACAATCTTTCCACGATTGAGGACTGGTTTAGGTTTCCTAATATTGTTAGGCCTGTGCTGGTTTTAGAAAGGAGGGTTTCTTGAATTCTCCAGGTATTACCTAGCTGGTATCAAATTGTAGAGGGATTCAATTTAGGACATTGGGGGAGGATATGTCCTAATTCTTGGCATTCGTGGTAGTGAATTAAAGGATAGGTGGTACTATAGAGAATTTGGGAATAAACTTGTGTAATGGGATTGGGATAAGGTCGTGGTCAAGGTCTAGGAAAAGTTCTAATAATGTGATTGTTCCTATTGATATGATGAGGTGAACGTATATATCCTGATGGGGAATTTCATTCGATAATTAAATCTACTTCGATGATTTGGGAAAAGTCTTGGATCTATAAAGGGGTAATGGACGTTTTTAATCTCAGGTGTAATCCTGTTTCAAACTGCTTACAATTCTTTATCTCAGCATCCACATACTTAGTTGCATAATAAGATAATTCAGTAAACTTAGCTTCACACTGAGCCACATATAAAATTTCTTATTGTAATCTCAAGAAATCCACAGTTAATTGGTCTCTTTCGGTCTGGAGAAGTATTTTTTGAAGAAATTTTCTTCAAATGGCTCCGAAGTTAGAGTGACTATATTATGACTTCGAGCTATCGCTTGCCACCATAAATTGGCTTGACCTTCAAACATGTGGGATGCCAAAGTTTCTCGAAGATTTGAAACTATTCCTACCCCATTGAATGTTTTCATGATCTAATGCATCCCCTTTTTCGCTTCACTGGATCCTGGATTTTCAAGAAATTAAGAGGGTCGTCGTCTCATAAATTCTTTGAGATCATTCATTTAACGTTCTTCATCGAAACTTTCCTCTGGAACTAGGTATGGTTCTTGCTGTTGTCGAGCTAAGTATGTTAGATCTTGAAGACATATCATGATTCTTTTAATGTGAGTTTTCTCTATTTGAGTTTCGAAAGAAGGATTTCGAGTGCTAACAAACCTAGAGAAGAATATAACAATTGTGTAATAAAATGGGTAAGAACAAAACCTTAAAAGAGAACATATAGAAATAATATTGATATATTATACAAAAAGGTTGACGTAGTATTTTACAATACAACTACATATTCGAGCTTCATATATAGTCTTGAGTCATTCATCCTCATAATTAGTAGTTAGGTCACACTATTTATAGCTACCATGTTAACTATTTTACAACTAGTAGGGAATATTCTTTGGATTATTTTTCTAATTTGGAGCCATTGTATCAGTCTCATATGGGTCGGAGTCAGGTACAAAGTTAAAATTGTCAGGTTCGGAAGGGTCATTGTCGGTAGAATCATTAGAGGTTCCTCAAGAAATTTTGATAACTTTACCATTTGAAGTAGCCCTAGGGTGGAGTGGAGGAGGAGGTTGAGTATTGTAAGGACATTAATTTATAAGTCCGTTATCAATTTAGTATGTCATATTCCGTTACAACCTTCGAAGAAGTTCAAGAACATTCAAGCATCAAAGATGGATCCGAATATTAAAGTTCTTTATAAAAAAGACTCCGCGAAGTTTACTTTGGTAAGGTTATGTTTTTAATACCTTAACTTTGCACTTAGAGATTTTGGGATATTTTTACAAAATATTTTTTAATTGTTGGAGCAGACTTTTCGTCAAAATTTGAGAATGAGTATTTTTTCTAAGTGTTGGAGCGGACATTAAAATAATATTTTCTGACGTAACAGTCGTTCAAATGACTTTGCTCTGTTTTTCAAACGACATTGCATTGTCGCTCGATGTCGTTCAAACGACACGCGTATCTCGTTCGCGCGACATCCATTTCTCGTTCGAATGAGCTCGACAATCTAAGCGGCGCATTTTTCTATAAATACTCATTAAATGGTTTCGTTTTCATTAAGAAGTCCCAGCGTGTTGAAAGACAGAAAACTGCAGAATCCTTTTGACTTCTTCTTTTAGGGTTTAATCACTTTTTGTTTTCAATTCACAAAAATTCTATATGCTTTTGTGAATTGTTTTGGTGTTCAAGAACACTGTTTTGCTTTTGTTTTTTCTTTATGGGGAGAACTCTACAACCGGAGAGCTGCGTGCTATTATGGAGGGAGTCTCTACGAAGTTTTTAGGCTGCGGTCCTTGTGGTATAGCTGACGTGAACCACTGCAGATTTCTAGTCGTTGCTTTGAAGGTTTGGCGAAGACACCATGCGTTACACTTGTGGCTGATTATCACGTTATATGTAAGTCAATGGTCTTGTGAATTCTTCAAAGTTCTAGAAACAAAAAGGTTTTTCCCTATCGGGATTTTTCCTGAATATTTGTGTCACATGCTTTATTTATTAATGGTTTGACACATGCACACACATACTTGCATGTTTAGGGGATGAATTGATTTGGTTTAAATAGACTCTAATTAAATAAGTGTGCCAAATTAGAAATTTGCGAGTTTAATCAATTATCACATAGTCATAGGTTTTACAAATTGGAATCAGAGCGGGTTACGCTAATTTATCGCGTGATCCTGATTTTTCACGGATTTATTTTTTTATGCAATTTGACTTCTCACGTCGTCAAATTGGTATCAGAGTGGGTTGCGCTAATTTATCGCGTGATCTTTGTTTCCTGCAAAAAATTGTGTGATATTGATTTTTTTTTGAAAAATCAGTTTTGTGAAAAATCATAATTTTTCCGATGAAGAACTTATGTAATCGGATGCCCCCCTTTGATGACACGAGTCCGAGTTTTGATGATATAAATCATTTGAATTTGACGTTTTCTAAAAGAATTGATTTTTTGGAAAAAGAAAATTCTCCTTTTAAATCCGCGATGGATCTTTTGCAAACAGTTCAAAATCAAAGAGATTTTTATCGTGAGAAACTTGTTTCTTTGGACCGTGACTTTAATGATTTAAAATTGTCCAAAAAGGAGAGTGACGATAGGGTCCTATTTTTAGAAAAAGAATTAGAGGACCTTAAAAATTCGATGGTTTGTGTTTTTGCCAAAGAGGACAAAAATATTTTAATCAATGAGTTTGTGGCACGTGAAGAGACTCTTAACAAAAAAATTTCTTTAATTGAGGGGGAGCGAGATAACCTTCTAGGTTTGATTGATAACTTGAAGAAGGAGTCCCTCAAATTGGAAGAGTCTAATTCTTTGCTTGAGTAAAAAATTTTGAAGTTAAAAATTATTTGACAGACTCGAGTAGGTTTGATAGTGATGGTAATGGCTCATCTTGTTCTCATGCTTCTAGTGATAAAGCCAAAACCATTATTTGTTTTAGAGGATCAATTAATCCCAAGGACGTTAGAAAAGATCATACTTTAGGTAACATTCCTCCCATTTACACATGTTCATATTATGGTAGGAAAGGTCACCTTAGGAGATTTTATTTTGATCTTGGAAAAAGTCCTAGGAAGTTTATGTCTAGTGTTCCCTTGGTTCCTAAATCCCCCACACGACGTTTCATATCTATTTGGGTTAGGAAATCACTTTTAGAGGCACTAGATTTTAGACAAGTTGATTCCCATTGGCTTGCACATGATTCTTCTCTTGCCATATCATATAGATGATTGTGTTCGCATGTTTTGTCATACGCTAGTTTTTTTGTGTCATGATATTTATGTTTGCTAGCATTGTGACATGTACTTTTTGTATAAATTTTTGCTTTTGAAAATTTAAAAAAATACAAAAAGATTTTATTTTAATAAAATTTTGAGAAAATCCAAAAATAGTTTTGTATTTTGTTTACACCATTTACGGATGGACACTTGGGATGACCGAGTCACAACATCATTCTATTTTTTTTCATATGACTATTTGATAGTGTTTTGAGACAAAAAGTCAATTCATCCATGTGCTTTATAATGTTTGGATTCATTAAGATGTAATTAAGTGTTAATTCCTACATATTTGACTCATGATTTCCTTTATTGCACACATGTACGGATTTATTTGATTATTGTGCTTATCTTATCACATGTTGGTTGGGTTTTTTCACTTCAATCCTGTCCTTAAAACGAACCAAGCGCGATAACACTTGATAAGAAAGTTGTGCATATAAGAGCCGTTTGTGAGTTCGTGTGCTTTATTTAAAAACGGGGAAGGGATGGGAAAGGTTCATTTGGACTTTGCGAATACTAAGCCAACGTTTAAATTGGACCTAAAAAATTGAGAAATTTTATTATTCGAGGTCCAAAGAGGTTTAAAAGATCCCGAAAAAATTTAAAGGCAATAAAAGGAAATTCATGCCAATTATGGGCCAATTAGCTTTTTGCACCAATTCTCCAAAGTTTGAGAATTTAGTTTATACACCTCTAAAAGAAAATATATATGAGGGAGTTTGGATGAAGAATTAAAACGGGTTTGCACGTCCTTGAAAGTCTTGAAAAAGCGCTACATAGTTTTGAACGTTATTGGTGTGGAAATCACTTTGACGTTGATTTATATAAGACGATGTCATCTAAATTCAACAATTTTTACACCTAAGGATACTTTTGATGTTCATTCGTTAGGGGTACACATATTCATCATGCACATATGATTGATTGAGTTTATTTACCTATTGAATTTGTTCACACCCATTCATTCCATTTCCATGACTTGGTTGTTTCAGTTAAATCCATGGTGTGATTTTTGTATCATTATTTTTGCTTTGAAAAAATTGAAAAATAAAAAATAGTTTGTGGAATTTTTTGAGTTAGTCCTTTGCATTTTTATCGTGACACTCCATGTTTTGATTGTTTCTTCTTATCTGTCTATTTGGGGACATCATAAAAAGGGGGAGAAAGAATTATCATGTTATGGGGGAGTTTTTGCATTATGGGGGAGATTTGATTTATAACTGATTTATTCTTATATCATGTCAAACTCGATGCATCACGAAGGTTTTTGCTTTATCTCATGTATATAGGTACAAAGATTGATGATCATTATGTTTCACACCCTAATGAGAAAATCTTTGAAATTTGATGAAGATTTTTGAAGAAGAGTTTGAGATCTTGCAAATTTATTCATGGGAGGGTAGATTTGTATAGGAATCTTGGTATTTGATAATTCAGATGTTTTTATGTATGTACCGTCATAGACATAGGGGGGGATTTGTAAGGACGTTATTTTATAAATTCGTTATCAATTTAGTATGTCATATACTGTTACAACCATCGAAGAAGTTCAAGAACATTCAAGCATCAAAGACGGATCTGAATATCAAAGTTCTTCATCAAAAAGACTCCGCGAAGTTTACTTTGGTAAGGTTATGTTTTTAATACCTTAACTTTGCACTTAGAGCTTTTGGGATGTTTGTACAAAATATTTTTTAAGTGTTGGAGCAGACTTTTTCGTCAAAATTTGAGAATGAGAATTTTTTCTAAGTATTGGAGAGGATATTAAAATAATATTTTCTGACGTAACATTCGTTCAAATGACTTTGCTCTGTCATTCAAACGACATTGCATTGTCGTGCGATGTCGTTCAAATGACACGCGTATCTCGTTCGCGCGACATCCCTTTCTCATTCAAATGAGCTCGACAGCCGAGGTGACACGTTTCTCTATAAATACTCATTAAATGGTTTCATTTTCATTAAGAAGTCCCAGCGTGTTGAAAGACAGAAAAATGCGAAACTGCAGAATCCTTTTGACTTCTTCTTTTAGGGTTTAATCCCTTTTTGTTTTCAATTCACAAAAATCCTATATGCTTTTGTGAATTGTTTTGGTGTTCAAGAACACTGCTTTGCTTTTGTTTTTTCTTTATAGGGAGAACTCTACAACCGGAGAGTTACGTGCTATTGTGGAGGGAGTCTCTACTGAGTTTTTGGGCTGCGGTCCTTGTGGTATAGCTGCGGGTGAACCACTGCAGATTTCTAGCCGTTGCTTTGAAGGTTTGACGAAGACACCGTGCGTTACACTTGTGTGCGATTATCAGGTTGTATGTAAGTCAATGGTCTTGTGAATTCTTCAAAGTTCTAGAAATAAAAAGGTTTTGCTCTGCGGGGATTTTTCCTGAATATTTGTGTCACATGCTTTATTTATTTATGGGTTGACACACGCACACACATAGTTGCATGTTTAGGGGCTTAATTGATTTGGTTTAAATAGACTCTAATTAAATAAGTGTTCCAAATTAGAAATTTGCGAGTTTAATCAATTATCACACAGTCATTGGCTTTACAAGTATCGGTCTAGGCAAGATTGATAGATTATTGTAGAATGATTGGGTTTTTGACATAGTCACGCATCTTTCTCATTATTTTGGCATGTCCAGAAATACGATTAGTTAATGCTAGTTGTTTCACAGCATTGCCGGAGTTGATCCAGTCCTCATCAACCTCCTTAACCATGGCAATAAGCCTTAGAAAAGCTTGCTCTCATATTTTAGTTTCCCATCAGTTATTAAGTATAATATACAAACTAAAAAGTAATTAATCCCGAGTTTTCATGCTGCAGAAAAAATTTATTATATAATAAAAGTAAAGAAGTTACGAAAAGTGCAAAATAACTAATATGCTATGAGAAATTTTTCCCCCTATAGAATCTAACCCGACATTTTTATGAACTCGCTCAGATACCAACTTATCACACCTTGTTTTTATTATGAATGTACAAGATAATAACAAAACAATGAATTAAAGTTAAGACATAATACAAAACTTTATTCATTAGATTTAGTTGCACATTTATTGTATTACCACCATAGGGGGGAATTTATGATATTACATATTTTCCTAAAACTTAAAAAATAACTTAGGTCATTGAAAAGTGCCACTCCTTGCTCCCATCTTCTTTAATGTCGCTCCATATAGTTATATAAGCAAACATTTGGTCCGTTCATAGCCCAAAAAAGATGGGGATTTAGCCTCTCTTCCTTGCAACATCTGGAGGAAAAAGGAATTAACACAAATGTGCTAAGTAGATTTTCACCAATTTGTATAATAAAGAAAGTCAAGGACTTTAAACTGATAATCCCATACTTTTGAGCTTAGTAATTGGTATATAAATAATTAAGGATGATCAATATAACCAAATGTTAATATTGTCCCAAAACCTTTGGGGAATAAATGACTAGCTAAGCACACTATTAAAGGTGGCACTCATACATATGTAGCGATAAATATGGCTCTTAAATATTTGAGACCTTAGGGAAAATAGAAAAGTTTTGTAGGATAACACAACAGTCTACTCCTTAGTTAATACTGATACTTATATAAAGATCATTTGCACAGAGGTGCGGGTTGAACTGATTCAATCATTTGAATAATTTCATGACATCAGTTATTAGATGAGAAGGGTTAAATTGATCCAATTGATCCATAATTAAATGTCACAAATGAGTTACAACATATGTAGTATGGTAGTATTATAATATATACTAAGAATAGTTTAGGACTATCATAGTGTGATGTCAATAGAATTATAACAAATACGCTAAAAGTACGATAAAAAAGTTAAAACCTACTTGGACATTGTGTATAGCAGGCTTAGTTAGGATTGCATTTGAGATCGGGAGGGTCGGGTGATTGATTATCTATAAATAAACATTTTTGTAAGTATGTGAAGATTATTATAATGTTTGTTGGGAAAATAAATGGAAAAACTATGTCTAATAAAAGTTTAGTTGCTAATTGGTAATTATTTTAGGGTTTTAAATATGGGTCTTAGACATAAATTTGAAAGATGGTAGAAAATACATTTTGATTTAAATTCTATTAAAGTGCATGTAGAAAAAAGTGGGGGTCTAAACTCATAATTTGAAAAATTATGAGGAGTTGATTTGTAAATATGGAAAATTATTTTTAACCTAAAACCTTGATTTTCTACTAACTTCAGTTAGGATTAACCAAACACTGCCTTACCTTTTACCATTTTTATTCGAAAAAATTAATAAAAATATTAGGAAAAAATCAGAAATTTTTTATTGGTCACGCTCCCTCACGCATCTGGTAAAGGTTTTTGGTTGAAAAGTTCATCTTCAACCTTTTGACAGTTGACCTAGGTTTCGAAAAAACTTTGACCTTGAAGAACTTATGATTTCCTACACCATTTGATATGATTCCTGAAATAGTCCAATCTAATTTTTCACGATGACCCCAAATATATAAGTTTTATGGATTGAGGTTCAGTATCCATCGAGTTTCAAGTCATGTGTGCCTTACAACAATTTTGACAAAACATTTGTGGCTTTATTGGATATGACAATGATTTCTATGCTTATAGTTAGGTTTCTGCTATCATAAGGAAGTGTTTGGATTTGGTTTGAAGGATTGAAGTGCTCGGGTTGAGGAGAATTTTGGATTTTTAGTTTTGAAACAAAAAATTGAGAAATTGGGGTTCAGAGCTTATAAGTTTTCAAAACTTGGCCATTGCACTTGAGATCCTGGGCTCATAAGAAACTCATCCCGCACTTTGAAACTATTTCAGAGTTAAAGAATAGAGTTTCACCATTAAAGATCAAGCTTTAATGGAGTTTTTGAACTTTTTTTTTCAAACAGACATTATTTCATATGTAAGAACTTCGTTCTTTTATCGGTTTGGACATAATAATGATGCATAAAACAATTGGAAATGAAAAAAAAAGGACTTGGTACATGAAATAATAATTTACCAGTTTGAAGGGAAAATTTCAAAATTTGGACAGGCTTAAGAGGTGGGTTTTATTGCTGGTATTCGTGGAGATTTTATAGTAAAGGTTAGGGCGAGTTTGTTGGTGTCAATGGGAGGTAATTTCTCCCTCGAATTAAGAAGATAAAGTTTTAGCAAAACAAAGTTCACATGGTTACTTAGTGTAGCCATGTGATTTTTTCCTTTCTTGTTTAGATGGAGGTTAACTTGCCGTCCGGGGGGGGGGGGGGGGGGAGTGTAAATACAAAGGTTTTCATTTTTGTCCTTGAAGGGAAAATTTTATATTTATTTGGTATTAAATATGGAATTTTCCCATGTTTTAGGGGTATTTGTGTAAATTTTTGAAAGTTCAAGGGTTAGGATTGTAAATTCTTATTAGTTGAAGTTTAGATATTTGATTTGATATAAAGTTTAGGTCTAGGGGTGAAGTATAGGTTAAGTTATACCCCAATCAAATGTTCAAGGGGTAATTTGGTCATTTTGTAACTTCATGGGGCATTTGGGTAATTAAGCAAAGTTGTAGGCTTTGTGATCTAGTTTAAACTTTATTTTAATCTTTTGGATTTGAGTAATTTATTAAGGGGTAAAGGGTAATTTAGGTACTTATTGATTCAGTTTTCTCGGTTGAAGTGTATGGGTGTTGCAATTTCATACTCATGACCTTAAATATTCCTTGTTAATCACTTGTAAAATGTTTATTTTGAGTATTGGAAAGGTTTACAATGCGAGCGACGAAGTCTGGACCCAAATTAAGCAAGAAACAGTCACATATGCACCTTCAGGGGCAATATGGTAAAGTCAGACGATTGAATTCAGACTCGGACAAATCACAAAAATTGGGCCTTGAATCAAGGGACGCCTGAGTTCAAACGACACGTCAATCGGAGTTCTAATGAAGAAATTATGGTTGTGCAAAATTTGAAATCGAATAACATCAAAGTTAAAGATCTGTGTCAAATCCGAAGTCAAACCTTATGACCCGAGCATTATTGAAATATTATTGGTCCCAAAATGTGGATCACATCAATTCTTGTAGTGTGTCAATAGGAGGTCGTATGTGAAAGTTATGGCATTTGGTGTCTTATTTGTAATTAAGGAAACTTGGAAAAAAATAAGGGGGCAAGTATTTTCAATGTGAGTATTATAATTAATTGGGTGGTCGGTTTAGTGGTTAGAGGCTGGTTTTGTATCTTGAGAGCCTCACCCTATTTTTTTATTTTTGAACTGAACGCCCAAGAGCATCAGCACATGTCGCCATAGGCGAGTTTCTTCCCTCCCCCACATACCTGATGTTGTCCCTTTTCCTCATCTTTTCTAGGCAACATGTGCACTCTTTCCCCCCTCCCTTAGCTATTTGCTTCTGCCGACATTGAGCTACACCATTTCCACTCATGTTGGGACTGTCGAAATTACCATTACCCCATGCCTGCTTGATTTATCAAATAAAGGCACAATTCTTTGTTTTCCTTAAGAATCCCTCTTTTTCCTGTTTGCTTTTACCGAAATGCTTTTGTGTTTCCTTTTTCTTCTTCTTTATTTTTTGTAGAAGGAAAATAATCCCAAGGGGTGATTTTAAAAAAAATATTGGTACGAATTTTAAATATGCAGAAGCGACTAAAAAATCGATTTTATCTTTATATCCTACGCATTCATCTATGATGATAAAATAGAAAAATCAACCTATGCAAATACGATACGGCCAAGATTTGGGGAAAAATCCCTTACGGGTAAAAACCTTTATTCACTTAGAAATTTACAAGAGAGTCTACTTACAGATTACTTGATCCCCCACAAGTATAACTCGCTATTTTTGTAAAATCTCTAAGGAACAACTATGACGCTCGCAAGAGTCACATGATCGTAGTCCTCCGAATTAGCCTCGGCTTTCTTCTTTAGCAGTAATCCCCATAGGTATAACAAGTCAGCAATGGAGAGCCTCTCCACTAAGTTGTATGCACATATACAAAACTTTCTAGGATTTTAAACTAATTGACAAGAACAGTATTTAAGGGTGCATCTTGTGAATTAAGACAGTGTTTAGGAATATAAAACTTTGAAAAAGTTTTGTTTCTGATATGCAGAACCGTGTTGGAAACATTCTTAAAATGTAATGAACCAGGAAACATGTATTTATAAAAAACTTGAGTCGGTGGCATCCTTCGAACGAGATCAACAGGTCGTTCGAACGATATATCCATGTTGTTTAAGTTACACTGCAATTGCATTTGAACGACATCAAATGTCGTTTGAATGACAGGATCGTCAAAACTCCTTTTTTTTCTTAAACTCTGCCTACAGGTCTTCCAAAAACATATTTTCTCTAAGTAAAAAATCTTGTTCGTCTTTTTTGATGAAAAATAAACATCCCAAATACAATTCCATGAATTAATTCAAACTCTAAATTCGTTTTATAACTTTCTGGGATGTTGGGAAGTCTTTAAACTTGGAGATGCTTGAGTTTGGTTCGTCTTCTTGGAGAGTGATGATTTGTAATGGGATATGCCAAATAGACTAAAGCTATGCTATAAACAATTTTAGAAAAATCGTTCTTACAAATCTTCCCCTATGGCTATTCCGGTACATAACAAAAAAAATGACTGAACACCAAATTAAAATCGAAATCTCCTATTACAAAAAGTACTAACACCCATCCCAACCTTAGAACAGAACGGCATAAGTCTCTTTGTCTTCAAACGTTTTCTTCTTCCCTTTTCCAAACTTTTTCTTCACCTGTGTGTCTTTAAATCCGCAAATGAGTATCTTCACACATGAGAAAACAAACATATACCTTCGCGGCGCATCGAATTTTAAACAAAGTAAATCATAAATAAATACTCCCCTATAAGTCAACTCATAAAAAAAATCCATTTTAATTTGCTATCCCCCTTTGTTTTTATCTAAATAGACAAATAGACAAAGAGGTAGAAACAAATAAACATTAAGTGCAAAGAATCACAACGAAGAAAAGATATCATCACAAAAGGTGTAAATCAAGCATGTGTAATGATTATCTCAAAGGCAAACACACAAACTATTTTTGAAAATTTTCAATTTTTCAAAAAAAAAAAAATTCACAAATACAACAAACTGACCATATATAATATATGCAAAATATCAAAGTAAATACGACACACATATATAGGTATAAACGACCACAAAACACTACACAAAACACATAAGCGTTACACATTAGCATAGTATCTATGTGTCTAAACGTGTGGAATGGAATGAATGGGTGTGAACTAGAAACAAAAGATCTATAACCCAAACACTCAAAAATGTTCAAGAAGTTCTAATTGACCACAAAACTTATTAAACTAAGCTTTAGTCTCAAGTGACAATTAAAGTTGAACTTAATGAACAAAACAAGTACAATGCACACCAGCCTAGCATTTTAATAATTCTACAAATCGATAGCGTCATGACAAAATAAGCTTAACTAGGATACATTATTATTGTGCAAACCCGTTGATATTTTCATCCAAACTTCCTCAAAATTATTATTTTCTTTTCTTTTGAACGAATATCTCAAACTAAACAAATTGTCCCCCTTTTGGCATATTATTCTTTTTATTGACTTAATTTTTTCTCAGCCTCTTTTAAACGGTGGCTTTCATGATGTGATTCTTATTCACTCGCAGCCCTTTCTTGTGCTCTGATACCAATTTGTAGGGGGAAAATATTCCCATGGGGTGATTTTTAACAAAAAATATTTATACCATTTTTAAACATGCAGAAGCGACTTTTAAATTGATTATATCTTTTTATCCTACGCATACATCTATGGTGATAAAACGGATAAATCAAACTACGCAAATACGATAAGGCCAAGATTCAGGAAAAAAAACCTTTCAGGTAAAAACCTTTATTAATTTAGAAATTTATAAGAGAGTCAACTTACAGACTATTTGATCCCTCACAAGTATTACGTGATATTCTTAAAAAATCTCTACGGAACAACTATGATGCTTTCAAGAGTCATATGACTGCAGTCCTCCGAATTAGCCTTAGCCTTCGTCTTCAGCAGTGAATCCCCACAGGTATCACAAGTCAGTAATGAAGAGCCTCTCCACCAAGGTGTATGAAGAGATACAAAACTTTCTAGGATTTTAAACTAACTAACAAGAACACTACTCAAGGATGTTTTTTGTGAATTAAAACAGTGTTTAGGAACATAAAAAATTGAAGAAAATTTTCTTCTGATATGCAAAAATGTGTTGGAAAAATTCTTAAAATGTAATGAACCAGGAATTAGGTATTTAGCAAAAACTTGAGTCGGTGGCGTCGTTCGAACAAGATCAACAAATCGTTGGAACGATGTGTCTATGTCATTTTAACAACAAGCCCATGTCGTTTGAGCGACACTGCAATGTCATTTGAATGACATCAAATGTCGTTTGAATGACAGAAATGTCAAAACTCATTTTTTTCTTAAATTGCGCCTATAGATCTTCCAAAAACATAATTTCGCTAAGTAAAAAATCTAGTTCGTCTTCATTGATGAAAAATAAACATCCCAAATATAATTCCATGAATTAATTAAAACTCTAAATTCGTTTTATATCTTTTTGGGATGTGGGGAAGTCTTTAAACTTGGAGATGCATGAGTTCGGTTCGTCTTCTCGGAGCGTTATGATTTGTAACGGGATATGTCAAATTAACCTAAAGCTATGATATGAACAATGCTAGAAAAATTGTTCTTACATTTTTTTTATTATTCTTCTCTTATGTTCCCTCTTATTTGAGAGTTATCCTTTCTCCCACAATTATTTTATTTTAACTTTTTTGCCTTTTTTTTCTTTTATTCATTTAATCCTTTTTGTTTGGTACCTTTATCCACTTCCCAATTTCTAGCTCCATGTTTCCAAACCCAAATGTTTCAACATTATTATCATTTCGAGAAGGGGCCAATTTCTATCTTAGGCATACTGAACTGAGATGTGGAGGATATAAATGAAGGATCCAATTTCGAGAAGGAGGAGATATATTTTTTGGTGAGAAAGAAATTTGTATAGAGGAAAATAGTAGACACATAATTTTGTAACACCTTAAAATATTATATATTGTATGTTATTTTTGAGTGTTTGGGAGATTATTTTTGTGCAAATTTAGAGGAACATTGTGTGTTGATACTCAAGTCTAGGTCCTAAAATTTTGTATGTTCAGTTTTATTAATAAAAATTGTTATTTCATCTTGCAATATTTGTGTTTCAAATGTGACACGTGAGTAATTTTATTTCTAGGACTAGGTGAAGTTTATCATGATTAGTTAATTTTTGCATGTCAATTTAATTCAGTGTTAATTCCCGACATGTGTGAATTGAAAATAAAATTCGGTATTCATTTAAAACTACACAAGAATGTGATTTAAACCTCAGAAATTATTTGATATATCTTATTGAAGAATTTAAATGTGTAATTTTATTGGATTATGCTTATATTAAATTAGCAACTCCTTGTGATGAGCCTCCTCGTCCAAAATTTATTTATGTGGTTTCTGGGGATTTGGGGATAAGGAGATCCTTGTGGAGGGCCTCCTCGCCCAAACTTCCTTTTTGTGATTTTTGAGCATTTGGGGACGAGGAGATCCTTATGGAGGGCCTCCTTACCCAAACTTCCTTTATGTGATTTCTTGAGTTTTGGGGACGAAGGGCTCCTTTTGGGGGACCTCCTCGCCCTAACTCTCTTTCTGTAAACTTGGGCAGTGGGATCCCCTCTAGGTGGGATCACTCGCCCTAGGCTATTTTAGCATAGAAGATGGACACCCCTCTACAAAAGCAGTTTTTTAGGATGACCCAAACCTTTTTAAGTATTGTCGAGGTCAAATCATTCGAAAATGTTTCCCCAATCACGAGATTTAGAGCATAACTTTTTTCTACCATGACCAATCCCATAGAGGTCATTTCAGTGCCAAGAATACTGCTTCGAAGATTATGTAGTGTGGATTATATTGGCTCACCATTTTTCATGACTCGAATGAATTTAGTAGAAGTTGTGACCGATGCCAAAGATTAAGAAAAATCACACGAAGGAACATGATGCCCTTAAATCCCATTTTGATTATCAAGATTTTTTACTATTGGGGAATCGATTTCATGGCTCAATTTTGGAATTCCTATGCTAATCTTTACATCCTTTTAGTGGTTGATTATGTGTCTAAATAGGTGAAAGCTATACTGGGTTAGACGAATGACCTCCATGTGGCAGTCAAATTCATTTGAAAAAATATTTTCTTTCGTTTTGGTACGCTTCGAGCCATCATTAGCGACCGGCGAACTCATTTTTACAATCGGTCCTTTGAGAATCTCATGAAAAAAAATACTCTGTTATGTACAAAGATGGATGTTCTTGTCACCCTAAAACCAGTGGACAAGTAAAAATTCTTAATAGGAAAATCAAGTTAATCATTGAGAAAATAGTGAATCTGAATAAAAAGGATTGGTCCTTAAGGTTATTAGATGCACTGTGGGCTTATCGCACAACCTATAAAACCCCACTTGGTATGTCCCCGTATAGGCTTATTTTATGGAAAAACCTATCATCTTTTGGTAGAGTTAGAGCACAAGGCCTAGTGGGGTATTAAGACCTTCAATTTTGACTTACATGTTGTGGGAAAGGTCTGGAAGCTTCAACTCAATGAGTTGGAGAAGATATGAATGAATACGAGAATGAATAATTGTATAAAGAAAGAATGAAAATGTTCTATAACAAGTTAAGGAATTCATTCGAACCTAGATATAAAAGTTCCCTTGTACAAATATAGGTTGCATTTCTTTCCTGGTAATTTGAGGTCTAAGTGGTTCGGTTCCTTTGTTATTAAGACAGTCTAACCACATGGAGTATTTGAGATAGAGAATCCTAAAAACAATCAAATTTTCAAAGTCAAGGGTATAAGGTTGAAGCCATATTTGGAATTGAGAGGTTGAGAAGTGGAGTACATTCCCCTCCAAGACCCGGTGTACCACAAGTGAACATAAAATTGGGTCATTGTTTTTCAATCATAGCTTTGTTCTTATTCTTGCATTTTTTAGGAAAAATGTTGGAAAAATTCTCGCATTGTGGTAATGTCTTTAATAACCTTAAGACTTTTTCAAATTGTCTGATATATCAAAGACAATGTAGATATTAGGTTTGGGGGTATTGAGGTCATTTTCTCCATATTTATAAAAAAGAAGAGAGAAAAAAAATTTAAATCCAAAAAGATTTTCAATATATGTGAGTTTTGGAATGATTTCTTTATGTAGAATTAATTCACAAATATCTCAACTTGTAATTTTTTTTACACTTAGCCATATAATATGATCGAAAATAACTATTGCGGTGAAAGTTATTATGTTTAACGAATAAATGTGGTGAGTTTTAAACTGGTGAGAAAGTTTGCCATTCATCGTTTTTGAGAGATTTAAATCAATCTAATTTAAAATAACTCAAACTTTTCTTGAGCGAGTATATCGTCTTCTATTATTGAACAAAAAAAGCAAAAATGTGAATCTTATGCACTAGATGTCTTATTAAGTAACGTTTAGACATAAAAATTAACTAGATGGAACTTGAGAAGGCCATTATTTTAAAAGCCCAAAAATAAAACCTAAATTCGGTCCTTTCTACATTATTCTGTTTCAAGCCCATTTGCGCTAGAAGGAAAAATGACCCTTTTATTGAAGACCCAAATTCCATTCTCATTTTCTGAGAATATCAGGGTAAATTACGGTAAAAGTCCATAAGAAGAATGTTTGCAAGAATAATGCTTGAAAAGAAGAAAAGAGAAGAAAGAATGAATGCGAAAATGAAATGAAAAAGAAATGGGATTATGTGAGTTGAAAAAGAAAAAAAAAATATAGGTTAGAAAAAGTGCCTAAAAAGCCAAAATATTAAGAAACCTCTATATTCTCAAAAAAATTTGAAGCTCCAAAGCTCATCTTTCTAACCTAAACCTGAGCCTATAATACAATCGAAAGAAAGTCCTAAATGCTCTAAAGTAAAGTTAGTTATAGTGTGGAGAGAAGATAAATAGGATATTTAATGCAATTCAAAGTTTTTAAAAAGTAATTGATTTTCCGTTCATGTGATCATAATCATTCATTGTAAAATGCCCGTCTTTCATGAGGTATATGTTAAGTTTACTCAATGAATTTACTCTTGTATTCACATATATAAAAAAAATACCCGATTTTGAGTGTTCATTTTGAGTGCATCCCATGATAATTTGAATCAAAATTGACTTTTAAATAAGAAACGTAACGATCAAATCTTTTGAAATGGACGACTGTATTGACTATGCACACACGCATAATAAGTTGAGATTAAAAAGTGAATTTGGACTATATTTATGAAATTTGCATTTAAGACTTGGTTATATTACCCGGGTGTCTCTTGTAAATTGAGTCAAGTTTTTTAATTTCAGGGATATACTCATTGGAAACACTCACCAGAAAAAACTTGTCAACTAGGACAACCTTGGGGTTTAACTTCTTGATGCACATGTTGAGTGCACTCGTGATTCTGACGAGAGTGAGTTAGATTTTAAAATTTTAGTTCTTCTCGAGGACTAGAAAGCTTTAGGTTTAGGAGTATTTTATGAGTGCATTGTTTTGTATTATTTATGCTTAAATCTAGGACTTGTTAACCATGTTGCATCATAAATAAAGTGATTTTAAAGCCGTTTTCTCTATTTAAATGAAAAATATAAAATTAAGCCTAAATCGAGTTGATAGTGTGATTTTAAAAATCTTATGCTCGCTTCGTACTCATGAACTTAAATATTCAGTGTTAATCACTTGTGCAAGGTTTGTTTTGAGTATTGATAGGGCTTACAATGCAAGCGGAAAAATTTGGACCTAAATGAAGAAAGAAACTCTCACTTATGGACCTTCAGTGGCAATATGGTAAATTTAGACGATTGAATTCGGACTCGGGAAAACAATAAAAATTATATATCTTAAATCAAGGGACACCTGGATTCAAATGGCGTGTCAATCGGAGTTTAAACAAAGAAATTTTGACCGTGCAAAAATCAAAATAGAAAGAAAGTCAAAGTCAAAGCCCTGAGTCAAACCTGAAGTCAGACTTCGTGACCAGAGCAATATTGAAATATTGTTGGGGGCAAAATGTGGTCACGCCTTTTTTTGCAATCTATCGCTAAGAGGTCATATGTGAAAGTTAGGGGTGTAAGCGGTACGGTTTGGTCGGTAAATCGTAGATACCAATACCAAAACCAAGCTCTAGATAGTAAAACCAAACCGTACCAGTTTACCACCCGGTACACCAAAATCAATACCAAAACCAAACCGACTGGTATTTCGGTTTTTTCGGTAATTTCGATTTTTTTCTGGTTTCGATAAATTCTGGTTTTTTCTGGTTTCGGTAAATTCTGGTTTTTTCTGGTTTCTGGTTTCGGTTTTTTCTGGTTTCGGTAAACAACACTAAAAGTCCCAAAAAACCAAAAACAAAACCAACCAACTCTTTTAAATATTAAAACCAAAACCAAAACCAACTTTTTTCTGGTTTTAGTAAATTCGGTACGGTAATTTTGGTAAATTTGGTACGGTACGGTAATTTCGGTACGATTTTTTTCCGTTTCGATAAATTCGGTACGGTATGGTAATTTCGGTACGGTTTTTTCTGGTTTCAGTAAATTCGGTACGGTAATTTCGGTAAATCGATTTTTTAAATATTAAAACCAAAACCAACCAACTTTTTTGCGGTAATTTCGGTTTCGGTAAGACTGGTTTCTGGTATTTTAATATATGAAACCAAAACCATTTTTTTTCGGACCAAAACGGTACGGTACGGTAAAAACCCGTACCGCTTCCACCCCTAGTGAAAGTTATGGCTTTTGGGGTCTTATTTGTAATTAAGGAAAATTGGAAAAAAAAATAAAGGGTCAAGTATTTTCATTACGAGTATTATAATTGATTGGGTAGTTGGTTCAGTGGTCAGAGACTAGTTTTATATCTTGAGAGGTCAAGAGTTTGAGTCACCCATTCAATTTTTTATTTTTGAATATGACGCCCAAGTGTGTCAGCCCGCATCGCCCTAGGCGTGTTTCCTCGATCCCCCACGTGCTTGATAAAGGCCCTTTTCCTCCTCTTTTCGAGGTCATGCGTATACCTTTTCCCACTCCCTTAGTTGTTTCCTTCTATCAAGGTTGAGCCCCACCATTTCCACTCTGTTAGGTCTACCAAAATTACCATTACCCCATGTCTGCTTCCATTATCAAATAAAGGCACAATCCTTTGTTTCGTTATTTGTTTTCCCAGAGAATCCCACCCTTTTCTTGTTTGATTTTACCAAAATGTTTCTTTTATTTCTTTTTCACCTTTTTATTTATTTATTTATTTATTTATTTATATTATCTTCTCTTATGTTCCCACTTATTCGAGAGTTCTCCTTTCTCCCACAATTCTTTTCTTTTGTCTTTTTTGCATGTCTTTTTATTCTTTTAATACTTTTTTGGTACCTTTATTCACTTCCCAATTTTTAGCTCCAACCTAAATGTCCCAATTTTATTATCAACTCTTATCTCTATATTTTTATCTTAGGCATACTGAAGTGATATGTGGAGGATATAAATTAAGGGGCCAATTGTGGGAAGGGGGATATTTTTTTTGGAGAGAAAGACATTTGTATAGAGGAAAATAATAGACAAATAATTTTGTAACTGTAATATCTGTACTCGAATTATGAGAGATAAATACTCAGTTTAATCCTCCCAGAATATATAATTTTAAATATATTTAAAATAATTGTTAAAATACCTTATAAGACCAAAAAAATTTCCAAATTAACTAAGGATCCCTAAAGTTTTAATAATTATAAATTAGACCCAACAAACTTCAAACTATCATGACTACCCAAACTTTATATCAAATTGATCTTCTAGACTTAAACTTATTAAAAATTATAATTCCATCACCTGTAACTTTCTAAAATTACTAAAATATCCCCAAGCTTTAATAAAATCACACTTTTGCGGCTATATAAGTACAAATATTATCAACCAAGGACTGAAAATTAAATATTTGTGATTTTCGCACAGGCCCCTGTCTACCTAAGTCTACACATCAGCCCTAAATGACATATATCACATGTTTAAACCATGAAAACATTCAAGGCCCAATAACCAAGCCATAAAACTCTCTAAATTCAGTTCAAATCCACCACCCATCTAAAACAATGAACTCTCCTATTCTAACACTATAAAAACCCCACAAGTTCAGCCTTAAAAACATACCTCAACAACAATTTGAAAAACTCAATTTTCCCTCAAAATAGGTAACCCTTCATTTTATTCATTACATTCAGTTTTTTCAAATCCAAATGATTTTTTGTTGTTATAATGCTAGAATGCATCAAAACAGTAAAAACTTTACGTGTAAAATAGGCCCTAGGTGAAAATCTTCCACCATTAAAGCTTGATCTTTAATGGTGAACTTCAAAAAATGTTTAAAACTCAGGTTTAAAGCTATGAATATCTTCACTAGAACCTTAAGAACTCTAGTGCAATGATCAAATTCCACGAACATGCATACCAAGCTCTAATCAATTGGAAGTATATTCTGAACCAGAAAACTCAACATCTCAAATTCTCTTTATATAATCCACCTCAAACATTGAAATCAATACCAAATTACTCCTTAACATAGTCGAAACCAAATAATGTTCATAACAATCCCTGCCATATTTTTGAAAGCCACGATTGTTAACTCAAAATTTTGGCAAAACACACAGTTATGGAACTTACTATATAGTGCATGTCTATCCATAAAACCTATATATTTCGATTCCTTGAGAAATTTTAGGTTGAGTTTGTTTAGAAATCATCTCAAATGGTTTAGAAATGAAGGAGATATCTTCGATAAAAAATATGAAACCCTAAGGTCAAGAATCGAGAGGTTGAATATGAACTATTTGACCAAGAACCTTGACCACGCCTGCGAGGGCCCATGACCAATCAAAATTTTTTGAAATTTTTTCCAATATTTTTATTCTAATATTCTGGTCAAAATGGTACAAGGCAAGACCATGTTTGGTTAAGCCTAGCCAAAGTTATGGAAAAATGAGGTTTTAAGTTTGAAATATTTTTCCTAAAGTATAATTTGACCCAAGTTGTTTACAATTAAACCCCTGGACATTAAAAGATACAGTTTTTTGTATAAACTAACCAACCCCAACCCCAATTATAATAAATTCTTATTTATCCAAACATTTTATATAAAGAATCAAGTACCTGCTCCTCCCGATATCCTCTTTTAATCTATAAGCAGTTTGAAATACCGAACAAGTAGGTTTCTTTTACCTCTTTAATAGTAGACTTTTCATAATTCATAACTTCTATTGATATCATTAAATGATAGCCAAATTTGATTCCAAGTATGTGTAGAAATTACCATACTCACATCTTATGATATCAACTAATTGTTTTAATTATGATCATTTCGGTAAAATTTAACCCTTCTCTCCTAATAACTGATATAATAACAATTCCTTGTAATGATTCAGTTTACCTTGCACGTTTATACATTATTCCCATTGAAAAAGCATCGGTATTAATTAAACAGTAGACTGCCATATTAGCCAACAAAATTTTTCTACTTGGACTATGGTCTCCTATGTTAAGAGTCGAATTTATTGTTGCATACGTATGAGTGTCACTTTAATTGTATGCCTAGCCAATTATTATCAATAGGTTTTGGATTATTTATTATTTGGTTTTACTAATGGCTTACTTAAATTATATCCCCTTAGTGAGCTGCTAAGTATGGGATTATCAGTTCAAAGATCCTTGATTTTCTTTATGTAACCCTTAATAAACTGATAAATATGGTATTACCATCTTTAATTATTTAACTTTGTTATATAAACACTGAATTATATACACACTCCACCTCTCATCTATACAGATATTTGTGATAGAATTGGTAAAGCATGCTTAGCATATTTATGCTAATTCCTTTTTCCTCTAGATGGCCGAGGAGAAAGAGGATAGTATATCTACCACTTTATAGACAAATACTAGTCACATGTTTGCATACGTGACTGTATTGGTGGAGACTAAGCAAGATGGGAGCAAGGAGTCGCACTTTTCAATTTTTTACTTTGTAGTTTGTGTTGACAAATAAAATGTAATTCACCCCTGCGATGGTAATACACTATGTGTACTATTTTTATAATGAATAAAGTTATGTTTTCTATCTTAACTTTAATTCATTGCTTTATATATGCTCTCTTATGCATTAATAGAAAAAATCAAGGTGTGACAAGTTGGTATCAGTGCATGTTTTAAATTTAAACATATTATCGAGTTAGCACTCTATACAAAAAAAGTTATAAGATATTAGTTATTTTGTCTTTTCGTAACATATTTTATTACTATTATAGGGTAATTCCATTTTGTATCATGGATACATAGGATTCAAATTTGTTTAATGTGGATATTGGATCAACGAACCATTGGGAAAATACAGTCTGAGAAGAAGGACTCACAAAGCTTAGAGAGATGATTCGTGTGGTAGATGAGGATTGGGTAGAATCCAGTAGTGATATAAATCTACTTCTGATGACTAGTCGAGTGTTGGGCAAAATGCAAGTAATGAGGAAAGTGGATGACTATGTCAATGACCTAGTAATACTCCAAGAAGCCATAAATCTTGCCTTAGTCGATGCCACCAACTCCACGGTTGTACCCAGATGCTACTTCTAATGGTGAAATCATAATTAGCGTGTCTTATGATATGAGTGATTCAACAGATGTTGATCCTCCAAACTTATATGATTACCTTTGTATTCTAGTTTCAAACTCTTCAGATAATGATGTTATTGTTCCCACTTGAGAAATATTCAAATTTAAAAGAAACTCATCTCTCCTAGTGTTATATAGCAAAATAAAGTAGTGTACAAAGTGTGTCTTACTAATCTTTAGGAGGATGATTAACATTAACTGATGTAACATAAGTACTGATATAGGGAAAGGGATGTGATATAACTCCAATGTATTATAGAACTTTATCTTGTATAATATAATAGGCTTGTGACATATTCCTATTTTATGTTATTATTTATTATTGTGACGATTCTTTTATATTTTAGGATGGTTAGTACTCGAATTCCTTCCATTGGAACCCAAATTGAATAGACCCACACTAAAGGAATCATGTGATGTCTTCAGTAATTAATGTCTTTAGCCCGACAATAGCAAATTCATCGCTCTGCTCCAAAAGAAATCTAAAAAAAATCCGTAGGATGAATGCTCTCAAAGAATTTTTGAGACAACGACCTACGTCATTCATTGAAAAGCCAGGTGCCAGTGAAAATGAGAAGTGGATGCATCAAACTGTGAAAATTCTGAATGAAGTAGAAATAACAGCCAATTTCCGAGTAACTTTAGCGTCTTATATGTTTGAGGGCAAAGCTGATTTTTAGTGGCAAGCAATGTCACCTAACCAGACAGTTGTGATTTTTACATGGGAGAAATTTGAAGAAATATTCTTCATAAAGTATTTACCCAAAGCCAAACGAGATCAATGATCCATAGATTTCTTAAAACTTTAATAAGTAAACCTCTATATAGCCCTGTATGAAGCCAAATTTAATGAGTTATCTCGTTACACCATTGGATATGTGGATACTAAGAAAATGAAATGCAAGCAGTTTGAAAGAGGACTACATTCTAGGATTAAGAATTTTGTCGCTCCATTACAAATCCATGAGTATTCTCTACTTATCGACGTTACAGCAATCGTGTGTAAGAACAATTTTTCTAATATTGTTCATAGTATATGCTTTTTTATATTTTAGGCTAGTTTCGCATATCCCGTTACAAATCGCCACGCACCATCAAGACGAATCGAACTCGAGCATCTCTAAGTATGAAGGCTTCCCTACATCCCATAAAGGTATAAAGCAATTTAGAGTTTAAATTAATTTACATCATTTATTTTTGGGATATTTATTTTTATAAAAAATGAACAATAATTTTTTATTTTCAAAAAATAATTTTTTTATTTGACCTCATTCAAATAAGATGGACTTCTCGTTCAAACGATATTGAGTTTTCTTTAGAAGGGTCGTTCGTAGTTTTATCTAATGAGCATGGATCGAAGGCGCACTGTTTTGACTCGTCAGAAGGTCGCTTAAAGCCTATTCCAACGATATTGCTTCTTCATTCATACGAGATTATATTTCATTCAAACGAGATTAATTTTTCATTCGAACAAGCCTTGAATTTCATTCAAATGAATCCACCGCCTCAAAATTTGTGAATGTCCTATAAATACCTTTTCCGTGTTCGATTTTTTTTAAGACTTTTGCTAGATTTGTTTATGCATATCTTTCACGAAAGTTCTTCCTTGTTTAGTGTTCAAAAACATTTTTAATTCATAACATACATCCTGAAAATCGTTCTTGTTAATTCATTAAAACCCTAGAAAGTTTAGTATCTTTCATACACCTTTATGGAGAAGGCATCTCCATTGCTGACTTGTGATACCCAAGTAAACTCACTGCTAAAGAAAAAGGCCGAGGCTGAAGGAGGACAGCGGTCTTGTGATTCTTTTGAGGATCATTACTATTCTTTAGAGTTTTATGAAGATTAGTGCATTATACCCGTGGAGGTTATCAAGTAGTCTATAAGTCGACTATCGTGTAATATTTCTAAAGTGCTAAATAAAAGGTTTTACCCGAAATGAATTTTTTCCTAAAACTGTGCCTTTGTTGAATGCTTAGTTTGATTTATTTGTTTTATCACATAGGTGTATGTTTAGGATAAAATGATAAAATTGATTAAGATAAAATTTTGTGTCTTTGTTTGTGACCATACTTGACGAGCACTTTTGTTTCTGCATTCTCATAATGGTATCAGTGCCTTTTACTCTATCTAAGTGGTGTTAGAGCATTCTTATTGCATTCTCATCGTAGAACAAAATTGTTCTGCCATACTACAATCTTCTCCCCCTGTTACTAGAAATAATCATGTGATTATGACTTTACCTCAATCTCCACCTCAATCTTATGCCAATTTAAGTGGACAAGCTTATTTCCATATTCGTCATAACACAACCCGTTCAGTGATTCGTTGTCATGAATGTTAAGAATTACGTTGTCATGAATGTTAAGAATTAGGATATATCTGGCCACGATGTTATAAGTTAATTTCTCTTCCAATTTGTTGTCGGTTAGACAATCCCTCATGAAATTTAAATTCCCATCTTATCCAAAATCCACCTAAGCCAAATCCAACTAAGAAAATTGTGCCAGTCCCGAGTTGTGGAAAGAATTGTGTGATATTCCCTACACGAAACCCCCATGACATGATAACAGGTATGATACTTTTTCATTAATTTCCTCCATATATTTTATTTTATTCAGGATCAACACATTCCTTTATCAGTCTTAGACTAGCAAAATTACTATGATTACTACCTCCAAATTTAACTCTTCCATTGAATATTTAATTACCTACGGGTGAAATCAATACACCAACACAAGGTTATAGAAATTTTAAGTATACTCTTTGTGGACTTCATAATCTTAGATATTTGCATTTTTGACATTATTATCGAAGTGGATGCTCTGTCAACACATTCTGCTTATATCGATTATAAGGAAAAGAAAATTTATTTTTGAAATAAAAAAATTGCTCCTTTACATTTCGAGAATCAGGACAGTCTGAACCATCAAGTTTTTAAATTCAAAACTCTTCGTTAATTCCAATTATTTTGGAACAATTCGAAGATGTTTTTCTCAAAGAATTACCAGGACTACTCCTTTATCGAGCGATCGAATTTAGTATAAATATTTATTCGAATACTCTTTCTCTTTAGATACCTCCGTATCAAATGTCTCCTTTAGAACTTCGAGAACTCTATACCCAATTAGATGACCTTCTTGAAAAAGGTTTTATTATCCTTAGCTCATCTCCTTAGCGAGCAACTATTTGCCAAGAAAAGGGATGGAAGCTTTAGATTATGCATAGATTATCGTAAACTCAACTCAGTTACTATTAAGAATAAGTATCCTTTACCCCGAATTTGAGATCTATATAATCAACTTCGAGGAGCCAGTGTATTTTCAAAGATAGATTTGCGATTTAGTTACCATCAATTGCGATTTAGAGAAGAAGATATTTCAAAAATAGCTTTTTGAACTCGTTATGGACATTTTGAATTTACTTTCATGTCTTTTTGACTAACCAACGCACCCTCACCGTTTATGGATCTTATGCATAGAATTTTTAAACGTTTTCTTGACCAATTTGGCATAGTTTTTATTGATGATATTCTTAAAATTCAACAGAATATGCATAAAATTTGAAACTAGTATTATGTACTCAAATAAACCATCAGTTATATGCTAAGAATAGCAAATGTGATTTTTCAATAAAGGAAATAATTTTTTTAGGACATGTGATTTTTGAGAATGGAATCCAAATCGATCCTACCAAAATTTCATCTACTTTGGAATGGAAAAATCCTACCAATATTACCGAGGTAAAAAGTTTTCTAGGATTAGCTGGTTATTATCGTCGCTATGTGGAAGGATTTTCTCGTATAGCTCTTCCCCTATTATAGATAACTAGGAAGGAAGTGCCATTTGTATGGACTGATGAATATAGTCAAGCATTCCTTTTGAAGGACAAATTAACTACTGATCCTGTCCTCACTATTCCTTCTAGTAATGTAAGCTATGATGTTTATACCGACGCCTCATTGCAAGGTTTAGGATGTGTTTTAATGAAAAATGAGAATTTTGTAGAATATGGATCATAACAATTCTAAACTCAAGAACGTAATTACCCTGTCCATGATCTTGAGTTAGCAGCTGTAGTTTTTGCTTTGAAAATTTGACAATGTTACCTTTATGGTGAAAATTTTCAAGTCTTTTCTGATTACAAAAGTTTAAAATATATCTTTACTCAAAAGGACTTTAATTTAAGACAACGACGCTGAATAGAATTTCTAAAAGATTACTTATTAAAATTAAACTACCATCCAGGAAAAGGAAATGTGGTAGCCGATGCCTTAAGTTGTAATCAAATAGGAATACTCCACACTTTGATTTCTTATGATATTGCTGCTACCATAGAGCAATAGGATCTTCAATTAATACCCCCTTTCTCAAAATTTTCCAGCATCATTGCATATCCCGAATTGAGAGAGAAAATATTAGTCCAACAATCTCAAGATCATTTTGTGCAATCCTTTCAGGATAAGAATCACGACTTCTCATATGATAAAGAAACATGATTACGATTTGGAAATAGATTGTATGTACCTAATGATTTATCTTTTCAAAGGAAGTATTGCAAGAAGCCTATCGTTCTAAGTTCATGATTTATCCCCAAAGCTCCCAAATGTACCATAGCCTAAAGAAACAATATTGGTGGCCACATATGAAAAATGGTATCTTGAATTTTGTAAGGAATTATCTTACTTGTCAATAAGTAAAGATTGAACACCAATGCCCCGGTGGACTCCTCCATCCCTTACTAATCATCAAGTGGAAATGGGATCATATTACCATAGATTTTGTCAGTGGACTACCTCGTACGTCCCAAGGATATAATTCCATTGGGTAATAGTGGATCAATTTACCAAGTCTGCTCATTTTTTTACTAGTAGAAACCACTGATTTGTTTCAAAATCTTAGTATACTCAACATTTGAGAAATTATTCGATTACGTGGAATTCCATTATCCATAATGTCAGACAGAGATTCCTGTTGTGTAGGAAAGTTTTGTCAAGAACTTTAAATCGTAATGGGTACCAAACTTCATTTGGTATAGCATTCCACCCACAAACAGATGGACGATCAGGATGTACAATTGAAACATTAGAAGATATGCTACGAGCTTGTACGTTAGATATGATAAAAAATTGGAATGAACATTTACCCCTTATTGAGTTTTCTAATAATAATAGTTATTGATCAAGTATTAAAGTTTCCCCATTTGAATCTTTATATGGAAGATCTTGTCATTCTCCGGCATGTTGGATAGAATCGGGAAATAATCAACAATTTGGTCCTAAGATAATCCAGGAAACCATTAAGAAGATACAACATATTCAAGAAATATTGAAGACAACCCAAGATTGTCAAAAAAGTTATGTAGACTAACGCCTAAAGCCCTTAGAATTTGAAGTTAATGACTGATTATTTTTTTTAAATTCTCCACGAAAAGGAATTTTACGATTCGAAAGAAAAGGAAAATTATCCCCCAGATACATTGGACCTTACACTATTTGTATTCATAATGTCCCTGTAGTCTATCAATTAGAGTTACCGGTAGAATTATCCAACATTCAGAATGTATTTCATGTGTCCCAGTTACGCCAGTATATTTCTCATCCCTCTCATACCATCACATGGCAAGAAATCTCTATCAAACTAAACCATGAATTTGAAGTATGCCCTATTAAAATTTGGATCGCTAAGTGAAACATCTCAAGAACAAGAAAATCCCTTTAGTCAAAGTACATTGGGGAAATCAAAATAAAAAAAGCCACATGGGAACCAGAACAAGCTATGAAAGATCACTATCTTGATCTCTTCCAAGGTAAATTCGAAGATGAATTTTTTTTAGGTAGGTAGATTGTAATATCTATACCAAAATTATGAGACCTAAATTCTCAATTTAATCCTATCAGAATATATAATGATAAATATATTTAAAAGAAGGATTAAACTACCCTAAAAGAACTAGAAAAATTCCAAATTAACCAAGGATCCTTGAAGTTTCAATAATTATAAATTAGACCCTGAAAATTTAAAACTATCATAACATAACCATTACTCAACCCATAGACCCAAACATTATATAAAATTGATCCTCTAAACTTCAACTTATTAGAATTATAATTCCAACCCTTGTAACTTTTTGAAATTACAAAAATATCCCTAAGCTTAACTAAAATCACACTTTTAAGGATATATAAGCACAAACATTATCAACCAAGGATTAAAAATCAAATATTTATGATTTCCACACAACCCTTTGTCCACTTAAGCCTACATAAGAAATAAATGAAAAATATCACATGTTTGAACCATACAAACATGTGAGTTTCAAACCCATTTAACTCTCCAGCTCTAACACTATAAAAACCCCACGAGTTCAACCTTAAAAACTCACCTTAACAGTAGTTTCAAAACTCGATTTTTCCCTCAAAATAGGTTACTCTTCCTTTTATGCATTACATTTAGTTCTTTCAATTCCAAATGATATGTGTGTTTTATAATGCTAGAATGAATTAAAACAGAAGAAACTTTATGTGTAAAACTTGACCTAGGTGAAAAAAATGAAATTTCCACCATTAAGCTTTAATAGTGAACTTCAAAATAATTTTTACAACTCAGTTTTAATGCTTTGAATATCTTCACTATAACCTTTGGAAATCTAATGCAATGATCAATTCCCATGAATGTGCATAACAAGCTCTAATAGATTGAAAGTGTCTTTTGAACCAGAAAACTCAAAAGCTCAAATTATCTTTATACAATCCACCTCAAACCTTGAAATCAAAACCAACTTACTCTTTAACATAGAAGAAACCAAACTATGTGTAATAACCCGCGTAATTTTGGGCTATTTTAATTAATTTAGGAAAATGGAGGAAAATAAAGTTTTAGATAAAATTATTTTTATTGCTCAAATATGTTGGTTATTATTTTTAAAGGCGAGAATTTCAAACGGTTTCGAAATCGGAGTTAAAACGGATTTTAAAATGATTTTTAAATGTTTTTAACTCTTGGAGTTGTTTTGACTTCCAACTATTCATTTATTTGCCTTATTTAAAGGAGTCTTTTGGATTCCAACTCTTCATTTCTTTGCATTATAAAAGGAAGTCGTGGGCAACCCTTTTAACCTACTTTTGGCAAAAATTTTGGTAGCAAATATATTTTATATTCTTCTTCTTTCTATATTCACATTGGCCCTTGAGATTTGTGAGTTCCAACCTTAGATTAGAGGTGTTCTTGGGGCTATTTTGTTGGAGGTTCTTGGAGGAGCTTTTGTAGATCTTTTGAGTTGATCTTGAGGATGTGATCATTGGTTTCTCATCATGGTTTGAGGTATGGGGTTTTACACAATTTGCTCCTTAAATCTCGCGAGTGTCGTTCTCTTTGAATTCTTATTAATTGAACTCATATTTGAATTGTTAAATTCATTGAAATCTGGAAAATAATTGTTGAAATTATTTTGATTCATGTGGTATCATTATATTGTTGTTGAGCATGTTGTCATGAAATTTTAATATTGCACGGATGTTGGGCACCCGCCAAAATTCCTGTTTCCCGGGCTAGGCTTGATAAAGCATATACGGATGTGGTGAGGCCTGGTGACCCGGTTAAAGTGTTGTTGAGAAATTATAATGATGAAATGCTATTGAGATTTGCATTTTGATTTGAATATTCGTACTCGTGTTGTTACGTTTTATTCATCGCTAACATATATTCGTTGAGCATCTTTCTTGTCGTATTGTGTACTTCCCCATATTTTCTTTTAGTGGCAGGTTAGCGTGGATTTTGGGGCACTATGGAGATTGATTTTAGCGAGGATTGTTTGGGAAAGATTTGTATTATTTTGATGTATAGAGCTTTAGAGATTTGTATTTTTATTCGAGTTAGATAGTTGTAAATTTAATTCGAGAGACTTGTTGTATTTGAAGAGATTGAGATTTGTAGTTTCTCTTTTGTTGTTGTGGGACTTAGATGCACTATACCTTGTCACTTGTGGATTTGGATTTATTTTATCGCATTAGCGCTCCGTTCGCTCTCCCCGAGCGGGCGGGGTGTTACACTATGTTCATAAGAATCCCTACCATATTCTTGAAAGCCATGAATATTCAGTCTTTCAGCAAAACACACAGTTATGGAACTTACTATATACTGCATCTCAATCCATAAAACTTATATATTTGGATTCCCTATGAAATTTTAGGTTGAGTTTGTTTAGAAATCATCTAAAATGGTTTAAAAATGAAGTACATATATTCGGTCAAAAATATAAACTCTTAAAGTCAAAAATCGAGAAGTTAAAGATGAACTATTTGACTAGGAACCATAACCACGCGCGTGAGGGCGCGTGACCAATCAAAAAAATTTATATTTTTTTCCAATATTTTTATTTCATTTTTCTGGTCAAAATGGCATAAGGCAAGTTCATGTTTGGTCAAGCCTAGCCAAAGTTATGAAAAAATGAGGTTTTAAGTTTGAAATGTTTGTCCTAAAATATAATTTGAACCCTCTGACTTTTTCAACTTATAAATTTAGACCCCAAACTTTGCCTATAAGTACTTTAAAATATTTTATGTCAAAAAGGATTCTACACCAAAGTTCAAATATGACCTTAAATCCAAGATTTTAAAAGCCCCAAGTTATTTACAATTAAACCCCTAAAAATTTAAAATATATAGTTTTCTGTATAAACTGACCAAACCCAGCCCCAATTCTAATAAATCCTTATTTACTTAAACATTGTATATAGAGAATCAAGTCCCAGCTCCTCTCAATATCCTCTTTTGATCCATAAGCAGTTTGAAATACCAAGCAAGTAGGTTTATTTTACCTCTGTAATAGTAAACTTTGCGTATTTGATAACTATTATTGATATCATTTTATGATAGCCAAATTTCATTCCAAATATGTGTAGAAATTCCCATACTCGTATGTTGTTATATCAATTGAGTGTTTTAATTATGATCATTTGGATCAAATTTAACCCTTCTCACCTAATAACTGATATCATAACAATTCGTTGTAACAATTCAGTTTACCCTGCACTTTTGTGCATCATTCTTATTGAAAAAGCATCAATATTAACTAGGGAGTAAACTATCGTGTTATCCCACGAAAGTTTTCTACTTGGCCTATGATGTCCGATATTGAGAGCCGTATTTATTTCTACATGCGTATGAGTGTCCCTTTAATTGTGTGCGTAGCCAATTTTTATCAAAAGATTTTGGATTATTTGTTATTTGGTTTTACTGATGGCTTACTTAATTCTATTCCCCTTTAGTGAGCTGGTAAGTATGGGATTATCAGTTCAAAAATCCTTGATTTTCTTTATGTGTCCTTTAATAAATTGATAAGCATTGGATTATCAACTTTAATTCTTTAACTTTGTTATACAAACACTGAATTCTATACACACTCCACTGCTCATCTATACAGATATTTGTTATAGAATTGGTAAAGCCTGCTTAGCATATTTTTGCTAATTTATTTTTCCTATAGATGTCCCAGGAGAAAGAAGATAGTTTATCTTCCCCTTTAGGGAAAAATACTAGTCACTTATTTGCATATGTGACTGTATGGGCGAAGACTAAACAATATAGGAGCAAGGAGTGGCACTATTCGATTTTCTACTTTATAGTTCGTGTTGACAAATAAAATGTAATTCACCCCTTCTATGGTAATACAATATGTGTACTATTTTTATAATGAATAAAGTTCTATTTATATGTTATGTATTTTTTTGAGTGTTTGGGAGATTATTTTTGTACAAATTCGGAGAAACATTATATATTGGTACTCAAGTCTATGACCCAAAATTTTATATGTTGAATTTTATTAATGAAAATTATTCTTACATCTTGCAATTTTTATGTTTCAATCATGCACATCAGTAATTTTATTCCTAGGACTAGGTGAAGTTTATGATGATTAATTATTTTTTGCATGTTAATTTAATTCAGTGTTAATTCCTGGCGTATTAATTAAAAATAAACATTCGGTATTAATTTAAAACTACACGAGAGTGTGTTATAATCCTCTGAAATTATTTGATAAATCCTATTTTAAGAATTTAAATTTGTAATTTTGATGGGTTATACTTACATTAAATTGTTTGATATAGCATGTTTAAGTGGAACATTAAAACTTAAACTTTGATATAATTGAGGGAATAGGAATTTAAGGTGACTAATTCAAGAGACTTTAAAAAAAATTAATAATGTATTTGCGCAACGAGAGTCAGTACATTTTGATTTATAAAGTCGGGAATATTGGATTAAATTAATGTGGACTTTAATTAAAATTGATAAACGGAACTGACGTCCTAGTTTTCTTCCACACTTGATATTATCATTTGAAGTCATTTATTCAATTCACCCTTATTTTAGTTTAAAACTCAATCATATCTTTATACTCTTTTGTCTAGTTCGAAAGTTGATATTTTATAGAAATTGACCAAATCTTTGTGGGCTCGATCTGTATTTACACCCACTATATTTCAATATCCTGTGCACTTGCGGTAGTTTTAACATTTAGAATTTAGCAACATGCGTACACTTGAGAAAGTAAATTAACCGAGTAGTAATATAAATAAGAAGACAGTTTACCCACCCAGTGGTCAAAGAGCGCAAAGAAGGAGCAAGAGGTGTTAGGTTTGATCCCCAGCGATAGCAGTTATTTTTAATATGAGGCGCATCACAGCACGGGGAAGTAGCTCCCAACACGTCCCAATACCTGCCTCAAGCGCGTCAGATTAGATTAATCAGATTTTTTTTTCAAGACACAAATCTTCATCAGATTGGTATAAAAAAAATCCCATTTTGTGTCAGACACCCAAAAATGTAAGTATATTTTTTATATTTTTTTAAGGATAATTACCGACCTAAATACAAACAATAAAATTGTGTTTTGACCCAAATCAAATATCTCACGCATTATCCTATAAATAGGACACTCGGACTCATTATCTTACAAAAAAAATTTAGAAAGGCTTTAGGGACAATTATTGGTAGTTTGAGAATTTATTTTTGAGGGCCAAGAATTGTTCTTTTGTGTAAAGAAATTCGTCAACATCAATTGTTAGGCACTACTATTTTGTAAGTTGATTTATTAATGAAAATTAGTATTCATTCTCGCAATTTTATTTCGTCTTCAATGACGCTAGCTTCATTTCTTTACTAGGACGAGGTGAATTTTATTATGTTTAAAGAATATTGTGTGTAATTTAAATTCATTTTTATTCCCAATTTGTTTTAATTACTATAAAAATTCGGTATTCAGTTTAAACGACAAGAGTGTGTATTTTAAACCTTCGACTTTAATTGAAAATTTATTTATTATTATTATTTTGAGTGTGAGTACATTTTGATGGGCTGTACTTTTATTAAATTAATCGATATCTCATGCTTAAAGACTATATATTGAAATTTAAAAGTGAACTTTTTAAGGGAATATGAATTTTGAGTGTGAGTACATTTTGATGGTTTGTACTTTTATTGAGGGAATACGAAAAAAACAGCCCACACACTTATGAAAAAAAACTTAATAAAAGTACAACCCATCAAAATATTTATATTCCCTTAAAAAGTATTATAAAAAAAAAATTTATAAATATTTTATAGTTGCACCAACTAGTGCATGTGTCGTATAATATTTTTTTATAAATTTTTTTAGTTGCACTTTACGCTTTGTGTAATTTTTGTTGTTGTTAGTTTCCATCACAAATTGAAAAAGATACGAAAAGAAGAACATAAAGAGAAAAAAGGGGAAAAAATGAAGAAAAACTTGGAAAAAATGTGCAATGGTGAGCAAACCTAAAGAATACTTGTGCATTCTAGCCACGAGCAGAAGGAACTCTCGTGGATGACTGAAATATAGGCGATGATTCCCCCAATCCAAATCAACTAAAACTTCAGTTCGGCGTAAGCAAGTGATCGTAAAAAGTCCATACTGGAGGTACATTTTTATGTGTTCATACGTGGTGTGGTGACAATTATTATTCAACACAAAGAGATAAGAGAAGCACAATCACCAAGCAGAATAAGGAATATGAAATGACAATCACACAACAAAATATGTACGTGGTTCAGCAAAGGTGTCTACGTCCACGGTGGTGCAGTCAGTATTATTTCTATATACTCCGGATAGTGATTACAGAGAATACAGTGTGTCCTTTGACCCGGACCTAGGGTTTATTATATACATGCCCATTTCAGGGAGTGGGGGTGTTGGACTCCCCCACGTTTTCCATCTTCTTCTTGAACCCCTCTTAATGGGAACATGGGAGAAGACTAAATCATAACTGGTTAAGACATGGGGGATCTGGATTTTGGGCCGTTACAATTGGGCTACTCGTCTAGGCCCATCATTCTAATTTCGGGTATCCGCAATTGCCCCTAAGTTTGTTGGGCCATACTTTCGGCTCAATAAATTTAAATGATTTATCATAATGGTTCCTTTGTAAGTCGTGCAACTCTTCCAAAGTTCGAGGACTGAGTTTAGGTGGCACTTGCTTCGTGGTCTGTGCATTATGATTAGCAGAACTCAAAAGCTATCCAGAGCAGTCATTTTTCGATCGTCGTTCCAGCCTTCTCAGTAATCTCCCATTCTCTGTGAGCTCTAGCGATTCACGTTCTCTTCTCTCAGTCTCCATTCTTATTGCTTCCTTGTCATTTGGGCTCGTGATTCTTCGTCGTTCGAGTTTAACTTTCATCTTGTAAGTCCCCTGTGCCTTCTCTTTGTATTTTCTCTTTGAATTTGTAGTTTTCTAGGGTTTCCCAATGGCAAAGATCGGTAATAGGTCAGTTTCTGAGTTTAGGAAGTTTTATAATATCCGAGAGTGGGTAGAAATTGAGTGCGTCCCTCCCCCTAGAAATGTTAGAGAGATAAAGGGGGCCCATTGGATCCATGTCTTGATGCTTTCCCAAGGGGGACTAACTTTTCCTCCCAACAACCTATTCTTGCATTTCTTTGGTTATTTCAACATTGTTCCTGCACAGTGTTCACCCAATGTGTGGAAGATAATCAATGGCGTTCATAGAAAAAATCAGTTATATGGTACCAAGTTAGGGCTCGCCGAGGTTTGCTTTTGCTATTCTTTTTCTCGAACTAGTTCTGGTATTCTCTGTCTCAAAGCCAGGAGTCCTGACAGGGTATTGGTAGTAAACCTACCTGATTCCCATAAGGACTATTGGCAAGAGGGCTTTCTTGCTAGAAATTGGCAGTTTTCTCCCCAGTCTTAGGAGTCGAGGTCTGATAGGTTTTATGTTCCCTTTTATGGGGAAGAATACATAGGTAGACTTTGCTCTGTTCCTTCAATTTCTTTACTGATTTGTGATCTTTCTGACTTTTCCTATTTTTTTTCTTTAGCGAGGTCGAAGAACTTGGAACCTGCTCTCAGTGAAGTTCGTATTTTTGAATTGGTCAAGGCCTGGAATATAAGGGAGCCTTTAGCCGACGCCGAACATCCCCGGTCTGCTGCTTTCTTGCTTGAATACAAAAATGTTGGTTCTAGCTTTATAGCGAGGCCGGTAGACAGTATCCTTGAATTTGATACCTTTGAAGAGACTGATGCTGATCCTATCCAGTTGGACGAGGAGGAGAGCAGTTCTGAAAGTGACATTGCAGGCAGTGCTGAAGGCAATTTTGGTGAGGAGAGCTCCAGTGGTGATAGTTCTTCTGACTCAGAAGAGGCTTCTGAAGCCCGAGGAACTTCGAGCACGTCCAGAAGTTCAAGTGAGGAGATGGTTCCTCCCAGGAAAAACTTGATTCTGGATTATGATGAAGATGATCACATGCTCCTTGCCCATAGGTCAAAGAAGCAGAAGTCCAGTACTAGGGTTGTTTCCACTGGCTCTCGATCTTCTGCTCAGGAGCAGGAGAGGAAGAGGAAAGATGAAGAACAGTTGAAAGAGAGAGAGAGAGAGAAAAGGGAGAGGATAGAAAGAAGATGGAGGAGAAGAAGAGGATGGAGGAGAAGAGGAAGATAGAGAAAGAGAAAGAGGAGGAGAGAGGAAGGATGGAATCGAGGATGAAGGCTGGGCAGGCCTTAGTCCCGGTGTCCGCATTTCCCCGAGGGGGCTCTAGTTGCTATTTCTCCTTAGTTCGCCCCCGCGCTGCTCGAGAGGGCAGTTCTTCCTACTGATCGCCAAAGGGCACCGGGGTCTGATCAATTTGCCCTACAGGCTAGCCAGAGACTAGCTTTGGTAAGACCATTCCTTTTTTCCAATGCTTTATTAAGTGTTAGCTATTTCCTTTTCTTGATGTCTTCTTTTTTTTTTGCAATTTGTGACTGACTTTGCCGTGCTCTATCACTCTCGCGATGAGCTGATGAGCAGGAACAGTGAGCTGGAGCAGTAGAGTGATGCTTTGAAAGTGAAGGGCACTTAACTGGAGGCTAATCTGAAGACTTCTGATGCTGCTCGAACTTCTTCTGACCTGTCCCTTGTCAATTATAACCGAGAGAGGGATGCGGTAGTTAAAGAGCTAAACGAGCTGATGCAGGCCTATGACCTGGTCTGCTCGAGCAAGTTGGCCATCGCAGAGGAGAATAGGGTGCTGACCGAGCAGCTTCAACAAAAGGACTCTCAGGTAGCCACCATCAAGGGGGATTCATACAACTCCGGGTGGGATGATGCATATGAAGATGCCGAGGTTCAGATAGGCTACACCAGTCGTCTGAACTTCAAGAAAGGTTGGAACAAGGCCCTCATAGCTGCTGGTGTTGATGTCGCCTCCCCTCTGTTCGACGAGCATAACCCAGGTCCGAAATCAGTTGTAAAGGAAGCCCCTGGCCTAGCCATTGAAGGCATTGACCCTGCCTCCAAGACGATTCCTGCTGATATCCCCCTTTCTCAGGCGACAGAGGTTATCCCTGTGGAGGGGGATGCTTCTACTGCTGCTGACAAGGGGAAGCAACCAGCTACTTCTGGGCAGCCTGAGGTCGCTAGTTAATTTTACTTCTAGGATGTACTTTGTATCTTTGCTTGTAATTTTCCTTTTTGCTGCTCGATGTACTTTTGACCCTTATCAATGAAATGAAAAGGTTTCTTTTCCCCAGTGCACTGATTTATTTTTCTTTCCATTGCCCTTTTATTTCTTTTAGTCGATTGATGTTGATGATTATATACCAGCCACTTCTCAATTGGGAAGAATGCTTGGACCTGATGTGAGTTCTGAAGTTCATCATACCTTTGTGAGGATTTTCAAATCACTGCGATTAAGGAGTAGGCGCTTCATAGAGCAGACTGAGCTTGTGGTGAAACTGAAGGACAGGCTCCAAGAGATGGAGGAAGTTGGTGTCTAAGTCCAAGAGGAGGTTAATACATTAAGGGCGAAGCTTCTAGATGCTTCTGAGATCAACCAGGTTGGGGAGGTTCTTCAGCAAGAGAATGAAGCTTTTAGGATAGAGGTCTCGCGACTTAGGGAACATGCGCCGAGCAATGCTCCTGCAGTATTATGAGGTTCCTCCTCATCGCGAGCTAGAACTGGTCCGGGCGATGTTCCTCCTGTGCTGCAAGGCCCTACTCCTCCAACCGTTCCATGAGCTATGTGATTGCTGCTGGGATCCAGAGGGAAATGGAAGAGCTTCGTGGTGATGTCCAGCGAGCGTATGTGATTGCTGCTGGGCTCCAGAGGGACGTCACCCGATTGAGGCATTTGTTTAAGAAAGGACCTCGACGAGTATGGGCCGATGGTTAAAATCAGGGTTGGCTAGATGCTCCAACGAGGCTGATAGAGTTTGAAGAGCTCGCCTTCATCAGGGGGTGGTTGAGTGCCTTAAGGGAGCTGCAAGTCCCGAGGAACTCGATGCTCTGGTACCGTCATGAGATTTCTCCTTCCACCCTGATGCCTAACCCCTTTCGGAGAGATGATCAATGGATCCCCATCGACGCCATCCCTTGGCAGTTATTGGAGTCGGATGCGAATGAAGTTGAGGAAGAGCTAGTTCCCCATCCCGATGATGGCCGAAGAGCCGAAGTGGCTGATTACCTTGCTCAGAGGCCTCATCCTCATTAAGATTTTGCCAGTAGTAACTTTGTATATTTTATATTGAGGTGATGTAATGTAAATGTTTTGGGCGAGCTCGCCGACTAAACATGTATTGCAATTGTTGTAAATATGATGAATTAATATAAAATTTATGATTTGGGCGAATTTGCCGACTAAACAAGTGTATTATATTTTTCTCATCTTTGTTCGATAATCTTGAGCCTCTCTTGGCTGACTAGATTTGCATGTTTTCATTATCAAGTAAGTGTCCTTCCAGTCCAGTATGCCAATGAGATACCATTCTGCCCCACTTTACCTTTTAGGTTGTGTCGTCACACTCCCTTAGTCCTAAGCGTGGCAATTGGCGAGGACAGACCTGGTGTTGGATGTTTTATCCGATCAGGATTTTATTCAACCAAACATTGTTTGGTGACCAATTTTGACTTGGCCATATTGCCTAAGGATCTCCTGTAGGGCTGCATATATTTCCAGGGGCAATGCTAAGAGAGGTCTTTCGTGTTTCATAACGAAAACCTGAGGAGGGTTATTTCCCTTCTATGATGTAATAATCAGTGTGCCTTTCACTTGGAAAGGGTGTGTGAGTTGTAGAGTCTAAATACTACTAGTTAACTGACACTTCGTAGAATGCAACTGCTAAAAACCTTTGATTAATGAGTTTCAGTCTCATAAGTATAATGCAAAAGAAGAATCTAAAAATAGAATTTCTTGAGATTGGCTGCATTCCATGCTCGGGGTATATCTCTGCCTTCCAGTGTTTCCAAGTGATAAGCTCGTTGCAAGTCATTTCTTGTTATCTTAAATGGTCCCTCCTAGTTAGGCCCTAACTTGTCGTCTGATGGTCTTACTGCGCTGCCCAGGACTTTCCTTAGGACGTAGTCCCCAACTTAGAATGCCCTTGGATTGACCTTTTTGTTATAATGCCTCGCGAGCTGTTACTGATAGCTTGATAGTTTCACTAGGGCTAGGTCTCGGTGCTCATCTACTAGGTCGAGCTCAGCGAGCAATGCTGCATCATTATGGCCCTGGTCGATAAGGCTGGACCTCATTATTGGCAAGCCTGCTTCTAATGGGACGACTGCTTCCATTCCATATGTCAGCGAAAATGGGGTTTCTCTCGTTGCTCGTCTTGGAGTGGTCCGGTAAGCCCATAGAATATGTGGTAATTCATTTACCCATGCGCCTTTGGCTCACTCTAATCGTTTCTTTAATCCTTCGATCACTGTCTTGTTGGAAGCCTCGACTTGGCCATTATTTTGAGGATAGGCCACCGAGCTAAAATGGTGTCTGATTTTATGCTCGCCATAGAAACTCTGAAAGGAGCCGCTCTCAAACTGCGTTCCATTGTCAGTGATGATGGTTCTGCGGATGCCAAAATGGGTGATTATATTTCTCCATATAAACCTTATCATATCTGCATCTCGAATGTTCGCTAGGGGTTCCACCTCAATCCATTTGGTGAAGTAGTCAGTTGCGACCAAAAGATATTTATGATTGTCGGTGGCGTTAGGAAGTGGTCCTACGATGTACATTCCCCATTGGGAGAATGGTCATGGGCTGGACAGTGATTTTAGGTCGTTAGCAGGTTGGTGGACCATAGGAGCGCGAAGTTGGCATTTCAGGCACTTGCGAACATACGTCGCAGAGTCCCTTTGCATATATGGCCACCAATAGCCTTCCTTCATTGCTCGGAAAGCCAGGGACCTTCATCTAATATGGCTTCCACAGATTCCCTCGTGAAGTTCATGTAAGACCTGCTCGACATTCCTTAGGTGAACACATTGAAGTTATGGACCGGAAAAAGATCTCTTATATAGCTTGCCCTCTGGTGATAAGTGGAAGCGAGCAACTTTGACTCTTATCTGGTGGGTAATCTTTTTGTCGTCCGAGAGCGTGTCATCCTTCAAATAGTTTCTTAAAGGGTCCATCCAGTTGGGTGCTGAATCCACTTGGAGCATCTGCTCGGCGGCTTGCTGCTACGATTAATGCTCGGATGAGCGAGGAAATCGATGGGGATTATTCTTTTTAGGTCAGAATCGACTGCTGAACTTAGGGCTGCTAAGGCGTCAACATGGATGTTCTTTCCTCTGGGAAATTGCTGGACATTGATCTCTTTGAAGCTAGACATTAGTCTTCTCACTAAGGCGAGGTAAGCTGTAATTCTTTCATCTTTTGCATTGTAGTCTCCACTTATCTGATTGGAGACTAATTGAGAATCACCGAACACCTGTAAATTCTTTGCTCCAAAAGTGTGCACCTTCTAGAGGTCGGCTATTAAGGCTTCGTATTCTGATTCGTTATTGGAGGCTGCAAATCCAAGCCTAGTTCCTTGTTCAAGGATTGTATCATCTGGAGTAATGAGAACAATGCCTAGTCCTGCCCCCTTTGAGTTGGAGGCTCCATTAACGAACGATTTCCAGGTTTCCTTCATCACGTTGATCCCTTTTCGTCTTGCTGGTTGGGGTTGGTTGGAAGGTTGCTCGCCTGTGAATTCGGCTATGAAATCAGCAAGGACCTGCCCCTTGATCGCGTTCCTTGGTTGAAATTGGATATCAAATCGTTCGAGCTCGACTGACCATTTAGACAGTTTGCCCGATAAATCCTCCTTCCTTAGGATTGCTTTAAGTGGGTGCGACGTAAGGATGACGAGAGTGTGGGCTTCGAAGTAGTGCTTAAGCTTTCTTGAAGCTACTACTAGTGCGAAGGCGAGCTTCTCTAGTGGTAGGTACCGCTGCTCGGCGTCTAGTAAAGTCTTGCTCGCGTAATAAAGAGGTGCTGGATCCCTGCACTTTTGCACATCAATGCAGAACTGACAGTGTGGTTGGAAACGGAGAGGTACAAGTACAAGGAATCTGTTTCATGTGGTATGACGAGTAGTGGTGGGGAGCTGAGGTAAGACTTGAGCTCATCCAATGCCTGCGAGCAATCTGGGTTCCATTCTACCATTTTGTTTCCCTTTAGGAGCTGGAAGAAAGGCTTGCACTTCTCGAAGGACTTAGAGATAAAGCAGTTTAAGGCAGCGATCATACCGGTGAGCTTCTGGACGTCCCAGATTGTTCGAGGAGGTTGTACCCTGTTTATTGCATCGATCTGGTCTGGGTTGGCCTCGATGCCTCTCTTACTGACCAAGTACCCAAGAAATTTTCCTGACTGGACACCGAAAGAACACTTGCTCGCGTTAAGTTTCATTCGGTACTTCCTGAGGATTTCGAAGGTGCGTGATAGGTCTGAGAGGTGGTCTTCTTTCTTCTTGCTTTTAACGAGCATGTCATCGATGTAGACCTCCATGGTGTCTCCCATCCGGTCCTTGAACATCTTGGTGACCAGTCGCTAGTAGATTGCCCCTGCATTTTTTAGCCCGAAGGGCATGACCTTGTAGCAATATAACCCAGCTGTGGTGATGAATGATGTTTTGTCCTGATCTAGGGTATACAGAGGGATCTGGTGATACCCTGAGTAAGCGTCCAGAAAACTCATTCTCTCGTGATCTGCAGTGGCGTCTACCAGTTGATTAATTTTCGGGAGGGGGAAACTGTCTTTAGGACACGCTCTATTGAGGTCAGTGAAGTCGATGCAAACTCTCCCCTTCCCGTTGCTTTTTGGAACTACTACTGGGTTGGATAACCATTTGGGGGATTGTACCTCCCTAATGGATCCTGCATCAAGCAGTTTTTCCATGGTTTTTGCCTTCTCGGGTACAGTTCGTCGTGCCTTCTGCGCGATTGGTTTGAAGGTGGGATCGACATGCAGCTGATGACAGACCATACTAGGATTAATTCTAGGCAGTTTTTATGGCTTCCACGCAAAGACTTCTATATTGTTCCTTAGCAGGGTCGTCAATTCCTTCTTCTCTTGATCTGTGAGAGAAGCTCCAATCAAGAAAATCCTATTGTCATCGCAATCTCCAGCTGTGATTTCCTCCAGGTCCTCGATGACACGTTCAGAGGTGAGGATCCTGGTCTCCTCTACTCCGGGCCTTTCGTATTTTAATTGCTATTTAGAAGGTATCAGACCTCCTTGTTCTTCAACCTTTTTGCTGTGCTTTTCGGCCTTCTTTTCTGGTTTTGGGCGGATGGACGCTATAAAGCATCTTCTTGCCATTGCTTGATCGCCAAGGATCTCCATTACTCCTCGCTCGGTCACATACTTGAGCTTCTGGTGGTAGGTTGAGGAAACTGCCTTCATTGCATGTAGCCATCCTCGGCCGAGGATAGCCTGGTATGGCGAGTCAATGTCGACCACTAGAAATTCGATCATTTTAGAAACATTTCCCGCCCTTACTAGCAGCACGATCTTTTCCAAGGGCATAGTCATATTTCTATCGAAGCCAGCCAAAGGGACAGTAGCCTCCTTCAGGTCAGCAATGCTTAATTTCAATTTTCTGAATAGGTCAAGGTACATCACCTCGGACGAGCTCCCTTGGTCGACGAGCAATTTGTCGACGTCATAGTTCGCTATCTTGAGAGTAATGATTAAAGAATCATGATGTGGGGTTCTTACTCCCATCATATCTTCATCCGTAAATACGATATGCTTACTATAGTCGACGTCATCTGCTCGCCGACGCTTTCCTGACTGTGTTTTTGCTGGATCGATCTGAAAAACTTGCATCACTGCCGTAAGCTTTTTCACCTCCATTCGGGCTGAATTTCCTTAAATCTGTTTTGCGTCAGATGCCCCATGGATTACTGCGAATTTATGGCCGGCATCATCTTCGAGCACGTTGTCAGGCCTGGCTTCTTTATAGGCAGTAACCTTCTCTGCCCTTTTGTCCACGAATTCGTTCAGATGCCCAGATTGGGCCAGCTTTTCAAGGTGGGACTTAAGGTCCTTGCAATGCTCAGTCTTATGTCCTCCTTCTTTATGAAAAGTGCATCTCAGCGCGTTGTTTCTTTTTGAGGGATCTCCCCCCATCTTTCTGGGCCACTTAATAAATGACTCGTCTTTAATTTTTGCGAGAATTTTGTAAATTGGTTCTCTGAATATGGTGTTGACCGCCTGAAATGCTTTTGACACATCATTGTTGCCTCCGTTCTTGGAGACATTTTTTCCCCCGTTCTTTCCTCCTTTCTCCTGGTTCTCAATCTTATCACTGTCCTTGGTAGCGAGCTTAGTTCGACCGTTTTCCCCTGTGCTGTGGCGGCTGACATCTTCCACCTTGGCATACTTCTCGATGCGGTCCATTAGGTCGTCGACGGTCATGGCCTCTTTCTTCGTCAGGGATTGGTACAGAAGGGAGGAGATGGGTAGTCCAATTTTGAAAGAGGCTACTGCCACTTGTTCCGAGCAGTCCTCGACCTCATTGAATAATTCCCAGTACCTCTTCGCGTAGTCTCGGTGGGTCTCTTGGGGCGTCTTCTTCATTGTCAGCAAAGCATCCATCCTTTTAGGATGGGAGCTACTAGTAATGAATCGGGCCGTAAAGACATCGACCAGAGATTTGAAACTCCTGATGGACCGGTGGGGGAAACTTTCGAACCATTTTTGTTCCACGTCATGTAGGCTCGATGGAAAAATACGGCACATTAGTGCATCCCGATGGTTTCAGAGGGTCATGGCCTGTCGGTACTGCCTGACGTGATCAATGGGATTAGTCTTGCCATCATAAATTTTGAACCTTGGAATAGCAAACTTCTTGGGGGCTTCCTCTTCTTCAATTTTGCTTAAGAAAGGTGATTTCATCTGAGTTTTAAGAGCTCGCCTAGCGAGTTCTTGGGTTGATCTTGTGCCATGATGTGCGGGGTGTTGGTCCATCTCCCTTCGGACCAGACTTTGTATGTTTTTGTTGCTGTGATCTAGGCTCCTGCAATTACGAGCTAAGCCCAGTTGCTCGAGCAAGTCGTCCTCTGACTCGTTTTCCTCAGCTTTTTGGGATCCGCTCCTAGGGCTCCTTCCTCGGCTGCGATACTTGCTTGCCTGAGGGCTAGGAGTGCGGTATGGACGTCTCTTGGCTCCATGATGGAGTTATCTCTCCATTCTTTCTAATCTTCTTTTGAGGCGAGCATTCTCGGCTTCATGTTTGGGAGAGGACTCCCTCTGCTCGTGGAGCCTCGCCTCATATGCATCAATCAGCCTGGATATCTGTGTGGACCTCGTTGGTCCTTGGCTTTCTTCTGAGGCTTTCCTTTCTAAGACAGCCCTCTGATCTGACCGCCAAACTTCGCATCTAATCCTGCGAGAAGCAGTTGGTTCTTGGATATCTCCTGCTTGGGGAGCATTGCTACTGTAACCAGACATTTCGAACTCCTTTCTGGGTGTGGGCTTTCTCAGGGAAGATAAACGTTTCCCACAGACGGCGCCAATTGTGGTGATAATTATTATTCAACACAAAGAGATAAGAGAAGCACAATCACCAAGCAGAATAAGGAATATAAAATGACAATCACACAATAAAAGATGTACGTGGTTCAGCAAAGGTGCCTACGTCCACGGTGGTGCAGTCAGTATTATTTCTATGTACTCCGGAGAGTGATTACAGAGAATACAGTGTGTCCTTTTCCCCGGACCTAGGGTTTATTATATACATGTCCATTTCAGGGAGTAGGGGTGTTGGACTCCCCCACGTTTTCCATCTTCTCCTAGAACCCCTGTTAATGGGAACATGGTAGAAGACTAAATCATAACCGGTTAAGACATGGGGGATCTGGATTTTGGGCCGTTACAATTGGGCTACTCATCCAGGCCAATCATTCTAATTTCGGGTACCCACACATGGTTTAACTTTGTAAATAAATTAGAACATTGCATAAATTAACTTAAGGTGAAAGATAAGGTGGGGATTTAATCACCTTCCTAGGTCCAAAAATCATTAATTAAACAAGAACTTGCATATTCCGAGCCATCACATTGAATTTAAAATCAAGTAGAAGTTGACCTTAGGATATCACATAGTTCATAAAAAATCTCTTAACAAGGCTAGAATCAAAGGCTACTCTAGCACAAACTTGTCCAATCGGTTCCGTTTTAACTTATCTAAGATTGGTAGTTTTTAGTGTGTCTCTGTACTGACAACCTACCTGGAGATAAAATTGAGATTTGAGGCTGGTTTATCGTCTTCTAAATTCTCCCTTGTTAAAGAGTATGATTTGTCTAATTAGGGAGATTAATTCAGAGACCGCAATTTTCAGCGATTAATCTCGGGAGGACTAGTTTTAAAATTGAAATTCCCCTCACCTAAATTGGATAATGAAATTGTTTTGCACTAGATAGGAATTATGTGGTTTTGAGTCAAAGTGTTTTCGTTTGTTGGCCCCAAAATATCATTAAAAAAAACAAATAATAAAAATGAAAAAAAAAGAAAAGATAAAAAAGAGAAATATTCAAGTGAGCTCAGTGTATGCAAAGTTGGTTTTGAGATTATACATATCGTTTGTCGAGTGTGGAGTCTAGCATTCCCGATACTTACATAGGTAGATTTTTTATATTCATCGAGATGGGAGATAAATTAACACCATGTTCCCTTAAAGATTATCTTTATCCGACTAGTTAGTTAACCTTCATGCATACTTCTACCCCAGCATAATGAGAACAATTTCCAATTCCATTCGAAAACAATCCAATTGTTACTCGTGTTTCGAAAAAATGAAAAAAAGTATCCCAACCTCCACGTGCATGAATTTGAAAGGATTTTTGGGTCCATTAAGTACTAACATCTCACCGACGAGATTGTTAAACATAGTTGTTCCCGTTCTCATTGTAAGACAATGCAAAGAGTTGGTTCAACTCATTAGAACACGAGTCCCTAACCATATGGAATTAAATGAGTGTTAAAAAGACTTGTGGATATATTTTGAGAGATTCGAGGACTTGCTAGTGCAATGTCCTCACCATGGGATTGAGATTGGATGCTAAGTCCAAATTTTATATGAGGTGTTTGATCGTAATACTTGAACTATGATTGACTCAATATGTAACGGTGATTTTATCGAGAAAAATGAGGTCGATACGTGGGTATTCCTAGAATTTATAGCCAAAAATCCCCAAAGATGGGAACCCAATAAATAATATAGGTCTACCACGTCCAATGTAGGTTTCTCATACCAAGTCAAAAAAATTTATGATTTAAATGACAAAGTGGACACAATGGCTCGATGTTTAGAGATGAGCAAAGAGGGGAATCGAATCGCACCTGCGACGGTGCAGCACATAGGTTCACCTGTGTGTATACTTTACAAAGCACTCAACCACTTAGTTGAGAATTTCCTCACCCTTTCGGCCCACAAGGAACTCACCAAGAAGGCCAATGCCCTATACCCAAAAAGGAAAAAGTATGACCTACTTTCGAATACATACAATCCAAGGTGGCATGACCATGAAAAATGCGTTACTAAAGACGTTTATTGAAAATAAACTATTTAAGTAACTCCGAGTTGTTTTTTGAAGAAACTCTTTTCTTAAATCAAAAAGGATTAATCACAAGACGTGTTTAATAAAACAGTATGTACGAGATCTTATTCAAGATTTAAGCAACAAGTTTAAAAGATAATTTAAACAAGTTTTAAACACAGCACAACCAAGAATGAGATGAGAAAATGTAGAAGGCTTCTGTTCACAATTTTTTACGTGGTAAAACCTCACCAATTGAGGAAACATCCACGACTCCCTCTACGGAGTAAAATGAAAAATCCACTAAAACAAATATATGAGTTACAAACTATATAACTAACATGCAAACAACTCAGACCTATATAAGTATAGGAATGTACCCTCTGGTGTCCTTAAACTTCTCTGCAGTTCTGATTGTAGATGTAATTCTCCCAGTTTGTCAACTTCTGATTTGTTCCAACACTTTACGTCGACTTATGTTCTCAAGATCTTATCACCAACACTTATTAAGTACAAACAGTCCTAACAAATTACAGTTACACTATATGCAGTGATCTTTTCTTTTTCTTTCTTCTTAGAAAACTTTAAACCTTTTTGACCTTTCAAACTATCCCAGAATCCACGGATACCTTGCTAGGAAGACAGACAAGGTCTTAATCAATCTCAGAATTTAAAACAAAAACTTTTTGAGATTTAAAACCTCCAAGTGAGATTCCAAACTAGGTCAAAGGTTTAGTTTACAAGAACAAGAAACAGAAAGCATTTTATTGTTGATTTCAAAGTAAGAAAACGTTTTAGACAAAAATAATCAACAATATATTTCTCAAGATGAGAAATAAAATGAAACTAAGTGTAATGTAACATGAATAACTCAGATCTGAGATTTCTATGGAAACAGAAACTAGATCTAAGTAGAAGTCTAAGTTGGAAACAAGATCTCACGAACACAAGGTTACAGCAACCAAAATAACTCAACTCAAACTCTCAAACACTCAAGAACACTCAGGATGGTGTTTTTGGATATGGTGTTTTGAAGAAGTGTTTGGGTTAGGTTTTGAAGAGGATTTGGACGAAGTTAGGGTTTCTAACTTTTTTCTCTCTCTGGTTTTTCTCTTCTCTCTCTACTCTCTTCTCTCTCAATTCTTTGAGGAAATGAAATGGCAAAAAGTCTTCGAAGGCTGAGAATAGACGCCTTTTTATAGTGAGAGAGGAAGGTTCGAGATATCTGATCAAAACCAAAGGCTGAGATCGAGTCAATTTAGATTGACTTGAATCTAAGGGCTCACACAAGGCGGTGCTTAAACGAGCGCTGATTGGCTTAAAAAATTACACAGGGATTCATCAAGGCAACATGCAGACCATTGATAAGAAATGATCCAAGGGCTGATAACACACGTGCCTATTATCTCAGTAAAGAAACACACATCTAACCAATCAGGGGGCAACAGGTGTTGGCCAGTTATGGGTTGTAAAACGCGCGTCAAAACTAATTACACAGCATACCCTGAAGTCTCTGCCGGTTTTGGATTCTACCCAAGGTAACATTAGGCTATAAAATACAACAACTCATATTTGGAGATTGACCCTAAAACTTTTAAAACAAGTTTTAATTATTAAAAACATGATTTAAAAATTGTTTAAAAAAATCCCAAAAAATTATTAAAAATCAAACTTAGGGATTTAAACACACACAACACATGTACACACATAATTATGCAATATGACATGCAAAAATGAATTCTACTGTGTGTGAGTGTTGGCAATAGGTTCTTGATCAAAACAAGAAAGAGAGATAAATAGGCAATCCAACTTCTGAGGCTCTTTGGTTTCTAGGAAGACACAATTTTGTCACAATTTCCAAACTAGATGAGCACTTATACAATATAGACTCAAGTGAGTCAAATGTATAAGGGCTTCAGACCACCACAACCTTTCATGGTCAAAGGGTATATAGCAAAGAAATGAAGGTCAATCATCCAGTAATCCACCCCCGGGTGTCTAAAAGAATTCCCACACGCCATCACACCCCTCTTAATTCTAGCATCGGCCGCCACCAAAACGAAGCCGGGTGTGAGTAAATAAAATACCATTCTTAGAATGAAACATATATGAGACATATATAAATCAATCCATAAGCTAAATAATTAAATCAATCCCACGTGATAATGACCAACTGACCGATAAAAGAACCATCACATGCTAAACTCCAATTAAATCCAATCTCCAATAATTTTTAAATTAAAATCTGAATAAAAACCGAATGTAAATACTCCAAATGAATCCTCAACAACTTTGGTACAGCATGGCCTAATAAAACCCAAATTGAGTCTCACCACGAAATACGACTGAAAGGAAAGCCTAAACTAATTAAAGCAGTAAAAAAATAAACTCCAGCTGCACCACCGAACGATAATCAACAAATGGTCCTATGCAACTTCTCCAAAACTTATCCTGAAAAGGTTAGTCAACACACGAGGTTAGAGCCCCGAGCATGAATACACACTACTCCCCTCAAATAGGATCCTTGAATCGAGACAATAGCATTATACGAGATAAATATCACGATAGAATATTTTAATTAAACAAGATAATTAAACGCAATTAATATAAATCACTAACTACCCTCAGGAGTTCTAATTCAATAATCCACACCAATATGATTTTAAATATCTAAGTCCCACTATGTTAATTTAATTAAATTAACCCAAGATCATTATGTTTCTCAGTTTTATTATAGCGATCCTCCTGCCTCAGGTTGTAATCCACCAAAGTATCACACTTCCCCTTGTCAATAGCTAGTTGAGTCGTTTAAACTGTCGATCCCGTAATATGACAAGGTTCCACACATGACACGAGATAAATGCAAGCTGACCCATTTAAACTATTGGTCCCCACACATTATGTTACTCAGATTTTAATACCCGTTATTATCTTAGGCAATAATTCTCATTCATTTATTATCTCAAATTACCCCATCCTTATTTATCGATGTGAGATCTCCAAAATACCCCTTAGTCCCATACCTAAGGGTCCCGAAAGTACACATATGTCCTACTATATATATAGGATGGATTTCTAACATTAAACACGTCCTAGTCTCATGCCTAGGCTAGTGTAACGTCGATAAAGTATAAAAATCTTCCCCACCCCAAAATATAAATTCTGTATGAATCTACACTAACTAGTGCTATACCTAGCAAGCATAAATCATAACCAAAGTCTACCCACTAATCACATACCTAGTAAGCATCCTATAAACAAGGTGAGCAATATTATACCCAAAATCCCCTCGTCCCCGCGATGGCAAAAGTGAATAATAATAATCCACACAATATCATAAACCATAAACACAACATGACAATATAATCATAAAGGTCCCAATTTAATGTAATTCAATTAATAGCACCGTCGTTGTTTTCAACATAATTTATTCTATTCAATAATATTAATTTATTTAACATGCGATGATATTCAATATGATATAATCGTTCTCTTTTATAAATCATCTAATTTTTTTCTCGAATTTCCTAATTAATTAATTTAATTAACTATTAAAAACACGAGGTGTTATATACTGCCCCACTAGCAAAGGAATTTCTTCCTCGAAAGTAGATGAAGCATAAACATCAAACGTAAATCGCAAAACATAAAATAAGGCTCACATAGGCCTACTCGTTGAATGCCATAATTGGGCGCCCATACACCAAATCCTACGCGCGCCTACCCCACGAACAACAAAATAATATATATCGCTATATATATATATATATATATATAGACACACACACACACACACACACATAACTATGAAAGTGACGGCGTACCACGCGCTCTCGCAAATCACCACTCGTTTCTATTTCCGATAATTTTCGCGAAACATAAATCCTCAAATCAAATCACATTGTTGAATCGATATAAGACATACCCAAAATTTATAATAATTATCTTCCAAATAATTAACGTCACCAAAATCAACTCTAAGGATCCTCACATCAAGCTTACTAATTCTAAACTCAATGCCTATAACTCCCTTAACAAAAAAATTATATATCTCCAATAAACACATCTAACACGGATAGACCATAAGGAGTAAGAATCAATAAAGGGAATGAAAGATGGATAACGCGGAAGCTAAACAGACTCATAGCCTACGAGACCTAAGAGCATGCTCTGATACCATTTGTCACATGCCGCTTAATTCCAGCATCGGCCGCCACCAAAATGAAGTCGGGTCCGAGTAAATGAAATATCATTCTTAGCATGAAACATATATGAGACATATATAAATCAATCCAAAATCTAAATAATTGAATCAATCCCAGATGATAATGACCAGCTGAGCGATAAAATATCCATCACATGCTAAACGCTAATTAAATCCAATCTCCAATAATGATTAAATTAAAATCCGAATAAAAATCAAATGTAACTACTCCAACTGAATCCTTAACAATTTTGGAACCACATGGCCCAGAAAAAACCCAAATATAGTCTCATAATGAAATATGACTGAAAGGAAAGCCTAAACTAATTGAAGAAGTAAAAAATAAACTCTAGTTGCACCTCCAAACAATAATCTTCAAATGGTCATGTGCAGCTTCTCCAAAACTTATCCTGAAAAGGTTAGTCAACGCACGGGGTTAGAACCCCGAGCATTAATACACACTGCTCCCCTCAAATAGGATCCTTGAATCCAAACAATAGCATTATATAAGATAAATATCATAATAGAATATTTTAATTAAACGAGATAATTAAACGCAATTAATATAAATCACTAACTACCCTCAGGAGTTCTAATTCAATAATCCACACCAATATGATTTTAAATATCTAAGTCCCACTATGTTAATTTAATTAAATTAACCCAAGATCATTATGTTTCTCAGTTTTATTATAGCGGTCCTCCCTCCTCGGGTGGTAATCCACCAAAGTGTCACACTTCCCCTTGTCAATAGCTAGTTGATTCGTTTAAACTGTCGATCCCGTAATATGACAAGGTTCCACACACGACACGACATAAATGCAAGCTGACCCATTTAAACTATCGGTCCCCACACATTATGTTACTCAGATTTTAATACTCGTTATTAGCTTAGGCATTAATTCTCATTCATTTATTATCTCAATTTCCCCCATCCTTATTTATCGACGTGAGATTCCCAAACTACCCCTTAGTCCCATACCTAAGTGTTCCAAAGTACACATACGTCCTACTATATATATAGGATGGATTTCTAACATTAAACACGTCCTAGTATCATGCCTAGGCTAGAGTAATGTCAATAAAGTATAAAAAATTTCCCCACCCCAAAATATAAAATCCGCACGAATCTACACTAACTAGTCCCATACCTAGCAAGCATAAATCAAAATCAAAGTCTACCCACTAGTCTCATACCTAGTAAGCATCCTATAAACAAGGTGAGCAATATTCTATCCAAAATCCCCTTGTCCCCGAGATGGAAAAAGTGAATAATAATAATCCACACAATATCATAAATCATAAACACAACATGACAATATAATCATAAAGGTCCCAATTTAATTTAATTCAATTAATTGCACCGTCGTTATTTTCAACATAATTCATTATGTTCAATAATGTTAATGTATTTAACATGCGATGATATTCAATATGATATAGTCGTTCTCTTTTATAACTCATCTAATTTTTTTTCTTGAATTTCTCAATTAATTAATTTAATTAACTTTTAAAAACACGGGGTGTTACACCCTACTCTTAAAAGATCTAATATTTAGAGTATACGATAAACCTTCCTGCCCAAAGTACCCTTCAATTCCAGCAAATCTCTCAAAATTTCCTCCAATCCACCCAGCAGAGCATACACGCGAATATTCAAGCCATTACCAAACTTGAGGTTCAAATTAGCTAACTTAACAAATGCATTTAGTGAAAGGAACAAGGGAATACTCCCAATTCATACCGAACCTAATCCAAAACAAAACATGCCTAGGGGTCAATTTTTCATTCAAGATGAAACGAGCACATCATAGACCCAAGAGCATGCAAAAGTCATTATTACGCTTAGGTGCGACAAGGAAGTAGAGAAAAACATCTCATCACCCACCGCGAGTGAATCCGATAAACGTAAGGAGAAGGACGATCCACCCATGGATCAAACTTCCTCCCCACCCGCATCTTCTGATACATCTGTAGAGATATATGTCCCCAAATCTCCATTTCCCCAACATTTGGTGTCCCAAAAGAAAAGGGTGCAAGTTGACAAAATGTTGGAAGTATTCAAGCAAGTACAAATCAATATTCCATTACTTGATGCCATTCCACAAGTCTCATCCTATGCTAAATTTTTGAAGGACCTTTGTACCTTCAAGATAAGCACCAACATATCCAAGAAATCTTTTCCCACCGAGCAAGCAAGCTCAGTCAATTCTTATCAAACTTTTATAAAGTATAAGGATCCTGGAACTTCAATGATCTCTATCAAGATAGGGGATCACATCATTTAGAAACCCCTTCTCTATTTAAGAGCAAGCGTTAACCTTTTGTTGTGCACTATTTATGAGAAACTAGGTATGGGGGAGTTGAAGTTGACTAGGATTATGTTATCCTTAGCCGATCATTCCATGAAAATTCTGAGAGATATCGTTGAGGACATCCTAATTAAAGTGGACGACTTTGTATTTCCCATCGATTTCGTTATCCTATACACCCAACAAGTGCAAAATCATATTGCTCAAATTTTTCTTATTTTGGATCATCCTTTCCTTACCACATCTGATGCTGTCATTCAGTGTCGTAGTGGGTAATTGAACCTATACTTTTAGGAACATGACTATAGACCTTAACGTGTTCAATTTGACCAAATAACCACCCAATGGCGATGAACATGTGGACGTCGACATGATTAAAAGTATCGTCCAAGAGACTTTCAAGCAAAATTATAATAAAGACCCTTTAGAGGCATGCTTCACCGTTTTTTGTTTGAATTTGATGTAAAATATCAATCGAAGAAGTCAAAGACCTCCTAGACTCTGCCTTCGCCATGGAAAAAGGAAGTTAAAATTCTAAGCCCGATCCACTCTCGCTCTTCATGTCACTTATTCCTCCCTCTATTGAGAAATCTCCCGAGCGTGAATTGAAGCCACTGCATAAAACGCTTGAATATAGGTTCTTAGGAACTTCTGACACCTTGCTTGATATCATCGCTTGACTTTGATAAAGAACAGGAAGATAAGTTATTGCGTATTCTCAAAGAACATAAGAAAGCCATCGGATGGACCATAATTGACATTAAGCTAATATGTCCCCTCGGTGTGCATGCATAGGATACACTTTAAAAATAATGTAAAAATTTCCATAGAGAACAGTGTAGACTTAATCCCTATATGAAAAAGGTTGTCAGAGACAAGGTGCTTAAATTTCTCGATGTGGATATCATTTACCTCATTTTTTATAGACAATGGGTCAGTCCCATTCAAATTGTCCCGAAAAAATTCGGTGTTTCGATGGAAAAAAATAATGATGATGATTCGTGCCCACTAGAATTCGAATCGGTTGGCGAGCGTGTATAGATTATAGGAAGTTGAATGCTGTTACAAGGTATAATCACTTTCCTCTTCCTTTCTTATACCACATGCTAGATAGATTTGTCGTCCATCCCTATTACTATTTTCTCGACAGTTATTTTGGCTACAATCAAATTCCCATCGCTCTTGAGGATCAAGATATTACCACCTTCACTTGTCCATTTGGTACTTTTGCTTATTGCCATATGCCATTTGGATTATGCAACACGCCCTCTAACTTTCAACGGTGAATGATGAGTATCTTTTTAGATATGATGGAGCAGTTTCTGAAAGTGTTTATGTATGATTTTTCGGTATTTAGGTCTAGTGTTAATGAGGGCCTCCATCACCTCACCTTCTTTCTGAAGAGGTGTAAGGAAAAGAACCTTGTGCCTAATTAGGAAACGTGTCACTTCATGGTCAAACAAGGCGAAGTGCTAGGTTATATCATTTTGAAAAAAGGGTATCGAAGTCAATAAAGATAAAATTAATCTTATTACTAATCTCTCGCCACTAAAAATCGTGTGTGAAGTTTGATCATTCTTATGACACACTGGATTTTATCGGATGTTTATTAAGGAGTTTAGCAAAATCTCACGACCCTTGTGAAATATTCTTGTCGAGGACATACCTTTTAATTTTATTAAATATTGTGCTCAAGACTTTGAGGCTCCTATATAACTAATTTAATTGGTCCCAAAGCTTTGTACTTTCAATAAGTTTTTAGATCCTGTACTTTGAAATTGTACTAAAATCTCTTTATGGACAAAAATTTTGAGCGTCTTGGAAATTTTTACCGACCTCCCCTCTTCGATGGGAACAATTTTCCTTACTAGAAAGTAAGGATGATTGCGTTCATCCAAGGAACATTGGGAGATGATGTATGGGAAGCAATTGAAAATGTATACTCTCAGCCAACTAAGCCAGTTGAAGAGGGTAGTGATATAAGGGTTAAAAATATCCTCAATGATTTTACTAAGGAAGAAAAACATACGTCCTTAAGTAATAATAAACAAAAAAATGTTATATTCATGTCTGTTAATGAGCACGAATTCAAACGTATATCTATTTGCAGTACATATAAAGAGGCCTAGGACACATTAGTCACGGCTCACAAAGGTGATGATCGTGTTAACGCAACCAAAACTCAAATGTTAATACAATAGTATAACAATCTAGTTATAAATGAGACTAAGACATATTTCGAATTCTATATTAGGTTGACTGGCATAATCATAAAACTGCATGAAAATAGAATCGTGTATGGTAACAAAAAATTAGTGTAAGAAATTCTTAGTTCCCTTCCTTCTTAGTTTGATAACAAAAGGTATGCAATTGAGGACACGGATGATGTAAACTTGACCCCTGAACTCCTCATAGCAAACATAGGATGGTAGAAATGGAACTTGAGTTTAAGAAGTTCCTATCTAATAATCAGAAAAGACAGTCAATTTCCAATGTAGTTTTTTAATCTAAAATAATCTCACCTCATTTAGTCATTCCCAATATAGACTTGGACACGAATGATGACTATGATTTAGAGAGTTTTGATAACCAGATAGCCCTAATGTCGAGAAAATTTAAGAAAATTATAAAGTTTAAAAATATTGTTACTGCTAAACAATGAAAGGCTGGATATTAAACCAACTTTAATAATAGCCTCATGAGAGAAACAATGACAAACAAAACACTGATAACAATAACAGACTTGGAAAATACCTTAGCAATAGATAATGCTATAGATGTGGTAAAAGGCATCACATAGCTTCTAACTGTAAGTCTAAAATGAATAACACTACTAAAGTTAATATTGGTAAGATGTGGGATGATTCAAGTGACTCTGAAGAAGATGAACCTGAGTCTTCCAACTCTTTTGATCCATGCATGGATGTCTTTGCAAAAACTATCTATTCTGATGACATATTTGTGAACAATTCTGAACCTAATGTTATTATACCCAGTACTATTATGTTTGATGATGTTTTGTCTACTTTTAGTTTATCTACTCATTGCTTAAATAGTTCACATGTTGTAGACATTGCTAATAATAGTTCTTCGACAATGTGTGTGAGTTAAAGTGTTCGGATTGATGACGAATTGAATGGGTGTGTGAGTTCGGCAAATTAAATGTTAGGGGATAACTCAAACACTGCACATAATGAGTCAGATAATGATGACCTCCCTGACATTCACACACTGTACACTAAGACTCTTAGGAAGAGCACTAGATTAGAAAAGGGAGTCAAAGACTTAACTGAAAAGGTAGAGTCTTTAGGCCTATTGGGAAAACAGAACGCAAAGGACTATACAAATATGAAATGAAAACTAAATATTTGTTAAAAGATAAAAGAAGTTTTTGAATCAAATGAAGTTTTGGAAATTAAGTATAAGGAAACTTTGATAGAATTGGAAGAAGCTAAACAAAAAGTTTCAACTATCTTCAAGAAATTTTCTAAGTTTAAAAACAACTCTAACTGTTTTGAAAACTGTATTGCTTCTAGAAAAACCAATTTTGAAGATAAAACTAGTTTGTATTCTGATAAAAAAAAAAACTAAGGCACAAAATAAAATTATTTAACATGTGAAAAGATGTCCTATTTGTGAAAGGTCCTATTAGTGAAAGGTCTTAAAGACAATATGTTGAGCGTATATCAATTTTATGACTCCAAACACATAGTCACATTCTCAAAAACCAATTGCAAGATTTTAAATGAGAATGGTGAGTGTATCCTTACAGGTCATAGGACCCCAGATAACTGTTATACAGTAAATTCGAGTAATGAGACTTGTAAGATAGCTAGACTTAATGAAAATGAAATCTGGCATAACCGTTTGGGCCATATTAATTACGATAATCTTGGAAAATTGAGCTCTTAGGATATAGTTAGAGGTTTACCAAAAATAAAAACTGATTTCGAATGTTGTTTGTGGGTCGTGTCAAGAAGGAAAAATGATTAAATTTGCTCACAAGAAAGTTACATTTTAACATCTAAACCTCTAGATCTAATCCATATGGATCTTATGGGTCCTTCGCGAACTGTGAGCCTTTGTGGTAACAGTCACATTTTTGTCATTGTGGATGACTTTACTCAGTTCACTAGGGTAGCGTTTTTAAAATCAAAAAACCGATACATTTCGAGAATTTTTCAAAATCCTTTTAAGAATCAAGAATGAAAAAGATACCCAAGTTAATCGAATACATAGCAATAGAGGAGGGAAATTTAAGGACTCAGGTGTAATAGAGTACGATTGTGGTAATGGTTATCACCACGAGTTCAATGCTCCTAAAATAACTCAACTGAATGGTGTTATCGAGCATAACAATCGAAAAATTCAGGAAATGGTCTGGACAATAATACATGCTAAGAACTTGCCAACATACTTTTGGGTTGAGGCAGTTCAAACAGTGCATCACATTATCAATTGGGTCTATCTTTGAAAAAAATATAAAGCAAACATCCTATGAACTTTAGTATGATAAAAAGCCCAATTTAAAATATTTTCAAACCCTTGGGAGTCACTGCTATGTTTGCAAAGGCAGAGAACACCCATCTAAGTTTGAAACCTGCGACGACAAAAGCCATATTTTGGGGTTACTCTCCAAACGATAAGTCATATTGCATTTTTTATTTGCGTACCAAAGTAATCATGGAATCAATAAATGTAATTATGAGTGACACTGATGTCGAGAGTAAAAAATAAGGATTAATTATTATGGAAGAGTCTGAAAATAGTTTTAATTATGACCCTCCATAGATAGATGACCCTTTACCAATTGAGACCCTTGCAGTACCTAATTGGGTTTCTAAATATCTTCCCATTGATAATGTTGTTGGTAACCCTAAGGAGCCAGTGCGTACATTATCCCAACTACATAACATGGCCCATTTTGCATTATAATTTCTTTGGTAGAACCAAATAATGTAAATGAGGCACTTAGTGAATCCTTTTGGATTGGTGTTATGAAATAAGAGCTAGTCCAGTTTAAGAGTCATGATGTACGGAATCTCATCCCCAGGGCAGAAATAAAAGGGTTATTGGCACTCGTTCGATTTAAAAAAATAATATAGATGAATCAGGGATGATAGTTAGAAATAAAGTTAGGTTAGTTACTCAGGGCTACTCTCAAGTTGAGGGAATGGATTTTGAAGAGACCTTTGCCCTGATCACTCGACTCAAGTCTGTTCGCTTACTCTTGGCCATAGCTTGTCATTTACAATTCAGCCTTTACCAAATGGATGTTAAATCCTCTTTTTTAAATGGTATTTTGACGGAAGAGGTCTATGTTGAACCTTCGAAAGGATTTATTGATCCTCATTATTCGAACCATGTATTTCTATTGAAAAGGACTTTATACGGCTTAAAGCAAGCCCCTCGTGCCTAGTACGAACACCTTTCAACGTTTTTAATCAGGAAAGGGTTCTAGCATAGTGGAAATGACCAGACTTTATTTGTGAAACATTTTATAAACATGTGTTAGTTGCTCAAGTATATGTTGATGACATTATATTTGGATCTACTTCTCCGGCTCAAGTTAAAGAGTTTTCAACTATTATGCATGAGGAATTCCAAATATCACTTATAGGGGAGATTCAATATTTTTTAAGTCTTCAAGTTAGACAAAAATATGATGGGTTATTTATATTGTAGTCTAAATATGAAATTGAATTAGTTAAAAAGTTCGGTCTAGATAATGCCAAAGTTGCTAGGACTCCCATGAGAAGCTCTATAAAAATATCCAAAGATGAGAATGGTAACCCCCTAGATCCTACACAACATATAAGTATGATAGGCACTTTACTATATGTAATAGCTTCTCAACCTGATATTATGTACGTTGTTTATCTTTGCACCCGTTACCAAAGCGAACCTAAGGAATGTCACCTTTTATGTGTTAAACGTATAATCAAATATGTTACGGGGACAATACATCTAGGTATATGGTACACAAAATACACCACAAGCACAATTATAGGGTACATCGATGCTGACTGGTTAGCTGCTCAAACGAAAAGCACTTCTGGTCCATGTTACTCCATTGGTAACAACTTAGTCGGGTGGAGCAGGAAAAAATAGAACAGCATATCACTTTCCACAGCTGAATCCGAATACATAGCGACAGGTACTTGTTGCGCTTAATTATTATGGATGAAGTAAATGCTTAGTTATTACAACATTAATGAAGAAAAACATAATTTATATTGCGATAATCAAAGCCCAGTCAATATCTCTAATAACCCTATTCAACATTCGCGTACTAAACATGTTAAAATTAAACATCAATTTATACGCAAAATTATTGAGTCTAAAGAATTAGAGACTAACTACTTACCCACTCAACATCATCTAGATGACTTGTTCACAAAACCTTTGAATAATTTACGTTTTGAATCTTTAAGGAAATCCATCGGTACGATTATGCTTGATTAGCTATCTATCTCCTATCATATCCTTCGGTTACTATAATGATTATAATTGGTCTTTGAGGATATAGGGCACGATCGTTTGATAAATGACAAAAGACGCCTCCTATCTCTATTTTATGAGGGAGACCCTTGAGGTGACCTGTTGTATGATTTAGGTTTATCAGAATTATGTTTACTTTTCTTGTTTATATTCATTTTATGTTTTTCACCCTTAGTCCAATTGAGACAAAATGTGTGTGTGTGTGTGGGGGTGGGGGGTGGGGGGGGGGGGAGAGATTTGAGTCCATCAGGACAACTATTGTAAAACTTAACTAATTCTTGATCTTTTCCATTAGTTGCTATAATATTTTTCAGGAATTAGGAATCGACATCATCAGATTTGCTTAGGGTATTGGTTTGTTCATAGTTGAGTTATGTACTTTTATGTTTCTAGGAATGGTGTAGTTAGAATATTTAATAACAATACGTTTTTTATTATTTTATACCTATGAGTCCTAGATGACTCAAAGGAGATTTTGTCTCTCATTTTCAAAGGGGGGAAATGAAGCACACTATATAGTTAACTCATCTGAGTCTACACTATATAAGAGCCTCAACTAGTTTGAAAATATTAACTAAATTTTGAGTCCCTTCTTCAAGTACATCATAGCATCTTCATATGATACCTCAACATCAGCAAAGACTCCTCAATAAGTCATAAAGGTAGTATTCCAACATACTCACAACTCATACGATTGAATTTATATCATAATTTACTTTTGTATGTTAATTGGAATTAAAATGATTTTTTTATAAATTTTGGAAATTTTAAAACAATTAAAATCTATTTTTGAAATAATTAAAATTGATTTTAAATTGTTTTGGGGTTAAAATATGAATTTTATAAGTTCCTAAAAAATGGCTTGGGTAGAATCCAAAACTGGATGAAACATTATGTGGTAGAAAATGGAGTTTTTAAAACTTATAAACACACGTTTTTTATTAAGTAAGAGACTGTAAGGATAAAATTTTCAATTGAGTCCATTGTATGTTTATTTGACTTATTTTCGGAACAAAACGCATTTGAGTCATAGGTCGTATTTTTATTGTCAAGATCCCACACAAAATATGACATGTTAAAGTTTATTAAAGACGTTGAGGCAAGTTTCAAAGAATTTATCATGTCGGTTTATGGTGCATATTTCATCTTCAAGTTTAATTGCAATTCGAAATCACTCAAGTATGAATGCATAATTTTAATGGGACTTGGAATTTATTTTAAAATATTAAAGGATGTTATTTTATTAAAGAAATGTTTTTAAAATGCTTCTAAAAGTGTTTGAAATCGTTTACACTTCATTTTATTCTGATAATGACGAATTAGAGTAGTGTTTTATTGGAACTCTAATTCGTTGTGTCGCTCAAACGACCTGACCAGTCGTTCAAGCGGGATGACATTGTCGTTAGAATGACATGTCCATCTCGTTGGAATGATAGGTCAAATTCTATTGAATGAGACGCTGCCTCAAGAAATTATAAGGGCATGTTTTCATCTGAATTTCGTAAGTGTGCATTCTGGAAAATAGTTTATGAACCAGAACATGGTTTGCACATGTTTTCTTAGGTTTTCTAAACCCAAATACATCCTTAGAGTTTCAAAGATCAGAGTTTTCATTACTATATGTTATAGTGATCTTTATTGGAACCAAGAAGAGTTTGTTCTACACTTGAACATTTGGTTTTGTGGTGACGAAGCAAAGGAGTTTGTGTTCCACATCGTGGATGACATAAAGCCATATCGGTGGACACCGAGACATACGTGGATGCATTTGCTGCGGACGAGCATCATGGAAGAAGGAATTTCTGCGTGGGCACTATGGAGGAGTGGTTGGATATCATAAGAGTGTCAAGTCTCGCGGGGATTGGGTCGCTGAGTAAGACCTGTATCTTTTCCTTGTAATTCCACATCATAGTGATTGTCTGGCTTGGGCCGTTCGAGGTTTTTTCCCATTGCGGTTTTCTCGTACACCTCGCATTGTGAGCTTTCTTTTCCTTACTTTATTTGCTTTAATCAATAGATGTGTGTTTAGGATTAATCAAGATAAAATTCGATTAAGTTAAAATTGGCTCACAACTTGTTGCGAATTAAAAATTGGAAAAAGATTTTTCTTAAAAAAAAATATTTTGTCATCCTTAAATCACTTTTCGCATAGAAAAATGGGACCCACAAAGACCTGCACCTGGTTTCTTGTGATTGGCTATATTTGTGTTTGTTTATATTCACATACCATGCACCTAATCTTAACCGTTATATCAATTTAATCAATGGTCCTCATGTCACCTTAGTCGATCCATGTGTCTCTGACTTAACAAATCAGTTACGTTTTAATGTGGTCGTTTCTCAGCTATTAGATTTCAATGTTTTAAATCAAACTTAATCCCAGCCTTTGATTTCAAACCGACCTTCTGGATCCTTCGTTGTGCCTATATAAAGAAGCTTATATCTTTCTTTCGAGAGTTTTTGGGAGAGTCTTGAGAGTTGAGAGAAAAAAGAGAGAAAAAGGGAGAAGAGAGAAAAATATTTTACGTACAGAAATTCTGAGAAAATATTTTTAGAAAAGTATTAAGAGTTAGGTTTTTGTTTACTCCTCACAGTTGTAATCTCTCTTTTAACAACCTCACATATTTTGGATCTTATTTCTTTTTAGAAATTTTTAGATTTAAAAACTGTGATACATCTCACGTTTAGTTCTAGGCTCTTTTTGATTTCTTGATTTAAGAAATATTATTTCTCAATTGGACTCTATTTTATAACGTTTTAAAACTTTTAAATACAAATTCTCTTATTTTACAAACTGAAAATCAAGACTCGCATGTTTCAGATCTAAAAAATCTTCATATCGAAAAATTGTGTTTATAAATAATTTATGCGATGTGCCTTTTATTTTACAAACGTGCATGCTATGGCTCTGGCCGAGCCTCCTCCTCGACAGCAGGTACGACTATGAGCCTCGACCTACCTCTTCACCCCTTTTCTATCTGAAAGCCAAAAAGGTTCGAATTAGTACAAATGTAATACCAATGAACCTTAAGCACAAGATCTACATATCAAAGGACACAACACATAATGTAATGAATGCAACACAGATCCTAAGGACACTGGAATTTGGATGCTTTGATACCAACTATAACAACCCCCATTTTCTCACGTAAAGGATGGTCAGGCACGATACGCCGACGATGGGGCTTGTATGTCAATTAATACCATTCTCAGCATCAACATTATATAAATGATATATTAAAGGTCTATAATTTGGTTTGAATAAACATTTCAATAATAGAGAAATCCAATCCAATGTGCATAGTATGACAAGTCTGACGCAATAATAAATACCCAAACCAACATAAAGTAAATAAGTCTCGGGATTATGCCCGTATAATAATTCCAAATGATTTGAAATTTCTGAGGAGAAAAATGAGAATGCAAGGCCGCCAAGTCACAATCCCGTTATCCTTGTCTAAGATCACCTGGGGGAGAAAACATTTAAATTTGGGTCAGAGCCCTAGATGTACAAGAATTAACTTATTCAATTTAAATTGCAATAATACAGTCAATGAAAAGTAAATATCTCCCATTATCACTCACATGCGATTAACATCTCACGCCTCACCTAAATGTGATATTCCCCGTGTCCCAAAATTTTTGAAATAACATAAGTGACAACCGTGTCAATTTAAAATCATGGAGTTAGCTATAATCAATTGCTACAAAAAAGCATACATATATAATTACCCAATACCAAGGTATCCCAGTTTAATATATATCTCATAAAATAGAAAAAAAATTATTATGCACAACATAGTAAAGGTCTGTGATTTATGTCTACATTCTTACACAATTTAATTCATTTCAGTTAATCGGGGTAACTTATTTATATATGTCCTTTCATATATGCGACACACAAAGTCATCTATCAGTGGTGTCTCATTCATACTCTATCGGCAAGTCCATAAGAAACTCTTATCCAAGTCAGACATCATAAAACACACATAAGTGGGGGGGATCCGTACGCAGTACACCAGTTCACGGTCCATACTCGGTGGTGACAAAGGATCCCATCATCAACACCTCTCTCTCATAGATGACACTACTACATAGTACATAATGACCTATAGAACGCCTAGCCCACCTATGCCAACGTGTGCTACGGTCCCAAATGCGCAAAACCCTAAGCCGATAGGACCATACTTATTATTTATCCCATATAATATGTGTAGGTAACTAATCTATAATTACCTAAATGTCCCACAAGATTTCCTCAAATGTTCATTAATTAATAATTCGACCATCTGGTTAATTATTAATGTCATCTTCTTTAAAAATTTATCTAAACATCTAGTAAAATGTAGTATCCCAATTCACATATGCGCCATGTTTATATTTTTAATCGATTCCTTATTAGCCCAAACACCATCTTACTAACTTATTTGAACTTTTAAAAATATTCCCAAATTAACCATAGCCCCTGCTCACTCAACCCCCAGGTGCCTAAACGATTCGCTGCCAAATCGATTCGGATTGTGGCAGTGACCAAATCTGCTTGTTTTCTTTAATACGAATTTTCTTGTTTCTTCTCCAAGATTCATTCCAATCGTTATTTCAATTGTATAAACACATGTATGGGTATTTAATATCTAGTTGTACATCATATATCCATTTATTCCATATAATCACATCAATTGTTACCCCCAAAACCCAGATTTCATATGAGAATTTAAGATCTTTAATCCCAAATTTCTACTACAATCTCAACAACATGTAATTCAATTTAATGGGGGTGTTTACATCAAAATACACAGATCATAACATGTACTAAAGTCATCTACATAAGATTTCCAATAATCCCCAATTTCATCCCAAGAACCCTAAATTTCTATCATCAAATTTCATGTATCGATTCTAGATTTCTAGGTTAACACCTTATGTTATAATTAATCATCTACGTGCATGAGATTAATTCCTAACATTTAATCATCAAATTCCAATCTAAAACCTAGAAATCACATCAAGAAGTAAATTGAAATTGAAATTGTGCAAGAAAATTCTTGCCTTAATACGTAATTGATGAAATCCGCCTTTTGATTCTCCTTTTCACTTCTTTGCTATGAATTCTTCTCTTGTCCGTCTCTTTCACAGTGGTATAGGCTAGGGCTTATAAAGATATCCTCCTGAGAGTTTATCAGTATCTTAATATAAGTCATTAACTCTCTAATCCTGAGCTAGGTTAGATTCCCAACTTTTGGACCCTCAAATGGGCTCCAATCCATATCTACACTAGCTCAAAAGTCTCCCAACATATATACCTATATCCCGGGGCCATTTTTAATCGTTTAAAACACCTAAGCGAGCCCGTATACTCCCTGAAATACGTCCCAATTATTTTTACCCCAACATTATATTTTTATAGTTGTGTCACATTACTTTAATGAATTTTCTACTACACATGCATTGTTATAAACATTAACATAATACAACTCCATCATACGTAACTATGACATAACAAAAATTTATTTGTTCGCAATAATAGTTTAAATTCACTAATTTATTCCAATTTCCACAATTTTTTATTTTAACCCAAAAATATAGTTTTATTATTTATCTTAGAAAAATACGACTTATTACAAAAACCCAAAAAGATTTTTAAGATAATTGAGCTTTAAAATAATTTTTTAATATATAATTAATTCATATATCTCTTGACTTATGAATTTTTTTGCACATTAGCCAAATAATATGATAGAAAATGGATATTGAAGCAAAAATGAAAGAACCTCTCGAATCAATATGGAGATTTTAACCCGGTGAGATTTTGTGTCAATCATCATTTTCGAGAGATTTAAATCAATCCGTGTTAAAATAACTCAATCTTTCTTTGTTGAAATTTTATTGATGATCTCATATTCTTTGTTTTGTTTGATTACTAAAAATAAAAAGTCAAAGTTTGAATTTTAAACACTAGAAGTCTTCATAAGTCGTCTAGAGGCACAAATCAACTTAACGATGCTTGAGAAGTGAGATTATGCCATCATTTTGAAAGCCAAATTTAAACGTAAATTTGGACCCTTTTAGATTATTTTATTGCAAGTCCATTTCTGCCCAAAAAAAAAAAAGTCTTTTATTGAAAATCCATTATCATATCTAACTTCAACTGTGAGTTAAAAGATATAAAAGATGCCATACCCATTTTCAGAGAATTCAAGGGTAAAATTACAATAGGAAAGCCCAAAATAATTTTTTTCGTAATAATAATGCTTGAAAAGAGAAGAACAAAAAAAAGGGGAGAAGAAAGAAAAAATGAAAAAAGAAAAGAAAAAGAGAAGTGAGTTTAAAAAGAAAAGGGAAATAAAATTGGAGGTTAGAAAAAGTGCCTAAAGTTAAAAATACCAAAAAAATCTCTATATTCTCAAAAAAAATTGAACTCCAAATTTTGTTCTTTCTAGTCAAAACTCGAACCTACAATACAACCGAAGAAAGTCCTAATCGATCTCAAGTGAAGTTAGTTATACTATGATGTGATTCGATATTTTTAAAAATTAATCAATTTTTGTCATAAGATAATATTCATCCATTATAAAAGTTCATTTTGATTTTGTATATGTGAAATTTGTTCATTCAAATTTACTCTTATATTTACATATACCGAAAGAAAATAATCAATTTTTGAGTGTTCAATTGTGAGTGCGTTCCATGAGATTTTAAAATCAAAATGAACTTTTAGATAAGAAAAGTAATTATCAGACCTTTTGAAATAGGTGATTATACTGGCTATGCACACACGCATGATAAGTTGAGATTGAGAAGTTAAGTTCTAATATATTTATGAAGTTTGCATTCAACTGAATTATATTACTTTTGATTCTTTTGTAGCCGAGTCAGGTTTTTGAATTTTGGGGGTTTATTCACTACGAACCCTCACATGACAAAACTCATCCACTAGGGAAATCTAGGGGTTATAACAGCTTATTTCACATGCTAAGTGCAATCCTGATTCTTATGAAAGTGAGTTAGATTGTAAAATTTTTATTTTTCTCGAGGACAAAGCAAGTTTAGGTTTAGGTATATTTAATGAGTTCATATTTTTGTCCAAATCTAGGTCTTGTTAGGCCCGTTGAGCATTTAGAGTCGTTTTATTAAATAAAAAAAAATGCAAGTTTGAATAAAATTCTAGTTAAAATGTAATTTTAGTAATTTCGGGGGTGAAACAATAATTTTAGAACTTTTATGGGACTAAAAATAAATTTTTAAAATTTTATTTAAGCAATATAAAGTTTACATGAAATTTGGTTGAATTCAGAGTTAAAACAAAAGGTTATGAAATCTGGGGTCTAAAATACAATTAGGGATAATTTGAAAGTTTTGTACACTTTAAGGGGCTTAATTTGAATTAATACAAGTTATTTATAATTTTACAGGTACCCCTGAACTTTGGTGAAGATCTGAATACATTTAGTGAAGATATGAATATTATGTGCAAGATTGAAAAAGTTAAGAAGTTTTGGGGTGAAATTGGACTAAGGAAAAAGGGGCGGGCACTTGAATTTATAAATTAATAAAGAAGTCTTATAAATAAGAAGCTAGTCAGCCCAGTGGCCAAAGGGAGAAGAAAGAGGTGCCTCAGTTGATTTTTAATATGAGGCGCGTCATAAGAAACTCCCAACGCGTACTAATAGCTGCCTCATGTGAAACATTAGTCCAAATTAGATTTTTTTTCAAGACTCAAATCTTTGTCGAATTGGTACAAAATGGTTTCTTTATATGTAATGGTTTTTTTCAATACCAAAAAAGATAAATATATTTTAATGGTTTTTTTGGAAAAATTACTAACCTAAATACAACCAATAAAATGGTCTTTTGACCCAAATCAATATCTCACACATTAGCCTATAAATACGATCCTCGGGCACATTATTTTACATAAAAAAATTTAGAGAGCTTTTAGAGACAATTATTGGTTGTTTGAGAATTTATTTTTGTGGTCCAACGTTTGTTCTTTTGTGGGAAGAAATTTATCAACATCAATTGTCAAGCACTACTATTTTGTAAGTTGATTTATCAATTAAAATCAGTATTCATTCTTGCAATTTTTTTTTCTTCAATGATGCTAGCTTAATTTCTTTAGGTTGTTAGGTGAAGGTTGTTATGTTTAAATAATATTGTGTGTACCTTAAATTCGTTTATATTCTCAATTTTTTTAAGTAGTTTAAAATTTTGATATTCATTTAAAACGACACGAGAGTGTGTTTTAAACATTCGACTTCATTTGAAAAATCATTTTTATTATTATTTTGAGTGTCATCACTTTTTGATGGGTTATACATTTATTAGATTAATTGATATCTCATGCTTAAAGACTATACTTTGAAATTTAAATGTGAACTTTTTAAGGGAATAGGAATTTTATCCATCTAATTTAGAGATGTTAATTGTATTGTGAACTTAACCGTGTTATTCCAAATTAAACGTGGCGATAGTCGATTTAATTTGAGATATAAAATCGGGAGCGACGAATTAAAATATTGTTTAGTATTAGGTAAATGTGATAAATGGATCCAACATCATAGTGTTCACGCACACTTGATTATATATTTCATATTTGTACTTTTTATTTATGTTAGCTTAGTTTAGTATTTCATCTCATCTCTAAACCCATTTAATCTAGTTTGAAAGTCATAATTATTTTAAACGAAAAAATTGACAAATCTCTGTGAGTTTGACCTGTATTTACACTCTTTGTTCTATAATAGTCCCTACAATTGTGGTATTTTATAAAATTGACAACAGTGTTCAAGCCTTTTCTTCATTCTGTCCAATAGGATTTTGTCTATTACCTCTGTATGACCATTACACGATGGGTGATCAGTAGCTGAGTGAAGTTTTTGGATCTTCGAACGTATACAATAATCTTCAAAATCTCTATTGTCATACTACATACTTTAGTTTATGATGACGGCGTATGACATGATATACTAGAGATTAATATTCTTCTATATAAAATGGAATACCTTCTCGTACGTCATCTCCACGAGTGGCTCTGCTTCAACCCACTTAGTGAAATAATCAACTGCTACGACCTGGTACCTGAACCTGCCCCTTGTCTTCGAAAGTGGGCCAACCAGATCAAGTCCCCACAGGGATAATGGCCAAGGGGATGTGATCGGCTTTATTGCATCCCTTGGTCTCTTATGTATCACATCAAACCTTTGGAACTTATCATACTTCTTTACGTAGCTTTCTTTCATTGTGGGGTGGTAGTACCCCTGAGTGGTTACTTATTTCACCAATGATATGCCCTATGAATGGTCCCCACACAATACCACATGCACTTCCTTTATCAAGTCATTAACCTCAGAGGGGTGGACACACCTGAGTAGAACTGCTTCAATCAACAAGTATGCTCGGATGGGATACATCCTGGATGGTCCCATGTCTAACTTCATCAGAAAATGCATTCTTTATATGTACTGTGATGCATCAATACTTCTATAGGTATTATCCTTCTCTGCTCTATTCTAGTGGATGATGCCAAAAGAGAAAGTGCATCTGCTCTCGTGTTTTTAGCCATTGGCATTCTTTCCATTTGTACTGCCGAGAACTTTAATAATAATGCTTTCACCTTTGTCAGGTACTTCACCATTGATTCTTCTCTTTGACTTGCAAACACTAAGGCTTAGTTTACTATGAGCTGAGAGTTGTTATTCGCTAATACCCTCTTGCTCCTGATGATGATGCTAACCCTAGGCCTATTATGAGAGCTTCGCATTATGCCTCATTATTAGAAGCATCAAAATGTAATCTGAGGGCATACTCCACGTCAACCTCATCAACCATCATGATTATCAAGACTATTCACTACCGTTGGCACATGATGATAATATATCAACAATAGCGAAATCAAAGGTTCTTCTTCAAAGATACCTTTAATTAAGCATCCAAATTTGAATATTTTTTCATTTTCTTCAGATCACGAGTCCTTTCTTCTTGTCGAGATGATCTCGTTTGTCATTGATATGGCTTACTATCTTTATTGGTAAGATCTCTTCCATAGAAGTCTGCCTGATTGGATTCACTACTAAACTCTCTTTCATAAAAGTCTGCTCTGCGGTCTTTGAAACTGAGCTCTGTTCCGTAAAATTCTGCTCAATAGCCTTATCTTTATAAGTAAATTTTTCTATAAAATCATCCATTGCCTATCCTTTAACTTTTTTTTAGGTTCATGATGTATGTCATACTCTCCTAGTTCTACAGGCCAAGCCATCAGTTTGCCTGATTTCTCTGGTTTATAAATATCTTGTCATGGATAAAGGTCAGTATGAACGATAATTGTATATGCTTTAAAATACGGCTTCATCTTGCAGGAAGATTCAATCAAAGCCAAGGATAACCTCTCCAGTCTAGGGTACCAAATTTCTGCTTCACAGTATACCTTTCTAGTGTAGTATATAGACCTCTGCACTCCAGCTTCTTTTTGAACCAATGTTAAGACGATTGCCGACTCTGACACTTCCAAATATATATAGATCTTTTCACCTAGGACTGGCCTTGATAATAAAGGCACAGATCCTAAGTACTTATTCAAGTCCTATAAATACGTTTAGTACTCGTTATTATACTCAATGGTCTTTCTTAGCACCTTAAAGAGTGGAAGACATTTATAAGTGGCTCTTGACACGAATCGCCTCAGAGCTGCTACTCATCCCATCAAGCTTTGGATCTCCATTTTTCTCTTGGGATGATGCATATTAATCAGTGCTTGGATCTTGTCTGGATTAGCCTTTATACCCCTCTAGTTGACTATGAAAACCTCTAGACCCCCAAAACACATTTTTTTGGTTAAGCTTCATTTGGCACTTTTCCTATTGGTTAATAGTTCACCCAAGTTCACTGATGTGGTTGAGAGATTTCTTACTCTTGGTGAGCATATCATCGACATACACTTCCATCATTTTGTTAATATGATCTTCAAAAATTATTTTCGCTAGCCTTTGATACGTTGCTCCTTCATTTTTTAGCTCAAAAGGCATAACGTTATAGTAATAAGTGCCACGGCTAGTAATAAATGAGGTTTTCTCCCTATCTCCCATTTTTTTTAACTGGTTGTACCCCGAATAGTCATACATAAAATTGAGAAGCTCTCCCCCGACCGTAGAATCGACCTGCTGTTCAATCCTAGGCAAAGGATAGTGGTCCTTTGGACGAGGACAGTGAAATCGACGCATATACGCCAGTTGTCATTCTTCTTCTCTATCATAACTAAATTTGAAAGCCATTCTGGATACTTGATGTTTTTAATGAAATCTGTCTTTTGAAATTTGTCAACCTCCTCCTAAATGGTCATGTTCTTTTCCTTGATGAACACACAATGTTTTTACTTTACATGATTTACACTCATCACTATACTAAGCTCATAATAAAGGGATTATAGAATCTATCCTAGGAATGTCCTCATGGCTCCAAGTGAACACGTTCTTCCCCTTCCTTAAGAAATTGACTAACTTTTTTCTTAAGAGTTTGGTCCAATGATGAGCCGATCTAGGATGTCCTTTCTGGATGCTCGTCGTCCTACATCACAGGCTCAATTTCCTCAACTATCTAGCATTTGACTAGTTCATCCAAAGTCTCAATATTATAAGTAATGGTTAATTTCTTCTACTCCTATTCCGTAGACATGTAGTAGCATTTCCAGGCCTCTACTTGATTTCCTTTCACTATGCCAACCCCATATCTTGTAGGGAATTTCAGACATTGGTGAATAGTAGATAAAAAATCTTCAAACTTCTTAAGTCCAGCCCAACCAAATATGATGTTGTAGGATGAGTGGACGTTCTCATCTAGTATAAAAAAGAATCATCTATGTTCGGCAAGTTGGCCATGTGTTGACCACAACATCAAGCCCAATTGTTCCAAAGGGAAATAATTTCTACCCCCAAAATCGATAAGAGTCTTGTGATACACCTCCAACTTGCTATCTCTCAACCGCAAATTCTTGAAGCAACTCGCTACCCAACTTTTATGAACCATCATTGGATGACCAGAGGGTTATCGTGCGAATAAAGTACACCTGACAAGTCATCTTTAGAATAACCAATGATAATATGATCTTTATTTACCTTTCTAGGTCGAGTTTCTAAAACATCATCCAAGTTCATCTTTTTAACATGATCGCAAGCCTTCGCCTCGTTGAGTTAGGCTTTCCTTTCTACAGGTTCTTCTCCACCACCGGCGTCACCTCCTGCTACAAAGAGACACCCAAAGGAGATCATCGTAACTTTGTGCACAGTCTTCTTAAGCTTCTTAGGAAGATCTGGATTATCCTACAAATTGCTATCTCATCCCCTTTTCTTCTCGTCCTTCCTATTTGATCGACCATCTTTATAAGAATGCTTTGTTAGTTTTACTTGTCTGATGAGATTTTTAATTTCGTTTATCAAATCTAGACAAATATCACTGTTGTAGCTATGATCCTTATGGAATTATAAGTGTTTTCTTTTATCCTTCATGTTAGGAGGAGCCTTCAATTTCCCCAACCATTTCAAGTCATTTCTCCCTCGAATATCGCCAAGGATATGGTGCACACCTTCGGTCAGAGGAGTATATTCATCAAATGTCTTTGGCATATCAGTGTTATCAAATTTTAAACGTTAAAATTATAGCAAGTGCACGATCTATTGGAATATAGTGAATGTAAATATGGGCCGAACCCCAGAGATTTTGTCAATTTATATAAATTATTGACTATCCAACTAGACAATATGCGTGTAGAAATATTATGTAGAGATAAAACAAAATAAAATAATAATAAATGAGTGAACATAAATTATGAACAAGTATGGAGATATTACTAAGATTTCGAATCCGTTTACCATTTTTACTAGCTTATGATTAATTAGTCTAAGTCGCAATTCACTTTTATAATTCAAAATTTTACTGACTCTCATCGCTAAATTTTGGAAGATGAAAACTGAAAGTTTAAATTAATATGTTTATATATCTTTTTTTATGTTAAAAATTCCAATTCCTTTAAAAAATATCACTTGTAAGCATTAAATGTCAAACATAAGCATGGACTATCAAACAATTTAACACACGCATAATCCATCAAACCTAAGTACATAAAATCAATGGATGTAAATAAAAAAAATTAAAGATTTAAAATATCACTCTCGTGACTATTTTTTTTAATACCGAATTTTTAAATGTTTTTGGAACAATTAGGAAATTTAAGCGAATTGAACCAATTAAAAATACACTAATTAATCATGGTAAATTTCACCTCCTCCTAGCAATTAAATTAAACTAGCATCATAATTAAAATACAAAAATTGTAAGATGAAATACCCATTCTCGTTAATAATAATCAACTTACAAAATTGAAGTCCTAATATCTGAATGACAATACAATAAAGTCCATCCCAAACTTGTACATAAATTATTTTAGGAACGCCAAAAATAAAATACCAAGATTTACTATTTTTGGTGCCTCTAAAAATACACTCTAAAAATTTCTCTCCCTAACTAAAAATGGTATTCTGTCCGAAAATTCACCTATACAAGTCTGCCCCAAATTGTGTCTGCCACACACCCCTCCAAATCGAAAATGGTCTCTTTTTTTATACCCCACAAAACTTTTTTTAATGTGTCTAAGACAAAAGGGAATAAGGGACCAAAAAGCCCAAAAAAATTATTTTGGGGTCTTAAAAATCTCAAACATAATTAATAAAGAAAGAGGGACACGAGACGTAGAATAAAAGAAAAAAAAGAAATATAATGAAATAAAATAAGAAAGAAAGAAAGAATAAAAATAATAAAAAAGTAAAAGAAACAAAACGGGGGGAGCAAAATCTCGAATAGAGTATATAAAAAGAAAGGGGGAACAAAACAAAAAGGAAAAAGGTGAGAGAAATAAAAAAAAATTAAAAGAAAATGGTAGGAGAAGAAATATTGTGGACAAATACTAAGGAATCTCGGATGAAAAGTTTGGGAAGGGGAGAAAGAAAATATGAGAAGAAGGAATAAAGAAAAACAAGGAAAGAAGACGAAAAACTGAAATAGAAAAAAAAAAGGGCATATTGGGAGGAGGAATCTTGGCAGAACAATACTAAAATGGGGGAGGGAGAAGCACGCCACCCGCTTGGCATATGTTTTTCCTTTTTTTTTCTTTTCTCTTTTGTATTTTCGTCACTTTTTATATCAGAATTTTCAAACTGATTTTGGACCTTCGAAACATCATATTTTAAAATTTATCCGAACTACAAAGTTGTGAGTCTTCTAAAGACCTTTCGAAAAAGCGATCGCACAAACACTCGAGTGAATTTATGAAAATCCTTTAGTTCAACTCTGTCAACCACGTCGTGTTGCAACATATCCTAACAAATTTTGCATATCAACTTCCTTGTTGTTAGAACACCCCAGGTGCCCGTAAAAATTGAAAATAAAAATAATTAACTCAAATTTAGAATCATAAAAGTGTAGAAAAATACATAATTATCCTTATTTATATATTATCACCCGAAATTCATATCTCACTCATTTAACTCGAAATTCAACCAAATTTCACTAAAAACTTTATATTTCCCAAATAAGTATTTAAGAATTACTCTTAGGCCAATAAAATATTTTAAATTACATTCTCACCCCTGAAGTTTTTAAAATTGCATTATTAATTTAAATTATTCTCAAACTTGCATTTTTTTCTAAATAAAAAAGATGACTCTAAAAGCTCTTTATTTATGATGCAACGGGGCTAACAAGTCTTAGATTTGGGTATAAATATTACAAAATAATGCGCTCATTAAATATTCACAAACCTAAGCCTTGCTCTTCCTCAAGTAATAATAAAATTTTAAAATCTAACTCATCTTTGTAGGAATCACGATTGCACTTAATATGTGCAACAAGCCGTTAAAGCCCTATGTCGCCCTAGTGAATGAGCTATCTCATGAGGGTTTGTTGTAAATCTACTCATAAAATTCAAAAACTTGACTCAATTTATAAAAAAATAAAAGTAATATAACCAAGTCTTAAATGTATACTTCTTAAATATAAACAAAATGTACTTCTCAATCTCAATTTATTGTGCATGTGTGCATAGCCAATATAACTTTCTATTTTTAAAGATTTTATCATCACGTTTTTTATTTGAAAGCTTGTTTTGATTCAAAGTCTCACGAGATGCACTCACAATTGAACACTTAAAAATAACTAAATTTCTCTCGGTATATGTAAATAAAAGAGTAGATTTAATAATCAATTCTAGCATATACATGATGAAAAACAGAGATTTTATAATGGATGATTATGATCTCGTGAATGAAAAATCGGTTACTCCTTGAAGACTTTGAATCACACCACATATCATATTCATCTTCTCTGCACAGTATAATTAACTTCACTTGAGATCAATTATGACTTTTTTCGGTTGTATTGCAGGCTTGGATTTTGGCTACAAAGAGAGAATTTGAAAGTTTTGAAATTTTTTGATAATATAGAGACTATCGGTATTTTTATTTTTAGGCATTTCTAGCCTCCATTTTTTTCTTTTTCGACTCACATACTCCATTTTCTCTTTTTCATTTTATTGTCGCATTTTTTCTTTCTTTTTAGTTATTTATATTTTTTATGCATTATTCTTGCAAACATTCTTCTTTTGGCCCTTTTCTTACTGTAATTTTACCCTGATATTTTCAGAAAATGAGTATAGATTTTTGGATTTTCATTAAAAGGCTCGTTTTTATTTTTAGCACAAATCGACTTGCAACAGAATAATGTAAAAACATCGATTTAAGTTTAATTTTTAGGCTTTCAAAACAATTACCTAATCTCATTTCTCAAGTTTCGTTTAGTTAATTTGTGTCTCTCGCCAATTTACTAAGACATCTAGTGGTTAAAATTCACAGTTTGATTTTTTATTTTCATTAATAAAAAAAAAGAATTTGACATCATCGACGAATTAATCACTAAAGGAAATTTTGAGTTATACTAACTCGAATTGATTTAAATTTCTCAAAGCGATGAATGGCACAAAAATCTCACCAGGTTGAAATCTCCGCATGTATTCGATAAACATATTAAATATTTCCTTAATATCTATTTTCGATCCCAATATATGACTAATGTGTGAAAATTTCATAAGTTGAGAGATTTATGAATATAACCTATATTAAGAAATCGTTTCAAAACTCAATTATATTAAAAATATTTTTTAATTTTTGAAAAAAAAAATAATTTTTTATAAAGCGTTTTTTAAATTTTTAAATACCATCCTTACCCCAAAATCTAAATTTTACATTGTCCTCAATATATACTCAAACAAAAATATGGAGAAAGAAAATAAAGTAAAGAAGTAAAAGGAAGATATTACCTATGGATTTTCACTTTCATCACCTACTTCCAAACTATACAAATGTATATTAGCCATAAAAATATAAAATTAAACAAAAATAACCTAAAAACATTATAAGAAAGAAAGAAAAAAAACAATTATATATAACGTCGTGACAATTATCACCATCACTATAAATTAATAATCTTTATAATACTGAGAAAAAAAGTACCATAAATGTGAGAATATGACCACACAACATAAATAAATTAATTAATATCATGATCATAATAGTGATCACCGATATCATCAATAATAAGAAATTTTAAATCAAATGAATCATATATCGATGTTTCACACGAGGGTACTAAATCACAATAAGGTTCTATAAAATTATTATCCATTTTCTTAAAATAGTCACGTAAAATTGGGGATGTCTACTCCTCTCCTAAATGTGAGACTTTATAAATAACACAAGATGAGGAGGTATTATATGGGGATATACTTTCTTCATAAAAAATGGGAGGACCATCATAATCACTAGAATTATTGATAAAATCAGGTGACAAATCCTCAATTAAAATTTTTCACGTATAAGGTGAAGTAGATTTTTTTCTCAATTAGATTATACAAAAAAAACTTAACAAAAATCAACATCCAAATCATCACAAGTATTACAAGTGTAAATTTTGTAAATTTTCTCCTCACAAATTTGACTATCCTAAGTTATTTCATGAATATTTTCAGAAATATTGTAATTACAACATTTGTTTACCTATTCCCATTTAATAAACCTTGGTGGGCAATAAGTAATTAAAGGAGTTGGACACTCGTCCATGTCTTTTTTAATTTCTTTAAAAATTATTACTGACACATTTAACTCAAATCGAAATATGGACTCATTCAAATTTTTAGTATTTCATGCCACATATCTAATGGATCAATATAGGAATCTGAAATAGATGACTGGATAACTATATATAGATCATCAACTATAGTTTTCTACTTCAATAGCTTATTTCATAAAAAAGTTTTGAACTTTTTTTTAGTGTGATACTCAAAAATTAAATTAAACAACTACACCACGTGTAAAGTGTAAGTAAAATTAACACGACTAAAAGCACTAATAGAGCATTTGACATCAAACAAAAATAAAATAAACACACAGATAAGCACACTTATGAAACCAATTTTTTTATACATCTCAGGAAAGAAATAAGCTTCTAGGGATAACACAAAACAACTGTACCAAGTGTAAAGTGTAACACAAAAATATTATATACAAATATCACAACACATTCACTTATGGTTTAGTTTGACACGAGGAAGAAAACAGAGAAAAAAAACAATAAAAAAAGCACACTATAAGAATATTTTTTTATGTATATTTTGAAAAACAAAATTATATGCTAATGGAATTGTTAATATTATTTTGAATTTTTTACTAAAAATAATAAACTTTTTGGTCCAATTACAGAACATATGAAAGAAAAAAAAATAGAAAAAAATTATTATTTTCGAATTTTTTAAATTTTTAGGTATTTTGTGATATAATTAGTGTCAAAAACTACTTTAAAGAAAAGATTTCAATCTGATATATATATATATATATATATATATATATATATATATATATATATATATATATATATATATATATATATATATATAAAGAATACAAAAAAAAATCCATTGAAATTATTTTATTCTTTTTAAACATGTCTGAATGTCAATACTTTTAAAATCAACACAAGTCCCCAACAACGGCTCCAAAAACTTGTTGTCAAATTTTAAATGCTAAAATATTGCAAGTGCATGGGCCATTGGAGTATAGCGAGTGTAAGTACGGGACGTCCATAGAGATTTGATGAATTCATATAAATTATTGAGCGTCCAACTAGACAATACGAGTGTAAAAATATTATGTGTAATGCCCCGTATTTTTGGAATAAAATATAGTGACGGAATTTAATTAAACAAATTCGAGAACAAATTATATTGGTATAATTTAAATTAAATTCGTGGAATATAATTTGAGAATAAATTGATTTTTCATGATTTCAAATTGATTTTAACTCAATCGAGCATAATCGTGAAAATAAATTGAATGTTAATTAACTTATGGTCATGTGGTGACCAAGCATAATGAAAATGTCTATGATGGTTAAAAATAATAGGGACGAATTTAGAGGGACTTTATGAACTCGTTTAAGTGTTTTAGACCTTTAAAAATGGTCCCGGGGTATAGGTATACAAGTTGGGAGGTTATTGGGATATTTAGATTATGGATCTGGGCTCATTTGAGGGTCCAAAAATGGAACTTTTGGCATAACTCGGGATTTGGAGTAATATAAGTTAAGGAAGGAGGTTAAGAGACTCCCCACATTTAGCAAAACCTAAACCTAGCAGTCATAGGATACCAAAAGCTAAAGGGAAGAGGAGATTAAAAACCTAAAGGGAAGAACTCAAGGAGGAGGCTGAGGGATTCAACTACAGATCATTCAACCAATTTATCCTAACAATAATTTTCTTTCTTAATTTAAATGTTCAATGTGCTTCTTGATTCATTCTAGTAAACTCATAGGATTTCTAGGTTTTAGGTTTTAATTTAGTGATTTTATGTTAGGGATTAATCTTATGCATGTAGAGGATTAATTGGAATATAGATTGTTAACCCAAAAATCTTGGATAACCTACATCTTGAATTTGAAGATAGATGCTTTAGCGTTCTTGGAATAAATTTGGAGAATTTAGAATCACATGTAGAGGCTTTTTTATGCATGTTAAGATCTGGAAATTTGTGACTTTTAACCCATGTTATATGCCCCATAATCTGATTTACACATAGTTGATATTCTGGTAAAAACCTGGGCTAAGGGTCTCGATTTAATCATGTAAAATCTGTGAATTGGGAAAAGAAATTTATGTTAATACGTGAAATTAATTTCCCTAAGATGAGTAACTAAGTGGTAGGAACCTGATCATAGGGTCATGTATAGGGATAAACAAGTGGAATAAATCTTGGAAAGGAATTGAGAAATTTCGTAATAAAGAAATTACTAGAACTGGGATGTTGTGTCATTTCGAATCTATTCGGCCATGAGGCGAATCGATCGGTCCGAGAAACCAAATCGATTCGGCCCTGGGGACAGGTTGAGTTCTGGTCGGGGTTAGTTTCAAGGTATTTTTAGAACTCCATATGAGTTGGTGGGATGGTGTTTGGGTCAACGAGAAATATATTAAAAATGCAACTATGGCACATATATTTATTAGAAAATTATATTTAACCAGATGGTTAAATAATCTTTTAAAAAAGAATTAATAATTAACTAGATGGTCAATTATTAATGGATGAATATTTGTGGATATCATGTGGGAATCTTTAAGTAATTATAGAGTAGTCACCTACACATATTACATTGGAATTATAATATGTGTCTATGTGTATCTGTGTGGACATACCAATGTTTCTGGACGGTCCTATCGACTTGGGGTTTTCTCACGTTCAAGACCGTAGCACACCTGGGCATAGGTGGCTAGACGTTGTGTAGGTCATTTTAATTACTACATGGAAACACCATATACGAGGGGTAGGTGTTGATGGTGGGATACTTTGTTCCCACGGGGTATGGGCCGTGAACTGGTGTACTACATAGGATTGCCCCACTTATGTGTGTTTTATGATGTCTTACTTGGATAGAGAACGAATGAAACACCACTGGTAGATGCCTTTTCGTGTCGCATATATGAAGGGACATATATATATAAATTTCCCAAATTAAATGAGAATAACTAATTTGTCTAAGAATGTAAACAATAAATTACAGGCCCCACATTATGTAGTGTAAATAATAGATATTTATTTCACTTTTACGAGTAACATCAATGGGATACTCTGGGAAGTGGTATCATGAATGTAAATGATTACAATTCGATTAAATAAATTAACTGAGGTTAATTCATTTATCTAAGAAGGCAGACAATAAATTATAGACCCATACTATGTTGTGCATAATAGATGTTTATGTAACCTTCGCGAGATTTATGAGACTGGGATACCTGGGTAGTGGATAATATGAATGTATAGAATTACATTTTATCATGTTGACTATAGTTAATGCATTTGGTATTAATTGACACGGTTGCCATATATTACTTCTGGACTTATTTGGATGTAGTTAATATCACACTTAGCTGAGGGGTGAGATGTTAATCGCATGTGAGTGATGGTGGGGGATATTTATCTTGAATCGACTGTATTTATTACACTTTAAATTGAATAAGTTAATTATTTCAACTTTAGGGCGATGACCCAACTTATAAAATGTTTTCCCCCAGGTTTATGTAGACAGGGACGGTAGGACTGACAAGAGATCAGACTTACGGTCATATTTGCACGCCGATTAATTCCTTTCAATTAATTCTAGCATAGGTTACTAGTTCCACTTCAGTAAGTTTAAATTCTGTAGAAATATGGTATGGGTATAAGACTGAGTTTATTATTCCATAATTTGGTACAGTTTGTATTGTTGTTGGGTTTTATGACTAGTTAAGTGTTCAATTATTTTTATTTATTATTAGTTACTGTTTAAATGGTTTATTGTGCTTGTCATTTCTTAAAATAAAGAAATATAAATGTTTTAATGTGGTTCGATGCTGAGAATGATATACATTATACAAAAAGCTCCATCTTCGATGTACTGTGTATGGCCAACTTTTACGTGAGAATATGGGGCATGTTACAGTTTATATCGAGCATCCAGGTTCTAGTGTCCTTAGGATCTGTGTTGTGTCCGTTTCGTTTTCTACTTAGTGTTATTTGATGTGTCTAGAGCCCGTTATAGGATTTGGTAATCTGGTGTCATGATGACATGTGAGACGATGTCGTTTGCTGGCATTTGAGCATTAGCAAGACTTCTGGAGTATTTGAGCTTAGAAAATCATGGGACGATTTACGAGTTAGTGGTCAAGCATGGAACGAGTGGTTGGACAAGGGTATCCACTATAGTTGTGAAAATTATTATGCGAATTTATCTTATTTAAAAGTAAAGTCTACGACTTAAAGACTCTTGGGGGTACAAGTTAATGGATGTCTTTCATGTTGAGTCCATTTTTGGAAACATTAAGGGATTTTAGTGGTTGAGGAGCTTATTAGAGTTTTGGGTTTTATTTATGGTAATATGAGTTGTGATGGAAATTTAGCCTAGTAAAATGACCTTATGATGTTTTTATGCATGTAAGAAAGAAGGAAATAAGTTGTTGTGTTTTAGAAAAATATAAAGAATTTGACAAAAAAATTAAGTGGGGATTAATTCTAATTAAAGGGTTGAATTGGTATTCCATTGAGATTTGAGCAATGCTCATTTATGTGGTGAAATCTCTTGTAATATCGATGATGATAAAATGAGAATGTTTGGAGTTAGTAATAGGTTCATCGTGTGGTCACGTAATAGGGGTTGGAGACTAGTTAGATAATTTGTAATACACCTATGTGGGTGTAAATTAGAAAAAAGAGCATTAATTTTCTATGGGATTCGAGTTGAGATAACCCGATTAGATAACTGTATAAGGATGGAGTTACACGTGCAGTATAGGCATGTATTTTGTTAGTGTATCAGTTATAAACAATATTGGAGAACAAGCGAATTCCAACAAACTCAAAGAAAGGGCATGTTTCGACTAGGGATTTTAATTTCGGAGTGGGCATTTAGTGTACCCTTATTAAAGAAAATTAGGGGAAAACGTAAGTTGATGTTACGTAATGGTGAGTTGAGCTAAGAGGGAGTACTCTAAAGGTGAATTGAGATTTCAATATCATGATGTGTGATGTGTGGTAACATGCTTGCTAGTTGCCCGAATGTGAATTCTGGATATAGTAAAGTAGAACCAAGGATGGTTTGATTGAGGTTTTATAGATTGTATATCATCGAAATTTCAACAAAGCATTGGGGTTAGATGTGTGTTTCATATGATCAAGGAAGTAGCGCCTGGTTGAGAGTGGGCGTGATGATGTGATGATTTTAGGTTGTCTATTGATTAAGTTCTTAGAGTATAGATATAATGAAGTGTGATATTCATGATTCTATGCATTTTATGGTGATGTATCTTGTTTGGGCAGGATGTTCTTGCTGAGAGTTCTCTTTATAGTGGATTAACTATTGACGCAACCAAGTGGATTATGGTCTGGGTCCACTAGGATTTGGTGTTGGTGGCAGAAGACCTCATTTCGTATGGAAGTGGCTATACGATTTATCATGTACGGGTAGATTATGTGTATATTCTCCCCTAGATATTGGATAGTAGTGGGTATGTGAGTGTCCCCTAAGTTGTCATTATTTATTTCTATGTTGGGAGAGGGCCTAATGGTTGATGGGTTCTTTAAATGCATTATGGGTTCCAGTAGTTATTATTGGGCAATTATGATGCCCTACAACAGATTTTCATAGTGAATGTGATGATAAAAATTAATTTTTGGCTTACGATATGAATTTGTCTATTGGATATGATTTTCATGTTTGAAGTATTAGTATGGGCTATATGCTAATGGCGGTACACATTATGGGATGGCTACGTGGGATGGTTAGACGATGACGAATTTATTTTCTTATTACAGATATAAGTGATGAGAAGTAATTATATGGTAACATGGGGGTGATGTAAACTTCGAATTGGCATGATGATTTTTATACAGTTTAGAGAGAACTGTGTAGTGGTACGATTATGCGAATTTTGAGGAGATATTTTAGTGGCGGACAAACTCTGGGCAGAGAACATTAAATTTATGATGTACTCAAATTGGTCAAGATTTATTTTGTTATTACATCATTCATGATTTTGATGAGAATCAACTGCGGGAGTTTGGTCTAGGGATAGGGTCACTATGTAGTTTTGGAAATATGAAGGGTGACTACTCAGAATTTTTTTGAGGATTGAGTAAATTGTGCATCATACCCAGGTGTTTTGTGGATGCACTAATGGTGGATAAAGTTTATGGAAAAGAAGATGTCCAAATATAAAATCTGGAGATAGTATCTTAGGACCAATGATGGATTGAAGGAGTTATAATCCCTATATAGTGAGAGTTTATACGGGCACTAGCAATTATAGACGCGGGATTCGCATAAATTGGGAAGAGTGGCCTTATCGATAGTAGGCACAACAATGTGAAGATTTCAAGATGGGTTACTAACGTATTCCTCAAAGTAGGGATATAATGAATGTTCAACTCAATATTGTGAACATAGAGTAGATATTAATGATGGAATACGTTAAAGAGTGAATAAAGGTAATTATCCAAAGATGGATTTATTTCCCTAGGAGGGGATATAAAAAATGAGAAGCATTCATATGTTAAAAAGGTGATTGCTAAATTGGGGGGACTTTATGACTAGTGATAATCTTGTTTACATAAAGATGTGTACGGTCATGAATAGTGTTATAATAATGACGATGTCATCTAAAATGGGCAACAGTAGATCTTATGGGAATTGGTGTGTCTTTGGAGGCTTAGAAGTAATTAAGCGCTCGACTAGACTTAATAATGAACAACGGATGTCTTAACGTATAAGTAAAAAAGAACATGATGTTCTTGGCATTATCAAATCGATAAGTTTATCGGGATTTAGTGTATTCCTTGGAAATGATGAGCCTTTTTTTAAAATTGGCACAAGTTAAAATCTATCTGATTACCGTAAAATATTTTTCCTATTTTTCTTTTAGTCCCGAACTGACGGATCTTAATAACTGACGAAGCTACGCAGTATTGTATCGGGAGGGTTCTTTATTTGGATTTCGCTTGCGAGACGTCCCATGCACGAAATTGGCTAAGGTCGAGATTTGAGAGATCTTGGGTTCTAGGATGTTTTGTTACTACATTTTACATGTGTGGAGATATAGAGAATAAATCAATGATATATTATATGAGTTAAGGCCAGTAGGGCCGAGGAGTGCATTGATAAAAGCACTTAGTACTGTTTACACCACTAGTGGAATAAGTGGGACAATCTCTAAACTAATTAAGTCACAGTCAGCATGTTATTTGAATATGCTTTGCATAATAGATATACATGGTATGTATGGTTCAAGTTGGATGTATAGGTGTCATCCATATTTGATGTTTGGGCATGTGTGTATACATGTACTATGTGATGTATGGACAACCCAGTAATATAATTGTAGGCGTAGATGAGCCTTTTTCTTTCATCTCGATAAGACATGAGTGCGGACTGATTGGGTATAAAACTTATGATAATTGTGTGGATTAAAGTGTGATGTTATGCTTCAGTGAATTTCGAGGACGAAATTCCGTTATTAGAGGGGAAAATGTAGTAACAAATTAAATTGGTATAATTTAAATTAATTTGGTGGAATATAATTTAAGAATAAATTGATTTTTCGTGTTTTCATATTTGTTTGAACTCAATCGGTCATAATGGGCTCACTCGTGAAAATTAATTGAACATTAATTAACTTATGGACGTGTAGTGATCAAGCGTAATGAAAATGTGTATGTTGGGTAAAAATAATTGGGATGCAATTCAGGGAACTTTATGAACTAGTTTAGGTATTTTAGACCTTTAGAAATGGTCCCGGGGTATAGGTATATAAGTTGGGAGGTTATTGGGCTATTTAGATTATGGGTTGGGGCTCATTTAAGGGTCCGAAAATGGGACTTTTGGCCTAACTCGGGATTTAGAGTAATATAAGTTAAGAAGGGAGGTTAAGAGACTCCCAACATTTAACAAAACCTAAACCTAGCAATCAGAGAATATTAAAAGCTAAATGGAAGAGAAGATTAAAGCTCCGAGGGGAAGAACTCAAGCCAGGACGCAAAGGGATTCAACTAAAGATAATTCAACCAATTTATCCAGGTAAGAATTTTTTTCGCTTAATTTAAATGTTCAATGTGCTTCTTGATTCATTGTAGTAAACCCCATAGGATTTCTTGGTTTTAGATTATAATTTGGTGATTTGATGTTTGAAATTAATCTTATGCATGTAGAGGATTAATTGGAATATAGGTTGCTAACCCAGAAATCTAGGATAATCGACATCTTGAATTTGAAGATAGATGCCTTAGGGTTCTTGGAATAAACTTGGAGAATCTGGAATCACATGTAGAAGCTTTTTTATGCAGATTATGATCTGAAAATTTGTGACTTTGAACCCATGTCATATGCCCCATAATCTGATTTACACATATTTGATGTGGTAGAAATCTGGACTAAGGGACTCGATTTAATCATGTAAAATCTGGGAATTGGAAAGAGATATTTATGTTAATACAGGTAATTAATTGATCTAAGATGACTAACTAGGTGGTAGGGAATTGATCATAGGGATGTATAGGAATAAACAAATGGTAGAAATCTTGGAAAGGAATTAAGAAATTTCGTAATAAAGAAATTACCAGAACTGGGTTGTTGTGTCATTTCGAATCGATTCGGTCATGGGGAGAATCGATTTGGTTTGGAAGCGAATCGATTCGGCCGATAAATCGAATCGATTTGGTCCTAGTGACAGATTGATTTGGGACCGGGGTTAGTTCCAGGGTATTTATAGAAGTCCATACGAGTTTGTGGGACGGTGTTTGGGTCAACGAGGGATCTATTAGAAATGAAAATGTGGAACATATATCTATTAGAAAATTATATTTAACTATATGGTTAAATAATCTTTAAAGGAATTAATAATTAACTAGATGGTCAATTATTAATGGATGAATATTTTTGGACATCATGTGGGATGCTTTATGTAATTAAAGAGTAGTTACCTACACCTATTATATGGGAATAATAATATGTATCTATTTGTATTTGTGTGGACATACCAATATTCATGGACGGTCCTATCGGCTTTGGGTTTCGCGCATTCAGGACGTCACTATAGGTGGGCTAGACGTTGTGTAGGTCATTTTAGGTACTACGTTGCAGCACCATCTACAAGAGGTAATTGTTGATGTTGGGATCCTTTGCAGCAGTCGCGTACAGGCTATAAATCGGTTAACTATGTAGGGACCGCCCCACGTATGTGTGTTTTATGATGTTTGACTTGGATAGAGATTCCCTTCAGACTTGTCGATAGAGCACGAACGAGACACCACTGGTAGATGCCTTTTGCGTGTCGCATGTATGAAACGACATATATATATATATATATATATATATAAATTTCCAGAATTCAATGAGATTAGTTAATTTGTCTAAGAATGTAAATAATAAATTACAGGCCCCACACTATGTAGTGTACATAATAGACGTTTATGTCACTTTTACGAGTAACATCACTCGGCTACTCTAAGAAGTGGTATCATTAATGTTAATGATTATAATTCAATTAAATAAGTTAACTGAGATTAATTAATTTGTCTAAGAAGGTAGACAATAAATTACGGACCCATACTATATTGTGCATAATAGATTGAAGGGTATATAAATTATAAGATATGCTCTGATACCAATTTGAAAGACGTGAATGTTTATATTCAAAATGAGATGATTCACAAATTTTAATTTCCAAATAAATTTTTAATTTCTTTCAAAAATTAAAGTGATATTAAATTAGACTAAATAAATAATTATATTTCCACTCAAATAAAAATAATTCAATTAAAATTCTAAATATGCAAAACATGCCTAAGCATGAATTTTGCCAAATTAATTAAGTCCAACTTGAAATAAATTAAATTTAACTTTACCCAAACTAAGTTTGCACCAAATTAAACAAATGTTGTGATTAAACCATTTTTTATATTTTTAAACCTACACATGGATCTACGTGATTTTTGCAAGATAAAAATAAAGCACAAAACACAACATCGCAATATACGTGGAAAACCTACAACAGGAAAAACCTCAGACGGCCCTGCCACAAGTCCACTAGATATGGATTTACACAAGACACAACAAAAAACTTACCTCAACGACTCGCCTTTCAAGACTTGATGCTTCTTCATTCTTCTACCTCCACCTACTCGACAACTCAGGAATCCACCTTCGTCTCGACACCACCGATGGGGTGAATCAACCGCCAACCACACACGAAGCCTTTCTTCGTATGCGCACCATGAATCTTAAAAATAGAATCCTCCGTAGGAAACTTTCTCTTTTGGGGATGAGAATAATACCCGGTGCCAAATTGATAATCTCAAAACATAATATATATTTGAACTTGGATCAAATAAAATTTAGGGTGTAAAAACTAGTTTTTGTTCTAAAGATTAAATCATTTAATTAACAAACACCAAGAAGACCTTTTGATAATGGTTTTCGCTCTCAAGAGCACTTAGAAAGTACGAAAAAATCTTGTGAAAAACATTGTTCCCACACATATTAAAATTGGTAAAAAGTAGTGGGGAAATGGGAGGTTAAAAAAGAAAAGTGATGAAAAAACTACAAAACCACCTAAGTCGTTCGAACGACTTGGTTCTAATGAGAATTTAGACTTGAAAAGAGGCAAAAATATCGTAAGATAAACTCGTTCGAACAATATCATTCTAATGACATTTTTAACGACAATTCAAAAAATTAAACAAAGCTCGTTAGGAGGTTCATTCGAACGATCTGTAAATCTCGTTCAAATGAGATCCCAGTTTCATTCGAACGACTTTACAGAAAATCCAAAACTGCTTTTCAAGCCCAAAAACTCTTATCTATAGATTTAAAATGATTTTTCTGAGAAAAATATAAAGTCGTTTTGACAAAAGATTTATAAAAGGACACCCATAAAAAACAACCAAGTCTCTATATATATTAAATGCATTCAAACCTGTAGAGACTTTGGAAAAATTGAAATTTTGATGACGATAAACATGGCACGAAAATCGACACTGATGACTTCTTCACTTTACGCTTGGCTGCTACGTCTTCAACTCAAATGTCATAGGCTTGATGTAACAACCCAAACTTTTGAGTGATTATTTTATATTAAATTGCCTGATGGGATAATTTTATAAAATAAAGAAACTTAGAGTAAATATTATTTCAAGTGATTTAAGAGATAATATTTACCAAGTTTTGGAGGTAAATAGCATTATATTGTGTTTTATTGCGTCGTTGTGCTTTAAGCAACGGTTATGACTTATATTCAAATCTGAGTATTACTAATGAATTTAAAATAACGTTGGAACATAAAATATTACACGATACTCTGGATGCCAATTTAGAGGGTGCAGTTAGTTTTGAAATAGTAGAGATAGTAAAAATAAGTTCCAAGTTGTATTTTTGAGTTCAGGGTACTTTTGACAGGTTATGACTCATTTATGCAGTTACGAGTCATTTTAATGGTGTATCAACATTTACAAGAGGGAAATTTATGTTTAAGGCCCGATTAAGTCTTTCAAGCCGTTTATTTTCCCATTCTTATGTTTTACACTTAGAGAGAGAGAGAGAGAAAAGAGAAAGTTGGGAGAAAAATGAGGAAAGGGAGAGAATTGAAGATTTGGAGCTGGAAATCGTTGCTTCGGGAGGAGAATCTGAGACTACAAACTTGAGGCAAGTTTCTTACTTGCTAGATTATGATTTAATGTGGATAAATTGCATGTATAGTTAGGTTTTTGAGATTTAAACCATTTATGGGTTTTGGGGGTTTTTGGTGTGTAATCCCTTAGCCTGTGATTTAAATTTGATTTGAAGAGAATATATTGGTTAGTAGATGTGTAGAAATGATTTGATGAAATTATGGGTTGTTAATGTTGGGATTTGTTGGAAGAAATAGGAATTGGGGAATTAGGGTTTATATTAAACCGTAGCCCTTACTGGGCAAACTGAACCAGGCGAATCGATTCGCCCCTAGCGAATCGATTCACTAAAGGGATAGGCTATAGGTCAGTGCTTGGAGAATTGATTCAGATTGTCCGAATCGATTCGGAAAACATGCAAAAAGTTTATTCTTCTTGACCGAATCTATTCGTCTAGTCCAAATCGATTCGCTTTCAAGACCGAATCGATTCGGCTAGGGTGAATCGATTCGAAAACCCTGTTGTTTTAATAGGGTTTTTCTAGCTTAGTTCCTAGTCCTTTTATTTCAGGTTTAAGGCTTAGGAACCTTCTCTTGGGAAGTAATAAAGAGGATTAGAGGTTTATTTTATGGATACAAATATCCTGGGTTAGCATGGGGTTATTTGGGCTTATCCCAAGGGTTATTCATAGGGGTTAATGTTTCGTTTGATATAGGAAGTTAACCTAGAATTAATAGAAGATAGAATGATAAGGTTTGGGACTTTTGGGAGACTAGTATTGTGGGAAATTACCTTTGATGAACTAGGGTATTATTTTGGGCTCTTGGAGACTAATGTGAGGATAATCGCACCTCGGGTCTTAGGTCGTTAATAAAATATGACTTCAAGAATAAGAAATGCGTATTTTAAAATTGGTACTTAATCATTGATTATAAATGATTTTGAGAATATAACAAGTGAATATTTTCAAATGGAAAAAAAATGATTTTTGTAAATGATAATTTGCGTATACACACCTCTCTAAACCGCTATCATAAGAGAAGTTACGCGCATGAGATGAAGTCCCCTGGCTAGTGAATGCATGGTGAATATAGTCCTCGGCCATAGGACCGGTTGTTATATATTATGTGATTATTTTGTGAAGTGATGTAATTTCGGGTGTGGTTATGACTCATTGTCGCAGGTATATGGCCGTTTCCGACGTGTCGCGTTGTAGGATGCCCAGGTTGTCATGTTTGATAGGCCCAGGAAGATTATGGCCATTTAGGGGCATGTCCAGTGGGGAAATTCGGAAGACGGTCTTAGAATCGTTATATGATATGAAATATAACTATTCAGAATAATGTGGGACATTATTGATGTTAAAGCATTTTATGATAATAAATTTGCTTTAAATACATTTCCTGGAGATAAAAAGGGAAATGGGAAGATAGGTGGTGTAAAACCGAATTGGCAAAATGTTTTGTGAAATAAAAATATATGTTTCCTAAAGAGAAAAGGAACTATGCATTTAAATTATGAATAATTGAAATGAAGTCTCATTGAGTGAAAGTAGATGAGTTCTCCCATGATTATATGAACATTGAGCATTATCATTGATATTGCGCTAGGTTGTTCTTTTAGATTGAGAGGTGAGAAAGTTTGTGATTAATTACGAGAGAAAGTTAAGTTCATGTTGATGATTAGAGATTCATAACTGTCATGCATTTTATTCACATGGTGATCATATGAAACCGGGCCCTGACCCGTCTATGTCTCTTTGTGTTGCATGAATTCTTGGTTCGTCCAGGTGCTCCTCCGCAAGGACGCCCGTATTAACCTCTCCATTCCAGTTGTCCTGGAGCTATAGAATTTTGCGGATGTTATAGGATATTAGTTATAGACGCTTCTATCCTTTGTACTCTAGCTATGTTCAGTTTATTTATTCGGGTGTGTTGCCCATGCTTTATACTCATTTATTATAATGTGATATCTAATTGTAATACTCGGTGTAACCTGCTTGTATTAATCTGTTAACTGACATCTTATTTGGTTATTACTTATTGCATTATTGTTATTTTATTATTCGTTGATTTTTGGTATCCACCTTCTCTTCAAATTGGATTGTCTAAATGCTTTTCTTTTAACTTACAAAATTAATTTGACAGTTCATTTTCTAAAATAATTGGTGGTTATCTCGTACTATTGTTTTAATGACAGTGATGCTAAGAATGGACCATCTATGATTCCTGTGATTATTAGAGTATCGGCTGGCCACCTCTTATTTTAGTAGGCGGGTTGTCACAGATGGTATCAGAGCATCAGGTTCTAGTGTCCTTAGGAATCTATGCGGACATACTATGCTTTCAGCATTACTTTTGATTTGATATAGAGCCTTAGGATTAGGATTTTTTATTCCTCTTGTGAGGTTTAGTTCTCCTACTATCATGTAAGAATTCAGAAAATCTTTTGCGCGTTCGTTTAAGATCCGTATATTGGATGTTGAAGGGCATCAGGGAAGGCCGTTATGAAGGCATCATGAGACGGGATTACTAAGAACTGTAAGTTGTAGTCGGGGATGAGGGCCGCTTTGGAGGTCGCTCCCTTTGTGGAATACTCTTATATTGCTACCGCGACTACTAAGTACAATAGATATAGTTTTCTAGGTACTGCTACAAGTAGAGAGTGGTACTAAGCTTGAGATTTCAAGCGACGTTAATTTGAAGTTGAAAAATCCTTGATAAGGGCCACATGTTGAAGTAAGTCAGACGGAGGAAGTGTAACCTCATTCGGTAGAAGTGCAAGGCTCAGAAGCTTTGGCCTGGAGCGGGATATAGAAATGGCCATATACAAAAATTAGAGGAAAATTTTTCACCCGTTGGAGTAATGTTGAAATGGCGGGAATGGTAGTCGCCATATTTTGGTGGAACAGGAAGTTTTGCTCGTAGAGAAACCTGGTAGATATCTTCAACGACAAGTTTCTTTGGAATATCAGGAATGATGAGAAGGTACACTCTCAAGTATTCACATGAGGATCGGTCAGAGGCCGATCATGAATAAAGAGTTGCACGGTTAAGGAAATCGTGCAACTAAATAAGGTTGGTACAAGGAAGAAAGAGACCTTCAGTGGAATGATAGGCTCACTAGTAAGTGTTGTAAACACTTATGGAGAAGTAGTGTTCATGAAACCCCATTGGTGGACATCCGTCCGGGGAAGACTCATTGAAATAAGGCAGGGGAGGCCGGTAGCATGTTCTCTTTTGCTGAGGAAGTTAAGGGAACTACCCGAGAAATCGTCAGGGTGGCTAGAGATGGAGAAACGGTTATGACGTGGAACGTAGAACCACGCTTTTTGATCTTGTTGATTGGAGAAAAAAAAGGGGGCAAGAATAGGATTCCTAGTCGGGGCATTAATGGAAGTAGTTTGGTTCAGATAAGACTAGAATATTGTATCAGGGAACCATTAGTAGTGGCCAGGGTAATTTGCAAAAATGATGTTGTGAGTTTCACCTCGGATAAAGGAAGTGTGTTTCGTGGGGGCAAGATTAAGCCTCGGTATTTTATTAACCTTAGATTCGGGTGTGTAATTTAAGCTTGTGGTGGTATCGATGCTAAAATAGAGAGTGTATTTATATAATTTTCGCGGAAAGGAGGTTTTATTTTCCTTCATTCCCTAAAACGAGTGATGATATTTTAAAAGTATATGTGGTTTGTGCTACTCGTATTATATGTGTTATACGAGTGGAAATATTCTTGTTTGGTCGGAGCGATAGCAAGCAAATAATTGTGAGGCTATCATATTTGTAGTTCCAGAGTGGAACTAATTGTTCTATAATATCTCACCTGGATACGGGATTGAGACTTTATAGAGATGGTTTAAGGTATGCAAGAAATTTTCATTATTTTTGTCGTTTTGTTTGTTGCTTTGTTTGTTTTGTTTGTGTTTGTAGTTGCCTTATCTCCACGACCAACAAAGTTAAGTAGTAGTGTATCGGAGGGGTTCCTTGTTTGGATTTCGCTTTGCGAGATGCTCCACGCATGAACCTTAATGACGTTGGAAGTGGAGAGATGATACTTTATGTTATGACGTTGGTTTTGAGGGGTTTTAGCCGAAAATCACATGATTGAGTGATTAAAGGGCTAATAAAAAGTTAATGTGCGGTATAGAAGCACTGTAAATAGTTCTCTCCTCTGATAGATGTGAGGGAGACAAAGATAAGAAAGTCGGATCGAGACTTATAGTTATGCCTTGGTGAGAAGGCCATTTAATAGGATGTATATATATATATATATATATATATATATATATATATATATATATATTGGGGTAAAGCATTAGTAACACTTTACAGAAAGTAAGTGCCCTATTAGTTAAATTTTCATTTCGCCAAAATGGTTGGACATAGAAGTAGAAGCGCATTAGTAGGGTTACGAGTTAGAATTTTAGCGGTCCCGAATATGTGTCTTAGGCTGTTATATCTTGATGACCGACGATGCGAGGTAGTAGTGTAACGGGAGGGTTCCTTATTTGGATTTCGCTTTGCGAGACGTCCCACGCATGAAATCGAGAAAATGTCGAAAATTGAGAAGGGTCTTGGGCACTAGGGATATAATTAGTATAATACTTATACGACTTGAATAGGAAGTATATCGACCTTAGGAGTATTAGGATGTAAGGCCCTTAGGGCATGTGATGCTGTTTTAGGAAGGTAGTGGGGATTTGACCACGAGTAAGTTTGTGGGTTAACTCTAAGAATGATTAGGTCCCCAGAAATAAAACGTATGGGATCTCGAGCAATTCGGGATGCTAGGCCACAGAAGATGAGGCCCCTCTTAGAAAGAGCATTATGTCGGTAACCTAGCTTTCGAGGAGTTAAAGGATGAGCTGACTTTAACTCCTGCACTCGCGTTGTCAAGATCGAGAGTGGATTTCTCGGTATTAACGACCGAGTCTCTACCAGGAATGGGAAGTAATAATACTCAAGCATGGAACCATTGTTTATGAATCTCATAAATTTAAACCTCGTGAGAAGTATTATCCCACGCTTGATTTAAAGTTCTTAGCGGTAGTATTCGCCTTAAAGAAATAGAGGCACTACTTCCTGGGCAGGAAATATAGTCGTTTCACAAACCACAAGTTGTTGCAATATGTTGTTGGGGCGAAAAAGTTAGTGCTTGGAGTTTGTAAAAGACTATCAATCGGATATTCATTTTCACCAAGGGAACGCGAATAGGGTAACGGATACGCTGAGCAGAAAACCCATAGGGGAGACTAGCGAAGGCATGGAAAGCCAAGTAGAACGAGCTAACTAGGAGGGCATTGCAACAAGAGCTTTTATGTCAGGGTTGAAGCGCGAGGAAGGGGAATTTCTGGGTTTTCTCCCCAATCCACCACTTGTCAATTGGTGAAGGTAGATCACAAGCGATCAACGGGATCGTTGTAAACGTTATAGTACCGGTGTAGATATGGATATTCTCATTGAATTACCAGCATCGCAACGGTCATGATCCTATTTAAGAAAATAATTGATCGTTTGACCAAATCACCGCTTTTTCGGCTAATATGGGCGGACTATTTACGGAGGAGTATGCCCAGCTCTTTATGGTGGAGTTATGGAGCTGTATAAGGTGCCTATCAAAATAGTGTTGGATTGAGACTAGATTTTCCTGTCAAAGTTTTGGTAAAGTTTTCAGGAAGTAATGGGAACTGAATTGAAGTTGGGTAAAACCTACCACCCGTAATTGGATGAATGATTGGAGAAAGTTAACCAAATATCGGAAGGCATACCTCGAATTTGCGTGTTTGGATTGAAGGAAGGATGGGGGTAGTAGATTTTATGAATCGAAGTTTCATACCATAATTCGTACCGTTTCACTATAGGTATGGCACCATATGTGGCCTTATGTAGCCGGCTGAGTAGTTCGCCTGCTCGTTGGGTAGAAACAAAAAATGACAATAAGTTCTTTGGACTTGAAATGGTCCAGGAATACTTCTTTGATGATTAAGTTCATTGAGCTGCATACTTTAAAGGATTATGTCGACTCGAATAGAAGTCATGTAGTATTAGAGGTAGGGGATCAAGTTTTAGTGCAGTTATTCCCTAGGAAGGGTATAACGTGATTCAGGAGGAAAGGGCAACTTGTGCCGAGTTATGTAGGCATTTTCTTCCGTCGTATAAAGGTAGGGTTATTAATTCGTGAGGAACAACCGGATGTGAGTTTAGCTTTATGAAGAGAGATGGGGACACCACACTGCCGAGGAATTTGATAGGGATGAAAGAACGATAGTTTAGAAAAGTATACCCTTGGTCTTATCATATGGTACGCCTGAATTTTGAGGGCAAAATTCCCTTGTAAGGGGGGGAGTATTTAACAACCCAGACTTTTGAGTGATTATTTTATATTAAATTGCCTGATGGGCTAATTTTATAAAATAAAGAAAGTTAGAGGGGAATTCATGTTTAAGGCTCGATTAAGTCTTCCAACCCTTTTATTTTCCCATTCTTAATTTTTACACTTATAGAGAGAGAGAGAGAGAGAGAGAGAGAGAGAGAGAGAGAGAGAATAGAGAGTTGGGAGAAAAGGGAGAGAATTGAAGATTTAGATATGGAAATCGTTGCTTCGGGAGGAGAATCTGAGACTACAAACTTGAGGCAAGTTTCTTACTTGCTAGATTGTGATTTAATGTGGATAAATTGCATGTATATTTAGGTTTTTGAGATTTAAACCATTTATGGGTTTTGGGGGTTTTTGGTGTGTAATCCCTTAACCTGTGATTTAAATTTGATTTGAAGAGAATATATTAGTTAGTAGATGTGTAGAAATGATTTGATGAAATTATGGGTTGTTAATGTTGGGATTTGTTGGAAGAAATAGGAATTGAGGATTTAGGGTTTATATTAAACCATAGCCCTTACTGGGCAAACTGAACCAAGAGAATCGATTCGCCCCTAGCGAATCGATTCGCTAAAGGGGTAGGCTATAGGTCAGTGATTGGAGAATCGATTCGGCAAACATGCAGAAAGTTTTTTCTTTTTGACCGAATCAATTCGGCTAGTCCAAATCGATTCGCTTTCAAGACCGAATCGATTCGGCTAGGGTGAATCGATTCGGAAACCCTGCTGTTTTTATAAGGGCTTTCTAGCTTAGTTCCTAGTCCTTTTATTTTAGCTTTAAGGCTTAGGAACCTTCTCTTGGGAAGTAATAAAGAGAATTAGAGGTTTATTTTAGGGAGACAAATATCCTGGGTTACCATGGGGTTATTTGGGCTCATCCCAAGGGTTAGTTCATAGGGGTTAATGTTTCATTTGATACAAGAAGTTAACCTAGAATTAATAGATGATAGAATGATAAGGTTTGGGACTTTTGGGAGACTAGTATTGTGGGAAATTACCTTTGATGAACTAGGGTATTATTTTGGGCTCTTGGAGACTAGTTTGAAGATAATCGCACCTCGGGTCCTAGGTCGTTAATATAAAATATGACTTCAAGAATAAGAAATGCATATTTTAAAATTGGTACTTAATCATTGATTATAAATGATTTTGAGAATATAACAAGTGAATATTTTCAAATGGAAAAAAATTGATTTTTGTAAATGATAATTTACATATGCACACCTCTCTAAATCGCTATCATAAGGGAAGCTATGCGCATGAGGTGAAGTCCCCTGGCTAGTGAATGCATGGTGAATATATTCCTCGGCCATAGGACCGGTTGTTATATATTATGTGATTATTTTGCGAAGTGAGGTAATTTCGGGTGTGGTTATGACTCATTGTCGCAGGTATATGGCCGCTTCCCGACGTCTCGCGTTGTTGGATGCCCGGGTTGTCTTGTTTGATAGGCCCTGAAAGATGATAGCCATTTAGGGGCGCGTCCAGTGGTAAAACTCGGAAGGACGTTCTTAGAATCGTTATATGATATGAAATATAACTATTCAGAATAATGTGGCACATTATTAATGTTAAAGCATTTTATGATAATAAATTTGCTTTAAATACATTTCCTGGAGATAAAAAGGGAAATGGGAAGATATGTGGTGTAAAACCAGATTGGCAAAATATTTTGTAAAATAAAAATATATGTTTCCTAAAGAGAAAAGGAACTATGCATTTAAATTATGAATAATTGAAATGAAGTCTCATTGAATGAAAGTAGATGAGTTCTCCCATGCTTATATGAACATTGAGCATTATCATTGATATTGCGCTAGGTTGTGCTTTTAGATTGAGGGGTGAGAAAGTTTATGATTAATTGCGAGAGAAAGTTAAGTTCATGTTGATGATTAGCGATTCATAACTGTCATGCATTTCATTCACATAGTGATCATATGAAATCGGGCCCTGACCCGTCTATGTCTCTTTGTGTTGCATGAATTCTTGGTTCATCCAGGTGCTCCTCCGCAAGGACGCCCGTATTGACCTCTCCATTCCAGTTGTCCTAGAGCTATAGCACTTTGTTGATGTTGTAGCATATGCGTTATAGACGCTTCTATCCTTTGTACTCTAGCTATGTTCAGTTTATTTATTCGGGCGTGTTTCCCAAGCTTTGTACTCATTTATTATAATGTGATATCTAATTGTAATACTCGGTGTAACCTGCTTGTATTAGTCTGTTAACCGACAGCTTATTCGGTTATTACTTATTGAATTATTGTTGTTCTATTATTCGTTGATTTTTGGTATCCACGTTCTCTTGAAATTGGATTGTCTAAATGCTATTCTTTTAACTTACTAAATTAATTTGACAGTCCGTTTTCTAAAATAATTAGTGGTTATCTCATACTATTATTTTTACGACAGTGATGCTAAGAATGGACCATCTATGATTCATGTGATTATTGGAGTATCGGGTTGGCCACCTCTTATTTTAGTAGGCGGGTTGTTACACTTGAAAGGATATAACAAACTACTATCCTACGACTCAATTAGTTTTGTCCAGAATTAAGCCAACACTACAAATTGACTCAATTAAAAATTTGTCCTTACATAGAGATTTTTGTCACCTTCACGAGATTTATGAGACTAGGATACCTGGGTCATGGATAATATGAATGTAGAAGATTACATTTTATCATGTTGACTATAGTTAATGCGTTTGATACTAATTGACACGATTGCCATATATTATTTCGGGACTTGTTTGGATGCGGGTAATATCACTCTTAGTTGAGAGGTGAGATGTTAATCACATGTGAGTGACCATGGGGGATATTTACTTTGAATCGATTGTATTTATTGCACTTGAATAAGTTAATTCTTGAAACTCTAGGGCGCTGAACCAAATTATAGAATGTTTTTTACCCCAGGTTTATATAGACGGGGACAACAGAACCGACAAGAGATCAGACTTTGAGTCATATTTTCACGGCGATTACTTCCGTTAATTTGATTCTATCATAGGTTGCTAGTTCAACTTAAGTCAGTTTATATTATTTCGGAATATGGTTTGGGCATAAGCCCGAGTTTATTATTCCGTTAGTTAGTACAATTTGTATTGTTGTTGGATTTTATGACTAGTTTAGTGTTGAATTATTTTTAGTTATTAATAGTTAGTGTTTAAATGTTTTGTTGTGCTTGTTTTCTATTAAAAGAAAGAAATATAATCATTTCATCGTGGTTGGATACTGAGAATGATATATATTGTATAACAAGTCCCATCATCGGCAGACTATGTTTGGTCAACATTTACGTGAGGAAATGGAGGTTGTTACATTATGTAGAGATAATATAAAATAATAATAAATGAGTATGCACAAATTATATAACAAGTATGGAGATAGTACTAGGATTTCAGATCCGTTTACCATTTTTACTAGCTTACGATTAATTAGTGTAATTCGCAATTCCTTTTTATAACTCAAAAATGTACCGACTCTTGCCGCATAAATTTTGAAAGATGAAAACGTGAAAGTTTAAGTAGATATTTTTATATATTTTTTATATGCTAAAAATTTCTATTCCCTTAAAAATAACATGCCTAAACATTAAATGTCAAACATAAGAATGGATTATCAAATAATTTAACATCAACATAATTCAGTAAATGTAACTACATAAAATTAAAGGATGTAAGTAAAACAGTTAATTTTGATGGTTTAAAACATCACTCCCGTGACTGATAACTTGCTTTTTTGTGTAGTCGTTATTGAAGCCAAGTCAATCAAAATCTTAAAAAACCTACAAAATATAACAATCTAAAGTGTAGAGTTAATTAAGGGTATCAATCCACATCAAGGGGGTGAAACTAGAGACAAACTCAAGTGCAATTCACTTTTTATTTTCTTTTTTTTGAACTTTTTACTTTTTCTATTTTTTTTAGCTTTTTCAATATTAAAACAATTATCAGAGGTGACTGAAAGTATACTAAACTAAATGAGAGATGAAAACAACTAACTAACAAAAAGAGATAAAAATCAAACTAAGTAAATCTAACTAAATAAAAATATAAAATATGAGATTAGTGAGAACAATCAAGGGATAGGATGACTCAAAATATTTTAGTCAATCAAAATTAATTAGTTCATTAAAAATATAATTTTAATAATTACATTTTAGTTAATTAAATTTAACACTCCTATAACTCTTGAAAACTAGATCTAAACATCTTTTAATATATCACCCACTAGGATCGATCTAGTAGACTAGTTTAAATCATCGAAAATAAATTTTAAAGTTAAAATTCAAGTCATAATACCTCACTTGAGAGACCCCTATCTCTAGTTCGAATCTAAAATAGGTATTATAACTAGAATTTCGATTTTCTCTCGAAAATCATTTACCCTCTCTCGAGGTGTAAATACAAAAGTAAGAGTGCAAAATTAATCATCAAAGAGATATTTAATTTAAATAAGCTAATTAAAGTAATATTAACATCAAATAATGGTCACCCCATCCCTTGAAAGGTTATCTAGCCTAACATGATTTTAAACATAATGAACAAATAATCAAGGCTATAAACAAATAAAATATAAGGGTTAGAGGACAAATCTTCAAACGAGTCTCCTTGATTTGCAAAATTAGACTCTAATCCTCCATTGAAATTGAGAAACGTCCATTCAAATTGAGCTTTCCACAATATTGAATTACATACAAACACTTAATTAAATCACTTAACAATTAATTTCTCACAATTCTCTAAAAAAATAAAATAAAAATAAAAACCTACTTAAAAAAAATTAAAAATATAAAGTGTTTCTCTCTCTAAAATTATCTCTAAAAAACCCTAGATAGGTCTTCAAATGGCCTTGAGGTCTTCTTTTATATGCCCACGGAGCTAAGGGGTTAAATTGGGAAATATACTTGGGTGAGCATGTGGTTTGGGTGTGTCATGTGGGAATAAAATTCTGATTTAGTTATGGGGTATTTTGGGCATAAAGGTTAAAAGATGTAAGTTGGGGGTAAAATGGGTAAGGGGTAAATGAGGTTTGTTAGGCATGTGACTTTTTATTTGTTAGTTTTATTTTTGGTTTGAGATTTGGCAGGTAGAAATCATTTAAGACACTAGGTAGAAAATGGGAAGTGGTTCTTTGGTTAGATGATGGATGAAATGGGTTTACGGGTTTTGGATAGCGTTGGGTTAGGGTTCAGTTTAGCAGGGGTGGCCTGATATGGCCATCGGGTTTGGACAGGGAGCTGCAGAGGGGTCAGGCACCGGAGTGGGGGTAGTGGTCTCATCGGCCTGAGTTGGAAAGGGGACAGGTGGATTTCGAAGGTTGGGATAGGGGAAGGCTCCGGCCGGGTTTAGTCGCCGGTTTGGGAGGGAAAGAAGGTGTTGGGTGGTTGAGTTTGGATGGGTTGATGGTTAAAAGATGATGATGGAGGTTAATGGTGAGAGAATGAGGAGAGAGAGAGAGGTGATTTGTTGGTTATGGTGGGAGGTTAGGAGAGAGAGAGGGGAAATGGGTGTGGAGTTTGTGGGTGTTGGTTATGGTGGTTTATGAGAGAGGAGAGAGAAGGAGCGGTGAGGAAGATGAAGTGGGGGTGGTTGTATGTGTGAGGGTGTAGGAAATTAGGTGAGGGTGAGCGGTTAGTTTAGGTGTAAGTTAGGGTGTAAGGTATTTGGGTGTGAGTGGGTTGTTGTTTGGGTGCATGGGGGTATATGAGATAATGTGTGTGTAAGGTGTAGGATAGGTAGGGTGTGGTGAGAGAGTAGTTTGTGTAGGTGAGTGTAGGATAGGTTTGTGTGTGTGTTAGTTTGTGACCCTTAAAAAATAAAAATTAACTAATAAAAATAAAACTACTAAAACAAAAAATCTAAAACCTAAAATCCTACTCTAAAAATAAAATAAAGACTCAATTAAAAATGAAACTAAAAAGAAATAAAAATAAAAAATCTATTAAACTAAAAACTAAAATCCTAAAAAAATGTAAAATCTAAAAAACTAGAAAAAAATATATGAAATCCAAAAAAAAACAATAAAATAAAATAAAAACTAAAAACTAATGAAAATCAAAATCAAAATAAAATTACACTAAAAATAAAAGGAAATATAAAAATAGAAAATAAATCCTAAAAATTCTAAATAAATCTAAAATAAATCCTAAAAATAAAAACAACTCAAACTAAAAACCTAACAAAATTAAAAAGGCACAAACTAAACTCATACGGGCTTCGGGGTAGGTTTAGAGATGGGTTTGGGGTAAGCTAGGGTTACGGAATTGGCGAATTAGCTACTTTTGACTTGCAAATTACCACGAAATATAACTTTTGACACCGCAACTACAATCAAGCCTGCACATTAAACAATTACGCACGTAAGACCCAAATTATCGATAATTAGCAAATAAAAATGGTCTATTCAGGGTATACAATGTACACTTTTGGTTCTTATCAGTGACCATTTTAATTGAATACCGAATTTTTAAAATATTTTTAGAACAAGTAGGGTATTTAAGAAAATTGAACCAATTAAAACAAACGCTAGATATTCATGTTAAATTTCACCGTATCCTAGAAATTAAATTAAACTAGCATCATAATTAAAACACAAAAAAATGCAAGACTAATTATTAATTCTCATTAATAATAATTAACTTACAATATTGGAATCCTAATATCTGAATGTCAATACAATAAAGCCCATCCCAAACTTGCACACAAATTATCTTAGGAGCAGTAAAAATGAAAATACCAAGATTTAGGGCCCGTTTCGTTCGCTACTCAGAAAGCTCAATTTAAACAATATTTTTAAATACAGTTTTAAAATTCAGTTTTTTGTGTTTATAATTATTGGTGTGCACTTGGTAAACTTGTTTTTAAATATAGCTTTTTGAAAATTTGATAAAATTGGCAATCATGTATATATATACATATATATAATGATATTGCAAGTATAGTTCACTATAAAATTATATACATACATGAATTGATAATATTTTTTAATTCATATGTACTATATGTATATTTTATATTATGCCATACATTAATAATACATGTATAAAACTATATAAAAGTATCATGTATCTATTGATAATATTATTTAACTTTATATTATTTCATACGTAATTTTGTGTACATGTATATATATATTTTTAGTCATAAGAATTACACACATATTAATGTATTATGTATATTATATAGTAAGGTATAACTGCATTAAAATATTAAGAATGGATAATTTTGAGTTGAAAAATTAAAAACAGAAGTTATAAAAAACCCTAAACCTGTTTTCTGAAAAACTTGATTATAACACAAAAATATTATAATTTTGTGTTTAAAAACAGGTTGCCAAACGCAGATTCTTATCAGAAATGTATTTAAATATGGAAAACAGAATTATAGTTGCAAACCAAACAGGCCCTAATTATTTAAAAAATACTTTTAGGCTTATAAATTTTCTGAAATTACGGTCTTATACCTGATATTGTTAAAATTGCATTATTAGCTCGAATTATTCTCAAACTTACATTTTTTTAAATAACAAAAATGACTTTAAAAGATCTTTTTGTATGGTGCAACGGGGCTAACAAGACCTAGATTTGGATATAAATAAGACGAAATAATGTACTCACCAGTCAGCCTTCTTATTGTTCCTGGAATCTTTCTTATTCTCTAATATTGAGAGTGCGCTATTCTGTAATGGAGTAAAGTTATTTAATTAGATGTCAATCTCCCAACCAAATTTTAATTAACCCTAGAATAAACAACTATGTGTTTCAAATCAAGCATGCAAAGAAATCACAATTTCAGGAAAAAAAATAAAGGGAAAAACCTTTTATTTCACTATAGTTTGCATATCGCAATTTACAATTACATTAGAGAAATACAACAATGATTCCCTCAAGAACCACAAAGATCGCAATCTTCCTTAAACAATGAATTTTCTTGAGAACCCACAAAGACCGCAGCCGTCAGCAATGATTCTCGCAAGAATCACAAGAGCGGCAGTGGAGACTCCTTCTCTACAAGGTTAGCAGTGAACACTCCTTCTTCATAAGAGTTACTTCAATATATAAGTGTTTAGGTTCCAAAGATGATTCACAAAAGTATTTGGGATTAATTGTGTGAATCAAAAAGTGTTTTTCCCTTTAAAAGATGAAGAGTTAAAGCAGTTGTTCTGCAGTTTTCATAAATGCAAAGTCTTAACAAATTTCATCTATAAAATAGGTATTTATAGGCGGGCACAAAATTCCAGGTGGCACAATCTCGTTCGAACAAGAAACAACAGTCATTCTAACGACATTGAGACGTCGTTCGAACGACATGTGAGTCGCTTCAAACGGGACAAAAATATTAGAAATAGTAAGCCCTCATTCGAAATACATTTGGTAAAAGTATCCAACGAGCTTCTAACGACATGCATGTCATTCTAACGAGATATCAATCTCGTTTGAGCAAAACTGTCAAAAATAAAATAATTTTTTTAAGTTTAAAAAGTTGTTCGAAAAACTATTTGAAAATGCCTCGTTCTGGCAAAAATTAGTTTGTAAAAATTTTCCAATATTTAGTAAAAAAACCCACGAAACACAAAACAAAATCCATACCGAATATACCTGACGACGTGGAGGATGCTGAAATTGCTTGATAATTGGATCCATCTTCTTGAACATATGAACGTAACGGGATACGCCATACTCGATGTAACCTAGATACTAGGGGCAGTAATGGAAAATTTTCCCTTATAAATCTCCCCCTATGGAAATTCCGGTATAAAACAAAAAATTAGAATTATCCAACAAATCCTATACAAATCTAATACCCTCTTAGAAACCCATAAATGGAAAGATATTAAATGTGTACAATTCTTCAAAATTTTCAACTTTCAAATCTTCAAATCTGTTGCTTTATCTTGATCTTGTTTTGGGAGTTTTGTCTTATGTGTACTTTGCATATGCTCATCAATGTGTACCTACATAAAATAAATACAGAAATATACCTCATGACGTAACGAGTTTGAAATAGCATAAAAAATCATAAATCAAATCAAATCTCCCCCATAAATCAAACTCTCACCCCCCATAATTCACAATGCATTCTCCCCCTTTTTATTTATCCGAAATAGAAAAGGAAAAGAATCAAAAACAATAAACTGGAGTGTGTAACAACAATCATAGCATATCGTCAAAAATATAATGCAATAAGAATCAAGTAATGATAAACTAAGTAAAACCAATTGTTTTTTTATTTGTCAAATTTTTCAAGCTAATTTTTTTACAAAAACAAGACATGCCATGAACTAACACTAAGATAACAAAATCCTGAATGCGTAATGAATGGGAGTGAACAAATTTGATAGGAAAATCAACTCAAACAATCATAACATATGTGCACGATGAATTTTGGATACTTCTAACGAATGAACTCAAAATCGTTATTAGGTGTAAAAATGTTGAATTCATATTATATCGACTCAATCTAATCAACAAATCAAAGTCTAAAATGATTTTCACAACAATAATGGCCAAAACTATGTAATGCTTTTACGAGACTTTTTCAAAACGTGCAAACCCAATGATCTTCAACTTAACTCTATCAAAACACACATATATAGTATTTCTCTCAACACTTTTGTTTTGAAGAAATCAATGCTCATATGTAGCAAAGCATTAATGTTCTTTTAATTTGTCCTAACACTTTATATTTTTTTTCTTTTGAGTGATTTTAATCCGATAGGCTCTTTTTATTTTTCAAATGGTGGCTATTCATGCAAAGATCTTTTTACTTTCGTAGCCCGAGACATTGATTTTAAACAAGCACATTTACGGGAGATATAAATTTTAATTTTTCCAATCCGGGCAATGGTTATTATAAGCACTACTTTCATTATCTCGTTATCGCATTTGCTTCTCTTTAAAGGCAGGATTGAGATTGAGAACGTATGTGCTCGTGTTCAAATGATAAACTTATATATTAAACACCTTTTAACCCAAACAAACCCTAAACATGCAACAGTATGTGATTGAATAAGATAATGAACAAAGCAAGAACATTCAAACACATGCTTGTGAAGAAAAATCCCCTAAAGGGGCAAAACCATTTATTTTCATTATAATATTGTAACTGTATAATTTCGGATTACAATGAAAATACAAGTGACTAAGAATTACCCTCAGGTGTCGGATTCTGTAGTCGGCGGCTGGAAATGTCCCTTTCCAGGAGGGCTGCAATGAAGAAGAAGAAGAACGGTCTTCTCCACAAGGGTATGAACAGCAAAACTGTGTTCCTGGGTTGCAAAGTGATTCACAAAGGTTTGGAAATTTGTGTGAATCAAAAACCAAGAGTCTTGGGCTCAATAGGTGAAGACTTAGAGCATTTGTGCTCTGAAAATCATGTATCGAAGTCTTGCAAAATAGCTCCCCCGAAGTTGGTTTAAATAGGAAAACAGATGAAGAGATCCACGTTCTTAAAAACCTAAAAATTCTATCCAGCGTACAGGTACCCCGAACCGGTTCGGGTATCCTGCGAACCGGTTCTCCCCCCCGAACCGGTTCGGGCTGGGTTCGGGAAAGCTCGCTGGGAACAGGGGCTAAACACTTGTAAATATCTCCATTTTCAACGGGCCATAACTTGTTCACCGTAGCTCGGATTGAGGTGTCGTTTCTTCCAGTATCTTTGTTGCGGCAGGCTCTTCAACTTTCCAGTTGATCTATCCTCCGGACGGTGGCTGTAAAATTACCAATTTGCCCTTGAACATCCCTATCAAGCCTTGTTGCACTGTTTTGACTTCTCTTGCGTACCACTTGTATTACGAGCCTAAAATCATGGAACGTGAAGTCGTTGAGGAAGATGAGGGACACATGATGGAGATAATGCATGCTTGATTCCCGAAATTTGGATTGAGGCCGTCATATGAGATCGTGTAGGGACGTGCCAAATGTAACGGCGTACGACATACAAAACTGTAAGATAACGGACATGAGAGAAATGTCCTTACAAATCTCCCCCTATGTCTATGCCGGTACATACATAAAAAATCCGAATTTATCAAATATGAAATTGCCTATACAAATCTACCCTTCCATGAACCCAAAACTGAAAAGATACAAATGAATAAGTCTTCATCGTTTGTTCTTCAAATCTTCAGGAATCTCAACACTTTTCTCATCAGGGTGTGCAATCCAATGATAATCCATGTAGTACCTACACACATGAGAAAAAGCAAAATACCAAGTGACATATCGAGTTTGAAATGAGATAAACATAAACTTTCAAAACTCCCCCATAATTAGATAATTCATTCTCCCCCTTTTTATGATGTCCCCAAATAGACAAATGAGAGAAATAAATCAAATAAGCAAGTGTGGGGTGTCACTAGTATAAAATCACACCATGAATGAACACAAAGCAACCAAGATGATGATAGAGTAAATGAAGGGGTGTGATAAAATTCGATAGGAAAATTAATGCATACAAACATGACATATGTGCACGATGAATATTGGATACTCCTAGCGAATGAACTCAAATGCGTCCTTTGGTGTAAAAGAATGACAATATAAGATATTGACTCAATCAAATCAACAAATCAAAGCACAAAGTGATTTTCACACCAATAACGTCCAAAACTATGTCATGCTTTTTCAGGACTTTCAAGGAAGTGCAAACCCGTTTATATTCTCCAACCAAACTCCCTCTTTTTCCAAACAATTTTAAATCTCTCTCTAAAGCGGTGATCCTAAAAGCTAACGCTTTATAACGCTTCTTGGTTTCAAAAGATTCAGAATATAACTCGGCGTATGCGTGTTGGATATCACACTCGCTCTCACTTGAGTCATACTCCCCCTCACTCTCATCGCTCTCACTGTCGAGGTGTCCTTGTGACATAGCATCCTCATCGTCGTGAGAAGCATTGGAGGTATTCACATGACTTTCCATGAGTGCGGTGATGTTATGCTCATGCGGTGACTCATCTCCACAGTCCACCGACTCAACCTCACTGTCGTCACTAAGGGTAACATTTAGGACAGCTTTCCCTTTCTCTCTGTTCAGACGTGTGGCACACTCAAAGGTTCTATGACCCCTACCATCGCATTCAAAGCATTTCTCACTGTCTGTCTTAGGAGGATTTTTGGAGTCTTTTTCTTTTTTCTTTTCAAACTTATTTTTCTCAAATTTCTTTTTATCTTTAAAATTGCCATTTTTCTTAAATTTGAGAATCCTCTTGAATTTTTTTGCAAAAAGAGCCAAATCATCTAAGTCAAAATCACACTCAGAATCTGACGTGTCAGTCTCTCTCTTTCTAGATGACTCTACCCTCTTTCTAGCAGACCCTTCACTCCTTCTCTCTTGGGCATTAAGTGTAATTCCCTTATCTTTAGATTTAGCAGTTTTAGGGAACATATCAATTTCATAAGTTTGCAAATCTCCTACAAGTTCTTCCAATTTTAGCGTATTTAAATTACCCATAGAATTTAGCACAGTGATTTTAGGGATAAAACGCTTAGGCAAAGAATGAAGAATATTTTTAACAACTCTAGCATTAGGAATATGTTCACCAAGATTAAAGCTAGTATTCACAATGTCAGAAAGTCTAGCATAAAATTCATCAAAGCATTCAGATTCATGCATGGTGATGGTTTCAAATTGAGTCGTCAAATTTTGCAACTTAGATTCTTTCACAGCATTAGTTCCTTCATGGGTGAGTTGTAAAACATCCCATGCCTCTTTTGACGTGGTGCACGTCATTATGCGTTTGAACTCATCAGGTGTGACAGACCCAGAAATAGCACTTAGACCCTTAGAATTAAAAAATGACAATTTAAATTCTTCTTCGGTCCAAGAAGTGACAGGTTTCAAGTTGATCACATTATCAACAGTCACGGAGGGAGGAGTCCACCCTCTTTCAACTAAAATCCAAACCCTTTCATCTATGGCTTTTAAAGCCGACCTCATTCGGGCTTTCCAATAAGCATAATTTGTCCCGTCAAAAACAGGCATTTTATTATATAACTTCTCCATTTGAACACGCACTTTTTCAAAAATCAATTTTTTTTTCAGAAAATTGATATGTTAGAAAAAATTTGCGGAAAATAGGAATACGCGATAGATTAGCGTAACCTGCTCTGATACCAATTTGAGAACGTATGTGCTCGCGTTCAAATGATAAACTTATATATTAAACACCTTTTAACCCAAACAAACCCTAAACATGCAACAGTTTGTGATTGAATAAGATAATGAACAAAGCAAGAACATTCAAACACATGCTTGTGAGGAAAAATCCCCCAAAGGGGCAAAACTATTTATTTTCATTATAATATTCTAACTGTACAATTTTGGATTACAATGAAAATAAAAGTGACTAAGAATTACCCTCAGGTGTCGGATTCTGTAGTCGGCGGCTGGAAATGTCCCTTTCCAGGAGGGCTGCAATGAAGAAGAAGAACGGTCTTCTCCACAAGGGTATGAACAGCAAAACTACGTTCCTGGGTTGCAAAGTGATTGACAAAGGTTTGGAAATTTGTGTGAATCAAAAACCTAGAGTCTTGGGCTCAATAGGTGAAGACTTAGAGTTTTTGTGCTCTGAAAATCATGTATGGAAGTCTTGCAAAATAGCTCCCCCGAAGTTGGTTTAAATAGGAAAACAAATGAAGAGATCCACGTTCTTAAAAACCTAAAAATTCTATCCAGCGTACAGGTACCCCAAACCGGTTCGAGTATCCTGTGAACCGGTTCTCCCCATCGAACCACTTCGGGCTGGGTTCGGGAAAGTTCGCTGGGAACAGGGGCTAAACACTTAGAAAAATTCCCAGTATTTTCAATGTAAATATCTCCATTTTCAATGGGCCATAACTTGTTCACCGTAGCTCGGATTGAGGTGCCGTTTCTTCCAGTATCTTTGTTGCGGTAGGCTCTTCAACTTTCCAGTTGATCGGTCCTCCGGACGGTGGCTGTAAAATTACCAATTTTCCCTTGAACATCCCTATCAAGCCTTGTTGAACTGTTTTGACTTCTCTTGCGTACCACTTGTATTACGAGCCTAAAATCATGGAACGTGAAGTCATTGAGGCAGATGAGGAACACATGATGGAGATAATGCATGCTTGATTCCCGGAATTCGAATCGAGGCCGTCATATGAGATCGTGTAGGGACGTGCCAAATGTAACGGCGTACGACATACAAAACTGTAAGATAACGGACATGAGAAAAATGTCCTTACAGAGATGAAAACACTTTGAGCAACATGTGATAGATAAGTACAATGCCCAAATAAAACCGTGCACGTGTGCATTAAAGGAGATAATAAGTCAAACATGTAGAAAGTAATCACTAATCACATCTCTATGATTCTAAAATACATAAATCACATGGATGAAATGATGTTGCGTCTCAAAACACTGTAAAAAAGTCACATGGATAATGGAATGATATTGTGACTTGGCAGTCCTAAATGTCCATTTATATATGGTGTAAAAAAATACCAAACCCTTCTTGTGTTTATAAAAAAAAATGGCCTTTCACTTTTTCTAAAAAATAGAAAATCTTTTGTATTTTTCCAAAAAATTTCAATAAAAACAAAAAAAAATTGGATTTTTCAAAAAATGTATAAAATGGAAAAAGATAAATACAATGGTAGTACATACTCACAATAGGCATGAAAGTTATAATAATGTAAAACATTCTATGCTAGAAAACAAGTCTCAACCTCAATCATTAGGTCTGGAGGTGTTCTCCAAAGGAGGTGACATCCTAAGAAAAATATCCATCAAATCATGGAAGTTTTGACCAAATACTCAACTTACTCCCGAAGACGCTTAAAATTTCTCATGTGATGTGTGGGAGCATGTGGAGTAACATATTTGGGAGTGTGTGTGGGAACACTTGTAGTACCATATTGTCGAAGATATCTACGAGACACACTACCCAACTTAAAATAATTCCCTAAGGTGTCCTCGTTGCTTACAATGGCAATAAACATACACAGGCATAGGAACTCCTCTCTCAAAACATATCGGATGCTCTCTCCTATGGGGAAATGAACGCCTAGGTGGGTTAGGTTGAAAGCCATAAGGATATATAACAAACTCGAGAACCGGATCGGGTACAACATAGAAAGTGGACGCACCATCATAACTTATTCCTAGTCTCTCAACATTACCCAAAGCAGGACCGAGGAGAATCTTTCCAACCTTATTATATGTATCCTCTAAAGTAAATTTGACCTCTCGGGCACGTTCGAGATCTCTCTCGAGTCTAGTTATATGGGCTTCAAGTTTCTCACGAGTCTTCTATGAAGATTGAAGATCTCCCATAAAATTAGCCATGATGTCGGTCGATTCACTCTTTTTCCTACCTATGATAATCAATTATTCACACAAACAAACTCTCACCTCCTTGAGTTGACTCGTCGATTCCTCACACACCCTCAAAACTTTCACTTCTCTCTCCAAATCTAACACCTTAAAACTTAATTATTTATTTAAGTTTCTGGTTTTCAATTTCTCGATGTACAAATCACTAAAAACTTTTTGGAGATGACCTTATTCCTCACTTGCATTATCCTCCTCACACTCGCTCGAATGGCTCGAAACATCATCGAGGCTCTCACGTTTACAAGTGCCCTCATCATTGTGGGATAAACTGGACGTAGTAACGTGACTAGCCATGAAAGCAACGCACTTTTCATATGTTGATTATCCCCTTGAATCAACCGAATCGATGTCATTGTCGCTAAGAGTTGTCGTATTAGCAACTTTCTTACCCTTTCTCTTTAGCAAAGTGGGACAATCAGAGGTAAGGTTTAGGTCATCCATTTCCTCAATAGCATGGTGCTTGTTATCAAACTTTGGTGGAAGTGACATTATAATTTTAGAAACAACTTATTTTCTGTCATACATAATTCCATTTGCGTGTAATTTTGTAACAATATTAGTCACCCTAATGTAAAATTCATCAAATCACTCAGTCTCATTCATGATAAGTGTGTTGTACTGCTGAATTAGCATTTGGGTCTTAGCAGCTTTAACACGTGTCTCACTTTCATGGGCAGTGACCAACGTGTCCCAAGCTTCTTTAGAAGTAGAACAAAAAGATATTCTCTTAAATTCTTGTTCATTTATGGACATAAATATAGCATTCTTTTATTTGTTATTATTAAGGGAGGACTGTTTTTCATATTTAGTGTACTCACTGAGCAGTTTCCTTATTCTTACATTACTACCTTCTGCTACTAGTTTAGTAGGATAAGTACAACCATTTTCTATAGCATCCCAAACATCATCTCCTAAAGTGCCTTAGATGAAGGCTATCATCCTTACTTTTCAATAAGGGAAGTTAGTCCCATTGAAGAGGGGAGGTCTGGATAGGTTTCATAATCTCTCAAATTTCTCGTCCATAGGTTTGTTTTGCAAAACAGTTTAAAATACACATGATCAAAAAGATTATGTAAAAAACAAATGTGTTGCTCTGATACCAATTGAAAATACCTACCTAAGTTGTTTAATAGTAGTTAAGAGAGTCTTATAGGCTCCGAACCGTTTCTTGAACAAACTCTTTTAGAAAACAAACCAAGAAGAACACAAGATGTGTTTTAAAACAGTAGGACAAGTTATTTCAGATTTTAGTGAATAAGTTTTGAAAAATAAAACAAATTTTAGTTATAGCAGCAGTAGAACAAAGGGATGAAAGAATAATGAGTATGCATAAGAGAACATCCACGACTCTCTCTACGGAGTAAAACAAAAACTACACTAGAATGATTTTTAGGTTTACAAACATGAGACGAGTATTTAAACACACAAAACAGACCTAATCTAAGTTAAAGAGTTATACTAGCTCCATTTGGCGACTCCAACTGATTTCAAGGATCTAATTATGGTTTCTCCTTCATTAAGCAGTTTGTATCCTCTTTATCCTTCTTTACGTCGACTCTGATAGTCAAGATCTCTTTACCAACACACTTTTAAAGTGAAAGTGTGTGATTGTGTTTGTGAGTGTTTGTGCCTAACACATGAATGACTCACACACACTTAATACAAACCATTTCCTACGAATTACTAGATTTTCCTCTAAAATGACATGCAAGGTTTACAAGGCTGAGATTTTGTTTTGATCTTGAAAACCCTAATTTTTCAAATCTAATTTTGAACGAATCTCTTTAAAACTAAGATTCTACAAATCTTATTTATCTACGAAGTTTTTCAAAAATGAAAAACTTGGATCTGAAAAAGTATATGCAAACCCTAATCTCCGTTCTGTAAATTGAAAAAACTTATTGGATAAAAATTTTATAAAAACGTTTGAAACTCAAAATCCCAAAGAGAAGATGATTTCTAGTTAAAGAAATCAAGCTTAACGAGATCTAATTGTGACTATATGACTTTTATTCAGATCTACTACTTTCTATGAAAAGAAACGAGATCTAAAATTTTGTGAATGTATTAGATAAGAGATAAAGACTAGAGAGTATTGAACTCTATGAATCACGAACCCTCAAACTCACTGGAAGATTTTCTAAAAAGATTTGGACGGAGTTTTGTTTTGGGTTTCGAAATATTTCTCTCTTATTTTCTTTTCCCTCTCTTCTCTTTCTTTTTTCTCTCAGACTCTTAGGGTTTCAAATACTGCAAATGGCTGAGATGAAGGGGTCTTTTTATATTAGATGAACGACTAGGATTAATTCGACGATTGGAATTATCAAATCAAGGGTCCTCAATGCCCCGTAGTTATTAGGACGATGATTGGTTAAAAACAAAGTCACAAGGATCGCTCAAAACACATGCAAACCATTGATAAAAATTAATCCAATGATTGTAAAGAAGTCTCGGGTTTGAGTGTATAAACAAACAAAAATCTGGTTGATATCTGTGCAACACGTGTGTGGTTTGGATTGCTTCTCAGACGCGTGTTTTTATGTTTATATAATCTCAGTTTGTACCACAATATTCAATGTCGATTTCGGATCCTTCCCAATCCAAGTTTTTAGGAAGTTTTAAATATTAAAAACCAACCCCAAACATTTTAAAAGCCCTAAATTTAATTCTTTAAAAAGGGTTTTAACTGTTGTGAAAATTCCTAAAAATTATTTAAAAATGTAAAAAATCATTTTTACCAGTATTAACACACACTATTCATAAATGTCATGATATATGCACTATGCAGTCCTAGAGTGTGCAGTGTGTTTATATTTTACCTTTAGGACCATTAGAGGATCATTGTAGTTGATGTAGTCTCTGAGGTTCTTTGGTAAAAATAGGATGAATATAATTTTTTCACTATTTTCAAACTAGATGAGAACCTATATAATGTAGACTCGAGTGAGTCAAAGATATAGGGTGCTTCAATCCCCCCCCCCCCCTAAAATATAATGCAAAATCTCCTTTGAGTCATCTAGTACTCGTAGGGGTACAAAAAAAACCTTATTCCTATACAAAGTTCTATCTACCCCATCTTCTAAAAATGAAAAAGTACATAACTCAACTAAATACAGACCAATATTCTAACAATATTCTGATGCAAATAAAGGTACTGATTCCTGAAAATAAGACAGCTAAGATCAAGCATTTTAGTTGAAGTGTACAAAATATGTCCAAGATGGACTCAAATTTCTCCCCCGTTTTGTCTCAAATGGACAAAGGGTGAAATGATCATAAATAAGCAGAGATAAGAAACGAAATATGTATCTATCAAGGCATAAATCATCATGGGTAAAAACATGGATCTCCTACATAAAATAGATTTAGTAGGCATCTTTTCTCATTTTTCAAACGACCATGCTTTATACCCTCAAAGATCAATTATAATCATGAGTACGACCGGAGGATATATTATAAAATGATAGATAATTATTCAAGAACGATCATGCCAATAGATTTTCTTAGAGATTCAAATCTTAAATTATATAGAGGCTTTGTGAACAAATCTACTAATTGTAGTTATGTGGGCAAATAGTTTATTTTTGATTCCTTAGATTCTACTAATTCACGTATAAAGTGATGTCATATTTTGATGTGTTTTGTGCGCGAGCGTTGAACAGGATTTTTAGAAATATTAATCGCATTTGGTTGTCGTAATAGAGATTTAACGTATCTTATATTATGCCATAATCGTTTAACATCTTTTTTATCCATAATAATTAAGCACATCACCTCCTTGCTTTTATATATTCAGATTATTCGGTGGAAAGAGATGTATAGTTCTATTTGTTACTAGACCACCCAACAAAATTACTTCCTATATAATGACAAGCGTCTGGCATGCTTTTGTTATCATCGAAATAGCTAGCCTAGTTTGCATCTGTATAGCCTACAATAGTACTAGATTTGTCCTTTGTATATCATATTCCTAAGTATAAAGTCCATTTAACATATTTAATAATATGTTTGACATACTAAAGGTGACTTTCCTTATGATTGCATTGATAGAGTGCACAAACACAAACTGCATACGTAATGTCTGGACGCGAGGTTGTAAGGTATAATAGGCCACCTATCATGATTCTATAAAGGCTAGGGTATATGGGTGTCCCATGTTCATCTTTAGAGAGTTTAATAGACGTACTCAGGGGTGTCCTAGCATCTTTGGAATTCTCTAATCTGAATCTATTTACTAACTCTAAAGCGTATTTTTATTGCGATATAAATAATCCATCAGACTTTTGTGTGACTTGAAGTCCTAAAAAGTATTTAAGTTCTACCATTAAGGACATTTGGAACTCCCCATGCATAATATGTGAAAGTATTTTACCTTCGTATGGGGAGGTAGAGCCAAAAATTATATCAACATAAGCTTGGGCGATTAGAACATGTTTGTCAAAAAATTTACCAAATAGCGTTTGATCGTTCCCACCACGTCGAAACCCGTTATCGGGAGAAAGGTTGACAGGCATTCATACCAAGCCCTGGGGACTTGTTTCAGACCATATAAAGTTATATTTAGATAATAAACATTGTTTGGATAATGTGGATCAATGAACCCTTTAGGTTGTTCTACATATGTCTCCTCAGTTAGTATACCATTAAGGAAGGCAGACTTTACATCCATTTGGTAAAGAATAAATTTTAAGTGACAAGATATTGCTAAAAGAAAACGGACAGATTCGATACGAGTTACGGGGGCAAATGTTTCTTCCAAATCTATTCCTTCGATTTGAGAATATCCCTGGGTCTCAATTATGGCCTTGTTTCTAAATATCATCCCTGTTTCATCAGTTTTATTTTTAAAGATCCATTTAGTGCTAATAACTCATTTATTTTGTGGCCTAGGTTTAAGATACCAGATGTCATGTGTTTTAAATTGAATGAGTTCTTGCATATCATCTACCCAAAAAGAATCATTTAACGCTTCATTCACATTCTTTGTTTGTACAAAAGAAACAAAGCATGACAAGTGAGTTGTACTACGTAACTGTGATCTTGTTCTAACCGGCTCTTTGAGGTTACCGAACACATTATCTAAGGAATGATCCTTAGAAACCCAGTTGGGCACTTCAGGATTCTCAGTTGGTAAGGAATCCGCTATTTCATGAGAGTCGAGGTAAAAACTATCTTTAGACTCATCCATTATAATAGGTTCTAAATTCTTATTCTCAACATTGGTGTCACTGACTATCACATTGATAGACTCCATCATAGCTTTAGTACGAAGATTATAGATACGGTAATCTCTACTATTAGGGGAATATTCTAAAAAATGGCTTTATCACATCGGGTTTCTAATTTAAAAAGATGTTCTCTGTCTTTGCATACGTAGCAAATACTACCAAAGGTTCTAAAGTATTTTAGGTTAGGCTTTTTCCCATACCAAAGTTCGTAAGGAGTATGTTTGGTCTTCTTCGTAATGTAGACTTTATTTATAATATGGCAATCAGTCCTAATAGCTTCAACGCAAAAATACTTGGGGAGTTTCTTAGCATGAATCATTACACTGGCCATTTCCTGAATGGTACGATTATTATGCTCAGTTATCCCATTTTTTTTAGGTGTCTTAGGGCCAGTAAATTCATGTTGGTATCCATTACCCTCACAGTACTCTGTTACACCTAGATCTTTAAACTCACCTCCTCGATCGCTATGGATTCCGTTCACTTGGGTGTCCTTTTCATTTTCTATACGTAACAAAAAAAAATTTAAAAATTGAAAAGTATCAGATTTTTATTTAAGGAAGGCTACCCAAGTAAAGCGAGTGAAATCATCAACCATAACTGATATATGACTATTCCCACATATACTCATAGTTCTATAGGGACCCATAAGGTCCATGTGGATAAGATCTATAAATTTCGAGGTAAGAGTATCTTTAACCTTTTATGAGCAGATTTAACAATCTTTCCTTCTTGGCAAGGCCCACTGTAAGAGGGTAGTCCCCTTATAGCCTGGGAGTATGGAAATACTAGTTGAGGTGTAACCCCTATAGGTATGGTGATAAATGATAACCCATACACTCTTTTAATTAACACAAGTAAACACAGAATATTATATTTGATCAACACTCAGATTGGATTCCCAACACACTAGTGTATAACTCAAGCAATAATAACGGGAACTCGAAAGTAACTCATTCAGAAGGAAAGAGGAGTAAACACCCTAGATACACCTTGGGAGGCAACCAAACACAACAACAACCCGTGAAAGATCTCTAGTCAGCTATTAAAAGCTTTACAATAAATGACCATGGTGGGTGAGTAAGAGCTCTGGTCTGGCAATAACTTATCTCTGATATATTCTCTCCCTAGAAAATGATCTCTAGAAAAAACCCTCTTCTCTCAAAGGTGGTTGAGGCCCATAAATCCCCACCACCACCACTCCTGAGATGATTTAGTCACTTACAGCTATGAACAGACATCCCCCCATACTTTACGTGACAAACATTAAATTCCTGATGGACTAGTCATCTCTACATCATAAACATTAAATTCCAAGACATGCCTTTTGCCTAACCACTGTGCGTCAGAGTATTGTCACCATAAAGGTGGATCACCAAACCGTCTGAGAGCCCTAATACCACAATAGTTTACTCAAGTGATGCTCAGAAAGTGCTTAGCTGGCTAGTGACAACACCTAAAGTATATGTGATATTAGGTAAAGGGTTATTTGGTTCCAAACTCAACATACAAAGGGGACCAAGGCTGCTTCGCACAAGTTTTCACGGTGAAAGGTCTCTCGATGTTTTACCATGTGTATCTAAATGGTCAGGACAAGCCCCAATGATGTCTAACTTCTCAATCCTCCAAACCAAGATCCTCTGAAGTTCCCATGGCAAGGTCATTCGATAGAGCATGAAAGCTCTCCCAGGCCCTGCCAGGCCTGGTCTCTCGCGAGTACTGTTTGACCTCACACTGAATAGTTATAATCATTACGTCATTACAATCATTACATCATAGTCAATATAGATAAAAGTTACACCATGACTAAGTACTATAAAGAAAATAAAGGATGAGATCTCTCGATTAATCTCTTCGCCGAAAGACGTCCTTGGGCTGCCACGCTGAGCTGCCTCGCTTGAGCTACCACGCTGAGCTGCCTCGCTACCTTTATACTGCTTTAATCTCTTAAGTCTGTTATATTACTTGGGGAGGCTTATCTCTTATTCGGATATTATCTTCAAGCCCCCCTACACCCACAAATAATATTAAAAATAGGCTTTACTTCGGGAAAACCTCTAACTATTTCTTGAGTTGATAATTTGCCAAGATTATCATAGTTAAGTGACCCAATCTATTATGCCAGATTTCATTATCATCCATTCTAGCGATAATACAAGTCTCCGTACCAAAATTAGTTGTATAACAATTATTTGGAGTACGTAGACTAGTAATAATACATTCTCCATTCTCATTGAGGATTTTGCAATTTGTTTTTAAGAATGTGACAGTATGATTGGAATCGCAAAACTATGATATACATAGTAAATTAGCTTTCAGACCATTTACTAACAGAACGTCTTTGAGAACGGGTAATCATTTTTCTTAAAGTGTTCGTTTACCTATGACTAGGGTTGATACTCCATCTCCAAACAAAACTTTTCCTTCTAAGAAGTCATTCTGTTGGTGAGTTTAGTGTCATCCCCGGTCATATGTTTGGAACAATTCGAGTCTAAATACCATCTTGATGAAGGGTGTTCATCTTTTAAAGCTCTAATAACAATATTACACTTCATTTGGGGTATTAGGTCATCTTTCCTAACCCTAATGGATCTGGGTTTAAAATATTTGTGTGACTTAGCTCGAATATTATAAATTTACGAGCATTAGAATTTTCTTCAAAAGTTTTGTGCGCCTCTTTTTGAATTTTGTCAAATTTTTTAGCATTTGGTTTAGTCATGAATCTAGGATTCTTTCTCTTGGAATTTCTTTTAGTATTAGATCGTTTCCTCCGATTGCGATAGTTAGAGTTTTTATCAGGATGGTTAGGAAGAATGTAGTTATTTATGTTCTGCCTAAAGTAGTTAAAGTTCTGATATACGGGTGAGTGAAAGATGGGTTTATATAGGTGATTTTGAAAGTATTCCTCAAAAGTGTGCCCATAATCACAGTATGAGCAATAGAGATGTCTCATCGATTTGTTGACATTTTGAAGACCGTTAAAGATGGGTTTGTCTATTTTTTGTACTCTAGCCTTATTTTTGGAAGCTACGGGTTTGAAAGATGATTCAGAGTGTCTTATGGGAGGACAAACGTATCCAACCTTGTGATCAATATTAAGCTTAAAACTACTTTCCTCACCAATGTCTAATCCTTTTTGTTTTTTATCAAACTCATCTTTCAGATTCTAAAAGTTTAGACAAGTTTCATCAGGCCTTTTTGCCTTCAGACACAAACTTTATAGTTTCAAGTTTTTTTGTTTCTGTGTTAGTGTCAGGGCAAAAGCCTATGCCGATTATGTCCTCAAAATTGGTTTTACTTTCTGCAACAAAGCCTTTAAAACAATTAGAGTTATTTTCAAATTTAGCAAACTTTTTGAAGACTGTGGAAGCTTTTTCTTTTGATTTGTAAGGACATAAATTTCCAATTGAGTCCCTGTAGTGTTTTGACTTAATTCTGTGAACAAAACTGTGTTTGTAATTTGTCATAGGGAGAATTTTATTTTGTCACGATCCCACTTGGTCTATGACGTATTGAAGAAATTGAAGACGTAGCGGCAAAGCTTCAAAGAAATAATCATGCCGATGTTTATTTGGTGCAAGTTTACTCATCTTCAAAGTTAATTTCATTCCGAGATCACTCGGGTATGAATGCGTATAATTTATGGTGCTCAGAATTATTTTATAAAAAATAAGGATGTAATTTCTATAAACAAAAATGATTTTAAATGTTTTAAAAGTGTTTTAATGGTTTAAACTTCGTTTTATGATGATAAGCTCGAAATAGACTTTGACTAATTTGAATCTCTTTGTTAAGAGACGTTTTTATCAGAAAGTCAAAGAAAGTCAAACTTCGTGAGGTCGCTCGAACGACATGCTTAAGTCGTTCGAATGACACATTTTTCAAGGCGGTGTTTAAATCTTATTTAAACAGAGTTTTCATCATAATTTCGTAAGTGTGCTTTCTGAAAAAAAAATTTTACGAACCAGAACCTTGTTTGCACATATTTTCTAAGGTTTAAAAGTCTTAAAACACATCCTTAGAGATTGCAAAGATCCGAGATATCATTTTTATATGTTTACGTGATCTTACGGCACCAAAGTTGTTTGTTCTACACATTGAACACAAAGGGTTTTGTGGTGAAGAAGAGACGGACATCGTGTTCAACATCGTAGACGTATCAAAACCATATCGGAGGACACCGAGACATACGTGGACGCGTGTGTTGTGGACAGATATCGTAGAAGACGGAATTTCTACATGGGCACTATTGAAGAACGGTTGAAGATCAGAAGGAGCGTCAAGACCCGTGGGGATCGAGTCTTAGTGTAAGGTTAATCTGTCTTTGTAAAACCATTATTCATAGTGATTGTCTGGCTTGGGCCGTCCGAGGTTGTTTTCCCATTTTGGGTTTTTTCCTCGTACATCCAGCGTTGTGAGTATTCTTTACTTTGCTTTAATCACTAGATGCATATTTAGGATTAATCAAGATAAAAAAATGGTTTAAAGTGAGAATTGGGATTTCACAACTTTGTTTGGGGCATAATTAAAAATTGGATCTTTTTCCGAAGAAAAATAGATTCTGTTTGAAAACACACACATCGGGCCTCTTTCATGATTGTTCCAATTCTAACAACGTGGCCTTGTATTTCTTTTTCAGAATTTCATTCAATTCATAAAGTTCTCTTATTTTAACAATAAAGTCCTTGGTTTGAGTTTCATGGGCTAGACATTGATTAGGTAGTCTTCAGCAATCTGTTTGACCATTTGGCTTACGAATTCTAATTTCTCAGTAAGTTCCTCGACAGTTTTTTCTAATTTATCACTTCTTTTGAGAGTTTTAGAGTAGAGTGTGTGAATGTCTGGGAGTCAGAGTCACTAAATGTGGTGTGTGATGTGTCCGCTAGCGATTCAGTTTTAGGACTCACACACACGTTCAATTCTTCAATACGAGGTTCCCTTTGACTCACACACACGGCATTTGAACTACTAATAGATTCTACATTAATAGCATTCTTAAGACACAAAGCAGACAATCCAGTGGGTAAATTGTCATTCAACATAGCAGGATTGGAAATTCTTTTATTAGGGTCAACACGAGTTACGGGATTATCACCAGTGTACACAACTTTGGCAAAAAATGACACACAATGGTTAAATGAATTAGATGAGTCAGGATCATCATTATCTGAATTGCTTGAATCATCCCAAGTCTTATACAGATTAGCCTTATTGTTTTTGTTGTTGATATTCAAATTAACTTTACACGGACTAGCCATGTGTCCTAATTTCCCACACTTAACACATTCAACATTTTAAAGGTCTTTGTCAGGTCTATTGAGGTTCTCAGTCTAGTGTTTGTCATTCCTTTTCTCATGAGGTCTATTATTAGAGAACTTTGAATAAGCAGGCTTTCCTTGTTTACTAGCAACATTATTTCTAAATTTTAGGATCTTCTTAAACTGTTTAGACATCAAGGAAATTTAATTATCCAAACTTTCTAAATTACATTCCTCGTCAGAATTCAACTCTATATCAGGGGGAACAAACTCAGGTTTGGTCACTTTGGACTGGAACACAAGATTGGTACTAGAATGTTTCTTTTGGGTCTTAGATAATTGTCTCTTAAATTCTAATTCCATTTTCACTGTTCTTATTTTTCTACTAAGGAGTTCAGGGGTAAGGTTAGGGTCATCCATTTCCTCAATAGCATAGTGTCTGTTATCAAACTTTGGTGGAAGTGGCCTTATGATTTTAAAAATAATTTCTTTTATGTCATACATAATTCCATTTGCATGTAATCTTGTCACAATATCAGTCAGCCTAATGTAAAAGTCATCAAATGACTCAGTCTCATTCATGATAAGTGTGTTGTACTGCTGAATTAACATTTAGGTCTTAGCAGCTTTAACACATGTGTCACCTTCACGGGCAGTGACCAACGTGTCCCAAGCTTCTTTAGAAGTAGAACAGAAAGATATTCACTTAAATTTGTGTTTATTTATGGACATAAATATAGCATTCTTGCCTTTGTAACTATTAAGGGAGGCCCGTTTTTCGTATTTAGTGTACTCACTGAGCAGTTTCCTTACTCTTACATTACTATCTTTTATTATTGGTTTAGTAGGATAAGTAAAACCATTTTCTATAGAGTCCTAAACATCATCTCCCAAAGTGCCTTAGATGAAGGCTATCATCCTAACTTTCCAGTAAGGGAAGTTAGTCCCATCCAAGAAGGGAGCCCTGGACAGGTTCCCTAATCTCTTAAATTTCTCGTCCATAGGTTTCTTTTGAAAAACAGTTTAAAAAATACAGGATCAAAAAGATTTTATAAAAACCAAATGACTTGCTCTGATACCAATTAAAATACCTACCTAAGTGGTTTAATACTAGTTAAAAGAGTCTTGTAGGCTCCGAACGGTTTCTTAAAGAAACTCTTTTAGAAAACAAACCAAGAAGAACACAAGATGTGTTTTAAAATAGTAGGATAAGTTATTTCGAATTTTAGTGAATAAGTTTTGAAAAACAAAACAAATTTTAGTTATAGAAGCAATAGGACAGAAGGGAGGAGAGAATAATAAATTTGCACAAAAGACAAGGATTTAACGTGGTAAGACCCCACCCAATTGGGGAAACATCCACGACTCCCTCTACGGAGTAAAACAAAAACTATACTAGAATAAGTTTTAGGTTTACAAACAAGCAACGAATATTTAAACACATAGAATAGACCTAATCTAAGTTAAGGAGTTATACCATCTCTATTTGGCAACTCCAACTGATTTTAAGGATCTGATTCTGGTTTCCCCTTAGTTAAGCAGTTTGTATCCTTTTTCTCCTTCTTTACGTCGACTCTGATAGTCAAGATATCTTTACCAACACACTTTTAAAGTGAAAGTGTGTGACAGTGTTTGTGAGTGTTTGTGCCTAACACATGAATGACTCACACACGCTTAATACAAACCATTTCCTACGAATTACAAGATTTTCTTTTAAAATGACATGCAAGGTTTACAAGACTGAGATTTTGTTTAGATCTTGAAAACTCTAACGTAATACCCCTTACTTTTGAGTAATTATTTAAAATAAATAACAATCGAAGTAAATATTAATTTGTGTAATTTAAGATTAATATTTATGAGTATTGCATATTTACCGTTACGTGAATGTAAATTGTGTAATATTATGTTATGTTGCGTCGTTGCCCATTAAAGAGATGGTTATGGTTTTTATCCCAATCAGAATATATTAAGAAAGTTAATATGATGTTGGGATAGAAAATTATTAGCGACATCTCGGATGTCAGTTTAGACGGCACGGTTAGTTCGGGAAGGGTCTGGATAGTCAAATTAAGTGCCATTGATGTTTTGGGGTTCCGAGGTACTTTCGGCTAGCTATGACTTAATTATGATATTACGAGTAATTTTAAGTGTGTAGTAGCATTTAATGTTGGACTTAAGTGTATTTGAGTTATCTTCGGTATTTATTCTTATAAGAGCAATTAAAGCTCATTTGTGTTAACCTAGAAAGAAAGAGACAGGGGAAGAGCCTGAGAGAAAGAAGAGAAATGAGATAAAATTAGAGATTTGAGCTTGGAATCATATCAACGAAAAGAACTCCGAGACGTCAATCTTGAGGCAAGTTATTAAACTTGCAAAACTTTATGGTTGTGTTGAATAACTTGTATAAATGGTTAGTGTTCTTGAGTTTAAATCATTTAGGGATTTTGGTATTTTATTGTATAAATCCTCATGTATATGATATAGAGATGATTTGAGTGGTTTATATTAGTGGGTTATCATGTAGAAGTGATTTAGGGATGATGTTGGTTCATAATAGATAGTTTAGATGGAAGAAGAAATAGTTGGGGGGTTTAGGTTTTCCTATAAACCAGCAACCATAACTGGGTTATCCGACCCCCAGTGAATCGATTAGCCCCTTAGCGAATCGATTCGGTAAAATGGAAGGCTACAGGTCTGAGGTAGTGAATTGATTCGGGGGTAGATCTAATCGATTCTCCAAATTAGCATCTTTACAAAAACTTTGGTTCTCTCGAACGAACCGATTCACTTTCTGGCGAACCGATTCGCTTTCTGGCGAACCGATTCGCTTCAAGGGAAAATCGATTCAGCCTTTGGCGAATCGATCCGAAAATCCTGCTGTTTTAAAGGATTTTTCCAACTTTGATTTAACTCCTTTTCTTTTGGGTTTAAAGCTTAGGAACCTTATTATATGATGTGTTGTAGATGTATATGATCTTATATAACGAAATTGATACCCTAGGATAGTAAGGGGGCATCCGGGAATATTTTGTGGATTAGATACGAGAGTATAATACCTCATATGGTTAAGTATGATTGTAGGATTGGTGTATAGTCGGATCGTGTCGTTTTGGCTTTTGGGAGCTAGAATATAAGTGTTTGTACCTTATAGCCTAAATTCATTATATATATATATATGCTTTCGGATGTGATAATTGTATATGTAATTAAGATATATCTTGTGATTATGGTATATATATGCACATACCTCTCTAAATGCTATAATAAGGGAAGTTAAGCGAAAGAAGTGAATCCCCCTGGCTAGTGAATGTAGGGAGAGTATAGTCATTAGGACATAGCACCAGTTATTACATTGTGTGATTGTTTTATTCAAAGTGAAGTAATTCCAGGTATGGTTACGTCTCATTATCGAATGTATATGATCGCTTCCCTGTGTTGTGATTTAGGATTACTCAAACAACGAGATATCGACTGTGGGTACCCAGGTGGTCATGATGATAGGACCTGAAAGATGATAGAAATTAGGGACGCATCCATTGGGGTGACTCTCAAAAGGATAGTTTTAGAACTGTAATTGTATGAACATAATTGTTCTCACTGAAATTGCATTTTTATGAGAGGGATTAAATGGAATTGAGAACCAACTCTAATCATATGTGATCCTCCGGGCTTATATGGCTTGTGAGGTTAAATAAATGAGAAAATTGGTAAACTAGGAATATTGTTTATAGTTAATGTTATGCGAATTAGCTCATCGGTAGATAGTTAGGTCATCCTTACTAGTAGTCGAGTAGATTAATTTAAAGTAAAATGTAAGCAATAGGTTGTGAACTTTAGATGAGGGGTGAGCATAATTTATTAAGTGAAGAACGAATCTAAACTGTTCATGAAATCTTGCATTCATAGATTTTATGCATATTATTAACTTGTATATCATATCAAACCGTGCCCTGTCCCGTTTATATTTTGCTCTCCTCATGTGGTTCTTGTTTATGTTCAGGTGCTCCACCGCAAGGGTGCCTATTCTGACCTCCCCTTCCAGTGTTAAGGAGCTATAGCATATTGTTGATGTTGTAGGATTTTTATACTAGACGCATCAATTTCTTTTGGATATTCTAGTTATGATTTTCCCGTTATATTCGGGCATGTTGCCCAAGTTTATTACTTATAGCTACTGTTACACTTGGCGTGACCTTTTTGTATCAGTCTGTTAATCGACAGCATATTCGATTATGCTCTGTAGTAATGCTATCAAATTGTTAGATGTATACATTAAACTTTTGTTATGTTAAGTGGTTGACTGAAATTATTTTTATAAATTTGACATCCGTTTTTAAAATTTTGGGTGGTTGTCTCGTATTATATGTATGTGGCAGTGATGCTAAGAATGGACCATTTAAGAGTCCTATTTTTATTGGAGTAGTGGGTTGGCCACCTCTTGTTTTAATAAGTGGGGTGTCATAAATGGTATTAGAGCATCAGGTTCTAGAGTCTTTAGGATCTGTGTGGACTCATCACGTTCTACCGTAGCGTTCTTGGAAATAGAGCCTTATTATTAGGACTATTTTGTTTATGCATGTCTACGATCTTCCCCAAGGATAAATTATTTTAACTGTATGATGATTCAGTTGCTTTTTATTTCAGATTTCGCCTAGACGAGGTCGCCCGGCAAGGGTAAACCGAGTTGCAGATGATGTAGAGCCCCCACCACCGCAAGGAACTATGAATGTGACAGAGGTGGCTAATATTGTAGCCCAAGCGGTCAACGTTGTAATGACCGCTATGGCACAACATCTTCAACAAGCTCAATAATCGGTAGCTCCGGTGGGTCAAGCCCATACGGGACCCTCTACATGGGAAAGAGTTAAAGAATCCTTCCTGAAAAGTCACCCTCCAGAATTTCAGGGTGGCGCTGATGTGATCTTGGTAAATCTATGGAATAAGGACATTCAACGCCATCTTCGAATGGTGGAATGTAGCGAGGTGTGAAAACAGATTCTCTCCACCTTTAAACTAGTGGGAGAAGCTCTCCAATGGTGGGAGTCAGTGATAACTCTGGAACAAAGGGATTTCCTAACTATCTTTAAATTCTGGATTCTTTATGATCAGAAGTATTTTCCTACAGCAGTCCAGAAGGAGATGAGGAGGAAGCTTTAAGATATTACTCAAGGGGAGCGATCAGTGGCAGAGTATGAAAAGGAATTTAATCGTTTGGAAAATTTTATGCCAGACGAGGTAAGTACAGAAGAGAGGAGGATCTCTAAATTTGTCAAGGGATTGCATTGGAGGATAAGGCAGCATCTGTTGGGGAACCCAGCTTTACAAACTTTTGGCAATGTGATAAATGTATCTTTACTCCATTGCCAGGATCACCGACTTCATTTGAAGGGGAGTAAGAAAATAGGGGATTCTGGACAATATAGTAAACTAGGAGGGAATGGAGCCTGTGGAGCACTACGACCACCATAGCAGTCAGGGAATAAACAGAAAGAGCGAGACCTTCATCAAGGGGACCCAACTAAGAAATATCATTTTGGGGGTTTTAGATTTGATGGAGGTGGTTTTTGGCAAAATCAGGGTGCTCAACAGCAATAAATAGTCCCAAAGGGCCAAGACGATTGAGGGAATAATGGAGGTCAAGGCTAGTAGGGCCAAGGTGAGGGGAAGTTTCAGAATAACAATCGGGGTCGACATCTAGATAACTCTGTGGGTCATTATTTTCAGTGCGGTGAGATGGGTTATATGAGGAAAGTTTGTCCACAGTTGAATAGGGGGAATTTCCTGGAGTTCCTCAAAATCAACAGGCACTTATACAACCTCAAGCACCTATTCCAGTCATCCCATGGCAATAGGGACAACTTCAGTTTGGGCGTATGTATAATGTCCAAAATGCGTGTTTTCCTCTAGCACCGCCAGTACCACCAGTTATTGAGGGTAAGTTTCTCATCCATGGCTTTGTGGGTCGGGTGTTATTTAACATGGGCGTAACACACTCATTTATAGCCACGCACTTTGCTCGTTCGGTGGGATTGTTAGACTCTGTCGATAGTAATTTTATGTGTGTAGATTCTACCATGGGTGATGACTCACTTATATTCTTTATTTGTAAAGGGGTGGGAATAGACCATGGTAAATTGTGCTTTGATGCCGACTTACTCATTCTGGATATGGTCGGTTATGACGTTATTCTGGGCATGGATTGGTTAGTGAAATATAGGACCATGGTAAATTGTTATGGGAGGAGTATAGTCTTTGCCATTCTGGGGAAAGAAATGTTTTTGGTAGCCATGCCTCTCCCGAAAGGAGGTTCGAGCAGTCACTTGTACTGTATTAAGGAGGATATTTCACAAGATATAGTTATTTCTTTAGACTCGATTCCTATTGTAAGAGAATTTGAAAATATCTTTCAGGAAATCCCTGGCTTCCCTCCAAGTCATGATATTGAGTTCGTAATTGACTTAGCGCCAGGAACTAGACCGATTGTGTGAACTCCATATCGTATGGCTCCTTTATAAATGCGGGAGTTACGGGATCAAATTTTGCAGCTGTTAGGACAAGGGTTCATTCGGCGTAGCACATTGTCGTGGGGTTCCCCTATATTATTCATGAGAAAGAGATATGGTTCCCTCCGATTATGCATTAACTACCGCGAATTAAATAAGGTAACCATCCGAAATAAATACCCGCTACCTCCAATAGATGATTTGTTTGATCAATTGAGAGGAGCGTCGTACTTCTCTAAGATAGATCTGAGGATCGGGGACCACCAGTTGAAAATTTGAGAGAAGGACGTGTCTAAAATTGCATTCTTAACCAGGTATTCTTATAATTTTTTGGTTATGCCCTTTGGGCTAACCAATGCTCCGACAGTGTTTATGGACCTTATGAATCGAGTATTTTGGGACTTCTTAGACCAGTCTGTGATAGTGTTTATTGATGACATTCTAGTCTATTCTCGAACTGAAGTTGATCATGCCAAACACTTGCGATTGGTCGTGAAAACACTATGGGATCATCAGCTATACGCCAAGTTTGAAAAGTTCAGTTCCTAGTTACAAGAAGTGCAATTTTTGGGGCATATCGTGACGGATGAGAGTATTTTGGTAGACCCAAACAAGGTTGCAGTGATGAGGAAATGGGAGAGTATCTCAATGGATTTTATCACTGGATTGCTGATGTCGCAAAGTGGTCATGATTCTATTTGGGTTATTGTCTATCGCTTGACCAAATCGGCACACTTCCTACCAGTGCAGACGGATTTTAATACGACACATTATTCCCAACTTTTCATAGCGGAGATTGTGAGACTTCATGGGGTGCCAATCAATATAGTGTCCGACCGAGATAAGATTTTTTTATTCCATTTTTTGTGAAGCTTCCAAAAAGCGATGGGAACCCAATTGCGGTTGAGTACAGCATACCATCCGCAAACGGAGAGGGTCAACCAATTGTTGGAGGATATGCTTCGGATGTGCATACTTGATTCTAAAGGAGGATGGGAGCAATACCTTCCGTTGGTCGGATTTTCATACAGTAATTCTTACCAATTCACGATAGGTATGGCACCGTATGAGGCATTGTATGGATGACCATGTCGATCATCTTCTTATTGGTTGGAAGTAGGAGACAATAAGCTCCTGGGACCTGAAATGATCCAAGACACCTTTTCGAAGATTGAGCTTATTCGAAATCGCATAGGGATTGCACAGGATCACTAAAAAATCTATGCCGACGCAAATCGGAGGCATGTGGAATTGAAAGTGGGGGATCAAGTTTTATTGCGGGTGTCTCCGATGAAAGGTGTAATGCGATTCAGGAAGAAAGGGAAACTTGCGCCAAGATATATAGGTCATTTTTCCATTATTGAAAGGATAGGCCCTGTAGCATATTGACTTGCTTTTCCGAAACACCTACAACGAATTCATGATGTATTCCATGTTTCATCTTTAAAGAAGTATAAAATATGCGAGGGAGCTCATTGGCATGTTCCATTGGATGATATTGAGTTGCAGCTCGACATTTCGTATGAGGAACAACCGGTTGCCATCATAGACCACGGTGAGCGTAGACTAAGGTCGAAAGTGGTTCCCTTGGTTCGAGTCTAATAGGGGCACCACAATGCTGAGGAATCAACTTGGGAACGAGAGGATGATATTCGAGAAAAGTATCCACACCTCGTTTTACCAAATACGTTTAAATTTCGGGGACGAAACTTCCTTGTAGGGGGGGTATGTAATACCCTCACTTTTAAGTATTTATTTTTATATTAAATTACCGTGTGGGTTAATTATTTAAAATAAGTAAAAAATTGAAATAAATATTAATTTGTGTAATTTAAAATTAATATTTATGAGTATTGCATATTTACCGTTACGTGAATGTAAATAGTGTAATATTATGTTATGTTGCGTCGTTGCGCATTAAAGCTACGGTTATGGTTTTTATCACAACCGGAATATGTTAAGAAAGTTAATATGATGTTGGGATAGGAAATTATTAGCGATATCTCAGATGTCAGTTCAAAGGGCACGGTTAGTCCGGGAAGGGTCGAGATAGTCAAATTAAGTGTCATGGATGTTTTTGGGTTCTGGGGTACTTTCGGCTAGCTATGACTTAATTATGATATTACGGGTCATTTTAAGTGTGTAGTAGCATTTAATGTTGTACTTTAGTGTATTTAAGTTATATTGGGTATTTAGTCTTGTAAGAGAAATTAAAGCTCATTTGTGTTAACCTAGAAAGAAAGAGAGAGGATAAGAGCTTGAGAGAAAGAAAAGAAAAGAGAGAAAATTGGATATTTGTGCTTTGAATCACATCAACGAGAAGAAATTCGAGACTTCAATCTTGAGGCAAGTTATTAAACTTGCAAAACTTTATCATTGTGTTAAATAACTTTTATAAATGGTTAGTGTTCTTGAGTTTAAACCACTTAGGGATTTTGGTGATTTTGTTGTCTAAATCCTCATGTACATGATACAGAGATGATTTGAGTGGTTTATATTAGTGGGTTATCATGTAGAAGTGATTTAAGGATGATGTTGATTGATAATAGCTGGTTTAGATGGAAGAAGAAATAGTTGGGGGGTTTAGGTTTTCCTATAAACCAGCAACCATAACAGGGTTGTCCGATTAGGGCGAATCGAATTGCCCCTTGGTGAATCAATTCAGTAAAATGGAAGGTTACAGGTCTGAGGTAGCGAATTTATTCGGGGGTAGATCGAATCGATCCGCCAAATTAGCATCTTTAAATAAACTTTGGTCCTCTCGAACGAACCGATTTTCTTTCTGGCGAATCAATTCGCTTCAAGGGCGAATCGATTTAGCCTTTGGCGAATCGATTCAAAAATCCTGTTGTTTTAAAGGATTTTTCCAACTTTGATTTAACTCCTTTTCTCTTAGGGTTAAAGCTTAGGAACCTTATTATATGATGTGTTATAGATGTATATCATCTTATATATGGAAATTGATACCCTAGGATAGTAAGGGGGCATCCGGGCATATTTCGGGGATTAGATACGAGAGTGTAATACCTCATGTGGTTAAGTAAATGATTGTAGGATTGGTGTATAGTCGGATTGTGTCATTTCGGCTTTTGGGGGCTAGTATATAAATGTTTATACCTTATAGCCTAAATTCATTATATATATGCGCTTTCGGATGTGAGAATTGTATATGTAATTAAGATATATCTTATGATTATGGTATATATATGCACATACCTCTCTAAATTCTATCATAAGGGAAGTAACACAAAAGAGGTGAATCTCCCTGGATAGTGAATGCAGGGAAAGTATAGTCCTGAGTCCATAGCACCAGTTGTTACATTGTGTGATTGTTTTATTCGAAGTGAAGTAATTTCGGGTATGGTTACGTCTCACTATTGAAGGTATATGGTCGCTTCCCCTTTCTTGTGATTTAGGATTACCCAAATAGCGAGATATCAACTATGGGTATCCAGGTGGTCATAATGATAGGACCTAGGAGATGATAGCACCCATCCAGTGGGGTGACTCGCAAAAGGATGGTCTTAGAATTGTTATTGTATGAACATAATTGTTCTCACTAAAATTGTATTTTTATGAAAAGAATAAAATGGAATTGCGAACCATCTCTAATCAAATGTGATCCTCCGGGCTTAAATGACTTGTGAGGTTAAATAAATGAGAAAATTGGTAAACCAAGAATATTGTATGTAGTTAATGTTATGCGAATCATCTCATCGGTAGATAGTTAGGTCATCCTTACTAGTAGTCGGGTAGCTTAACTTGAAGTAAAATATAAGCGATAGATTATGCACTTTAGAGGAGGGGTGAGCAAAATTTCACAAGTGAAGAGCGAATCTAAACTGTTTATGAAATTTTGCATTCATAGCTTTTATGCATCTTATTAACATGTGTATCATATCAAACCGGGCCCTGACCCATTTATATTTTAGTCTCGTCGTGTGGTTCTTGTTTATGTTTAGGTTCTCCATTGCAAGGGCGCCCGTTCTGACCTCCCCTTCATGTGCTAAGGAGCTACAGCATATTGCGGATGTTGTAGGAATTTTGTACTAGACACATCAATTTCTTTTGGATATTCTAGTTGTGATTCGTCAGTTATATTCGGGCGTGTTGCGCAAGTTTATTACTCATAGCTATTTTTACACTTAGTGTGACCTTTTTGTATTAGTCTGTTAATCGACAGCTTATTCGGTTATGTTCTGTAGTAATGCTATCAAATTGTTAGATGTATACATTAACCTTTTGTTATGTTAAGTGGTTGACTGAAATCATTTTTATAAATATGACATCCGTTTTTAAAATGTTAGGTGGTTGTCTCGTGTTATATTATGCGGCAGTGATGCTAAGAATGGACCATTAAAGATTCCTGTTTTTATTGGAGTAGCGGGTTGGCCACCTCTTATTTTAATAAGCGGGGTGTCACACCTAATTTTTCAGATCTTATTTTGAATTAATCTCTTTAAAACTAGGATTCTACAAATCTTATTTATCTACGAAGTTTTTCAAAAATGAAAAACTTGGATCTGAAAAAGTATATGCAAAGCTAGCTTTGTAAGTAGAAAAGACTTGTTAAATAAACTTTTTATAAAAGCGTTTGAAACTCAAAATCCAACAGAGAAGATGATTTCTAGTTAAGGAAATCAAGCCTAACAATATCTAATTGTCACTGTATCACTTTTATTCAAATGTACTACTTTCTATGAAAAGAAACGAGATCTAAACTTTTGTGACTATGTTAGACAAAAGATAAAGACTAGAGAGGATTAAACTCTAGAATCACGAACCCTCAAACTCATTGGAAGATTTTCAAAAAAGATTTGGGCGGAGTTTTGTTTGGGTTTGGAAATATTTCTCTCTTATTTTATTTTCTATTTCTTCTCTTTCTTTTTTCTCTTAGACCCTTAGGGTTTCAAAAACTTCAAATGGATGAGACGAAGGAATCTATTTATATTAGACGATGGAAGGATCTGGAAACCATCCTCAAATCAGCTGCTAGGATTAATTCGGCGATTGGCATTAATAAATCAAGGGTCCTTAATGCACCGTAGTTATTAGTACGATGATTGGTCAAAAATGAAGTCACAAGGATCGCTCAAAACACATGCAGACCATTGATAAAAACTAATCCAATGATTGTAAACAAGTCTCAGGTTTGAGTTTATAAACAAACACAAATCTGGGCTATATTTGTTCAACACGTGTATGGTTTGGATTGCTTCTTAGACGCATGTTTTTTATGTTTATAGAATCTCAGTTCGTACCACAATATTCTATTTCGATTTCGGATCCTACCCAATCCAATTTTTCAGGAAGTTTTGAATATAAAAAATCGACCCTAAACATTTTAAAACCCCTAAATTTAATGCTTTAAAAAGGGTTTTAAATGTTGTAAAAATTCCTAAAAATTATTTTAAAATGTAGAAAATCATTTTTACCAATATTAACACACACTACTCAAAAATGTCATGATATATGAACTATGAAGTCCTAGAGTGTGCAGTGTGTTTATATTTTATCTTTAGGACCATTAGGGGATCATTGTAGTTGAGGTAGTCTCTCAGGTTCTTTGGTAAAAATAGGATGACTCTAATTTTATCACTATTTCCAAACTAGATAAGCACCTATATAATGCAGACTCAAGTGAGTCAAAGATAGAGGGTGCTTAAACAGCGTTGGTACCCTCATGTGTCAGCTGGAGGATATTGCATGCTTCTTTAGACATAGTTCACGTCATGATGCAGTGGAACTCATTAGGGGTGACGGCTCCAAAGATAACACTAAATCCGCGGGAGTTGTAGGTACTCCACTTAAACTCATCATCAATCCAATAAGAAATAGGTTTGGGATTAATGTCATTCCCATCCATGATAGTAGGTGGATTCCACCCTCTTTCACAAACCGACTAGACTTTTTCATCAATTGCCTTTAAAGTGGATTTCATATGGGCTTTCCAATAGGCATAGTTAGATCCATCAAAGATGGGCATCCAATTATATAATTCATCCATAAAAAATTTACAATTTTTCTAAATCAATTTTTCAAAACAATTGATATCTCAAAAAAAAATTGCGGAAAAACTATTACACGATAAAGTTGTGTAAATGGCTCTAATACCAATTTGAGATTTCGCTATTCTCTAATGGAGTAAACTTATTTAATTATATGAAAATCTCATAACTAAATTTTAATTAACCCTAGAACATGCAACTATGTGTTTCAAATAAAACATGTAAAGAAATCAGAATTTCAGGAAAAACCCCCAAAGGGAAAAAACTTTTATTTTACTATAATTTGCAAATCGCAACTTGTAAGGACAATAGAGAAATACAACAATGATTCTCTCAAGAACCACAAATATCTCAATCTTCCGTCAGTAATAATTTCCCTCGAGAACCCATAAAGACCACATCATCATTAATGATTCCCACAAGAATCACAAGAGTAGTAGTAGACACTCCTTCTCTACAAGGTCAACAGTGAAGAATCCTTATTCACAAGAGTAACTTCAAATATGATTCACAAAAGTATTTGGGATTGATTGTGTGAATTAAAAATTGTTTTTAACCTTTAAAAGATGAAGACTTATAGCAGTGTTCTGCAGTTTTCGTAAATACGGAGTCTTAACAATTTTCATTTAGAAACTAGGTATTTATAGGCGGACACAAAATTCAAGGCAGTGAAATCTTATTCAAACGACATGTGAGTCACTTCAAACGAGATGAAAAAAATTAAAACAGTAATGCCTCATTCGAAATACATTTGATTGATGCATCCAGCGAGCTTCTAATGACATGCAGGTCATTCTAAAAAGTTATCAATCTTGTTTGAACGAGACTATAAAAAATAAAATAATTTTTTAAGTTAAAAAATTTGTTCAGAAACCTATTTAAAATTCCTCGTTTTGATAAAAATCAGTTTGTAAAAAATCCCCAATACTTAGTAAAAAAATCCACGAAACACAAAATAAAATCCATGCCAAATATAGGTGAAGACGTGGAGCATGTTGAAATTTCTTGATAGTTGGATCCATTTTCTTGAACGTGTGAATGTGAATTTCCTTTAAGGTTGTGACAAGCTACACCATACTCAATGTAACCTAGATACTGTAATACCCCGTATTTTTATGCTATATTAATTTGGGGATTTATTAAATTTAATGTGAGTTATTAATTTAATATAAATCCGGAAATTAATCACTTTATAATTATTAACGTGATGTGAGTTAGTAATTATGGGAAACTTGTTGTTGAATATTACTAATGAGTAAAGTAATATAATATTGGTTCTATTAAATGTCAAGAGTGAATAAAATGACAATTTTGGAAATTTGAGTCGGGACGAGCTCGTGTCGTGTCGGGACTAAATATTGATTAATAAAAGTGAATATATTATAAGTTCCTCGTATGGTCGTTTTGAGTGCGCCAAAGTGTCCGGAAGGGTCGATATAGTCAGAAAAGTGTACCCGAGAGTTTAGTTTGGGTCTCGGGGCGTTTTTAGGCTTAATTAGTACCCCGGGAGGGCATTTTGGACATTTTGCATTTTTGGGTAATTAAACCCACCAAAATTATTAGGCTACATCAGCCATTTGGAAGAGTCCTTTAGGGTTATCAGACTCAAAACTTTAGAACGGCCATAGGAGAGGGAAGGAGAAATCTTTCCAAGCAATCCAAGGCCAAAAAGTCATCCGATTGCACCGCCACCACCACCAACGCGTAGATCGCGCGACGGGGAACGCAACCACACCAAAAATCGTCCGCAAATCAGAATTCTGAAATTTCCAGACAAGTGTTTATCTTGCTTATTTTCTTTAATGCATCACTCATGTTAGTCTAGGGTTGATTAGGATGAGTTTCATGGAAGAAAACCCAAGTTGGAGATAGGAAATTGCATGTAGTAATGATATAAATGGAAATCTGGAAATCCCCCTGCATATGTAGAGGTTAAACCACGAATTTATGATGTTTTAGAAGAAGAAAATTCTGGAAAAGATTGATTAGAACAAGGTTAAAGAAATTCTAGGGTTCTTGAGATTAATATGAGTTTTTGGCCTATTAATCCATGGTTGTTGATGAAAATTTGCATGCTTTACGTAGAAGATGTATAATATGGGTTTATACTGTTAGTAGTACAAATTTTTGGGCGATTGGGAATGAAAAATCTGGATTCTGATGAGGTTGTGTGATAGAACCTGTAACTGGTTTCCTGCAGAATTCGTCATACCTGCTTCATCGATCGATCGAGCTAAGAGCTTCGATCGATCTAAGGTTCGATCGATCGAGCCCCAGCCCTCAATCGATCGACCCCTTCTGGCAGACTTATATTTCCCTTTTTTTAAATAGTTGAATTAATTCTAAATGAATAATAATCCTTAGACAACCTTATTAAAATATTTTGGGAGATATAGATGACCAGTAGGACTTATTAATGATTATGAGACCTTTAATGTAAGGCGAGATTTGCATTTTTGGAGTGTTTATATATAAGAGACGATGGAATTTTGCATTAAAGGAAGAGATACGTAAAATAGTTACGATGGAAAATAGATGAATACATACTTAATTTTACACTTGGGAGGATAGAGTCCATGAGTGTTACGTAGTAAGTTGGAATAATCCCTCAAATTAACGTTAGAGACAAACCGTTATACGTGATAACTAATTATGGGAAAATAAGGATAAATGTCGTAATTATGGGTTATGAGATGAACCTAAATTGATATGATAAAAGTAGTATATTTATATGACTGTGTGAATGCATATATTATATACGTGTGAAAATCATGCCCGCGCTACTTGCTATCCCTGAGGTTACCGTGCTGGAACAGTCTTATCTCGATGGGACCTTTACGGGGGATATTGACTTGTACCCAAGAATATAGGAATCCTAGGTACAGGCTATCGAATCGATAGTCACGGTCCTAAGAGACGCGAGGGTATGTGCTGACCTCTTGGACTTGGAAACTATGCTTCGCCTCAATGTTGTTTGTGTATGTATTAATACAGTTCGAGAGTGATTCCACACTTGTATTTCCCTTAGTACGAGTGATACGGGGATTGGATAGCAGAGTATGCCCTCACCATAATTTTTATGTGGGGTACTGTTAGAATATATATATATTATACGAGTATTTAATATATATATGAACTTCTGAAATTTGGAACTTCCTTTTGTGTTTATGGAAAGTACGAAATGAATAATGACTTCAATTTGGAAATACTTGCTTTGAAAAGTGTAATGTGAAACTTTATTAGCAAATAAGGTTTAAATGAGAACTTTGTGATCAAATGAAATTATCCTCTTAAACAATTAAATTGTTCAGTTTTAAATCTTACGAATAACCTAAGATAAGTTAAACTGTTGGGAAGGTTAATACGACAGGCGTGCATATTATTAGAAGAGAGGTGAGAATTTCTCAAGGGAGTGCCGCACTAATATGTTGTTGCATTGGCCTGTAAACATTTTAAATACTTGCTAAATGAATTTTAAATCATTTTCACAATCGGGCTCTGACCCGCTTCCATTTTCCTTTCTCTCTCTTGTATATATATGTATGTATTACAGGTGCCCAGCCACAGGGGCGTCTTGCATAGGATCCTTTGGAAGGAACGTGATGCATCTTTGGTGGGAGTTGCAGGCCTCTTGCTTAGACGACTTCATTCATTTGATTCCACTCTTATCATATTTATTCAGTTGGGCATGTGTCTCCCGTTTCCATTATCCAGCTGTTTTATTGGACATTATGATTTATTTATTTCTAGTATTGTCACTTTGGGATTTATTACTGTCTGGATGTTTTACTTTAAGTTTTAAATGTTGGGATTTAGTTGTTTAATGTTTAAATTATTTGATTTATATGTTCTAGGATAATTGTGGTGTGATTCTTTAATATTGAATTATGTAAAGATTTAAATCTTGGTTTATAAAATAAAATTTGGAAAGTAATGTCTAAAAATGGTTTTGACACTTTGCTTAATTATTTAGGGTGTTTAAATTGGAAAGTTATTTTCGACAGTGATGCTAAGAATGAACCAACTGTTCACCTTGATTTTAATTTAATAAAGGAGTGATCACTCGGTATTTAATTAGGCGGGGTGTCACATATACTAGAGGCAGTGATGGAAAATTTACCATTACAGAGTTCTTGCTAGTGTCGGCCTTTGAATGGCTCAACTCCTTAACTGCCATAGCTTGTTCAGTATTCATAATTTTATCAGCCTTGTCCAATAACTCTGACATTGTACTCGGCGGCTCCTTAGCCAATGCCCAATATAATTTTCCTTGTAATAAACTACTCATGATTGCTATCTTCTCGTCATAATCAATTACCTCCAAATTATAGGTATTAAAGCATGTGTTGAACTCTCTGATCATTTTATTCATTATTTGTTGGGCACTTAACAAGTGAGCTACCCTCTTGCATAAATGTGTACTAAAATAGAAATTGATTCTAAATATATGGGCCAACTACTGGAAGTTTGAGATCTACCCTCTTGCTAAGCCATTATACATAATTTGAGCCGATCCACTTATCGTACTGGAGAATGCTCTCCAACGCTTCTCATCGGGGATGGAATAAATATCGACAATAGCTTTGTATTGCTCCACATGTATCAGAGAGTTGGATTTGCCACCATATTTTGGAGTGATAATAGGAGTTTGGAATTTTACGGGGTAGACTCGTCTCTCGCGAGGGGAGATAGAAAGTTTTAGGGGGTTTGTTAAAAAAATTTAACGGTAACTTTGGTTTTGGCATGAAGCTGACCAAACAAATGACCAATTTGTTGAACGTGAAGTAAGGGAAAGGTGATCCATTGAGAGATATGTCGGTTTAATAAGGAAAAGTTCTAAGTTGATAATTATGATGAGAATATTGATATGAAAAACCTTATTTATGGGCTTTAACTTGGGAAACTTTATTAAAACCTCTCCAAAGATCCTCTAAAATCCATGACAGAACTTCTAGCTAAGGCCAGGAGAATCATGAATGTCGAGGAGGCCATGTCAAACAAGAAGGGGGACCAGAGGGAGTTTGGTTGAATCATGGCCGAGAAAAGAATAAAGACAAAAAGAAGCCAAACGAAGATAAGTTTAAAAAATACACCCCAGTCACTTGATCTTATACTGAAAGATAGCAAAAAACTAAATTAGCTTGATAAACTCTATGTCCCTGTCCATAAAAGTGATAAGAGCAAGTGGTGTGAGTTCCGTCGGGATCACAACCATACAATAAACAAGTGCCATGCTCTGAAGGATGAGATCGAGAAGTTGTTAAAGTGGGAAAAATACAAAAGTATGTTGGTAAAAGTAGGACCTGAGATGATAACAAGAAGATGTATTCCTCATCCATGGATGACCTTCCAGATAAGAAACAAGTTAAAGCAAATTCCAATGACAAATAGTAGTACAATAATGAAGAAGAAGACTCAAATATTCCAATAAAATCATGAAAAATTAAAGGTGATCACCACATGATTTCGTTTGATGTTAAAATGATGTCGGGAGGAATATTAGGTGGAGGAATTGAAACATCAGATAGAAAGGTGCATGCCATCGAGACTAAGGCTAGGTTGAAATAATGGATGTTAACTTGGCAGAGCCTTAAGGGAAACAAATAATGTTGAAAAAGTGGACATTGCAAGTCTCGTAGTGGGATTATCCAAGATGGATATTAAAGGAATTATATCCCCTCACGATGACCAACTTATTATCAGCACATGAGTGCATGGCTATAATGTGTCTCATATTTTAGTATATGGAGGAAGCTCGATCGATATGACGTTTTGGTAATGCTTCAAAGTCTTGAAGCTTAGTAAAAAGATATTTTTGCCTTAGAATTATCCTTTTATCGGATTTAATGGTGAAAAAGTTCACCCACTGCTAATATTTGAGATAGATGTCCTCATGGGGACATGTTTGAAATGTTTGACAAGAAAAATACACTAGGACGTGTCCGATATATTTGATGAGAAAAATAAAATTCTTTGTAATGGATGAGAATGTGTTCTTGGCTTATAATATCATTTTGGGGAGGTTATCTCTAAAATATTTTGAAGTCGTGCCTTCCATTATAAATCAAACGATGAGATTCCCGACTCCTTATAAAGTAGGGGAAGTCAATGCTGATTAAGTGGAAGCCTGTGAGTGCTATTTTACCTCAACAGAGGAAAGGGAAGACCATAAGAGGAAAAGCACCTCTTACAATATTTATACCCTTAATCCCGGAGATGACCATAAATTAAAGTAGGGAGAAGCAGCCTAAGAGGTAGAATCCATCGTCCTCAATGATGATGAACTAGGAAAAATCGTTTATATTTGGCTCAACCCTTGAACTATCTTTGAAAAGAGATTTAGTTGAATTGTTATGGAAGAGGCGAAGCATTTTTATGTGGAGTCATGGTGACATGCCAGGGATTGTCCTCGATGTTATTTGTCATAAGATTGACCTTAACATTAAGATAAAATTAGTGAAACAGAAGAGACGATCATTCGCTCGAGATATATACAAAGTAATTCAAGAAGAAGTGAAAACATTACAGGCGAAAGAATTCATCAAGGAGGTTAAATCCAGATTTGCGATAGACTATCGTCATGGTGACAAAGCACAATGGTAAGTAGAGAATGTGCATGGATTTTACAGATCTCAATAAGGCTTGCCAAAAAGATAGTTTCCCTTTACATCTAATTGATCAAATGGGGGATGCGACTGTGGGGCATGAACTCATGAGTTTCATGGATGAGTATCCAAGCTATAATTAGATTCAAATGTTTAAAGGTGATATCGAGAAGACATATTTCATTACAGAGATATAAGGACTTGTAATGTGATGCCTTTCAACCTAAAGAATGTAGGTGTCACCTACCAAAGGCTCGTCAACAAGATGTTAAAGGAGCACATTGGTACGATTATATAAGTATATGTTAGCAATATGTTTACAAATATACTCAAGGTCGAGAATCATACTAAAGATACGAAGAGAACTTTTGACATGATGGACCACTATGAGATGAAGCTGAATCCTTTAAAGTGTGTCTTCGGTGTCGACGCTGGAAAATTCTTGGGATTCATTGTCAATTAAAGGGGTATTAAAGAAAATCTCACAAAAATAAAGGAACTAATTGATATAAATACCCCAAGGATTATAAAAGATATTTATAGGTTGACACACAAGGTCACGACACTTAATAGTTTCGTCTCACGAGCGATTGATAAATGCTTACCTTTTTTTCAAGATTTTGCAAAAAGCTTTCGTTTCAGGTGAAGAATGTGAAAAGGCATTCAAAGGCTTCTAACAATGAGGCATCCAAAGATTTTGCGACACTTACCTTTTTTTATGTCTTGTTATGTGTAGCTGGTAGTGGGGTGTGACTAAACTTGTTGGCCCCATACGAGATCGATATTGAATATGTACTGAGGTTCAACTTCAAGGCTTCTAACAATGAGGCCGAGTATGAAGATTTGTTAGCAGTAATTGTGCTTGCCAAGGCACTGGGTGTTAAATAACTTCTTATTCACGGTGATTAGTAGTTAGTAATGAATCAGATTAGGGTAATCAACAAAGCAAAAGGTGTAAAAATGGCCAACCACTTATGAGGAGTAAAGACGTCCTTTGCAAGTTTCTAGGAAGTGAAGGTGAAAATAATTCTAAGAATTAAGAATGGAATAGTAGATTCCCTCATGAGGCTTGCTTTAGCTATGTCATATGAGATTCAAAGAACACTATAAGTCAAAATCATCTAAGAACCATGTATTATTCATAAGGATGACTATAATTCGAAATGTTTTGACTTGAACTTTGTACCATCTTGGACGGACCCTATTATCAAATACTTGAGGGATGGAAAGCTACCAGAGGGCAAAGTTGAACGAAGGAAGGTATATCACCATGACGCAAAGTTTTCCATTATAGAAAATATGTTATATAAAAGGGGTTATCTGATTCGCCTCTTGAGGTGTGTACATCCTTCTAAGGTGGGGCATGTCCTCAAAGTTGTTCATGAAGGAGGTTGTTCAAGTCATATCAGAGGACGATTACTAAAAAAAGAATCCTAACACAAGTCTATTATTGGCCAAACCCGGCTAAGGGTGTCGCCCAATATGTTCGTAAATGTGATAAGTGTCAGTGTCACATAAACATACCTCATCAACCGCATCAGTCATTTCCTCCTATCTCAGCCCCGTATTGTATAGCAATGCAAGGGATCGATATGGTTGGATGCCCACTACTAATAGCTAAAGGGAACTATCATTTCCATGTCATCGCGATCGTATATTTTTCAAAATGGGTAGAGGTAGAGGCGATGGTCATTATCCCCAAAGAAAATTTCTTCAGATTTATTTAGAGAAATATCATCTGCTAATATGGGCTCCCAAATACCCTAATATCATACAATGTAAAATAATATAACAGTAAGTATTTAGCGGCCTATTGCAACATAAAATAATTCTTCTCGGAACCAGGTTGACCTCTGGAAAATGGGTAGACCGAGGTGACCAACAGGACGATGCTTGAAAAAATCAAGAAAACGTTAGATTATACAAAGGGCAAATGAGCGGGTGAGTTATATAGTATATTGTGGTCATATTGAACTACCAATAGAACACCAACTGGTGAAACACCCTTCATGTTGGCATATGGGTCCGAGGCCATCATCCCTATCGTAATCTGAGTACCGAGTCATAGGGTCCAAAACCTCAATCCTGAATTGAACTTTGAATAGAAACGACTGGACCTATATATCATTAAAGAGCAACGGGAAAATGGAATCATCAGATAATCAACCTACCAACAAAGGGCTGCGAACTTATACAACAAGAAAGTTAAAGATCGTCCATTGAAAGTAAGTGACCTCATCCTGAAAAAGGTCATCCGAAAGGCTAATAAGGGTCATCCAAATTTACATGGACCTTACAAAATCATCCAAGAAGTCTTTTCAAGAACTTACCATCTTGAATATCTGGAAGGAGAACCGTTCATCAAAAGTATTATCATTGAAGATGTTGTGTAATAGTTCAAGGGAATGTTATGTAGTCAAATCTTATTATGAGAAGTTTTAAGTGTTGTCTCATATTGTGTAATTTTATTTCTGTTTATTATACCCATGAAATCTTTCTCACAGTTGTGTGAGAACACTAGGAGTCTCGTCCCCAAGGCATATCTCATATAAACCTTGAGAAGGGGGAAGCTTAACATCATTATTTTTATAGTGACACTTAACATCATTATCTTATGGTGAAACTTTATGAAATCTCTCTCTCAGCAGGTGAGAACCATTGGAGTCTTATGTCCCAGAAATGTCTATTATAACCCCTGAGAGGTGGGAAACTTAACATCATTGTCAAATTATGGATTTTTAATAAAATATATCTCTCAGCAGGTGAGAGCACTTTGAGTTTTTGCTCCTAGGAATGTATTATATAACCCTTGCAAGATGGAAAAGTTGACATCATTATCAAATGATGAAGTTTTTTATGAAATCTCTCTCTCTCTTTGTCTTCGTGGGTGAGAACACTTAATGTCTTGGTTCCTAGGCATGTCTTGTATAATTCCTGAGAGGTGGAAAACTTAACATCATTATCAAATGGTGAAAACTCTCACATACATTTGGAAAACTTCTCGAAAATTCAAAAAGTAAGGATGTAATGTCTCGTCTCGTCTATCAAACAGGACAACGTTGGGACACTATTAACCTAGAATGAAAATAAATAGACGAAAATGAGACAAGCCTCATACTCCAAATTCTTTTTACCATGAAAAATCTATGATCAATAGAGAAAAATAACACAACATATGGAAAAGGCTAAACAGTAGACATATATCAGCATAATAGTCACATTCATCAGAAAACGAAAACAACCCAACAAAGGGGTTATGTTAAATGTAGCAGAATTATTAAAACCAAAATAAAAGGATGAGGTTAATGTTGTGTTATAAACAAAAAGGTCATCAGAGACCACAAAAAGTCGCCCAAAAAGGAAAAGCCTTCAAGTTTCAATAGTTATATTGTTGTCTTAAGCATTGTCGACATCGTTCGAAAGAGTGAACTCGTCTTATATATATGTGGTTTCTTAGTTCTCGTCAGAGGTGTGTCTCCATCATTGACAAGTGTGGTATCGTTATCACCGACATCCACAAAAGTCTTTTCATTAGAATCTTTTATGACAACTTCCTCGGCCTGAATCTCCTCCAGGGCAGCTACGATCTTAAGGTGAAAAAATCTCACTGAATTAAGAGTATCATCCATTTTAGGAAATTTAGTGGTGATGTTAGGAAATTGGGTGATGAGTTGTTTAATAGTTTCCTTAGATCACTTCTCTAGATATTATATTGCATAGCCATTTAACTTCTTAGACTTTTAAATTCTTCCATAATTCCATTGAACTGTAAGAGAAAGATTCTATAATTTCTTATAGCTTAGTCTTTTTGATAGTTTTGGCATATGTCGTTACAAACCAATATCTCAAAATGAATACTACATCTAAATTATCTCCAAGTTCATTCTAAGAAACGTTAGTGACCGAGCTCTATTTCAAGATTGATCACCAACACTATATGGAGGTATAAAACTTGTTATTCTTATGTGTTATATAAATTATATTCTGGGATTTTGATTTTAAAATCGAGGCACTTTATAAAAGGATTTTAAAAGATAAAGTTTTTTTAATCTCGTACAATTTAGATAAGAATGTCGTTTAAACGAGATAGTGTTCTCATTTGAACCAGCTTTAAACAAACTTCAAATGAGAGTCCACTCTCTTAATAGGACATTCTCATTAGAAGCTCATTTGAAGGTTGTTCGAATAAAAGACCATTATTGTTAGAAAGAGCTTCCAATGAACATCTAACAAAGTCCATTATTTGATAAAAAAAAACTCTCATTGGAAGCTTGTTAACAGGTTGTTCAAACAAAAATAAGGATTCGTTTGAATGAGATATGATTTCATTATAATGAAAATACTAGTTGCATTCGAACAAGATGATTTTTTCTTTTGCATGACCCGCTGCCTCAAAATTCGTATTTTTGCTATAAAACCTGTTTTGTTCAAAATTTCTTAAGACTTTTGGCGAAAAAGAATTTCCAATGCCTATTTCAAAAGTTCTAATCTTTTTTTCTTAAAACCAGTTTTTGTTTTACAAAGCATACATCCCTCTATATGATTTTTTAAAATCTATGAAACAGTAGTTTCCATACTCTCACATAAACCCTTGTAGAGTTCATCTTTCCTGCTGACTTGTGGAGCCGAGGTTCTACTATTGAAAAAGAACGTTGATCGGTGAATACCAAGGGAAGAAATTTTCTTATAGACGACACAAAATTGTACCTCATTCTGTAAAAAATTTAAAGACGCTTTGCATTATACTTAGTTGTGCTAAGTAATCCGTATGTCGACTGTGTTTGTCAAACTCATTAAATTGATGATATATGTTTTGCCCAAATGGGATTTTTCCTCACTTCTTTGCATGCCTGGTTTGATTGTGTGATTGATTAGTATTTAATTTGGACTTTATGATCGTATGTACATCTAATTGTTAGTCAAGATAAAATTGATTAAAATTTGGTTTTGTGTTTGAGAAGTTAATATACATACGATCCATTCGAACAAGCATTCTCATGGACTTTAGAAGATCCTTCTTGGCCTCGACCCTCTTCTTCAATACTTCTTTATGGTCATCCTTTAGAGCAGTGCCAATATTGTAATCTCGCTTTTTGTCATCTCGTCATCATGATAGACCTCCTCGTTGTCCATTTACTTCTATAAATCGACCATGTTTTTCTCATCCTGGTCAACTAGCTTGATCTTGGTATCGTTCTCTTCAACACACTAATAAAGGCATTGGAGAGCAAGGAAAGACTGAAACAAGGAAGATTTTAGAGTTAGTTTGATATGAGACCAGACAACACTTCAAGAAAATTAATAAAGAAAATTATTACCTGAGTGGTTCAGAGGAGAGTAAACTTGATGATCCTAGTGATACTCTGAGCATCGATGAAACGATTACCACACGTGGGAGTTATAAAAAAATGACTTCTCTAGATCTCAATTGGCCTTCGAGAAGAGACTCAAGGTTGAAGCTGAGCAGATTTAAGTGAGATTTTGTCGATACATCATCTAAAATTAGAACACTGGGGGTTGTGGGTCTTCGCAGAACCTTAGTTTTCTTTTATTATTAAGGCTTAACCACAGGCCCAAAAATCTCTTTCCTATTTTTTGAGGCCTCAAAATATGGTCTAACAGTTGTAGATATATTCTTATAATGGTCTTTCGATTGGGCCACAGTGTTTCCTTTCGTTGGGTGAGAAGATTTCCAGTTTATGTGCTGCCATCTCCCAGATATGGTCTGGTGTGTTATCGGGATGATCTATAAAATGGAAAATATCAACAACTGTCAATATTAAATAAAGATTTAGATGACAAGAAAAGTTAGATAATTTTCAAGAACAAAGAATCTTATGAAGAGAATCTAATGGGGCTAATCCTCTTACCACATATCAGAGAACTTCATGATTGAGAAACTCCTCAAATATTATCTGACCATCATCTTCTCTGAGTTGGTAAACTTTTTCTCTATTTTTCAGACTCAACCCAGGATCTACCTCGGTTGTAAGACAAATACTATTCCACTTTTGAGGAACTTTAACTTCCCCATAATTCAATGACTCGTTATCAACAAACTCCCATAAGATCGAGACAAAGAAGTATTGAAACTTCCATTCGTGATAGGAAGTCCGATTCACGTACTTGAGATTTTGTTTTGGTTTGCACATGACGAATGATAATAGCATGGATTAAATTTTATAGTGATGATAGAATAACATGTTGAAAAGATGTTGGAGGTAACAACTTCCTCATAGGCAAGTATTCAAAAGAAGACTGAATGTACACTTAGGAGGATAACTGTGAGGGATATAACATCAAGAACAACTCTGATGCTCACCCAAAATGAAGCCAAAATGAGACTTTGAACATTTGCTCGTATACAACTATGTCGTCGCTATTTTTTAAGTCGTGAGACCTCTTGCCTTCAGCAGGAACTCTAATGGTGATTGTGGAATCAATGTCATACAATTGTACATAGATAATGAGGTAAGTTTCTTAGATACCATTCTTATAGGTTGAGGATAAACTTGTGTCAACATCAAAAGCCTCTTCTTCATCATCACCAATTATAAGGGATTTTTAACAATCGTCTTAGATTTATATGCAACTGGCAGATCATACATGAGAGTTAGTGGTTCAAGTATCACACTTGGGGGAATATTTTCTTCAGACTCATCATCCAAGATATTATATATATGAGTCTTAGGATCCTCAGGAAAATGGTACGTGGTGATGGGATGACTTCAAGTACTTGACTCAATGAAATATATAGTCTTAACTGTGTCGAGATGAGAAATGGTGTCTCATGGATTCATTGAAAGAATCAACACTCATAACGTCTACAGAGTGAATTAATTCATATGGAATAAAATGATCTAAACCCTCGTCAACTGATTAACTTGAACTCTCAGCCATACTATCACTACTTATTATAATAACACATTCTGAATGCACTTCAAGTGAAATGTCTTGGTGTGGAAAGTTGGTCATACGTAAGGGGGAGGTATTACAACTAAGATTGTCTGGGTGAGAAGTGTCGGAGGAACACTCTCTCGATAAGGCTTCTCTCGGCTAAATAAAGTTTCAGCCTCTTCCATTTCTCGACGAACCCATACGGAAATGTGAAGAAGCTTTAGGCAAGTCTCGTACAAACTCCCATACATTCACAAAAAAATTGCTTAAAAATAACTCTAAGTGTTGAAAGATTAAAAAAGGAAAAAAGAATTGTTGTGCTCAGTAAAAATGAAGAACACCCAAGAACTAGGAACCTGAGCTCCAAAAAATGACCTACAAGAAAATCGTAAAGGCCACCTAAAATGGCCAAATATAACCAAATTTCACCAAATAACTACTGAGATGATATAAAGCCTAATGAAAAAAGCCAAAAACCTCTAAAAATCAACCCAACTGCCGCCACAATAGGAGGAATAAACCCAAATATTTGTGAGAAAAAGGAAGCAATTGAAATATAAGGAAATCAAGCCAAAAAAATGAAATGGATGCAATGGAAGGTGTACCTAAAAGAAGGAGATGGCCAAAAATGCAAGAAAAATCCCAAAAAATGAATGGAGAAGAAGAAATAGATGATGAAGTTATAGATAGAAAAGAAAATTTTTCTCATTCTAAAGCTTGGGCAAATGGCAAAGTGAGGGATTTTGCCTCCTAATATGGGTTTAGTTCTACCTAAATGGCAATTATGAGGCACACGTCTTAAGGCATAGAGGACTATGAAGGGCTATGCACATGGGTTGCATGCTCCTGGAGTATCACACCAAATCCCCAAGAATTATGTAACCTCTGACATAACTAATGGGCAGTTGACAAGTGGCAAACATCACATCACCAGATGATACGAACCGACAAGAGGTGATATGACCATTGGATTAGATAAAATAATCATTGCACCCCAAAGATTTGATGACAACCTGTGGATAACTATGTCTTCAAGGTTTTGGATGTAGACCCTTTATTAGATGAGATGAGACACAAAGAAGAATCATCTTGAAGATAAATGTGAACAAGTTAAAACCTCACCCTCCTACTTATTTAGAAGGCTAAAGTCTAGAGGTAATTGATATACATAAATATAGACTCGTTTGGATAGAATTAGATCTTTATAAGTCTCATCTCTTATACAAGACTAGTTATTTCACTAATTACCACCAATAAGGTGTCATCTTCAGACAAAATCCAGTTATAAGGCATTAGAATCATGAATAAAGATTGTTGCATCGGCTATAGACGGCCATCACGTCTCGTCCCATCCATTAAAATGAAAATGGGCATCAAATAAGTTATCGGCCTAACATAGACAACCAGTGTCATCCGGGATGACAGTACCTTCTTTAACAGATATGTCCAACCAAGCATGGAAATCATGACAGGGGTATCTCAGTCATTTAGTATTAAATCATTTTCTAGGATTATTCTCTCATGTGGGGGGATCTCATCGTGACTGCTTTGCTTCTAGAATGGACACGTTGGATTTGGTACCCACCATTAAATGAGTGGGTATCACATATTGGGGATTACATCGCGTATCCCCGGCCTTTATAAGCATTAATTTGTCTCTTTTATAGGCAAAGCTCAATTCATTTACCTACTTTTACTCTATCAAAGTGACTCTTGAGGGAGAAAACATGTATTTCTTAATGGCTATTCATGCCCAATATAACAAAGCACTCTTACACCTTACATAGTGGATGTAGTCTAATGGTTGAACCACTTATATACTTGTGTTTATCTCTTAATCTCTCATCTCTTCTTCTACATTATTTGGTAATTGCTTAATTTTATTCATCTATGCATAACTCTCTCCCTAGGTGAATCTTGTGTATGATTTGTGTATCATTAATGGTCATCCTCATTAGTGTTCTCATGATAGTGACGGATTGAGGATCTACAATGTTGCATCACATGTCGTATATCTGATCAAGGATCGAAGTCTAGAATGTAGTCTGGCCTTCCTGAAATGAGGTAAATTGGGTGATGATCGTATGGTATAATAAATTAGCAACCCCAGTAAATATTTGGATGATCTGATCATTGAGAACGAGGGTGTTAGTCGGATATGAGTCATATGTAGTCCTACATCATGGCTGAGAAATTCTACCACCAAATCCTTGAATGAGAACATTTTCCACTTTGTCTACATCAGGAGGTTGAGGTGTTTTGTGTCCTTTCTTTATCCCATTAAGAATTGGGGCATGGTTGATCATATTTCCATCCATTTTCATTTTCTCTCATGAAAATACATGGATATTTATCTTAAGTAGCAAGCGCTGAATAAAACGTCCATAATAAAAAGCGGGACGTTTACACTTACTGGTGCTTTTGAAACCCTCAATCATAAGATCAAACATCAACTCCCCTAAATATGCAGTGACAATAATTCCCATAGCGTGTAGGAGTTGACAAGTAAAGGGAGGGATTGTATGATGATGTGAGTTCTAGGTGATGTTCGCAAAGAAGAGGATGAGGAAAATATAATAAAACCCAATGAGACTAATTTGGAGTATAGTAGATAGGGGATCCTTGGTAATTTCCCCTCTAGTGATTACGGTGACTACTTCAGCCATGTTAAGACCAGTACCATATGCATATGGGCAGGAAGGGTTAATAATAGTATGTAACCCATAAATCTCCCTAAGAGAGGCTGGAGAGATAATAATGGAAATACCATAAATAATATATGTAAGGCTGGCTTAGAAATCATAGCAGTGGTGTAAAATTCTCGAACGAGATCAGTACATACACAATCTATGTTAATACCTTGATTTCCTACACTCAGCCAAAGTATTTCTTTGAAAATTCTTACCCTCAAAGCATGATTAGTTCGAAGAGAATTACAGTTAATTATGCGCTCGTAGTGAACAATACAGAGTTAGAAATTAAACGAGAAAAGTCTGTTGGATTAGAAAAATTGGGAGGAGATGGTCCGCTAGAAGTTGAAAAACTTACCCTAGATATTCTTCTCCTAAAAATCCCTTGAATGGTTTGAAAAAAATATCCAAAATACGTCCCAACCTCAAAACTAAAAGAAATTCTTAAATCATATAATACAAGTCAAATCCGTTAGGTTAATATACAATAATTAGTTTTGGGAATTTATATCAAAGGAGAAAATTCAAAAGCAATTCCTTACCTTAATTGGTTATGGAGATTGTCTTATTTCTTTAGTAATCTTTAAAAAGCTCATAAATTATTCAACTTTCTCCTTCTCTAGGATTCTTATATTGTTACAATTTCCAAAATGCGACTATGGTTTTATTAATAGAGCTTTAGGTTAACTAATGTGATTTATAATCCCAAACCCGCATATCTCCACATGGATGGGTTAAAACCCACTAAAAGTCCCCAAATTGTTGACTAATCAACTCCAAACTTAGACAGACAGGTTACCTAACCGGCAGTTCCAATTGAACAAGATTTTTACACTAATCAATCACTCTAAACTCATCATGAGTCCGATATAACATCAAACATAAATTCCAAACTAGACCCAACCTAAACCCATTAACCCAAATAGTCACGAAGGACTACAAATCCACAAATGTAATATATCACTCCAATTTTAATCCACAAAAATATATTTAATGGCCAATAATTAATTTATAAACATTTCCCCAAATAATGAGCTATTACATTTATGAAGGTAAGTTCGCCTATTAAAAAAATGATTGTAGTGACTTACATCACTTTATCCAAGAATCAATTAATGCATTTATTTGTTGAGAATTTTGAGATTCTCATGGCATAATATTGCTGTTACCTATGGAGGGTAGTTAATGGAGTTAAATTCATAAACAAGTTACTGCTTATAAATATGGGAATACACAAATCTATGAAGTGCTACACCTTTATCACTCTAAAAGAGGCAATTTACGATCTCAAGGAAAGAAAGTAGAGCGTGTACTTGTTGTCAACCTTCTATACCCATATAAATACAAATTGGAGCATAAAACAATATCCAAGAATTGGTAGTATTTTCATATCCAGAAGGTGGACAAGATTATGAAGGTCCTAGATGCCTTAGATTGAAGGATATTGTGAGTGGAAAACATCCTACAATTGGTTTTTCTTATAATATATTTTTTTTAATTTTTTTTGTTTCTTCATATATTGATACATTATTTTTTGTTTATTTCAATGTGATTTAAGAAAAAGAAACCAAATAAAAGGTTATTTAATGTTGTTAAATTGTAAAGAGGATTGAAGGGATCTAGGCTTGGTCAATCATCGATAAACTATTGTCCTCGTTAACTTTGGCCTTCCCGTAATAACTTCTATGGACATTTTGAACCAAGAGATGGGTTTGTTCCTTCTCATTTCCCGAGGGTGAAGAGAGGAAGTGGATGTTCGATTGATAATGGAGAGTGAAGTGCGTCATAGTGTAAAACTCAGAGTCACCAACCTATTTTACCAAAAATAGGCGAAGGAAGACAAATTACCCCCAAAATAGGGTTATAAGGAATGAAAATCATATTGAAACCAAAGAGATAAAAGATCATTGACTAACTTATAGAGATGGGAGAGTTTAGGCACTCTCTCCACCTGTTCGATCTCTTATGGTCGAATGCATTCTATCTTACTCCTTTTATGTGTATATACGTGGGCCAACATTAGCGAGTGTGTGCAAAAATATGGATAAGTTTATCTAATTGGAGGGTGTGAAAAACATGTACAAGTTTAGCTAAGTGAAAAGTGTGTGAAGATATGTATAAGTGTAGCTATGTGAAAAATATGTGCATATAATATGATCAAATATGACTAAGTGAGAAGTGTGCTAAAATATGTGTGACACCCCGCCTAATTAAATACCAAGTGATCAGTCCTTTATTAAATTAAAAATCAAGGTGAACGGTTGGTTCATTCTTAGCATCATTGTATCAAAAATAAATATTACTAATTTAAACACCCTAAATAATTAAGCTAAGTGTCAAAACAATTTTAAAGTCTTATTTTCATTTTAGTAAAATCCAATATGAAAACCTTTTTCAATAATCCTCAATTTAAGAATCACATAAATACTAAGGATGGCAATTAACACACAAGAATTAAACCATCTAGATAAACTAAACTAAGTTTAAGAACTATAAATGAAATCATCCTGACAAGAGTTAACTCCTAAAGAAAACTGAATACTGGAAATATAAATAAACATAAATCCCTGACAAATCCAAACGGAATAGGAAAACGGGCAACACATGCCCTAACTAAGCAGAACTAAAATAGGAATTGAATCAATGAAGAGGTCGTCTAAAGCAAGGGCATGCAACTCCCACATAAGCTGCAGCATGTCCAGTCCAATGAATCTATGCATGACGCCCCTGTGGCTGGGCACCTATAATACATATATATATTATATATACACAAGAGACAGAAAAATGACAGGAAACGGGTCAGAGCCCGAGTGTAAAACATTTTTAAAAATAGTTTAGCAAGTATTTAAAATGATTACCGGCTAATATGACAACCATGTTAGTGTGAGACACTCTCTTGAGAATTCTCACCTCGCATCTAGTGTGCACGCCTACCGTACTACTAAACTCATCAGTCTATCTAACTTATTCCCGTGAAGTTTTATCTCAAGAATTAACCAAGGCTACGATATTTAGTTTAAAGATCAATCTCTTCATGATTACTTACGTTACTTAGGATAACTCGGTACTGTTACAAAGTTCCCAAACACTTACTAGAAAGTTTGGAGCATTTATTAAATACTTAACTACTTATATGCACAGTAGGAAGTTTTCATGTATAAGTGTATATATATATATATATATATATATATATATATATATATATATATATATATATATATATATATATATATATTGATCACTCATAAAATATATATACTATCGGCACCCCACATAAATCTATGGTGCTGGCATACTCTGCTATCAAGTCCTCATATCACTCGTATTAAGGGAAATACTAGTTCAGAATCACTCTCGAACTGTATTAACACAATACACACAAAATGGAGGCGAAGCATAGTTCCAAATCACTAAGAGGTCAGCACATACCCCTCACGTCTCTTAGGACCGTCTGACTATCATTCTCAGATAGCCTGTACCAAGGAATCATATGTTCTAAGGTACAAGTCAATGTCTCCCATAAAGGTCCCATCGAGATAAGACTATCCCGGCGCGACAACCTCCGTGATAGCAAGTAGCACGGGTATGATTATTCACAAATATAATACTTAATGTATGTACACAGTCACACGGTCATATATATAGATATTCACATTTTCCAAATTAGGTTCGCCCACGACCCATAATTCTTATTATCCGTTTTTAGCACAATTTTACTCAATTATCTCGCATAACGGATTTATATCTTTTATTCTCACTTATAATTTATTTCATACTTACTTCTCATCTCTGGAAGTGTTCCTACTTATTAAAATATAATTTCAGTAGATACTCCCTCTCAAACATTTTGGTCTAAGTCTCTCACAAGTCTCTAAATCCTTTAGTGAACGTATGCACAATTTCCAACGTGTGACTAAACCCCCGTTAATCCAAAATTTCATCCCATATTAAATTTCACTCAATGGAGTATACTTAGACCCTACTGGTCCTCTTCATGACCTATTATACTATTTAAATGATATTCAAGGGTTCCTACGTGTAGACACCCCATTCTATTACCCCCTGACTCTCCTTAGGTCCCTAGTACCTCCCTTCATAACTGTAAACCCGGGTCACATCCCAAGTACTGACCTGAAAGCCATCGGGCACTCCCCGGCTCAGTTTGGCCCAAAAGTCAAACTCTTCGTCTCGATCGAGACTGAATGAATCTTCGAAGGTCACTAAATACCCTTTCCAATGGTCTACCCCGTGCGCGATTCCGACTTACCATGAGGACGAACGGTTCGTTTGCGTCTGAAACCTAACCTAGAGGCCATCGGGCGATCCCGGGCTCTGTTTGACCTATATCAACTCTTTATCTCGACCGAGGCTGAATGAATCTTTAAATTTCCCTGAATACCCTTTCCAACGGTCCACCCCGTGTGCGATTCTGACTTTCCATGCGGACGAACGGTCCGTTTGACTTCGGGGAGGCCACCGAGCGCTTCCTGGGCCCGGTTGACCAAAGTCAACTCTCCAAACCGGGTCAAACTCTTTGGAATGTCGAAGTACATCTCCTAAACTTTCCAACGGTACGCCCGTGCACAATTTGGATTTACCATGCGAACGAACGATCCGTTTGCGTCCGAATGATTCCCCGTCCAATGGACCGACAAACGCTTCCGAGCCATATTTGACCCAAAGTAAACTCCTGAACTCGGGAGAGGTCCAAAGGACTTTCTAAGGTATCTAAATTACCTTTCCAACGGTATGCCCCGTGCGCGATTCTGACCAACGGTTTGCCCTAGACGGCCGATTTTCCAAAAAAGCCTGAAACACACTGCCAAACGGCAGGTTCCAGAACCTGCCTATCAGCACCTGCATGCCAATAGGCAGGCAGGGATCTATACCGATCGTCACTCACCTAGGACTATAAAAGGAGGCCTTCACCTCATTTGTAAGGGGATCCCATATCTGATAAAAATCCCTCTCAACGAATCCCAGAAACCTCTCTCGAAGGCAACGTGATTTCAACTTCCAAATCCCCTTTTTACTTCCACTTTTCATCATCCCTTTCATCAAAATTGGTGAATTAACCACTCTCCATTATCATCCAAAGTGCAAGGGATGCTCCCCAACATTCAAGATCAAGCTCAAGATCTTCAAGAAGGTCCAACTTTCTCAAACTCTCTCTTTAAATTCTCTTGAATTCTCAATAACTTATTTTCTTACTTAGCACTTTTATTATCTCATTTCACACATCCTAATATACTTTTTACTTAGTATTATTGCACATATTTTATTTTCATAAAACCCAAAAAATAAGAAAAAGAGGGTTTTGCTCGTAAATTCAAATAAGTGATTCTCATATTTTCCTCGCACTTTTCTCACAACTAAAACACTTTTTTCTATACACACACACTCACAAATAAGAGATTCCCCACTTTGGATTTATGGGATAAACCCCACCCCTCGTTTTACATGCGAACTACGTGGACTTTGATGCCTTTATAAGCTACATAGGCGTCTCGGGGTAAAACCCGAGACTCGAGTCCTTTTTCTCACTTTTTCTCTCATTTTCTATCTTCTCTAATTCCATTTTTCTTATATTATACATATACTTGTTCTTAGTGACGCATTACCCCATATGCGTTATCGTTCCCTTATAACGATCAATGTAGGGGTAATCGCGTAAACCTCATTTTTCTAATATTACTCTTATATCTTCCTAGGGATGACTCGCTTTATCTTTTCCATGATACAAGTTGAGGATTCCTACCTCCATTCTATATATATACACATGCACACATATCACGGGGGGAAACATAAAGGAAAATAGCAAATATTCATGAGAGACCGAAAGGGAGGAATGGGTGCCTAACACCTTCCCATTTCATAATTAAGCCTCCGAACCCTTCTCCAATCATCTTGGTTTCGTATGCACCGGTATGTCTTTGGATGCCACTCTTCGGGGTGGCTTCCCCTTTTTCTTTTGTCTGTTTTGAGTAAAATAGACTGGCGACTCTGAATCTCTCTACATTTTTCACACCACAAACGATGTCGATCGAAGCGCTCCCGAGAGGGACACGTGGGACCCGAAGGATCCTTTCCTCCACGCGCCCGCCCACAAGGATCAGGATCGGGGATGGCCACGGTGGCGACTCTGCTGGGGACATGTGTTTTTGCTTGTGGGCTTGACTCTATTTACATGGATGCTATATTTGTTTATGTTTCCCCCCATATCTGCCTATTCCCCTTTCTCACATGTATCCCATGCTTACGCTTATGTTCACACACTTGTAGAAAATTCTCCATGTACACTTCGCACCATGTGCACCTAGGGCCACCTATATCCCCTTGTTGCATGCATCACCCATCCATACTTGGCGTACCTTTTGGGGTACTTGTACTTTGTTCCCTGTTTGGCATAATCAAGAAAGGCATTCCCATCATAAGATACTAATAAGATAATCATGCATTATTCACACGATATCACCAAAGAGCATAGCTATTAACCAAATTTTACCCAGTAACTGGAGGGTCACTTCGTGATGGGCGCTGGTCTGGCAGGTCGCAGTTAGCCTAAGCGATATGACTCTCACCTTACATTGGCCAAGTACCTTCGACGTATATCGAACGGTTCCCCCGTATCATACCGCTTGACCGAAGTCATGGCGGGAGGTATATCGCAGGGAATATGTTCACGTACGCCGAGTATATCGAATTCGCTCTCACACGTACCGTCCCCATGAGGTATATGGTGAGGCAATTCACGTACACTCAGGTATATCAAATGGCTTGTCCACACGTACCGATTGCCCGCAAGAGCAAGACGTATATCGTGGAAGTCAGACCAAAGGGGGGAACCCATGTCGATTCACCCAACCAACTGCATACCCGCATATAGGTGTCAGACTTAGGACACGCACTTTAGATTGTCGGTTTCAACCCGAAACTCTGCCAAAATTCCGGGTCGATCTGCCACCCAATTTTCGCGCATTTTTTAAAACGGGACCCTGTCCGCGAGCCTGGTTACAAGTCCAAACCGTAGCTTTGCATATATTAAAAACCCCACTTTTCCAGGCTCGGGTCCCATCCGGTATTGCATTTAGGAGAATTAAATACAAGTGAGAACATAATAATCATAATAATCATGCTGAGTTCCGTCTCCAAAAACATTTTTCCCTTCTTTATTAAAAATCCAAAAACATTTCTCCCTTATTTATTAAAAATCCAAAACATTTCTCCCTTCTTTATCAAAAATCCAAAAATAGTTTCTTCCCTTTTTCTCAAAAATAAATCTTATCCTACGCCTTCTCAGGTCGATTGCAAGCCCTTGGCCTGGCTCCCTATTGGCTTCGGTCTTTAGTCAAATCACCCCGGAGTTTCATCCTCTCCTCTACTACTTCTTCCGAGTTCGAAATCCATCCATCTTCCATGGATAATGCAGATCAAGCACCAGTCATACAACCGCATCTGCTGACAGTCCTAGCTCAGCTCGTGGCCAAGATTGACAACCTCCAAGCTGAGGTTCGAAAAATGCAACGAAACCAGGTTCCTATTCCTCAAGAGCCCGAGGCCCTGTTCCCTCGTGCTATGGGTCCACTCGAGCCTATTTGGGTCCCGGAAGAATATCAGCACGCTCCACATGCCCCTCCTACCAATGGGTCGTCGCCTGTCCAGCTTCCAATGCCAAATATTGCCTAGCCTATGGCTACCTGCCTGTGGTCGCTGATCCAAAGGAGGAGGAGTTGAATAAAGTCAAAGAGGATCTCAAGAGGCTCACTAAGAAGTTTGACCAAGTCAGGATCTCTGGGAATTACATGGACTACACCCACATGTCTCCTTATCCTAAAGTGAGGTTACCCGAGAAGTTCAAGATGCCAAATATCGAGAAGTTCGGGGGGAGTGGTCCCCCAATTGTTCATCTTCACAGTTATCATCATTCCATGACTCTACTAGGGGCTCCTAAAGAGGTGATGGCCCAATTATTTCAGCAAACTTTTAAGTATAGTGCCCTCTAATGGTTTTTATCCCTTGAGGAATACAGAATTCGTAGCTGGGAGGATGTAGCCCGAGAATTCATGTCGCAGTACAAATACAATGAAGAGCTTGAGGTCACCCGTCATGATTTATAGCTGCTCAAATAGAATCCTGGGGAATCAGTAAGTAACTTCATAACTCGGTGGAGGGAGCGAGCAGCTACCATGACTAATCGACCATCCGAGGAAGAACAGATCAACATAGTGAAGAAGAATTTCTTGCCCCATGTTCGAGCGATGATGGGAGGATAATACTATCCCCACTTCAGAGATCTCAGAAAGGCTGGAGTGGAAATCGAGGAAAGCCTCGTTAAAGTGGAAATTGAACCAAAGAAGGTGTCCGAACAGTTCACCCCTAGAAAGTATGACAAGCCTGCCAATGCTACAGTCTCAACCATCAACAACATCTCTCAACCAACCACATCATGGGCACCAGAAAGCCGCCCTGCTCCGGTCCGAAGGGAATACACTGAGCTTCATGCTCCCCTCTCCAAAGTTTACCAAGCCCTGTTAAGCCGAAACCTCATCAAACCCTTGGATCCACGTCCATTGCCAAATCCACTCCCAAGAAACTTCAAGATCGATGCTCATTGCGCCTTCCACCAAACTGCTGGCCATACCACCGACTAGTGCTTTCACCTCCAAAACGTAATCCAAGATCTCATTAACCGGGGTACCATCGCCCCACCAGCCAATCCTAAGCCAAACACTGCTTACAACCCACTCCCAAATCACACCAATGCCATCTTCTTGGAAGAAAACCCGAATTTCGATCCATCAACCCAAATCACACCCCTATACCCTCCTAAACATCTTCAAATTTGCCCATATTTCCTCTTGCACCCTACTAGCCCCGCAGATCAGGCACTGTCACTCCTTACCAGAGAATGCATCGTTGTCCGTACCCATTCTGAAAATAGAGGTATGGAATTGTCAGAGGTGTTAAACCAACTCCTAGAATTCGGGCTGAAATTGCCCTCCCAGATGGTCATCGATTGCCAGATATTCAGTACACTATTTTTGGAAGCAAGGAAATGGGCCAGAGATTCAGGCAGATGGGTGTTACCAACCGACGAAGTCAGCTTAGATGATGTTGTCCAGACTATGGCAGAATTATTCAGGCAAACCAACAGCATTTGCAGTATCACCGGGTTACTTGACACTTTGAAGCTACAAGGGCGCTTGGTCCCTTCAATCACACATATCCCCACAGAATGGGAGAACTTGTATGAAGAAGTCGTTGAAGTTGTGGAATGCATCGACTTTACAGGGAAAGATAAAATTATTGCCACCGAATGGGGGGAAGGATTCGAAGATTCAAGCGAAGAACAACCTTTAGGAAGAGCTGGCCCAGTAGTCGACATATGTGGGATGATCTCATTTTAAGAACTCCTCGGAGAAATAGACAGGGTGGCAGAGTAACCTGAGATTGACGAGGAAACGGGATTTATGTTTTTTCCTTCTTCAGTAAATCCCATGACCAGATCAGGGAGACATTACCAAGTTCCAAGCTCACTACCAACAAATGACAAGGAGAAGGGCGTTGAAAACCTTCCTATGCCAGAGATGACCATTGAGGAGAGCAAGATCCTTGATCAACTGAAGAAAACTCAAGCTAACATCACTCTATGGGAGCTTGTCATGCCTTCCCAGCTACACAGAAATGCTTTAATCAAATTACTCACTGGACCAATAGTTCCTCCTCTACCACACCAGAGGAGGCGGTAAATCTGGTCGGATCCTTAACCTCTACCCGAATGCTATCATTTTCTGAAGAAGAAATCCCCAGAATTGGGCCGAATCACAATCATGCACTCAACATCTCCGTCGAAGTTATGAGAAAGGTCGTGCCACTCTCTCTTGTCGATAACGGATTCGCCTTGAATGTTTGCCCATTGAGAACCTTCAAGTGTTTAGGCCTGAAAGAAAGCGACCTCGCTCCAACCTCCGCTTTTGTGCGTGCCTACGATAATACTCGTCATGAGGTGATGGGATCCATAAAACTTGCAATAGGGGTTGGACCTATAAACCCTGACGTTGAATTCAAAGTCATAGACATCCCAGCTTGTTTCAACCTGTTGCTCGGACGCCCCTGGCTCGACAATATCAAGGGTGTGTCTTCCTCACTCCATCAGAAATTGAATTTCTTTACCGACGGATGAGTCATCACCATTTCGGGCGACGACGAAAATGTCGAGGGTGCAAGCACCGACAGTCTAATTCTCTAGATACAGTACGGGTCAAATGATATGCTCCTATCAGGATTTGGAGTCGAGCCATTCCTACTCCCAGCAGGGGACAGTTTCAAAGAAAGGGTTTATCCAGGATATGATCCTCATGGCAATGTCAATGTGATTCAGATGTTCAGAAACATGCACTTCATGCCCGGACTGGGGCTAGGGCAAAGGCATCAAGGGATACTTGAGCCCATCGAACTGAAGAAAGCTTTCCCTCCTTGCGACTTGGGGTATCAACCATCAGAATAAGAGCTCAGAATGATCTGCCAGTCTCGACCAAAGAAAGGATTAACCTGTATCCGAACTATCTCAGGAGACTCCTTGAATGGACGATTCATCAAAGAAGGTGAGGATTTCCCCTTTTGTGGTTTTCCAGAACCATGGTACGACCACACAGACAAGAAGATGAAGCCTGGAATGGAGATTTTTTTCCAAGATAGCTACCCATGGGTCGAAAGTTTCCCACACCGCGTACAACCTCTCATCAAAGATATCGAAGAGACTGAGGAAAGTGATTCCGAAGATTCCTTCAACTTACCGATACTGGGGTTGGCACTCTGCATGGTTCATTCAGGCACTACATTAATGGACCCATCCCGTCTGATTAAAGTTACTGATACACCTCTCCTCAACTGGCATGCTGCGCCCGTTCTACCTCTTGAAATCTCCCCTAACCCCAATGTTTATGTTATTTCTTCTTCTGTTGTCTATCCTTGCTCAAATGTAATCGATACCTCTTTTGATGAGGTTCTCAATGCTGTTTTTGCTATAAATGAAATAAACGAAGATTTTGAGTATCTTGCTGTGCCTTACACTAATTGTTTAGATTCTAATCGAACTTTTGATGATGATAATTTTGCAAATGAACAATTCTTAACTGATCTAAATAAGGTTAATAATAAACAACATAACCGCGTTCAAGTTAATGAAGAAAAGACTGTTGTTATTAATCTCGGTTCTAGTAGCCAACTGCGCGAGATTAGGATAGGGTCCACGCTTGACGAGCATGAGCGTGCAAAACTCGAAGAATTGTTGAAGGAGTTCGTAGATGTTTTCGCATGGTCCTATGATGATATTCCCGGCATCGATCCTGAAATAGCACAGCACGATATCCCCACTCTCCCAGATTACAAGCCAGTTAAACAAAAATTGAGAAAACTCTGCACCGAATGGTAGCTCAAGGTCAAAGAAGAGGTGGTCAAACTGTTAGACATGGGTTTCATTCGAGTGATCGAATATCCCACATGGCTAGCCAACATTGTACCTGTACCGAAATCAGGAGGAAAGGTTCGAATGTGTGTAGACTAACGAGATTTAAACAAAGCTTCTCCGAAGGATGATTATCCGCTACCCAACATCGACATGATCATGGACAACACAGTCAGTCATGCTCTCAAGTCATTAGTCGACGGGTTTGCCGGATACAACCAAATCAAGATGCACCCTGACCACCAAGAAAAAACCGCATTCATCACCCCATGGGGAACCTTTTGCTACACTGTTATGCCATTCGGTCTAAAGAATGCTGGGGCTACCTACCAAAGGGCTGCCACAACCATCCTGCATGATCTGATTCACAAAGAGGTCGAGGTTTACATGGATGATATGATTATCAAGTCCAAAACTAGACAAGGTCATGTTCCCGCTCTCCGAAAGTTCTTCGAACGACTGCAACATTATCAGATGCGACTTAATCCACAGAAGTGTGTCTTCGGCGTTACAAAGGGAAAACTCTTGGGATTCGTGGTCAGTAAAAAGGGGATAGAAGCAGATCCTGCAAAGCTGAAGGCCATACTTAAGATGCCACCACCCCGAACAGAGAAAGAAGTTCGAGGTTTTCTTGGGAAATTACAATATATCAGCTGGTTCATCAGCCAACTAACCTCTATCTGTGAACCAATCTTCAAGCTCCTCCGAAAGGATTCAACCAAGGTTTGGAACGAGGCCTGCCAAGAAGCTTTTGATCGAATCAAACAATACCTGACCCAGCCTCCAGTACTCATGCCACCACAGTCTGGTCTCCCTTTGCTCATATACCTAACCATAATCGACACTGCAGCCGAGGCTTTGCTAGCCCAATACCTTGAAGACTCTCGCAAAGAAAGAGCCATTTATTATGCCAGTCACAAATTGGTCGGGTACGAGGTCAACTACGCTGCTTTAGAAAAGACATGTGTCGCACTTATCTGGGTCACCCAAAAGTTGAGACACTACATGATTGCCTTCCCCATCAAACTTGTATCCCGAATGGATCCCATTAAATACCTGCTTGAGAAACCCGCCTTATCCAGCCAAATGGTCCGATGGTTGATGCTCCTAACCGAGTTCAATATCGTGTACGTCACACAGAAAGCTGTTAAAGGAAGAGCCATCTCTGACTACCTCGCTGACTACCCTGTAGAAGAAGCAGATGTCTGGATCTCCGAATTCCCAGATGAAAATATCCTTTGCATTGCGATACTTTTGGTCTCCCCATATGACTCCCACACTCCCATCACCATGAAATTAGATTTCCCTTGCACCAACAACATGACGGAATATGAGGCATGCATAATGGGCCTCAAAGTTGCTCTCGAAAAGGGAATTCAATACCTTAATGTCTACGGGGATTCTGCCCACATCATCGGTCAAGTGCTCAGAAAGTGGAAAGTCAAGGACGAAAAGCTCCAACCCTTTCAGGCCCAATTAGAAGAGTTAGCCTCCCAATTCCGAGATATCACCTTCCATTACCTACCCCGAGCAAAGAATAACCTAGCCCATGCTCTCGCCACTTTGGCCTCCATGGTCGACATGCCTGAGGGAATAACAATGACCCCCTTCCTAGTTCAAAAGCAAGACAAATCGACCCATTACTGCCATGTGGAGCTTGTCTCCACCGAAGATCCCGAACCAGCCGATTGTTGGTACTATGATATCTGGTGCATCCTCAAACATGGTAGGTATCTCGAGGGTTACAACAAGAAGGACCTAACAACCCTCTGAAGATTGGCCACCCAGTACATCATATGTCATAAAGCTCTACTCAAGAGGAATTTCGATGGAACTATCTACACTGCATCGCAGGGGCTGAGATTGAGAAAATAATATAGAAAATCCACAGCGGGGAGTGCGGACCCCACATAAATGGTCACATGCTCGTCAAGAAAATCATCCGACGGTGCTACTACTGGACCACCATGACCTAAGATTGCACCGCCTATGTCTGGAGATGCCTCAAATGCCAATAATTCTCTAATCTTCAACACTTGCCTCCGCGAGAGTTATACAACATGACCTCTCCCTGGACGTTCTCCATCTGGGGTATCGACATCATAGGGAAGGTTACACCAAAGGCTTCAAACGGACATGAGTTCATCCTGGTCGCCATCGATTACTTCACCAAATGGGTCGAAGCTGAGTCATACGCAGTGTTGAATGCCAAGAAAGTGGCCAAATTCATCAAGAAGAATATCATATGCCGATATGGGGTCCTGCATGAGCTAGTGTCAAATAACGGGTTACACTTCGAAGCAGAAGTCACAGAAGTTGTCAACGAGTACGGGATTCAGAGACACAAATCTTCTCCCTACCGACCTCAGACCAATGGTGCAGTTGAAGCCGCCAACAAGAACCTCAAAACCATCATCCGCAAGATAACTGAAAGCTATAGGGATTGGGCCGACCGGATCCCATACGCCCTCTGGGGCTATCGAACCTCAATCCGAACCTCTACTGGGGCTACCCCTTACTCCCTGGTCTACGGCATGGAAGTTGTCCTCCCTGTGGAGCTAGAAATACCCTCGCTACGCGTCATGCTCGAAAGCAAGGTTAGTGAAGAAGACTGGTGCCAAAGCCGTCTTGATGAGCTAGCCCTCCTAGATGAAAGAAGATTAAAAGCTCTTTATCACGTACAGGGGTACCATCGCCGAATAGCGCGATCATTCAATAAGAGAGTCAAGGACTGCGGTGTACGGTAGGGGGATTTAGCCCTCAAAGAGATAATAGAACCCATCTGGGACCCCAGAGGGAAATTCAAGCCCAATTGGAGCGGCCCCTACATTGTGAAGAAAATCTTAATCGACGGTGCCGCCATACTCACTGACCTGGATGGGGAAAAGATGGCTCGTCCAGTCAATCTGGACCGTCTCAAGAAATTCTACCCCTAGTCTGAAATCTCGGCGCGCTACGACTCTTCTCATCCCCCTTCTATTCTAAAAAAAAACTCTTCATTTCCCTCTACCCGGAACTATGTGGGCCTGATCCTCTACAAAAACTATTTTAAAACTTTTCAAAAACCCCAGAGATACGTAGGCAGCTCATACTCCTCACATGAGTGCGACCCTTTCTTTTTTCATAAAATACTATTCTTTTCTTACCTCCGAGAACGGTGCTTCATTCTAAAATTATTTGAACAAAAGGATTATGTATGCCTTAGTGATCAGTATAGATAATTTAAAATACAAAACTCATCGAAAGGCACAGCTGGATGATCAGAAACTTGTTTACTTCATTAATAAGAAATTACAGTACGGATTACATAAGAAAAAGGAACGGATAACTCCCTTCCCCGCCACCATAAAAAGCCAAATAAAATCCCCACATACATTCTCTATTACATAAATAAACTCCCCACGAGTCCTACCCACAGCTACCCGAAGAGCCTGCACCCTCATCATCTACATCCTGAGGACCCCAAGTTTCCCCTGCCTGAATAGAGTGCCGTAAACATTCCATGGATCGATGAGCCTTAACCATCTTCAAAAAGACCACAACACCCCCTTCCATGGAATCAGATAAAACAAACCATCTTTGACCAGTCTCTACTGCCAACATCTTGCTGTCTACTTTCCTCCACAACCACCTCATATAATTTTTGGGGACATGGCAAACCTTCCCGACGGACTGAGAAGGACGGGTCGATGGATGCCGATTTTCCCACAGAGACCCAAGCAACAGACGCAGGCGCTCAGTCAAATCTTCTACTGGAAAGAAATTTGAGGTCCGAGGGGGTACGACCTGCGCCCAGCCAAATTGGCACAGAAGCCGCCAAGGGAAATAAAAAGAGGCCTGTCTGAGACCAACCAGCCACACATATGAATACTCTCCTAGCTCCAGAACAGGCTGCAATTATCCTCACCAAGGCACGGACCAATACAGCCCATGAGCCCCGTACTCCACAAATTAATACTCCCAGTTCTCAATATACAGGCCAACGCAGATGAAGTAGCACAAAAAGAAGTTGGGTACAGCCGACAAAGGATATTTTGGAGGAGTCGACAAGCAGAATCTTTCAGACAACCACATGAACAGCATCCCAGGGCTACCCCTTAAAAAGTCAGAACGATCTTCTCTCCAGGCATCCAGACCATTCAGAGTCTCCGCCAATATCACCGCCGAAGGATAGCGACGGTATGACATCCATGAAGTAATGGCTGCGAGTTATGGGTCCACTTGCACCTCCCCAGTCACCAACAGTAATTTTGAAACCAGGCCCAGAACCACGGCTCCAACATAGACGGCATCACCTACTTCCCGCAAATGCACAGACTGCAGCACCGCCGGGAGGGAGATCATTCCTCCAGCAACCAATGACCTGGCCGTCGAAGGTGAGATATGAATAAGCCCGGCCAATAAATCCCTAGGAGAATGAGAAAATTTGAGCAAAGCCGCAGCAACACTGGGATTCACACCCAATATGGCAGAAAATTCCTCGTAGGTAGGACAAACTTCTTTCAACCCAAAGCGAAATACATGGTCTTCAGGGTACCAGAATTGTACCACCGCTATCAGCATATTCCACTCAAAATGCCGATTGCGCCACAAGGAGACTCGACGCATGTTGAAGGCATCATAGTCGACATTATAAGAGCACATAGATTCCAAGGCTTCGAGGTAATTGAAAAACTAAATGCTACCAGGGAGAGCCATCTTGCAAGACTAAAAGATAATGGGTAGGCAGATGAGGATGCAAAGGTGTGATGAGAACACTCCACCCTTTTCCCTTTTTATACTTAAAAATCCTCACAAGGGACATAATCCCTGCAGAAATCGGAGGGAATCCTACCCCACAAGGTACAAAGGGCTGAAGAGGGTACCAATCAAAGCCTTCAAATGATAGGACTAGACTAAACTGCCGATAGGCAGGTCAGGGTGCTTACCGATCGGAAACCCCCCAAAACATCCTGCTCCCTAATACGTAGCTGATGGTACCCCGACCTCAGATCTATCTTCAAAAAGAAAGTTGCTCCCCTCAGTTGGTTGAACAGATCATCGATTCGAGGTAACAGATACTTGTTCCGTATCGTGACCTTGTTCAACTCCCGGTAGTCCACACATAGCCTCAGTGAACCATCTCTCTTCTTCACAAATAAAACTAGAGCGCCCCAAGGTGAGGTACTCCTTCGAATGAAGCCCTGACCTAATAGCTGCTCTATCTGATCTCGTAACTCTGGCATTTCTGCCGGAGCCATACGGTATGGAGCTCGTGCTATAGGTCGAGTATCCGGTAATAAATCTATGACAAAGTCTATCTCACGATTGGGGGGTAGGCCTGGTATCTCCTAAAATATATCAGAATATTCACGAACAACTGGGATCGAGTCTAAGGGAATCACAACCTCCTTAGAGGTATCCTCCTCTATGTAATATAAATGAGCGGTCGAGCCTCCCTCTGGGTGAGGCATCGCCACAACAAACATCTCTTGCCCCGAAATGGCAAAAATAATACTCCCACCGAAGAAATCGATCATGGCTCTGTAAGCTACGAGCCAATCCATACCGATGATAACGTCGTGCTCATGCATATTTAAGACTAACATGTCCGCTGGTAATACCAAACTACCAATCTCTACCCCCACTCCCCGACATATAAAGAAAATAAGAGAACCATTTCCCAGTAGTGAGTCTACACACGTCACAGTGCTCTCTGTTGTGGCTAATAACCCTAAGGCCTTCGCAAAATGGGTAGCTATAAAATAGTGCGTCGCCCCAGTATCAAATAAAACCCGGCCTATAGTACCATGTATAGGAAACATACCCTCAATCGCGGGTGGTGCCTGTGGAGCTGTTGCCTGGTGGACGTTATAGACACGTCCATACTGTAATTGCCTCTGCTGCACTGGAGCTACTGGAATGGCTGGTAGGGCTGGTACCTGAGCTGGTGCTGGGAGGGCTGTTGGAAAAAGCGGCCTCTGTGGCTCATTACGGGCACCCTGCTGCTGTGGGGCCCTCTCTCCCTCTGGAACATCATGGCGCCTATGGCCATTCTTGCCGCACCCGAAACATCGACCTTTGAAATTTCCTCCCATCAGGCCCTGTTGACCATGACCATGTTGGCCGTTACCACCCCGCCACTGGCCCTGTTGGCCCTGATGAAATCGTGGTTGGCCCTGTTGGCCCTGCTGCTGACCCTGTTATTGACGGTGTTGGCCTTGCTGGCCCTGCTGATTAGGCTGGCCCTCCTGACCCTGCCTATAACCCCCAAATCCCTGCCTGGAATCACCTGATCGAAAGCGCTTGGCAGGGTCCCCCTGATGGGAACTCTGCTCATGCTGACGAGTCTGTCCCTGGGATGTAGGTGCTCCACCAGCGCCACTACCCCTATCCTTCCCTGCTGGCCGGACTCTCCTGCTCGCTTGCTTCCCTGCAGATGGAAGCGGTGATCCTGGCAATGTAGTAAAGCAGCATTGAGTACATCTGTGAAGGTACTCAAAGACAGATTCCCTATAAGGTGCTGACGGATCCTCCAAGCTAACCCGTCCACAAACAACAGTATCTTCTTACCCTCAGTAGGTGCCTCATCTGGCACTATGGTGAGGAGTCTTGTGAACTCCTCTTCATACTCGACAACCAAAGAATTTTCCTGCTTCAAGTTCAGTAACGTCCGCCTCATCTCAGTCTGCACGGCGGGTGGAAAATATTCGCGGTCAAACCGCTCCCAGAATGACTGAATCGGGATAGTATCCATCTCCTCCAAGGTGGTGGTGGATTCCCACCACTGTAAAGCGGCCCCCACTAACTTGAAGGAAGCCAAAAACTATTTTTACACGTCTGTGCACTCATACATACGCAGATGCCGCTGGAAATATTTCTTCCATTGGCTGACGATAATGATATCTGAACTACCCGAGAACTCAATGGGATGCGCCTTCTGAAAGGCATCCCTAACCCGCTCCCATGCTGATGGAAGCTGTCCAGGTACTGGCGCCACTGCCTGAATCTGGGGTGGAGCCTGCTGTACTACCGCTAACGCGGCATTCACCGCCTGAGAAATAATAGCGGCTACCTCATTAGCATTCATCGTTCCCTGAGCCGGAGCTGCTGGCTCCTCGACTGGGGCACGCCTATCCTTTGGTGCACGTCTCGGAGGCATCTGAAATGTGAAGAAATTTATTAGTCTACAGTTATCATCAAATCTCAAATAGCTAAAAACGTAATCGTAAAAGCAAGAATACAACAATCCTAAAATAGGGCTCTATAACAAAAATGCTAAGTTGAAAGCGAAATAAGTCGTACAGATCCTAAGGACACTAGAACCTGATGCTCTGATACCACCTGTGACACCCCGCCTAATTAAATACCGGGCGATCACTCCTTTATTAAATTAAAATCAAGGTGAACAGTTGGATCATTCTTAGCATCACTGTCGTAAAAATAATTTTTCCAATTTAAACACCCTAAATAATTAAGCTAAGTGTCAAAACCATTTTAGACATTACTTTCCAAATTTTATTTATAAAAACCAACATTTAAAACTTTACAAGATTCGTAATTTAAAGAATCACACAACAATTAACCTGGAACATATAATCCAAATAATCTAAACATTCAACAACTAGATTCCAACATTTAAACTTAAAGGAAAAACATCCTGACAACAATAAATCCCAAAGTGAAAATACTGGGAATAAATGGATCATAATGTCAAATAAAACAACTGAATAATGGAAATAAACAAGTCACAATATCCCATAGACAACTGAATAATGGAAGAGGGCGACACATGCCCAACTAAATAAATGGAACTAGGAGTGGAATCAACAAATGAAGTCGTCTAAGCAAGAGGCCTGAAACTCCCACCTAAGCCGTGGCGCGTTCCTTCCAAAGGATCCTATGCAAGACGCCCCTGTGGCTGGGCACCTGTAATATATACATATATATATACAAGAGAGAAAAGAAAATGGAAACGGGTCAGAGCCCGATTGTAGAAACGATTTAAAATTTGTTTAGCAAGTATTTAAAATGTTTACTGGCCAATGCAACAACATATTAGTGCGACACTCCCTTGAGAAATTCTCACCTCTCTGCTAATTTGCGCACTTATCGCACTAACCTTCCCAACGGTATAACTTGTCTTATCTTAGGTCGCTCGTAAAATTTAATACTGATAAATTCAATTGTTTAAGAGGTTAATTTCTTTTAACAACAAAGTTCTCATTTAAACCTTATTTACTCATAAAGTTTCTAAGTATCATATTATACTTTTCAAACACATGTTCCCCAATCGAAAATAATAATTCATTTTCTTACTTACCATAAACACAGTAGGTAGTTCCCAAATTTCCATAATTAAATATATATATTAAATACTTCACATAATATATATATATATTTTAACGGCACCCCACGTAATAATTATGGTGCGGGCATACTCTGCTATCCAATCCCCGTCTCACTCATACTAAGGGAAATACAAGTTCGGAATCACTCTCGAACTGTATTAACACATACACAAACAATATTGAGGCGAAGCATAGATTCCAAGTCTCTAAGAGGTCAATACATACCCTCACGTCTCTTAGGACCGTCTGACCATCGCTCAGATAGTCTGTACCAAGGATATCTATCTTCTAGGGTACGAGTCAATATCCCCCATAAAGGCACATCGAGATAAAACTGTCCCAGCGCGGTAACCTCAGGGATAGCAAGTAGCGCGGGCATGATTTTCACACGTACACATTATATGCAAAAACACAGTCATATAAATATACTACTATTACCATATCTCTTTAGGTACCTTTCATCACCCATAATTATAACATATATCATTATTTCTCAATCTTTAGTTATCACGTATAACGGTTCGTCTCTTACTTTAATTGAGGGATTAATCCAACTTACTACGTAACACTCATGGACTCTATCCTCCCAAGTGTAGAATTCAGTAGGTACTCATCTAATTTCCAACGTAACTATCTTACGCGTCTCTCCCTTTAATACATAATTCCATCGTCCCTTATATGTAAACATCCCAAAAATGCAACTCTCGTCTTACATTAAAGGTCTCATAATTATTAATAAGTCCTACTGGTCTCCTTTATCTCCCAAAATATTTTAATAAGGATGTCCAAGGATTATTACTCATTTAAATTGAATTCAACTAATTTAAAAAGGGGAAATATAAGTCGGCCAGAAGGGGTCGATCGATCGATGGCAGTAGCTCGATCGATCGATGCGTCGATCGGTCGACACTCCTGGTTCGATCGATCGATCAAACAGGTATAGCGAATTCTGCAGATTAACAGTTAAGGGTTTTATCATCCAACATCACCCAAATTCAGATTTTTAACGCCCAAACTCCTAGAAATTTGTACTACAAACATTATAAACCCAAACTAACAATCTTCTACGTAAAGCATGTGAATTTTCATCAATAATCATGGATTAAAAAGGGCAAAACTTATATAAACCTCATGAACCCTAGAAATTTCTTTAACTTTGTTCTAATCAGTCTTTTTCCAGAATTTCTTCTTCTAAAACATTATAAATCAGTGGTTCAACCTCTACATATGAAGGGGATTTCCAGATTTCCATTTATATCATTACTACATGCAATTTCCTATCTCCAACATGGGTTTTCTTCTATGAAACTCATCTTAATCAATCCTAGACTAACATGAATGATGCATTAACGAATTTAAGCAAGATAAATACTTGCCTGAAAATTTCAGAGTTCTGATATGTGGACGAATTTGGTGTGGTTGCGTTCCCCGTCGCGCTATCTACGCGTTGGTGGTGGTAGCGGTGCAACCGGATGAATTTTCGGCCTAGAACACCTTGGCAAACTCTCTCCTTCCCTCTCCTACGGCCGTCACTTGTCTTTGGTTGTGTTAAACCTATAAGACAACCTTAGACATCTGATATAACCCTTGAAAATTCGTGGGTTTAATTGCCCAAAATTACAAAATGTCCAAAATGCCCTCCTGGGGTGCTAAATAAGCCTAAAAACGCCCCGAGACCCAAACTAAACCCCCGGTACACTTTTCTGACTATCTCGACCCTTCCGGACACTTGGCGCACTCAAAACGACCATACGAGAAACTTATCGTTTATTCACTTTTATTCATCAATATTTAGTCCCGACACGACACGGGCGCGTCCCGACTCAAATTTCCAAAATTGTCATTTTATTCACTCTTGACATTTAATAGAACCAATATTATATATTACTCTACTCATTAGTAATATTCAACAAGTTTCCCATAATTACTAACTCACATCACGTTAATAATTATAAAGTAATTAATTTCCGAATTTATATTAAATTAATAGCTCACATTAAATTTAATAAATCCCCAAATTAATAAAGCATAAAAATACGGGGTATTACACCAAGATCCAACCACCTCCGTCCACCCTTTCAAAAAACCCAACCCGGATGCCTACCCGCAAACTCCGATCGCACCTCCACCCAGCGGCCACCAACCAATACCGACCCAGAACCCCAATCCTACCTTGCCTCACCAACCCGAATTCCACTCCACCCAGTGCAAGAACCCGTATACCCTTTTCAAACCCAACCAAAAACCCAAACCCATTTTCATTCTTCTCCACAAGCCACGACCTGTTCAAAACCAAATGCCAAACAAAATGCCCATGTGTTTAATAACCTAACTTAAACCATTTACCCCCTTGATGTGGATTGATACCCTTACTTACCTCTATACTTTAGATTGTTATATTTTGTAGGTATTTGAGGATTTTGATTAACTTGGCTTTCAACAATGACGACACGCAAATGTAAGTTATCACTCAACTCAAAGCATTGGATCAAATCCTTCTTTAGCATTGTCGGTGCATGAGCGTGCGATATCGCTATCTTAATGGATTATTAATATAATTAAATGCCCGACATAGACAACATCCAAATTTTATCCTTTTATACTAAGACATGCATCTAGGTGATAAATAGATAAATTAAATCATGCTTTTAACAAAGGCAAATTTGAGGAAAAATCCCTTGTGGGCAAAACTCTTTATTTTCTGCACTTTAGAGAGTTTACAAGAGTATCGACTTACAGACTACTTGACATTAACCACAAGTGTAATGGGCAGTGTCTTAGTAGAATCTCCAAACAATGCTACTCGGTGATGAACAGTCCACACATGGCCGTGAAGAAACTGTCTCCACAAGACTTGTGTATGAAAGGATACAAACTATAAGATTTAAACATATTCACACAAATTTATTTTAGGAATGAATTTTGTGAATCAAAAAGGTTTTTAAACTCAAAAGGTTGAAAACTTTTGCAAAATATGTGCAGAAACAGTTCTGGCAAAAGTCTTTCAAGATTTGAACACGAAACAGGTATTATAAGATGTGCATAATTTCCGAGGCGATAGGTCGTTCGAAAAAATTTGAAGCTCGTTCGAACAAGAATAGCAACTCGTTTGAACGAAACAAGATCTCATTTAAATGAACAAGAAAAATTGTATGTCCTCATTCCATACACGTTCGATGTAAACTTCAAACGAGACTTCGAATGAAAAGGACAACTCTTGTTTGAATAAGGCAGACGAATTTTGAAAACTTTTGAATCATTAAAAATACCTCAATTTTTAAAACGAAAAATCTTATATCAGATTAAATAAAATTCAAACATCCCAAAATGAATTTAATGAATAAATTTAAACTCTTAATAGCATTATACCTTCATAGCGTGGAGATCTTTGAAAGTTGGAGATGTTGGATATTTGGTCTTCGTTACGGATCGAGTCGAATGGTAACGGGATACACTAAAATCTAAGTAAGCCTAAGCTATTGAGAAATGATAGAAAATATGCTCATACAAATCTCCCTCCTTTGTCTATTCCGATACAACCATAAAACCTAATACCAAATTACATGAAAATACCCTAAGACAATGAAAATATCCTAACACCCTCTCAAACCCCGAAATGGATAGGTACAAGAAGAATGATGTCTTTAAATCTCCACTTCTTCTAGGTTTTCTCTTGGGTACTTTGTCTTCATTGAGTGTAATGAGAATATGATCTTCCAAAAGAACCTACACACATGAAACAAAGAAAATACCCGTGATGCATCGAGTTTGACAAATAAGATAAATGCATAAAAATTCTCCCCCGTGAATCAAACTCATGTAATCTCCCTCATAATTTATTCTCCCCCTTTTATTTTGTCCGAAATAGACAAGGAGTAAAAACTAAACATGAAAAATAGGTAAAATCATGGAAAAGAATAGGATATCATCACAAAAATATATGAATGACTAACGTGCAATGATAACCTCAAAGTCTCCGCAAACTCTTTTTGAAAATTTTCTATTTTTTTAAGTATAAAAATTTTACGAGTACAACACATAATGAATTAACACAAAAATACTTGAATCATGGAAACAGGATGTATGGGTGTGAACATATTCCATAGATTAATTAACGTAGACAAATATAACACATGTGGACGAAGTAATAAGAAACCACTAACGAAAGATCTCAAAGTCTACCTTAGGCATAAAAAATGGTGAACTCAAGTGAAATTGACTGACCGTAAGTTATATTCACACCAATAATGCTTGAATCTATGTAATGTTTTATGAGATTTTTATAGTACGTGCAAACCCAGTGATCTTTGACTTAACTCCCTCAAAATATCAGATATTGAATTTTTTCTCTCAATTCTTTTTGAAGAAATTAATGCTCATATGTAACAAATCATCAATGTTCTTAGAAATTGGCCCGACACTTTATGTTTTTATGTGCCTTTAATCTTTTTGGCTCTTTTCTTTGCAAATGACGGCTATTCACGCAAAGTCAACCTATCTTTCTCAGCCCGATTCCATTGCTTTAAATATACCAATTTCACCGAAAACGTTATTTTCTTTTTTTTTTCAATCTAGGAAATGGTTCTTACATGCACTAATTTAATTATCTCGTTTTTCACATTTGATTCTTTTAAAATAAGGATTGAGATGAAAACACTAGAATCAACATTTGACATGTAAGTTCAGTACTCAAATAAGTCTGTGCTCGTGTGTATTAAATGTGATGAGTCAAACATGTAGCAAGTTGTCATCATATCACATCTTAATGACTCCACACATTATAAAGCACATAAATAAAATGATATCAAATCTCAAAACACTATAAAATAGACATGTGGCTACGGAATGAACGGTTGACTCGGACATCTTTAATGTCCATCCATATATGGTGTTAAAAAAATACAAAACTATTTTTGGATCTTTTCAACAATTTTATCAAAAAAAATCTTTTTGTCCTTTTCACTTTTTCTAAAAAAGAAATAAAAAATCTTGTTGTATTTTTCAAAGAATTTCAAGAAAAACAAAACTCTTTTTGGATTTTTTGAAATATCTATCAAAATGAAAAATATAAGTACAGTGATAGTGCATACTAGCAATAGGGATATATTATATGCATGAAAAACACCATATTCTAGCAAATAAGTCTCAACCTCAATCATTAGGCCCTGAGGAGTTATCCAAACGAGATGACATTCTATTAAAAACCTCCATCAAATTTTGTGAAGTATTGACTAAATACTCTACTTGCTCTCGAAAACTCTCAAAATATCTCATGTGATGTGCTGGAAAATGCGGAGTAACATGTGTGGGAGTGCGTGTTGTAACTTGTGTGGTAGCATGTCGAGGAATATGTGTGTGACACTCTCCCCAACTTAAAACAAAATTTCCTAAGGTGACCTCTTTGCTTACAATGTGAACAAACATATACAGATTTGGGACCACCTCTTGTAACAACCCGGAAGGTTCTACTGAAAAATATTGATACATTAAAGAATTTTTTTATAAAACAATACCATTTAGATTGATAATAAATTTGTGAAAACATACATATATAAATAAAATGAATAGAATGTCTCAATTTTATTAAATCTCAAATGTCCTTTTACAAAACAATTTACAATAAACAGAGCGATACATTTAAATTTTGAAAAATATATAGAGCCTCAAACAATGCTCCCAATCCCAACGATACCATAAATATCATCTCGTACCAAACCTGAAACACAACAAACTGTGGGGGGATGAGAGGAAAACTCAGTAGCTAGTATAAATGCTCCAAGTGTAACTACACATACTCGTGTGTACGTGCATCGTATACAAGAGTGTATGTAATATGAACACTCAAACTAAAACTCCGATAATATAATCATCACCTATGATCTCACCGCAACACTACACAACTCAAGACCCAATATCATAATTCCCGCCGTAATTCCCATAGTACGGTATGGACTACCGTCCACTATCCTGTCAATTATCCTCGGAACAATCCAATGGCCCAAAAAAATAAATAACATAACTTGGGCACACGACCCATCATAACATGGCATCACCATCATAAAATCTTGGCAACACCGCTATAGTAAAACTTGGCATACTCGTCAACTTGGGTCCATGGCCTAGTCTTTGGATAATAAATAAAATCGTAGCTGACAGTACACTCCGTCCAGCAGGTGGTTTGGATAAGGAATTACTATGCATTCTCCGATACTAATCATTATAATATCATTTTCCCAATTAAAATGAATTTCAAATTCAATTCCCATCAATCATATTTACATGTTTTCAACCCATTTCAACAACTCAACATGTTCGTAAAAACAACTAGCTTCGTTACCCAAACTACACTGCATGAAAATAATACTTACAAAATGGGTGCAAGAATTAATATAATATATAAGCATACAATACATATAAATGCAACACATAGCATGGATATAAATATACAATCAAGATTGACTAAGTGTATCTCACTAAATTAACTACGGGAGAACGAAACTACCTCAAGAGAGTCAAAATCCAGCATTGTATACCTGTTTTAAAAACTAAGAAAAATAAGATCCAAGCATTATTCAAATTACCAATCCGACTTAACATTTATATTCTACATGAAAAAATGAGTCAAGTATGTGTTTTGGGTTTTTCTCAAATCTCATCCGAATGCACTCAAAAAGAAGATCTAAACACTCCAAATTGGCTCTTCTCATTCCACTCGTTTTTTTACTACTTTGATTTCATTTTTGCCCTTTGTTTTTCATATCCTTTTCCTTATAATAAACCATAATATTCCTTATATATCCCCTCTCTCAAACCCTATCTTGGAGCCTAATCTAACTCATATTAGTATATTGCCCTTTAATTCAAAATTATCAACTTTAAATATTTAAACCATTACAAAATGTTCAAAAGCCAATTAAATTTGAATTTAAATATTCTATTCATTTTAAATAAAAATAAATATAATATCAATATCCCGATCATAAAATAAAAATATAATTAAAATCTTATATAATATTCTAAATAAAGCCCCCAAAATTACGGGGTCTTACACCTCTCTAAAAATGTCTAGGACGAGCTCTCCTAGGTGGATTCGGATGCCTAGGTGGGTTAGGTCGAGGGCCATATGGATCTAACACAAATTCGGGAACTGGTTCGGATACTCCATAGGAAGTGGAAGCACCGTCATAACCTATTCCTAGCCTCTCAACATTACCCAAAGCGGGACCAAGGATCATCTTTCCAACCTTCTTAGATGTTCCCTGTAAAGTGACTTTAACCTCCCGGACATGTTCGAGATCTATCTCGAGTTAGGATGCATGGGCTTCAAGTTTCTCACGAGTCTCCAATGAAGACAAAAGATCTCCCATAAGACTAGTTGCGATGTTAGCCAAATCACTCTTTTTTCGGCCTAAAATGACCAACTGATCACATAGAGAAACCTTTACCTTCTCAATTTCACTCGATGACGCCTCACACACCCTTAAAATTTTCACCTCTGCAAATCTAACACCCTAAGAGACAAATCCTTATTAATATTTTTCGCCTTCAACGTCTCGATGTAAATATCACTAAATGCTTTTTGGAGATCACCTTCACCCTCACTATCTCTCGAATGAATCGAAACATCATTGAGGCTTTCACGTTTAGATATGTCCTCATCGGTGTGGGGCAAACTAGAAGTACTCATGTGATTAGACATGAATGCAATGGAAGGTTCATGTGGTGATTCTCCTCATAAATCAACTGACTCGATGTCACTATCACTAAGAGTGGATTTATTTGTAATCTCTTTCCCCTTTCTCTTTAGCCTAGTGGGACACTCATGTGCCTTTTACTTTTTACCCTTGCAGTTATAACACCTTATATCTTCCTGTTTCTCACCGTTACTCTTGACCTCATTCTTTTTTTTATTTTTCTCAAAAACCTTTTTATTGGAATAATTATTTTTGTAAAATTTGATAAACTTTTTAAAAAAATTCGCAAACAAGGTCAAGTCATCAAAATCACAATCTCCCTCAGAATCAGACTCACAAACTTTCTCTTTCATCTTTTTCTTAGTATGAGTCTTTGAAGTTATCCCTACTTCCTTAGGTTTAATGGTTTTAGGGAACATATCTATCTCATACGTTTGAAGATCTTCTACAACTTCTTCTAACCTAAGAGTGTCTAGGATCCCTAATGAATTAAACACAGTGACCTTAGAAATAAAATGGGCGGGAAATGACCTCAAAATCTTTTTCACAACTCTCTTCTCCAAAAATTTCTCACCCAAATTAAAAATTGAATTCACATTGTTCGATAAACGTGCATAAAACTCATCGAATGACCCTGACTCTAACATAGTGGTGGTCTCAAATTGGGTGGTCAAATTTTGAAGCTTTAACATTTTACAGCATTGGTACCCTCATAAATGAGTTGGAGGGTATCCCATGACTCCTTAAATATAGTACACATCATGATACGACGGAACTCATCAGGGGTGACGGCTTCATAAATAGCACTAAGTCCACGAGAGTTAAAATTACTCCACTTAAATTCCTCATCAGTCCAGAAAGAAACAGGTTTAGTCCCAATAACACAATCAACAGTGATAGTGGGAGGAGTCTACGCTCTTTCACAAACTAACCAAACTCGCTCATCTATAGCCTTTAAGACATACCTCATCCCAGCCATCCAGTAAGCATAATTGGTACCATAAAAATAGGCACTTTATTATACAATTTTTCCATTAAAATATGGCTTTTCAAATATCAACAATTTTTCAAAAAAAATTGATATCAAAGAAAATATTTTGCGAAAAAAGAATCACACGGTATTTTTGTGTAACCCGCTCTGATACCAATTCAGAGGGTGATATTGCGATCTTAATGGATTATTTATACTGATGCCAAAAATTATCCACCTACGTGGACCAATCAAAACTGAACACGTGTCCTCCTACATGGTCGAAATTCTAGTCAGTAGATAATAAATATGCTGACCAATATGAAGAATGCCGGCCACCACAAGAAATTCCGACCACCACAAAGAAAGCCGACCAATAAGATCAATGAAGCGTCACCATACCAAGGTTCATATTACATGTTGTTTATACAACCAATCGTCATATTCATTATGTAAGGATGTAAATTCTTAATTATATAAAAGCATTACATCCCTTGACCTCCGGGTCACTATAAATACATTTTATCCCTTTCATAAAGTGAAGGTAGAACGAATTCTAGGCTATTCTTATTGATAATAGTACCTAGATTTCTGTAACCTCTTAAATCAAAACAATAACAGTGGACCTAGGCTTTCTTACACAGTTTAACCACTTTAAAAACTATCTCTCATTTTATTTACCATTTCAAACACATATTTTTATTTGTGATAATAAAATTAGATCAAGTCTAGTTTTTTACATCAACGGATTGGCGTCGTTTGTGGGAATTTGTTTCTAATTATCATTCTCACTCTTACAGACTCTTGTTCAAATCACGATGACTGACCTAAGTCTAGTGTCATAAATGAAGGAAATTCGCTTGTTCCATCTGCTCAACCTATGGCAATAGACCTAACTAAAATCCTGGCTAGTATTGCTAGAGGACAAGAAGCCATGCAGGACATGGTGAGCCAATTGGCTCAGTTATTAGAAGTTAGGTCTCCATCCCTTTCTCGGCAATAAATGGCTCCCTTATCCAGAAGAGAAATGTCGCCTCCACCTCTAAGATCCATCCGCCTCTTATCGTACTGGAGCAAGTTCATCACTCAGGTCCGCTGAACCCTATGATATCTTATATTTTTCTCCGAAAATGCCAAGTGTCATGGAAAGGCTAAGCATAGCTTTGCCCTTTGATCGTCTGCGACCACGATCAAATAGAAACCCTCTTAGGGCGTTATCCAGGAACACTAGACATATGACCGACCAGCGAGAAGCCTCAATCAGATCAAGATCAAGCATCTGATAATTTATACGCACCGAGCAGGCCTTTCAGGAGGAGAGTTCAGCACATTCACATGGTCGTAATAGCCAAGCTGCTTCGCATAGATCTGATGCAGGTAATCCTTCATGGCAAGGATCGATCCAGAGGTTAAAAGATCGTTTGGGTGAAATGGAAAAAGCAAATAATCCTTTACAACGGAGCTTCGTTAGAGGAAATCCTTTTATTCAGGCAGTTGTGGATTTTCCAATACCATCTAAATTTAAAAATCTTATGGTTACTCCCAAATATGACTGTAAAACTGATCCAGTTCTCTATATCGAGCAATATCAAGCTGCAGCTAATATTTACTCAGTTCCTGATGAAATGAGGTCTTGTCGAGTTATTCATTAGCAATTTCTATTTTGGAGCTCAGACAGTGAAAAGAGTAGTTCATCTTCTAAGTGTAAGATAGCAAGTGGGGGAAAGTACCAGGGAGTACATTAAGAATTTTAATTATGAAAAGTTAGAGGTGATTGATTATAAGGAGAAAACTGCCATCACTGCTCTTATGAGTGACTTGCTTCCCGAGAAACTATATTATACTCTGGCAAAAGATTCTCCTAAAATTATGTCTAAAATCATAGTGAAAATAGAAAAATAATAAATGTCGAGGAAGCAATAGGCCCAAAACAGAGTCCAGCCACGACGCCTGGTATAAAACCTGAGAAAAAGGAGCAAAAAGAGCAGAAGGAGCTGAAGCCGAAGAAAGAGGACAAGCTAAAAAAATATGGAACATATACTCCATTGAGTGTTAGCATTCACCATATCGTAGAGGAGATCAAGCATAATAATAATTTACGATGGCCTGAGAAGTTGAGGGCACCCCAAAACAAGAGAGATAGATCCAAATATTGAGAATTCCATAAAGATCATGATCATATAATGGATAACAGTGTCACTTTGCAGACTGAGATAGAATCCCTCATCCATCGAGGAAAACTCAATAAATTTATTGATCGACGTGATAACAGAGAAGCTTGAAGAAGGTCAAATTCTTCATGCAAGCCCAAATATGATAGAAAGAGAAAATCATGAAGATGATCTAAACCTGCCGAAGAAGTCTAAGCAACCAAAACGTGAGGAAGCTATGATCAGTTTTAGTTCATTTGATTGTCATATGACTACAGGTAGTGATGCAGGAGGAGGTGATCACTCTGCTGAAAGTAAAGCTTGCTTAAATGAAGCCTATGCTTGCTCTTATATCCAAAGGATTAATATGAACGAAGATGATCGGTCGAGGAAGGTCAACAAAGACAAACTAGTGATTATCTTTTCAAAGAACGATCTCTCTGGGCTACTTTACTCGCATGATGATCCATTAGTTATCAAATTTAGAATCCAGGAGACTATCATCGCTAGAGTGTTGATTGATAATGGGAGTTGGACTGATATTATGTTTTATCCTTGCTTTTAGAATTTGGACTTAAAACTCAGCCAATTAGAGCCCTATCACAGACCATTAATGATTTTCTGGTGAAAAAGTTTATCCTTTGAGGACGATCAAGTTAGAAGTGTTGTTAGGTGCCTGGCCAGTAAGTCGTACAGAGAAAATATACTTATTCGTAATGGATAAAAATATGCAGTTTGCCTATAATGTGATCCTCAGCAGGGTAGGGTTGAAGAAGTTTGAAGCAGTACCATCAACAATCCATCAATATTTAAAGTTTCCAACTTATTTTTGGGTAAGTGTTGTGAAAGTTGACCAAAAGGTGGCTAGAGAATGTTATTATTCCTCAGTCGAGAAAGAGGACTTTATTAAATTGAAGGGGAAAACCTACCACTTATTAGTTAGATACCACTGAGCTTAATAGTGAATATGAAGTTGAAACTTTAGATCCCCGAGATGAAACAGATCTAATCAAGGTACGAATTGTGTAAACAACCGAAAGTATCATTTTGGACGATGATAAGCCAGAAAAGACTATGTAGATCAACTCAACACTGGAGGCAATCATAAAACATGAATTGATAATGTTACTGAAATAGCGGAGAAATGTATTTGCTTGGATCTGTGAGGGTATGCCTAGGATTGATCCCAATTTCCTCTATCATGAGCTCAATATCAATAAGGATACCAAGCCAATCAAGTATAGACGAAGGGTGTTCAGTCCTGAGAAGAATCAAGTTATCCAAGAGGAAGTAGAAAAGATATAAAAAGCCCAGTTTATTGAAGATGTGAAGTATCCAGTCTGGTTGTCCAACATTATAGTGGTCAAAGATAAGATTGATAAATGGAGGATGTGCGTGGATTTTACTGATTTAAATAAAGCCTGCCTAAAAGATCATTTTCCCTTACCTAGAATTGATTAGTTGGTGGATGTTACGTCGGGGCATGAGCTTTTAAGCTTTATGAATGCCTATTCTGGTTATAACCAGATAAAGATGAAACCAGAAGATAGGTAAAGTACATCCTTCATCACTAATCGAGGAACTTATTGCTACAATATAATGCCCTTTGGGCTAAAAAAATGCAGGATCAATGTATCAAAGGTTGGTGAATAAGGTCTTCGGAGAACAGATAGGAAAGAATATGGAGGTTTATGCGGATGATATGTTGACGAAGAGTAAAAAAGCTTCAGATCATATCGTTGACCTCAGCCAGACTTTTGATCAGTTAAAGAAGCATCAGATGAAGATGAATCCAACCAAGTGTGTGTACATAGTACAAGAAGGGATGTTCATCAGCTTCATAGTTAATCAAAGGGGAATTAAGGCTAATCCAACAAAGATAAAAGCTTTAATTGAAATGCAGTCATAGACCTGCAAGAAATATGTACAGAGGTTCACTAGAAGAGTAGCAACTTTAAATAGCTTTATCTCCCGAGCAACAAACAGGTGCTTACCGTTTTTCAAGGTGTTGAGAAAAACTTTTGAGTGGAATGGAGAATGTGAAGAAGCGTTTCAGAAGTTAAAAAAGTATCTGGGGTCACCACTATTGCTCTCCCGACCAGTTTTGGGAGAGAAATTATACTTTTACTTAGCTGTTTCTGGGTCAGTAGTGAGCTCAGCCTTGGTCAAACAAGACAATGGAATCCAAAAACCAATCTACTATACTAACAAAGCATTCAGAGGAGCTAAAATCTGGTGGCCACGATTGGAAAAATTAGCCCTAACGCTTATTGAGGCTTCTAGGAGAATGAAACCATATTTCCAAGCACACACCATAGATGTGTATACTGATTTGCCTCTTCAACAATCACTCTACAAGCCTGAGAAGTCAGGAACATTAATGTACTAGGCGGTAGAATTAGGAGAGTATGACATTATCTATAAACCAAGATCTTCATTGAAAAGCCAAGCTTTGGCTGAATTTATTTATCTGGAGGTTCTCGACCAATAAAACTTGCCTGCTAAGTAGACATCGAAAGAAGAGAGCTCAGCTTAAAAGCAAGCTGATATGGCTGCCAATCAACCCAAGTCATCTAGAATTTAGGAAATGGCCCGGAAATATGTAAAGGGGAGTAAGAAGATATTCCAGCATGGATCATTAATAGGAGAAAGCTTAAAAACTGATGTTACGTTATGTAATTTGTATGTGTATGGATCTTCATGTGCTACTGGCAGTGGAGCAGGTATAATACTTAATACACCTAATGATTTTGATATTGAGTATGCTCTCAAGATTCAGTTCAAAGCATCAAACAACAAAACAGAATACGAAGCCTTGATAGTTGGGCTAAATTTAGCTCATTCATTAGGCACCGAGCAAGTAGTGGCGTATAGTGATTTATAACTGGTCGTTAACCAAGTGCAAAATTTGAAAGGAGTCAAAGGAGAATTGATGACCAGGTATCTTGCCAAGGTCATGGAGATTATAACCAAGTTTCCTGTTATCTAGATAAATAGGATCCCAAGAATAGAAAACTCCTGAGTTGATGTACTTGCTCGGCTAGTGTCGGCAACAAGAGTTGCGCTCAGAAGTCTAGAAGAATAACAAGCTTGGGGCCAATTGGCATGGACCATATCGCATATCAGATGTCCTCCGACTAGGGACCTATCGAATAGAGACTTTGGATGGTGAAGAATTAAAAAATCCTTGAAATACCAAACATCTTCGAAAGTATTATCAATAATTCAGAGAATTTCTATTATTGTATTTCATTTACATTTATTTGAATATCAATAAAATGTTGATTTCAGTCTCTTTAATTTTTTGGGTTTTTTGTCAGTGTACGGTGATATTCATCCCCCAAAACACAGATAACTTTTGATCTTCAACTCCGACCAAATCAAAGCAGTATTACAATCCTCAGCACTTGGTTGGAAATAATAAAAATCGACCACATCAAAATAGGATTATAATCCTCACCATTTGGTCGGCAACAATATTTTACTTCATGTATGACTTCGTAAAAATAAAATCACGAACAAGAGGTTGATTACTTTATGTATGATTTTGTATAAACAAGTCAAGAACAAGAAGTGTAAAACTTCGTATAAAACTAACAAAGTTATAAACAAGTTTTACCTAACTAAGTTAAATGCAGGAAGGCATGTAAAAATTCCTAGATATTGTAATATAAACATAAATTCCTCATACACTTGGTCACTATTGATATGCTAAATTTGGATTAATAAATCTAAGTGCATTAGTAGAATCAATGCCATTACCATTAGTAATCAATACTAAATTTGGATTAATATATTTAAGTGTACTAGTAGAACCAATGGCATTACAATCACAAGTTAATCGATTGATTAAAATAATTATAAGTTAACAAAAATAAACATATTTCACTCATATAAATTGTATTACATTCAAACGAATAATGAAAATCATTCAGCTAGACGCTTCCCTTCAACTTTGGAAGTCGTCTACACTCTCTCCATCCCAATAGGAGGATCATCCAATGTATAGGGAGAATTGATAAAGTTGAAATCTTCCAATATTCTTTTGTTATTGTTGCTCGGGGCGTTAATCAGATATGAAGGAAGAACTATTTCATGAAGATCATGAAGATCATAATCCCCCAAGTACTTCATGATTAAACATTGAGAAATGGCATCAGGAGGGATCCAGGATTTATCCAGCTTGAATGGAGGATTATCACAATCTAGCAGACCAGGTTCATTCCAATATCACAGTTTGATGTCCCGGTCATGCTTCAACAAAGTTAGATAATTGGTCCATCCCCACATATACCCTTCATCGTGACTCTGGGCAAGATGATTATTAATATGGCCAAGAGCCTCATTATAGCCTTTCATCCATACTTTTCAAGGTTGCTTGTGAAACTAAAAATTCAATATCTCAACATGATGTTGAAGTCTCATTATTACATTATCTTTCGCCTTTAATTAAGAAATTGGTCAGCAAGAGCCTTATCTTTAGCTTTCAGTTGTGAAGAAAAATTAACAACAACCAGACTTTTAGCTTTCAACCGAGCAGCTTAGTTGACTAACGTCTTCTTATTCCTGGCCTCATCAACATTTGGTTGACTCGTTCTTGGTCATTTAGAGGATTTTCCACGATTGGATTTCTTTAGAATATCAAGTGCCTCCGCAAGCTTAGCATTCTCCTTCTCTAAAAAGGAATAACCTTCATTAACATCAGTTGCAGAAAATTTCTTTAAAGTATCAAGCTCGTTTTGGAGTCTGTTGTTCTCTTCTTCCAAGAGCTTGGAATTTTTCAAGCTTCATCTACTTCTCTATTCAGCAAAAATTCCTTTTTTCTGTAGGTAGAGGCGTATTTTTCAAGTTTATCATCAAAACCCTGTTATTTGCTTAAGGCCTTGTACTTGGCATCATAGCTAGCATGCAATAACGCTTTTCTCTCATTATGCTCTGCTTGAAAATCTTTAATCATCTCATAGTATGCGATGTTGTTAGCCATAACCCGATCAAGAAGAAACTTGAGATAAGTGCATGCATCCCTTGCCTGATCCGAATCATCTGCATCGAGCAAATATATTAATTCTTCATCAGTCAAGTCCAAGTGACCAACTTTGAACACATTCTTACAGCATTTGAGTAAGTCAAAATCAATGAAGGCAATTTATTCCATCTTCTCCATGAACTACAAAGATAAAGCAATAGTTGATCAATAATAAAAGGAGAACAGAACAACAACTGACATGTGAGTTGAAGGAAAAGTTTTTTCATTATTTAATAAGGAACGTTACAAGTACATCAGAGCAGAGACAAAAAGAAAATAAAAGAAAGGTACAAAAATTAGTATTTGAGCAAATCTACACGTTCTTCTTATCCTTCTCCACATCACGGATCTCTTGCTCGGTAGAAGGAATAACTAAAGTGTTTTCTTAGTCGGTAGAAGGGGTAGTAGACTTAGTAGCCAAATAGGATTCCCCCGAGCTAGCATCATCCTAAATTTTGTCATCTAGGTTGGGGGGAGAGACAGGGTCATACCTAAGAAAAAGCTCAGAATCCTCAGCAGTACTAACCTCCTCTAAAGCTGCCGACCACCCTTCTTTAAAGAATTTCTTCTTTGCATACCTAATTTTTGCAGGTAACGGAGATGGATTTATCCTAACCCTTGTTGAAGGATTCTTCTATGGTCTTCTTTATCTTGGCCTTCTCGATAGATAAGTCCTTCGCCAGTTTGGCTACTTGATCTTTAGTAGCCTTTGCCCTGCACTCAGCTTGAGCAGAGGCCAAAGACACCACAGTCAGAGTTTTCTCAGCCTTCTGTCATTCTTCTTCGACGGTCTTGATCTTCTCCTCCCAATCCTTTTTCTCTGTCTCTCAAGCTTGTTAGGATTCCATCACAAATTTTCTAAGACCTTCAAAGGGCTCCTTTACTTGTCCTGAAGAAGAACGTAGTTGATCGTCCTTCCAATTATATGGTTGTAATTAACCAAGAACTTCAAGAAAAAATCCAAGTTAGTACAAGTCAAAGAAGACGTGAACAATATCCGATCGACTTCAAATATAAAAACTTACTAAGTCTGAACTCTGAATAGCCCTTTTCGATAGTTTTGATCGGGACATGGTGGCAGAAAAAACTCGATGGTCTGGTAGAATTCGAGACTTGATCAACTTCCTAGCTAAGCTAGAACTAAAGGCTACATATGAGTCAGCAGTAGCTGGGACTTTATCAACCAATCCCAGTTGGTTGACATCAATGACTTGCTTAACCTGCTTATCAGCAGGACCACTCCTTAGTCTCTTGAAAAGAGACTCATCACTTTTGGGGACTGGGGGATTCCTACTAGCCTCAACCTTTTAATTCTGGGCAGTAATATCAACTGGTTTCTTAGCACCAGCTGTAGAGTCATCATCCAAAAGATTACAAATTTTCTTCTTGCCCATCCTGATAGAAAGAGGAAGGTCGAAATCAAACGAAGAAGATGTGCCAACTTCAGCACCAACACTAGCAAATTCAGTGGATGAGGAAGTAGACACTGGATCTCTTTCCAAATCAATTACAATTGAAAGCATAACAATTGTTGGCCAAGCTATAAAAGAAGTGATGGAAGTTTTATAATCCAGCAATACAGAATCTGATCGGGGATGATCTTCTCCTATTCTCTGATTAAGACTCCACAAGAATTTCAGCTCCTCCAAATTTACTTCAATGGGCTTGGGGCACTTTCTCTTACGTTCTTTTTCAATAAAGTAATAAGTAGTAATAGTTAGTACACATCAGAAGGGAGATCAATAAATAAGGGAAAAAATTAAAATAACAACTTATCCCATCCCCTGATTGAGGGCAACTAGGACACTAATAGGCCACTCCACCCTCAAGTGGGCCATGTTGCTAGTGCTTAACTATTAAAGCATGACTCAATAATCTCTATTAGAGTCAAGAAAATTTAACACTAGAGACTTATTGGCCGCTCTAGTTTTCAAATAATATGTATTATCCCCTGCAATCGCCCATTTATAACAAAACATAATAATCTCTGGAATCCCAATATGGGTCCCATAGATTTCATTCAATTTATTCACACTATTGATAATTCTCTCGATATTGGGAGCCACTCGTGGTGGAACAACGTCAAAATATTAGCAAAATTGAAGAAGAAAAGGGTTTGGTGGAAATGAAAAACCACATTCTACTATAAACAAAATTGGGGATCCAATGACCTTCACCCAATGAATATACATCTAAAAGTCCCAGGGGAAAATCGACCCAAGAGGGAATTTTATGTTCTTCCATAAATTCCTCTAGAGAATCAGCATCAACTATATAAACCATGGTTCAGAAAGAAGGAAATGAGTAAAAAAAATAAAAAATAAAAGAATTCTTACAGAAGATTAAGGATTCAGCAAGAACTGTCAAAAGAAAGGAGGAACGAGGGTATACGATTACACAAAAGCTTAGAGATGGCTGCTACAATTCAAAAAATTGGGGTACAACAAAACCTGTAAAAGCCTCTCTCCTTCTATAGGTTGCCTCGAGAACAGCGAGCGTAATGATTAAATGTAATAACGATTGACATTCCGACGGCTTCGCGAATTAGAAAGAGAAAAATACCCATTTACCCTTTGGGGGTTCGCTAAAATTCAAATTATTTGTAAAAATGTCATTTTCAAACAGTGCCAGTAAATTTTACAAGTGTGGGAGATCGAATGCCAACCAAGCAACATAAAAATACTCCGATCTACTTTCTGAATCAAATGCTCCATACTTTCACGCAAGTGTCAATCATGGAACATTGGAGGCTTTTATTGATGCCAAAAATTATCCACCTACGTGGACCAATTAGAAGTGAACACGTGTTCTCCTACATGGCCAAAATCCTAAGCAGCAAATAATAAAATGTTGACCAATATGAAGAACGACAACCAACACAAGGAATGCTGACCACCATAAAAAAAATGACCAACAAGACCATTAAAGTGTCATCATGCTGAGGGTCATACTACATGTGGTTTATACAACCAATCATCACATTTATCATGTAAGGATATAAATGCTTAATTATATAAAAGCATTCCATCACTTGACATTCCGACCCTTGACCTCCGAGTCGCTATAAATAAATTGTATCATTTTCATCAAGGGAAGGTAGAACGGATTATGGGTTATTCTTATTGATAATAGTACCTAACTTTTTGTAACCTCTCAAATCAAAACAACAACAGTGGACGTAGGCATTCTTACACAGCTGAACCACTTTAAAAACTCTCTCTCTCTTTATTTACAATTTCAATTACATATTTTGATCTATGATTATAAAATTAGATCAAATCTAGTTTTTTACATCAACAAATTAAGTAATTAAATGTCCAACACACAAATATCCAAATTTTATCTTTTTATCCTAAGACATGCATCTATGTGATAAACAAATAAATTAAAACATGCATTCAATAAAGGAAAATCTTAGGAAAAATCCCTTGCGGGCAAAACCTTTTATTTTCAGCAGTTTAGAGCATTTACAAGACTATCGACTTACAGACTACTTGATACCAGCCAAACGTTTAATGCGTAGTGTCTTGGTAGAATATTTAAAGAATATTACTCGGTGAGGATCAGTCCACGTGCGGCCTTCCATGCTCGGTATCCACCGATCAACCTTTGTCTTAAGCAATGATCCCCACGAGAATCACAATGGTCCGCCGTGAATAAACTCTCTCCGTAAAAGTTGTGTATGCAAGGATACAAATTATAGGGTTTAAACATATTCACACAAATATATTTTAGGAAAGAATTTTGTGAATCAAAAACATTTTCTAAACTCAAAAGGTTGAAAACTTTTGAAAAATATGTGCAGAAATTATTCTCGCAAAAGTTTTAAAAAATTTAAACATGAAACGTGTATTTATAAGATGTACACAAATTTCAGGACAGCAACTCATTTAAATGAATTTGAATCTCATTCGAACGAGAATAGAAATTCGTTTGAACAAAATAAGATCTCGTTTCAACGAAGTTCAAATGACCTAAAATACTATGCCTTCGTTCAATATATGTTCGATATAAACGTCAAACCAGACTTCAAACGAAAAAGACAACTCGTTCGAACGAGAATGCCTTCTTGTTTGAACGAGACAGGCGAATTTTGAAATTTTTTAAATCATAAAAAATACCTCCTTAAAATAAAAAAATCCCTTTAGAAATTAATTAAAATTCAAACATCCCAAAATAAATGTAAACTCTTAATAGCATTATACCTCCATAGTGTGGAGATCCTTGAAAGTTGGAGATATTATATATTCAATCTTCGTGATGGCTCAAGTCGATTGGTAATGGGATACGCCAAAATCTATGTAAGCCTAAGCTAATGTGCAATGAGAGAACATATTCTCTTACAATGCATCATATTCCAAATAACTTACCCTCAAAACACCTATGTCCTTCAAAGGGGAACCAACAATACACTTTTCTCATATAGATATCCAAGCCCCATTTGAATCTTTCAAATACACTTTCATTGGAAAGATCTCACCAGTTACAACATCTATATATGTTATCAGAAAAGAATTCTTTACATTCTCTCTTAAAGAAGTCTATTTAACAGGGTTACTTGATTGCAAACATGTTTTGATTAGACTTAATAGTGAATAAGATTTCATGAGGTTATGGCTAAGAGATCAATGGTTCATAGGAAAATACCCAATGAGAACTTTTAAATGGTCTCTGACTTTAGAGTTGATGTAAAAAGTCCGATAGCACCGTTGTGGATCAATTTTACTAACCTTCCCATCCACATATTTGGAAAGTATTCAGCATATTCATTTTTTCAATCGGCGGGGAAGCCTTTGAAAATGTATTCTTCAATGGTGTCAGTGAATAGACCAAGCCCATCCAAAGTTTATGTGGAGTTAAATATACTGAAAGACATGTGGATTAGGGTCTAGATTGAATGTGGTGATGATGGTTTTTAGTAAGAGGTAAAATATAAACAAGTTCCCTAATATTGTCAGCGTTATGTGAAAAAATGACATGACTTAGATCATTGCATGTTTACCCACCCACCCACCCACACCCCAAAAAAAATAAGGATAAAAGCAATAGATTCCTAACTAAGTTCAAATATTTAAAGAAGTTATCCCCTAAAACAAGTTTAAAATACCAAAAAAACAACTAATATTAAAGATAATTTAAAGAACAAAGATATCTATATTCAAGAAAATCAGAGTTGAAGTGTTAGACAATTTGTTTGAAATGCATAATAGCTACCAGCAAAAGAGAGCACACCCTAAGGAAATATCTAAACACGTAGATAATATTAAACATTGCAATATTCTTAATGAGGAAGTGATGATTATAGATACATGTAATTTGTCTACCAAAGCCACTGACCTCCTAAAGTATGATAAGCACATATAATTTGAAAAGATGTATTAGTCATACTCTTAATCAAAAGATGTGATCATAATCCATACTCATAAAGAACTTAAAAAATTTCCAACCTCTCTATAAAGGAAGTTGAAGAAGTGTAGAGAAGCCGGAGATAGGGTCAATAAAAAGGAGAAAAGAACCAGCCAATCCAATCAAGAATTAGATCCAAATGATATTTTTAAGCATAAAAATGTTTAAAAGTATCTAAAAAATTCTAAAATACTTTCCCCAAACCATATTTTTAAGTCGTCAACTAGATCAAGTACTAAGGCGGTTTCAAACTCCTATTCTAAAAAAATACATGTTAAATTTCATTTGGTGGAATGTGAGAGGGGCGTCTAATAGGTCATCCAACAGGAGGATTGAAGATTTAATTAAAATTCACAAGCTTTCTGTTATGACTTTGCTTGAACCTAAAGTAGACAGTGATAAAATTGGCAACCACAAACTAAAATGGACATTTTAAGGGGATATCCATAACAATTATAATAAAATTTGGTTATTTTATAACTATGGTATTTGGTTATTTTATAACTATGGTATGGATGTTTCTGTTTTCTTAGATGAGGATCAATTGATATGTCTGAAGGTTATTCATAAAACTCTAAAAGAATAAGTCATAATTTCAATTGTTTTCCAGTTGTAGTAATAATATTACAGTCGATTTATGGATAAATATGGAGATTTTATCCAATATATTTACCTATCCACATCACTTAGTTATTGGGGATTTTAATGTGGTTTCTTTCGAAGAAGAGAAAGCAGGAGGTAAATAGATTGAGTTTCATGCAGTTTAAGACTTTAATGATGCAATTTCAAATAATGCGCTTGTTGATTTCGGATACTTTGGTACAAATTTTACATGGTACAATAATAGAGAGGAAAGATATACTATATTTCTGGATTAGATAGGGATTTATCTAATATGAAATGGATTTAAGAATTTCCAACTTCTTTTGTTGGCCTCCTTAATAAAACCTGCTCAGACAATGCCTCCTTTTTGCTATCTCTCAAAATAATTCTTGATGATATCTATAAGCCTTTGAAATTACCAAACATGTTGTGCAACCATCACCAAATAGGATAATTCGTAAAAAAAATTGGATTAGGAATTTCCAAATTCTTCCGTTGGTCACCTTAATAAAACCTGCTCAGACCATGCCTCTCTTTTGGTTTCTCTTAAAATAGTTCTTGTTGATATCCATAAGCCTTTCAAATTCCCAAGCATGTGGTGAAACCATCACCAAATAGGATAATTCGTAAAAAAAAGTTTTGGATGTAAGCTATTAAATATTTTTCCCATGAAAACCTTTATTATCAAAATCCAAATGCTGAAGAATACTATGAAGATATGGGACAAGTGTGACACCCCATAAATTATAATAATATATTTATCAAGTCTAAGTTAAACAATACATGAGTTTAAACAATTTGGTACAATTCTAAGCATGAGTAAAAAAAATATACTCAAAGAAATACTGAGCAATATAAGGACAATACCTAGCTCATTTCATACCTTCCTACATGCGAAATAAATCCATACATCAAAACTAAACTATACATGCCAATACTCCCAATCATAGAAAATGGAATGTACTACATACATCCCTAAAAACTAATATAGTACCAATGGAAATAGAAATATATATGGCACATAAGCCATTTACACTTACATACGAATATTAGCTTCATGGATGAGGTGTGACTAGCAGGGGCACTGTTGAGGTGAAAATGGAGGCATAGGTCCTGAAATGTTAAGTCCATGAAAGTTAATAGAAAGTTTCTAAAGAATAAGAGAATAACTGAAATTGGGATATATAATAACTATGCATCTTCCACTTGAATGTTACGGTCTTTTACTTTTATCCCAACCAATAATCCTAAATATTAGTTGCATCTAAAATCCCAATCCCAAGTGAAAACATGATTAAGTTTTTATTCTACATAATTGAATATGACAGATGGATTTATAATATCATTACACAACAATTTCAAGTGTATCCTTGACACACAATATAAATGGCCACCCAAATAATCTGGCCAAATAACAAAGGCCTATCCTTATTTCCTTCGGGGATCACTTGTGAATACTAGGTGTTGTCTTAGGGATAACTTTATGCCTACATGTCATAAATATAGCCTACTATACCCGACACCACACGATGAACTCTCTCCATGAAATGATCTCGATACACAAATAGCTAGACGTAGTACCCTACGGTAAAAATAACCATGGTAAAATCTTCACTATCATCGAGAAACCATCGTAGTCGACGTCACATGTGCCCCCTTAATATAATCCTCTCCTATTAAGTTTGCCAAGAGTACACACATATGGTATGCATTTCACACATAACACAAGATAATAAATCCTATGCAATCATGGAAATATAGCCCTAAATATAAATAATTCAATTTATCAGTTTTATGAGATTTATGCATCTAGTTATTTGTCTTAATTATAATTCGACCAATCATCCCATTAACATGCTTACAATAGTCAATTTAATCTAAAGGCCAACCCTAAATTAACCCCAAAACAAAAAATTCATTAAACCAAACCACATGATAAATTACTAAGAACCTGATAGCGTCGATCGATCGACTAACCATCGATTGATCGATCGCTAAAGGTCGACCAAACTTTCCACATTACAGGATTCATCTTCTCCAATTTGAAAAATCCCATAACAAACCTCCATTAATGATTCTAAAACATTCCTGAAAGTACCATAATAAATCCCAACATCAAATCCATATATAATACATGATTAAATCATTAATTTAACATCAAATTTCATAAGATTCCATTGAAAATCCACTTTCTTACTAAAGAACCCTAGAATTCTACTTTTTTCAATTATATCAATATCTCATCAGATTTAGGGATATAACTACAGGTTTTTTGAAGGATTCATACTAATAAACAAATTCCCAATTATACTATAACACTATTAAATCAAATTTAGGGAGAACTAAATCAAAATAACAAGGAATTGACACTAATTACTAACTTAAATGGGTTAATTATGAAATTAGTCAATTAACTCACGAAACTCAAATTTATAATCATAACTATGTTTAGATTCACATGAATAAGAATAATCAAAACAAAAACAATCATATTATCATTCTAAATAAACTTGCCTCTATTAATCGGGTGCGAAAACTATGACAAGATCTTGGCAACTCTTCCTCTTCTCTTCAAGTTTGTTCTCTTTAGATAGGGTCTCCTCAAAATATGATATGTGGCTAATGATATCCCTAATGATTCATTAAATCCCTTAATTTCTAAATTAGACTTGGGCCCCACCTAAAAGAGTCCAAATTTAACTCTAAATGACTTAAAGCTCTATCGAGGCCTTATATTAATGCAATTAGCCTATTTCCCATCATTTTAAACTAAAAAGGGGTATTCTAAAAGTCACGAGTTTATCCCAAAGAATGACACCATTAATTATTTAACTAACCTAACCATTTAATTAAATAAGCCATCATAATGCTAACAGTCAATTATTTAATTGATCATTAATATGGTGCCATATGGCATTATAGGAAACTACTTCACGATCAGTGAGATTCGACACCAATGGGATAATCTATATAAGGAAACCCTCGATACCAGACCCCAGACCATTCCATAATCAACTATAATACACAGTCACATTAAAATATTTAATTAATGTTTTGTCATGTGTTAAGTCCAAATTTCAGTTATATATATATATATATATATATACACATCAAATCATATAACTTGGCATAACATAAAATTTTATAATTACTTTAATGCATAAAAATGCGGGGCATTACATTCCTCCCCCTTAAATAAGAAATTTCAACCTCAGAATTAGAATTTTAGCTCACTGGAATAACTCTAGATGCCTCGTCCGCATGTCCACCTCTATTTCCTAGGTAGACTCGTACTCACTATGATGTCCCCATTGGATTCTCACTAAAGGAATAACCTTTGATCGCAAGATCTTCTCTTTTTAGTCAATAATATGTTGCGACCTTTCTTCATAATTGGCATCCTCCTATATCTCAATCCCATTAAGATTGATGCGTTGATATGTCTCCTCGTACCATAGAAATTTTCTCAACATTAACATATGGAAGACATAATGCACCCACTAAACATGATCGGGTAAGGCCAAATGATATGACACTGAGCCCACCCTATCTAAATTAGAAAGGGACCTGCGTACTGGGAGCCAGTTACCCCGCCGATCCATATCTAACCACTTCCTTTATCAAGGATACCCTCAATAATACCTGATTCCCCATTTGTAACTCCAATTTACACTTCCTCTTATCCGCATAGCTCTTTTAGAAATCTTGAGTTTCCTTAATCCGTGTCGGTATGAGTGACACATTCTCTAAGGTGTCCCGAATGATGTCCGAATCAAATATCCTATACTCCTCTAACATAGCCCAAAAAGATAGCAAATGAAAGGTTCGAGCATACAATGTCTCATATGGTGTCATCCCAGCAAATTTGGTGACTATTATTGTATGCAAACTCTACAAGTGGCAAATGCATATCCCAACTTTCCTTGAGATCAAACACACAAGCTTGAAAAATATCTTCTAAAAATTTGATTCACCCACTCAGTCTGACCGTTAGACTGAGGGTGAAAGGTTGTAATCATACTTAGATTCATCCCTATCACATACTAAAATGCTCTTTAAAATTGGTAGATGAAAGTGCTGCTCCTATCAGACATGATATCCAATAGTACCCGGTGAAGGCATACTATCACTGCCATAAATAGCTTAGAGTATTTGCTCTATAGTGTAATCTATCCTAACTGATAGTAAGTGAGCCACCTTATTCAATCTATTAATGATGACCTAAGTCGGATCATGATCCCTCTGTGATCTTGATAAGCTATAATAAAGTTTATTGAGATACTCTTCCATTTCCACCAAGGGACCTCCAACAGTTGCAATTCCTCTATCGATTTCTGGTGTTCCACCTTTACTAACTGACATATGACACACTTTAATACATACTCTCCAACATCTCTATTTATTAGTACCCACTAATATGATGGTCCATCTTATCCCCTTTGGGATGCGCCGTATACTATGAGCCTCGACTAAAATTGCCTTTCGCACTTTTGGGTCCTCGGGAACTACTAGCCATCCTTGGAATCATAACCCTCCATTTGATCTAATAAAAAAAATCAACTAGGTATGAGTCCCTTCACCTTTTTTTGATAAAAGGAATACATCCCCTGAGCCTGAACTACCCATAATATAATAGCTGATGTAACAGCCACTACTACCATAAAGGCATTTTCCAAATCTATTTGTCATAAGTAATTCCATATTTTTGCTCAAATATTCAATATATTATCCCCCTATTCGACCCATAACATGACCAAGGTAACTGTCAGCCTATAACTCAAAGTGTTTGCTACCACATTTGCTTTTTTCGGGTGGTATTAGATCGAATAGTGGTAGACCTTTACGAATTCCAACCATCTCCCCTGTCTCATATTCAAATATATTTAATTGGACACATATAGAAAACTCTTATGATTAGTAAACAATGAGAACCTCTCACCCAGTAAATAGTGACTCCAGATACAAAGGGCGAATACAACCACCGCTAACTTCATGTCATAAGTTGGGGTAATTACCCTCATGCAACTTAAGCTTTACGGGAAGCATACAATATAGGGATCTCTTCCTATATCAAAATCTCTCCTAATTCATGTGTTGATGCATTGATGTAAATTATATACTCCTTTGAGCTCTTCAAACGCACAATGACAATCTGCACTCCAAATGAATGGGATCCCCTTTTGGGTGAGGTGAGTCAGTGGTTCAACAATCTTTGAGAACCCATGAATAAACCTCATATATTACCCAACTAGGCCTATAAAGCTATTGATCTCTATAAGAATAGTGGGTTTTCCCACTCCATAACTGTAGATGCCTTATTAGGATCAACTAAAATCCTGGTCTCAGATACAATTTGCCTCAAAAACTGCACCTCGGGGAACTAAAATCTGCACTTGGAGAAATTGGCGTATAATTTTTTCTCCCTAAGCTTCTCAAGAATCATCCGTAGATTTTATGCATGATCCTCCTCTAAACGTATGTACACTAAATTATTGTCAATGAAAATGTTGACAAACTGATTCAAGTATGGACGAAACACTCGATTCATAATAACTTTCGGTGCATTAGTCAACCTAAACTACATGACTCTGAACTCATATAACCCATATCATGAGAGAAAATCTATCTTCAAGATGTCCTCCTCTCGAATTTAGAGTTGGTGATACCCTGAGTGCAAGTCAATCTTTGAAAATAATGATGCGCCCCATAGCTAACTGGATAAGTTATCAATGTAAGGCAAATAATACTTGTTCATGGTCGTTACCTTATTCAACTCACTATGATCTACGCATAATCAGAGTGACCCATCCTTCTTCTTCATGAATAACACATGATCTCCACATGGGGGTGTGCTCATACGAATGAACCCCTGACTAAGCAATTACTAAATCTGCTATGGAAACTCTTGCATATCTAATGGAATCATACGATACAGTGCTCTAGCTATAATTCGGGTGCCCAAAGGCAAATCAATGCAAAAATATTTATCTCATGTAGGTTGTTATCCTGGAACCTCGTCAAGCATGTTCAAAAACTCCTGGATAATAGATATCGAGTCTAAAGACATTGTAACCTCCTTAAATGTACTCGCATCGATATATTATAGGTGCATTCTAGAATCTACCTCAAGTTTAGACATAGAGATAAGGTTCTCCTTCCCTGGGATGGTAAATGTGATAGCCTTACCACTACAATCAATATGCGCATGATACATCGCTAACCAACCCATACCTAAAATAACATCGTATGTAGACATATCCAATAATAATAAATTTATTGAAAGATACAAATGACCTATGTCTATGAACACTCCCCTACAAACCTAGCGTAACGTAATGCCCCCACCTACTAGGGTATCTACATGCATAGTCACATCGAATGTTGTATTTACCCTATCCCACATAGTAAAAAATCTATAGCTAGTAAAAAAATGCGATTCTCTCGTAGTAAAAAGTACTCGAGCATAACTACCATAAACATAAAACATGCCCTCAATCGACTGGGGCAGTGTCGGAGGGTCCTATTGATAGACGTTGAATACATGTTCGTGATGACACTGTGGGATCCCCTGTGCCTTATCTTTAGGAGGAGGTAACACTGGGTATTGTGGTGGTGGTAAAAATGTACAAAATTGGGGCGGGAATGGAAGGTCTCACTGTTGTCCTTGTTGAAACAATATTGGACCTGATTGAAGACCCTTAGTGCACCTCCTAAAGGAGTGAACCTGTTATCCACAAGAATAGCATACCTCACATAATGGTTTCCCAACTGGAGACCCTGATGCCCTTAACCCTGGGTTCTATCATGTTGTATCTGCCCTTAACCCTGCTGGCCCTAACCCATCTGGCCTGATGTCCCAACTAATCTGGCCCTGGTGGCCTTGCCAATGTCCACCCTAGTGGCAATAGTCCTCCCCAATAAACCTTTTAGTGGGCTTCTCCCCCTATGTCATTCCTCTCTAGTGATAACTGTACCTATTCATCTCTTTCCTTGGGCTGAATCTCCTCCCTCTGAGCTCTTTGGCCCTGGGTCGACCACACCCTTATCTCTCTTTGACTCCTTCTCTCTAAAAAATTCCTAATGATCATCACAATGAAGTATTGTGACATCCATCACGTGGGTGTAAAATGTGAACACCAGATTGCCCAAAAAAATTGCTTAATCTTTGAAGTCAAACCTCATATAAATCGATACATCTTTAGCTCCTCAGAACTCCTAATCTCGGGTGAAAAATGAAAGAGGAGAGTGAAATCTCTCTCATACTCCGCAACCATCCTATCATCCTGATTTAACCTGTCAAACTGAGACCTCAACTTCTTCTATAATGAAATTAGGAAATACTATCCCTCGAAATTTTCCCAAAACTTTGCTATGGTAAATCTTGACATATCCTTAGTGGTGATAACCGATACCCAGTAGTGTAAATCATCCCCCACTAGCTTAAAACTCACAAGAATCTGCTACTGAACCTAGACTCACTCCACTAATCACAAATAATGTTCAATATCACGTCTCCACTCGAGAAGTATGATAAGATAAGTATATCTCGAAAACTCTGCCCCTTCTAGAATGCAGTCCAGACACGCTCCCAATAAGAAGTAGCAGGAAGGGTAGGTGTTGGTGCAACCATGAGTAGTGGCAGTGGTAGTGGTTGTTGTGGATGCATCGATGTCATAGTCGTAACTAATGTTTGGGCTATGAGGGCTACTAAGTTAGTCGGCGCTACGATGGTGGTTGTTGCTGAGGTGTAGTTGACCCTAACTCAGCACTCTTGGTTAGGAACGGTAATCTCTATCCCCTAGGAGTGTTCACCATCTGAAATATAGTAAAAATGCTCATTAATAATGTACAATTTATATAGAGTACAAATTCTAAATTTAAGGCTCTAATGCATTAAAGAACGCAACACCTAAAAGTGACAAACGCACTCAAGGCCCTAGGACACTAGAACTTGGAATGCTCTGATACCAACCGTGACACCCCACAAAATTTAGTAATAAATTGATCAAGTTTAAATTAAGCAATATAGGAGTCTAAATAATTAGGTACCATTCGAAGAATTTTTAAAACAAACTACACAAAAAGAAATAGTGAACAAGATAAGTAGAAAACCCAAATAGTATGATACCTTCATATTTGCGAAAGAAACCCATTCATCCAAGTGAAACTAAACATGCCAATACTCCCAATCACATAAAATGGAATGTACTACACTTATCCCTCAAATCTAAAATAGCATATATGGAAATAAAAATAGAATTGTTACGCAGGCCAATGACACCTTGATTCTATTATCGGCTGCATGGATGAGGTATGCGTAGCATGATCACTGCTGAGGCAGAAAAGAGGCCTAGGTCCTAAAGTATTAAGTCCGCGAAAAAAAGATTAGTAACATGTCTATAAAGAATAAGAGTATAATTGAAATCAGGACAAATCCTAACTATACATTTGCCTCTCGAATGTTAATATCTTTTAAATTTATTCCACCAAAAAATCCTAAATATCACTTGGATCTAAAATCTAAATCCCAAGTGAAGCAATAATTTAGTTTTTATTCTAAGCAATTAAATATGACATATGGATTCTAAATATCATTTTATTAAACAATTTCAAGTGTATAAAGTCATGAATTAAATTTTAAAGTTTAAAGTCCATGCGGGTACGGCCCCCGAGACACACAATATATATGGGCTCTCAAACAAGCCTCCCAAATAACAAAGTCCTATCCTTATATTCTTTGGAAATCACTAGCGCATACTAGATATAGTCTTAGGCGACCCCTAACCTAAGACCTCATCATAATCGAGGGATAAATCTCTACGTCTACACATCATACATATAAACTACCATACCTAAGACCATACGGTGAACTCTCTCTATGAAACCATCTCGGTATACATATGTCTAAACATAGGACCTAAGGGTAAAAATGATCATGTTAAACTTGTCACTCTCCTCGAGGTACCATCATTGTCGGTGTTGCATTCTCCCCTCTTAACGGAATCCCCTTGTAGTATGTTCACCATAGTACTAACAGATGGAATGCATTTCACACATAACACAAGAGAAGAAGTCCTACGTAATAATGGAAATCTAGTATTAAATGTAAATTATTCAATTTATTACTTTTATAAGATTTTGGCATCTATTTATTTGTTTTGACTTATAATTCCACCAATAATCCCATTAGCATGTTTACAAGAGTCAATTTAGTCTAAAGGTCAACCTTAATATAACCCTAAAACAAATAGTTCATTAGAACAAACCCTAAGCCAAGTTGGCAAAAACCTAGCAGCGTCAATCAATCGGCCAACCATTCATCAATCAATCACTACAAGTTAGCCAAAATTTCCCCCATTACGGGATTCCTCTTACCAATTTGAAAAATCCCATCATGAACCTCCATTAATTATTATAAAACCTTCCTTCAAGTACAATAATACATTCCAACATTAAATACACATATATCACACGATGAAATTAAAATTTAACATCAAATCTCAATTCTACCACATGATTCAATTGAAAGCCCATTTTCTTACTCAAGAACCTAGAATGTTTACTGCTTTAAATTAGATTTATATGCCAATAAATTTAGAAATATAATCATAGGGGTTTTGAATGATTCATACTAATAAATAATTCCTCTTCTTGATCTAACAATATCTAATCAGATTCAGGGAGAATTAAATCAAAACAATAAGGAATGTGTAGGGGATATTAACAAATAATAAAAGAAATATTTAGAATTCATCCCCAAAACAATTATGAATGAAGAAAAGTAAAGGACATAATATGTATGTGGTTTAGTAGATCATCATGTCTATGTCCATGGGGAAGGGAAGGAGAAAAGTTAACATCGTGGAATAATAATTGGTGATTAGAGGGCTAGGGTTGCTAGATGAGAGTCCAAAATAATCAACACCGCCAGACTGGGTGAGGTCACCCATATTTATAAGTATACGACTCCTATTTTTCTAGGTCTCTTCACGCTAATCCTAATTATAAGTTATAGAGTCCTGTAAGTATTAGTCTCCCAACTCTCCTACGTGATCTCCCAATATTTGAACTTATCTCCTCAATATTTAGTCGGTTATGTTATCTCCAATTACAAGCCACGTGGTTTTAATTTGATTGTACTCCCTTCAATTTGTCCAGGGTTAGGTGGTCGGTTAATATGTTGATCAGTATGTCCTTGCTTTTAATTCTTTGAACACATGTCAACACATGTTACCTGAAATAGTAGTTCACCCACCATATTGCATTCCGCATGTGCCCACTATTTTAAGTGGGTCACAATCATTACTTTTTTTATTTTCACATTTATCGCTTCTTATTTACTACGAATTGACCATGTATTTTATGGAAAATGATTGCAAGTAAGAGTGTGCATAGCATCATCATTCGTCCAATCATCGAATGACGACTGATTTGATTTTGCGACAGAAGGTATAAGGTCCCCCACGGGCATGTACCTTGAACATTTTTCATCTTCTTTAGGTATTTTTATTCCTTCTCTCTCTTTAAATTTTTTAACTTGAAATAATTTTTCCTCATTTTCATATTCTTCTTCCTCATAACTTTACTATGTCCAGACATGGGAGAAAGTATGAGGTTTTTACAATTTACGATTTTTGGAAATTTTGTGAAAATGCAAAATTCTAGATAATGTCCATACTGGGATTTCACTAGTGCGGGAAGATATTTTAGATCTATCTAATGGTGAAGTTCCTTTTATGATTGTTGTCATATTAGAAAGGGGGGTTTGTTTCCTCCTTCACTGTAACACCCCATTTTTTTAATGACTTTTAAAATGGGATATTAGAATTAATTATGAGATAATTAAAAACTAATCAGGATTTAAATATTACTCCTGAGCAAAGTAATATAAGATTTATGTTGAATATTACATGGTGATTAAAAGTAATATATATGATTATGACTTTACATATGATTATGATTTTATAAAATTGTCGCGACTCATGAATACGATAATTTATGGAAATTAAGTTGGGACGCGCATGTGAGTCGTGTTGGGACTATATTTAAGTGAAATGAAAAGTAAAATATTTTTATGTCATCCAAATGGTCGTTTCGAGTGTACTAATGTGTCCAGAAGGGTCGAGATTGTAAAAACAATGTACCTGGGGGTTTAATTTGGGTCTCGGGACGATTTTAGGCCTAATCGGTAACCCGACAGGGCATTTTGGTAATTTCCATTTTAGGATCTCAATTAGTTATGAAATTATTAAGGCTATATCAGATGGTGTGTCGAGGAATTTAGGGTTGAATCAAAAAGTGAGGGAAGCCATAGTAAGAAGAAGGAAATAGCTTTCCAACGTGTTCAAGACCAGGAACCACCCATTTTGAACCTCCACCACCACCAAAGCATAGATCGAAAGAAGAGGATCGTTCCCATACCAATTAAATTCATCAAATTAGACCTGCAACTTTAAGGCAAGTATCTATCTTGATGATCTTGTGTTGATACAACATCCATGTTAGAATATGAGGAATAATTATATGTTTTTATGGAGGTTTAATGTATTTGGAAAACTAGAAATCACATATTTGAATAGAAACCATGTTAGACTGATATCCTAATTACATGTAGAACATCAATCATGAATTTTAATGATTCTTAGAGGAAGAAATCTAGAAATATTATGTGGTTCTCGAAATAATATGGTAAACTAGGGTTTGAGACAAAATCATGAATTGCACCCATTTAATGATGATTCTTTAAGGAGTTAATCAGATTTTACGTTAGAAATTGTACATACCTATTACTATAACGTTTGTGATGTTTGGTTGGGAGTTTGGTATGAATTAATAGAGGTTTTGAGGATTAAGGTTGATGAAACCCGTAGGCAAAGACCTGCAGAAATTAGGCCAATATATGTTCGATTGATCGATTGACTCAAGAATATAGATCGATCGACTTGATCGATCGATATACTATTCCTATCGATCGATCGACTCCTTCTGGAATTTGAATCTTGCTTACTTTTAATGTTTAACCCAACCCCAATTTTTAAGAACCCTTGAACATAATTCAAATACCATGATGGGACTTGGGAAAGACCAGTAGGGTTTGGGTAGTGCGACGTTATGTGAGAATTAACGGTAGGGCCACGAGGGTATAAAATGGATTATGATCACGTGTTTGTGATAAATTGGGCGTTGTGAAAGTTAATGACGACTTAGGATAGTGGGATATAGAGAGTACGTCTACTAGTATTATACATATCAAAATGATACACTTCGAGGGTTGAGGAGTACTTGGGAATTTGAGGTAAATGAGAAAAAGGATGATTTAATTATACGTACGATTCGGGTGTTTACGTGCCATGTATGGTTAGAATATATTATGGGTCATGGGTGTACCTATCTGAATAATGTATATATATATATGAGTGTATGTATATTTATTATATGAATTTCTGTGTTGAATCATACCCGCGCTACTTGCTATCACGGAGGTTTCCGCGCCGGGGCAGTCTTATTTTGTATGCCCACTGGGGGAATATTGACTTGTACCCTAAAACATAGAATCCTTAGTACAGGCTATCTGATAATGATAGTACAGATGGTCCTAAGAGACGTCAGGGTATGTGCTGACCTCTTAGTGACTTGTAACTATGCTTCGCCTCCAATATGTGTATTGTGGGTTTGTACAGTTCGAGAGTGGATCCGGATTAGTATTTCCCTTATTTGTATGAGAGGTATAGGGACTTGATAGCAGAGTATGCATGCACTATAATTTAGTTTGGCGTGCCTTATTAGTATATATATCCTTAGTGAAAAATATATATACCCAGGATTCATCTACTGTGTTTGTAAGAAGAAAGAAATTGAATAATGATATTTAATGACTTAAGTGTTTGAGAACTTAAGGTCGTATATATATATATATATATATATATATAGAGAGAGAGAGAGAGAGAGAGAGAGAGAGGCAGGCTCCTCTGCACACTAAGTTTGCACAGTGCTGGCGCACACCAATTTTTTTAAAGGATTAAAAAAAATATTTATGAGTTGATTTTTTTTATGTGATATGTAAACATTTCAACGGACCCATGTAAAAAAAATCAGCTCAAAAAAACTTTTTTTGCTATTTTTAAAAAATCGGTCAAACTTTCGCAGCTTTTAAAGTGCTTAAAAGATGCGAAAGTTTGACCTATTTTTTAAAAATAGCAAAAAAAGTTTTTTTTGGCTCATTTGTTTTACATGGGTCAGTTGAAATGTTTAGATATCACATAAAAAAATCAACTCAATTTTTTTTTTTACTATTTTAAAAAAATGATGTGCAAACTTAGTGTCCACTTGAGCCTCTCTCTCTCTCTATATATATATATATATACCTGACTTGTGAAATTCAGAAATTTGATCTTGTATAAATTATAATAATGCGAAAACATGAATAAGGGTTGATGAGAGGATATTGGGTGTAGAATAGTTAACTGGGTTAGCAGTAACTAGAATAGTTAGTAGTGCGTTAGGCGTGCACAATAGTTGAGAGGTGAGAATTCCCAGGTGAGGGTAACGCAACCAACATGTATGGACTATCCTCTAGTAAGCATTTAAATACTTGCTAAACTTCTTTTAAAATTGTAACTATCAAGATCTGATTCGTTTATTGTCATCTCTTCTCTCCCTCTTGTTTATATATATATATATATATTATACCAGGTGTCCAGCCACAGGGACGCCAAGCTTAGACCGTTGGACTGATTGACGTGCTGCAGCTGGTGTGGGAGTTGCAGGTCCTCGCATTTAGATGCTTCATCTCGATCATCTCAGCCTCATTCTCAGTCATTTCATATAGGGAACGTGTCACCCATTTCCATCTTTTATTTTATTCATAGGCATTGTACTCTTTTGGTTTCAGCATTTAGTTTGAATTGGGTTTGGGATTATTATTTACTCTTGGTTTGAGATATTTTTACTGGAATGTTTACTCCAGTCTACTTAATTCAGTTGGATAGTTAACACATATTACTATTGTGTTCTTTGGAATGGTGAATGTTGAATGTTTTTATATAGTGTGATCGTTGGAATTTAATTAATAAAATTAAATTTTTTGACACTTAGCTTAATTATTTATTAGGTGATAAATAAAGAAATTATTTTTCGACAGTGATGATAAGAATGAACCAATCGGATACTGTGCTTTAATTTAATAAAGTACTGATCACCCAGTATTTAATTAGGCGGGATGTCACAGATGGTATCAGAGCATCAGGTTCCAGTGTCCTTAGGATCTATACGGCTTTCTACGTTTCAGCGTAGCATTCTTTGATGTAGAGCCCTATTATTCGGATGTTGTATTCCTCTGCATATTATGACTTACGTGCTCCTACCAGGAAATATAAGTGATGTAATTCTTATTCGAGCTTGGTTGGTCATTGATGACTAGCGAGGCTCGTTAGAAGAACAGCAGGAGGTGGACTCAGCCAAAGATATAGAGTTATTTGGTAAAATGGTGATTGAAATAGAACTCACCAAAATTGTTATTCAGGCTGAGGACAATAAAGTCATCGCTCGGGAGTTGTAGTTTCCCAAACACTGTCGTAAATGACGTTTGTGCCATTCCAAGCTCACCCGGCTCTGTCAGTGAAGGGTGAGGGAGTCGAAAGGATTTTTTTTTTTGTGAAGGAAGAAAACCAAAGGCCATTATGTAGGGTGAAGTGTAGTAACACCAAGGACTTAAAAATTTTGGACAAAAACTTTGCTCATAGGGTCAATGTAAAGTGATGATAGTAAGATATCTCATATAAAGAAGTATGTGTGAAGCTAAATGAGAAATTGGGGTATGGTTCAATCGTGAAATCATCCATTTGATCGGGTTATGAAGGGAATTTTGAAACATATTTCTTATGGGCAAGAAAGAAAGCCCAACACGAGAGAGCAGTCAACTTGCTTAACGAACTCATTACCCAGCGACTAAGGGGTATATAGAAGATAAGAAGAGTTCCTTGTTGTGAAGGGACTCATGAGTTAAATACTCAAATGCGGGTGAGATATATAACAAAGATGACTTGGGTCCATGTCGTCTAGGAATTTGTAAACGCTTCCAAAAGAAAGGAAGCCCGGAGGGTTAGGAAAACCTAGATGAAGAACAAGATTAAATTCAACGGTGATAGTGAAACATTACCGGAAGGTATACTGTCACAACCCGCTTAATTCTAGCGTCGACCGCTACCAAAACTAGGTCGGGCGTGAGTGAATAAAATACCATTCTTAGCATGAGACAGATATGAGACATATAAAATTAATCCACAAGATAAATGATAATCAATCCCAAAAGATAAAACATCCAACTAAGCGATAAAAGATCCATCTCCATGCTAAACTCAAAGTAAATCCAATCTCTAATAATATGAAACTGAACAATCTCCAACTGAACCCAACAAAATAACTGAATAAAACCTATACAACTTTGGAACCAAATGGCCCAATCACAACCATAAACTGAGTCTCAATACAAGTGAGAAGGAAAAGAAAACTACACTAAATCGATACGCATAAGGTAGAGCAACTCCAACTGCACCTCCAAGCAAAATTCTTCAAATAATTCTACGCAACTTCTTTAATTACAAATTCCTGAAAAGTTAGTCAACGCACAAGGTTAGATCCCCGAGAATGAATACACACTACTCCCCTCAAATAGGATCCTTCAATCTAGACAGTAGTATTATACGCAATAAATATCACAATAGAGTATTTTAAATTAAACGGGATAATTAAACGCGATAAATAGAATCACTAACTACCCATATAGATCCCCATTTAAAAAAGCACACCAATATGATTTTAAGTTCCCAAGTTCCACGATGTTAATTTTATTTAATTAACCCATTTTATTACTATTCTCACTTTTTTTTATTATGATGGTCCTCCCATCCCGGGTGGTAATTCCACCAAAGTATTACACTTCCCCTTGTCAATCGTCCTCTGGCCCGTTTAAACTGTCGGCCCCGACACATGACAAGGTTCTACACACGACACGACATAAATCGTCCTCTGACCCGTCTAACTGTCGGCCCGACACATTATATCGCCACAAGTTTTAATAACCGTTTTTAACTTAGGCAGTAATTCTCAATTTCACAATTTATAAATTACCCCACCCTTTTAATCAATGTGAGATCCTCAAAATACCCCGTAGTCACATACCTAAGGGCCCCCAAGTTATCAACACGTCCTACCCTATGTATAGGATTAATTTCTAACATAAACCTCGACCTAGTCTCATGCCTAGGCTAACGTAACGACGTCAAAGTATCAAAAATAAGACAACCCCGACATAATAAAGTCGTAATAATCTACCCTCACTAGTCCCATACCTAGAAGGCATAAATCATCTAAAGGCCTACCCATTAGTCTCATACCTAGAAAGCATCCTAAAATATAGGGAGAGAAAAATACCCAACAACCCGTCGACACAATGACAATTAATGAATACCAACAAGTCACATTAATAAGAACAATTAATTAATGTACTAAACTACGCATGATAGACCAATACCATTAAATCTTCACTTCACCAAAATTAATCCCAAATAATTATTTTAATATGAACACTGAATTTCATCATTAATATGACATAATCCCAAATTTCATTATCTCAACGTAACTTACATGAGTTATACGCACCCAAATTTATTTAATTCACAACTGGGGTTTTTCTACTTGCAACATACACCAATAAATCCCAAAATTCTCTCATAAATCCTACATACCCAAAGGTTATGAATATTATTCATATTAAAAGATTTCATAAAAACAGCCCCAAGTTTTATGTGTTCACTTTCTCTAATTAAATTGCTAATTGATTTTAATAAAAGCATAAAATTTAGGTTTAGGCAACACTTAAAACGCATAATACTAACGGAAAGGAATAGAGTATTCATGCTTGTGATTAACTTGAATCAAAATCTGAATAGAAGGTTGAATTCCTCTTAAGAAAACACCAATTGAAGCTTCAAAACTTATGAAAATTAGGGGCTAGGGGTTGGAGATGAGAGAATTAAGTTTTGGAAAAGCTTTATGGAGAAAGTTTGAGAGAAAAGTGATTTTTGAAGTCCCAACCCCATTTCGATTTAGTATATAAAGGGTTTAAGAGTTAAAACACAATTAGGAGTCTCCCATCCATCCATTGCCCTTGTCGTTCGAATGAGAGCGCCTGTCATTTGAACGATAATGCGACGTCAGTCGAACGCCATGCCCTGTCGTTTGAACGAGCCCCAAAATCTCAAAATTAAATCTTTTAAAATCCGACTTAGTTATTTGATAAAAATATATTAGCTGAACAAATACGCACCTTCCAGTTAGATGTTTAAATAAAACCTTATAACCTTTTTATATAAAATTCTCGAATTAATTCCCAATTGAAATTTACTAACAAAACCAAGTTAAATCCTTACAGTCCATAAGCTCTAAAATTTTATTTAACTCCAAATTAATTAAAGTCAATTAATTAAAACTCGGGTTGTTACATATACCCGGTAGGGGAACCTATTTAAGTCCTTACTAAGAAGCGATGAATTCAGCCAAGACCAGTTGGGTCGACAACGTCTTCCATGGGACCAGTGGAGCCAATGGAACGACGAAAATCGCAATTGGGAGCTAAGACTGCCTATTTTGAGGGAAGGACATTCCCAAATGGTCAGTAAGACCACTGACGGGGAAATGGCTCAGAAAATTTCCCTCCGTGTAGAGAGTGGGACTACCAGTGTTGAATGTGTCCACGTTGATAAGTGAGATTGATAAGTTTGAGAATGGTAAATCATGGTTGTTATGCATAATAACTGGAGGAGTGAGATTTTCAGTGGAGGAATTGGGTCAAGAGAGTTAGGCCCAGGAATTTGTAACCCGATAGTAGTGGGTTTAGGCAAGACCGGTGGAGTCCTCGGTAATAGTAGCATACCGTATTTCAGGCTTGACAGGGCCCAGGAAGTAAAAGAGAGGTTAGTAACACCGTAATTGAGGCTTAGAGATTTTGAGCCAACATTTCAGTGAGGGGCGTGTAAGGCGCAGAGCAGAATAATTTGCCCAATACGAGGAGGGGGGAACTATTAGATGGAATCCTAGATGCATAACGATTGCAGAAGCTCATGGGTCAGGTTGACAGCTACGTGCTGGGACCCTACGATTAGGTGAAGACTAGTGAAGTTTTGTTTCATCCTTGTGATTAAAGGATTAACCCTAGTGATGTGGGGACGTCACAATTTGTATAAGAACTGTTAACACTAAAGTTCATGCACGAGTCGAGTTTGGTGGGTACGTCAAATGTTAACAATCTGGTTACAAATTTATTTCTCGTTAATAACGGGACTTCTTAATGTCGCCCGTGAGTGAACCGGGGAGGCCATAGGAGAATATTTTGTTTTTACAATTTACTACTGCATGGAGTTAGCAAAGTAGGGTTTATTATGGTAATGTGAGTGACTAATTACCAAATGTTTGAACGATAGTAGAATGAGTGATAAGACTATCGTGCTGAATACTCCGATTGAGTAATTTTATTTTAGAAAGGTGTCAACTGAAATAGGGTTGGGCCTATACATATACATTTATATGAAAACTTCATCATATCGTAGACTTCAGTGAGTATGTTGTCTAGTTATATGTGATCCCGGTGCGTAGGGATTTATTTACTAATATGACTCAGGATACATTGTAATTTATATAGCACTGAGAACTTGGGATAGTGAGAGAGCCATGTTTCATATTATTTTTAAAGGACATAAGAGTGGACGAGTAGACTTTTATGTTAACATAGGGAGATGGTAGGAAGGTATATATTATGGACTGAGGGCCTTATGGATCTCGACAATCGACTAAGTTAGGTCGTAGGGTATCGGGGAGTTCTTTGTTTGGATTTCGCTTTGCGAGACACCCCACGCATGAAACTGGTGAACATCGGGAGTTGGAGAGAAGTTTGGATAATAGTACATGGATTTCATACCTTGGTTAATGTACATATATGAGAATATAATCAGAGTTGATAATTCTATTATGAATTAAGTCCAATAGAGTCACCTCATCCTAACGTGAAGATTGATTTAAGAGGATTATATTTGATTCGTGCATTAATGTGCAAGACATAGGGTGTATGGGCGCCCTAGGTGACTAAATCTTGATTTTGTCCACATTTGGAAATTATGGGATACGATAAATATAGAGGTTGAGAAATTAATATTGATATAATGCTTGAGTTATGCATTTGATTTGTATATGTGATTCGTATTGTTGAGATTTATTCATCGTGCTAATTATCTTTAAGCATTTATTCCTGTCATATTGTGTCCTTCCCCTTATTTTCTTTTAGTCGGCCGGTTAGTGTGAATTGGGATGCTATGGACTGTTTTGGAGAATTATTTTAGAGAATGAATTTGGAAGATATTTTGATGTATAATTTAGTGGTGCAATTTTAGTTAGAAAATTTTGTTTTTGATAAAAACTTTATCGTAATCATTATTGTGGAAATAGAAGGATCGTGGACTTGTTGTATTTAAATTTTGGTAATTAGATGCTCTATACTCATTATTGACGGTTTTATTTTAGTTGTTATCATAGTAGCTCGCTGCGTGTCTCTTTTTATTATCTGATCATTTATATCAGTTAGAACCATCATTCCCCAAATGTTCATGAGGATGGTTTTGTATTAAGCAGTAGATGATAATTGTCCTGTGAATTCGAAAACATTTAGCTAAGGAAGTTGAAGCTTATTTCGTAAGATTTGTCAGAGGTTTACGTTTCACGAGAAACTATTTTAGAGCAAGGGGAAGGATTTGTGACACGCGGTGAGGAAAAGTCACATTGATCAAGGTTTGAGGTACATTTGAGAGAATATAAGATGTATCATGTTATAAATGACAGTGGTGATAGGATTTAATGAAGAGAAATATTGCTAAATTCATTTTACAATGGATCACCAGTCCATTGGTAAAGGGTGGACCATCTGAAACTAGTTGGGTTTCTTCAAACATTAGGGATTCCTAATTAGTAATGGGAAAGAATTCCTAAAGATTTCATCGCGGAGGAGGTTACGATACTATATGGTGATAGTGGATCAATTGACCAAAGTAGCTCACGTTATGACAGTTACGGGACAGTATGCAAGATCTTTATAACCGAGATAGTAAGGTTATATAGGGTACTGTTTAATATTGTGTTCGATTGGGATACGATCTTTGTCTTTTGATTTTGGAAGAGTGTTTGCGAGGCCATATGACCGAGTTATGGTTGAGTACGACCTACTATCTGCAGATGAATGGACAGAACAAGCGGACTGATCAGATATTAGGAAAATAAATTATATGTGTACCCTTGAATCTTAGGGAAGGATGAGAGCAATCCCTTCCATGAGTTGATTTTGTGTACAATAACTCATATAAGTTCACTTTTGGGCATAGTGTCAGTTGAGGTATGACACAGTAAGCCTCGTTGTTTTCCTACTTGTTAGCTAAATGTGGAGGACCAAGTCCTATTGCGAAAATCAGAGATGAGTTGATACTTAGAGTATATAATGTGTGTAGAATATATACTGCACAATAACGTACTTGTGTGCGATTGTCACGAGACGAGATTGTATGTATCTAAAGAATGATTAATCTACTAAGGTGCGAATATTAGAAGGCTAGATAGTGAATATCTAAATAAGTTTAAGTAGTGAAACTTAAACGGTAAGGCTTGGACAAGAAACAATGTGGCAGGGTGACCTGGAATTTAAAACGAACATGCATGAGGTGTTCATTATTAAGGGTACTTGATAGCATAATGTACGGGCGGTACAAAGTAGTTTACTCATGAGCGCGAGGATGCGATGCGCAACATATAGCCAGCGTTGTTCTTATTTGGTATACTTTTTCTGAATTTCGGGATGAAATTATGTTGTAAGGAGGAATATGTAATACCCCGTATTTTTAATGACTTTTTAAATGGGATTAATTAGAATTAATTACGAGATAATTGAAAATTAATCCGAATTTAATTATTACTCGTTAGCAAAGTAATATGTGATTTATGTTGAATATTACTTGGTGATTAAAAATAATATATATGATTATTACGTTACATATGATTATGATTTTATAAAATTATCGCGAGTGATGAATACGATAATTTACGAAAATTAAGTCAAAACGTGCATGTGAGTCGTGTCGGGACTATATTTAAGTGAAATAAAAAGTAAAATATTTTTATGTCATAAAAATGGTCGTTTCTAGTGCGCCAATGTGTCCGTAAGGATCGAGATAGTAAAAAAGTGTACCTGGAGGTTTAGTTTGGGTCTCGGGACGATTTTAGGCCTAGCCGGCAACCCGGGAGGGCATTTTGGTAATTTCCTTTTTAGGACCTTAATTAGTTACAAAATTATTAAGGCTATATCAGATGGTGTGTCGAGGAAGTTAGGGTTATCTGAATCAAAAAGTGAGGGAAGCCATAGTAAGAAGAAGGAAATAACTTTCCAGCGTGTTCAAGACCAGGAACCACCCATTTTGAACCTCCACCACCACCAAAGCATAGATCGGAAGAAGCGGATCGTTCCCATACCAATTAAATTCATCAAATTAGACCTGCAACTTTAAGGCAAGTATCTATCTTGATGATCTTGTGTTGATACAACATCCATGTTAGAATATGAGGAATAATTATATGTTTTTATGGAGGTTTAATGTATTTGGAAAACTAGAATTCACATATTTGAATAGAAACCATGTTAGACTGATATCCTTATTACATGTAGAACATCAATCACGAATTTTAATGATTCTTAGAGGAAGAAATTGGGAAAAATTATGTGGTTCTTGAAATAATATGGTGAACTAGGGTTTGAGACAAAATCATGAATTGTACCCTTTAATGATGATTCTTTAAGGAGATAATCAAGATTTTACGTTAGAAGTTGTTCATACCTGTTACTATAATGTTTGTGATGTTTGGTTGGGAGTTTGGGCTGAATTAATAGAGATTTTGAGGATTAAGGTTGATGAAACCCGCAGACAAAGACTTGCAGAAACTAGAGCAATATCTGTTCGATCTATCGATCGACTCAAGAATGTCGATCGATCGATCGACTCCTTTTGAAATTTGAAACTTGCTTACTTTTAATGTTTAATCCAACCCCAATTTATGAGAACTCTTAGACATAATTTAAAAACCATGATGGGACTTGGGAAGGACCAGTAGGGTTGTGGTTAGGATTCGGGTAGTGCGATATTATATGAGAATTAACGGTAGGGCCACGAGGGTATAAAACGGGTTATGATGTGTGTGTGTGTGTGATAAATTAGGCATTGTGCAAGTTAATGACGACTTAGGACAGTGGGATATAGAGAGTGCATCTACTGGTATCATACATATCGAAATGATACACTTCGAGGGTCGAGGAGTACTTGGGAACTTGCGGTAAATGAGAAAAGGATGAACTAATTACATGTAGAATTTGAGTGTTACGTGACATGTATGGTTAAAATATGTTATGGGTCGTGGGTGTACCTATCTAAATAATGTAAATATATATGAGTGTATGTATATTTATTATATGAATATCTGTGTTGAATCATACCCGCGCTACTTACTATCACGGAGGTTTTCGCGCCGGGGCAGTCTTATTATGTGTTGCCATTGGGAGAATATTGACTTGTACCCTAGAACATAAAATCCTTGGTACATGCTATCTTAGAATGATAGTGCAGACGGTCCTCAGAGACGTGAGGGTATGTGTTGACCTCTTAGTGACTTGGAACTATGCTTCGCCTCCAATATGTGTATTTTGTGTTCGTACAGTTCGAGAGTGGATCCGAACTAGTATTTCTCTTATTTGTACAAGAGGTACAGGGACTTGATAGTGGAGTATGCCTACACCATAATTTAATTTGGGGTGCCTTATTAGTATATATCCTTAGTGAAAAATATATATACCTAGGATTCATCTACTGTGTTTGTAAGAAGAAAGAAATTGAATAGTGATATTTAATGACTTAAGTGTTTGAGAACTTAAGGTAGTATATATATATATACATGACTTGTGAAATTCATAAATTTGATCATGTATAAATTATAATTATGCGAAAACATGAATAAGGTTTGATGAGAGGAGACTGGGTGTAGAATAGTTAACTAGGTTAACATTAACTAGAATAGCTAGTAGTGCATTAGGCGTGCACAATAGTTGAGAGGTGAGAATTCCCAAGTGAGGGTAATGCAACTAACATGAGTATCTTCTAGTAAGCATTTAAATACTTGTTAACTGCTTTTAAAATTATAATTATCGGGATCTGACCCGTTTATTGTCATTTCTTCTCTCCCTCCTGTTTATATATATATATATATATATATATTATACCAGGTGTCCAGCCACAAGGACGCCAAGCTTAGACCGTTGGACTGATTGACGTGCTGCAGTTGGTGTGGGAGTTGCAGGTCCTCGCATTTAGACGCTTCATCTCGATTATCTCAGTCTCATTCTCAGTCATTTCATATAGGGCACGTGTCGCCCATTTCCATCTTTTATTTTATTCAGAGAGGCATTGTACTCTTTTGGTTTCAGCATTTAGTTTGAATTGGGTTTGTGATTATTATTTACTCTTGGTTTGAGATATTTTTACTGGAATGTTTACTCCAGTCTACTTAATTCAGTTGGATGGTTAACACCTATTACTATTATGTTCTTTGGAATGGTGAATGTTGAATGTTTTTATTTAGTGTGATCGTTGGAATTTAATTAATAAAATTAATTTTTTTGACACTTAGCTTAATTATTTATTAGGTGATAAATAAAGAAATTATTTTTCGACAGTGATGCTAAGAATGAACCAATCGGGTACTTTGCTTTAACTTAATAAAGGACTGAATACCCGATATTTAATTAGGCAGGGCGTCACATTCACCCATTACTAATGCAAGTACTTTGTTATTATAGAATACCCTCTGTTATTACAGAATACTCCTAATCTAAGTAAACGGTATCTTTTATTGGATTATGATGGGTACAGTATCTGTTAATTAAATTTACGGGATAAATCTAGGTCTTGAGGAGATTAAGTACTTCTACAACTTGAGATCTTCCTCAGATGTGGATTTGTACCATTTCAAGACTAGGAATATCTCGTAACCTGGCTACATATTTGCCCCAGTTTGAAAAGGACACTTAACAAAATATCCTTATGTTTTTTCGGGAATTATATAGAGAAAATTATTACGATCCCAGGGTTCCATTAAGTAAGGTAAAGCTAGTAGGTCGTCCAATTGTTTCTCCTTTTTTGATGACTTGACGTATATATATGTTATTGACCATTTTGATTTTTTGGATGCAGATATTTTTCCGAACACCAAGCCATATCATTAGTATGCTAATATTAGAGATTTGGAGATAGTCTAGAAGCAGATGAACCCAATTGGTGTCAGCTCTTGAAGGCATCGCATAATCCCTTCAGTGTGGGTCTGCTCAGTTTGAGTTCCAATAGAAGTTCGTGTGCTAATCATCCTAAAATATAATATAGCAATTGCAAACGTATATGAACATTTAAAAGAGGATATAAAATTACCTTATATATATTATACAAAAGAGCTTAGAGTAGTATGTTACAATCTGCATTGCTTAATTTCATATAAGTTAGAGTTAGTCATCCTTACAAGCTAGTAGTCTGACACACTATGTACACTACTCTGTTCACTTATTTTATACTCGAAAGGACATTTTCGTTTGGATTTTCTTAATTGGGAACTACAATATATGTTTCAAAAGGATAAGTGTCTGGAAAAGTAGAAAATTCATCTAGTTCAGAGAGGTCATCATCTGTAGAGTCACCAGAGTCTGAAGAAATCCCGATGAGTACACCATTCAAAGTAGCCTCGGGATAACGTGGAGGAGGTTGTTGTGCATAAGCCAAAGTAAGATTGATTGCCTATTGTAAAATGATCGGGTCATCCACATAATCCCTCATTTTCCTTATAACTTGTGCTTCTCCTGAAACACGATTTTTCAAGACCAATCATTTCACATCGATGGTGGAGTTAAGACAGTCTTCATCAATTGTCCTAATCATAGTAATAAGTCGAATAAAGGCCTCTTCTCTGATTGTGATTTCCCATAGGTTGTTAGGTATGATCCAAACTAAATAGGACCGAATCCCATATATTCATGCTGCAAAATAAATGGATTATATGAATAGGTAAAGAAGTTATGAAAATGTAAAATAACTAATATATTATGAAAATTTCCCCATATAGGAATATAACCCGACGTATTTTTCTTCTTAGGTCATGCTTTGATCCCAACTTATCACACCCTGTTTTTTTTTTGTATGAATTTTCAAGAGAATAATAAAGCAATGAATAAAGTTAAGGCGAAAAACAAAACTTTATTCATTAAGTAACATCGCACACTTATTCTACTACCACCACAGAGGTGAATTACATTTTATTCTCAAAGAGAAAAATAGAATAGGTAATTGAAAACTGCCGCTCTTTGCTCCCATCTTTTTTAGTCTCCACCCATATATTCAAATACGCAAACATGTGGCCCGTGCATATCCCAAAAAGTAAGGGGGACTATATTCTTTCTCTTGGAACATCTGGAGGAAAAAGGAATTAGCACAAATATGCTAAGCAGATCTTACCAATTTAATAACAATTTATATGTAAATAGATGCTTGGAGAGTGTATATAATTCACTGTTTGGTACAATAACATGGTACAATTTGTATCATAAGAAATTAAAGGAATTTAAGTTGACAATCCCATACGTACTAGATTAAAAATGGGTATAGAAATAAACGAAGTGTCATTAGTGTAACCAAATTTTAATTAACCCAAAAACTTTGGGGAAAAGTAACTGGCTAGGCACACGAATAAAGCGACACTCATATGTATGTAGCTAAAATCCATGATTTCAATCATCTTAGACCTTAGGCTAAGTACAAAAGTTCGGTGGGACAACACAATAATCTACTCCTTATTTAGTACTGATGCTTCTACAATAAATAATATGCACAGAGGTACAAGGTGAACTGATTCAATCATTACAGTGTTTTTCATGATATCAGCTATTAGGCGAGAATGGTTAAAATTGATCCGATTGATCATAATTAAAAGTGTATGATATGCCCAATACTGGTACCCAGGACACAGAAGGCCTAAGTGTGTAGTCATTGCTTGGAGTCAAACAGGCCACGGCTATCCATATAATCACAACATAATTATCATTGCTTGGGGCTCAGACAAGCCGCGATAATCATTCATAAGATATGTTATTAGCCCACTATTGTATCCTAAGCAGGCCGCAACCACATACCCCTCCAGCAGTATATAATCTTTAACAGACTTAGACATATCAGCATGTACTTACCAGTTGAACTACTTCTAGAAGGATTCCTTACTTAACCTACTTATCCACACATCACATGCTTTGTGCATGTGACACCTCCTTTTAACTTCAATAAATAAAAGTTATCACCTCATAATTAAGCACAGATGATTTAGCAGCACAACCCTGACCAAATCTCTACTCACTCTCTCCAGAAGCTACCCATGTCACCTGGGCCACTATAGTTTGTAGCCCTCTACAGACTTACTCAACAGGCTACATCCTGCACTACATAGGGCTACATTGATCATGTATTCAACACTCTCTCTTTCTTGTATGCTTCTAATGGCACACATATAATGAGAGTCAGGAACCAAAGTGGACATAGGCTTATTTTATAGCCAAACCACTCTATATCTTGAGTTATTTCCCTTCATTTACTTTATTTATGCTTTTACACTTGATATGATGGTTGAGAATGACCTAAGTATGATTTCTCGCATCATCATTTTGGCGTTGTTTGTGGGAAATGAAGTATTTTACCAAGTTTCCTCTCAAATTAGGCTCGTAACACCTTATTTCAACCACGGGGACCCCCGGGTCATTGTCCCATGGATGAGATCTTGGTTATTAGACACATAGTTTACATATAAGCTCTTAAAGGGGATTTCTTACTTCTAGATGTACTTTCTAGGCCTTTTCCTTGGCCTTAGATTTATTTTTCTTACCCCAATGATGTTACCCTACCTAGTTTGTGTTGAAAAACTCAATAGGCCACAGCCTCATAAAGGTGGGTAACTAAGGAGGAACCCTTGTTCATCTATCTCTGTTTTGGGGAATTTTATGCCTTTTTACTCCTTATACTTTGGGATTTTTTCTACCAAATCGGCACTATTTTGCACATAAGGAATTTTATGCAAATGGTTAGCTCCTAGAGGACCCTTTTGGTCATGTTTTGGTGGGAGATTATTGCGTCCATTTAAGGAAAAAATCCATCACCGCATATTGCATGATGTGACCTGGCATGCTGACTGCACATGGGCCGCATCCCCTGTGCAGCAATTTAGCCACTTTTTTATATCTTGGCATATTTTCACTTTCAGTTATTAAAATTTTAAGATATTCATGATTGAAAATGCCGAGAAATGATTGATAAACTCCCACCACAAGTGTTATGGTTTATAAGGGAAGTTATGTGGCAAAAGGCTATGTCAAACTGTTGATAAACCGATGATTCAACGAATAAAGTCCAATTGGACAATTTCCCTAAGGACCGATAAACTTTCCAAGATAGGTTGGGATCCCATTTTTATTAACATTTTTTATTTGCTTTGCCACTCGTAAAAAAGAGCCCTATAAGTCGCCCAATACGGTGAAACCATGCATGCTCAAATCATTTTTGGTGAATAGTCATTCATAAGGGCCAGGACCACGTTCCTATTGGACCCAAAATCTATAGCCTCACCCTTATGCCTTTAAACGCCACAAAAATCTACTCTTGTTTGACAGATCACAACCGATGATGAACAAGTTGCATCCTTATGATCTTACTTTTTTTCCTCTGCATATCTTGGTTTTATCACCATGGTTTAGTACATCTCAGAGTATATTTCTAAAGACTAACATAACAGAAGCTATGGAAGGAATCTCTGGATCAGGTCCTCGGTAGAATGAAGACGTGGCCCACTTATTGATATTCATTGACCATTTATACAATAGCCAAGCCTTAATCCATGGTCAAATTTACCTCCTGGGTCAGAGGGTTATGATTCTAGAGTCCACGGCCTTCACTTCCCTGCAGAAGGTCACAGTCGTTAAAGACAAGGTCGCAGCTAAGGCATTGAAAAGGTAGCAAAAAGAGCCTGAGGTAAAAAATACCTACAAGGACTTCACCTCATTTAATTATAGTCCAAAGGATATCCTTGAGAGCGTTAAGGAGGAGAAACTACTCACGTGGCCAAAGAAGCTCAAATCCCCACCACATAAGAGAGACATAGCCAAATAGTGTGAATTTCACTAGAATTATGACCACACCACCGATAGGTGCTTTGCTTTGAAGATTGAGATTGAAAGTCTCATCCAACAAGGGATGCTCCAGTAGTTCATCGGGAGTGTGTTCCCTAACTGCGACAATTGCATGCCTTAAAATATTTGTGTTTATGTTTTTAAAACGAAAGAAACTCTATGTTTAACCTTATATGTCTTATATTTGTTTAGCAATCTTATATACATATATATATATATATATATATATATATATATATATATATATATATATATATATATATATATATATATATATATATATATGTGTGTGTGTGTGTGTGTGTGTGTGTGTGTGTGTGTGTGTGACATTCCAATGTGAAATTACAAAAATATTTAATTAAATGGTAAAAAATAATTACAAGTTAAAGGCCGCGGAGGGCTCAAACAATTCAATAAAAATTTAATTGCAAAGTTGTGCTAAGAAAAAAATACAAGTTCATAATATTCAAGACTGGGGAAGGAAAGCACAACTTGAAAAGTTTGAAAAAGTAAAACTCAAGATGCTGCGTCCTCATCTTCATCACCTTTGGCATCATCAACTGCAGTCTCTATCTCCTCTTCCTCAGCCGTCACAGCCTCTTTACACTACTTCATTATTAGTTCATCTCTAACCCTGAGTTCTTCTACACAGTTAAGGTGCTCAGGGTCATTGAACCTCAAGGCCTAAATCTTATCCTTGGCCTCTAGGAATTTCTTTACAACCCTGTGCCTCAACTGCTTGTAGCTGCGGAGGTAGGCTTTATTATTGATGAGGAATAAGTCCTTTGAAGTTTTGAAGGAGGCAATAACATCATTAACTACTTTATTGATGGTTGTAGCGTGATCTTCATCTTTATTCAAATCAGTTGTAGCATTTGTTCTTGAAGTTTCATCAAAGATGTGGCATGGTTGGTTATCAGTTGTTGATTCCTTACCTCTGTCGCATCTAACCTTCCTTAAATCACCGCAGCCTAACTTGCTGCCTCCAGTGCTTTGGCCTCAATAATTTTTAAGACCTTCGCAACCTGATTAAAGTTTCGCTCAACCTCACCCTGAGCTTTGACTGCATCCTCCACGTTCTGGTCTATCTCCATTTTGTAGGCTTGCAGGGCTGCCTCCGAAGACTTCTTGCCAGTTTCAAAAGATGAAGTCCTAGCACTTTCCAGTTGAGATTGGTTGTTGTACTCTGTAGCCCTATGTAGCTTATAGAGCCCTTTGTACTTGTCCCTTTAGGCCATGGTAACCTCTGCACCCTAAAAGAATAAAATTAAAGTGTTAAATCACAAAACAAACAATTATTTGTGGAAAGAAAAGAGTTAAAATTTCAACATACCCTCAAAAGGTTTTGCAAAGCATATTCCTACGGATCCTCCTGATCGTCATCCACTAGACGTTTAAGGTGAGAAGTCCCCGCAACCCTCCTCGTCCTCGTGACTGCGATGGAAGTTGTGTCCCAAGGAGATCTAGGTTTTGGCTTCCTAAGGCGTGGCCGTGAATGACCATCTGCAACTTTTTTTGCCCTACTCTTGTAACGCCTCGTATTTTTGAGTATTTAAAACTTAATTAATTCGATTATTTTAAATTACACGTGTGACGTAATTTAATTGAATTAGATATTATGTGTTTATAAAAATATTAATCGGGAGGGATAAAGATTAATATTTATGGAATAAAATTATTAAGTGAGTAATAAATAATTATTTTACATCATAGCGAGTGATATCGACGTGACTGTGTTAGATCTCAACCAGGAATCGAGTTTAGACTATATGAGGTCTAAATAGGAAATTTATGTAGAGTGACTCGGATGGTAATTTCGAGGTCACGATTGGTTTTGAATGGGTCGAGATAATCAAAATAGTGTACCCGTGGTAGTAATTAGTTCCTAGGGCCTGTTTAGACATAACCGGACCCCCGTGGGGGTATTTGGGTCATTTATACTTGGCTTGTTAGCCTAATTTCGGAATTGGGGATTAAAAACCTAGGTCTAAGTGTTCGAGGAAGCCACAATTCATAATCTCAACCCTACAAATTGAAATAAGAGAGAAGGAGGAAAGATGAGAGCTTTAGATCACACCCTACGAATCGAGAAAGGCAAGTGATTAACTTGCTTATGATTTAATTTTGCAAAAAACGCATGTTCATATCATGATAGGTGTAGACAAATCAGTTTTGGGGAGCATTGTCATATGAAAATGGGTTTTGAATGATTTGGGCATTATATGTAGAATAAATATTTAATTAATGATGAAATACTATCTAATGTTGTTGGATACTGATTTATATTCGAAACCCAATAGTTAATTTCATTTAATTTGAATTGTAGAATCGAATTTGATGATATGATTGAATAAAATTTTAGAAAGCTCAATTCGTTAAATAATGGATCATAATAGAAATAGGTGGTGTTTGATGATTTATATTAGGATTAGAACCTATTTAAATGTGTAATAAACATTGGGTATGCTTGGGTTGAGATTTTGGATAAATCCATGGAGGTTTGGGGAACAAAAATGGAAGAAAACAATTGGGGAATAAGGCTAATCGGAGCAACATCGATCGATCGATGATACCTATTTTCTGACAGGTTCACTTGTTTTTATTTTGGACTCTAGTTTTGTTGGGGATTGTTCAAGGGTTAATTAATTAGTGAAAAATAAAAGGAAACCTATTTACCTAGGGATTTATGGGTGGATATATATTGGCTTAGAAAATTGAGAAAAAGGTGAGGAACCTAAGGGACGAATTAAGTAAAATAGATTCATAAATATTTAAATACAGGCCGATTGAGTGAGTCCAGTCATTTTAGCAAGGTGAAGCTTCGTTAATTATTTAATGAATGTGAAATTAAATAAATTAAGAATCGAGGAAATAGACTCGGGGATTATGGGCTAGTGCTACGGGTTTTAGGCACGAGTTAGCCATATTTATTTTGATTATATATATGCGCACACACACACACACACGCACACACATTTGCGATTTTATAAATATCGATGTGTGTGTGTGTGTGTATGTATTTTATAAATATCGATGTGCATGATATTTATGTGAAAATATACCCCTATATTGCTATCAACGGAGGTTTGGCGATGTGTGTGAATCCCCTGGCTAGTGAATGCAGGGAGAGTATACTCCCCAGGTCTATCGCCCGATATTTTATTGTGTGATTTATTTTTCGAGGTGAGACGTTTTGGGTATGATTCAGTCTCACTCTCGTGCGTATATGACCTCCTCCACTACATTTGCGATTTTATTTACCAATTTCGATGTGAGTTAACCGACTTATGGTGACTGGGTTAGAGTGAGTATATCTAGGATATAATAGCATTGTAGAGAGAAGCATCTAGTGAGTTATTACTCGAGAGGATGGTTATTATACACGACATATGTGTGATTGCAGTAGTATAATTACTTACTAAATATTTTTTTAAATGTTTTGGGCTCTGACTCGTGTCCAAAATATTTTCAAAAATATTTTAGGTGTCCATCCACAGGTACGCCAAGCTTAATGACTCATTCCAGGGATGCATAGTTGCAGCATTTGTGGAGGCTTGCAGGATTTTATGTAGACGCTTCAGTTGTTCATTCTTAGATTAGGATTTTGACTCAGTACTTCATTTGGGCATGTTGCCCTTTTCAGATGATACACTTTTAGTTTTATTTATCAGCCGATGTAGTTGGATTCAATTTTATTTCTGTAGACTTATGGTTTGAATTTTGTTTTGGGAATAAATGGTTTATTCGATATTCATTATTTATCTATTTATCGTGTATCAATTTAGACTCTTATATTTGTTGTGGGTGAGTTATAATATTTCTATGTTTTCGCATCTGGTTACGCTAATGAATGTTAAAATTGACACCGACTTAATTTAACATAGGTGGTTAGTAATTTAAAAAGTTTTTGACAGTGATGCTAAGAATGAAGTAAACGAGATTCTTGTTTATTTTGATAAAGGACTGATAACCCGTGATTAAAATAGGCGAGGTGTCACAGATGGCATCAGAGTATCAGGTTCTAGTGCCCATAGGATTTGTGCGACTTACTATAATTTCATCATAGCGTTCTCCGATATAGAGTCCTATTATTATGACTATTGCATTCATGATCACGTATTTGAGATTACGTTCTTCTGCTATTATATTTGTATTCACGATGATAATTTGATCTGATTTCAGATGCCACCAGGGGAGGACTACCGACGAGGGCAGCGACAAGAGCCAATGAGAGAGAGGCTCAATAGGAGCCACTGGCACCACAGCCACAACCATTGCAGGGGAAAGTGACAGCAGTAAAGGTGGTCGTTATTGTGGCACAAGTAGCTAACGCCGTTATGACTGCCATGACACTCCACTTTCCATAGGCCCAACCACCATAGCATCCAGTGACACCCATTATCCAATCCCACCTGGGGCCGTCAGATTGGCAGAGAATGAGGGAGGGATTTGAGAAGGTCCACCCACTCGAGTTTCAGGGTAGTTCGACATGATCTTGGCCTTCCAGTGAAATAAGGATATTCAATGCCACATGCGCATGGTTGAAGGTAATGACGTGCAAAAGAATATGTTAGCCACTTTTAGACTTGTCGGGGAATCTTTACAATGGTAGGAGTCTATTACCACTGCCGAGGGGAGGGATACAATGCCCATTGTTGAGTTCTGGGTACGGTTTAACTGTTGGTACTTTTCGCCAACCATTGAGATAGAGATGCGGAAGAGGTTTAATGAGGTGGTTCGGGGTAACCATTTTATACATGAGTAAGAGGAAGAGTTCACACGTTTGGCTAATTTCTTGCCTAACGAGGTGAACAGTAACGAGAAGAAGAAATTGAGGTTTTTGGATGGGTTAGCCTGGAGGATTAGGCAATACTTGATAGGTTACTATGCATTGAGGACTTACACTGATTTCATGAATGTCATACTTCTATTTTTTCAGGATTATCGCTTCCATATAAATGGAAGCAAGAGGGGGAGTGAGTCTAGACAGCCGGGCAAGGCAGGTGGGAACGGTGCTAGTGGGGCATTGAGCCGTAGTCAGGCAAACACCAGGGGTAGAATTCCCAACAGAGGGATTCTGCCAAGAGATTTAGATCTGGGGGTTACTGACCCGAGGAGGGTTACAGGCAAGTCTTTCAGGGTCCTCAGCAGTAGCAATAGTAGGTTCCTCAAGGCTGTCAGGGCTAATGGAACAATGGGGGAGGCCAGCAGAGCCGAGGTCATTAGGGCTAACTACAGGGATAGCCTCGATAGGCTAGAGGTAGGGGGACTTCTCGGGGCATTGTTTTTTTGTGGGTAGATGGGTCATATGAAGAGAGAGTGCCCACATAGGGGTAGGGGACCACAATAACAGGGTGCCCAGCAGGGGCAACAAGTGCAGTTACCCCCGATAGCACAAGCACCACCAGCCCCACCTCAGCAATGGCAGTTACAGTACAAACGTGTCTATAACATCCGAAATGCAGTCATATAGCAGGCCCCACCTGTAATAGAGGGTAATTTTTCTATTCATGATCTTGAAGGTAGGATTTTATTTGATATGGAGGTGTCACACTCATTTATAGCCACCAGATTTGCATGTGAGGCTAGTTTATTGGAGACAACCAATAGTCTCATTATGTGTGTAAAGTCACCTTTTGGTAGTGGGTAGCTTATACACTCGATCTGTAGGGGTGTGGATATTGACGTGGGGATATTATATTTAGTTGTCGATCTTATAGTGTTAGATTTTAAGGGTCATGACGTTATTTTAGGTATAGACTGCTTAGCTGGATATCGGGTAATGGTAGATTATTTTGGGAGGACCATCGTGTTCACTGTTCTAGGGAAGGATATATTCATAGTAGCTATGCCTCTTCCTGATGGAGGGTCGATCAGATATCTGTATTACACTGAGGAGGAGACATCACGGGAGGTGGTTGTCTTTTTAGACTCGATTCTAGTGGTGAGGGAGTTTGAGGATGTGTCCACGAGATACTCGGGCTACCACCTAGTTGCGAAATTGAGTTCGTCATTGATCTAGAATTGAGTACGAGGCCGATTGCCTGAGCTCCTTATTGCACAGCCTCTTCAGAGATGCGAGAGTTGAGGGAAAATATTCAGCAACTTCTGGGGAAGGGTTTCATTAGACGGAGTACATCACCGTGGGTGCGCCGGTGTCGTTCATCAAGAAGAGGGATGGATCACTTCGCCTATGTATCGAAATAATTCAGAATAAGTACTCGTTACATTGGATCGATGATCTGTTCGACCAGCTGAGGGGAGCAGCTTACTTCTTCAAGAAGATTTGAGGTCGGGATATCAGAGAGGAGATAAGACTTATTTTCTAACACAGTATGGATCGTATGAGTTTAGGGTAATGCCGTTTGGTCTCACCAATAATGTTCCCAGATCTGATGAATCGGGTTTTCAGAGAGTGCCTTGACTAGTTTATAATCGTGTTCATCGACGATATTCTGGTTTACTCTTATTCTGAGGATGAGCATGTCAAGCATCTGCGGATGGTTTTACATACATTACGGGATCACCAGTTATACGCCAAATTTAAGAAGTGTGGGAGGTGCAATTTCTGGCCACATTGTGTCTGACAGGGGTATTGGTGTTGATCCGAGTAAGGTATCGGTGGTGCGGGAGTGGGGACAACCCATGACATCGATTGAGGTTCGTAGTTTTTTGGGGATGGCCCGATACTATCATCGATTCATCAGGGATTTCTCGAAGATTAAGGGTCCGCTGATGAACCTGACTCACAAGGGGGTGTCGTTTATTTGGACGACCATGATTAATTAGCTTTTGATGAGCTAAAGGACAAATTGACCTCAGCACCTGCACTTATATTGCTAAGAGGAGGAATGGAGTAATGTGTTTACACAAATGTATCCTTGCAAGGACTTGGGGGTGTACTACAACAGGAGGAGAGGGCTATATCTAATGCATCTCGCAAGCTTAAGCCCCATGAGAGGAATTATCCCACGCATGACTTGGAGTTAGCAACAGTTGTGTTTTCCTGAGGATTTGGAGGTATTATCTTTTGAGGGAGTAGTTTACCTTATTCACGGACCATAAATCACTCCAGTAACTGTTCACGTAGAAAGATCTAAACATGAGCAGAGGAGATGTTTAGAGTTCATGAAGGATTACCAGTTTGATATTCAGTATCATCCTAGGAAGGCTAACGTGGTGGCAAACACATTGCGCTGATAGTCTTCTAGGGAGATAGCGGAGGTTTAGAAGGCAAAATGGAGAGATCTTCGACATGACAACGAAGTTACCAGAGCCTGTATATCCGTATTGGTTGTCACGGCCGATATTATTATGAGGGTGGTGAAAGAACAGGCATGGGATAAGTATTGCTAGGACAGAGTTTGCCAGTTATTAGTTGATGGGGCAGAGACTTATTCGATTAGTTCTAAGGGAGTCTTGCACTTTAATGGGAGACTCGTGGTTCCATAGGATGAGGATTTTAGACATGCAGTGATGTCAGAGTCTCATGGGTAGAGGTTTATAGTACATCCTGGTGGGGATCATATGTACTAGGATATGCGTAGCCACTATTGTGTGACACCCCACCTATTTTAACCAAGGGTGATTAGTCCTTCATTAAAACAAACATGAATCCTATCTGGTTCATTCTTAGCATCACTGTCGAAAAACATTATAATTACTAATCACCTATGTTAAATTAAATGTGTGTCAAATTTTATCTTCATTAATAATAACATTCAAAATTAAATACAATGACCAAACCATCCCAGACAAAAATAATACTATGAATCCATCATAAGATAAATAACCAAATAAATAATACCGAATAACTAAAAATGAGTCCTCCTCTAGGAATGTAGTAACTGAAGAATCTAATCCAAATCCTGTAAGCATCCACAAGTGCTGCAGCTAGGCATTCTTGGAATTGATCATTAAGCTTTGCGTCCCTGTGGCTCGACACCTAAATAAGATTTTTGAAAAAATATACAAAATAGATTTGACAGAGATCAAAGATTGAGAATACCTTTTTAAAATATTTAGCAAGCATTTAAATCACAGTTTAAAAGTAGTTATTGATTACACATGTTAGTTTACGCACACTCCCTTGTGTTCCTCACCTCTCGTCTAATGTGCACACCTAACGTCTCCTACTTATACCTAACTAGACCTCATAAGTATCGAAGTGATCAATATCAGGTTTATCCCACTCGTATTGCCCATACAGTACGCTATAATATACCTTTAATTATAATTAAGTCCTTTATTGAATTTCTCTTTAACTCCCCCATACTGCGCATACAGTACGCTATCAACTAACTAATAATTAACATGTCTCGTATGTTATTATTAACCATAATTAACATTTCACGTATATTATCAGTAAACCATTTCATTAAGTTACTCTACTTATATCATCTTTTAGGTACACACCATCTAACTTTACTACCATCACACACTAAGTAAATTACCTCATAATTAAATCACTTTTAGATATACGCTATCTATAGCGACTGTTTTCACACACAAGTAGGATAATTACACATGTATGTATGTAAATATATCACACTAAGACATATACATAACTTCATCATCCCTAGCTAAGAACCGTGGTGCGAGTCTGCATACTCTGTTATCAAGTCCATGTACCTCTTGTACCCAATCAAGGACTACCGGTTCAGATGTCACCCTCAAATCATGAATCAAACAACATACAATAGAAGCGAACATAGTTCTAAGCCTTTGGGCAATATACATACCTAATGCACCAAAATAACAGGTCACACTATCGTACACACAAGTAGTGCTCAACCCTAAGTTCTATGTTCTGGGGCACAAGTCTAAAATCCCCCCAATGGGCTCATCAGGATAAGACTGTCCACGATGCGAAACCACCCATGATAACAGGCAGCGTAAGTATGTTCACACACACAAGAAAGCACATAATAGGCATACACACAACCTATCCATATGCCGCATATAGGGATACACACAACCTATAAATATAATCCGTATAGGTATACACTCAACCTATAGATATAATATTTATAGGAATCCTCATACTGTCGGAGCATTGCTTCGTAAACGTCGACCAACCCCGAGATCTGGGTAGACCTGGGGCGACTGGTGACTCTCCTTAAAAGGCTGTTGCTCTAAACGAAACCTTGGGTTCTCCTGGAGGACTTCAGACCCGATTCTCAGCAGGGCTAGATTAGCCAGTACATCCCCGGGTTATGGTGCACTGTATGAGCATTACTTAGTTGTTGAGACATTGCGAATCCTTCTTAAAATTACTTTCGTAGAAGTGACAATCTCTTCCCACAGACTATGCCAATTGTGAGTGCAAATTAATCACAATTAAATAGATCCAGAAAGCAATATAAATGATGAAATAAAGATGCCAATCATAACACAAGATGTATATGGTTCGACAAATTGCCTACGTCCACGAAGAGATTACTGTCTTTTTTATTAGGTGCTCTCAAGTTTTAATTTTTCATCCCCCTGGACCCTGGGGTGAGGGTTACATTTATAGTGATTGCTGAGTATTTTAGTTATATAAGGAACTCCTCAGCTTGTGATCAGCTCTTGTGGTATACATGAATATCTTGTCGAGATTGTCGGTAACTGTTTTGAGCTTATCCCAATGTATTTGTCCACGTGTTAATTATGTAATCTTGTTTAACGTGTTAATTATCCAGCCCCCATATATTATTTTTGTTGTTTTAAAAAATGGTCAAAATATGCCAATTTTAAGTTGCTTATAAATTGATTTTGACCAAATATTTTAAAATATCAAAACAAATCATTTTTACCAGTTTTTTGTGTGGGGTTCCTAAAATGTTTAAATACCATACAATAAAATCAACTCAATTATTTTTTTACTATTTAAGATATATATAGAGATGTTTGATTTGGGTTTGATTGGGTTTTTTGATTTGGTCATCCATTGGTGATGGTAATGGTGACGCCGATAAGGGAGATGGTAGCGGGATGCCTGTGACCTAAAAAGTTTTTTGTGTGGGAGGGGAGGGGTGTTTGGGTATTGGTTTGGTGAGATGGTGTGTTTGGTTAAATTTGGATAAGGAGTTGTTTAGAATTTTAAAGGGATGCTTAGGAGGTGCTATAAAGCCAAATATACACATTTACTCTTGAAAAAGTCATGTGCAATGCAGATGGCTATTTTTTTAATTAAATTTAACAGTTAAAATTATAGATCAATTACCAAAAAGTTTCGCAAATATTTTTTAATACACATTTAGTTCAAATCTTTTTATTTTGTTCAAAAAAGTCCTTCAAACACCCATTTAACCAATATTCTTTTTAAAGATCCGCGCTAGCGGCATTTCCGCCCCCGATTGTCGGAGCTCCAACGAGCCTCACCGGAGCTCTTTTTTTTGAGTGTTTTTATGTGATGAGAGATTTTTTGGAACAAAATAAAAAGACTCAAATTAAACGTGTATTTAAAAATATTCGAGTAACTATTTGATATATGTCCTTAAAATTAATGGAAAGACATTGTCAAGTCTGTTACCATTATTTGACGACTTACTTAACACAGTTAATAGTTCAAATTCCATTTTAAAATAATCATTATAATTTATGAGCCAACTCAATAATTTATTCAATTTCTTTTGACAAATGACCCATTAATAAAGAGTATCAGTACGTTTACACACTTTTATACCCACTTTCATACCCGCCTAATAAGACACGATAATAAAAACTTCTATCTTATGTCCTGACATGACCCACAATAACAAGGTATAAAATTTTAATGTACCGAATATAAAAAATGGGTACAAAAGTGAATACTTATCAACCTGAGCGGTTAGTGCCGCTGGTCAAGCCTTGAGTTTGCTTCCCAGAGATCGCTAGTTCGAGTCACCGCAATGGCCACGAATTGAAGGTTGTTTATGTGTGAATCCACACCGTCTGTTGGGCAAACCTTAGTCGGGACGAAAGGATTAAGCTCCTCGGGAATTATCCTTCGTACCCAAGAAAATAAATAAAAAGTGAGTACTTATCCATTAATAAATAGCGATGAACATGATTACCGAATCCAACCCAATCCCAAACGAAGAGAGAAAAGAAAGCAGGGAATGAGGAAAAAGAAAAAGAGAAGAAAAGAAAAAAGCACAAAACTCATTAAAGGAGTCCTTTTCCTATATCAACACGACGTTCAATTTGTCCTTACTTCAACCATCTGAGACCTCACCTCCCACCAAAGGTACACAGCTCCCACTCCCCCCCATCCGTATTCTCTCTCTCCGTAACATCATTCTACCTTTTTTCCAACGAACAAAATGAATAGTCACAAAGAAGTAAGATTCGCCGTCCCCTCAAACTCCCGACCATACCGCCCCCAACCCCTTCCAAACTCCCGACCTCCGAATTTCATAATCCAACTCCGCTCAAACAACCCCACCGACTTGAAAACTTTCATCTCCAAACTCAAACACCCCCCCGACAGTTTCACCCATAATCCCAAAGGCATCACCTTGTTTTACCAACAATGGACCCACACACTCCACACCATGATCCAATTATGGGAAATCCGCTTTCAAACCATTCATTCTTTCACCCCAACTCTCGTAGGTAACCTCATACTCCCCTCCGACAAACAAGAACTTAACCATCAATTAAAACACCTTTTCACCAAACGTGTTAACCAATTGCTCCAAGGTGAGTTGGTGAAAAAGTGGGAGAATAAGTATCACCTTGTGAGTAATGAGATTGAGGGGCTTACTAATTTGCTCAGGAGGCCTAATAGGATGGTGGTTTGTAATGAGATGATAGAGAGGAAGTCAGGGCTTGTTTGTGAGAGGGATTTGATTGGGAAGAGGATTGAGGAGTTTAGGTGTGGGATGAGGTGTATACTTTCTCATATTGAAGGGGGGGAGGGTTGTGGGGAGGGGGAATTTGAGGTGTTTAGGTTTATTGAGGGGTTTGATTGGGGGAGGATTTATTGTTTGCTGATGAGGGAGTGTAGGAGGTTTGAGGATGGCTTGCCGATTTACGCGTTTCGCCGGGATATTCTCGCACAAATATATTCCCAACAGGTGACAAATAATATATTGTTCACATGTTATTATTACTATTTGCATTGTATGTCATTAACTTCAATTTTATGTTTGAAAAGTTAGAACCGTTATTAAATTCATGTGGTAATGGAATGGCTCTATGTAAAATTTTGTACTAGGTGACATCACTAAAGTAAGGGCACGTACGAGCCAAAATACCTTTAATAACTCTAACTAATTACTAATTGATATTAACAAATTTTGAAAATATTCTCTTGAAGAACAATAAAGGTCATTGATTAGGTGTTATTTAGCAAGGTGCAAACTAGTTGAGAAGAAGGGAAAGGAAGAGAGAGAGAAGGGGGGGGGGGGGGGGGGTGAAACTGATTACTCCCACACCTCAGATGAGTGGGATGGATGGAGGATCTTGGGGCTGGGTTTTGGTGAGCTTGCGGTGTCAGGGTGATGTCACTGACGATGCTTGGATGGTGGGTTAAAACCAATGTTCTAAAAGGCGCGATGCGTGATCGATGCGTGGAGGTCAAGCATCAAGCATTAGGAGCATATGCAAAGCATATGCATGAAAACGCGTTTTGCCTTTTTTAATATTTTTTTAATTATACCGAGGCTTGTAAAATAATAAAAGCAGAAATATAAGCATAACTTACATAAAAAACATAATCATAAACATTGAATCAAAATTACGAATAAAATAAAACATACCTTGAAATTTGAAATTATATATTCCTAAAAGCATCAATATAAGAAGAAAAACATTTGTACACTGCATAACATTAGCCGTTTGTTAACATGTATTAACTGTTAACTGTTAATAAATATAAGCAAAAACAGACATTTAAGAAATCAAAAACAACATTTATAACTGTCAACACTGCATAAGTTATAACTGTTAACACTGCATAACTGATAACACTGCATCAAAAACAACATTTATAACATTTATACACTGGAATGATTGAAGCTTGAAATTGTACACTGGAATGATTGAAGCTGTAAATTGTTAGACTTTTAATTAATTACAAGAAATGTTGTTTTTTATGCTTATACAGTTAACACCATCTTAACATAATAAAACTTGTACAGTTAATTAACATCATCCTTTTGTTGATTAATAAAAGCAAGTAAAAAAACTTAACATCATCCTTTTGTTTGACTTTTAATTAATTATAAGAAAACTAAATTCTTTTCGTGATCAAATAAATAAGAAATAAGAAACAAGAAAGAAATCAAAAGAAAAAAATAAGAAAGAAACATTTTGGGTCGTTTTTAGTGAAATTTTTTTGTCGTCTTCTTGTAAGAAATCAAAAGAATGAAATCAAAAGAAATAAATAAGAAGATGGAAAGCTTACCTGTTTTTTGTTTTCGGTCGGAGTAGAGGTTTTTTGTTTATGGCCGGCGGTGTTTTCTTGGGTTTCGGCAAGTGATCGGGTATGTTTTTTTTATTCAAGAATTTAGTTTTTAAGGAAAATGAGATCGGGGCACTCTTTGCCTTTGTTTTTTTGATCAGGGCACTTTTTTTAATATATAACTCTTTACTCAACTAAACTACATGAGAAAAAAAAATATATAAAACAATAAAACGACGACGTTTGAATTTTAAAAAAACGCATTATGCGCGCATTTCATGCATATGCGCGCCTCGCGCCTGTTGACCGCCTTAAAAAACGTTGACCATGCATTTTCCCACGCATACCCCTAGTGTGTTGCGTTTCTAAAAAGCATCGCGCATATGCGCGCCTTTTAGAACATTGGTTAAAACCTACCATAACATATTTAGGGTTGTAGTTGATTTGAATCCACTTGTCATTTTTCCTCTCTACGATATTTCTACTGTTGACTGGGAAGGGACAGGGTTGGCAGGGTAACAGAACGGGAAGTTGGCTGGTGACATTGTGGTGGTGGGTGGCAACTCGGGGGGTGGGGGAGATTTTAAGGCCTTGAATTTACTTTAAAACTAGTATGCAACCCCACGCAATGTGCGGCTGCGTTATAGTTCATAGGATAGAATATTTTGTAGACAAATATAGAAAAATATAGCATGGGTATTTTACAATAAACTTGTTACACAGTAGAGTTCACAAAAATGAGATAACTTTTATTCTTAATACTTCAAAATCAAAATGAGAACTCTGATGTAATATCACATAATAAATTCTTGAACCTCCTAGTGAACACAATTGCAATGAACTAATTTATAACCCTTTAGATTTTGCATTTGAAAACCAACAATTTTTTCCAGGTTATTAAGCATCCATCTGTATTTCAAAATTACATTTGACACTCATGATTGGAAACCCATACATATAAGAAAAACATGTCATCATACACAAGAATCACTAAGCAAAATGGATATAATACCTTTAATTGGGCAAGTAAAGAACATTTTAGTTGTCTAATTGGGATGTATCGAATGTATGGAGAAAGGAAAATGAGTACTGTAATCTCGACATGGAAAAAGTCATCCGTTCAACTTCATTATCTGTAAATTTGAAACTCTATTTTGATTAAATGAGACTTCATAAGAGGCCCTCATGTACATAGTTAGGCATAAGACTCGTAACAAAGGTTTTGACCGATGATTATGAGTTCAAGCTACACACGGCAAAAAGTTACAATCCAAAGTATTAAAGACTAGATATATGAGGTAAAAAATAATTTATAGTTTGTAATGATTATGCTTTCTTGGAAAGATAAATATTAGGACCATGTCTACACATAAATTTCCCCTCGTCCCCATAGTTCTCATAACATCTCAAACTTTGTTTGTGGTTTCTACTTCCAAGTATCTCAGATCATCTCAGTGTAATGGAAATTATTCACTCATACATTTCTCCGAAAGCACAAACTCTATAAATTTATGGTATCATCAGTCCAACTCTCTAGTTACCTGTTTTATCCAAAATATTAGTTATAGGTGTTAGAATGGGGAAATTGGCCCATATTTTTGTCTTACTACTATAGATTTTCTAATGTTTTACCATGATATAACTATAAACAATCAAAAGAAGTCAAACTAAAGGTTTTGAAACTACTAAGTCATACATCGTACTACAGTTTTCTACATACACATCGCATAACTCTTCACTTTAGTTTCCTTTATTGGATAATCCAACCAAATAGTTTATGAGCATATACAAAGAAGGAAGTGATTTTTCGGCTCTAAAATTTTGTTCCACATATTAGTACTTCTTAATGTCATAACATGGCGCAAAATTACAAAAAGTTTTAGGCCACTCTTCACTTTTTTAGCCTTCAAAGGAGGCAGATAATTTGAGTTTTTAGGCCCCAAGAGAGGCAGATATGAAAGGGAAAAATTCCAATGAGGAAGTTAAAAAGATATAAAGAGCCCCTCAAAATTAAACAAGTAATTAAATGTCGCACCATTCAAGTAATTTCTATAAGGAAAAGTTACATTACTCAAATGATAAGAATCTTGAATCATTAAGGATCAGTTGTGTGTACATTCAAAAAAGGCAAATAATAAAATTTCTAGGCAATATTTTCCAAATAAATGCAGATATGAAATCGAAAAGTAGACAACGTGAACCACCAGATGTGTGGTGTAGAAAAAATTCCAATGTTGAAGTTAAAAAGCTAGTGGCGTAGAAAAAATTCCAACGTTGAAGTTAAAAAGTTATATTTCATGCTGCAATTACATTTGGGATAAATTTTCTTTAAAGACCAAGATTGCAAATATTTTTACGAATAATATATCCATAACTAGACAAATCAATTAGGATAATTTATTTTCTTTTGACCAAACACGGCCTATAATGCTCAGATGGCAAAGTAGATGGCAAAGTAGTTGACAACTCAAATTATTTTGGAAAAAAATTGTAAATGCAAAGATAATAAAATTTAAGGCACAAGGTGTCGTTGAGGTTACTTGGAGCTGAGTGTTTACGGAACCTTCCTGATTGGTCGGAGCGATAATAACCGAATCCGTCGCCGAACTCAAATCCGATACTGCAAACGAATTGTGCATTGTTAGCCATGAGTACCAATTAAATGGGGTAGACCTCTTAATCGGTAAAAAATACAACATGATCAATTCATTTCCCAAAAACATTACGTATGCATAATGTGTATATACATATAAAGATTGAGGAAAAAACCTAGATGAGAGAAAAGACCAAGATACCTTCGAAAGTGGTTTTCAGTTGTGTTGATCCCTATTGTTAGTAGATCCGGATTGACAAGCACATGATAATGATTTAACGAACTACTTTACGTTATAAACCTGAAAATCATATTAGTAATTCATGTAATTTAAACAAATAAACAAAATAAAATCTATATAGTTGTCTTTAAGAAGTTATAAAGTATCAAACACAAAAAATTGTAATCCACAACTAACATAAAAGTTTTGTAACAAAAAAACATAGAAGTTTGCTAATTGTTACTACATCAAAGGTAATGCAAGAAAATATACCGTGTATAATAACGAATTACCCATCAGCAAGTTTCTGTAATTTAGATCATTACCATTAGAGATCGTACCTTGGTGCGATGGCAAATGCCCTCGTTCAAGCTACGGTTGGTCTTAGGTTCGAGACATGGGAGCAACCTCTCCATATATGGGGGTAAGGTTAGTCGACATCCGCCTCTTCCAGACCTGCAGTTAAGCGGGAGCCTTGTGAAAAACACCAATCAATCCATTTACCTCCAACCCAATTTATTGAAAAGTTCTTAGATTTATAATTTGTAATGCATGGGGGGCGTATGCTTAAAATAAGAACTTTATAGTCGTAAACAAATAAAGTTTTAAATTGACATCTAATTGGGGGTGATGCAATTCAATCGCACAACTAATATTCATCAACATAATAAAAACCAATGTTTAAAAAGTAATAACAACAATCATACATTCAATTGATGGCACTGGAACAAAGTACAAAATTAAATTAATTAGATATAAATAATTAAATAAATGAATAGTTGCATATAAGATGAGAAAGTCTTAACATAATAGTTTGTTAAGTTTAAATACAAGCACTTGATAACTAACAAAATGTAATATTTGGATACGTTACTGACGTGCGACACAATCCCGCCTTTGGGGGAATTTTTTTTCTTTTTCTAATTATATTTCAGCAGGTTATTTATTAATTTTTAGTTAGTTTTTTATTGAAAACAAGTCCTAGCTTAACTAGGAGACTTGCTCTCCAAGTCTTAGGTAGTCTATAAATAAAGCCCTAGGGCTCCCTTTTATAGTCACATTTGCCAACAATGATATTTTGAGTTCTTAGAAAATTGGAGATAATTGTTATTTGTAATATTATTCCGTTGTGTTTCATTTCAAATTAGTATCAGAGCCAAGTTCGCTCTTGATAATATAAACCCTAGTGTGTAATCAAAACGCAAAGATACCTCCCAAAGCAACAAGACAATCCAAGGCCCAAGAATATACCCTAGAAAACATCCAATTGATATTATCTAACATGATGGCTCGAGTTGAAAGTATCCAACTACAACAAATTCACATCAATGAGAAATTTGAGAAATTGGAAGCCGGTGGGTTTGTGGCCAACACCGGCAGCACGGTGGCCCACCCCATTCATCACGGGGACACCATTCAGAGCAGAGATGGCAATTTTTGACCCGATAACCCGTTTACGGTAATAACCCGATTAGCTTGTATAGATTTAAGAGTGCCCAAAACTTATACTAAAATAAAAATCAACTCGACTTGAAAATGACACGACTAACCCGAATTGCCACCCCTAGTTCTGAGCAATGAAGGGCTGCCTAGAAGCGGCGGCCTCCACGCACCGCATGGCCCCCCCGCAAGGGTTGTGGCAGGTCGACGGAGGGTGTAGAGAAGTCGCAGCCCCTCGGGCACCACCCCGAGGGCTCCCCAGCAGGTGGGTGGTGCGGGCCAGCCCCGTGGGTCCATCGAAGGGATTTTTGATGACGTATTTGAAGAGGCACAAGCTGATTTGGCAAAAAAACAGTCCAAATTGTCCACGGGAACTTTCGGAACAACGTAAAAGAGTCCGTTGATGTGTTTTATGCGAAGATGGAGACTTGGAAGCAAGCCTTGGTGGAGAAAGCCTTGGGTAAATAACCGTTGCACTCGGAGAAGGAGGTGATCCTTATTGAGGGCCTTCCCCTTAAAAAATTTGACAAACGTCGGGAAAAAGCAAGTTCGATTAATTCAGCCTGTCAATTGGAGCCGTGGGGTTATAAAGGGGCTAAAAAAGATGTGTCACAATGGGTCCAAGCAATTTAGTCCGACTGGTAAAATTAAGGGTGGATAGAGAAGCAATTGATGAAGAGGATGACATTGCCCTCACTCGCCGCTTGTTGTATGTCGTTGAGAGACTGGTCAAACGAATAGAGATTTACCGTGGCGGTTTACACTACGGTGTGAGGTATGGCGGCCAACCCTTCTTCATTCCACCTCACGAACATGTGTATCATGGATGCTGGAATAAAGGGTACATGAACAACTATTGCTCCTTCAAAATGGCTAAGGGAAAACCGCATAATGCAGGCGCGAAAAATCTGCCCCCCTAAACAACCACGTTGGGCAGCCCCACGACATCCCCGAGGGGCTCAAACGGGCTATGCTGAGGACCACGAGGATGTGTTACGAGGTGGGGGACTAACGGAGGACAACTTTAGGACTTTAAATAAATTATTTGGCAAGGCTATGCATGGTTTTATCTGTATTGATGCGAGTATATTAGATGGAAAAATGGATCCGGATGTGTTTATGGATTGGTTGAAACGTGTGGAGTATTTCTTAGATTTAAAGGAACACTGGGGCTATAGATGTGTTAAATATGTAGATGTAAAATGGGAGGGTTATATCTGGGTGTGGTGGGATCAATTGATGCACGATAGGGCAACGAATGATTTAGACCCAATTACCTCTTGGGAACACATCATGGCGGAGATGACGTCTGGCTTCATTATTGAGAATTACGAGATGGACGTATTTGCACGTGTCCAAAGCCTCAAGCAGGGTTATAGGGTTATATATCTGTTAAAGAATATTCGGAACAATTTCAGTTGCTTTGCACTGGGGATAGACTAAAAGAGAGCACATAACAATAAATCGGGCCTTACATTCAGGGCCTCCAGCTTAAGTACCAAACAGAATTAGGATTGCGTCATAAGTCAAGTAAATGAGTATGCAAGGAAGGTGGAGAATTATTTCAAGGCGGGGGCAACTATGGCACAGGGTGAGACAACCACCTAACTTACTACGACTCTAACAACTCCAGTTCCTGCTACTCCTGGAGGTCCACCTCAAGTGTTATGATTGGACATCGAGCTTCATATTGTCCCAACACGATGAGAAAGCCGCTTTTAGTTTTTGAATGTGAAGAAGAAATGGAGCGACCACCTCATTATGGTTAAAAGATAGATAATCATATTTTAATAATGAAGAGCCTCTTTATGACTTGGTCAATATATAGACAAAGGTTTGGGTTAAGCTTTAACAAAGGGTTCCACAATTCCATTTCATCCTTTGCTGTTACATAGGATCTCAAAGAAGACAACCTGTGCAATGAAGACAAAGAAGTCACTCAAACCCAAATAATTCTAGAATACACAAAATAGAGAACATATATCGAGAAAGGAAAAGGAGAGAAAAAATTATGAAAAAAATGGCTAAAAACAGAGAACTATCTTTTTCTTGATGAAACAGTAGTATCTGAGTAGTAAGAAAAGTCCAATAGTCTCTCTCTCTCTCTCTATATATATATATGCATATATCTAAAAATTCAACGATCAGATCCTATAGAAGAGGAACTTATTGGGCAAGTTCCAAAAAGGATTTTTTTGAAGGGAAATGGCCAATGCTTAAAAAGGCGAAAGGCGAGGCGAGGCGTTTTAGTCGCAGAGAGGCGAAGCGTAAGCCTCACTGAAAAGAAAAAAAGAGCAAAATAATATTAAAAAAATACTAATAAAACCATAAAAATAAAATAACAAAGAAATATAAAATAAAACTACAATAAAAAATAAAAAAATCCTTGAGGACTTTCTCACATAGTTTGACATTTTTTTGTTCCCCCGAGATAACTTTAAAAAAAAAGTAATTTGAGAAAATCAATTTTAACGTATTGGTTATTTTACAATATGACAATAAATTAATCAATGCAAAATCATATTGGCAAAATCATTTTTTAGCTTCATTCACATATTGGTTATTTTATAATATGACAGTAAATTAATCAATGCAACTTAACAAGCAAATTTATTAAAAAACATTGATTTTCAAGCTACGATTAAAAAAAAAGCAATTTTATTAAAAAAATAATAAAACATATCAACCTAAGTTTATTAAAAAAAACAGCAACCTTTAAAATATATGAGTTTCTTAATAAATATTCAGTTTAGTTAAAGATAACATATTATTCCAAGTTCAAAACCAAAAAACAGAACTTTTAAAAATAAGTCATATTGAAGTTAATTTAGTACATTTATTTCAAACAAAATCAAATTGACAAAATCAGTTTTTTAAGTATCATTAACATATTGGTTATTTTTAAAATTTTTTCGCAAGTTACAATAGCAAATAGTATAAGTTAAGTGCAGTTTAAAACAATAAAAAGAACAAGAGTTTTTCTTTTGCGCCTCAGCAAGAAGGCGTGAGGCGCACCGAGGCGTAAGCCTTGAGGCACATTGAGGCGTAAGCCTCAAATTCAACCCTGAGGCTTAAGCCTCAAGCCATTTTTTGCCCGCCTCGCCTCGAGGCGTAAGCCTCAAACACCTTTTTAAATATTGGAAATAGCTTATAATAATCTATAATCTTTAAAATGGAAAAATGTAAAACCAGCTGGGTAAGTTGATTGGGGAGTTTAAATTGTTCGTATGGATTCTGGTGACAAAGATTAGGTGGCAAAATATGTTGAAGATGAGGTTTATTCCATCTTGTAAAGATGAGGAGGGGAGAAAATGTGTCAAAATTGAATATGAAGAAATTAAGGGGGAAGAATATAGATGGAGGAATGCTGTGGCGGCTTATGTTTGGGATCTAGGGTTTCCTTCAGTGCTATGAAGGGATATGCAATGAGAAAATGGAGTAGATTTGGTAAGTTTGATGTCTATTTGCTGAAGCCAGGAGTGTTTATTGTTGATTTACAAGATAGTGATGCCCAAGCTAAAGTGTTGGAGATGGGATCATGGTCTTTTGATGGAAACCCCCTTTTTGTTAAACCATCGAGCCCACAGGTGAGTCTGGAGAAGGAAGGTTTTGCACAGTTACCTATTTGGATTCGTTTAACAGGTCTGAAACTTCATCTATGGTCTAAAACTGTCTTAAGCAAAATATCCTGTGTTATAGGGAAGCCATTATTCACAGATCGGATGACAGCTAGAAGAAAAAGACTAACATATGCTAAGAGTTTGTGTGGAAATTGATGTTGACAATTGGTTACCTGATTTAATTCCTTTGTATGGCTCTGATGGTAGGATTATGAGCCAAATGATTGAATATGAATGGGTTCCAACTTGGTGTAAGCAATGTAGGGTTTTTGTACATAAAGATGAGAAATGTAAGAGGGTGAATAAAACTAAACAGGAATGGGTTAAGGTGAATAGTAATAATAACAAAGAAAAAGATAAGGAATATGCAGTTTCAAGTGATGAATTTACATTGGTGGAAGAAAGAGTAGAGGATATTGCTGGTCCTAGTAATGTTAATGAGATTGAAAAGTTCGCTGTAATTACCAACAAAAGGGGTGAAGACAGTAGTGAGGTGCTGTACAAGCAGAAAATAATAGTGAAAGTTCATGCTGATAATAGAGAGGAATCTCAAGTTATAGAGTATGCCAGAGGTATTAATGGTAGTTTGATTATTTTGGAGAGGGAAGATATTAGTTTGGAGAATAATTTTGAAGCTCTGGATGAGCTTGAGGACTTGACTAATTTTGAAGAGGAAGGGTGTGAGCTCCGATTGCCACCATCGACGCCACTCAAGGAATTCAGCTGAAGCTCCCGACTAAATCTCGCTATAAAGGCCCCATTCGATCCAAACCCCTGCCTGTGTGATGCAGCCAAGGAGTCGCATGGCCCCCTTTGATGTTGCGACTCCAAACAAATCGTCCCGAACGTTAACCTCTACCAAGCCAACCAAAACACCTCCTATCTCGGCCATAAATGACTTTAACCAAACCTTACTATGAGGATATCCTGGCATTGAATTGAACCTCTACCCAGATGCTTCTCAAAACGGAAGCCGCCGTTATGTGTGTGACACCCCGCCTAATTAAACATCGGGTGATCAGGCCTTTATTAAATTAAAACAGGTTTCTCAAATGGTTCATTCTTAGCATCACTGCCGAAAACTTTTTAATTACTAATCCCCTAAGTAAAATTAGACCGGTGCCAAATTTTATCTTTCTTAAAACAGATAAATCAACCATGCGGAAAATTGTAAAGCAAATACCATGCTAAAACCCAAACCAACAAAGTATAAGTACAACAGCGCAAAAGTATTACCGAATAAACCATCGGCTAAAAATGCTAAACAACAATAGAACAACTACTAATATGAAACTAACATCTGAGACTGATACCGGACTACAAGTCCATACATGGAATAATGTGACATTCTGTACTAGATCTGAATGAGAGATATCGTCTAGTCAAAATCCTGTAAGCATCCACTGTGCTACAGCTGCGAGTCCCTGGAATAGAATCATCATCCATGGCGTCCCTGTGGCTGGACACCTAAAAGGTTTTGAAAATATTTTATAGCAAGAGTTAGTACTCAAAACATTTTGAAAATATTTAGCAAGCGTTTATCACAATATAAAATGCGGTTATTGATTACACATGTTAGGTTTTCGTACACTCTCTTGAGTTCACTCACTTCTAATCTATTGTGCACACCTAACTTTCTACACTTAGCCTACCTAGCCATGTTCCCCAAGTTAATTAGGTCTAAGTAATCATCTGAACTTATCTAAGCTTAAGTTCTCGCATCGCCCACACCGTGCATTCATTTCAATAACATCTCGCAAAGGTTAATTAATACTCAAATAACATTTCACCTATGTTATGCTTCAAAGCTATTTAGTTTCACTACTAAATTTCTAGGGTTCTCACAATTGTTATCTTTCCACTTATGTAATTAAGTTTCACTACTTAAGTTACTAATTAGATATTCTCTATCTAAAGATACATTCCGTAATTAAGTTTCACTACTTAACTTACCAATTTGATACGTAACATTAAACACATCATATTCATCTACTTATTCACAACGGTATAATATCATTAAGTGTATATATTTCACAAATAATATATACTAAATATTAGTCATTACTATTTGTCCTTTTTACACACATAAAGAACTCTTGGTTCGGAATGATTCATCGACCCCAAGTAAGAATTGGTTCGGAATGATACATCGACCCCAATTATTTATATACACAAATTCTGGCTCGGACTCTTTCATCACGCCACCAGTTCAAAGGTTTGGTTCGGCATTTTACATCGACCCCAAACATATAATAACCCTATGTTAGTTCGGAATGTCTCATCGACCCTAACATAGTTAATTTAAGTATATATCAATCTATAAATACACAGAAGTAGAATATCATTAAATATATATTTTACACACAATATATATTAAATATCAGTCATTACTATTTGTCCTTTTTACATACATAAAGGACTCTTGGTTCGGAATGATTCATCAACCCCAAGTAAGAATTGGTTCGGAATGTTACATCGACCCCAATTATATAATAACCCTATGTTAGTTCGGAATATCTCATCGACCCTAACATAGTTAATTTAGTTAATTTAGTTATACTTCTCTTAACCTAAAAGTTCATACAATTCAGTAGGTATACGCCCGACCTATCAACCATGTTCGTACGTAATATTTTATTCTCTTATATTTACCGTACAATATTCATTGTACGATTTATCTCATTAATCGCATTTATTTGAGTATTCACAACAATCTAAGGGCCCTAGTTACCCCTAACGTAATATCAATTCAGTAGCTACCCTTGTTAACATACTGACCCAATAAATTTAAGCTCGCTCATGCTTTTCCGTAATTATATTCTTATCATCTCGAATTAGAATACGTCACAATCAAGCTTATGAATCCCCACTTTAATTCTCTCACAAAATTAAAGTCCAATGCTCAATCATAGACCTACTTCCATAACATTATTCCAAAAATATATTTCATCAAGGTCTCAAACACTTCCCCGATAAAATTTTAGGCATTTGAGGCTTAAAAATTAAATATCTTACATTTTCTCGCAGCCTAACGAATCATAAAATTTTCTGGCAGATTAAACACTTTCTAGTAAAACTTCGATTTCTCCCTCCACAGAACTCCGATTGACCTGATTCCAAGTTCATTGGAAAGCTAAGAGATATACCTTTCCATACATCTATGATTCACACTCTAATTCTAAGTACAACTCAAATCGTACATGTTTAAAGTCACGTCAAACTTCTGGCAGATTAAACACCCTGTAGTAATATGTCTATTACTCCCTCTACAGAACTCCGATTGACCTGATACCAAGTTCATTGGATAGCTAAGAGAAATACCTTTCTAGGAATGTATGGTTCACACTATAATTCGAAGTACAACTCAAATGACATACGTTTAAAGTTGTGTCAAAAATTCTGGCAGATTGACATCTTGTGTTCATCAATTAAACCCTAAGTCATTCAAGATTCATGTTCTTTAACCAAGAACTCATAAAGATTCTATGTTAATCATCAAATATATTCAAATTTCATTTTACCTTTACTTAGGGTTTCATTCTACATGCAATCCTACCCAAACATGTGATCAATTCAAACATTTAATTCATGGTTTTTCAATAGAATTAACCAATTCTTAAAACTCCCTACACATGGGTATTATAACTTGAATTTGATTTGCAATAAACACTTGCCTTTATAGAGGGGTTCTGATTTTGTGATTGTTGTTGATGATTGATTGTTTTTCTCCTTCAATCTTCCTTCCCCACAAGTTTGTGGTGAAAATCTCCTTTGAATCCTTCCCAATTCTTCCTTTTGCCTTGAGAATTGTTTCTCTCTTCTCTCTAATGGCTATGGTGTATTTTTTCTTCTCTCTAACCCTAGCCTCCAACTCTTATAATCTGACTTAGAGTTATTAAATTCGTAGGTCTTCTCACTCCTATAATTTAAAAGACTAAAACGCCCCTGAACGGTCCGACTTAGCCCAAAAACATCCCGGGACCCAACTAGTACCCCTGGGTATACTATTTTGACTATTTTGACCCTTTCGGGGTTAACCGTGACCTCTAAATTGTCATTTGAGTCACTTAAAAATATATTACTCGTTCTCGCCCCAAAACGGTCTACATGCGTTAAGTAACTATTTACTACTCGCACTAAGTAAATATAATGAGGCAATATAAATCGGTAACTATCTCTCGATTAATATACTATAATTACAATTCTTAATAAATATCATTAAATTACTCCTCTTATGTAATTTAAATTAAGTCGTATTTTCTCATTTAATTTTCCAATTTAATTAAATAGAATATTCAGAAATACACGGTATTACAATGTGGTGTAAGCGCACAACAATTTGTAGCTTTCAAGCATGTCTGTTTAAAAGAACCCTCACCACTCCACAGAGCAGTTCACTTCCCCCACCGATGTCTCATTGGCCATGATTTATACCCTAACTACCACAACGCTTTCCTATATGCCCTTGGATTGGTCTTGCAACAACCTGTTTTACACGTATTGTGGATCCAAGGGAAGGTTGTGCAGCATCATTATTGATAGCAATTCGAATAGCAATCTCGTTTCTCGAGATACGATGGAGAGACTCGGATTACCTACAAAGTCGTGTGCTATTTGCTGTATTGGGTGGTTGGGAGAAGAACCCAAATTGCCTCTAATCAACAGTGTAGAGTACAATTCTTTATTGGGTCATTTTTTGTTGAGGTCCTTTTCACCATCGTCGATATGAATATTTTCCATCTCCTTTTTGGCTGACCATGGAAATATTGATTAGGATAATGTACATCATGCGCGAATAACATGTACACCTTCCACTACAACGACAAAGAGATACAGATACAACCAATGCATGAGGTAAGGCCCCACATTTTGTCCACTTTCTTGATTTCATGTCCCGCACTGATGCGGATGTCGAGGATGATGGTATGTGCTACTCACCTGTTAAAACCATTTCCACCACTGTGACAACGATTCCGCTCGTACATCAGTTAATATTGGATTAGTTTTTCCATATCAGTTCTCCCTCGGACGGCTTGCCACCTCTCCGTGATATTAAATGTGTTATAGATTTTTTCCCCGTGGCACAGTTGCCCAATCTACCCCACTATCGATGGCCTCGACCGAACGAACATGCAGAGCGTTAACAACTGGTTTCAGACTCTTATGTGATCGTGGATTAATTTGGGAGAGTATGTCGCCTTGTGCGGTCCTGATCTTACTCACTTAGAATAAGGATGGTATCTGGCGATTGTGCATTGATAGTCACACCACAAGTTTACGATTAAGTATTCTTTTTCGATTCCACAATTAGAAGATATGTTAGACCAACTTATGGCACTTGTGTTTTCTCCGAAGTGATCTTCATAGTGGCTATCACCAGATTTATATGCGGCTTGGGGATGAGTGGAAAATAACTTTTAAGACCAAGGGTAGGTTGTAAGATGGACTGTGATGATGTTTGGTCTATCCAGTGCCCTGTCCACTTTTATGTGGGTGATAACACATATTTTTGGCCATAACTGGACAATTCATCATTGTTTGCTTCGATGATATCTTGATTTACAAAATATCGGAGGCCGAGCACATATGCCATGTCTGACAGGATCTCGAGGTCCTTCTTGCCAACAATTCTATCATTTGTTGAAGGAATGCATTTGTATGATCCCATCAATACAGTATGGGACGATGGGCTTTAGACAGACAAGACCAAGGTACATGCTATTGGGCCCACTCTACCAACTATCTCTCAGGTCCAGAGTTTTCATGGGTTTGCTATCTTTCGTCGACGTTTAATTGCCTACTCAACCCCAGTATGTCCCATATTACCGACTTGATGAGATCTTCTCCATTCAACATTCGTTGGACTGCCGCCACAAAGGATGCTTTTCAGTAGATCAGGCGCCTCATTAGTTAGGCCCCCATCTTGGCCTTTCTTGATTTTTGTTGGCTATTTGAGTTGTCTTGGAGGCAATGCAAGACGAGTATTGATGACGTCCGTAGAACGATCATCCTCTTTCCTTTTTCAGCGAGGTCTCCAACGAGACATTAAACTACTCCACGTTTGATTTAGAGTTCTATGCTATCATTTGACTGAGAAGAGTACTTATTACGTCGGGAGTTTGTCATCAAATGCGATCAGAAGACCTTCACACACCTCAATCTCCAACAGAATGTAGCGATAGACTTGCTAAGTGGTCGAATTTGATGCAAAAGTACACCTTCGATCTCCTGGAAGGAAAATTGTGTTGCGAATACGTTGAGCCGCTATATGCACACCCTGTTCACTATCCGCAACACAGTTTTCGGATTCAACATGGTCTATAAGCGTCTACGTTTAATGGTCTTTATTGTGGAGGAGTGGCAACGCCACGGTGGCATCTTTGCGGATTACCTATTTCATAATGGCTTTCTCTTTAGGGGTACGACCCTTTACATCCCTTTATCCTCTCTGCAAGAGAAGATTATTGTCGAGGTCCACGTCGGTAGGTTAGCGGGCCACATGGGCATTGCTTGGATCCACAACCTCCGACGTGATCTCTCCCACTAGCTCACTATGCCTAAAGACACAAATGCCATCATTAATCATTGCCATACATGCCAAACCACCAAGGGTCAAGACAATAACGTCGGTCTTTACACTCCCTACCCGTGTGAGATCACCCCTGAGTTGATATTTCCACGGGTTCGCGTTCCTCCCGGGTTTTGATTCAATTTTTGTTGTCTTAAACTGCTTTTCGAAGATGGATCACTTCATCCCGTGTACACAGACGTTTAATGCCTCTTCTATGGCCACTATCTACTTACAGAATGTCGTTCACCTGCAAGGATTACCATGCAGTCTCACTCCCAACTAGTATGTTCGTTTCACAAGTCACTTCTGGCGTACCCCAAGGAGCACCTACAGTTTTTCATAGCCTTCAATCCTTAGACAGACGGACAGTCAGCGGAGGTCATTAGTCGGTGCATGGGCGATCTCCTCCACTGCCTCAATTTGGATAAACCCTAAAGTTGGGATTCTACAATTGAGTTTGCCTTAAAACAACGATACCAACCACTCGACCACCCTCTCCCCTTTCTAGGTTGTTTCAAGGAGGCCATGCCTAATGACCTTGTTGAGATCTTGCCCATTACTTCTGTGTGCCCGTCGACTTTTGAGTTTACAGCATGCCTATGTTTGATTCATGCTGATGTCTGTGCCCGCCTTTAGCGTTGTATGCTTCCTATAAGGAGGCCGTTGATCCGCATTGTCACTGCCTTGTCTTTTAGTACATCGACTTGTCATGATCTATTTGCGCAAGGAACGACGTTATGACAAAGGCCACAAGTTACAAATAAGCCGTTTTGGTGCCTTCCCATTTATCTGAGTTGCGACGAGAATGCTTATGAGGTTGACCTTTCGACTGACTTATGATGTCATTACACGTTCAATGTCGCGGACCTCACTTCGTTCCATGGGACTCAATACTCCATTTTATTCCCCTTCCTCCTATCACCAAGATCCCTGTCCGTTCTCATACCGTTCCGAGACAGTTGATACCCTTACTGGGTTGTATACCGTTTCCTCATTCGATGGGCCGGTCCTTCCTATCCCTTTGAAATCGTGGGGGCAATTGCTGTTGGGTTAGATCAAAGAATGAAAGTGGGGTTGTTGAGTGCGGTAGCAGTGCTATTGGCGGGAGAAAAGTTGGGTGGGTTATGTTTTTGGAGGGATAAGAGGTCTTTTTTTTTGTCTTTTTATATGCCACGTCAGAGAGAGTCGCTTAGTGTGTCGAATTAGGAAGTCGCTCTAGAATTTCTCATTCGAGGAGGATGGGTGGATTAGAGGCATTTAAGATTGAGGGCTTCTTTTGCCTTGGTATGCGAATTTCTTTAATTCACAACCAAGGCTGAAGATTGTGTAGTTTCTTCCAATTTCTGTTCTCGTCGTTCTATTCTTTAATGTATTTGCTGCCTTGGAAAGGCCGCATACTAAGAAATCGTAGATGCCCTCACCCCACCGGAATACGCTTAATATTTTCAACTTATCCAATAATGAAAATAAATGTGAATATACACCTTTTGGAGGTATTTGAAAAAGGTAAGAAGAAAAAAGAATATCCGAGTTCAACTGGCCGAGGGTGAAGGTAGTCAATGTTAATACTCCCAATCTTAACAGCTTCTCATTCGATAATGAGCCATGAATTTTCATCACATGATCAACTATCCTTTGGTAATAGTCATTATCGAATGAGAAGCTGTTCAGATTGGGAGCATTAACATTGACTACCTTCACCCTCTGCCAGTTGAACTCGGATAAATAGAGTTCTTCAAGAACTGAGAAAGTAATATGAAGTTGCAAACATGGACAATGTTTTATATGATAGTGTGCTGAATCATGGGTATGAGGCTTCTTCGGAATAAATTTGTTAGATGTGCTCTGTATCAATCAAGTGATAAGCAATTTATATGTTATAATATGTTTTCTCAGTTTAAATTTGTTTTCATCCCTTTAAGTCTATTATGTTGCTTCTATGTTTGAATAATTTTTGGTCTTTCTTTTTATTGCTGTTCTCACAGATAATGGTATTGGTTGGAGAAACTGGTTCAGGAAAGAGTACGCAGTTGGTTCAGTTCCTTGCTGATTCTGGAGTAGGTGGTAGTGAGTCTATCATATGTACTCAGCCCCGCAAACTTGCTGCCATCTCATTGGCACAGAGGGTAAAAGAGGAAAGTTATGGGTGTTATCAAGATACTTCAATCACCTGCTATCCAACGTATTCGTCTGCTCATAAGTACGATTCTAGGGTTATATATACAACAGACCATTGCTTATTGCAACATTACATGAGTGATAAAAAGTTATCACAGCTATCATGCATAGTTATCGACGAGGCACATGAAAGAAGCTTAAACACTGATCTCCTTTTAGCACTGATAAAAAAATTGCTGCATCAGAGGATTGATCTGAGGCTTATCATAATGTCCGCGACAGTTGATGCGAACCAGCTTGCAGAGTATTTTTTCGGCTGTGGAACTTTCCATGTGATAGGAAGAAATTTTCCAGTTGATACCAAATACATCCCTTGTGCAAGCGATGGCTCTTCTGCTGATGTGGTCGCTTCGTATGTTTCGGATGTTGTGAGGATGGTAACTGAAATCCATGAAAAGGAGAAAGATGGAACTATCCTTGCTTTCTTGACTTCTCAAATGGAAGTAGAATGGGCTTGTGATAAGTTTCAAGTTCCCTCTGCTGTTGCATTAGCTTTACATGGTAAACTCTCTCACGAAGACCAACTCCGTGTTTTCGCTAACTATCCTTGCAAAAGGAAAGTTATATTCACCACAAATCTTGCCGAGACATCGTTGACCATTCCGGGGGTCAAGTATGTCGTCGATTCGGGAATGGTTAAAGAGAGTAGGTTTGAACCTGGCACTGGCATGAATGTTCTTAAGGTTTGCAGGATCAGCCAGAGTTCCGCTAATCAGCGAGCGGGTCGAGCTGGGAGAACTGAACCCGGAAAGTGTTACAGGCTTTACTCAGAATATGATTTCGAGTCAATGCCATGTCATCAGGAACCTGAGATTCGTAGGGTTCATCTGGGCATTGCTGTTTTGAGGATTCTTGCTTTGGGGATAAAAAACGTACAAAGTTTTGATTTTATCGATGCCCCTAGTGCTAAAGCTATTGAGATGGCCATCAGAAATCTTATTCAGTTAGGAGCTGTTACACGGAAAAACGATATTTTTGAATTAACAAAGGATGGAAGGGATTTAGTTAAACTGGGTATCGAACCTCGTTTGGGTAAAATAGTTCTCAACTGCTTCCGACAACGTTTGGGGCGAGAGGGTCTTGTTCTGGCCGCTGTTATGGCAAATGCCAGTAGCATATTTTGTAGAGTTGGTACTGAAGAAGATAAGCTAAGATCTGATCGCCTTAAGGTGCAATTCTGCCACCGTGACGGAGAACTCTTCACTTTGCTTTCTGTGTACAAACAATGGGAAAGCGTGCCTCGCGAGAAGAAGAGTGCTTGGTGTTGGGAGAATAGCATTAATGCAAAGTCCATGCGGAGATGCCACGATACGGTACAAGAACTAGAAATTTATCTTCAAAATGAACTTAATATCATTCTTCCTAGTTACTGGCTGTGGAATCCGCTGATGCATACCAACCATGACTTGACTTTGAAAAGTGTCATACTCTCTTCCCTTGCAGAAAATGTGGCTATGTACTCTGGATATGATCATCTAGGTTATGAAGTGGCATTGACTGGTCAACATGTTCAATTACACCCTTCGTGTTCTTTGCTAAACTTTAGTGAAAGACCAAGTTGGGTAGTTTTTGGTGAAATCCTCTCAGTATCTAAGCAATATTTAGCCTGCGTAACCGCGATTGATGTCAAATCTTTGTCTACCCTTTGCCCTCCTCCTTTGTTTGACGTCTCTAAGATGGACAATCTGAAGCTTCAGATTAGGATTTTGACTGGTTTTGGTAGTACATTACTTAAAAGATTTTGCGGGAAGTCGAATACTGCTCTCCTCCATCTCGTTTCACGTGTTAGAACTTCCTTTAATGATGATCGAATTGGTGTTGAAGTTAATGTTGAACGAAATGAAATTATGTTATTTGCCTCTTCCCAGGACGTTGAGCAGGTTAGTAGATTTGTAAATGATGCTTTAGAGTATGAAAGGAAGCTGTTGGAAAATGAGTGCCTGGAAAAGTGTTTGTATCAAGGTGGAGGACATGGTCAGTTGCCTTCTTTAGCTTTGTTTGGAGCTGGTGCCGAAATAAAGCATCTGGAGCTTGAAAAGAGATGTTTGAGTGTTGATGTATTTCATTCAGATACAGGTGCGGTAGATGATAAGGAGCTTATGATGTTTTTAGAGAGGAACACCTCGGGCAATATTTGTGGGGTTCACAAGTTCGCAGGCGTTGGACTAGATAGTGAGGAGAAGGAAAAGTGGCGCAGGATAACATTTCTTACACCCGATGCTGCTAAGAAAGCTACCGAGTTTAATGAAGTTGAGTTCAGGGGGACCCCACTGAAGATAATTCCTTCAAGAAACAACCATGGGGGTGATTATAAAATGTTCTCTTTTCCCACTGTCAAAGCAAGAGTTTACTGGCCTCGTAGGTACAGTAGAGGGTTTGCAGTTGTGAAGTGCGAAAAGCAGGATGTTGCTTCTATAGCTGATGATTTGTCTAATCTGTCAATTGGAGGAAAATCTGTTCGGTGTGAAGCTGGCACGAAGGATCTGAATAGTATTATGATATATGGCATTAACAAAGAACTTTGCGAAGCTGAAATCTTTGAGGCTTTAAGGGCTGCAACAGATAGGAAAATTCTTGACTTTTTCTTGGTGAGGGGTGATACTGTAGAAAATCCTCCATGTGGCACTTGTGAAGAAGCACTTCTCAAAGAAATCTCCCCCTTCATGCCTAAAAGGAATCCCCACGATAATCATGTCCGTATCCAGGTCTTCCCACCAGAACTGAAGGATACTTACATGAGAGCTTTGATTACCTTTGATGGAAGTCACCATTTGGAGGCAGCAAAAGCTTTGGAGCAAATTGAAGGGAAGGTACTGCCCGGCTGTCTTTTATGGCAGAAGATAAAGTGTCAGCAGTTGTTCCACAGCATCGTATCCTGCCCTTCACCTGTCTACTTTGTTATCAAAGATCAACTCGATTCTTTACTTGGAAGCCTCCGGCGCCGAAAGGGTATTTGTATCGACAATTATATCAGTTCTTGCAATAGTTGTTTCTTCAATTTTTTTCCACCGCGTTGGTTGCAAGTCGTGGAATTATCGTCGGTTGTGTTTCCATTCTTCTATTTTGGGTCTCGTGAATTTTTCGAAACTCACAATCTTTAACAAAACTATTGAGTTAGTAGAAAGTGCCAAAATAAACCCTGAAACTTAATATTTTTTGCGAGAAATCTCCTGAACTAGTTTTGATCAAGAAACCCCATTGAACTATGGTATTTTTCCTCGACACATCCAAGAAATGCATATTTCAGGGGAGTTTTTTGAACTAAAAATAGATCAGGGGGTTTCTCAAAAAGCAGCAAAATTCATTTGTTTTGGCACTTTCCCCTATTAAGTTGTATATAATTAATCCTCATATTTTCAGTCTACCCTTGAAGTATAGCAGAGGACAAATGCTTCAGTTATTGGCTTCAAAATGACTTCGAAGTCTTTCCAATTTACCAAAAAAAAAACATTTTGAATCTGGATCATTTTACTGATCTTTTTTCCACTTCAGTGTAACTTGTTGCCTGATCCACTTCTTCAAAATATTTCATGACTAAGTAGTTAATTTCCACATTTAATTCCACTTGACAGAATCAACATGTTTTTTAAGCATCTATTTTGCTCGACTTCGTTTATGGACAATAACTTGATGAAACTACAGACTTTTTTTTTAACCATACACTGCAGATGTGGATATGATATTCTCGCATTTGGATACAAATGATTCTTATAAATGGCAAAGAAGGAACAATGACATTTGATTAGTATGACTGAGTTTTACACTTTAAGTAGTTGCATTCGACAAGTACAAATTGAAAGAAGAGACATTCAACCACTTCAGATTTTTATTGCCATCTTTTGATCATATAATATTATAGCCAGTTATGTGAAAAATCTTTGCTTTCTTAGTTTTTGGGATTGTAGTGGTTCAAACCTCCATGAGCCTGCTAGGAAGTTTGTGTATTGTCTTCCATAAGTATGTGCTGACATGGCATGATTTTATCTGTTTCTCAGGTGCAGAATGCACTCTAGACAGAAACGAGAATGGTTCCTATCGAGTAAAGATATCTGCTAACGCGACAAAGACTGTGGCAGAGTTGAGGAGACCTCTAGAGCAGCTTATGAAAGGGAAGACCATAGAACATCCTTCTCTCACTCCAACAGTCCTACAGGTCCTGTTTTCCAGAGATGGCATTGCCCTTATGAAATCAATTCAGCAAGAGACAGGCACCCATATTTTCTTCGACAGGCACAACCTCAATGTAAGGGTATATGGGTCTTTAGACAAGATTGATGTGGCACAGAAGAAATTGGTTCAAACCGTTTTGAAATTACATGATAGTAAGCAACTCGAAGTCCATCTCCGGGGTGGGGTTTTGCCTCCTAATCTGATGAAAATAGTAGTAGAAAATTTTGGGCCTGACCTTCACAGGCTCAAGGAAAAGTTTCCAGGGGCAGATTTTACGCTAAATACTAAACACCATGTTATTTCTATTCGTGGTTGTAAACAGTTGAAAAAGGTAGAAGAAACAATTTACAAGGTTGCACAGACAAGTGGTACAATAACTGGGAGGATAATAAACGAAGCCAACTCTGAGTGTCCTATTTGCTTGTGTGAAATTGAAGATGGTTACCATCTTGAAGGGTGTACGCATGATTTCTGCCGGTCGTGTTTAATGGAGCAATGCGAGTCAGCAGTTAAAAGCCGGGACAGTTTCCCAATGTGTTGTGCACGCGAGGGCTGTGGGGCCCCTATATTACTCACCGACTTAAGGTCTCTATTGTCAAATGAGAAACTCGATGAACTTTTCAGGGCATCTCTAGGTGCATTTGTGGCTTCGAGCAAGGGGAATTATCAGTTTTGCCCCTCACCCGATTGCCCGTCGGTTTATCAGGTGGCGGGTCCCGGTAGCATGGGAACTCTGTTCGCTTGTGGTGCGTGTTATGTGGAAACGTGTACGAGATGCCATCTGGAGTACCACCCTTACCTGTCATGTGAGAAGTATCGGGAGTTTAAAGAAGACCCAGATTCCTCTTTGAAGGATTGGTGCAAGGGGAAAGAGCACGTAAAGCACTGTCCTGTGTGTGGTTTTACGATCGAGAAGGTGGACGGGTGCAACCATGTTGAGTGTAGGTGCGGGAAACACATTTGCTGGGCTTGCCTCGAGTTCTTCGCGAGCAGTGACGATTGCTACAACCATTTGAGATCCATACATCTGGCCATTATTTAAATCTCGACCAGTTTTTGATTGTGCATCTGTACATATCCTGGCTTATATTATTTACTTATACCTAGATGTATATATCATGTATGATCTATACATGTACGTAGAGCAGTGTAGAGTAGATTGCGTAAACTTAACGCTCTGTACATATATTACGATGCAGTTTTCGTGCTTATGAATTTTCTGGTTGCACCTCCCTTTTGTTGGCATATACCTATTCTAGCCCTGGTTTCATTCGGGGCAAATATTTTTTCATCTAGGTGAAAAGTATAATGGTGAAAAACATTTCAACATATTTGAAGTTAATCGTGGATGAGTACTGTTTTCTTATTGTTGATATCCCACCTCCTATTTGTCCCATTGACTTGGGAAGAACATCTGTTTTAAAGAAACATAATTTTACTGGGGGTTCAAGACTCGTTTGGTTCTGGATTGATCATTTTATTACCTAGGATAAAATTACCCATTCCGTGTTTAAAATCTATTCATATAAAATTATAATTTATAAATAAGATTGGATGCTATAATTATGAAAAGTTGCTAAAACAGAATTTAACGTCGAGTAGGTGAGAATGCTTTTTACTTGGGTGAAAAATGTCTACTCTGATCTGAACCAACTGGCGCCATGTACACTTGATGCTAGAATTTCCCATTAATTTGCAATTGTAGACTTTAGTACATATTTTATTTTTTTTGGACTTTGGTAGCTTATTTGTCCCTGAACTTTACCTTCAGTGGCAATGCATAATCTAGGGACAGAGAATACCAGTCTAGAATAAAATGTTACAAAGTTAAATAATGCAAATCAGTCGAATTAAAAAAAAAAAATTCATTCGTGCAACCTAGGCCCGGCAATATGAACTCTTAAGGATGAAACAGTCCATAATCCATCCAAAATAATGTGTTCGGGGCCCATTAATTGTGTTTGTGGATCAAAATGGTTTGAACGATCCAATAAGATGGTTTGTTAGCGGGTGATTAGCGGGTCAAAATGGTGTTGGACCCTCACAAAAATAAAACTCAAATTACCAAAAAGTTAAAAGATTTTTTTTATTCAAGTATTTACTTGTATATTTTTTTTCAAAATTATTATACCATATTTATTTGTATATGGTATAATAATTGTTTTTTCAAAAAAAAAAAAGTGGGTCAACCCAACCCGACCCGGATTTAAGTCGCCCAAACCCGCCCAAATGATCATGTCCGACCCGCTTTTGACTCGCCCAAATTTATCCATATCCATTTTTAACCCGTTCATAACCGCCCATTTGCCACTACTAGTGCTACCATAGTTTTCCGAAACAATGATCTTTGTTTCTGTTTCTGACAAAATCTTGCAACTGTGTACCTAACCTTTTAGCAAAAACACGAGAATAAAGAAATTGAGCTCACCCTTCGAGGTGCCTACAAATCAGCGAAGGGATTAATCACTAAGTCGCTAGTGGATTCCCTGGTGTAAATCAAAAAAAGAAAAAAAAAAGAAATTGAGAAGAAAAGGTAAAAAAGAACTAAGAATCAAAGCAGTAAACTACCGCTAAATACAAATCCCGCACCAGCAATGCCCAAACAAAAAGCCAAAGCCAAAAACCAACTCATGCTACCTTCAGGCCCTCCACCTTCATAATCATCTTCCCTCTTCAACATATGCTCCTCTGTCAGTTGCCTTGGTAAGTTACACACTTGAAGCTCAAGCAATTTCACCCATTGCCGATATGCAAACAAACGCATCGATTCTTCTAGTAAGGCATTTGAAATTCTTTCCCTCTCCTTAACAAGAACTGCAGCCTTCCTCTCTGCTTCCCTTGCTCGTGTTTGCGATAACCGCAAGGCCTTTAAAAGCTCCAACTTCTCATCCCCAAAACCATTTCTATATACATGTAGTTCACCATTATCTTGAATGTCCATTTTGCTATATACCTTATTCATGCATGACAAGACCGTCTTATCGGGTCCTGCGAAAACCTTGAGTGGCGGAGGTAAGTCGCAGTTCTGCATGAGGATAAGGCTGGAGTTTCCTTTCCTTTCCCTTGGCTTTTGATTGTTGATTGTCTTGTATAGGTCTAGTTCTTTGGCTGGTATCGGTTGACTCACAATATTATATAGTTTTTGTTTGTGTTGATAATCAATATATTGGAAGGAAAATGGTAAATTGAGGCGTGGAAGCAAGAAAACAGGTTATGGTTGGTAGTGGGTAGTGTTGAATGGAAGATTAGTTGTTGGATGATGAAGTGAAGAAATCTATATATATTTATATATAGAGGGAGAGAGAAATGGGGTTTATGGGGGGTGTGGATGGTGGGCCCATAGTTGTGGAGGTTGGTGCTTGTGTTGAAAAGGAAATTCTTTTCTTGCTGGCTACCGTTACAACTTGCAGTGGATATATTCCTAAGTAAAGAATTGAACGCTTCCACTTTTTCTTAAGCAACAAACGTAATTTCTTAAACTGGGAAAAGATGACAGACAGAAGGAACTGCTACATCTAAGAAAATATATCATTGATTGATGCTTCTGTCTCTCCCTTTTAACCCTTTTCATTTTTGGGAGGTTTGCACACATGTAGGCCCGTTTGGTTGTCCCGTAATTGTAAATTGAATCATTAATAAATTGATTCATTTACAAATTGACCCATTAATTGTGTTTGGTTTCATTAATGAAATAATTTATTAATTGTCCCATTTTAGCATATGTGTAAAATCTGAAATTGGATCATTTAACAAAAAACATGAAATGAATCCATTTGAAATAAGAGTGACATAAAGTGCATGTCCCCTCTCCCCCTCCCCTCCCCTCCCCCTCTCTATTTTCCATCTTTCTCTCTCTCTCTTGATTTGTTTTACCTTTTTTTTTATAGAACCTTAACATTAATTTTAAATTATCAAAGATTGTGTAAAATTGAATTTGACTAATTTCAAATTCACTCATTTACAATTCACTAATTCAGAATGAACCAATTTACATAATCAAACAATTTGTGCGATCAAACTGGGCTTAGTGTTTTATCCCATCAAAATGATAGGAAAGTGTAGATTTTAAAATTAATTGTCTATAGCAAGTTCAAGAAAAAATTACCCAAAACAATACGTGGAAGCCTTTCCAAGCTATCATGTACAATAGTGTTAATTATTTATACAACTTAAAAATTTCTAATATAGCTTGGCGTAACAGATTCACACAAGAAATGCCTCACAAACCCTCATTAATACTCGATGAATAAGAATGAAGATTTATATCACATATCTGTAGCCTTTGGGAAGGGCAGTTAATCCCTCAAATTTGAAGAAGGGTGGGTCAACACGGGTAGAGGAATCCACTTGGATTGTCCCAAAATTATAAATTGACACATTAATAAATGAATCAAATGCCAAAAAGTTCCTCAAATATTTTTTTAGTACACATTTAGTTCAAGCATTTTATTTTGTACCAAAAAGTTATTTATTCTCTTATCTTTAAAGGTTCGCGCCAGCGACTTTTTGTGCAAAATAAAAACGCTTGAACTAAATGTGTATTAAAAAATGTTTGAGAGATTATTTGGTATATGCCCCTTAATAAATTGATTCATTTATAAATTGACCCATTAATGATGTTTGGTGATTCATTAATTGCTTTATTTTAGTTCATGTGTAAAATTTAAAGGTTTAATTACACCCGGACCCTCTGAACTTTGCCGTTATTAACACTTTCCCCTTCATTCTTTCAATTTTTTCAATTTACACCCTTAACTTTGAAAACCGCTACCATTTACCCCCTGCTGTCCAACTCTGTCAGCTTTAGGCAAAATTCGTTAGTCATGTGCGTGACACATGACTTTAAGCAAGGGCATTTTTGTCTGAACCATTATTTAAAAAAAATATTTATATAACAGAAAAAACATTTAAAAATTCTGAAAATACCAAAAAATATTTTAAAAATATAAAAAACCCTAGAATAAATTCGGAAAATACCAAAAAATATTTAGAATCTGCAAAATTCTAAAAACTAATTGATAAAAAATTTATTTCCCACAATTTTTTTTATTTCCACCAATAAAAAATGATTTTCATCGATATAAATTATTTTTAGCAATAATAAATCATTTCCAGCAAATAAAAATTATCTCCAGCAATATAAAAGTATTTCCATTAGTTAAAAATGATTCTAGGAAATAAAAATAATTTTCACCAATAATAAATAATTTTCAGCATTAAAAAGTTATTTTCAGCAGTACAAAATTATTTCCAACAATATTTCTTTTAAAAAAAATAAAACACAGAAAAATAAAAAAGATATAGCAAATATGAAAAGATAGAAAAAACAGAAAAAAGATACATAAAAACATAAAATAAATAAAACAGGATTCTTTTTGTCCAAAATCTGAATAAAAACAGATTTTCAATAAAAAAAAATAGAAAAAACAGAAAAAAAGATACATAAAAACAGAACATAAATATATTTAAAATACTAATATTTATTAGAAAATACACTAAAATACCAATATAAAAATAGTTTCCAGTAATAAAAAATTAATTTAATCAACTAAAAAATGATTTCCCACAATAAGAAAATTATTTTCAGCAAAATAAATAGGATCAAATACCAAAAAGTCCCTCAAACATTTTTTAATACACACTTAGTCCAGGCCTTTTATTTTTTACCAAAAAGTCCCTTATTCTCTTATCTTTAAAGGTCCGCGCCAGCGGCATGATAAAGCCTTTTTGATATAGTGAAGGACTTTTTGGTTCAAAATAAAAAGGCTTGAACTATACATGTACTAAAAAAAATTCGAGGGACTATTTGGTATATGCCCAAATAAATAATTTCTGTAATAAAAAACTATTTTTAACAAACAAAAAAGGGTTTATTATATATAGGTCCCATATAAATAAAGTTTCCCTAATTAAGTCCCATTGACTTTTTTCAACCATTAAATATGTCATATTCCTAACTTTTTGGGACTTTCCCCCGCCACAATTATGCCCTTTTTAAAATCAACCATCCATAACTTCCTTAGACAAATGATCATAACCTTTGATTGACAAATCCATTTTTCGCAATATTACTATTTTTGAAATCTCCTCGTCGAGATCTATCAAACAAGATCCATGATGCCTATAAAATTTCAAAGAAAAAAAATAACACATACAGTAAACTTTACTGTATGCATCAGAGAATGAAATAGTTTTATATCTACGATTTATTTACAAACAGTGACATTTTTTGTATTAAAATAGTTTTATATATGCGATAATTTCACAAATAGTAACGTTTACTGTATTGATATATATATATATATATATATATATATATATATATATATATATATATATATATGTAAAAAAAGACATCTATATTTAGTTTAACCCATTTAGTCGCTCAAACACTCATTTATCCAATATTCTCCTATTTTTGAAGGTCCGCGCTAGCGGCGCCTCATGCCACCGATACTCACCCCAAACGGGTGCTCCGGTGGATCCAAACCACTTTTTTTCGATATTCTTTTATTTTTAAGGGGGGCGCCAACGGGAATCCATGTCAGCCCTACCCACCACAAACCGAAAAATGAATTAGTTTTATATATGTTACATTTTCACAAATTCTTATGAAAATGTCACATTTTCTTGTGAACACAGTAAACTTTAGTGTATGCACTAGAAAATGAAATAGTTTTTATATCTGTGACATTTTCACAAACAATGACATTTACTGTGTTAATATTACACATACAGTAAAATTTACTGTGTTCTCAAGAAAATTTTACCCATATATTTATCAAACAATATCCACGGAGTACATCATATTTCATTGAAAAAAAATTATAGAGACGGTAATATTTACTGTGTACACCTTTAAAATGAAATTAAATAATGGTTGAATAGTCAACAAGACTTATTTAAAAAAAATTCAAAATAGGAATTACATATAATAATACATATTAACTGGGTTGTCACATTTGTTATTATTATTAAACAATAATGCAAACAAATTGGTTATATATATATATATATATATATATATATATATATATATATATATATGCCCCCTTCTGTAAGGACTCCTTATGGTGCAGACCCCGGTACATACCATTTTTTTAAAATAGTAAAAAAATGAATTTTTTGATGAAACTTCATAAATATGATCTCCATGATGAAAAGATCATCTCCAATTTTTTTCATCAAAAAATTCAATAAAAAACCCGTTGAGATGAGGTGATATGTAAAAAAAAGGTATAAATATGCATTTCGTTTGTTGAAATGTTGACGATCATCTCATCCACTTTTTGATTGAATTTTTTGATGAAACTTTATGAATATGATCTCGACAGTGAGAAGATCATATCCATCAAGTTTCATAAAAAAATTCAATCAATAAAGTGGCTGACGCCGACCTAACATTTCAACGGTTGAAAATGAATATTTATATCATTTTTTTTATATATCCCCTCATCTCAACGGTTTTTACTATTTAAAAAAAATGATATGGACCGAGTTCTGCACCATAAGGAGTCCTTACAGGAGACTTTCTGTGTGTGTGTGTGTATATATATATATATATATATATATATATATATATATATTGTGTAAAAAAACACCTATTTTTAGTTTAACACATTTAGTCGCTCAAACCCCTATTTATCCAATATTATCTTATTTTTAAAGGTTCGCGCTAACGGCACCCAATGCCACCCCTACGCACCTCAAATCGGAGCTCCGGTGGATTCAAACCCCATTTATCCAATATTATCTTATTTTTAAAGGTTCGCGCCAGCGGCACTCATGTCACCCCTACCCACTCCAAACGGGAGCTCTGATGAAGGTCGTTGGAGCTTCGACAATGGGGGTGGATGGTGGTGGGGATTGGGTGCCACTAGCGCGGAGATTTAAAAATAAGAGAATATCGAGAAAAAGAGGTTTGGATCTATCGAAGCGCCCATTCGGGGTGAGTAAGTGTGGCATGTGGTGTCGCTGGTGCGGCCCTTAAAAACTAAGAGAATATTTGATAAATGAGTGTTTGAGCGACTAAATGGGTTAAACTAAAAATAGGTGTCTTATATATATATATATATATATATATATATATATATATATATATATATATATATATATATATAGATAGATAGATAGATAGATAGATAGATAGATAGATAGATAGAGAGAGAGAGAGAGAGAGAGAGAGAGATTAATTGATCAACACAATAAATTTTACTGTCCGTGTTGCTATTTGTGAAAATAGTGCAGATATAAAAATATCTCAACATAGTAATTGTTACTGCTTGTGAAAATGTCACAGATATAAAACTATTTTTTTTCTGGTGCATACAGTAAAATTTACTGTGTTCATAAGAAAATGTGACACTTTATCAAGAATTTGTGAAAATGTGACATTTTCATAAGAATTTGTGAAAATGTCACAGATATAAAACTATTTTATTTTTCGGTTTGTGCTGGGTAGCGCTAACATGGGTTGTCGCTGACGCGGACCTTTAAAAATAAGAGAATATCGAAAAAAAGTGGTTCGGATCCACGAGCGCTCCCGTTTGGGGTGAGTAGGGGTGGCATGGGGTGCCGTTGAGGCGGACCATAAAAAATAAGAGAATATTAGATAAATGAGTGTTTGAGCGACTAAATAAGTTAAACTAAAAATAAGTGCCTTTTTTACATATATATATATATATATATATATATATATATATATATATATATATATATATATATATATATATATATATATATATATATATATAGTAAATGTTACTGTTTGTGAAAATGTGACCGATATAAAACTATTTCAACATAAAAAAATGTCATTGTTTGTGAAAATGTCGTAGATATAAAACTATTTAATATTTTGGTGCATACAGTAAAGTTTATTATCTGTGTAATATTTTTTTCTTTGAAATTATATAGGCTTCATGGATCTTGTTTGATAGATCTCAGCGAGCTGATTTCAAAAATAACAATTTTGCGAAAAATGGATTTGTCAATCAAAAGTTATGATCATTTGAAGATTAAAAATATGCTGAAAAAAAAGTCCAACAACTTATGTAACTTCCACGAGGAAGTTACGGGTGGTTGTTTTAAAAGGGTAAAATTGTGAATTTTTTTTGCAAATAATTAGAATTAGGACCTATATGTAGGATAAAAACATGGTGAGACTATAATGAGTAAAAAAGGGTCTAATAGGACCTATATATGAAAACCCCAACAAAAAGTGGTTTCAATAAATTAAAAAATGGTTTTCCCAAGATAAAAAATTATTTCCAACAAAAACAAACTTATATTCAACAAAAAAATGATTTCCCGTAATAAAAAAATTAAATCCAACAAATAGCAAAAATAATATCATGAAAAAAAAAATGAAAATGAGTGGGATTTGAAGTCTGCCCCAGCTCCGGTCAACGCCTCCCAGCCCCAACCCCATCCACAACAGCCTCGACCAACCCGCTTCCAGTGATTATGCTCCTCCTCCCCCCTGCCCCACCACCCCTCCTCCCCAGATCTGCTCTTCCCCACCCCAAATCTGATCGTGGGTGAGTGTGTGTGTGTGTTTGTCAGAGAGAGAAAGATAAGGAGAGAGGAGGAAGAGAGAAAGAGATCATGTGTGTGTTTTGAGAGAGCGGAAGAGGAGAGAAAGAGATCGAGCGCTTGTGTGTGTGTGTGTGTGTGTTTAGGGTTTTTTTAAGAAAAATAAAATATTCTAACTTAAATGACCAACATACCCTCATTTAAAACCCACATGCAACTCACGTGGGCCATCTCCCGCAAAAAAATAGACGGCAGTCACGTTTTGGGGCTACTTGAATTGTTAGTGAAACTATACGGTGTAAATTAAAAGAATAGTGTGGAAAGTGCAAATAGGGGCAAAGTTTAGGGGGTCCAAATATAATTAACCCAAATTTAAAATTGGATCATTTCACAAAAGGTGTGAAATGCATCTGTTTGAAATAGGACTCACATAAAGTGCATGCTCCTCTCTCAATTTCTCTCCCTTCCCTTCTCTCTCTCTCTCTTAATTTGTTTTTATCTTTTTTTTTTCATAGAACCTTAATATCAATTTTAGATTACCAAGCACTGCTTAAAATTAGATTTAAACTCATTTTAAGTTCACTTATTTAGAATTTAATTATTCAAAATGAACCAATTTACATAATTATATAATTTGCTCAACCAAACAGAGTCTTACTTTACTTTACGATACTCTTACCCCAATATGAAATTGGAATTGAAATATTTTCAGTTCAAGATTTTCAAAATTTAAATTGATTTTTTTTATTCTAATTCCTAGCATGGAATTAGAGTTCCTAAACACACCCTTAGCATCCTCTAAATTTAGTGGAGGCTTATTCCCTTTAAATGAGAACCATTGCTTCACACGGGAAACTCTTTCCCTTCCAAACACCCATGTGGATTTTTTCAATGGTAATATGATCCCCAAGACATGTTTCTTTTTCTTGTCTAAGATTCTTACAAGAGACTTTCCCCTTTTCTCTTCCAAATTAACAAGTTGGCTAAATCTCTATCCAAACTCCATCAATAGTGTTATTTTTATAGGTTATTATGCCGGATCCAACTCTAGATTTATGGGACATTTCTATATGGTAGAGTGATCAGATCAACGTTTTATTTTAAAATAGAAGGTCAAGATCAACTCAATTTGTAAAAGGAATAATTTCAATCTAGTTCGTTTTGAAAACAGTGGAGTGATATGGTGCAACTGTAACTATTCATTTTCAAATAAATGGTTGAAATTTGCATAACTCCACCTGGTATATTTATTCCATCCCTCTAGAGGATCTTATGCCTTCTCATTGTGGTTGACAAATGACCCTAATTCCCTTGCTCAGTGCAATGTTTGTGAGAAAACTTATATATTGTTGTTAATAAGCTATCCCTACTTATAAATGAAATTTTATCTCTCTATACTCGTTTAAAACTACCTATAAACTTCTTCCTTAGACTTCATGCAAGAACTTGTATATTTATACACATAAACTACCTCTCTCCCTATTATACATTCGACCATCGATCCTCACAAAAATTTTCACTGTTGACAATGATGGCACTTGTACAATGCAACCACACTATTGAAATTTAAACTTGTTGCAAATTTTTTTGCATCTTTTAAAGTGATACACACAAATATAAAAAATATTCTATCTACATTGTAAGTACAATACATCACCTAAGTGGTAAGGATCTCTAATCATTAAAAACCACAAGAATATATAGTATTTATTATGAAATGAACAATGCTTTTATTAACACAAAACTAACCCAAGAGGCACGGAGGGAGGGGGGCTTGGGTTTTAGAAAATTAAAATATCATAGAAAATTTCTCAAAATATATAGCAAGCTTAGAGTAAAGAACTTACAAACCCAATGTTTTATGTTGTTTTACGCCGCACACTTACATCCACACGCTCGGGGTGGTACCTGCGAATATCCCCTATCTTTGGTTATATATGGGTGGAATAAACATTGTTGTAAACTTGACGTATGAACATCGTTATCTCCTCTAAGAAGACCTTTAGACCACCATCCAACCGTCAAATAACATCACAAAGAAAATTTTCTCCTTGAATCAACAAGGACTTAAGTATCCTTTAAATCACAATATACATGCTAATATAATTATTGAGAAAGTACAAGGGTTTTAATTAAAAGATCAATAAATGATACAAGTGGAAAGTTATCTTTAATAACATACTCTTAATAAATGTGAATAATTTAGCTTAAGAGTATTTAATGCTTTGATGAGAATGATAATCTTTGAAAAATTGATAGATTTGGGTTAAATAAGTCATTGAGTGTGTCAAAGATATGTTTTCCACTTATATGGAGATGTACTTTTGGTCCCTTGTAAAAATATAGGTGTTAGAGACAACTCAAAACAGTTTGGTAAGCATTAAAGGCAAAACTAGCTGTTACTTTCTCAAAACTAAAGTAGGCACCTAGATTCTACTATTGTCAAAACATAGGCACATGGGAAAGTGTACAATTTTTTTGTTTTACTATAGGCGCCGTGAAAAGATAACATGGGTGCTTAGATGACCAAATCATGACCAATCATGTTTTTGAGCTTAAAAACATGTTTTTTTTAACACTTTCATATAGGAAAAGTTAATTACTATTTATCCATTCTTAATCACATATTGAGATATGATATCCTACAATGAAGTCCTAATCTTTGAATCCCCCCCTCCTGAGATTTTGTTGAAGAGATTGTGTCTTAAATCTTGATGTATTCTTTTGCAGTCATTAACAATGCTAAAATTCCTTGATTCTCGGGTTGAGTTTGATAAAGACTTAGGTTGTTCTTGATAATCTTTGTTTATTTCGTAATTTTCATACCTTTATTCTCTTTGGAGTCCTTCATAAATATATGATCTTCTTTTGATCATTTAACTTGATTGTTTATTTATCCATTCTTGATAATGAAGAAATCCTTGAGATCTTTTAAGCTAAAATACACTTTAAGAAATATATTTAAATGAAAACATGGTTTAATTGAATTATTGTCATCAAGATCAATTAAATAATCATTGAAAACATTGGGGTTCACAATATCCCCATTTGAAATGATGATAATTCAATTGATGTGTCAAAAGATGAGAGAATAATTATAATTGTAATAACGAAGTATATTATGATACCCCGTGTAATTAAATACTTAGATTGATCAAGTCTAAATATAAAATTATACAAGATATTAAAATAATATAATACCATTCTTAGAATGGAGAGAACAAATGAAACAATAGACAAGTAATATGGAAGTGATATGAAATTCTTCAACGTAAAATCATAATAGAATGTCCATAGTCCATAAAAGAGATAAAATAATGTCTCAATAATAATACCTTATTACAATCCCAAAATAGTCTCTGAATAATACAAGTCAACTAAGTCTCAATATAAAACTAGAATGTCTCAGAATAAAAAATACTGAAAAGTAAAAATGATAACTAAATAAAGTAGAGTCCTGTAATGTCTGAAACTAATATCCTAGAGAGATGAAAAGAAAATGCTGACTAGAATGAGGAAGCTAAGTGTGAGGTCTAACCCTAGCACCCGAGGTCCACATAAAGATATGGGTTGAAATCCTAGCAAGTAACATAGCTACACAACTCAAAGCAATTATATGCGTAGATGATAAATCAAAATTATATATAATTAAAAAGAACGGCCCAACCCATAAAACGTAACCTCACAATGTAATAGAATTATTTCAATTCATATAATTTATTTAATGTAATTATTCTCATTAATTAAAAAATACATAATTGACATGCGCGTCTTCTTCTCAGTTATCTCATAAACATGCGGTATGCCAAATCAAACCGTCAAAATGTATTGTAATTATCTCAGTTCATTTTATTAATTAATTGTTCTCATTAATTAAACAACACGTAACCGACATGCACCCCTTCCTCTTGACCATCTCAAGTACATGTGGTATGCCAAATCAAACCGTCACAATGTATTATAATTATCTCAATTCATTTTATTAATTAATTGTTCTTATTAATTAAACAACACATAACCTCCATGCGCCCCTTCCTCTTGGCCATCTCAAGAACATGCAGTATGCCAAATAGAACTGTCACACAAACTTCGGTCGCCTATTTTGCACCGCCAAAAATTCGTAGCCACCTTGCTAAACAGTTCCAGAATAACACATCATACTAGATCGTGCTCATCAAATATCATATTACACTTCTGGATGCCACCTGTAATTCACATGGCCGAAATTTCACATTTCACAATATAGGGGTGTTCCTTCTCACCATCACCCATTGATTTCCGTTTAACATACTCATATGTCAAGGGCATAAACTATTTAATACATCTTTATTCACTATGTGCTATAAACTCAATACCCAATTATCTGACCCTCGGGTCCTTATCATTTAGAGCTATTAACACTACACCAAATCTGCCGGATTGTCACGGTCATTGACCTTGACAAGTTGGAGTTGTCAAGGTCAATGACCGTGACAATTTTGGGGGTGACAACGTTTGTTGTCATGGACTTGTCACGATCAATGACCGTAACAATATTAGTCACGGTTTTAAGCCGTGACAAACCCTTGAAATTTAATTAAAAATTGTCACAGTTAATGACCGTGACAAGTTTTCTTTATCATGGTCTTGTCACAGTCATTGATTGTGACAAATCTGGATAGAATTGAAAAAAAATCTGCTGGGCAGTATGGCCACTGCCACTGTCCAGCAGTATATTTGTACCTGTTATAGCAACGTTGTACCTCTTCAAACATCATATATCCAAATAAAATAGAGATAATGCAAATATACATTCAAAAAAATATGCATCACGATATAATCCAAATATAATTCAAATGTAACAACTTAAAACAATTCAATTCAAATAATGTCGCTACATGTCTGGGGTAGGTCTGAGGAGGTGAATAGGCCACACGATATACAAATTAATATATCCAGCAATGTGCATCATGTCACATTGTTCGAACAACCACAATGGGGAGTTCTCCTTCCCGGGTATCACATGTGTGACGATCACCTTGGCCTCGATGTCTTGAAGCAAACGTCCATGAACTGGGATACCCTAGACGATATTCGAATCCCTCAACCCCCGCCCTATCCGTTGGCCAACAAATATATCCTGTATAAACATGCTCGACCAATCAAGTGTTGACATCGGTCGGTCGAAGGGAGCCAAATAGGGGACTGGATCATCAGAGTCCGCACCTGTCGGCAATGAAGTAGTGAGGTTCACATCCTCCTCCTCTTGCACCTCCTTCTCCACCACCACCTTCTCCTTCCCTTTCCCCTTATGGTTTTCGCCCAATGAACGCTTCATGAATGAGAACATATCTTGGATCGTTGCCTCCAAACAGGACAGCACCGCGTTATGCGAGTCCACCGTTCGAGCCAACCCGGTGTCGCTCGTCTCCAATCCGATGATCCTAGTTTTGGCTACCTGCGATCTCACCCCCTTGTCCTCCCCTTGCGATCAGCGCCAAGCACTTGGCTGAGTGCGTCTGTGGACAAAGATGCCTTGTCGTCATCAGACTGCAACTCATGAACTTCCTTAAGCTTTGTCTGAAACAACAAAAAGCACATGATTAGTTAAATAAGTAAATAAAAAAATTATAACTTAATTAACAAAAAGTAAACTATCGGATTACTTACAATTGTGGACGCGACGCTCGGGGACACATCCTTATTCGTCCCCTTCTTCGTCCGAATAGCCACATAAGTATCGAGCCTATGTGGCCTACCCCCAGGGCCACTCCCCGTCCCCTGAAATAAAATAATGCAAAATTAGTATCGGCCCCGTAAAGTAAAATAATGCAGAATAATATATTTCTGTAATTATATAAAAATTAAATCTTACCATCATCCTATGCTCCACCTCGGCATAAGACGTCCGATCGGAGTAGTGCACGTCCGTTTTTTTAGCTCGATTTTCCCTCCCCGATTGGCGAGATGCCAATTGTCTCTCCCCGATCTCATTGTCAATGAACTTTTGCCATTGTTCAAATGAGATTGGCGGGACATAGTCACGCATTTGGATAACGGACTATCGGGTCTTACCAAAGTACCGGGTTCGCATATTTTTCTTCCACGTCTTGTGTTGCTCCCTCAATTGCTCTAAGACGGAATCGCGTAATTTTGGATCCAGGTTGAATTGTTCCTGTCCAACAAATACAATGTTAGTTGCGAATAAACATAAATATAAATATAAAATGAAATTGAAATTGAAATTGAAATTGAAATTGAAATTGAAATTGAAATTGAAATTGAAATTGAAATATTCATATAAATATAAATAGAAATACATTACCTGTAGTGCCACCCAAATAGCTAACTTGAGCTCATTTGGCACCTCCCTCCAACTAGTGTACCCCGAGCCGATGATCATTTTTACCAGCTCGAGGGATCTCACTAATAGCCCCCTCTTATTCTCGATGACCATCCCCAATTTTCCAGATTTGGGGAGCCTAGGGGCCAAGGAGCCCTCGTCGCCTCCGCTACCACCGAGCCCATACGACATCATCATAATCATCCTCGCCTTCATACTCGAAGGAGACATTTTTTGTAAAAAAATGTTGTTATTAGTACAAATCAAAATGAATTAGAAGAAGACATGCAAATATGTATAATTACTACAAATCCAAATGAATTATTACTGTTTAACACCTTAATTCTGAATTCCAAAACAACAACATTTAACTCATAATATGTACAATTACTAAAAATTCGAAACATCCCCCCCACCCCTACTGCCCACACACACGCACACTACACAAGAGTGAAAATGATAAAGTGAAAATCAATTAAAAGCATTAAAAATGGATTGATAAAGTACAAATTGGAATATTTATTACAAATTGAAAAATTGTTTCAAATTTGGGTTATCATAAAAAAATGGATAGATATTCGGTAGGAGCAGCTAAGTCATCCACACTACTATTTTGACGCTTTGGCGCATGTAAGACAGTTGACCACGACTCGTTGTTGATATACTCCTAGTAAAACACTTGGTTTACCTCTTGAAATTCACAAAAAAATGGCTCATCGCTCACGTGGTCGTTGCTCTTTAACTTAAACAAGTTAATAATGATCAAATTGGTGCCAGGATCAACTTTACAAGCATTTTTATCCTCAAATCTTACCCAGTCACAGTAAAATACAACCTCTTTGAAGTTTTATCTCGATATTTTCACGAGCACTTGAACATTGTACATCATAAGTAACCTCATTCTCCTCCGCTTCATAAACTCCGTACGCATCATCAACTAAATCCTTTAACATATTATGATCTACATCGTCCCCTAATATATCTATCCTACTTGTTGAAGATTGTTGTGAAGGTTGTTTGGGGACAAATAGAACTTTCAATTCACCGTGAAAACTCAAAAATCGATAAATATCTTGCATAATCCATATTAACAAATGTAGTTCAACTGTTTTCCACTCAAACACCTTACCATTCTTACACCTAACACACGGACACGAAAACTCTTCATCATTATGACATCTCTTTGCGTATTTCATAAATTCATTAGCACCTCTGCGGAAAACATCCCTCATTCTATTTGTCTCACCCATCCACTCTTTGTATTTCGGATATCCCATCACAGCTACCACAAATAATCACCTATTAAAGGTAAGAAGTGTATTGATCAAGGGTGAAAAGTAGCGCGTAGTCAACACGCTGATCGTTGTTTTATGTTCACCGCCTCAATACAAACAACCTAAATTACGACTATACTCAATGAGTGAGTATAGCGGTAAGTCGGGTATCGAAAATCCACATAGACGAGTTGCTAGAATTTATAGGATTTAATACTCCTAAATAAAAGTGAAAAAGATGATTATACACAAAAAGGGAAAAGATGCGTAAAAGGGAAATGATTAATCTAGGCGAGGGAAAATAAAGCTAGATTAACAAAGCGAGTAAAACTATAGGTTGCGTCGAATATTCCTCACCCGAGTTAATTAGTATAAAATGGTTACATGGGTCGACGAGTTATTACAAACGCGTCTCATTTCGATAGTTAATTAAATCAAGGGTTGTCATGCCCTTAAATTCGCATAAAATCCTAATACGATTTTAGCGTCAACAAATACGCCGAAAATTATGCACGCAAGGTCGTAAGTACAAAACATACATGAAATGCCGCGTCAAATCTCCTAGGCGCAATAACTAGGACAACACACCCGAAATAGACCCATAAACTCCATCACCAAAGCAAAGAAACATGTCAACCCGGAATGAGTTCAATCCGGCACAACCTAGATTAAATTAGCTAAAAAGCATGTTAAAAACGAGATAAATGAAAGCGGTAAATAAACGGAATAAAGCTACCTAGAAATCAAGGAAAGAAAGCGTGTAAACCTAATTATAAAAGAATGTAAATTAACTACAAAGCAAGAATTAAGTAAATACACATCATATTAAATGGAGAGGATGATGAATAGTTCACTTACAAGCCCAAATGGGTGACAAACCAAGAAGAAATGAAGAAGAACTCTAAAAAAACCCTAAAACCCTAAGCTATTCTAACCTAAAACGAATTATCTCTATTTTTTACAACAAAAACCCTTTATATAGTAAAAGGAATTAAATTAGAAAAGAAAAGAAAAAAGAAAAGAAAGGGAAAACATATCTGCAAAAAATAGGGGATCGATCGATCGATCAAAATGATCGATGGTAAAAATCATAGCCCACTGTCTCCCCACGATGGAAAAAACTGAAGGATCGATCGATCGATCCTTTTGATCGATCGATCGATGGCTACAGGTCTGCACTTATTCCTCCTGTTTTGGTTGAATGGATTTCTCTTCCGCTAAAATCACCGTAACTTCTTCATACGGACTCGAAATCGCGCACCATTTGCGGCCACGCGAATCTTGCGAGGAGGGCTACAACTTCTGTGAAGATGTTGGGCTAGGTGCCCAAAATATGAATTGACTAAAATGCCCTTGAACGTGCGATTGCGTACGGAACTTGAGCGGAATGCGTCCGATCATCATACTTAGTACCTAAGTACCTACAAAATCCCAATTATACCTCATATAGCATGTTAACAATATAAATTGAGGTTGTCTGGTTAACGGGCTTAAATATAGAGATTAAGGCACCCGAGGGGGCTAAAATGCGTAGGTTCGAGGGATGAAATACGCAATATTTGCGTCATATCACACCCCCTAACTTACACATTGCAAGTCCCTAGCAATGAAATAGGATTCAACAAGAACTACAAGCAAACCAAAAGTAGGAGATAGTACAAAAGTATGGTATAAAAGCATAAAGCCACTTTCGCGGGTAATTCGATTGCATTTAGCGTATGCAATAAGCTGTTAAACCCCTAGGTTACCCTAGTGGACGAGTGTCGTCTCGTGAGAGTTTTAAAGGATGATACCCACAAACATCACATAGTTTCCTCAAAATAATCCCAAACCAACATGCGACAAGCCCAAAAATAGCGAACAATATTTCATATGCATTATTAGCACATTGAACGGATTCAAACAAAAGTCAGAAATCATTAACATTATAGAATGCACCTCATAGAATAGAAACCTTAAAATGTGGGAGGGGAGCGAGCACATGCAAAGTGTGATTTGACAAAAACTTATATAAACCGGATACTAAATAAAGCCAGCATATATTCGATCGTTATTGAGAACGTGTGTGCTCGCGTTCAAATGATCAAATTATATATAAAACCCTTTTAATCCAAACAAACCCTAAACATGCAGCAGTATGTGATTGAATAAATTGATAATCTACGCAAGAACATTCAAACACATGCAATTAAGGAAAAATCCCCCTCAGGGGCAAAACCATTTATTTTCACTATAATTTGTAAGAGAACGGTTTACAATCGGATTACAATGAAAATACAAGTTGACTAAGAATTACCCTCGGGTATCGGATTCTGTAGTCGCGGCTGGAATTATCCCTTTCCAGTAGGGCTACAATGAAGAAGAAGAACAGTCTCCTCACAAGGGTTGAACAAACCAAAGTTGTGTTCTTGGGTTGCAAAAGGATTCACAAAGGTTTGGCAATGATGTGTGAATCAAAACATGAGTCTTGGGACTCAAAAATATGAAGACTAGATGTATTTGGACTCTCAAATTCATCTCCTAAAGTCTTGCAAAACAACTCTCCCGAAGTTGGTATTTATAGGAAAAAATATGAAGAGTCCCACGTTCTTAAAACTCTAAAATTCTATCCAGCGTAAAAAAAAAAACAGCATTCTTTAAGGAATTTTCTCTATCTTCAAAAGGTCATAACTCCTTCACCGTAGCTCGGATTGAGGTGCCGTTTTTTCCAGTATCTTCGTTACGGCGAGCTCTTCAACTTTCTAGTTGACCAGACCTTCGAATTATGGATGTAAAATTACGAAAATGCCCTTGAACTCTCCTATTGTGCCTTTTTTTCACTGTTTTGACTTCCCTTGCGTACCACTTGCATTAAGTCCCTAAAATCTTGGAACGTGAAGTCATTGAGGCAGATGTGGGACATATTAGTGGAGATAATGCATGCTTGATTCTCGGAATTCAGATAGAGGCCGTCATGTGAGATCGTGAGGAGACGTGCCAAATGTAGCGGCGTACGACATAAATAAATGAAACATTTCGGACATGTGAAAAATGTCCTTACACTTATGGGCATTACACTCATCAAGCGAATTCACTCAAAATAGGGAGTTAAGACACGGAACATGCAAGGCATAAAGAGTAAATGTAAATGGAAACTAGGCCACACACATGTAACAAATGAAGAACACAATATATTAAATAAAAAATTGTAATCTCAATGAAAGATACTGCACATTAGAAGAGGCGAAATGTATTTTCACAGATTATCAAAACTAATATGACTTTTAAATTAAATTCACCCTAAGATCACATAGGACTTGTAATGTAGGCTAGGATAGGGTACGAAATGAAAGGAATGTATGTACGGATTCAAAGTGTTCGGAATGAAAAACTTGGAATAATGGGAAATAGTGCGGGCCATATCAAAATTTGGAAAACAAGTTCCAAATAAGAATTGAATATAATAATGGAGAGAGTAATCAAAGCTTATTGAACATTATACAACATTTACAACTTTCTCTTTCTTTTTATTTTCTTCTTTTTCTCATGTTTTATTTTGCTTTTCATTTCTTTTTCTTTCTCTTTTTTCACATATCTTTTCTTTACTTATCTCACTCTCACATGCCTAAATTGCAATCGCAACACAACAACATCATTAAATCCTAAGCTACATTCCAAACAAAGGTATGGAAGGTAATATGTATGGTATATAACTCCAATGCGGAGTTGGTTATAAGATTGGGGTTATGAAACGAAAGGCTAATATTTAGGTTCAAAGGGGTTGACGAGGGTAAACATATAAGGTGAGGTCAAGGCTAATATGGGTGATATAACAAGGATGGCCTATGATCATTTCAAAAAGTTTACGCAATTCTTGAGTCAAAACAATATATGAAAATAATGATCAAGTAACACATTTCAAGATATGAACTCAATTAATGAATGATCAAATGAAAGAATAACCGACGACTGTAACGTTTTCAAAGAGGAAAGAATAGTGTACAACACTCACAAACGATGAAAGGTACAAATATTACTAGGTGTAAGTATATACAATGCAACGAAAGATTACCGAGTTATAAAAATCTTAAACCAAACCAATAAAGTAAGAAAAGTGCATGTGCTCATGGGATTAAAGTTTAATTCATGAAGTTATTCATAATATCAATGATTAAGACTAAAGTCTAATAACTTCTAAAATCGAGAACATGCATCATTAGGTTGTCTATTGGATCGGGCAATTATTAAAATTTATCATCGGAAACAAAGGTAAAAAGCCCAATAAAGGAGAAAAAAAAAGAAAATCTTTTTGAAAATTTCAAATTTTTCTAAGAAAAGAATACTAAGTAACTAACATGTGAGAAAAAACATGGACTAAATAAAGAAATGGATAGAATATCCCACCCTAACTTAAAACCTGACATTGTCCTCAATGTGAATTAAGAACCAAGTTAAAGAGAGGAAAATAACGATATTATCCAAAAGTGGAGCGATCCCCATAAGAACAAGTCCAAAGAATCTACAAAATAAGTTAGTACTGAGCATAGCAAAAGCAAATAACAAAAAGTTAACTAATTACATTAGACTAAATTAAAAAGGAAAGAAAAAATGAAAAGAAAGAAAGAATAAAAAACTAACTATATACAACCTACTATTTAGGCTACTCACTAACTGTACACTAGAAGTCTAAATAGTTAAGGGTCCACTATGAAAACGATTTGACTTTGGAGGGTGACCAGTGTACCCTCACACTCAAGCATGCCTTCCGAAAAATATGAATTCCGTTTGAACAACGGAAGGCATGCGTAAGGCGGAATAAATGAACCATCGCCAATTAAAAGTTTTGGAGGGACGATGGGGGATTTGGATTGAACGGGTGACAAAAACATGTGGGGACCGAGAAAAGTCGAATATCCTCCTAAGGATTTTGAAATTGGAATGGGAGGGGGCGCACACAAAGGCACAAATTCCTTCATGGAAGGCGACTTGAGAAAGTACTCCTCATTGGAGAAAATGTTTAAAACATCAAAGTTTGAAACCGAATCATTAGGTACTTGTGACGGTGTGATAACAGAAAATGAAAATGGGGAGGAAAGAAATTCAAACTCAAGAGATGAATCATCATCGCTTGAAGATTGAGTTTCGAAGGAAATAAGATCATTTTCAATGAAAAGTTCTTCTTTGGAGGCCAAAGAAGAAATCATTTCATTGCAAATAGATATTACGTCATTTTCATCCTCACTTTAAATATCTATTACGCAATGGGCAAAGTCGACAATGATTGGTTCCAAAGTAGGCACAAAGTCCTCATTTGGTTCAAAACATTCCTCGACTTCAAAAGTCTGGGAAGAAAAATCGTCGTCAGATTCAAATAATAAATCCAATTCATGTTCCAACAAACGATTTTCTTCCCGATAACGATTTTCAATTTTTTCATTCTCAAGCATACGTAAGCCCTCGCTAAAAGTCCTAGGACGAGGTGCGGATACTTGAAAATGGAAACTTTGAAAATTATCATCGGACTTAAACTTAAACTCATTATTATAGGAATTTTGAAAACTATTGAAATTAGTTCCAAAATTCCTATTATAAGGAGGTAAAGGCCCGAAATCATTATCATCATCATCAAAATACATGCACTCCAAAGCTTAACTTTTATAATACTCGCCCTAAGTCATTTTAGATGTTGCAATTTTTTGGGATTCTAAGTATTCACCAAAAGTCAAAGGTTTGCGAGAATTTTGAGAATGATCATAATGATTACCGAAAGAATTGGAATAAGACATGCTTACCCCAAAAATGGCTCGAAGTGGCGAATTCCACAAAGTAGATGCGCGCGATAAATTCATGCGTTTCTAAGTGCTCAAATGTAGAAGTCCTGTAAAAATGTTAGGCAAAAAATACAAATAGAAAGAAAATACTATGAAATACTAAATCAAATAAAGTCTAAAACAAACTCATCCCCGGCAACGACGCCACTTTGATCAAGGGTGAAAAGTAGCGTGTAGTCAACACACTGATCGTTGTTTTCTATTCACCGCCTTAATACAAAAAAATGAAATTACGACTACACTCAACGGGTGAGTATAGCGGTAAGTCGGGTATCAAAAATCCACAGAGATGAGTTGCTAAAATTTATAGGATTTAATACTCCTAAATAAAAGTGCAAAAGATGATTATACACAAAAAAGGAAAAGATGCATAAAAGGGAAATGATTAATCTAGTCGAGGGAAAATAAAGCTAGATTAACAAAGCGAGTAAAACTATAGGTTGCGTCGAATATCTTTCACCCGAGTTAATTAGTATAAAATGGTTACATGGGTCGACGAGCTATTACAAACGCGTCTCGTTTTGACAGTTAATTAAATCAAGAGTTGTCACGCCCTTAAATTCGCATAAAATCCTAATACGATTTTGGCGTCAATAAATACGCCGAAAATTACGCACGCAAGGTCATAAGTACGAAACATACATGATATGTTGCGTCAAATCTCCTAGGCGCAATAACTAGGACAACGCACCCGAAATAGACCCGTAAACTCCATCACCAAAGCAAAGCAACATGTCAACCCAGAATGAGTTCAATTCGGCACAACCTAGACTAAATTAGCTAGAAAGCATTATTAAAAACGCGATAAATGAAAGCGATAAATAAATGCAATAAAGCTACCTAGAAAGATAGGAAAGAAAGAGTGTAAACCTAATTATGAAAGCATGTAAATTAACTACAAAGCAAGAATTAAGTAAATACACACTATATTAAATGGAGAGGATGATGAATAGTTCACGTACAAGCCCAAATGGGTGTTAAACCAAGAAAAAATGAAGAAGAACTCTCCAAAAACCCTCAAACCCTAAGCTATTCTAACTTAAAATGAATTATCTCTGTTTTTTACAACAAAAACCCTTTATATAGTAAAAGGAATTAAATTAGAAAAGAAAAGGAAAAAGAAAAGAAAAGGCAATATATTTGCAGAAAACAGGGGATTGATCGATCGATCAAAATGATCAATCGATCGATGGTAAAAATCATAGCCCACTATCTCCCCACGATGGAAAAAACTGAAGGATCAATCGATCGATCCTTTTGATCGATTGATCGATGGCTACAGGTCTGCACTTATTCCTCTTGTTTTGGTTGGATGGATTTCTCTTCCGCTAAAATCATTGTAACTTCTTCATACGGACTCGGAATTGCGCACCGTTCACGGCCACGTGAAGCTTACGAGGAGGGATACAACTTACGTGAAGATGTTGGACCAGGTGCCCAAAATGTGAATTGACTAAAATGCCCTTGAACATGTGATTGCGTACGGAACTTGAACGGAATGCGTCCGATCATCATACTTAGTACCTAAATACCTACAAAAGCCCAATTATACCTCATATAGCATGTTAAAAATATAAACCGAGGTTGTCTAGTTAACGGACTTAAATATAGAGATTAAGGCACCCGAGGGAGCTAAAATGCGCAGGTTCGAGGGATGAAATACGCAATATTTGCGTCGTATCACGTATATTCATGGATTTGTATAAACAAAACTTAGATTTATAGTATGTTTCATTTAATTATGTCTTATTTATATTCAATTTTTATATTTCAAATTCAAATTCAAATTATAATAGAAATTCCTATTTCCTCCATCTCCTCTCTAGGGTGAGTGGTCCTATCCCATTCAACCGCATATTTTTATAATATACTTAACAACTCATGCACATTGTTACGATTTGATAAAAATTCGGCAGCATATCTCAGTAATTAAACAAGTACACAACGTAGATTGGCAAGTGTGAGTGTTATTTCAATTGATCAATTGAAATAACAGTCACACTTGTCAATCTAGTATGTACCCAGAGAACAGTAGGATACAACTGCAGAACTTCCTCCAAAGTAACAACTTTAAGCCACTAAGAATATTATTATACAGAAATTATGCAGTCCCAAACTGTCCAAACGGGACAATTCGAGAGATCTCATTACAGGAGTAATGACTCTCGAATGGGTCTAAGGGCTATTGAATGCGTACGCTTAAGAACTAGAAGGCTAGTATCTATGCGCACTATATGTAATTTCAAGTATGTTTCATTTAATTATCATACTATATATATATATATATATATATATATATATATATATATATATATTGTTCGTGATACAAAGAAATTTTAAAAAAAAAGTTGAAAAATCCCTCCCCCACCCATATGGACAATAATCCAGTGGTCATGCCACTTTTAAAATTAACCGACCGAATATAGATCCACTACAATCCAACCGCAATGGAAACAATAAATGTGTATCCCATACTCCTTCTAATTCATCTACTCAATTAATTCTTTTCATCAATTAAACTAACAATTAAAGTATACAATTATTAATTTACTAATTTATTATGAGGGGCAATCCTACTTGCATATGAAAGGGGCACTAATTATTAATTTACTAAAAAAATTAACAACCAATCAATATTTAATCAATCAATTCTTTTATAAGGGGCACTACAATATGAGGGGCAATATCTAATAAATCAATAAAATTTAATTAAAAAAATACACAGACGCACATATACACACACACATAGCCCCTCCCCTGACTGCCACTGCCCACCACCACACACACACACACACGCACATATACACACACATGCATACATACACACACACACACACCCAGTGCCCCCTCCCCTCACCCCATGCCTGCCCCCTCCCCCCCCACGCATATATACACCACACACACACACATATACACACACGCACATATACACACACAAACATATATAAATGGAAGAGAAATAGAGAGAGAAAACATACCAAAATCGTAGAGAGATAGAGTAAAGTCGCTTAGAGAGAAAGAGAAATGGAGTTAATAGAAATCCGTGGGAAAAAAGAAGAAGGAAGGGTTTTTTACTGACAGAATTGTCATGAACAATTCACGGTCATTGACCGTGACAACAGTATGGGATTGTCACGGTCAATGACAGTGATAAAAAATGCGTGTTTTTTTGCTCTGTCCAGTTGAAGGGTGCTAATTTGACCATTTTGGTATAGTGCAATTTTTACTCCGTTCCATAAGGTGCTTGTGACACCCCGCCTAATTAATTACCGGGTGATCAGTCCATAATTAATTAATTTCAGAATATCAAGTTGGTCCAGGTAATGCATCACTATCGAAAACTCAAATTTTAATTTAATAAAACTAACCACCCAGTATTTAAAAAGGGTGATGTCCAAATTTTATCTTGTTACTAACCAATATGAAAAAGAATATCAACAAATGTCATGCATCACAGTAATATAAATAAACTCTAACTGAAGTAAAATAAATGACTAGAGTAAACCACATCTAGAAACAATCCCATACAATAAATCTAATAAAAGGAAATAAAAAATAAAAATTTATAACAACTAAATCTTTGAATGTAATGTCCAACTAAATAGAATACTGAAAAAGGAGAATACGCTGAGTCGTCTACTAACAATTATCCTGCAGCTTCCACAACAACTAAAATACGGCAACTGAATAGAGTCTCCTAAGGCTGGTGTCCCTGTGGCTGGGCACCTAAAATAATGGAACAAATGGAAAGATATACAGAAAAACGGGTCAGAGCCCGAGTTGAAAACAGTTTAATATAACAAGTGCTTAAATTGATACAATTAGCAGAATAATCATTCAAGTTAACTTAGCGTACTCACTTGAGATACTCACCCCTCGATCTAGTGTGCACGCCTAACGAGCCTAACTACCCATATTAGTCATGATAATCTGACTGACTACTAGGTACATACTATTATACTGGAAAGTCTCCCTAAATAACTCCAAGCCGACGTACTTAAGATTTCGATTTAGGTTTAGAATTACTCTCGTTTATTCACATATTTTTCTAATTGCCCAGCTGATAATACCATAAGCACACATCTAAAAAATAGAGTCATCAATATAAGACACCAAACAGGATTTAGGTATACAAACATTATTCTCTTTATGTATACATATCAATTTATATATAAATATAGCAATATCGCACCCCTGGTTGAGACCCTTAGTGCTACGCATACTCGGCTATCTAGTCCCATCGCAATGCTTACGTATAGATGACAACTGGTTTAATCTCTCGAGAACCAATAAAAATACAAACACCTATTGGAGGCGAACATAGTCCCAAGCCGATGGGCTACTCATATACCTACGCACCCATACGACCGTCATCACTATCATTCTCACGGATATCCCATACCTAGGTTCCATGCTCTAGTGGTACGACTCTAAATCCCCTGAAGGCACACAAGATCCGATCGTCCACAACGCGTTAACTTCCGTTCGATAGCCAGTAGCTAGGTATGTCATACACATAATATTTTAAACAATAAGCATACACACAACTTATGTAAATTCATTGGCTTTACCGAATCCTAGTATTCGCAGTACGCATAATATCCCCTATTATACCCCGTACCTTATTCGTATATATTCTCCCTTGTATTTTTGCATCTCTCAAATTATATGAATTTCATACCTTTCGAGGGTCGACATATTTTCCGCTCACTAATAATTATAAATTTAAGTCACTCGACATTCAAACAGGTCTAACACTCACATAAATAATCCTACAGGAAGTTCGAAACAAAATAGGGCCTTAAGAGTCATTCTGGAATCTCGTTAGAAGACCCAGGGAATATCGTTCAAACGATGATCGTTCCAATGAAGGTCCCCCCCACTCGAATGAACTACCAAACTCGTTAGAAGGGCCACTGGAAACTCATTAGAAGTCTCGTTCGAATGAGGTCGTTCGAACGACTTGGGCTGGACTTCTAACGAAAATTTTGCAGTTGCCCAGTTCATCTTCAAAGTTCGTTTTTCTAGATTTTCTCCTCTTCAATCTCAATCTAAACCCATTCCAACCCAAGTACAAGGTTTATAAACTACTCTAAGTCACTCTAGAACATTTCTTAATATAGTTTAGGGGCCAAATTCTTTTAATTATCAAATAAATTCAACAAACTCCTAAATTTTCCCTTGAATCATATTAACATAAACCTAGATTTATAAATCCATAAAAGTCCCATTTTTATTTCGTGATTAGAATCTAATTCACCTAATTTCACACTCCTATAAAGGGGAAAATACTCTACATGTAAACCCCTATCAAATTTTTAAGATTCCTACACAATCTCATCATAGGTAAACCAAATTTGGTATTAATAGTTCTAAAACCTCAACATATGTTAAAAAGAATAATAAATGCTAAGAGAAAGAGCAAGATAATCACTTGCCTTAAATTGAACTTTTGATTCGCGGGTTGAAATTGATATGGGAACGATCCTCTTGACACGATCTACGCCATGGTGTACTTTTTGGTGTGAAAGCTTAAGTTCTTGGCTTAGGGCTCTAATGGACTCTTCTCCTTCTTCCTTGGTTCTCTCTCTTTTCCTCTCTTTCTCATGTAGGTTGAAAACTAACAGGCCACTACCCCTAAATTCTATTAATTAAACCCAATTTTTGTCCATTTAATTACCCAAAAATTTTAAAAGACCAAAATACCCCTCCGGGAGTCGTTTTGGGCTAAAAATATTCCGGACTCCAAATAAAATACCCGAGTAGTGTTTTTTGATTATTTTGACCCTTACGGACAGTCTGACGCACTCAAAATAGTCATCCGAGTTATATAAAAATAATTTACCTTTTAACCCCCCCAATATTTATAACATAACCGCCGTGTATCTCATCCCCGACCATAATATTATTTCAATAAATACTAATTCTCATCATGCTAGTAATTATTATCATAAAATTGGATTAATTTAAATTTTCACTCTTTAATTTAATTAATCCCCATTTTCTCATTTTCCATAATTTCATAAAAATAAATATGCGTAAAAATATGGGGTATTACATACTTTCCCCCTAATAACAAAATTTCGTCCCGAAATTCGGAAAAGCATATATATACCTGGAAAGAATAACTCTGGATAACGTTCACGCATGTCATCCTCACGCACTCAGGTTGATTCCTCAACATTATGGTGCCGCTACTGAACACGTACTAGTGGTACTATTTTTGATCTTAACTTCCTCTCGCTACGATCTAGAATAGCAACCAGACCCTCCTCGTAGGAACTATCAGGCTGTAAGTTTACCTCTTCCAGCGCAATGTGGGTATGGGCCAGATCATCTCGAAGAAATCTCCTCAGCGAAGAGATATGGAACACGTCATGGACTCTATGCAAGTGCTTCGGTAACCCAAGTCTATAAGCAACTAGCCCAATCCTCTCGATAATGGGGAATAGTCGTGCATACCTAGGCGCTAATTTTCCCTTCTTTCCAAAATGCATAACTCATTTAATAGGAGAAACCCGAAGAAACACCTGATCTCCAATGTTGAACTCGCGAAAATACCGTTTGGCATCAGCGTAGCCCTTCTGTCGATCTTGAGAAACCCGAATACGACTCCGTATCAATTATATCCTCGCCTAAGTATCCTGAATCACTTTCGGACCAAGTAACTTGTTGTCCCCCTCTTTTAGCCAACATGCTGGGGAACGACAAGGTCTGCCGTATAGTGCCTCGAATGGGGCCATACCGATAGTAAACTGATAGGAGTTGTTATAGGTAAACTCCACCAGTGGAAGGTACCTCTCCCAGCCTCCGCCAAAATTAATGACGCACATACGTAATATGTCCTCCAACATCTGATTCATCCACTCGGTCTGACCATCCGTCTGCTGGTGATAGGCTGTGCTCAGTTGTAACTCCGTACCCAACGCCTCTTGAAAACTCTCCCAAAATTGAGACACAAACACTTTATCTCTGTCAGACACAACATTGAGAGGCACTCCGTGGAGTCTCAATATCTCTGCTATGAATATCTGGGCGTACTGTCTCGTAGTGTAGTCTATCCTGTCTGGCAAAAAGTGGGCTACTTTGGTCAGCCGATCCACTATCACCCATATCGAATCGTGACCCCTATGTGATGTAGGTAATCCCGTGATGAAGTCCATGGAAATGCTCTCCTATTTCCACTAGGAACCTCTAATGGCTGTAAAAGTCCCACCGGTCTCTGATGGTCCACCTTTACCAACTGACAAGTGGCACATTTTGAAACCAACTCTGCAATATCCTTCTTCATTCTGCTCCACCAGTACTGTCTACGCATATCGTGGTACATCTTATCCCCGCTGAGATGTACCACAAATCTAGAATCGTACAACTCTGTTATCCCCTTGTGTCGTAAATCTTCACCCTCAGGAATAATCAATCTCCCATTAAAATGTAGACCCCATTCTGAACCCACGGTGTAAGACTCAGCCACCTCGGCTAGAAGCTTCACTATCTGACTTTGGCAGAATGGATTATCTGCCTGAGCCTGTACTACTCCCATAATAATCTGGGGCGTAACCGTCATCACAGATATAAACGATTGAGCCACCGCATCCTGGTTCCCTAACTCCTTTCATTTTGCTTTCCACACCTCCGTCACCTCACCGACTGGCCTACGGCTCAACGCATCTGCTACCACGTTAGCCTTCCCCGGGTGGTATTGGATATCAAATTGATAATCCTTCACAAACTCAAGCCACCGAAGTTGTCTCATATTTAACTCCTTTTGCGTGAAGAGGTACTGTAATGACTTGTGGTCCGTGAATAAATAAAATTTCTCCCCTAGAAGGTAATGTCTCCAAATTTGGAGTGCAAACACCACCGCCGCCAACTCTAAATCGTGGGTGGGATAGTTCCTCTCGTGAGGCTTAAGCTTTCGGGAAGCATATGATATAGCCTAATCGTCCTACTGCAGTACACCTCCAAGTCCTAATAAGGACGGATCACTGTAGACTAGATACTCCACTCCCGACTTGGGTAATGCTAACACTGGTGCTGAGGTTAACTTGTCTTTGAACTGATCAAAGGCTAACTGACATGCGTCACTCTAGATAAACGACACCCCTTTACGAGTCAGGTGTGTCAATGGACCCGCTTTCTTAAAAAACCCTCGAATGAATCTCCTGTAATATCCGAATAAGCCCAAGAAACTGTGTATCTCGATCGGTGTCGTGGGATGTCCCCACTCCCTCACTAATGACACCTTCCCTTGATCCATGGATACTCCTCTATCGGAGATGATATGCCCCAAAAACTATACCTCCTTCAGCAAAAACCCACATTTCTCGTATTTGTGTACAACTCATGCTGGTGCAGTGTTTATAAAACTTGCCTTAAGTGCTCGGCATGATCTTCCTCGATCTGCGAGTAAACTTGAATGTCATCTATGAATACGATGACAAACTGGTCCAGGAACTCTTTGAACACCCTATTCATCAAGTCTATGAACACAGCTGGGACGTTGGTTAACCTAAAAGGCATAACCCTGAATTCATAGGAACCATATCTCGTTAGGAAGGCAGTCTTTAACGTGTTCTTCTCCCTGATACCTAGTTGATGGTATCCCGATCTTAAATCAATCTTCGAGAAGAAAGCCTCTCCTCTCAACTGGTCGAATAAGTCATCGATTCGAGGCAACGGATATTTGTTCCGTATCGTAACTTTATTCCGCTCCCGATAGTCAACACATAACCTCAACGATCCATCCCTCTTCTTAACAAATAGTACGGGAGCACCCCACGGCAAAGTACTCCTACGGATAAACCCCTGCCCCAATAACTGCTCAATTTGTTCACGTAACTCCCTCATCTCTGCTGGAGCCATACGATAAGGTGCGCGAGCTATCAGTCGAGTATCTGGTACTAAATCAATGATGAAGTCTATATCTCTACTCGGTGGTAACCCCGAAATATCCTAAAACACATCGGCAAACTCTCGAACTACATGAAGTGAATCAAGCGGTACCATAACCTCCGTAGAGGTCTCCTCCTCTATATAGTATAAATGAGTGAACGATCCTCCCTCAGAGCGAGGCATTGCCACCAAAAATATCTCCTGCCCGAGTATAACAAAAACTATAATCTTACTATAACAATCATTCATGGTCCTATACCTAACAAGCCAATCCATACCCACAATCGCGTCATACTCGGACATGTCTAATACGAGCATGTCAGTGGGTAAGATAAACCTCCCAATCTCTATACCCACTCCCTGATAAATAAAAGAAATAATGGAATCCCTACTCAACGGCGAATCCACACAAGTAACCATACTCTCTGTTTCATCAAATAATCCCGTAGTACTTGCAAACCCCATGGCAATAAAATAGTGTGTGTCTCCCGTGTTAAATAAAATGCGCCTCAAATCCCTCTGGATAGAAAATAACCCTCAATCGCTGGAGGGTCCTGTGAAACTGCGACCTGGTGTAGATTATAAACTCGCCCATACTGAAGATACCCTTGCTGACTGGGGCGGATGGAATGGGTGGCAGTGCTGCCATCTGTAGAGGTGCTGGGAGAGCTGCGAGAAGTAACGGTCTCTGGGTTCCTGGTGAACACCCTGCTGCTGCTGACCTCTACCCTTCTGAGGGCAGTCCTGGCATTTGTGGCTAGTGTTACCACACATGAAATATCTCCCTAGGAAGGGTCTTTCCCTCTGTCCTTATTATCCTTGACCCTGACGGCCGTTACCATCCCTCCCTTGGCTATTCTGGCCCTGCTGAACCTGTTGCTGGCCCTACAGGCCCTGATGGCCATGTTGGCCTTGATGGACATGTCGAAAGCCTCCCTTCCCATGTCTAAAACCTCCTGACTTGAACCTCTTTGGATACCCTTGCTTGGAATCCTAATCACTGTGCCTATGCTAATCCTGAACCGCCTGTGCCCCACCAGCACCATTCTCTCCTACCCTGCCCTGCTGGCTGGATTCTCCCACTTTCTTAATCTCGGACAGGTGGAAACGGTGGTCCTGGCAGTGGATTAGTGCTATATTGACCACATCTAAATAGGTGGCCAAGGAGAGATTACCTATTAAATGCTGGCGGATCCTTCATGTCAACCCATCCATGAAGCAATGAATCTTTTTCTCTTCGGTCGGGATCTCACTCGGTACAATGTTGAGAAGATTAGTAAACTCTGCCTCGTATTCTGCCACTGTCCTTCCCTCCTGCTTCAGATTTGCTAACTTTCGACTCATCTATGTCTGGACAATCGAAGGGAAGTACTTGCGATCGAACCGCACCCAAAAGTCTCGGATACTGAGTGTCTCTCTCTCCTCAGCGGTGGTGATGGACTCCCACAACCGCAGTGCTTCCCCCACCAATTTAAACGTGGCCAAAATCTGACTCTGTATTTCCGTGCACTCGTGCATCCTCAAATGACTTTGGATGTCCTTTTTCCATTGGCTCTCTACGACTACATCGGAGCTCCCTGAAAACTCTGGAGGATGCGCCTTCTGGAAGGCATCCCTAACACGTTACCAAGCAGACGGGAAAGCCTGGGCCTGGACTGGAGCCACCATCGGTGCCTGAGGTGGTGCTTGTTGCATTACAGCCAAAGCAAAATTTACCGCCTGAGCTACAATGGCAGCCACTTCAGCGGCATTCTTCATACCCTGTGCAGTTGCAGGATGAGGCTCTGGTTGGGCATCCCTGGGAACTCTTTGTGCACGGCATCTGAAAAAAGAAAAAAGTTTCATAAGTCTACTGTTATATTCTCAAAATAGCAGAAGAACGTAAAACGTATGAAGAGTACAACAATCCTAAAATATAGGGCTCTATATCAAAGGACGCTACACGGAAACATAATAAGCCGTACAGATCCTAAGGACACTAGAACCTGATGCTCTGATACCACCTGTGACACCCCACCTAATTAATTACCGGGTGATCAGTCCTTAATTAATTAATTTCAGAATGTCAAGTTGGTCCAGGTAATGCATCACTGTCGAAAACTCAAATTTTAATTTAATAAAACTAAACACCTAGTATTTAAAAAGGGTGATGTCCAAATTTTATCTTGTTACTAACCAATATAAAAAAGAATATCAACAAATGCCATGCATCACAGTAATATAAATATATTCTAACTGAAGAAAAATAAATGACTGGAGTAAAGCACATCTAGATATAATTCCATACAATAAATCTAATAAAAGGAAATAAAATCTAAGAGAATTTATAACAACTAAATCCCTGAATGTAAACAGAAGAAAGGACGACATGTCCAACAGAATAGAGATAACTGAAAAAGGAGAATAGGCTGAGTCATCTACTAACAATTATTTATGCAGCTTCCACAGCAGCTACAGCACAACAACTGAATAGAGTCTCCTAAGGCTGGTGTCCCTGTGGCTGGGCACCTAAAATAATGGAACAAATAGAAAGATATACAGAAAAACGGGTCAGAGCCCGAGTTGAAAACAGTTTAATACAGCAAGTGCTTAAATTGATTCAATTAGCACAATCATTATTCAAGTTAACTTAGCGTACTCACTTGAGATACCCACCCCTCGATCTAGTGTGCACGCCTAATGAGCCCAACTACCCATACTAGTCATGATACCCTGACTGACTACTAGGTACATACTATTATACTGGAAAGTCTCCCTAAATAACTCCAAGCCGACGTACTTAATATTTCTATTTAGGTTTAGAATTACTTTCGTTTATTCACATATTTTTCTAATTGCCGAGCTGATAATACAATAAGCACACATCTAAAAACTAGAGTCATCAACACAAGACACCAAACAGGATTTTAGCATACTCACATTATTCTCTTTATGTATACATATCAATTTATATATAGATATGGCAATATCTCACCCCTGGTTAAGAAACCCTTACTGCTACGCATACTCGGCTATCTAGTCCCATTACAACCCTCATGCATAGAGGACAACTAGTTCAATCTCTCGAGAACTAATAAAAATACAAACACCTATTGGAGGTGAACATAGTCCCAAGTCGATGGGATACGCACATACTTACGCACCCATACGACTGTCATCACTATCATTTTCACGGATAACCCGTACCTAGGTTCCATGCTGTAGTGGTATGACTCTAAATCCCCTGAAGGCACATAAAATCCGGTCGTCCACAACGCGTTAACTTTCGTTCGATAGCCAGTAAATAGGTATGTCATATACATAATATTTTAAACAATAAGCATACACACAACTTATGTAAATTCATTGGCTTTCTCGCAGCCTAGTATTCGCAGTACGCATAATATCCCCTATTACACCCCGTACCTTATTTGTATATATTCTCCCTTGTATTTTCGCATCTCTCAAATTCTATGAATTTCACACCTTTCGAGGGTCGATATATTTTTCGCTCACTAATAATTATAAATTTAAGTCACTCGACATTCAAACAGGTCTAACACTCACATAAATAAGCCTACGGGAAGTTCGAAACAAAATCGGGCCTTAAGAGTCATTCTGGAATCTCGTTAGAAGACCCATGGAATCTCATTCGAACGAGGATCGTTCGAACGAAGGTCCCCCCACTTCGAATGAACTACCAAACTCGTTAGAAGGGCCACTAGAAACTCGTTAGAAGTCTCGTTCGAACGAGGTTGTTCGAACGACCCGAGCTGGACTTCTAACGAAAATTCCGCAGTTGCCCATTTCATCTTTAAAGTTTTTTTCATATTTTCTCCTCTTCAATCTCAATCTAAACCCATTGCAACCCAAGTACAAGTCTTCTAAACTACTCTAAGCCACTCTAGAACATTTCTTAATATAGGTCAAATCCTTTAAATTATCAAATAAATTTAATAAACTCCTAAATTTTCCCTTGAATCATATTAATATAAACCCAGAATTATAAATCCATAAAAGTCGCATTTTTATTTCGCGATTAGCATCTAATTCACCTAATTTCACACTCGTATAAAGGGGAAGATCCTCTACATGCAAACCCCCATCAAATTTCTAAGATTCCTACACAATCTCATCATAGGTATATCAAATTTGGTATTAATAGTTCTAAAACCTCAACATATGTTAAAAAGAATAATAAATGATAAGAGAAAGAGCAAGATAATCACTTGCCTTAAAATGTACTTCTGATTCGCGGGTTGAAATTGGTATGGGAACAATCCTCTTGACACGATCTACGCCCTGGTGTACTTTTTGGTGTGAAAGCTTAAGTTTTTGGCTTAGGGCTCTAATGGAGTCTTCTCCTTCTTCCTTGGTTCTCTCACTTTTCCTCTCTTTCTCATGTAGGTTGAAAACTAATAGGCCACTAACCCTAAATACTATTAATTAAAGCCAATTTTCGTCTATTTAATTACCCAAAAATTTTAAAAGACCAAAATACCCATCGGGGGGTCGTTTTGGGCTAAAAATATTTCGGACTCCAAATAAAATACCTGAGTAGTGTTTTCTTACTATTTTGACCCTTCCAGATACTCTGACGCACTCTAAATAGTCATCCGAGTTATACAAAAATAATTTACCTTTTAAACCCCCAAATATATACTAGTGACGCGACTCATACGTGTCCTAAATATTTATAACATAACTGCCATGTATCTCATCCTCGACCATAATATTATTTTAATAACTACTAATTCTCATCATGCTAGTAATTATTATCATAAAATTGGATCAATTTAAATTTTCACCCTTTAAATTAATTAATCCCCATTTTCCCATTTTCCATAATTTCATAAAAATAAATATGCGTAAAAATACGGGGTATTACAGTGCTAAGGGGATAGTAACACTTCATGAGACTTCTCGTGGAATATGATACTAAAGTAAAAGCATGTTAATTTTATTAAAGTTTTGAGTCATCACTCTTACCCGTCTCTAAACTTCCTATGTGGGGAGTTTCACTGAAGTGAAATCCAAATAAGGAATCCTCCGATATACTTCCATTTAGGTATGGTAGTTGTTAAGACAAATTTAGTTAGGGTTTATTACGAGAGAGTAAGTCTAGGGTTTAAATGTCTACGTGTGCTATCAAGCCAACTAATCCAACGTCACTATCCACAACTAAAAAAATAACTAACAGTTATCCCGTACTCATTCTTTCGTCTTGCATAAGAGGAATACATAATTATCTTACACAAGTACGTTATATCATAAGGGTATATATATATATTGATTGTCCAGAGTCATCTAAAAATGTGTTCAAATAAATTCTTATAATATGAATGAGGTCCTTGTAACAAATTTTATACTCTCGAAACATAACTATCAAAAGTACAACCCTTAAAGCATAATGTACAACCCTACTAAGCATACGCAAACTATAGAATTTATTAATTCTAAATTAAGTACGTATTATCTATCTTTAAATATCAATTTCTTAATTTCTACAAATGAGGTCCAAACCCTATAATTCATTTTCATTCTTTAAGGAATATAATCAATTTTCATAAATTAGTAGGGCTCAACAAGTATTTTAAAGTATATGAAACTATTTAAATTCACCTATTTATAATATGATTATGAATACGTAATTTTCTAAAGGTTACTAATTAATATTTTTAATACTAAAATTAATGTAGGTGGATTTAACAACTATGCATATAAAATGAGAGAAGTTGAAAGTCACTTGCCTCATAAGAGCACGCCAAAAATTTCGTTCGTCGTTAATGAAGTATGCCCCCCTTGAAAATCCTTTCAAGCACGGGCTTGAAACCCTCTTCATACAATAATGGGTTGGGAAATAGGTGTAGGGTTTGGTTTTTAATTTAGTAAAGTTTGGGTGGTTTGGGAGTGGAAAAAATGATAAGGAAGATAGAGGGTTTGATTTATTTAATACCAATGATTGGTAAATAATTAAGAAAAGAAGTGTCGTTGATCCCCTTCCCTTCCTAGAATCCAGTGCCAATATTTGCTTACCAAAAATACCCAACATTGACCCTTTCCAAATTTTAAATGGGGCTCTTACATATATGTCCCATTTGAAGGGATTATCAATAAATAAGTCCTATTGACTTGTCAACTGTCAAATAGGTATTATTTTTATTTTTTGAAAATTTTATTTGATAAATTTATCCTTTTCAGCTTAAGTGGTTGAACTTTTTTTCTTCTAATTTTTAATCTTCAAATAATCAAAATTTTTGATTTACAAATTTATTTTTTAGCAAAATTACTATTTTTGAAATCTCTATGAAACACGATCCATGAACACTATAATATTTTGATGAAAAAAAATATGAAGACAATATATATTTACTGTGTGCATCATAAAATGAAACAATTTTATATCTTGGACGTTTTTACAGACAATAAATATTTACTGTGCTAATATTATACAAATAGTAAATATTTAATATAGATCTTATTTAATAAGGCTCGATTAATAGATTTTAAAAATATCAAGTATGTCAATTTTGGATTTGTATATTGAAAGTTATAGGTATTTAAAGTTTGAAAGGAAAAAAAGTAACTACTAAGTTAAATTTGGAGGGAATATAGGGGTAGGGATATATTAGTAAGAGAAAAAAATTATAAATTGAAAAATAAAACTTAATTAATAATTAACTAGTCAATAAAACTTAAATAAAAAAAATACTTTTTAAATATGACTCACATATAATAATTCCATTTCAAATCGTTGGTGAGACACTTTTTCCCAACTATCTTATTGTGTTACCCAAAAGTTCGACGCTGCTCCAATCATTTAAACCTTTTTCTTTTGTGACCAATGCCTTTTTTCTAAGTGTTGCCAACACTTTTTTTTTCCTTTCTTTCAGCACCGTTTTCCTTTAAAAGAGCTAGTAGAACTGCCTTTTCAAAAGAAATCAAAATACTTCCCTAATCATTAACACAACACTGATAAGACATATAATAACCTCATTTTAAACCCCCTTCGAGACAATTTTTTCTAGTTAAAATCCCATTTTAAAAAGAAAATACTCTTAAAATATAACTCACATATAATAATCTGATTTCAAATCACATTTGATGAGATAATTTTCCCCAGCCGTCCCTTTGTGTTACCCAAAAATTCAACGCTGCCCAATCAGTTAAACCCTTTTTCTTTTGGAGCATTTTTATTGTAACCAGAGTTTTTTTACCAAATTTCGGTAGACACATTGACGTGACGGCTTATTATTGGTTAGTTTTTGATTCCACTAACATAAACTCCCAAAATTAACTAATAACGCGCCGCCACGTCAGCGTATCTACCAAAATTTGATAAAATTTTTGGTCATATTAGAGTTTTTGTTTCTTTTGTGACCAACGCCTTTTTCCGTGGTGTTGCCAAGCCTTTTTCGTTCCTTTCTTTCAATGCCGCTTTACTCTAGGTAGTTGAACCTAACACTAGGGCTACTCCTTTTGGGTACCCCTTTTTGTTACCCCGACATGTTAGTATTGTACCTTATTTTGTCTTTTATGCTCTGGTGGGACCCATACAAGTAAAGACAAAGTAAGGTACAACACTTTGAAGCCGGGATAACAAAAGGGGTAACAAAAAGAGGTAGCCCTAATATTATCCAATAAAAATACTTCCCTAATCATTAACCTAACACTCATATCATAACCCTACCAGCTATTTCACTTAGAGTAAAACTACACATACCCACAAAAAAAATCCAAAATTGTACCTTTCTAATAAGACAAAAATGAGTACAAGCTTTTTATGCCATGAGCGAGACTTATTTCTATGCCCTGATGAGACCCACAAAAATAATATATAAACTTTTAATGCATTGGGTATAAGTTTTGAATTTTTTTTTATAGATATGTATAGTTTTATTCTTTCACTTATCCGAATACATGTGGACCTCAATAAAAATTTCACGGCCAACCCCTTATGTCCTAAATTTTAGTGCCAAAACCATTCCAATAATTGGTCCAATGATTAAGCCCACTATTTATTAATACTTTCATATTATTGTTGGGAGTGGCTATCCCCACTCCCAAGAAAGTCTTCCCCCACACCATTTTGGTGTCAAAGTACAATTATACCCTTATACATTTACAAAATTTAAACCTTTATTTTTTTGCTTTCAACTAAAATAAATGCCTTTGAAAAAAAATTAAAATTTTGTATTTTCAATAAAAATATTTTTCTTAAAATTGTTTTTAATAAGAATCCGTTTTAAAAATAATTTTTTTTAAACTTTTCATAAATGATTTAAAAAAACATTTAAATTGTTTTAACAAATTTGTTATATGTTTTCTTAATTAAAAAATTGTTTATAACACATAAAAAATTGTTTTAAATGAAAATAAAAACTGTTTTTACAAAATAGTACCTTTATTATGTACATATGGAAACTAAATAGCGCCTTTATGTAAGTGTAAAATAAAAAAACGGAAATTATAAAGCTTTATTTAAAAAATTTAAAAATTACAAAAAAAGTAATTCTATAAAATTGAAAAATACAAAAAAAAACTCTGAAAAATACTAATAGATATTAAAAAATAATTAAGAAAATAACTGTTTTCAACCAAAAAACGAATTCTAACATAAAAATTGTTTTATATAAAATAAAAATTGCTTTTACAAAATAGTACCTTTATGTACATTTGAAAAGTAAGTAGTGCCTTTAAAAAATAATGTCTAGTAGGAAAAAACAACTGCTTCTTACCCAAAAAAATGATGTCCAACAGTAAAAAACTGTTTTTCACCCAAAAATCAAAACTGTTTTTCACCCCCCAAAAAATACTATTTTTAACCCAAAAATACTAATAGATATTAAAATTGTTTTTTACCAAAAAAAACTCTGAAAAATACTAGTAGATATTAAAAAAAATTAAATTTTTGTTTTGAAATAATTTTTTTAATAATTTTTAGTTCGGAAATTATTTTTTTTAAATAATTTTTTTTTGTTGGAAATTATTATTTTTCTCTTGGATGCCATTTTTTGAGTGGAAAATAGTTTTTTGATTTGTTGGAATTCGTTTTTTGGTTGAAAACAATTTTTCTTTCTTTTTGAAATGCATTTTGTTACTGATTTTTTGTTGTTGTCGGAAATCATTTTTTGGGCGAGAAACATTTTTTTTCCTGACAGACATTAATTTTTTTCTAATATCTATTAGTATTTTTCAGAGTTTTTTTTTGCGTTTTTGAATTTTGTAGAATTTTTTTTGTATTTTTTTGAATTTTTAAATAAAGCTTTATAATTTTCGTTTTTATTTTTATTTTACACTTACATAATAGCACTATTTACATAAAGATACTATTTTGTAAAAACATTTTTTATTTTATATAAAACATTTTTTATGTTTTATAAACAATTTTTTAATTTAAAAAACATATAACAAATTTTTTTAAACAATTTAAATGTTTTTTTAAATCATTTATGAAAAGTTACAAAAAAAATTAAAACAGTTTCTTATTAAAAACAATTTTTTATAAAAAATATATTTTTTTATTGAAAATACAAAATTTTAATTATTTTTTAAATGCATTTATTTTAGTTGAAAGATTTAGATTTTGTAAATCTGTAAGGGTATAATTGTCTTTTGGCACCAAAATGGTGTGGTGAAAGACTTGGTTGGTGTGGGGATAGCCTAGCCCTTATTGTTTTGCCACCCAAAATAATTAACTAAGAATAATTACTTTAACCATTTAAACTAATTAAGCCAAATAACAATTTAAAATTAATATTAAGCCAATTAAGTTAAACCAATTAAATTAATTAACAATAACGGTTGTATTCTTAATTTATTTTAACTTATTAAGACATAAGCCACTTAAATGCTCATAATTAAATTTCTCACTTAATTAATGGGGCATATACTAAATAGTCCCTCGAACTTTTTTTAATACAAGTTCAGTCCAAGCCTTTTTATTTTGCACCAAAAAGTCCTTCACCATGCCAGAAAGGCTTTACCATACCGCTGGTGCGGACTTTTAAAGATAAGAGAATAAGGGATTTTTTGGTACAAAATAAAAAGCTTGGACTAAGTGTGTATTAAAAAATATTTGAGGGACTTTTTGGTATTTGATCCTTAATTAATTGATATATGTTTATTAAATAAATTCCTACGGAGTATTACATATCTATATTATACCTCTAATACAATAGTATTAGATGTTTAATAGTAATTAATGCACTCATCTCATATTTTCAGTACAACACCTCTCTGTGTGTGTGTGTGTGTCTCTCTCTCTCTCTCTCTCTCTCTCTCTCTCTCTCTCTCTCTCTCTCTAATAACAAACCTCTTTCTATCTTTCCATCTCCTATAAGCCATCCTTCCAGGGACGTAGCCAGGAATTCTTGTTAATGGGGGCTAATTCAACGGTGATTTCCGGGGGTTCGGTGGGGGAAGCCCCCGAGCCTAATTTTTTGAGGTTATTTTTTAGTATTTGACAAAAATAACGTAATTTATTTAATCTAATGAAAGGAGAAATAAATATTTAAATGAATATTTCGGCCTCAAATTTAAACCAACAATATCCTTAATTATCCATTAAAATTAGCCCTAAAATAAAAACTAGCAACAACTTTAAAGAAAGCTCTAACAAACATTAACATGAATTAACTGTTAAAACACAAAATTCAACCATAAAAACTTCAGCCCCAAAATTCAATCATAAAATTAAGCAACTTTATCCCTAAAATTCAACTCTAAAATTTCAGCCCTAAAATTAAATCTCAAAATTTCAGCAATCAATATGCAATTAATACACCAATTACTAAGAAATAAATTTTAGCAATTAATAAATTTCAACAATCATATAATAACTGTTAAAACACAAAATTCAAGCATAAAAAATTCAGCTCTAAAATTCAACAATTTTATTCGGTTCTATATTGCTCTCAAATTGTCGGTGTCGATGTCGACTCCAATTTTTTTTTTTATAAAACCTCTCCATAAGTTGACTGAATTGACAAAAAAAAATCAGGTTCATTAATATCGCCAAAAAATTAGGTTCATTAATATCCCCCCAAAAATTAGGTTCATTAATATCCCCCCCCCCCCCCCCCCCCAAAAAAAAAAATAAAAAAATAAAATTGATGGTATAAAATTAATACAAACACAACCCCCATTCAAATTAGTCTACATAAATTAAGTAAATTAATTTCCAACTAGACTCTTTAAATAAACAAAACAATAGTACCAAACTGTTGTGAAAGAAAGAAATGAGATGGGAAAATAAATGTTGTTGTGAAAATGAAAACAGATGGGGAAAGAAATGGGATGGCTGGTGGCGAAGGCGATGCCTCTCTTATCTCCGGTCCAAAAATGGGTATGGGATGGCTGGTGTGGCACTGGCGATGCCTCTCTTCTCTTCGGTTCGAAAATCGAAATGTCTCTCTTTCTATCGCCTGCCGCTCCTCTGTTTCAGAGTTTGAAACATGAGAAACTTTTTAGGTCTTTTAACATTTGTAAATATTGGCCCCAATACTTTTTTATTTTAACTTTTACCCCAAATATTTTATATACCTACATTTCTAAAAAAATAAATTAAAATTCCTCCGTGGGGGCTCGAGCCCCTGCTCGGCCCCATGTAGCTCCGTCCCTGCATCCTTCTTTCTCATTGTCTCTCCATTATTTCTTATAAACAATTGGGGGAATATGAGAGGTTTATCATTCTCACGCTTGGTCGCACCAAACCCATGGCGCCCCATTATAACCGTGCTTAACCCCAACCTCTCCACCTCCAAACAAAGCCTCTCCTTCATATCATGGTCCTTCACAATATGGATTTTAAACAGTATACGAGAATCAACTAGGGGTTGTGCCAGGTCAGGAAATTTCATGGTCGTGAATTTTTCAAACTCCTGTTCTAGTTTCTGCGGGGACTCATGATCATCAGTGTCCAAGATGGAGAGGTCCACGGTCCCTCAGTCTGCGCCGTAGAGCATGGAGGTGGGACAGACGTGGAGGAGGATCACGACGTTGCACGAAGGTGGTGGCAGGTGCGAATCGGGGTGAGGAGCATTTTACTTTGATAGAGGCCAGTGAGGGGAGGTCGAATTCCTATGGACTTTTCTGGGGATGCATTTTGGATGGATATGATTAGGGTTTCGTTGTGTAACGTTTTGATCGTTGTCTAATAAGATGAGATGAATAGTTTTTATTATCTTCTAATGGGAAATGTGTGTGTGACAGTGAACTATAAATGAATGAGTCGGTGACAATAACGACCACTTGACACATATTCGTTTATCCATTTATGGGTTATACTCGGGGGTATGAATTAAAGAACAGTTCCTCATTTCAAGTTATTCAATAATTACTGTATTTTCACTTCTCATTTTGTTATGTTTTGTATGTTTTCGTGGTCGAAGTCCCATATTTATCAATTTACTTATAAAACCTATCATTTATGTAAATGTTAATTTCTTTTTTTAAATCCCACTTTTTATGTGTGCTTTTTTGTTCGAGTTCGTGTTTTTTCGAATAATACAATGTTGGTAAATTGATGATGATGTCCACTGTTTTGGGTAAGTCTGGATCGAGTAAATTCGTTGTATTTAATGGTCGGTTTTTATAATGGTTGGTTTTAGTATAATCAGATCTTCACAGGATCAATATGAAATGTTAATTCATTGGTACCACTAAAATTTTAATTGATATTTTATTCTTTGGTCAAGATATGAAAATGATGGATTTCCAGATGTATTATATGAATATCATTCATGTTCTGACCATTATGTTAATTTATACTCAATTCACCCATGATAGATATACTTGAAATACCTCTTACATGTAAGTTATATTTTACTTGTTATACAAGGATTTGTTTAAAAGAATTCCATATTGTCTTTCAATAGATAACTATAAATTGAATATACTATTTAACTGAGTCAACTTCTTTTCTATGGTGGGTTATATAAGAAGTAAAAATAAAAACGTAAATACATCAATGTTGTCATATCACTGCTCATCAACTTCATTAGAGGTTAAGGGCATCGATGGGTTATTCTTGCAGCAGGTTAGTCCATGGGAGTATCACTTGAATTCATTTGAATTATACTAGATTTGATCGGGTTCTCGATACAACCTTTTAAATGAAATCCTATATTCATCCTCAAATATATTCGTAGTATACATTTACTCCCGCGCATCGCTCGGGATCTATGCTAGTATTTAAAAAAATCATCCATTGCTTAGTAAATAAAGAATAATGATATGGGTACCAAAATCTCTCCCAAAAGTGACATGGATTCCACTTATTTTTTCATTTACCTATTAAGTGTGCCTTGTGGCGTGGGTCCCGCCAGGGCACAAAAAATTATTGTATTTGGGGAATTTATTTTAAACTCATAGCAGGACTCATAAATAAATCATTTGTATCCACTCCCATGTTTTTATCTTTTTAGTTGTTGGTCCTGTTGTAACAATTATAAGACACGTGTCATTCTCTGCGGAGAGAAAGAGATGCAGTTACAAGACGGTTGAATGAGGTTTTTGATAATTATGGGACTTAATACAATTTAAAAAATACACGGGAGGAGAGTCTAAAAATATCATTGGGCATGGGACTAATCCCAAAAAACTATAAATATAATTCTCCCTCTTTCTTAATAAATATATGCATTATGTACCGATTTAAAGTATTAAATTATGATCGCAATATCAAGTCATTCAAGAAATTCACACCGATCCATATTTTTACATCCTCTTTTCCATTATAAAAGGGGGTCTATAAAAATTCAAATATACGCTCATTCTTATCGGGTATATCTATGTATAGTATATGTTCACATGGTCAACTATAATCTATAGACATATAAGAACATATTTGAGTTAATTAACAATGAAATGAAGATCAAGGTGCACTTTGTCGAAGCAGGCATTCAAAGTAATTCACATTTAGTTATATAATGTATTATCAAGGCATAAGAGATTTCAAGATATTGCCAATGTGAATCACGAATAATTATCCCCCGTTTGACATTATCAAGAATGTGCAAATAAGAATTTATGAGTGATAAACAATAAATCTCCTTAATTTAGTCGTAACATATCAATTTTCTCAAACTATAAAGTATAGAATTTAGATATAATGGATAACTAGATGATATAATATCTCTCTTCCCCTTTCAAAGATAACAAGTGCATATGAATTTTTAAGGCTAAAGAGTATGAATATCTTCTTATAATAAATAGAGAATCAAGGTCAAGGTCGTGTTCCTTTTTATATTTGAATTTATACGACAGTGATTTTCAGGTTTATAAATTTTGTCCCCGCGGTACAATAACATTTATTTGTGTAGTCCCTTTAGAGTAAGGAGTACATAAAACATGTAATTTTATTTATTTTAGTTAAAGAGGTATTTATATTTATACCCTTAGTAATACTCATTCTAAGAATAAACACATAACCCCACCTCCACTGGAATCCTCGTCGGAATGCCGAAATTTTCGTCGGAATTCTCGCTGGATTGATTCTCTCTTTCTTCGTCTCTTTCTTCCATTTTTTTGGTCCGCGCCAGCGGTACCATTGCCAGAGCCAGGGAAGAAGGTTTTTCGCCCAAAAAAATATATTGTTCGCCGAAAAAATGAGTTTTCCCCCGAAAAATGGAGGTTTTAGTGAAATAGTAAATTTATTGGTTTCGATTTTTTTGACAAAAATATCAAATATATGTGTTGTTGGATAGATTTCGACGAGTAAATTTCAAAAATATAAATTTTGTGAATTTTGGATTTGTAGATTTGAAAATATGGACTTTTAAAATATTTATGGATTTCTTTTTATATAAGTTGTCAAATGGTAAATTCAGGGGCAGACCCACCATAGGCCGAAGTGTGGCGGTAACCCCAGTTCAATTTAAAAAAAAAAAAATTAAGGGTATTTTGGTAAAAATTCAAACTTAAACTTTAGCTCTTCATATTTATAAAGATGAGGGTGTAAGTGTGTAATTAATTTAAAAACAAAAACAAACGTGTGTTGCCAACTTGCCAACAACACGCACGCTCTCTCTTCTCTCTCAAGTCTCAACGACTCTCTCTATTCTAATTTAAACCCTATTCTCATTCTCTCCAAATCAAAAAACAAATCATCCAAATCCTGCTGCCTTCACGTGTTGCTGCATCGGACCTTCACCCATGCCACTGCCTGCTACCCCCCCCCCCCCCCCGCTTCAACAAAACAAGTGTTTTTTATTTATATGTGTTAATTTTTATGTGTTTTTATTTATTTTTGTTTCATTTGTATATTATTTGTGTACAAAACAGGTATATTATTTGAAATTTGTTGTAAACGGAAAAAAAAAGACAACATACAACTCGTTAGGGTAATATTATGAAAAAAAATCATGAACAAAGTAGGAATCCAAATTTACTTAATTACTACCTCAAACATTTTTAAGGTTAAAAATTATCAAAAAAAAAAGTAAAAACAATCGAAAAAAATCGGCTTGGGGGCTCCCGCCCCTGAACCACTGGGAATCATAATTTTTTTTCGCTCCACTTGACTCTAGTTCCTGGATTCACCACTCGGTTTATTGATAAATATTTTTTTAGTAAAGCTAGCTACATCTCGTGGTATGCTACCCCCTACCCCCCCCCCCCCCCCCCCAAAAAAAAAAAAAAAAAAAAGATCTAAATTTGATTATGCACTTTAGTTCTCTCTGGAATTAATTATGGGTGTTGTTTTTTATAACCCCTTGGTTAATAGAGAAAACATATACCATTTGTGAAAAATTTATTGAGACTCTTCGTGCGTCTTCTAATTTTGGTGAGTGAATTTTATTGTGAGAAGAGAGATTATTGTGTGGGAAGAAGCAAAATTTTCTTCATTTGTAATCTTCTTCATTATAGTGGTACGGATCATCATTGTTGGTGGACGTAGCCCCATTTGTGGGGAGAACCATGCAAATCTTCTCTTGTAGCCTGTTCATTTTTTTTTCACTATTTCATATCTCGTCATTTTTGGATTTGTTATTGTTATGGGAATATTTGTTTGGGCACACTTGGCACAAAAATTGGTATCAGAGCTCCAAGGTTGCAAACTTGGGACTTTTTTGGGGATGGCTTCCAAATTCAAGAGATATGTAAGTTGGGATGTTTGAAGAAAATAATAATGGGAGTGCGCAATGCAAACTTAATGGAGGGTTTATATAATTAAAAGTCCTAAACACATAAATCCAATTTTACCAAATTTTAATCTTTGATTAAATTAGGTTTGATGTGACGCGACTCAGAATGTGTCTATAATGCCTATGAATTGTGGCTCAAGTATAAGCCGATCGCATATGTAATAATTTGAGCAAGTCGAGTAGCAGACACAGGGAATAGGACGTAAAACGTGACTGTGAATATGAACGACGAATAACCTTACATTTCACTCAAAGGAAGAAAGGAAAAAATAATTGTTTTGGGGACTTTCCTATCTACTAATGCAAATTAATTAAGATTATAAACTAACTAAGCATGCAAGACTAAAGAAACAAGATTGTAAATTGTATGAGAAAGATAGGATTGGGATACACTCTTTTGCTCCTTCGTAGATTCACCGGATATAGAACATATCAAGAATTAAATGTTTAATTTAAAGGAAACCTTCAATTCCTTTCAAGAATCATATATATGGAGGAATTAACCCACACGATGCATGATCAATATTAAAATCTAGGTACGCAATAAGATTATCAATACTCGCATCGCACTTTTAAACACTCTAATTGTCAAAAGTCCTACGACGGTTATACTAACAAAATATTACATTTTCGATTATTTATTTACTTTAGCATTATATTCTATATCCATGCGAAACACCTCGAGTTGGGTTCATGTAACCCAACCCTAAAAGAACTTAGTCGGACATGGTGATGTGGGTAATAAACGAAATTCTAACGTTGCGTGAAATCATATTCTTAATGAAAATGTAAATAAACATGCAAGAAGTTCTTAGAAATCTACAAAATATATAAATCATGCAAGCAATAATAGAATTCAAGAACAAGAAATATGGAGAAAACTTTATTGATTAAATCTTGCAATTTAAACCACAAAATTGCAAAGTTGATGATAAATATAGTTCATAGGTTCTTTACTCCTTTCTTGCTCTCTAAATTCAGGTTAAAACTTCTCTATTGAATTTTAAGAATAATGAATGACTAATAATTCATATTTTTACAAGTGTTTGAACAAAAAAACTCTTAAAATAAAGTGGGATAAATTGTAAATTTCATCCATCTGAGAAACGAATCAATTCTAGTTTTAGAACTGAACCAGTTCTGGTTTTTAGAGTTGCCAACATCTTGCACAGAACGAACCGGTTCTACTTAGGGACCCGAACCGATTCTGGCTTCATAATTTCTTATCTTTTCCCCTTTAATTCTTCGAATCTTCTCATGCTCATATCTTTTCGACCGTAACTCGAATTTGGTTGTCGTTTCTTCCTATGTACTTGCGAACTCGATGTCTTTGAATTCTCTTATGTTTCACATCCGGATTTCGGCTATACAATTACGAATTTTCCCTCGACTTTCCTTGTTTGCTTTTCGATTCTCATTCCGATTTCCCTCTTTCTTTCATGTGCATAAAGTACCTGCAAAATATAAGAGAAATACATGAAACACAATGTAATTGCAGGAAGTGGTGGGTAGCCATAATATGAGATAAAATCATCGAATTAACATCGTATAGGATAACACAAGTAGCTAAATTACGAGTATAACTATGAAAAGTTTACACCTAATTAAACCCCCATAACATAGACTTTTGATTGGTTCAAACAATGTCAAAGAATCATATCATGGTCCAAACACTTGAAAAATATTTTATTAGGATCAATTGTCTTTTTCCCAGACGAGCGATTGCATTTAATGTACGCAATGATCCATTAATTCCCTAGGTTACCCTTATAGGACAAGTGGTGTCTCATGAGGGTTTGCAGTGAATGTACCCACAAAATTTGATTTTTGACTCAAAGAAAATCAAAATACTTAAAAATTGTACAATTTAAACTCCCCAAAATAGTCACCGTAAATTTATATTCAATAGTCTTAATTTGTAGTGTGTGTATAAAGCCGAGAATTAAATCTCTAACTTCCACCGATTGATCATTACGTTACTTTTCAAAAATTTTCTTTGATTCAATTCGCACGGGATAATCTCACAAACGAATCAATCGGAATGTGGCTAGTTCTCTCGGTGTGCTTGATTTTTCAGAGTAAATGTAATGGAACATGAATTCATGCACACAAATTTGAAAGACGGAATTTTTATGGTGAAAAAATCTCATCATCGAATCACGGTCATTGAAAAAAGAGAAACATTACCTCTTAATTCATCCCAATTAATCTCTTTAATTATCTTTTCGTGTCTTAGCTTTTCACGTGGTAATTAATTTCGTTATTCAAACTCGGTTAGGATTTTCTCGATTTATAAGGTGCATTGGGTAAAATGAGAATGGTTGGAAATTTTGGAGTTGAAATTTTTTGCCTACGATGCCCCTTGGAGATTTTTCAGACTTTTGCTCATTTTCTTTTCTTTTTCTACACGTTTTTCATGTTTTTCTCATTTTTCTCTTTTTTTATATTTTTATTTAGCATTTTTCTCTTATTTCTTTCTTGCCCATTTTTCTTGCACCATTTGGACTTTTGATGATTTTCATATTGTCACAACTCCAAGCTAAATGGGTTTTTCGGGTTAATCAAACAAATTTAGGAATTTTATTCGGCTCAATTGGATGTACAAAAGGTATAATTTTGTAAGACTTTTTATGGCTAATATTTTTGGGTAACAAACAATGGCCTAACTTCATTTATCTGAATTACTCATTATTTTACCAGATGCGTCTCGAGAATATTATTAATTCAGAGATATTTTAGCGCGTTTTTCAAGGCAACATATCGCTCATTTTTTGTTACCGATCAAAACAAAGAAATAGAGATACTCAACGACTTATTTAAAGCTAAATTTAACTTTGAGTTAATTTTAACTCAGATTGATTTAATTACTCACAACAATGAAAGGCTCGAAATCTCACCGGGTCAATTAATCTCAAAACTTATTCATTAAGTTGGTAATTTTCGCTTAATTTCTGTTTTTGGTCTATTTCGGCTTTGTGCATTTGTTTTTATAATTTGGGACTTGAAACAAAATTTTAGTGATATTTTTGAAGTTTTTTAAATTCCAATTTTTATTTATTTTGAAGAAAAATATTTTTGGCCTTTTTGAAAATTTTCAATAATTTTTGGATTTTTTTTAAAATTTTCTATTTTTTTGAATTTTTTAGCACTTTTCAATTTGTGAACTTTAGAAACACACATACACCCCTACTAACTTAGACTTTGCAATGTCCTCATACAAGGACTAAAATCTAATAGAAAAGAAAGGTGCGTATATAGAGAGAAAATAAACAAAATGCAGAATTTTATATTACTATAGTCAACACCATTACAATGCAAAATTAAAAAAAATAGACATATAATAGTTCTTGAAAAGATAAAGAATAAAAATAGAAGAACTATGAAAATAAACTCCGAAACACTAATGAGAGGGCCTGGGGGCATTTGGGTCATATGGTTTATAATAGTATGGGAGGCAATTGCGAATCGGGACCCATTTGAAGCCGATACATTTATGTTTGAAGGCAGACCATCGTCTTAGTGTTGCGGCGGTAGGCTTGGCGATCCTGCCGATACTTATTGATAAACCCATCAAACCTCGCCTCGAGCGCATTAATGTGGAAGGAAATGTCCTCCCACTCTGGCTCATAGTCGGGATCATCTTCTTCCCCCTCCCCCATTAAAATGTCCTCCTCTGCTTGAGTGACCAGGGCTTGTTGATCTATGAACCTCATTTGGTGAGTGCTCCTAGTGAAGGAGGAGGCGCCAATAGGCTTTGGGGGGGGGGGGGGGGAGGGGGTTTACGTTTGTGGTGCCTCGATTCCCTCATCCTTAAGGATAGAAGAGATGAAGTGGGCATAGGGGAGGGCAACTTTGTCGGTCCGATCATACGTGACATTGGCGATTGCCCAGTAAAAAGTGTGGGTGAGGTGGATAGTGTTGACCTTGCCAAGTATATGAAAAGGAAAATTAGCTTGGCGAATTCCAGAGGGTAGAATTAGCGGACGTTTGCAAAATTAACCCATAAATAATTAGAAAGGCCACGCGGGTCCACTCGTCTAGGTTCCCCATAGGAAATGAATCGTGCAACCAATGGTGATTTGGGGTAATCCTTGCCATGCATTCGGACTTGCGCAATATTATGCCCATATTGGGGTAGGCTTAGTGTTGCGGGTTGGGAACCTGCTTGGTCCGCATTTTTCGGATGAAAGGTCTAGAGAGAAGGGGATGCCGATTTCGTCAGCGTATGCCTCGCTATGTGTGCTTGAAAATTTTACAAGCGTGCTGTGAACAAATATCCTCGCCAGGCTCCTCAATGAAGGCACATCACCCCCGGTGGCGGAATAGGTTGGTGACCGCTTGGGGTTGCTCCCCCAAATTATTTTCCACTCAATGTGTAGGGTGTGGTGTGCGGAGAAGAATACCTCGTACCAATCTCTTTCTTGATCAAAGCGCTAAATGTGGTCAAGCCCTTCGAGGACTTCCGTCTCCATATACTTCTCAACGACATTTTTTTCGACCATGGAAAGTGAGAGATTGGGGATGTATGGAAGAGAAGGATTTTTAAAAGTATTAAAGTGGGGTAATAATAGGTGGAGGAAGAATGCTATTTATAATGGAGGGGGGAGGTGGTTGGTGGGAAAAGAGGATGGAAATGGTGGGAAAAGGTGGAGGGAATGAAAAGGGAAGGAGGTTTGGGTGGAGGAATGTTTTTGGAGGGTAGTTTTCGGATTGGGCATGGGGGATGAATGTGGGGAAATGAAAGGGAGGGAACAAGTGGATGGAATGTTTTTAGAATTCTAGAAAAGCGACCCGGTTCTACCCTACAAGCATAAACAGGGAAAACTGGTTCGGGTATCCTCTTGCCACTCTTAACAAGCGAACCGGCTCTACCCTACAGTATGCCTAGGGCAAACCGGTTGTGATCTCTAGAATATTGCCTCTAAATTTCATCCTTTCTATATTTTTAAGCATCGAAAATGTATCTGGCTAAATTCTCACATACTCGAAACTCTTCAATCTATATTGCTACCTCGGGGCCCTAAAAAACTCACCGTGATTTATTGTAAACTCTCGCGTGTTATGAAACAGTGTGCCTAGTCCTTTATAACTCGCGACTCACGGACCTCTACTATGCTAACTTAATAAGAATCAATAAGTTACAACAAGATTCACCCAATATGCGTCGGGGGTGCGAAGACCTCTCTTCTAAGCTCATTCAACCCTGTAAACGGGGTTCGACAACCAAATTTTGTCAAATTCCTAAAATCACGCCTCTAGGTATGGCTTTAAGAATTTTCTATTTATTCTAAACATGTCTCTTCACTTAGGATTTTATAACTCAATGGATCCATAGGGAAATACCTCTCTCACAACAAATGGGCCAGTCCACAACGAACATAACTTGTCGAGAAAAAAGGGTAAACGGGAGTTGTATAGGAGCACTTTTTGACCCTGGTGAAAGCCCTTTCGACGAATATTTCTCTCATGTGCGAGTTTCATCATTTCTTTGGATATTTTAGCGTTCTCATACACATCGTTGCATATTTCTTTCAACTCATTCAATTGAAGCTTTATCGGCTTGATCCAAGTTATAGTTCAACCTCTTGATCCCCAATATGCCTTATGCTCAAGCTCCACGGGGAGATGAAAAGACTTGCCATAGACAAAGAGAAATGGGGACATCCCGAGGGGGTTCTTGTATGCAGTCCGATAAGCCCATAACGCATAGTTTAATCAGAGGGACCAATCTTTTCGTTTATGATAGACGTTTTTTTTCTAGAAGTTGTTTAATCTCAAGATTTGTTGGCTCGGCTTACCCATTCATTTGGGGGTGACGAGTCATCCCAACCTTGTGGACGACCCCACGCTTTCTCATAAGTTATTCAAACGACCTATTATAAAAGTGCTTGCCTTTATCACTAATGATTGCCTTCGGAGCTCCGAAGCCATAAAGTATGTGTTCTTATAAGAACTTTATCACCATCTTATTGTCATTTGGCTTAGTAGCTATGACCTCAACCCATTTTGACACATAATCTACCGCGACCAGGATGTAAAAAAAACCAAAGGATGGAGGAAAAGGACCCATAAAATAAATTCCCCAATAATCAAATATCTTTGTAAGGACATAAATTTTCAATTGAGTCCCTATATTGTTTTGACTTAATTCCATGAACAAAACTGTGTTTGTAATATGTCATAGGGAGATTTTTATTTGTGTCACGATCCCACTTGGTCTATGATGCATTGAAGAAAACTAAAGACGTAGTGGCAAAGCTTCAAAGAATTAATCATGCCGAAGTTTAAATTGCTGCAAGTTTAATCGTCTTCAAAGTTAATTGCATTCCGAGATCACTCAGGTATGAATGCGTATAATTAATGGTGCTCGAAATTGTTTTTATAAAAGATAAGATGTATTTTTATAAATAAAAATATTTTAAAATGTTTTTAAAAGTGTTTTAAAGGTTTACACTACGTTTTATTCTGATATACTCGAAATAGAGTTTGACTAATTTGGATCTCTTTTAAAAGAGACGTTTTAATCAGAAAGTAAAAAAAGTTAAACTTTCGCCCTGTCGTTCAAACGACATAAGCTCTCATTCGAATGAGATGCCTATATCGCGCGGACGACGTGGCATTATCGTTCAAATGACCTGGTTTTTGAGGCGGCGTTTAAATCTTATTTAAAGCGTGTTTCTATCAGAGTTTCGTAAGTGTGCATTCTGGAAAATAGTATTCGAACCAGAAAATTATTTGGCACATGTTTTCTAAGGTTTAAAAGATTAAACACATCGTTAGAGTTTGCAAAGATTCGAGTTATCATTCTTATATGTTTAACAGACCATGCGTCACTAAGAAGTTTGTTCTATCATTGAACATCAAGGGTTTTGCGATGAAGAAAAAAGAAGGGCTTCTTGTTCGACATCGTAAACGAATCAAAGTCAATCGGTGGACACCAAGACATACGTGGACGCGTGTGTTGTGGATAGGTATTGTGAAAGACGGAATTTTTGCGTGGGCACTATTGAAGAATGGTAGAAGATCAGAAGGAGCGTCAAAACCCGAGGGGATCGAGTCATTGAGTAAAGATAATCCGTCTTTGTAAAACCATTGTTCATAGTGATTCTATGGCTTGGGCCGTTCGAGGTTATTTTCCCGTTTTGGGTTTTTTACTCGTACATCCAGCGTTGTGAGTATTCTTTACTTTATTTTACTTACTTTAATGACTAGATGCATGTTTAGGATTAATCAAGATAAAATTAGTTTAAAGTAGGAATTGGGTTTTCACAACTTGGGTTGATGCACATTAAAAGTTGAACAATTTTTGGTGAAAATTTGGTTTGATTTAAAATACACACAAAAGGGGTTTTTCAATCTTGATGGAGAGAATATGGGTCAATGGCATCATGTCTCAGCGAGTGATGGTTCCCATCCTTTGGCATCTATAAGCACTTACATCCCAAAAAATTGTGGGCCATTAGAGACCGCTTTAAAGAATTTTAGCGACCGTCTTATTCATTAAAAAATGGCCTCCACAAACTTCCATATGACAAAAATGGATGACGCTAGGTATCTTGTCATCTGGTAAACATCTTAAGATGATTTGTTTAAAGCAACTTATACTCTTGACTCACTTGAGTCTATATTGTATAAGTGTTCATCTAGTTTGGAAATTGTGACAAAATTATGTCATCCTAGGATTAATCAAGTAACCAAAGAACCTCAGAGCTTGCATTTCTATTTCATCTTTGATTGAAGGGATCTAGACCTAATTACCAACACTCACAGACAGTAGAATGAATTATTTACATATCATATTGAATATTAGTGTGTGTACATATGTTGAGTGTGTTTAAATCCCCAATATTGTTTTTTTAAATATTTTTTTGGGATTTTTTAAAACATTTTAAAAATAAGGTTTTATTAATAAAACTTGGTTTTAAAAGGTTATGGGGTAAATGTGCTATTTTAGAATGTTGGTTTTACTGTCTAAAGTTGGTTTAGGTAGAAACCAAAAGCGGCAGATACTTCAGGGTTTACATTGTAATTACTTTAGACGCGCGTTTTATCTCGCCTCATATGCCAACATGTGTTAGCTTCTGATTGGTGAGAAGTGTGTTTCCTTGCTGAGACAAATCGAGTGATCATTTTCATCCTTTGAATCGTTCTTATCAACGATCTGCATGTCTTCCATCATAATCCCTGTGATCACCTTTGAACCAATCAAGAGAGCTTTAACCATCGCATATCGTATGCCCTTGGATCTAAGTCAATTGAACTTGACTAAATCTGATCCCTTGATTTCAATCCTTATTCTCGAACCTTCCCAACATCTTATAAAAAGTCTCCTACTCTCAGCATTAGAGGACTTTTGCCATTTTATCATTTGAGAGAGAAGAGAGAGAGAGAAGAAAGAAACCAGAAGAGAGAGAAAGAGTTAGAAACCCTAACCCTAACCCTAAATTGTCTAAACAGTTCAAACCAAATGTAAATCTTCAAACCTTTATACTTTACCAAACACAACCTTGAGTGTTTGAGTGTTTTGAAAGATGATTTGAAAGTTGGTTTGTTGCTGTAACCTCTTCTTCTTTGGATATTGTTTCCAACTTAATCATTTTCTTAGATCTGTTGTTCTTGTATATAGAAATTTTCAGATCTGAGTTTTTCATGATATATTACACTTAGTTTGCATGTTTGTTTCTCAGCTTGAGAAATATTTTGTTGATTCATTTTCTGTAAATGTTTTTAACTTTGAAATCAACAAAAATGTTTTATGTTTCTAGTTCTCTTAAAACTAAACCTTTGACTTAGTTTGTAATCACACTTGCAGGTTTTCAATCTCGAAAATCTTTTCAAAACTCTGAGATTGATTAAGATCTTGACTGTCTTCTAAGCAAGATATCCGTGGATTCTGGGATTGATTTAAAGGTCAAACAGGTTCAAAGTTTTGTGAGAAGAGAGAAAAAGAAAAATCATAGCATATAAACTTATATGTAATTTGCTAGGACTGTTTGTACTTAATAAGTGTGAGTGTGCGAATGCATGTGTTAGAGAGCACCTCCACAAACACTTTCACTCTACTACACGAAAAGTGTTGGTAATAAGATCTTGAGAAAAAGAGTCGACGTAAAGAGCTTGAACAAATTGGAGTTAACAAACTGAGAGGACAACATCAACAAGCAGAACTGCAGAGAAGTTATAAGGACACCAGAGGGTACATTCCTAAACTTATATATGTCTGAGTTGTATGCATGTTTGTTATATAGTTTGTAACTGTTAAATTTGTTTATAGTGGATTTTTGTTTTACTCCGTAGAGGGAGTCGTGGATGTTTCCTCAATTGGTGAGGTTTTACCATGTAAAAATCTTGTACTTAATCTTCCTACATTTTCTCATCTCATTCTTGGTTGTGCTGGGTTTAAAAGCTTGTTTAAAACTATTTTATAAACATGTTAGTAAAATCTTGAATAGATCTCATACGTACTCTTATCAAACACATCTTGTGTTCAAATAGTTTTGGTTTTTAAGAAAAGAGTTTCTTAAAGAAACAGTTCGGAGTTACTTAAATAGTTTAATTTTATTAAACGACTTTAGTAACAGAATTTCAATTGGTATCAGAGCTTTGTAAACTTCTTTTAAAGAGATCCTGTGTTTCTAAAATTGTTTTCTGAAAATCAAATATGGACGAGAAAAATGAAAGATTTGGTAACTTAACCAGACCTCCTATCTTTGATGGAACCAATTTTGCTTACTGGAAAGTAAGGATGATTGCTTTCATTCAAGGAGTTATGGGAGATGATGTATGGGACATAATTGAAAATGGTTACACTTTTCCTACAAAACCATCCACTGAAGGAAGCAATGAGAGGGTTAAGAAAGTTTTAAGTGAGTTCACACAAGAAGAGAAACAAGTTTCTCCCAACAACAACACAGGAAATAATGCTATATTTATGTCTATAAATGAACATGAGTTCAAAAGAATCTCATCTTGTACCACTTCTAAGGAAGCTTGGGACACTTAAGTTACTGCTCATGAAGGTGACACTAGAGTTAAGGCTGTTAAAACTCAAATGCTCATACAATAGTATAATTCTTTAATTATGTCTGAGACTGAGTCATTTGATGACTTCTATATGAACCTGACTGATATTGTGACAAAGCTACATGCTAATGGGATAACATATGACAGACAATAAATTGTGTCTAAAATTCTAAGATCATTACCACAAAAATTTGATAACAAAAGATATGCTATTGAGGAAATCTGTGATATCAATCTCACTCCTGAACTACTCAGTAGTAAATTAAGAACTGTGGGAATGGAACTGGAATTTAAGAAACAATTAACCCAGTCCCATAGGAAACAGACTAGTTCTAATCTAAGCTTCTCTTCTAAACTGATTAATCCCGAGTTTAATACTTCCAATGATGATTCTTATGAGGAATGCGACATAGAGAGTTTGGAAAATCAGATTGCCTTAATGTCAAAACAATTTAAGAAAATCATTAAATTTAGAAACAACATGGCAAATAAACAAGGCAAGTCCAATTATCCAACTCCTTTCAATCACAGACCTCATGAGAAAATCCATGACAAAAATTACAAGGACTCTCACACTAGACCTAACAGAGACCTTAAGAAGACTGGATGCTATAGATGTGGTAAACTAGGACACATTGCACAAGACTGTAGAGTTAACTTGAACACTCAAAACAAACACGCTAGAGCCAAAATTTGCAAGACATGGGATGATTCAAGTGAATCTGAAAATGAGGAACCTGAGTCATCTGATTTTTTTGACCCTTGCATGTCTTTCTTTGCCAAGATTATCTATAATGATTATATCCCCGTGTTTATTAATGAATATAGTAATTCTACTTCTGATGTTTCGAATACTGCTGTTACTGGTTTAGATGCTTTGATTACTGAGAATATTGCTATCTGTTCCTCGGGGTGTGTGAGTCAAAGGGAAAGCGATAATGACGATGTCAATGGGTGTGTGAGTACAAAGAATGAAGCCCTAGGGGTCACTTCACACACTACACTTAGTGACTCGAACAATGAAGACCTCTGAGATATTCACACTCTCTATGCTAAAACTCTCAAGAAAAGCACTAGACTAGAAAAGATTGTGAAAGATCTCACTAAGAAGTTAGAAGATCTAAGCCTAATGGTTAAACTGAATGCTGAAGAGTATACTACCCAATGTCTAACTCATGAAAGTGAAATTAAAATGTTTGATGAAAAACTCAGAAATTTGACTGAAACAAATGAAATTCTGGAGAAAAAGTACAAAGGGACATTGTTAGAATTGGAACAAGCTAAAGAAAAGACAACAACTGTTTTAAAAAAATTTACAAAATTTGAAAATAATTCAAACTGTTTTGATGAATTTGTTGTTGAATCAAAAACCAATTCTGATGATCGAACTGGAATAGGGTTTTGCCCCAATTTGAAGACCCAAACAAAATCTTTTGAACCTATCAAGTTTGTGTCAGGAGGCAAAAGGCCTATTGAAACATGCCTAGACTTTCATTCTCTAAAAACTGAGTTTGATTCAAAACATCAAAATTTTAACATTGGGGAATCAAGTTTCCCTAAACATGAAAGTTCACCTAAGGCTAAATACATCTGCCCCTCTATTCAGAAGACTCAGTCTGCTTTCAAGACTGTCACACCTAGGAATAGAGTTCAACCTCAAAACTTCTCAAAACCTTTATTTAGAGACTTTCCCAACGAGACCCCAATCTTGAGAAACCTTTATTGCTCTTATTGTGATATATACGGTCACTCTTTTGATAGTTGCTATGCTAGGAGACTAGTTACACCTGTCTATAGTTCTCTTATTTATCAGAACTTTAACTATTCTAGGAGGATCCGGAACAATTATGTACTTCCTAGACAACCTGACAAAAACTCTAATTATAGGAAGAGAAAGAACAAACCCTAAATCGTCTAAACAGTTCAAACCAAATGTAAATCTTCAAACCTTTATACTTTACCAAACACAACCTTGAGTGTTTGAGTGTTTTGAAAGATGATTTGAAAGTTGGTTTGTTGCTGTAACCTCTTTTTCTTTGGATCTTGTTTCCAACTTAATCATTTTCTTAGATCTGTTGTTCTTGTATATAGAAATTTTCAGATCTGAGTTTTTCATGATATATTACACTTAGTTTGCATGTTTGTTTCTCAGCTTGAGAAATATTTTGTTGATTCATTTTCTGTAAATGTTTTTAACTTTGAAATCAACAAAAATGTTTTATGTTTCTAGTTCTCTTAATACTAAACCTTTGACCTAGTTTGGAATCACACTTGCAGGTTTTCAATCTCGAAAATCTTTTCAAAACTCTGAGATTGATTAAGATCTTGACTATCTTCTAAGCAAGATATCCGTGGATTCTGGGATTGATTTAAAGGTCAAACAGGTTCAAAGTTTTGTGAGAAGAGAGAAAAATAAAAATCATAGCATATAGACTTATATGCAATTTTCTAGGACTGTTTGTACTTAATAAGTGGAGTGTGTGAATGCATGTGTTAGAGAGCACCTCCACAAACACTTTCACTGTACTACACGAAAAGTGTTGGTAATAAGATCTTGAGAAAAAGAGTCGACATAAAGTGGTTGAACAAATTGGAGTTAACAAACTGAGAGGACAACATCAACAATCAGAACTACAGAGAAGTTATAAGGACACCAGAGGGTACATTCCTAAACTTATATAGGTCTGAGTTGTATGCATGTTTGTTATATAGTTTGTAACTGTTAAATTTATTTATAGTGGATTTTTGTTTTACTTCGTAGAGGGAGTCGTGGATGTTTCCTCAATTGGTGAGGTTTTACCACGTAAAAATCTTGTACTTAATCTTCCTACATTTTCTCATCTCATTCTTGGTTGTGATGGGTTTAAAAGCTTGTTTAAAACTGTTTTATAAACCTGTTAGTAAAATCTTGAATAGATCTCGTACATACTCTTACCAAACACATCTTGTGTTCAAATAGTTTTGGTATTTAAGAAAAGAGTTTCTTAAAGAAACAGTTCGGAGTTACTTAAATAGTTTAAGTTTATTAAACGACTTTAGTAACAGAATTTCATTATTTCGCGTAATATTTGAACAAACATGGATCGTCATAAAAGAACATGCACTACCTAGTTAGGAACTTCTTTTTCTCTTGCGATGTCCAATTGGGGGGAATAGCCCCCCATGATAAGGTAATTCATTATATCTACAAACAAGGGGAGAGAAGAAGTGGCAAATAACTGCTCATTCGAAAAGTTTTTGTTCATGGGTATGGGGTCGCTAGGTAAGTCGAACGAAAGCCTCCATAAATGGTTGGGTATGACATTTTATACTCCTTTCTTATCCTTTATGGAGAGATTGAACTCTTGTAGGAGTATGATCCACCTTATGAAACGCATTTTAGCATCCTTTTTGGAAAGGAGGTATTTACGATTTTCATGGTTGGTGAAGCATATAATGGGCGAACCTATATGGTAAAAGAAAAATTTGTCTGGGACGAAGACTAAGGCTAGTAATTCTTTCTCTATGGTGGATGAGTTAAGTTGTGGTATGGTTAACATCCGACTAGCATAGTAGATGACGTGAGCCTTCTTATCTTTCACTTTTCCTAAAATATCCCCTATTTCATAATCACTCGCATCACACATAACCTCTAATGGAAGGGATCAATCTGGAGTTTGCATAATGGGAGCCGAAGCAAGCATGCTTTTGAAATTTTCAAAAGCACTTTAGCATGCTTCATTCCACCCAAAGTGGGTGTCTTTTAAAAGTAAGTTACTTAAGGGCCAAACGATAGCACTAAAGTCTTTAATAAACCTTCGATAAAAACTCGCGTGGCCCAAAAAAGAGTACACATCCTTTAGTGACTTAGGTGGGAGAAGATTGGCTATGGTGTCTATTTTTTCCCTATCTACCTCAATACCTTCGGGTGAAACAATGTGGCCAAGAATTATTCCTTTGGTCACCATAAATGGCACTTCTCCTAATTTAGTACCAAGTTTTTTTCCATACAATGGGCTAACAATTTTTCGATATTAGTGAGGCAAAGGTCAAAAGAGGGGTCGATGACACTAAAGTCATCCATAAAAGCTTTTAGGGCCCTTTTGACCATATCGCTAGAAAGACTAAGCATGCACCTTTCAAAGGTTATGGGTGAATTACATAATCCAAAAGGCATACATTTATAGGAAAACGTGCCAAAATGACATGTGAATGTCATCTTTTCTTGATCTGGCAGATCAACCTCAATTTGGTTATACCCGAAATAATCATCGAGAAAGTAATATAATGGGTGTCTCGCTACTGGCTCTAGTATTTAGCCGATAAATGGTGCATCTTTCCTAGTGTCAGCATTGAGCTTTCGATCGTCAATACAAACACGCCACCCGGTGGTGGTACGTTGTAGAATAAGTTCATTCTTTGCATTTTCAACCACAGTCATTCCCGACTTCTTCCGGACGAACTGAATAGGACTCACCCACTATCATACTCGAAATGGGGTAAATTATGCCCGCATCCAATAACTTAAAAATTTCTGCCCTCACGAAATCTTTCACCGTGGGATTCAAACGTTGCATCTCCCTCGAAGGCTTCACGTCCGCCTCAAGGTGGATTTTATGGGTACAAATTAAAGGAATTATACCCTTCAAATCCGCGATGATCCAACCAAAAGCACTACGATGCTTCCTTAAAATTAATAATACCTTACCCTTTTGCTCTTTATTTAGGATTGAGGAGACAACAATGGGAAGTGCCTCATCCTCTCCTAAACAGACATATTTGACATTTTAGGGTAGTGTCTTCAACTCGAGCGTGGGAAATTTAGCATAACTCGCCAGGTTATAATTTCTTAAATCAATAAACCTAGATAATGTCTCTCACATACTCCTCAGTCTCACTCTCATCCAACAGCAATCTCAACTCTCTCACCTAATGCTCAAAATCAATATACGTCCCGTCTTTCTCACTACTCGAAATAAGTTACACTCCTAGATAATCTCCACCAAAACTTCCCTTGATGTGATCATCTACTACCTAATATATAATATCCACCACGAGAAACTCGTCCTTATCACCCACTTTCTTGGAGATATTAAAGATATTTATCTCAAGAGTCATATTCTTGAATGTGAGTTGCATTTGCCCATTTCGAGTATGAATTAGTGCATTAGCCATAGCTAAGAATGGGCGACTAACAATTACAAGAACATAATTGATCGAGAGGGTGGAGGGATCCGTGTCCCAAATGACAAAATATATCGGGAAGTAAAAAACATCCACTTGGAATATCAGATCCTCAATAATCCCTCGAGGTATCTTTACAGTGCGGTCCGCGAGTTGGAGAGTGATATTAGTGGGATAGAGTTCTCCTAAATATAATTGCCTATAAATGGAGTAAGGGAGAATGTTAAAAATCGCCCCAAAATATAATGAGGCTTTCGCGATGCGATTCTCTCCAATGACGCAGAAAATGATTGGTGCACCGGGATCTTTAAGCTTCGGTGGGAGGTCACTTCAAAGAACTGAGCTCATGTTTTGTGTTAGGTAAACATCTGTTTTAACCTTTAATCTATGTTTCACCATCAATAACTGTTGAAGGAACTTGGCATAAGAGGGAATTTTCTTGATCGCTTCGAGAAAAGGTAAATTAGGATTGACTTACTTCATCACATCTTCACGGCAGGCTCCTTTAGGAGGAGGAACCAACTGTTGAGGGAAGGGGCAGAAGTGGCAATTTCATTTCTTTGATTCTTTGAATTTTCTCATGATCATATCTTTTCGAAAGTAGCTCGAATTTGGTTGATATTTCTTCCTATATACTTGTGAACTCAATATGTTTGAATTCTCTTAGTGTTTGGCTATTTGATTTTGGTTGTAAAATTACGGATTTACCTTTTACTTTCCTTTTTTTCTTTTCGATTGTTAATTCCAGTTTCTCTCTTTCTTTCACGTGCATAAAATACCTGGAAAATATAAGAAATACATGAAACACAATGAACTTGTTGGAAAAGGTCAATAACAATAATAAGAGATAAAATTATCGAATTAACATCGCACGGGATAACAAAAGTAGCTAAATTACGGTATAAATATGAAGAATTTATGCCTAATTATGAAGGCAAATATGTGTTCTAAATGTAATTATTTTAACTATACATGCAAAGTAAAAAACATTGAGGAAAAATCCCTTTCGGGGAAAAACCTATTTTTCAGTACTTTAAAAAGTTTTACAAGACTATCAACTTATAGAATACTTGATATAACCTACAAGTATAACGCGCACTGTCTTCAAAATTTCTAAAGAAAATGATCCAGTCCAGAATCGTCCACAGGTGTATTCAAGATACAAAACTTCTAGGATTTAAAAAATATTCACAAAACTATTTGGGGATGTAAAATTGTGAATTCGAATGTGTTTGGAAACCCAAAAGATAGAAGAACTTTGGTAAAGATATTATTAATATATTTTTTCAAAAGTACCACGAAAAAGAACTCAAAATAGGTATTTATAAACCTGTCACAAAATTTGAGCTAACGAATTTGTTCGAACAAAAATAGAATTCGTTTGAATGAGAAAGACATTTAATTTGAACGAAAATAACAGTTCATTCGAACATGACTTCAATCTCATTCGAACCAGCTTATAATGAGCTTAAAATGAATTCAAACAGTATGCCCTTGTTAATAGTTCATTCGATGTAAGATCTAATGAGACTTCAAATGAAAAGAGAATTTCATTCGAACGAGATTCTAATCTCGTTAGAAAGAACCCTTTTTAAATTAGAAAATCCAACCTCATTTTTTTGTAAAAAATAACATCCCAAATAAAATTATGAATAATTTTAAATTCCTAAAATATTTATACCTTCATGAGATTTAGAGGAGTCTTAAACTGGGAGATGTTTGGATTTCGGTTTGACGTGTCAGTGCCTGATGGTTTGTAATGGGATACGTCAAATACAAAAAAAAAAAAGACTAAGCTAGAATATTTGCACTTACAAACAACTTTGTGTACGTGGCATGTTAAGGTGAATATTTTCTTGTCAAAGAAGGCTTGATAGGAGTCTTGGCAGATAAACCCGATTCTACGGAGGAGTAGACAAACAGGGCTTATATTATGTGAAGAGTGGCGATATTTACTCTCATTCAAGTTGTAATGAGACTACATAAAATTCTAGGAGAGTGAAATCTCCTTTTGAGATGGCAACCATAATTGCATCTGTTTTTAAAGGGAGGTAGACCTATGACGACGGACATGGTGTTGGCTTGCGGTAGTATTAATGGAAATGCGATAGCCCATTCGAGTGCCATTAATATGTGTGGGAGGTAAGAAGTTGATCTTGATAGAGATATGAGGGAAAGCCAAGACACAATATTTTCTATTGTTGGGGAAGATGACTTTTCATTACTTACAAGTGGTTAGAGGGCAGTTGGCGATGGTTGCTAGATGTGATATCTAACCAAGGGTTTTATAGGTTTCTATGGAGAATTGTGTGTTTGTTAGTTATGGTGTAGGCATTCTTGTGTCTCCGTAAGATATGCATTGGTTGAAGAATGATCCAATATTTAGGTTTGAGGAGGCCTTAAACTTAGTAAAAAATCTTCATTAGTGTTTTGGTGGTGGCGATTATGTATTTTGGTGATATCCTTCACTTTATGTCAATTTTATGGAAGAATCTTTTTAGTATGATGGTTATGTTTTACAAGGTGGAGTAATAAGTTTTTGGTTGATAAAAATTTGACAGGGTGATCTGTAAAATTTTGTCAAGGTGAAGATTGTTAAAAAAATGGAAAAGTTTGACATGAGATCTTACTTTCGATGGTTGGTGTTAGCTTTCTTTGTGTGGATCCTCAAATTTCTCCATAATTTATATTTTTTGTCTCCTACACAGCCCTATATAAGGGAAGGAGTTTAGCAGATATAAAGACACCAAAAATCTAACAATCAAAAGTTTCATTAAGTGTTAGACTAGAGATGAAGCATATTATATTAGGATGGATGGGTTTACCCCCTCTATCAAAGAGTGAATCATAGTTTATATTTAGAGAGGTATTTTAGTTATAGAGAGAGAAAAAAATCTGTTGTGTGATACTTTAAATATGGTTAATTTTTTAAGGAAGAGGGACAATACCCTCACAAATTTGATTAAAAGAGAAAAAATGAAAAAAGCCTTCCATGTGGCTCACAAAAAGGAAGGGGGACATATAAACTTTACCTTCCTATAAACGAAAGAATAGAAAAAAGTCCCATGGAGAAATTTATCATAGATCAAGGGATTACAATCAATAATTGTGGAAGATATCTCCAAACCAATCAAATAAATAAAAATGTACATACTTATGAAAACCTGGAATGATGATTTAAAGAAATGTTTTTTCTAATGAGGAGGACAATGTCTTTCGGATCATTCCACCACCATTTGTTTTCATCATGATTCAGCCCCATGTTAGATAATGTGTAGGCTACATCATTGCCTTGTCTATATATGTGGGAGCGTACAAATACCATTTTGGAAATGTAATGTGTACAATTATTCCATCTAGTAAGCAAGTGCCATGAAGGCTTGTAATTTGTATCTTGGAAACAATGGAAACTCATTTGGAATCAGTTTTTTAACTAGATTTTGTTCCAATTGTAACTCTAAGCAATCTCTATGCCTGTCGTAGCTGCAATAAGTTTTACTTCAAAGGCTGATTTGGCTTTAACTTTACAACAAAAGAACCTCTAACGAACCCCCTACAATTTCCATACACCCCTCCAATGGCAGCTCTATTGTTTTCAAATAAACCATCTGTGTTGATTTTATTCCAACCTTGTATGGGAGGAAACCATTTGACTTCTATGATCTTTGGGGCTTTTTTAGGAATGCCGCTAATGTATAAACTATTAAGAATCTTCCAATCGTTAATTGTATTATTCATGTAACCTTTACAAAAGCTACCAGTGGTATTGAGCCAAAGCCTTAAATAGCAAATAGTGCTTATATGAGATGGAAATTTGTTATCAAAAGTGGCTTGATTTCTAGATCTCCATATAAAATCAAACGCATAAATGATAGATGCCAACCAAAGATTTTCAATTTGAGGACTGAAATCCACATTTATAACTCGATACTATATAAGCATTGGACAACTGAACCATACCTGATGATTGAAAATACCAAAAATCCAATCCCAAATATATTTTGCATAGATGCAATCAGTAAATAAATGATTTAGAGATTCATTGTTAGATTTGCATAGATTTGCATATGATTTTTGATGTTCAATATCAATGTTCTTGTTTGTCATGACAAGTGCATTTGTTTGATGTTGAACTTTTGAGATTTATTAATTACGAAGCAGAGCAATATTAGGGTCTAAGAATTCCCATTGATCACTATGATTAAGAGTAAAAGCAGAACTCATTGTAGATTGAAGGAAAGAAATCTTGTTTGAATAATATATTAGGGTGGGCAATCCTAAGATCATTAATAGAGAGCTCTCTCTACATTTCGTATTCAATTCTTTCCCTTATTTATTTTATATCTTTAAATATGGTTATTTAAATAGGGCTATTCCAGTATGCTTTTGGAATAACCTAGAATTTTATGAAAAGATTAATTTAATATATTCAAACATCTAGAAAAGTTATTTTTTCCTGCATATCAATCATATATGTATAAAACGACGGTCTTTCGATGAAATATGTTTCATAAACAAACTTCTTGCTAACACAACTTTTTATACTAGGAGGAGGATGTAGGATGGGTCTAAGGATAAACCTCCCATAAAGTCACTAATATTGTAACGAAAAATTTCACATTGTTCCCAATTTGTAACGTTTATTATAAAATTTATAGTATTGGCCTTTTCCATTTGGAAAAAATCATTTGAGCTATAGTTTAGGTGTATTCTGCATTACCTTCAAGGCAAGTTAAAACAACATCATCTATATGTCGAGATTTGGTATTCATCCATGGGATCTTAAGAAAGGAATGAATGGTGTACTATATTGATCCCTGGATTTTGTTTTGGATGTTTATGTTTTTGAATGTTTAATGAGGCTATTTTCACAAAAAGAATTTTTAAAGAAAATAAATTTTGTTTTCAACTTCGTTCGAATGAGTTTTATGTTTCATTAAAATGAGTTGTTCAGTTTCATTCGAACGAGTATGCATTTCATTCCAACGAGTTTGAGGGTTTCTTTTAAATGAGATTTGAACGAAATTCGAGCAATTTTTTTAATTGACTGAAAGATCTAACGCAAAGGTTATTTAAATTCCGTTCAAACGAGATGCCTCGTAATGCGTGTTACCATTTTTTTGACAAAAATCTATGAATATAAGGTTTAGAATAACTTTTTTATAAATAAGGGTGTCGAAAACCCCTTTATAAAAAGAAGACCTAAGCCTCTTTTAACCGAGTTTGTACTCATGTTTTGAGATGTAAGAATCAAGATAGTATTTGTGTTTGATATCTCAAGTTTCAGCACCAAGATTGTTTCCTTAGTATCATTGAAAGTTTGCTTGGCATGGTGGATTTCGTGTGACCGCGATGGTGGTTTACTAGCTAATTATCAGTAGACAATGAGATGTGTTAGGTGCATATGCTATAAACATCACAAGTGGATTCTCGGGGTGTAGTTGTAAAGAAGGTTCAAGGAGCGATTAGAAGAGTTCTTCAAGCTTAAAGGCGTAGAGTCGTGAGTAAGTCATTTATTGCCCTTTTTTGGAATCTTATATCATAGTGGATTTTTCATTGGCTAGGATGTTCGAGGTTTTTCCTGTTGTGATTTTTCCTTATACATCACGACGTTACGGTTTATTTATTTTATTCACCATATGCATGCATAAGGAAAGATAAAATTGGACAAATGGTTTGCACAACATATGTTGGTAGAGGGAGGTCCTGGCTTAAAGTTGATTAACATTTCACAAGAAGGATTAAAGATAGTTGCTTGCACAAAATTGAGGACGCTCGAAAGACATCACACAATGATCAAGACCAGGAGATAAATACTATAGGGCATGAATTGCAATAGGATCTTTGATGTACTTATATTCAGTTCTCTCCATATATATAAAGTTTACTTTGTAAAAGATTTAAGGTTGGTCGGTATCTTCGAGGGACCATGGCTGGAATTACATGAAAGAGCTTACATGCTCTATTGTACAATGTTATTATGGTTATCTTGTGGGGATTTTGGTTTGGAGGATTTGGTGCATGGAAATGTTAGAAGAAAACCAAAACCTTCAGGAAACTTAGGCAAAACCTTGGTTTATACAAGTAGTACTTTGTAGTACCATCTTTGGGAACCCACTCGAGGGTTCCCAGTTCTAGACAGCTGTTCGAGTTCTAGCATATGGTAATCACATACAGATCATAAGTTGATCGAACAACTTGTATTTCGATCAACCTTACATTCGAGGTACCATCTTTTTGTAACCCACTCGACGATTACCAATCCTAAAACAACTGTCCAAGTGTTAGCTTATGGCACTCACATACAGATTATAAGTTGCTCGAACGACTTGTAGTTCGAGTAACCTTCCATTTGAGATGCTATCTCTGGGAACCCATTTGAGGGTCCTCAGTCCTGAATAGTTTCCCAAAAGATAAACTTTAAAGTGTACACAAACCATAAGTTATTCGAACAAGTCATTAGTAGAATAACCTTCAATTCGATGAACTAACCTTTTGAGTGATGTGATAGCACATCCTTTGTAGGTTACTATTTACCAAGACTTTGACGTCAGTATGTCAGACATTTAGGAACTCAATAAAACAAAACTCAAGTGAAGATAGTCCAAGGGTGGTAGGTCCATAGCTGGAACATCACATCTTATTTAATACGTTCACAGCTCTAAAGAGTCTAAACAGTGTTCTTGCCAAAATATCATGTTCGACTCATTTAATGCAATATCTTCGGCATTAAATGCACATAATTTATTGACATCAAGAGGGGTCAAAACGCATTAGTTAGAGGAAGGTCATTCGGATAACCTTCCCCTCTTATAAATACCTCCAACATCATACTATTTAGGGATCGCTCTTTTCTAGACTAGAATTTTTGCTGAAATATTTCCATGCAAGAGTGTCTTTTGTTGTGAGAACACTTATTGAGAGATCAACCTCATTTATTTCCATCTGCGTGTTTAAGGTTACTGCCTTGACTTTATTGTCTCGAAGGTGCTTGTACCCACTCCCTCCGACCAAGTCAACCATGGGATCCCTTTCACTGATTGTTTGACTATAACATTTATGTTGAAAGAAAACATTTAATACATGAGTTTTCGTATATTGAATGTGTTGGTTTGAGACTAGCATTTATTATTGTCATTGATTGTTCTAAGGCCATAGTTACCATCTTGATAAGGGGTTACGCCTCCCTTCATAGTAATATCATTTCAATAACTCCCATATTACATTTGGTGACTCTGCTGGGGTGGTATTATGTTTTGAGAGATGGATAACGACGATATGGCGAGAAACATTATCTTTGACGCTATACAACGTGAGGAAAGGGAGAACCTCATTGACTTGCGGGACAGAGAGAAAGTGGGGAAAACGGAGAGTACTGTGCCCTCTGATAGTGGGACGACCAATGCAGGACTTTCACAGATGGCAGGACTAATGAGCTTGCTCACTGAGTTTATCAAGACTTCGGAAGCTCGCGCGGTGTTAGGGGATACAACGGATCCCAGTTCATTTGTAACCCCACTAATGGCTTTACAAGCTCCCTTTATTTCACGGGGAGTAGCCCAGAAAACTACCAATAATGTGACCCTGCCAACACCACCTGTAAACCCTACTTCTATTGTAGGAGGAGGAAGACAGGGCACCGTTGCATCTATAAATGCTCATACAGGCAGTGGCACACGGATTGCGCCGCCGATAGTGAACCTGGTGATGATGACCCTTGCACAGCACGACTCTGCTCCACCCACGATAGAGGAGATGAAAAAGGACCTCTTGAAGATGATGGTGGCCCCAAAAGTCGGAGGAGAAGCTTATTCGGAATATGATGATTTTCATACTCCATATCCAAAGGAGAACAATAATTAACCCTACCCGGAAGGGTATATTCCCCCTGTCTTTGAGAAGTATACTGGAAACGGGGATAATCCTAAGGAGCATATTGAAAGGTTTATGGAGAACCTTGGGGCTCACTGTAATAATAAGAAGCTGCGGTTGAGAGAATTTTCTAAGTCTCTAACTGAGAAACTTACATGTGGTACTCCTACTTGGCCCCATGCTGTGTGGCCGCATGGGAGGATCTTCACATTCAATTTGTACAAAAGTTCTTCCTAGATGAGGATGAATTTATTCTTACACAACTGGCTTAAGATAAACAGAAGCCCGACGAAGATGTGGTGGCATACATGAGAAGATTTCGCGAGCGCTCCTTAGGCGTGAGAGAGGAGACATGAGAGTCTAAGCTCTTGCAGGTATATACAAAAGGCCTTTTGTCCGAATATATATGCCATCTGATAAATGAAACTCATGAGGCTACATTTTCTTCGTTCCTTAAATCTGTGAGGAACATTGCCTTAGTTATGAAGCCACTGCCAATACCCTCGCCAGCTTTGTCCAGCTTGTTATTAAAGACGTCAGGTAGCTCGGGGAGAGGTCTACCATCTCGGGTGAACTATGCCAATGATGAAGATGGAAACCACGATGGGGGAATCGTAGCCCAAGTGGAAAGGGAAATAAGAGGAAGTTTGAAAAAGATGACCCACCGAAGTTGCCTTGCTCAGTAGAGCAGGCTAACAAAACTTATGATCTCATGATTTGAGATAACATATGTTAGCCTATTATAGCCGATACAACACCCGTCACTCGAGAAGACATACAGGGCCTAAAATTTTTCATGGTTCACAATAGGGTGGGACATCTAATGAGCAAGTGTTTTGATCTTAGGAAGATAATAGACATACATGTCAAGAGAGGAGATATCGAGCTGTCACAAGCCAACATTAACAATAATCCTCTGCCAACACAGGGAACCAACATGGACGGTGCTTTTAATAAAGAGGGATAACGATTGATAAGGGACAATAGATTCTAAAAGGAAGATTTTGTAGATTCCCTGGAAGAGTGTTCATCCCAAATGTCCTGTCTGATGATAGAAGAAGAAATAGAAGATGAATGGAGTCTGATTGATGATTTGAGTGAACAACAGGAGGCTTGCTCCCTAGGAAGAGTGAATACGGTGATAGTATATAAAGAATCAACATACAGAGGCATAGAGGAGGTTTATGAACTAGAGGAAAAGAAGTCTGACCCTTGGGTAGAATGTGCTGCAGTAGTAAGATCGCAAAAGTTCAGTTAGTTTTTTGAGCAGGTTGGATTACCAGAAGATTCTCGACTAGAGATCACCCGAGGCATCTTGGAAATAGCAAAGAAAAACATAGCCCTAAACCTGCGATGTAAAGGGCCAATGGCCAAGCTTGTAAAGAAGTTCCTTTTAGAAGTTACTTTTTAGGAGGCGGACCGATTGGTCAAATATCCCCATAATAGGCCACTTTATGTGACAGTGAGCGTGAATGGGTGTGTCTTAATAGATGGGGGAGCATCTATTAACATTATGCATATGGTATCGTTATATGCCTGCAACATTGTAGAGAAAAGGATTGTACAAAGTCCTTTATCCATAGCAGGATATAATAACCAGTCGAGCAAGTCAGTAGGTTACATAAATGTGGGGATCATAATAGGGAACATCACTTCCTATATTAAATTCCACCTCATAGAGTGTGAATAATCCTACCAGTTGATTTTGAGGAGGGTATGGATGCACAGGCATGGTTTGGTGTCGTCCACATATCACCAGGGTGAGAAGGCTAATATCAAAGGAAAGGAAGTAGTCATTCGAGCATCCAAGAAGCCTTTCGCGAGGGAGGAAGCTCACTTGGTGGATGATGCCTTCTATACGGAGTTAGCTACAAAATATACTATGATCACTCGGAACACAGAGGGGATCAAGATCCCAAGTACTATGGAAAGGGTATGTGCACCTCCTCGACTGGTGGTGGCTTACGAGGAGCAAGAAAGGGTGCATAAGACAGTTAGGCTTCCCAACCTTTCGAGACAGCTACGTGATCGGATGGCACCAGGAATTGATCCAATAAAAAATCAAGTCCAGCAGCAAAGTGTGCTTAGTAGAGTAACAACGAGGATGTTAGAAGAGAACGCGTGAGAAAGACCTCTCCAGGAGAAGAATCCACGCCAGTGCAAAAGAGTGTTTTTGCCCAACGGCAAAATTATTTACAAACTCTGAAGGTGTTATCAGGAAGCTGAAGGCCTGGATGACGAGACTAGCCCGATTTATGAATTCTTTTTGGTGGTATTTTAGGTTAATGTTTGGTGATAGACAACTACAACATCCAGGAATTTGTGGAGGAAATTGAGGAGGAACTAGAGTGCATGAAGGATAAACCAAGATCCCAAGTCCAAGAGCTAGAACAGATAGATTTAGATAATATAGGGGATGACTCGAGACCAATGTTTATCTCGAAAGACCTAGATGACGCTACAAAAGAAGCATTAATGGGGTTGCTAAGAGAATTCAAGGACGTGTTCGCATGAAAATATACTGAGATTGCCAGAGTAGACCAGAAGGTGAGATGCCATAGGTTGGACATTATACCAACAGCAATACCTGTAAAACATGCCACTCGAATGTGTAAACCAGATCTAGATTTAAAGATAAAGGAAGAAGTCCAGAGTTTACTCGCGACGGGCTTTATTAGTCCCATCCATTACCCTATTGTGTTGTCTAGCATTGTGCCTATAGGTAAGAAGAACAAGAACCAAATATGGATTTGCGTGAACCTTAGAGACTTAAACTGAGCATGTTTGAAGGATGAGTTCCCTTTATAGTCCATTGATACTCTCATAAATGCAACAACAGGGCATGAGATGTATAGTTTTATGGACAGTTATGTAGGGTACAAACAGATTAAAATGGATCCAAAAGATGGTGAGAAGATTGCCTTTCGCGCAACACAAGGTAATTTCATGTAAGATGTCATGCCTTTTGGTATAATAAATACCAGAGCTACCTACCAAAGTGAAGCACCTTATACCTTTGACTTACTTAAGTCTATACTGTATAAGTGTTCAACTAGTTTGGAAATAGTGACAAAATTGGTTGTCCATCCTAGAATCCAAAGAACCTCAGAATCACTCTCTCTAATCCTCTTCAATGATCCAATAAGGTATAAATTGAATCACACTACACACATTAGAAGTGCATACAAGTGTATATATTGCTTAAAATTGATTGTGTGATTAATTCCCCTTAAAATGTGGTTTTAATTATTTTTTTGGGAATTTTTAAACATTTTTAAACATTTTTTTAAATAAATGTTTTCATTAATAAAATGAGATTATATAATTTGTGGGGTAAATGTGATATTTTGTAAACTTCATTTTTGAATGGAATGCTTGTTTGGGTAGAATGTAAATGCGCTAGAGACTTCAGGGTGCTGCCTGTAATTACTTTGGACGCGCGTTTGTGAGCCACTCATATGTCAACACTTGTCATCCTCCTGATGTATATGTTTGTGTTTGTTATGTGAGAGGGTTGGCTGGTGGATTGCTGATCGTTGAATCAAAGCTTATCGATGGTCTGCATGTGTTTTAAACCTATCCTTGTGCCATCCTATGAACCAATCACAATCGACTTTACCACCGCTGTTTTATAACCCTTAGATTAAGTCAATCTTAGGATGACTTAATCTCAGCCCTTGATTCCCTTCGCATCTCCAGAACCTTCCTCCACCCCTATATAAACCCCCCACTTCTCAGACTTTCAAGACTTTTGGGCATTCGTCATTTCTGAGAGAAAAAAATAGAGAGAAGTGAGAGAGAAGAGAGAAAAGAAAAGAGAGAAGAGAGAGAAAGGAAAACTGTGTTAGCCAAAACCAAACCCTAACCCTAAACACTTCATTTTCTGAATCAAACCTTCGTATACACACAACCCCAAACACAACCTTGAGTGTTTGAGAGAGAGTGGTTTGTTCATATTGAAGCTGTAACCTCTTTGTCTATGATCTTGTTTACAACTTACACATTCGTGTGAAGATCTACATTTCTCTTTCATAGAAACTATAGATCTACCCTCTGCATGTTACATTTCACTAGATCTGCATATTTCGTTCTTGATTTAAGAAAATCTTTACTGATTTAGTTTTTAAAATGTTTTATGGTTTCTATTCTTATGAAACTTAAACCTTGACCTAATTGGATTCACACTTGGAGATTTTCAATCTCAAAAATATTTTGAAAACAGAGATTGATTAAGATCTTGACCGATTTAGAAGCAAGATATGCGTGGAATCTGGGATACATTAAAAGGTCAAAAATATTTCAAGTTCTGTGAGAAAGAAATAAAAGAAAATCACAGCATATAGTCTTTATATGTAATTTTCTAGGACTGTCTGTAAAACTAAGTGTGTGTGAGTTAATGCATGTTGATAGGAATCACTTCACAAACACTTAACACACTACTACAATGGAAGTGTTGTGAATAAGATCAAAGATTATTGAGTCGACATAAGGAAGCTAAAGCAAAGGAAGTTATCAAACTGGAAGAACATCATCAACAATCCGATCTATGAGAAGTTAGAAGGACACCAAGTGGGGTATATTCCTAAACTTAGAATAGGTTGATTTGTGTGCATGTATGTTGTATTGTTTGTAACTATTATTTGTTATTAGTGGATTTTTGCTTTTGTGACTTAGAAGTCACCGTGGATGTTTCCTCTGTTGGGAGAGGTTTTACCACGTTAAAAACTGTGTATCTGATTGTCTTCATCTACTCATCTCATTCTATAGTGTGCTGAATTTTTGAAACTGTCTTAGTTTTAAAAACTGATTACAAAGTCTTGATTACTCTCGTACATAAGTTTTTTTTTGTAAACACATCTTGTTGTTTATAATTTTTATTTTCAAAAGAAAAGGGTTTCTTCAACAAACATCTCGGAGTTGCTTATATAGTTTAATCTTGTATTAAACGGCATCAACAACGTTTTTCAATTGGTATCAGAGCCCTGTTAACTTTTATTTCAAAAAGATCTTGTGTTTCTGAAATCATTTTCTGAAAAACTTAACTATGGACGAGAAGAATGAAAGGTTTGGTAATTTGTCCAGACCTCCACTCTTTGATGGAAACAACTTTGCTTACTGGAAAGTAAGAATGGTTGCGTTCATCCAAGGGACTTTAGGAGATGATGTCTGGGACATTATTGAAAATGGATATACTTATCCTACTAAACCAGCCACTGAAGGAAGTGATGAGAGGGTAAAGAAAATCTTAAGTGAGTTTACCCAAGAAGAGAAAACTATTTCTCGAAATAACAATAAAGGCAAGAATGCCATTTTTATGTCTATTAATAAGTATGAGTTCAAGAGAATCTCATCTTGTGCCACTTCTAAGGAAGCGTGGGACACATTAATCACTTCCCATGAAGGAGACTCAAGAGTTAAAGCTGCTAAAAGTCAAATGCTTATCCAGCAGTACAACTCTTTGATCATGTCTGATTCTGAGTCTTTTGATGATTTTTACATGAACTTAACTGATATAGTCACTAAGTTGCATGCTAATGGTATTACTTATGATAGGAATGAGATTGTTTCTAAAATCCTAAGATCATTACCACAAAAGTTTGACAGCAAGAGGTATGCTATTGAGGAAATGAGTGATCAAAACCTTACCCCTGAGTTACTCAGTAGCAAACTTAGGACTGTGGAAATGGAATTAGACTTTAAGAAACAATTAAATCATTCACAAAGAAAACAGCCCAACTCTAACTTGAGTTTTGACTCTAAGATATCTAAACTTGAGTCTAATTTGATCAACTCTGACTCTGATGAGGAGTGTGATATAGACAAACTAGATAATCAGATTGCCTTAATGTCTAAACAATTTAAGAAAATTGTTAAATTTAGAAACAAACAGGCAACCAAACAAGGCAAGCCTAATTCTCATACTCTGTCTAATCCCAAACCTCATGAGAGAGGTCTTGACAAACATCGTAAGGACAACAACTCCAGACCCACTAGAGACCTTAAAAAGATTGAATGTTTTAGATGTGGGAAACTAGGTCACATTGCTCACGATTGCAGAGTTAATCTGAATAAAGCCAACACACACAATAGAGCCAATGTCTGTAAAACTTGGGATGATTCAAGTGACTCTGATGAAGAGGAACTTGAGGCATCAAATGTACTTGACCCTTGCATGTCCTTTTATGCTAAGATCATTTACAATGATGATATGCCTGTGTGTGATAATGATGCTCCTACTCCTGCTTGTGTGAATACTGCTTTGACTGGCCTAGATGCTTTATTATCTGAAAATATTGCTAGTTCTAGTTCCGTGTGTGTGAGTCAAAGTGATCTCGATAACGACGATGTAAATGGGTGCGTGAGTACTAAAACTGAATCGTTAGGGGTCACTACACACACTTCACTTAGCGACTCAGACACAGATGACCTCCCTGATATCCATACTTTGTATGCTAAAACTCTTAAAAAAGGCACTAGACTGGAGAAGACTGTTAGAGACCTGACTAAGAAATTATATGATCTAAGTCTTATTGTGAAGCTGAATGCCGAAGAGTACACTAACCAGTGTCTATCTCATCAATCTAAAATTGAAACTTTTTATCAAAAATTAAAAGAGTTGACTAAAACTAATGAAACCCTGGAAATGAAATATAAGGGAACATTATTAGAACTGGAGGAAGCAAACACAAAGACAACTACTGTTTTCAAAAAAATTTCTAAGTTTGAAAACAATTCAAATTGTTTTACTGACTTTGTTGTTGACTCCAAGACCAATTATGTTGATAGAACCGGTATTGGATTTTGCCCTAAGAACAAACCACAAACTACAAATCTTGAACCTATTAAGTTTGTGTCTAGGGGCAAAACACCAATTGATACATGTCCAGATTTTCATTTTATTAAAAAGGAATTTGATCAAAAGCAACAACAGAAAGACATTGGAGAGTCTAGTGATTCTAAGGCTGACACTACACTTAAGACTAAATACGTCTGTCCTTTGATCAGAAAGGCTGAATCTACCTTTAAAACCATCCCTCCTAGGAATAGGACTTCTGAACAGAATGCTGTTAAACCCATCTTTAGAAGTTTTCCTAAGGAAGTTCATCCCTCAAGCAATCAATATTGCTCCTACTGTGACTTATATGGTCATTCCTTTGAAGGTTGTTATGCTAGGCGTCTAAACACCCCTGTGTACAACTCTTCTGTCTACAAGAACTTTAACTATTCTAGGCAAAATCGTAACCATTATGTCCTTCCTAGACAACCTGATAAAAACTCTAACTACAGAAATAGAAAGACCAAAACTAAGAGTTCATTTAAGAGAAAGGCTCCCGAAAACTTTCCTAAACCAAAAGCTCAAATTTTCCACAATAATCAGTTTGTTGCCCCAAATGTTTTTCGACAAAAAGCTGTTTCTCGAAAGTTTTATCAAATGAGGGCAAACATGCACAAAATTAAAACGAGAGCTATTCGGGTTAGAAAAGATGATCTTTTACCCCAAATGAAGTGTAACATTGTCATCACTGCTTTAAAAGCTGAACACACTTCATCTGGATGGTATTTAGATTCAGGATGCTCCAAACATATGACAGGAGATGAAACCAAACTTTTAAACAAAACCTGATTTGCTGGTGGCAAATTAGTTTTTGGTGACGGAGTTTCATCCCAGATCATAGGTAAAGGAACCCTAAAAGAAGAAGGAATGCCTGTTCTGGAAAATGTTCTATTAGTTAAAGGCCTTAAAGCCAACCTCCTAAGTATATCACAATTTTGCGACTCTGACCTTACAGTTACCTTTTCAAAGAACAATTGTAAAATTCTAAATGATAAAGGTAAATGCATTATTACCTGATTTAGGACACGTGACAATTGTTATACTGTCAAGACTGGTTATGAAACCTGTAACATTGTCAGAATGGATGACAATGAAATCTGGCATAATCGTATGGGTCACCTAAGTTATGATATCCTTAGTAGATTGTCTAGTCAAGAGATTGTTAGAGGAATTCCTAAAATTAAACCTATTTCCAGTGTTGTCTGTGGTCATTGCCAGGAAGGAAAAATAGTTAAGACTTCGCATAGAAAAGTTAAAGACATTCTCACCTCTAGACTTCTAGATCTCATCCATATGGACCTTATTGGTCCCTCCAGAACTGTTAGTCTTTATGGACACAGTTATATCCTTGTCATGGTTGATGATTTCACACGATTCACTTGGGTTGCCTTCTTGAAACAAAAATCTGACATGTTTCAGAATTTTTTGAAAATTTTACTAAGAATTGAAAATGAGAAGGACACACAAGTCAATCGCATTCGTAGCAATAGAGGGGGAGAGTTCATAGACACAGGAATAGTTGACTATTGTGACTATAATGGTTACAAACATGAATTCAGTGCCCCTAAGACTCCTCAGCAGAATGGTATTGCTGAAAGGAAAAACTGAACTCTTCAAGAGATGGCACGTGTCATGTTACATGCCAAATCTCTACCTAAATACTTTTGGGTAGAATCTATTAGAACTGCATGCCATATCACTAATAGGGTCTATCTAAGGAAAAACTCAAAACAAACTCCTTATGAGTTGTGGTACGGTAAGAAGCCTAATCTGAAATATCTAAGAACTTTCGGAAGTCAGTGTTATGTCTGTAAAGATAGAGAACATATGTCTAAATTCGAGACTCGTGGTGATAAAGCCATCTTCTTAGGATACTCCCAAAACAGTCGTGCTTATGGTATATACAATCTGCATACTAAGGCCCTTATGGAATCGATAAATGTAATTGTAAGCGACACTATTGTCGAAAATAAGATATCTGAATCACCTATTGTGGTTGAATCTGAAAATGATTTCAAAACTGATTCACCAGAAATAGATGACTCATTACCTATTGAGAGTCCAGAAGTACCTGGCTGGGTCTCTAAAGATCATCCCATTGACAACGTGGTCGGTAATCCTAATGAGCCAGTTCGTACTAGATCCCAGTTAAGAAATTATGCTAATTATGCATGTTTCGTCTCCCTTGTGGAACCGAAAAATGTTAATGAAGCATTGAATGACACACACTGGATTTATGCAATGGAGGAAGAACTTTTACAATTTGTCATTCACGATGTCTGGTATCTTGTACCACGGCCTCAAAACAAAAATGTTATTGGGACACGTTGGATTTTTAAGAACAAATATGATGAAAATGGGGTAATCCTTAGAAACAAAGCTAGACTAGTTGCTCAAGGTTACTCACAAATAGAAGGAATAGATTTTAGTGAGACTTTTTCCCCTGTCACTCGTCTTGAATCTGTTCGACTTCTTTTCGCCATAGCGTGTCACTTAAAATTTACACTTTATCAAATGGATGTCAAGTCTGCCTTCCTCAATGGAATTCTGTCCGAAGAAACGTATGTAGAACAACCCAAAGGGTTCATTGACCCTAAATACCCTGACCATGTCTTTCGTCTAAAAAAGGATTTGTATGGCTTAAAACGAGCTCCTCGAGCTTGGTATGAACGCCTTTCCAACTTTTTATTGGATAAGGGTTTTAAGAGAGGAGGAAATGACCAGACTCTCTTTGTTAAACATTTTGACAAAAACATTATTATAGCCCAAGTCTATGTAGACGACATCATTTTTGGGTTTACTTCAACATCTGAAGTTAAATCTTTTTCTGCTATTATGCATAAGGAGTTTCACATGTCCCTTATGGGGGAACTACAACTTTTCTTAGGATTTCAAGTGAAACAGAGTTCTGATGGTCTATTTGTCTCTCAAACCAAATATGCCTTAGATCTTGTTAAGAAATTTGGTTTAGATAATGCTAAAGTTGCCAAAACGCCTATGAGTACTACTGTTAAATTATGTAAAGATGAAACTGGAAAGTCAGTTGATTCCACACTTTATCGTAGTATGATTGGTAGCCTACTCTATCTAAGTGCCTCACGACCAGACATAATGTATGCTGTATGTCTGTGTGCTCATTACCAGAATAACCCTAAATAGAGCCATTTATTGTGTGTAAAACGTATAATAAAGTACATAAAAGGCACTCTCAATCTTGGACTTAGGTACACTAATGATACCTGTAGCACCATCATAGGGTATACTGATGCTGATTGGGCCGGGTGTACTGATGATAGTAAAAGTACATCAGGTGCCTGTTATTATGTCGGCAATAATTTAGTAGGTTGGAGTAGTAAAAAACAGAATTGCACATCTTTATCTACGGATGAGTCCGAATATATAGCTGCAGGAAGTTGCTGTGCTCAATTGTTATGGATAAAACAAATGTTAAGCGATTATGGGATTAAAGAAGATCAATTACAATTGTATTGTGACAATCAAAGCGCCATTAACATATCTAAAAACTCGGTTCAACACTCGCGAACTAAGCATATTAAAATAAGACATCATTTTATACGCGAACTTGTTGAAACTAAGGAATTAGAAATACATTACCTGCCTACTGATCTGCAACTTGCAGATATGTTCACTAAACCTTTAGACTATAACCGATTTCTGTATTTGCGAAATTCTATAGGTATGGTATGCGCTGATTAAAATTCTTAAGACCTTACTTTTTACCCTTTGTCCATTTGAGACAAAATGGGGGTGAAATTTGAGTTTTACGAGTTCAATGTTTTGTTCACATTTCATCCAAATTGCTTGATCTTAGTGTGCATATTTGTAGGAATCTCTTCTACTGATTGTCTACCATTTCTAGTGTACAAATTTGTAAATAGTTGAGTAATGTAATTTTTGACTTTCTAGGAAATGGGTAGATAGTATCCTTTGTATAGGACTAGGTTTTATTTTTTGGTTCCCTACGAGTTTTAAGCTAACTCAAAGGAGATTTTGTCTCATATTTCCAAAGGGGGAGATTGAATCACCTTATACCTTTGACTTACTTAAGTCTATATTGTATAAGTGTTCAACTAGTTTGGAAATAGTGACAAAATTGGTTGTCCATCCTAGAATCCAAAGAACCTCAGAATCACTCTCTCTAATCCTCTTCAATGATCCAAGAAGGTATAAAAAGAAAATAACACTACACACATTAGAAGTGCATACATGTGTATATATTGCTTAAAATTGATTGTGTGATTAATTCCCCTTAAAATGTGGTTTTAATTATTTTTTTGGGAATTTTTAAACATTTTTAAACATTTTTTAAATAAATGTTTTCATTAATAAAATGTGATTATATAATTTGTGGGGTAAATGTGCTATTTTGTAAACTTCATTTTTCAATGGAATGTTTGTTTGGGTAGAATGTAAATGCGCTAGAGACTTCAGGGTGCTGCCTGTAATTACTTTGGACGCGCGTTTGTGAGCCACTCATATGTCAACACTTGTCATCCTCCTGATGTATATGTTTGTGTTTGTTATGTGAGAGGGTTGGCTGGTGGATTGCTGATCGTTGGATCAAAGCTTATCGATGGTCTGCATGTGTTTTAAACCTATCCTTGTGCCATCCTATGAACCAATCACAATCGACTTTACCACCGCTGTTTTATAACCCTTAGATCAAGTCAATATTAGGATGACTTAATCTCAGCCCTTGATTCCCTTCGCATCTCCAGAACCTTCCTCCACCCCTATATAAACCCCCCACTTCTCAGACTTTCAAGACTTTTGGGCATTCATCATTTCTGAGAGAAAAAAATATAGAGAAGTGAGAGAGAAGAGAGAAAAGAAAAAAGAGAAGAGAGAGAAAGGAAAACTATGTTAGCCAAAACCAAACCCTAACCCTAAACACTTCATTTTCTGAATCAGACCTTCGTATACACACAACCCCAAACACAACCTTGAGTGTTTGAGAGAGAGTGGTTTGTTCATATTGAAGTTGTAACCTCTTTGTCTATGATCTTGTTTACAACTTACACATTCATGTGAAGATCTGCATTTCTCTTTCATAGAAACTATAGATCTACACTCTGCATGTTACATTTCACTAGATCTGCATATTTCATTCTTGATTTAAGAAAATCTTTACTGATTTAGTTTTTAAAATGTTTTATGGTTTCTATTCTTACGAAACTTAAACCTTGACCTAGTTGGATTCACACTTGGAGATTTTTAATCTCAAAAATATTTTGAAAGCAGAGATTGATTAAGATCTTGACCGATTTAGAAGCGAGATATTCGTGGAATCTGGGATACATTTAAAGGTCAAAAAGGTTTCAAGTTCTGTGAGAAAGAAAGAAAAGAAAATCACAGCATATAGTCTTTATATGTAATTTTCTAGGACTGTCTGTAAAACTAAGTGTGTGTGAGTTCATGCATATTGATAGGAATCACTTCACAAACACTTAACACACTACTACAATGGAAGTGTTGTGAATAAGATTAAAGATTATTGAGTCGACATAAGGAAGCTAAAGCAAAGGAAGTTATCAAACTGGAAGAACATCATCAACAATCAGATCTATGAGAAGTTAGAAGGACACCAAGTGGGGTATCTTCCTAAACTTAGAATAGGTTGATTTGTGTGCATGTATGTTGTATTGTTTGTAACTATTATTTGTTATTAGTGGATTTTTGCTTTTGTGACTTAGAAGTCACCGTAGATGTTTCCTCTGTTGGGAGAGGGTTTACCACGTTAAAAACTGTGTGTTCTGATTGTCTTCATCTACTCATCTCATTCTATAGTGTGCTGAATTTTTGAAACTGTCTTAGTTGTAAAAACTGATTACAAAGTCTTGATTAGTCTCGTACATAAGTTTTTTTTTGTAAACACATCTTGTTGTTTATAATTTTTATTTTCAAAAGAAAAGGGTTTCTTCAACAAACATCTCGGAGTTGCTTATATAGTTTAATCTTGTATTAAACGGCATTAGCAACGTTTTTCAATTGGTATCAGAGCCCTGTTAACTTTTATTTCAAAAAGATCTTGTGTTTCTGAAATCGTTTTCTGAAAAACTTAACTATGGACGAGAAGAATGAAAGGTTTGGTAATCTGTCCAGACCTCCACTCTTTGATGGAAACAACTTTGCTTACTGGAAAGTAAGAATGGTTGCCTTCATCCAAGGGACTTTAGGAGATGATGTCTGGGACATTATTGAAAATGGATATACTTATCCTACTAAACCAGCCACTGAAGGAAGTGATGAGAGGGTAAAGAAAATCTTAAGTGAGTTTACCCAAGAAGAGAAAACTATTTCTCGAAATAACAATAAAGGCAAGAATGCCATTTTTATGTCTATTAATGAGTATGAGTTCAAGAGAATCTCATCTTGTGCCTCTTCTAAGGAAGCGTGGGACACATTAATCACTGCCCATGAAGGAGACTCAAGAGTTAAAGCTGCTAAAACTCAAATGCTTATCCAGCAGTACAACTCTTTGATCATGTCTAATTTTCTTTTGATGATTTTTACATGAACTTAACTGATATAGTCACTAGGTTGCATGCTAATGGTATTACTTATGATAGGAATGAGATTGTTTCTAAAATCCTAAGATCATTACCACAAAAGTTTGACAGCAAGAGGTATGCTATTGAGGAAATGAGTGATCAAAACCTTACCCCTGAGTTACTCAGTAGCAAACTTAGGACTGTGGAAATGGAATTAGACTTTAAGAAACAATTAAATCATTCACAAAGAAAATAGCCCAACTCTAACTTGAGTTTTTCCTATAAGATATCTAAACTTGAGTCTAATTTGATCAACTCTGACTCTGATGAGGAGTGTGATATAGACAAACTAGATAATCAGATTGCCTTAATGTCTAAACAATTTAAGAAAATTGATAAATTTAGAAACAAACAGGCAACCAAACAAGGCAAGCCTAATTCTCATACTCTGTCTAATCCCAAACCTCATGAGAAAGGTCTTGACGAACATCGTAAGGACAACAACTCCAGACCCACTAGAGACCTTAAAAAGATTGAATGTTTTAGATGTGGGAAACTAGGTCACATTGCTCACGATTGCAGAGTTAATCTGAATAAAGCCAACACACACAATAGAGCCAATGTCTGTAAAACTTGGGATGATTCAAGTGACTCTGATGAAGAGGAACTTGAGGCATCAAATGTACTTGACCCTTGCATGTCCTTTTATGCTAAGATCATTTACAATGATGATATGCCTGTGTGTGATAATGATGCTCCTACTCCTGCTTGTGTGAATACTGCTTTGACTGGCCTAGATGATTTATTATCTGAAAATATTGTTAGTTCTAGTTCCGTGTGTGTGAGTCAAAGTGATATCGATAACGACGATGTAAATGGGTGCGTGAGTACTAAAACTGAATCGTTAGGGGTCACTACACACACTTCACTTAGCGACTCAGACACAGATGACCTCCCTGATATCCATACTTTGTATTCTAAAACTCTTAAAAAAGGCACTAGACTGGAGAAGACTGTTAGAGACCTGACTAAGAAATTAGATGATCTAAGTCTTATTGTGAAGCTGAATGCCGAAGAGTACACTAACCAGTGTCTGTCTCATCAATCTGAAATTGAAACTTTTGATCAAAAATTAAAAGAGTTGACTAAAACTAATGAAACCCTGGAAATGAAATATAAGGGAACATTATTAGAACTGGAGGAAGCAAACACAAAGACAACTACTGTTTTCAAAAAAATTTCTAAGTTTGAAAACAATTCAAATTGTCTTACTGACTTTGTTGTTGACTCCAAGACCAATTCTGTTGATAGAACCGGTATTGGATTTTGCCCTAAGAACAAACCACAAACTACAAATCTTGAACCTATTAAGTTTGTGTTTAGGGGAAAAAGACCAATTGATACATGTCCAGATTTTCATTTTATTAAAAAGGAATTTGATTAAAAGCAATAACAGAAAGACATTGGAGAGTCTAGTGATTCTAAGGCTGACACTACACTTAAGACTAAATACGTCTGTCCTTTGATCAGAAAGGCTGAATCTACCTTTAAAACCATCCCTCCTAGGAATAGGACTTCTGAACAGAATGCTGTTAAACCCATCTTTAGAAGTTTTCCTAAGGAAGTTCATCCCTCAAGCAATCAATATTGCTCCTACTGTGACTTATATGGTCATTCCTTTGAAGGTTGTTATGCTAGGCGTCTAAACACCCCTGTGTACAACTCTTCTGTCTACAAGAACTTTAACTATTCTAGGCAAAATCGTAACCATTATGTCCTTCCTAGACAACCTGATAAAAACTCTAACTACAGAAATAGAAAGACCAAAACTAAGAGTTCATTTAAGAGAAAGGCTCCCGAAAACTTTCCTAAACCAAAAGCTCAAATTTTCCACAATAATCAGTTTGTTGCCCCAAATGTTTTTCGACAAAAAGCTGTTTCTCGAAAGTTTTATCAAATGAGGCAAACATGCGCAAAATTAAAACTAGAGCTATTTGGGTTAGAAAAGATGATCTTTTACCCCAAATGAAGTGTAACATTGTCATCACTGCTTTAAAAGCTGAACACACTTCATCTGGATGGTATTTAGATTCAAGATGCTCCAAACATATGACAGGAGATGAAACCAAACTTTTAAACAAAACCTGATTTGCTGGTGGCAAATTAGTTTTTGGTGACGGAGTTTCATCCCAGATCATAGGTAAAGGAACCCTAAAAGAAGAAGGAATGCCTGTTCTGGAAAATGTTCTATTAGATAAAGGCCTTAAAGCCAACCTCCTAAGTATATCACAATTTTGCGACTCTGACCTTACAGTTACCTTTTCAAAGAACAATTGTAAAATTCTAAATGATAAAGGTAAATGCATTATTACCTGATTTAGGACACGTGACAATTGTTATACTGTCAAGACTGGTTATGAAACCTGTAACATTGTCAGAATGGATGACAATAAAATCTGGCATAATCGTATGGGTCACCTAAGTTATGATATCCTTAGTAGATTGTCTAGTCAAGAGATTGTTAGAGGAATTCCTAAAATTAAACCTATTTCCAGTGTTGTCTGTGGTCATTGCCAGGAAGGAAAAATAGTTAAGACTTCGCATAGAAAAGTTAAAGACATTCTCACCTCTAGACTTCTAGATCTCATCCATATGGACCTTATTGGTCCCTCCAGAACTGTTAGTCTTTGTGGACACAGTTATATCCTTGTCATGGTTGATGATTTCACACGATTCACTTGGGTTGCCTTCTTGAAACAAAAATCTGACATGTTTCAGAATTTTTTGAAAATTTTACTAAGAATTGAAAATGAGAAGGACACACAAGTCAATCGCATTCGTAGCAATAGAGGGGGAGAGTTCATAGACACAGGAATAGTTGACTATTGTGACTATAATGGTTATAAACATGAATTCAGTGCCCCTAAGACTCCTCAGCAGAATGGTATTGCTGAAAGGAAAAACTGAACTCTTCAAGAGATGGCACGTGTCATGTTACATGCCAAATCTCTACCAAAATACTTTTGGGTAGAATCTATTAGAACTGCATGCCATATCACTAATAGGGTCTATCTAAGGAAAAACTCAAAACAAACTCCTTATGAGTTGTGGTACGGTAAGAAGCCTAATCTGAAATATCTAAGAACTTTCGGAAGTCAGTGTTATGTCTGTAAAGATAGAGAACATCTGTCTAAATTCGAGACTCGTGGTGATAAAGCCATCTTCTTAGGATACTCCCAAAACAGTCGTGCTTATCGTATATACAATCTGCGTACTAAGGCCCTTATGGAATCGATAAATGTAATTGTAAGCGACACTATTGTCGAAAATAAGATATCTGAATCACCTATTGTGGTTGAATCTGAAAATGATTTCAAAACTGATTCACCAGAAATAGATGACTCATTACCTATTGAGAGTCCAGAAGTACCTGGCTGGGTCTCTAAAGATCATCCCATTGACAACGTGGTCGGTAATCCTAATGAGCCAGTTCGTACTAGATCCCAGTTAAGAAATTATGCTAATTATGCATGTTTCGTCTCCCTTGTGGAACCGACAAATGTTAATGAAGCATTGAATGACACACACTGGATTTCTGCAATGCAGGAAGAACTTTTACAATTTGTCATTCACGATGTCTGGTATCTTGTACCGCAACCTCAAAACAAAAATGTTATTGGGACACGTTGGATTTTTAAGAACAAATCTGATGAAAATGGGGTAATCCTTAGAAACTAAGCTAGACTAGTTGCTCAAGGTTACTCACAAATAGAAGGAATAGATTTTAGCGAGACTTTTGCCCCTGTCACTCGTCTTGAATCTGTTCGACTTCATTTCGCCATAACGTGTCACTTAAAATTTACACTTTATCAAATGGATGTCAAGTCTGCCTTCCTCAATGGAATTCTGTCCGAAGAAACGTATGTCGAACAACCCAAAGGGTTCATTGACCCTAAATACCTTAACCATGTCTTTCGTCTAAAAAAGGCTTTGTATGGCTTAAAACGAGCTCCTCGAGCTTGGTATGAACGCCTTTCCAACTTTTTATTGGATAAGGGTTTTAAGAGAGGAGGAAATGACCAGACTCTCTTTGTCAAACATTTTGACAAAAACATTATTATAGCCCAAGTCTATGTAGACGACATCATTTTTGGGTCTACTTCAACATCTGAAGTTAAATCTTTTTCTGCTATTATGCATAAGGAGTTTCACATGTCCCTTATGGGGGAACTACAACTTTTCTTAGGATTTCAAGTGAAACAGAATTTTGATGGTCTATTTGTCTCTCAAACAAAATATGCCTTAGATCTTGTTAAGAAATTTGGTTTAGATAATGCTAAAGTTGGCAAAACGCCTATGAGTACTACTGTTAAATTATGTAAAGATGAAACTGGAAAGTCAGTTGATTCCACACTTTATCGTAGTATGATTGGTAGCCTACTCTATCTAACTGCCTCACGACCAGACATAATGTATGCTGTATGTCTGTGTGCTCATTACCAGAATAACCCTAAATAGAGCCATTTATTGTGTGTAAAACGTATAATAAAGTACATAAAAGGCACTCTCAATCTTGGACTTAGGTACACTAATGATACCTGTAGCACCATCATAGGGTATACTGATGCTGATTGGGCTGGGTGTACTGATGATAGTAAAAGTACATCAGGTGCCTGTTATTATGTCGGTAATAATTTAGTAGGTTGGAGTAGTAAAAAACAGAATTGCACATCTTTATCTACGGCTGAGTCCGAATATATAGCTGCAGGAAGTTGCTGTGCTCAATTGTTATGGATAAAACAAATGTTAAGCGATTATGGGATTGATGATGATCAATTACAATTGTATTGTGACAATCAAAGCGCCATTAACATATCTAAAAACCCGGTTCAACACTCGCGAACTAAGCATATTAAAATAAGACATCATTTTATACGCGAACTTGTTGAAACTAAGGAATTAGAAATCCATTACCTGCCTACTGATTTGCAACTTGCAGATATGTTCACTAAACCTTTAGACTATAACCGATTTCTGTATTTCCGAAATTCTATAGGTATGGTATGCGCTGATTAAAACTCTTAAGACCTTACTTTTTACCCTTTGTCCATTTGAGACAAAATGGGGGTGAAATTTGAGTTTTACGAGTTCAATGTTTTGTTCACATTTCATCTAAACTCCTTGATCTTAGTGTGCATATTTGCAGGAATCTCTTCTACTGATTGTCTACCATTTCTAGTGTACAAATTTGTAAATAGTTGAGTAATGTAATTTTTGACTTTCTAGGAAATGGGTAGATAGTATCCTTTGTATAGGACTAAGTTTTATTTTTTGGTTCCCTACGAGTTTTAAGCTAACTCAAAGGAGATTTTTTCTCATATTTCCAAAGGGGGAGATTGAAGCACCTTATACCTTTGACTTACTTAAGTCTATATTGTATAACTGTTCAACTAGTTTGGAAATAGTGACAAAATTGGTTGTCCATCCTAGAATCCAAAGAACCTCATAATCACTCTCTCTAATCCTCTTCAATGATCCAAGAAGGTATAAAAAGAAAATAACACTACACACATTAGAAGTGCATACATGTGTATATATTGCTTAAAATTGATTGTGTGATTAATTCCCCTTAAAATGTGGTTTTAATTATTTTTTTGGGAATTTTTAAACATTTTTAAACATTTTTTAAATAAATGTTTTCATTAATAAAATGTGATTATATAATTTGTGGGGTAAATGTGCTATTTTGTAAACTTCATTTTTCAATGGAATGTTTGTTTGGGTAGAATGTAAATGCGCTAGAGACTTCAGGGTGCTGCCTGTAATTACTTTGGACGCGCGTTTGTGAGCCACTCATATGTCAACACTTGTCATCCTCCTGATGTATATGTTTGTGTTTGTTATGTGAGAGGGTTGGCTGGTGGATTGCTGATCGTTGGATCAAAGCTTATCGATAGTCTGCATGTGTTTTAAACCTATCCTTGTGCCATCCTATGAACCAATCACAATCGACTTTACCACCGCTGTTTTATAACCCTTAGATCAAGTAAATCTTAGGATGACTTAATCTCAGCCCTTGATTCCCTTCGCATCTCCAGAACCTTCCTCCACCCCTATATAAACCCCCCACTTCTCAGACTTTCAAGACTTTTGGGCATTCGTCATTTCTGAGAGAAAAAAATATAGAGAAGTGAGAGAGAAGAGAGAAAAGAAAAGAGAGAAGAGAGAGAAAGGAAAACTATGTTAGCCAAAACCAAACCCTAACCCTAAACACTTCATTTTCTGAATCAAACCTTCGTATACACACAACCCCAAACACAACCTTGAGTGTTTGAGAGAGAGTGGTTTGTTCATATTGAAGCTGTAACCTCTTTGTCTATGATCTTGTTTACAACTTACACATTCGTGTGAAGATCTGCATTTCTCTTTCATAGAAACTATAGATCTACACTCTGCATGTTACATTTCACTATATCTGCATATTTCGTTCTTGATTTAAGAAAATCTTTACTGATTTAGTTTTTAAAATGTTTTATGGTTTCTATTCTTACGAAACTTAAACCTTGACCTAGTTGGATTCACACTTGGAGATTTTCAATCTCAAAAATATTTTGAAAATAGAGATTGATTAAGATCTTGACCGATTTAGAAGCGAGATATCTGTGTAATCTGGGGTGCTTTTAAAGGTCCAAAAGGTTTCAAGTTCTGTGAGAAAGAAAGAAAAGAAAATCACGGCATATAGTCTTTATATGTAATTTTCTAGGACTGTCTGTAAAACTAAGTGTGTGTGAGTTCATGCATGTTGATAGGAATCACTTCACAAACACTTAACACACTACTACAATGGAAGTGTTGTGAATAAGATCAAAGATTATTGAGTCGACATAAGGAAGCTAAAGCAAAGGAAGTTATCAAGCTGGAAGAACATCATCAACAATCAGATCTATGAGAAGTTAGAAGGACACCAAGTGGGGTATATTCATAAACTTAGAATAGGTTTATTTGTGTGCATGTATGTTGTATTGTTTGTAACTATTATTTGTTATTAGTGGATTTTTGCTTTTGTGACTTAGAAGTCACCGTGGATGTTTCCTCTGTTGGGAGAGGTTTTACCACGTTAAAAACTGTGTGTTCTGATTGTCTTCATCTACTCATCTCATTCTATAGTGTGCTGAATTTTTGAAACTGTCTTAGTTTTAAAAACTGATTACAAAGTCTTGATTAGTCTCGTACATAAGTTTTTTTTTGTAAACACATCTTGTTGTTTATAATTTTTATTTTCAAAAGAAAAGGGTTTCTTCAACAAACATCTCGGAGTTGCTTATATAGTTTAATCTTGTATTAAACGACATTAGCAACGTTTTTCACAAAGGACCATGATGGATATATTCCATGATCTCTTTCATGAGATTGTAGAATTTTACATGGATGATTTGGTGATGAAGTTCAAGGTAGAGGCCACGCACTTGGCAGATCTGAGGGGAGTGCTACAGAGGTGAAGAAAATATAACTTAAAGATGAATCCCTTGAAATATGTGTTTGGAGTAACTAGTGGTACGTTACAGGGATTTATAGTAAATAGACAAGGGGTGCAGATATATATAGACAAGCGAGAAGGTATACTGAACATGTCAAGACCAAGGACTACGAAAGAGTTGAGGAGTTTTCTGAGAAAGGGTTCTTACCTGAGGAGATTCATCTCGGGGTTGGCGAAAGTCACTCACCCACTGATGGAGCTACTGTGAGCAAAGGTAAAGTTCACATGGGAGCCACCACACGAGGTAGCTTCAGTGCAGTTGAAGAAGTTGTTAACGTCTCCCCAAACGATAGTTCCTCCTCGAGCAGGTATTCCTTTACATCTTTACCTCACGTCCACTAAAAAGATCAATAGGGGCATTGGTTGCTCAAGAATTGGAGGGCGTGGAAAAACCCATGTATTACCTAAGCCGAATCATACATGGGCAAGAGTCTAGATATATGAGCATTGAGAGACATTATTTAGCTATGGTATTTGTTGTTCAGAACCTTAGGCATTACATGTTAGCTTTCATGATTCACATTGATATGCCCTAAATGTACTTGACAAGTCGGAGACACCAACCTCAGTCGTGAGGACGACCGAGGTGATAAGGGATCCAGCTTAGCAACCGGAGATCTCGTCCAACATATGGTCGGCTATAGCCGACGTTACTAGATGCCTCATAGTCAAGCAACAATCGAGGTCTTCCTAATTATCAGGTCATCCGGAGCCGCCACCACGCCTACTTCTTACATTAACCTCGGCTGGGTATAAGTCGAGGCAGCAAGGACTATCACCATCATCGTAATCAACCTCGGTTGAGAATTAGACGGCGTTCCAACTACTCTTACGTAACCCTGGCTCCGGTGGACGTTATAACTACACCTGTCTTACCTCGGCTTATCTATTGGGCCGAGATCATCATGAATAACCTTGGATAATGCAGCGGTCAGACTTCACCAACCTTGTACTTATCCAGGCCGAGGTCGCACCTATCAGGGACAAAGCCGAGCATTGACAAGCATATGCAAGGAGAGGAACACGTGGACAAAATCAGTTGTAACCAAATCAATTCCCTCACGTGGGGGAATATTTCATCATCATTCTCTACATGTGATAGTAACAGATGTGTTCATTAGATTGGCTGGATCAACACACTCATACTCAATGCATGCATGGGGGTGCATTACACCCTCTACACACTATATGTACTTGTCTTCTCCTACCTTGAAAAGGATCGATAATTGCAATCCTAGCTGGAACTCTGTCATTTTACACAGTAGAGAGAGAAAGCTTGAGAGATTGTATCCATGGCCATTAGTGCCTTCATTCAGTGATATTACTCACACACACTCATAGTGGGCATAGGCCAGATTGGCTGAACCACTTATATTCAAGTGTTTATCCTCTTCTCCTCACCTCCTTCTACATATATATATTCTCCTGTGCTACCATTGTTATCATTTGCTTGAGCTTGTCAACACCTTACCTGGTGGGGCTGTTTCCAGCATCATCATTTTGGTGCCATCTGTGGGAATGAGAAGCTGTCTCTTCCTCTTTCTGCTTAACCTCAACGAAGACTTTAGTGGTGAGACATGCCCCATCCCTTACGTGGAGCTGTTTCACCATTTAAGGAGGTCCATTAAGGTATTAAGCTCATCTTCTTCATAAACTCTTTTATTAAAAAACATGGCACTGGAGTTACTACCACCACCTGGTGTGGGAGGGCCCAGTTCCAGCCAGGCACCACCCCAATCTGAAATGGCTGAGGTAACAGCAACTTTGAGGTCTTTGACTGCAATGCAACAAGCAATCAAGGAGAAATTTGCACAACTCAGTCAAAATATGATGAGACCACTTGGGGTATCACCGGAGATGATTACTCCGACAACTGCTCAACTCCATCTTGAGACCAGGGGAACACCCCACGCACCACGGAAAAACCAACCTACACCTCAGCTGAGGAGGGACGTTGCTGACCCTAGGCGTTTGCATCTGGGGAGGCAATGACACCCTTGACCTGAGGATATGTATAATGATTTGGAGGCAAAAGACGCTCCAAAAGATTATTGGGAGCCGTATGAGGTTTTAAATAACACAGTGTGTCCTATCCAGCAGAGCCGAGGTTGTGGAGGTAGAAGAGATGAAGGTGCCCAATAAAGAGGATAAGCTTTTGATCGACTGAGTAGAGGGTCGACCTTTGAAAGGCTCGACCCAGTAAATGACCTGAGGCAGAGGTTATCCAGATCACGAAGTGCTGCTGGATCTCAAACGGGTGATGGGGAACATCGGCCTCATCATGGTCGACCCCAATATGGTCGACCCCATCAGGACCGAGACAGGGATCATGAGGAGGTTAACAGCCGATGTTATGCTGTGGCTGGGGAACCCTCAGTTCGAACTTTGTAGGTGGATGGGGACAACCTCGTCCATGCCGACATTACGAGACCATGGAATAACTCCATCCAACTCTTTGAAGAGAATATAGGAGACCTCATCAAAAGCCGAGACCCATTGTAAAGAGGGTTCTTAGAGGGTTCTTCGTTTGTGGCCAAGATAGTGAGCTTCCAAACCCTTGCCAAGTTCAAGCCACCTACGGTGTCTCCTAAGTATGATGGTATCACCAATCTTGTACATCATATTGCGATGTACCAGTCTGTGGCAGATATTTACTCAATACTAGATGAGATGAAGTGTCGGGCCTTCTCTGAGACTCTGACGGGGATGCACACATCCGGTTTACCTCTCTTTCGAAGAACTCAATAGATAAATTTAAGGGTTTGGCTGAACGGTTCATCCATAATTTCTGTTTTGGGGTAAGACCTCAAAATAAGACCACTCATCTGCTATAGTTCAAACAAGGGAAGAATGAGAGCCTAGGAGACTACATCGCAAGATTCAACAAAGAAAAACTAGAGGTTAAAGATTTCGAAGAGAACATAGCTATGACCGCTGTCATAGGAGGTCTCTAGAATGGGAAGTTGTTTTGGAAACTCGCAGAAGACCCTCCCAAGTCCATGGTAGAGTTATTGGCAACTGCAGGTAAGGTCGTGAACGCTGATGAGGCCATGGTCGCAAAGTATGAGGATGAGAACGGCATTGGCAGCGGGAAGTTCCAAAGAAAGAAGGATGAAAAGAAGAGGTGAGCTGACAACAAGTTTGCACGCTATAACCCTCTAACTGTGAGCTGCGAATATATCCTCAATGAGATAAAGAATGACCGGTCTCTGAGATGGTCAGAGAAACTGAAGGTTCCTGCGCATAAGAGGAGTAAGAACTTATGGTGCGAGTTCCACCAAGACCATGGCCATGTTACAGATAAGTGCTTCGCCTTAAAGGATGAGATCGAGAAGATGTTGAAATCCGAAAAGTTGACGAAGTATGTTGATGGCAAGGCTCCTAAGAGGGGAAGAAATGACCCTAAAAAGAAGAGAAATGATAGGTGTTATGACGATACTCCAGCAAGAAGAGATGATGACTCGGATGGTGGTGATGAAGACGATCCAGATCTCCCACCAAAAGATGACAATGCCCCAGTGAAGAGGGTTGGTATGATCTCCTTCGGTGTTAGCACCATATGCGAAGGACTTACATGAGGTGGCTCTGAAGTGGCTGACCGAAAAGCTCATGTGGCAGAGGCCAAGTTAGTGGCCAAAGTAGAGGTGGTAAATATGGCATCTTAATAGGCTAAGTAGAAGAGAAAGAAAGTCTATATGGACACTCTTAAAGTTGGGTTCTCCCGACTTGACTTCAAAGGCATCTTAGCTCCTCATGATGATCCTTTGGTAATTACAACAAGAGTAAATGGATGCGAGGTACAGAGAATTCTTGTAGATGGAGGAAGTTCAGCAGATGTGATGTTCTGGACCTATTTCAAAAGCCCAGGCCTTAGTAGAGCTAGGCTGGTACCCTATCATCATCCGTTAATGGGTTTCAGTGGCAAAAAAGTCCATCCATTGGGCATGTATGAGATAGACGTGCGAATGGGAGACGAGTGGCCTAAGAGTTTGACCCGAAAGATCAATTTTTTTGTTATGGACAAAAACGTCTTCTCGGCCTATAACCTCATCATAGGAAGAGTAGCCCTTAAGGAGTTTGAGGCCGTACTGTCGACGGTCCACCAGATGCTAAAATTTCCGACCCCCTATTGGGTCGGGGAAGTGCAGGGTGACCAGACCATAGCACGAGAATGCTACTTCAACTCAGCTGAAGAGAGAGAGGCCCATAAGAGAGCAACCACCACATATAACATTGATACACTTGACCGTAGAGATAAAACGAAGTTTAAGAAAGGAGAGGCCGTGGAAGAGGTAGAATCCATTGTCCTTAATGAGGACGAATCGAAAAAAACCGTCCAGGTTGGTAAGGCCTTAAAAGCGTAGATCAAGGAAGAGCTAATAAATTTCTTGAGGAAGAGGCAGAGTGTCTTCGCTTGGAGCCATGCGAATATACTTGGCATCGACCCGGAGGTTATGTGCCATAAACTCAACGTGGCAGAAGATGCTAAGACAATTAAATAAATACGAAGAGTTTACTCTAGGGACAAGTATTACGTTATCAGAGAAGAGGTCAGAAAGTTGGAGGAGGCAGAATTCATCAGGGAGGTTATATACCCAGAATGGTTATCAAACGCCGTTATTGTGCCTAAAGCCAATGGAAAATGGAGGATGTGCGTAGATTTCATTGACCTGAACAAGTCTTTCCCTAAAGACAATTATCCCTTACCTTGAATCGATCAGATGGTAGATGCCACGGTAGGGCATGAGCTCATAATCTTCATGGACGCATATTTAGGCTATAACTAAATCTTCATGGATGCTGAAGACTCAGCAAGCCAGCCTTTATCACCGATAAGGAGACATATTGCTATAAGGTTATGCATTTTGGCTTGAAAAATGCAGGGAAAATGTATCAACGTCTTATAAATAAGATGTTTGAAAATCAAATCGGTAAGACTATGTAGGTGTATATAGACGATACGTCGACGAAGAGCTTAAAGGCATGCACACACGTGGCAGACCTAGAAAAGACCTTCGATACCATGAAAATGTATGGAATGAAACTCAACCCCACCAAATGCATCTTCGGGATAGGAGCTGGAAAATTTCTTGGATTCATTATCAATCAGAAGGGAATAGAGGTGAACCCTGAGAAGATCAAGGCTTTGCTCGACATGAAGACACCAAGAAGTATTAAGGACATTCAGAGGCTCACTGGAAGAGTAGCTACAGTCAACAAATTTGTTTCCAGAGCGATGGAAAAGTGTCTTCCATTTTTTAGTGTGCTTAGAAAGTCCTTCGAATGGGAGAAAAAGTGTGATGAGGCTTTTAATCAGCTCAAGTCCTACCTCAGATCTCCCTTGCTCTTATCTCGGCCCATAGTGGGAGAGAAGTTATATGTTTATCTGGAAGTCTCTGAGTCAGATATAAGTGCAGCCATAGTACGGGAAGACGTTAGGGTTCAAAGGCCTGTATATTTCAACAGTAAGGCCCTTCAAGGCTCTGAACATAACTATCCTCGAATGGAGAAATTGGCCTACGCTTTAATACATGCTTCGAGGAAGATGAAACCCTATTTTTAAGCGCAATCTATGGTCATCCTCACTGACTCCACACTTAGGCAAGTCCTTCACAAGCCTGAGAAGTTGAGAAGATTGATGACCTAGGCCATTGAGTTGGGAGAGTATGACCTTATTTATCAACCCAGGGTGTCCATTAAAGGACAGGCACTTGTAGACTTTGTTACCGAGTTCACGTGGGAAAATACTGAAGTTGATAACAATCCAGTGATCGTAGAGGGATCAAATAGTAACGTCTTCTGAGAATCGAAAGAGGTTGTGTCCAACAGAGCCAGAGATGGAGTGGTCGACAATGAGGAAGATAAATACCTCTTCAAGCAAGGAACCCTGTCAAAGGGGAGCTACTCGACGAACGAAGACGTTTGGAACCTCTTCCTTGATGGGTCTTCTTGCAAAAGTGGAAGCGGTGCAGGGTTGATACTCTCAGCCTCGGATGGTACTAACGTTGAAGATGCACTAAGGTTCAGCTTCAAAGAATCAAATAACGAGTCAGAATATGAGGCAATGGTAGCAGGCCTCTCCTTGGCAAAGACCCATAGGGTTGGACGACTCCAACTTCATAGTAACTCAAGGTTAGTTGTCAACCAAGTGTTTGGAGTCTATAAGGCCAAGGATGAAAGGATGGCCAAATACCGGAAGAGGGTAAGAATGATGCTAGAAGGTTTCTGTGACACCCAGACTAATTAAATACCGGGTAGCTACTACTTTATTAAATCAATACAAAATGCCAAGTTGGTTCAGTTAATAGCATCACCGTCGAAAACATTTTAATAATTACTAACCACCTAGTATTGAAAAAGAAAGTTGCCAAATTTTAATTTAAGTCTGGTTAACATGCAGTAAAAGAATAATGAAAGAATAACAACCATTCACTATAACGAAGCAATAGAATAACCAACGAAATACTAAGTCCAGAGGAAAACTCCTCACAACAATCCCACGACTGAAAATAATATGACAAGTCTGAATCCAAAATTAATTACATGCCAGAAGTCTGAATAACTGAAATAAATGAAATGTCTCTAAAAGAAATGGGCGACATGCCCTACAACTAATAAGTGCTAAATATAGAGTCAAGATAGATGAAGCGTCTACAAGCAAAGTCCTGTAACTTCCACAAACAGCTACAGCTCATCACCTGAATGAGGATCCTAAGCATGGTGTCCTTGTGGCTGGGCACCTAAAATGGTTTTTACAAAAATAGATTTGAAAGCAAATGGGTCAGAGCCCGAAAGTGGAAATCATTTTTAAAAACAGCAAGTGTTTTAATAACATTAAAACATTAAATTCAAAATACATGTTAGGACGTGCACTCACATGAAATTCTCACCTCTCGACTACACGTGAACTCCTAACGTACCATACCCAGCTAATTGACATACATATCTAACCAAACCGAAATAAGTTCTACCCCTTACTACACGATTCCCATAACACATTCTAGCTTTATCAATTAAATAGAGGGCTTTACTTAAACTCAGATTCTGAATTAGTAATACAATTCACTATCGGTTAACCCCTTATGTTTTCTCAAAACATTACCATAATTATATTCACAATACTAACATGAAAGTTCCCATTAATTAAGTGTATATTATTCACGTCATAAATATACAATACAAGCACCCCGAGACTAAGCTGCGGTGCACACATACTCTGCTATCCATCCCGGTACATCACGTACATAAGGATAACGCATTCCGAATCTCTCAGGAATCGTTCTCAGATAACAACAATCACAAACAATGGAGGCGAACACAGTCACATCACATGGGTCACGCACATACCTGCGCTCCCACGATCAGCAGACTTATTAACATCCCAATAAGTCCTTATCTGACCTATCTTCATCGAGGTACCAATCTAAATCCGGGCAACACAAGGATTAGAGGGCCCTAAGCGAACGTAAACCTCCCGTGATAGCAAGTATGGTAGGTATGTCATACACATAAAATCAATACATATACTAAGTATGCACACATCTTAGTAATCACCATAATTTATTTGTAGTACACTTCTCATTCTCGTACCTACGTATAATGTTACACAATTTACATATTCCCAGATGATACAATTATACAAGCCATTAATTGTTCGCACGTTGTAATAGACACTCACGTCCTAATCCATAATTTCCATTTGGTTCGAATCACACTTCTAGGTTTTACTCCTCTATATATCTCAAATGTCCCTACTATATCAATTTATCATCAAGGGAAGGTTATCTCTACCATTAAATAAGGTTACGGGACACGCGAAATCAAAACAGGCTAAAAATCCTAAACTGTCAACTCGTTAGAAGTCTCGTTCGAACGAGGCTGTTCGAACGAGAGTTCGTTCGAACAAACTGGGTATCTAAAGAGAACTCGTTCGAACGAAAGGCATCGAAGGAACATTCAACACGTTAGAAGGCAAACTGTCCACTCGTTAGAAGCTCGTTCGAACGAGCTCGTTCGAACGACCTGGGCAGGTCTTCTAACGAGAGGCCAGTTTCAAGCCCAGAAATTCCTTTACTCGTTTTTCCATCTTTTCTTCCACTCTACTCTCATCTAAACATCAATCCAACCATTGTACATGGATTCTAATCACCCCTAAACAAACTTAAGTCGCATACTAACGTGTTTGTGGGATTAATTCATCCTAAATATCATCCAAATATCAAATCTCTTCATCTTCTTCCTCAAATCTCAAGAACATGAACCCTAGAAATTTAATTCATCCATAGACATAAATAAATCCGTTTTTATGGTATAAAAGATGTATTTTTCTCTGAATAATCATCCTAACATTGTTCTACATGCAATCTCCTCATAAATTTTATAAATCTCTACATCCAATTCAATGGGTTTTTATCATTCTCCAAGAACAATGAAATTTTATAAATTTCCTACGCATGGAAGAAGCATTCTTTGCAAAATATGTAATTAAACCACTTGACTTATGTGTATCTCTGATTTGATGTCGAATTGCTGAAGTGTTCTCTCTCTCTCTGCAGAATTCTCCTCTCTTCTCTCTCTCTACAAGCCTTCTTCTCCAAAGTGACAAAGGTGGCTAGGGTTTGCCTTTGGAACTTTTTTGGAACTAATTTCAATAACCTACGTAGCCCCTTAGGTTATTAGTGGGTTTAGTGGGTAATTGCCAAATCAGATATTAATTCCTAATTTTCGTGGGTTTTAATTCCCAAAAATCTAAAATTACCAAACTACCCTTATACGTTGCCGGTATGGCCTAAAAATGTCTCGGGACCCAAACTAAACCACCGGCTAGTGTTTTCTGACTATTTCGACCCTTCCGGACGCGTTGGCGCACTCAAAACGACCATATGGTTAATAGAAATAAAATTCACTTTTTAATTAAAATAAATATATTCCTGACGCGACTGTCACACGCGTCTCAACAAAATTTCCAAATTTGTCGTATTTCAATCTCACGATAAATTTCATAATTCAATATTCATATATAATCATCTATGCACATTATAATCAAATACCAACTCGCATCTCGCTAGGAAATTAATCCGGATTAATTTCCTATTAATACACATATAATTCAATTAATCCCATAAATAAATATCACCAAAAATACGGGGTATTACATACTTCCCCCCCCTAATAACAGAATTTCGTCCTGAAATTTGGAACTAGAAAGTACCTGGTGAGAACAACTCTGGATAACGTTCGCGCATCTCATCCTCGCGCTCCCATGTGGACTCCTCGACATTATGAAGTCGCCACTGAACACGTACTAACGGAACTATCTTTGACCGCAGTTTCAGCTCACTTCGGTCAAAAATAGCAATTGGCCCCTCCTCGTAGGAGCTATCAGGCTGGAGATCGATGTCCTCCAAAGCAATATGAGAATGAGCCAAATATTCTCTAAGATATTTACTTAGCGAGGAAATATGAAATACATCGTGAATCCGATGCAAATGCTCCGATAACCCAAGTCTATACGCAACCGGTCCAATCTGCTCAAAAATAGGAAATGGTCCCACATATCTCGGTGCCAACTTCCCTTTCTTCCCGAAATGCATAATCCCCTTCATAGGAGATACTCTGAGCAAAACCTGGTCCCCCACTTGGAACTCCCTGAAGAACCTCTTCGCATCAACATAGCTCTTCTGCCGATCCTGAGCTACCCGAATGCGACTCCGAATCAATTCTATCCTCGCCGAAGTATCCTGAATTACTTCCGGCCCAAGTAGTCTGTTGTCCCCCACCTCCAACCAACATGCTGGGGAACGACAAGGTCTACCGTAAAATGCCTCAAATGGAGCCATGCCAATGGTGAACTGGTAGGAGTTATTGTAAGCAAACTCCACCAGTGGAAGATACTGCTCCCATCCACCCCCGAAATCAATGATGCACATACGTAGCATGTCCTCCAACATCTGGTTTGTACGCTCGGTCTGCCCATCGGTCTGTGGGTGATACGCCGTACTCAACCGCATTTCCGTGCCCATGGCCTCCTGAAAACTTTCCCAAAACCGTGAAACAAATATCTTGTCTCGTTCAGACACGATATTTAGGGGCACACCGTGAAGTCTCACTATCTCCGCAATAAAGATCTGGGCATACTATCCCGTAGTGTAGTCTGTTCTTACGGGTTGAAAATGAGCGACTTTGGTCAACCTGTCCACAATTACCCAAATGGAGTCGTGACCTCTCTGTGACGTAGGCAACCCCGTGATAAAGTCCATGGAGATGCTCTCCCACATCCACATCGGGACCTCCAACGGCTGTAGAAGTCTTACCGATCTCTGATGATCCACTTTTACTAGCTGACAAGTGGCGCATTTTGAAACAAACACGACAATATCTCTCTTCATCCCGCTCCACCAATACTGTCGTCTCATGTCTTGGTACATTTTGTCCCCACCGGGATGTACCGCGAACCGTGAGCCGTGCGACTCTTCCATCACCTCGTGCCGCAATTCCTCCCCTTCCGAAACTACCAATCTCCCATTGAAGCGTAATCCCCCGTCTGAGCTAATAGTATAGAACTCGGCTCCCTCTGCTAGTAATCGAACTATCTTCTCCTGACAGAACGAGTCATTTGCCTGTGCCCTTACTACCTTCGTGACAATCTGCGGTGTAACGGTCATCACAGACATGAACGATCGGGCCACTGCATCCTGGTGTCCCAATTCCTTCCACTTGGCCTTCCACACCCCTGCCACCTCATTTACTGGCCTACGGCTCAACGCGTCGGCTACCACGTTAGCCTTCCCCGGGTGATACTGGATATCAAACTGATAGTGCTTCACAAACTCAAGCCTCCTTCGCTGCCGCATATTCAACTCCTTTTGCGTGAATAGGTACTGTAGGGACTTGTGGTCCGTGAACAGTCGAAACTTCTCCCCCAAAAGGTAATATCTCCAAATCCGAAGGTCAAATACAACTGCCGCCAACTCCAAATCATGAGTGGGGTAATTCTTCTCATGAGGCTTAAGCTTATGGGAAGCATAAGCTATGGCCTGACTCTCCTGCTGCAATACACCTCCAAGTCCTTGTAAGGACGCATCGGTGTAGACTAGATACTCAACTACTGGTCTCGGCAATGCTAACACAAGTGCTGAGGTTAACTTATCCTTCAACTCATCAAATGCCAACTGACATGCATCACTCCAGATGAATGGCACAGCCTTACGAGTCAGATGTGTCAAAGGACCCACTATCTTCAAAAATCCCCGAATGAACCTCCTGTAGTATCCTGCTAGTCCCAAGAAACTACGGATCTCCGTCGGTGTCGTGGGATGTCCCCACTCCCTCACCGCGGATACTTTCCCCGGATCAACAGATATTCCCCGATCGGAAATAATGTGTCCTAAAAACTGGACTTTCTTCAGCTAAAACCCGCACTTCTCATATTTTGCATACGGCTTGTTCTGACGTAGCGTCTGCAAAACCTGCCTCAAATGCTCGGCGTGCTCCTCCTCTGTCTGGGAGTAAACCAGAATATCGTCAATGAAGAAAATGACGAAATGATCAAGGAACTCTATGAACACCCTATTCATCAAGTCCATAAACACGGCTGGAGCATTTGTTAAGCCAAAAGCATAACCCGAAACTCGTAGGAACCATATCTCTTTAAGAACGCAGTCTTCGAGATATCCTCTTCCCTGATAGGCAACTGATGGTATCCCGATCCCAAATCAATCTTCGAGAAGAAAGAAGCTCCCCTCAACTGGTCGAATAAGTCATCGATTCGGGGAAACCGATATTTATTTCGTATCGTGACCTTATTCAACTCTCGGTAATCCACACACAACCTCAACAATCCATCTCTCTTCTTCACGAATAACACAGGGGCACCCCACGGCGAAGTACTCCTCCGTATAAACCCCTGACCCAACAACTGCTCAATCTGATCTCGTAGCTCTCGCATCTCTGCCGGAGCCATATGGTACGGTGCGCGTGCTATAGGTCTCGTATCTGGTAATAAGTCTATGACAAAGTCTATCTCTCGACTGGGGGGGTAGGCCTGGTATCTCCTGAAACACATCGGAATACTCCCTGACAACTGGGATCGAATCTAAAGGAATCACAACCTCCTTAGAGGTATCCTCCTCTATGTAATACAAATGAGCGGTCGAACCTCCCTCTGGGCGAGGCATCGCCACTACAAACATCTCTTGCCCCGGAATGGCAAAAACAATGCTCCCACCGAAGCAATCAATCATGGCTCTATAATCAGCGAGCCAATCCATATCGATAATCACATCGTGCACATGCATATCTAATACCAACATGTCTGCAGGTAATACCAAACTAACAATCTCTACCCCCACTCCCCGGCATATAAAGAAAATAAGCGACCCACTCCCCAATGGTGAGTCTACACACGTCACTGTGCTCTCTGCTGTGGCTAACAACCCTAAGGCTTTCGCAAAATGTGTAGCTATAAAACAATGCATTGCCCCCGTATCAAACAAAACCCGACCCATAGTACCATGGATAGTAAACATACCCTTAATCGCGGGTGGTGCCTGTGGAGCTGCTTCCTGGTGGACGTTATAGACACGTCCATACTGTAACTGCTCCTGCTGCACAGGAACTGCTGGAATGGATGGTAGTGCTGGTACCTGGGCTGGAGCTGGGAGGGCAGGTGGAAAAAGTGGCCTCTGTGGCTCATGTCGAGTACCCTGCTACTGCTGCGGGGCCCTGCCCCTATCAGGACAGTCCTTGCTTTTATGGCCAGTCTTGACACAAACTAAAAACTTCCCCGGGAAGTTTCCCCCTCTCTGACCCTGTTGCCCCCGGCCCAGGTAGCCGTTACCGTTCCTCCCCTGGCCCTGTTGAAACTGTTGTTGACCATTCTGACCCTGCTGGTTCTGATGGACGTTCGGACCCTGATGGCCCTGCCGGAAACCTCCCTGTCCGTGCCTGAAATTTCCCTACCTGAATCTCTTGTGATCCCCCTGCTGGGAACCCTGGTCACCCTGTCTCTGCCCCTGAACAGATTGTGCCCCACTGACACCATTTCCCCCAGTCCTGCCCTGATGGCTGGACTCTCCTGACCTCTTGCCTTCAGCCATGTGAAAGCGATGATCCTGGCAGTGTAACAGTGCAGCGTTAACCACATCAGAGTAAGTGGCCAACGATAGGTTCCCCAACAAATGTTGACGGATCCTCCAAGTCAACCCGTCTGTAAATTTCTGTATCTTCTTCTCCTCTGTCGGTATCTCATCCGGAATAATGTTCAGAAGATTAATGAATTTGGCCTCATACTCGGCCACAGTCTTACCCTCCTGCTTGAGGCTCATAAACTTCCTTCTCATCTCCGTGTGAACAGCTGACGGAAAATATTTGCGGTCGAACCGCGCCCAAAACTCCTGGATAGTGAGAGTATCTCTCTCCTCCACAGTGGTAATAGACTCCCACCACTGCAGTGCAGACCCCACTAGCTTAAAGGTAGCTAGTATCTGCTTCTGTACATCGGTGCACTGATACATCCTCAAGTGCCGCTGAATATCCTTCCTCCACTGACTCAAAACCACAACATTGGTGCTACCTGCGAACTCCGGAGGGTGTGCTTTCTGAAAAGCATCACGTACACGTTCCCAAGCAGACGGGAATGCATGTGCCTGAACTGGTGTTGCTACTGGCGCCTGAGGTGGTGCCTGCTGAACTACGGCTAGTGCGGCATTTAACGCCTGGGCCACAATGGCTGCAACCTCGGCGGCATTCATAGTGCCCTGAACTGGTGCGGGCTGTGGTTCTGGCGTTGCATCCCTGGGAATCCTTTGTGCACGTCGTGGAGGCATTCTGAAACAAGAATAAAGTCTATAAGTTCGCAGTTATAAACTCAAAATAGCTGAAGAACGTAGCATATACAAAAGAATACAACAGTCCTACAATATAGGTCTCTACTTCAAAGAAAGCTCAGCAAAAACATAATAAGCCGTACAGATCCTAATGGACACTAGAACCTGATGCTCTGATACCACCTGTGACACCGCGACTAATTAAATACCGGGTAGCTACTCCTTTATTAAATCAATACAAAATGCCAAGTTGGTTCAGTTAATAGCATCATTGTCGAAAACATTTTAATAATTACTAACCACCTAGTATTTAAAAAGAAAGTTGCCAAATTTTAATTTAAGTCTGGTTAACATGCAGTAAAAGAATAATGAAAGAATAATAACCATTCACCATAACGAAGCAATAGAATAACCATAGAAATAATAAGTCCAGAGGAAAACTCCTCACAACAATCTCACGATTGAAAATAATATGACAAGTCTGAATCCTGAATTAATTACATGCCTGAAGTCTGAATAACTGAAATAAATGAAATGTCTCTAAAAGAAATGGGCGACATGCCTTTACAACTGAAAAGTGCTGAATATAGAGTCAAGATAGATGAAGCGTCTACAAGCAAAGTCCTGTAACTTCCACAAACAGCTACAGCTCGTCACCTGAATGAGGATCCTAAGCATGGTGTCCTTGTGGCTGGGCACCTAAAATGGTTTTTACAAAAATAGATTTGAAAGCAAATGGGTCAGAGCCCGAAAGTGGAAATCATTTTTAAAAACAGATAGTGTTTTAATAACATTAAAACATTAAATTCAAAATACATGTTAGGACGTGCACTCACATGAAATTCTCACCTCTCGACTACACGTGCACTCCTAATGTACCATACCCAGCTAATTGACATACATATCTAACCAAATCGTAATAAGTTCGACCCCTTACTACACGTTTCCCATAACACATTCTAGCTTTATCAATTAAATAGAGGGCTTTACTTAAACTCAGATTCTGAATTAGTAATACAATTCACTATCGGTCAACCCGTTATGTTTTCTCAAAACATTACCATAATTATATTCACAATACTAAAATGAAAGTTCCCATTAATTAAGTGTATATTATTCACGTCATAAATATACAATACAAGCACCCCGAGACTAAGCTGCGGTGCACACATACTCTGCTATCCATCCCGGTACATCACGTACATAAGGATCACGAATTCCGAATCTCTAAGGAATCGTTCTCAGATAACAACAATCACAAACAATGGTGGCGAACACAGTCACATCACATGGGTCACGCACATACCTGCGCTCCCACGATCAGCAGACTTATTAACGTCCCAATAAGTCCTTATCTGACCTATGTTCATCGAGGTACCAATCTAAATCCGGGCAACACAAGGATTAGAGGGCCCTAAGCGAACGTAAACCTCCCGTGATAGCAAGTATGGTAGGTATGTCATACACATAAAATCAATACATATACTAAGTATGCACACATCTTAGTAATCACCATAAATTATTTATAGTACACTTCTCATTCTCGTACCTACGTATAATGTTACACAATTTACATATTCCCGGATGATACAATTATACAAGCCATTAATTGTTCTCACGTTGTAATAGACACTCACGTCCTAATCCATAATTTCCATTTAGTTCGAATCACACTTCTAGGTTTTACTCCTTTATATATCTCAAATGTCCCTACTATCTCAATTTATCATCAAGTGAAGGTTATCTCTACCATTAAATAAGGTTACGGGACACGCGAAATCAAAACAGGCTAAAAATCCTAAACTGTCAACTCGTTAGAAGTCTCGTTCGAACGAGGCTGTTCGAACGAGAGTTCGTTCGAACGAACTGGGTATCTAACGAGATCTCGTTCAAACGAAAGGCATCGAATGAACATTCAACTCGTTAGAAGGCAAATCGTCCACTCATTAGAAGCTCGTTCGAACGAGCTCGTTCGAACGACCTGGGCAGGTCTTCTAACGAGAGGCCAGTTTCGAGCCCAGAAATTCCTTAACTCGTTTTTCCATCTTTTCTTCCACTCCACTCTCATCTAAAGATCAATCCAACCATTGTACATGGATTCTAATCATCCCTAAACAAACTTAAGTCACATACTAACGTGTTTGTGGGATTAATTCATCCTAAATATCATCCAAATATCAAATCTCTTCATCTTCTTCCCCAAATCTCAAGAACATGAACCCTAGAAATTTAATTCATCCATAGACATAAATAAATCCGTTTTTATGGTATAAAAGATGTATTTTTCTCTAAATAATCATCCTAACATTGTTCTACATGCAATCTCCTCATAAATTTTATAAATCTCTACATCCAATTCAATGGGTTTTTATCATTCTCCAAGAACAATGAAATTTTATAAATTTCCTACGCATGGAAGAAGTATTCTTTGCAAAATATGTAATTAAACCACTTGCGTTATGTGTATTTCTGATTTGATGTCGAATTGCCGAAGTGTTCTCTCTCTCTCTGCAGAATTCTCCTCTCTTCTCTCTCTCTACAAGCCTTCTTCTCCAAAGTGACAAAGGTGGCTAGGGTTTGCCTTAGGAACTCTTTTGGAACTAATTTCAATAACCTCCGTAGCCCCTTAGGTTATTAGTGGGTTTAGTGGGTAATTGCCAAATCAGATATTAATTCCTAATTTTCGTGGGTTTTAATTCCCAAAAATCTAAAATTACCAAACTACCCTTATACGTTGCCGGTGTGGCCTAAAAATGCCCCGGGACCCAAACTAAACCCCCGGCTAGTGTTTTCTGACTATTTCGACCCTTCCGGACGCGTTGGCGCACTCAAAACGACCATACAATTAATAGAAATAAAATTCACTTTTTAGTTAAAATAAATATATTCCTGACGCGACTGTCACACGCGTCTCAACAAAATTTCCAAATTGCCGTATTTCAATCTCACGACAAATTTCATAATTCAATATTCATATATAATCATCTATGCACATTATAATCAAATACCAACTCGCATATCGCTAGTATTTTAATCCGGATTAATTTTCAATTAATACACATATAATTCAATTAATCCCATAAATAAATATCACCGAAAATACGGGGTAGTACAGTTTCGAAGAGGTAAAAATGAAGAGGGTATCTCGACAAAATAACAACCACGCAGATGCACTCGCAAGGTTGGATTTAGAAATAAGGACAGACATTAGAAGGACCGTACGGGTTGAGATCCTTCTCAGGCCGACCATTGAAGATGAGGTTACCAACCCTTGCCTCAACTTGAACCTAGGGGACTCATGGATGGGCCCCCTCATTAAATATATCAGAGAGGGAGAGCTGCCTGAATCGAAGCTATAGAGGAGGAAACTGAGGTACAGAGCTACAAAGTTCTCAATAGTAGGAGATGTCCTATATTAGAAAGGATTTCTGTTACACCTCTCCTCAGATGCGTTCATCCCACAGAGGTTCCCCGCATCCTACAAGAGGTGCATGAGGGTTCTTGCTCCAGTCACATAGGAGGAAGACCTTTAGCCAAGAGGATTATCACACAGGGATACTGGTGGCCGACCTTGGCCAAGGATCCTGCAACTTATGTAAAGAGGTGTGAAAAATGCCAAAGATTTTCCACTATCCCCCATCAACCTCATCAACCTATGACGTCAATCAGTTCCCCTTGGCCATTCGTAGTATGGGGGATTAACTTGGTGGGTCCTTTGCCAAGGACTACGAACAATTATCGATTTTTGATAGTAGCAATTGACTACTTCTCCAAGTGGGTGGAGGCCGAGCCGATGATCATGATCACAGAACAGAAGACCTTCCAGTTTATCTGGAAGGGCATTGTATGCAGACATGGCCTCCCCAACACCCTCATCTCAGGCAGCGGAACTCAGTTTAAAAATTCTTCCTTAGAGAAGTATTGCGAGAGGGTTGGAATCAAGCAATTTTTCTCTTCTCCTGGCCGACCTCAAGCAAACGTCAGACAGAAGTCACGAACAGAACAATCCTTGACGGGATCAAGAAGAGGTTAGAAGAAGCTAAGGGAAGATAGAATAAAGAGGTTTATGCTGTGTTATGGGCCTCCAGAACAACGACTAGGATGCCAACAAGGGAGACCCCATTTATGTTAGCACATGGCTCAGAAGCCGTCATACCAACAGAGGTGGGGCTCCCCACTCATAGAGTTCAGACCTATGACCCCGAGAAAAATGGGTAAGAGAGAAGACTTGACCTAGACTTGATCTAGGAGAGAAGGGAAGACGCCGAGATCAGACAGGCAGCCTACCAGTAGAGAACAATAAAGTTTTACAATCAAAGGGTGAAATCAAGACCCATAGCTGTAAGAGACCTAGTGCTGAAGAAGATGTTGCAAAAGGCAAACAAGCTTTACCCGAATTGGCATAGCCCCTATAAAGTGATCGAAGAGGTTGTACCCGGGACCTATAGGCTAGAAAACCTTGAAGGGGAACCTTTCTCTAATCCATGGAATTCTCATCATCTAAAAAAATATTACATATGATGTTGCAATGGTACCTATGTAAATGTATAAACTTATGAAGAGATTATCAATGAGAAGATCAGTTCCTGTGTCAATTAATGGTTCATTATGCTTTTGTGGAAAATTTTTATGGGAATATCATACTTGTATGACCTCAGACCTTAAACATCATTAATTTGGCGAAATATTTATGGGGTTAACATCTTAGTTTGATGACCTCAGACCTTAAAACATCATAAAATTGGTGAAAAGGTCTGAGGTGAACATCATACTTGGATGACCTTAGACCTTAAACATTATTAATTTGGTGAAATATTTATGGGGGTAACATCTTAGTTTGATGACCTCAGACCTTAAAACATCATAAATTGGTGACAAGGTCTGAGGTGAACATCATATTTGGATGACCTCAGACCTTAAACATAATTGATTTGGTGAAATATTTATGGGGTTAACATCTTAGTTTGATGACCTCAGACCTTAAAACATCATAAATTGGTGACAAGGTCTGAGGTGAACATCATACTTAGATGACCTCAGACCTTAAACATCATTAATTTGGTGAAATGTTTTATGGGGTTAACATCTTAGTTTGATGACCTCAGACCTTAAAACATCATAAATTAGTGATAAGGTCTGAGGTGAACATCATACTTGTATGACCTCAGACATTAAACATCATTAATTTGGTTAAATATTTATGGGGTTAACATCTTAGTTTGATGACCTCGGACCTTAAAACATCATAAATTGGTAACAACGTCTGAGGTGAACATCATACTTGGATGACCTCAGACCTTAAACATCATTAATTTGGTGAAATATTTATGGGGTTAACATCTTAGTTTGATGACCTCAGACCTTAAAACATCACAAATTGGTGGCAAGTTCTGAGGTGAACATCATACTTGGATGACCTCAGACCTTAAACATCATTAATTTGGTGAAATATTTATGGGCTTAACATCTTAGTTTAATGACCTCATACCATAAAAACTCATAAATTGGTGACAAGGTTTGAGGTGAACATCATACTTGGATGACCTCAGACCTTAAACCTCATTAATTTGGTGAAATATTTATGGGGTTAACATCTTAGTTTGATGACCTCAGACCTTAAAACATCATAAATTGGTGACAAGGTCTGAGGTGAACATCATACTTGGATGACCTCAGACCTTAAACATCATTAAATTGGTGAAATATTTATGGGGTGAACATCATACTTGGATGACCTCAGACCTTAAAACATCATAAATTGGTGACAAGGTCTGAGGTGAACATCATACTTGGATGACCTCAGACCTTAAACATCATTAATTTGGTGAAATATTTTTAAAGGGTTAACATCTTAGCTTGATGACCTCAGGCCTTAAAACATCATAAATTGGTGACAAGGTCTGAGGGGAACATCATACTTGGATTACCTCAGACCTTAAACATCATTAGTTTGGTGAATATTTTATGGGGCTAACATCATAAGTTTAGTGACGAAGACACTGATGCAAGGCACAAAAACATTCGAAGGCAAGAGAAGTAAAGTTCCCCTTAGAGAATGGTATAGCACAAAGAAGTTAGAATTACAAGTCAAAATCTAATAGAAAATATGTACAGAGGTTACAGACCGATATAAATCAGAAACAAAAAATTACAGATAAGAGCTTCACAAAATACAACCTAAGTGTCTGCAATCTCACGGTTAGTGGCAATGACCCCACTTCCTTGGCTGATGTTGGTCACTTATACCCTATCGTCCTGAGGATTAACGTCTTCAGTCCTTGTATCTTCTGGTTGAGCAGTCTCGATAAGTGCAACAATTCTTTCCTCCTCGACCTCTTGTAAGGCCTGAGCAAACCGAGGATCAGCATAGCCCAGACCAATAAAGTCCGAGGCTGCTAAGATCCCTGACTCCTTCTCTTTCATTGCAACCCATTTTCTAGTGTCCTTAACACCCCTTTCGAGGTACTCAAAGACAAAGCTGACGAATTTGTCAGAGACCTTATAGTCCTCCAAGATCTTCTTTGAGGCGTCATTCAGAGCAACCTTCACAGCGACATCGACCTTGTGTTAGAGAGAGTCAGCCTGGGTCTTCAGAGCAGAGCTATGATCCTTCTTAAACTTGTCCATGTCCATCTCCATCCGCTTAACATTAGTTTCAGGCTTCTCTAAGGAAGCCTTCAGATGCTCCACTTCAGCATTCAGAGTAGACTCTATCTTTTGGGCCTCTCTGCCCTTCTCAATTAGAGGGAGTTACCTCAGGGTCCAGTCAACGAACTGGTGCATGGTGAGGAGACCCTGCAAAATATGTCCATAAATATCAGTTCAAGATTTGGTATAATTAAAATCCGATGTTAAAATTGAAACAACAACAACAAAAGTCTTACTTGGATAGATCGGTGGAGGCAGAACTCGGCCAGTAGAGGGGTGTCCAGATAACGGCAGAACCGTTTGTCAGCGTCAGTCATAACGGAGCTGATAACATCCAAGGCCTTCAAACTTTGACCAATAAGGCAATCACCGATCTTCAACTGCTCCAGACGAGCAACTAACACGTCCTAAGAGGAGATGGGGATCGCGCGATCCCCCTTGGAGGTTTTCTTCTTCTGCCTCTGATCCTTAGGGGCAGGGTCATTGGACTTCCTTTTCTTTGAGGCATCGGACCTTGAAGTGGTAGGGGGAGGAAGAGGCACATTTAGGCCTGCTTTCTTAACTACTTTTGTAAGGCTGGGGGATGCCATTTCCCAAATACAGTCTGATATTTCTTTCGGCACTCTGCAAAAAGAAAGGTCTGGGTTAGAAGATCAAAGGCGTAGCAAAATCAGAGGTTTAACTTATTGAAAAAATAAAACTTACGAAATTTGGTCAGGGGAATCCCCCCAAGTCCAGTCTCAGAGAGGTAGTAGGGGGGTCATCAAATGCTCGTACTTGACCATCAGACCATACTCCCCCTGATCTTGAAGGTCTTTGACCTTATGAAAGTTATTATGGCTTAATCCAGGGTCTGCCCTAGCAGCCATTGACACCTTTCCCCACCTCTGAGGTATTCTTAGCTCTAAGGATGAAGAGGGGGCACAGGCACCAAATTCCCATGCCCCCAAGGCGAAGAAGTATCGTGGTTTCCAGTTATGGTTTGAAGTCTGGGTAACTAGAAACATCTTCTTAGTAGACTTTCGAGCTAGAAAGTGGTAGTAACTCGGATGATTCCTAGCAGAGGAGTGCACGTAGCACCCTGTGAAGACCTGGACGGGAAGGTCTGAATGATGGACTGCCCTCCATAAGACGATAGCCCCAATCATCACCCTCCAGGCATTGGGGGAGAGTTGGGAGGGAGGCAAGTTAATATAGGATAGTATGGACCTAATTATTGGATGAATGGGAAGACAAAATCCTAACTTAAACATCTTATCATATAAGAAGATCTCACCATCTAGGCTGCCTAAGGCCCTCTCATCCCTCATAGGCCTCCTAAGTTTTATGGAGAGACCTATGGAATAAAGATGCCTGAAAGCTAAGAAGTCGAGTTCGCTGGCAGTGCTCTCTATCTCGGCTGCCTTCGAGGTGTCAACATCACTTTCGCTATTCTCATCCTCATCACGGGAAACGTCGTCTTGGGTAGGGGTGGGAGCACCATCAGGGAACCTCTGAGCAAACTCAGCCCCTGTAGCGGTCGATAAGGGAATAGCATCAAGGATTGGGGGAATAGACCCACTCGGCCCCAAAACTTCAACATCAGAAGATGTTTGTAAAGTTCTAGCACCGTTGTGGGATGAGACACGACTTTGGACCTCGACGTGATCAGGGACTTGATCCTGCCTAATAGAATAATCCATAGTTTCTTAAAAAGAATCTACAGACATAGGGTCTGAGGTAGATGACTCAGACTCATACATCGGAGTGGGTTCTACTGGGACCTCTGCTGGCTCAGCTAGATCAATGTATATCACCTTCAGAGGGGGTGGAAAGATAGGTCTGAGGGGGAAGGCCTCATCCCTATGAGCTTCCTCTTGGGCTCGCTCTATTTGCCTAATCTTATCTAAAGTCTTCTCTATAAGAGAAGGGAATTCCTCTAAGAGCTGATAAAGGGATCTGAGCATTGAAGGACGATCCTACACTCGAGATTCTGAATCAAGAAACAAACAACTTGGCTCAACCTAATGAAGGATCTAACTGATATTTTAGAGCAAGAAAAAACATGAACACGCAAGAACAGTCATCGAAAAACTCATAAACTCTCACCGAAAAACACAAGCTATCGCCGAAAATTGTAGAAATGAAAATTAAAGGCTAAAAATGATAAAGCAAGGTGGAGAGGATACCTGGAAGACCATGAAATAAGGGAGAAGAAGATGAGAGTCGAAGATACCCTCATAATCGTAGCAACAGAACTTCTGAAGGGAGAGAGAATTGTAGGGAAAGATCTAGCGGGAAAAGTGAAGAAGTGAGGAAGAAAGAAGAGAAAAGGGTTTTAAACCCACAATTATTTTGGCGTGTGTCCCAAGGCCCATCATTGCCTTGGGAACCCAAAGGTACAAACCATAATCACACCACATTAAGACACACGCCAATCACTTAAGAAAGTGACATGTGTCAAGATAATACTGGCACACAAGAAAAATTTAGCCTCGGCATGGAAAATACCCCTCAATCACCTACTCATATAGGTAACTAAGGGCTAGGGGTGATTGATATGCCTTAAATGTACCTGAAAACTCGGAGACACCAACCTCGACCGTGAGGACGGTTGAGGTAACATAGGCTCCAGCTTGGCAACTGGCGATCTCGTCCAACATATGGTCGGCTATGGCCGACGTTACTAGCTACCTCATAATCAGGCAACAACTGAGGTCTTCCTGGTCATCAGGTCGTCTGGAGCCAACACCATGCCTACTTCTTACATCAACCTCGAATTGGTATAAGCCGAGGCAAAGAGGACTATCACCATCACTGTAATCAACCTCAACTGAGAATCAGCCGACATTCCAACTACTCCTACGTAACCCCGGCTTAGGCCGACGTTATAACTCCACTTGTCTTACCTCGGCTTATCTACTAGACCGAGATCATCATGAATAACCTTGGATAATGTAGCGGTCAGACTTCACAACCTTGTACTCATCCAGGCCGAGGTTTCACCTATCAGGGACAAAGCCGAGCATTAACAAGCATATGCAAGGAGATGAACACGTGGACAAAATCAGTTGTAACCAAATCAATTCCCTCATGTGGGGGAATATTTCATCATCATTCTCTACATGTGACAGTGACAGATGTATTCATTAGATTTTCTAGATCAACACACTCATGCTCATTGCATGCATGGGGGGGGGGGGGGGGGGATGCATTACACCCTCCACACACTATATATACTTGTCTTCTCCTACCTTGAAAAGGATCGGTAATTACAACCTTGGCTGGAACTCTGTCATTTTACACAGTAGAGAGAGAAAGTTTGAGAGATTGTATCCATCGCCATTAGTGCCCTCATTCAGTGATATTACTCACACACACTCACAGTGGACATAGGCCAAATTAGCTAAACCACTTATATTCAAGTGTTTATCCTCTTCTCCTCACCTCCTTTTATATATATACATATATATATTCTCCTACGTTGCCATTGTTATCATTTGCTTGATCTTGTCAACACCTTACCTGGTGGTACTGTTTCCAGCATCATCACACATCATCACTAGATGAGATCCCATAAAGTTTTATTGGCTAGAGCTATGATTATAGGTAGGTCGGCTCGATGGTTCTTAATTCTTTAGGAGTATAACCTCAAGTGCGTGGTTCCTCTAGTAATCAAAAGTCAAGCTTATGCGAACCTACTGGCCATCTTCCCTTCGGGAATGTTTGAGCCACCTATTGAGGATCTATCGGGAGATGATCTCCAAGACAACTACCACGAGGGAAACCTAGAAGAATGGAGCATGCAGTTTGGTGGCTCTTCAGTTGAAAACCCAGGAGGAGCATGAGTGATTTTATGCAAAAGAGAAGAAATAGTCGATTGTCCTTTAAGTTAGACTTAAAATGTTCAAATGATGAAGCTGAGTATAAGGCCTTAGTGTTGGTGGTATAGCAGATGAATGGTGAGTACGCTTATAAGAATACAAACTTAGCACCTTATCGAACAATCGTACAAAGGTTGCTCGGCTAATTTTACGAAGTGAAGATCAAGAGGCACCCTAGGATAGTGAAAAGGCATGCCGATGCTTATGCCACGATCGCACAAAAGATAGATTTTGAGGGAGAATCAATAGTTGTGAGAATAACAAAGAGAATGACACCCTCAACTGTCACGAAAATGTTACCTCCTGATGATAACAATGATTGGAGAAGGGAAACACAAAGAAAACTATAAACAGGTCAAGGGCCACTGACGTTGCTCGAATTAACACAGTATTTTACCACCTCAGGCAATCTATATTACAAAAATAAAAGGGGATGGATATCTATGTGTGTGGGACCTGAAGAAGCTAAGTAGTGGTCGATAGAGATACATGACAAAAGATCTGAGACATATAAATCTCTTTGTATCAAAGAATTCAGAGGGCTGGATACTTTTGGCCAGTAATGAGACAGGATGCGGCGTTACTATAGAAAGATTGTGGGAAATGCCTACTGTATTATCAAGCTGCTGAATGTAACTTCATAGATCAACCTTCAGACTGGAGGAAACCCTACCTAAACATGATGGTCATCAGGGATGTTCCCATGGATAAAAATGATGCCACAAGACTAAAACGGTGAGCACCGATATTATATACAAGAGGGGCAACTATACCGAAAAGGTTACCATGATAGGCCACTAAGATTCATCAGATTGGAAGAGGTACTAAAGTAGGCACATGAACCAGGTCACATTGGAGGAGCAAAACTTTATGACCAAGTAATGACGTCGGGGCATTTTTGGCCAACCATGGAGAAAGATTTAACAGAATTTACTCAGAAGTGCAAGGCTTTCCATCTCCATGGGAGTATGATTCATGATACCTCAATGGACCTACATTCCCTTTCCACTCCTTTTCTATTTCATACATGGGCATTAGATCAAGTAGGGGCAATTAATCCCTCCTTGTGGGGCAAGATCTGGATACTGGAGGCTACAGAGTGCTTCACCAAATGGCAGAGGCTATACCATTGAAGAAAGCTATGATGAGGGTAGTAGCACACTTTATAAAGGAGTACATTATTTAAATATTTAAAATTCCGAAAGTATTCCTGTCAAATAATAGGACCCCATTTGTTAATAGTGATGTGCGAATGCTAACTGAAAAATTCTCCATTATTCACCACAAATCAATAATGGCCTACCCTAAATGTAATGGACAAGCTGAAGCCAAGAACAAAACTCTGGTAAATATCCTTTCTAATATGTTAGAAGATTTCCCAGGAACATGGGATGATAAAATACCAGAAGTCTTATGGGCATATCGAACCACAAAGAGGAAACCTACAGGGTACACCCCCTTCTCGTTAGTGTTTGGCGCCGAATAAATTCTCTCAGTAGAACTCGAGGTACATTCTGCACGTTACAACCTTTGAAGTGCAACACTCCCTCACAGTCATCATGTGCAAGTGGAAGCATTGGAAGAGCACAGAGATAACGCAAAAAGGCACTTTGAGATGTACAGGAAGCGGCTGTCCAAATCTTATACCCAAATGGTAAAGCCACAAAAATTCCAGGAAGGTGACTTTGTTTTGAAGGTTTGTACAAGGCAAATACTGGGTCTCTCACTGCCAAAGTTTGAGGAAATTTGGGAAGAACCTTATATTATTTGAAAAGCTCATGAATCTGGATAGTGTGAAACCTCAAAGGTTGAGGACAAAAAGTCTTTTCAACTCAACAATAAGTGGATCAAAATTTATTTAGTTTAGGCTGTAAATTTGTCTTAGCATTTTTTTTTGGATTGCAAAGTGTATGTACAAGTAAACTGGAAAGAGAGAATGTTCTCACAATGTGTTAAAACCTTTTTTTATTGCTAATTATATAAAAAGTATGGGGGTAATGTTTACACAACCACGAGTTATTCCTTATTTAAACAATGGGCATGAATGTAAAGGGCAATTAAATCTTATGTATTGAAAAAATCTAAACCTTCAATTAAGGTATAAAGGAGGGTCTACTGGATCGAAATACATGGAAAAAGATAAAGTAGGGCAGTGCATTGTGTTATAACTAGCATAAACCCACCAATACCCTTAATAATCACTGGGTTCGTCTACAACAAACCACAAACTAGAAGAGTCCGAAATCCAGTCATAATACGTAGGTAATAGAGAGGCTAAAGAAATCCCCTCATTGGACAAATCTGCCATCTCGTGCTGATAACGATCCATTTCCTGCTAAAGCTCATCAACCTTAACCTCAGCCTTGGCCAAAGTCTCCTTGGCAATAACAACTTGTTCCTTAGTTTTGGCAAGTTCAAAATTTAAAGTGTCCATTCTTTCAGCTAATGCACTCTGCGAACAGGTAGTGGCCTGGATTTTTACAAAATAAGAAGGCAAGTTAGATTTCTTGAAGGACTTGAGGAGGTCATTCAGCCATTTCATAGCAAAACCCTCGTCCATTAGAATGTTGATTTGCCCCATCATATCTTTAATCTTCTTGGGGATTAAAGAAGGCAGAGGGGCATGCATCACATCAGACAACACGGTGGAAAATCCCAGAAATTTACAAGTCATCATAATAAGGATAGCTTGAATACAACGAGCTGTAAAAGTGGAGGGATGACGTTTTACTAGTCGCTCGATCAGGTCGCTTTAAGTTAAAGTTATAATATAGGCAAAATCCTTCAAAGAACCACTCACACCATCAATAGGAGCCAAGTAGCGAGGATGAACGCTGAAGGCGCTATCACTAGTAGAGGGAAATTCAGAGTTTGAAGCCCTGTTATCTTCTTGCAAAATGGGAGTTGTGTCTCGTTCCCCTCCCTCCACATTTTTGGAAGCCTCGGGAACAGTGGGGGGCCCAATAAAATTCCCAACAGATTCTGGAGGAACATCCTAGGGAGGTACTTTCTCAGTGGCAATAATATTCCTCAAAGTCATGGGTTGTCCAACTCCGACCTGAGGGAATGAAGAACAAATTAAATGAAGAGAAAATGGGGTACGGGCACAACAGATGTTCTTACGCCTCAGTTTTCCAAAAGCACCTATATGGTTGCTCGTAGGCCTGCCAAAGGATCAAATTTTATCCGAATCCAAATCCGATCCATTTAAGCGGACATGGATCTTGCCTAAAATCCGATTATCCGATTTTTGGATTACCCAATTACCCGATTATTAAATGGAGTTGATTTGGATTCATATACTCCGATCCATTAATAATTCATCCTATTAATATTTTTAATATATATATATACATATATATTTAATTAGTATATTGTATTTAGTAATATTTTAAATATTTATTATAATAGTTCTTTGTTTCACTATCTGTTTTTTGGAGTATTTTCCAAATAAACTTATGAACTAAGAGTTGAAAATAAAAATGTTTCAAATCAATTTTAACATAAACAGATAATCGGATCGGATCCGAATCCGTTTAACATAAATGAATATGGATTTGGATTTGCCTGATCCGATTCGATTAATAAATGGATCGGATCCGAGTCCGAATCCGTTTAACATAAACAAATACGGATTTGGATTTGCCTGATTCGATCTTAATCTAATCCGTTCACAGGCCTAGTTGCTCGATTAGGTAAGCTATTGTCTCTTCAAAAGTCCCAGTTTTACTTAAAGCACCTTTATGGTTGCTCGACTAAGTAAGATTGGACATTTTAAGCCCCAGTTTGCCTAAAGCACCTATATGTTTGCTCAACTAGGTAAACTGTTGTAGCTTCAAAAGTACTTGTTTTACTTAAATCACCTTTATTATTTCTCGACTAATTAAGATTGGGCATTCTTAAGACTCAATTTTCCTAAATCACCTATATGGTTACTTGACTAGGTAAGCTGTTGTCGCTTCAAAAGTCATAATTTTACTTAAAGCACCTTTATGGTTGCTTTACTAAGTAAGATTGGGCATTCTTAAGCCTCAGTTTGCCTAAAACACCTATATGGTTGCTCTACTAAGTAAAATGTTGTCGCTTCAAAAGTCTGAGTTTTACTTAAAGCAATTTTATGGTTGCTCGACTAAGTAAGATTGGGGATTCTTAAGCCTCAGTTTTCCCAAAGCACCTATATGGTTGCTCGACTAGGTGAACTGTTGTCTCTTCAAAAGTCCCAATTTTACTTAAAGCACCTTTATGGTTGCTCGACTTAGTAAGATTGGGCATTCTTATGCCTCAGTTTGCCTAAAGCACCTATGTGGTTACTCGACTAGGTAAACCGTTATCGCTTCAAAAGTCCTAATTTTACTTAAAGTGCCTTTATAGTTGCTTGACTAAGTAATATTGGTCATTCTTAAGTCTGAGTTTGCCTAAACAAACTATATGGTTGGTCGACTAGCTAAACTGTTATCGTTTCAAAAGTCCTAATTTTACTTAAAGCACATTTATAGTTGCTCGATTAAGTAAGACTGGGAATCTTCAAGCCGTATTTACCTAAAACACCCATGGGTAGCTCGACTAAGTGAACCACGTGATGCTTACAAAAGCTCAGATATTGATCACATCAATAAAAGATGGTTTTACCAATAAAAGGGAGAGTATGAATACATCCTGAATAACCAAAGGCTCAAGACAAACCCTAGCAGTTGCAATAATGGCCCGCTCTGAGGACTTGCAATCTGATCCAGATGGCCTCTCATTAGGAGTAGCTCCTTGGACTTTTAGTAAAAAGGGTCTAAACAGTCCCACCAGTATTTGTTCACTAACGTTCACTACAAGGGGAACAATCACAATATCCCTATAAGGGTTGGGGTCAACTTCTTCAATAGGGGCAGCCTGGGAAAGCTATTTACAAAAGCAAGAGTGTAATGCACATATGAATAAAATACATAAAGTAAATCAATACACACTTACTACGGTTATAGGGCCAACAATGATCGTGGGTGCAACTTTAACCGTCTCTTTAGCCTGAGAAACAACAACCAAAGAGGGACTAGGCTCTACGATAAGGGGACGAGGAATGAGGATTAACACTAGGAGTTTGTTGAGAAGAAAAGTCTTCAATACTTGGTATTGCTTTGGATCTCTTTTTCTCAGGGTCATCATTGTAATCATCGAGAACAGTATACTCTATGGGGATGGAACCAGGCTTCTCAGTAGAACACATTTTACGCAGCCTAAGGGATGGTCTAATCAAAGGGCCCTCCTCCTCCTCATCTTTTGACTAATAATAGGGGCAGAGGGAGTGAAAGAGATACCTCGTTTAGCCATCTGCTTGGCCAAGATAGACTCCACATCTGCAAAATATTTATCAAACTGTCTCAATAATTATCAAGCAGTTCGGTTCATTGATTAACCAGTTGCGGGTATGAGGATAATGAAGATTGAGAGACTTCAGAATAACTGGAGGTTGTAACTTTTCTTTTCTTGATGGGGGTTCTTTTTCTGGATTTAGCCACTGTGACACTAAAACATCAATAGGATTACCCTCCTCAACATCATATTGAGAAGCACTAGGGGGATTTATAGCCTTCTCCACCTACTGAGAATTAGAGGCCCCTTTCTTTTTCTTCATAATAGCCTCGTTGAGAGGTGCCAAAGGAGGAAGTAATTCTTGGGTATTATTATTAGTTTTGCTAAGGGGAAATTGGGCTTGATTAACTATACAAGTTTGTAATCCCAACTCGAAAGGGGGAAAGCATTCAACAATGATGTAAATAGAATCTCTCTCAATAACCTTAAGGAAACGACCAAGGGTATAAGGCTAGAATACATTAAGGTACTCAGTAGATCTACTACCCCGCATACGTCAGGCAGGGATAACAAGGCCTTTGAGATGTATAAAAAGAGAGGCTACTATCTTGATTAAGAAGTAGCTGCATGCCTTCGAAAAATTTGAAGGTCTTTCAGTGGTATTATGGTTGAGAAAGGCCACCCCTTGATCAAAACCAAACTACAAATCTACTCGATGGGGCGAGTAGGGTGTGCAGTAGTTAGACCATTTAGTGCACGAGAGGAGGTATGAAGAAGTAAGAACCAACAGAACATCGAAAGAAGTAAAATTAAGAGCAAAAGATTGCTCGACTACCTGGAGTGGGCGCGCAACAACTTCAAAAAAGGATTTGGTAAAAAATTGATTAGTTCCTGAGTCAGGGAGAAAGTTGAAATGCTTGACGTTGTTAATATAAGAATGGAAAGACTTCCTGGATTGCTTGTGATTCCAGGAGAGGATTCGAGGGACTTTAAGCTTGTGGCAGGAACGAAGTAAGCAGTCTAGGGAATACTTAGGAAATCGAATGTAAATGAAGTCTGTCAAAAGTATGTGGTTGGCATAGTTGGAAACATCAAAATGGCCAAGAGACCAGGCTAAATTACTTTGAGCCCTATCCAACCAGGTTTAAAGGGAACTAAGGGTCATGGCAGCTAAGGGTACCTTGACCCCACATGCAAGTCGGACAACTAGATTTCTGAGGTCCTTTCGCGGATAGTCGTGGGAGTTTCTAGGAAAATAAACCTTGAGAGAACAATCCAAATTTAACTAACAAGTTTGCTACTGCAACCCTTCCCCAGTAGGAGTCATCTCCATGACATTCTTACGCTTGGGATCTTTCTTCGCCTGCTCACGAGCAAGGGAACTCGCCTTATCCTCCATGTAAAATAAGTACCTTATAATCTCCGAACAAGTTCATGTTTTATAGGTCTTCATGAACCTCTTCACCCCACCACTACTTTCCTGGAGTTTAACGAGTTCTTCCTTTGTGATGACCTCCTCGAAATAAGTATCAGTGCCAGCCTCTTCCAACCCTAAAAGCTCGCATACATCCTTCAAAGTGATGGCAAACTTGCCCCTGGTAGAAATAAAGGTGTGGGTCCTATGACTCCAACAAGAAACTAAGGTTCTCATAGTATTGTTGTTTTTGGCCAAAGTCAAATTACCAAATCACTTTGTATAAGACAAACCAATGGTTAGCAATTCTCTAGAGTACTTACTGTGGATATAATTCGTCCACGCACCTAATCCCCCACATGACCTACCAGCTGACTCAAAGTTAACATTTGAGTAGGGATAATCCCCCCTCTCAATCCTAAACCTAGTAATAGTTAAACCAAGAACATATGAGTAATTATCGATGACATCATCTTCAACAACTAACAACTTCAAATTCTCATACTTAGACACAAGGGAACCGGGAAAAGCGTTAGCCAACTCCTAAAACTTATCCTTGACACTAAAATAAGGGGAATACAGTATTTCACCCACTTCAAATGACGATCAATAATATCGGAGGAAGTTTCCCGATGGAAACACCAGCAACGGAGGGAGTTCTTTTCACAATAGGATCCATGAAAGCAAGTAGAGAAGGAAAAGAAGAAGCTTGGGAATCAAAGAGTATGGTTTGCTCTCACAAATTAAGAAAACACTTGGCTTAGAATACCCGAAGGTAAAAGAGATTTGTGAATCAAAGGAAACCCTTTTATAGGGGTCGTCATTTTTTTTAAAAACTGTGCGCTGATAATAAAATACGCGCGTGGGAAAAGTAGTCATCACATTTATATTTTTTTGGATCGAGTGGCTCGCGTGGAGACATGCAGTGATAATCAAACGACGCATGTACGTCTGGGGAAAAGGCTGTCAGATGCACGTAAAAATAAAGAAACGCAGTAATAATTATCTTTTGGGGGAAATTCAAGAGACATTTGGGAGAGAAACTCTATGCCCTTTCATGCTTAGGGAAATAAATAGTTTTGGGGGATTTTTTTTTAAAAAAAACATTCTTATTCCCCAAGATAAATAATGGATACACAGAAACCACTGGAGGCGTAATTCCATGCTAGAATGAAAAATCTCCAACTAACTCGAGTACATGCCAGAGTTACCCATGGTTTCATTTTTTTCTTTTTTGATACACACACACACACACACACACACACACACACACACACACACACTCACTAAATGTAAATATAAGAATGCGCAAATTCTTTTGCTCTAACTGATACATGCACAGATCAATCGACATAGAGTATGGATTTATTTTTTGTACAAATATTTTTTCAAACAAAGAAATATCTCTACGAAGGGGAAAATATAGAGGGAAGCCTAGGCTTAAAGTTGATTAACACTTCACAAGAAGTATTATAGATGGTTGTTCGCACAAAATTGACGACGCTCAAAAGACATCTCACGAAGATCAAGCCCAGGAGATAAATACCATAGGGCACGAATTGTAATAGGAACTTTGATGTACTTATATTCAGTTCTCTGTAAATATAAAGTTTACTTTGTAAAATATTTGATATTGTTCGATATCTTCGAGGGACCTCAGCTGGCAGTATATGGGAGAGCTTACATGCTCTATTGAACAACCTCATCTTGGAAATCTCGGGGGATTTTGGTTTGGAGGATTGGGTGGAAGGCAACGTTGGAAGAAGACCAACCCCTTCAAGGCACTTAGGAAAAACCTTGGTTTATATAAAACATGGCTCAGTAGTACTTCACAATACTATATTTGGGAACCCCATAGAGGGTTCCCAGTCCTAGACAGCTGTCCTAGTTCTAGATTATGGTAATCATATACAAATCAAAAGTTTCTCGAACGACTTGCAGTTCAAGAAACCTTCCATTCGAGGTACCATATTTTGGTAACCCACTTGAGGGTTCCCAATCCTACACCAGTTTTCCAAGTTTTATCTTATGGTACTCACATACAGATTATAAGTCGCTCGAACGACTTGTAGTTTGAGCAACCCTCCAATCGAGATGCCATATCTGGGAACCCATTTGAGGGTCCTCAGTCCTGAACAATTACCCAAACGATGAACTTTTAAAGTCTACACACACCATAAGTTGTTCCAACAAGTCATTAATGTAACAACCTTTAATTCGATGAACCAACCTTTGGAGTGAAGTGATAGTACATGCCTTGCAGGTTATGATTTACTTACTCTTTGATGTCAGTATGTCTGGCATTCAAGAACTGGATATAATAGCACTCAAGTGAAGATATTCCTAGGGTGGTAGGTCCATACCTGGCACATCACGTCTTATTTAATGCGTTCACAGCACTAAAGAGTCTAAACAATGTTCCCGCCAAAATATCATGTCCGACTCATTTAATGCAATATCTTCAGCATTAAGTGCACAAAATTTATTAACATCAAGAGGGGTTAAATTCATTAATTAGAGGAAGGTCTATCGAAAAACCTTTCCCTTCTATAAATTCCTCTAACATCATATTATTTAGGGATCACACTTTTCTAGCCTAGAATTGCTGCAGAAATATTTCCGTATAAGCAAGTCCTTTATTGTGAGAACACTTATCGAGAGATCAACCTCATTTATTTTCATCTACATGTTTAAGGTTACTTCCTTGCCTTTATTGCTTCGAAGGTGCTTGTACCCACTCCCTCCAACCAATTCAACCGTGGGATCCCTTTCAGTGATTGTTTGACTATATCTTTTATGTTGAAAGAACACATTTAATATAGGAGTTTTCATATATTGAATGTATTGGTTTGAGACTAGCATTTATTATTGTAATTGATTGTTCTAAGGCCATAATTACCATCTTGATATGGGGTTATGCCTCCCTTAAAGAACTCCCATCTTACAATGTTAATTGGTGTTTGATTCAAAATTAAATTAGTTGCTCACTCAATTAATTGAAAATTTAAATTTAGTTTATTTGTTAATCCATCCATATTAGCAGTACTCGTTGCACATTCTTCATATTGGTATCAATTCGGTTGCATAAAATTATTGTGTAGATCCTTGCTTGGTGTAGTTTAGGGTTGTTTATTGGTTTATCCCAATGGATCCTCACATTAATAACTCAATAAGTTGTTTTAGTGATGCGGATAATTTTGATATATGAGAGGATTTTAATGAGCTTAATAGTTGCGCTGAAAGGTAAAATTGTTTGAATTTGAAATTTGCAAAAATAGTAAAATTCCTTAAAAGGATTTTTTTTCATTGAAAGATGAAATTGATTTTTTGCAAAATTTTTAAAGTAAAAGAGATATTATTTATAAAAACTTAAGGACATGTAACGTGATTTTCTTAAATTAGAAGAATCGAACAAAAAGGGTGAGACTAGAGTTCGTGTTTCAAAGAGTGAGTTAGAGGATTCAAACAAAGTAGAAGATAATTTGGAAATGTGTTCCATAGAAAGCAATGATAAATTAATTAAAGATTTGATGGCGCGTGAGAAGACTATTAGGGATATGTTCGCTTACATCAAGGGGAAGCAAGATAACCTTCTAGGTTTAGTTAAAAATATGAAGAAGGAGTTCCTAAAATTTAAAGAGTCTAAACTTTTGCTTAAATTTATGATTTCGAATTTTGAAGATGAATTGAGAGACTATTGTTGTATCTAATTTGATTTGGAATCTAGGTCAAAAAAGTTCGATAAGATTTTAGGGAGCATCTAAATAAAAAATGATAAGATTGGTATTGACGTAATGACCTGATTGCTTTTATTCCCAAAGGCAATACCAAAATTTTGAGCGAGTTAGTTGTTGCCAAGGATGTTAGAAAATGTCAACCCAAGGATTTTCCATGTGTTTACACTTGCACACATTGTGGTAGAAAATGTCATCTTAGAAAGTTTAGTTATGATCTTAAAAAAAGCTCTTAGGAAGTCTAAGTCCTGTGTCACCATGGTTCCCAAAAATTGAGGTGTTAAATCTTCATCTATTTAGGTAGAAAATCAGATTTGAAGGCTTTAAACATTATACTTATTGATTCTCTCATGCCCTCTCATGATTAATCACATGTTATATCTTATGAGTGATTGTATTTTCATGTATTTCATACACTAGTTTTTATGCCTCATGATTTATGTTATGACTAGTTGTATGATGTTTGTGCCTTTTATATTTGGATTCTTCATTTTTGATTCAATTTGAGAAAAATACAAATATCTTTTCTTTATCTTTTGATTTGTTTTTGAAAAATTTAGAAAAATGATCGAGTGGAAAAACTGAGCGCCCGTGTAATACGCTAGTAGTTGTTATCGGCTTCCAACCTCAATACAAAAAAACCTAAACTTGTAACTACACTCTTAAGGAGTATAGTGGCGAGTCTGGATATCGAATCCACAGGGAGTTAGGACGTGTGAACGTGACGACAAAGGTAAGGTAGTTTCATCCTAAAGTTGATGTTAAAAGAAAAGAAAATAAACAGATGATTAATTTTTGGATTTTATTTATGAATTAACTAAATTCAATTAAATTAACCTACGCATGCAAAATTAACTAACTAAGAAGGAATTAATATGAATGAAGAAATGGGTTAAGAATACACTCCCCCAAACCCTAGTGTGTATTCCAGTACAAAATTAGTCATAAATTAGGTAATTGATCAGACCCAGTCTTTAGTACTCCAAACCATTACATATATGAGGTTCAAGCCCGCATCATACATAATCAAAGAATCAGTAAAGCAGTGTCGCAATAATTCACGCGTATTGAATCCTTAAGCACCCCAGTTACCTAGGGCAAACGAGGTCAAAAGGTCTACGATGGTTGTGAAATTATACAACACGATCTAATCATTTATTTAATTTAGAGGACAAATTTTATATATATACATACCACATCGGGTTGGGTTCATGCATCCCAACCCTTGAAAATTTAGCTAGATATGGTTTTATTAGAAAATAAATTCATAACAATATATGGAATTATGGATCTAACAAACATTGTTAACAAATTGCAAAACAATTGAGAATTGAATTGGAAATAAAGTAAAGAATAAATAAGAGAATGAAAAATTGATATTTGTATTCAACAATAGGGAAAAGAGATGAACTTGAATCCAGAAAAATTCTTCTTCTTCAACCTTACAGACTAGGGTTTATGAAAATTTCTATGTAAAGAAAAACTAAGAAAACTCTCTAAAATATGACTTTCTCTCTCTAAAATTCTATTCTACTCTCTAGAATTCGTTTCCACTTGGAATGAGGTAGGTCTTGGTCTTTTATAGCACCAAGTAGCACGAATTTGACAACTAGAATTACTTGTTGCGCAAGATTTGACCAACTATGCACCTCATGATCTGCATAATTAATGCCAGCAATTCGCACAGCCGGATCGGTCGGGACCCGGATCCATTTGGTACCGGATCGGTTCTTTTTTTCTGACCGGATCGGTTTGGTTCCATCCGGATCGGTTTGGTTTCTGGTCCATTTCTCTTCATTATCGCGCAACTTCAAAACATCGTAACTTCTTCACCGTAGCTCGGATTGAGGTACCGTGTTTTACAGTGTTCTTGTAATTTAGAGCTCTTCAACTTTATAGTTGGCCCCACCTCCGGAATAAGGCTGTAAAATTACAAAAAATCCCTTCAACTCTCCATTTCTTGGTTTCTTTCACTGTTTTGTATTTTCCTTCGCACTAACTTGCATGAAATACCTATAAAGCACATGAGAAATATACAAAACACAAAATACTTTCCAAAAGAGGTTAGTAGCATAAATACAAGACAAATCCAATCTATTTACACTGCACGGGATCATAAAAATACCGAAATTAAGGGGATAAATATGAATAATATGTGCCTAATCACACCCCCTAACTTATAACTTTGCGCGTCCCGAGCAATGTAAAAGAAATAGGTTTAAAGTACAACTCTCGAAAATTCTTTTATTGGGATAGAATACCTTTTTCGCGGGCAAGCGATTGCATTTAGCGTATGCAACAAGCCTTTAAACCCCTAGGTTACCCTAGTAGGACGAGTTTTGTCTCGTGAGGGTTTGCAGTGAATACACCCACAAAATTCTTTATTGACTAAAATAAATATCAAAATATTTAAAAATTGTACAATTTAAACTTTTCGAAAAATAATCACCGTGAATCATATTCAAATGTATCAAACCATAGTGTGTGTGTGCAAAGCCAGAAATTAAACCTCAAATTTTCACCGATTGAGCATTACGTTACTTTTAAAAAATTCGTTTTGATTCCAATTCTTACGGATACACTCACAAACGAATCACTTGGATTGCGGCTATTTTTTCTCGGTATGCCTGATATAAAGAGTAAATATAATGGACACAAATTCACACATACAAAATTGAAAAGAAGAAAATTTATGGTGAAAAGATCTCATCAACGGAGTACGGTTATTAGGAAACGGGAACATCACCTCTAGTTCACACCATTTAATCTCTCATATTATCTTTTTGTATCTTAGCTCTCCACGAGGTAATCAATTTCGCAATTTGGACTCGGTTAGGACTTTTGGGGTTAAAAAGTGTAATGGGTAAAATTGGGAATAGACGGATTGTTCAGAATTGGAAAATGTCCCGATGACGTCCGTTTGTGCTTTTTCGGGCATTTGCTCACTTTTTCTTTCTTTTTCTCTTTTCATTTTTTTCTTTTTTTTTTCTTTTTTTTTCATTTTTTTTCATTTTTTTTTCAGTATTTTTTTTGTTGAGCATTTTTTTTTCTGTTTTTCTCTTGCCCCTTTTTATTGCACAATTTGGACTTACTTGATGAATTTTCTCAATTTCACAATTTTGGGTTATTTGGGTTTTTCAGGTTATCAAACAAAAGGGAAATATTATATTAGACTCAACTTGGGTTGCAAAGAGATAATTTTGTTTTTCACAACTTTTTATGGCTAATATTTTTGGGTTAAACAAAAGAGGGCCTACTTCATTGTCCAAATTGCTAATCACATTACCATATGCATCTCGCGATTAATTAAGTTTAGAGATATATTTAGCACGAATTTTGAGACAACATTTCACACATTTCCCATAACCAATCAAAACAAAGGATTGAGATCAGCAACGACTTATTAAAACGCTGAAAAGAACTTTGAGTTAATCATAAACTCGGATTGATTTAAAAACTCATAAAAAATTGAAAGGCTTAAAATCTCACCGGGTTTGATCAATCTCCACACTTATTCGTTAAGTCGTCAATTTTCTTTCAATTTCCATCTTCGGTCAATTTTGGCTTAGTGCATTTTGATTGTTAACAATTTGAGACTTTAAATAGAATAAAGGTGATATTTTTGAAAAATTTAAATTCCAATTCTTATTTATTTTGAACAAAAATATTTTTGGCTTTTTTCAAAATTTTTCAATTTTTTTTTTGAAATTTTCTATTTTTTTTTGGCATTTTAAAAATTTGTGAAGTTTTAGAAAGACGCACTTATCACCCCCCCTAACTTAGACTTTTGCATTGTCCTCAATCAAAAGGATTAAAATCTAAAGAGGAAAAAAAATAAGTGCGACAAATAAAACAAGCAAAATATTAAAATGCAACAAGACACTATATGACACTTATACATGACTCAAAAATACAATAAAAATCACCCCATACGCGTCGGGGGTGCGACGACCTCTCATCTCTCTCCACAATTCACCCGACCCCTTTCACTGGGTACGATGCGCTCCTCGTCGCTCCCATCTTACCATCATACGTGAATGGCCGGAACAAATTGGGCCCGTGCCCATAAAGGAAAGACCGGGAGATGCATTATGATAAATCGGAAAAGGATCCTCTTGTTGCGTAGCACGTGGGTTGGTCTCTAAGTTAGACGAGATTTGAGTCTTATCTTCAAGTACCTCCGAAGACTCAAATGGTATGGGTGGAGATTTAGGAAGGAGAAATGCATTAATTCTATTTTCCCACTTGGTTTCGTCTAAATGATGAAATGAGGCCCAGAAAGATTGGACTTCATCATTTAGGCGTGCATCCACCTGTCCGAACTCGTTCTTAAACTCTGCTAGGCTCAACTCCTCTAGCTCTCTCTCTTGCTTGGTGTCCTCAACCTGCCTTTCGTGCTCACTTGCCGAATTATAGGGTGGTGTGGGTGGGTGGTAATCGAGGAAAAATGTATCGATAGTGTCCTGCCATTCGCTTTCCTTTAAGTATTTCGACGAGCCTCTCCCGACACACTTTAAATCTCCTATTTCACTCTTGTTCATGGGCTCACTTATGATCTCGAATGAATTAACTAAACATACATCCCCTACCTTGCTCTCGATGTTGCAACCACTCCTCTCACTATGCATAACACAACCTTCTCCTAATGGATCTTCCTTGTAAGTTCTTTCTTGCTTGTGTATTTCCCCCAAAAGATCCAACCCTCGCGGTTCCCCTTCATCACCCTCTCTCTTGGAATTATTAAAAATATTTGTTTCAAGCGTCATGATCCGAAAAGTTAATTGCATACGCCCACTTCAGGTATTGATAAGAGCATTAGTTGTATCTAAAAATGGGCGACCAAGGATAATGGGAACATGCTTACTTGGGAGAACGGAGGGTTCTTCGTCCCAAATGACAAAATCCACCAGGAAGTAGAAAGTGTCTATTTGGACAATCACATCCTCAACAATTCCCCGAGGAAGCTTCACAGAATGATCCGCGAGCTGGAGAGTCATATTTGTGGGCTTAAGGGCCCCCAGTTCTAGTTGCCTATAGATGGAATAGGGCATAATGTTAACACTAGACCCTAGATCTATTAGAACTCTCTCGATTCGATTCTTCCCCAAGATACACGAAATAGTGGGTGCACCCGGATCTTTATATTTTAATGGAAAGTCACTCGACAAGACTGCGCTGACATTTTGGTCCAAAGAGACGTTGTGGTTTACCTTTAGCTTGCGTTTCACCGTGAGTAAGTCCTTAATAAACTTAGCATACGCGGGAATTCTCTGTATAGTCTCGAGAAAAGGTAAATTAATTTTTACTTGCTTAAGGACTTCCAGAACTTCATCACGGGAGGTCGTTGTGGAGTGAGACACCAACCGTTGAGGGTATGGGGTAGCGGTGGGGGTGATGGCCTTGGGTCCACTAGTATTTTCCTCCTCTTCACTCTCAATTAAAGGGGCATCTTCGACCTCTCTTGTGCCGGGCGAAACCTCTTTATCTTTAGATGCATTGCATGGGGGAGGTGACAAATCAACTACTTTCCCACTACGTAGAGTGGTAATAGCGCTACATTGCTCTCGATGGTCGTGGGATGTAGTTCCAACACTGGTTTGTCCTTGGGGTGGTCGTTGGCTTTGAGTAGGAAATTTTCCCTTCTCTTGGACATTCGATGCAGTTTGCAACCTTGAGATGCTAGTATGTATTTCATTGAACATTCGATCATACTTAGCACTGTTCTCCTTTTGAGATTGGATGACGTGATTTAAGTTGTCCTCAAGAGATCACCTCGGTGGGGTAACATATGAACCAAGAGATGCTGATTTCATGGGGGGTTGCATATGTGTTAAACCAAGATGATTCCTCCAAGATGAATTGTATGCGTTTCCCTGGGGTGTACTAAAATGTCTGCTAACCCCTCATATAGCTTCCACTTGCTCAGTGTATATTGACTTGTAAGCAGGTATTGCTGGACATCCTTTGGTAGAATGACCCGCCGCACAAATGGCACACATCTCTTCTTTTTCAGCTGAGATATGTCCAGTAGCTTCTCTAAACTGAACCTTAAGGATGTCTCTTATCCTCTTTTCAAACTGATCAAGCCGACGGTCTAACAAAGTGTCTTTGTCCAATTGATAAATACCGGAAGCAGCAGGAGTGTTGGACACTTGTTGATGTCTATTTTGGCTGTTGGGGTCAGAAACATCCCATGATTGCGTAGTCTCTGCTACGTATTTCAAATGAGCCTCAGCATCGCTCGAGTCTAATTCCCAAAATGGTCTTTCGCACATTGTCTGCACGAGTTGTTTAGATGCCAAAGTAAGCCCTTGATGAAAGAACGAAATGAGATTATGTTTCTCAAACCCATGATGTGGGCAAGCTCTAACTAACTCCTGAAAATGTTCCCAACACTTATCAAAAGCTTCATTGTCATTTTGGCAAAAACCTTAGATTTGAGCCTTGACAGAATTAGTTTTGTGTTGCGGAAAGAACTTTGAGAGAAACTTAGTCTGCATATCTCTCCAGGACAGAACATAATTCGGGGTAGAGACCATAGCCAGGTCTTAGCTTTATCCTTTAAGGAAAAGGGAAAAGATTTAATCGGATAACATCTTGTGGGCAGGTTTGATCACCAAACGTCTCACATGTATCTTCGAATTCTCGAATATGGAGATATGGCTTTTCAAAATCCATACCATGAAATGTGGGAAGAATTTGGATCATCCCATTTCGAAAGTGGAACTGACCGGCATTATACGGGAGTAAAATGCAACCAGGGGTAACAGTTCACTCAGGAAATAAAAGATCTTTCATGGGAAGATATGGTATCTCTTCCTCTCCGGTACCAACACCAACACTACCATGCATAGACATATTGCTACCTAACGATTCAGAACCCTCACTCAGTGTTTGACTCAAAAGTGTGGAATGTCGGTAGTACGAGAATTGTCAGAGTTAGCTTCAGCAAGGGGATTTTCGTGAAATTAAGTTGGAGACAACAGAGGAGTTTCCATGAACAACTTATGAAAGATGAGATGAGATTTTTTTATATTTTTTTTAAGGTCAAATTCGGGATTAACCAACCTTACCTAAAGTCTACCTAATTCCCCGGCAACGGCGCCATTTTGATCGAGTGGAAAAACCGAGTGTCCGTGTAATACGCTAGTCGTTGTTATCGGCTTCCAACCTTAATACAAAAAAAACCTAAACTTGTAACTTCACTCTTAAGGAGTATAATGGCGAGTCTGGGTATCGAATCCACAGGGAGTTAGGACGTGTGAACGTGACGACAAAGGTAAGGTATTTTAATCCTAAAGTTGATGTTAAAAAAACAGAAAATAAAAAGATGATTAATTTTTGGATTTTATTTATGAATTAACTAAATTCAATTAAATTAACCTACGCATGCAAAATTAACTAACTAAGAAAGAATTAATATGAATGAAGAAATGGGTTAAGAATACACTCCCCCAAACCCTAGTGTGTATGCCAGTACAAAATTAGTCATAAATTAGATAATTGATCAGACCCAGTCTTTAGTACTCCAAAGCATTACATATATTAGGTTCAAGCCCGCATCATACATAATCAAAGAATGAGTAAAGCAGTGTCGCAATAATTCACGCGCGTTGCATCCTTAAGCACCCCAGTTACCTAGGGCAAACGAGGTCAAAAGGTCTACGATGGTTGTGAAATTATACAACACGATCTAATCATTTATTTAATTTAGAGGAAATTTTTTATAGCTATGCATACCACATCGGGTTGGGTTCATGCATCCCAACCCTTGAAAATTTAGCTAGACATGGTTTTATTAGAAAACAAATTCATAACAATATATGGAATTATGGATCTAACAAACATTGATAACAAATTGCAAAACAATTGAGAATTGAATTGGAAATAAAGTAAAGAATAAATAAGAGAATGAAAAATTGATACTTGTATTCAGCAATAAGGAAAATAGATGAACTTGAATCCAGAAAAATTCTTCTTCTTCAACCTTACAAACTAGGGTTTATGAAAATTTCTATGTAAAGAAAAACTAAGAAAACTCTCTAAAATATGACTTTCTCTCTCTAAAATTCTATTATACTCTCTAGAATTCGTCTCCACTTAGAATGAGGTAGGGCTTGGTCTTTTATAGCACCAAGTAGCACGAATTTGACAGCTAGAATCGCTTGTTGCGCAAGATTTGACCAGCTATGCACCTCATGATCTGCATAATTAATGCCAGCAATTCGCATAGCCGGACCGGTCCGGACCCGGATCCATTTGGTACCGGATCGATTCTTTTTTTTCTGACCGGATCGGTTTGTTTCCATCCGGATCGGTCCTATTCCATCCGGATCGGTTTGGTTTCTGGTCCATTTCTCTTCATTATCGCGCAACTTCAAAACATCGTAACTTCTTCACCGTAGCTCGGATTGAGGTGTCGTTTTTTCCAGCGTTCTTGTAATTTAGAGATATTAAACTTTTTAGTTGGCCCCACCTCTGGACTAAGGCTGAAAAATTACGAAAATTCCCTTCAACTCTCCATTTCTTGGTTTCTTTCACTGTTTTGTGTTTTCCTTCGCACTAACTTGCATGAAATAGCTATAAAGCACATGAGAAATACACAAAACACAAAATACTTTCCAAAATAGGTTAGTTGAATAAATACGAGACAAATCTAATCTATTTACACTGCACGGGATCATAAAAATACCGAAATTAAGGGGATAAATATGAATAATATGTGCTAAATCAAAAAACTTAAAAATATTTTTGTTTTATTTGTGTAATTAGTTTTATAGATTTTGTGTGGTATATTGGTGTATTTGAATTCCATATTTTTAATGTGGCTAAAACATTAGAATATGATTTGTAATGCTTTGGATTGTTTCTTAATCATGCCTGGCATATATTTGTTTGAATTTGTATTTCTTATTGGATTCATCTAATTAGATGCCTCTACACACATCTACATCATCTTTTTTGTATTTCAACTTGATATGTTTCTTGAGTTAAGTGAGGTGCTCTCTTATCAATCTTATCAAATACATATCTATATATATGGGGGATTTGTGCATGTCAGAACTATTACGTGAGTTTGGATTAGGCATAAATTCTTCGTATTCATCCCTGTAATTTAGCTACTTTTGGTATCATGTGCGATGTTAATTTGATGATTTACTCTAATATTATTGCTATTGACCTCTTTTCGCAAGTACATTGTGTTTCGAGTATTTCTCTTATATTTTACAGGTATTTTATGCATGTGAAAGAAAGAGAGAAATGGGAATGAGAATTAGAACGAAAATAAGGAAAGTCAAGGGAAAATTTGTAATTGTATAGCTAGTATCCGGATACGAAAGCTAAACAGGATTCTAAGACAACGAGTTCATGAGTATATCGGAAGAGATGACAACCAAATCCGAGCTATGGTCGAAAATATATGAGAATGAGAAGATTATAAGAATCAAATAGGGAAAAGCTAAGGAATTCTGAAGCCACGACCGGTTTGGGTTCCGGAGTAGAACCAATTCGATCTACTCAAAACATTGGCAACACTTGAAAACATAAACGATTCTGTTCTGAAAGTAGAACGGGTTCTCTTCTCTAATGGACGAAAATTACAAGTTTATCTCACTTAATTTTGAGAGTTTGTTTTTGTTCAAACACTTGTAAAGACATGATTTATTATTCATTCATTATTCATAGAGTTATATAGACAAGTTTTAACCTAGTTTTGAGAGAAACAAAGGAGGCAAGGAATTAAATTCATCATCAAGTTTACAATTTTGTGGATTGAATTTAAAGATTTCATCAATAAAATTTTCTTTCTATATCTTGTTCTTGAAGTCTATTATTCTTTACATGTTTTTATATATTTTCTATATTTCTAAGAACTTCTTGCAAGTTTAGTTACACTTTCATCATGCATATGATTCCATGCAATGTGATAATCTCGTTCATTACTCACATCACCATGTTTGGCGAAGTTCTTTTAGGGTTGGGATAATTGAACCCAACCCGAAGTGTTTCGCATGGATATAAGATATAATCTACAAGTAAATGAATAATTGGAAATGTAATATTTTGTTAGTATAACCTTCGTAGGACTTTCAACTTCATTTACCCTAGGTAACCAGAGTGTTTAAGAATGCGACGCACGTATTGATAGTCTTATTACGTACCTTGATTTTAATCTTGATCACGTCTCATGTGGCTTAATTCCGCCATATATATGATTCTTGAAACGAATTGAAGGTTTCTTTTGAATTAGATATTTAATTCTTTATAGGTTCAAAATCTGTTGAATCTACTAAGGGGGAAGAGTGTATCCCAATCTTATCTTTCTCATATAATTTACAATCTTGTTTCTTTAGTATTGCGTTCTCAATCTTAATTAATTTGCATTAGTTGATAGGAATTTCTTCAAAACAATCGTCTTTTCTTTACTATCTCTAAGTCAAATGTAAGGTTATTTGTCATTCCTATTCGTCGTCGCGTTCTACATCATATTCCCTATATTTGATTCCTAGTTTGCTTCGATTATTACATACGCGATCGACTTATACTTGAGCCGTAATTCACATCCATTAGAGACACTTTTTTAGTCGCGTCAGGTTTTTGGCGCCATTGCCGAGGAACTAGTTAGACATTTAAGTTTGGTTGTATTAATCTAAAATTTGACTCTAATTCTGAAATAGCCAAAAAATTCTGAAATTCCAAAAGTCCAAAAAAATTCAGAAAAATAAAAAGAAAAAAAATATGGAATCTCTCAAATCTTTACATGCAAAAATGAGCCTTTCGACAGATGTTGAGAGCATTTCAATTAGTTGCTTAATATGTGCCCGCGCCTTGATTTTGAGAAGTGGAAACTCATCTTATTTTTCCATCATGTGCTAAGATTAAGTTCCCAATAACTTGTTGAAACCATGTTCCTTGGGGAGTTTCTAGGGTTAGATGTGGACGATGCAGAGGCTAACCTTAAGTATTCCGCCGAGTCTATTCAAGCGTGGGACACATCCGATCCAAACACTCAATCTCGAACTCGACAAATGTCCACAACTCCTTCTGCATCCGGACTTTATCATTTGGACAAAGAATACGAGTTGAAAATAAAAATCAACCAACTTGCAAGGAGGTTAGAAGACTTACTCGAATTGAGAGTAAGAGAAACATCCATCCCCACTCGGGCATTGATAGAGGAGGTGTATGAGATTTCTGAGGCTGGACATCCAACGAAGGAATGATCGACAATACCCACATATAAAGTGATGCTTCAAGATAAAGTGGAAGCCGTAGGAGCTTTTAAGTGTAATTTTAATACCCTTCACGGGAATTCATATAACCCCTCGTGGCAAAACCATCCTGTTTCAATTATGGGCAACTGCACGCAATGATGAATCCTAATTCACATGTTTCCCTGCCTTCATCACCACTCCCGCATTTCCAACAAGCTCCCCTTATGCAAGCACCACCTCTTGCACCTTATATCACCCCATTGCATAGAAAACTCAAGGACACTTTGAACCGATTTATGCAAACTCAGTCAGCGATCAATGTTCAAAATGCCAAAAATTTTGCCGAATTAAAAGCGTCATTGTTTAAATTGCAATCATCCTTTAGTGTCCAAGAGAAGGGAAAGTTTCCATCCCAAGGCCAAAGACCTCCCCAAGGTCAAAATAGTGTTAGATTTACTCCCGATGATATTAAAGAGCAATGTCAAACCGTTACCACTCTGCGTAGTGGGAAATTTGTTGATTTATCACCTCCCTTATGGCGGGCTTAAAGATAAGGAGGTTTCTCTTGGCACGAAAGAGGCTGAAGGTGACTCCTTGAATGAGAGTGACAATGAAAACACTATTAGGCCCGAGGTTTTAGTGCTGTCGCCTTTTTTCTCTCCCTTTCCTCAACGATTAGTTCCTCCTCCTAAAGGATCCTCCCGTGAAGATGTGATATAAATTTGATAAAGCAAGTCAAGCTTAATTTACCTTTTTACGAGGAAATCAAGAAAATTCTAGCATATGAAAAGTTCCTTAAAGACATGTTGACGGTGAAACGTAGATTAAAGGTAAATAAATGTTTTCCTAGCACAAAACGTGAGATCAGTTCTTTTAAGTGACCTCCCAGCGAAGTTTAAAGATCCGCAGTGCACCGACCATTTCCTACACCATTGGAGAGAATCGCATCGAGAGAGCCTTATTAGATTTCGGGTTGAGTGTTAACATTTTCCCTTACTACATCTATAGGCAATTATATTTGGGGGACCTCAAGCCCACTAAGATTACTCATAAACTCGTAGGAAATATCCTGAAGATACCTCGATGAATCATTGAGGACGTGATAGTCCAAATGGACACTTTCTACTTCCCGGTGGATTTTGCCATTTGGGAAATAGAGCCCTCCACTCACTCGAGTAATCATTTTCCCATATTAGCTAAGGCTAACACACTGATTAATACTCGAAATGGGAAAATGAAAATCACATTCAGGAATATGAATCTTGAGATAAATATCTTCAACATCGTCAAGAAAATGGGTGATGAGGATGAGAACGCGAGAATTATGTGTGATAATTGATTAACTTCGCAACTTTCTAATATAGCACACTCATTTAATTTCAGCCCCTAATCATTCATCTAAGGTGCGTGTGTCAACCGATAAATAAATAAAGCATGTGACACAAAAAATATGCTGAGACACAGAATTCAGGAAAAAACCCCTTTCGGGTAAAACCTTTATTTCACTATGAATATACAAGCCGCAACTTACAATTACATAGAGAAATCTGCAATGGATCAACACGCAGCCAACCCACAAAGACACACAGTCTTGAACTCAGCAAGAGAATACACGCAGCACCCTCCAAGGACTCGCAGCCCAAACAATGAAGGAAGAACCGCAGCTCTCCTCAATGACACGCAGCCATAAAACTTTGTAGAGACTCCCTCAGCAATGACACGCAGCCCTCGGTTGCAAATATCTCCCCACAAAGATGAACAGTAGCAAAGCTTGTGTTCTAGGGTTCCAAAAGATTCACAAAAGTAATTGGGATTTTTTTGTGTGAATCAAAAAGATGTTTTGCACATCAAAAAGGTGAAGACTTAGAGTATTTAGGACTCTGAAAATCGTCTTTAAAAGTCTTGGAAAATAACTCCCCGAAGTTGGCTTTAAATAGGAAAACTTTGAGCCTAAAAAATCTGCAGCGAATCTGGCCGAATTGATCCCAGTCGAACCGGTCCGGTTCTGAGGCGGACCGGTCCGGTCAGGCGGATCGGTCCGGTCAAGCGGATCGGTTCTTTTATTTTGGCCTCCATCGGTTCGCTTGCGGTCCGGGGTATACTGGATTGCAGCAAGCGGATCGGTCCAGTTGAGGGACGGATCGGTCCGATTGCGAATCGGTCCAGTATGGGGCCGGATCGGTCCGGTTTTCCCAGAAAAATAAAATCCTTTTAAAAGCCTCATTTTGCTTGAAAAAACTTACTTCTTATTTTTATAAAAAATATTTTATAAAAATTTCCCAATACTAAATATGAACTTTAAGGAACGTAAAAACAAAATTTTACCAAGTTCATTCTCGCAGAGGCTATGATGTTGAAGACACTTTGATATTCGGATCCGTTGATGTAGATGCGATCTTGAGTTTCTTCAACGGTGTAACGGCGTACGACATACAAATTGATAATGGACAAAAATGTCCTTATAGAGGATGATTTTCACACAGTGGATCCTATAGAGGATGTAGTAAATGATCACATCGAGGGATGTTTTAGTGTAGATTCGCTAGGAGCATGCTTATTTTGAGTAGTGAGAGATACGGTATGTATACCAATTTCGAGCGTGAGGTGAGAGAGTTGAGAGAAATTTTGGATGAAAGTGCGACTGATGATGATGTGAGAGACGTTAGTTGGGTTTTTAGATTCGAGGAATTACCACCGAGGGAGTTGTGCATGGTTCCCTCGGAGGAGAAAATTCCCACCCTCGAATTGAAGAACTACCCTCAAATGTAAAATGTGCTTATTTAGGAGAAGATGGGACATTTCTTGTTGTTGTCTCCTAGCCTAAATAAAGAGCAAGAGGGCAAGATATTAAGCAAGCTACCAATTGCTCTCTTCCATTCGAGCTCATGTGTGATGCGAGTGATTATGCTATAGGGGATGTGTTGGGACAAAAGAAAAATAAGAAGGCTCACATCATCTACTATGCTAGTTGAATGCTAATCGGACCACAACTTAAGTACTACACCACGGATAAAGAATTGCTAGCCGTAGTTTTTGCCCTAGACAAATTCCGCACTTACATCATAGTTTCGCCCATTATATGATTCACCGACCATGCAGCTCTTAAGTACCTCCTTTAAAAAAAGGATGCTAAACTGCGCATCATAAGGTGGATCCTACTCCAACAAGAGTTAAATCTCTCTATAAAGGATACGAAAGGAGTAGAAAATGCCATAGCTAACCATTTGTTGAGTCTTTCATTCGACATATCTAGTGATCCCATACGCATAGATGAATACTTTTTTAATGAATAATTATTTGCTACTTCGTCTTTCCCTTATTTTGTGGATATAATGAACTGTCTTGTCACGGGTGTCGTCCCCCCTAGTTGGAAATCGCAAGAGAAAAAGAAGTTTCTAAATTGGTTGCGCATGTTCTTCTATGATGATCCCTATTTTTTCAAATATTGCAAGAACCAAATCATCCGAAGATATTTAACGGATGACCAGATGCCTCGCATCATCCTTTTTTATCATATGGAAGCTTATGGAGGTCACTTTTGTACGAAAAAGACACCCGCTAAGATTCTTCAAATCGGTGTCTATTGGCCTAAATTTTTACGGGATGTAAGTGCTTATTATAATTCTTATAATAGATGCCAAAGGATGGGAGCCATCACTCGATGAGACATGATGCCATTGACCCTTATTCTCATCATCAAGATATTCAATTGTTGGGGCATTGATTTTATGGGTCCCTTTCCTCCATCATTTATTTTCTTATACATCCTCATCCCGATAGATTATGTGTCCAAATGGGTTGAGTCCATAGCTTCTAGGACAGATGACAACAAGGTGGCGATAAATTTCTTACTAGAACACATGCTTTCTTGCTTCAAAGCTTCGAAGGCAATCATTAGTGATAACAGAAAGCACTTTTGCAATAGGTTATTCGAAAAAACTCATGAGAAAGTATGGGGGTCATCCACATGGTTAGGATAACTTATCACCCCTAAATGAACGGGCAAGCCGAGCTAGCAAATCGTGAGACTAAGCAGATTCTATAAAAGACTGTCGATCCAAATTGGAAAGATTAGTCTCTCCAATTAAATAATGCACTATGGGCTTACCAGACCGCATACAAGAACCCCCTCGGTATGTCCCCATTTTACTTTGTCCATGAAAAGCTTTTCCATATCCCCGTGGAGCTTAAGCATAATGCATATTGGGGATCAAGAGATTAAACTATAAATTGGGTTAAGTCGGTGAAGAACACAAGATTCAATTGAATGAGCTGGAAGAAATATGAAATGATGATTATGAGAGCACTAAAATATCCAAAAAAAGGATGAAACTCGCACATGAGCGAAATATCCATCGAAAGGAGTTTCACCCGGGACAAAAAGTGCTCTAATACAATGATGATGTTGGAATAGCACCACCAGGTCAAAGTGATGAATAATCTCTCACCAGTACAACAATGGAGGAAATACAACAAAAATATAGCAACATAAAAGTAGAGAGAGATGAGGAGAAAAGGAAGAACACTAGAATTTAAGTGGTTCGGCCAGAACCTATGTCCTTTGTGCATGTGTGAATGAAATCCACTAGGTTACAACAATCAAGATTTATCTCTCTTCTGGATACAAATAAGCAGAGTTTTTCTAGGGTTTTAATTAATCCATCCTCTACAATGCAGAAGATGAGATGTATTTATAGTGCCTTGGGGGTGTATTGCACCCCCAAGCATGCAATAGGCATGTGCAGAATGTTCCTAGCCAATGAGGAGGAGCTAGTTGTCTTCGTCACATATATGTCATGATGATCAAATATTCCCTCACGTGAGAGAATTATCTGGGTATAATGATTTTAGTTTATGTGTGTCACATATTCATGCGCATATCTCCACGCGTCTCCCAATGAACACGCTCTGTCAACAAAATGCCCCCGACCGACTACATTAGCCGAGGTTAGACTTATAGATCCATGGACCACTAAAGAGTTAACACCTGTGATGTTTTTTAACCTCAACCTATCCTCGTCAGTCTGGGTGAGTTTGAGGACGAGGGTGTTGAATCTCTGAGAATAATGTTGGTAACTCATATTGGCCAGCCACTGAAGGCCGAGGCATCCCAAGATGCTCCATTGGCCGAGCCTGATTAGGTCGAGTTGCAACATACCACTTTTGGATGGTTGGTGAAGGTTTACTATGGCTGAGGCTGTATGATCATGGACGAGGACACACTTGTCATATCATACAACTCCTATTCACACTTACTTCCCGACAAGTTACATTTGCAATGGACTAACCCATTTGTTATGAAAGAGGTGTTTGTCCATAGAGCCGTTGAGATAGAAAATCTTAAGGGGGGAGACACATTTAAAGTGAATGGAAAATTCCTAAAGCTATACCTATAGACGTGTGTTGAGGAATCCAACACAATTTGGTTGTCAGACCCCATTTATAGGGTTGAGTGAGCTTAAATGAGAGGTCATTGCACCCCTAATGCATATGGGGTAAATCTTGTTGTAACCTATTGAGTCATGTTAGGTTAGGATAGTAGAGGTTTGTGAGTTAAGAGTTTGGAGGGATTAGCACACCAATGCACAACACGCGATAGTTTACGATAAATCATAGTGAGATTTTGAGGCCCCCGAGGTAGTAATAGAGGTACAAGAGTTTCGGGTGTGTTGAAAATTGAGTCAAATACATTGTTGATGCTTCGAATTGAGAAAAAATTAAAATTTAGAGGCAAGGTACCAGAAATCTTAACTGATTCCCCCTCAGCATACTCCAAGGTAGAACGAGTTCGCTTTTTCATAGTGGCAAGATGATATTCGAACTGGTTCGCCCCATTTATGCTTATAGGGCCGAACCAATTCGATTTTCTAGGCGAGTAAAAAAGGAGGTCCAAACCGGTTTGGGTATAGAGTAGAACCTGTTAATTCCATAATTCATTCCCTCGATTTCTTCCCTCCTTTTCATATCCCCAAATTCATCTCCATTTTCTAATCCGAAAATCACCATCCGAAAACATTCCTTCCACCCAAACTTCTCCCTTTTTTTATTTCCTTCCACTTTTCCCACCGCTTCCATCCCCTTTTTCCCACCAAACACCCCTCCTCCATTGTAAATACCATTCTCCCTCCACCTTTTATTCCCTCCACCTCTTATTCCACCACTTCAATACCTCCAAAAATTCTTCTCTCCCATACATCCTCAATCTCTCATTTTCCATGGCCGAAGAAAATTTCGTTGAGAGGTACACAAAGACAAAAATCCCCGAAAGGCTTTACCACACTTACTGCTCCGATCAAGAATGATATTGGTGCAAGGCGTTCTTCTTTGTTCTTTGCACCCTATACATTAAAAGATAAATAATTTTGGGGGAGCTACCCCAAGTGGTCACCAATTTATTCTGCCACCGGGTGTGGTGTGATTTCTTTGAGGAACCTCGCGAGGACATTTGGCCCGACGAGGTTCAAACTTTTTATGTCACCCTTGTAAAATTAACAACCAACACTTGCGAGGTATATGTGGACGAGACTGTCATCCCCTTGTCACTCGACCTTATCATCATGAAAATACAGGCCAAGCGAGTTCCCGACCTGTAACAATACACCAAACCCAATATGGGCATACCGTTGCGCAAGGGCAAATGTATTCTAAGGATTTCCTAAATCACCATTGAACGCATGACTCATTTCCTGTGGGGAACCTAGATGACCACACCCGCGTGGCATTTCTCATCTTTTGTGGGTCAATTTTGCAAACTTTCACCAATTCCTCCTCTTAAATTCACCAAGAAAATTTCTTTTTTATCTCCATGATGATGGCACCAGTATCCACCTCGCTCATACCTTTTACGAGCAAATCACCAATGCTGCGTATGATCGGATCGAAAAAGTTACCTTTACTTATGACCGATTCATCACTTCTATCCTTAAGGATGCGGGCATCGAGGCAACACCAATGCAGCCCCACCTCCCAAAGCCTATTGGCGCCTCCTCCATCACTAGTGGCGCTCACCAAATGCGGTTCGTCGTCAACAAGAATCGGCTTCTCATGTGGAGGAGGAGGACATTTTAATGGGAGAGGGGGAAAAAGAAGATTATCCCGATTATGAGACGAAGTCGAATGATATTTCTCGCCCCATTCACGTGCTGGAGACGAGGTTTGACGGGTTTATTGATGAGTATCAGGAGGTCCGCCAAGATCGCGACACTAATATGATGGTCTGCCTCCAAGGGAAAATGTATCAACTTCAAATGGGTCCCAATTTGCAAATGCCTCCATACTACTATGATCCATATGGTCCAAATGCCCCCGAGCCATCATACTAGTGTTTCGAAGTTTCTTTCCATAGTTCTTCTATTTTTATTATTTATGTTTCTAAGAACTATGTATGTTTATCCCTTTTAAATTCGCATTGTAATGGTGTTGATTGTCAGTAATACAAATTTCTGAATTTTTTTTATTTGCTCTCTTTTTACGTACCTTTTTTTTTGAGATTTCAGTCCTTCTTGCATGAGGACATTGGAAAGTCTAAGTTAGGGGGGTGTATGTGCGTTTATAAAGTTCACAAATGGAAAAATACCAAAATTTTTAAAAAAAAATAGAAAATTTTAAAAATTTCTAAAAAAAAATTATAAAAAGGCCAAAAATATTTTTCTTCAAAATAAATATAAACTGGAATTTAAAATTTTCAAAAATATCACTAAAATTTTGTTTAAAGTCTCAAATTGAAAAAATCAAATGCATTAAGCCAAAATTGACAAAAAAGGGAAATTGAGAGAAAATAGACGACGCTACGAATAAGTGTGGAGAATAATTAACCCGATGAAATTCGAGCCTATCATTTTTGTGAGTAATTAAATCAATCCGAGTTAAAATTAACTCAAAGTTAAATTTATCTTTAAACAAGTCGTTGAAGATATCTATTCCTTTATTTTGATCAGTTATAAAAAACAAGTGAGATGGTATCTCGAAAAACGCACTTAAAATATCTCTAAATTAAATATATTTTAGAGACACATATTGCAAAATAATCAGTAATTCGGATATTTGATGTTAGGCCATCCTTTGTTACCCCAAAATATAAGCCATAAAAAGTCGTGAAAACTTATACCTTATGTAAACCCAATTGAGCCAAATAAAATTCCTAATTTGGTTTGATTAACCGGACAAACCCATTTAGCCCGGAGTTATGACAATTGAAAAATTCATCAAAAGTCCAAATGGTGCAATAAAAAGGGGCAAGGAAAAAATGAAAGAAAAATGCTCAACAAAAATAGAAAAAAGGAGAAAAAATAGAAAAATGCGAAAAACATGAGAACAAATGTAGAAAAAGAAAAGAAAATGAGCAAAAGGCCAAAAAAGCGCCAAGGGACATCATAGGCAAAAAATTTCAACTTCGATTTTCCCAACCATTCCCATTTTACCCAACATACCCTAAAACCTAAGAAAGTCGTAATCGAATCCGAATAATGAAATTTATTACCGAGTGGAGAGCCTAAGACATGAAAAAGATAATAAGAAAGATTATTGGTGGGGACTAAGAGGCAATGGTTCCCATTTTCCAATGATCATAATTCGATGATGAAATCTATTCACCAAAAAAATTATGTCTTTCAAGTTGTGTGCGTGAATTCACGTTCCATTACATTTACTCTTAAAAATCACGCATCCAGAGAGAATTAGCCACATTTTAAGTGATTCGTTTGTGAGAGTATCCCATAAGAATTGAATTAAAATAAATTTTTGGAAAGTAACATAATGATCAATCGGTGGAAGTTAGCGGTTCAATTTATTTTATGGCCTCGCACACACACACACACACACTATAAATCGAGACTATTGAGTATAAATTTACGGTGACTATTTTTGGGGAGTTTAAGTTGTATAATTTTTAAGTATTACAATTTTTCTTTGAGTCAAAAAATAAATTTTTTTCACTACAGAATCTCATAAGACACCACTCGTCCTACTAGGATAACCTAGGGATTTAAAGACTTGTTGCATAAGCTAAATTGAATAGCTCGTCCACGAAAAGGCATTCTATCCCAATAAAATATTTTCAAGTGTTTGGACCATGATATGATTCTTTTACATTGCTCAGGACGATCAAAGTTCTAAGTTAGGGGGTTTGATTGGGCATAAATTCTTCGTATTTATCCCCTCAGTTTAGTTACTTTTGTTATCCTATGCGATGTTAGTTCGATGATTTTATATAATATTATTGATACTGACCTCTTCCCATAAGTGCACTGTGTTTCGTGTATTTCTCTTATATTTTACAAGTATTTTATGCATGTGAAAGAAAGAGAGAAACCAGAATGAGAATTGAAAGTATATAAGGAAAGTCAAGGGCAAATTCATAATTGTATAAATAGAATTCGAATTCAAAAAGAGAATTCGAATACATCGAGTTCACGAGTATACTGAAAGAAACGACAACCAAATTCGAGTTTTGGTCGAAAAGATATGAGCATGAGAAGATTAAAAGAATTAAAAAAGGAAAAGCTAAGAAATTTTAAGGCCAGAATCGGTTTGGGTTCCTCAGTATAACGGGTTCGATTTTCTCAAAACGTTGGCAACATTGGAAAATAAAATCGGTTCGGTTCTGAAAGTAGAACGGTTCTCTTATCTGATGGACGAAAATTATAAGTTTGTCCCACTTAATTTTTAGAGTTTGCTTTTGTAAAAAAAACTTGTAAAAACTTGAGTTGTTATTCATTCATTATTCTGAGGGGTAGATAAACAAGTTTTAAACTAGTTTTGAGAGCAAGAAAGGAGGCGAGAACCCTAGGAACTAAAATCATCATCAAGTTTACAATTTTATGGATTGAATTTCAATATTTTATTAATAAAGCTTGTTTTCTATATCTTGCTGTTGAATTCTATTATTCTTTTCATGTTTTATATATTTTCTCAATTTCGAAGAACTTCTTGCATGTTTAGTTATACTTTCATCATGAATATGATTCCATGCAACGTTACAATCTCATTCATTACTCACATTACCATGTTCAACTAAGTTCTTTTAGGGTTGGGATACATGAGCCCAACCCGAAGTGTTTTGCATGGATATATAATATAATCCAGATTTAAATGAATAATTGAAAACGTAGTATTTTGTTAATATAATCGTCATAGGACATTTAACTTCATTTGCCCTAGGTAACTAGAGTGTTTAAGAATGCGATGCGCGTATTGATAATCTTATTATGGACCTAGATTTTAATCTTGATCACATATTGTGTGGTTTAACTCCCCCACATATATGATTCTTAAAAGGAATTAAAGGTTTCTTTTCAATCAAATATTTAATTCTTGATATGTTCTATATCCGATGAATCTAGTAAGGATCGAAAGAGTGTATCCCCTTCTTATCTTTCTCATATAATTTACAATCTTGTTTCTTTAGTCTTGCAAGCTTATTTTGTTCACAATCTTAATTAATTTGCATTAGTTGATAGGAATTTACCCAAAATAATCGTCTTTTCCTTTCTTTCCCTGAGTCAAACGTAAGGTTATTCATCGTCACGTTCTACATCCTATTACTCGTGTTCATTACCTGAGTTGCTCGGATTATTATTTATGCGATCGGCTTATACTTGAGCCCTAATTCACTCGCACTAGAGACACTTTTTTAAGTTTGCTCTTAGGATTAAAAAAATAAAAGCGTGCAATGGAAAGGGCTATGATGGGTCTAAATCTCCTTTGCATGTAAGGCTGCTATTGGAAGAGCCTTTGAAATTAACATAAAAATAAATATAAAAATAAAAGTTTTCATGGCCAAAGTTTAGAAATTAATCATCAAAAGTGATATCTTTAAAAAGAGCGAAAAAATTGAATATTTATATTTTTGAGGGTGATATAACTTGAAGATTAATGGATTTGAACAATGAGTCTCTGTTCATCTTTATGTTTTGCCGCTATTGGTTTGAGAATCATCAATATTTTCTAGGTTCGTGTGCATTTTGTTAGTTTTTCCATTACGAGTTCACATTTTTTACACATTGGGCTAAATCTAAATTTGATAAATTAATGCGATCAAATAAAACTCTTTGGATTATCTTGAGTGTTTGGCACATAGTAATTTTGTTTTCTATTTCACACTCCTTCACTCCATACCACATTTGTTTTAGACATATTTATGTCATGTGAGTGTGAAAAAATTGATTTTTGTGTGTCTTTTGTGGTGTTATACCTATATATTCATACGTGGGATGTATGTGATATATATATGGTTTTTGTTTTTAGTCTTTGTGTTTCATTTAATCCATGTTCATCATATATGATTAACTTGGTTATATATGCTTCAAATTTGTATCAAATTGGTATTACTTTATTGTTTGGATTACTTATGGTTGTGTTGCCAAGTTTGTTTATCGTTGCCATTTCACTTCACTTCACATTGCATGATATGGTTATTTAAGTTATGATCATACGTGTCACATTAAGGGGGAGAAGGTTGTTTAATATTATGCACCTTTGCTTTTGTTTATTCCCTAATAAAAAGGAGGAGAAGTTTGCCCCAAGGGGGAGATGTTTTAACAAAGGACGCGGCTTTTTCATATGTGGTTTATATATTTCATATTCTCTTTGCATTTGAAACGTGTGTTAAATGTGCAGATTTAAGTAACGACGCAACAAGTTTCACAAGGGTAAAGCTACTCAAAAGATAGAGTCGACCACATGTTAATTTGTAATTTTTCCATTTGGGTTAGGGTTTGAGTATTAAAGGTTGGCGACCTAGTTTTCTATTTTTGGTTTTGTTCTGGAATAGCCAAAAGTGGACATTTGTCGAGATAAATTTCACAATGTGTCTAGTTTGTAAAATTTATTATAAAATTTGTAATATTGACTTTATTCTATTTGGATAAAACCATTTGAGTCATATGCTAGGTTTATTATGTTTCACCTTTAAGCCTATGCATTTTGAAGACCGTAGCGCCCAATTTAAAGAGACATGATTTACATGCCATGAAAATACTAAAAGACCAATTTTAACAAATTTTTATTGTATTTAAGTAACCCATAACCTACTCCGAGTAAACTATTTTGTAGTAAAATAGAACAAAATTTATAAACACTAGTCGTGTTCAAGAAATATCTAATAACCGAATTTTGGTTTTAGATTCAAGAAATCCTTATTAAGTTTTTAATCAAAAACTTTTCACTCAAGTTATAGTCAAATTAGCTCTTAACTTAGTAAGAGATATTAAAAAGAGATATAAACAAAATACACAACACCATATTTTTACACGATAAAACCCCCAATCCAATGTGAAAACCTCCATGATGACCTTTATTCCACAACAAAAATAATCATTAAACAAACGAGTTTTAGGTAACATATACAATCAAAATTAAAGAAACATCTAACTAAACTGAAATCTGATTCTAGGCACTATTTTCTGATCTGTTGATGTGAAATAGTAAACCTTTAACTTCAAGTCGATTAAAGATAATGTGATTTTGTGTGTGAATATGTGTCGTGTATGTGTAATGTCTATAACTAGATGCACCTGCACAATACACCCCCTCCCCAACTCTCATACGATTCTTAAATAAATTACAAGATTCTTCTGAATGAAGATTATGTTAAAAGATGTTGAATCAAACCCTTGTAAATATTTTATCAATAATTTTTAGACCTAGAACCCACAAAATCAGTTCAAATCCAATATACAAGATCCAAATTTTTTTATTCTCTTTGAAAAGATTTAAAAAGATTTAAGATAATTTCAGCACTATATACACTGATCCATAAAATCAAAATTTCAAACATTTTTTGATTGAGCTAGAGAGATTGGATCTGGATAAGATAAAACATATTACGATAAAATCCACAATAATATAAGGTTTTAATACGATTTTCACGATAAAAAATTGGTTTGAAACAAATTTTCAAGTTTTAAAATCTTTTATTCAAGAAAAAACCTTACACTAATGTGTTTTTGAGAAAAATTTAGAACACTGTTCTAATATCTTAGATTAAAATGTGGAGAATATCTCTTAGAAGTACTACGAGGTTTAAAGATGAAACTCTCTCAATCAAACTACGATTCTTTCTCCCTCATCTCACTCATCATATTTTTCTCTCTTTTTAAAGTTGAATTTCTCTCTATATATCTCTCTACACCCTCTCTAATTTATTCCTTTAAAGAATATGGGTGCTTAGCTCTATGATTGGACCCTAATATTTGACTATAATGCAGTTTATATATTTACTAAGATAATAATCTAAAAACCCAAATCTAATGGAGGGTTGCGATTGAATTTATAAAATCCAACTGTTGGTATTTGGCTTACAAATGAAAGTAAAGGTTTTATCTCATCATAACAAATTAATAAACTAATAAAACCTCTTTAAAAGAAACCATGGCCTGGTATTTTGGTTATAGGTTTTTATGATCTAGTCCTTTGACTAACAGTTTTGGATAAAAAAGATGGTAAAACAAATTTTAAATGATTAGGTCCATATATAAATACCCCAAATTGTATAAATTCATAGACCTAATCGGTTATTGGAGGGTTTCTCTTCAACTAACTACTATTCTCTAAGAATCGAAAATAACATCAATCTTGCTGGTTTTTTCGTTTGTCCAATAATCGATTACAATATTCTTAATCGATTCTACCTGTATCACTTGGCTCTATTATTTGTAAGTGTATCTTTATCAACAATTGTTATTTCTATTTTCAATCGATTAAAATATGTCAATGTACTTGGTTTTCATTAAATGAAATCATTGTAATAGTGTAATTTATGTGATTAAATTACTTTTTATACATTTGATATGAATATGTATTGATTTTGTATTTTTTATGTATTTATGATTTGATTCTGTCATATATAAGTTTATATTTATCAATAATTATTTTGCATCTTGATCATTTACAATAGTTTAATGTATGTATTTCATTTCGAGTGAATGACATTATTGTAATTGTTAGTTGTATGTGCTGGATGAACTTCAATATTCTCTGAATGATTTGATTTGGTATTTTTTTTTTATGTATTTATGTAAATTGTTGTGTGTTTTGATGTATAGACAGATAAAATCAAAACACAAAGCTAATATACTTGACAAATTATTGGATATCTTCTTATACATTTATATAAATATGTTTTGAGTTTGTGTTTTTTTATGTTTTGATCCTATCATATATAATTTTATATTTATCAATAATTGTTTTTTATCTCGATCATTTACAATAGTTTAATGTATGTATTTCATTTCTAGTGAATGACAACATAGTAATTGTTAGTTGTATATCCTGGATGAACTTTAATATTTTCTGAATGATTTGATTTGTGTTTTTTTATGTATTTATGTAAAATGTTATGTGTTTTGATGTATAACAGATAAAATCAAAACACAATGCTAATATACAGGACATGTTTTAAGACTAATTTTATGTGTGACACATTTTTAGACGATATTGAAAACGCATACCTACGTGGTTGTTGAAATTGTTTAGTTCCCTTATGGACATTGGCCTATGCCAGTGGAATGTTGTCTCGACACACCACGTAAGCATGCTATTTCAATGTTGTCTCAAAATGCGTTACATGTAGAATTATTTATCTTTAGGACTAATTCTAAGTGTTCTTGATTTTGAGTTGGCATTGAATCACTTATGCAAATGGGTCTGCATCAGAGGAATTAACTAATTTGACATGCCATGTAAACATGTGTTTCCAATCGGGTATCAAAAAGCGTTGTGAATTGTTATTGATGTTTTAATTGTGAATGTCTCTGTGCGTTCGTGCCAATGGAATTTACAATTCTTCCTTAGTGTTCATTTCTATTTTCTTTTTGTGATTGGTAGTTTGTAAAGTACACATACTGTTTATAAAGTACACATGAATGATTTTTTGAAAAAATGTACGTGCACTTTATAGCTTCACGTGCACTTTAAATTTACTCTTATGTATATATAAACATTTTGATATTTCATGAATTAACTAATATTGTTCAACTATTACACACATTTTTACAATTCATGTCCTTGAAGAAATGATTTTCATCTTTCTTTTAATGCAGGACATTATGGCAAGTAGTAGAATAACAAGGAGTAGTTATTTGGATAATATGGCTTGTATTGAAATATTTGAAGACAACTCATTAGATTTCATCTGCAATGAGTTCTTTACTAGGTTTACTGATTTGAGAATTGGGAGTTTTTCATTGAGGTTTTTATTTGGTGATGAATGTCAGTTCATGTTGATTTTTGACAACGATATTCGCTGTAAGTTGTCATCCCAATTGATCGTGAAAGAAGATTTCATTTGGGTATATGTCGTTGATTCATTAGCATTGCCAAGTAATACATGTCGTGAACGAGTTGAATTCTCTAATCAAATTTGTCAAGGGGTTGACTACAGAAATACAAGTTCTGAGAGGATTGACAATGGTGATACAAATACAGATAGGTTTGAGTCTTTATCAACAGACACTGCAAATGATTTTAATAGTGGCATTGAAAATAACTTTTATCTTGGAGGTGTGGAGCCAAGTAAGTCGAAAGTCTATTATTCTAATGATTGAAAGACATACATAAGTCACATGCAACAGTGTTTTGAAGGAGGCGTAGTGGAATTTCGAGATAAATTGTGAAAGTATTCCATTGGGGTTGGGTTCAAGTATGTGTATTTGAATAATAATAAAACTCGGGTGACGACTGAATGCTCTAAAAGGAATACTGAGAATTGCATATGGAGAATTCATGCTTCATTATCTATAATAAATGTATACTTTTACATATGAAGTTTGAATAATGAGCATACATGTAGAGGTTTCTTTCATAGTCCTTCAGACAAAATGATAGCCTGTAAGTTGGTTTCAACATTGGTAGCCGATGATCTTAGAGATAAATCACTGTTGAGACCAATTGATGTAGTCAGAGATATGGAAAAGAACTTCTCGATATAGACTATCAACATGCATGGCGTGCGAAAGACATGGTTGTTGTTGATATACATGGTGATGAAAAGGTTTCTGATACATTAATGAATAATTATCCGAAACTTCTATTGCAGTATAATATTGGGTTGCATTGCATCCGTGACGTCAAACCTGACAGTAAAAAAATAAAGACAATATTTGTAATGTTTTGAGGATGTATTTATGGATTTCAATAATGCAGACCTGTTTTATTTTTTGATGGTGCCTTTTTGAAGAGCCGTTATCTCAAAACAATATTGTTAGCAACTGCAAGGTTTGGGAACAATGGTAAATTAATTATAAATATTTTATTTTTGTATTGCATTCATATTTTGTTTGTTGCATTGCAAATTATCAAAATACATCCATAAAAATGTAAAGTACCTTCGAATGTATTTGTTTAGTTGACATGCACTTTACATTTTTATGCGCATATTTTGATGATATGTGATGTTATTTATAATACAAATCAAAGTACACGCAAAAAAATGTGAAGTACACATGATTATTTTTGTTTAGTTCACGTGTACTTTATATTTTTATGCCTGTATTTTGATTATATGTGTTGTTATTTACAAATAATGCCAAGTACATGCATAAAAATGTAAAGTACTTTGAATGTTTTTGTGTAGTTGACATGTATGTTACATTTTATGATATGTATTGCTATTTGCAACCAATTCAAAGTACATGCAAAATATAGAAAAGTAAACGTGCATGTCTTTGTATCTTGATCACTATGATACCCCGCCTAATTAAATACCGGGTGATTAGTCCTTTATTAAATTATAACCAAGGTGAACGGTTGGTTATTTCTTAGCATCACTGTCGCAAAATAACTTTTCAATTTAAACACCCTAATTAATTAAGCTAAGTGAAAAAACCATTTTTTTAGACATCAATTCGAAATTTAATTTAAAACCAATATTTAAAACCTTTCATAATCCATGGTTTAAAAATCACACAACAATTAGACTGAAAAATATAATTCAAGCAATTTAAGCATTCAACTAAATAATTCCAACATTTAAAACTTTTAAAGGAAAAACATCCTAACAGAAATAATACCAAAGTAAAAATACTGGAAATAAACGAATCACAGTCTCTGATAAAACCAACTGAATAATGGAAATAGGGCGACACATGCCTAACTAGATAAAATAGAACTAGAAATGGAATCAAGAATGAGGTCGTCTAATCAAGAGGCCTGCAACTCCCACCTAAGCTACAACACGTTCCTTCCAAAGGATTCTATATAAGACGCTCCTGTGGCTGGGCACCTGTAATATATACATATATATACAAGAGAGAAGAGAAAATAGGAAATGGGTCAGAGCCCGATTGTAAAAAAGTTTAAAATTTAGTTTAGCAAGTATTTAAAATGCTTACCGGCTAATGCAACAATCATATTAGTGTGCGGCACTATCTTGAGAAATTCTAACCTCTCTTCTAATGTGCACACCTACCTCACTACTAATCCCAACAGTTTAGCTTATCTTAAGTTACTCGCAAGGTTTCATGCCGATAATTTCTAGTGTTAAGGAAAAAAATTCTAAAAGAAAAGTTCCCACATAAGCCTCATTTGATTATAAAGTTTCTTAGTATTGCCTCAAACTTTTCAAACACTTATATTGAAGTTGAAATAATTATTCATTACTTACTTACCTTTAGTCACAGTAGATAGTTCCCAAATTTTAAGTTTATATATATATATATATATATATTAATCACTTATATAATATATATATACTATCGGCACTCCACATAAAATTTATGGTGCTGGCATACTCTGCTATCAAGTCCCCGTATCACTCGTACTAAGGGAAATACTTGTTTGGAATCACTCTCGAACTGTATTAATACAAAACACATACAAATTAAGGCGAAGCATAGTTCCAAGTCACTAAGAGGTCAGGATATACCCTCACGTCTCTTAGGACCGTCTGACTATCGATCTGATAGCCTGTACCAAGGATTCCTATGTTCTAGGGTACAAGTCAATATCCCCCAAAGAGGTCCCATCGAGATAAGACTGTCCCAGCGCGGTAACCTCAGTGATAGCAAGTAGCGCGGGCATGATTTTTACACATATATAGTATATGCACAATCAGGGTCATATATGTATACTACTATTCCCAATTCTAATTAGGTACACCCACGACCCATACATGTGGCATTTATTCTTATTGCACATTAGTAGATTATCCCGTATAACGGTTTGTCTCTTTATTTCTTATTTATGGGATTATTCCAACTTATTTCGTACCACTCATGAAATCCTATCTTCCTAAGTGTAATTTCAGTAGGTACTCTTTTATTTTAACGACGTAACTTCCTTACGAGTCTCACCCTTTTAAACACATGTTCCCACTATTTCTTAAGTGTAATTTACTCCCCGTTAACCCTAATTTAGTCTTACATGAAATGGTCCATTTTTATCAAGTCCTACTGGTCCTCTTTATCTCCCAAAATGTTTTAATAAAAATTTCTAAAGATTACTACTCATTTAAATTGAAATCAACCATTTAAAAAGGGATGTATGAGTCTTCCAGGAGGGGTCGATCGATCTATGGCAGGGGCTCGATCCATCGATCCATCGATTGATCGATGATCCTAGGTCGATCGATCGATCAAGCAGTTATGGCGAAACTGCAGAAATACCAGTTACGGGAATCTTCTTCCAAAATCATCCAAACCAACATATTTGACTTCCAAACTCCCAACAATTTATACTACAAGTGTTATATCCCCAAACAATTGATATTCTACGTAAGACATGCAAATTTTCATCTAGTATAACGAATTCAAAGGGAAACAATCCATAAAAATATCAAGAACCCTAATATTTTCTTTGTTTAGTTTCTTCCCATTCCTTTCCCAGATTTTATACTCCTAACTTAATGTAAATTCGTGGTTCAACCTCTACATGTGAGTTTGATTTCCATAATATGTCTTTTTCCTCTACAACATGCAAATTAGAGTCTCCCATACATGCTTTCTTTCATAAAAACTAGTCCTAATCAACCCTAGACTAACATCATTGAAGCATGAACTGAAATAGAGCAAAATTGATACTTGCCTAGAAATATTTGGCTCAGATTTATGGAGAATATTGGTGTGGTTGTGATCCTCGTTGCACGATCTAAAGTTTGGCGGCGACGGCGGTGCAAACGGTGGAGTTCTTGGCCTAGAACTCCTTGGAAAGCTTCTCCTCATCCTCTCCAATGTCCACCTATGATTTATGGTTCTTCTAGCCCTAGAAGATGACTCCTACCATCTGATATAACCTTAGAAAAATCGTTAATTTTCATGCCCAAAAATATAAAATGTCTAAAACGCTCTAAGACCCAAACTAAACCCCCGGGTACATTATTTTAACTATCTCGACCCTTCCGGACACATTGACGTACTCAAAAAGACCATCCAAATGACTTACAATTTATTCACTTTTAATAATTTGAATTTAATCCCTACACGACACAAGCGCGTCCCGATAAATTTCCAAAATTATCAAATTAGATTATCGTGATAATTTTACTAAATTCAATTACACAACTTACTTTACCCATAAAGTAACTTACAACAAAATTTCAATAATTACTAACTCTCATCACGCTAGTAAGTATTTAAATAATTTTTTGGATTAATATTAATTTAATATCTCTAATTAAATTTAATAAATCCCCAAAATTAAAAGTCATAAAAATATGGGGTATTACATACTTCCCCCTAATACCAGAATTTCATCCCGAAATTCGAAAAATTTAAGGTATACCTAGTAAGGATAACTCTAGGTACTTCTCACGCATGTCTGCCTCACGCTCCCAAGTGGATTCCTCCACATTATGATGCTCCCACTGGACCCGTACAAGTGGAACTACTTTTGACCTCAATCTTCTTTCGCTATGGTCTAGGATAACCATTGGTCTCTCCTCGTAAGAGCTATCGGGCTGTAAGTCAATTTCCTCAATCGCGATGTGGGTGTGGGCCATGTCATCCCAAAGGTATCGTCTCAAGGACAAGATATGGAATACATCGTGAATGTGATGTAAATGTTCTGGCAGTCCCAATCGGTATGCTACCGGCCCAATCCTTTCAATAATGAGAAATGGTCTCACGTACCTAGGGGCCAGTTTTCCTTTCTTCCCAAACCTTATCACTCCTTTTATAGGAGATACACATAGTAATACTTGGTCTCCCACATTAAATTCTCAGAAGAACCGTTTTACATCGGCGTAGCTTTTCTGCCTGTCCCGGGCCACCCGAATGCGACTCCTGATAATCTCAATCCTAGCGGAGGTTTCCTGAATTAGCTCTGGTCCAAGAAATTTATTGTCTCCCACCTCTAACCAATAAGTGGGAGAACGATAAGGCCTTCCATACAATGCCTCAAACGGAGCCATTCCAATCGTGAACTGATAAGAGTTATTATAAGAAAACTCCACCAGTGGAAGATGTGTCTCCCAACCTCCCCCAAAATCAAGAACACACATGCGTAGCATATCCTCCAACATCTGATTGGTACGCTCTGTTTGTCCATCTGTCTGTGGGTGATAAGCTGAACTCAACCTCAACTCTGTACCCATGGCCTCCTGAAAATTCTGCTAGAAACGCGACACAAAAATTTTGTCTCTATCTGACAAAATATCCAGGACACACCCCATGTAGTCTAACAATCTCAGCAATGAACAACTGAGCGTACTGGCCTATGGTATAGTGTGTCCGTTTTGGCAGAAAATGAGCCACCTTGGTCAAATGGTCCATAATCACCCAGATAGTGTCGTAGCCCCGCTGTAATGTAGGCAATCTAGTAATAAAATCTATGGAAATACTCTCCCAATTCCACGTGGGTATTTCCAACGGCTGAAGCAACCCTGACGGTTTCTGGTGGTCCATCTTTACCATCTAGCAAGTAGAACACTTGGACACAAACTCAGCAATGTCCTTCTTTATCCCACTCCACCAGTATTACCGTCTTATATCCCCCGGGATGCACCGCAAATCGGGATTCGTGAGACTAGGTCATCACTGCATGACGTAAGTCTGTTCCTTCTGGGACCACTAATCTCCCATTAAACCTCAAGCCTCCATCGGAACTAATTGAATAGGACTCAGCACCCTCGGCTAAAAACCATACAATTTACTCCTGGCAAAATGAGTCTGCTGTCTGTGCCTGTATTACCCTTGTAATAATCTCGGGTGTCACTGTCATAACAGATATGAAGGAACGGGCTACCACATCCTGGTGACCCAACTCTTTCCACTTTGCTTTCCAGATGTCCGCTACATCGTTTACTAGTCTACGGCTCAATGCATCAGCAACTACGTTGGCCTTCTCCGGATGGTACAGTATGTCGAACTGATAGTCTTTCATAAACTCTAACCACCTGCGCTGACGCATATTCGGTTCTCACTGAGTGAATAGGTATTGCAGTGACTTGTGGTCTGTGAACAAGCGGAATTTCTTCCCCAATAAATAATGTCTCCATATCCTCAGTGCAAAGACGGCCGTTGCTAACTCTAAGTCGTGAGTGGCGTAATTCCTCTCGTGCGGCTTAAGCTTCCGGGAGGCAAAAGCTATAGCCTTCTCTTCCTGCTGAAGTACTCCCCCGAATCCTCGTAAGGAGGCGTCGGTGTAAACTAGAAACTTCACGAAAGCAAGGATTGGTTCCGAAGTCAGCTTATCTTTCAGCTCATCGAAAGCCAATTGATAAGTATCATCCCAAACATATTGTAACAACATGTCCTTTTGGAGACGATTAAATCCCATAATTAAGTATAAATTGGAATTTGGGGAATTTTTCTAAATAGTAATTTTTGGGATTTTCCAGGATTAAATGATTTTCGAAGGATGTTGTGATTATTTCTGGGACTATATAGGTCGAAATATTTTAAATTATATGTCGTTGTTGAGTAAAGCGACACGAGGTAAGATTTTTAATTGGAAAAACCGCATTTATTTATTTTAGGTTGGAATAGTGATTTGCGGTCAAATACCTCGGATGGGAATTTTGACTGCGCCATGATTCTCGGAATGGCCGAGATAGTTGGAAAAGAGTGTCCGATTATCGAAATTGAGTTTCGAAAATTTTTAGAGGTAAAAGTAACTCGTAATTGGGTAAACGAGTCGTTTTTGGGTTTTAAGGGCTTAAACCCTTTTTCTTTCTTTAAAAGGAGGGAGAGGGGGAGAAAAGAGAAGATAAATAAGAAAGAAGAGAGGGAAGAGAGAGAGAGGGAAGAAAAGAGGAAAAAGGGGGAGATTCCGGCCAGCCTCCGCGGGATTCGGCTCGAGGACGTCGAATTTTATCCACGAGGCGAGTGTTTACTTGCTTTATTTATTTTTAAGCATAAATATCTCATATCATTGTTGGTATAACAAACCCTAATGATTTTGGGTTGGGTATTCGTGGATAAAACGGGTTTTTGGGAGTTAAAACGAATAAACCCCTAAAAATGGTAAATTGGAGAAACTTAGGTTTTACTTGAAATTAATTGGTGATTCCGGGTTCTAGGATGCTTAGAACCCGTATTATAAGTGTATTTGTAGTTGGTTGAGGTTGTAGGACGTTGGGGGAGGCGACAAAAGCTTGGGAGAAGCTTTAATGGCCGAAACCTTCTTGAAGAAGGTGATGAATAGTAATCCCGTAACCTTGTGGGGGCATTTTGGCTAGGAAAAGAATTGATTTAGCTTTCAGACAAAACATGAAAGTTGTATATCTTTTTGACACGGTCGCGTGGACGCTGACCGCGTATTTTTCTGATTTTTCTAAGATTTGATATGATTTTTACAAGATGGCAGCTCCGGGTTGAAATCATCAACTCGGAAATCAAATCGGGAATTAGAAAAATACAGGCTAGGATTAGTCGTGTAGATGTTTTGGATGATTTTTAGGGTAGTTTAGAAACCCCAAAAATAAATTTGGGTTGTTGGATTAAGGATTTGAGGAATTAAAGTTTTGAGGACCTAGTGTGACCGGTCGACCGCGCCCCTATGGCCGGTCGACCGCGTCAAGAAGAAATGGCCTACTGCTTTGTTTCGTAGGCTTAATTGCAACCCGCGGTTGACCGGGGGTCCAGGACCGGTCGACCGGTACTCTGTTTTCAGCCCAAGATTTTGGAGATTGTTATTACTTCTCCTCTTTTAGTTTAAAGCGGGCTTTCTAAAATTTGAGTACTAAAGAGGATTATGATCTAAAGAGATAACATAATCATATTGATCTTGGTTGAGTGAATCCTATGAATGGATTAGAATAAATTTGGCGAGTATAGTTATATATTCGCTAAATGAGAAATGGTATAATTGGAGATATCCAATGAATCCTTAGATATGATTGAGATATATAGTGATTATTAAAGTAAGAAATACGTTGGGTTTAGTATCATGCTTATATGAATGCATGATTATGATTCCTGGATGGAATCTTTGGGATTATTGGTTATCTCTAGATGATATAGGCCACTATGGCCGTTATTATATATATATTCTAGGAGGAATATATAGGATATGTATATACTGTGTGATTTAGGTATATATATATATATATGTTATGATGGAAATGATTTTGAAAATATAAAAATGAATATTTTCAAAATAGAAAGAGAAATGTCTTTCATAATTAATAAAATATGGATTACACACCACTCTAAATCGCTATCATAAGGGAAGTTGCGTACGTATGGTGAAGCCTCCTGGCTAATGAATGCAGGGTGGATATAGTCCTATAGGCCATGTGAGCGTTTGTTGATATATATTTTTCTGCGCTGGTTAGGAGATTCCGGGTGTGGTCTTGACTATCCCGCAGGCACATGGCCGCTTCTCGATGTCTTGCGATGTACGATCCCAGGTTGTCTTGATGATAGGCCCTGGAAGATAATAGCCATTTAGGGGCGTGCACAGTGGAGAAACCCGGACGGGCGGTCTTAGAACACGTTATATTAAAGCAATTCATGATAATGGATTGGCTTTAATTACATTTCCTGGATATAGGAAGGGAAATGGGTTATATGTTTAGCTTCGGTAACACTCCCGGATGGAAGAAGGGAAGTGGAAGAATATGATATGGTAAAAGCATTTTTATGATAATAAAAATGACTTTTAAATACATTTCCTGAATATAAAAAGGGAAATGGGATATTTTGAAACAGAAAAGCATTTTTATGATAATAAAACTGGCTTTTAAAAAGTATATGTTATGATAAAGCAATTCATGCTAATGCATTGGCTTTTAAATACATTTCCTGGATATGAGAAAGGAAATGGAAAGTTTTGAAAGAAAAATGATAAATACTTTGTGTATAGAATACACCTCAGTCCGGGAGGTAGATCCGGATGAGTATTATTAAGATGATGATAAGTAAACCTCAGTCCGGGAGATATTATCCGGATGTAATTGTATATATATATATATATATATATATATATATGTAATTATACATTTGTGCGTGCTACGGGCCCAATGGATCTCTACCATTAACCCTGCCAAGTAGTAGTGTATCGGGGGGGTTCCTTGTTTGGATTTCGCTTTACGAGACACCCCACGCACGGACTTAGTGCAGTGTTGTGAATGGAGGGAAGTTTTGCCCTTAGCACTTGGACTATCTAGGGTAGATAGTACATGGGTAAATTAGAGTAGTTAGACAGGGATAGCTTGACTAGGATATGTTGTTAGGATGCGTTAGGTGTGAACTACTAGAGGAGAGGTGAGGGGTGTCTCATGGGAGTGCGATACCAATTTAAATATGAGATAAAACTATTTTTCTAAAAATAAAGCATTTATGCAATTGCAAAATATTTTCACAATTCGGGCTCTGACCCGTTTATTTACTCTCCTTTCTTTCTATATATTATATATATTGGTGTCCAGACACAGGGACGCCTGGATGGAAATTCTTTCGAGTCAGACGTCTGTGCAACAGTTGTGGATGCTTGCGGGTTCTCGGTAGACGCTTCTTTCCTTGTACTCTAGATAGGAGGTATTGTACAAACATTCGGGCCAATGGTCCAACTGATTTTATTTATTCTTTGCACGTTATTTGATATGGTTGTATATTTAAACCGAGTGTTCGGTTATTTTATTTCATTTCATTTTCATTTCAGTTGCATTTACGCATTAACTTGTGGATGTTTCATATTAATTGTTTAAAAAGAGTAGTTAAGTAAAATTTTTTAACGCTCGCCTAATAGTGTATTAGTAATTAAATGGATTTTCGATAGTGATGCTAAGAATGATCCATATGTAACTCCTGTTATAATTTGATATAGGAGTGATCGCCCGGTATCCCATTAGGCGGGTTGTTACACATGGTATCAGAGCATCAGGTTCTAGTGTCCTTAGGAATCTGTGCGGACGTACTACGCTTTCAGCGTTGCTCTCGATTTGATATAGAGCCTCAGGATTAGGATTGTTGATTTCTCTTGTGAGATTTCATTCTCCTGCCATATTATGAAATTATATAAATATTTTGCGCGCTCGTTTGAGAATCGTGTGCGGAGCTTGGATGGTAACAGGAGGTGAGGCTTAACTGGAACAGCTGGTAGAAGTTGGGGACGAGGACCTTAGTAGATGCCACTCTCCTTGTGGAAAATGCTAAGTATTGTTACAACAACTACTAAAGTATAGTAGTTATGAGCATCCAAGTACTGCTATAATAGAAAGTGGTACTCAAGTTGAACTACCCCCGTGGAGATAAGGGTTCGAAAAAGGGTCTTTAATAAGGACCATATATTAGAGTTAGGGTCGTGCAAAGTGAGCGTGGCACTACCTAGTGGAGGTAGAAGGCTTGGGAGCTTTGTCTTAGAGCAGGGTATGGAAATGCCGAGATGTGAGAATTTAACAAGATTCTCACTTGTAGGGAGAATGTGGGTGTGTTCAGGTGCCCCTGAATGGACATCCACATGGGGAGATTGTTGAAACTGGTAGTGTACTTTCCTTTTAACGAAGAGGTTAAGAGGATTAATAAGGTGATTGTAAGGAGTAAAGTTATAGAGTCTGATGGTGTTGACGACCTTATCATGGTCAGGAAGGCCAGTGATGAAAATGGTATTGTGGAGTGCGGAGCCACACGATTAGTCCTTTCCCGGTAGGAATAAAAGACAAGGTTAGGGTGCCTATATGGGGACTAGAGTTAAGAAATTTCGGTAAGAGGTGTGGCTAGATGAAGTTGTGGTGTTCGATAGCCCTAGACTCGTGTGTGTAATTTGAGCTTTGTATTCGGTCTCTATAATATAATAATGTAGGCCTATGTGTTTTCCGCGGTAGCAGAATTTTATTTTCTTTCACTCGTCATAGAGACGGTTGTTTATATTTTGTATATATATGTATGAGGTATATGGTATATTCGGAATGATAGCAGGCTAAGAATGGCAAGTCTATCGTGTCCGCAGTTCCTGGAGGGAACAGGTTGTTATTGTGGTGTCTCACCTTGATAAAGGTTGAGTTCACCTTTATTGTTATGGATTGATGGAACCTCAATGAGCAGAGGCTTACTTATTTTGGTTGGTATATGTGGCAACCTTATAGATATAATTTAAGGCCCACAGGATCATTGTTGACCTGTAAGATTTAGCTCAGTGCTGGTTTGCACAAGGACTTAGAATTAGTGCGAGCGCTGGGTGGTGTGACTCTTAGTTAGAGATAGGAGTTCAGACTACCTTTCGATGATAAGGGATAGGTATAATATCGGTTACATGTCTTAAATAACGGGACTCCGTGACCGATGAAGTCAAGTGTTAATGTGTGGAGGGGTTCCTTGTTTGGATTTCGCTTTGCGAGACACTCCATACATGACTCTTAACGGCGTCGGGCGTGGAGAGCTTTTATAGGATGCAAGGATGGGGGTTAGTCTTATAGTGTGGATGAACCACTATAGACTATGAGCCCTGTGATGATGGTATGTTCATGGAAATATTGTGCTATGGAAAAGCACTAAAGTGGTCCTCTCACCACAATTAGTTGGGTGGAGTAGGACCTAGAGAAATTGAGTTGAGGATAATAGCTAGGCCTTAATGAGAAGGCAAACTTGGAGGAAATCTGTGATCGGTGTGATGTAAGTAGTGTTCCTACAGAGAGTAGGCACTTCGATTAGTTAGGTTTCCTTCCGTATGGGCGGAAGGATAAGATAGTAGAAATGTGTTTGTAGGCTAGTGTAGGCAGAATTTAGGACGTCCCGCTGGTGTGCCTCAGGTCGTTATATCTCGATGACCGACAACGTGAGGGAGTAGTGTAACGGGAGGGTTCCTTGTTTGGATTTCTCTTTGGCGAGACGTCCCACGCACGAAACCACGCAAGTGTCGGGAGTTGAGAGAGGCCTTGGGCACTAGGGACATATTTAGACTATCGTTTCGCATAGGTAGGGAAACACTTAGACTGTAGCTTTTGTAGGATGTAGCTTTGATAGATTTAGTAACGCCAAGGTTAGGAGTTTGGAATTTCGCGGGTCGGGAGGATCCATAGATGAGTGTTACACCGAGGAAAGGAGACCCTTATTGGGAGAGAGTGTTACGTGTCAATCGTTCACTATGGATGTGCAGATATGCACAAGTTAGAAAGGTGTATGGGCACCTTGGTAAGATAGTTTTATGTACCACCCGAAATAGGATGGGCGTAGTATGTAAGGTTGAAAATCCATGCCGATAGGCATTTTAGAGGATGAGTATTAAGTGACGTATTAGAGTCACTTTATTATCGCGGTAGCCGCATAGTACTTGGTTAGGCACCGTTGGGTCAGTGTCGTTCCCCTGAGATTTAGGATTTGTAGTGATCCTAGATATATCTGAATTTCGAGGACGAAATTCCATTGTAAGGGGGGGAGTATCTAACAACCTGTCCTTTTGGAGACGATGAAATCCCATAATTAAGTATAAATGGGAATTTGGGGAATTTTTCTAAATAGTAATTTTTGAGATTTTCAAGGATTAAATGATTTTCGAAGGATGTTGTGATTATTTCTGAGACTATATAGGTCGAAATATTTTAAATTATATGTCGTTGTTGAGTAAAGCGACACGAGGTAAGATTTTTTAATTGGAAAAATCGCATTTATTTATTTTAGGTTGGAATAGTGATTTGCGGTCAAATACATCGGATGGGAATTTCGAGTGCGCCATGATTCTCGAAATGGCCGAGATAGTCGGAAATGAGTGTCCGATTATCGAAATTGAGTTTCAAGTAATTTTAGAGGTAAAAGTAACTCGTAATTGGGTAAATGAGTCGTTTTTGGGTTTTAAGAGTTTAAACCCTTTTTCTTTCTTTAAAAGGAGGGAGAGGGGGAGAAAAGAGAAGATAAAGAAGAAAGAAGAGAGGGAAGAGAGAGATAGGGGGAGATTCCGGCCAGCCTCTGCGGGATTCGGCTCGAGGACGTCGGATTTTATCCACGAGGCAAGTGTTTACTTGCTTTATTTATTTTTAAGCATAAATATCTCATATCATTGTTGGTATAACAAACCCTAATGATTTTGGGTTGGGTATTCGTGGATAAAACGGGTTTTTGGGAGTTAAAACGAATAAACCCCTAAAAATGGTAAATTGGAGAAACTTAGGTTTTACTTGAAATTAATTGGTGATTCCGGGTTCTAGGATGTTTAGAACCCGTATTATAAGTGTATTTCTAGTTGGTTGAGGTTGTAGGACGTTGGGGGCGGCGACAAAAGCTTGGGAGAAGCTTTAATGGCCGAAACCTTCTTGAAGAAGGTGATGAATAGTAACCCCATAACCTTGTGGGGCCATTTTGGACAGGAAAAGAATTGATTTAGCTTTCGGCCAAAACACAAAAGTTGTAGATCTTTTTGATACGGTCGCGTGGGCATTGACCGCGTATTTTTATGATTTTTCTAAGATTTGATATGATTTTTACAAGATGGCAGCTCCGGGTTAAAATCATCAACTCGGAAATCAAATCGGGAATTAGAAAAATACAGGCTAGGATTAGTCGTGTAGATGTTTTGGATGATTTTTAGGGTAGTTTAGAAACCCCAAAAATAAATTTGGGTTGTTGGATTAAGGATTTGAGGAATTAAAGTTTTGAGGACCTGGTGTGACCGGTCGACCGCGCCCCTATGGCCGATCAACCGCGTCAAGAAGAAATGGCCTACTGCTTTGTTTCGTAGGCTTAATTGCAACCCGCGGTCGACCGGGGGTCCAGGATCGGTCGACCGGTAATCTGTTTTTAGCCCAAAATTTTGGAGATTGTTATTACTTCTCCTCTTTGAGTTTAAAGCGGGCTTTCTAAAATTTGAGTATTAAAGAGGATTATGATCTAAAGAGACAACATAATCATATTGATCTTGGTTGAGTGAATCCTATGAGTGGATTAGAATAAAATTGGGGAGTATAGTTATATATTCGCTATATGAGAAATGGTATAATTGGAGATATCCAATAAATCCTTAGATAGGATTGAGATATATAGTGATTATTAAAGTAAGAAATACTTTGGGTTTAGTATCATGCTTATATGAATGCATGATTATGATTCCTGGAGGGAATCTTTGGGATTATTGGTTATCGTTAGATGCTATAGGCCACTATGGCCGTTATTATATATATATTCTAGGAGGAATATATAGGATATGTATATACTGTGTGATTTAGGTATATATATATATGTTATGATGGAAATGATTTTGAAAATATAAAAATGAATATTTTCAAAATGGAAAGATAAATGTTTTTCATAATTAATAAAATATGGATTACACACCTCTCTAAATCGCTATCATAAGGGAAGTTGCGTACGTATGGTGAAGCCCCCTGGCTAATGAATGCAGGGTGGATATAGTCCTATAGGCCATGTGAGCGTTTGTTGATATATATTTTTCTGCGCTGGTTAGGAGATTCCGACTGTAATCTTGACTATCCCGCAGGCACATGGCCGCTTCCTGACGTCTTGCGATGTAGGATCCCAGGTTGTCTTGATGATAAGCCCTGGAAGATGATAGTCATTTAGGGGTGCGCACAGTGGTGAAACCCGGACGGGCGGTCTTAGAACGCGTTATATTAATGCAATTCATGATAATGGATTGGCTTTAATTACATTTCCTGGATATAGGAAGGGAAATGGGTTATATGTTTTGCTTCGGTAACACTCCCAGATGGAAGAAGGGATGTGCAAGCATATGATATGGTAAAAGCATTTTTATGATAATAAAAATGGATTTTAAATACATTTCCTGAATATAAAAAGGGAAATGGGATATTTTGAAACAGAAAAGCATTTTTATTATAATAAAACTGGCTTTTAAAAAGTATATGTTATGATAAAGCAATTCATGCTAATGAATTGGCTTTTAAATACATTTCCTGGATATGAGAAGGGAAATGGAAAGTTTTGAAAGAAAAATGAAAAATACTTTGTGTATAGAATACACCTTAGTTCGGGAGGTAGATCTGGATGAGTATTATTAAGATGATGATAAGTAAACCTCAGTCTGGGAGATATTATCCGAATGTAATTGTAGATGTATATATATATATATATATATACACATTTGTGTGTGCTACGGGCCCAATGGATCTCTACCATTAACCCTGCCAAGTAGTAGTGTATCGGGGGGTTCCTTGTTTGGATTTCGCTTTGCGAAACACCCCACGCCGGAACTTACTGCAGTGTTGAGAATAGAGGGAAGTTTGGCCCTTAGCACTTGGACTACCTAGGGTAGATAGTACATGGGTAAATTAGAGTAGTTAGGCAGGGATATCTTGACTAGGGTATGTTCTTAGGATGCGTTAGGTGTGCACTAGTAGAGGAGAGGTGAGGGGTATCTCATGGGAGTGCGATACCAATTTAAATATGAGATAAAACTATTTTTCTAAAAATAAAGAATTTATGCACTTGCAAAATATTTTCAAAATTCGGGCTCTGACCCGTTTATCTACTCTCCTTTCTTTCTATATATTATATATATAGGTGTCCAGACACATGGACGCCTGGATGGAAATTCTTTCGAGTCAGACGTCTGCTGCAGCAGCTGTGGATACTTGTGGGTTCTCGGTAGACGCTTCTTTCCTTGTACTCTAGATAGGAGGTATTGTACAAACATTCGGGCCAATGATCCAACTGATTTTATTTATTCTTTGCACGTTATTCGATATGGTTGTATATTTGAACCGAGTGTTCGGTTATTTTATTTCATTTCATTTTCATTTCAGTTGCGTTTACGCATTAACTTGTGGATGTTTCATATTAATTGTTTAAAAAGAGTAGTTAAGTAAAAGTTTTTAACGCTCGCCTAATAGGATATTAGTAATTAAATGGATTTTCGACAGTGATGCTAAGAATGATCCATATGTAACTCCTGTAATAATTTGATATAGGAGTGATCGCCCGGTATCCCATTAGGCGGGTTGTTACACATATGGTACCCCCTATCGAGTCAGGTTCTTCAATGGACCCGCTATCTTGGAGAATCCTCGAATAAATCTCCTGTAGTACCCGGCTAACCCCAAGAAACTACGCACTTCCGTCGGTGTCGTGGGCTATCCCCACTCCCTCACTGCTGACACTTTACTCGGGTCAACCGCTATCCCCAGTTCAGAAACAACATGTCCCAAGAATAGCACTTCCCGTAACCATAATCCACACTTCTCGTACTTAGCATACAACTGATGCTCTCGTAGAGTCTGAAGAACCTGCCTCAAGTGCTCAACATGCTCGTCCTTCGTGTGTGAATATATCAGGATGTCATCTATGAAGACGATAATAAACTGATCCAAGAAATCTCTGAATACTCAGTTCATCAAGTCCATGAATACGACTGGAGCATTTGTGAGTCCAAATGGCATCACTCTGAACTCATAGGACCCATATCTCGTCAAGAAAGTAGTATTTGAAACATCCCGCTCCCTAATACGTAGCTGATGGTATCCTGACCTCAAATCTATCTTCGAAAATAAAGTTGCTCCCATCAACTGGTCGAATAGATCATCGATTTGAGGCAACGGATATTTGTTCTGTATCGTGACCTTGTTCAGCTCCCGGTAGTCCACACATAGCCTCAGTGAACCATCTCTCTTCTTCACAAACAAAAATGGAGCGCCCCAAGGTGAGGTACTCCTACGAATGAAGCCCTGACCTAACAGCTTCTCTATCTGATCTCGTAACTCTCGCATTTCCGCCGGAGCCATACGGTATGGAGCGCGTGCTATCGGTCGAGTATCCGGTAACAAATCTATGACAAAATCTATTTATCGACTGAGGGTAGGCCTGGTATCTCCTGAAATACATCAGAATACTCATGAACGATTGGGATAGAGTATAAGGGAATCACAACCTCGTTAGAGGTATCCTCCTCTATGTAATACAAATGAGCGGTAGAGCCTCCCTCTGGGTGAGGCATTTCCACTACAAACATCTCCTGCCCCGGAATGGCAAAGATAATACTCCCACCGAAACAATCTATCATGGTTCTGTACGCTTTGAGCCAATCCATACCAATAATAACGTTGTGCTCATGCATATCTAAGACTAACATGTCCGCTGGTAAGATTAAGCTACCAATCTCTACTCCCACACCTCGACATATAAAGAAAATTAACGATCCATTTCCCAGTAGTGAGTCTACGCATGTCACAGTGCTCAGTACTGTGGCTAATAACCCTAAGACCTTCGCAAAATGAGTAGCTATAAAATAGTGTGTCTCCCCAGTATCAAATAAAACCCGACCCATAGTACCATGGGTAGGAAACGTACCCTCAATCGTGGGTGGCGCCCTAGGAGTTTCTGCCTGGTGGACGTTATACACACATCCGTACTGTAACTGCCCCTGCTGCACTGGAGCTGCTGGAATGGCTGGTAGGGCTGGTGCCTGAGCTGGTGCTGGGAGGGCGGCTGGAAGAAGTGGCCTCTGTGGCTCATTACGGGCACCCTGCTAATGTGGGGACCTATCTCCCTTTGGACAATCATGGTGCCTGTGGCCATTTTTACCACACTCGAAGCATCGGCCCCTGAAGTTCCCTCACCTCTGTCCCTGCTGATTATGACCCTACTGACCGTTACCACCCCTCCATTGGCCTTGTTAGCCCTGCTGAAAACGTTGTTGGACCTGATGGCCCTGCTGTTGACCCTGCGATTGACGATGTTGGCCCTGTTGATTAGACTGGCCCTGATGGTCCTGCCTGAATCCCCCAAATCCCTGCTTGGAGTCACATGATCGGAACCGCTTAGCAGGGTCCCCCTGATGGAAACTCTTTTGATGCTGACGAGTCTTCCCCTGAGATGTCGGTGCTGCACTAGCACCACTACCCCCTGTCCTGCCCTGCTGGCTGGACTCTCCTGCTCGCTTGCTTCCCTGCAGGTGGAAGCGGTGATCCTGGCAGTGTAATAAAGCAGCATTGAATACGTCCGTGTAGGTACTCAGTGCTAGATTGCCTATGAGGTGCTGACGGATCCTCTAAGACAACTGTTGATGTAAAAAACTAGATTGCTCTAATTATTCAATCACGGATAAATAAATAAGACAAAGATTTTTAAAGTGGTTCGGCTAGGAATAAAGCCTACGTCCACTGTTATGTTATTGCTGAGTGTTTGCAGAATTCTTGATTACAAGTTCTCTCAAGAAATTTCGGTGCCTTTGAATGGGGTTGAAACAAGGTATTTATAGCCTTGAGGCTGTACATGAAAGGTTGGATACATTAAATGATATACATGTGAAAGGGTAATACATTTAATGCAGCGTGCGCGTCAAGAATATAAGCATTCAATGAATATTTGAACTGTTGATTATCTGGCAATTAATGATACGACCGAGGTGCAGCTCGGACCGCCATAGTTGCTCGTTGATCAGGAGTTCCTCGGAGCACTAGAGTACCTCAGAGCGCTAGAGTTCCTCGGTGTATCCTCGTTGCTCGGAAAGAATCATGGTTGGTCGGGAAATGAACTTCCTCGCTGCTATTGTGCCACGTAGATTGACACGTGTCTTCGTATTATTCGTCCACATCAGCATATTAATTTTGGTATCAACAGAAGCCCCCAATGTTTCATATTTCGAACTTTGAGGAGTATGGAACATTCTTTCTCGGTAAATGGCAATATTAAATGACTTTCCTGGGTTTCAGGAACATTGTGTTCAAATTTCCTTCTCATTTCGCAGCTTCCGCTTTTTTTTTTTGAATTTTTTATAAGCGCTTCGATCTCCGTGCAGTTTTTGTCCTTTTAGCCGTCGGAAGTTCAGTAGTTTCTTTTCGGTAATCATTTCTTTCGCCGCTTCCCAATGCAAAGTATTTAAACTTCTTAGGTAACCATACCGTCTTCTACGTTTTCCAATTTTTTGCCTTCAAGCTTTCTATTCTCTCCTTCTCTCTTGGGCGTTCATATTTTCCTTCGTTAGTTGTCAGCAGACCTCCTTCCTTCCTGTAAGATTTTCTTCCTTCTTCTTTTATTCATCATGGTTTACATTATTGAATCTCTTGAAAAGTTCCGCTCTGACTTTTCCATCCCATCTTGGGTAATCTTGGAGGAACTTTCTGAACCTCAAAATTATTTTCGTTTGGCTGAGGGACATATGTTCCCCAGTCTTTTTATTGCTGAATGTGGTTTTTCCTTTCCACCAAATCCATTGTGTCTTGAGTTTTGTCAATATTTTGATCTCGTCCCTGCAAAAATAGCCCCCAATTCATGGAGAATAATTAATGGGGTGCACAAATTAAATCTAACTCATGGGACTCGTATTGGGATCCCTGAGATTATGTACTGCTATAAGTGGGCCACTCTAGATAATATTTATTACTTAAAAACTAGGTTTCTGAATAGGGCTCTTGTAGTTAACCTTCCTGACTCAAATAGAGATTATTTTGAACATGGGTTGGTTATAAAAAATTGGCAATATGCCCCTTTAACTGGAGATGAAGTATACAACGGTCCCAGATGCCCCCCATATGGCAATGGGATAGGTTTATTTTTCATTTTATTTTACTTATGAAATTATGCTTTCATCATGTTTGACAAAATGTATGATTGATATCTCGTTATGTATTTATTTGCAGTTGACAGCAAAAGAAAAACTCCAAAAGAATCAGAGGTTAATATCAAGCATCTGAAACTTATCTGGGGTTTGCACAAGAACATTGCAGACGAACACATCAGGTCTGCCTCATATCTGCTACAGTATAAGAGTTACACAACCTCTTATACTGCTCGCCCTGTTGAACCAGCTTCAACTCCAGAAGGTTCATCTTCAGATTCTCATCTTCCTTTAAGTCAAAGGATGGGTAAGAAAAGAGCTCCTCCTGCTCTCTTTGATGATGTTACTTATGTTGCTGGGGCCAAGAAAAGCAAAACTGATGCCCCAGAGGGGACTAAAAAAGTGGATGCTGGGTCTTCTAAAGCTACCGAGAAGCCCCCAATGGTTCCGAGCAAGAAAAATGCTCCTGTAGATGTAATTACAATCTCTCCGACCAAGACTTCTTTGGTTGAAGGTTCTGAACTCCCGTTGAGGAGATTGAGGAAATCATCCTTGGTTACTCCGGCTGAAACTGCCTCCTCTCTACCTGCTGGTGGTACTGATGTTCCAAACATCATTCTTCCAAGTTCTGCAATGAGCTCGGTCGTACCCGAGGTCCATGGTATTGATGAAAGAATTCCTAGGGATATGCTGACATCCTTAGCTGCTCGTCACCTTGCTTCAGTAAATTTCTCATACTTCTGGTTTTCCTTTCTTTCTCTGAAAGCTTGCATTTTGTATTGACTTTGCTATTTTTCTCATCTTTCAGCTGGTGAACTGTTTCAATAATATTGTGAAGAAGGATGAAGCTATTAAAGCTTCGAGCTCCTCGTCAGGTGTAGAGGATGCTTTGTTGGGTTTGACCCAGTCTTTAAAGGAATCTCGTCAACAGTATGTCGACGAAAAAGCTGTTTGGGAGAAAAAGTTAGCTGTGGCTGAAGCTGAGAAGGTGAGAATGGCCTAAACCTCCAAGAATTTGGAGGATAAAGTAAAAGGTTTAGAGGTTAAACATCAGGAATATGATGGCCAACTGAAAAAGGCAGAGGAAGAGTTATCTACCCTGCGAGATATCAAGGTCAAAAAAGAGGAATTGGATGTGAAGCTCTCCTCGGAGAAGTTGAGAAGAAAGGTTGCAGTTAAGAAAAATTTCAGTGCTGGTTGGGAGAAAGGATGGGATAAAGGGATTGCTGCAATGACATCCCAAGTCCAATATGGGAAGTTGAAATACTTCCACGATGGCTGGGTAGCTGCTCTGCAAGAGTTGAAGGTCAAAGACGATTCTGAGCTATTCCAACAACACCTCCCTGGTCCTCCTCCAGCAATTGTGGAAGAAGAAGAAGATGATCCTGTCTCAGATGAATCTTCTATGGCTACGGGTGACCCAGTCTCTGCTTCTCAACCCTCTGTCAACGAGGACATTTCTTCCATGCCTCCTCCTCCCGAGAAGATTCCTGCCGATCAAGCCGTTGTTACCACCGAGCAACCGAGCTCCTCATCCCAGCCTCCCGAGAAAGTCTTGGGGGACAAGGAAAAGGTGTGAAGTTGTTCGGTATCATTTCTATATTTCATTACTTGTAATCGAACAATGTAACCTTTTTTATGATCTAATAAAATACATCTTCGTTCCGCTCCATTATTGATACTCTGTCTACTTTTATTTATTAACTCCTGCTTCCTCTTCTTTATTAGTTTTTGGCCAGAATGGAATTGATATCTGCCCCTGATACCGAGTTGATGCGACAATGCAACGGATATTATAAAGCTGGTCATACAGACCTAAGTGTATCAGAGATTGTTGACATTCTTGGTCACGATGCCTCAGAACAAGCAGTTGAGGCTTATCGGTACCTGAAGGATTTACTTGATAGATCTGTGGCCAACAATGTGGCATACTACGAATTGATCGAGGAACTTCATGGTTCCATAGAGGATCTTCAAAATCAACACAATGCATCAATGGCTTCGTTGCACAAGGATTATGAAAATAGATATCAACAACTTTCCTCTGATACAGGCCATAAAAAGATCATTGCTGGATATGATGTTAGGGAAAGGACCCTAAAAGGTGAAGTTGAAGCTTGCAGGCAGATTGCCGAGATCCTGGAACAAGAAAATAATAATTTACAGAAAAAGTTGGCTCAATATGAATCTGCGGCATCATCTTCCACTGCTCTAGTGCCCGTTACTGATGAAGGTTTCTCATTCTTAGAGGTTGAAAATGCCAAACTAAGGCAAGAATTGGATAACTTGATAAGATCTGCCGTTTCTGGGACTGCTCGGGGACGAGGTAGAGGTTCTCGGGGACGAGGAAGAATTGTCGAGGAACAAAGTTCTCCAGTTGCTTCTCGAAGCCGATCAAGAGTTCTTAATCGCAATGTCGAAGAGGCTCGTACCCAATCTACTTTGGAAACTCAAGCATTCCAATTAAACGTCAAAGATCAGGCTCTATCAGAAATTTCCAAGAAAAATCTATCCCTGGAAGATCAACTTACTGCAACGAAGTCTGCTCTACATACTAAGGATCTTTTTGCCAAAAACCTTCTCGAACAATTGGATAGATTAACCTTTCAATTTCATAAGCAACCCAGGGAATTCTGGATGGCAGGATATAATGAAGCTCTTGTTCACTTGGATGCTCGCATTGAACATGCCAACAATGAAGGTTATAAGCAGGGGTGGTTAAATGCACTGGGTGTGTTAAAATTGGAGCGAGGGCATTTTTTATGGGATTATCATGCTCCAGGGTTATTAGACTTGCCTGTGCCACCTTTCAAATTGGACATGGCCTGGATCCCAGCTCGTTCCATTCCTCGTAGCCTCATTTCAAAATACCTCGGTGATTATAGCCTTCACTCCCAAATCGAAGTATCTCGTCCAGAGCATCTAATGGATACACCTTCAATAATGAATGTCAGAATGCTGAAGGACTTGAACTTTATTAATTCTCCTCTTTGCTTGGAAGATCCTCCTGCTGGCGAAGAGCCTGTCTCAAAAGCAAAGGGCAAGAAACCAATAGAATAGGAATCTTAATGTAATAGTCAGCACATACATGTAATATGTAACTTATTTTGAATTTTTAATGAAAGACTTCATTTTTGTTTGTAAATCTGTATTGGTATTATCTTGTGTTTATCAAACACTTTACACTTATGCATATGTATCTGTTAAAAAGATAACACTAATATTGTTCATTGAGCAACTTAATAAAAAGTTACAAGTATCAAGGTTGTTCAATCACTTAATAATAAAGTAATGAGTATAAATTGTTCCAACTGTTTCCAACCAACCATGATGGATGAATAATGTTTGTCGACCAACTACAGTTGATGGGTCTTTATCCCCCACCAGCCATACTTGGTTCAATTTCAAATATTTTCATAAAATGTGTCCGACCAACCAAGGCCAATAATTTATCCTCGTCGACCAACTACAGTTAGTGGGTTTTTATTCCCGACCAGCTATACTTGGTATATTTTGGAATATTTTGTTCTTCAAAGAACTTTTTGTAATAATCTTACCTCCCGACCAACATAAGTTGTAATTTGAGAGTATATTTGTATCTTACCAACACCGTAATTGATCATGCTGGTGTACACCTCCTAACCAAAGGAGTAGTAGTAGTAGTAGTAGTGGTTCTTTCGAATTTTTTGGCTCATTGAGCTGTCCACTAGATATCTTACCAACCGTAGTTGGTCACACTAGTGTCGCCTCCTAACCAAAGGAGTAGTTTTTTTTGGCTCATACGAGCTTTTTGGCTCTTTCGAGCTGTCCACTAGATATCTTACCAACCGTAGTTGGTCACACTAGTGTCGCCTCCTAACCAAAGGAGTATTTTTTTGGCTCATACGAGCTGTCCACTAGATATCTTACCAACCGTAGTTGGTCACACTAGTGTCGCCTCCTAACCAAAGGAGTAGTTTTTGGCTCATACGAGCTGTCCACTAGATATCTTACCAACCGTAGTTGGTCACACTAGTGTCGCCTCCTAACCAAAGGAGTAGTTTTTGTTCTCGCCCTTTTATCAACCGGAATTGATCGTGGGTCTGAACTATAGTCTTCTTCTTATTATCAAGCAGCGTAGTGTACAACACTAGTATTCCCCGAAAAACTTTCAACAGAAAGAAAATGGTGAAACCTCCTCGTTTTATTCATAATGAAGGAAATGCTTTACATTTTACATTACTGATAATACTTGCGCAGGTGTTCAGCATTCCATGCATTCTTAAATTCTTCTCCCTCTAGAGTTGCTATTCTGAAAGTTCCTGGACGAACAACCTCTGTAACTCGGTAAGGTCCATGCCAGTTTGCTTCCAACTTATTTTGCTTCTGAATGACTCTCTTTAGCACATAAGCCCCTTCTTTTAAATCACATTTCTTCACCCTTTTGTTGTAGAACAGAGCTGTACGTTGTTGGTAAGCAGCATTCCTAATGGCTGCCTCTTCTCTAACCTCCTCGAGCATATCCAAATCCAATCTTCTCATCAAATCGCTGACTGGGGAATTAAAATTCAGTACTCTATGCGTTGGGAGACCCAACTCGGCAGGTATCACAGCCTCACTTCCAAATGCTAGCATATATGGTGATTCTCCAGTTGCTGCTCGGGGAGTTGTTCGGTAAGCCCATAGTACTGATTGGAGCTCATTGATCCAATTTGCTTTATCTTCACTTAACCTCTTCTTCAAACCATTTAGTAATGTTCTATTTGTCACCTCAGTCTGTCCATTGCTTTGGGGATGGCCTGGTGCTGAATGATACTTCAAAATGTTCGACTGATGACAATAGGCAGCAAATTCTTCATTATCGAATTGTGTTCCATTGTCTGTGATGAAACCATGGGGGAGACCATATCGACAAATGATATTCTTCCAAATGAACTGATATACCTTTTCGTACGTCATATCAATTAGTGGTTCAGCTTCCACCCACTTAGTAAAATAATCCACTTCCACGACGAGATACTTGAATCTTCCTCGGGTCGTCGGCAATGGTCCAACCAGATCAACCCCCCACATGGCAAATGGCCAAGGTGAAGTTATGGGTGTCAACAATGCTTGTGGAGTTCTTCGGATGGAGGAAAAATGTTGGCACTTATCACACTTCTTGGCATAGGCTATACAATCAGCCCGCATCGTCGGCCAATAATATCCCTGTGTCATTACCCTTTGCAAAAGTGTCCGACCTGCTACATGAGCTCCACAAGATCCTTCATGGATTTCTTCAACCAATTCTTTGACTTCTGATGGATGCACACATCTCTGCAAACCTGCCATAATTCCTCGTCTATACAAAACACCATTAGTTAACACATACCGAGCAACTTTATACTTCAATTTCTTTGCAGTTAGCTTGTCCTCTGGTAATTCTCCTTCTTCAATGTATGCCCTGATAGGATCCATCCAAGATGGTCCTAAATCAAGGGTTATTATATTCACCACCAGGTCTTTTTCTATGCTCCGACTTTCTAATACTTCAATTGGTATCGTTCTTCGCAGCTCGGTGTGCGTAGCTGACGCTAATCGGGCCAATGCGTCTGCTCTAGCATTCTCCATCCTCGGTATTCTCACCAATTGAATAGCATCAAATTCTGCCAATAACTCCATCACCTTCGCATGGTACTTCACCATTAATTCTCCCTTAACTGCATATACTCCCATCATTTGATTCACAATTAATTGAGAATCACTGAAAGCAATTACTTGCCGTGCTTCCATAACTTTCGCCAAATGAAAACCTGCTATCATGGCCTCATACTCAGCTTCATTATTGGAAGCCTTGAATTGGAATCACAAGGCATACTCCATGTCAACATCATCAGGGGTGTTTAAAACAATCCCTGCTCCACAACCAGCTGTACAAGATGATCCATCTACATATAATTTCCATGTAGGTAACTCGTCTTCAAATTTCTTATCTGTTAGAGTTCCTCGGTAAAATATCATCTGTTTTCTTTCATCATCCCCGAGTATCCTTCGTTCCTCGTCCGTCATCTGTTCGCGCCCTTTTACCAACCGGAGTTGGTCTGGGTTTGAATATGATGATTTTTCTACATCCACAGGTCCTTTTACCAACCTTGGTTGGTCTGGATCTGTGTCTGTTGATCCTGTATCGTCCACAGGTAGGTCAGCAAGTACCTTTTGTTCCTCGGAGGTATCAGGGTATGTGAATTCTGCTATAAAATCTGCTACAGCTTGCCCCTTTAATGATGATCTGGGTTCGTACACAATATCATAATCACCGAGTTCTATTGCCCAATACATCAATCTTCCTGATTTTTCTGGCTTGTGAAGGGTTTGTCTTAATGGCATGTCAGTATATACAATGATTGTATGGGCCTGGAAGTATGTCCTCATTCTTCTACTTGCTTCAATTAATGCCAGTGCCAATTTTTCTAGCTTTGGGTACCTGATTTCTGCACCTCGGAAAGCCTTACTTGTGTAATAAATTGGCTTCTGGACTCCATTCTCCAATCTGATCAACGTCGAGCTGACTGCATTCTTTGATACTGCCAGATACAAGTACAACTTTTCTCCTGTTATTGGCCTAGACAGCAATGGTGGGGCTCCCAAATACTTCTTCAAATCTTGAAAGGCCTTCTCACATTCATCAGTCCACTCAAAACTTTTTCGCAGTGTTTTGAAGAATGGGAGGCATTTATCAGTTGCTCGGGATACAAATCTGTTGAGCGCTGCAACTCGTCCGGTAAGACTCTGTACTTCTTTCCTCGTCGTTGGGGATCGCAGCCCTAAAAGAGCTTTGATCTTTTCTGGATTTGCCTCAATACCTCGTTGATTTACGATGTATCCGAGGAACATTCCTTCTCGTACTCCAAAGATACACTTCGTCGGGTTGAGATTCATTTGGTATTTATCCAGTTGATCAAAGGTTTGGCCTAAGTCAACTAGATGATCAGTAGCTCTCTTGCTTTTGGTGAGCATGTCGTCGACATAGACTTCCATATTGCAACTGATTTGTTCGGCAAAAACCTTGTTCATCAGCCGTTGATATGTTGCACCTGCATTTTTTAAACCAAAAGGCATAACATTATAACAATAAGTTCCCCTTAGGGTAATAAAAGAAGTACTTTCCCTGTCTTCAGGCTTCATTTTGAACTGATTGTAGCCAGAATATGCATCCATAAAGCTGAGTAGCTCATGTCCCGAGGTAGCATCCACTAGTTGATCAATTCTGGGCAATGGAAAATGATCTTTTGGGCATGCCTTGTTAAGATCAGTGAAATCAACACACATTCTCCATTTGTTGTTCTTCTTCTTTACCATCACCACATTTGCCAACCAATCTGGATATTTCACATCTTCAATGAATTGGGCTTTCTGGAGTTTCTCGACCTCCTCTTGTATGGCCTGGTTCTTCTCGGGACTAAACACTCTTATTCTCTGCTTCACAGGCTTGATCTCCTTATTCACATTGAGTTCATGACATAAGAAGTTTGGATCTATTCCTGGCATGTCTTCATGACTCCAAGCAAAAATATTTTTCCTGTTTCTCAAGAAAGTTATCAACTCCTGTTTTATTGAAACATCCAACGACGATCCTATCTAGGTTACTCGTTCAGGATGCTCGTCGTCCAGAATAACATTTTCTGTAGATTCCACCACCTGCCCTTTTACGAGTTGAGATTCATCCCTAGGGTCAAGAGTTTCAATTTCTGTACCTTCCTCCACTTGGTAAGTAGTAGTCTTTTTCCTTGACTCTTCAAGTTCCTCTTGCTCGACAGACGAATAATAGCATTCCCGAGCTACTTTTTGATCACTTTTCATAATTCCGACTCCAAAATTCGTTGGGAATTTCAAACACTGATGTACTGTAGATGGAACTGCCTCGAACTTCTTCAATCCAACTCTTCCCATGATGATGTTGTAGGCTGACTGCACATTCTTATCCATCACAAATAAGCGTATTCTTTCTGTTCGACAAGCAGGCCGAGTTCCAATGAGTATATCCAACTTGATCGTCCCAAGTGGAAAAACTTTCTCGCCAGCAAAACCCTGGAGGGGTCTATGATAAGGTTCCAATTGAGATAATTTCAAATTCAAGCTATCAAAGCATGAGTAATACATGATGTCTGCCGAACTACCGTTGTCTACTAACACCCTTGAAATGACCACGTCCTTCATCCTCATTTTGATCACCAAAGGATCATCATGAGGGTAAAGAACACCTGCCAAGTCATTTTTTGAAAAACCAATCACTAACTTCTCTTTGTTTACCTTCCTCGGATGATCATCCTCGGCCAGATTTATTCGCTGAATATATGAACAAGCTTGAGCCTCTCCGAGGTAAGCTTTTCTTTCTGCAGTAAGGTCTCCTCCTCCTGCATCTCCTCCTGTAATAACATTACAATCAAATGACCCAAAACGTATGGAAAATACCTCTCGTTCAGGTTGCCTTGGCTTCTTGGGAAGATCGGGGTCATCATCTGGATCATCTTCATGGTCCCTCTTCTTTTTCTCCTCGACACAACGAGGAGATCTAGATCTTTCTCTAGTTCTATCATCATTCTTCCTATCACCCCTGCGGTCTACATATTTTGACAATTTTCCTCTTCGGATGAGCGTTTCAATCTCGTTCTGAAGGGTTATGCAATTTTTGGTCATATGGCCATGATCTTTGTGAAACTCGCAATATTTGTCCTTATTCCTCAGATCGGGATTTGTCCTCAATTTCTTTGGCCACTTGATTTCCTCGCTATTCTTGATTTCTTCCAAAACATGATTAATACCCATTTTTAATGGAGTATAATTATCGTACTTCTTTAGGACTTCCCACGTCGTCCTATTATTTCTGGAATGCTTGTCACCACCATTACCTTTCTGGTCTTTCTTCTTAGACTTGTCGACCTCCACCTTGGTTTCTTTATCCATATTCTTCTTTGCAGCCATAGCCTCCTCGGCATTCATGATTTTGGCCGCTTTTGCCATCAACTCCGACATAGTTTTAGGTGGGTCTTTGGCCAAAGTGTAGTATAACTTGTTGGGCAACAAACCACTCATCAAAGCAGTGATCGCTGTCTTTTCTTCGTAATCTATGACTTCCAACTTCTCGTTATTAAAACAAGTTATGTAATCTCTAGTACTTTCACCTGATTTTTGTCTAACACTTAGCAAGTGTGCTACGCGCTTTATCGGCTTTGCCCCAAAACAAAAATTGCCAATGAACAACTCGGCTAATTGAATAAAAGTTGAAATCTTACCCCGGGGAAGATTATTATACCATATCTGTGCAGATCCGGTAAGAGTTCCCGAGAATGTTCTACACCTCATTTCGTCGGTGACGGCATAAATATCGGCCCCTGAAGTTCCCCTACCTCTCTCCCTGCTGATTATGACCCTACTGGCCGTTACCACCCCTCCATTGGCCTTGTTTGCCCTGCTGAAATCGTTGTTAGCCCTGATGGCCCTGCTGTTGACCCTGCGATTGGCGATGTTGGCCCTGTTGATTAGACTGGCCCTGATGGCTCTGCCTGAATCCCCCAAATCCCTGCTTGGAGTCACATGATCGGAACCGCTTAGCAGGGTCCCCCTGATGGAAACTCTGTTGATGCTGACGAGTCTTCCCCTGAGATGTCGGTGCTACACTAGCACCACTACCCCCTGTCCTGCCCTGCTGGCTGGACTCTCCTGCTCGCTTGCTTCCCTGCAGGTGGAAGCGGTGATCCTGGCAGTGTAATAAAGCAACATTGAATACGTCCGTGTAGGTACTCAGTGCTAGATTGCCTATGAGGTGTTGATGGATCCTCCAAGCGATCTGTTGATGTAAAAAACTAGATTGCTCTAATTATTCAATCACAGATAAATAAATAAGACAAAGATTTTTAAAGTGGTTCGGCTAGGAATAAAGCCTACGTCCACTGTTATGTTATTGCTGAGTGTTTACAGAATTCTTGATTACAAGTTCTCTCAAGAAATTCCGATCCCTTTGAATGGGGTTGATACAAGGTATTTATAGCCTTGAGGCTGTACATGAAAGGTTCGATACATTAAATGATATACATGTGAAAGGGTAATACATTTAATGCAGCGTGCGCGTCAAGAATATAAGCATTCAATGAATATTTGAACTGTTGATTATCTGGCAATTAATGATACGACCGAGGTGCAGCTCGGACCGCCATAGTTGCTCGTTGATCAGGAGTTCCTCGGAGCACTAGAGTACCTCGGAGCGCTAGAGTTCCTCGGTGCGCTAGAGTTCCTCGGTGTATCCTCGTTGCTCGGAAAGAATCATGGTTGGTCGGGAAATGAACTTCCTCGCTGCTATTGTGCCACATAGATTGACACGTGTCTTCGTATTATTCGTCCACATCAACATATTAATTTTGGTATCAACACCAACCATCCACAAACAATAGAATTTTCTTCCCCTTAGTGGGTGCCTCAAATGGCACTATAGTGAGAAGTCTTGTGAACTCCTCTTCATACTCAACAACAGTCGAATTCTCCTATTTCAAATTCAGTAACTTCCACCTCATCTCAATCTACACGGCGGATGGAAAGTATTTATTGTCAAACCGCGCCCAAAATGACTGAATTGTGATAATATCCCTCTCCTCCAAGGTGGTGGTGGATTCCCACCAATGCAAAGCGTCCCCCACTATCTTGAAGGAATCCAACAACTATTTCTGCACATCCGTGCACTCGTACATACGCAGATGCCTCTGGATATCCTTCTTCCATTGGCTGGCTACAATGATATCCGAACTACTCGCAAACTCTAGGGGATGCACCTTCTGGAAGGCATCCCTAACTCGCTCCCTTGCAGATAGAAGCTTTGCTGGTACTGGCGCCAATGCCTGAACCTGGGGTGGAGCCTGCTGTACTGTCGCTAGCACGACATTCACCGCCTGAGCAACGATAGCGGCTACTTCGATTGCGTTCATCGTTCCCTGAGTCAGAGCTGCTGGCTACTCGGCTTGGGCACGCCTATCCTTGGGTGCTCATCTCGAAAGCATCTGAAACGTAAAGAAATTTATTAGTCTGCAGTTATTATCAAATCTCAAATAGCTGAAGACATAATCGTAAAAGCAAGAATACAAGAATCCTAAAAATAGGGCTCTATAGCAAGAACGCTAAGCTGAAAATGAAATAAGCCGTACAGATCCTAAAGGACACTAAAACCTGATGCTATGATGCCACCTATTACAACCCGCTTACTTAAATACCGGGTGATCAGTCCTTTGTTAAATTATAACCAAGGTGAACGGTTGGCTCATTCTTAGCATCACTGCCGCAAAATAACTTTTCAATTTAAACACCCTAATTAATTAAGCTAAGTTACAAAACCATTTTTTTTAGACATCAATTCCAAATTTAATTTAAAACCAATATTTAAAACCTTTCATAATCCATGGTTTAAAAATCACACAACAATTAGACTGAAAAATATAATTCAAGCAATTTAAGCATTCAAATAAATAATTCCAACATTTAAAACTTTTAAAGGAAAAACATCCTGACAGTAACAATCCCAAAGTATAAATACTGAAAATAACAGAATCACAATCTCTGATAAAATAAACTGTATAATGGAAATAGGGCGACACATGCCCAACTAGATAAAATAGAACTAGAAATGGAATCAAGAACGAGGTCGTCTAATCAAGAGGCCTGCAACTCCCACCTAAGCTGCAACACGTTCCTTCCAAAGGATCCTATGCAAGACGCCCCCGTGGCTGGGCACTTGTAATATATACATATATATACAAGAGAGAAGAGAAAATAAGAAACGGGTCAAAGCTCGATTGTAAAACAGTTTAAACTTTAGTTTAGCAAATATTTAAAACGCTTACCGGTTAATGCAACAATCATATTAGTGTGCGGCACTCTCTTGAGAAATTCTCACTTCTCTTCTAATGTGCACACCTACCGCACTACTAATCCCAACAGTTTAGCTTATCTTAAGTTACTCGACAGGTTTCATGCCGACAATTTCAAGTGTTAAGGAAATAAATTTTTAAAAGCAAAGTTCTCACATAAGCCTCATTTGATTATAAAGTTTCTCAGCATTGCCTCAAACTTTTCAAACACTTATATCGAAGTTGAAATAATTATTCATTACTTACCTACCTTTAGTCATAGTAGATAGTTCCCAAATTTCAAGTTTATATATATATATATATATATATATATATATTAATCACTCATATAATATATATATACTATCGGCACCCCACATAAAATTTATGGTGCTGGCATACTCTGCTATCAAGTCCCCGTATCACTAGTACTAAGGGAAATACTAGTTCGAAATCACTCTCAAACTGTATTAACCAAAAACACATACAAATTGAGGCGAAGTATAGTTCCAAGTCACTAAGAGGTCAGCACATACCCTCACGTCTCTGAGGACCATTGGACTATCAATCCGATAGCCTGTACCAAGGATTCCTATGTTCTAGGGTACAAGTCAATATCCCCCATAAAGGTCCCATCAAGATAAGACTGTCCCGACGCGGTAACCTCAGTGATAGCAAGTAGCGCGGGCATGGTTTTTACACGTATATAATATATGCACAATCACAATCATATATGTATACTACTATTCCCAATTCTAATTTAGGTACACCCACGACCCATACATATGGTATTTATTCTTATTGCACATTACTAGATTATCCCGTATAATGGTTTGTCTCTTTATTTCTTATTTATGGGATTATTCTAACTTATTTCGTAGCACTCGTGAAATCCTATCTTCCTAAGTGTAATTTCAGTAGGTACTCTTTTATTTTAACGACGTAACTTCCTTAGGAGTCTCACCCTTTAAACACATGTTCCCACTATTTCTTAAGTGTAATTTACTCCCCATTAACCCTAATTTAGTCTTACATGAAATGCTCCATTTTTATCAAGTCCTACTGGTCCTCTTTATCTCCCAAAATGTTTTAATAATAATGTCTAAAGATTACTTCTCATTTAAATTGAAATCAACCATGTAAAAAGGGAATTATGAGTCTGCCAGGGGGGATCGATCAATATACGGAAGGGGCTCAATCGATCGATCCATCGATCAATCGATGCTCTTAGGTCGATCGATCGATCAAGCAATTATGGCGAAACTATAGAAATACCAGTTAAGGGAATCTTCTTCCAAAATCATCCAAACCAACATATTTGACTTCCAAACTCCCAAAAATTTATACTACAAGTGTTATATCCCCAAACAATTGATATTCTACGTAAGAAATGCAATTTTTCATCAAGTATAACGAATTAAAAGGGCCACAATCCATAAAAATATCAAGAACCCTAATATTTTCTTTGTTTAGTTTCTTCCTATTCCTTTCCCAGATTTTATACTCCTAACTTAATACAATTTCATGGTTCAACCTCTACATGTGAATTTGATTTCTAGAATATGTCTTTTACCTCTACAACATGCAAATTAGAGTCTCCCATACATGTTTTCTTTCATAAAAACTAGTCCTAATCAACCCTAGACTAACATCATTGAAGCATTAACTGAAATAGAGAAAGATAGATACTTGCCTGGAAATATTTGACTCAGATTTGTGGAGAATATTGGTGTGGTTGTGATCCTCGTTGCGCGATCTAAAGTTTGGCGGCGACGGCGGTGCAAACGGTGGAGTTCTTGGCTTAGAACTCCTTGGAAAGCTTCTCCTCTACCTCTTCAACGGTTGTCTATGGTTTATGGTTCTTATAACCCTAGAAGATGACTTCTACCATCTGATATAACCTTAGAAAAATCGTGGGTTTCCATGCCCAAAAATATAAAATGTCTAAAACGCCCTCCCATTATGTTAAGTAGGCCTAAAAATGCTCCGAGACCCAAACTAAACCCCTGGGTAAATTATTTTGACTATCTCAACCCTTCCGGACACATTGACTTTCTCAAAATGACCATACGGATGACTTATAATTTATTCACTTTTAATCAAGGTTCTAAAAAATGCGGGGCGTGATTGAGGCGTGGAGGTCAAGCCTTAAGCCTTAGAAGCCTAGGCGGGCCTAGGCGTAAAAAGGCGTGAAAAAGCGTTTAGGACTTCTTAATATATTTTAATATTTTTTTAACCATAAAAGGCTATTAAAATACAAAAATTTCACATATCATAAAAATATGTCTGAATATATGCAAATTAAAATACTATTTGATTATTTTGGATGAGATAATGGCCCGGTTTGTACAGAAATTCTCTAAAAGGCGACATCGTTTCACTAAAGCATTGTTGTTTTTAGGAAAAAATGCGCCTTAAGGGTTTTACCAAGAATAAGGCGTGAAAAATGTAAGGCGAGGCGTTTCTCCCAAGCCTAGCCTAGGCGGGTTTTTTAGAACAGTGCTTTTAATAATTCGAATTTAATCCCGACACGACACAAGCGCGTCCTGATAAATTTCCAAAATTATCAAATTAGATTCTCGTGATAATTTTACTAAATTCAATTACACCACTTACTTTACCCATAAAGTTACTTACAAAAAAATTCCAATAATTACTAACTCTCATCACGCTAGCAAGTATTTAAATAATTTTCCGGATTAATATAAATTTAATATCTTTAATTAAATTTAATAAATCCCCAAAATTAAACGTCATAAAAATACGGGGTATTACAATCACATGTACTTTACATTTTTGTGCGTGTAATTTTACGTTTTCTCTTGTTAATTGCAATCAATGCAAAGTAAACACATAATATATTGATATATTTTCTACGTGCTTTAGGTCTGTGCCAGCAACATCATTTTTCGATGTGTTGTATATGGATATGCAATTTATTTTAATTTTGATATATTTTAATATTTCAGGTCTTTTTCCCCTTGCATATGCCGTTGTTGATTCCAAAACGGAAGATAACTGGGTGTGGTTTCTTGTCAATTTGCATAATGCACTAGCTGATTAATATCGAAATATAACGTTCATATATGATCGAAACAATAGATTAATTGAAGCTGTTTTAAGGGTCTTTTTTTTATGTCTGCACATCCCTATTGTATATATAGTTTATAAGGGAACATAAAAAAGAAAATTTGTGGGAATAGTGATGAGTTTCGAAAGAAAATTGTTAATGATTTTTTGTCTTGTGCATATGCTGTCTCAGTAGACGAATTTCACAAGAATATTGAAGCATTAAAAAAGGAAGGAGGATTTGGTGTTGCAGGTTTCATTGATAATTTGACTCGAGAGAATTGGTCTTGTGCATATTTCCCCGGTATACGGTATGGTGACATGTCCTCTAGTGTTGCGGAGTCATTCAATTCATGGATTTTAGAGGAAAGGTATTTACTAATAATGAATATGATCGACAAATTGAGAGTGAAAATTATGACTTTCAATGCAAACAAACTTGTTGAGTTTGACACTTGGACAAATGAGCTATGTCCTTTTTTTCAAAAATTACTGAATGAAAATTGGAATAAAAATCGACATTGGAGTATTTTTCGCTCAAGTCAACATGTATTTGAAGTTCATTCAGAAGTGCGAGCAACGGTTGACTTAGAAGAAAGAACTTGTTCTTGTAGGAGTTGGCAGAAAATATGTTTTCCATGTTCTCATGTTGTTTTTATTGTATGGAGGATAGGGACCAGTATATATGAGTATAATGAGGAATACTATATGGTATCTTTCTACCAAAAATCATACTCTATACCTATAGTTCCTTTTCCTGATTTGATTTCCTTAAGAATTCCTATAACTAAAAATCCCTTTGTCCATCCTCCAATGACAAAGAGATCGACAGGTAGGCCAAGAAATAAGAGAATAAAGCCTTCTGGTGAGGTCACTATTTTGGAAGTTACTTGCTCTACGTATAGTAAAATTGGTCATTACAAGTCTACATGTAAATAACCCATTTAATTACATTTAAAATAATTGAATTCATTCATTGTAACCATTTGATTGAATAAATGATTTAATAACCCATTTGTTTGAATAAATGAATGTATTTTTATTGTTTAGTTTTTAGTCTCATTTTTTTTATTTTCTTTTTGTATGGAAGTTCAACAAAGCATACATATTATTTAGAAAGTACAGATAAATCATTTTTCCTCAAGTTTACGTGTACTTCATTAAATTTTCATGTACTTTAAACTTTAAACTTTGCACTATATGTATGATTGTTTATTTCATTCATTGTAACCATTTGACTGAATAAAATTATTTAAAAGCCCATTTAAATGAATAAAGGAATGTAATTTTGTTTTTTAGTTCTATTCTTATATGATAAAATAACAAAAAGCCCTTCAAACATTTTTAATGCTCATTTAGTCCAAGTCTTTTACTTTGTTCCAAAAATTCCCTCAAACACATATTTAATTAATATTTTCTTATATTTAAAAGTCCACGCTAGCGGTAATCATCCCCACCTCCCTCCCCCACCATTGCAGCCTAACCGTACTACATTTTTTTTAATGTATTTATGTTGTGAGGTCTTTGTGGAATAAAGTAAAATGTTTGCACTAAATGTGTATTAAAAAAATGTTTGAGAGATTGTTTGATAAAAGCCCCATTGTTTATTTGTTTTTTGTTAGAAGTTCAACAAAGTACACGTATTATTTAGAAAGTACACGTGATCATTTTTCTAAAGTTCACGTGTACTTTATTAAATTTATGTGTACTTTACACTTTGCACTCTATGTATGATTGTTGAATAATTCCTTATAGCTTTTTGATTAAATAACTTATTTAATAACATATTTGTTTGAATAAATGAATGTAATATTATTGTTTAGTGTTTAGTTTTTTTTTAATTTATTTTTTGTATGGCAGTTCAGAAAAGTACACTTATATTTTATAAAGTACACGTGAACATTTGTCCTAAAGTTGACCTGTACTTTATTAAATTTGCATGTATTTTAAGTTTTTGAACTCTATGTACGAATCATGGTTCAAGAAATCAGTATACTATATAGGTACTACTGTATGATATAAGTCATAAGACACGCATGAAAGAAACAAATTTTTATTTAAATAAATAAAAAAGTACAATTTTTATCAATAACAAAAGCTGAAAGAAAAAATAAGGAGGATTGTTAGTTGGGAAAGTTGTTAAAGGCATATGGATCGAATTTCTTCTTCCAATACAACTGTAAGTCCTTCATGGCAAGCCTTCTTCTCCCTTAGTTGGACAATTTTCTATGTAACCTCATGTGTATATAAAGACATGAGGCCTTCATGTATTTGAGGAGGGTTCTCATCCACATCAAATAAATATATGGGATTGGAAATAAATCTAAAGAAGCCTTCCCTGACATATGCTTAAAACTGATCAAATGAAGTTTCATATAAGTAAAGAGTTCCCTTAATTTTTTTGTTTTTTTCTTCCTATTCTAAAGCAGCTCGCAACTTTTCTAATGGGATACTCATTATATAATTTTACTTAAGATGTAACGGTTAAGAAATGAACAAGTATTACTCATTTATAGTTTAAATAAAAGCCATTTATTTCTTTGACTAGAAGTATTTGGGATAGTGAGTAGTTAAGCTTAATAAAGTATTCTTGGTTGTCGTGTCTTCGTGAATAAATATATATAGTGATTTTAAATTGCAAAATCAAAATTATTTAATTAATTAGTGTATGTACTTTATTTATAATGTGAGGACTTTGTAAATAAAGCATGTACTTCTGATTAAAATGTATGTACTTTGTTTCATTACCTGTAATTTGAAGAAATTCTTCTTGCGTGTAGTTTATTTATATTGTGTGTTCTTTATTCATAAAGTGTTTACTTTTGATTAAAATGAGTGTAATTTATTTCATAACACTTACTTTCGTGTAATTATCATTGTGTATACCTTACGTACATTGTGGTCCGCGCCAGCAGCAATACACCATTTTGGTGAAATACATATAATAAATAATAAGCAATACAAAATAATTTTTTTTACAAATATGGTATGTATTTGAATCAATTTATAAAAGGTCTTTCTTCATCGTGGGGAAGAAATATTATGAAAATAGAATTTCACTTAGTACATATGCTCTGTGTTTTAGTATTTTAGAGTCTTGAAAGAATTTTTGCAGTTCCTTGTCTCTGCTAATTTGTTCAATGAAGTAGATGCAGAACACCCTACAGTCAACCCAGAAATTAAAATAAAATAAATATTCAAATTAGTATGATGTGAATGAAATTTGTTGCAAATATACAAATTAGTACTTTATAAAAATGAAATTTTTGCTTACCCATTATATTGCATGGGGAATTCACTATATCTTATTAGGTTAAATTCAACATCACTTTCTAGCAAGAAATCTACTGTTCTTTTTTTTGTCCTATCAATAGATCATCTTCGATTATAAAGTGATTAGGTGTACCTTAATTAATTTTTCTCTGAGTTACGAAACCCTTTTTTTCATTGTTTTTGCTTCAGTCTTCAAGAAGTACAGTGTTTTATTATTGATATAAAACTGTTAAGAGGATAAATAGTGAGCATCTACAAATAAAAAAGTATATGTAGATTAAAGATTTAAAAGTATACGCATAATATGAAAGTATACATGCTTTGTATTTGTGCATTTCACGTGTATTTTAAAACATAACGCGCGTACTTGGATACTCTGGGTGATTATTTGCAACTAATGCAAAGTAGACACATTATATAGTAAAGTACGCGTGAATCATAAAAGCACAGGTAACATGAGCAATTAAGTTTAGGCTCTAACCATTTTTTTGGCATCATCGAAGTATATTGTGTTTTGTTCCTTGTCGTCTGATAAAAGGAAATCCATTTGGATGACTTCCTTTTGATCTCCGTATATCGTAAGTAATGTGAAATGTCCTACGTCATGTCTTAGTAAAATGAACAAATTATTACAACCGCCCAAGTATTGAAATAAATCTTTATATAACTCAGCCTTCTTTTGAACTCATTTTTGCTATAAGATTCTATCTGATAAAAAAATTATAGACATTTTGTTAATAAAAAAAAGTGTGTGATTATGATTCACAAAGCTTTCGGTTTAATTTTCCTTACCCAACAATCATCAGAAAAAGTGTGTGAGGAGGAGAGCCGTTCCTTTGACAATTTAAACCTCAATATTTCACTAAAGTGATTATTATCTGTTTCACACAATATAAAATGGTGAGGATATAATAATGTTGAAATTTAATGAATGTCTAATATTTGGTTTACATACTTGGCATGATATATCTTGATTCTTGAGGACTTCAACAAAATCTTTCCATGGGACATAGAAAATTAACCCTTGGTAAATAAATTCCCCGAATTTTATATAGGATATAACAATTGAATGATGAGAATAACATTATTCTTCCGCACTAAAAAAAATAAAAATAAGAGAAGTGACATATCATTGAACAATATACTTTACCCTAGTTCAACCTTTTGATCAAACTCTTCAATGTTATTTTTTGCAGCTTCATTGAGGTACTTGTATGCATTTAGTGCTTCAAGCTTGAAGTGAGTTTTGTTAAATTACTGAGCTATTATTAGCATGTCAGTGTAATACCCCGTATTTCTGCGTATCTTTACTTTAATTATTTTCGAAATTAATTAGGAAAAATACGCTTTAATTAAATTACGCGAGTGAAGTAATTTAATGTGATTTATTTAATAATTGTGATTATTAATCGAGAGGTAAATACTGATTAATAATTTGATGAAATTTACTAAGTGTGAATAGTAAATAATAAATGATTATTATTATACTGCATAGCAAGTGATATGTGCGTATTCTAGTTTATCTCACCGGGTGTCGCGTGTAGACTATTTTGAGGTGAGGAATGAGAAATATATTTGAAGTGACTTGAATGAAAATTTATAGGTCACGAATGATCCCGGATGGGTCGAAATAGTCAGAATAGTGTACCCGGGAGTATAGTTTGGGTCCTGGGTTAATTTTGGACCAAATCGGCACCTATTAAGGGCGTTACGATCATTTTTCAGAAAGAGGTCAAGGGACCTATGAAAATTATATTCATATATCTGACATTTAGATATTGGCTTTAGGGGTCATAGCACAAAATATTAAAGAGGCCATTAGATAAAAAAGAGAACCATTTTCCTAAAGCCTAAGGAGAGAATTTAGAAGGTGGTGAAGGGTTTCTTCCAGTTGAAGACAATTGAAAAGGAAGATTGGAGAAGAATCAATCAATCATCAACCAAAAACCATGAAATCAGATCAATCAATCTAAGGCAAACGTTTATTGCAAATTGAATTGAAGTTATAATAGCCATGTGTAAGGACTTTATGAATAAATTGATTTTTAATTCAAAACCTTGATGAAGAGTACCAATTGATTTCATGTTTGGGTAAAATTGCATGTAGTTAGGGTTTATATCTATAAAGGATTATAAATTAGAGGAGTTTTGATTCTTACTACGAATTTAAATTTGGTTTTGAATTAAATTTGATGGATGAACACAAAACTAGATTATTAAAGAGTTTTGAGGGTTTAATTCATTCTTGATTGATTTCAGTGAAGTTTTAATGTGTTTGAAACAGTAGAAATCATCCTAAATCATGTAGAAATAGTTAGGAATAATCGAATGAGAATTTGGTGAAGAATTATGGTAGTTGGGTAAATCAGAGAGGGTAAAAAATCGAAGAAGGCGAAGCTGCACTTGTTCGATCGATCGATCGACCCATGAATATCGATCGATCGAATGAGTCAATCGATCGACCAAATGCTTTGATCGATCGACCCTGGTAGATTTTGTGTTCTTCTCTTAGTTGAATTTTCTAGGATTACCAATGGTGGAAGGGGATCTTATGAGGGTTATTATACCTATGTAGGGACATGATAAAGACCAGTTGGTATAGGAAGGGAACCTTAAATTTGTGTGAATGCTCAACTAATTATGAAAGTGAATTAAATTCGTCAATAAATGTAAAGTAAGGTGAATGTTAGAGATAAAATATTACGTACAAGTATAAATAATATGGTTGTGTGAATACCTATTATATTGATACTTAGGTTATGTGAATACCTAAAGTATGCTTAATTCGGTATTGGGGTATATGATTATCCGAACCAATACATGAAAGCTCGATTTGGGACCGATGATTATTCGAACCAAATTGAAGTTAAAATACATTGGGGTCGATGAGTATCCAGACCAATATACATATGCATAACATTTACTTTGGGGTCGAGGGATATCCGGACCAATGTAAATGATAGGATGATTGGGGTCGATGATTATCTGTACCAATGATCCTTATAGTATATGTTGTGTGAAATATATATATACTTCATGATAGTCTACTTATGTGTGAAAGTAGACTTGTAGATGATATATATATATATATATATATATATATATGTGTGTGTGTGTGTGTGTATATGTGTGTGTGTGTGTGTGTGATAAATTAAGTAGAGAGAAACTTAATTTCAAGATTAAAAATAGATTGGGAATATCTATAGTAAATTAAGTTGTGAAACTTAATCGGGGAAGTCGAATGATAAGCTTTATGGTTAGGCAGTGAGACTTGATTATGATGAATAAACATTACATATGTGAATGTTATACGAAAACTGAATAATATGCGAGAATGTTAATAATGAAGCGTGTTGTATGGGAGGTACGGAAGTGTAGACCATTGATAATATCGGTTATATATTTTAGTCGAGATAGCTTGGGTATGGTAGCTAGGTGGGGTGAGTATGGGACGCTAGGTGTGCACATTAGATGAGGGGTGAGGAGACTCAAGGGAGTGTGCATGAACTTAACACGTGTAATAAATAATCGACCTTATTTGCGCTAAATTACTTGTTATATGTTTTCACAATGTTTTGAGTACTAACTCTTGCTATAAAAATATTTTCAAACCTTTTGGGTGTCCAACTACAAGGGATCTATACTTGATTTCATTCCAGGGATTCGGATATGTAGCACTGTGGATGCTGACAGGATTATTGAGTAGCCATTCTTTCATTTAGATCTTACATAGGATCTCATTCTTGTTTTCATATGTAGACACGTTGTCAGTTGACTCCATTACAGTTCCAGTCTTGTATCAATTTTACTTAGTAGTTAGATTGTGGATTATTGTTTGGTTGTTGTTTTAGCCGATGGTTTATTTGGCTTGACTTAGTTGCTTTTACATATCATTGGTGGTTTGGATTCTAGTATCTTATGTATGTTGTTTTAGTTTTCAAACTATCCTTTTATCCTGTTTATTGGAAAGATAAAAATTTGACACCGGTTTAATTAACTTAGGTGGTTAGTAATTAATTTGGTTTTCGACATTGATGCTAAGAATGAACCATATGAGAAACCTGTTTTAATTTGATAAAGGCCTGATCACCCGATATTTAATTAGACGGGGTGTCACAGTCAGTTCTCGTCTTTCTCAGGTTTCGTTTTTTAATTGGACGATTGCTCTTGGTTTAATTAGATTTTTTATTTTATTTTTTGTCCTCTAGTAATAGGTCCTTTTATTTAAGGTATTTCATCTATTTATTTAAATACAAACCCTTTGGGTAGTGTCTTTATTTCATCTTTATAGATGTAATCATCTTCTCTTTTTGTTTCTCAATCGTTTCTCTCATGAATTCTCTTGCACATCGAGGCTTGTACAATCTTCAAGTTCGAAATTTCGTCCACGAGTTATTTATTAGTATTTTGCTGATATATTTAAAAAAGGGATGTTAAATTGTAAGCATTTTTTGATTACTATAAATTTAAAGAACATCATAATTTAGCAATGTAAAACATTCGTACTTTCACTTAAGTAATGTGTGTATTTTGATAAATTCGCATACTTTCTTCAAAATTAGAGAATATTTTATGAAGTACACGCGTGTACTTTATAAAATAATTGCTTGTAATTAATAAAAAATATCATTTTCTTTAAAAATGCATGTACTTTTATCAAAATACTGCATGTACGTAATAAAAACTGCTTGTCCTTTATAGATACATATTCAGTTTTTTTCAGTAGTGATTCTTCAAGATTTTTCTTCAATGCTGAAATTTCATCATTAAGAGATTTATTATTGTTTTCCTGATAAATAAAAAGAATATTAGATTATAAGGATTATTCGATTAACATAATGTCAAAGAACAATGAAACAAAAGATAAAGAACTTCATTAATAACTGCGTGTAGTTTATGAAAAATGTGTCTACTTTATGAAAACATCTTAATTTTATAATATAAAATGCGAATAGTTTAATTTAAGTCCTGCGTTTATTTTTAATAAAACGCGTGTACTTTCATCAAAATACTGCGTGTATTTTGATAAAATGCATGTACTTTATAAAATAACTATTTGCACTTTATTGAATAATGATATTTTCACTTTGAAAATTGATCAAAAGCACCTGTTCAGTTTTTTTGGCTTCTGATTCTTGAAGATTTAGCAACATCAGCATTTTGAGCTCACAATCTATCGATTTTTGGAGTACATCTTCATACTTTTTCTCGAGATTTTTATTAGTCTCAAATAGATAGGCATTCGTTTGCACCAAGATTCTTGATGATTCAACCTGCTTTTTCACTGATTCTTCCAATTGTTTAATTCTTTCCGAGTCACTCACTATTGCTTGAACAAGTTTTTCATTCAAAGAATTATTTAATTCAACAAGTTGGGCATTTTTCACCTTCAACTTATTGAGTAACTCTTTTTTCCAAAAGTTGGGCGTTTTCCACATCCAGCTTATCGAGTAACTCTTTTTCTTTAAAAGTTGGGAATTTTCCTCCTCCAACTTATTGAGTAACTCTTTTCCTTTCAAAAATTGGGAATTTTTCACCGCCAACTTCTTCATTTACTCTTGTGCTTCCATAAGTTTACGATTATCCAAATCCAACTGTACATTCAAAATAATAAGGTTAGCACACTCCACTTCCCAAATCTTCACCTTCTTTAGTGCACAATCAAGTTCTTGAGCTACTTTAAATAGTTGGGAATTTTTTGAAACAACTCCATTTTCAGTGCAGCAGTTTGCTCCTCCAAATTCACCTTCTTCTCATTATTAGAATCTCTTGATTCAAAATTTGCTGCATTTATTGGTTCATAATTTCCAACATTCTCAAACCTTTAAAAATCCATTAATTCAAAATTCCCCGTATCTTTTTGTTGATCATTTCCTTTCTTTTTTAAAGGAACCACAAAGTTTTTAATTGGAATATTATAGCCAGATGAAAGGTATAGCCATCACATTCTTCAGCAGCTTTTTTCGATAATGAATCAGTATGTATAGGACTTGCTTTAGAAATTTTCAAAGAGAAACTGGGCCCTTCAGATTGAGTCTTACTCTTTTTATTGCCCTTGTTGATATTAGCTTCACATTCCGTTGCACTATCATTAATAACTGCTTTATTTATAGTCTCCATGTTCAAGTTTTCTGAAGCGATATCATTCTCTCATAACCAATTTTTCAAAGATGACAAATTCCATTTAAGAAATTTTGGTGTTTTCTTTTCCATCCCTTTAATAGTTGGAGGGATATCAAACTTCTCACATACCCAATACTGTGATCATGCTAAAAAATATGATATTAATGATTTGGCACGTTTATTGCATTTAATACCCCGTTAATTTGTGCATTTTAGCATTCTCATGCATGTTATTCTCGGTTCTTATGCTTATTTATTGATTATATATATATATATATATATATATATATATATATATATATATATATATATTGTGTATTCCTTATTTGATCTTTATAGGTCTCGAAAATGCAAGATATGAAGTTTGGTTGAATCCCAGGAAAGTTCCATTGATAATTGCAAAGTCGAAGGAATTATAGTGAATTCATAATTCGGGTTTTGATCCCTAACTCTTCATGAAAATTGAAGCCCTTCGACTCATCTTCATGTGGCCTCCGATGGTACATGAGTCCGAGTTGTATCGAAGAAGTTATAGACATTTCTTTAGAGCATGCACCTTAATCACCCATAGCCGCAACCTATATCAGGATGGAAGCAGGTTCGAATTGATTTGGCTTCTTTCCGAATTGATTCGGTTTGGGCCAGTGAAGCAATCCCTCTTTTGTGTATTGATTCGATTTCTTTATGAATCGATTCCTCCCTATTCTTTCTTATTACAATTATTATATCCGAGATATTTTGGGGGTTTTAACCCTTTGTTTCCTTTTTGTAAAGATTAGTCTTATACTTAGAAAGTTTCCAATTTTAGAAACTCTCTCTTCTCTCTCCTAGGTCAAGTTTATTTATGGTTCTCACCCACATGTAAATCATTTATTACTTACAAGTTTGTTGTTGTTAATGCAAGAAAGGTTCATTTACTTATTCTCTACTTGTGTTCTTAGCTTTAATTTGAATTTATTACCATCTCTTGTATTGGTTTGTGTTTAACTAGATGACTTTTTTAAGTATTGTTGATACCAAAATTAATATGCTGATGTGGACGAATCATAAGAAGACACTTGTCAATCTACGTGGTACAATAACAACGAGGAGGTTCATTTCCCCGACCAACTCATGTTCTCTCCGAGCAACGAGGATATACCGAGGAACTTCAGCACTCCGAGGTACTCTAGCGCTCCGAGGAACTCCTGAGCAACGAGCAACTAAGGCGGTCCGAGCTGCATCTCGGCCGTAGTATTAATTGCCAAAATATCAACAGTTCAACTATTCATTGAATGTTTATCGTCTTGACACACACGCTACATTAAATGTATTACCCTTTCACATGTATATCATTTAATGTACCAACCCATTCATGTACAGCCTAAGGGCTATAAATACCTTGTATCACCCTCATTCAAAAGGACCGGAATTTCTTGACTGAACTTGTAATCGAGAATTCCCAAATACTCAGCAATAACATAACAGTGGACGTAGGCCATTCTTATAAGGCTGAACCACTTTAAAAATCTTTGTCTCATTTTATTTATCTGTGATTGAATAATTAGAGTGATCTAATTTTTTACATCAACAGATTGGCGCCGTCTGTGGGAAAACGACTGTTGCTATCATTTTTTTTTCACCAAAAATCATTTATCATCAATGGCAGATAATCCAGAATCCAGTAATCGAAATGCTGGAAATACTGGAAATCCTCCAAATCCATCTGCGCCTCCAGATCTGGCTGGAATTATGACGAATCTGGCTGAAGGACAGACCGCCATGCAAGAAACAATGAGGCAACTCATTCAAACTCTTCACGGCGGTGCACCTACCCATTCAAGGCAAAGGAGTGATCGTGGGCAATCGCGATCCAGGCGTACTGCGTCATATCGTAATGAAGAATCTAATGATTTTTCTTATCAACCTGGGCGAACTTCATCGATACGGGATACGGATACAGAACAACATATCACCCTCTCTCCGGAGAGAACTAGCGCCCTAAAAAGATTAAGCAGGGCATCTCCTTTCAGTCGTTTAGGACCAAGGAGAAATACGAGTCCACCTAGAGCCCCATCGAGAAGCTTTCGACCACCATCAGGTTTGAGAGAAGGATCAGCACAATCAAGACCAGTTACTCGTCGAGATAGATCTCAGGAAGCTACGTCAGAACAATCAATTGCTCGGACTAAGCTGCCCGAGGAAGGAAATGAAGCATGGAAGGGTTCCATTCAGTGATTGGAGAATAGACTTGGAGAAATGGTTAAAGAAAGGAATCCCTTACAGAGAACTTTTGTTCAAGGGACACCTTTTGTGCAGGCCATTGTGAATTTTCCTACACCATCAAAATTTAAAGCACCTGTAGTGACCCCTAAATATGATGGAAAGACAGATCCTGTTCTTCATATAGAACAATACCAAGCTGCTGCCGACATATATGCTGTCCCCGACGAGATGAGGTGTAGAGCATTTTCGAGAACTCTAACCGGATCTGCACAGATATGGTACAATAATCTTCCTCGGGGTAAGATTTTGACTTTTATTCAGTTAGCCGAGTTGTTCATTGGCAATTTCTGTTTTGGAGCAAAGCCAGTAAAACGAGTAGCACATTTGTTAAGTGTTAGACAAAGGTCTGGAGAAAGTACTAGAGATTACATAACTCGTTTCAATAACGAGAAGCTGGAAGTCATAGATTATGAAGAAAAGACAGCAATCACTACTTTGATGAGTGGTTTGTTTCCTAACAAGTTGTATTACACTTTGGCCAAAGATCCACCTAAAACTATGTCAGAGTTGATGGCAAAAGCGGCCAAAATCATGAATGCCGAGGAGGCTATGGCTGCGAAGAAGAATATGGATAAAGAAACCAAGGTGGAGGTTGACAAATCTAAGAAGAAAGAGAAAAAAGGTAATGGTGGTGACAAGCATTCCAAGAATAATAGGACGTCATGGGAAGTCCTGAAGAAGTATGATAATTATACTCCATTGAAAATGGGTATTAATCATGTTTTAGAAGAAATCAAGAATAACGAAGAAATCAAGTGGCCAGATAAACTGAGGACCAATCCTGAACTGAGGAATAGGGCCAAATATTGCGAGTTCCATAAAGATCATGGCCATACGACCAAAAATTGCATAGCCCTTCAGAACGAGATTGAAACGCTCATCCTAAGAGGAAAGTTGTCAAAGTATGTTGATCGCAGAGGTGAAAGGAAGAATGATGATAAAACTAGAGATCGTTCCAGATCTCCTCGTCGGACGGAGGAGAAAAATAAAAGAAATCATGAAGAGGATCCAGATGAAGACCCCGATCTTCCAAAAAAGCCAAGGCAGCCTGAACGAGAGGTATTTTCCTTACGTTTTGGGTCATTTGATTGTAATGTTATTACAGGAGGAGATGCTGGAGGGGGAGACCTTACTGCAGAAAGAAAGGCCTATCTCTGAGAGGCTCAAGCCTGCTCATATATTCAACGAATAAATCTTGCCGAGGATGATCGTCCGAGGAAGGTAAATAAAGAGAAGCTAGTTATTGTTTTTTCAAAAATCGATTTGGCAGGTGTTCTTTACCCTCACGACGATCCGCTGGTGATCAAAATGAGGATGAAAGATGTGGTGATTTCAAGGGTGTTGGTGGACAATGGTAGTTCGGCAGACATCATATACTATTCATGTTTTGATAGCTTGAATTTGAAATTATCTCAATTGGAACCTTATCACAGACCCCTTCTGGGTTTTGCTGGCGAGAAAGTTTTTCCACTTGGGACGATCAAGTTGGACATATTCATTGGAACTTGGCCTGCTTGTCGAACAGAAAGAATACGCTTCTTTGTGATGGATAAGAATGTGCAGTTAGCCTACAACATCATCATGGGAAGAGTTGGTTTGAAGAAATTCGAAGCACTTCCATCTACAGTGCATCAATGCTTAAAATTCCTAACAAACTTCGGAGTAGAAGTTGTGAAAGGTGATCAAAAATTAGCTCGGGAATGCTATTATTCGTCTGCCGAGCAAGAAGAATTTGAAGAGTCAAGGAAAAAGACTACTACCTACCAAGTGGAGGAAGGTACAGAAATTAAAACTCTTGATCCTAGGGATGAATCCCAACTGGTAAAAGGACAGGTGGTGGAATCTACGGAAAATGTTATTCTGGACGACGAGCATCCTGAACGAATAACCCAGATAGGTTCGTCGTTGGATGTGTCAATAAAACAGGAATTGATAACTTTCTTGAGAAACAGGAAGAATACTTTCGCATGGAGTCATGAAGACATGCCGGGAATAGATCCAAACTTCTTATGTCATGAGCTCAATGTGAATAAGGAGATCAAGCCTGTGAAGCAAAGAAGAAGAGTGTTTAGTCCCGAGAAGAATCAAGCCATCCAAGAGGAGGTCGAGAAGCTCCAGAAAGCCCAATTCATTGAAGATGTGAAATATCCAGACTGGTTGGCAAATGTGGTGATGGTAAAGAAGAAGAACAATAAATGGAGAATGTGTGTTGATTTCACTGATCTCAATAAGGCATGCCCAAAAGACCATTTTCCATTGCCCAGAATTGACCAGCTAGTGGATGCTACCTCGGGACATGAGCTACTCAACTTCATGGATGCATATTCTGGCTACAACCAGATCAAAATGAAGCCTGAAGACAGGGAAAGTACTTCTTTTATTACCCCAAGGGGAACTTATTGTTATAATGTCATGACTTTTGGTTTGAAAAATGCAGGTGCAACATATCAGCGGCTGATGAACAAGGTTTTTGCCGAACAAATCAGTTGCAACATGGAAGTATACATCGACGATATGCTATCAAAGAGCAGGAAAGCTGCTGATCATCTAGTTGACTTAGGTCAGACCTTTGATCAACTAGATAAATACCAAATGAAGCTCAACCCGACGAAGTGCACCTTTGGAGTACAAGAAGGAATGTTCCTCGGATATATCATCAACCAACGAGATATTGAAGCAAATCCAGAAAAGATCAAAGCTCTTTTAGGGCTGCGATCCCCAACGACGAAGAAAGAAGTACAGAGTCTTACAGGACGAGTTGGGCGCTCAATAGATTTGTGTCCCGAGCAACTGATAAATGCCTCCCATTCTTCAAAACACTTCGAAAAACTTTTGAATGGACTGATGAATGTGAAAAGGCCTTTCAAGACTTGAAGAAATATTTGGGAACACCTCCATTGTTGTCCAGGCCAATAACAGGAGAGAAATTATACTTGTATCTGGCGGTATCAGAGAATGCAGTCAGCTCGGCATTGATCAGAGTGGAGAATGGAGTCCAGAAGCCAATTTATTACACAAGTAAGGCTTTCCGAGGTGCAGAAATCAGGTACCAAAAGTTAGAAAAATTGGCATTGGTATTAATTGAAGCAAGTAGAAGAATGAGGGAATATTTCCAAGCCCATACCATCATCGTGTATACCGACATGCCACTAAGACAAGCTATTCATAAGCCAGAAAAGTCAGGGAGACTGATGTATTGGGCAATAGAGCTCGGTGAATATGATATTGTGTATGAACCCAGATCATCATTGAAAGGGCAGGCTGTGGCAGATTTTATAGCAAAGTTTACATATCCTGATACCCCCGAGGAACAAAAACTGCTCGCTGACCAACCTGTGGATGTTCCAGGATCAACAGACATAAGTCCAGACCAACTCCGGTTGGTAAAAGGGCTTGTGAATGAAGAAAGATCATCATCTTCGAACTCAGACCAGCTCCGATTGGTAAAAGAGCGAGAAGAGATGGTCGACGAGGAGCAAAAAGTGTCAGGGGAGGATGAAAAGAAGCAACAAATATTTCACCGAGGAACTCTATCAGATAATAAATTTGAAGACGGGTTACCCATATGGAGATTATATGTAGATGGATCATCTTGCACAGCCGGTTGTGGGGCAAGAATTGTTTTGAGCACCCCAGACGAGATTGACATGGAATATGCTTTACGATTCCAATTCAAAGCCTCTAATAATGAAGCGGAGTATGAGGCCATGATAGCAGGTCTTAATTTAGCAAAGATTATGGAAGCACAACAAGTGATGGTATTCAGTGATTCTCAATTAATTGTGAATCAGATGATGGGAATATATGCGGTTGAAGGAGAGTTAATGATCAAATATCACGCAAAGGTGATGAAGTTGTTGACAGAATTTGATGCCATTCAATTGGTGAGAATACCGAGGATGGAGAATGTACAAGCAGACGCACTGGCCCGACTAGCATCAGCTACTCGTACCGAGTTACGAAGAACCATACCGATTGAAATATTAGAAGGTCGGAGCATAGATGAAGACCTGACAATGAATGTAATTACCCTTGATTTAGGACCATCTTGGATGGATCCCATCAGGACATATATTGAAGAGGGAGGATTGCCGGAGGACAAGCTCGCTGCCAAGAAACTGAAGTATAAAGCTGCTCGGTATGTATTAACTAATGGTATTTTGTATAGACGAGGAATTATGGCAGGTTTGCAGAGATGTGTACATCCCTCCGAGGTGAAAGAATTGATTGAAGAAATCCATGAAGGGTCTTGTGGAGCCCATGTAGCATCTCGAACACTTTTACAAAGGGTGATGACTCAAGGATACTACTGGCCGACGATGAGGGATGATTGTATAGCCTATGCTAAGAAATGTGACAAGTGCCAACGTTTTTCCTCTATCCGACGAACTCCACAAGCATTGTTGACACCCATAACTTCCCTTTGGCCAGTCTCCATGTGGGGAATTGATTTGGTGGGACCATTGCCGACCACCAGAGGAAGATTCAAGTACCTCGTCGTCGCAGTAGACTATTTTACTAAGTGGGTAGAAGCCGAACCCCTCATTGACATGACGTACGAGAAGGTATACCAGTTCATTTGGAAGAATATCATCTGTCGATTTGGTCTCCCTTATGCCTTCATCACAGACCATGGAACCCAATTTGATAACGAGGAATTTGCTGCTTATTGTCATCAGTCGAACATTTTAAAGGTCCATTCAGCACCAGGCCATCCTCAAAGCAATGGACAGACTGAAGTGACGAATAAAACACTGCTAAATGGTTTGAAGAAAAGGCTAAGTGAAGCTAAAGCGAATTGGATTAATGAGCTACAGTCAGTATTGTGGGCTTACCGAACAACTCCTCGAGCAGCTGCTGGAGAATCACCATATATGCTGGCATTTGGAAGTGAGGCTGTAATACCTGCCGAATTGGGTCTCCCAACACATAGAGTGCTGAATTTCAATTCTCCAGTCAGCGACCTGATGAGAAGACTGGATTTGGATATGCTCGAGGAGGTTAGAGAAGAGGCAGCCATAAGGAATGCTGCTTACCAACAACGCACAGCTCTGTTCTACAACAAAAGGGTGAAGAAATGCAACTTAAAAGAGGGGGATTATGTGCTAAAGAAGGTCATTCAGAAGCATAATAAGCTGGAAGCAAACTGGCATGGACCTTACCGAGTTACAGAAGTTGTATGACCAGGAACTTACAGAATAGCAACTCTAGAGGGAGAGGAATTTAAGAATGCATGGAATGCCGAACACCTACGCAAGTATTATCAGTGATGCAAAATGTAAAGCAGTTACTTCATTATGAATAAAACGATGATGTTTTCACCATTTTCCTATCCTTTGTTTGAAAGTTTTTCGGGGAATACTAGTGTTGTACACTACGTTGCTCGACAGCAAAAAGAAGACAATAGTTCGAAAGAGCCAAAAAATATACTCCTTTGGTTAGGAGGCGTACACTAGCGTGACCAACTAAGGTTGGTAAGATAACTAGTGGACAAATAGTTTGAAAGAACCAAAAAATATACTCCTTTGGTTAGGAGGCGTACACTAGCGTGACCAACTAAGGTTGGTAAGATAACTAGTGGACAAATAGTTCGAAAGAACCAAAAGATATACTCCTTTGGTTAGGTGGCGTACACTAGCGTGACCAACTAAGGTTGGTAAGATAACTAGTGGACAAATAGTTCGAAAGAACCAAAAAATATACTCCTTTGGTTAGGAGGCGTACACTAGCGTGACCAACTAAGGTTGGTAAGATAACTAGTGGACAAATAGTTCGAAAGAACCTCATAATTCAATAATTAACTAAGGTTGAGGGAAGAACAATATCATTTGATTTGAAAATAGGCCAACAAGTTGGTCGGGAGGTAAAATAATTCCAGAAAATACAGAGAATTCCAAAATGAACCAAGTATAGTTGGTCGGTGATCAACTATACTTGGTCGACGAGGATAAATTATCATACATTTTAAGAAAAAGTTTACCAAGTAGGGTTGGTTAGGGATAAGAACCCATCAACTGTAGTTGGTCGACAAGCACAATTTAATGACCTTGGTTGGTTGGAAACAGTTTAAACATTTTATACTCATTACTTTATTATTAAGTGATTGAGCAGCATTGATACTTGTAATTTTGATTACTAAGTTGGTTGATGAACATCATCATATTGTTATCTTTTTAACAGATACATATACACAAATATTTGATAAACACAAGACCATCGCAATACAAATTTGCAAACAGAAAATGAAATTCTTTCATTAAGATAAAAATGTATTACAAGCTATACATATGTGCTAATTATTGAAAAACCTATTCTATTGGTTTCTTTGCTTTAGCTTTTGAAACAGGTTCCTCGCCGGCAGGAGGATCTTCTAAGCAAAGAGGAGAATTGATGAAATTAATATCCCGAAGCATTCTGACGTTCATCACAGAAGGTGTATCCAAGAGATGCTCTGGACGAGATAATTCAGTCTGAGAATGAAGACTATAGTCGTCGAGATATTTTGAAATTAAACTCCGAGGAATGGAACGAGCTGGGATCCATTCCATGTCCAATTTGAAAGGTGGCACAGGCAAATCTAGTAACCCTGGAGCATGATAATCCCATAAAAAAATGCCCTTGCTCCAATTTCAGTACACCCAGGGCGTTCAACCACCCCCGCTTATAACCTTCATTATTGGCATGTTCAATCCGAGCATCTAAATGAACAAGGGCTTCATTGTATCCTGCCATCCAAAATTCTCTGGGTTGTTTATGGAATTGGAAGGTTAATCTATCCAATTGTTCGTGAAGGCTCCTGGCAAAAACATCTTTATCATTCAAAGAAGACTTCGTTGCAGTGAGTTGATCTTCCAAAGATAGATTTTTCTTGGACATTTCAGATAAAGCTCGATCTTTGGCTTTTAATTGGTATGCTTGAGTTTCCAAAGTAGATTGAGTGCGAGCCTCTTCAACATTGCGGCTAAGAACTCTTGATCGACTCCGAGCAGCGACTGGAGAACTTTGCTCCTCGACAACATTTTGAACAGCTCTTCCTCGCCCATGAGAACCTCTTCCTCGTCCTCGAGCAGTCACAGGAATAACAAATCTTCTCAGAACGTCCAACTCTTGCCTTAATTTGGCATTCTCAACCTCTAAGAACGAGAAACCTTCATCGGTAACTGGTACTAAAGCAGTGGAAGATGAAGCTACGGACTCATACTGTGCCAACTTTTTCTGCAAATTATTGTTTTCTTATTCCAGCATCTCGGCGATCTGCCTGCAGGCCTCAACTTCACCTTTTAGAGTTCTTTCCCTAACATCGTATCCAGCAAGGATCTTTTTATGGCCTGTTTCAGAAGAAAGCTGTTGATATATATTTTCATATTCCTTATGCAACAAAGCCATTGATTCATTGTGCTGACCTTGAAGATCTTCTAAGGAATAATGAAGTTCCTCAATCAAGTCATAGTAGGCCACATTGTTGGCCACAGCTCGGTCAAGTAAATCCTTCAAGTACCGATAAGCCTCAATTGCTTGTTCTGAGGCATCATGGCCAAGGATGTCAGCAATCTCTGATGTACTAAGGTCTGTATGACCAGCCTTATAATATTCGTGACATTGCTGCATCAGCTTTGTATCATGTGCAGATATCAGTTCCATTCTAGCAACAAACTAAGGATGAGAAAAAGACAACAATCAACAAAAACAAATCATCAACAATAGAGATGAACAAAGATGTATTTTATTAGATCATCAAAATATTACATTATTTGATTACAAGTGATAATAAAAGATAGAAATGATACCGAACAACTTCACACCTTTTCCTTGTCTCCCAAGACTTTTTCGGGAGGCTGAGACGAGGAGCTTGGTTGCTCGGTGGTGATAACATCTTGAACAACAGGAGTTGAAATTTTCTCAGAAGGAGGAGGCATGGAAGAAATGTCCTCGTTGGCAGCAGGAAGAGAAGAAGGGACTTGGTCGCCTATGGCCATGGAAGATTCATCAGAGACAGGCCCATCTTCTTCTTCCTCAACAATTGATGGGGGAGGACTAGGGAGGTGTAGCTGGAATAGCCCAGAATATTCTTTGATCTTCAATTCTTGCAGGGCAGCTACCCAGCCATCTCGAAAGTATTTCAACTTCCCATATTGAACTTGGGATGTCATCGCAGCAATCCCTTTGTCCCATCCTTTATCCCAGCCTGCGCTGAAGGATTTTTTAACTGCGAGCTTTCTTCTCAATTTCTCCGAGGAGGGCTTCGCATCCAATTCCTCTTTTTGACCTTTGATATCTCGCAGGGCAGACAACTCTTCCTCTGCCTTCTTCAGCTTATCTTCAAGCTCTCCAAAGTTCTTGAGCTTGTCGTCATATTCTTGATGCTCAATCTCCAAACTTTTCACCTTGTTCTCCAAACTCTTGGAGATCTCAGCTAACTTCACCTTCTCAGCTTCAACTATTGACAATTTTTTCTCCCAAACAACCTTGTCCTCACTATACTGTTGGCGAGATTCCTTCAAGGATTGGGTCAAACCCAGCAGAGCATCCTCTACACCTGACGAGGAGCTTGAAGCTTTAATAGCTTCATCTTTCTTCACGATGTTGTTAAAACAATTCACCAGCTAAACAAAGGAAAAAGTGACAGGTCAGTGCAAAAAGACAAGTATTCAAAGAAAGAAAGGAAATTCAGAGTGTGAGAAATTTATCGAAGCAAGATGACGAGTAGCTAGGGATGTCAGCATATCCCTAGAAATTTTTTCATCAATTCCTTGGACCTCGGGTATGATCCAAGTTTTTACCGAGCTCATTGCAGAGCTCGGAGGAATGATGGTTGGAACACCAACACCACCAGCTGGTAGAGAGGATGCAGTTTCAGCCAAATTGACTGAGGATGATTTCCTCAATCTCCTCAAAGGGACTTCAGCAGCTTCAACCAAGGAAGAACTCTTGGTCGGAGAGATAGCAATTATTTCCACAGGAGCAACCTTCTTGCTCGGAGCCACTGGGGGCTTCTCGGTAGCTTTGGAAGGTCCAGCATCCACCTTCTTAGTCCCCTCTGGGACATCAGTTTTGCTTTTCTTGGCCCCAGCAGCAGAAGAAATGTCATCAAATAGAGCAGGAGGAGCTCTTTTCTTGCCCATTCTGTGACTTAAAGGAAGATGAGAATCTCAAGAAGAATCCTCTGGAGTTGAAGCTGGCTCAACAGGGCGAGCGGTATAAGAGGTTGTATAACTCTTATACTGTAGCAGATATGATGCAGACCTGATGTGATCGTCTGCAACGTTCTTATGCAAACCCCAGATAAGTCTCAGATGCTTAATATTAACCTCTGATTCTTTTGGAGTTTTTCTTTTACTATCAACTGCAAACAAACACATAATGAGATATCAGTCATACATTTTGTCAAACATGATAAAAGCATAATTTCATAAGTAAAAGAAATAAAATGAAAAATAAAGCTATCCCATTGCCATATGGGGGCATCTGGGACCGTTGTATACTTCATCTCCAACTAAAGGGGCATATTGCCAATTTTTAATAACCACCCCATGTTCAAAATAATCTCTATTTGAATCAGGGAGGTTAACTATAAGAGCCCTATTCAGAAACTTAGTTTTTAAGTAATAAATATTATCTAGAATGGCCCATTTATAGCAATACATAATTTCAGGGATCCCTATACGAGTCCCATGAGTTAGATTTAATTTGTACACCCCATTAATTATTCTCCATGAATTGGAGGCTATTTTTGCAGGGACAAGATCAAAATACTGACAAAACTCAAGACACAATGGGTTTGGCGGAAAAGAAAATCCACATTCAGCAATGAATAGACTGGGGAACCAATGTCCCTCAGCCAATCGAAAATAATCTGAAGGCTCAGAAAGAACCTCCAGAGTTACCCAGGAAGGAATGGAAAAATCGGAACGAAATTTCTCAACAGACTCCACAATATAAACCATACTGAATAAAAGAGATACAGAAGAAAGGAAGAAGATCTTACAGGAAGAAAGGAGGTATGTTGACAACGAATGAAAACAAGGATGAATGCACAAGAGAGAAGGAGAGAATAGAAAGCTTGAATGCAGGAAATTGGAAAAAGAAGAAGACGGTATGGTTACCTAAGAAGTTTAAATACTTTGCCTTGGGAAGCGGCGAAGGAAATGATTACAAAAAAGAAACTGTTGAACTTCCGGCGGCTAAAAGGACAAAAAGGGCACTAAGATCGAAGCGCTCTTAAAAGTTCAAAAAAAAAGGCGGATTCTTTGAATTTGGAAATAAATTCAAATACGATGCTCCTAAAACCCAGGAAGATCATTCAATATTGCCACAAACCGAGAAAGAATGTTCCATACTCCTCAAAGTTCGAAATATGAAACATTGGGGGCTTCTGTTGATACCAAAATTAATATGCTGATGTGGACGAATCATACGAAGACACTTGTCAATCTACGTGGTACAATAACAACGAGGAGGTTCATTTCCCCGACCAACTCATGTTCTCTCCGAGCAACGAGGATATACCGAGGAACTTCAGCACTCCGAGGTACTCTAGCGCTCCGAGGAACTCCTGAGCAACGAGCAACTAAGGCGGTCCGAGCTGCATCTCGGCCGTAGTATTAATTGCCAAAATATCAACAGTTCAACCATTCATTGAATGTTTATCGTCTTGACACACACGCTACATTAAATGTATTACCCTTTCACATGTATATCATTTAATGTACCAACCCATTCATGTACAGCCTAAGGGCTATAAATACCTTGTATCACCCTCATTCAAAGGGACCAGAATTTCTTGACTGAACTTGTAATCGAGAATTCCCAAATACTCAGCAATAACATAACAGTGGACGTAGGCCATTCTTATAAGGCTGAACCACTTTAAAAATCTTTGTCTCATTTTATTTATCTGTGATTGAATAATTAGAGTGATCTAATTTTTTACATCAACAAGTATGTTGTTCTTTTTCATGTGAAGCTTAATTTCCATTATGAGTAGCTAGACTTTTGGTTAGGGATTATGACCCCACCTTGGATGCTTGAACTTCATATTTAGGGTTTGGTTTATAATTGTTCTAATGGAACTTCATGTGTTGGTATTGGAGTATCCTAGTCTCTTAACTTCCCTTATCATGCAAGGGTAGTATTTAATTCTTTATTATAAACCCAACCTATCAAGAAATAACAAAATTAACCCCTAATCCTCCATCGATGTGTTTAGTCTCTACATGGTTGAGGTTCGAACTTAATTAATTAAGCTCGATTAGAATTAAATTTGAACCATATCCTATCATCTTCTTAGCTAATCCGAGGTGGGAGAATGATCCTCAATATTTTTTATCTCTTGAATTTAAGCTTATTTTAGTTCGTTTAAGTCTATCTTCATAGTTAACTCATTATTTATAAATTAAATGCATTTCAGTATAGTGGTTCCTTAGTCTCACCACTTCAACTAACAAACCATATTTTACACTTTATCTTTGTGACATTCAGAGAATAACTTTTAACCCACTCTTGTTTCTTAGGAGTGATCAATTCCTGTGCAATATGGTTCGGACTTACTCGGTTACTACTTGTTGCGAAAGATTTTCACTTGAATCATATACTATTTTTAGAGCATAAATTAATAATTGTATCATCTAGTTTTCATAATTGTAATAACTCGTGTACTTTGTAAATATTAAGTGTACATTGAAAGAACACGTGATATTCCAACCATGGTAAATGAAATTAAGCATGTATTTTAAAAATATCATGTGCACTTTCAAAGTACACGTGATATTTACAAAATACATAATGTTCAATGAAATTATCACGTGTATTTTATAAATATCACGTATATTTTGAAAGCACACGTGATATTTATGGTCAATGAAATTATGCGTGTACTTTATAAATATGACGTGTACTTTCAGAGTATACGTGATATTTACAAAGTACATGTGAAATCGGTTTTCAAACAATTTTTCCAATTTGTTTGTTGGATTGCCATAGTATGTTTTCCTCACCAATAGTGAAATGACACATCCACTTGTTGCACTAGATTTTGAACTTGATATTTTATTTAGTGAATTGATGAGAAACCCATGCACGGTAGATGCTCAATCATATTTAATCATGTCATCCAATACTATTGATGTATGTTGTTAAAAATTCTCTTAATGCGAAGTTTGAGTTGGAGAAAAAAACCATCGTCATGAAGTGGAGATAAACAAGTTTTACAAAATTGGTAATGCCCTCATCTGTGTCCAAATCTACCGATTTCTTCAAACAGTTATTTATGTCTGACTTTTCAATTTTTTTAGCTTTGAAGTATCTGACAAGGAATTCAAGTTTTTGAGACGCAGCCAATCTCTTTTTCAAATCTATTAATTATTGGCCCTCTACTATTGGGATCCCAAATATTTCACTTATATCTTTTGGGTTATTTCGACACTGCTCTTCATCTAAAAACTCCTCGTTTCTATTTTATAGAGCTTGATAATGGATAAAATATTTTCATCAATTTTTTTGTGCTACATTTCTACTACTTCCTCTCTATAGTAGGCATTGAAAAGATCCCACAATGGAGTCTTCTTAAGCAGTTCAATATGCCTATCATTTATTTTATTTTTAATAGAAGAAAAATCATGATAGAAGCTAACAATATTCGACCTATACTGGTCGTGTTTATTCACACCACGTGTAGATTCCACATCACTGCTTGAAGAACTTTCTTCGGAATTTCTCTTCTTGTTGTCCTATACTTTTCTTGCCTTCATCTTCATCCCCATTCTAATAATCTAAACACATAAAATTTAAATTACAAACCAATAATGATAAATTACATGTATAAAAAATAAAATACACATGAATTTAAATAAAATACAAACAAAAATAATAAAGTAAATGCGTATTTAGGAAAAGTACATGCAATATTCTCAAAAACAATTCATACAAATCTAAAAAAAATACATCATAGACCCGATAATACATATCGTTCATTACATGGTAATACTTAACACATGTTGTTTTACAAGTTAAAAACTAAGATTCTCTTTTCTTAACATATTCTGAAAAGAAGTGATACAATAGCTCCATGCTAAACTCGCCAACATTTTCAAAACCTCTTAAGCAATACTGCTCAATTCATTTTCTAAATCCTTCACTTTCGATTCAGCTACTTGAAGCTTTTGTACATCAAAAGTTCACTAAATGTCTTCATAGTAGTAGAAAAAAACACATAACCTTTTCGATCTATCATTGATACGAAGCAGAAAATGAATTTCATCATCATAAGTAGTATTGCCAGTCAATATAAAAGGTTATGTATTGTTAAGATCTTCGAAGGTACAATCAACAATTTTGTAGTTGAATATAATTGATGGCATGATTCCTAAATAATGACACAATAATAATACTTCTTACAAACTTATGGAATATCACTGAAATGCCGCTGGCGTGGACCACAATAACATAGGATTGTTTAAATATGGAGATGACATATATATATATATATATATATATAGTACATAAAAGTAAATCCACGTTACATTGAACCAAATCAATTTCAATGTGTGTACTTTATGGATTTGCGTGCACTATTTGAAAAAACATGCAAATTCATAAAGTAGACTCACATAATATAGGACTTGTACAAATACATGACCTAAATTCATATAGTACATGCAGTCTTAAATAAATGTCGCTGGCGCAGACCACAATTATTATAGTTACTATACACATACAAAGAGTATGTACATATTTGAATCATATATATATTCCCAGTCATCAATAAATGATGTATATAGGAGGAAATGTACAGTGATGAAATACATAAATGTGCAGCCCTCAACATGCAAAAAGTGTTTTATTTTTTCATATAATGAACAAGAATAATGTGATTTCATTAGTCCATGTATAAGTTCTCCAAATATATACATATGAGAACACAAATACATAATAAAATAAGGAAAACGTTATATAAAACCTAAGGACACAAAAATATAACATGGAATACACAACATAACACTCAAAAAATAAGGACAAACAGGTGATATAAAAAACAAAATGCTAAGAACACAACATATATAGAGTGTATGGTATAATCTTAAGAACAAAATATTACATTTAATTTACAATGTATTACATCAAATACATATATATGAGCATGTATCCATACTTGTTAGTGTTGTTTGGAAGTATTTGTTTCTCAGAACTTTCACGATTAGGGTTTTGGTCGCTTTAATTTTTGTGAAGTGTATTTGTTTGAAATTTAGGGGGATTTATATGTTGTTGGACCAAAATTTGGTTGAGAATGATAATCGCTATGGGGTTTTGATCCAAGAGACAATACACAGTTTTGGTATTAATTGATCATTGTTTGAATTATTTATGCTTGTTTTATCGAGTTATGTTTGTTGTTACTTGTTTCACTTTACACCATTGTATAATGTACTTGTTTTTCTTATATGCTTACCTTTATTTCATTTTGGGAGAGAATTGGTTCTAATAGGGAGAAATGATTTTATTATGCACCTTTTTTTCTTTGTCTATTCCTGAACAAAAGGGGGATAAATGGTATCTCAATTTTTATAGTCCGAGGGAGATTTTACCTTAGCAAGTGACATCTTAACTTAGGTAGAGATTATTGAAAAAAGGGGGACGATTTATTCGTGTGAAATTTATATTTTTTATATAGTATCTTTGCATTTTAAGGTGTGTTTATGTGTGGAAGTTTGCAATGATGCATCGAAGTTTTCATAAGAAGCAAAGTTACTAAGTTTATGTGTAGATCAAGTTGTACTTTTTTCTTTTGGGGTTGGGGTTTGAGTCTTACAGATGAGCTTGGTGGAGCATAGGTTTTTATTTTGTGTTATGTCCCGGAATATTCAAAGGGGAAGATTTGTAAGGAAAAATTTCTGATAGAGTCAATTTGTATGTATTTTGGCTTATTCCCTGTTTAAACAAAACCTTTGAGTAATAGGTTAGGACCTGAGATTATTGACATTTCAAGCCTATGACATGTTTGATTTATGATGCTATGGCCAAGATAAAATGTTCATCATCGGGCCGAGTTTTGTGCCTTGTTTTTGTTTTCACATTTAGAGGATCTCTTAGGTATGAATGCGTATTTATTTTGACCATTGGAGATTTTAATTTTGCGTGTTGGGTTTTTAAAATGTTTTAAACTATTTTTTAATGATTTTACAAATCTCAAAGTCATTAGAACGACATTCATGATAAAGTTTGAATGATTGGGTTCTCGTTAGTACCGATCCAACGAGCTTTGAAGGACTGATTTTTGCCTTACTCTATTCTTTCGTTCGATATCTCATTTGATGTATGCCCTAATGAACTCTATGGAGTCATTCGAACGAGCCTTGAAAAATCATTCATATGAGCTGACAAACTTTTTATTATTTTGATATTTACTTAAATTGTTTCATCTTTATCTCTTTTTTGGAAAACCTCCTATAAATAAGAGTGCATAGCAACAGTCTTATTTGAGGCTTCAACCTATTTTTTGAGTTCTAAAACACTTTAAAAAAATATCTTCAGGTTTATGTGATCATTCGTGATCACATGCTTTTTCAAACCTAAATCCTATTTACACCTAACTATTTAAAGATCCAAGTATTCATCGTATATATGCTTTGAGATCAAGTTTGAGGGAACCTTGGTTTATTTTTAATCTTGTTAATTATATATTTTTCATGAGGTAGAATCCATGCCTAATTTATTTATATATGGTGGACTCCATGTTTCATAACGGCTACTAAGCTTGTATCAATGGATACCAAGTTGTGCATGGGTTCACAAGTTGGGGCACTGGGTGAGTGGACTCTTACATGCACTTTAGAGGATAGGTTGAATACTGAAGAGCGTCAAGGCTTTCGAGGGCATATTGTATGTGCTATAAGTCTACTTTTTGTCTTGTGTACTTCCTTAACGACGCTAAGAAGTCATCATTCAAATTTATATAAGCATCTCAAGCTCAAGCACAACACAACAATGGAGATATATAAAACTAAACAATAATGTAAAAAGGACAAGGATATGAGAGAAGAGGAATCACACCAGAATTTAAGTTGTGCATATGAGTGTAGTTTATAAATGCGGCTCAAATGGCATGCAACGTACAACACTCAAGCTTTCTCTCTCTATTTTAAGTGAGACATATTTTTACTAGGGTTCTATAATTTCTAGATCCTCTTACACTGGGGAAGAATATGGGTTTATATAGTGCTCGGTGTGTTCATTTTAACCCCCAAGCATGAATAAAACGTGTGCATAGTGAAGCCTCCACTAGGATTTGGACAGTTGTCCCTGGCATAAGTCGTTATTGATGATGATGCAAATATTCTTTCACGTGAGGGGGAGATCTTATTATAATGGTTTATCCATGTGGGTCAATGAGACATAACCCACGTGCATACTACCACGCATGTTCAATCCCACACGCTCTGCCAGGTGTCAACTATCGACCGTACTGGTCCAAGCCGAGGCCGAGTTATTAGGTCAATCCTCTGATGGAATGGTTATCAGTGTGTTGAATTGAATCTGTATAGGATCCTCAGTCTCCTTGTCATGGATGAGGTCGAGGGAACATGGAAGAGAGTTAAGGCCAATGATGATGTCGTTGTATGTTGAGGTCGAGGGATTATAGAAGACAGTTAAGGCCAAAGAAGAGGCCCCTTTTGATGGGCTCCTCGTTTATTGTGCACAATGATTACTTCATTTAAATACCCCCAAAATCAATCGTTCTCTCTCTTCTTCACTAAAACTCCCGCCCAAGATCTCTCCAACTGGTATTCTCATTCTCTCTCCTTGTTTCAGTTCATTCCAAGCGCGTTTTCCTCTATTTTTCTTTGTCCCAAACCAATTCCTTTGCTTAGGTAACCTTCCTCCTTCTTTTTCCCCAAGTTTTTAAGCTTTTCGTAGGTTTTCTATATTTGTTAGATTTTTTTTGGCATACTTTAGACTTTTCAGCAGTCTACATTGGTGCCTTTAGGGTTGTTTTGAGAGTTTTTAGGGGTGGTTTAGAGTTTATGGTGGTGGTTATTGGCTTTTCAATCCATTTTTCATCGTCTTTTCTCCCTGTGAGAGTTGCCAAAGCTACTCCGATCACCTTCTCCGGTGGCCTTCAACCCATTGTTCTTAAGCAAAATGATCCATTTCTTCCTTTTGATTTTTAGGCCAAACTCAGTCAAAATTGTAATTATTTGAATGTTAAAGACATTATATGAATTAGTTGACCAATACCCAACCCTTAAAGAGAGGTTCTTAGGAGATACGTAGGATTGAAACTGAGCTTGAGGCAAGGAGAAAAGTCGAGATCGATTATACACACCTAATTTTTCCAATCCCTTTAGCTATCATACCCACCTATAATTGAAGTCTCTGAGGATAATATGTCTGTCGTCTCATCCGCATCCTCTAATGGATATAGTCCCTCATTCGCTTGGGCTACCTCTCCAGCTGATTATTTTGACGAGGCTTCGTCTCGTGCTACTGAGTCAGATTCAACCAAAAGTTCACATAGCCATTAAATTTCCTCTTCTCAGTCCTTTAAAGATCCCAGTGTGATTGTAGACTCTCCTCCCATGGCTTTTCCATTATTGGCCATGACCGAGGGACATTTTTAAGAGAGGTTCCCAAGTAGGGCCTCGGACGTTGAGGTCAATGTTGAGGACGATGATTCTGAGGTTGGGGAACCACTTAATTGCTCTTATGCCCAGACTTTTCCTTCCATCGTCATAGAGGACTACCTTCTAGTTTGAAGGCATGACTATGGGATAAAGCCCAATGTGGTGATGTGAGTACTGGACGACAACGAGAGATCATACAATGGCCAAGATGACAAAATTTCCATTCATGACCAAATTTTTAGGGCCATACTTGTCTCCCCATCCACCCTTCAATATGAACTATTTTTGTCGGCTCGGGAGTTACCCCTACTTAATTGGCACTAAATTTTTGGAGGATCATCCTCGATTTTATTTGCATCTAGAAGTTGACTTACACGGATGACTCCTTACTGGATATTTTAAAGCCTGTTATAATGTGTCTAGCATTAAGGCTCAGACGACTTACTATCATTTAGGGGCTAGAAGACCCAGGAAGAAAATTCTTCATGTCAACCAAACCTCCAACCACTTTTGGAAGCCGAGGTACTTCTTTGTATTTAAGGATTGGAAGTTCTTAATCTATGACGAGTGTGCTGAAGACGAGCCGAGAGCTCGTCGTTGTTGGGAAATCCTTCCATATTCACAAAGTTGGACATCTACTTATGAATAACTGATAAAGAGAAAGTTGGGATACTGATAAGTCGAGGGAAAGAGGGAAATCTGGCAAAGTTTTAATATATAATGACCCCTAAGAATCTTGAAAAATTTGGTTTGGGGGTTGCCTCTTTAGACAAGTTATGTGAGTTTTCAATATTTTCATATTTTTCAACTCTTTCCTCGTCTTTAACTGTTTTTACTAACCATTGCCTTTTCTTCTTTGTAGACTGTCCTCCCAATACCTCTGATAATTCTTGGAATATCACAACCCCAAGTTTTCAAGCTACTTTTGGAAAGAAGGGGAATAAGGAGCCTCCAAAAAGATGACTTCTGGTGGGCCTATTCGAGATGAGACAGGGCATAAAAGAAAAGAGCATGTCAATGGAGGGAACACTCACCGTTAGCGTGATACGATGTTGAGGGTTAATTTCTCTGAGTTTGCTCCCTTTTCCTCGGCTACGAACTCTTTTAAAGCCATTTGGACTATAAATCTCACTTAGCTAAAGGCGAGCCCCAACTCTCTCATCCCTTCATTATCAAGGTCCAAGTCAGCTTATTTTTCCATATGAGGCTGACTACTCGTTCTTAAGGAAGATAGACCACCTAACGGTCTATGACTTCAGACTTCAGCAGTTGGAACATGTATTTGCAACTTCAACCCATTTTCACACTTTAATTTTTTCATCTTCTTGCTTTTAACTTTATCCCGTCTCATACTGACATCACTCTCTTTCACTTTAGTCCATGTGTTCTTTCACCCCAACCACTAAATGGATGACTGAGAAGTACTCCTAAATTTAGGAGGTCAAGAGATCCCTCAAGGTCAAGAGAGAGATGAAGGTGGAACTGAAGACTCAGGAGGTCGACCACTTAAAATCCTTGGATGATTTAAAGCTGGAGCATGAAAATGATTTTAAGGGTTTGATGATTGAAAAATACAACACCATTTCGGCCCTGTCGGCCAAATATACGACTGATTTGGCCATAGCCATCCAGAAGGCCAAAGAAGAGGCTATTAAAGATTACAAGAAGTCGAATGAATGTGCTTAATTTGGTTGCCAATACCTCGAAAGAGGTCTTAAAATAGCTTCTCGATGGTTAATTCTTAAACATCTTGAGGTCGTCTCATCTATCTGGCTAGATCTTGAGGCCCTTAACAAGGGGGATCCTCTTTTCCAAGTGCTTTTGGCTGAAGTTGAAGCGTTAGCCAAAGCCGAGGTTCTGATTGAAGCCAATGTTACTGCTAATATGAGCACTGCTAGTGATGGGTTAGCCGAGATGGGTGGCGAAGAGACGACTGTCATTAATTAGCCGGGTGCATAGGGTGGTCGTATGTGACCTATACCCTCATCTCTTGTAGTTTGTTTATTTTAACATTTCCTCATCTGTAATATATTGTACTTTAATGAACATCATATATCTATAATGAAAGATGTATTTTTGACAAGCGTTGTCTCGTATTTGTACTTTTTATATCTTCTTCCTTTGAATATGTACGATTGATAATGATCTTGCTAAGTTTACTCTCATCTTGGCTGACAAGGATAAGTCGTAAATGATTTTTGTATAACCCTTAAATGATGTAAATCTCATCCTTAGCCGAGAGAGATAACAAACTTAATGATTTTCAAATTGGGTACCTTTAAATTAATGATGTTAATCTCATGTTTGCTCTCGTCCTTTGGTAAGATGAATAACCGACTTAATGATTTTTAATTGGAGACCACCAAATTAATGATGTTAATCTCAAGTGTGCTTTCTTACTTAACTGAGATGAATAACAAACTTAATGGTTTTTCATTGGAGACCACCAAAATTAATGATGTTAATTCTTCGATCTGCTCTCGCCCTTAGCCGAGATGAATAATCAACTTAATGATTTTTAATTGGACACCACCAAAATTAATGATGTTAATTCTACGAGTCCCCACCCGTAATTTTTGGGAGTGTATAGACGAGTTTCATCTCTTCATAAACTCTCGTCTCAGTCGATGTAGAGTGAAAATTATTTCCACTAAGCCAGTGATGTTTAAGATAACCAACTTAATGATTTTCAATAAATTTTGTGTTTTTCACCACCTTAATGATGTTATCACACCATTCTCCCCTCGCGGTGTTATTGAGAATACATGGATGAGACGAGTCTCACAAGGTTCCTCATATCACAGATAGTGAGTTAATGCTAAGTCACCAAATGAATGGTGTTGTTTAGCTTAGGAAAATTCAAAGCATGCATTTGGACAATTCGTACAAAAAAGATATGAGTAAGCACTTGAACTATTTTCATTCATTATTTTAAATCTTTCAAATACAAAGAGAAATTTACATAAATTGTTTACAAGTCTACTGATAGTATGTTTTCAATTGGTTGGCATTCCATGGATTGTAGAATGATTCTCCCTCTAGGTTCTCCATCCGATATGTCCCAGGGACGACCTCTTCACTGACTCTGTATGGGCTATGCCAATTCGGATGTAACTTGTTCGTCTTCTACCAAACCTTATTTAGATCTAGTTACCCCAATGCTATCGGCCTAGGTTTGAATCTCTTTTTATAGAACTTGAACATTCTCTGCTGGTACACTGCTTGTCTCACCTAGGCATCTACCCTTATCCGTTCTATCAGATCTAAGTACAACCTTCTCTTTTCGATATTTGTCTCTGGATTACAGGTCTAGGATTTGTGGCTAGGCAGGATGAGTTCAGTTGGTATCGCAACTTCTGAACCTAACTTTTTCTTGATCCCATCTAGAATTGTTCTGTTAGTGAGCTCTGTCTGGCCATTTTCTTAGGGTCGGCCTGGAGTAGCGTAGAAAAATTTGATACTGACCCTTGCACAATAAGCCTTCATGTACTTGTTCTTGAACTGTTTTCCATTATCTGATATTAAAGTGTGAGGTAGACCATAGATGCAGATGATATTCCGCCAAATGAATTGAAGGTTTTCGTCTCTGTGATGGAAACCATGTACTTAGTCTCTACCCATTTTAAACAATAGTCGATCTCCATTATCAAGTATCTGTAATTGCATGTAACCCTAGGCAGATGTCCCATAAAGTCAATCCCCTGTATTACGAATGGTCAAGGGGCTGTAATGGATGACATAAGTTGATGGGGATGATAGGGAATATATGCGCATCTTTATCACTTGTCACACATTTTTACATAGTCGACCGCATCCTTAGCAAGGTCCAGTCACCAATATCCTTGTGTAACTATCCGCTTTGCTAAAGACCATACCCTAATACGACTAGAGCATGACCCATCATGCACATTTTTTAAGACATACTCCACCTTTGAGGGGTGGACACATCGTAGTAGGGGAGAATAAAACCCTTCTTATATTAATCATTTCCTATGGTAGCAAATTTTACTACCTTGTACAATAATTTCTTCCTATCGAACTTTGATTCTGGGAGCTCTCCATCTCTGATATATATGATGTGAGGGTCCATCCACGAATCTCTAAGATTCAAATTCAAATAAAACTCAAGTTTATCGTCGTCCTCATCAATGCTCGATCTGTGCAGGATCTCAATTAGGACGGTTCTCATGATTTCTATTCTTGTAGCCAAAGCTACCCTTGCCATTGCATTTTCTCTATTATTTTTAAGTCAAGGTACCCTGATCATTTTCACCTCTCTGAAGTAGGTCAAAAACTTTCTTACCTTGAACAAGTATTTGTCCATCTTCTCGTCCTTAGCTTAACAAATCCCCAAGATCTGGTTCACCACGAACTAGGAGTCACTGTGAACTATATTATGGTCGACATTCAATACCTTGGTCAGGGATAAGTCTGCCAACAAAGCTTTATACTCAAATTTTTTATTTGAATCCTTAAATATGAACCTCAATGCATATTCAATGTCAGTACCATTTGGAGATGACATTATGATCCTTGTCACGCTACCACTTTCACATTAAGATCCATTCACAAATAGACTCTAAACTGGGATGTCGAACAAAAAAAGTCCTTCATCTTCTGTACCAATTCTGAAAAAAATATCTTTCTACATAGGGTCAGCTGCTGCACTATTGGCTATGGTCGAAACCACAATTTCTTTTTATGACAAAATTGCAATCTCATCTTCCTTGGTATCAGCCTCATCCCAAGTGAACTTAGCCATAAAATCGTCCAATGACTGCCCTTTAATTACAGTCCTCAGCCGTTATATGATTTCGAACTCCCTTATCTCAATTGACCAAGCTATCAGCCAACCCAATTTCTAGAGTTTATAGATGACTTTCCTCAAAAGGAGTGTCAGTGAGTACCATTATAGTGTGGGCTTGAAAGTAAGTCTTTATATTCCTTGAGGCATGTATCAAAGCATACACCAACTTCTCCATCTTTGGATATTTTAACTTGCCCCCTGAAGAGCCTTACTATTGAATTATACTAGCTTCTACACCCCTTCATCTTCTTAAACGATAACTTCATTAATTTCTGACTCTGCTACCAGTAAGTAGAAATACAACTTTTTCATTGGGTGGGCTGAGGTAAGAGAATTGGAGAACCCATGTAAGCCTTAAGCTCTTAAAAGGCTCTCTCACACTCCTCATCCCATTAAAAAAATTCTCAAAAATTAAAAGAAGGACAGACACTTGCCTGTGGCCCTAGAACGAATCTGTTGAGTGCAATGACTCTTCATGTCAGCATCTGCACATCTTTTATGGTTTTTGAAGCCTTCATTTCAATTAGCATTTTGATTTTCTTCGAGTTTAGCTCAATAACCCTCTGGTTGACAATAAAGCCAAGAAATTTTCTTGCACCCACGTTGAATACACACTTGGCCTAATTTAGGTTCATATAGTATAGATCCGTCATGTCAAATGTTCTCTCAAGGTCGACCACATGGTCCTAGGCCTTGAGGCTCTTTGTCATCATGTCATCTACATAGACCTCCATAGTCTCGCCAATATTATCTTCGAATATCTTATTGACCAACCTCTAGTAGGTTACCCTTGCATTATTAAGGACAAAGCGCATGACCTTGTTACAGTAGGTTCCTTTATCAGTGATAATGGAAGTCTTTTCTCAGTCGACCTCATCCATGAATATCTAGTTGTATCTTGAGTACGTGTCCATGAAACTCCTTAACTCATGCCCAGTTGTGGCATCAACTATCTGATCTATATGAGGCGGCGGAAAGATGTCTTTAGGACAAGCTTTGTTTGGATCAGTGAAATCGATGCACATTCTCCACTTTCCATTAGCCTTTGGTACTATTACAACATTGGATAGTTACTCTAAATAGTGCACCTCCCTAATGAATTCAGCCGACTCGAGTTTTTTAACTTCCTCCTGGATGATGCCATACTTCTCTCTTGCGCATGTCCTTTTTTTTCTACGTAAGATTTACCTTATCATCAATTTCAGCTTGTGGCAGATGACATTCGGGTATATCCTTAGCATGCCTTTATGGATCCATGCAAACTTACTATGCCTCTTCATCTGCAACTCTATCGTCTTTTCTTTAACCTCATTTTTTAGCGATGAGCCAATTTTGATGATTTTTTTATCTTGTCCTCATTAAGGACATTGGATTCTACCTCCTCTGTGGGTTTACCCTTCTTTAATTTCCTCTCATCCCTTAAGTCGAGAGTGTCAATGTTGTAGGAGGTGATGAGTTTTTTATGGGCCTCTATTTGCTCGTCCGAGCTAAAGTAACATTCCCTGGCCTCTACCTGATTAGCTTGGACTTCCCCTACTTCATAAGGAGTCAAAAATTTACCATTTGTTGTACGGTAGAGGGCACTGCTTTAAATTTCTTGAGAGATACACGATCAAGAATATTTTGTAGGCCTAAAACACATTTTCATTTATTACAAAAAGATGACCTTATTTGTTAGGCACCTTGGAAGGTGCTGATGCAAACATCCAGTTCAACCACTCCAAGAGGATGAACTTTTTCTCCACTGAACCCTTTGAAGGGTTAGTGGTAAGGAATCAGTCTCTTTTTAATGAGCTTTAATGTTTTGAATCACTCCCAAAACATGGCATTGGCTGAGCTACCGTCATCCACAAAAATTCTGGATACATCATACCTATGAACCCTAGTGCTGATGACCAGAGGATTCTTATGGGGGGTCAAGATTCCCTTGAAATTCAACCCAAATAATCCCAAAATTAGTTTGTCCATATCCACCTTCTTTATCTTCACTAGCTTCGTCTCTAAAGAAGTCGAGTTTACTTCCATTCGCCTGGGCACTGACTTAGTCTCTACAACGTGCACTTTGCGATCAGTAAGGTTTGTCCCTCCGTCGGCCATTCCTCCACTGTTCATTTTCACATCAAATGAGATCATATTGCAACGTCCCTTTAACTCTGGGATTTTTTGCGGGAGGTCAGGTTCATATTCATCATCATCTGACTAATCATCCTTCTTGTCGACCCAAGGATATTGCCTCGGACTCTCATCTCTTGACCTGCCATGTCTCTCTCGGGCATCATCCTTGGAACCAATTAGATCTACGTACTTCCAAATCTTTCCTTATTTCAACATTTTCTTACTCATCCTTTAATGCAAAACACTTTTCGATGGTGTGGCCATGGTCTTAGTGAAATCCACACCACTTTCTTTTGTCTCTCTTATGAGGAGGACAACTAAGCTTTTTAGGCCATCGAAAAATATCTATCATCCTTAATCTCATTTAAAATAAAATTAAGGCTTATTGTGAGTGGAGTGTTGTTAGTAAACTTGTTGTCATCTAACCTCTTCCTCCCATCTTTCCTCTTTTGTTTTCGAGATTTACTCCCATCGGCTTCTTTTTCATCCTTTTCCTTGGCCACTATAGCCTCCTTCGCATTTATGACTCTCCCAATCATAGCCAAAAGTTCTTCCATGGATTTTGAAGGATCCTTGGTCATGTTCCAAAGTAATTTTCCTTTCTGTAATCCTCCTATAAGGGTGGTCATGATAATATTCTCCTTGTAGTATTCAACCTCCAACTGCTCTATGTCAAATCGTACAATATATTTTGTAAGAGAGTCATTCTTCCCTTGTTTTACATATAAAAAATGGGTAACCTTCTTCTATGGTTTCATGACAAAGCATAAGTTGTGAATGAACTTCTCGACTAGTTGCTTGAAATTTTCTATGGAATTTTTAGGAAGAGAGGTATACCAAATATGGGCTGAGCAGGTTAGGGTGTTGGAGAATGCTCGACATCTCATCTCATCAGAAACAGAGTAGATGTCATTTGTAGATTGATACATTTCTATGTGATGAATAGGATTTTTACTCTCATCGTACTTGGTATGACAGTTCGCGATTTGAACTTGGTCGGAGTTGGGTAGCTCACAATCCTCGCTACAAATGGAGACCCTTTGTAAGAACCGGGAATTTTTAAACCCTAAATACCTATGACTATTGTTTAAATCCTTACAATGTGTTCAAAATCAAAAGTCTTCTAAGAATAAATAACCTCCACTTAGAAACCTGCGCTTTTACTGAATTGACGTAGACCTCTTGATGTTTTAGAAAATTACAAAATATCCCCTAAAAGTTTCAAAGTAAGATAACTTGATGAATATTTGACCTATAATCCCTGACTTTATGTCAAATTAACTCTTAGACCCTAATTAACATAAAATCATCATTTCAACCCTTGAAACTTTTTAAAATTAACAAAACACCCCTATGCTTTACAAAAATGTATACTTTTAAAGCTATAAAAGTAATTGTAAAAGCAACCAAAGGCCAAACTTACAAGTTTGTTTAAAATCAGTTGAATCCCTGCCCACCTAGTGCACCACATCGTCACTAAAGGTTAAAAGGCACATGTACACACCATGTTCAAAACATTACATAACCTAGCTCAAATCCACCCACCCCAGTGGACCAATCAAATCCTTTGAGGATGAAGTATAAATACCCCATGAATTTAGAAGTAAACACATACCTCGTAGCCCAGTTCAAAACTTGAAAATTCCTTCAAACCAGGTACATTATGATTTTATGCATAATTTACAGTACTTTCAATTTGATTTTCTTTATGTGTAGTTAATATAGTTAGAACAATCTTAATATTCAAGCATTTATGTGTATAATAGCATATGATAGAAGAAATATGAAGAAACACCATTAAAGCTCGAGCTTTAATGGTGAATCTTGATATACTGCTCTAAAATATAGTTTGAAGCTACATATAACTTCATTATAGCTTAAGGATCTCGACTGTAATGGTTAAAAGACATGAATGTGTATAAAAGGCTCCAATCGATCACATATGTATTTTGAATTCAAAACCTCCAAAATTCTCCACGTATAATCCATCTTAATGTTTGAAACCAAAACCAAACTACTCCTATATATAGCAAAAACAACCCTAAGCTCATAAGAATCCTTTCCATAATCTAGAAATTCACGAATATCAGGTCAAAAGTTTAGTAAAATACATATTTTTGAATCTTGAGCTACATTAAATCTCAATCCACAAAACCTATATATTTGGATTCCATATGAAAAATAAGGCTAAGTTGGTTAAGAAATCATCTCAAATGGTATAACAATGAAGGAGAAATTGATTTAAAAAATCTGAAACCCTAGAAGTCAAAGTCGAGAGGTTGAAGATGAAGACTTTCAACAGGAACTTTGCCCACGTACGTGAGAATGCGTGGCTAATCAGGAATTTTTGAAATTTTTTCTAAATTTTTTATTAATTTTTTCTCGTCAAACTGGAATAAGGTGAGGCCATATTTGGATATCCCTAGCTTAAGTAATGAAAAAATAAGGTTTTAACTTACGCATATTTTTCAAAATTTATAAATTGACCCCTTTCAACCTTTTTGACTTATAAATTTGATCACCAAATTTTGTCTATGAATACTTCAAAAAATTTTAAGACAAAAAGTCTCTTAGATCAAAGTTCAAGATGATCTTAAGTCTAGTATTTTAAATTCCCAAGTTGTTTACAAATAAAGCCCCAAGACTTTAAAAGATACATTTCTAGTATAAAACTGACTGACCAAATCCAAAATACTTACATACCCAACCATTGTATACCAAAAATCAAGCACCAACTCTTCCAAATATCCTATTGTGATATAAAGCCGATCGAACTTCGTGCAAGTAGGTTTATCCTACCTTTTCAATAGTAAACTTTGCGTATTTGGCATACTACTATTGATATAACAATTTGATAGCTCCTATTTATTCTTAGTGTGTGCATGTTATTATACTGTCATACTACATATTTTGTTACACATCATCGGTATTTGAATTTATCACCAGTATTTAAATTTAACTAAGGATTAATTTGAACCCTTCTCACCTACTCAAGTGTTATATTAATTCAGTTACCCTTGCACTTTTGTGCCATTTTACTATAAGCGTCAGTATTAACTAGGAAGTAGACTGAGATGTTATCCCATGATACTTTCTACTTTTCCTATTGGTATAAAATGATTGAGAGCCTTGATTATTGCTACATACGTTGAGTACCACTTTAATTGTGTGCATAGCAAGTTACTTTTCCCACAATGTTTTAGGTTGATTATTTATTATTACGGCTTTACTGATGGATTAATTACTTCTATACCCCTTAGTGAACTTGTAAGTATGGGATTATTAGTTCAAGAATCCTTGATTTTCTTTACACGATCCTTAATAAACTAGTATTAGACCTCATTTTCTTAAAAGGACTAGTATTATTTGTTCAAAAACTTTTAATGTTCTCCTCAAACTGATAAGTATAGGATTATCAACTTCTTTATTTTTAGCATTACAAAACACTGATTCTATACACACTCCAACTCTCTCTCTCTCTCTCTCTCTCTCTCTCTCTCTCTCTCTCTCTCTCTCTCTCTCCTCTCTCTCTCTCTCTCACACACACACACACACATATATATACTTGCTATAGAATTGGTAGAATCTGCTTAGCATATTTGTACTAATTAGTTTTTTCTCCAGATGCGCCCAAAGAAAGTGGATAATATCTTTTCCCTATTAGAGACAAAAATTGCTCACCTAGTTGCATATGTGACTGTGTGGGAGAGAACAATTCAGATGGGAGGAACGAGTGGCGCTATTTGATTTTCTACATTATAGTTTGTACTAAAAAATGTAACTCACCCCTGTGGTGGTACATCCCTATGTAAACCTATTTAATAATGAATAAAGTTATGTTATTCTGCCTTAGCTTTAATTCATTGCTTTATGTGCACTTTTTGTGCATTCATACCAAAAATAAGGGTGTGATAACTTGGTATCAGAGTATGTTTTAAATCTAAACATATTGCCAGGTTGGCATTTTATGCGGGAAATAAATAAGATATTAGTTATTTATCTTTTTGTAACTTCTTTTATTACTACTATTATATGTTAATTCCATTTTGCAGCATGGATACGTGGGACACGTTCCTATTCAATTTATACACACTACACCAAATCTGTCGAATTGTCAAGGTCATTGACCTTGACAAATCCAACTTGTCAAGGTCAATGACCGTGACATTTCAAGGCGAGACAACTTTTTTTGTCACGGTCGTGTCACGGTCGTGTCGCGGTCAATGACCGTGACACGTTTGTCACGGTTTATAACCGTGACAAAGACGTGACCCTTTTTAAAAAAATTGTCATGGACATTGACCGTGACACGTTCGTGATAACTTTTTGTCACGGACGTGTCACGGTCAATGACCGTGACAATTCTGGGCAGAATTTAAAAAAAATCTGCTGGGCAGTATGGCCACTGCCACTGCCCAGCGGTATATTTGTACCTGTTATAGCAACGTTGTACCTGTTCCAAACATAATATATCCAAAAAAACTAAAGATAATGCAAATATATATTCAAAATAGAAACTATTTAAGAAGAAACAACATCACCATCAATTATCTCAAATCTACAAACTATTTGCATGGAAAAGAGATTTTATACCGCGACGCTCGGGGACACCTCCTTATCCTTCCCTTCTCGTTCGAATAGCCACATAAGTATAGAGCATATGTGGCCTACCCTTAGGGCCACTCCCTATCCCTGAATTGAAATAAAGTAAAATTAGTATCCGCCCCTCAAATATAGATAAATATAAATCATAATTGAAATCGAAATCGAAATTGACATATAAATATAAATACATTACCTGTAGTGTCACTCAAACAGCTAACTTGAGCTCATATGGCACCTCCTTCCAACTAATGTACCCCGGGAAAGCGTGTCAAATATAATTCTCTTCATATCTAAACACTAAGAAATACCATAATCCTATGGAGTTATGCGTTGCAAATTCCTTCCAACCGTTGTGTAGCCAAAATCGATAACTATCTTGCATACCCGATCTTAACAAATGTAGTTCAACTATTTTCCACTCAAACACCTTAACATTCTTACACCTAGCACAGGGACACGAAAACTCTTCATCATTAAGACATCTCTTTGCATAATTCACAAATTCGTTAGCACCTCTGCGAAACACATCCCCCATTCTATTAGTCTCACCCATCCACTCTTTATATTTCGGACATCCCATCACAGCTACCACAACTAAACACCTATTAAAGGTAAACAAAACTTAGATTTATAGTATGTTTTATTTAATTATCCCATCATTTAATTATCCTAGTAAAGGGTAAGTGGTCCTACCCCATTCAAGACTGCATTTTTCTATAATATACTTAACAACTCATGCACATTGTTACGATTTGAAAAAAATTCGACAGCATATCCCCTTAGTTCTCCAAGTACACGACGTATATTGGCAGGTGTGAGTGTTATTTCAATTGTTCAATTGAAATAACAGTCACACTTGTCAATCTAGTATGTACCCAGAGAACATACTTTAAGCCAATAACAACTTTAACCCAGAGAACATACCCAGAGACTGCAGAACTTCCTCCAAAAGTAACAACTTTAAGCCAATAAGAATATTATACAGAAATTATACAGTCTCAAACTGTCCAAAAGGGACAATTCGAGAGATCTCATTATAGGGGTATTGACTCTCGAACGGGTCTAAGGGCTATTGAATGCGTACGCATAAGAACTAGAAGGCTAGTATTTATGCGCACTATATTTAATTTCAAGTATGTTTCATATAATGGGTTAATTCAAATACAAAAATAAATTCATGGGTTAATTCAAATACAAAAATACAAATTCACGGGTTAATTCAAATACACACACACACACACGCACACACCTCCCTCCACACCCCCCACTCACCACATACACACACACCCCCACCTCCCTCCACACACCCCATTCACCACATATACACACACCACCACCCCCACTCACTATTTAAAATAATCTCAATGTTAATTTCATGTAGTGACTGTCTATTTAAAATAATCTCAATGTTAATTTCATGTATTGAATTTCTACTATTGTTTTGTGCTTTTTATAAATCATATTCAATGTTAGATATGTGTTTTGTTAAGATATCTAAGCTGTTCTATAGAATTATTTTTTGTATCTTGAAGTTTAAGTTCTAAAATAATCAACCTAAAGTTGTGGTTCATAAAGTATTATCACAAATATAAACTAAGAGTGATAAAATAACTTTGAGGAATATAAATTAATTGTGACAAAGTAAGATTATGCACCAGAACCTAAAATTTAAAAAAAGTGTTTTTATTTAAACCCCTCTTTTCTTTCTATAACTCCTATTTTATTAAACTTTAAATATAATTAAGGGTGTATAGAAAGAAAAGTTAAATAGGAATAAAAACAACATTTTTAAAATATGAAGGGCTCACCAATTTGATCAAAATTTTCAACAACATAGACTAAATGATATTTTATTTTTCATGCTTTTAGCAATTTCGGATGCCATTTTAACCCTTCTTGTAGTTTTTTTGTTGTAGTGTCATTTAAAAAAAATCATTTAGGTATGTAAATATATTGTAATAGATCTTGCCTCCCACAAAATGATATTTTATGGTAAAATTTTATTTGATGGATATAAAGTCATGTGATACCTATATGTGTTATTTTGCATCTAATAAAAACAAAAAATGCCATATATGGTTTTTTTCTCCATTAGTATAAGTATATAGCGATTATTTCACACTTAAACCACATATAAAGTCGGCCTTCATTTTTTTATGAAATTTGTAGAAAATTACTTATTTATTTTGAATGAAAATAAATTGTTATCCAATATTTTTGGATATTATTTATAATTATGAAACTCATACACAAATTAATGTTGTATCAAAATAATATTAAATTTTTAACACCCTACCCCTACCCCCACCCTACCCCACCCCCTACCCCCACCCTGCCCCACCCCCTACCCCTGCACACACACATGCACATATATACACACATACACACATATATATACACACAAACATATATATAAATGGAAGAGAGAGAGAGAGAGAGAGAGAGAGAGAGAGAGGGAGGGAGGGAGGGAACGACGGGAGGGAAAAAAGAAGGGGGAAAGGGTTTTTGCTGCAAACATTGTCACGGTCGTGTCAAGGTCATTGACCGTGACAATTATTTAAAGAATTGTTACGGTCATTGACCATGACAAGTCCGTGACTAGTAAATTTGTCACAGACTTGTCACGGTCGTGTCAAGGTCAATGACCGTGACACAAAACGCGTGTTTTTTGTCACGGTCAATGACCTTGACAAGGGTGACCGACTGAAAGGTGACAATTTTGTCATTTTGGTGTAGTGACATCAAACCAGATTATCGCTTGGAAACCTGAGTCAAAGAAGAGGAATTAACAAGATTAAGAGATGATTCGTGTGGTCGAGGAGTATTGGGTAGGCTCGAGTAGTGACATTAAGAAACTGGTACTGGCAAACAGAGTTCTGGGTGAAATGCAAGTCATGAGAAAAGTGGATGATTATGTAACTGATCCGGTAATACTCCAAGAGTCTTTTAATCTTGCACTTGGAGACGAGATGCCAACTCCACCGATGTATCCTGATGCCACATCTAATAGTGAATTACACAGTGATTATTCTCTCGGTACAACAGATGACTCATATGATGGTTCAGATCAGGCAGATTACTTACTCAGTCTAGAGTCCACCTCCAGTGAGGAAGTTGTCATCCCTACATAAATATCCAATGTTAAAAGGTGTCTTAATATGGGTCATATATAATAGAAAGTATGTTATACTATAACTTTAGCTGCACTAACATAGTTTGTGATGTATAATACTATTGTACCATATAACTCCTTATGTGAAATATAGTAGGCTTGTGATTTATTATTTTCCTTTTATGTATGATTCTTATCATGTAAACTGTTTTAATTTTAGGATGGTTAGTAATTGAATTCCCTCTACCATAACTCAATATGAACAGATTAAAACTGAAGGAATCATGCAATGTCTTCAGGAACTTACTACTTTATCCCGATAATAACAAGCAACCCATTTTACTCTAGAGGATGTTATCGAAGAAATTCGTAGAATGAATTCTCTTAAAGAATTTATAAGGCAACGACCCCCATCTTTTCTTGGAAATCTAGGTGTCAATAAAGATGAGAAATGGATGCACCAGATTATGAAAATTCTGAATGGAGTAGGTATAGCTACTAATCTCTGAGTAACTTTAGACGCTTATATGTTTGAAGCTAAAGATGATTTCTAGTGGAAATTCGTGTCACATAATCAGAATGTTGTTAATTTTACTTGGGAGAAATTTAATCAGACTTTCTTCAAAAAGTATTTTCTCGAGACTGTGCGAGATCAACGGACTATTGATTTCTTAAAATTACAATAAGCTAACCTATCAGTAGCCCAATATGAGTCTAAATTTATCGAATTATCTCGTTATGCTCTGGAATATGTAGATACCGAGGTAAAAAAATGCAAGCAGTTTGAAATAGGATTACATCTGACAGTTAAGAATTCGATCGATCCGTTAAAAATCCGTGAGTATTCTCCATTGATTAACATTGAGGCCATTGTTGAACACAATTATTATACCATAAATCGATCTTCACCCCCAACTATCAGGAATAACTATATTATTCAAATTCCATCTTATTATAGACCTCACCCTTACGCGAACTCGAGTGGACACGCTTATTCTTATATTCGTCATAATACAAGACGTTCAGCAATCCATTGTCATGAGTGTCATGATGTAGGACATATTCCGCCCCAGAGTCCTAAGATAAAGTCGATTTCAATCCACCACTAGTCAAACATACCCTCACAAAATCCAAAATTCCATTATGCCCAGAATCAATCCAAGCCAAACTCTACTACGGGAATTAAGCCAATTTCGAGCCGTAGGAGGGATTACACTATACTGCCTGTACGAGATTCACATGACATGATAAAAGGAATGGTAATTTTCCAACATTTTTCTTCACATATTTTGTTTGATACATGATCCACACATTATTTTATTAGTCTAAGAGTAGCTAAATTATTATTGCAATTACTACCTACATCTTTAACTGTTCCAGTGGATATTGAGTTACCGATAGGTGAAATCAATACACCAATGCAAGGTTATAGATATTGTAAGATTCAGCTTGGTCTAGGAACACTCCTTGTTGACATGATAATTTTAGATATTTATGGTTTCGATATTATTATAAGAATGGATGTTTTATCAAGACATCGCGCTTATATCAATTGTCAAAGCTAAGAAAATTTATTTTTGAAATGAATATAATTGTTCCTTTATGTTTCAAGGATCAGGTCCATTAGAACCCTAAAATTTCCAAATCCAAATCTTTTCTTTAATCCCAAATTTATTGGAATAATTTAAAGACGTTTTTCCTGAGGATTTACCTGTATTACCCCCTTCCATATAAATTAAGTTTAATGTCAATATTTATCACAATACACTTCCTATTTCGATACCTTCATATCAAATGGATCCTATGTTAGTCGTTCGAACGACATTGATCGAGTTTTAGATCAGAATGTCCTTGTGCGCTGTCACAATTTGGTGTGTTGTCAAGTCAAAATCAGTTCTGCAAGGGTAAAACAAGGTTTTTGGGCTTAAGGGATGTTTTATAAGGGTTGTTTGGGGGTTTTTCTTGGAGAAAATGAAGTTGATCTTGCATTGAAGCTTATGAGGAAGCATTTGGTAACCCCACGAGGCCACCTTAGAAGGTGGGGGTTGCTCCTCCTACACCAACACCACCATTAGAGACATTAGAGGTGAGTAACCCTTATTCTTAGTGTAAGAATGCTATTTTTTTAATTATAGTCTTGTATTCAGGCTATTTTAATAGGGTGTAATTAGTTAAATAGTATATTATTGTGTAGAAGACAATAAACATTTTTATGGAATAAAAATGTTGGAAAAAATATTATTTTGTTAAAAAATGAAGAATGGATAATTATTTTAAGGTTTTGAAATAATGAAAGTTGATGTTTTATGAAAATGGTGTATTTATAGTAATTTTGATGAAACACATTTTATGAAGTAAGATGTTTGCAAATAGTGTGATTTTGTTGGAAAATGATATTTTGTGAAATTAAAGAATAAGTAAATATTTAAAGGTTTGAAATATTAAAAGATGGTATTTTTATGTAATTGGGAATTTCAAGAAATATTAGTTCATAAAATGTTTGAAGATAATGTCATATTTGGTTAAACATTGGTGAATTAATGTTTCTTACAAAAATGATGACTTTATGAAAAATGGACATTTGTTGAGGTTGAAGAAATAAAATGTCCCTTGTGCCTTAAAAATGTAATTTTGCAAGTATAATTATTTCCCATGGAGATAAATATGTTTAAACTATATATTAGGATTTTGGGTTTAAAATATATCTTATCATGTAAATAAACTTGTAGTATTTTGATATTTGTATGAACAAGTTTAGAGAAGGTTTTGTTGAGCTCAAACATAATATAGAATAATTGAAAAATTAGTCTTCAAGATGTGTGAAATTGAGACTCAAGGGTATGATGAACATGAAGTTAAAAGACTACATATTGAAAAAAAGGAAAAGGAAAAATTTCTTATAAAAGTAGTCTTAAGTATGAATGTATTTCTTGAATGAAGAAGTAAAGAAATTTGTATTTTGGAATGTTGATAAAAAACATTAAATAAGTGTTAATGGGTAAACATGGAATAATTAGTGGGTGTAACTCACCAATGTTGGAAAATATTAACACTTATGGAATTAAGTAGGGTTTAAAGGTGTAAAACTGTTTCCAACTAAGAAAGATTTTACTCTAAGTATAAAAAGGTGTTAAAGGGGTTAAAAACACTTAAGAAGTTGGTATGATTAACTTAATAGTGGTTTTGGGTGAAATTAACACATGTGAAAATAGAGTAAAAGGTAACTTTGGGAACAAATGGGTAAAATGGTAATTTTACTGAAAGTGGAACATTTTTATGAAATAAAAATGTTGGAAAGGGTGTTATAAAAAGTAGTCATAAGTGAATATGATTTTTGGAATAAAAATCAAGGTTAAATGGTAAAGGACATGAAATGGTAAAATTTCAAAGTGTAACACAAGTTGGGGTGGTAAAGTCCCAAGTTTTAATTTCGATCGAGTAAAAAGGGATAAGTGTAATAATGTAGACATTTTTAAAATGTTAAACACATTAAAAGTAACTCAGATGACACCGGAATAAAGAAAGAAGGGCCCAAACCCCTTGGGTGAAAAGTCCTAAATCACTTACCAGAGCATATGGTGCGCATAGCTGACGGTGTGGAGCCCGTGAAAGTATGCGGTGTAGGAAGATTTGAGAAAAGATAAAGGAAATATGGAACATTCCAAGAAATGGGTTATGTGGTATAATGTGTTAGTACGATCTAACTTGAATGGATATAATATATATTCCGGTAAAGACGAAATGGATAAGTAAATGCGTTAATCTATTTATGTCCATAAATGAATGAAAAAGGGCTAAATGAAGTAAGTAAATGGGTCGTTAAGCAACCTAAATAGTTAAACCCATATTTAACACGAGAATGTGTGGTGATTAAAGGATTTTCAAGTTTTAATAAGTATTTTCTAACACGGTGAATGTGTGTGTTGAAATGGTAAGTTTTAATGAAAATACTAATGTTTATTGAAATGAATGAAAGGGTAAGATTTCAGTAAAATAATGGGTTTTGAGGTAAATTAAGTGTAATGGTTTCAAGTATTGAACCACATGTGTTAAAATAAGCAAGAATGCTAAGTATGAATAAAGAAATTTTTTAATAAGATTAAGGTAGATTAATCTGGATAAGTAAGGTTTTCGAAATATAAAACGGTTAATGCATTGGATTATGTATTTTTCAAACGTATAAATATATAGATATTACATAATTTCGCATGCATGTAGTTATAAAGTGTGAATATTCTTTCCTGTCATTCGTTTCTATACTGCTTGTATAAATCCCCCTGGGCATAGGCTCACATCTCCACTTTGTTATGGCAGGTTAGGAGCAGTTTCGTATTTTGAGGGCGTTATATAGGTAAGTATATTTTTTTATATTTACGTTAGTAGCTTTGTTTACTTGGACTTTGGGGTTCTCCCTACGGGCCCCTCACATAGTTTATTTTAAAATTGGAATCTCGTGCTAAACAAGTGAAATGTTAATTAAAATAAAACTGGACTAGTAACATTAGATACGATTGTTCCATTACACTTCACACCTAATGCTCGGGTCGGACATGGTTGACCACCGCTAACCCATAAATTCGGGTCGAGGCATTACAAATGGTATCATAGCTCTAGGTTCAATGTTCCTTTTGGGTGTGATGTGATGAGGTCGGTATTGGATCTTTCATGGTTGCTGTTGTTTGGTCTGGTCATGCTAGTTTGATGACGGTTTAGTTCGTGTCCTCAATGGTAAATTCTAAGAGGTTAGCACAACAAGTTAGATTAGTTCCAAGTGGCACACGATTATATTAATGGTTATTAATCTCTTTCGCATTTATGATTTGAATTGTAGTGATTTACGGGTGTCCATGCAATCCTATAGTGGTAACACAGTAGTTGTTAGTGTGAGGCGCTTACGTTAAAATTTGGTGGCATAGATAGAATTGGGATGTCATTAAAATGATATGAAGCCTAATGGTCACGTGGCACGAGTTTCATATAGTCAACAATTGAGGTTGATGGCTAGGGTGTCTTTACTAGACACTAATGAGTTGTGATTAAAAGGCACATGTATTCCTTAGGTGCGGTGCTTACGGGTAGTTACACCAGTGACATAATTATGAAAATTCGATCCTTAAGGGGATACAATAATTAATGGCATTTCGGTGAATACATGAAATAGCGTAGGCTAATAGTGGCAACATCGTAATTTTTTTTAGAGGAGTCTTTAAATGACTTTGGTGGTGAGAGTAGCCTTATAGTGGCGACAACGGGTAGTCTTTACTACGGCCTAGCAGTGAAAGTTGTGTATTTCATGTATGGATACTAGATAGTTGAATAACATTCACAAGTATTAATTTTATGGTGAAACGTATTACCCCTTTTGTTGAGGACTTAGTTTGGATGTACCTTGGTTATGATATTGAGGAATAGGATCCCGTGCGACATCCGTGGTTAGAGCCTTGGTGTTTAATGGCAATAATTGACGTTCATATCCTACCAATATCATCATAATTGTGCTAACTCATGGATTGGAACAAGGTGTGATATGCATATAGCAAGGCAATTTAGTTGCCGTAGTTGAACATTCATTGAGGATTGGGTAAGGTAGACCTTTAGGTTTATAGATTTTAGGCGACGTCTTGTATCCTTCCATGACCCGTAGTAGCACTAATTATAGTTTGAACGTGACTTATAATCACAACCGTTTAATATGAGATTAGTATCTAAGTAGAGACTTGTTTAGCCTCCGAGGTAATGGCTAGGTGCGAGGAAATCCTAGTGTGTGAATAGTTTATAGGCACATTGAGGTGCCCATAGGAAAAACTTGTGTGTGGCATCATTGAGGATGAATATTGAATGTTGTGATGTCTTAAGGTGTTTGAGGATTAAGGTGCACAATAATCTATAAGCTCGTAGACGTATATCCTTACGAGCACCAAGTGTTTCTATGTGGGTATTGAAAGGTCTGTAGAGTGCACTTATGATAATGAGGGTATGGACAGTGAAATCTTATCGGGTCTTGGGACTTTTGCACAAAATGTGTTTGGTGTTTTTAGGAGACCAATTAAGATCGGGGAATTGAGGGAGTAGAATTTTTAGTAATAATCGAGTTGAGGGTTAATTGATGATCCCAGATTAACAGTTGTATAGTGTACGTGTTAGGTATGGTTTTCCAATTGGCACAGAAGGGTGGTGTAACCCCTAGGGTAGGTGATAGTTGTATCCTTTTATGAGTGATGCTCGGATTCACTGGAATAACTAGTATACGTGTGGTAACACTCGATTTCAGGATGTAATGAGAAATGTGTCCGAGACTTCGAGTGATGACGTCATGTGGAGACTTGAAAATGGTAACTAAAGGGGGGTAGCATTGAGATGTGATTGTTATGTCAGGGTGTCAACAACTTATTTTAGAGTAGCCTTAGCAATGTAATGATTAGAAATTGTCTTATCTTGTCAAATTTGTACGGGTTAGAAGGTGTAGCACGATGTGATGTTAAATACCCTTAGGGTACCAATAACAACGGGTGTGTTCATCCCAAAGATTCTGCATGAATTTTGTGTGGGTGAAAATCGACGCTGAGTTTGGTGATAACCTAGTGTGATCAAAGGACACAGTTAGGTGAGTGTTTCGCTTGAGCCAAGTAATGTCTGCGAGATGTGGGATTCAATCACGATATGGTATAGCAGACAATGACCTAAGTGTATTAGGTTGGTGACATCATCACTTATTTTTTGTAATACCCCGTAATTTTAAATGACTTTTAAAATGGGTTATATTTTAAATTAATGGATTAATTAGATTTTATTATTAATTAATTCATTCGGGTTTTATCCAGACGGTGGATATTAATATGGATGATTCTGAATATTACTTAAAGATATTTAGGTAATATATGAATGTGATGTCATTGAGATGACCGTATGATATAAATTCGGTAATTTATATTTTTAGTCAGACGCGGTATGGGACGTGTCGGGACTAGTTTATTAAATTAAAAAGGGAAATTAATTTTCTATCGACCTAATAGTCATTTCAACTGCGTCATTCCGTCCGGAAGGTTCGAAATAGTCAGAAAAGTCTATTTGGATGTTAATTTTGAGTCTCGGGTCATTTGGGAATGAATAGACAACCCGAAAGGGCATTTTGGTCATTTTTCTGGGGGGATGAATAGTGATTTCGGATTTGGAACTATTATAAGTATGGGTAGATTAAGTGAATGGGAGTTATTCATCTCCTCTTCACAAATAAGAGCAGCCATCTTCTTAGAGTGAGAGTAAGAGTGCTTGGGAAGGGAAAAGTCACTTGGGAAGGTGAAGAACAAGAACCAAGGTTCACCACCACCAGCCACCACCGGAGTTTGACCGGATAAGGGACAACCAACTGAGATAAACTACACCAAAGGATCAGACCTACACTAAAGGCAAGTGTTTGATAATGGAAATTTAAGTTTGTATATTGTCCATGTTAGAATAGTATGAAAAGAGAAGATTATTCATGTTTGGAAGAAATAATGGAATGATTAAATGGATTTCTGAAAACTGAAATGATATAGGAATTGAACTTATGTTTTAGGTTGATATTAACCCAAGAAATAGCCATGAATATGTTGAAGAAAGTATGGAAACCATTGATGTGTTCTTGAAGATGTTATGATAATAATTTTCTGGAAATAAGGAGATAAACATGCTTTTTAATCCAATCCCTTGATGATTCCAGGATGTTTAGAGTATTGGAAATCATTCATATATGTTGGGATATCATGTAGAAATAATAATAACTCATTTTGGAGGTTAATATGAAGGTTTGAATGTGTAAAAATGGTGAAACCCGTAGTTGCAGAAAATGCAGGAAATCAGGCCTGGACCTGAGGGATCGATCGATCGACCCCTACCTTCGATCGATCGACCTCCCCAGTTTAAGTAAAGTTGTTTCTTTTTAAATGTTGATTCTTATCCCAACCCTTTTGTGGATCTTTGGAGATTATTATTTGGAGATTATGGGACTTAGAATATATCAGTAAACCCTTGATAAGATTTGAATTAATTGTGAATTGGATTTAAGTGATTAAAATTATGAAAATTATATTGAATGGAATTTCGGTTTCTAGATTCATTTGTTAAATTCTAAATGGAGATGTATGAGGATTAAAGATAGGACCAGTAGGGGTGATTGAATATAACACCTGGGTATCCTTAGGTTTACAAGAGGGTTTAATCCTAAGTGAAATAATATGTGCTTATAAGAGATTTGAAACTATCGGTTTTAACCTTAATAAAAAAGGAGAAATAAACTCATTGTAGTTCGGGAGAAATAATGCTATGTACCAGTAGGATATTAGTGACTTCTTACTGAATATATGTTGAGGAAAATCCTATTTGAATCTTGTGCATTGAGAGAGGGTAGCCTTAGGGTATGAGGTTATCCCAATCACGTATTTAAAGTTGACGAACCTACTCGCTCGACAAAGTTAAGTAGTAGTGTAATGGAGGGGTTCCTTGTTTGGATTTCGCTTTGCGAGACGCTCCGCGCATGAACCTTAACGACGTCGGGAGTGGAGTGGTGTTAGAAAAAATGAATAATTAAATTATAAGAGCGTAGTGGTATGGCTCCTAGATAGAAATGGGAGTTTGGAACACATTTGGTTGAAAGAGGTATGAGGTTATCCCGATCGCATAGTTGTAGTTGTCGGACCTCCTCGATCGACAAAGTTAAGTAGTAGTGTATTGGAGGGGTTCCTTGTTTGGATTTCGCTTTGTGAGACGCTCCGCGCATGAACCTTAACGACGTTGGGAGTGGAGAGATGTTATAGGATGCGAGGATAATTAAATTATGAAGTAAAGATATAATATGTTAATACGTGGGATTTAAAAGGGATATAATGCTACGCATGGGAAATATCTTAGGGTAGTGATAACTACCTTATTTATATTATATTATAGGTATGATAATACCTATTTGATTTATTATTGATTTATGTGTATGACATACCTAGCTTACTTGCTATCGGTGGGAGATTTGCGCGTGAGGGCAGTCATATCCTGATGAATCCATGGGATCTTTGATTTGTTGCTCGAGAACATAGGTCTATGAAAGACTTATCGGGGAGTTGATAAGTCCGCTGACTGTGGGTACATAGGTATGTGCGTGACCTATGGATACGAGAACTATGTTCGCCTCCAATTTGTTTGTTGTTGATTGTGGTTCGTGGAATCTTACGGAACCTATAGTCCCCTATTCAGCGACATGCGATGATGGGACATGATAGCAGAGTAATGCATTGCACCACAGCTGTGACTCGGGGTGCCGTATTATATATGAATATATATATAATAGATTAAATGATTAAATGGATACATTGTGGTTAAATGTATCTACGATGATAATTGTATATAATGGTGAATAGAAAAATATAATGGAATTAAGTTAATGAATGTTATGCTTATAGAATTGAATATCTTAACTCATGTTAATGAGAAATGATTCAGATTAATGAGTAATGATTCATGTTAATGAGAAACTAATCATAAAGTAGAAATGTAAATGTATAAGAATGTGACGTATGGTATGGGACATACGGGGATTATGATATGGGAATGGAACTTTAATATGGAGATTAGAAAAGAGGAACCATTAACTAGGAGGTTAATAGGAAACGTTAAGTGTGCACTCTAGTTGAGAGATGAGAATTTCAAGTGAGACTTGGATCTAACATGTACATAATAAATGCTTTATTGCACTTGTTAAATACTTGTTGTTTTTAAAAATAATCTACACATTCGGGCTCTGACCCGTTTCCTTGCATATTTTCTCTTCTATTGTATCTCTACATCAGGTGTCCAGTAACAGGGACGCCAACCATAGTTGATTATGATGAGTTATGAAGCTATGGAAGTTTTGCTTAGACGCTTATCATCTTTTGATTCACAGTATTCTTAGTTAGGGCATGTCGCCCAAAGGATTCAGTTATCTTTTCTATCGAGGTCAAATTCTATTGTATTCGGGACTTTTTATACATTTAACATTGTTGGGATTATTGTAAAGGTTTTATATTATTTGGGAATGTTTATTCCAATTGCATTTAAATTCTTTTGAGATATTTATTGTGTTATCAGTTTGGTAGAATAAAATGTGTAGTGTTATTCTTAAACTAAACATGGTTTTGTTGAAATTTAAATTTGGAAAGTTTTTAACACCAGTTTAATTGAGTATTGGGTGAGTTGTAAATGTTTTCGACAGTGATGCTAAGAATGAGCCAACTGTATATTTTGTTTTAATTTGGTATGGGACTGGTCACCCGGTATTTAATTAAGTGGGTGTTACATTTTTGGACAAGGTCGATATAGACAAGGCATGAGGTGTATTCCAATAAGAATGATTCATTTACACCAAGGGTGTGAAAGGTAGGCGGCCTTGCTCCCAAGGAGGGAATTCGGGCATTGACTTCCTCAAGGACTACTTATTTGTAAATTGTGATCACATTCATTTTATAAGAGTGAATGGTTAGGATTCGAATCATCATGACTAGTGATCCAGGCCAGGGTATATGGACATAAATAGTACTCGGTGAGAGTTTTGTGAATGAGTGGCATGACTTCTAGTATACGATATGGATAATTATTTTAAGATTTTAAAATAATAAAAGTTGATGTTTTATGAAAATGGTGTATTTTCTAGTAATTTTGATGAAAAATATTTTATGAAATAAGATGTTTGCAAATAGTGTGATTTTATTGGAAAATGATATTTTGTTGAACTCAAAGAATAAGTAAATATTTCAAGGTTTGGAATATTGAAATATGGTATTTTTATGAAATTGGGCATTTCTAGAAATATAAGTGCGTGAAATGTTTTAAGATAATGTCATATTTGGATAAACATTGGTGAATTAATGTTTCTTGCAAAAATGAAGATTTTATGAAAAATGCACATTTGTTGAGATTGAAGAAATAAAAATGTCTCTTGTGCCTTGAAAATGCAATTTTGTAAGTATAATGATTTCCCGTGAAGATAAATATGTTTAAACTATATAGTAGGATTTGGGGTTTAAAATCCATCTTCTCATGTAAATAAACTTGTAATATTTTGATATTTGTATGAACAAGTTTAGAGAAGGTTTTGTTGAGTTTAAACATAAAATATAATAATGGAAAATTAGTCTTCATGGTGTGTGAAATTAAGACTAAAGGATATGATGAACATGAAGTTAAAAGACTACATATTGAATAAAAGGAAAGGGAATTTTTTTTTATAAAAGTAGTCTTAAGTGTGAATGTATTTCTTAAATGAAGAAGTAAAGAAATGTGTATTTGCAAATGTTGATAAAAAGTATTAAATAAGTGTTAATGGAAAAACATGGGATGGTTAGTGGGTGTAACTCACCAATGTTGTGAAATATTAACACTTACGAAATTAAGTAGGGTTTAGAGGTGTAATAGTGTTTCTAATTAAGAAAAAATTTACTCTAAGAGTAAAACGGTGTTAAAGGGGTTAAAAACACTTAAGAAGTTGATATGAATAACTTAATGGTGTTTGGGGGTGAAATTAACATTTGAGAAAATGGAGTAAAAGGTGACTTTAGAAAGAAATGGGTAAAATGGTAATTTCGCTTAAAGTTGCATATTTTTTTGAAATAAAAACGTGAAAAGGGTGTTACACAAAATCGTTCTAAATGAATATGATTTTTGGAATAAAAATCAGGTTAAAGGGTAAAGGTCATTAAATGATAAAATTTCAAAATGTAACATAAGTTGGGGAGGTAAAGTCCTGAGTTTGAACTTCGGCCGACTAAAAATGGTTTAATATTATAATGTAAGCATTTGTGAAACATTAAAATACATTAAAAGGAAGTCAAATGATACCGGGATAAAGAAAGAAGGTCTTGGAGCCCTTGGGTGATAAGCCCTAAATCACTGGCTAGAGCATATGGTGCGCATAGCCGGCGGTGTGGAGCCCATGGAAGTATGCGGTATAGGAAGATTCCAAGAAAATATAAAGAAAATATGGAACATGTCAATAAATGGGTTGTGTGATAAAATGTGTTAATACAACCAAACTTGAATGGATATAGTAAATTTTCTGGTAAAGGTGAAATGGACAAGTAAATGCATAAATCTATTAATGTCCATAAGGAAATGAAAAGCGGCGAAAGAAAGTAAGTAGATGGGTGGTTAAGCAATGTAAATGGTTAAACCCATATTTAACACAACAAAGTGTGGTAATAAAATGATTTTCAAGATTAAATAAGTATTTTCTAACAAGATGAATGCGTGTGTTAAATGGTAGTTTTCAATGAAAAAACTAATGTGTATTGAAATGAATGAAAGGGTTAGATTTCAGTAAAGGAATGGATTTTGGGATAAATCAAGCATAATGGTTTCAAGTGTTGAACCAGGTGTGTTAAATTAAGTGAGAATGCTAAGTATGATTAAAGAAAACCTTCTCTAGACAAGTAAGTTTTTGGAATATAAAACGGTTAGTGCATTGGAATATGTATTTTTTCAAAGGTATACATATGTAGATAAGTACATATTTTCGCATCCATGTGGTTGTAGCATGTGAGTATTCCTTTCTTCCATTCGTTTCTATACTTCTTGTATAAATCCTACTGGGCATAAGCTCACATCCCCACTTTTTTATGGAAGGTTGGGAGTGGTATCATATTTTGAGGGCGTTATACATGTAAGTATATTTTATTTATGTTTACGTTAGTAGCTCTATTTACTTAGACTTCGGGTTGCTCCCCACGAGTCCCTCACGTAGTTTATCCTGTAATGGAAATCACATGTTAAACAAGTGAAATTTTAATTATAATAAAACTGGACTACCAATAATATATAAGGTTATTCCATTGCACTTCACACCTAATGCTCGGGTCCCCATAAATTCGGGTCGGGGCATTGCAAATCTTTCCAGGTGTTAATGGACAAATTAACTATTGCTCCTATCCTCACTATTCCTTCTAGTAATGTAAGTTACGATGTGTACATCGATGCTTCGTTACAAGGACCAGGATATATGTTAATGAGAAATGAGAAAGTGATAGAGTATGGCTCACGACAACTCAAAACTCATGAACGTAACTATCATGTCCATGATCTCGAACTAGCAACTGCATTTTTTGCATTAAAACTTTGGCATTGTTACCTTTATGGTGTGAATTTCCAAGTCTTTTTGGATCATAAAAGTTTGAAATATATCTTTACCCAAAAGGACTTAAATTTAAGACAACGACGTTGAATAGCACTTTTTGAATATTACCGATTTAAATTAAATTACCATCGAGGTAAAGGCAAAGTTGTAGTCGACACTTTAAGTCAAAATCTAGAAGGAAGACTCCACTCCCTAATTTCCTATGATATTGCTGCTACAATAGAGAAATGTGATCTATGGTTACTTTATCCTTGTGAAAAACTCTTTAATATTATTACTTATGCTAGTTTGAGAGAGAAAATCTTAGTGCAACAAACCCAAGATTCTTTTTTACAAGACTTTTCGAACAGGAGTCCTGATTTTTCATATGATAAGTAAACATGATTACGATTTAGAAATAGATTGCATGTACCTGATGATTCATCCGAAGAAGTACTGTAATAAGATCATTGTTCTAAATTTATGATATAGTCTGGAAGCTCAAAAATGTACCATGATTTATGAAAGCAATATTGGTGGCCAAATATGAGAAATGATATCGAGAATTTGGTAAGAAAATGTCTTTCTTGTTAACAAGTAACGATAGAACACCAACACACTAATGGACTTCTTCAACCCTTACCGATTCCCGAATGGAAGTGGGAACATATTACCATGAATTTTGTCAGTGGACTGTCTCGTACGTCTTAAGGATATAATTCTATTTGGGTAATAGTAGATCGACTTACAAAATTTTCTCATTTTCTACCTTTAAAGACCACCGAGTCATTCCAAAAGATTAGCAAGCTCTACATTCCAGAAATTATTCGATTACATGGAATTCCTTTATCCATTATATTAGATAGAGATTCTCGTTTTGTAAGAAATTTTTGGCAAGCATTGCAAATACTAAACTTCATTTAAGTACCACATTCCACCCACAAACGGATGGACAATCATAAAGTACAATTAAAACCTGAAAAGATATGTTGCATGCTTGTACGTTAGATATGTCTGACAATTGGAATGTATATTTACCTCTTATCGAATTTTCATATTACAATAACTACCAATCCAGTATTAAAAGTTCTCCATTTGAAGCTTTATACGGAAGACTATGTAGATCACTTGTATGTTGGATAAAATCTGGAGATAGTAAAAAATTTGGTCCCAAAATAATCCAAGAGACCACTGAAGTAATACAATAGATTCAAGAGAAATCGAAGACATCCCAAGAACGACAAAAAAGTTTTACAGATCAACGTCAAAAACCCTTAGAGTTTCAAGTGAATGATCAAGTATTTCTGAAAGTTTCTCCCCGCAATAGAATTTTACACTTTAGGAAAAAAGGATAATTAGTCCCCAGATATATTGGACCTTTCACAATTTCTAAAAGAATCGGCTTCGTATTCTGTCAATTAAAACTAAATATGGAATTATCCAATATCCGTAATGTATTTCATGTGTCACAGTTACGCCAGTATATTTCAGATCCATCCTATACTGTTACACGGCAAAACATTTCTGTTAAACCCAACCATGAATTTGAAGTACGTCCTATTCAAATTCTAGATTGTCTGGTGAAGCATCTCAAAATAAGGAAATTCTCTCATTTAAAATACTTTGGGATCATCAGAATTAATAAGAAGCTACATGGGAGCCAGAACAATCAATGAAGGATCAATACCGTGACTTGTTTCAAGGTAAAATTCGAGGACAATTTTTTTGAGGTAAGTGAGCTGTTAGAATCGGGAGATTTTTAACCCTAAATTCCTGTGGCTATTGTTTAAAGCCTTATAATGTGTTCAAAATCAAAAGTCTAAAGAATAAAGAAACTACACTTAGAAACTAACACTTTTGCTGAATTAACTTAAACCCCTTGAAGTTTCAGTAAATAATAAAAATAGCCCCTAAAAGTTTCAAAGTGAGATAACTTGATATATATTTGACCTATAAACCCCAACTTTACATCAAATTAATCCTTTAGACCCTAATTAACATAAAATCATCATTTAAGCCATGGAACTTTCTAAATTTACCAAAATACCCCTATACTTTATAAATAGTATACTTTTAAAGCTACAAAAGTAATTATAAAACAAACCAAGGACCAAACCAGCTCAAATCCAACACCTTAGTACACCAATCAAATCCCCTGAGGATGTAGTATATATACCCCATGAATTTAGAAGTAAAGACACGCCATAGCCTAGTTCAAAAACACAAAATTCCCTCAAACCAGGTACATTATGATTTTATGCATAATTTATAATTATTTCAATTTCATTTTCTTTCTGTGTAGTTGATATAGTTAAAAAAACCACAATATTCAAACTTTTACATGTATAATAGCCTAGGATAGAAGAAATATAAATAAACACCATTAAAGCTTGAGATTTAATGGTGAATCTTAATATAATGCTCTAAACTCGGGTTTGAAGCTATATATAATTTCATTATAATCTAAGGATCTTGAATGTAAGGGTTAAAAGCCATGAATGTGTATATAAATCTCAAATCGATCAAAGGTGTATTCTTAACTCAAAACCTGAAAATTCAAACTTCCCCATGTATAATCCATCTTAATCTTTGAAACTATAACTAAAATACTCCTATGTATAAAAGAAACTAACCCAAGCTCAGAAAATAATCTAGAGGTCAAAAATTTAGCAAAACACACAGTTTTGAATCTTGACCTACACTAATCTCAATCCATAAAACCTACATATTTGAAATCCTCATGAAAAAACTACGCTAAGTTTGTTAAGAAATTATCTCAAATGGTATAAAAATGAAGGAGAAAATCGATGCAAAAAATCTGAAACATTAGAAGTCAAAGTTGAGAGGTGAAAGATGAAGACTTTCAACAGGAACTTTGACCACACGCGTGAGGGTGCTTGGCCAATAAGGAATTTTAGAAATTTTGATTAAAATTTTCTTGTCAAAATGGTAAAAGGTAAGGCCATGTTTGGATATCCCTAGTTTAAGTTATGAAAAACTAAGGTTTTAACTTAAGAATATTTTTTCAAATTTAGAAATTAAGCCCTTCCAACTTTTTCAACTTATGAATTTGATCCCCAAATTTTGTCTATGAATACTTGAAAATATTTTAGGACAAAAAGTCTCTTACACTAATGTTCAATAATGATATTAAGTACGGTATTTTAAAGTTTTGAGATGTTTACAAATAAACCCCCAAAACTTTAAAAGATACAGTTTTAGTACAAAATCGACTGACCAAATCTCAAATACTTACATACTTGACCATTGTATAAAGACAATCAAACACTAAATCTTCCCAATATCTTATTCTGATATAAAGCCAACCAAATACCGAGCAAGCAGTTTTTTCTACCTTTTTAATAGTAAACTTTGTGTATTTTTCATACTGCTATTGATATCACTTTATGATAGCTCCTATTTTCTCTTAGTGTGTTCATGTTATTATACTACCACACTATATATTTAGTTACATATCATCGGTATTTGAATTTATCACTAGTATTTAAATTTAACTAAGGATCAATTTTAACCCTTCTCACATAATAACTGATATCATGTTTCATATTGATTCAGTTACCCTTGCAGTTTTTTGCTATTTTACCATAAGCATCAATATTAACTAGGAATTAGACTGACGTGTTATCCCACAAAACTTTCTACTTTTCCCATTGTTCTCAATTGATTGAGAGCCTTGATTATTGCTACATATGTATGAGTGCCACTTTAATTGTGTGCATATCAGGTTACTTTTCCCTAAAAGTTTTGGTTGATTATTTATTATTATGGTTTTACTGATTGCTTAATTACTTCTATACCCTTTAGTGAACTGGTAAGTACGGGATTATTAGTTCAAGAATCATTGACTTTCTTTACATGATCCTTAATAAACTGGTACTGAACCTCATTTTCTTGAGCGAACTAGTAAGTATGGGATTATTAGTTCTAAAACTTTTAATGTTCTCCTAAAACTGATAAGTATGCGATCATCATCTTATTTATTTTTAGCATTACTAAATACTGATTCTATACACATTCCAACTCTCCCCTATATGTCTATACTTGTTATAGAACTGGTAGAACCTTTTTTGCATATTTGTGCTAATTTATTTTTTCTCCAGATGCGCTCGGAGAAAGTTGATGATATCTCTTTCCTATTAGATATAGAAATCGGTCACCTGGTTGCGTATGTGACTTCAAGGAGTGGCGCTTTTCAATTTTTTACGTTATAGTTTATACTAAAAATTTGTAACTCACCCTCGCGGTGGTACAACCCTATGTAAACGTACTAAATAATGAATAAAGTTATGTTATTCCTCTTTAGCTATAGTTCATTTCTTTATATGTACTTATTGTGCATTCATACCAAAAAGCAGGGTGTGACTGTAACACCCCGCTTAAAATAATAACGGGTGGCCAGCCCTATACTACATTAAATCAGGAGTTTCAGATGGTCTAGTCTCAACATCAACAGTCGGTACCACATAATATAGGACTAACTACCCGATATCTTATAAACACGATGTTAAAATTAAATAGAATATGCAATATACCACAAACCAACACTATAACACTACTAATAAAGGAAAGAAAGATGCATGAAAGAACAATGATAAATGAAATAAATAACTACAACTGAATAAACGACAAGGACGTAAACCCGAATAAGTTGTCGTGTCACACCCAATACAATGACTGAAATGAAATCAATGCATACATCTATAAATATCCCTTGGGTATGCACCCGATACACAACATGAATCCTATCTAGATTTTTAAAGAAGTAAGAAGCGACTACAAGATACATCCCGCAACAATCCGCACCTGTCACGGATCCCAAGACTCTGGATAGAAAGTCATCCGGCATCCATGCGGTAGGACACCTGTAATAGTATATATATATATATACAGGCAGGAGAGAAAAGTAAACGGGTCAGAGCCCGAGTTATGAAAAATATTTAGCAAGTGTGTTAACCGTGCATAATAAATATCGATGCACTTATTTCATAATTAAAAGTGGATTCGCACTCTCGTGGATTCCCAACTCACCTCTCATCTAACGGCGCGCACCTATTCGCGTACTCAAATTTTAGTTAAATTACCCCCATATTTAAGGACAACCTAACTTAACATAGGTCCAACCTATACCCATGAGAATTTCCTTCCTGTCATAACCCAAGAATCCACCCCTTTTCTAGTCATACTAGATTATGTTTACAAACAATTACGCAATAATTGGCTTAATGGATTCTGGTTTATAATTTAATTAATTATAATTCTTAATACATTACCCATTTATATTTGGATTGAATCATAAGATTTACTTTCTAATTAACATGCATACAAATTATTATTGACAAAACTTCTCTCCACTCTCAACATTGTACTACGTTTCGTGCGTGGGGTGTCTCGCAAAGCGAAATTCCAAAGAAGGAGCCACCCCGTTACACTATTCCTTGACAATGTCGATCCTAGAGATCCATAATTCCATACATACCATAGAATACTACCACTACTACTAAATTTTTAGACTACAATATGAAAACAACTAAAAATCTCCAATAATATCCTTGGGATGATGTAACCGAAATATTCCTTAAATGCGATACATCAACCCCCATCAATCTAGTACACCATAATCATCCAAGATGTACTCCACAATAATACCATATCCTTTTTATCTATAGGATATATAAATATATATATAGGCATTTATTCTAACCATATATATATATATATATATATATATATATATATATATATATATATATATATATATATATATATATATACCATCATCATCCATACCCATGACTAAGAGTACATATCATATCTGATGTACAATGGCCATGCACAAATAATATACCCGGCTATATATATTGCCGATAAAACTGCATCATGCATCATCTTCACAGTGCCCGGCTCACGTAGCAATACTGGGGCCACCATGGTGGGACTAAACGATACCCATCTCGTGGTAAACACACGCACACGACGTCCTGGAAAGCGATCATAGATCCAAATCGGAAATGAGACGAAACATACCCACCACGTCTCATCCCAAAAAAAATGTAAATCACATAATAACACACGGGACGACTATGACCTGGGGAATATCCACACCCTACTTTTCTAGTCAGAATGCTCACCCTCTACGCGGAAACTTCCCAATGATAGCATGAGCAGGGTATGCTTAACCACATAAGTATATATATCATTCACATGCACAATATATATACATCCATATGATCCAATCATATAATTAAACATTAAACCATCATATACGGTTTAAATATCCATACCACGTATGACCACAACATAAATATATCCATATATTCATATTTATATAGATATATATACAAATATATTCACATATCCATATCTCTATATATGCAAGCTAATTCTCATTCATGTGTATAAGATATCTATATACACTCGGCTATAAGTATACATAATCCTCGATATACAAGCCGTCACCACAATTTCCTTCAATTTTACCTCGATATGTGAATACAATCTCTCAATTGCAACATATTTAATCATTTTTCCTATGATGAATAGTCTCCCAAAATCATATGTATATGTATACATATATATACCACATTAAGGTTATCACCCAAAATTTTGTGTAGGACGCCATCACTACACATACCACCTATATCCGAGAGCATATCAATACCACCTATATCCGAGAGTGGAATAGTACTATTATTAGTCATTCTGCGCAGAGGTTCCAAACCTTGCCTATCGACAGTGTGCCTAAACACACCTGCCGATTGGCAAGACCAGGACTATGCTGATCGGCAATTCCCTAGGCCTATAAAAAGGAGGGCCTGGCCTCATTGCAAAGGGACACAATATCTGAAATCCATCACTCTTAGCGAGCTCAGAAAACCTCTCTCGAAGTCAGCGTGATTTCCACACCTAAATCCTTTTCTAACCTTCACCTTTCATCATCTTTTTCATCAAACTTGGTGAATTAACTACCCTCCCTCATCACTCAAGTGCAAGGGCTGCTCTACAACATCCAATATAAAGCTCAAGATCTTCAAGAAGGTCCAACTTTCTCAGCTCTCTCTTTAAATTCTCCTAAATTCTCATTAATTTGTTTTATTACTTAGAATTTTTATTCTCTCATCTCACATATCCTAATATACTTTTTATTTAGTATTGTTGCACATCTCTTATTTTCATATAAATAAAACCCAAAAAATAAGAAAAAGAGGGTTTGCTCATAAATTTCAAACGGAAATTCTCACACTTTTCTCAGGGAATTCTCACACTTTCCTCACAACTAAAACACTTTTTTTCACACAAAAACATATAAGAGAAGTCCCCGATTGGATATATGGGATAAATCCCACCCCTCGTTTTGCATACGAACTACGTGGACTTTGATGCCTCTATAGGCTACGTAGGCATCTCGAGGTAAAACCCTAGACTCGAGTCCTTTTCCTACCTTTTTTCCTATTTTTTATATATTCTTTAAACTTAAGTCTCTTAGACTCTCTGTATGTATTTGTTCTTGATGGTGCATTATTTCGTATGCGTCATCGTTCCATTATAACGATCAATGCTAGGATAATCGCGTATATCCTATTTTCTATTATTACTTTTGAGAACATTCCTACGGATGACTCGCTTTATCTTTTCCATGATATAAGTAGATAATTCCTATCTCCACTACATATAAATATGCACACATAACACGGGAAAATAAAGGAAAGTAACAATAACACATGAGAGACCGTAAGGGCGGAATGGGTGCCTAACACCTTCCCATTTCGTAACTTATCCTCCGGACCCTTTTCGAATCATTTTGGTTTCGTATGTATCAGTATGTCTTTGGATGTTGTCCTTCAGGATGACTCCCTTTTTCTTTTGTCTTTTTTGAGTAAAATAGACTGGCGACTCCATCTCTCTACATTTTTTACCTCATCACCGATGTCGGCCGAAGCACTCCCAAGAGGGATGTGCGGGACCAAGATCCTCTCGACGTTGAAGATGACCCTCTTCTTCGTCCCTCCCTCCGCGAGGATCAAGGAATGGCCACAGTGGTGACTACGTTGGGGACTTTCATTTTGAGGGCTAGACTCTATTTACATGGGTGTTATATTTGATAATATTTTCCCCTATTTTTCATACCACCCTTTACTATTCATGTGTACCTCATGCTTATGATTTTATTCACACACTTGTAGAAGATTCTACATGTACACTTCACACCACATGCTCCTAGGATCACATATGTCCCCATGTTACACGCATCACCCATCCATACTTTGTATACCATTGTTACTTGTACTTTGCTCCCTGTTGGGCAAGATCAAGAAAGATACTCTCATCATAAGATACTAATAAGAGAATCATGCATGTTTCACATGACATCATCAAAAAGCTTTGTGGTTGACCAAATTTTATCCGATAACTGGAGGGTCACTTCTTTGACACCCCGCCTAATTAATTACCAGGTGATCAGTCCTTAATTAATCAATTTCAGACTATCAAGTTGGTTGAGATAATGCACCACTGTCAAAAAATTAATTTTTATTTAATAAAACTAACCACCTAATATTTAAAAAGGGTGATGTCCAAATTTTATCTTGCCATTAACTATTACAAAAAGAATACAATTAAATACCATGCATCATAGTAACATAAGTAAAGTGTGACTGCAGTAAAATAAATGTCTGGAGTAAACATCTCCACGTACAATCCCATACAATAAATCCAATAAAAGAAACCAAATCTAAGGGAGAATTTAAAATGACTAAATCTCTGAAAGTAAACATAAGTAAGGACGACATGTCCAACAGAATGGATAACTGAAAAGGAAAGAATGAGCTGAGTCGTCTACTAGCAATAATCCTGCAGCTTCCACAGCAGCTACAACACGACAACTTAAAATAGTCTCCTAAGGCTGGTATCACTGTGGTTGGGTACCTAAAACAATGGAGAAATAAAAAGATATACAGAAAAACGGGTCAGAGCCCGAGTTGAAAACAGTTTAAAATAGCAAGTGCTTAAATTAATTCAATTAGAAAAATTATTAATCAAGTTAACTTAGCATACTCACTTGAGATAATCACCCCTCGATCTAGTGTGCACGTTTAATGAGCCTAACTACCCATACTAGTCATGATACCCTGACTGGCTACTAAATGTATAATATGATGTTTGAAAGTCTCCCAAAATAACTCAAACTCAACGTACTTATGATTTCGATATAGCATTAGGATATCTTTAGTTTATTCTCGTATTCTTCAAAATTCCCAACCGATAGTACCATATGTATACATATAAAAATAGCGTCAACAGCATAAGACACCAAACATGATTTTCGGTATACACACATTATTCACCTAATGTATTCATATTAAATTATATAAATATAGAAATATTCACCCTTAGTTGAGAAACCCTTGGTGCTACGCATACTTGGCTATCTAGTCCATTTACAAAGCTCACGCATAGAGGACAACAGGTTCAATCTCTCGAGAACCAATAAAGCATAAACAAATATTGGAGGCGAACATAGTCCCAAGTCGATGGGCTACGCACATACCAACGCACCCATATGACCGTGATCACTATCGTTCTCACTGATAGCCCGTACCTAGATTCCATGCTCTAGTGGTATGACTCTAAATCCCCCGAAGGCACACAGGATTCGATCGTCCACAATGCGTTAACCTCCATTCGATAGCCAGTAGCTACGTATGTCATACACATAATACTTTAATCAATAAGCATACACACAACTTATATAAATTCATTAGCTTTCCCACAGTCTAGTATTTGTAGCACATATATCAGATCTCTTATTATAACCCGTACTTTATCCGTGTGTACTCTACCTTGCATTTTCGCACCTCCTTAATTATAAGGATTTTATACCTTCCGAGGGTCGTCATATTCTCCTCTCACTATTAATTATTATTATAAGTCACTCGACGATCATACTGGTTTAACACTCACATAAATAAGTCGACGGAAAGTTTGAACAAAAATCAGCCTAAAAAGGGTCATTCTGGAATCTCGTTAGAAGACCCAGAAATCTCGTTCGAACGAAGGTACTTCGAACAAACCACCAAACTCGTTAGAAGGGATACGGAATCTCATTAGAAGTCTCGTTCGAACGACCTGGGCTAGAATTCTAATGAAATTTCTGAAGTTGCCCAGTTCATCTCCAAAATACATTTTTCCAGATTTTCTCCACTCAAATCTCAACCCAAATATCAGGTTTTCAAACTACTCTAAGTCACCCTAGAACACTTCTTAGCATAGTTTGGGTCCAAATCCTTCTAATCATTATACACTTTTAATAAATTCCCTAATTTTACTATAAACCATATTAACATGAACCCATAATTATTTGTCTATAAAAACTCCATTTTTATTTCATGATTAACATCGAATTCACCAAATTTCACATTCCTATTAAGGGAAAAATCCTCTACATGCAAACCCCCATTAGATTTTCTAAATTTCCTACACGATCTCAACATAGGTAAACCCATTTTGGTATTTTTTGTTCTAAATACCTCAACATATGTCAACATGAGTAATAATTGCAAGATAAACACTTGCCTTAAAAATGAACTTCTGATTCGCGGGTTGATGTTGGTATAGGAACGATCCTCCTGACACGATCTATGCGCTGGTGTACTTTTTGTTATGAAAGGTTGAGTTCTTGGCTAAGGCTCTAATGGAGTCTCCTTCTTCTTCCTTAGTTCTCTCTCTCTTTTCCTCTCTTCTTACGTAGGTTGAAACTAATGGCCACTAACCCAAAATGCCTTTTAATTAAACCCAATTTTTGTCCATTTAATTACCCTAAAATTCCTAAAGACCAAAATACCCCCCAGGGGTGTCGTTTTGGGTTAAAATGCCCCGAACTCCAAATAAAATACCCAAATAGTGTTTTCTGCCTATTTCGACCCTTCCGAACACTCTGGCGCACTCAAAATAGTCGTCCGAGTTATACACAAATAAATTATCTTTTGACCCCACAAACATATACAAATGACGCTACTCATACGCTTCCCAATTATTTATAACATAACTGCCGATTATCTCATTCCTGGCCATACTATTATTTTAATAATTACTAACTCTCATCTCGATAGTGATTATTATCATAAAATTGAATTAATTTTAATTTCAATTTTCTCCCTTTAATTTAATTAATCCCCATTTTTCCATAAAAATAATTATGCGTAAAAGTACGGGGTGTTACAACTTCGTGATGGGCGCTGGTCCGGCAAGGCGCAATTAGACTAAGCGATATGACTCTCACCTTCTATTGGCCAAGTAAATTCGACGTATGTCGAACGGTTCCCCCTCATCGTACCTCTTTATCAAAGTCATGACAGGAGGTATATCGCAGGGAACTCATTCATGTATGCCGAGTATATCATATTAGCTCTCACACGTACCGTCCCCACGAGGTATATAGTGAGGCAATTCATGTACACTCAGGTATATCAAATGGCTTGTCCACACGTACCGATTTCTCTCAAAAGAAAGACGTATATCGTGGAAGTCACGCCAAAGGGAGGAACCCTTTCCGATTCACCCAACCAACTTCATACCCACATATAGGTGTTAAGCCTAGGACGCACATGTTAGATTGCCTATTTCGACCCAAAACTCTGTTGAAATTCCTGTTCGGCCTGCCACCCAAATTTTTGCGCATTTTTAAAATGGGACCTTGCTCGAGAGCCTGGTTACAAGTCCAGCCATAGCTTTGCATATGTTACAAACCCAACTTTTCTAGGCTCGGGTCCCGTCCAGCATTTCATTTTTGCATTTATAAAAATTTAATACAAGTAAGAATATTATAATAATAATAATAATAATAATAATAATAATAATAATAATAATAATAATAATAATAATAATAATAATAATAATAATCATGCCGAGACCCGTCTCCCAAAATATTTCTCCTTTCTTTATAAAACAAAAATCCAAAAACATTCCTCTTTTCTTTATCAAAAATCCAAAAACATTTCTCCCTTCTTTATCAAAAATCCAAAAAAAATTCTACCTTCTTTATAAAAAAGCCAAAAATATTTTGTCTTTCAATCTCAAAAAGAAAAAAATGTCAAAAATATTTTCATTCTTTATGTAAAAAATAAATCCGATTTTACGCCTTCTCAGGTCGATCGCGCGCCCTTGGCCTGTCTCCTTATTGGCTTTGGTCTTCAGTCAAACCACCCTGGAGCTCCGTTCGTTCCCCTTCTACCTCTTTCGAGTCCGGTATCCATCCACTTCCATGGAGAACACAAATCAAGCACGAGTTGCGCAGCCATATCTAACAGTAGTTTTAGCTCAGCTCGTGTCCAAGATTGAAAATCTTCAGACTAAGGTCTGAGAGATGCAACAAAACCAGGATCATGTTCCTCAAGAGACCGAGCCCCTATTCCCTCGTGCTATGGGTCCACTTGAGCCTATCTGGTATTTCGAAGAGTATCTGCACGCTCCACGTGCCCCTCCTGTTAATAGGTCATCGCCTACCCAGCTTCCTATGCCAAACCTTGCCCAGCCTAGGGCTAACTTGCCTATGATCATGATCCAAAAGAGGAAGAGTTTAACAAAGTCAAAAAAGATCTCAAGATGCTAACTAAGAAGTTCGACCAAGTCAGAATCTCTAGAAATTACGTGGACTACACCCACATGTCTCCTTATCCTAAGGCGAGGTTACCCGAGAAGTTCAAGATGCTCAATATCGATAAATTCGGAGGAAGTGGACCCCCGATTGTTCATCTTCACAGTTATCTCCGTTCCATGACCCTCATAGGGACTTCTGAAGAAGTAATGGCCCAATTATTTCAGCAAACTTCGAAGGATAGCGCCCTCCGATAGTTTTTGTCTCTCGAGGAGTACAGAATCCGTAGTTGGGAGGATGTGGCCCAAGAATTCATGTCTCAGTACAAATACAACGAAGTGCTTAAGGTCACCCGACGTGATTTAGAGTTACTCAAACAGAACTCTGGAGAATCAGTCAGTAACTTCATAGCCCGATGGAGGGAAAAGGCAGCCACCGTGACTAATCAGCCATCCGAGGAAGAACAAGTCAACATAGTGAAGAAGAACTTCTTACCCCATATCCGAGAAATAATGGGAGGACAATACTATCCCCACTTCCGATCTCTCAGAGAGGTAGGAGTAGAAATCGAGGAAGGTCTTGCTAAAACAGAAATTAAACTAGATAAAGTGACCTGACAGTTCACCCCCAGAAAATATGACAAACCTGCCAGTGCTGCAGTCTCAACCATCAACAATATCTCTCAACCAACCACTTCATGGGAACCAGAAAGTTGCCCTATCCCAGGCTAAAAGGAATACACCAAGCTCCATGCTCCCCTCTCCAAAATTTATGAAGCCCTATTAAGTCGAAACCTTATCAAACCCTTAGACCCCCGTCCATTGCCAAACCCAGTCCCTAAAAACTTCAAGGCAGATACTCATTGCGCCTTTCACCAAACTACTGGCCATACCACCAACCAATTATTTCACCTTCAAAACATAATCCAAGGTCTAATTGATCAGGGTACCATTGCCCCACTAGCTAATCCTAAGACAAACACTACTCACAACCCACTCCCAAATCATGCCAATGATATCTTCTTAGAAGAGAGACCAAAATTTGATCCCTTAACTCAAATCACACCCATATTTCCTCTTATACCCTATTAGCCTCTTTGATCAGGCACTGTCACTCCTCACCAGAGCATGCATTGCTGTCCGTACCCGTTCTGAAAATGGAAGTATGGAATTATCAAAAGTGTTAAACCAACTCCTAGAGTTCGATCTTAAATTTCCCTCGCATATGATCATCGATTTCCAGAAGTTCAGTACGCTATTCTTGGAAGCACGAAAATGGGCCCTAGAGTTAGAAAGTTGGGTGGTACAAATAAATAATGTCAGCCTAGATGACGTTGTGCAGATCATTGTAGAATTATTCATGCAAATCAACGATATTTGTAGTATGACCGAGTTAATTGATACTATGAAGCTACAAGGACGCTTGGTCCCTTCACCCTTACATATCCCCATAGAATGGGAAGACTTGTATGAGGAAGCCATTGAAGTTGTGGAATGTATTGACTTTACATGTAAAGACAGAATTTTTGCCACCGGATGGGGGGGGGAGAATTCGAAGATTCGAATGAAGAGCAAGCTTTCGATACAAATGGCCTGGTAGCCGACATATGTGGGATGATATCATTTGAGGAGATCCTCGGAAAAATAAATAAAGTGCCAGAATAACCCGAGATCGATGAAGAAATAGGGTTCATATTCTTCCCTTATTCAGTAAATCACATGACTAGGTCAGGGAGGCATTACCAGATCCCAAGCTCACAACCAACCAATGGCAAAGGGAAGGGCGTTAAAAACCTTCCTATGCTAGAAATAACCCTCGAGGAGAGCAAGATCCTCAATCAACTAAAGAAAACTCAAGCTAACATCACTTTATGGGGGCTTTTCATGTCTTTCTAGCTGAACATAAATACTTTGATCAAATTATTCACTAGACCTACAGTTCCTCCTTCTACCACACCAGAAGAAGAGATAAATTTAGTCAGACCCTTAACCTCTCTTTTTCGAAGAAAAAATCCCCAGAATTGGGCCAAACCACAATCATGCACTCAACATCTCCGTCGAAGTTATGGGGAAGATCATACCACTCTCTTTTGTCGATAATGGATCCACCTTGAAAGTCTGCTCATTAAGAACCTTCACATGATTAGGACTGAAGGAAAGTGTCCTCGCTCCAACCTTCACTGCTTTACGTGCCTACGATGATACTCGTCGAGAAGTGATGGGATCTATAAAACTTGTAATAGGGGCTGGCCCTATAAACCCTGTAGTTGAATTCCAAGTTATTGACATCCCAACTTATTTTAACCTTTTGCTCCTATGACCTTGGCTCCATAGTATCAAGGGTGTGTCTTACTCACTCCATCAGAAATTGAAGTTCTTCACCCATGGATGAGTCATCACCATTTTAGGCGACGATGATAATTTTGAGGGTGTAAGCACCAACAATCCAATCCTTGGGATACAGCATGGATCAAATGATATGCTGCTATCAGGATTCCGAGTTGAGACACTTTTGCTCCCGACAGGGGCCGATTTCAAAGAAAGGGTTTATCCAGAATATGACCCTCATGGCAATGTCAATGTGATTCAGATGATCAGAAATATGCATTTCATGGCCGAACTGGGGCTAGGGCAAAGACAACAAGGGATACTTGAGCCCATTGAACTGAAGAAATCTTTCCCTCCATATGGTTTCGGGTATCAACCATTAGAATAAGAGCTTAGAATGATCCACCAATCTCAACCAAAGAGAAGACTAAAATGCTTCCAGACTATCCCAAGCGACTCCTTGAATGGACGATTCATTAAAGAGGGTGAGGACTTCCCCTTTTATGGCTTTTCGGAACCATGGTATGACCATACAGACAAGAAAATGAAGCCTGAAATGGATATATTTTTCCAAGACAGCTACCCATGGGCCGAAAGTCCCCTACACCATGTATAATCGCTCATCAGAGATACCAAAGATTATGAGGGAAGTGACTCTGAATATTCCTTCAACTTACAGATACTGGGGATGACACTCTACATAGTTCATTCAAGCACTACGTTACCGGATCCATCCTACCTGATTAAAGTTGTTGATACACCTCTCCTTAACTGGCATTCTGCATCGGTTCTACCTATTAAAATCCCACCTAACCCCAATGTTTACCCCATTTCTTCTTTTATTGTCTATCCTTGATCAAATGTAATCAAGACCTCCTTTGCTGAGGTTATCAATGCTTTTTTTCCTATTAATGAAATAAACGAAGATTTTGAGTATCTTACTGTGCCTTACATTAACTGTTTGGATTCCAATCAAAATTTTGATGATGATGATTTTGCAAATGAAAAATTCTTAACTGATCTAAATAAGTTTAATAGCAAACAACATAACTGCGTTCAAGTTAATAAAGAAGAAACTATCATTATTAACCTCGATTTTAGTAGCCAACTGCGCGAGATTAGGATAGGGGCTACCCTCGATGAGCATTAGCATGCACAACTTGTAGAATTACTGAAGGAATTCGCGGATGTCTTCGCATGGTCCTATGATGATATGCCCGACATTGATCCTGAAATAGCTCAACATGAGATTCCCACTCTTCCAGATTACATGCCGGTTAAATAAAATTTGAGAAAGCTCTGCACCGAATGGTCACTCAAGGTCAAAGAAGAAGTAGTCAAATAGTTGAACTTAGGATTCATTCGTGTGATCGAATACCCCACATGGCTGGCCAACATAGTGCCTGTGCCGAAATCAGGAGAGAAAGTTTGGATGTGTGTAGACTACTGGGACTTGAACAAAGCCTCTCTAAAGGATGACTATCCGCTACCCAATATCGACATGATAGTGGATAACACAGAAAATCATGCTCTCAAGTCATTCATCTACGGGTTTGCGAGGTACAACCAAATCAAAATGCACCCAAATCACCAAGAAAAAACCACGCTCATCACATCATGGGGAACCTTTTGCTACACTGTTATGCCATTTGGTCTCAAGAATACTGGGGCTACCTACCAGAGGGCTACCACGACCATCGTGCATGATCTGATTCATAAAGAAGTCGAGGCTTACGTGGATGATATGATTATTAAATCCAAAACTAGAGAAGGTCATGTTCTCTCCCTCCTAAAGTTCTTCGAATGATTGTGACGATATCAGATGAGACTCAATCCATAGAAATGTGTCTTAGGCGTTACAAAGGGAAAACTCTTGATTCATGGTCAGTGAGAAGGGGATAGAAGCAGATCCTGTCAAGCTGAAGCCCATACTTGAGATGCCACCTCCCCAAACGAAGAAAAAAGTTCATGGTTTCCTTGAAAAATTGAAATACATCATCCGGTTCATCAGCCAGCTAACCTCCATCTGTGAATCTATCTTCAAACTCCTCCGAAAGGATTCGACCAAGGTTTGGAACAATATCTGACCCAACCTATGGTACTCATGATACCACAACCTAGTGTTCCCTTGCTTCTATATCTAACCATCATCGACACTGCAACTGGGGCTTTGCTAGCCCAATACCTTTAAGATTCCCGCAAAGAAGAGTCGTCTATTACGCCAATCACAAATTGGCTGGGTACGAATTCAACTACACTGCTTTGGAAAAATTATGCATCACGCTTGTCTGGGTCACCTAAAAGTTACAACACTACATGCTCACCTTACCCATCATACTTGTATCCCGAATGGATCCCATCAATTACCTGCTTGAGAAACCCGCCTTATCCAACTGAATGGCTGGATGGGTAATGCTCCTAGCCAAGTTTGATATCATGTACGTCACATAGAAAGCCATGAAAGGAAGAACCATCTCTGACTACCTCGTTGATTACCCCATGGAAGAAGCTGATGTCTGGATCTCTGAATTCCCAGATGAAAACATCCTCTACACCGCTCAAAATGATCTCCGATGGCAAATGTTCTTTGACGGTGCGATCAACAAAAAGGAATATAGCATTGCGATACTTCTGATCACCCCATATGACTCCCCCACTCCTATCGCCATCAAATTGGATTTCCCCTGTACCAACAATATGACTGAATATGAGGCGTGTACGGTAAGCCTCAAAGTTGCTCTCATGAAAGGTATTCAATGCCTAGATGTCTATGAGGATTCCGACCTCATCATGGGTCAAGTGCTCAAAAAATGGAAAGTCAATGACGAGAATCTCCAACCCTTCCATGCGCACTTAAAAGAACTAGCCTCCCAATTCCAATATATCACCTTCCATTACATACCTCAAGAAAAGAATAACCTAGCCAATGCCCTTGCTACCCGAGCCTCCATAGTCGACATGCCCGAAGGAATAACAATGGCCCCCTTCCTGGTCCAAAAGTAAGATAAACTAACTCATTGCTACCATATTGAGCTCATACCAAAGAAGATCCCAAACTATCCAATTATTGGTACTATAATATCTGGAACCTCCTCAAGCATGGTAGGTATCCCGAAGGTTCCAACAAGAAGGACCGGGCAACCCTTCGAAGAATAGCCGCCCAGTACATCATCTGTCACAAAGAACTGTTTAAGAGAAACTTCGATGGAACTCATCTACACTGCATTGTAGGGGCTGACATTGAAGAGGTAATGCAGAAAATCCACAGCGAGGAATACGGGCCCCACAGAAACGGTCACATGCTTGCCAAGAAGATCATCCGACAAGATTACTACTGCACCACCATGATCCAGGATTGAACCACCTATGTTCGGAGATGCCTAAAATGATAACAGTTTTCCGACCTTCAACACTTGCCTCCACGTGAATTGTATAACATAACTTTTCCCTCACCGTTCTCCACCTCGGGCATAGACGTTATAGGGAAAGTTACACCAAAGGCCTCAAACGGGAATGAATTCATCCTAGTTTCCATTGATTACTTAACCAAATGGGTTGAAGCTGAGTCATACGCAGTTTTGAATGCCAAGAAAGTGGCCCAATTCATCAAGAAAAACATCATCTACCGATATGGGGTCCCGAACGAGCTGGTGTCAGATAACGGGTTGCATTTTGAGGCAGAAGTCACAGAAGTGGTCAATGAGTATGGGATCCAGAGATACAAATCTTCTCCCTACCAACCTCAAACCAATGGTGCAGTCGAAGCCGCCAATAAAAATATCAAAGCCATTATCAGTAAGATGATCGAAAGCTATCAAGATTGGGCCGACCGAATCCCATACGCCCTTTGGGGCTACCGAACCTCAATCCGAATCTCTACTGGGGCTACCCCTTACTCTTTAGTCTACGGCATGGGAGCTGTCTTACATATGGATCTATAAATACCTTCACTTCGTGTCATGTTCTAAATCCAAGTCAGTGAGGAGGACTGGCATCAAAGTTTCCTCGACAAGCTATCACTCTTAGATGAGAGGAGACTGAAATCACTATATCACATACAAGGGTACCATTGCCATATAGCGCGTTCATTTAATAAGAGAGTCAAAGACCGAGGTGTTCGAGAAGGAGATTTAGCCCTCAAAGAAATAGTAGAGCCCATCTGGGACTCCAGAGGGAAATTCAAGCCCAATTGGATCGGCCCATACATTGTGAAGAAGATCTTATCCGGAGGTACCGCCACGCTCACCGACTTAAATGGAGAAGAGATGGATCGTCCAGTCAACCTGGACCGTCTCAAGAAGTTCTACCCCTAGTCCTAAATCTCGGCACGCTACGACACGTCTCACCTCCCCTCTATTCTAAAAAAAACATTCTTTATTTCCCTCTACCGAGAACTACGTGGGCCTGATCCTCTGCAAGAACCATTTTCAGAAAAATTAAAAAAATTCAAAAACCCCCAGAGATACGTAGGTAACTCATACATCTTACATGAGCACGACCTTTTCTTTTTCACAAAAAAATATTATTTTCTCATCTCCGAGAATAGGGCTGTGTTTTTTTTCCGAACATTCCGATTTTTCCGATGTCCGATCCAATATTTTCCAATTTTGGAACATATATAAGGTTTCCGATTTCCGATTTTCCGATTTCCGATTTTTCCGAATTAAATTGGATAGGAAATTGGAACTATGTTTTAAATTCCGATTTTCCGATTTTTCCGATATAATTTCCGAATCTTTTTTTCGATTAATATTCCGAATATATCTTCCGATTAATATTTCGAATATTTTTTCTGAATATTTTCTATATATATTTTTTTACCTTATAAGTTATATCCTTATGTAATAAGAATGTGTACAATTTAGATTTCCTTTATTTTTTACCTTACCCCATATATTTATATATGCCGTTAGTAGAGAGCAACTAGGGTTGTATGATATTCTTATTAAAATATCTCTCACATCTCTCTCTCTCTCTCTCTCTCTCTCTCTTTCTCTCTCGTCTTGCCCCTTTCTCCTCGGCGGTGCATATCTCTCACCTCTCTCTCTCGACCCAATCTCTATACGGTCGTCCAACCCCTTTCTTCTACTTTCGGCGACGCATATTTGTTTACATCGTCCGACCCTTATAGTCTCGAACATAGGTAAGCCTTTTCTAGTTTATTTTTATCTGTTTATTTTTTTTATTTCTACTTATTTACAGATCTGTTTACATCGGTTTATAGGCTCTGTTTACATCTTGTTTACTTCTGTTTATAAGATCGGTTTACATCTTATTTACATCTTTTTTATTTCATCTAATACATCTGTTGGGATCGATTTATAGGTTTAATAGGTTTGTTATATTGATCGGTTTATAGGTTTACAGATTTGTTTACATCGGTTTGTTATATTGATGGCTGCGGCAGAACAGAAAAAAACTAATTTCTAATTTCTCATACTGTCTTCATGCGGCAGAACAGAAAAAAATACCATATTCTAATTTCCGAATTTTTCCGATTTTTTTCCGATATTTCCGAATTCGGAAACTTTTTTGATTTTCCGAAAAAATTGGATAGGAAATTGGAACAAATATTTTATTTCCGAAAAAATTGGAATTTTTTCCGAAAGGTCATTTTCCGATCCGATCCGGCCGAAACACAGCCCTATCCGAGAACGACAGTTCATTCTAATATATATTTGAACAAAAGGATTATGCATGCCTTAACTATCAGTATAGATAGTTCAAAATACGAAATAAATCAAAAGACACAGCTAGATGATCAAAAACTTATTTATTTCACTAATAAGAGATTACCATGCAATTACATAAGAAAAGGAATGGATGACTCCCTTCCCCCCCCCCCCCCCACCTTCCTAAAAAGACAAATAAAATTCCTAAATTTATTCCCCATTACAAAACAAACTCTCCAAGTGTCCTACCCACAGCTACCAGAGGAGCCCACTCTAGAAAGAAATCTAGTGTCCGAGGTGGTACGATCTGCTCCCAGCCAAATTAGCGTAGAAGCTGCCAAGGGAAATAGAAAGAGGTCTGTCTTAGACCAACCATCCAGACATACGGGTATTCCCCCAGTTCCAGAATAGGCACCAGTTGTCCCCACCAAGGCACTGATTAGTACAAATTTAGAGCCCCATGTTCCATAAAACAGTTCTCTCAGCTCTCTATATCCAGACCAACAATGATGAATTGGCATGTAAAGAAGTTGGGTACAGTCGATAAAGGATATTCCGAAGGATTCACTAGGCAGAATATTTCAGACAACCACATGAACAGCATCACAGGGCTACCCCTCAGAAAGTCAGAACGACCTTATCGTCAGGTATCCAGGTCATTCAGAGTCTCTGCCAGTATCACTGCCTTAGGATTACGACAGTAGGACATCCATGAAGTAATAGTTGCAAGTTGTGGGTCCACCAGCAGTTCCCCAGTCACCAGCAGCAATTTTAAAACTAGGCCCAGAATGACTGCTCCGGTATATCCATCATCACCAACCTCCTGCAAATGCATGGACCGCAACACCGCCGGAAGAGAAATCATTCCTCCAGTAACCAAGGATTTACCCACCGAGGGTGAGATGCGGAGAATTCCAATCAACAGCTCCCGGGGAGATCGAGAAATTTCAGGCATATCAGCCTCCACACTAGGATTTACTCCTAACATGGCAGAAAATTCCTTATAAGTCGGACAAACTTATTCTAAGCCAAAGCGGAATACATGGTCTTCAGGGTACCAAAATTGTACTGCTGCCATCAGTATGTTACGCTCTATGGGTCGATTAATCCATAAGGAAACTCGACGTATGTTGAAAGCATCATAGTCGACGTTATAATAGCACATCGCCTCCAAAGTTTCGAGGTAGTTGGCGAACTCAACACTATCAGGGAGAGCCATCTCACAGAATAAGAAAGTCAGGATGTGAAAGTGTGATGAAAACACTCCACCCTTATCCCTTTTTATACATGAAAGCCCTCACAAAAAACATAACCCCTGCATAAATCGAAGGGAACCCTGCCCCACAAGGTACCAAAGGCTGAAGAGCGTACCAATTAAAGCTTTGAATTGATGGGACTGTACTGGCCTACCGATAAGCAGGAAAAGGTGCTTGCCGATTGGCAACCCCCTGTTTTTAGAAATTTTATTTTTTCCTCTTTTGTCAAAATCAGAAAACTCAATAAAAATAAATTGATATTCTCAAACAGAATTTCAATTTCCCTTTTCATCTTTATATAATTTCTCATTATGAATAAAACTTTCTTTCAAAACTCCAAAAATATTTTGCGGTCTCAGCAGCAAAGTAAAAAAAAGTGCATGTGCGTGCATTCATTCATTCATCATTAACAGAAGATAATCAAAAAATTCCATTGCATTGCATAGATATGTTTTTGTGTAACATCATTTTGTAGGAAAATAAAGAAAAACAAAAACAACGGGACTCAGCCTGAACCCACATTCTCTCTCTCACTCTAACTTACCCTTTCCCCTCTCTCTCCTAAGAGCTTCCATCCCTATGACATGCTCTCTTTCCCCAGTGGCGAGATAACACACCACTGCTACCTGAACCAGACTCCTCCCCGGATGAGGAAGACGACACCAAGTAAGAAGGAAGAGGAATCGCATCCCGAATATGGGTAGTCACCGAAGATATCCAATCCCTAATGTCCCTCAGCCAAGTAGTGGACACTCGAACTTACTGCAAGAAAAGGAAAAATCAGTATCAAGAAAAAAAGATCAAAAGAAACCAAAAAGAAGTAAAAGAGAAGAACATAAAGATATACCAAAGGACGAAGAACCTCCTTTGTCAAGCCCAACTCCTCCGGGTCCATCGCACGAGGACAATGAAATACAGGCACCTTCCTTCCATCAGCCCGCCGAATGTTGTATGAAGGGGTATGTAACCGCACAAAGGGGACCTCCGAAGTCTCCGCTGCCACAGATGTCGATGGACCACCACTACAGTGGGAGGACCCCACTGGCCGACTCGAATCCGCAGGAGGGAAGGGCAGTTCATCATATATGTTGGGAACCATCAGCCAACTCATCACAAAGTCCATATAATCATACGGCACAACCATATTTATGTACATAAGATAGGACTCGCCAATCATCGTCGCGATCCTCGCATCCTCTGGCAATAGTCTCTCCCGTCTCATAGACATAGGGGGCCTCACAGGTGGCACCACCACCTCCTCCTCGGAAATCTGTCGGACCACCCTCTCCCAAGATACCAAGAGTGGCCAAACTCATGCACCAGTAAACGCCTCATCTGCGCATTCACTCCAATTAACCCCATGTCCTAAACAGCCATCCCCCGAGGGGTAAAAAGTCACCTAAAAAATCCCAGTAGATATAAGGCAATATGGAATCAAAGCACACAAAGGTCTTAGACTGAAGAAAGGAAAAGTCTTACCCTATCGCTGGTCAGGTCATTCAAGACCTGACGCACCGCCTCCAGAGAGAGAGACCTCCTCGACAGTCGATTGGCCTTCCGCCACCGATACAACAGGCAAAAGTCCTCAACAGTCTCATCCTTCAAAGCGATCAGCTGGGTATTACCCCCAATCACCTCATAGAACCACGTCTACCAAGGACAAAAATTTGCAATAAAAAAGAGACGCATAAGGAAAATGCGAATGCATGAGAGAAAATTCTCAAATTAAAGAATACCTCAAGAAGATACGTGGCTCCAGTGAAAGACTACCGGCAGCACCGGCTTAATGCATCCAGAGAAAAATAAAGGGTCGCCAAATTCAAGCTCCCCTAATCATAGAGATGGATGTTCGAAAACATCCTCAAGTATGGTAAGAACCATAAGTTGACAACGTCGCCGCTCGATGCCACCAAAACTCCCCCCAGCACCAACAAAATGAACAACCGAGCCATTTACCTCACCTGCAGCCCGTCCTCCACATCAATCACCCTTCCCAGCAAAACCTCCCTCAACAGGAAAATCCGGATAGAATCCCTAGATACTATCCTCCCCACATCACCGAGCGCCGCCCGCACCTCTATCTTCCCTCCATAGCAATCAAACCCCGGTAGCTGTTGCACATCTATGGGAGTCGTAATCATATCCCCAAAGTCTAAATAGAAGGTGTGGGTAGTGTCCCACCACCTCTCCCCCATAGAACATAAGACCGCCATTGAACGAGTCGTCTCATCTAGCACAGACACTAGCCTCCCAAAGCCTGCTGACGATAGTACCCAACGCACCACAGGTGGAAGATGCTCCCAGACATCCTTAAGCCCCGTCGTCCCGCGAGCACCCATAGTCGACAAAGAAACATCAGACAGTCTAAAGAAAACCTTGTCAGAATCCAAGAAAAAAGGAAACCCACTAAAAAATAATGCCAAAAGTCATGTTACTTATATAACCGCCAGGGTTCACCACCCTCGAAGAGCGATGACGCGACGACTCCCGTAGCAAAGTCCGCTCATCCGTAACCGGTTCAAATGCATCAAAAGAGTTCTCACTCCCCAAAGAAAGAGGCATCCTAGACCTCCACTCCATATTTTCCCAGTCTTCAACAACCAACCACTCCTTGTGTACCACATTACTCACAAAAGCGGCCATTTTTTAGAGATCGAAATTCTAGAACGATTCGTAGAAAAAAATTGCATAGAGAGAGAAGGCAAGAAGCTGTGAAAAATGAGGGGAACCCGCCCCTTTTTATAGGATGCCAAGGGTTATGCCGGTCGGAACTGACCCCAAGCCATGCCGACCGGCACCCCCCCTTAAATTTTCGTACTGAAACTCCCAAAAAATACCAGAAAACCCTGAAAATTCCTCAGAAAATTTCTAAAAATCTCGAAAAGGATTTAGAACATTTTCACTAAGAAAATTTTGCACTCCCTCAAATGGAACCCCTATTTCCCCAGCGAAACTCTCCAAATCCAAGTGAATCTCCTCCTGACAACATCCCCAAATGACCTCTAAAGTACCCCAAAGGTCTGAAGTCTCCCTTAGCAAAGCATGGACCACCTAATCGCTTCCCCAGTGGAATTTACAGCATCAAACTGGCTATTACATGGCAAAATCTCCAAAAGATATAAGGATTTCCCCAGCAATTAGCTCCCCAGCTCAAATCAAAATCACGAGGTAATTTCCCTAGCAGAGTTCCCCGAGAACATTTCAATTTAAGCCCTCAGAATTAACTTCGACCAGCAGAATTTGTCATCACAACTTAAGCCCACAGAATTGGCTTCGACTTGCGGAATTTTTCATCTCAATTTAAGCCCTCAGAGTTGGCTTTGACCCACAGAATTGGTCATTTCAACTTAATCCCTCATAATTGGCTTTGACCCGCAGAATTGGTCCTCTCAACTTGAGCCCTCAGAATTGGCTTCGACTCGAAGAATCGGTAACCCTCATCTTCAAGCCCTCATAATTGGCTTCGACCCGCATAATTGGTCATCTCAATTTAAGCCCTCAGAATTGGCTTCGACCCACAGAATTGGTCATTTCAATTTAAGCCCTCAGAATTGGCTTCGACCTGTAGAATTGGTCATCTCAATTTAATCCCTCAGAATTGGCTTCGACCCACAGAATTGGTCATCTCAATTTAAGCCCTCCGAATCGGCTTCGACCTGCAAAATTGGTCATCTCAATTTAAGCCCTCGGAATTAGCTTCGACCCGTAGAATTTGTCATATCAATTTAAGCCCTCAAAATTGGCTTCTACCCATAGAATCAGTCACCCTCATCTTTAAGCCCTCAGAATTGGCTTCGACCCATAGAATTGGTCATCTCAACTTAAGCCCTCAGAATTGACTTCGACCCGTATAATTGGTCATCTCAACTTAAGCCCTTAGAATTGGATTCGACCCGCAAAATCGGTCACCCTTATCTTCAATCCCCCAGAATCGGCCTTGACCTGAAGAATCGGTCATCCTCATGCTTAGGTCCTCAGAATCGGCCTCGACCCTCTGGTCATCCTCTTTCCAAGGCATCATGTGGTGTCTATTTGACGGCTATCATTTTTTCCAAACTCACCCATCGAGGGGCTTTGTAAACACCCCATTCAAATACCCCTTAACCTCTCTGTAGGTCCCTAGCACCTCCCCTCATCGCTACAAACCTAAGTCATACCCCGGGTACTGACCTAAAGGCCATCGAGCACTCCTGAGCTCCATTTGACTAAAATTCAAACTCTTAAGCTCGACTGAGACTAAATGAATCTTCAAAGGTCACTAAATCCCCTTTCCAACGGTCCATCCCGTGCACGATTCTGACTTACAGTGCGGACGAACGACCCATTTTCCCTCGAAACTTGATCAAAAGGTCACCGGACGCTCCCAGGTTTCGTTTGACCAAAGTCAACTCTTCATCTCGATCAAGACTGAATGAATGTTCGAAGGACACTCAAACCCCTTTCCAACAGTTCGCTCCCGTCCCAATTCTGACTGATGGTACGGACGAACGATCTATTTTACTCCGAAAGGTCACCGAACGCTTCTAGGCCTCGGTTAACCGAAGTCAACTCCCTGAACCAAGTCAAACTCTTTGGAATGTAGAAGTAGATCTCCTAAACTTTCCAATAGTCCACCCCATGCGTGATTCTGACTTACCATGCGGATGAACGATTCACTTGCGTCCGATAATTCCTCGTCCAAAGGACCGATGAGCACTTCCGAGCCACATTTGACCCAAAGTCAACTCCCGAGCCCAGGAGTAGTCCAAATACTTTTGAAGGTCTCTGAAGTACCTTTCCAATAGTTCACCCCGTGCATAATTTGGATCAACAGTTTGCGCTCTACGATCGATTTTTCGAAGGAACCTGAATGAGACTGTCAAACGGCAGGTTTCAAACCCTGCCTATCGACAGTGTGCCTAAACACACCTGCCGATTAGCAGGACCAGGACTATGCTGATCAGAAATGCCCTAGGCCTATAAAAAGGAGGTCCTGACCTCATTGTAAAGGGACACAAGATCTAAAATCCATCACTCTCAGCGAGCTCAAAAAACCTCTCTCGAAGTCAGCGTGATTTCCACATCCAAATCCCTTTCCAACCTTCACCTTTCATCATCTTTTTCATCAAACTTGGTGAGTTAACTACCCTCCCTCATCACTCAAGTTCAAGGTCTGCTCTCTAACATCCAAGATCAAGCTCAAGATCTTCAAGAATGTCCAACTTTCTCAACTCTCTCTTTAAATTCTCCTAAATTCGCATTAATTTGTTTTATTACTTAGCACTTTTATTCTCTCATCTCACAAATCCTAAAATACTTTTTATTGAGTATTATTGCACATCTCTTATTTTCATATAAATAAAACTCAAAAAATAATAAAAAGAAGGTTTGCTCATAAATTCCAAACGAGAATTCTCGCACTTTGCTCACAACTAAAACACTTTTTTCACACACACACATATAAGAAAAGTCCCCGGTTGGATTTATGGGATAAATCCCACCCCTCATTTTGCATATGAAGTACGTGGACTTTGATGCCTCTATCAGCTACGTAGGCGTCTCGGGGTAAAACCCGAGACTCGAGTTCTTTTCCTACCTTTTTTTCTATTTTTTCTATATTCTTTAAACTTAACTCTCTTAGACTATCTCTCTATATTTTTTTCTTGATGGCATATTATTCCGTATGCGTTATCGTTCCATTATAACGATCAACTCTAGGATAATCGCGTATATCTTATTTTCTAATATTACTTTTGAGAACATTCCTACGGGTGACTCGCTTTATCTCCTCCATGATACAAGTCGATGATTCCTATCTCCACTACATATACATATGCATACATATCACGACGAAATAAAGGAAAATAGCAATAACCCATGAGAGACCGTAAGGGCAGAATGGGTGCGTAACACCTTCCCATTTCGTAACTTAGCCTCCGGACCCTTTTCGAATCATTTTGGTTTCGTATGTATCAGTATGTCTTTGGATGTTGTCCTTCGGGATGGTCCCTTTTTCTTTTGTCTGTTTTGAGTAAAATGGACTGGCGAATCCATCTCTCTACATTTTTCACCTCATCACCGACGTTGGCCAAAGCGGTCCCGAAAGGGATACGCGGAACCAAGATCCTCTCGACGTTGAATACGCCCCTCTTCTTCGTCCCTCCCGTCGCGAGGATCGGGGGATGGAAACAGCTATACCATCCAATACATTTACTTTAGAATATGGCATCGTGTAATGAAAATTAAAGATTAAACCATGCCAAAAATGCAGAAAAATCTAGGTTGTAAATCGACTCCCCCTGCACTTGTGATATTTTTCCCTTTTAAGATTTATTCGATTCCAACTCTTAAAAGTTATTGGTGGGGACTATGTGAACATATTAAAACTTAGGTAAGACCAGTAGGGGTGTAATTAAAGCCCGAAACATATTAGGATTGATTTGGGACTTAGTGCTAAACTTACGAGTGTCCGACGAGTGAGTTACTATTAGAAGTTGCGAGAAAATGAATTCAATTTATATAAGTGATAACATAAGGTTAGGGGCAGAAATAAGGACCTTAAATTACTGGATTAACCTTAGGGACAAGTAGGAGACTTAGTAACCTTTTGGGCCAGGTTTAAGTACTCGAAATTATTCGACGAGAGCGTTATCGGCTAAACGTATTACGTGAAATAAATGGGATGATATTAGAGTATGTATAAGACTTATGGTATAGGGATGAAAAATACCTATAGTAATATGATGATTATCTAAGTTGTGTGAATGCTTGGTATATGGATTTTGTGTGTATGATATACCTACCATGCTTTCTATCATGGGAGGTTGAATTTTGAAAAAAAGGACCATCTTATCTTCGTGTGCCTTTGGGGGGATTTAGATTGGTACCTTAAGGACATAGGACTGTGAATGAATTATCTGTGAGTTGATAAGTTAGCTGACCATAGGAGCGTAGGTATGTGCGTGACCCATGGGTATGTGAACTATGTTCGCCTCCAATATGTGTGACTTTTATTAAAACGGTTCCTGAGTGATTCAGAACACGTGATCCTTATGTACGTGATGTACCGGGATTCGATAGAAGAGTATGCATGCACCGCAACTTAGCCTAGGGGTGCCATATATGTATATATGTATTGAGATTTATATATTTGTACTTATGACTGGTTTACGATTGCTTGGTAGACACGAATAATTAAGATATTTAAATAGGTTAAAAATGTGAGAATTCATATAGTACTTGAGATAAGCAATTTAATTAACGTAAATATCAGACTTACGTAGGGTACATATGGGTAATATGACTAGACACCATATATTAAATATGAAGACGGGAGTTCGTAAGAACTAGTTAATTAGTTGCATAACTAGGATGGATTAAGGGTATACGTTAGGCGTGTACATTAGTTGAGGGGTGAGGAACTCATGTGAGAGCACGTAACTAAGATGTGTATAATATCTACTGTTTAATGCAATTAAACACTTGTTATATTTTAATTTGTTTTCACCACGGGCTCTAACCCATTTGCTTCCAAATCAATTTTTTTGTAAAAACATTTTAGGTGCCCAGCCACAGGGATGCCAAGCATAGGAGTTCCATTCCATTGACGTGCTATAACTGCTCTGGAAGTTACAAGATCTCGTTACTAGACGCCTCCACATCTATCATTGCTTCTTCGGAGTCATTTATTCCAGTTAGGGCCTGTTGCCTACTCTTATTCAGAGATAGCACTTTTAGACCTTCGTTTTATTTCAGTCTTGGGATTTATTTATTCATTTAGACATTTGTATTGGGTTTATTTACATTGCTTCTATTATTGGAGAGTTTACTCCAGACATCAGTTATTTCATTCCGTTGATTACCTTATGAGATTGTTCATGTGGTTGTTGGATGATGATTTAAATTACTTAGTTGATGGTTAATTTAAATATTAAAATTTGACACTTCATTATTTTAAATATTAGGTGGTTAGTAATTAATTAAATGTTTTCGACAGTGACACTATAAACTGAACCAACTTAACATTTTGTATTAATCTAAATAAAGGAGTAGCTACCTGGTATTTAATTAGTCGGGGTGTCACAAAGGATGGGATGAGTGGAAGTAATATGGTGATATGATGGAAGTTTGATGTTTTGATGGAAGTTTGATGTTTTGGAAAATTATTCTGCACTTGAGGAACATATGTCTTTATTTCACAAGAACTCGACTGCAACTTTCTTTATTTTTCTTTTTTTTCCAAATACTCATCAATGTCTGAGATAAATCTGTTAAAAATACAAATAAACCCAACGTAGATTTGTATCTAAGTTTTTCTCCATCTGAATTGAACTCTGGGAGAGATATTCGATAAAAATGCAAACACTCTCTATGATGGATTTTCTCCTTTTACTTTCTTTTTTTCTTCTTCTTTTTTCAAATACTAATCAATGTCTGAGATAGATCTGCTAAAACTACAAATAACCCCAACATAAATTTGTATCTAAGTTTTTCTCCATCTGAATCGAACTCTGGGAGAGATATTTACTAAAAATACAGACACTCTCTATGATGAATTTACTCCTTTTACTTTCAACACTCTTCCCTTTTGCAACATGGTGGTCGGAAAATGGAATTGATATGGAAATGGGTGGTATGGTATAAGGTGATGATATGGAAAATGGAAGGTGTATATGGATGAGGATAAATATAAAATAAAATAGAATTTGGTTAGTGTATGGGTGAAAGTGTGGTGATCGGGACAAACTTCAGGACACATGTTTCTTACGACTAGAAAGTGATGTCATTATGGGTGATCAAGCCATTTAATGAAGAATAATGAGATCATATAATGATTTAAGTGCGAACCCAAAGGAAGTTGAATCAACTTGTGACTCAGAGATTATGTAAAACTCTCTAAAAGGATGAATGACACGAATCTCACAAGATAAAGTCTCCACTATGGATCCTTAAGGTTTTCTTGAGAATTATAATACTCTTAAACTCTAACCCTTAGTGACGCGAGAAGTGCGGAAATTTTATCGAGTCTAGAAATTCTCAGTGAAAAATGGCATGGTACGTATTACATCAGCTATTTAGAAAAAAATATCCTCTAGCTTGATTCCTAGACTTAAAAGATGGATGATAGAAAATTCGCATCAATGAGTGAGATGAAAGAAAATGCACGAAAATTTTAAAAATATCAGGTCTTGATTTGTTTTTCAAAAGAGGTAAAATTTTGATATAATTTCACACCCCAAATAAATAAGCACATCGTCCCCGATGTTAAATAAAATAATTTTTAAAATTAAGAGCATAGGATAGGAAAGGTAATACCATGATCGACCACTAATGAAATGGACCACATGTATCCAGGATGAAACCTAAATATGTAATGAGATAAAAAAAACTTACAAGTCTATAAACATTGTAAGGCATTGGGTGGTGAAACACCACCCCAAAACAGGATAAGACTCATACTCAGAAACAACGGGTTGCCTCCCGGTAGCGCTAATTTTAATATCTTCAGCCAGACTAAACCATTCTCACCCCAAAGATAAGAATTAAGAAAGCATGGGGCGATAGAAAATTTCGGTGAGGAGAGTCACCCCCAATAAGATTGAAGCGTCAGTATTATTGGATAAAAAGTACAAGAGTGAGGATGAAATGACATTGATCATGGGCCTTATTTTTTTTATTGATCACGATAAAAGAAAATGTTTTTTTTTATATTTTGGAATATTTTGAAAAGGAAAGAAAATATTTTTGTGATATTTTTTTAAATATTTTGAAAAGGAAAAATAATTTTGGATTTTTTTTAAAGTGAAGGAAGAAAAAGTTTTTCGATTTTTTGGGAAGAAAAGACGAGAGAAAATTATGTGGACTCTCGATTTGGACGAACTCACTAAAATCGACTACCAAAAGATTGAATTAGACACACACGATTCAAGGATAAATCCTTAATAACACGTAGCCAATTTTTATCTTCAAAATTAGTGAAAGGGTAGTTAAATTTTAGTTAAGTTCGCAGGCGACAAAAATTATGGAATTTATCTTGGTGATCGACTTTGCAAAAATTGTGTCCCTACTTTAATAACAAGATGAATAGAGGCTTGCCACAGAGCTTCGCCACAAAACTACTACGACGAAACGGTTGACCGATACAACGCTGGGGACAGCACAAACCCATTTTATTGGGTGACCGCACTTAAAACCCAGTTTGCATGTACACTTTCGTGCCTTAGAGAGAATCGTTTGAGGATTTTTCGGATGGAGAGGGCTCTACGGGTTATCCTACAAGTCAAATTGATAAAAAAAATGTCATACTAACACCGTATCCTATGGGGTTATCTAGTGGATTGATTTTAATTTTAATGATAGCTAGGTGTAGACATCCCATTATACCACACCCTAACCTCTCCTTAGGTCCCTAGCACCTCCCTTCATCACTACAAACCTAAGTCATACCCCGGGTACTGACCTAGAGGCCATCGGGCACTCCCAGGCTCCATTTGACCAAAATTCAAACTCTTAAGCTCGACCGAGACAGAATGAATCTTCAAAGGGAACTAAAATCCCTTTCCAACGGTCTGCCCCATGCGCGATTCTGACTTATGGTGCGGACGAATGATCCGTTTTCCCCTGAAACTTGATCAAGAGGCTACCGGACACTCCCGGACTCCGTTTGACCAAAGTCTACTCTTTAGCTCGACTGAGCCTGAATGATTCTTCAAATGTCACTGAAACCCCTTTCCAACGGTCCGCTCCAGGCCCAATTCTGACATACGGTACGGACGAACGATCCGTTTTACTTCGAAAAGTCATAGAACGCTTTCAGGCCCCGATTGACCAAAGTCAACTCCTCGAACTGAGTCAAACTCTTTGTAATGTCAAAGTTTATCTCCTAACCTTTCCAACGGTCCTCCCCATGCACGATTATACCTTACCATGAGGACGAACGATCCGTTTGCGTCCAACGATCCCCCGTCCAAAGGATCGATAAGCGCTTTCGAGCCACATTTGTCCTAAAGAAAATTCCCAGACCGGGAATACTCCAAAGGAATTTCAAAGGTCTCTGAAGTACCATTCTAGCGGTTCATCCCATGCACGATTGGGATCAACGGTTTGCATTTTACGACCATTTTTTTGAAAGAACTTGAAAGAGACTGCCAAATGGCAGGTTCAAAATCCTGCCTATCGGTAGTGTACCTAAAAACACCTACCGATTGGCAGGACCAGACTTATGCCGATCGTCAATGCCCTGGGCCTATAAAAATGAGGGCCTGCCCCCATTGCAAGGGACCCCAAGATTTAAAATTCGTCACTCTCAGCGAATTCAGAAAACCTCCCTCGAAGTCAGCGTGATTTTCATATCCAAATCCTTTTCCAACCTTCACTTTTCATCAAACTTGCTGAAGTAACTACCCTTCATCATCATCCAAGTGCAAGGGCTGCTCTCCAACATTCAAGATCAAGCTCAAGATCTTCAAGAAGGTCCAATTTTCTCAACCCTCTCTTCAAATTGACCTAAATTCGTATTAACTTATTTTATTACTTAGCACTTTTATTCTCTCCGCCTCACATATCCTAATATACTTTTTATTTAGTATTATTACACATCTCCTATTTTCATATAAATAACTCCCCCCCCCCCCCCCCCCAAAAAAAAAAAAAAAGGGGGTTTGCTTATAAATTTCAAACGGGAATTCTCACACTCTTCTCACAACTAAAACACCTTTTTACACACACACACACACATAAGAGAAGTCCCCGATTGGATTTATGGGATAAACCCCACCCCTCATTTTGTATACGAACTACGTGGACTTTGATGCCGCTATAGGCTATGTAGGCGTCTCGGGGTAAATCCCGAGATTCGAGTCCTCCTTTTTTTCATTTTCTATTTTTCTAATTCTTTAATTTAATTCTCTTAGATTCTATATATTTGCATATACATATATTGGTTCTTAGTGGAGTATTATTCCATATGCGTTATCGTTCCATTATAACAATCAACGCTAGGATAATCGCATAAATCCTATTTTCTAATATTACTTTTAGGAACATTCCTATGGATGACTCCCTTTATCTCTTCCATGATACAAGTCGATGATTCCTATCTCCACTAAATATACACATGCACACATATCACGGGAAAATAGAGGAAAATAACAACAATCCATGAGAGACCGCAAGGGCGGAATGGGTGCCTAACACCTTTCCATTATGTAACTTAGTCTCTGAACCCTACTCGAATCATTTTTGGTTTCGTATGTATCAATATGTCTTTGGATGCTGTCCTTCGGGATGACTCCATCTTCTGTTGTCTGTTTTGAGCAAAATAGACTGGCGACTCCATCTCTCTACATTTTTCACCTCACACATCACCGATGACGGCCGAAGTGCTCCCGAGAGGGATGGGCGGGACCAAGATCCTCTCACCACGTAGATGATCCTCCTCTTTCTCTCCGCGAGGATCAGGGATGGCCACACTAGGGTAGCAGACAATTGATAAGTGAGTGCTTCGGGTGATGAAATACCTCTCGTTAATGACCGGGTGTAGGTCTTAATTGATTAATTCATCACACCATTCAAAAATAAATGCGAAAATAAAAATCACATAAGAGAACGGAGGCACGCACAATATTGACTCGTTTGTGGGAGATTCGCGAGTGTTTAGAAATGTACCTCCCATAGTTTTGACAGGAGTGAGATGATGATCTATTTGAGGCACCTGGGGGGAGATCTCGTCTGTCTCAGTCGGCCCCGGGAGTCCTACCGATCCAAAGTAGAGAGGTTTCTTTTCTTCTCCTTTGAATGTCCTCTCTCTACTTTGTTCGGTTTTCTTTTCACGTATTTCTCCTTTTTTTGATGAATTAGTACAAATATAAATAAAAACATAATGGTATCTCCAAGCATCGCAATACAAGCCAAATAATATAATCCTAATATAAGCCTTCTAATAAAATGAAAAATGGTACTAAAAAGTAAAAAATAGAACAAATGAATCACAATACAAAATCTTCACAAGTGCTTCAAACTCCAAAGAGCTGCAACGTCACCATTTGATAACTTAGCTTTTTATATCCCCGACAACGACGCCATTTGATAACTTGGCTTTTAGTATGTCCTCGGGAACAACACCAATTGATAAAAAGCTTTTTTGGTTATATATCGTTGTGTGAAAGCCTCTCCAATCAAAATCCTTGAATACCTACAAAAAATATAACAAAATAGAATTACGGTAAGTACGGGTGTCAATCCAACTCTAAGGAGTGAAACACAACATATGTGAAGACATGTGCAGATTCATTTGCATATTATTATTTTTTTATGATTTTTAAGGGATTTTTAATTAACAACTATACTAATTTTTGAAGTACTAACTAAGATGTAATATCTAATAAGAGAAAACAAAATTGTGCTAAAAAGAAAACTAAATAAATTGGACTCATTAGGGCTTCAAAATTCATCCCTAGAATGGGAGATTTTCCCATATTAATCATCATCCAATACAAAGAATAAACAAATAAAAGCATGCGAGGACTAAAATAAAAATAATTAATGAGGAATAGATCAAACCCATTTATGCATAGAATTGGAGCAACTCTTCAATTACAATACAAAATTCTCTTAATTACAATCCCTCACTAATATATATTTCTTCTAAAATAAAAACTACAAAATAAAAAAATAAAAACTAATTATAATATACAATGGATGAATTCATATTGGACTCTTATATAATGAAAGAGATTTGCAAAAAATACAAATCCTCTCATTATAAAATTGTACATTAGAATTCAACCAATGAAATAAATTCTACATTATCACTTTATGTTGAAATATTTGTTAAAAATGCAAATATTCATCATAAAGGAATAAAGAAGATACTTCCAAAAGTGATGAATTCAAGCACATCACTCTACATTGAGATAGTTGCTAAAAATACAAAAATTCACTATAAAGGGATGGAGTAGAATTCATCCAAGAGATAAATTCTATCACACCATTCGATATTGAGATATTTACTGAAAATGCAAATACTCTCTATAGATAAGTGGAGGAAAATTTATCGCACAAAGTTAAAAAGTTGAATGAGGATTTTCTTCAAATGCCACCAAGCTTTCAATTTATAAATAAATGGTGGAGTAAATTGAGAATTGGATGGACATTTAAAGAGGTTAAAATGGGTATTTAGTATTGAGTGAGAGTAATTTTGAAAAATAGATACATATGCATGTGGAAAGTGAGGTAATGAGAGTGTGCGTAATTTAGGAAAAGTGGGCATTTACACGTGGTGGGATTTTTGTTGGCTGCTAACATCGGGTAGGGTAAGGAGGTATGGGTTTGAAGAAATAGAAATGGGTTGTTGGTTTATTGGTTATAAAGCAGGTAGTTTCGGGTTTGAAATGGATGGTGTGGGTTGACTAGTGCAGTGGGAGGCTCCGGGCAGGTGGGTGGTTAAACTCGGGTTTGTAGTTTCGGGTAGAAGATTGGTTCACGAGTTATGGGTTACTGGAGGCAGGGTTCGATTGGAATCAGGTTCAGGTTGGATCTGCGGCCGGAGATGGTTGGGCAGGGGTCGCCGGCGAGTGGGATTAAGGGTAGGCGGGTATGGGAGATGGCTGCGTCGGAATTAGGACAGGCGTCGATTAAGGCAAGGAGTCACCGGAGAGGTTTGGTTATGGGATAACGGGAGAGAGAGTGTGTGGGTGGTGAGAGGTTGAAGATGATGGAGAGGTGATGATTGGGTGTAGTAGAGAGTATGGTATTAGCGTGTGTATGAGTGTATGCTTTGTTTGTACCTAAAAATAATAAAAATAAAACTTTCTAAGACAAAACTAAAATTAAAAAAATAAAATCTATTAAAATACTAAAACTAAAAAATTAAGATCCCAACTTAATAAAATAAAACTAAAAAAAATATAAATCTATTAAACTTAAAAAAATTAAATTCCTAATCTAAAGACTAAAATAAAGTAATACGAATAAATCTACACCAATAAAAAGAAAATATTATAAAATATAAAACTAAACTAATAATAAAAACTATAAAATACGATAAAATAAAACTTACCCCTATATAAAAATAGCCGAGAAACAACTAAGTCCTAAAAATATATACAAGACTCAAAACAAAATATAAAATAAATTCTAAAATTTAAAAACGACTCAAATAAAAACTCTAAAAGGTCCAACTAAGCACATACGAGGCTCGAGATAGGTCTGGACTTGGTGTAGGTTTATGTTAGGGTTTGGAGACAGGGGAAAGGCACGGGGATTCGGGTTTAGCACTTTTAATCGCAACATTGCCACACTTGACTTAAAAAACGCTTTTAAATCCACAAGTGCAAATATACATACGAGATGAACAAATATGTGTATAAAACTGACTTTACCGAGAAATAACAATTAAAAATTATTTATTTGGAGTTTTAGTTAAACACTTTTGAGTACTTATTAAGAAACGTATTGTTCCTTAGTTTAATAATATGTGTTTCTCTAAGATTACTATATGTGCTTTTTTTATTTGGGTGGCCTGCCCCAACAAACTGTGGATCACAGATAAACTTAAAAGCTGGGGATGTACTAATGATGATAAGTGTGTGCTATGTAGGGATTTTGTAGAAAACAGAGACCACTTGTTCTTTGAGTGTTGTTTCTCAAATCAGATTTGGGGAAAAGCTTTGAATTTTAGTGGTTGTAACATGGGTAGTATTCTAGTTGCAAAGATTTCAGGAATATTATTCCGAAATTATGCCTATCAATTACCAAGTGTATCATTTGGTGGGAAAGGAATAACTGGATGTTTAGCAATGCTCAAGAAAATGGAGATATATTTTTTTTTTAAATTGAAAAAATGGTGCAAAGGGATACATGCAAGTGGAGGATTATTATAAAGAATAAAGAAAGAGATGGGGGATTTCAAAGAGGACTGTTACCTAATGTTGATATTGGCCTTTGTGATGATGTAGCCTCTCCATAGTAGATGCATGCATGGGTATCTCTTTTAGATCTTTGCATTTTTTAATACCTTATGTTAGATCTATGGAAGATATTCAGATATCCAAGAGATAAAATATGGATGACTATTTATCTCTAGTTATTATGCTCTGGTTATATGATTTTCCATATTTAAGTCTTGAATGTTTTTGGCGGCTTAACTTTTAGGATAACCTCATATCTGGCTTTGTCACTCAAGATTCCTTCACTTCTTGGGTTGGAATGGGCCTTCTATTTGTACTCATGGTTGAAGATTTTTTTAGACATGTGTGTTTCTTTTGTTGATGGTTTAGGCTTTATGGGTTAGTTGACGTTTGGTATTTTGTCTTGAGAAGATGTGTTTGGTAGTTTTATGGTTTGATATCATTTTCTCATTTCCAGGGTTATCTCTGGCCATGTGTTAGGGAGCAGCGATACATGGCCTATTTTACAATAAGTACCGATATATGTGTATTTTAGGGGTTCAAAAATATTTTATGTATATTAAAAAATATTTTTTTTAAATGAGTTTAGTTTTTTAGGGATCCATTTTTTCAACTATTCCAAAAAAAAGAATGATACAACTTCTCAAAAAAATCTCCCCCAACTCATTTAAGATTACCATTTTTTTAGGAGTCCTTTTTTCAACTACCAACAAAATCTTTTTGGTTCCATCTCTCTCTCTCTCTCTCTCTCTCTCTCTTTTGCACGCCGGCCCACTCTCTTCTTCTCTCCTCTCTCCTTACGTCCCTCTCTCTCTGTGCAACAACAGTGCAAGCTTTCTTTTGCACCAAAAGGTGTTTATGTTGCATTTTCAACTTGTCTTCTTTTGTAGCAAAATGTAAAGGTAAAGATGGGCATATGATACTTATTTAATTTATTATTTTTTTATACATGTGCTAATCTTTTTTATTACTATATTTTTTTAATAATCTATTTTTTTTAAATTCATCAATGTCTTACTAATCTATTTTTTATGTAATTAATTTTTTTTATCAGGTTGTTTCTTTCTACATTAATCAAGTCGATGAAATTTGAGAGGGAATAAAAGGCTCAAACCGATGACATTTTTCCATATTTTTTATATTCAATCAATTGAGATATTTCCAGACTAAAATTATCTATTAGATTCGTTGTTAATTGCGTGTTTTATTGTTATTTATAAATTTATAATTTTTAGAAATGTTACCAAAAAAGCAAGCATCCGAATATGAAAAACGGAAAAAACAATTATTTGCAAGTCGAAATGCTAGAAGAACAATTTTTCAATGAGTTTTTAGGTATTTAATACTTTTGTACAATATTTTTTTTAGAAGGGCCCTAAATTAAATATCGCACAGGGTACTACAAATATCAGGACCGGCCTTGCTCATATCTATGGCTTTCTCATCACTTCGGATTAGAATTGGACTTTTTATTGGTATGTTGGTTAATTAAGATGCTGAAGTTGATTATTTTGGATTTTTATTTGGAGTTGTAGATGGTTTTTACGGAGGGTTGTGTGTTTGGTTAGAAGGTTTTTTCAGCCTCTCAATCATCAAGTTGAAGACTATGGATTTTGTTGTGTTTTATGTATTGATGGTGTTCGAATCCATTCTTGCTGTGGCCAACAAGACTCAGTGAGTGATGTGAGCTAATTGCTTGCTTGTGCGGTCATATTACACACATACTAGTCTTTATTTCTTCGATGATGCGTGGTTTTATTCTTAAACATGTAGATTTTGTTTATATTGGGTCACGTGGGTAGTTGTTTGGTTCAGTTTTGAGTTTTAATTGTTTTTTATTTGTGGGCATGTGAGCCTGATTTATGGCAGTTAGTTGCCTTATTCGGTTATTGTTTGGGTTGGTCCATTTGATTTTATTTTCGGCCCGTGTGTCCGACTGTGGCAGTTCGTTGCCTTCTATTTGATTGGTTGTGTTTGGACCTAATTCATTCCTTTGGGGGGCTTTTTTCTTGGTGGTATTTAGTTCACATTTCAAAAAAAAAAAATCTGCGAAGAAAGATAGTGGGTGTATAATTAGAATGACCTAATTTGATGAAAATTTGATAATCTTATGAGAAAAAGGAATTGGCACACGCATTTACACACACACACACACACACATATATATATATACACACACACGCACACACATGTATAATCGATGAATTTATTTCCTAAAAAAATATGAGAAATTGAATTAATGTAAACATGGAGAGAGAGAGAGAGAGAGAGAGATTACTGGTTTAGTCAAATGAGAGAGTGGGACGAAGTTGGGCTAAATGGAGTGAGAGAGAGAGAGAGAGAGAGAGAGATTGGGATTCTTTTCTAAGATAAAGAAAGTCTCTAGGTCTAATGCTTAGAAGCTTTGGGTTTCGGCCTACTTCAGAAAATCAATCAATTTTAAGGTTATTTGCAAGTTGGGCTACATTTTATTCTTTATTCTTGATTGGGTGCTATTTTTTGTTAAATTGAACTTTGAGAGTTATTTCTGACATATAGAATCATATTCAAATTTATTCCGGTTTCCAACTTACTTTTTGTTGACAAATGAATAATTTTGCATTCTAGACTTTATTAAGATACTTTAATTATTTATTTTGGAATTTAACAAAGTATAACAACTTTCTCTCACATTTGAATTTCAAAATCAAATTCATTTCATACATTGTGACACCCCATAAAATTTAATAATAAATTTAACAAAGTCTTTCTTCACTTCTGTATCAATCTCTTCCCAATGCTGAAAGAGAACGATTGTTAAACTTCCTCTCATAATAACAACTACGCGATCGTCTCGACGAGGTCTCAAAACTTACTTCTCATACTATAACGGATGGTGAGTAGAAATACTTCTCCACAAACCTTGCTCCAAACATATACTAAAAGTATCACGTCCAATGGTCTCTCACTCCCGACTGAAATCGACCCCATGCGTGGGGTGTCTGGCAAGCGAAATCAAAATAAGGAACCCTCTCGATACACTTCGGTCGCTTCAAATCGTTCGTCTCGAACCATGGTCCGAAACTCCCTAAGAAGTAATTGTTATGTAGAGTACAACTCCTAAATGACAAAATTTTAAAGTAATCACATAACGTAATGCAAAAAAGTGTTGGATGCATTCAAGATAACTAGGATACTAGAACCTGGAATGCTATAATACTAACTTTGATACCTCATAAAATTTAATAATAGATTGATCCATTCTTAGACAAATTCATGGGAATCAAAACAATTGAATATCATTTTATATATGACTGGAAAGAAAACTTAATGCATAAAATAAGTAAATAAAATATAATAAAGGTGAACCAAAATCACTCAGATGCCAAACCAACCAACAATAATAGTACCATCGCATAACTTCAACTGTAACAACATAATTAAAGCTACTAAAAGGAAATTACTACATAAATCAAACTCAATTGAATATAAAGAGTAATAAAGATGTTGAGCATGAAGGCTCGATACCTACATCCTAAATAAGTAGCAACAGATGAAGATGAAGAGATCATGGCTGAGGGAATAATGACAGTTTAGGTCCTGAAAAGTAAAGTCAACAACAACATTAACAACAAGTCTATGAAGTATGAGAATATAATTGAGTTTTAGCTACAATATAACTATGCACCTTCTTCGCATATTTTAGTTGCTTTTAAGTACTCCTAACCCAAACAATCTTAAATATCTCATGCGTCTACTTCCAAACCTAACTGAATCCCATGATTACGTATTATCTGTCTCAACTGAATAAAAGTAAAGGTCCTATTATTACAAATTACATATTTTAAGTACACGTATATATTAGCGAAATGCAAATAATCTCTAAGTCTATATCCACTTAAGTACGGTCCATACCACATACATCATATATGGGCTACTCGTAAGCCCTCATATAACGAAGGCTTATTCCTACTGCCTTCGGGAATCGATCGTGCGTACGAGGCATAGTTATAGGTTGCCCCACACCTATAACCATCAAAGCATCTGCTAGGGATCATCACTACGCCTTCACACATGTAATATAGTCCTATAACCAGAAGCTATATGAAAGGGTCATCTTGTGTACATCTCCTCAAGATACCACGAGTACTTTTATCACGTAGTGTTTAGGGTAATTATAATCATGGTAAAGTCCATATCTATCAACTTAAGTACATAAATGGTCTCCGCCGTATGCCCCCCATCAAGATATCCCCTATAATACGTATCCCACGAGAACTCACCCTTGTTTTATCGCACATAATACACAAGACAAGTAAACAAGTACGTTCCTACACAATCAGTCGAAACAAAAAAATACAAACCCCAATCTTCAGGGTTACACATAAAGTCTCTAATTAATGTTAGTTAATACGCACGGTAAGTATAATTTGTTATATATGACACTAGACCAATCCCCCAAGGTTATCCAAGTCTAAGTATCTCGAACACCAAACCTGTACTAGCATTACCATAATACAATTGCTACCGTACTAAACGGTTTATCAATACATTCTAAACTATCATGTGATCTACATAATCAGTAACTATCTATTTATCTCATAATTTATCTCCATACTCGACCCTATACTCAAGGTCCTCAAAACCTATATACAAATTACATATAGTCTCGGATTATACCCTAACATCTCAGATTGTAACCCTAAAATAACTTCCTAATCAAAATCCTAACGAAATTAATGCAAAGCCTAAACTGCAAAATCACTAACCGAGAATTTCGACCTTGCGCACTGTTTGTAAAATATTCATGATAAATTCAATAAAAATTAGAAAAATACAAAAACCAGCTCCAAAGCATTCGTAATTCAATTATCAATAATTAAAAGATTTAAAATCCATGCGCACACTCCAAATACATTGTTGTTCGCACGCTCCGAATTCCAAAATCTCAAGAACGCATCTTTCTTCAACCCTAAATCCACTGCTACGAGTCGATGCCCCAAATCCTCCATTAACGACCTGAACGAAGGTTAAACTACCTTAAACACACCCAAATATGGTCTAAAACACTACTTGAATAATCTTTACAAGTCTTAGATAATATAACAAAAAGTTAAGTACTAATTTCAGATTTTAAGCTTAAGAACCCTAGCTTCTCATTTCTAACAACTAAATCTCAAATTGGATTCAATATTCATATTAAACACGGGGATGTTGATCAATTAGCAATGTATAATATAATCCTAATAATTGTAGATCCCATATAACTTAAATTCGTGATGCATTATGGCAAGTTTAGAATCTATTATAAATATGAACATTACTTAATTTATTTAATTAAATTAATTTCAAAGTTCATAATTTAATCAGATAAAATAAATCTCATTACAATCATCTTTAGATTAAAATTAATAATTATTTTCTTACACAAAAATAATTATATAATTTGGACTGAAATCCAACTCAATTGGTCCACTTCATTCTTTCCTATATTGTCTTCTTTCTCCAGTTCTTTTTTTTTTTTCTAAAAGTATTAGGGTGAGTTATATTTAACTCACTGTTCTAAAAAACCCGCCTAGGCTTAAGGCTTGGGAGAAACGCCTCGCCTTACGCTTTTCACGCCTTATTCTTGGTAAAACTCTTAAGGCGCATTTAAAAAAAAAACAGCAATGCTTTAGTGAAACGATGTCGCCTTTTAAAGAATTTCTTTACAAACCGGACCATTATCTCATCCAAAATAATCAAATAGTATTTTAATTTGCATATATTCAGACATATTTTTATGATATGTGCAGTTTTTGTATTTTAATAGCCTTGTTATGGTTAAAAAATATTAAAATATATTAAGAAGGCCTAAACGCCTTTTTACGCCTACACCCGCCTAGGCTTCTAAGGCTTAAGGCTTGGCCTCCACGCCTCAATCACGCCCCGCATTTTTTAGAACCTTGATTGAACTTAATGATCTTATCAATAGGTTAATTTTGAAATTCAGTTTAGGCCCCGTATATGCATCAACCAAATAGACCAAAACTATATTCATATAATTCAAAACACGACCCAAGTTATATACTAACCCATAGGGCTTAAAATTATCTACTTTAAGTCTTAACTAAACATTTTACATACCTATAGTGTTGGCTCAAATTTACAAACTAATATTCCAATCTTCTAACCAGTATGAGTCTAAAATTAATGATAATTAAATTATTTATTAATTAATTATCATGCCTTAAAGCCCAAAGTCCAATTAATTTTTTTAATAAAATATACACATAATACATATGAAATATAATTAGTGACATAATGAGTCACTGTAAATAAATATACTAATCTCATAATTAATTTAATTTAATTCACTTAAATTTTTTGATAATGCATACATAACCCATCATACATATTTTATTTTATTTTTTTGAAAATAGCACACATATTTATCAATAAAAACCCAAAATTATTTTTTTTTATCTCTTTTTTCTCCAATTTTTCATATATAACGTTTTTTTGTTTGGTTGTTTTTTTTTGTTCGAGTTTTTTCTTGAATAAAAAACCACTTTCTTCAGTTTTTTTCCATTTTCATTCTTTTTTTCGCATGTAAAAAATTGTTTTTTGAATTTTTTTTTCGTACCAAATTTTATCTGTTTTTTGTTTTTTCCTCCAACTTTTTTCGTACCAAATTTTATAAGTTTATCAAGGAGGTATCACAATCCAGGATACCTCCTGGATGCGAATTCCTCTAAAACATGATCTCAAATATACTAACATGATCATAACCCAACTTACTGGGTTTATTGACCTATTTTAAAATTTAATAACACCTATTAGCAAGTCAAAACAATGACAATGCAAATACTCTGATCCTCATATACCTTGAGATTAAGAATCAATGGGTACTATGCAAGACATGATATTGTGCAAATCTTACTAAGTCAGCATCAAGGATCGAATCTTATCCTTGGTCTTGTTCAATACAATCCTGAAGTACTGGTATAAACTTCCTTAAACTATTGAATAAGTTATTGAACCATCATATAGGTTCTCGTTATTAATATAAACTACTAAGATTGTACTCGCAAACTTACCGATAAAATTTTGTAAACTATTTAGTCATGCTAGAAACAAAGTTCTGATCTTTTATGCCCATACTAGAATTCTTACTGAGCATAATTGACCAACATTATAGTATATTTACAAACAAACATACAAATTTCTTTAGTCATGGGTTATGATGAACCTTAATGACCGAAGAGTATATAAACATCATAAATGCAATTTTAAGACTAAAACCCCAACAATCTCTTACTTTGTCTTAAATTAGTGTGCATAAACACTTAACACCCAATCAATCTATACGTTGGATGAAGTCCTTGATTTATAAATATCATATATGTGTTAAACTTTTCGTATGATCTCTCGTTACAGGTGAAACCTACAATCTTATGTGCCTTACTCCTTTATAGCCGTGGGCCCTTGTAAAAGAAGAACAACTCCCATTTCCTTTGTGAAGTTACCTAACCATGCAACCTCCTTGGTTGAATATAATTCTACGACACATCTGACTCCTATAGTGGAATCAACAATATATGGTTGCATAATATTCCTTTATCCAATGGCTACACTTATTTAAATTAATAGATTTTAAAAAGTAAAATGACCTGAAACCTTATATAACTGAAAATCCTAGTCTATATACCGTGAAGGTACTAGACTATGCACAACACAACATTCAGGAGACTGTCCACAATCGAAACATTAGGTATATTCCTAATATCCTCTATATAATAAAGTGTCACATGACATTGTTACTTAGATAAAAAGATCCCATGTCTGAGGATAAACCTTTTCTTGGAATCTAACATGCCACAAAATTTATTATAAGTATCTTGGCATAAGGCAAACACCCTATACATTCGGGGTCTAGTAAAATCTTGATCCCTAGGATGTGATTGGCTTGTCCTAAATTATTAATATCAAATCAATTGGACAACCACACCCATGTGTAAGATAAGAAATCAACTTCGTACTTTATTATGATAATATCATCCACGTAATGGACCAAAAATACCACCATGTTTTCTCCATACTTCTTAGACACATAGGTTGCATCCAACGCGTTGATAAAACCAAACAAATTGATTTCTTTATCAAAGTGGATGTTTCCAAGACAATGATGCTTGTTTGAGTCCATAACTAGATCTCTAAAGCTTGCATACTTTACTTTCTTGACTTATTTCTATAAAAAGAATCTCGACAGACTTCAACTTGGCAACTGGTTAGAATATTTTCTCATAATCAAACCCTTATTTTTTCTGAGATTTTTTTTTGCAAAAAGCCTTACCTCAAATCTTTGCACCTCCCATCTATCCATCCTTTTCTTCTTGTAGGTTTACTTTCACACCATAGGTTTTATCCCAAAAATAATTCTATAAGATTCAAACTTGATTCGAATATCTCAAATCGATTTTGGTATCCACAACGATAAGCCAAAGTTAAGACTTTCTCTCTTGCATAGCCTCATTGTAGTTCTTGGTATCCAGTTTATGTTTTCTTAATACTTCACCGAAGTGTTAGTCCAAAACACTAACGTGTCAGGATGACTCCTGACACTCCCACTATGATGTGGCTCCACTTGTGGTCTAGTATAAGTTACACGTGAATCCCGATCTTTCGTGATTTTCACACTACTATAGGTAATGTATTATCGATATTAGGTTGTACGTCTTTCCATACTAGTGGTCTAGCAATAGCAGTAATCTGATGTTCCGTTGTAAAAACTTGTAAGACTAGCTTAACCCTGGGTATATGGTTTATAATATAATTATTTTAAAGAACCGAACATCATTCTAACAAAGACCTTCTTATCCTTAGGATTAAAATAAAAAACACTAAAGGAACCTTTGGATATTAAACCTAGAGACATACTTTTGTGCTTAATTCCAACTACCTTAGCTCCCATCTCAGCACAAGTGTCGAGAAATCCTAGAACCGAACATGACTTGGACTGGTCTTGCACCTATTATAATGTTTTGTGAGAGTCAAAGAGACTTATCTAGATGGAATTCAATACAAAATGTATGCAACCATACCCATGTAAAATTCCAAAAAGAAACTTATAGTCCTCAATAACTTACAATGGACCATGGCATACCTAAATGCTTTTTATCCTTCTTACCGATACATCATCCCGCACTAGAATTATCGGTATAGGAAATTTGGATGTAATCCTAACCTCTAGTAAATGACTCCTTAGCATTCCTAAGAGGTACATACCCACACTATCAAATCATAGGGTTTGGATTAATTTACGATCCTATGATCCACTTTAGCATTGCACACTTTGAACTAATCAAAGGTTTCAGACATGTGGTGCATAAGGTAAATTAATACATGCCTTAATTAATTATCAATGAAATTTATGAAATACTCAAAACCTCATGACCAGATTGTTATAGAACCATAAAAATAGAATAAACAATTCCCAACACATCTTTGGTGCTTTATCCTATGCCCGTAAAGGGCTATCTAGTCATTTTACCTTATATTCGGAATTCCCAAACTCAAAGTGCCTTCACTTCCAATGAATATAAATGTCCATTTTAAAGTTGTCATTAAATTCTTATTAGAATAAAATGCCCTACGCACAAGTGTCAAAGTTGTATTTGGTTCAACTTAGAAGACAACTTTCTATATTAAATATTATCAACTAAAATTATTCATGTCAACATTTAGCAGTAATGGTGAGATATTATAATATCTAGATTTTTTTTAAAGTACTAGAACAAATAAAATTTATTCCAATTTAAATAAAACAATTTTACAAGATCAATTGAATATTTGTTTAAAAAATACTTAAAAATTGAAAAATAATTTTTCTTTCAAAACATCTAATAATTTTTCGATATTGTCTTTTCGTCTTCATCAAAATAAAAAATAGATAGCTTCCTGCTTCACACCGTTGGCTTATTCTAGTTACCCATTATTTGAAATATCTCTTTTTTAAGTAATTGCCTAGTTGCCTAGAACCTTTTTAGCAAGTTGCAATCCTGTGTAACAACATTATTTTACATTTTTCATTCCCAATTGAGCATGTCGTATACCGTTATAAGCATCGAAGAAATATTCAAGATCATTCAAACATCGAGACGGATCCGAATATCAAAGTTCTTTAACATTCAAGCCTCTACAGGATTGATTTTGGTAAGGTTGAGGTCAAAGTTCTTTATATGATTCATTTAAAAGTGTTGGGATAATTTTCTAACAATTTATTTTTTACTTAAAGAAATTTTTTTTTGTCACCGAACCGAACCGATAACCTTTTACCCAGACCGGCCCCCCTTATTGCTTTGACCGAACCAAACCCATGGTTTCTTCCGAACTGGTTTGGTGTGCCCATATTTTTTCGTCGCCTTTGATTTTTTAAGATTCTATAAATACATATTTCGGTGGTGAATTTGCTTAAGACTTTGAGAGAACATTTTTATAGACCTATTACAACAAGTCTTTATATTTTTTTGTCCCAAAACACCTTTTTGATTCACATAAAATATCCCATATACTTTTGTGAATATTTTGGGAAGCCAAGATTCAACTTTGTTGAAGTTTCTCTTATAGTTAAGATCTCTACTTCTAATTAGGTGCCATTTTAGGGAGGTACTGGGCTGATGTGACTACGTGTCATTTGGGAGTACTCGTGGGTATTCCTTGATGAAGATAGAACTGCGGTTCTTATGTATTCTCTACGGGAGTTCATTGCTGATTTACGGTGCGATCTATGAGAGTTTACTGCAATAAATTCTTTGCAGATTTCACTGGTAATCTTGTAAGTTATAAATTGCAAATTATTAATGAAATAAAGGTTTTAACTCAAAAGTTTTTTTTCTTCTGAAAATTGGTTTCCTATGCATGTTTCCTTCAAAAATGGGTAAATTAGAACCCTTCCAGCGGCTAGCCTTGTCACGGTCAATGACCGTGATAAAAAAATATGTGTGCGTGTGCGGGGTGTGTGCGTGTGTGGGGTGGGGCATGGTGGTGGTGGGGGGGGGGAGGGGGCAGGGATTGGGGGGCTGTTTGTGTGTGTGTGTGTGTGGTGTGTGCGTGTGTATGTAGTGGTGTGTGTGTGTGTGTGTGGTGGGGGGAAGGGGGTAGGGCAGGGTGGGGGAAGGGGGTGGGACAGGGTGGGGGAAGGGGAGGGGAGGGGGCAGGGATGGGTGGGTGGTGGGGTAGGAGGTTGCGTGTGTGTGTGTGAATGTGCATGTGTGTGTGTGTATGTGCGCGTGTGTGTATATGTGTGTGTAGTGTGCGTGTTTGTTCATAATGTCCCTTGTAAACGAATTGATTGGTTATTAATTTTTTTTAGTAAATTAATATATGATTGCCCCTCATTGTAAATTATTAAATTAATATATGATTAATTATGAAAGTAGGATTGCCCCTCATTGTAAATTATTAAATTAATAATTGTATACTTAAATTGATAGTTTAATTGATGAAAATAATTAATTGATTAGATGAATTAGAAGGAGTACGGGATACACATTTCTTGTTGACATTGTTGTTGGATTATAGTGGATCGATGTTGGGTTGGTTAATTTTAAAAGTGGCATGACCACTAGATTATTGTCTATATGGGGGTGGGATTTTTCAACTTTTTTTGAAAATTACTTTGTATATCGAACAATATATATATAGTATGATAAATAAATGAAACATAATTGAAATTACATATAGTGCGCATAGATACTAGCCTTCTAGTTCTTATGCGTATGCATTAAATAGCCCTTAGACCCGTTCAAGAGTCATTACCCATGTAATGAGATCTCTCGAATTGTCCCATTTGGATAGTTTAGGACTGCATAATTTATGTATAATATTCTTAGTGGCTTAAAGTTGTTACTTTTGGAGGAAGTTCTTCATTCGTATCCTAATGTTCTCTGGGTACATACTAGATTGACAAGTGTGACAGTTATTTCAATTGATCAATTGAAATAACACTCATACTTGCCAGTCTACGTTGTGTACTTGGAGAACTACGGGGATATGCTGCAGAATTTTTTTCAAATCGTAACAATGTGCATGAGCTGTTAAGTATATTACAGAAAAATGCGATCTTGAATGGGATAGGACCACTCACCCTTCAGAGGAGATGGAGGAAATAGAAATTTCTATTATAAATTGAATTTGAATATAAATAAGACATAATTAAAAGAAACATACTATAAATCTAAGTTTTGTTTATACTCATCCATTAATATACGCTTCATACATTTAATAGGTGATTAGTTGTGGTAGCTGTGATGGGATATCCGAAATAAAAAGAGTGGATGGGTGAGACAAATAGAATGGGAGATGTGTTTCGCAGAGGTGCTAACAAATTTGTGAAATATGCAAAGAGATGTCATAATGATGAAGAGTTTTCGTGTCCATGTGCTAGGTGTAAGAATGCTAAGGTGTTTGAGTGGAAAATAGTTGAACTACATTTATTAAGATCGAGTATGCAAGATAGTTATCGATTTTGGATTTTTCACGGTGAATTGAAAGTTCCTTTTGTCCCTGACCAACCTTCACAATAACCTTCAACAAGTAGGATAGATGTAGAAGGGGACAACGTAGATCATAATATGTTAGAGGATTTATTTGATGATGCGTATGGAGTTTATGAAGCAGAAGAGAATGAAGTTACTGATGATGTAGAAGGTTCAAGTGCTCGTGAAGATATCACGATAAAACTTGACGATGATTACCAAAGTTTAAAATTTGAGGAGACCCAACTGTTATACTCTGTCTATGAGAAAGATCAAATAACTTTACATGCCATGGTTGGTTTGCATAGTTTGAAGACGCAATACGGTTTGTCTGGCAATAGCGTGACAGGAATTTTGAAATGGGTGAAGGGCTCATTACCCAAGGAGGATACACTTTCAAATAGCTATCATGTTATGAAGAATAGTTTGAAAGGTTTGGGAATGAAGTATAAATCAATTCATGCTTGTGTGTATGACTACATACTATACCGAAAGGAGTATGAAAATCTCGATCGTTGTCCGGTATGCGATGAACCTAGATATGTCCAATCTACTAGTAAGGAAGACACAAACTCAAACGCGGATCAAAAAGTATTGAAATATTTTCCCGTTGGGCCTAGTTTAAAGTAATTTTTCACAGTACCATGGATAGTCGAGGCAATGACTTGGCATGCTAGGGCAGAAGTAAGGGGTAATATCATATGTCATCCGATTAATTCTAATGTCTGAAGGAGGATGAATTATGAGTATCCCGATTTTGCTCGAGAACAACGCAACATTCATTTGGCTATATCAATAGACGGTTTCAATCCATTTGGAAATCTAAGCACCAATCAGAGTGTATGGCCAGTGATCCTAGACCCACTCAACCTCCCTCCTTCACAGTGTATGAGATCTGAATTTTCGATGATGGATTTATTAATACCTGGGCCAAAGGCACCAAGTGATGACATCAACGTCTACCTGGCTACTTTGGTAGAAGAATTAAATTAGTTGTGGGAAGAGGGTGTGCAATGATTTGACTCTTTTAGAAAAGAAGAGTTTACGCTGAAAGCTATATTGATGTGGGCAATTCATGATTTTCCAATTTATGGGACATTATCCGGTTGTGTAGTACATGGTTATTTGGGGTGTCCTATTTGTGGAGAGGAGATTGAATCTCTTCATCTATCCTTTAGCTCAAAAAATGTATACCATTGCCACATGAGGTTTTTACCCCTAGCTCATAGTTTCAGATTTGAGAAAGGTTCTAATTTTTTATTGGGCGGGGTTAAACACAGGCTACCGCCGAGATAACTTTCGGGTTCAGAAATTGAAAGTAAATTTTCTGAATGTGGCCCTAATATGCTAGGTAAGAATCCCAAATTTAAGAATGTCAAGCATAAGAAGACCCCAACTGGGAATGAAACTGAAACAAGAAAGGCATGGTCTAGGAGGTAAATTTTATTTGACTTGCCTTATTGGAAAAATATCCCAGTGCGCTATATATTGGATGTGATGCATGCAGAGAAGAACTTCGCTGAACATATTGTGGGCACTTGCCTTGGGGGAGTCATTCGAAGGATGGAGAAAATGTATGAAAAGACCTTAAATCGTTGAAACTTAAGCCACAACTATGGTTGAAAGAAGATAGTATGGGAAGGATATTAATTCCCCCTGGTGCATTTAATTTGATGAGTGGGGAAAGGAAGGTGCTTTTAGACACAATATATAGTTTGAAGGGCCCATCTACTTTTTCGTCCAACTTGCAAAGGATTGTAAATTATGCTACTCATGATTTACATAAGTGTAAGTCCCACGATTGGCATGTGATCATGCAATTGTTTCCTCTATTGTTTAAGCACTGTTTCTCCAAGCACAAGGATTTGCGGAGGGCTATTCTGCAAATTAGTATTACCTTCTCACTCTTGTGTGAGAAGGTAGTCAATCGAGAACACATAGTGGCCGTAAAATTGGCGGTGACCGAAGCGATTTGTGTGTTGGAGAAGTACTTTCCCCTAGCATTTTTTGACATAAGTGTAAACTTGTTGATACACCTATGGGACGAGGCACTTCTTTGTGGTCCAGTTAGATATCGATGGATGTATCCATTTGAAAGATTGATGAAAGTTTTTAAAGATTATGTCAAGAATACGCGATACATTGCAGGATCAATTGCAGAGGAATACATCACCGTGGAATCATCAATATATACTCGGGAATATATGCCGGACTTGACTAGCGTTGATGACACTGATGAGTTCGTCGATGATGGTGGTCATGTGATGGGAAAACGAGTGAAATTAACGAGTTTGCAACATGAACAAGTAGCTCATTATCTATTTGACACACATGAAGATGTCGAAGAATGGAAAAATTAAGTGTCGATTATTATAATGTTAAACATTATTTTAGATTATTTTATACATGATTAATTTTGTAATATGCAGAAAATATGAAGCCTGTGAGAACAATAAAGATGAAAAATAATGGTACAATCAGACAGCGAATTTAGGTTGTGGTTGACAAAAGAGGTAATTATAATGAAAATGGTTGTTATATAACGTTACATTACACACAAATTTTACAACTAATATAATTAATTTATCTATATTCTCAGCTCTTAAAGATGGGTGATGCGACATCAAGGCTTGCTCGTCTAGCCGCTGGACCCTTGTTCGTGGCATAAGAGCACAAAAAATATCGATTGAATGGTTACATTTTTGGCGCTAAAGTGTGCGAGGAAAGTGCAAATGTACAGAACTCGGACATTTCATACAAGGCTCTTACTTTCTTTCGAGCGAGCGCAAAAGATAAAAACCTCGTTGAAGCTGAAATGACTTACTATGGTATAATCCAAAATATATTTGAATTGGATTATATAATCTTCAAAGAGGATGTATTTTACTGTGACTAGGTAAGAGTTGAGGATTAAAATGCTTGTAAAGTTGATCCTGTCACCAATTTGATCATGGTTGACTTGTCCAAGTTGAAGAGCAATGACCACGTGAGTGATGAGCCGTTTGTTTGTGCATTTCAAAAGGTTAACCAAGTGTTTTACTCGGAGTATATCAACAATGAGCCGTGGTCAATTATCCAACACGCGCCAAAATGTCTAAATAGTAAGGTGGATGACTTGGCTGCTCCTACCGAATATTAATCCATTTTTTATGATAACCCGGATTTAAATAATTTTTCAATTTGTAATAAATATTCCAATTTGTACCGAAACATCCATTTTTAATGCTTTTAATTGATTTGCACTTTATCATTTTCACTCTTGTATAGTGTGCGTGTGTGTGGGCAGTAGGGGTGGGGGTGGGGATGTTTCGTATTTTTAGTAATTGTACATATTATGAGCTAGATGCTGTTGTTTTGGAATTTAGAATTGAGGTGTTTGACAATAACAATTCATTTTTATTTGTAGTAATTGTATATATTTACATGTATTCTTTTAATTCATTTTGATATGTACTAATAACATTTTTTACAGTAAATGTCTTCTTCAGGTATTAAGGCGAGGATGATGATGCTTGATATGATGATGTCGTCTGGGCTCGGTGGTAGCGGAGGGGACGGGGGCTCCTCGGCCCTTAGGCTCCCCAAATATGGCAAATTGGGAATGGCCATCGAGAACAAGTCGGGGCTATTAGTGAGATCCCTCGAGCTGGTAAAGACGATCATTGGCCCAGGGTATATTAGTTGGAAAGAGGTGTCATATGAGCTCAAGTTAGCTGTTTGGGTGGAACTACAGGTAATGTATTTATATTTATATTTATATTCATATGAATATTTCAATTTCGATTTCGATTTCAATTTCATGTTGTATTTATATTTATATTTATTTGCAACTAACATTGTATTTGTTGGACAAGAACAATTTAGCCTAGATCCAAAGCTACACGATTCCGTCTTGGAGCAGTTGAGGGAGAAACACAAGATGTGGAAGAAAAATATGCGAACCCGGTACTTTGGGAAGACACGAGAGTCCATTATCCAAAGGCGTGAATCCGTCCCGCCAAAGGAGCCGGTCTCATTGGCGCAATGGCAAAAGTTCGTTGACAATGAGATCGAGGAGCGATAATTGGTATCTCGCCAATCAGAGAGGAAAAATCGAGCAAAAAATACGGGCGTGCACTACTCTGAGAGGACGTCTTACGTTGAGGTGGAGCATAGGATGATGGTAAAATTTAATTTCTCTATAACTATAGAAATATATTATTCTGCATTATTTTACTTTGTGGGGCCGATACTAATTTTACTTTATTTTATTTCAGGGGACAAGGAGTGGCTCTGAGCGTAAGCCACATATGCTCGATATTTATTTGGCTCTTCGGACGAAGAAGGAGAAGGACAAGGAGGTGTCCCCGAGCATCGTGGCCACGATTGTAAGTAATCCGACAGTTTACTTTTTGTGAATTACATTATAATTATTTAATTTACTTATTTTACTAATCATGTGTGTAAGGACATAAATTTTCAATTGAGTCTCTGTATTGTTTTGACTTAATTTCGTGAACAAAACTGTGTTTGTAATATGTCATAGGGATATTTTTAATTTGTCACGATCCCACTTGGTCTATGACGTATTGAAGAAAATTGAAGCCGTTGCGGCAAAGCTTCAAAGAATTTATCGTGCCGATGTGTAATTGGTGCAAGTTTACTCGTCTTCAAAGTTGATTGCGTTCCGAGATCACTCAGGTATGAATGCGTATAATTAATGGTGCTCGAAATTATTTTATAAAAGATAAGGATGTAATTTTTATAAAGAAATATATTTTAAAATATTTTTAAAAGTGTTTTAAAGGTTTACACTACGTTTTAATTCTGATAAGCTCGAAAAAGGAGTTTGACTTTAATGGGTCTCTTTAAAGAAACGTTTTAAATGAAAAGTCAAAAAGTCAAACTTCTCGTTCGAACAACATTAGATCTCGCGCGAACGAGATACCTTTGTCACTCGAACAAGATCCTTAAATCATTCGAATGACATGCATTTCGAGGTGGCACTAATTTGTAATTTAAAGCATGTTTCTATCAGAGTTTCGTAAGTGTGCATTCTGAAAAATAGTATACGAACCAGAAACTTGTTTGCACATGTTTTGTAAGGTTTACAAAGCATAAACACATCCTTAGAATTTGCAAAGATCCGAGTTATCATTAGTTTATGTTTACGTGTTCTTACTGCAATTAAGTTGTTTGTTCTCCACATTGAACATCAAAGGGTTTGCGGTGAAGAAAAGAGAAGGATTTCTTGTTCGACATCGTAGATGAATCAAAGACATTCGGTGGACACCGAGACATACATAGACGCGTGTGTTGTGGACAGGTATCGTGGAAGACGGAATTTCTACGTGGGCACTACTGAAGAACGGTTGAAGATCAGAAGGTGCGTAAAGACCTGTGGGGATCGAGTCTTAGTGTAAGGCTAATATTTCTTTGTAAAACCATTGTTCATATTGATTGTCTGGCTTGGGCCGCCCGAGGTTGTTTTCCCGTTTTGGGTTTTTTCCTCGTACGTCCGGCGTTATGAGTATTCTTTACTTTATTTTACTTGCTTTAATCACTAGATGCATGTTTACGATTAATCAAGATAAAATTAATTTAATGTAAGAATTGGGTTTTCACAACTTGGTTTGGTTCATAATTAAAAGTTGGATAATTTTTGTTGAAAATTTTGGTTTTGTTTGAAACACACATATCGGGCACCCCACGTTTACAAATTGGTATCAGAGCTAGAAAACATTTTTTATTTGTTTTGTGATCCCGTGTGTGTTCAAAGATGAATTCTAGATATAATGAATTTTCTCGTACTCCTGTTTTTTATGGCACTAATTACACTTATTGGAAGATGAGAATGAGATGTGCATTAAAATCTATTAATGAGCGTGTTTGGCTAGTATTTGAAAAAGGTTGGACACCCCTTGTCACTATTGTAGGTGAGGTCACTAGTTTAAAGCATGTTGAGTCGTGAATCGAAACTGAACAAAGACTTGCACAATATAATTCTAAGGGTCTGCACGTTATTGCTTCACATATCACACAAGAAGAATATAATAGAATTATAACTTGTGAAACATCAAAAGAGGCTTGGAATATTTTGGCACTCACTCACGAGGGCACTAGCACGGTTAGGGCGTCAAAACTTCAAAATCTCAGTACCCAGTTTGAGACTATTAGGATGTTAGAGAGTGAGACTTTTGATGAGTTTTTTGCTAGGTTGTCCAATATTGTCAACTTGTCGTTTAACCTAGGTGAGAAAATTCCCGACAACCGTGTAATTAAGAAAATCCTTAGGTCGTTGCCTAGTAGGTTTGATGCGAAAGTGACCATTTTAAACTCCTTGGGTAGGTTAGAGTTGATAAAACTAGAAGAGATTGTAGGTGACTTACAAACCTATCAAATCGACATGATTACCTCCAATAAATTGCCTAAGAAAGAAAAGGGTATTACTTTTAAAACCCGAAAGGATGAAATCAAAGTTTCAGATTCTGATTCCAATTCTGATTGTGAGGATGTTGCTTTGTTGGCAAAGAAATTTAAAAAATTTATTAAGTTTCAAAAGAAATCGAAAGATGCCAAGAATTTTGAAAAATTCAAGAACAAAAAAGTACAACAAAGTAGATCCCACCTCTAAGGATAAGTTTGAGAAGCCTAAGAGAGATGAGTCGGATAAGTGTTTTGGGTGTGAAGGGTACGGTCACAAAGTTAAGGAGTGTCCTATTAGACTTAAGAAAGAGGGCAAGCAACCCATTGTCTATAATGCCACCTTAAGTGATAGTGATCTGGAAGAGGGAGAGAGTTCCCCCATTAATCGTAACTTTATTGCGTTTGTGGCATGTCATGTGAGCGATGACGATTCTCATGTGCATGACACTTCCGAGCAGGTTTTGAGTGTATCCCATATTAGTGAGGGTGAAGAGAGTGACGAGGAGGAGGTAGATGTGAAAGAGTTACAAAGTGCGTTTAATGAGTTGTATGCCGAAATAGTGAAAGTGAAAAAGGCTAACTCTAAATTGCAAGCTAAGTTGAATGAGCGTGCCATAGAAAATAATGATAGTTTGATTGAGGATCTTAGGGCATGACAGAAGAAGTTTAGGGAGAAACTAGAGTTTGTGGAGAAAGAGAGAGACAATCTCCATGGTTTAATGGAGTCCTTGAAAAGAGAGATTTTAGAGTTTGAGGAGTCTAGGCATTTGCTCGAGTCTAGGATTCACAAGTTGGAGGAGAGATTGAGAGACTCGTCTAGAGTCAAGTTTGATTTGGAGACTAGGTCAGAGAAGTTAGATAAGATCCTAGGTACCGTCCAAATTAAGGGAGATAGGGGAGGTATAGGTTTTGATGAGAGAGTTGTTCCCATTCCCCCCGCACGTGTGAGAAACACTAGGAAGGTTAGAAAAGGTACACATATAGGTAATCATTCCCACCACCGCTACACTTTCACGTTGTGTGGTAGAAAAGGTCACCTTAGGCGTTATTGTTACGACCTTAGACAAGCTCCTAGGAAGTTTAGGAATAAATTTTCTCCGGTTCCCAAAACCCCTATGCGTCATTTTACACCTACTTGGGTTAGGAAATCGGATTTAGTGGCTTTAGGAATTAAACTTCATGATTCTCATTTAGTTGCACTTGATTCTTCCCATGCTAAATCTAAAGGATGATATTGTTGCCTTGTTTGTCATATACTAGTTTGCTTCATGATTTATTCATTGCTAGTATTATGACATGTGTATCATTTTGTATTATAGTTTTCATTTGTTTAAGTCTTATTGAAAAATATAAAAAATATTTTATTTTTTAGAATTTTTTTGAAAAACCAAAAAGATTTTTCTTTTATTTGAGTTAAAATAGGAAAAGCCAAAAAGATTTTTGGTTTTGTTGTTGAGTTTAAATGTTTGATATGGCATATTGGTGTGCTTGGACCCCCCATCGTTTCATTATCCATGTGGCTAGGACATTTGGTCATTATTATCGATGCTTAAAATGATCTTAACCATTATTTATATGGGGTTGTTTTGAAGTTGATATGCATTTTGATTCGACTTTGTATATATGCCAACATTGCACACATGCACGAGTTTATATGGATGTTTGACTTCTCTTGCATATTTGAATTTGGTGAGGCGTTCTTATCTCAATATTGCCATCTATGCATAAGTAGACTTAAGGAGAAGTGTGCATGTAAAAACCATTTACCGTGAGGATTTAATGTGGTAAAAATGATGAGTGATTCACGGGAAAGGGCTGCGAGAGTTCAAAATTAACTCCTCGTGAAAGCCACCATTTAAAAGAGCCCAAAAGAAAATGTAATATGCTATGAAAAGGGCCAAATTTGTTTAATTCATTCCAAAGAATATATAATATTATTGAGGGAATTTGGATGAATTAAAAATTTAAACGGGTTTGCACATCTAATCCTAATATTGAAAGATTGCAGTTTGATGTTATTATTTGTAAATCGTCAAAATTCTGGATTTGTGTGCATGTAGTATGTTTAGTTCATTAAGCTCACACTTTAATTGTCATATGGCTATAATAAAGCTTGATGATTTATCGCTATCAATTAGAGCTTCTTGATCGTTTTGATGTGTTGGAGTTGTGTCTCATTTGTTTTAGTTTCATGCTTATTCATTCCATATCCATGTTTAAGCACATCAGTACTATGTTTGCATGTAACTCACATTTTTAGTTTTTATGAGTTTTTATATTTTAGGTTAAAAGCCTACTGTTTTAACACTGTTTTGCTTCTGTCAAGCCCTTCCTGGAATTTTTTTGTGCAAATTTTTTCACTGGGGAAAAATATAACATATTTCTGGGAAAATTTGAAAATTGGGCAGGTCACGAGAAGTCGTTCAAACGGCATCCCATGTCGTGCGAACGACCTCAGTACCTCGTTCGACCGACTTCACATCTTGTTTGAGCGAAGTCCTGTCTCGTTCGACAGATAGGCTAAAGTTTGCCTTCTTATTGGTTTGCAGTCCTCTGGGTTAGTTTCGTATTTTTTTGGTACTGCTGGAAGCATTTCTGGATTAACTGGTTTATATGCAGGTTATTTTATCTCAAATAGGTAGTTTGCATATAAGTCCGTTTATCACACCTGATTAGATTGCTACACTCTTTATGTGGTTCTTGGTTTACTAGCTACTAATTTGTCTTTTCATGATCATACTTAGCTAGTTGTTTCATGGTTATCTAGCGGTTTCGATTCTCAAATTGGTATCCAATTGATTTAAATTGGTATATTCTCATTCTAGATACTTAGTTTGGTTTATCTTTTCACCGTATTGTCTATCCGAGACAAAAAGGGGGAGAGACGTATGTGATGTAGGGGAAATTTGTTGAGCGTCACTATTGATGTCTGGCTTGGGTCGTCCGAGGTTATTTTCCCGTTTTGGGGTTTTTCCTCGTACATACGGCGTTGTGAGTATTCTTTACTTTATTTTACTTGCTTTAATCACTAAATGCATGTTTAGGATTAATCAAGATAAAATTGGTTTAAAGTAAGAATTGTGTTTTCACAACTTAGTTTGGTGCATAATTAAAAATTGGATAATTTTTTGTGAAAAATTTGGTTTTGTTTGAAACACACATGTCGGGTTGCACTCTTCAATGTGCTTTTTGTCATTTCAGGCAAAGCTTAAGGAAGTGCATGAGTCGTAGTCTAATGCCGACAAGGCATCTTTATCCACAGACTCACTCAGCCAAGTGCTTGGCTCTGATTGCAAGGGGAGGACAAGGGGGTGAGCTCGCGGGTGGTCAAATCTAGGATCATCGAATTGGAGACGAGCGACATCGAGTTGGCTCAAATGGTGGACTCGCATGACGCGAAGCTGTCCCGTTTGAAGGCGACGGTCCAAGATATGTTCTCATTCATGAAGCATTCATTAGGCGGCGGAAAACGCAAGGGGAAAGGGAAGGAGAATGTGGGGGGAGGAGGTGTGGGAGGACGAGGTGCAGGATAACAAGGATCTGAACCTCGCTGCTTCATCGCCGACACTTGCGGACTTTAATGATCCACTTCCCTATTTGGCTCCCTTCGGCCGACCGATGTCGACACTTGGTTGGCCAAGTGTGTTTATACTGGACAAATTTAATGGCCAGTGGATTGGGCAGGGGTTGAGGGACCCGAATATCATCCAGGGTGGACTAGTTCATGGACGTGAGCTTCAGACACCGAGTCCAAGGTGCTCATCACACATGTGATACTCGGGAAGATGAACTCCCCATTGTGGTTGCGCGAATAATGAAGCACGATGTATATCAATGGGTGTGTCAATTCGTATATCGTGTGGCCTACTCACCTCCTTGGATTTAACCTTACCGAAGACATGTAGTGACATTATTTGAATTGAATTATTTTTAAGTTGGTACATTTGAATTATATTTGCATTATATCATAATGCATATTGTCTCTATTTTGAATGTATATTTGCATTATCTCTATTTTATTTGGATATATGATGCTTGAACAAGTACAACATTGCTATAACAGGTACAAATATACTGCTGGGCAGTGGCAGTGGCCAAACTGCCCAGCAGATTTTTTTCAATTCTGCCCAGAATTGTCACGGTCATTGACCGTGATAATTTTTTAACATTGTCACAGGTTTGTCACGGTCCTTGACCGTGATAAAACTTTTCACAGTCAAGGGCCATGATATGACCATGATAATTCTAACGAACTTATCACGGTCAATGACGGTGACAAGTCCGTGACAAAAAACGTTGTCTCGCCCAGAATTTTCAGGGTCATTGACCTTGACAAGTTGAACTTGTCAAGGTCAATGACCGTGACAATTCGGCAGATTTGGTACAGTGGGGGTATAAGTGACCAAACAAAATTATGGGCTCAAAATAATTAGGGACTAGATTGGTGACCCAAGGTTAATAACTTAAATTGACTTGCAAATAGAAAAATAAAATTCCAAATTACTCTCCCGTAATTTATTTTCTTTTCCATTTTATCTTAATTAGTTCCACTAAATAATTATGATTGCGTTCCAATTTTAATTGCTCAAAATTATCATAATAGAGAGGCCTAATCTTTGCATAGTCCGATGGAACATAATATGATTCCCCATGCAAAGCATACAATACCCTCTTGGTGAAACCAATTTTTCTCTAATTTATATTCACCAACATCTTATAAGATTTCCTAGATCTCGAACTTAACTTATTTCACATCTCTACCGGATTATAAAATCCCCTGGCTGAGTTTACTAGTCGAGTCATAACTTATAAGTTTATCAAGGAGGTATCACAATCCAGGATACTTCCTGGATGCGAATTCCTCTAGAACATGACCTCAGATATACTAACATGATCAGAATCCAACTTACAGGGTTTATTGACCTATTTTAAAATTTAATGACACCTATTAGCAAGTCAAAACAATGACAATGCAAATACTATGATCCTCATATACCTCGAGATTAAGAATCTATGGATACTATGCAAGACGTGAGATTGTCCAAGTCTTACTAAGTCAGCATCAAGGATCGAATCTTATCCTTGGTCTTGTTCAATACATTCCTGAAGGACAGGTACAAACTTCCTTAACTATCGAACAAGTTATTGAACCATCATATAGGTTCTCGTTATTAATATAAACTACTAAGATTGTACTCACAAACTTATCGATAAAATTTTGTGAACTATTTAGTCATGCTAGAAACAAAATTCTGATCTTCTATGCCCATACTAGAATTCTTACTGAGCATAATTGACCAACATTATAATATATTTACAAACAAACATTTAAATTTCTTTAGTCATGCTCAAATGGGTTATAATGAACCTTAATGAACGAAGAGTACAAAAACATCATAAATGCAATTTTAAGAATAAAACCCCAACAATCTCATACTTTGTCTTAAATTAGTGTGCCTAAACACTTAACACCCAATCAATCTATACGTTGGATGAAGTACTTGATTTATAAAGATCATATATGTGTTAACCTTTTCGTATGATCTCTCGTTACTGGTGAAACCTACAATCTTATGCACCTTACTCCTTTATAGCCTTGGGCCCTTGCAATAGAAGAACAACTCCCATTTCCTTTGTGAAGTTACCTATCCATGCAACCTCCTTGGTTGAATATAATTTTGCAACACATCTGACTCCTATAGTGGAATCAACAATATATGGTTGCATAATATTCCTTTATCCTATGGCTACACTTATTGAAATTAACACACTTTAAAAAGTAGAATGCCCTGAAACCTTATATAACTGAAAATCCTAGTCTATATACGGTGAAGGTACTAGACTATGCACAACACAACATTCACGAGACTGTCCACAATCAAAACATTAGGTATATTCCTAATATCCTCTATATAATAAAGTGTCACATGACATTGCTACTTAGATAAAAAGATCCCATGTCTGAGGATAAACTTTTTCTTGGAATCTAACATGCTAAATTATGTGAACACAAAATTTAATATAAGTATCTTGGCATAAGGCGAACATCGTACACATCCGTGATCTAGTAAAATTTTGATCCCTAGGATATGACTGTCTTGTCCTAAATTCTTAATATCAAATCAATTGGACAACCACACCCATGTGTAAGACAATACATCAACTTCGTACACTATTATGATAGTATCATCCACGTAATGGACAAAAAATACCACCATGTTTTTGCCATACTTCTTAGACACATAATTTCCATCCAACGCACTGATAAAAACCAAACGAATTGATTTCTTGATAAAAGTGGATGTTCCTAAGACAATGATGCTTGTTTGATTCCATAACTAGATCTCTAAGGCTTGCATACTTTACTTTCATGACTTATTTCTATAAAAAGAATCTCGACAGACTTCAACTTGGCAACTGGTTAGAATTTTTTTTGCAAAAATCCTTACCTCAAATTTTTGCACCTCCCATCTATCCATCCTTTTCTTCTTGTAGGTTCACTTGCACACCATAGGTTTTATCCCAAAAATAATTCGATAAGAAGCAAACTTGATTCGAATATATCGAATAAATTTCGGTATCCACAACCATAAGCCAAGGTTAGGAGTCTCTCTCTTGCATAGCCTCATTGTAGTTCTTGGGATCCAGTTTATGTTTTCTTAATACTTCACCAAAGTGTTAATCCAAAGCACTAACGTGTCGGGATGAATCCTGACACTCCCATTATGATGTGGCTCCACTTGTGTTCTAGTATAAGTTACACGTGAATCCCGATATTTGGTGATTTTCACACTACTATAGGTATTGTATTATCGATATTAGGTTGTACGTCTTTCCATACTAGTGGTCTAGCGATAGTAGTAATCTGATGTTCCGCTGTAAAAAACTTCTAAGACTAGCTTAACCTTGGGTATGTGGTTTATAATATAATCATTTTAAACAACCTAACATCGTTCTAACAAAGATCTTCTTGTCCTTAGGATTAAAATAAAAAACACTAAAGGAACCTTTGGATATTAACCCTAGAGACATACTTTTGTGCTTAATTCCAACTACCTTATCTCCCATCTCAGCACAAGTGTCGAGTACTCCTTGAACCGAACATGACTTAGACTCGTCTCGCACCTATTATAATGTTTTGTGAGAGTCAAAAAGACTTATCTATATGGAATTCAATACAAAATGTATGCAACCATACCCATGTAAAATTCCAAAAAGAAACTTATAGTCCTCAATAACCTACAATGGACCGTGTCATACCTAAATACTTTTTATCCTTTTTACCGATACATCATCCCGCACTAAAATTATCGGTATACGAAATTTGGATGTAATCCTAACCTTTAATAAATGATTCCTTAACATTCCTAAGAGGTCCATACCCACACTATTAAATTGTAGGGTTTGGATTAATTTACAATCCTATAATCCACTTTAGCATTACAGACTTTGAACTAATCAAAGGCTTCAGACATGTGGTGCATAAGGTAAATTAATACATGCCTTAATTAATTATCAATGAAATTTATGAAATATTCAAAACCTCATGACCAGATTGTTATAGAACCATAAAAATATAATAAACAATTCCCAACACATCTTTGGTGCTTTATCCTATGCCCGTAAAGGTCTATCTAGTCATTTTACCTTCTATTCGGAATTCCCATACTCAAAGTGCCTTCACTTCCAATGAATATAAATGTCCATTTTAAAGCAGCCATTGAATTCTTATTAGAATAAAATGTCCTACGCACAAGTGTCAAAGTAGTATGTCAAATTTGTATTTGGTTCAACCTAGAAGACAACTTTCTCTATTAAATATTATTCACTAAAATTATTCATGTCAACATTTAGCAGTAATGGTGAGATATTATAATATCTAAATTATTTTTGAATGTACTAGAACAAATAAAATTTATTCCAATTTAAATTAAACAATTTTACATGATCAATCGAATATTTGTTTATAACATACTTAAAAATCGAAAAATAATTTTTCTTTCAAAACATCTAATAATTTTCCGATATTGTATTTTCGTCTTCATCAAAATAAAAAATAGATAGCTTCCTGCTTCACACCGTTGGCTTATTTTAGTTACCCATTATTTGAAATATCTCTTTTTTAAGTAATTGCCCAGTTGCCTAGAACCTTTTTAGCAGTTGCAATCTTGTGTAACAACATTATTTTACATTGTCCATTCACAATTGAGCATGTCGTATACCGTTATAACCATTGAAGAAATATTCAAGGTCATTCAAACATCGAGACGGATCCGAATATCAAAGTTATTTAACATTCAAGCCTCTACGAGATTGATTTTGGTCAGGTTGAGTTCAAAGTTCTTTATATGATTCATTTAAAAGTGTTGGGATAATTTTCTAACAATGTATTTTTTACTTAAACAAATTTTTTTGGTCATCGAACCGAATCGATACCCTTTTACCCAGATCGGTCCCCCTTACTGCTTTGACCGAACCGAACTCATGGTTTTTTTAACCGGTTTGGCGTGCCCATATTTTTTCACCGCCTTTGATTTTTTAAGATTCTATAATAAATATTTCGGTGGTGTATTTGTTTAAGACTTTGAGAGAACATTTTCATAGACGTATTACAACAAGTCTTTATGTTTTTATGTCCCAAAACACCTTTTTGATTCACACAAAACATCCCATATACTTTTGTGAATATTTTGGGAACCCAAGATTCAACTTTGTTGAAGTTTCTCTTATAAAGAAGATCTGTACTGCTGATCATGTGTCATTTTAGAGAGGTACTGGGCTGATGTGACTACGTGTCATTTGGGAGTGCTCGTGGGTATTCCTTGATGAAGGTAGAACTGCGGTTCTTGTGTATTCTCTTCGAGAGTTCATTGATGATTTAGGTTGCGGTCTATGAGAGTTTACTGCAATAAATTCTATGCAGATTTCGCTGGTAATCTTGTAAGTTGTAAATTGCAAATTACTAATGAAATAAAGGTTTTAACTCAAAAGTTTTTTCTTCTTTTGAAAATGGGTTTTCTTTGCTTGTTTCCTAATTTTATGATTTTAAATCACCTAGATGCATGATTTAGGGTTTAACCAAAACATGGGATCATTGAATTTGGTTGATTTGTCGTACATTTAAATCAATTTGAAAACACTTGAAATATTCCGTTGCACTGAACAAGTTTACTAATTGATATTAAAGCTTGTTAAGAAGATCATTGCATTTTCAAATTGGTATCAAAGCGAGTTGCACTAAGTTATTGTGTTTGATCCAGATTTTCTTAAATATAACTTTAGGTGGTATTATTGATTTGAGATATCAACCTTTTGAAATGGCTAACTGAACAATTCACTCCAATTCTTGTTTTAAATCTTCCGTTGAAAATGACTCTGAGAGTTGTCTTAGTTGTAAGGGAATTGGTCGTTCGATAGATGAAATGAGGAGGAGGAGGAGGAGGAGGAGGAAAGTTGAGTGAGTTGCAGGTTGCTTACAATAATTTGTATGGGTAATCTTTAAAGATAAAGAAGGCAAACTTGATATTAGAAGCTAAGTTGAAAGAGCTTGCTTTAGATAAGAATAACATCGATGCTATAATTGAGGATCTTAGGACACATGAGGAGATGCTTAGAGAGAAGCTAGGATATGTCAAGGGTGAGAGAGATAATTTTAGAGGGTTGAATGAGACTATGAAAAAGAATCTTTTAGAGTTTGAGGATTTTAGACGAGTACTAGAGTTAAGGATAGGTGATCTTGAGAAAAGTTTAAGAGAGTCAAGAAAGGTGAGGTTTGATTTGGATCTAGGTCGAAAAATCTAGATAAGATGTCAAGCACTATCTGAATCAAGGATGACAGGTATGGTATAGGCTTCAATGATAATGTTGTACTCATTCCCAAAGCCAACCCCACACGTGTGAGAGAGCCTCCTAGGGTTATTAAGAAAGAGGAACCTAGGTTTGTAGGAGAGAGCCACCTAGGAACATTTTGATAGATCCACTTAGGAATTTCAGTAGAGTGCCACCTAGGAAATTTAGGAGAGGGCCGACTTTAGGTAGCACTCACCAGCCGATTCACACTTGCACACACTGTGGTAGGCAAGGTCATCTTAGGCGTTTATGTTATAAACTTCAAAATACTCCTAGGAAGTTTAATAAGGGAATAAATTCGATTCCTAAAACCCCTACATGTCATTACAAGTCTATTTGGGTTAGGAAATTGGATTTATAGGCTTTTGGATTGATTATTCATTACTCTCGTTTGCTTGCAAGTGATTCACCCCATGTTAGGTCTTTCGGTTGATTGTGTTTGTTTATTTGTCATACACTAGTTGTGCTTCATGATATATGTTTACTGGTGTTATGACACGTGTACTTTTTATATTAGATTTTTATTTTTATAAAAATTCTAGAAAAATACAAAAAGTTTTTTTTAGAAAAATTGAAAAAGACAAAGATTTTATTTTGATAAAATTTTTAGACGAAGAAAAAAAGATTTTTGTAGTTTGTTTCCACTGTATATGAATGGACAATTAGGATGACCGAGTCACAACTTCATTCCATATCTATGTGATGATTTGATAGTGTTTTGATATGCGTCATCATTTCATTTTTGTGCTTTATAATGTTTGGAGTCATTAAGATGTAATTTAAGGTTACTACTTATATGTTTGACTCATAATTGCCTTTAATGCATACTTGCATGGATTTATTTGATTATAGTACTTGTCTATCACATATTGTTCGGAGTGTTGTCATCTCAATTCTGTCTTTAAAACGAAGCATATGCGATAAAACTTGACAATGAAATTAGTGCATGTAAGAACCGTTGCCGTGATGAATTTGTTTAATACGAAATAATGATGAGTTCATGGAAAGGTCTGCGAGAGTGTAATATTGACTCGTCGTGAAAGTTGTCGTTTGAAAAGAGCCCCAAAAAATGAAAGGTAATAAAAAGAAAATTATGGAAAAAAGGGCCACCTCAAAAGAAAAATAATAAGCATTATTATTTATGAGGGACTTTGGATGGAAAATAAATCAACCAGTTTGCACGTCCTGACAGCGTCTTGACAAAGCATTACATACTTTTAGACATTATTGGTGTGATATTCACTTTTGACTTAAATGTTTTGATGGAGTGAGTCGATGTCATTTAAATTCAACACTTTTGACACCTAAGGACGATTTTGAGTTCATTCGTTAGGATTATCCAAATTCATCGTACATATATATTAGGCGTGATTGCATTTATTTTCAATCGAATTTGTTCACACCCATTCATTTCATTTCCATGATTTGGTTATCTCAATGTAAATTCATATGGTGTGATTTTTGTAAAATTATTTTTGCATTTTTGTTGGAAAAATTACAAAATAAAAAATAGTTTGTGCAATACTTTTGAGTATCTCTTTAATGATCGTAGTTGTTTGCCTTGTTTATCGTGACAACTCCATGTTTATTTTGTGTATTCATTTCCATGTCAATTTTGATCAAATAAAAAGGGGGACAACGAATTATGGGGGAGTTTTACATTATAGGGGAGATTTGAGACTTTATATTTGTTTTTATGTTTATCTCATTTCAAACTTGATATGTCACGAAGGTATTTTCTTTGTCTCATGTTTGTAGTCACAAAGATTGATGACCATATGTTGCTCACCCTGATGAGAAAATCTTAGAGATTTGAAGATTTGAAGTTTAGTCTTACATATTTTGTACCTTTTCAGTTTTGGGTTCATGAGAGGGTATTAGATTTGTACATGAATTTTTTATTTGATAATTCGGAATGTTCTTATGTTGTCCCGGCATAGACATATGGGGAGATTTGTAAGGACATTATTTTACATTGTCCGTTCACAATTGAGCATGTTGTATACCACTACAACCGTCGAAGAAATATTCAAGATCATTCAAAAATCGAGATGTATCCGAATATTAAAGTTCTTTACATTCAAGCCTCTACGAGATTGATTTTGGTAATGTTGAGTTTAAAGTTCTTTAAATGATTCATTTAAAAGTGTTGGGATAAGTTTCTAAAAAATTATTTTTTACTTAAAGAAATTTTTTTGGTTAACGAACCGAATCGATACCCTTTTACCCGGACCGGTCCCCCTTACCTCTTTGACCAAACCGAATGCATGGTTTTTTCCAGACCGATTTGGCGTGCTCAGATATTTTAAGATTCAATAAATACCTGTTTCGGTGGTGTATTTTTTTAAGACTTTTAGATGATGTTTTTAGATACCTAATACAACAAGTCTTCGTATTTTTAAGTCCCAAAATACCTTTTTGATTCACACAAAACATCCCATATACTTATGTGAATCTTTTGGGAAGTCAAGATTCAATTTTGTTGAATTTTCTCTTGTTGAAAAGATCTCTACTGCTGACTAGGTGTTGCTTGAGGGAGGTACTGGGCCGATGTGACTTCATGTCATTTGGGAGTTCTTGTGGGTATTCCTTGCTGAAGATAGAACTGCAATTCTTGTGGATTCACTGCGGGAGTCCATTCCTGATTTGGGTTTTAGCCTATGAGAGTTTACTGCGGTAAATTCTTTGCATATTTCGCTGGTAATCTTGTTAGTTGTAAATTGCAAATTGTTAATGAAATAAAGGTTTTTTACCCGAAAGGTTTTTTTTCCTGAAAATTTGTTTCCTTTGCATGCTTCCTAATTTTATGATTTTAAATAACCTAGATGCATAGTTTAGGGTTTAACCAAAATTTGGGATTAATTGAATTTGGTTGATTTTGTCATACTGTTAAATCAATTTGAAAACTCTTGAAATATTCTGTTGCGCTGCACGGGTTTACAATTGATATCAAAGCTTTTTAAGAAGATCATCGCATTATCATCCTGATTTGTGGTTTCCCAATCTACAAACCGGGATACTATAGATCGAACCATAAATCATGCTTCTACTTTAAAGAGATAAATCCATTATCCTATCCCATATTCCTTATAGGGCTATGAAAACTAGATAATGCTGTTATAATAACTTAACTACGTGTAGTGAGAATACTTTCCTTTCAGGTATTTCACTCCTATCGAGGAATATTAGCTTTCTTTAACCCAACCCATTGTACTTAAGACTTTGCATTATCCTCCCATTTCCCTTTCAAGAGAGAAGATTCTCAAATAAATAATACCAAAGGTATCAACAAATTCTTATCGGTAAATTAAAACATCCACTTGGAACTTTCCCAATAGGGGGATCGGACATATGTAACCAATAATTACCATTTATTCTAAGATTTTAAAATTATGCAATTAAAACCATCAGATGGGGGATAGATTAAATTGACACAAAGAATCAATCGCATCATAATTTTAAGATATTGATGATAATTGAGGGTTATTTTTTTTTATCCTCTTAAGTTTGAATATGTCATATAATAATTTGAGTCCTAGAAATTTATTCCATTTGATTATTACCATTTCGACTAAGCAAGTAGTTGAATAGTTGGCCTATATAGAAATATAATAATAATCATTGAAAAAGGATTTTCACTTAAGTATGTAGAAATTAACCTATTGATTAAATATAAATTATCTTCCTACTACCACAATTTACAAAATAATTTTACCGACAACCTAATTTCTTGTGAAAGTAAAATTTCTAATTGGGAGATTAAATTACTTCTCCTTAAGTTAGACTGGCCTTATATCTTTTAATTATATTATCCAGACAGTCTAGTAACTATTTTCTCCAATATAATAAAATAGTCGACAACTTTTGGTCCCGCAGTTAATGACAATGACTCCATTGGGGAGGATATCATTACTCGTGTTTTAGTGTAACCCACCGGTTCATTCCATTTAAAATTAAATTCATATATTACTTCCTCATTGGGAGGAACAAACATACTAAATATTAATTTTAGAGAATTATCTCTTAAGAATTTTAAAATCTCTGTTATACTGTGATAAACTCCCTCCGTTAGGGAGGAAATTCGGCAATGCTAGCACAAGGAGAAATCACATAACAACTTTAAAATACCAATGGAATTCGCAGAGTTTGTTTGAAAACCCTTGTCCCACTTAATATTTAAAACTTGTGGGTATTACAAAAGAATTATTCTTTCAAATTTTCCTAAAATAAATCAATGATAATAATAACCTAATTTATTATCCGAATTTAATTACCTGGTCTCTCCATATTAATTTTAAAACCTCGTGATACCATGATCAATTCCCTCGATTAAGAAGGAATGACTTTGCTAACACGATGAATAAATCAAACCACTACTTAAATTTAATCAGAGATCGGTCTCATTATTACAAAAGTTCTGTGATAAATAATAAACTCCCTCCATTGTGAAGGAAAGTCAAAGCTAACATAAGGAGAAACCACTTCACTATTTGAAATAAAATTCGAGACCAAAATTAATTCCATGATAAATTAATTATATAATTTTATTCAATCTGAAAAGAATGAACATTTTTTATTATCCATAAAAACGTGATCTAGGCTAGGTCACTCAATTATTTACTATGTTGTCCATAGATAATATGGGCTCCTAACTAATAAGATTAATTCACACATGCAATTTATCAATATGATTTATTAGATGGAAGAATTATAAAGCTATAAAAACATGCAATATAAAACAAGAAGAAAATAAATTCCCTCTATATCATGGCCTAACTATAAGAAGTAGAATCTTAATGGGAGACCTTTTACCCATCCTTATCCAGTCACAATCTACATGTCTCGCGACTAATGGTATCTCCTGAATCTTGAGATTTCAAGACCATCACTCGAAAATATCCCCTCGTGCGTCTAGAAAAAATCTCTAGAAGTATTCAAACATCAAGAAATGTATCCGTGTGAACGTTTGCATTCGAATGGTCTATAATGTGTTATTCGATTTTCCTCATATGCAAACGGAGATAATAAATCATTCGAATGGTTGGCGAACTGGAAATGTTTTGCTTTAATCTTTGACTTTCTGGATATTGTTCTTATTGATCTTGCAATGGTTGATGATAATCTACCAAATATAAAGAAAATCAACCACAAATAATATATATACACCCTCCCAATACTCATATATGAAGATCGATGAAAGTAAAGAAGGAAAAAACCTAATATACACAACCTAATGGAATCTAATACGAGTAACTAAGATTAATCGTAGGATCCAAGCATCATAAAAAGAAATTAAATGACCATGATGTAGGGGAATATATCACAAGAACCCTAAAAAAATAAAATGAATACAAAAATCTTCACATACATGCTATTTCATACAAAGTAGGGTTTTATATTCTTATGGAAAAACCCAATCTGATTCAATCGAGATTGATCCTTAAACCTTGTGCTCTGATAACAAATGATGGTATTGTCCTTTTAAAAATGTTTCCCAATGATCTTGATTAATCTTGAATGAAAAATAATAATAAGGATGTGTAGAAAAATCTATACAACGAAACTAGAGTTTGTAAATTCCATACCTTTACGGATCTTGTTATCGATAATGAAACGGAGCCGAGCTTATGAAGAATCTGATTTGGAATGGATGAGAGATAAGGGTGGTTTTCACCCATGAAATCAAGCCTTGAAGATTTTCCCAGAGAAATTTTTTCTCTTTTCTTTGCTCTTTCTGAAAGTAATCCAATTGTGAGTCGCGTCCCCTACCTCATTAGCTGACTCCTACTTATCCTCCTCAACCTTAAAACATGGTGGGAAGAGTTAGAGCAAGTATGTACTCCTCTAAAATCTCCTAAAAAGGTTCCTTTAGTTAATTAAGGGGTATAAGTGATCAAACAAAATTCTAGGCTCCAAGGAATTAGGGACTACATTAGGGACCCAAGGCTAATAACTATAATTAGTTTCCAAATAAAAAAATGGAATTACAAATTACTTTTTGTAATTTATTTCTTTTTTCATTTAATCATAATAATTATACTAAATTATTTTAATTTCACTCCAATTTAATTTCTCAAAATTACCACAATAGATAGGCCAAATATTTGAACAACTAGATGACACATAATATGATTCCCCACATAAAACGTATAATACCCTCTTGGTGAACCTAATTTTCCGCTAATTTATATTCACCAAAATCTTATAAATATATCCTTTGACCTCTAACTTAACTTATTTGACATCTCAACTTGATTGTAAAATCAATCGGTTGAGTTACTAGTAGAGTCACAACTTATAAGTTTATCAAGGGGTATTACTTTGCAGGATACTTCCTGGACACAAATTCCTTTCGAACATAAACTTGGATGTACTAACACGATCGTTGCCTAACTTATAGGGTTTATTATCTTAGTATAAAACTGAATCACACCCAACAACAAATCAAAGAAATGACGATGCGAATATGATACGACGCAAATATAGTGTATTGCACCTGTTAACCTATGCGTTATTGCCCCCCTCGGATATCTTAATCCCTATATTTATGATCGTTAACCAGACACTCTTAGATTTCTATATGTACATGTTTTGCAGGGGTTAATTGAGCTTTTGTAGGTGTTTGGATGCTTTGTATGAAGTTTGGACGCATTTCGACGAAGTTTCGTACACAATCACACGTGCAAGGGCATTTTAGTCATTTCAAAATTTGGGCAACTGGCCCAATGTATTCGTGTAATTGAATCCCTCTGAACAAGCTTCGCATGTCCACAAACCGTAGTGTGTGTGTGTGCAAAGCCAAAAATTAAAAATTGTACTTAAAAATTGTACAATTTAAACTTTTCAAAAAATAATCACCATCAATTCATATTCAACTGTCTCAAACCGTAGTGTGTGTGTGCAAAGCCAAAAATTAAACCTCAAACTTCCACCGATTGAGCATTACGTTACTTTCCGAAAATTCGTTTTGATTCAAATTCTTACGGATGCACTCACAAACGAATCACTCGAATTGTGGCTATTTTCTCTCGGTATGCATGATATAAAGAGTAAATATAATGGACACAAATTCATGCATACAAAATTGAAAAGAAGGAAATTTATGGTGAAAAAATCTCATCATCAGAGTATAGTTATTAGGAAATGGGAACATCACCTCTAATTCACACCATTTAATCTCTCATATTATCTTTTCATGTCTTAGCTATCCACGCGGTAACCAATTTCTCCATTCGGACTCAGTTAGGACTTTTCTTGGGGTTAAGGTGTAAAGGGTAAAATTGGGAATGGTAGGGAATGTTGGAATTGTAAAATGTCCTTATGATGTCCATTAGTGCTTTTTCGGGCATTTGCTCAATTTTCTCTTCTTTTTTTTTTTTTTTTCTATTTTCATTTTTTTTCTTGCTATTTTTTTCTATTTTTCTCTTGCCCCTTTTTATTACACAATTTGGACTTAATTGATGAATTTTCTCAATTTTCACAATTACGGGCTATTTGGGTTTTTTTGGTTATCAAACGAAAGGGAAATATTTATTAGGCTCAACTTGGGTTGCAAAGGGATAATTTTGTTTTTCACAACTTTTTCTGGCTAATATTTTTGGGTAACAAACGAGGGCCTACTTCATTGTCCAAATTGCTAATCACATTACCATATGCATCTCGAGATTAATTAAGTTTAGAGATATATTTAGCACGAATTTCGAGACAATAATTCACACATTTCCATAACCGATCAAAACAAAGGATTGAGATCATCAACGACTTATTAAAACGCAGAAAAGAACTTTGAGTTAATCATAAACTCGGATTGATTTAAAAACTCAAAAAGATCGATAGGCTCGAAATCTCACCGGGTTGGACTAATCTTCACACTTATTCGTAAAGTCGTCAATTTTCTTTCAATTTCCATCTTTGGTCAATTTTGGCTTAGTGCATTAGGAATTTTACAATTTGAGACTTTAAATAGAATAAAGGTGACATTTTTGATAAATTTAAATTCCAATTTTTATTTATTTTGAACAAAAATATTTTTGGTTTTTTTCAAAATTTTCATTTTTTTTTTCTAAAAAAAAAACACACTTGGAAAGAACATGCGATCGAATCAATGAATCTAATCAATAAATGAGAAGAATATCCTACACCCCCTAACTTAAATGTTGCATTGTCCGCAATGCGAATCAAGAACCCAACATATGGAGAGGAAAAGAAAGATATTACCCAAATGGAGCGATCCCTGATGAGTGCGAGTCCATTGAATCTACAAAACATGTTAGAACCAATCATACAAAAAAAATAACAATACTTGAACTAATTACTCTAAATGCAACAAGATACTATATAACACTTATACATGACTCAAAAATTCAACAAAAATCACCCCATACGCGTCGGGGGTGCGACGACCTCACCTCTCTTTGTTCATTCAATCCCCATAAATGGGGTCCGACAGCCAGATTGTGTCGGCTTCTTTAACCATGGCTTCCAAATAAGGCTTGAGACGATGCCCATTGACTTTAAAAGTGGTTCCCTCTTTTTCATCCATTAGCTCAACGGCTCCATGGGAAACACTTCTTTCACAATGTAAGGACCAGACCATCGAGACCGCAATTTACCGGGAAACAAGTGCAACCTCGAGTTGTAGAGGAGTACTTTCTGTCCCAAATGAAACTCTTTCTTACGAATGATTCCGTCATGAGCGCGTTTCATTCGGTCCTTGGAAATTTTGGCACTTTCATACGCATCGTTGCGCATTTCTTCCAACTCATTCAACTGAAGTTTACGTGTTTCACCGGCTTTATCCATTTTGAAGTTCACCCTTTTGATAGCCCAATACGCTTTGTGTTCGATTTCAACCGGAAGATGACAAGGTTTGCCATACACAAATCGAAATGGGGACATCCCAAGGGGATTCTTGTATGCGGTTCTATAAGCCCAAAGAGCATCAGTCAACCTAAGAGACCAGTCTTTCCTATTAGGATCAACTGTCTTCTCCAAGATATTCTTGATCTCCCTATTAGCAAGCTCGGCTTGGCCATTCGATTGGGGGTGATAGGGGGTGCTAACCTTGTGGACAATTCCATACTTTCGCATTAGTTTATCCATCGGCCTATTGCAAAAATGAGTTCCATTATCACTAATTATGGCCTTAGGCATACCAAAGCGAAAAAGTATATTTTCTTGAATAAATTTGATCACCACCTTGCTGTCATTCGTCCTTGTAGCTATAGCCTCTACCCATTTTGAGACATAATCTATAGCGACGAGAATGTATAGAAAACCAAAAGAAGGGGGAAAGGGCCCCATGAAGTCAATTCCCCAACAATCAAACAACTCCAAGACTAAAATAGGGGATAATGGCATCAAATCACGGCGAGTAATAGCTCCCATTCTTTGGCATCTATCGCAAGTCTTACAAAAAGCATTCACATCCCGGAAGATTGTGGGCCAATAAAGACCACTTTGAAGGATTTTCGTAGCAGTTTTATTTTTAGAAAAATGACCGCCACATGCTTCCAAATGACAGAATCGAATCACCCCTTGGATTTCCTCATCGGGTACACATATTCGGATAATTTGGTCAACACAATACTTAAACAAGTATGGATGATCATAAAAGAACATGCGTGACCAAGTAATGAACATCCTTCTCTCTTGCGGATTCCAACTAGAGGGACCAACTCCGGTGACAAGGTAATTGACAATATCCGCAAACCAAGGGAGAGAAGAGGTAGCAAATAGATTCTCATCCGGAAAATACTCGTCTATGGGAATGGGATCAATAGGTACGTCGGACGAGAGTCGTGACAAATGGTCAGCAACGACGTTTTCTACTCCTTTCTTATCTTGAATCGAGAGATTAAACTCTTGTAGGAGTAGGATCCACCTGATTAAACGAGGTTTGGCATCTTTCTTGCTCAAGAGATATTTCAATGCCGAATGATCAGTGAAACAAAGGATAGGCGACCCAACAACGTAAGAGCGAAATTTGTCGAGAGCAAAAACGACAGCTAGCAACTCTTTCTCTGTAGTAGAGTAATTAAGCTGAGGGCCAGATAATGTTCGGCTAGCATAGTAAATAACATGAGCTTTCTTGTCTTTTCTCTGTCCAAGAACAGCCCCAATCGCGAAATCACTTGCATCACACATAAGCTCAAAGGGAAGCGACCAATCCGGAGCTTGCATGATAGGTGCAGAAATAAGCATGCTTTTGAGTTTATCAAATGCTTCTTGACATGCTTTACTCCACTCAAATGGATTGTCCTTCATGAGAAGATTACTCAAAGGTCTAGCGATGGCGCTAAAGTCTTTGATAAACCTCCTATAAAATCCAGCATGGCCTAGAAAGGACCTTACATCTTTAAGTGATTTTGGCGGGGGTAGCTCAGCTATTACTTCAATTTTTGCTCGATCGACTTCAATTCCCCTAGATGAGACTATGTGGCCCAAGACTACACCCTCGGTAACCATGAAATGGCATTTTTCCCAATTAAGGACTAAGTCTTTTTCCACACATCGGAATAGAACTCTCTCAAGATTAGCTAAACAATGGTTAAAAGATGAGCCGAAAACGCTGAAATCATCCATGAACACCTAAAGACCTTTTTCAATCATGTCGCTAAAGAGACTTAACATGCACCTCTGAAAAGTAGCCGGCGCATTACATAACCCAAATGGCATACGTTTATAGGCAAACGTACCAAATGGACATGTAAAAGTCGTCTTTTCTTGATCAAGAACATCCACCTCAATCTGATTATAACCGGAATACCCATCTAGAAAACAATAATAAGGATGGCCCGCTACTCGTTCAATAACTTGATCGATAAATGGTAAGGGAAAATGATCCTTTCGAGTTCCGGCGTTGAGCTTTCGGTAGTCAATGCAAACACGCCACCCGGTGGTGGTGCGTTGAGGTATTAATTCTCCCTTAGCATTTTCAACCACAGTCATCCCTGATTTCTTTGGAACGACCTGAATTGGGCTCACCCATTTACTATCCGAAATGGGATATATAATTCAAGCATCTAGCAATTTGATTATTTCCGCTCTTACAACATCTTTCATTGTTGGATTTAACCGCCTTTGCATCTCACGAGATGGCTTCACTTCTTCCTTGAGATGGATTTTATGGGTACAAATAAAAGGACTTATACCCTTCAAATCTGCTATGGTCCATCCAAAAGCACTTCTATGCTTTCTCAACACATCTAACAACATACCTTCTTGCCCTTTTTCTAGATGGGAAGACACAACAACAGGAAATCTATCATTCTCACCTAAAAAGGCATATTTGACATGAGAAGGTAATTTCTTCAACTCAAGACTAGGAAATCTATGTTCAGAGGGGACCAAGGGTGTCTCCCTCGGAGGAAATTCTTCATACCTAGAAATCCAGTCAACCGCTCTTAAACTCTCAAAACTCTCTTCCTCTTGTAACCACATTTTTAACTCTTCCACCTCTCTCCCAAACTCAGTATAATCACTCATTTGAGCATCACTTTGCCCTAAGCACACTTTCAGAGCATCTCCTCCTATGATTTTTTCAATATTTTCATCCACCACTTCTTCAATAAGATCCATATCAAGAATCTCATCATCATTACCCATTTGGTTAGCGACATTGAAAATATTTTTCTCGAGAGTCATGTTTCCAAAAGTGAGTTGCATTTGGCCATTCCGTGTATTGATCAAAGCATTAGCGGTAGCTAAGAACGGTCGGCCCAATATAATTGGAACATGATTTCTCGTATGGAGAACAGGCTCGGTGTCCCAAATAACAAAATCAACGGGGAAGTAGAACGTATCCACTTGAACAATTACGTCTTCTGCAATCCCACGAGGCACTTTGACTGTCCTATCCGCTAACTGTAGAGTGATTCGGGTAGGTTTTAAATCACCTAAATCAAGCTTCTTATAGATGGAGTATGGGAGGATGTTTACACTTGCACCTAAATCAAGTAACGCTCTTTCCACTCTCATTTCTCCAATGATACATGAAATGGTAGGTGAACCTGGATCTTTGAATTTTGGTGGAAGATCATTGAGAAGAACTGAGCTCACATTTTGTGCCAAGACAACATTTTTCTTCACCTTAAGACGTCTCTTGACAGTCAAAAGATCTTTAATAACCTTCGCATATGCTGGAATTTGTTGAATAGCATCAAGGAACGGCAAGTTCAATTTTACTTGCTTCAACACATCCATCACCTCGATACGCGAAGCACCTTTCTGGGGTGACTCTAAGCGTTGAGGAAATGGAGCAGCAGTAGGCGACTTGACTTCAATATCAGGCTCAACCTCCGCATCTTTCAATTCCTTTTCTAAGGAAGGTTCTTCAGACTCGGAAATTTCAGATTCCTTCACAATCTCGGGTTCGACTCCATCATCATTCACCTTTGGTAATTTAGGTGCTAGATCAATTACGCGGCCACTACGAAGAGTAGTAACAGCTTGACATTGTTCTTGCAATTCTGATGATGTGGAGCAAACTGTGGTTTGACCTTGAAGAGGTGGTCTTTGGCCTTGGGCTGGAAGTTTACCCTTCTCTTGAGTATTCACCGAAGACTGCAACCTAGAGATGTTAGTATGCATTTCAGCGAACATTCGCTCAAATTTGGCATCTCTTTCTTTTTGGGCTTGGATGAATTGATTGAAATTATCCTCATGAGATCTCCTAGGTGGAGGTACATAAGGACCAGGAGGTGGTACTTGCATAGGGTTTTCCACTTGCTGAAATTGAGGGGGTTGTGGTAGAGTCATCTGTGGGTTAGGAACCATCCCACCTTGGGGTTGTCCATAATTAAACCCGGGATTCCTCCACGATTGATTATATGCATTCCCTTGTTGAGCATTATAATTCCCTCGAAAACCTCCTATCGCATCAACCTATTCAGTGTACATGGCCTTGTATGCAGGTATAGTAGGACATCCTTCGGTAGAATGGCCTGCATTACAAATGGCACATACCTTCTCCATCCCGGTTTTTACGGGTCCAGACACATCTCTCAATCGCATATCTAGCATTTCTCTAAATTTCTTTTCCATTTGATCAAGTTTTAGATCCAACAAAGTGTCCTTGTCCACGTGATAAATACCGGACGCAGCAGGCAAGTTGGACACTTGTCGATTTCTATTTTGACTATTTGGATCAGAAGTATCCCATGCTTGGGTAGTTTCCACCACATATTTCAAATGAGCCTCAGCATCGCTCGTACTTAACTCCCAAAAAGGTCTCTCACACATGGTTTGAACAAGTTGTTTAGACGCTACAGTAAGGCCTTGATGGAAAAATGAAATCAGATGATGAGTTTCAAAACCATGATGGGGGCACGCATTAACTAACTCCTGGTATCTCTCCCAACACTTATCAAAAGCCTCATTCTCATTTTGACGAAAAGCTTGAATTTGGGCTTTAACAGAATTGGTTTTGTGTTGTGGAAAAAATTTAGAGATAAACTTGTTTTGCATATCTCTCCATAATAAAACAGAATTTGGGGGCAGGGTCCATAACCAAGTTTTCGCTTTATCCTTTAAGGAAAAAGGAAAGAGCTTTAACCGGATTACTTCTTGTGGACAAGTTTGGTCTCCAAATGTTTCACACGTATCTTCAAACTCTCTAATATGGAGATATGGTTTTTCCGAATCCATCCCATGAAATGTAGGAAGAATTTGGATCATTCCATTCCGAAAGTGGAACTGACCGGCATTATACGGGAATAAAATGCAACCAGGGTTAGCAGTTCTCTCCGGAAACAAAAGATCTTTCATGGGTTGATATGGTACATCATCCTCTCCAGCACCAATAACGACACTACCATGATCCGACATATTGCTACCGAAAGGTTCAGAATTCTCACTCAAGGTTTGACTCAACGAACGACTTGTGATGGAATTATTAGGGGAAGGAGGTGGAACCCAAAATGGCAAAGACTCAGAATTTTCAGATCCGGCTTCGGCAATAGGATTTTCGTGAATTTGGGTGGGAGATGAATTCTGCATATAAGATCACAAGAGAAAAAAAATGAAAAATATATATATATTTTTTTTTTATGAAATCACTTGTAGATAACAATAACTTTCTTGGAAATTTAACAATTTTGGATCCCCGGCAACGGCGCCATTTTGATCGAGTGGAAAAACCGAGCGTCCGTGTAATACGCTAGTCGTTGTTATCGGCTTCCAACCTCAATACAAAAAAAAAACCTAACTTTTAACTACACTTTTATGGAGTATAGTAGTAAGTCTGGGTATCGAATCCACAGGGAATGTTTTATAGAATTTAATTGATTTATTACTTCTAAAATAAAAATGAAAAAGATGATGATTGGGAAAATTTTTATTAAAAAATTATTTAAGAAAAACAAACTGAAAAGTGCAAAAGAAATTAGATCTGACGAATGGAAGAAAATAGGGTAGGGTACAATCCCTCAATCCTTAACAAATTATCCTTTAGAATACTAGAATTATAATTCAAAATTCTTGCTTAAATCCAGTCCTTATCATCACTAAGCATTACATATATGAGGGTCAAGCCCGCATCATATGAAATCAAAGATCAATATAAGGAGGTGAACGACAAATTATACATACAAAGCATTCTTAAACATCACAAGTACCTAGGGCAAGAGAGATTAAAAGATATGTCAATGCATATATGATTTTCATTCACGATTCAACCAATATTTTCATTTATTTCCTAATTTTCCATACAAATAATTTGTATTAGGATTGAGTTCATGTACCCCAACCCTTGAGAAATTAGCTACTCATGATTGGATAAAAAAAAACAAATTCATACACAACATTAAGGATCTACAAGACATTATAAATAAATTGCAAATAATAAAACAAGAGAATGGAAATGATATTACTTGAATTCAGCAACAAAAAATGGAATTGGAATCTTCATGAAAACTCTTGAAGGAATAGAAAATTTGCTCTCAAAATCTAACCCTAAAATTCAACCTAGCACTTCTAACCTACTCCTAACCTAGCCTCTCTCTAGCAACTCCCTTTCAAATTATGTAGGGCATGGGCTTTTATAGCACAAAATCTCGAAATTGACAGCCAATAGTGCTTGTGGAACAAGTTTTCCAAGAGTTGCACTGCATTAAATGCATAATTAATGACAGAAATCCGCACATCTAGACTCTTCATTATCGCGCAACTTCAAAACCTCGTAACTTCTTCACCGTAGCTCGGATTAAGGTGCCGTTTTTTCCAGTATTCTTGTAATTTAGAGCTCTTCAACTTTCTAGTTGGCCCCACCTCCGGACTAAGGCTGCAAAATTACGAAAATGCCCTTCAACTCTCCATTTCTAGGTTTCTTTCACTGTTTTGCGTTCTCCTTCAAACTAACTTGCGTGAAATACCTGTAAAACACATGAGAAATACACAAAACAAGAAATACTTGCTAAAATGGGTTAGTAGCATAAATAAGAGACAAATCCAAGATATTTACACTACACGGGATCATAAAAATACTGAAATTAAGGGGATAAATGTGAAGAATATGTGCCTAAACAAGCACGTTCCTTCCAAAGGATCCTATGCAAGACGCCCCTGTGGCTGGGCACCTGTAATATATATACATATATATACAAGAGAGGAGAGATAACAATAAATGGGTCATATCCCGATGGTAAAACAGTTTAAAAGTTTAGTTTAGCAAGTATTTAAAATGTTTACTGGCTAATGCAACAACATATTAGTATTGACACTCTCCTGAGAACGTCTCACCTCTCTTCTAGTGTGCACAACTGACGCGACTCAGAATGTGTCTCCAATGTGCGTTCACTCTAGGCTCAAGTGCAAGTCTGTCGCGTTAGTAATAATCCGACAAGTCGGGTATCGATCCTCAGGGAAAAAGGACAATGAAGTTGTAACGACTGGAAAAGACGGAGGACCCCTAACTCTGACTCGAAGAAGAAGAAAAAGAAAATGATTTGGTTTTTGAGAATGATTATTTTAAATGCAATTATGAAATTATGAAGAAATGCAACTACACTAATTTTCCTAAGATGTGAATGAAAATTGATTTAGAACTTTTGACTAACTGATAAGAAACATATGACGGGAATACAATCCCCCAACCCTAGTGAATTGCAGTTATAATATTAATCATAAAGTTGACTGATTAAATCCGACCCGGAATTTAGTACTCCCAAGCATTATGCATACGAGGTTCAAGCCCGCGTTATACCTAATCTGAGGACGAGTAAATCAGTATCGCAATAGTAACACTCGAATTGTATTCTAAATCATCACGGTTACCCAGAGGCAAACGAGATATAAAGACCTACAATTGTTATGTTCCTATGCAATACGGTCATCTTTAATCACCAAATTCAGGGGATTAATGTTATAAACATACAATTAACACATCAGGTTGTGTTCATGTATCCCAACCTTAGAAAATCTAGCCTAGCATGATGAAAGTGACGAAACCGATAAATGATGTGCAGGAATTCATAATTACTCTAAGGAAAATTGTAATCAGATGTAGAAAGGAATTAGAAATAAGAAATACTCACTAAAATTACCCAAGCAGTAATTGAAACAATGAATGAAACTGGTAATCCGCTAATCTCTGAATTAATCTTCAATATTTTAATTAAAACTAGAAATTGTTGCTAAACTAGGGTTTTTGGAAAGAAAAGAAAAACTAACTATTATCCTATCTAAAAAATTCGTCCAAATAACAAAAATAAATCTAGTCTTTATACCCTCCATGAAGTTAGGAATTGCAGCTGCACTAGGACTCTTCCTTGAAACAAACAAGATTTGCAAATCTCGAAGGCCGGACCGGTCCGGGCCTTAGGCGGACCGGTCTGCTTTCTAGGCGGATCGGTTCTTTTATTTTTGGGCGGACCGGTCCGCCCCCAGACCGGTTCTTTTATTTTTGCCTTCTTCGGTTTGCTTGTGGTCCGGGGTCTACTGGAGTTTTGCAAAGCGGACCGGTCCGGGGTAGGGGCGGACCGGTCCGGATATTTGACTTTTTGGCTCAACTTTGATTGCTCACATCTTTTGTTTCGGGACTCCGATTGAGGTGTCGTTTCTTACTATGTGCTTGTGAACGAGATCTCTTCAACTTCTCTTTAGGTACCTCATCCGAATTCCGGGTGGAAATTATGCTTCTGCCCTTTTGACTTTCCTTCTTTCTTCCTTGATTCTTCTGGTTTCCTTCTTCCGTTTCTTGACATCAAATACCTGTAAAATCACTACGAAATACCAGAAACTTGGTGTACTCATTAGGATCAGTCAGTAGCAATATTATGAGATAAGGTTAACTTAATTACGTTGTTTGAGGTGCCAAAAGTGACTAAATCAAGGGATAAATTAGGAAGAATTTATGCCTAATCAAACCCCCCTAACTTAGAACTTTGCGCGTCCCGAGAAATGTAAAAGAATCCTAGCCAAGCTCAATTCTTGAAAGCATTTTATTGGGATAGAATACCTTTTTCGCGGGCAAGCGGTTTCATTTAGCGTATGCAACAAGACTTTAAACCTCTAGGTTACCCTAGTTGGACGAGTGGTGTCTCGTATGTTAGGCTATGTGGAAGATGTTGGTTTCCAAGGTCATATTCCCGAAGGTGAGTTGCATTCGCCCATTCCGAGTATTGATGATTGCATTAACCGTAGCTAAGAATGGACGCCCAAGTATGATGGGAACATGATTGATCGAGTTGAAGGAGGGCTCCGTGTCCCAAATGATAAAATCTACCAGGAAGTAGAAAGTGTCAACTTGGACAATCACGTCCTCGACTATGCCTCATGGAATCTTCACTGTTCGATCCGCTAATTGGAGAGTGACCTTTGTCGGCTTGAGGTCGCCCAAATGAAGTTGCCTATAGATGGAGTAAGGGAGGATATTTACGCTTGCTCCCAAGTCAAGTAAGGCTTTTTTAATTTTATTCTCTCCAATGATGCAGGATATGGTGGGTGCACCAGGATCTTTGAATTTAGGCGGGAGTTCATTTAGTAGAATAGAGCTCACGTTTTGTGCTAGAAAGACGTTCTTCTTTACCTTCATCTTTCTCTTCACCGTCAACAGGTCTTTGATAACTTTAGCATAAGCTGGAATTTGTTTGATGGCATTGAGGAAAGGTAAATTCAGCTTTACTTGCTTAAGCACTTCTAACACGTCTTCATGTTGGTTTCCTTTTTGGGAGGGAATCAACCGTTGAGGAAATGGTGTCGTGGAGGGTGGTTTCACTACCACCTCTGGCTCACTAGCGTCTTCCTTATCACTCTCATTCAAGGGGACATCTTCGGCCTCTTTCATGCCGGGTGAAATCTCCTTGTATTTTATCGTGTTGTGTGGGGGAGGTGATAAATCAATGACTCTCCCACTATGAAGAGTGGTCACAGCTTGACATTGCTCCTGCTGTTCAGTAGAGGTGGAGCTAACACTAGTTTGACCTTGGGGAGGTCTTTGGCCTTGGGCAGGAAACTTGCCCTTCTCTTGGACACTCAGCGAGGATTGTATCTTTGACAGACTTACATTTATATCGCCAATCAGACGATCATACTTGGCATTGGTTGCGGTCTAGCTTGCGATGAATTGATTCATGGTATCCTCAAGAGTCCTCCGCGGTGGCGGAATATACGCTCCTTGAGGTGGTGGTGCTGGCACATGTCCTTGCATGTGTGGAGCTTGTTGAAACTGTTGTGGTAGAGGAGGGGCAAGATGTGAAGGAGGGTTCATTGCGGCATGTTGTTGCCCATAGCTGAAACTGGAATGGTTTTTCCATGAAGGGTTATATGAATTCCCGTGTGGGGCACCAAAATTTCCCTTAAATCCTCCTATACCACTAACTTGCTCCTGAAGCATAACCTTGTAGGCGGGTATCATCGGGCATTCCTCAGTTGAATGTCCCGCCTCACATATCGCACACACCTTCTCGACGGGGTTTGGTATGGATCCAGCTGGTCCTTTTCCATATATCTCGCATAGGTCTCGAAATCCTTTCTCAAGAGTCTCCAATCGACTATCCGCCATAGAGGTCTTGTCTACGTGGAATAGGCCGGATGCCGATGGAGTGGTGGTCATTTGACGATTTTGATTTTGAGCATTAGGATCAGATGTATCCCAGGATTGGGTAGTCTCGACGACATACCTCAGGTGAAGCTCAGCATCGTGGGCATCTAAATCGACAAACAGACCACTTCCCATAGTTTCAACAAGTTGCTTGGAGTTAAGATTCAGCCCATTATAGAGAAAAGAAATTATTTGCGCTGAATCAAATCTATGATGGGGGCATGAAGTAACTAACTCGTTGAAGCGTTCATAACATTGATGGAATGGCTCATTTTTAGCTTGTCTGAATGCTTGAATTTAAGCCTTTATGGAGATTGTTCGATGTGGTGGGAAGAATTTCTTGAGAAATCTCGACTGTAACTCATTCCATGATGGAATCGAGCTCGGAGGTAAAGACCATAGCCAAGCCTTAGCTTTATCTTTGAGCGAGAAAGGGAAGAGTTTGAGGCGGATTACCTCTTGTGTGCAGGTTTGATCATTGAGAGTATCACACACGTCCTCAAATTCCCTAATATGGAGGTATGGCTTTTCAGAATCCATACCGTGGTAATGCAGTAGCATATGGATCATCCCATTTTTTAAACGGAATTTCCAGGCATTATTCGGGAGTATAATGCATCCCGGAGTGACAGTACGCTCGGGATATAAGAATTCTCTCAGCGGGCGGTATGGGGGCTCTTCCTCACCGGCGGGTGAACTGTCGTGTTGTGACATCACTTCCTCACTTAACGACTCGGTTCTCTCACTAGGTGTGCTCGAAGTGTGTCCTAAGAAGGAAAATGGAGTGTTATTGGAGATTGTGTGCGACGGTGTGGGATGTGGGATCCAGAATTATGGGGCGTTTGGAGTGTGGGGACTATCGGGATTATACTCAACAATTGGATTTTCGTGAATGTTGGTTGGAGTATTATGGGGTGTGGGAGTGGTTTCGGAATTTTGCATTAAAGCTTAGGAGAGATAATGATTGTGAATCTTTTTGTGCTTTTTGATTTTTTTATGTTTTTGGATTTTTGGAAATTTTTTGTCAAAGCTTTGGATTGACTCGATCTAATCCTAAGTCTACCTAATCTCCTCGGCAACGGTGCCAAAAACTTGACGCGACTCAGAATGTGTCTCTAATGTGCGTTCACTCTAGGATCAAGTGCAAGCCTGTCGCGTTAGTAATAATCCGACAAGTCGGGTATCGATCCTCAGGGAAAAAGGACAATGAAGTTGTAACGACTGGAAAAGACGGAGGACCCCTAACTCTGACTCGAAGAAGAAGAAGAAGAAAAAGAAAATGATTTGGTTTTTGAGAATGATTATGCTAAATGAAATTATGAAATTATGAAGAAATGCAACTGCACTAATTTGCCTAAGATGTGAATGAAAACTGGTTTAGAACTTTTGACTAACTGATAAGAAAAATAGGACGGGAATACAATCCCCCAACCCTAGTGAATTGCAGTTATAATATTAATCATAAAGTTGACTGATTAAATTCGACCCGAAATTTAGTACTCCCAAGCATTATGCATACGAGGTTCAAGCCCGCGTCATACCTAATCTGAGGACGAGTAAATCAGTATCGCAATAGTAACACTCGAATTGTATTCTAGATCATCACGGTTACCCAGAGGTAAACGAGATATAAAGACCTATAATTGTTATGTTCCTACGCAATACGGTCATCTTTAATCACCAAATTCAGGGTATTAATGTTATAAACATACAATTAACACATCAGGCTGGGTTCATGTATCCCAACCTTATAAAATCTAGCCTAGCATGATTAAAGTGATGAAACCGATAAATGATGTGAAGGAATTCATAATTACTTTAAGGAAAATTGTAATCAGATGTAGAAAGGAATTTGAAATAAGAAATACTCACTAAAATTACCCAAGCAGTAATTGCAACAATGAATGAAACTCGTAATTCGCAAATCTCTGAATTAATCTTCAATCTTTTAATTAAAACTGGAAATTTTGCTAAACTAGGGTTTTTGGAAAGAAAAGAAAAACTAACTATTATCCTATCTAAAAAATCCGTCAAAATAACAAAAATAAATATGGTTTTTATACCCTCCATGAAGTTAGGTATTGCAGCTGCACTAGGACTCTTCCTTGAAACAAACAAGATTTGCAAATCTCGAAGGCCGGACCGGTCCGGGCCTCAGGCGGACCGGTTTGCTTTCTAGGCGGATTGGTTCTTTTATTTTGGGGCGGACCGGTCCACCCCCGGATCGGTTCTTTTATTTTTGGCTTCTTCGGTTTGCTTGTGGTCCGGGGTCTACGAGAGTTTTGCAAAGCGGACCGGTCCGGGGTAGGGGCGAACCGGTCCGGATATTTGACTTTTTGGCTCAACTTTGATTGCTCACATGTTTTGTTTCGGGACTCCGATTGAGGTGTCATTTCTTCCTATGTTCTTGTGAAAGAGATCTCTTCAACTTCTCTTTAGGTACCTCATCCGAATTCCGGGTGGAAATTATGCTTCTGCCCTTTTGACTTTCCTTCTTTCTTCCTTGATTCTTCCGGTTTCCTTCTTCCGTTTCTTGACATCAAATACCTGTAAAATCACTACGAAATACCAGAAACTCGGTGTACTCATTAGGATCAGTCAGTAGCAATATTATGAGATAAGGTTAACTCAATTACGTTGTTCGAGGTGCTAAAAGTGACTAAATCAAGGGATAAATTAGGAAGAATTTATGCCTAATCAATAACTATCGCCCTAATCTCCCCAACATTTTAACTTCTTTTATCTTAAGTTACTCGTAAGATTTCATGTTGACGATTTCCAATGTTAAGGAGGTTAATCTTATTTAACAGTACATTTCTTACATAAGCCTTATATGATAATAAAGTTCCTTAGTAATATATCATACTTTTCAAACACTTATTCCCAAGTTGAAATAATTATTCTTTTATTACATACCATAATCACAGCAGGTAGTTCCCAATTTCCATATTTTAAATATATACATATAATACTCATATAATATATATATATATTCTAACATCACCCCATATAAATCTATGGTGCGGGCATACTCTGCTATCCAGTCGCCGTATCACTCGTACTAAGGGAAATACTAGTTTGAAATATTCACACACCGAGGAAGAGCATACCGAGCACTTGAGGCAGGCTCTTCAGACTCTACGAGAGCATCGGTTGTATGCTAAGTACGAGAAGTGCGGGTTCTGGTTATGGGAAGTGCAGTTCTTGGGGCATGTTATTTCTGAACAGGGGATAGCAGTTGACCCGAGTAAAGTGTCAACGGTGAGGGAGTGGGGAAAGCCCATGACACCGACGGAAGTATGTAGTTTCTTGGGATTAGCCGGATACTACAGGAGATTCATTCGGGGGTTCTCCAAAATAGCGGGTCCAATGACGAACCTGGCTCGAAAGGGGGTACCATATGTTTGGGACAATGCTTATCAATTGGCTTTCGACGAGCTGAAAGACAAGCTTACCTCAGCACCGATCCTTGCATTACCTAAACCGAGCGTGGAGTATCTGGTTTACGCCGACGCCTCTTTACGGGAACTTGGGGAAGTACTTCAGGAGGAGGAGAAGGCTATAGCTTTTGCCTCCCGCAATCTTAAGACGCACGAGAAGAATACCCCCACACACGACCTAGAGTTAGAAGCAGTCATTTTTGCATTGAGGATATGAAGACACTATTTATTGGGGGAGAAATTTCACTTGTTCACAGACCAGAAGTCACTGCAGTACCTGTTCACTCAGCGAGAGCTGAATATGCGTCAACGCAGGTGGTTAGAGTTTGTGAAGGACTATCAGTTCGACATACAGTACCATTCGGGGGAAGACTAACGTAGTTGCCGATGTATTGAGTCGTAGACCGGTGGATGATGTAGCGGACATCTGGAAAGCAAAGTGGAAGGAGTTGGGTCACCAGGACACAGTAGCCCGTTCCTTCATATATGTCATGACAGTGACACCCGAGATTGTTACGAGGGTAATACAGGCACAGACCGCAGACCCATTTTTTCAGGAGCAGATTGTACGACTTTTAACTGAGGGTGTTGTGTCCTATTCTATTAGTTCTGATGGGGGCTTGAGGTTTAATGGGAGATTGGTGGTTCCAGAAGGAGCAGAATTACGTCATGCAGTGATGACCCAGCCTCACGGGTCACGATTTGCGGTGCATCCCGGGGTAGATAAGATGTACCAGGATATGAGGCGGAAATACTTGTGGAGTGGGATGAAAAAAGACATTGTTGAATTCGTGTCCAAGTGTTCTACCTTCTAGCTGGTAAAGGTGGACCACCAGAAACCGTCGGGGTTACTTCAGCCATTGGAAATACCTGCATGGAAGTGGGAGAGTATTTCTATGGATTTTATTACTGGGTTGCCTACATCACAGCGGGGCCACGACTCCATCTAGGTGATTGTGGACCGTTTTACCAAGGTGGCTCATTTTCTGCTGGTACGGATAGACTATACCACGGGTCAGTATGCTCAGTTGTTCATTGCTGAGATTGTCAGATTACATGGGTTGCCCCTGAATATTGTGTCAGATAGAGATAAGATATTCGTGTCACATTTCTGGGAGAGCTTTCAGGAGAACATTGGTACAGAGTTGAGGTTGAGCTCAGCTTATCACCCACAGACAGATGGACAAACAGAGCATACTAATCAGATGTTGGAGGATATGCTATGAATGTGTGTCCTTGATTTTAGAGGAGGTTGGGAGCCACATCTTCCAATGGTAGAGTTCGCTTCTAATAACTCTTATCAGTTCACGATTGGCTTGGCTCCATTCGAGGCTTTGTATGGCAGGCCTTGTCGTTCCCCAACGTGTTGGCTAGAGGTGGGGGATAACAAGTTGCTCGGACCAGAGGTGATTCAGGAAACCTCCGCGAAGATTGAGATTATCAGGAGTCGCATTCGGGTAGCCCAGGATAGGCAAAAAAGCTACGCCGATGCAAAACGGTTCTTCCGAGAATTTAACGTAGGGGACCAAGTATTACTACGTGTATCTCCGATGAAAAGAGTGATGAGATTCGGGAAGAAAGGGAAATTGGCCCCGAGGTACGTGGGACCATTTCCCATCATCGAGAGGATTGGGCCGGTAGCATACAGATTGGGGCTGCCAGAGCTTTTACATCGCATTCACGATGTATTCTGCATCTCGTAATTGAGACGATACCTTCGGGATGACATGGCCCATACCCATATTGCGATTGAGGAGATTGACTTACAGCCCGACAGCTCTTACGAGGAAAGACCAGTGGCTATCCTAGATCATAGCGAAATGAGATTGAGGTCGAAGGTAGTTCCACTTGTACGGGTACAGTGGGAGCATCATAATGTGGAGGAATCCACCTGGGAGTGCGAGGCAGATATGCGCGAGAAATAACCAGATTTATTCTTACCAGGTATGCCTTATTTTTCGAATTTCGGGATGAAATTCCGTTATTAGGGGGGGAGTATGTAATACCCCGTATTTTTATGCTTTATAAATTTGGGGATTTATTTAATTTGATGTGAATTATTAATTTAATATAAATCCGAGAATTAATTTTTTTTATTTACTAACGTGACGAGAGTTAGTAATTATTGGAAACTTGATGAATATTACTAATGAGAAAAGTAATATATAAAAATTGGTTCTATTAAATGTCACAAGTGAATAAAATGATAATTTTAGAAATTTAAGTCGGGACGCGCCCGTGTCGTGTCGGGATTAAATTTTGATTAATAAAAGTGAATATATTATAAGTCACCCGTATGGTCATTTCGAGTGCGCCAAAGTGTCCGAAAGGGTTGAGATAGTCAAAATAATGTACCCGGGGGTTTAGTTTGGGTCTTGGGGTGTTTTTAGGCTTAATTAACACCCCGAGAGGGCGTTTTAGGCATTTTGTATTTTTGGCCTTGGAAACCTACGAATTTTCTAGGTTATATCAGATGCTTAGGGTTGTCTTATAGGGTTAACACAACCAAAAACAAAAGACGGCCATTGGAGAAGAAAAGGAAGAGCTTACCAAGGAGTTTTAGGCCAAGAACCCATCCGTTTGCACCGTCGTCACCGCCAAAAGTTAGATCGCGCAACAAGGATCACCACCACACTGATTTCATTCACGAATTAGAAACAAAAATTCCCAGGAAAGTATTTATCTCGCTTAATTTAGTTAATTCCTCATTCATATTAGTTTAGGGTTGATTAGGATGAGTTATTATGAAAGAAAACCCATGTTGGAGGATAGAAATCTCATGTTGTAGAGATATAAACATCATTCTGGAAATTCCCTTCACATGTAGAGGTTGAACCACGAATTTACATTGGATTAGAAGTAGAAATTCTGGAAAAAGAATGAGAAGAGTTAAGTTAAAGAAGTTTTTAGGGTTCATGAGAATTATATGAATTTTGTCCCTTTTAATCCATGAAACTTGATGAAAATTCGCATGCCTTACGTAGAACATTGTTCATTTGGGTTTATAATGATTGTGGTATAAATTTCTGGGAGTTAGAAATTTGGATTTGGATGATTTTGGATGATAATCCTCGTAACTGGTATTCTGCAGTTTTCGCCATACCTGCTTGATCGATCGATCGATCGAGCCAAGAGCTTCGATCGATCGACGGTTCGATCGATCGACCCCTCCTGGGAAAAACTAGATTTTTCCTTAAATTGACCTAATCCGAGTAAATGCGTAATAAATCATGACTAATGTTATTAGAACATAATGAAACATAAAAAGGACCAGTAGGGTCAAGGTAAACCCCGTTTGGTGGAACTTTAATGCAATGGGAAAATGAAGGGTAAACGGGAAAGATTCATACCTAAGAAATTTAATGTGTGTAGACTTAGTAATCGAAATGTTGAGGAGTTGGATTAGAAGGTAAGGGAGGGCCTACTGAATTTGTACTTAGCTAAGGAGAATACTTCGAGAGATGAGCAGTGAGTTGAAATAAATTAAATTTCGAAAATACAAATGAATAAGTTCGTTATAAGAAATAATCGAATAAAAATGTACTAAGAATGGAATAATATAATGTTGGACAGTGGGCGTATCTAACTTATGAATGTGAATAGTTATATATCTATATGACTCTATGATTGATCATATATTTTATATGTGTGTGAAAATCATGTCCGCGCTACTTGCTATCCCTGAGGTTACCGCGCTAGGACAGTCTTATCTCGATGGGACCTTTATGGGGGATATTGACTCGTACCCTAGAAGATAGGAATCCTTGGTACAGGCTATCGGATCGATAGTCAGACGGTCCTAAGAGACGTGAGGGTATGTGTTATCCTCTTAGGACTTGGAACTATGCTTCGCCTCATTTTATATGTGTTTTGTGTTAATACAGTTCGAGAGTGATTCCGAACTAGTATTTCCCTTAGTACGAGTGATACGGGGACTGGATAGCAGAGTATGCCCGCACCATAGATTTATGTGGGGTGCTGTTAGAATATATATATTATATGAGTATTATATATATATATATATATATATATATATATATATATATAGAATCTGGAAATTGGGAACTACCTGCTGTGATTATGGTATGTAATAAAAGAATAATTATTTCAACTTGGGAATAAGTGTTTGAAAAGTATGATATATTACAGAGGAACTTTATTATCATATAAGGCTTATGTAAGAAATGTACTGTTAAATAAGATTAACCTCCTTAACATTGGAAATCGTCAACATGAAATCTTACGAGTAACTTAAGATAAAAGAAGTTAAACTGTTGGGGAGATTAGGGAGATAGTTGTGCACACTAGAAGAGAGGTGAGATGTTCTCAAGAGAGTGTCGATACTAATATGTTGTTGCATTAGCCCGTAAACATTTTAAATACTTGCTAAACTAAAATTTTAAACTGTTTTACCATCGGGCTCTGACCCGTTTACTTTTATCTCTCCTCTCTTATATATATATGTATATAGATTACAGGTGCCCAGCCACAGGGGAGTCTTGCATAGGATCCTTTGGAAGGAACGTGATGCAGCTTAGGTGGGAGTTGCAGGCCTCTTGCTTAAACGATCTCAATTTTTGATTCCACTCTTAGAATTATTTTATCCAGTTGGGCATGTGTCACCCTTTTCCATTATTCAGTTGTTTTATTGGATATTTGGATTCGTTTATTTCCAGTATTTACACTTTGGAATTTATTATTGTCAGGATGTTTTTCCTTTAAGTTTTAAATGTTGGAATGAATCAGTTGGATGTTTAATTGTTTGGATTATATGTTCCAGAATAGTTGTTGTGTGATTCTTTAACTATGAAATATGTAAGGTTTTAAATGTTGGTTTTTAAAATAAAATTTGAAAAGAAATGTCTAAAATGATTTTGACACTTAGCTTAATTATTTAGGGTGTTTAATTGAAAAGTTATTTTTACGACAGTGATGCTCAGAATGAACTAACCGTTCACCTTGATTATAATTTAATAAAGGACTGATCACCCGGTGTTTAATTAGGCGGGGTGTCACAATCATACTTTTCTTAATGTGTCTCCCATGAAGGGAGTTATGTGGTTTGGGAAGAGGGGGATGTTGGCTCCCCGGTATGTGAGGTTATTTACCTTTATTGATCAGATTGGACCAGACGCATATAGTTTAGCTTTATTGGATCACTTACAAAAGGTACGTGATGTCTTTTATGTTTCGATGCTATGGAGGTTCCTTAAAGACGCTTTATCATATCAACATATTATTCTCATTGAGATAGAGATTCGTCCTGATACGAGTTACGAGAAGAAGTCGGTTGCCATTTTGGATCAAAAGGGGCAAAAACTTTACTCCAAGGTGATTCCTTTAGTGCGTGTATAATGGGGACATCACAATGTGTACGAGTCGATGTGGGAGGGTGTATAACATGCTACAGAGGTATATGGAACTCTTTTAGTCAAGTAAATATCGAATTCCATGGACATAATTATTTTATTATGGGAAGATTGTAATACCTCAGATTTTTGGTATTTATTTGATGATTATTAATTGTGTAAATAAATTAATAACTTGAAATTAATCATTATTTGAGAGAATTGGTGATGATAAAAATGCGTATTTAGATGATGATTAAATTTGCATGTTATATGATTTATTAGTGTCACGTGTTATATTTAACTATTGGGTGTAATTAATTAAGTTGGACTATATGTCGTTACGCAAAATATAAATATGTTGTGAAGGTGTTATCATGATATACGAGGTACTACTATTTAGAGCGACTCTACAGTGATACGGAAACACTATCTATATTTTTTATTGATTTATGTTGGGCCCGGAGGATAGGTATACCCATAGGCTAAGTTTTGAACTATTCTCGATAGTAGTTTTGGCTCATTTAGAGGCCAAAAATATGCTTAATAGGGAACTACAAATTTAAGGACCAATTAAGATAATTAGACCTTATTAATCACACATTTTATATAAGAGAGTTAAACCCTGGCAGCTTTAGACCTGTGGGAGAGACTAAGGATAATTTGGAAGAAGAAAGAACAAGGATCGTGCATAGAAATTCATCATTCATACTTTTAGGAAATAAATCTCTTGATTTATCAAGTATCCAATTTGTAACTTGTTTATATCTTATGTTATGTATTAATCCTAGGATTTAGAACGCATGTTTAGGAACTGAATTTGATTTCTTAATAATTTTTATTAATGGGTTAATAAGTATTAGGGTAATTAATTTTGATTTGATAGACTTAAGATTTTTAAAGAGAAAATCTGAAAATAAATTGTTTTAGACTATGATTCTATGATTAAAACTCATGTTTTAGGATTTAATTTCGTATATAAGTTTAAACCCCATCTTAATTTGATAATTATATATAAATTTGTAAATGTATTGGAATACATTCAACATAAAAGAGGTACGAGGTTTACGTTTGCGACCTTACAAGAATTAAACCTTATTATATATATTTATATCTTAATTAATTAGGGAAATCATTTAGTATCATAAACCTGTGATTAGATTTTATCATAGTGAAGTTTGGGTTGCTGGGTAGAAGCTTAATGTTCAACAATGGAGTTTCACTTCGTATTTGCATTTTTGGGATGAAGGAGATGATTGCAACAATCTCATTTGAATGAGATTATCGTCTTATTTGAACGAGATATGTAGTTTCGTTCGAATGACTTGTGCTAGAAATGATAGTTTGGGCAACAAAAGGATAGTTTTGGGTCTTAGTTGCATAATAAATTTCTAGGAGATTCTTATGCACTTAAATTATAGTTTAATATGACGTTTGAGATATAAAATCATGAGAAAATATTTTCATATAGGTTTCGAGAGGAATTAAATTTAATTTGGTTAGTATAATCTAACGTTGGGTAGTAGGCTGATTTTAGGTATACGTGTGAGTGAAGCGACATCTAATAGTTGTATGCATATATATATATATATATTTGTGTGACTTGTGGGGAATCAATAAGTCGGGGTTTCTTTAAAGGTTGGGTCCGTGTACCGCTCACCTAAATATTGACAAAGGCCATTGTGGAGACCGGTATATTTGATCATACGTTCAAGATAGTCACCTCTTTGCGATAAGAGAATGAAGGACTCATTGGTGGTGTTACTATATATTGATCTCCCCATCACTATATTTGTGTTTTTATTTAAGCCCACTAGATGAAGGACTCTTACAGACTTACTGATAGAAGCACGAGATGATCCTCGAAGGTAGTTGCCTTCATTAGATTATAAATTGTGAATTATATAAATATATTTTAGTCTAGCATTGAACGTTTAATTAAATGAACCCTATGTCACATTTATAAGTTATTACTGTACAATTGAGTGTATCATACTTGTGGGTGATATTGCGGGGGTTGGTATTTGGGTTATATTTTTTTATACGTATAGTTAGTTACATCCTTATTAATTTTGATTATAAGTGACTTACTTATTAGTCTAGATATAGAGAATTTTAGTATGGTTTATGCCTTTATTTGGGACATCCGCACAGTCTTGCACTTAAGTGAAGGGTTGGGTATTTATTACATCTGAGTGTCAATGGGGTGACATGTTTATTAAAAATGAGTCGAATGATTATTATTGTTAATTTTGAAGATATTTCTTGCATCTTTAGGGCACTGACCCAAATCATGGCATTCATAGATAAGATCCGCATGGCTGAGGAGATTTAGATTTTCAGCTTCACTTGCACTCCAGTTTCTATTAAGTTTGTTCTCGACATAGGTTACCACTTTATTCAGTTCAATTTAGTATTTTATTATTTAGAGATTATATGGAACTTGAGTCCTAGTTATTTAGTTTAGTCAATTGTTTGGTAGTTGAGACTATTTGAGTTTGTTATGGTTGAATGTTGTGATTATTTATCGTTTTAGTTTATCATATGTTGTGGGTGGATTTAAATTCACTTCTAGTATTTTTGTTTCTACGTTAATTCTGAGAATGATATAGATTGCTTTACGCACCCTATCTTTGGCATATTAGAATGGCTAACCAGTACATGGAAAATAAGGAGTTATTACAGTTTATGAGACCACTCTTCTTATAAACTGACATTACTTAATTATATATACTTTTCACTAGTGATTTTGTAATGTTTTAATTTTTTTAGGGTGATTATTAATAGCTTAAAATTTTAGGTTATTTGGATTTTGGCGCCCACTAGTTATGCTTGTTTTGCATTTATCCCCCAATGAAAAACTATCCCATGATTGCCCCTAATTTGGACGAGCAAGTGAGACAACCGTTAGTTGAACATTTGTTGACCCTACAGGACAAAATAACATGTATTATATAAACAAAAGCCACCATCATTCGCACATCTACTTCTTACCACACCCCTCTTTGTCATCATCCTTCTCTCTCTCTCTCTCTCTCTAGTTATAGCGCCAATTCTCTCTCCATAACTATTCCCTTTATCTAGGGTTTTGTAGTAACAACTTGATACTTGTTGGAATCTCAGTTGAAGACACAGTTTCTGGCCCCCAAAAAGGTTATCTCTCACAGTAAGTTAAGCTTTGTTAAGGCAAACCATTACTACTTATCTTCATGTGCAATATTCTAACTCTTTTAGGGTGTATTTACTGTGATTTGTACGATATTATGATATAGAAGGAAAAAATTGGTTTTTATCATTTAAAACCCAGTTTATCTCTAAATGTGAACTAATCCAACTAATTTAAGGTTTATTAACTTAAATTTATACAATATTGACTTTTGGTTGAAAAAATGGTATTTTATCTTGTAAACCCTAATCTGTAACTTAAAAATAGTTATGATTCCTCTTTTTTTTTTTAAATAAATGTAGGATTTATGTCTTCCAAAAGGGGTAAAGGTAAGTTGAGACTAATAGGGGAAAACTTTATGCATGTAAGGGTTTCCCAAATTTACCTAATAAAAAGCCACTAAGAAGAAGAAGACATTGTGTATCATACTTTCTCAAAGGATTAGGAGATCACAAGGAGTCCTAGAAAAGTGTAATATCACAAAAACATCAAAAGAAAATGAATATGAACCAATATTGGTTACTGAAAGTGAAGAGGATATAGATGAAAATTTCTTTACTATTACTATTAATAGTGGTGTGAATACAATGGTAGGAAATAAACACACTAATTTGCTAAATGGACGGAATGAGTAGATTGAAAAATTATTTAAGGACATAAAATAGTACAACAGTGAAAATTTTAAGGTTAATTTAGAGGGTAATGCTTCTATCGAGGTTAATTTAGAGGTAACAATTTTGTTAAGGCTAATTTAGAGGGTGATGCAAATGGTAATGTTAAGGATATGGAGATTAGTTATGGTAGTGAATAGGATGATCTAACACATGAAGAAGGGGTTTATATTCCTATAAGTGTGAAGGGTGGTTGGGATAATTTCCAAGAACCACCTGACCACATAAGTAGGTTGAGTGAAGGGGAAACCAAAACTTTATTATATTCAAACTTCAATGGGTGGAACAATAGCGAATATGCCAATGGGTAGGAGAATGATGAAACAAATTGGGAGGAGAGTTATGAAATAAATTAAGAAGTGAATGGAAAAACAAATAAGGAATTGAATGAACATCAAATAGGTTCTGAAATTGAAGACTTTGTGGATTAAACACAAAATATATTTGAAGAAGGGGTAAATGATGAGTAACTGAATGGAGTTAAAAGATAAATTGAGGATCATATGAAGTGTCCCACCATAAAGGATTGTATGGTGTTTTCAGGTCATTTTCCATTAGGAATAAGTTAACAGATAGACTCAGATGAAATGCCAATTTGAAGATTAATATAGTATGTAAGGACAACAATTGTAAATGGAGGGTGTATGCTAGGAGAATGCCTGATGAAACAACTGCTCTGTTGAAGAATTTTTTTTTCTGAGCACACTTATAGTATAGACTCAACAGATAAGAATAAAATGACACATTCCATATGGGTAGATAATGATATTGAAGAGAAAATTAGAAACCCAAGGTATTATAAGACCAAAGATGTAAAAACTGAGATTTAGGAAAACATGGAGTTAGGATTTCACACCACACAACATATATGGCCAAAATAATTATTCGTGAGAACACTTTTGCAGGTGTTTATGTTGGTTTCAGAGCATGTTTAAATGGGTTTGTGAATGGGTGTAGTTTCGTGATAAGATTAGATGGTTTTTTCTTGAAAGGGAAGTATGGAGGTGTTATTTTATCTGTTGTTTCACCAAATGGGAACAATTGATTGGTCCTAATAGCTATTTATGTTTCTAGAGGTGAAAATGTTGAGACATGGAATACATTTATCGAATTTATCCACCATCATTTAAGTAGGCATAAAGATCCACTCACATTCATCTCTAATAGGCATAAGGGTTTGATTAAAGCCATGAAATAAAATTTTAAAGAAATTCATTTCCATTGGTAATACTTTAGGCATATGTACTAAATATTCAAGAAATAATACAAGGATTTGATTTGGGGTGCAGTAAAATCATATATCATTGGGGAATATGACAAATGCATAGAATTGATAGAGAAGGAAAACGAGGATACAAATAAGTGGTTAGATTAAGAAGAAAAACAAAGTTGGGCAAGGTCACACATTGATAATTGATATGACCAAATTGTACCCTCGTCTCTAATAGCAAAGTGATATCATCTCATGGCCGAGTCTTCATTTGGACCACACATGCCATTGGCGGGGTCGTCGTGATAAGGGTCGTTTTCTCCTCAACTAACCTCGGTCGTCTGTAAAATCGAGATCGAAAGGGACATTCCGACAAATCAGTACTATCATCATACTCTCTTACAACCGATAGCAGCAGTGCCTAGCCATCTCATGTCGGCCTCATCTTATCAGTCGAGGTCACAAATGGGACCCCACAGGAATTGGCAACCTCGTCCCCTCTCAGGCCAATGTTGCAGCAGATGATAGCTTACATTACAAGCATATTTAAAACATGGGGGAGTTATGTTAACGTGGACAATTTTATTATAACAAGATTATTCCCACACGTGAGGGAATATTACATCATTATTGTGCTTGCGTGCTAAGGATAGGTGGCTACACCTTATTGCTAGTATCCTCATGCACATGTTGATTACATGCTTGGGGGGTACATTACACCACCCAAGCCCTATAGATACACTTCATCTTCTCCATGAGAAAGTATTGATAATTCACAAACCTAGAAAAACTCTGTCAAAATATACAAAAGAGAGTGAAAAGGCTTGAGTGATTGTAACCATGGCCATTAATGCCCTTTTTAGTGGATCACACACACACACACACACACACACACACAGTGGATGTAGACCTAATTGGTTGAACCATTTAAATTCAGGTGTTCATCCTCTTCACCTCATTTCCTTATCTATCGCTATAATGTGTTTAATGCCATTGTTGTATAGATGTTTGAGCTTCTTATATATGTGATGTGGCGGTACTATTTTTGGTATCATCAGTTTGGCACCGTCTGTGGGAATGAGAAGCATAATATTTTCCCTTTTTCATCTTGTACTCATCGGAGTCTCTAGTGGTGAACCAGTCCTCCCCTTCTGTGGATGTATTTCACCATTGAAAGAGTTCCTGCTGAGCTATAAGGCCTTCACTCTTCGATTTTAAGCTCATCCACCAGGGCTTCATATGGCATCAGAATTTCCACCGCCTCCACTACCAGCTGGTGGCCCTAGTTCCAGCACCGCCCTTCCTCTGTCTGAAATGGCAGAAGTGGTGACCGCATTAAAATCCTTAGTAGCAAGCCAATAGGAGATACAAGAGCAGTTGGTTGCCTTCATGTAATAAGACCAACGAGAGTCCCGTTGGAGATGATTACTCCGATAATAGGGGAGCCTCCTTAGGGGGCTAGGGGACCACCCCAGGCACCTCACAAGGATTTACCTCCTCCTCAACGGTGGAGGGAAGTTGCTGACCCTAGGCGTTTATGCCTGCAGAGGCAAGTCCAACCCTGCCCGGAGGACCGGTATGATGATTATGAAGACGAAGATGCTCAAATTAATTGCTGGGAGCCATATGAAGTATCTGGGAATACGTTACGCCCCATTAAGGGAAGACGAGGCTATGATAGGAGTTCGAGTCAAGATGCCCAACCCAGGGGCTCAGTTTTTGATCGATTTTATAGAGGGTCGACCTTTGAAAGGCTCGGCCTAGTTGGAGATTTGAGAGAGAGGTTATTCAGGTCAAGGAGCAATGTGGGTTAAGGAGGGAGGGGGTAGATGGTCTACCCCTTCATGGACGAGACGAAGGTCAGCGAGAGTTAAATAGTAGACATAGATCAGTGGCCAGGGAACCCACAGTCCGATCAATGGAGTTAACAGGGGATAACATCAGTCGGACCGAGGCTATCGAAGCGGCTAGGAGGCCTTGGAACGACTCCATCCAGTGGGTAGAAAATAAAATCGGAGACATCCTTAAGAGTCGTGACCCCTTGCAGAGGGGATACTCATAAGATTCTCCTTTCGTGGCAAAAATAGTAAACTTTCCAACCCCTACAAAATTCAAGCCGTCGGTGGTTACCCCAAAGTATGATGGGAGTACTAACCCTGTGCACCATGTATAGATGTACCAATCGGCTGTAGATATCTACTCTGTCTCAGATGAGATGAAATGTCGTGCACTCTCTAGCACTTTGGCAGGGTGTGCAAATATTTGGTTCACCTCACTTTCGAAGAACTCTATTGAAAATTTCAAGCAACTTGCTGAAAGATTCATCCACAAGTTTTGCTATGGGGTAAGACCCCAGAAAAGACTACTCACCTGTTGTACGTCAAGTAGGGGGAGAGTCTCACAGATTAAATTTTAAGGTTTAACAAGGAGAAGCTAGAAGTTGAGGATTACTAAGAGAGTATTACGATGACAGCATTAATAAGAGGCTTGCAGAAAGGAAAATTACTTTGGAAGCTTGTCGAAGACCCGCCAAACTCCATGACTAAGCTATTGGCGACGGTCGAAAAGTTCATGAATGTCGAGGAAGCTATGGCAGCTAAATACGAGGATGAGAGGGGGGCTATAAGTGGGAGAAAGTTCCAGAAGAAGAATAAAGATGGAAATAAGAGATCGGTAGATGATAAGTTTACTGGGTATACTCCTCACACGGTCAGCTGCGAGCACATTCTGAATGAAATCAAGAATAATAGGTCCTTAAGATGGCCTGAGAAACTGAAAGCTCCCCCCACAAAGGAATAAGAGCTTATGGTGCAAGTTTCACCAAGACCACTGGCACTTAACAGACAAGTGTTTTTCCCTGAAAGACGAGATTGAGAAGATGCTCAAGTATGAAAAGCTAAGAAAGTATGTTGATAAAAATGGTTCAGGGCAAGGCCGAGATGAACTTAGAAAGAGAAGAAATGTTAAATGTAGGTAGGATGGTCCAACAAGGAAAAATGGCTCCTCAAATGACGATAATGATGATCCCGATCTCCCACCTAAAGACGATGATGTTCCAGTGAAGAGGATCAACATGATTTTATTCAAAGTAAATATAATTTGTGGTGGCCTTGTATGAGGAGGCTCCGAGGTTGCCGATCGAAAAGCTCATGTGGCCGAGGCTAAAGATATAACTAAGACCGTGGTTATCAACTCGACCGCTATTAATACTAAGCCTGAGAAAAGAAATAAAGTAGATATGGAAAATCTCATAGTTGGTTTTTCGAGACTAGACTTTAAGGGTATCCTAGCCCCACTTGACGACCCGCTTGTTATAACGACTAGAGTACATGGATGTGAAGGACCAAAAATCTTAGTTGACAGAGGAAGCTCTATCGATGTTGTGTTCTGGCCATGTATCAAAGTCTTAAGACTTAGTAGGGACAGGATCATCCCATACCATCAACATCTAATAGGATTTAGTGGAGAGAAGGTTCACCCTCTAGGGATGTATGAAATGGACATCAGAATGGGGGAAGAATGGCTAAATAGTCTCACCAAGAAGATCAACTTTTTTATTATGTATGAGAACGTCTTCTCAACCTACAACCTCATATTGGGACGAGTATCCCTCAAAGAATTCGATTTTGTGCCTTCGACGGTCCACCAAATGGTATAATCCTCGACTCCTTATAGAGTAGGGGAAGTTTAAGGTGACCAAACATCGGAACGAGAATGCTACTTTAACTCAACTGAGGAGAGAGAGGCATACAAAAAATCAACCACCACCTACAACATTGATACACTTGATCTTAGAGACGAGACAAAGCTCAAGAAAGGGTCAGCCGCGAAAGAGCTAGAATCCATCGTCCTCAATAAGGATGAGCTGAAAAAACCCATACAGGTCGATAAAGCCCTAAAGCCAAAGATTAAGGATGAGTTGATAAAGTTGTTAAAAATAAGACAAAGCATCTTTTCTTGGAGTAATGCATACACGCCAAGCATCAACCCTAAGATAATGTGTCATAAGCTCAATGCAGTGGAAGGTGCAAAGCCAGTAAAGCAGAAAAGAATTATTTACTCTCATGAGAAGAATGACGTTATAAGGGACGAGGTTAAGAAGATTAAAGAGGTCGAGTTTATTAGACAGGTCATCTACCCTGAATTGTTATCCAACGCAGTTATAGTGCCCAAGGCTAATAGAAAGTGGAGAATGTGTGTAGACTTCACTAATTTGAATAAGTCTTACCCCCAAGGACATCTTCCCTCTCCCTCGTATTGATCAGATGGTAGATGCTACGACAGGTCATGAATTAATGAGCCTCATAGATGTGTACTCTCGTTACAATCAATTTTTTATGGACCCGACAGACGTAAAGAAAACGGCCTTCATCACTGATAAGGGAACATAATGTTATAAGGTTATGCCCTTCGGCTTGAAGAAGGTCGGGGCTACATATCAACTGCTGGTAAATAATATGTTTGAAAACCAAATTGGGAAGACATGGAGGTATATGTTAATGATATGGTGACCAAGATTTTGAAGTCTGACCTCATGTGGATGACCTTAAAAAAAACTTCGATACGATGGACGAGTACAGGATGAAGCTCAACCCTACTAAATGTGTTTTCGGTGTCGAAGCTGGAAAATTCTTGGGTTTTATCATCAATCAAGGGGCTTAGGATCCAAACCACAAAAGATACGAGCTATGTTATAGATGAAGACTCCAAACACCGTCAAAGATGTTCAAAGGCTTACTGGACGAGTGGCTGCCCTTAATAGGTTTGTCTCCAGAGCCACAGATAAGTGTCTTCTAATTTTTAAAGTTCTTAGAAAAGCTTTCAAATGGAATGAGGAGTGTGATAAGGCTTTTAGAGACCTAAAGTCCTACCTCGGTTCTTCCTTACTTTTATCATGGCCAGTTCAAGGGGACAAACTATATGTATACCTAGTAGTCTCGAAGTCGGCTATATTTTCTGTCATTGTGAGGGAAGAGGATGGAGTACAGAAGCCAGTGTATTTCAATAGTAAAGCACCGGAGGGGGCCGAGAAGAGGTACTCAAGTACGGAAAAGTTATCTTACGCTCTTATTCACACCTCGAGAAAGATGAAGCAGTACTTCCAAGCCCATATAATGGTCATCCTCACTGACTCTCCACTACGACAGGTGATTCATAAGCCTGAGAAGTTCGAGAGACTGATGGCATAGGCAATAGAGCTGGGAGAGTTTGATATCGTCTATCAGCCTAGGGTGGCCATTAAAGGGCAAGCGTTGGCAGACTGCGTAGCCGAGTTCATATGGGATGAGGTCGAGACTGAGAATAAGAATGTTAAGACTATAGATTGTCAGTGGGAAGAGGTGTCGTCCCTTATGCAGACGAGGTCGAGATAAGAATAGTCAGCGGGAAAGAAGTTAAAAATAAAGAGGGGAGATACCTCTTTAGGCAGGGGTCCCTAATAGAGGGTAATTTCTCAGAGGACGATGAAGTATGGAACCTCTTGTCGATGGGTCCTCTTGTGAGAATGGAAGCGATGCCGAACAGATAGTATCGGCCCCAGATGGCACAGATATTAAGTATTATTTAAGGTTAGACTTTAAGGCCTCCAATAATGAGTTAGACTATGAAGATCTGATAGCAGTACTATCCTTGGCTCAGGCTCTAAGTGTCGTCCAACTCCTAGTTCACAGTGATTCAAGATTCGTGGTAAATCAGTTCTTAGGGGCATATGAGGCCAAAGACGATAGGATGGCAAGGTATCTGGAGAGAGTAAGGTAAATGTTGAAAGGTTTCAAAGAAGTAAAGATGAAGAGGATACCTCGGCTAGACAACGACTGAGCTGATGCACTCGCTAAGATAGCCTCAGCAACAAGAATAGATATCAGAAGAACAGTGCCGGTAGAAATCTTGCTTTGGCCGACCATCAAAGAAGATGATAGTGCATCTAAGTCTTGTCTGAATTTAGATATGGGTGTTTTGTGGATGGATACTCTTATCAGGTACATCAAGGAGGGGAAGCTACTAGAATAAAAAACTGAAAGAAGGAAGCTGAGATACAGAGCTTCCAAGTTTACTGTCATAGGGGACATTTTATATAAGAAGGGTTTTTTACTTCCTCTTCTCAGGTGTGTTCATCCATCTGAGGTACCATATAAACTTCATTACGTACATGAAGGCTCTTGCTCTAGTCATATTGGGGAAAGATAATTAGCCAAGGGTGTTGTTACTCAAGGGTACTGGTTTCCAAAGATGTTGCAGCATATGTCAAGAAATTCGATAAGTTTCAAAGGTTTGCTACCATTCCTCACCAACCTCATCAGCCTCTGGCCTTCATTATATCTCCCTGGACATTTGCGGTGTGGGGGGTTTATCTAGTAGTACCCCTACCCAGAGAAGTGAATAATTATTGATACCTGATTGTGGCAATAGATTATTTTTCAAAGTGGGTAGAGGCCGAGCCGACGATTACGATTAAAGAGCAGAAAACCTTCCAGTTTATCTCTACAGACATCATCTATAGGTATGGACTGCCTAATACCCTAATTTCATATAATGGAACTCAATTCAATAATGTCTCCTTCGAAAAATACTGTGAAAAGGTCGACATCAAACAGTTCTACTCCACCCCTTACCGACCCCAGGTAAATGGGAAAACTGAAGTGACAAATCAGACGATTCTAGATGGGATCAAGAAGAAGTTAGAAGATGCAAAGGGGAGGTGGATAGAAGAAGTATACGATGTAATATGGTCCTATATAATGATAGAAAAGACTCCTACTGGAGAGACCACGTTTATGCTTGCATACGGCTCAGAGGCAATTGTACTAATAGAGATAGGCCTACCCACACATCAGGTTCTGACCTACGACCCTGAGCATATCAATGACAAGCGAAGCCTTGACTTGGATCTCATTAAAGACAGAAGAGAAGACATTGAGGTTAGGAAAGCTGACTACTAGCGAAGAACTGTAAGATTCTACAACAATAGGGTCAAAGCACGTCTATTGAAAGTAGGGGATTTAGTATTGAAAAAGACATGGCAGAAACCCAAAAGGCTTCATCCAACTTAGCATGGGACTTACAAAGTAACTGAAGAGGTTGTGCCAGGAATGTATAGAATGGAAAACTTGGAAGGAGTGCCATTTTCCAACCCCATGGAATGCTGATCATCTTAAGAAATATTATTAATAAGATTAGTTTTTACTATCTTACCCGCATTTTATTGTAATACGTGTATCTAACTCAAAAAAATGAATATCAATGAGAATACTAATGTTTCCTCATCATGTTTGTTTATTCAGATATTTATATTAATTCATCCTAAGCTACAGAACATCATCCGTGGTGAAAGAAGCTTGAGTTCCCATCAATGATACGATAGTATCTATAGGGACGGCCTCGTCCGTAAGCAACCAATAACATCGAGTGGAATTAATTATCATCAACCAGATGGACTCTCCCTCGGTTGAGATGGTGGCGCATGGATGGTACGACGCTCCATACGCTTGTAAAAAGACGAGGGAGGGTGGATACTATCACAGACCTCAAACATCATTAGTTTGGTGAATTATGAGGTGAAACACCATTAATTTGGTGACCTCGGACCTTAAACATCATCAATTTGGTGAATTATAAGGTGAAACATCATTAATTTGGTGACCTTAAACCTTAAACATCATTTGTTTAGTGAATTATGAGGTGAAAGATCATTAATTTGGTGACCCCAGACCTTAAACACCATTAGTTTGATGAATTATGAGGTGAAACATCATTAATTTGGTGACCTCGGACCTTAAATATCTTTAATTTGTTGAAACACCATTAATTTGTTGACCTCAGACCTTAAACATCATCAATTTGGTGAATTATGAGGTGAAACATCATTAATTTGGTGACCTTAGACCTTAAACATCATTAATTTGGTGCCTTATGAGGTGAAACATCATTAATTTGGTGACCTCGGACCTTAAACATTATTAGTTTGATGAATTATGAGGTGAAACATCATTAATTTGGTAATCTCAAACCTTAAACATCATTAATTTGGTGAATTGTGAGATGAAACATTGTTAATTTAGCGATCTACGACCTTAAACATCATTAGTTTGGTGAATTATGAGGTGAAACATCATTAATGTGGTGAGATAAAATATCATAAAGGAAGAAGAATTTCATTGATAACGAACAAAAATACAAGTCATAGTTTCATTTAACAACCGAGGTTACAGCAGTTCATGTAGAGGCAAAGGGTTACAAAAAAAGTTGTACTAAAATAAGTGCAAATCAGATACAAAGCCCTCAGGGATGAATTTGTTCATCGGTGGGAGTCGACCCATCACCAGTTGGAGTTGTTTTGTCAAGTTTAACATCAGTAACCTCAACCTCGTCATCATGGCCAGTATGCTCTCCAATATCTTTAGTGATGTCTAATGGGCTAGTCTCGATTGGGGCAGAATTCTCCACCTCAACCAAGGCACGACCAAGACAAGCATCGCCAAAGCTAATACCGATGAAATCTTATGGAGACAAGCTCCCTGAATCAGCATGCTTTAGGGCAGACCATTGACCGATAGCCCTGATGCCTCACTTAAGATATTCAAATCTGAAATCTACAAACTCATCAGAAGTTTTATAGTCAGCAATGGTTTTATCTTTGGCTTCTGCCAATGCAGATCTAACTGCTATGTCGATGCGAGCCTGGATGCCCTCGTCTTTGGATTTCAAAGCCTTTATGTGCTCCTCCTTCAGACTCTTGATCTGATCCCTCTCGTGCTTCAAATCCCCTTTTACCTTCTCAAGATCATCCCTTAGAGAATTCTCAAGCTTCTCTGCATCTTGCCCCTTTTAGATTAAGGGCATCCTCTTCAAAGTCCAGCAGACAATGAAGAGAAACCTTGCCCTGCCATATAAGAGATATATTAGTAATGATAAGAATAATGCAGAGATAGGACTTAAAAATAAATGATTGGTTAGTAAGTACCTGTACAATTCGATGGAGTGCAAACTCGACCAGCAGGGGGACATCCATGGATTGTAGAAATGTCTTATTTTCCCGTGAGATGAATGAGCCAAGAGCGTGGGTTGCTTTCAGGCTCTGACCAATGACACTATTATCACTTAACTTTAGCTGCGACAACAGAGCAGGCAAGGCGTCATCCATCGAGATGGGGATGGCACTGTCAGAACGATGAGTATTGCTTGGCTGAGTGGAAGTTGGGTCTTTTGGTGGATCCTTACTTTTCTTTACAGCAGCATCGGGCTGGGTGGAGCTGACGGTCTTCTTGGTTTGGGCTAGTAGAGGGACAGTTTTGCTACCACGTATGTCAATGAGCTTACTAAGGTTGGGAGCAGACATTTCCTATAAGTCATCTAATAAAACTTCTGGCCTCTATGCAAAAAGTAAAGTCTCAGAGTTAGTACGTCAGCTGTACACAGGTACGAGGAATAACTTATAACAAATTTTTAAAACTTACGAAGTTCAGCCAAAGGGCCACCCCCTAAACCTGTCTGAGCAAGGTATTAGGGGGTCATGAAATGTTCATACTTCATAAGGTGACCATTCTAGCCTTGATTATGAAGCTCATCGATGTTCTTATAGTTATCAGGGCTCAGTCTAAGGTCGACCTTAGCTGATAAAAAGTCTTTAGCCCATATCACAGGCGTTCTTAGCTCAGATGTTCCACAAGCCTGGTTAGGGCCAAACTCCTAGGCGCCCGAGATAAAGAAATATCTAGGTTTTCGGTTATGATTTGAAGTCTGAGTTACCAATAAAATTTTCTTCTCAAACTTTCTGGCTACGAAATAATAATAGCCCGGATGAGTTCTGGAGGACGAGGGTTATAACAACAAATGAATACTCTAACTAGAAGGTTGATCTGATGAACGGCCTTCCATAGGACAATGGACCCAATCATTACGCTCTATGTGTCAGGAGATAATTGGGAGGGGGCAAGTTTTATATAAGAGATGATGGCTCGAATTATAAGGTGGATGGGAAGACGAAAACCTAATTTGAACATCTGCTCATAGACACAAATCTCGTCATCTCGACCATCAAAAGCCCCTTCATTTTAAAGCGGATTCCTCAAGAAGATGAAAGAACCTATTTCGTAAAGGTGTCTAAATTCTAAGAGGTTTTACTCACTAACAGATCTCTCGTACTCAGCAGTAATGGAGGTGTCGACATCACTCTCTCCCTCCTTATCATTTCTATCTTCCTCAGTTTGGGTATTGGTCAGAATACCGCTAGGAAACCTCTCAGTAAACTCGGCCCCAGTGGCGGTTGAAAATGGGATGGCATCTATCACAGGAGGAAATGTAACGCTGGGCTCTAATATTTAGAGTCAAAGTTGTGTGAAGGCCCAGCATCCCTGGCAGATGCAATACGGGAAGAAGCCTCCTCCTCATCAGACCCTACACTTTGATTAGGGGAATAGTCCATGGCCTCTTCATGTGAGTCCACGCTCTCGCCTGCTAAGGTGGACATAGGGTCTGCATCTGACGACTCAAACATTGGATCACAAGTCTCAATAGGCCGGGGGTAAATGACAGCTAAAGGAGGTGGAAATATAGGACGAACAGGGAAGGCCTCAGCCTTTTGACTCTCATCTTGGGCTTCTTCTACCTATCTGATCTTATCAAAACACTTCTCTCTTAGAGTTGGACACTCTTCAGCTAGCTTATATAAGGGTCGTAACATTCGAGAGACGAGACTACACTTGGGGCAAACTAAACTAATGAAAGGCCAATAACTTTTAAAAGTTAAGCTATAAGATCAAACCCTTAGAATTTGAAAGGTTTCTATATGAACACCAAGAATAGTGGTGATGAAGCCAACCGGAGATGGTGACCGAACAGTCATCGAAAAACCTAAAAAGTGATAATTAAGGCCTAACTTACGCTCAGAACTGCCAAGTGCAGCCTCAGAACCACCACGTGATTAATTTTTCAACATCAAAACCCCAGCAATGATAGGGACACTCGCCGAAAAATATGGAAAGCCACCGAAAGAATAATAAAAGGGCTGTAACGTCTAAAGATAAAGAAAACTAGAAATTAGAGAGGTTACCTGAATGAACTTGAGTTCTTGGGAATAGAGGAGGAAGCTAGAGACAGCCTGGGATGAAGGTACTCACAAACTTGAAATCTTTGGGAGCTATGGAGATTTCTGGAAAAAAGTTATAAAGGCGCGAAGGAGTAGGGAAGAAAGAGAAACGAGGCATTTTTGGGTTTAAATAACCCACTAATGATTACACATGTGCCCCAAGTAAGCCATCATGAGAGGGGTGCGAAACCCAAAGCGCACATCCACCAAACCTAACTTGGGGTAGACTCCACTAATCAAAATAGTGACATATGTCACCCGCCCATGTGTCAAGTCCTATGAAGCCAACACATAAGAGACGCCTAATCATACCCTCAACAACTCGTAGCCCTCAACCTCTTATGCACACAGAAGGGTAAGAGTTAGGGGGTTATTGATATGACCAAACTGTACCCTCGTCTCTTATAACGAAGTGATATCATCACATAGACGAGTCTTCATTTGGGCCACACGTGCCATTGGCGGGGTCATCGCGACAATGGTCGGATTTTCCTCAACTATCCTCGGTCGTATGTAAAGACGATACTGAAAGAGACATTCTCGCAGACCAGTACTATCATCATACTCGGTTACAGCCGACAGCAGCATTGCCTATCCATCCAACCTCAGCCTCACCTTATCAGTCGAGGTAACACATGGGACCACACAAGAATTAGCAACCTCGTCCCCTCTCAGGCCGATGTTACAGCGAATGATAGCTTACATTACGAGTATATTTAAAACATGGGGGAGCTATGCTAACTTGGACAATTCTGTTATTATAAGATTATTCCCTCACGTGAGGGAATATTACATCATTATTGTGCTTGTGTGCTAAGGATAGGTGGATACACCTTATTAGTAACATCCTCATGCACATGCTGATTACATGCTTGGGGGGTACATTACACCACCCAAGCCCTATATATACACTTCATCTTCTCCATGATAACGGATCGATAATTCACAAATCTAGCAAAACTCTGTCAAAATATACAGAAGAGAATGAAAAATCTTGAGTGATTGTAACCATGGCCATTAGTTCCCTTTTCAGTGGATTACACACACACATGCTCAGTGGATGTAGGCCTGATTGGCTGAACCACTTAAATTCAGGTGTTCATCCTCTTCACCTCATCTTCTTCCCTGTCACTATAATGTGTTTAATGTAATTGTTGTATACATGTTTGAGCTTCTTATATTTGTGACCTGGCGGTACTATTTTTGGTATCATCAATAACACTCCCAAATGTGAGCGTATTTGTAACAATTTCCCAAAGTCATTCAACAAATTTTGGCCCCCTTTTTTTAACACTATTTTTTGGCCATTTTTTGAACACTTAAGAACTATATTTTACTGAACAACAATTTTTTTCACACTACTAGTTGTGTTATTGATAAGTTTATGTTGTTTTGGACATTTTAATCTAGTTATAGATAATATATGAATATTGGGCCCTTATGCAGATATCATATGTATGTTTAGCTAGCTGACTAACTTTCATTTAATACATGTCTACTAATTTTTCATCTTACATTTAAAAATTTTGCACAAATCATTCAATGACCCTTTAATTTGGACTTTTACATTAACTCTCTTGGAATCACCTATGGAATTTTTAAGCCACTCAAAGTGTCTGCACTTGTTACACTTGAGAAATTTTTCACCATAACTATGTTATTTCTTAGAGGTTAACATCTTTATAGCACATGCACATCCATTGGGACATGAGCTTTCTTTCCATGGTCAATCTTTAACCTAATGTTCACTTATTCCATAAACAAAACATGTACTAGAATAACCATTAGAACTAGATCCATTGTCTTTTATCATTGATTCTTAAAGTCACTCTAATAAATTACAGTTGGAATGTTGACATATGAAGTACTTGTTTCCAATGGATGAAGTTTTTAGCATTATAATCCCATTACATGTTTGTTTATTGAATTTGATGTATAAAAATGGCATGAAATGCCACTGAGAAAAAAATTATTGCAATTTTGACACAAATCCTACACAAATATTTAACAAAACAATGGTATTTAAGTTAAAATAAAATAAAATTTTGAGATCAATAAAACTTGGTATTTAAGTTGAAAAAAGTTGAAGTTGAAAAAGAAATATTTTACCTCTAGGAAATTTGATTCAAACTTAAAACCTTCTCCAATTCTTCCATTTCCTTAAAGAAGTTTTGATTCATTGTTAGTAACCACAAAACTTTAAATAAAGTTAGGGAGAAGGTAAAAATGACCATAGGTTCTAATGTCTCTGTTTTGGGAAAAAGAATGGGGTTAAAATGGTCCAAACATTACTCATAAAAAATGTTATGAAAGAGCTTAAACTATTCTTTTAAGGCATACATGGTCATTTTGGTCTTTTAAAGGGTCAATAAACTTTCAACTAGTGGTTGTGTCACTTGGAGGTCAAAATTGAGGGACAATCATGGGATAGTTTTTAATTGGGGGCTAAATGTAAAATGAGCATAAGAAGTGGTGGCCAAAATTTAAATAATCCCAAAATTTTCCATACACTGTAGATATAGATTTTGAAAAGTCATATCACTTAAGCATGAAGAGAATGATTTGAAAACATCATTTCAATGTTTGATAATTTTTGGTGGAATGTCAAAAAATTACCTTTCTATAAGAATAATCACTCAATTTTTATGGACAAAGGAAAAATTTTTATATCATTTTCAGGATATTTAAAAATTACATGTTTTTAAGTTAACTTATCAAGCTAATTTTTTTACATTTAATAAATTATAAGGCCATCGAATTATGATTAATGAATATGATAAAAATCTCACATTTAAGTAATTTTAACTTTATTGTAACCCTTGAGTAGCTACATAAATCCAAAATATTATTATTAGGTTAATGATTAGAAAGAATAACACTACTTTTGATGGTGGAAGGTAACCTTGCCATTTGACTTTAGTTAAATTTTTATATATTTATGTACTGTTACATATTAATAGTCCACTCGTGCATCGAGAGGGTTGTAATCTAATTATATACTATAAAACAAAACCTTGAAATGAATTTTAAAACTCAAATAGCAATCCACTGAGTCATCCCATAATCACCATTAGATAAATCCTCTTCTATCACCTTATGTTTGATGAGTTTTTTGCCTTATACAATGTGCAAGATTTTTATATCTCTCACAGTGAAATGTAGATGATATATGCCTTGGTGGAGTAATTCAAATTAAATTGATAATTGAATTTAACCATTGATAGAAGAAAAAATTAAACCATTCCATAGTTTCAAAAATATAAAACTTTAACAACCATAAAAAACTATAGGCCCAAAAGGTTAACAAGATATATATGATTAAGCATTATATGTTATATGTCTCCTTCGTTAGAGTTAATATGAGTCCTTAAAGAGGTCGATCATATAGAAACTCCACAACTCTATGTAGCGTGCTATTAGCCCAATGTGAGATTTGAGTCAGGGGCTAAGGAAATGACTGGAGTGAAAGGCTTAGCACTTTATAAGAGACTATAATTAGATTAGTTTGGCATTTATTTATTTTTATAAAATTGATATACCCATTATTATGGTATGATGCCATCTCATAGATTACATAGTGTATGTACTTGCTTAATTGCTATGAGAGCCAGCAGATCATTATGATCCTACATTACGCATTTATCGACTTGAGACTATATCATCAAATGCAGATTCGACGATGCTCCTTAAGAATTTATACCTAAGCCGATTGAAGATACTATTTAAGGGATGTGTCTAGGAAAACGGTTGCATCAAATTTAAATGCCATGAAGCTTAAGGAAGACTATTTGGTAATACACCATGTTTTGAGACTCATCAGCTGGCTAACGACTACATCGAGACACATCTTGAATAATGGTGATGAACGTATTACATATTAGGGTCTATCCACTGCTTTCTACAAGGGATTGAGAGAGTATGATACAGTGTAGTCGAACTGTCTGGGCATATACGAGAGATTGGTGTGATTTATCTTTGATAGTTTGGTGATAACTTATTAATTATGCCCCTAAGGATATACATTTATTCTCGTAAGGTTGCACATCATATTTAATGTATGAAGATATGAGTTATTGAGAATTTTAGAAGAGAAGCTTGAACCTCCCTGCATACGCAAGTGGGAGATGTTAATAAAATTACATGAATTTGACCTAAGTGTAATATCTGCCCACTTAGTGTTGGGTTGAACCTAAATATATAACAGAGGCTAACCCTAATTATCTTTAGGGTTAACATTAGAATAAATATGTGCCTTTGTGGTTTATTTAAATAGATAAAAAGTATCAACCCTCTCAGTGTCTCAACATTTCAAGCCTCTTTCCCACCCTTCTTCTTCCCCTGCTTATTTCTCTATCTAGGGTTATCACCTAGAACCCTAGGTATAGGGACATGGATATTTGGATCAACTATAGTAGACAACCCACTATCCTCGATGATATTGGAATCACGACGTGGAAGAGTTCGAGTAGATAGGCGTATCAATAACTAGTTCCTTTTTTGGGTATTTTTCACATCAAGGTATGTCATAAACCCGTTATGTGAGAACCGATATGCCTATATTTTATTAGTATCATAGCTTGTGCAGTTAGTTGATCACCCTTATATATATCTGCTTGAAAGGAAACCATTGATGAATAATTTTTGGAAAATTTCAACAAGGTACCCTTTTTAATCTCTATTTGGGCTATTTTTCACTCGCTCGATAATTATTTAGGATTGTGAGCATACCATGCAAGATTTGTGGTTTTTTAACCGAGTGATAATCATTAGGAGATTATGTTGCATCTGATGCCTCAATTAAAAGAACTTGTGCTCCCTTAAGTGAAGACTTTGAAGTGAGTGCTAAGTTATAGTAATCAATTAAGGCAAAAAAATTACATGAATGGAAAGACATGTAAAGCTTTGTAAATAAGAGAAAAAATATGATGAAAGTAAATATTTGCAAGAAAATAATTTAAAGTAAAGTAAATATTTGTAGGAAATTAAACAACAACAAATATAAAGAAAAGAAACTTTAAATAAACTCTGAAGAAGTCAATAGGTTTCTCTCATTTAATAAAACTATTAATCATATTACGATTGATGCTTTTATCATTTTTGGGAGCATTGTTTGTCCTATCAAATCCTCAAAGGTGATACCACTCACCACCGTGGCTATTTATTTTGAATAGGAACCTCCAATGCCTATATATCCTTATTACCCCAGATTTCATGACCATTGTGACACCCCGCCTAATTAAATACCGGGGGATCACTCCTTTATTAAATTAAAATCAAGGTGAACAGTTGGTTCATTCTTAGCATCACTGTCGTAAAAATAACTTTTCCAAATTTAACACCCTATTTAATTAAGCTAAGTGTCAAAACCAATTTTAAACATTTCTTTCCAAATTTTATTTTTAAAATAACGATTTAATTATCTACAACAATTTAATATTTAAAGAATCACACCATAATAATCCTGGAACATATAATCCAATTAATTTAAACATTCAACAACTAAATCCCAGTATTTAAAACTTAAAGTAAAACATGCATGCTGAATAAATCCCAAAGTAACAGTACTAGAAATAACTGAAATACAATTGTCCCAATAAAACAACTAAATAGTGGAAAGGGCGACACATGCCCCAATAATTGAGAATGATAGAAGTGGAATCAAGTAAATGAAATCGTCTAATCAAGTGGCCTACAACTCCCACCTAAGCTGCAGCACGTTCCTTCCAAGGGATCCTAAGCAAGACGCCCCTGTGGCTGGGCACCTGTAATATATACATATATAAATACAAGAAAGAAAGAGAAATAGAAACGGGTCAGAGCCCGATAGTGTATGATTTAAAAATTCATTTACCAAGTATTTAAATTGATTACAGGCTAATGCAACAACATATTAGTGCGACACTCTAGAAATTCTCACCTCTCTTCTAATGTGCACACCTATCGCACTAACCTTCCCAATGGTCTATCTCGTCATATACCACACTATCTTTCCCCAATGATTTAACTTACCTTAAGGTTATTCGCAGGATTTACAACTGAAAAACACAAGTATTTAAAGCGTAAGATTTCAATTTGTAACCAAAGTTCTCCTTTTAACTTTATTAATCAATAAAGTTTTCCAGTGTCATATTATACTTTCTCAAAATAAGTATTTATAATTTGAGTCATCAACCATGTCCTACATATCAAATCATAGTAGGCAGTTCCAGATTTTAGAATTTTATATATATATTAACTACTCGTATAATATATATATATCATAACAGCACCCCACATAAAAACTATGGTGCGGGCATACTCTACTATCCAATCCCCGTATCACTCGTATTAAGGGGAATACAAATTAGAAATCACTCTCGAATTGTATTAACACATACACAAACAATATTGAGGCGAAGCATAGATTCCAAGTCTCTAAGAGGTCAGTACATACCCTCACGCCTCTTAGGACCATCTGAACTATCGATTCGATAGCCTGTACCAAGGATATCTATCTTTTAGGGTACAAGTCAATATCCCCCATAAAGGTCCCATCGAAATAAGACTGTCCCAGCGTGGTAACCTCATGGATAGCAAGTAGCGCGGGCATGATTTTTACAAGTATATAATATATGTATACACAATTATATAAATATACCACTTTTATTATATCAATTTAGGTTTATCCCATAACCCACATTCACAACATTTATCCTTATTTTCCCATTATTATATATCAAGTATAATGGTTCGTTTCTAACTTTAATTCGAAGGGTTTTTTCCAATTTACTACGTGATTGGACATAAATATTGTATATTTATTCCCCTCATTCCAGTGCATTTGTGAACCCGAGTGATGTAACCTATATGGATTTGACGCACATTTATGCTACTAATCTTCGTTGGCAAGCATTTCGTGTTTCGTGCTTCTCTTATTGTTTTTACAGGTTAATTATGCAAGCAGTGCAAAAGAGAAAGCGAGACAATGAAAGAAGAGCTAAGAAGGCAAGTTCAAGGGCATTTTGGTAATTCTGCAGCCAGATCCTGAAGGAGGAGTCAACTGGAAAGTTGAAGAGCTCGAAACAACGAGAACACTGGAAGAAACGACACCCAAATCCGAGCTACGGTTGATGAGTTATGACCCGTTGAAATTGAAGAAAAATCCAAGGAAGAAAGGAAAGAAAACAAGAAAAAATTCTAAGTGTTGAATGGAAGAAAAAGCACCCCAGACCAGCAAACATTCGCGAACCCAGGGGCGAACCGGTTTGGGAGGTGAACCGGTTCGGGGTACATGCGAACCGGTTCGGGAGGCCTCATGCATGAATTTTCCTCCTTTATTCTGATTGGCTCTAAGGTTTTCCTTATTATACAACATCAAAATTTCGTGGTTTAATCCTCTACATCACAAAAGGTTTCCAGAATATCATTTAAGTCATCACTACATGCAATTTCCTATCTCAAACTGGGTTTTTCTTCCATACAATTCATCCTAATCATTCCTAAACCATTATGAAAGATGCATCAACGAAATAAGCAAGATAAACACTTGCCTGGGATTTTCAGAAATCTGGTTTGGTGTTGAATTTGGTGTGTTTGCGTTCCCCGTCTCGCGATCTACCCGTTGGCGGTGTCGGCGGTGCAAACGGTTGAGTTTTGAGCCTTGGAATGCCTTGAGATCTCTCTCCTCTCCTCTCCAATGGTCGTTCTAGTGTTTTGAGTTATCTAACCCTAGGAGATAACCTAAACATCTGATATAACCCCTTTAATTTTCGTGGGTTTAATTACCCAAAAATATAAAATGATTAAAATGCCCTCCCGGGGTACTAATTAGGCCTAAAAATGCCCCAAGACCCAAATCAAACCCCCGGGTATACTTTTCTGACTATCTCGACCCTTCCGGACGCGTTGGCGCACTCAAAATGACCATACAGATAACTTATAAAATATTTACTTTTATTTATCAATATTTAGTCCCGACGCGACACGGGCGCGTCCCGACTCAAATTTCTAAAATTGTCATTTTATTCACTCGTGACATTTAATATGACCACAATTATATATTACTTTGCTCATTAGTAATATTAAACAAATTTTCCCATAATTACTAACTCTCGTCACGTTAATAATTATAACATAATTAATTTTCGAATTTTTATTAAATAATTAATTCACATTAAATTTAATAAATCCCCAAATTAATATAGCATAAAAATACGGGGTATTACAACCATACTCTACCTATTCAAAAACTTGATGAACTTGAAACATCATGTACCTTCACGATTAGATTTTTGCCCACAATATTGGATAAGAACTAACTCGCATGGGTAGAAAGGATGGTTGCCCTTAGAGAGAGTGACATGAAGAGGTCCAACATATTTGACGCTATTAATTTGAGCTTGCAAAACATTGAGTTTGACCCCTTTGTAATGTTAAGCGCCATTTTCTTTTGTAACTAGGGGTTCATTACTTCAAATTTAACTTTTGGATAAAAGTACCACTATTTTTTGCATCTGCCAACTAACTATCTTCAAGTCTTTGGGAGAAGAAGTTTACCCAATAATATTGTTAGTTGATGATCCCACAAATTTGAAGTGTATGAATTATGATTTGGATTACTCCACGTTCATGCGTGCCTATAAGAAAAATATCCCTGTTGTAACTGATTTGGAATATTATTACTTTCATTTATTTTGGCTACCAATACACATTTTCTGTGTTAAATCCCAAAGAGTAATGATGTTATACTCTTTATTGGCTGCGAACCTCATGAAGGGTAAAGAGGTTTATCTCTCTCCTTATCCTTTGGGATCTCTCTACAAGGGTTGTGCAGAGATTATTCAGGAACCTTTTAATGTCAAATATAATGGGCCACTGTTCGATCTTCAAATGTGACTACGTGCATATTTTTCAATGATTGATCACATCAAATATGATTCTAATTATAGCCAGTGCACTAGGCTAGTAAATAAAATCTTCGAAGCTCTTGCTACCATATTTAGATGTTTGTCTAGTGATAGACTAAAAACTTATTTGCATCTTTATTATAACCCATTAGGTCATCACTTTGGTCAGTCCCAATTCTAATGGATCACCGTAAAGCACCACATGCAAATATCTATTGGAGAAGGTCTTTAATCCCTATAGATTTGTATTATGAGACCTCACCTCCCACTCTCCCTAATTCTAAGTCATTTGGGGAAATTTATTTTTCTACTCAATTCATAAGAAAATTTGGTCTTTATTAATCCATTCTTGTCCCTATGAGTAGTCAAAACAATCATGTATTTCATAGGACTTTTTATCTCCCGAAAGCAACCATTTTGCATGGAATAGCTGATTATCACATGGTTTAAAGCACTTTCAGGATTATAGATCTAATATCTACCCAGTAATGCATTAAACCTAGGTTTGCCTTCAATAAGAAAGGAATAAGTTTTAGATTTTTGGGTGCCTACTTCAATGTTAACTGTTAGTACACCTTTGGTAGACTTTTTATCTTCAGAAAAACTAAAGATAACAATTTCAGTTTCTACCAATTTAGTATTTTGTTTGTTAATTTTGGATAACATTAAAAATGGAATTAGGTTGATACCTACACCATTAGGTCCAAATATTTTATTTATAAGTACATTATAAATTAAAGCTTTTATAAATAAAGTATTTATGTGGTGAGTCATATGTTTAGTATGTTTTTCAAACCCATATACAACGTCAAATACATAGACAAATATCTTAAAATTGTTGACCTATGATTCACATTCTTCATCAACTTCCACGGTAGCTACCCTTTGGTTTCCTTCATCTTCAAACCTCTTGTAAAAGATCACATCTATATTGATTGACACATGCTGAGGTAAGAGCCAAACTGGATGAGCTGCTTTTGTTTAACATATTAAACAGGTGTTGTGTCATCAATCGATATCATTTCTCCTTTCTCTTCCTCATTCGATGCGCTTTTCTATGATGAAATCTATTCATATATGCTTATAGTCTTCTCTAACACTTTCAATATCTTTAATAATAGGTCCAAATATGTCTGACTCACCGCCGGTTCCCAGCAAAACCTTGGATTTGGCTTTAAGGATGAAGAAGCAAAGCCTTTTGACCTATTATTTCAAACCAATTCATAGCCCTCTTGACAGGTCCTATATTTCTTTGGATAATTCTTCGCTGAGTTCAAGAGATCATAATTTTATCTCTCTTCTACTTGATTTAGGTTGTTTCACCACATGCCAGATGCTAGGGGGCAATTACTTAGGTTTATCTGCCTTTGGTTTCCTTGACATATCATTGAATTATTAAGAAACCTTTGGGTCTTGATCCAAAAACTAGTCAGGTACACCTTTAGCCAATATAACATATTTTGGAACCTTGGTTGGCCCTAAATTTCCCTTGTGTTGGTGAGATTTGGCCTTTCAAAACTCAGGCCAGGTCAATTGATTGTTCCTTGCTATTTTAGCATTCACTTGGGGCTGAGAAGGACCAAAGAATGGTCTTACATTCCTAGAATGTTTTCTTTGAACCTCTTGATCTTGAAACATTGGCGCCTTAGCTGGATTACTATATTGCCCATTATTGGAATTTTTTGCTGATGTTTTTTCTTCAAATCCACGAACTAGCACATCTCAACATAGTATTCTCTACATCTAATGCATAGGTGTTTCATCACCTTTTGATTAGGAGCTTCAATTGTTTTAAACTTCAAAGCCTTAGATTGAACCTTATTTTTCACTCTGAATTCAACATGCCCTTTATCACTAGGCATTTGGATTGATTGCACATTGGACTTCACCTCTTTAACCTTAGAGAATAAGTCATCATTTACCCCCATTGTGTTGTCCCCATTTGTAGGGATTTTGATCTTCCCCCACCTGATAACCTCTTCAACCCTATCATAAAATATAGAGCATGCATTAGTTAAATGAGAAAACACATTATGCCATTTACAATATTTTGTTTCCTTTTATTTCATGTGGATTTTCGCATTATCGGGTGGTTTTAACATTATGGCTTTAAAGATAAAGTCAAAGATCTCATCAACCTTAGTAATGTTGAAATAGTAGTTTTTAATCATTCGTTTTGACTTTGATGCAAAGGATTATGCTGCAGTATCCTTTCGAGCCAATGGTTCATATATTATAGTCTCAGTTACTATAAGAACATATTTAATAAGTCCTGTTTACATTAGTATATGTAGTACACCGCTACAAATCGTTGAAGAAAAAAGTTTAAGTTTGGAGATACATGAAGACGTATCCGAATATCAAAGTTCATCAACATTCAAGGCCTCTGCGAGATTAATTTTGGTAAGGATGTGTCTAAATACCTTAACAGTTCACTTAAAAGAGGTGGGATATTTTTTCTAAGTGTTAAGGGGTTGGTTTTCGTGAAAATATTTTTTCAAGTGTTGAGGCGGATTTAAATAAAATAAAAATATATTTTTTTCGCCAGCTCGTTCAAGCGACAAACTATTTTCGTTCAAATGACATAGACTCTTCGTTCGAGCGACAACAAAGACTCAATTTTTTATATAAAGCGTGTTAAACGAGTTTTTTTTCATAAAGAAGACCTGGTAAATTTCTTTCTGCATAAACTGCAAACAACAGATTACCTTTGTCTTCTTCATATATGGTTTTAATCTTTTGTTTTAAATTCACAAAAATCCCAATAGTTTAGTGAATTATTTTGGAACCCGAGATACATCTTTGCTGGAGTTTCTCTTGCAGGGAGGATAACCTACTATTGATCTAGGTGCCACTTGAGGGAGGTATTGGGCTGATGTTGACTACGTGTCATAGGGAGTGCTTGTGGGTATTCCAGGGCTGGTTCAGAACTGTGCGTTCTTGTGGGTATCTGTGGATATTCATTACAGATTTCTCTTGTAATTATTATAAGTATTATTAAGTGAAATAAAAAGGTTTTCCCTTTTGGGGTTTTAACTTGAAATCTGTGTGTTAGCTATTTTGTTTATGATGGTTTGATCTAACTCACGTAGTTGCATGTGTTAGGGTTTAATTAAATTGGTTTATAAATTGACTCTAATTAAATAAGTTTATAAATAGAATTTACGAATAAGGTTTAATCAATATCACACGGCTTTCTATAATTGGTTTCAGAGCGGGTTTCTCTAATTTATCAAGTGATTCTGTTTTCCACATAAATTTTGTGATATTGATTTTTTTTTTAAATTATGATTTTGAAAAATTGCAATGTTTCTGAATGAAAGCTTATATAATCGGTTGCTAATTTTTTATGGGTCTAATTATGCTTAGTGGAAAGCCAGTATGAAATCGCATTTAAAAGCAATTGATGAACGTGTTTGGGTTGTTTGTGAAAGAGGCTGGGCTCCTCCCACTGTCACCGTAAATAATATCACCAATTTAAAACTCGTGACCGACTTGACTGATGATGAGTTTAGGTAGAGCACTTTAATTCATATGGGCTGAGTGAAATTTCTGGTTTCGTCAATCCTGAGGAGTTCCGGCGTATTATGATGTGAACCATGCCAAAAGAAGCGTGGGATGTTTTACAACTTACCCATGAAGGCACGAACGCGGTCAAAGAGTCTAAACTTTAAAATTTAATTACTCAATTTAAAACAATAACCATGCTTGAATTTTAGTGTTTTGATGATTTTTACGGATGTTTATCTTATATTGTCAACACTAGTTTCCATCTTGGTGAGCACATTCCTGATGCACGAGAAGTTAAAAATATTTTGAGATCGTTGCCAAAAAGTTTTATCCCTAAAGTAACAATTTTGAATTGCTTGGGTAATTTCAGCAATTTAAAATTAGAAGAGCAAGTGGGAGACATCCAAACATATGAAATTGATATGTTTCCTCACACTCTCAAGCCCAAAGATAGAGGTATAGAACTTAGATCCCAGTCTAGAAAAGGGAGAGGAAGTATCCAAAATAGATAAGAAAAAGAAAGTGAGAGTTTGTGTGTCCGAGTTTGAGGAAGAGTCTGATTCTGATATGGCCATGCGTGCTAAAAATTTCAAAAAATTTCTCAAAATTTCAAAACAAAATTCTTCTAATAAAAACTTTTTTAAGACAAATTAAAAGAAAGATGAGGCCAAAGAGAGAAGTGAGAAAGAAGGTGAGAAATAGAAAGATGAAGATGAAATATGTCTTGAGTGTGAGGGTAGAGGGAATAGAGAATTTGATTGTCCCACTAGGATTAAGAGAAGGGGCAAAAAGATTGCCATGTCAGCCACTTTTAGTGATAGTGAGGAAGAGGAGAAAGACTTTAGGGATGAGTCTTCACATGGGAAGTTTGTTGCCTTTTTAGCTAGTCACATGACCACATATAGTTTTTCCCATGACGATGAGGATACTTGTTCACGTGAGACCCCCGAGGATGATTTAAGTGTTTCTAGCGAGGGTGAGAGTGAGTGCGCTAGTGAGGGTGATAGTGAGATCCAAATTGTGTTTAGAGATTTCTATGACAAGACCTTAAAAATGAAGAAATTAAATAAGGAATTAGATCTTAGGATGACTGATTTAGAGAGAGAGATTAAGAGTTTAAAGGGTATTGAGGCATCGGCGAGTCAACTCGAGAAGGTAAAGGTTTTTGTTAGTGAGCATTTGATCGTCGTGAATCGGGAGAAGAGTGAACTTATAGCCCGTGTGTCATAATTAGAGAGAGATCTTGAATGTTCCCAGGAGGTAAAGTTCACTTTAGAGGATACATGTAAGAATGTAGGAAATATGCTCCTCAGTTCCTCTTTGGGTAATGTTGAAAGACTAGGAAGAGGTCATGACCGTGCATCCACTTCATATGTTGCACCCGAGTCGGTTCCATAGTTTGCGATTCATCTATATGGCTCTCAACCTAACCCACCTAGGCATCCCGTACCTGATAGGAGAGCGTGTTGAGAGAGGTGTTCCCAGGTCCGTATATGTTTGCACCCATTGTAAGAAGATAGGATAACTTAGGGAGTTTTGTTTTAAGTTGGGTACTACATCACGTTTTGCTATTACACATGTTCACATACACGCTCCCACACATGATGCTCCGGACGATTACATGAGAGAGTTAGTACATCTTAGGGAAAAGGTTAAGTTTTTAGTCAAGAATTCACATGATTTGAGGGATATTTTTCGTAGGATGTCACCATCTTTGGAAAACTTCACCGCACCTAACGGCTGAGGTTTGGACTTGTTTACTAGCATATGATGATTTTCATGATGATATTTTATGCCTATTGCTAGTATGTACCATTTTTATATTAATATATTCCAATTTTGATATATTTTTAAAAAAAATAAAAAGATTTTTGTTTTTGAAGAATTTTGGAAAAATACAAAAAGATTTTCAATTTTTTTTAGAAAAATTGAGAGAGCCAAAAAGATTTTATTTTGATAATTTTTTTGGAAAAAGACAAAAAGAGTTTTATATTTTGTTTACATAATATATGAATGGACATTTTAGGATGACCAAGCCACAATTTCATTCCATAACCATGTGACTATTTGATAGTGTTTTGATATGCGTCATCATTTCATTTTGTGCTTTACAATGTTTGGATTCATTGAGATGTGATTTGAGATTACTACCTACATGTCTGACTCTTAGTTTGCTTTAATGCTCACTTGCACGAATTTGTTTGATTATTTTACTTGTCAATAAAATATTATTCAAAGTGTTTCCATCTCAATCGTGTATTTAAAATGAGTTAAATGCGATAAAACTTGACAATGAAAGTAGTGCATGTAAGAACCGTTTACCGTGAGGAATTAAATTGAAAAAATGATGAGTGTTCACGAAAAAGGTCTGCGAGAGTACAAAATAAACTCGTCATAAAAGCCACCGTTTATAAGAGCCCAAGAAAAAATTAAGGCAATAAAAATAATCATATGCCAAAAATGGGGCCAATGGGATTTCTCTAAGGAGAGAAAAATATATCAGCTCTAGAAAAAATATAAGATATATTATTTATGAGGGTGTTTGGATGAAAAAATATAAAAAATGGGCTTTCACGTCTTGACAAGGTCCTGGAAAATCATTACATAGTTTAGACATTATTGGTGTGAAAATCATTTTAGACTTTGATGTGTTGATTAGATTGAGTCGATGTCATATGAATTCACATTATTTGACACCTAAGGAAGATTTTGAGATCATTCGTTAGGAGTATCCATATTCATCGTGCACATATGTTATGTTTGATTGCATTGATTTTCCTATCGAAGTTTTCCACACCTATTCGTTCCATTTCCATGATATAGTTGTCTTAGTGTAAATTCATGGTGTGTGATTTTTGTAAAATTATTTTTGCATTTTTGTATAAAAAATTAAAAAATCAAAATAGTGTGTGGACTGCATTAGAGTGTCTCTTAATGGTCGTAGTTGTTTCTTAATCGTGGACACTCCATGTTTATTTTGTTTAAACTTTTTCTTGTCTAGTTTAGACAAATAAATAGGGAGAGAACGAGTTATGGGGGAGTTTTACACAATGAGGGAGAATTGAGATTCGGTATTGGTGTTGATGTTATATTTATCTCATTTCAAACTCGATACGTGATGAAGGTATTTTCTTTGTTTCATGTGTGTAGGTACAAAGATAGATGATCATATATTGCACACCCTGATGAGAGAGCTTGAAGATTTGATGTTGAAGATTTTTGAAGAAAGTTTTTTATCTGACATTTTTAGTACCTTTTCAATTTTGGGATCATGGGAGGGTATTAGATTTGTATAGGCATTTTAATTTGATAATTTATATGTTTTTATTTTGTACCGGCATACACATAGGGGGACACTTGTAAGGACATATTTTATAAGTCATGTTTACATTAGTGTATGTCATATACAGCTACAAACCGTCGAAGAAAATGTTCAAGTTTGAATAATTATGAAGACGGAATCGAATATCAAAGTTCATCAACATTTAAAGCCTCTGCAAGATTAATTTTGGTAAGGATGTGTTTAAGTACCTTAACGGTTTATTTAAAAGTGTTGGGATATTTTTTCTAAAATATTTTCTGAGTGTTGAGGCATTGTTTTTCGTCAAAATATTTTTCAAAGTGTTGTGGCGGATTTTAAAAAATAAGAAAAAAAAATAATTTTTTTTCCTTAGCTCTTTCGAACGATAGACAAATATCGTTCAAACGACATAACCTTATGGAGAGAAGCTCTCGTTCGAGCGACAACACCGACTCAATTTTTTTATATAAAGCGTGTTAAATGAGTCATTTTTCATTAAGAAGACGTGACGAATTTCTTTCTACATAAAGTGAAAACATCAGATTACATTTTTCTTCTTCATTGAGGGTTTTAATCTTTTGTTTTCAATTCATAAAAATCCCAATAGTTTAGTGAATGATTTTGGAACCCGAGATACATATTTACTGGAGTTTTTCTTGTAGGGAGGATAACCTACTGCTGATCTAGGTGCCATTTGAGGGAGGTACGGGACTGACGTTGAGTGCGTATCATAGGGAGTGCTTGTGGGTATTCCTGGGCTGATTCATAACTGCTCATTCTTGGGGGTATATGCGGATATTCATTACAAATTTCGCTTGTAATCATTATGAGTATTATTAAGTGAAATAAAAAGCTTTTCCCTTTTTGGATTTTTTCGTGAAATCCGTGTGTTAACTATTTTGTTTATGATGGTTTGATTTAACTCACCTAGTTGCATGTGTTAGGGTTTAATTAAATTGGTTTAAAAATTCACTCCAATTAAATAAGTTCATAATTGGAATTTGCGAATTCGGTTTAATCAATATTACACGACTTTATCAAATTGGTACCAGAGTGGGTTTCTCTAATTTATTGAGTGATCCTGTTTTTTGCAAAAAATTTGTTATATTGATTCTTTTTGAAAAATATGATTTTGAAAAATATGATTTTGAAAGATCGCAATATTTTCAAATGAAAACTTATATAATTGGTTGCCAATTTTTCACGGGTCTAATTAGGCTTACTGGAAAGACCATATGAAATCGCATTTAAAAGCAATCGATGATCATGTTTGGGTTATTTGTAAAATATGTTGGACTCCTCCCACTGTCACTGCAAATAATATCACTAATTTAAAACCTGTGACAGATTGGACTGGGGATGAGTTTAGGTGGAGCACTTTTAATTGACGTGGGTTAAGTGCAATTTCTGGTGACGCCACTCTTGAGGAGTTCCGACGTATTATGACGTGCACCACGTCAAAAGAAGCATGTGATGTTTTATAATATACTCATGAAGGCACGAACATGGTCGAAGTGTCAAAACTTCAAAATTTAACTACTCAATTTGAAACAATAACCATGCTTGAATCTGAGTGTTTTGATGATTTTTACGCACATTTATATGATATTATCGACACAAATTTCAATCTTGGTGAGCAAATTCCTGATGCACGATTGATTAAAAAGATTTTGAGATTGTTGCCAAAAAAAATTATCCCTAAAGTAATTGTTTTGAATTCCTTGGGTAATTTGAACAATTTAAAATTAGAAGAGCTGGTAGGAGACCTCCAGATATATGAAATTGACATGTTTTCTGACACTGTCAAAACTAAGGATAGAGGTATAGAACTTAGAGCCCAGTTTAGGAGGGGAAATGAAGTATATAAAAGAGATAAGAAAAAGAAAGTGAGAGATTTTGTGTCCTAGTCTGAGGACAAGTCTGATTTTGATATGGCCATGCTTGCTAAAAATTTCAAAAAATTTCTCAAATTTTCAAAACAAAATTCTTCTAATAATTTTTTGTGAGAAAAAGAAGATGAGGCTAAAGAGAGCAGTGAGAAAGAAGGTGAGAAAGATAAAGAGGAAGATGAAATATGTTTTGAGTGTGAGGGTAAAGGGCATATAGCATTTGAGTGTCCCGATAGGGTTAAGAGAAACGATAAAAAGATTGCCATGCCAGCCACTCTTAGCGATAGTGAGGAAGAGGTCAAAGATTCCGGAGATGAGTCTTCACATGGAAGGTTTGTTGCCTTTTTAGCTAGTCACGTGAGAAAATCTCATTTTTCCCACGATGATGAGGATATTTGTGCATGCGATTCCCCCGAGGATGATTTGAGTGTTTCTAGCAAGGGTGATAGTTAGTGCGCTAGTGAGGGTGATAGTGAGCTCCAGATAGCGTTTAGAGATTTGTACACCAAGTCCTTAAAATGAATAAATTGAATAGGAATTATGACTTAGGGCGATTGATTTGGAGAGAGAGATTGAAAGTTTGAGGGGATTTGAGTCATCGGCGAGTCAACTCGAGAAGGTAAAGATTTCTTTGAATGAGCACTTGATCGTCATGAATCGGGATAAGAGTGAACTTATAGCCCGCGTGTCACAAGTAGAGAGAGATCTTGAATGTGCCCAGGAGGTAAAGGTCACTTTATAGGATACATCTAAGAAGGTAGGAAAGATTCTCCTCGGTCCCACTTTGGATAATGTTGAGAGACTGGGAATTGGTCATGATGGTGTGTCCACTTCCCTCGTTGCACCCGATTCAGTTCTAGAATATGTGATTGATCCATATGGATCTCAACCTAACCCACCTTGGTGTCCCGTACCTGATAGTAGAGTGAGCCATAGACATTTTGAGAGAGGTGTTCCTAGGTCCATATATGTTTGCACCCATTGTAAGAAGAGAGGACACATTAGGGAGTTTTGTTTTAAGTTGGGTACTATATCACGTTTTGCTACTACAAGTGTTCACACATATGCACCCACACATAATGCTCTGGATGATTACATGAGAGAGTTTGCACATCTTTGTCAAGACTTCACATAATTTGATGAATGTTTTTCATAGGATGTCACCATCTTTGGAAAACTCCACCGCACCTAACGGCTGAGGTTTGAACTTGTTTGCTAGCATAGGATGATTTTCATGATGATAATTATGCATATTGCTAGTATGTATCATTTTTGTATTTATATTTTTCATTTTTGATATATTTTAAATAAATAAAAAAAGATTTTTGTTTTCGAAATTTTTTGGAAAAATACAAAAAGATTTCTACTTTTTTTAGAAAAATTGAAAAAGCTAAAAAAAAATTATTTTGATAATTTTTTTAGAAAAAGACAAAAATAGTTTTGTATTTTGTTTACACCATATATGAATGGACATTTAGGATGACCAAGTCACAATTTCATTCCATATCCATGTGACGATTTGATAGTATTTTGATATGCGTCTTCATTTCATTTTTGTGCTTTACAATGTTTGGAGTCATTGAGATGTGATTTGAGATTACTACCTACATGTTTTACTCTTAGTTTCCTTTAATGCTCACTTGCAAAAATCTGTTTGATTATTGTACTTGTCAATCAGATGTTGGTCAAAGTCTTTCCATCTCAATCCTGTCTCCCAGATGCGATAAACCTTGATAATAAAAGTAGTGCATGTAAGAACCGTTTACCGTGAGGAATTAAATTGCAAAAATGATGAGTGTTCATGGGAAAGGGCTGCGAGAGTACAAATTAACTTGTCATGAAAGTCAACGTTTAAAAGGGTCTAAGAAAAAATTAAGGCAATAAAAATAATCATATGACAAAAATGGGGCCAATAGGATTTCTCTAAGGCGAGAAAAATAGATTACCACAAGAAAAAATATAAGATATATTATTTATGAGGGTGTTTGGATGGAAAAATATAAAAAGCGAATTTTCACGTCCTGACAAAGTCCTGAAAAATCATTATATAGTTTAGACGCTATTGGTGTGGAAATCATTTTAGACTTTGACGTGTTGATTAGATTGAGTCGATGTCATATGAATTCACATTATTTGACACCTAAGGACGATTTTGAGATCATCCATTAGGAGTATCCATATTCATCATGCACATATGTTATTCTTGATTGCATTGATTTTTCTATCGAATTTGTTCACACCCATTCATTCCGTTTCTATGATTTGGTTGTCTTAGTGTAAATTCATGGGTATGATTTTTGTAAAATTATTTTTGCATTTTTGTATGAAAATTGAAAAATCAAAAATAGTTCGTGGACTCTATTTGAGTATCTATTAATGATCGTTGTTGTTTGCTTAATCGTGACCACTCCATGTTTATGTTTATTTTTGTTTATTCTTTTCCTTATCTATTTCAGACAAATAAAAAGGGGGAGAACGAATAATGGGGGAGTTTTAGATTATGAGGGATAATTTAGATTAGATATTTATTTTGATGTTATGTTTATCTCATTTAAAACTCGATACTTCACGAAGGTATTTGCTTTGTCCCATGTGTGTAGGTACAAATATTGATGATCATATGTTGCACACTATTGATACAAAAAACTAGACTAGACCTAATTAATTAATCACAGATAAATAAGTAAAACAAATAAGACAAATGAGATTTTTAAAGTGGTTCGGCTCAATAGAAAAGCCTACATCCACTGTTATGTATTGCTTGACTGCCTTGATTTGTTTTTCGACCCCCTGCAATGAGGGTGTTACAACGTATTTATAATCTAAGAGGGGTCTCAAGAGTAGTCATGTGAAAGGATGGAATGCCTTCATTTGTCAGGCATTTACATTAATACATATTGAGAATTAAATATAAAATTGTTGGTGCTTCATTGGTCATACTGGTTAGTTGGTCTTCCATGTTGGTCAGGCTTGCTCGGTCTGTCTTCTCTGCTGGTTGGGCTCCCTTATTGGTCGGAGATTTGTATCTTGCTAACTTGGACTTGTGCCACATTGGATGACACGTGCTTACTTGTAATTGGTCCACGTAAAGTGGTGAATTTTTGTATTAATAAAAGCCCCCAATGTTTCATACTTAGAGATGATGCAAAAGTGTGGACCATTATGCTTTAACAATAGTTTGGGCTACTTGGGCAGGTGCAAACCTTCCACACTTGTGAAATTTATCCAGTTAATTGACAATTTTTTAGCGCAAATGGCAGTTTTGTAAATATTTCAAATTTTAGCGAGCATTTCTGGGGTATCTTCGTCTTTTCTCTTGTTAGCAGCCGTAAACTCAATCATCATTCTCTTTAATCATTACGTTTCTCAGTTTTTAAGGCAACTTATAAAAGGAACTCCGATCATCTTCTATCTTCCATTTCTAATTCTTCTGTTGTATTCTTTGAACTTTCATGCGATCGTTTTCTTTTTTATCTTCTGTTCTTGCTGAATCCTTAAACCCTGAAAGAACTTTTCTATCTTCGTCTTTACTTCTTCATCATGATTTATTCTATTGAATCACTTGATAAGTTCAGGAATGACTTTTACATTCCATCTTAGGTTATACTGGAACATTCCAATTTTCCTTTCGATTTTTTCTATCTTGCTGAGGGCCATTGGTCTCCTACCATCTTTATTGCTGAGTGTGGGTTCATATTTTCACCCAATCCCCTGTGTCTGGAGTTTTGTCAGTATTTTGACATTATACCTACTAGAGTATCTCCTAACACATAGAGGTTGATGAACGGAGTATATAGGTTAATGAAATTCAGGAATCCATCTAGGGATTCCAGAAATAATGTTTTGTTATAAATGGGTAACTAGTGACACCACTTTTTATTTAAAAACTAAGGCAGTTAGTAAGGCTTTAGTAGTTAACCTCCCTGATTCTAATAGGGATTATTTTGATTATGGGGTAGTTGTAAAAAATTGGCAACATGCTCTCTTAAATGGAGGTGTTAAATATCAAGGACCTAAATGTCCTCTCTTTTAGAACGGGATAGGTTGTTCTGCATTTAATAATTTTTCTCTGTTTATATTTGATAAAATGCCATACTGATTGTTTCGTTGTAAATTTGATTGCAGTTGTCCGGAAGATAAAGTCCCTTAAAGAGAGCGAAGTGAACTTAAAATAATTAAAGTTCATTTGGGGACTTCATAAGAAGGTTGTCGAGGAGCACGTTAGGCCTGCTTCTTATTTGCTTCAATACAAAAATACCATTTCTTCCTTCATTTATAGACCTGAAGCTCCTCCTGCTTTGGTGATTGATCTTGATCAGGAAGCTGATGTTGATTCTGACGTTCTTCTTTTTTATATCATGAAGAAGAGAAAGTTTCCTGACCTTCTTAGTGGCAGCACTTCTGGCTCCTAAAAAACTGTTAAAGGGGACAAGAAGAAGAAATATGATGTCATGAAAGAGACTTCGTCCCCCAAAGATGATGAACTTACCATAAGAAGACTTAGGAGAGGGACTGCAAAGAAGCAAGTCGAACAGATGACTGATGCCGACCAACAGACCTTGGTCGAATTACCTTCTTCTGATACTGGTCCTCCAGTAGTTATTACTCCTGGTTTGGCAAGGAAGTTGATCAAATATGGAACTCTTCCAGACCATAGGGGAGAAGATGCCATGCTTCCCCGAGTAAAGGTTTATGAATTGGCTTCTCAGAACCTTGCATCAATAAGGGATTTCCATCTTCTTAATTTTGTGTAATACCCCGTACTTTTATTGATATTTATTTAAGGGATTAATTAAATTAAATGTGAATTAATTGAGAATTAATCCGGATAAAATACTAACGAGATGTGAGTTGGTATTTGATCATAATGTGCATATATGGTAGTATATGAATATTGAAAATATTAAAATTGTCGCGAGACTGAAATACGACAATTTGGGAAATTTTGTTGGGACGCGCGTGACAGTCGCGTCAGGAATGTAATTATTTAAATTAAAAAAATGAATTTTATTTTTATCAACCGTATGGTCATTTTGAGTGCGCCAACGAGTCCGGAAGGGTCGAAATAGTCAGAAAACATTAGCCGGGGGTTTAGTTTGGGTCCCGGGGCATTTTTGGGTCATACCGGCAACTTAAAAGGGTATTTTGGTAATTTTTGAATTTTGGGATTTATAACCAACGAATTTTGGGAATTAAAAATAGGGTGTTTAGTAACCCACTAAGCCATTACCAGTACTTAACTATGTAGAGGGCTACGGGAGTTATAGGAGAAGTTAGAAGAAGTTCCAAAGAGGAAACCCTAGCCACCATCACCATCTTTGGAAGAAATTTGTAGAGAGAGGGAGGAGAATCAACATTCAATTCTTCAACATCAAATCAGAACATCTAAGGCAAGTGGTTTAATTACGTTAATTTCAAGTGAATGTTTCCTCCATGCTTAGAAATTTATATAATCGCATTGTTTTGGGAGATTTATAAAAACCCATGAAATTTGAGTTAGAAAGTCAGGTTTTGATATAGGGCTTACATGTAGAATTGTTATTGGGTGATTATACTAAAAGAAATATGACTTTTATGATGCAAAAATGTATTTATTTATAGGAATTGATGACTTTAAATTTCTAGGGTTCATACTCATATGGTTTTGGGAAAATTGGGGATTGATGATAATTTCATGTTGTTTAGGAAGATTTGACCCGTAAATATGTTGAGATACGACCTAAGTAGGTTTAGGAATGATTAGGAACATTAAAACACTGTTGGGATAATTTTTGGATGAGTTTTGAGAAGAGAAAGTTTGAGGAAAAACGATTTTGAAATTCTGGGCTCGAAACTGGCATCTCGTTAGAAGACCTGCCCAGGTCGTTCGAACGAGCTCGTTCAAACGAGCTTCTAACGAGGTGACAGTTTGCCTTCTAACGAGTTGGATGTTCGTTAGATTCCCCTTTCGTTCGAATGAACTCTCGTTCGAACGAGACTTCTAACGAGTTGACAGATTGGCCTTTTTTGCCTGATTTGATTTCTAGTGTCCCGTAACCTTCTTTAATTGTAGAGATAACATTCCCTTGATGACTAATTGATATAGTTGGGATATTCGGGACATATTGAGGAGTAAAATATAGAAGAATGATTTGAACCAAATGGTATTTGTGGATTAGGACGCGTGCGACTAAATACGATGAGAGGATAATTAATAACTGAAATGCATATAAACCGGGGGCATATAATTTGTGTGACATTAACAGTTGGTATAAGAATGAGAAGTATACCACTAATAAAATATGGTAATTACTAGGATGTATGCATGCTTAATACGTATGATTTTATGTGTATGACATACCTACCATACTTGCTATCACGGGAGGTTTGCGTTCGTTTAGGACCATCTAATCTTTGTGTGCCTACGGGGGGGATATAGATTGGTACCTCGAGGACATAGGTCTGAGATGGACTTATTGTGAAGTTAATAAGTCTGCTGATCATGGGAGCGTAGGTATGTGCGTGACCCATGTGAGGTGACTGTGTTCGCCACCATTGTTTGTGATTGTTGTTATCTGAGAACGATTCCTGAGAGATTCGGAATGCGTGATCCTTATGTATGTGATGTACTGGGATGGATAGCAGAGTATGTGTGCACCACAGCTTAGTCTCGGGTGCTTGTATTGTATATTCATGACGTGAATAATATACGCTTAAATAATGAGAACTTTCATGTTGGTATTGTGAGTATAATTATGGTAACGCTTTGAGAAATTAAAAAGGGATAACCTGTAGTGAATTGTATTGCTAATAATTGAGAATCCGAGTTTAAGTAAAGCCTCTATCTAATTGATAACGTTAGAATGTATAATGGGAATCGAGTAGAAAGGGGTAGAACTTATGACGGTTTAGTTAGATATGAATGTCACTTAGATGGGTACAGTACGTTAGGAGTGCACAATTAGTCGAGAGGTGAGTATTTCATGTGAGTGCACGTCCTAACATGTATTTTGCATTCATTGTTTTAATGTTATTAAAGAACTTGCTGTTTTTAAAATACTCTCCACTTTCGAGATCTGACCCGTTTGCTTTCAAATCTATTTTTGTAAAAACCTTTAAGGTGCCCAGCCACAAGGACACCATGCATAGTATTTCCATTCAGGTGACGAGCTGTAGCTGTTGTGGAAGTTACAGGGCCTTGCTAGTAGATGCTTCCTTTGGTTTTGACTCCATATTCAGCTCCATCACTTGTAGGGCATGTCGCCCATTTCTTTTAGAGACATTTCATTTTTCAGTTATTCAGACTTTTGGCATGTACTTAATTCAGGATACACTGTTTTATTATTTCAGTCGTGGGATTGTTGTGAGGATTTTTTCCTCTGGACTTACTATTAATTGTTGGTTACTTTATTGAGACTTTATGGTGTATGGTTATGTTATTCTTTCATTATTCTTTCAATGCATGTTAATCAGACTTATTTTAAAATTTGACATCTTACTTTTCAAATACTAGGTGGTTAGTAATTATTAAAAATGTTTTCGACAGTGATGCTATTAACTAAACCAACTTGACATTTTGTATTAATTTAATAAAGGAGTAGCTACTCGATATTTAATTAGTCAGGGTGTTACAGGTGGTATCAGAGCATCAGGTTCTAGTGTCCTTTAGCATCTGTGCAGCCTATTATGCTTCCAGCGTAACTTTCTTTGATATAGAGCCCTATGTTTAGGATTGTTGATTCCTTTGGTAAAATTTCGTTCTCCTGCTATGATGTATATGATAGCGAATCGTATTGCGATTGGGTGTATTCGTGTGCCGAACAATGTAGTACGTCAAGCGAAGACAGTTGGGTGAACAGCAGGAGGCAAATATATATTGAGGTTAATTGATTTATTTAAAGAAGGATGACCGTAGTTGAAGTCACCGGTATTATGGCACGAAAGTCCTGGATGATATAGAAGGCTAAGGCGCGACTTGAGACTTTCGGGTACAGCTATAGTAGGAATGGGGTCAAATTAGACACATCCAACAAGGTTGCAATGGGAGAGAAAGAGTTAGGTGTAACATTGAAGAGAACCAGCAGTAGCAATACTCGAAAGGCGAAGACGGCATGTTCTAGCCAAACGAACGCAATATATCCAAAGGCTTGGACATATGTGAGGATATGACCAATTGAGAGTGAAAATCTGGAGAAATTTTTCCTTGACTCGTAAGAGCGGAGATTCAATGGTGAGAAACAAGAAACCCACTTAAAAGTGGAATGTGATGTCGAGAGGGTGTACACGTATGGTTTGACCATAATTTCCTTCATCAGATGTTCAGGTTGAAAGGCGAATGTTATTCTGAACTCACATAAGAGGGCCAAACAGGGGTCAACTTGTGAGGAGAAATTTAATGTTGTAGCGAACCTTACACCGGGTGGAGAAGGTGGTATGGAGAAGAGGATGTTAAAGGAGAATCTACATACAAGAAGAATTGTTAGCTCTTATGGGGAATTCTGCTTGGATGATAAATACAGATAGTAATAATATCGCGTGGTGTAAATTTGGAGGTAAATGTTCCCTTGGGTAGGGAGATACAAAAATCGAAGAATTTTTATAGAATAAGACTGGGAAAATGGTGTTGGAGAAACACTACAAGGAGGAAGACCCAACGGAGAAACCGTTAAAATAATTCGATAGCGGAATTACTACCGAGCGATGGTAATTTCAGTAAGAGAGGTGGAAAACTAGTAGTGTGTTCCTTAGGTACATCAAGCTAAGGGAACAATGGAGATAGTCTTCAGAGCTGAGACTACCAACGTCCGAGGAAAGGACCACTTTAACATGGTCAGGGTGACCGGAAATAAGTGGAGTATGTGTAGAGGTACTTTGTGGGAGTGAAAACCCGTACATTATAAATGTTTCCCGATGCAAGTGTAGGGATAAAGGTATTATGCCTGGAAAGGGCGACAGTTATTGAAATATTTGGTGTGGTACGGACAGGTGTTAAGACCAGAAACCATTAGAGCAGCTAGGGCGATTATCTGGATGGAAGTAGGAGTAATATCCTCAGATGATGTTGCATGTTGGTTGTGATATAAACAGGTTACTACAATGGTTATTGTTGTTATTGCCACTTTTTCTTGAGAGTTGAGTTTAGTGAGTATCGGCAATTTTGTTTATGTGAACATTTTTCGCTGATAGTGTGGGGTTCCTTGTATTATTACCTGTATAGGATGAATGGGTATATTGATAGCAGTACATGATTGATTGATTGAAATTACTCGTTTTAATGTTGTATTATACAAGTATGATATTATCCAAATTGTTTTATATATATGATTATACCGATAGTGTGCTGGTATTGCAAGTTTATTGGGATTACTACATCGGGATAGCATGTTTTGTTCTGGCAAGGCCCCATCTATTAGAGGGCCGGGCTCGCAATTGTACTTTCGTGCATATATGTGTATATATATATATATATATATATATATATCATTATTATGAGTTGTATGTAATTGATTTACTAGTCAACAAAGAGTTAGTTGGTTTTTATAATTAACAATAGAGAGGTCGTAACAAAAAGAGTGCATTATTTTATCACCCGTTAGAGATTTGGAAGTTTATACTCATAGTTGTGTGTCTGGGGACGGGAATTTGAGGGTCTCAAATATCTCGCATGTTGTATAGAAATGTGATTTTCATCACTGTAAAGAGAAAAGTGTCTTTCAGAAGGAGTTCTTTATTTATGTATAATTGCGAACTGAGATGAAACTTTGTTGTTAAAAGACGACAGTGTAGGGGAACATATTATGGACAGGGCTTAACGGATTCCGATGACCAACAATGTTAGGTAGTAGTGTATCGGGGGGGTTCCTTGTTTGGATTTCGCTTTGCGAGACACCCCACGCATGAAACTTAGCGTAAGATTGGTAGTAAGGAAATGTGTGGCCCTTTGTTCATGATTTGGATACCTCTATCGCTATGGGAGTACGTAGTTATAACGGGAAGTTACAAGGAGTAAATTATGATGTACGGCCATTAGAGCCAGTTGTTAGTAAATTACGATATAAGTACTAATAATGTTGGTTTTGTCACGGCGTGTTGAAGGGCGCATTGAGGATAAGGAGGATTTAGGATTTCTAATTCAGAAGCGATTGAGAACGCCCAAGTGGTATAGCACCGTTGTATTTACAGTGACAATAAAGAGTTTGGGATTTGTATGAAGCGTATATAATGTTTAAAAACCGTATGGTTGGGTTATAAGGGGCGTAGACATCTTGATTTGCTAAAGTGTAAATCAAAGGAAGAGGGAACATAGACGGGTGAGATAATTACTTATGAGATTAAACGTCATAAGAAAAGGTGTAAGTGAATATCATGTGTAGTAAGTGTAGCACGTTCAAACTTGGAAAAAAAAGGCAGTAGAAAGCCATTTAATAAAGGGATATCTCTTGAGAAGGCGAATAAATTATTATGAGAAATTTGGAGTAGAGTTCCGATCAATCGAATGTTGAGGGTGACTCAAGAGTAAATAGAATGAGGATGTCAATCAGGTATAAAGTCCAGATATGCACAAATTGGTGAAAAGTGTAAAGGTCCAAACTTTTGGTATTCGTCGGGAGATTAAGATCATTAAGTATCATTTAACAGGGAAAATTTTATGTGAATATCGACATTGAAAGAGGTACAGTAAGTAGTAGAACAGTTGGGGTTAGATGATCAACCAAATAATTTTGTATCAAGACGACGATTCCAAGAATGGGAGGGTCAAGTTGGAGAATTTTCTTGAGAGGTAGCCAACTTATTCATAAGTAATGAGTTCCTTCGATTATGTGGGACATGTTGTCCAGAAGGAGAGAAATTGTTATATACTTGGGGTGATTTACACTATTAGATAGTGAACACGCCGGTACATGGTTCGATACAGTACTATTCATAACTAAGAGGAGATCCCCGAAATCCACCTTTAACGTGGGGTAACAAGAAGTAGAGGAAATACGTTTCACTTGGACTAGGCTGTATCACCTATGGCCCGAGGTGTAGGCGCAAGGTGATTGATGACTGGTGGGCTGTATAAAAGAATGTTGAATTCATTTCGATATTTTTATTTCCAAATCGAGAAACTAGTAAGCAAGGTACATTGTGGTAATGGGAAGAAAATATTATCTAATAATAGAGCTGGGTGAAACCACCCGTATCTATTTTATTGTGGACAAGGTGCCGAAAATTGTTTTTGTGAAACACCACCCGAATGTATTTTTACCTTGTATAATTCACAACGCAGGGAACAGAGATTAAAGGAATGGACAAGAAGTAGTCAGCTATGTTATTAATTTCTTCCAGGTGGGAGTTTGGTGTGTTGCTAAACGCATAAAGTAATGCGTAGAGAGGCACGGGCTAACAACAATATTGAAATGATGCGGCTAACGATGTATAGCCATTTTTCTTCGATTGTTGTTTAATAAGAGCACAACGTGAGGTACATTTATTGAAGTGTATTCTGATAAGGTATCAAGTCTGTTAAACAAGCTTGTTGTGAACAAGGACTTTAGTGATTGAGATTTTCTTTATATTTTGTTTGGAACACTGGAGGGTACCGAATTTTTCCAGGTATGCCTTATTTTTCCGAATTTCGGGACGAAATTCTGTTATTAGGGGGGAAGTATGTAATACCCCGTACTTTTATTGATATTTATTTAAGGGATTAATTAAATTAAATGTGAATTAATTGAGAATTAATCCGGATAAAATACTAACGAGATGTGAGTTGGTATTTGATCATGATGTGCATATATGGTAGTATATGAATATTGAAAATATTAAAATTGTCGCGAGACTGAAATACGGCAATTTGGGAAATTTTGTTGGGACGCGCGTGACAGTCGCGTCAGGAATGTAATTATTTAAATTAAAAAAGTGAATTTTATTTTTATCAACCGTATGGTCATTTTGAGTGCGCCAACGAGTCCGGAAGGGTCGAAATAGTCAGAAAACACTAGCCGGGGGTTTAGTTTGGGTCCCGAGGCATTTTTGGGCCATACCGGCAACTTAAAAGGGTATTTTGGTAATTTTGGAATTTTGGGATTTATAACCAACGAATTTTGGGAATTAAAAATAGGGTGTTTAGTAACCCACTAAGCCATTACCAGTACTTAACTAATTAGAGGGCTACGGGAGTTATAGGAGAAGTTAGAAGAAGTTCCAAAGAGGAAACCCTAGCCACCATCACCATCTTTGGAAGAAATTTGTAGAGAGAGGGAGGAGAATCAACATTCAATTCTTCAACATCAAATCAGAACATCTAAGGCAAGTGGTTTAATTACGTTAATTTCAATCGAATGTTTCCTCCATGCTTAGAAATTTATATAATCGCATTGTTTTGGGAGATTTATAAAAACCCATGAAATTTGAGTTAGAAAGTCAGGTTTTGATATAGGGCTTGCATGTAGAATTGTTATTGGGTGATTATACTAAAAGAAATATGACTTTTATGATGCAAAGACGGATTTATTTATGGGAATTGATGACTTTAAATTTCTAGGGTTCATACTCATATGGTTTTGGGAAAATTGGGGATTGATGATAATTTCATGTTGTTTAGGAAGATTTGACCCCTAAATATGTTGAGATACGACCTAAGTAGGTTTAGGAATGATTAGGAACATTAAAACACTATTGGGATAATTTTTGGATGAGTTTTGAGAAGAGAAAGTTTGAGGAAAAACGATTTAGAAATTCTGGGCTCGAAACTGGCATCTCGTTAGAAGACCTGTCCAGGTCGTTCGAACGAGCTTCTAACGAGGTGGCAGTTTGCCTTCTAACGAGTTGGATGTTCGTTAGATGCCCCTTTCGTTCGAACGAACTCTCGTTCGAACGATACTTTTAACGAGTTGACAGATTGGCCTTTTTGGCCTGATTTGATTTCTAGTGTCCCGTAACCTTGTTTAATTGTAGAGATAACATTACCTTGATGACTAATTGATATAGTTGGGATATTCGGGATATATTGAGGAGTAAAATATAGAAGAATGATTTGAACCAAATGGTATTTGTGGATTAGGACGCGTGCGACTAATCACGATGCGAGGATAATTAATAACAGAAATGCATATAAACCGGGGGCATATAATTTGTGTGACATTAACAGTTGGTATAAGAATGAGAAGTATACCACTAATAAAATATGGTAATTACTAGGATGTATGCATGCTTAATACGTATGATTTTATGTGTATGACATACCTACCATACTTGCTATCACGGGAGGTTTGCGTTCGTTTAGGACCATCTAATCTTTGTGTGCCTACGGGGGGGATATAGATTGGTACCTCGAGGACATAGGTCAGAGATGGACTTATTGTGAAGTTAATAAGTCTGCTGATCATGGGAGCGTAGGTATGTGCGTGACCCATGTGAGGTGACTGTGTTCGCCACCATTGTTTGTGATTGTTGTTATCTGAGAACGATTCCTGAGAGATTCGGAATGCGTGATCCTTATGTATGTGATGTACTGGGATGGATAGCAGAGTATGTGTGCACCGCAGCTTAGTCTCGGGTGCTTGTATTGTATATTCATGACGTGAATAATATACGCTTAAATAATGAGAACTTTCATGTTGGTATTGTGAGTATAATTATGGTAACGCTTTGAGAAATTAAAAAGGGATAACCTGTAGTGAATTGTATTGCTAATAATTGAGAATCCGAGTTTAAGTAAAGCCTCTATCTAATTGATAACGTTAGAATGTATAATGGGAATCGAGTAGAAAGGGGTAGAACTTATGACGGTTTAGTTAGATATGAATGTCACTTAGATGGGTACGGTACGTTAGGAGTGCACAATTAGTCGAGAGGTGAGTATTTCATGTGAGTGCACGTCCTAACATGTATTTTGCATTCATTGTTTTAATGTTATTAAAGAACTTGCTGTTTTTAAAATACTCTCCACTTTCGAGCTCTGACCCGTTTGCTTTCAAATCTATTTTTGTAAAAACCTTTAAGGTGCCCAGCCACAAGGACACCATGCATTGTATTTCCATTCAGGTGACGAGCTGTAGCTGTTGTGGAAGTTACAGGGCCTTGCTAGTAGATGCTTCCTTTGGTTTTGACTCCATATTCAGCTCCATCACTTGTAGGGCATGTCGCCCATTTCTTTTAGAGACATTTCATTTTTCAGTTATTCAGACTTTTGGCATGTACTTAATTCAGGATACACTGTTTTATTATTTCAGTCGTGGGATTGTTGTGAGGAGTTTTTCCTCTGGACTTACTATTAATTGTTGGTTACTTTATTGAGACTTTATGGTGTATGGTTATGTTATTCTTTCATTATTCTTTCAATGCATGTTAATTAGACTTATTTTAAAATTTGACATCTTACTTTTCAAATACTAGGTGGTTAGTAATTATTAAAAATGTTTTCGACAGTGATGCTATTAACTGAACCAACTTGACATTTTGTATTAATTTAATAAAGGAGTAGCTACCCGGTATTTAATTAGTCAGGGTGTTACATTATGTTGTCTTTATATTTTTCATATACTAACTCGATCTTCTTCTTCTTTTGTAGTTCTTAGTTCATTTCGATAATATGATGGAGAAGGAAGGTGCAATTCAGGCTTCTTTTTCAAGTGATATACAGGAAGCTTTGGTTGGCTTAAAGAAGTCTGTGCTCAATTATCAGCAAGCCCTAGAGATTGAGAGATATACTTGGGTGGATAAATTGAAGACTTCTCAAACTGCTCGACAAACGTCTGAGGGAAATACCCTTAAAGCTGAGCACGGGACGAAGACTGATGAGGAGCTTGTGACTAAATTGAATGACAACCTTTCCTCTGAAAGGTGAAAGAGAAATTCTGCTGTAAAGGAATCATTCAGTGCTGGTTGGGACAAGGGTTAGAATAAAGTTATTTCTGCTGCCTCTACTCAGATTGAGTATGCAAAATAAAATTATTTCAGAGATGGTTAGGTTACTTCTCTCTAAGAGTTAAACACTGTTGAAGGCTCTGAAATTTTTCAAAGAGATACTCATGGTCCTCCTCCTATCATGGAGGATGAGATTAAAGATGAAGTTTGTTCTGAAAAGTCTTCTCTAGTGGTTGAATCTGCTATCGCCCAACCTAAAGTCACTGAGTCTTTTTTCCCCCATCCAAGCAACCTAAAGTTATTGAGTCTTCTCTTCCCCCAATCAAGTAACTCTCGTCTATATCCCCTTCTTCCGAGAAGGTTGAGAATGATAGGAAGAAGGTGTAAAGTTTTTAAGCACTTGCCCTTTTTCTTTTTTGTTTCTTTTTCTTTACTTTTATGGTACCTAAACTTCTCTATTATCAATAAAAGAAACCTTTCGTTCCTTCTTGTCTCTTGTTTATTATACATGTGTTTCATTCTTGATGTTAATCGGTGGTCATTTCTTCTTGCTAGTTTATAGACAAGATGGAACAACTGCCTACCAATGATAACGAGCTACTGAGGAAGTGCAATGCTTTTTTCAAAGTCAGTCGTATAGACTTATCCGAAGAGGAAATCATTGAGTTGCTCGGTGATGATATATCAGAGTAGGCTAAAGAAGTCTACAAATATTTGAAGTACTTACTTAATAGAGCGGTAGCAAACAATGTTGCCTACTATGAGATAATAGAAGAGCTTCAAGAAGAGTATAAAGAATCTATTACCCTGTTTCACTAAAGCTACGAGCAGAAATTCAAAGATTAAGTGTAGGTTAGGGTTTTGATAACTTTATTTCTACTTATAATAAAAAGGAAGATTTTCTTAAGTTTGAAGTCGAAGAAACTAGAACTATTGCCAAACTCCTGTAGGAGGAGAATAATAATTTAAGTGATGAATTGAAGCTTTTGAAATCTGCTTTGTTACTACCAATGAAGGGTATTACTTTTTAGAAGATGAAAATGAAATATTAAGGGAGGAATTGGAAGCATTAAAAAGATTAAGATTGCAATCTCTTCCCGAGCAAGAAATAAGCATAGTCGAGATACCACAAAGGAAGTTAGGACCCAATAGGCCCTTTTCAATCAAGCTGCGCAGTTAAAAGTTAAAGATCAAGCTATTGCTGAGAAGTTCCAGAAGCTACAGACTTTGTCTGCACAACTATCCACTCAATCTTCTCAATTACAAGTTAAGGATGGAGTGATGAAGAAGCTGCATTCTTAGGTTGATAAATTAACCTTTCAATTCCATAAGAAACCAAGGGAAGTTTGGATGGACGAGTATAATGAAGCTCTGGGGAATTTTGATGACATGCTTCAACAAGCTAAGAATGAGGCCTATAAATGGGGTTCGATGAATTCTTTGACGGTGATGAAGGTGGATCAGAACAATTCATTATGGGACTGGTATGACCCAGGCTTGCTTGAGCTTGACAATCCTCCTTTCAAGTTAGATGTCAACTGGAATCCTATTTACCGTATTCCTCAATGCTTGATTTCAAAGTACTTGGGAGATTACCAGCTACATGATGAACTATAGATCGTTCGACCTCCTCATATGCTTGATCTTCCTAGTAGTATCAATACTAGAATACTTCAGGATTTTAACTTCATCAACTCTCCTTACACTTTGGATGATCCTCCAGCTGGCATGGATCATGTCTTTAAGGCTGAAAGGAAATGCCCTGTAGAATAAGGCTTTGTATTTTGTTCATGCATGCTTAGTATTAATAAACAATATATAATCATTTATTTAAAGTAATGAAAAGTTTTGATCAACTTATTTTGATAATCTTTGACTCTGAATGGATTAAGTTTTAATCAATAAATGCCTTCTTAGTCTTTGACTGTGAATGGATAAACTTTTAGTCAATCTCTGTATATGAATGTCTTCTTAGTTTTCATTGGTTCTATTGATACACTTAGGTTTTACCTAAGTATCATACCAATTACCAATGTTTTACTATGGTTCTACTAATATGCCCCATTTTTTGGGTATTAGTTACCTTGGTGCCCAGGCGTGTGTGGAACATTTGTCTATCTTTTAGCCCAGTTTAGATGAACATTTGTCATCCGGGTCTTCATTAATCAGGCATTTGGGACTTACAATCTTCCCTTTCACATTTTTTATGTGTTGACAACCAATGTTGTTAGTGCCTTTGTTGATGTTGACCAACATTTTGTTGGTGGTTAGTGACTTTGTTGATGTCGACCAACATTTTGTTGGTGGTTTCTGACACATTTGCAGTGTAGTGCATAGCACTAGTACTCCGAAAAGAAAAAGAAAAATTTTAAGGAAATCATATTCTCATTAATATTGAAATGAACTGAGTACAATGTGATTACATCACTGATAATATTTCCTCAGGTGTTATGCATTCTAGGGATTCTTTAATTCTTCACCCTCCAAAGTCTGAATTCGATATGTGCCTGGTCGGATAACTTCTGTAATGAGATAAGGACCATGACCATTGGCTTTTAGTTTGTTGTTATTCTGAATCACCTTCTTCAAAACATAATCACATTCTTTTAAGTTTTTCAGGTTTACCCTTTTGTTATAGAAACGTGAAGTCCGTTATTGATAGGCTGCATTTCTTACGACTACATCTTCACGTACCTCTTCCAACATGTCTAAGTCCAGCCTTCTCATTAAATCACTGATTGGGGTGTTGAAATTAAGAAATCTATGAGTGGTTAAGCCTACCCCGGCAGGAATTACAGCTTCAGTACCAAATGCTAACTTGTATGGTGTCTCTTCAGTGGCTATTCTAGGGGTTGTTCGGTAAGCCCACAAGACAGAATATAGTTCACTGATCCAATTATCTTTAACGTTTTCTAGCCATTTTTTAACCCATTCAATAAAGTTCTATTCATTACCTCTGTTTGGCAATTGCTTTGAGGATGTCTAGGAGAAGAGTGGATTTTGTGGACATTGGAATAGGCACAATAAGCAGTAAACTCGTGTTGTTAAATTGTGTGTTGTGATCAGTGATAAAGGCATAAGGCAATCCATACATACATATGATATTCTTCTAAATAAACTGATAAACTTTTTCATTAGCCATATCGATCAAGGGTTCAACTTTCACCCATTTAGTGAAGTAATCAACATCTACAACCAAGTACTTGAACCTTCCTCGGGTGGTCGACAGAGGCCCGACCAAGTCAATTCCCCACATAGCAAAGGGCCAGGGTGAAGTGATCAGTATTAGGAGAGCTTGTGGAGTCTTGCGTATGTTGTAAAATCTCTAGCACTTATCCCACTTTTTGGCAAAAACTGCACAATCTTCTCGCATAGTTAGCCAGTAGTAACCCTATGTGTTGATTCTTTGCAATAAAGTTCTCCCGGCTACATGGCATCCACAAGACCCTTCATGAACTTCCTCAATCAAATCTTTTACTTTAGCTGGATGCACCCAACATTGCAGACCAGAAGTCAACCCTCTTCTGTACAACACACCATTATCTAGCACATATCTCGCAACTTTGTATTTCAATTTCTTAGCTGCAAGTAGGGCGGCTGGTTGAATTTCATCTTCAATATAAGCTCTTATGGGATTTATCCAAGATGGCCCCATGTTAACTGCAATAAAATTAACCATCAGATCTTCATCAATGCTATCTCAATAAGAATAGTTCTTCGTAGCTCAGTTCTAGTTGCTGAAGCTAGCCGAGCAAGTACATCTTCCCGAATATTTTCCAGTCTTGGAATTCTGATCATCTGAACAGCTGGAAAAGTAATGATTACCTTTAAAGCTTTAGCTAAGTATCTAGAGATCAATTCTCCTTTAGCAGCATATAAGTTCAACACCTGATTTACCACCAACTGTAAATCACTATATACCACAACTTGCTTGGCATTCAGTGGTTTGGCTAAATTTAAACCAACAATCACAACTTCATACTCTGCCTCATTATTGGAGGCTTGAAATTAGAACCGTAGATGATATTCTATATCTATTTCATCTGGAGTATTGAGGATGATTCCTGTTCCACATCCAGTTCCAAAGGATGACCCATCAACAAAAAAACTCCATATGGGAATATTATTGTCAAATGCTTGGTTTGTCAGAATCCCTTGATGGAAGTGATAGCTCCTAATTTGTGTTCCTTCGGTTATGGATTAGGAATGTCACTGCGGTCAAACTTCGAGTATCAAATGTGATAACCCGCTCACCAAAATAAGGGGTGGCCAGCCCAATACTCCAATATAACGGAATCATAGATGGAATCATTCTCAGCATCACAAAAAAAATATAGAGTATACAGGATAACCACCCAATATTTCAGAAAACGGGTTGCCAAAAACTTTGATTTGAAAGGTAAATAAATGAAGACAAACAACCCAATTCCTGAAAGATAAGGGAAACCCCAAGACTTATATAGATAATACAACAAGAATACAATAAAAAGACCGAATATGTTACCGGTCACCAACTGAAACTCCAATAATACACAAGTTCAATAAGTTACTTATTACATTTCATTAGTCATTTACAAAAGCTTGGGCACCTCGCCCGAATAAAAGACTTGATCTTAACTAGAATACAAGAATGAAAACGTCTATACCAATTGTGACCCGTAATACCCGCAATGCATCACGGCTCGCCGAGGACATCGGTATAGGAATTCAAATCAGGCATCCCTGCGGAGGAGTACCTGAGCAAAGACAAGATGCATATGCAACAAGAAGTGTAAACGGGTCAGGGCCCGGTTCTATATGATTACCAGATGAATAAAGAGTATGACATTTATGAATATTATCATGCTAGGAAGAATAAAGTCTATCTACACAATTCTAAAACATAGGTTAAGACAGTAAAGAAAAGCATGAGTTCAATTTTAACTAAGCAGGAGAAAGGAAAGATTAACATAATTAAAACTTCTATCATATCCCCAATTCATGTCATAGTTTATTCCTCAACAGGAAAATAAATCTATAACTATAAGCTCTATATGGCTTTTATCTCAATTTTAAGCTCTTTGTGGCCTTTTTACTATAATTACATGCCCATTCTGGCATTATCATTCTTTAGCCGGAATATTATTATCAACAAATGCTCTTTGTGGCATTTCATTGTGCTCTTTATGGCACTTCATCATGCTCTTTATGGCATATCTCATACATCAAGTCCCACTTGATTATGAATAGTTATTAATATACATATAACGATTCTAAGACCGCGCCTCCGAGTTTCCCTACTGGGCGCGCCCCTAAATGACCATCATCTTCCAGGGCCTATCTATACAAGACAACCTGGGCTCATAACGCAAACGTCGGGAAGCGGCCATATGCCTGCGGGAGAGTCAAGACCACACCCGGAATCTCCTCACCAGCGCAGAAAAATATAACATAATCGCTCATATGGCCTATGGACTATATCCACCCTGCATTCACTAGCCAGGGGGCATCACCAAGCGCGCGAACTTCCCTTATGATGTCATTTAGAGAGGTGTGTAACAACCATTTATTTATCATTTCAAGAATCATGTAAATTATCATTTACCGAGTTCATGATTAAGTAAATTATCATTTACTAAAATCAATACCATTTACACGTACATGTTTCATTTATATCCGAAACCTTTTCCATTTACTTTATTTGTAAATGATATAACTTATCATCCGGAGCCATACGTATATCATAACGGTATTACAACCTCAATGCATAAATGAAATATCAATTTATTCTCCCAAGATTTTCTTGTGAAGTTATTATAAACCATCAAGACGGATCATAGCTCTACTGAGCTTCTAAGGTCTCTCAAACGTAATACTATATCTCCTAGTCTTATATTAGTCAACTAGAAGAAAAGAATGCCCTAACATTAATTGGCATAACCCCGGAAAAGTTCCCACCTATCCTATTTCTAAAGTAGGGTGGATAACTAATTCATCTAGGACTCTAAAACTCTAAATTTACTTCATTCAAGAAGGATCCTAGTCCCTATTGAAGAAAATAAATCTAGGAAACAAAATAAGATTTTTTTTTTCAAAGTTGAAGAACAGGGGACCGGTCGACCGGTCCCAAGACCGTGGTCGACCGCGTCTCAAGGTTTTGCCTACGAAAGGAAGCAGAAAGCTCAAAATGGTATAGTCGGTCGACCGGTCAAGGAACCGCGGTCGATCGCGCTCAAAATTTATGCCTTTGTAGGAAAGCAGTAAGCCTCCCACGAAGGCCCGATCGACCGGTCCCGAGATCGCGGTCGACCGGTCGTAGCAGACGTAGGGTTCTTCCTTCTTCCAAAATTTAAACTAAGTGAAAATTTCACTTTTCCCAAATCCTAAATCTCTTTTATTTTGAACTCAACCAACAATCTTTATCTACCCAAAGATTATCCTACATGATTTATAACCATTATATTCCACCAATTTCATCAAAATAAAGATTAGGGTTTAAATCCCACAAATTCACTTTTGATCCATAAATGCAAAAACACAACCATCATACAAATTATTCAACTTAGATCACATATTAGCAAGTAGAAAACTTGCCTTATGGTTGTAAATTCAGATTTCATGGTGGTAGAAGCAATCTACCATCTTCAATATTCATTTCTCTCTTCTTTTTCCACTTTTCTCTTCTTCTTTCTTTCTCTCTATGTTCAAGACATAAAATGGGGAAAAATAAGGGATTTTAGAAGACTTAAATCGTGGCTTAGGTTAAAACTCCCAACTTAAATGGTTAATACCACATTAAGATGACTCCTAAATACGCATATAAGTTAAAACCAGTCAAAAGTGCCCGGAACCCAAAAATACAATATGGCACTTATTTTGATTGTCTCGCACCATCCGGGACTAACTACACCCTCTAAACTGACATCCGGAATTTATATAAATTATTTCGAGTTCTAATATCATTTAAATCAAAATGTCAGTTTAAATACCTGACACTACAAACATGCAACCTGATGATATTTACTTTCACCTACAGTAAATATGCATCAAAATAGTAAATATTAACTTCAAATTCATTAAATTAATATCTACTCCAATCCCCACATTTTATATAATTACCTTATGCGGTAAAATTAGTATAAAATGAGCCTCCCAGAATCGAGGGTTGTTACATACTCTCCCCCTTAAGAGGGAATTTTGCCCCCAAAATTCGGGCATACCCAACTCTCATAAAGGGTATACTACTCTAAACTAGGATTCTACCATCCTAAACAAACCCCTGGTTATCGCAACGTCCCAAATGGACCCGGACCAAGATCGACCCCATCGATCTCAGCCTACAGCAATTGTGCTCTAGTATAGCACAAATCGTTCCTCACTAACTATCGATTCTAGCTTCCTACGGCGGAAGACGATGCCCACATGACTCAGCACAAATCGCCCAACCTCCAGAATCATGTTACATCTCCCCTCGGGGTACCCATACCGACTCTAAGTGGCTTTATCCCAACGCTACTCAACTTATCCTCACATTGACGTATCTCATCAAGGTGTATGGCTTAAAAGCCAAATGTTTAAAGAAATGTCCCGAGACCACTCCAAGTCCAAGGAACATATTACCCGTTGGTTCCTTCCAAAGAATATACGAATTACTCAACCGACCACGCTAGGCCACTCACAATGCCAGTGCCTTAGGAAATGATCCATAAGGACATTCAAAAGCCTAAAGGTTGTACAGGGATTTCCATCCATACACACTACTTCTCCGTCAGTCACGTACTCTAAGGCGTACAATAAAGATACAACTTTCAACATTAAGCCGGCCTCCTCCATACATTCATCCGTGTTAGGGGGTAAGGTATACTCCATTTCCATACGGTTCCCATCTTCATGGAAATTTGTACCAAACTTCCGACACGAATGCTAAGTCTCAGTTCACCTTAATTTAATAGGCACCTCCCACGGTTCGACCATTCCTCCATAAAGAGCGGGCCGTACTCATCCACATGAAGTTCGTCCATACTGGCCGGAAATGCAACAGTCTGGTCAAACGATTTACAATTTTCTCAAATAGGATCTTGACCAGAACGCTGCCGACAATACAATGCAAACGTCTATGAATATAGCCTTCTTCCTTCCACCGATACTCTTCTTCGCACGAGTAGGTGAAATGGTCGATCACAGACCAGAATGCCCCCGCTACAGAATCTTCCGAGTCATGCTCGTTTCATTTGGTTTTCCAATCCAACACAAATATCCCTGACGGTTCTCTTACTCGACGCATCTACTACCCCAAATTGCATTTCCTTAGCGAATGAGAAAATATCCAATCACTAGTCCTTCTGAACTCCGAGCACCAACTCGATTTCTCCCACGACATATTGCAATAACTCGCTGCTAGCGAGAAAGACTAGATTTCCTGCCCAGGAAGTAGTGCCTTATCTATTTAAGGCACTGTTCTAAAAAACCCGCCTAGACTCCGCCTAGGCACGCCTAGGCTTGAGGCTTGGGAGAAATGCCTCGCCTTAAGATTTTGACGCCTTATACTTGGTAAAACTCTTAAGGCATACTTTTTCTCTAAAAACAACAATGCTTTAGTGAAACGATATCGCCTTTTAAATTTTTTTTTGCAAACCGGACCATTATCTCATCTAAAATAATCAAATAGTATTTTTATTTGCAAACATTCAGACATATTTTTATGATATGTACAATTTTAGTATTTTAATAGCCTTGTTATGATTAAAAATATTAAAATATATTAAAAATACCTAAATGCCTTTTTACGCCAAGGCCCGCCTAGGCTTTCAAGGCTTAAGGCTTGGCCTCCACGCCTCGATCACGCCCCACGTTTTTTAGAACCTTGATTTAAGGTGATCACTACCACGATGAAATTTAATTCAAGCATGGAGTAATACTTCCTATAAGTTTAAGCTTGTGAGATGCATAGACAATGGGTCTATGCTCCAGTATCATTATTCCCTGACCTGGCAGGAGATTTTCCATTACAACCACTCTCGAGCACACTATCATGGGCTCAGGAGTGAGGGTCCACCCGTCCTTTGAACTCCCCGGAAGAGAAGTTCCAACGTAACACTATTTCTAAGAAAGGCCTCATCTATTACGGCCAACCTACCAAACCTCTCGAGATCCCATAAATCTCGTTCCTAGGGATCTAATCCCAACCCACGACTTACTCGTGGTCCACTCCTCACCACCTTCCTGAATTAACATCATATGCCCTAATAGACCTAAAGTTCTAATGAATTTGTAGGTCTATCTATAGATATCCTATCTAAGTCGTATATATATGAAATACTAAATATATCCCTAGTGTCCAAGACCTATCTCAACTCCCAACGTTCGCTCGGTTTCATGCGTGGGACGTCTCGTCGAGGCGAAATCTAGACAAGGAACCCTCCCGTTACACTACTACCTCGCATTGTCGGTCATTAAGATGTGACGGTCTAAAACACATAATCGGGATCAATAAATTTTAACTTGCAATCATATCAACAAAATTCTACTTCTACGTCTTACCATAACATTATTAAAGATTTTAACTGATCGGACAATTCACTTCCGGTGGAGCCTTCCAAATACATATCTCCTTATATAAACATGGCCTTTTATTAAGGCACAATCCCGAAGTCTCAATTCGACTTCGTATCACAGTCTCCCTCACATCGGTCAGAGGAGAGAACTATATACAGTGCTTCTATCTCGCACTTCAATAGCCCTTAATCACTCTACTACGTGATTCTAGGCTAATCCTTCCTATCCCACATCTAACAAAAAAATAAATAAAATAAACAAGAAGGAAAAGAATAGCGTCTCTCCAATCACAACATCGTTAAGTGTTCATGCGGCGGAGTGTCTCGCCGAAGAGAAATCCAAACAAGGAACCCCTCCGACACATGCCTACTTAACTAGTTGATCATGGAGATAAGCGTAACATGCATAGACAAGACAAACAAACAATTAATCAAACACTCACACAAGCTAATAAAATGAATAACAAAATTTCCTACCTACCTCGATTCACCTCTATAAAGTCTCAACCTGTATCCAGGGGAGAAATCATAGAACAACTAGTTCCATTTTGAACTAGAAGTAAGATAGCCTCACAATTTTATTTGCTTGCTATCACCCCAAACCAACCAAAATACCTTTACTCGCGTATAATACATAAATAAAAAGAAAATAAAACGGCATCTCTCCACTCCCAACACCGTTAAGGTTCACGCGTGGAGCGTCCCGCAAAAGCGGAATCCAAACAAGGAACCCCTCCTATGCATTACTACTTAACTTTGTTGGTCGTGGAGATAAGTCATAACAACCACATACAATGCAACAAGCAATAGAACACTCATACCACACATTATATGTAACACATATACCTTTAAAATATCATCACTCGTTTCATAACGAGTGAAGAAATCATAAAACTCCCCTACTACGGAAGTCATCTAATTACTCTTCTATAATCGCATCAAAACTACAACGAGCTCAAACTACACACCCGAATCTACAGTAGATATAATACTACTAAGTCTTATCCTAAGGAATACACCACCCACTAATAAGGCGGAATTCCCACCAACCAATTATGCCAATCACTCTGGGGCAATACTAATGGTTCTCAGACTCCATATCCTAACCATTGTTCCAACTGGCTAACAACAATTGCCCACACAATCCCTCTTACTTCCTCAGTAAAAGAGGACACGCTCTCGGCCTCCTCTTCTTCAGTTCAATGAAATCTCCCCAGACGGATGTCCACCAACGGGGTTTCATGAATCTTACTCCATTAGAAGTGTTAACGACACCTATACTGGAGCCTATCATTTCCTAGTGCACGGTCTCCCTAACCGTACAACACCTTATTCCCCATCGGTCTTTAGCCGAACATTTGTGAACCTTCGAGAATCCACCTTCTCCTCAATCCAGTTATCCCAGAGAAAATCGCCATTTGCAAGTATCCACCGGGCTTCTCTATGGGCCAAACTTCCGGCACCCACGAATATGGCGACCACATTTTCACCATCCCAACACTACTCCTACGGGTGAAGGATTATCCTCAATCCTACTTCAGGGCACTTCTCCACTTCGATTTAGCATCACTTGAAATCTCAAGCTCAGTACCACTTTCTACTTCTCGCGGTACATGGGAAAACTACATCAACTGAAATTAGTAGCCGTAGTAGCAAGACAAAAAAATGCTACAAAAAGGGAGCGACCTCCAAAGCGGTCCTCATCCCCGACCATAAATTACAGTCCTTCGTAGTTCCTTCTCATGACGCCCTTCTTCAAACGACCTACTACTCTCACACGAATGCGCAAGAGATTCTATAGATTCTACCTCATGGCAGAAGAACGAGATCTCACTAGAGGAATCAAAGATCTTAATCCTAAGGCTTTATGTCAAATCAATAGCAACGCTAAAACTTAAGGCGTCCACACAGATTCCTAAGGACTCTAGAACCTGATGCTCTGATACCATCGGTGACAACCCGCTCACCAAAATAAGGGGTGGCCAGCCCAATACTCCAATATAACGGAATCATAGATGAAATCATTCTCAGCATCACAAAAAAAATATAGAGTATACAGGATAACCACCCAATATTTTAGAAAACGGGTTGCCAAAAACTTTGATTTGAAAGGTAAATAAATGAAGACAAACAACCCAATTACTGAAAGATAAGGGAAACCCCAAGACTTATATAGATAATACAACAAGAATACAATAAAAAGACCGAATATGTTACCGGTCACCAACTGAAACTCCAATAATACACAAGTTCAATAAGTTACTTATTACATTTCATTAGTCATTTACAAAAGCTTGGGCACCTCGCCCGAATAAAAGACTTGATCTTAACTAGAATACAAAAATGAAAACGTCTATACCAATTGTGACCCGTAATACCCACAATGCATCACGGCTCGCCGAGGACATCGGAATAGGAATTCAAATCAGGCATCCCTGCGGAGGAGTACCTGAGCAGAGACAAGATGCATATGCAACAAGAAGTGTAAACGGGTCAGGGCCCGGTTCTATATGATTACCAGATGAATAAAGAGTATGACAGTTATGAATATTATCATACTAGGAAGAATAAAGTCTATCTACACAATTCCAAAACATAGGTTAAGACAGTAAAGAAAAGCATGAGTTCAATTTTAACTAAGCAGGAGAAAGGAAAGATTAACATAATTAAAACTTCTATCATATCCCCAATTCATGTCATAGTTTATTCCTCACAGGAAAATAAATCTATAACTATAAGCTCTATATGGCTTTTATCTCAATTTTAAGCTCTTTGTGGCCTTTTTACTATAATTACATGCCCATTCTGGCATTATCATTCTTTAGCCGGAATATTATTATCAACAAATGCTCTTTGTGGCATTTCATTGTGCTCTTTATGGCACTTCATCATGCTCTTTATGGCATATCTCATACATCAAGTCCCACTTGATTATGAATAGTTATTAATATACATATAACGATTCTAAGACCGCGCCTCCGAGTTTCCCCACTGGGCGCGCCCCTAAATGACCATCATCTTCCAGGGCCTATCTATACAAGACAACCTGGGCTCATAACGCAAACGTCGGGAAGCGGCCATATGCCTGCGGGAGAGTCAAGACCACACCCGGAATCTCCTCACCAGCGCAGAAAAATATAACATAATCGCTCATATGGCCTATGGACTATATCCACCCTGCATTCACTAGCCGGGGGGCATCACCAAGCGCGCGAACTTCCCTTATGATGTCATTTAGAGAGGTGTGTAACAACCATTTATTTATCATTTCAAGAATCATGTAAATTATCATTTACCGAGTTCATGATTAAGTAAATTATCATTTACTAAAATCAATACCATTTACACGTACATGTTTCATTTATATCCGAAACCTTTTCCATTTACTTTATTTGTAAATGATATAACTTATCATCCGGAGCCATACGTATATCATAACGGTATTACAACCTCAATGAATAAATGAAATATCAATTTATTCTCCCAAGATTTTCTTGTGAAGTTATTATAAACCATCAAGACGGATCATAGCTCTATTGAGCTTCTAAGGTCTCTCAAACGTAATACTATATCTCCTAGTCTTATATTAGTCAACTAGAAGAAAAGAATGCCCTAACATTAATTGGCATAACCCCGGAAAAGTTCCCACCTATCCTATTTCTAAAGTAGGGTGGATAACTAATTCATCTAGGACTCTAAAACTCTAAATTTACTTCATTCAAGAAGGATCCTAGTCCCTATTGAAGAAAATAAATCTAGGAAACAAAATAAGATTTTTTTTTCAAAGTTAAAGAACAGGGGACCGGTCGACCGGTCCCAAGACCGCGGTCGACCGCGTCTCAAGGTTTTGCCTACGAAAGGAAGCAGAAAGCTCAAAATGGTATAGTCGGTCGACCGGTCAAGGAACCGCGGTCGACCGCGCTCAAAATTTATGCCTTTGTAGGAAAGCAGTAAGCCTCCCACGAAGGCCCGATCGACCGGTCCTGAGACCGCGGTCGACCGGTCGTAGCAGACGTAGGGTTCTTCCTTCTTCCAAAATTTAAACCAAGTGAAAATTTCACTTTTCCAAAATCCTAAATCTCTTTTATTTTGAACTCAACCAACAATCTTTATCTACCCAAAGATTATCCTACATGATTTATAACCATTATATTCCACCAATTTCATCAAAATAAAGATTAGGGTTTAAATCCCACAAATTCACTTTTGATCCATAAATGCAAAAACACAACCATCATACAAATTATTCAACTTAGATCACATATTGGCAAGTAGAAAACTTGCCTTATGGTTGTAAATTCAGATTTCATGGTGGTAGAAGCAATCTCCCATCTTCAATCTTCATTTCTCTCTTCTTTTTCCACTTTTCTCTTCTTCTTTCTTTCTCTCTATGTTCAAGACATAAAATGGGGAAAAGTAAAGGATTTTAGAAGACTTAAATCGTGGCTTAGGTTAAAACTCCCAACTTAAATGGTTAATACCACATTAAGATGACTCCTAAATACGCATATAAGTTAAAACCAGTCAAAAGTGCCCGGAACCCAAAAATATAATATGGCACTTATTTTGACTGTCTCGCACCATCCGGGACTAACTACACCCTCTAAACTGGCATCCGGAATTTATATAAATTATTTCGAGTTCCAATATCATTTAAATCAAAATGTCAGTTTAAATACCTGACACTACAAACATGCAACCTGATGATATTTACTTTCACCTACAGTAAATATGCATCAAAATAGTAAATATTAACTTCAAATTCATTAAATTAATATCTACTCCAATCCCCACATTTTATATAATTACCTTATGCGGTAAAATTAGTATAAAATGAGCCTCCCAGAATCGAGGGTTGTTACATCAAAATTTCTGGAATTACCTACAAAACTTGTTAAAAATTCACTATCGTGGAAAATTTGGGTATCAATTCAATTTCTAGCGTTGAAACTGTAATCGTGAAAACTTTTAATTTCAAATTTTATTAAAACTCTTTTTGTGTTTTTAAAATTTTTCTTTAATATTTTTTTTTTAATAATTTAAAAACAATTTTCAAGGGAGCAAACGATAATTTATGCAACTTAAACGACTAAAAATATCAGAGAGTAATCTTGTTGAGAATTTATGAGAAGAAACAAGAGGTGGGATTACACCGCGTAGTCGAATTAATTTAAAGTCCTAATCATTCGATTGAATAATTCGAAATAATATTAAATTTAAAATTTAACTCTCGTTACAATACTAAATTTAATTTTATCCTTTTCAGCAATTAAATCGGGAGTAGTCACAACATAAAAAAAATAAGATTCACACTCATTTCAATAAAATATCCGCTAAGATCAATTTATTAAAATTTGTACGAATCTTTGAATTGCACACACATAATTAATATTTTCATATAAGAATAATACTTATCTCTAAGTGAAATCCAAAAATTAAATATTAATTTTGCACCATTAATTTGTTAACTCTCATTACATAAATTAATGTGTGATTTTTCCCAATTTAATTAACCTCGAATGAATCAATGAACAATTATTCAAATAAAACAATTTAACATACGCGTTTCACCCCAACCCTTAAATGGGATGTTTAGCCACATATGATTAGAATTTTAGCACAAGCACAATTAATAAACAAGAATTAAGGAGAAAAAGTAAGAAATACGATACACAATAATGTCTTGAGTCAATTGTGTGCATGAACACACGTCCCAAACTCGTCACAAAATCTGACAGGATTACAAAACTAAAAGTAGAAGAAGAACCTACAAATTTTTCTAAACCTAAAACTATTTTTTTTTTATATTTTTCTGACTATATTTTTCTACTCTCTTTTTTTCTTATTCTGTCTCACGTCTCTCTCTGTATCTGTTTATCTTTTTATTTACTGAGAGAGTCCTTTTAAGTGGTCTTCCTTCCTTTTTTTCTTTTTCAGTCCACGAAGCTTGTTTTTTAGGAGAGATTGTTGGGATTTGAATTTAGCTTGGAAGAGGGTTTGTTCCATAAAAATAGGAGTTGGGTTTTGAGGCAAATGGGTCTTCCGATTTTGATGGGATATGGTAGAGGATGGATTGAATGAGGTCGGGTTTGTATAGTTGGTTTAGGTTTGGGTTGGATCCGGTTGATGGGTAATCTCGTGGGGTTTGGTCTGGTGGTAGATGGTCGGGCGCGAGTCAATGCCGGTTGGACACGGGACTGGATCTTTTATTTTTATTCTTTTTTGGTTGGCGCTGGACACCGCCAGCGGGTTCGGGGCAGTTTGCCGGCAGGTCGCCGAATCTGGCAGTGGTAGGTCACCAGAGAGGACTGGAACCGGGCCAGGGTCGCGCCGCGCCCAGACGGTCGCCGATGGTAGGGACGGCGGATGTGCGCAGGGGTTGGAGTTCTCGGGTTTGTGGGTTAGTCAGTTAAGGGTTAGTAGGATGGTTTAAAATGGGTTTGGTGTTGGTGGTTTTGGTGAGAGAGAAAGATGTGAGGTTGAAGAAGAAGTGGGAGGGGATTGTGTGTTTGTGTGGGTGTAGAGTATATTGGGTGAGGGTTAGGGTTATTTTTGAGTGTATGCTTGGTGTTGGTAAGTGGTGTGTGTGTTTAATTCGTTCCCCTAAAAAAATGATCCATTCAAAAAAATATAACCTAAACTAAATAAAATAAAAAATTTAAACCTAATAAAACTAAAAACTAACATCTCTAACTAAAAAAAACAATGAAAATAAAAAGAAATAAAATAAAACTCTATTAAAACTAAAAAATATAATCCTAATAAAGCTAAGATAAAAGAAATTAAAATCTAATAAAACGAGAAAATAAATTCCTAAAAATTAATCCTAATAAAATAAAGATTAAAAATTAAAAACTAATAAAAATAAAAATAAAAATAAAGAAATAGAAAAATAGAAAATAAATCCTAAAAAATTCTAAATAAATCTAAATAAATCCTAAAAATAAAATGATTAAAAATAAAAATCTAGAAAAATAATAAAGGTACAAACTCAACACACACGGGGCTTGAAAAATGGTCAGGGCTCGGATCACATCGGGGCAAGCTCAGATTGGATTTCAGACTTCGCGATCTCCTTGATTTCTTCGATACATGCTTTTGACCTCTATTGAGTTGCAATTGCACTGATTTAGCATTATTTGTACTGCAACTGCATATTGACCTGCAAAATGATAAAATACGACATAAGGCCAATTTTAATTAAAATGAGTGACTAAAATGCATCTATTCGGGGTATAAAATATACACTTCTGGGTGCTTATCACACCAACCCCAAACAGAACATTGCTAGTCCTTGAGCAAAAATTATAGAGAAAACAGAGATAAGTGATCAAAAGTGTGCCACTTTCGCAAGCACTGGCGATTGCACTTAGCATGTGCAACAATCCGTTAAACCTATAGGTTGTCCTACAGGACGAGTGGTGTCTCGTGAGGGTTTGCAGTGAATGTACCCACAAAATTTAAAAACTTATTTAAATGCAGTATCTGAGTAGATGATGAAACGCTATACAACCCAACTTAAAGAGGATATCAAGGAACACCGTATTCAACTATTAATATAATATATGAAATTACTTAATACCAAAAGCATAATCCTTCCTAAAACTCAGCATGTGTAGTGTGAAGTAATCTTAAGTATCATTAGAGTAATTCCGATATCGCCTTTATAGAATCAAAGCTTTGACTTCAATTCTCACCGGATATATCTCTCTGAATCGAACTCTCTGAGAATTGGGTAAGTGTATCTCTCTAGTGTGTGAGGATGTGAGTAAATATAAGCAATGTCAAACGTCTCACACACTTTATAAAAAAGAACGGATACATGAAAGAAATTTGATCTCATGAAGGAATGCTAACCACTATGCCGAAAATGTCGAATTATTCACCATATAATCTTTTCGTTTGCCCGAACACTTTACCAAGGGTGAAAATGTGGTTTATGAATGGTATGTAGGGATAATGAAATGAAGAAGGTGAATGATAGGGTTTTTGAGAAGAGTGTGACACACCTTGATTGCTATTGTCTTCATCTTTTGAATTTATGATCGCATATTTCTTTTTCTTCTTTTCTATTTTTATTTTCTTTCTTTGCTTTTTCTTTTTCTTTTCTTTTTTTTATTGCGATACATTTTTCTTTTCATAGCACAAATGATGACATTTTACATGGAAAATTTCAAACACTCTTTTTCTCAAAAACAATTGCAATGATGGATGGTATTTGGGACATATGGATAAGGGTAATATGGAAAATGATAATGGGTGAATGATAATGAGATAGGGAAAATGGTATGTGTATGGAAAAATCGGTTTAGTGCTCGGGACAAACTACAAGATACATGTTTCTTATAACTCGAAAATGATGTCATTCTCAGTGATTAAGCCAAATTTGAAAAAAATAATGAGATCATGCAACAACTAAATGTAGTACCCAAAGAAAGTTGAGTCAACTTGTGACTCGGAGATATGTAAAAACTATCAAAATGGTGAAAAGCTCAAATCTCACGGGTTTAAGTCGCCACTAGTGATCTTTTAAGGCTCTCTTGAGAATATATTTACTCTTTAACTTTTGATTATAAAAGTGATAGTGCAAAATTGCCGAGTTTAGGAATTCATGGTGCAAGTACGCTTTTCAGAGGCATTAATTAATTTATGTTTAAAAGCGTAAGTTTTGAGTCAAACAGGGGTATTCCGAGATTCTAAAAGAGGGATGATAGACAAATCATATCATAAAAATTTATTTTTAACTGCACAAAAAATTTAAAATCACTTGTTTCTGAAAATTTTCAAAAGAGGTACAATTTTGATAAATTTCCCTCCCCCAAACAAAAGAGAACATCGTCCTCGATGTTTAAAACCATATATAAAAATAAAAAGCACAAGGGAGGAAAGATATTACCATAATGAACCACTAGTGAAATGTACGACATGCTGGAGCATAGATGAAACCTGAAGAACAAATGTGATACAAAAAGACGTACAAGTCTATAAAGCGTGTGAAAAGCAGTGGGTGGTGTGAAACATCACCCCCAAACAGGGTAAGACTCATACTCAGAAATAATGAACGACGGGCTGCCTCCCGGTACCGCTAAGTTTAACGTCTTCAGCCAGACCGAACCAATCTCACCCTAAAGATAAGAGCTATGAAAGCACGGGGTGGAAAAAAAAATGGGGTGATAAGTATCACCCCCAAACAAGACTGAACAGTCAGTCTTCATAAATGGGGTCAACAATGTCAATTTCTTCAATGGGAGAGGGGCCTAGCTCTAAGAAAGGCTTCAATCGTTGACCCTTGACTTGAAATAGGCTACCATACTTAGGATTTTGAACTGTGATGGCACCATAAGGAGTAACAGATTCAACAACAAAGGGTCCAGACCAACGGGTTTTTAACTTCCCGGTAAAGAGATGAAGACGGGAGTTATATAACAGCACTTTCTAACCAAGGTGGAATTCTTTGCGGAGGATGATTTGGTCATGGGTCCACTTCATTTTGTCCTTGTATTTCTTGGACAAATCATAGGCATCATTTCGTATCTCCTCTAATTCATTAAGTTGGAGCTTCCGATGATTTCCAGCCTCGTCGATATCAAAATTAAGGCCTTTGACAGCCCAATAAGTATGATGTTCAAGCTCGACAGGTAAGTGGCATGGTTTACCAAAGACCAAGCGATAAGGAGACATACCAATAGGAGTCTTAAAAGCAGTACGGTATGCCCACAAAGCATCATTCAAGCATAAGGACTAGTCTTTCCTATTAGGATTAACTGTTTTTTCTAAGATTTTCTTGATTTCGCAGTTGGAAACCTCAACTTGACCACTAGTCTGAGGATGGTAAGAGAGACCAACTTTGTGGGTAACGCCATACTTTTTGACGAGATGTTCAAAGACACGATTACAGAAATGTTTACCCCCATCACTAATGATAGCTTTGGGAGTTCCAAAACGTGTGAAGAAGTACTCCTTAAGAAACTGGACCACAATGCGATGGTCATTGGTGCGGCAAGCTATGGCTTTAATCCATTTGGAAATATAATCAACTGCAACTAGTATATATTGGAATCCATGAGAAGAGGGAAAGGGACCCATGAAATCAATGCCCCATACATCGAAGATTTCGACTATGAGAATGGGTATAAGGGGCATTATGTGACGGCGAGAGATACGCCCAGATAGTTGGCATTTGGCACAAGCCTGGCAGTAGTGGTGGGCATCTCGAAAGAGAGTGGGCCAGTAGAAACCACTTTGCAAAATTTTAGTGGCTGTTTTCTTGGAGCTAAAATGGCCACCACGGGCACCATCATGACAAAAGGAGAGGATACTTGACTGTTCATGGTCAGGAACACAGCGGCGAATGACTTGATCAGAGCAATACTTAAAAAGGAAGGGGTCATCCCAAGAGTAAAATTTCACCTGGGCCATGAACTTAGAGCGCTCTTGTTTCGACCAATGATTGGGCAGTTGGTCGGTAATAAGGAAATTAACAATATCGGCATACCAAGGAGCGATGGAAAGAGCAAAAAGTTGCTCATCAGGAAATGTTTCTGAAATAGGGACAGGATCATATGTAGACGTAACAGTGAGGTGGGAGAGATGATTTGCAACTAAATTTTCACACCCTTTCTTATCGCGAATTTCGAGGTCAAACTCTTGAACCAAGAGAATCCACTGTATCAAACGTGGCTTAGAATCCTTCTTCTGAAGAAGGTGCCGCAGGGCAGTGTGATCAGTGTAAATGATGATAGGTGAACCGATAAAATATGATCGAAACTTATCGAGTGCGAATACAACAGGTAGTAACTCCTTTTCGGTGGTCCTATAATGAAGTTGAGCATCATGTAGAGTTCTGCTAGCATAATAAATAACATGCTGGCGCTTGTCAACCCGCTGACCAAGTACAGCACCGAGAGAAAAATCAGATGCATCACACATGAGCTCAAATGGTAAAGACCAATTAGGAGGCTGAATGATCGGAGCAGAAGTGAGCTCGGCTTTAAGGTGCTCAAAGGAAGCAACACATGCGTCATCAAAGACAAAGGGAACATCTTTGGATAAAAGGGTCGTTAAAGGTCGAGCAATTTTAAAAAAGTCCTTGATGAAACGACGGTAGAAGCCCGATGTCCTAAGAAGGAGCGAATGTCCTTAACAGACTTAGGAAGGGGAAGCGATGAAATAATGTCAACTTTTTCTTTATCTACTTCAATACTGTCGCGAGAGACGACATGACCTAAAACAATCCCCTTTTTTACCATGAAATGACATTTTTCCCAATTGAGGACCAATTTCTTTTCCTGACAACGTTTGAGGACCAAAGTGAGGTGAGAAAGGCATTGCCCGAAGGAAGAACCAAACACAGAGAAATCATCCATAAAGATTTTGAGAAAACATTAAACCATATCGCTAAAAATGCTAATCATACACCGTTGAAAAGTCGCAGGTGCATTGCAAAGGCCAAAAGGCATGCGAGAATAGGCAAAAGTGCCAAAGGGACAGGTGAAGGTAGTTTTCTCTTGGTCTTCAGGGGCGATTGGAATTTGGTTGTATCCTGAGTAGCCGTCAAGGAAGCAGTAATATGCATGACCGGCTAAACGTTCGAGCATTTGGTCAATATAGGGAAGAGGAAAATGGTCCTTGCGAGTGACCGCATTTAGCTTTCGATAGTCAATGCAAATACGCCAACCCGTTTGCATATGGATGGCAACAAGCTCATTGTCACTATTTTTTATGACGGCGATACTAGACTTTTTCGGTACCACATAAATGGGACTGACCCACTAACTGTCTGAGATGGGGTAGATGATACCAGCATCAAGCAATTTTCAAATCTCAGCGCGCACGACTTCTTTCATAGCAGGGTTAAGTCGACGTTGGGGTTCACAAGAAGTCTTGGCGTGTTCCTCTAAATGAATGCGATGACTACAAACATTGGGGTTCACACTGTGAATGTCGAAAATGGTCCAACCTATAGCAATGTTATGCTGAGTAAGAGTGTGAACTAATTGCTCTTCTTGATCAGCGGTCAAATCGGAAGCAATGATAACAGGGTGATGGTTGTTGGGGCCTAAGAAAGTTTATTTCAACTCGGAAGGTAAGGGCTTAAGATCCAAAGTAGCAGGTGGCGCACGAGTGACATCGGACTCAGACGCAGAAACAGAGTCCGGAGGTTTCTCGGTGCATAAAGTGGAGGAATCTGATGTGGCCAGGAGTGCAGACGGTGGAACAGAGTGATCCAGAGAGTAAATAGTATCATCATAGAGGGGTTCAAAGGGAGGATCCCTAGAGGAAGTATCCATCAGTGGAGTGGAATCTAGCATGGCATTGAGTTCAGAGATGGATGAATCAATGTCAAAGTCGGATCCAAAATGAGCCAAACATTGTTGGAGAGGATCGACAGGGTATGTTTAGTCCAACATTTCAATAACTAAGGAGTCAACCACACACACCTCATCAATAGAATCGACATCATCCGGTTTGTGCATAAGGTGGAATATATTGACTTCTACAGTCATGTTGCCAAAGGAGATATTCATGAACCCGTCACGACAATTAATTATAGAATTAGCAGTGTCCAGAAAGGGCCGACCAAATATGATAGGAGTATTGGTAGGGTCGGGAACAAGAGTGTCTAAGATGATGAAATCCACATGATAGTAAAAGTCTGAGACTTTCATCAAAACGTCTTCAACGATTCCTTTAGGTACTTTCACGGAACGATCAGCAAGTTGAAGAGTTACTCGTGTAGGTTTCATGTTTTGTAAACCTAACTCAAGGTAGAGGGAGTAAGGTAGCAAATTAACACTAGCCCCAAGATCAAGTAAAGCACTAGTAGTGAACTTGCCGCCTAACATACAAGAGACAGTTGGACGACCAGGGTCTTTATACTTCACAACACCGTTATTATGGAGTAGGGATGTAGCTTGCTCAGTGAGGAAAGCATCTCGCGGAGCATTTGTCCTACGCTTAACAGTGCACAAGTCCTTCAAAAAATTGGCATAAGAGGGGACTTGTTGAATTACGGTGAGGAAGGGAATGTTAATGTGAACATTCTGAAAGACTTTCTTGATCTCATCGAATTGCTGAGCTTTCTTAGTGGGAGACAACCGATGAGGGAAGGGTGACTTGGGCACATAAGCAGAGGTGGGCTCAGGAGGAGTAGACTCAATGGGAGCTCGGGATTTAGAAGGTGGGGTAACCTTAGGGATAGGCTCTAACAGTGGGATGGTCGGGTGGGGCACATCAGTGGGAACATGAACACCATTATCAACTTATTTTCCCGAGTGAAGAGTAGACACCGCTTTCATATCCGCTTGGTAATTGGGTGGATTGGAAGTGTAACCAACCTCGTAGGCCGAGTCTTTGCCATTCCCCTTAGGGTTAGCAATGGGTTGACTTGGAAAATGACCTTTCTCTCGCTCAGACTTGAATTGGTTGAAACGCTGTTCAAGCCGTTGGAGAGCTTGAGTCTGAGTGGTCATAAACTGAGTGAGGATATTCTCTAGAGAAGAGGTGGAGGAATTATGCGGAGGAGAATAAGATGGTTGGGGAACCAACTCGCGCTGGGAGTTAAGCGGCTGTGAATACTCAAAGGAAGACGGGGGAACAGGAACAAGCTGATTATTGTTGTTTAAATGTCCGCCGTGGGGGACAAAGGAAGATGGAAAGTGCGATTGATGGTAAAGAGCAGACTGATGTGGGACAGGAGGGCGAGGTTGTCTTTATGGGTTGTGGGAAAACCCAGGGGGACCACCAACATGTTGTTGGGGTTGGGCAGGACCGAAGTTGTTGTCGTACTTATAAGAGAAATAGGGGTGATTCCTATTGTTAGGATTGTAAGTAAACGACGAGGGAAGGGGTTTCCTAGTGGTATCAAAGGCACATGCTTGGGCCATGGTGGGTTCAGGATCATCTTGTAATAGGGGACACAAATGAGCTAAATGATCTTGACTTAAGCATACACCACAAGAGGAAGGACTAGAACCGTTGATAGTCATTGCTCGTTTAGAAAGTGTAACATTTTGTTGCATAGTACAACTGAGAGCGTCAACGGTTTTAGTCAAAGAGTGTAAGTTGTGTAGCAAAGTTTTGAAATCAGGATCATTTTTTACCTCAGAAGTGTTCCGTACACGTGGAGGATCGGATCTCGAAAATGCATTGGTGCCCTCCCAATCTTAGGAGTCATCGCCTAATTCAAGGAGAAAATTATAGGCGGCAATGGGAGTCAAATGCATGAACTTTCCTTTATGCATGGATTCAATAATGGTGTGAGAATAAGGGATAAGACCATTGTAAAAACTATGGACTAAGCGACTTTTCTCGAGACCGTGATGTGGGAAACTATTAATATAGTCTTGAAAACGGCCCCATGCTTCACAAAACTGTTCAGTAGGTTTATGTCTAAAATCCTGAATAGCTTGGTGCATTTCATTGGTTTTGCTCATGGGATAGAATTTAGACATGAACTTCTTAACAAGTTGTTCCCAAGTGAGGATAGAATCCGGGGGCAAGGATTGGAGCCACATGGATGCATTATCGTGAAGAGAAAAGGGAAACAACCGAAGATGAACATTCTCTTCGTCTAAGTTTTAATTTTTGAAAGTAGCGCACATAGTGAGAAATTTCCGCAAGTCAGTATAAGGAGAATCGTGTTCAAGGCCATGAAAACTGGGCAACAAAGAAATAGTCGCGGGGCGAATTTCAAATTGCATGGCCGGAGTGGGCGAAAGGACGATACATGAAGGCAGAGTGGCCATAATCGGGGCAAAGTAGGCCCGCGTTCGTCGGCCATGACGGGTGGGGTAATAGAACCAGGGGAAGTGGGAGAACTAGGAGTCTCCGAAGAGGGAATTTAGAGATGGAGCACTAGGGGAACGTGTTAAGCGATGATCAATGCGTTGCCAATGTGGCATAAAAGCAAGGAAAAAAATATTTTTGGGATTTTTGGTTACTGAAAAAGGAAGAAAAAAAATTTGGATTTTTTTTTGTGAAAAATAAGGAAGAAAAAATGGAAAATATTTTTGGATTTTTTGTTTATGAGAAAAATGAGGCAGAAAAAAAACCAAAATATTTTTGGAGTATTGGGTTTATTTTAAAAAAATTGCTGAAAAAAGGGGAAAAAGGGACGATGGACTAACGGTGGAAAAACTGACAGGTGGAGCAAAAATTGGACTACCTAAAGGAACAACTTAGACACGTACACAAATGGAACAAGTCTGAAAGAGCACATAGCCAAATTATTATCTTCAAGTTAAGTGATTGGCTAGTCAATTTTAATTAGTCCGCGGGCGAGAAAATCACAAAATCTTAGGCCTCGCCGATAAAAGTGTGCTCTACTTTCTTCCTGAGAGACAAGAGGCTTACTAGTTAAGGCTCACCACACAAGCTACTACAACAAACAACTATCCGGTTGCACGCTGGGGAAAGCACAACCCGTTTTACTGGGTGGCCTCACTTAAAACCCAGTTTCCCTGGACAAAAGTCTTAAGACAGTTGAATGAAGATTGGCAGGTGTGGAAAGGACTCACTAGAGTATCCTACGAGGGTCTCGTTCCGAAAGGGTCCTAATGAACACCGTTCCTACTTGGCTTGCTAGTTGATTGATTTTAATTTAAGTGAGAGCACGAGTAACAAGCAAATGGAGATGTTATTGAGTGGGTGATGAAATCCCAACTCGTTGCAATGACCGAGTATAGGTCTTAGGTAAAATTATTCATCAAACCATCCAATTTAAGTGTGATACTGAAATAAAAAGCATATAGGAGCAAGTAGCACACAAAAATTGACTCGCTTGCAGGAGATTCGCGAGTGATAAAGAGTTTACCTCCCACGATTTTTACACACGTGGGGTGAAGACCGAGTTGAGTTGACCGGGGGGAAGTACGCCTACTTCAGACGTCCCCGGGAGTCCTACCGACCTAAAGTAGAGAGGCTTCTAAATCCTCCCCTTCGACGCCCTCTCTCTACCTTGTCCGGTTTCCCTTTTCGCTATTTGTTTTTTTGGAATAAATAGTACAAAAATAAATCGGTGTCAAAATGCACCCAAATTAATTACAAGGCCTCAATAATCCTAAACAACCAATCTAAGGAGGGAGAGGAAGGAATAACTATATAAAAAAAATGAAAAGTACAAATCTTCACGGGCTTCAATCTTCAAGAAATCGGCAACGGCGCCATTTGATAGCTCTTAATTTGTGTTCCTTCGGTTATGGATTAGGAATGTCGCTGCGGTCAAACTTCGAGTATCAAAATTCCTCGAGTTACCTACAAAACTTGTTAAAAATTCAATATCGTGGCAAATTCGGGTATCAATCCAATTTCTAGCGGTGAAACTGTAATCGTGAAAACTTGCAATTTCAAATTTTATTAAAACTCTTTTTGTGTTTTTAAAATTTTTCTTTGATATTTTTTTAATAATTTAAAAATAATTTTCAAGGGAGCAAATGATAATTTATGCAACTAAAACGACTAAAAAAATCATAGAGTAATCTTGTTGAGAATTTATGAGAAGAAAAAAGAGGTGGTATTACACCGCGTAGTCGAATTAATTTAAAGTCCTAATCATTCGATTGAATAGTTCGAAATAATATTAAATTTAAAATTTAAATCTCATTACAATCCTAAATTCAATTTTATCCTTTTCAGCAATTAAATTGGGAGTAGTCACAACATAAAAAAAATAAGATTCACACTCGTTTCAATAAAATATCCGCTAAGATCAATTTATTAAAAAATTTACGAATCTTTGAATTGCACACACATAATTAATATTTTAATTTAAGAATAATACTTATCTCTAAGTGAAATCCAAAAATTAAATATTAATTTTGCACCATTAATTTATTAACTCTCGTTACATAAATTAATGTGTGATTTTTCCCAATTTAATTAACCTAGAACGAATCAACGAATAATTATTCAAATAAAACAACTTAACATACGCGTTTCACCCCATCCCTTAAATGGGGTGTTTAGCCACACATGATTAGAATTTTAGCACAAGTACAATTAATAAACAAGAATTAAGGAGAAAGAGTAAGAAATACGATACGCAATAATGTCTTGAGTCAATTGTGTGCATGAACACACGTCCCAAACTCGTCACAAAATCTGAGAGGATTACAAAACTAAAATTTTTCTAAACCTACAAATTTTTCTAAACCTAAAATTATTTTTTTTTGTATTTTTCTGACTATTTTTTCTACCCTCTTTTTTTCTTTTTCTGTCTCACGTCTCTCTCTGTATTTGTCTATCTTTTTATTTGCTGAGAGAGTCCTTTTAAGTGGTCTTCCTTCCTTTTTTTCTTTTTCAGTCCACGAAGCTTGTTTTTTAGGAGAGATTGTTGGGATTTGAATTTAGCTTGGAAGAGGGTTTGTTCCATAAAAATAGGAGTTGGGTTTTGAGGCAAATGGGTCTTCCGATTTTGATGGGATATGGCAGAGGCTGGATTGAACGAGGTCGGGTTTGTACAGTTGGTTTAGGTTTGGGTTGGATCCGGTTGATGGGTAATCTCGCTGGGTTTGGTCTGGTGGTAGATGGTCGGGCGCGGGTCAATGCCGGTTGGACATGGGACTGGATCTTTTATTTTTATTTATTTTTTGCTTGGCGCTGGACACCGCCAGCTGGTTCGGGGCAGTTTGCCGGCAGGTCGCCGGATCTGGCAGTGGTAGGTCACCAGAGAGGGCTGGAACCGGGCCAGGGTCGCGCCGCGCCCAGACGGTCGCCAATGGTAGGGACGGCGGATGTGCGCAGGGGTTGGAGTTCTCGGGTTTGTGGGATAGACAGTTAAGGGTTAGAAGGATGGTTTTGTTGGTGCACTTTATATATTGTGATTAAAAAAAAATCACATCAAAGAGTTTTATGAAGAAATCGAAAAATAAAATCATTAATTAATTTTAAGTCTACTGTTCAAAATTAAATTATTACCTCATATGATTATCGCAAAATATGAACCGCATGCGTTGAATTCAAATATTTACTGCACAATAAAAAATAAATAATATTACCTCAATCGTTTATAAATTCGTCGTAAACGATTCTTGGGTTGAGTCGCGGACTAGGTCGCTCTCTTTAAGACGTTTTGCGACGCTACCCTCTTTGTGCAGGTAGTATTCAGTCACGCCGTCCCAGGATAAAACAAGTCCAGAATCACTTCTGTATCATATAACCATGCACCGTAGTTATATGTCTTCTAACACCCATTCCAAATTAATTGCTCAATATCCGAAATTTCAGTTTGGAGGAACAAACTATTCTAAAAAAAAATTTAGAGGAATAAATATTTTCGTGAAGAAAATATTTTCAGTCTTAGAGGGAGAGAATGAGTGATTTTTCTTCTCTTTAATTTTCTCTTTCAAAAATTTTGCACTCCCTCCTCATTTGATTTCATTTTTTCTTTTCTTTTCAAAAAACCAAACTCAAATTCTAAAACTCTCTCAAGCTCGTTTTTTTTAGCCGAATGGAGAGAATTCTTTATAGAAGGTTGAAAGAGGTTAGAGGATAGTGGGGTTAGTGGGTGGTTTTTTCTTTAGCCAAAATTTTAGGAAAAGTGGGTTAGTGGGTCTCCCACTTGTGTATTTAAAATACATTTATACAACAATCCCCCACTTGGATTTTAAAAACACAATCATCGGTAACAATCTCCCTCTTGAAAATTTTGAAAAATTATTGAGCAATAATTATTAATAGAATTGTGCATAAGCAAAGGTGTCTTTCGACTTGAACCTTTACGTAGTAAAGATGATTCAGATTATACTAGAGTAACTCGTAGTTTTGAACTCTATCTCTGACAACATCCCACACACAACCTTACTTGGGTGTAGTACTCAAGCCAACACGTTACGGCCATGTGCTTCTATCCCAGTATGTGAACGCTCTAGGGAATTTGCCCAAAATTACCATAGGAAGAGGCCATACTTCCACATCCACATAGGTGAGTCTATCAAGGATACTCCCGTAGCTAGGTACCCCACTCAAAATAGAGCTATAGATCATCATTAAGAGTTATAATTAACTCAACCTTAACTCGCTTCAGGATATCATGCTCCATAGGGATGGACTCGGAGTAAAACCTTGTAAATAATAATTAGCATGATTCAACCCATATCACTGTGACTTATTATTACCCTTTGAACCTATTTCTTGGGATCTCCAGTCTATAGGTTGGGTTACCACCACAAATGATTCAATATCAACGGGCTTTAGTCCGATCCCTTTCTAGGTGTTAAACACCTTCTCCCGCACTAGTCCTTTCGTCAAAGGATAAGTCAGGTTCTATTCTCATCAGTCCGAACATAATCCACACACACAAACTTATTAGTTTTAAGTTCTCAAACTATGTTGTGCTTACGACATATTTGTCGTTCTTTCCGTTATGATAACGGTTCTAAAATTTTACAATAGCCATGGTTCTATTGTTGTGGATAAAATGACTGTGTCAATCTCTACCATAAATGGTATCTTATAATAGGTCTTTTAACATTTCATTTACTCACTAACCATAGCTAATGGTATCACCATATACTCCATCATTAATTATGCCAATAATTAATATTTCTTGGAGTTCCAAAAAATAGCAACATAATATGTGTTAAACACATATCCATTATTGATTCAGAATCAATTCTAGGTTCGTGATTTTATCAAAACACATAACCTTTCTCAATAGCATAAGAATGCACTTTTTAATTATAAACCTTCAGAGTACTCCCATAAAAAATTATTCCAAGCCAACTGTATTTAGTAGCTCAATTGAGACTACTTAATATGTTCGCATATTCATCTTTTCTTATCACTATATATAGTGTTCTTATACTTAGATCATGTGGAGTACAAGATGGTTCATAATAAGCATATATCTAATAAATATATATTCTTGTATTTCAATGTACTCGATCAATTAATTGATCCATATAGCCTTGTAATATTAACAAGTAATATTATTGTTTCATTGAAACTCTTTATGCCAACACTTTGACTTAGCATGAATTTGGTTTTCTAGGCAACAAAGTATTATAACCAAATATTAGCTAATCATTCTTGCATAATAAATAAGAGTGCATTCATATTTCAACATGCTTAGTGATAAACACAATTCATAATATTCTCAATTCATTCTCATTTGATGATTTATCAAAATATCATGCCATTTATTGGTGCCTCCCATATTAATTTTTCAACTTCAAGTTGGTCCATGTAAGTTGCCTTACATAGGTCACCATTCGAAAAACACTATTATATATATTTAGTTTTTAACTCAACATCATATATAATATCAATGGCATTCAAATTAAATGAAGCTTCTTCATTTTCATGAGAATAATTTAACGTGCATCATGTATAATTCAGTTATATCGATGAATTTCGGCTATTAAACAAAGCTCATATTCATAAATGATAATATTCCTTCAAATGGTGTGTATACACCTATTTATCTTAAAGTTATAAGATAAGTCAATTATAAACTAATTTCTAGTTTATTCCAAGGAATTCAATCAATCATTTATGACATGACTTCTCTAAGGATTTTTCGAATCCTTTTCATTAACATAAGCAAGTTTTTATTTTTAACTCATAACTCAAAAATTAAGAGTTCTCTTGAACACCAAAGTTTCAGATTCTATTAAATGTTCTTTAATTATAGTTGAGAGGTACTCGATTGAGTGCCCCCACTATTCTCTAGGTATAGCATTGAGAAGCAACATGTAATGTGCCCCCACTATATCTTCAATTCATAAAATGAAATCTAAACTTGTGAGTTTCAACATTAAATAAGAATTAATCTTATTTCTTAAATAAATACATGCTTAATGTCATCATGTATAGCCGAATCAAAAAATACATGTTCATTTGTTTTAGTCATAAATTCAGATTTTCATGTGTCTGAAAGTCACATATAGATTATACAATCTATTTTATAAAAAATTATAATATACAATTTTTCACAATGTACAAAATAATATTGCGTATTAGAGTTTAAACCTCTATTCCAAATCAAAGCATACGGTCAAAATAATTTTATCCAACTAAATTATTTCTTCATGCGTATGAAGCACACCAAATTGATTCCAACATTGCAGAATACAATTTTATTCTATACATTTTTCAACTCATATAAATGAATAAATACAAAGAATTATTCATATAAAATTCTAGCGGTTGCGCTTCAAACTCAAATATTGCATAAGTTCTTATACAATTTCTTTGAAATTCATCTTCCATAAATTTGAGTCCAAATTTTTTCTAAGTACTTCATAAATCCGTGAAAAAGAAATTTATAAAGGCTTCAAAATATTTTGAATCCGTTGGGAACACGACATGATACATTTTTCTAAGAAAATGTTGTCCAAAATCATTGTTCAAACCGAAAAACTTCAAGTTTGAAATTTCACCACGACCAAACCGCTTATTGAAAATTTATAAAAATTTTCAGAATTCATCCTTTATGAGTCTAGTCTTATCCAAAATTGGAATCACTCAAAAATATTAAGTACAAGTGAAGATAAACTTATTTTACTACAAGTTGTCCAAAAAATTCAGAATTGCGCATCGCATTTTTAAAAATCATCATAAAAGATATACAACTCTTTTTTCAGAAATTTCGAAGCCCAAAATTTATAATCTCAACATACTATATGCATGCCAAAATTCACGAAATTTCAGTCTATATATCATCAAAAAACCGAGATGATATTCCAACAAAATTCATAACAAAAATTTCAGTTTTTTTTTTCATCATCGATCACTTTAGTGTGGTTGAAAAATATCAACTACACTTTCACATAAACTCTTCAAAAAATATTTGAACAATTTTTTTTATAGTAAACATAGCGCAAGGCGCAAATGTTTATAACTTACCCGTCGAATCCATATAAAAAATGTTCACATTTATTTTTCATATAACAATTTTTCATTTGTTTCCAAATATCAAATTTTAATTTGATTCTATATGAAAAATTTTCATTTATTTTCATATAACAAATTTTCATTTGTTATCAAATATCAAATTCTAACTTTGATTCCATATAACAAATTTTTAATTTGTTTTCTTAACCACAAGTGGCTCAAAATGAATTGTCCAAAAACAGTATACAATTCCATTTCCAACAATAACATCTTATGTGAAATAATATTTCACATTCATAACTAAAAACTAGGATTGACCTATTTAAAAGTTTTCCATGAAGGGGTTCATTTTTGTTCAAATTCTAATTTCTCACGAAATTATTGATCGATTCCGAATTGACCAAAAATTACTGAAATTTATGTATCTACTTCACAAAATATAATATTTAGGAAGTTCGGGGGCTAAACGGTCATTTCTAGAGGTACAAGGTCAAAATTATAATTTCTAAACATAGAAACTTAGTTGGCCTTTTTTCATTTCGACATCATAAAAATAATCATATATGTCCATAAAATTTATTTTTCGGTCTCCATGGTAGACATAAAACGTCTTAAAATTGTTGGTCCACTTTATATATTGTGATTAAAAAAAAATCACATCAAAGAGTTTTATGGAGAAATCGAAAAATAAAATCATTAATTAATTTTAAGTCTACTGCTCAAAATTAAATTATTACCTCATATGATTATCGCAAAATATGAACCGCATGCGTTGAATTCAAATATTTACTGCACAATAAAAAATAAACAATATTACCTCAATCGTTTATAAATTCGTCGTAGACGATTCTTGGGTTGAGTCGCGGACTAGGTCGCTCTCTTTAAGACGTTTTGCGGCTCTACCCTCTTTGTGCAGGTAGTATTCAGTCACGCCGTCCCCAGGATAAAACAAGCCCAGAATCACTTCTGTATCATATAACCATGCACCGTAGTTATATGTCTTCTAACACCCATTCCAAATTAATTGCTCAATATCCGAAATTTCAGTTTGGAGGAACAAACTGTTCTAAAAAAAAATTTAGAGGAATAAATATTTTCGTGAAGAAAATATTTTCAGTCTTAGAGGGAGAGAATGAGTGATTTTTCTTCTCTTTAATTTTCTCTTTCAAAAATTTTGCACTCCCTCCTCATTTGATTTCATTTTTTCTTTTCTTTTCAAAGAACCAAACTCAAATTCTAAAACTCTCTCAAGCTCGTTTTTTTTGGCCGAATGGAGAGAATTCTTTATAGAAGGTTGAAAGAGGTTAGAGGATAGTGGGGTTAGTGGGTGATTTTTTCTTTAACCAAAATTTTAGGAAAAGTGGGTTAGTGGGTCTCCCACTTGTGTATTTAAAATACATTTATACAACAGGTTTAAAATGGGTTTAGTATTGGTAGTTTAGGTGAGAGAGAAAGATGTGAGGTTGAAGAAGAAGTGGGAGGGGATTGTGTGTGTGTGTGTGGGTGTAGAGTATATTGGGTGAGGGTGAGGGTTATTTTTGAGTGTATGTTTGGTGTTGGTAAGTGGTGTGTGTGTTTAATTCGTACCCCTAAAAAAATTATCCATTAAAAAAAATATAACTAAAACTAAATAAAATAATAAATTTAAATTTAATAAAACTAAAAACTAACATATCTAACTAAAAAATACAATGAAAAGAAAAAGAAATAAAATAAAACTCTATTAAAACTAAAAAATATAATTCTAATAAAGCTAAAATAAAAGAAATTAAAATCTAATGAAACTAGAAAATAAATTCCTAAAAACTAATCCTAATAAAATAAAGATTAAAAATTGAAAACTAATAAAAATAAAAATGAAAGTAATGAAATAGAAAAATAGAAAATAAATCCTAAAAAATACTAAATAAATCTAAATAAATACTAAAAATAAAATGACTAAAAATAAAAATCTAGAAAAATAATAAAGGTACAAACTCAGCACACACGGGGCTTGAAAAATGGTCAGGGCTCGATGTAGGCTTAGGTTTGGGTTACGGGACAGTTTCGGGGCATCGGATCACATCGGGACAAGCTCAGATTGGATTCCAGACTTCGCGATCTCCTTGATTTCTTTGATACATGCTTTTGACCGCTATTGAGTTGCAATTGCACTGATTTAGCATTATTTGTACTGCAACTGCGTATTGCCCTGCAAAATGATAAAATACGACATAAGGCCAATTTTAATTAAAATGAGTGACTAAAATGCATCAATTCGGGGTATAAAATATAGACTTTTGGTTACTTATCAGGAAGATTTTATCCTTTACCTCCTTATATTTCTTTTTCATCTCCTATACTCTGCTGGAGGGTTCTGGTTGGTCTGTGGTAACTTCTTCTCCAATCTCCTTTGCTTGGAGTTAGTTGGGGATATCTCCGGTAGATCTGCTGACTCCTGAGTGTTGCTCGGTATGAGTCCCTTATTGCTCGGGAACCTCTAGGTAAGTGAATTCTGCAATACAATTCGCCACTGCTTGGTCTTTTAAAGATAGCTTCGTTCATATACAAGTTCATATTCCCCCAATTCCACAGCCCAATACATCAATCTTCTGAATTTCTATGGCTTATGAAAAGCTTGCCTGAGTGGCATGTCAGTGTATACCACTGTGGTATGAGCTTGAAAATATGGCTTCATCCGTCAACTAGCTGTGACACCCCGACTAATTAAATACCGGGTAGCTACTCCTTTATTAAATTAATACAAAATGCCAAGTTGGTTCAGTTAATAGCATCACTGTCGAAAACATTTTAATAATTACTAACCACCTAGTATATGAAAAGTGAGATGTCAAATTTTAAATTAAATCTGATTAACATGCAATAATAAATATAAAGGTTGACATAACCAATCACAGTAAAGTCACAATAGAATAAACAACCAATATAATAACGAGTCTAGAGGAAATACTCCTCCCAACAATCCCATTAATGAAATGAATAAACAAGTCTGCATCCTGAATTAATTACAAACCAAAGTATGAATAATTGAAATATAAAATGTCTCAAAAGGAAATGGGCAACATGCCCTATAAATGATGAAACTGAATATGGAGTCAAGACTAGAAAGGAGGCGTCTACTGTCAAGGCCCTGTAACTTCCACAACATCTACAGCTCGTCACCTGAATAGAATTCCTATGCATGGTGTCCTTGTGGCTGGGCACCTAAAAAGGTTTTTACAAAAAGATAGATTTGAAAGCAAACGGGTCAGAGCCCGAATGTGGAGAATAGTTTTAAAAAAAACAAGTGCTTTAATAACATTAAAACAATGAATGCAAAATACATGTTAGGACGTGCTCTCGCATGAAATACTCACCTCTCATCTAACTGTGCACTCCTAACGTTCTCGTACCCATTCAAGTGTTTCTCATAACTATCTAGTTCAAAAGAGTTTCTAACATATCTACTCGGTTCACGCTTAAATTCCAACCTTAACAATTAAATAGAGAGTTCTACTTTAATTCTTGGATTCCCAATTATTAACAAAACCATTTACTGGTATGTATCCCCTTTTTATCTTTTCATAACGTTACAATAATCATACTCACGATTAAACATGACAATTCTTTTCAATTAACCGTATATTATTCTCAACATAAATATACAATACTAGCACCCCGAGACTAAGCTGCGATGCACACATACTCTGCTATCCATCCCGGTACATCACGTACATAAGGATCACGAATTCCGAATCTCTCAGGAATCGTTCTCAGATAATAGCAAATCACAAACAATGGAGGCGAACACAGTCACATCACATGGGTCACGCACATACCTACGCTCCCATGATCAGCAGACTTATTAACATCTCAATAAGTCCTTCTCTGACCTATGTCCTCGAGGTACCAATCTATATCCCCCCGTAGGCACACAAAGATTAGATGGTCCTTAACGAACGCAAACCTCCCGTGATAGCAAGTATGGTAGGTATGTCATATACATAAGTTATATACTAAGCATTCACACATCTTAGATGTCTCAATATTAATAAACGTATATTCTACATCCTTATACCATTATTCCAATTTTATACATTTTAAGTCTTCCGATAATATATAATGTAGACTGTCGACACATCTCACGTCATAGTTTCTTGTACTTAAAACCTATATCAAAGGGATTATTAAGTTTCCTATTATTCCCACATATAACATCATTATTCTTAAGGTCCTTACTTCTGCCCCAAACCTCATTTCATCAAATTATTCAAATTTACTCTTTTAACCCTAATATTATCTCACTCAACGAATTTCATTAGATTTTAGAATAATTCCTCAAATTGAATTCTAATTAAGGTCCAAATTTTATAACCATACCTACTGGTCTTCCTTAAGTCTAAGGATATTCATAAAGTCTCCAATAATAATTTTCTAAGGGTTAACATCATTAAAATTTAACTAGGGAAAATTTTACTCATTCTGGGAAGGTCGATCGATCGACCTTGAACATCGATCAATCGATGGTGGTCGATCGATCGACTGATGAATGTCGATCGATCGATTGCACCAGATAGGCTACGGACTGCTTCGTTTTGCAGTCCTCAAATCATCCCAAAAATTCATTACAATGCATGAAACTTCATTCTAACGTTATAATATCATCAAATAATCATCCTACAACATTGTTAACGTTCTAAAACTAATAAATCATCACCCAAAGGCCTTATTTAGATCAAAACATCCTCAAGAACCCTACTTTTCTATTTCTTTCAAGAACAACAGTAATTCTCTTCTTTAATCCGTTTTTAGATCATCAAGTATTATGTTTTGGATTCATAATTCGTCCAGAATATGTCTACATGCAATTCCTAACATGGTTTATAGTTTTAATCCTCAAATTAATGGGTCTATATCAATCTTCCAAGACAAAATTCGATAATTACACTAAACATGGAAGAACACATTCATTGAATCAATTGTAACTAAATCACTTGCCTTATATTCTTCAGATTTTTGTTGTTGGTTGAAGAAGGTTGAATTGCTTTCTCTCTCTCTGCAGAATTATCCTCTCTCTTTCTCTCTCTACAAGTTCTTCTCCAAGATGACAATGGTGGTTTAGAGGTTGCCTTAGGAACCTCTTCAAATTTCTTCCAATAACTCCCGTAGCCCATTAAGTCATTTAGTGTTGTTAGTGAGTTTAGTGGGTAAAGACTAAATCAGATTTTAACTTCTAATTTTCGTGGGTTTTAATTCCCAAAATTCTGAAATTATCAAAATACCCTTTTAAGTTGCCGGTATGGCCTAAAAATGCCTTGGGACCCAAACTAAACCCCCGGCTAGTATTTTCTGACTATTTTGACCCTTCCGGACTCGTTGGCGCACTCAAAATGACCATACAGTTGATAAAAATAAAATTTACTTTTTAATTCAAATAATTACATTCCTGACGCGACTATCACGTGCGTCCCAACTAAATTTTCCAAATTGCCGTATTTCAGCCTCGCGACAATTTCAATATTCATATATTGCCATATATACACATTATAATCAAATACCAACTCACATCTCGTTAGTATTTTATCCGGATTAATTCTCAATTAATTTACATTTAATTTAATTAATTCCATAAATAAATATCGATAAAAATGCGGGGTATTACATACTTCCCCCCTAATAACAGAATTTCATCCCGAAATTCGGAACTAAAAAGTACCTGGTAAAAATAACTCTGGATAACATTCGCGCATCTCATCCTCGCGCTCCCATGTGGACTCCTCGGCATTATGATGCCGCCACTGAACACGTACTAACGAAACTATCTTTGACCGCAGTTTCCGCTCACTTCGGTCCAAAATAGCAATCGGCCCCTCCTCGTAGGAGCTATCGGAATGGAGATCGATGTCCTCCAAAGCAATGTGAGAATGAGCCAAATCATCTCTAAGATATTTCCATAGCAAGGAAATATGAAACACATCATGAATCCTGTGTAAATGCTCCAGTAACCCAAGTCTATACGCAACAGACCCAATCCGCTCGATGATAGGAAATGGTCCCACGTATCTCGGTGCCAACTTCCCCTTCTTCCCAAATCGCATAATCCCCTTCATAGGAGATACTCTGAGTAAAACCTGGTCCCCCACTTGGAACTCCCTGAAGAACCTCTTCGCATCAGCATAGCTCTTCTGCCGATTTTGAGCTACCCAAATGCGACTCCGTATCAATTATATCCTTGCCGAAGTATCCTGAATCACTTCCGGCCCAAGTAGTTTGTTGTCCCCCACCTCCAACCAACATGCTGGGGAACGACAAGGTCTACCGTACAACGCCTCAAATGGAGCCATGCCAATGGTGAACTGGTAGGAGTTGTTGTAAGCAAACTCCACTAGTGGAAGATACTGCTCCCATCCACCCCCAAAATCAATGATGCACATACGCAACATGTCCCAACATCTGATTTGTACGTTCGGTTTGCCCATCGGTCTGCGGGTGATATGCCGTACTCAACCGCAAATCCGTGCCCATGGCCTCCTGAAAACTCTCCCAAAACCGTGAAACAAATATCTTGTCTCGGTAAGACACGATATTTAGGGGCACACCGTGAAGTCTCACTATTTCTGCAATAAAAAGCTGGGCATACTGTCCCGTAGTGTAGTCTGTCCTTAGCAACTTTGGTCAACCTCTCAACAATTACCCAAATGGAGTCGTGACCTCTCTGTGACGTAGGTAACCCCGTGATAAAGTCCATGGAGATGCTCTCCCACATCCACATCGGGACCTCTAATGGCTGTAGAAGTCCTGCCGGTCTCTGATGGTCCACTTTTACCAGCTGACAAGTGGCGCATTTAGAAATAAACACGGCAATATCTCTCTTCATCCCGCTCCACCAATACTGACGTCTTATGTCTTGGTACATTTTGTCCCCACCGGGATGTACCACGAACCGTGAGCCGTGCAACTCTGCCATCACTTCATGTCGTAATTCCTCCCCTTCCGAAACTACCAGTCTCCCATTGAAGCGTAATCCCCCGTATGAGCTAACGGTATAGGACTCGGCTCCCTCTGCTAGTAATCGAACTATCTGTTCCTGACAGAACGAGTCATTTGCCTGTGCCTGTACCACCTTCGTGACAATCTGTGGTGTAACAGTCATCATAGACATGAATGATCGGGCCACTGCATCCTGGTGTCCCAACTCCTTCCACTTTGCCTTCCACACCCCTGCCACCTCATTTACTGGTCTACGGCTCAACGCGTCTGCTACCACGTTAGCCTTCCCCGGGTGATATTGGATATCAAACTGATACTCCTTCACAAACTCAAGCTACCTCCGTTGCCGCATATTCAACTCCTTCTGCATGAACAGGTACTGTAGGGACTTGTGGTCCGTGAACAATCGAAACTTCTCCCCCAAAAGATAATGTCTCCAAATCCGAAGGGCAAATACCACTGCCGCTAACTCCAAGTCATGGGTGGGGTAATTCTTCTCGTGAGGCTTAAGCTTACGAGAAGCATAAGCTATGGTCTGACTCTCCTGCTGCAATACACCTCCAAGTCCTTGTAAGGACGCATCGGTGTAAATTAGATACTCAACTCCCGATCTCGGCAATGCTAACACAGGTGCTGAGGTCAATTTGTCCTTCAACTCATCGAATGCCAACTGACAGGCATCACTCCAGATGAATGGCACACCCTTACGAGTCAGATGTGTCATGGGACCCGCTATCTTGGAGAAACCCCGAATAAACCTCCTATAGTATCCTGCTAAGCCCAAGAAACTACGCATCTCAGTCGGTGTCATGGGCTGTCCCCACTCCCTCACCGCGAATACCTTCCCCCGGATCAACAGATATTCCTCGGTCCGAAATAATATGCCCCAAAAACTGAACCTCCTTCAGCCAAAACCCACACTTCTCATACTTTGCATACAGCTCGTTCTGACGTAGCGTCTGCAAAACCTGCCTCAAATGCTCGGCGTGATCCTCCTCTGTCTAGGAGTAAACCAGAATGTCATCAATGAAAACAATGACGAACTGGTCTAGGAACTCTCAGAACACCCTATTCATCAAGTCCATAAACACGGCTGGAGCGTTGGTCAAGCCAAAAGCCATAACCCGAAACTCGTAGGAACCATATCTCGTTAAGAAAGCAGTCTTCGAGACGTCCTCTTCCCTGATACGCAACTGATGGTATCCTGATCGTAAATCAATCTTTGAGAAGAAAGAAGCTCCTCTCAGCTGGTCGAATAAGTCATCGATTCGGGGCAATGGATACTTATTCCGTATCGTGACTTTATTCAACTCCCGGTAATCTACACACAACCTCAACGATCCATCCCTCTTCTTTACAAATAACACAGGGGCACCCCACGGTGAAGTACTCTTCCGGATAAACCCCTGACCCAATAACTGCTCAATCTGATCCCGTAACTCTCTCATCTCAGCTGGAGCCATTCGGTAAGGTGCGCGGGTAATAGGCCGAGTGCCCGGCGTCAAATCAATCACAAAATCTATCTCCCTACTCGGAGGTAGTCCAGGTATATCCTGAAATACATCGGCGAACTCACTAACAACGGGTATCGAATCAAGTGGTATCACCACTTCCTTATAGGTTTCCTCCTCTATGTAGTACAAATGAGTGGACGATCCTCCCTCAGGGCGAGGCATCGCCACTAAAAACATCTATTGCCCGGGAATGGCAAAGATAATACTCCTACTAAAACAGTCAATCATGGCTCGGTACACAACTAGCAAATCCATACCAATAATGGCATCATACTCGGTCATCTCTAACACTAACATATCAGCGGGTAAATTAAACCTCCCGATCTCTATACCCACACCTCTACACATAAGCAAAATCATGAAACCCCTACTCAACGGTGAGTCTACACAAGTAGAGGTGCTCTTTGCGGTGTCAAATAACCCAATAGTGCGTGCAAATCTCATGGCAATGAAACAATGTGTGGCCCCCGTGTCAAATAAAATACGCCCCATAGTCCCCTGAATAGAGAACATACCCTCAATGGCCGGTGGATCCTGTGGGGCTACGGCCTGCTGAAGCTGGTACACTCTCCCATACTGAAGTTGTCCCTGCTGGACTGGGACCGCTGGAATGGGTGGTAGTGCTGCCATCTGTGGTGGTGCTGGGAGGGCGACGGGAAACATAAGCCTCTGTGGCTCGTGTCGAGCACCCTGCTGCTGTTGCTGCTGCTGTGGGGCCCTGCCCCTATCAGGATAATCCTGGCGTTTATGTCCAGTCTTGCCACAAACATAACACTTCTCCGGGAAGTTTCCTTCTTGCTGTCCCGACTGTCCTCGGCCCTGGTGGCCGTTACCATTCCTCCCCTTGCCGTGCTGGCCCTGCTGAATCTGCTGCTGACCATTCTGACCCTGCTGGCCCTGATGGCCGTTCGGACCATGACGGCCCTGCCTGAAACCTCCATGTCCACTTCTGAATCCCCCAGATCTGAATCTCTTAGGATCCCCCTGTTGGGAACCCTGGTCACCCTGCCTGTATTGTCCCTGAGCAGAATGTGCCCCGCTGGCACCATTTCCCCCGGTCCTGCCCTGATGTCTGGACTCCTCTGATCTCTTGCTCTAAGACATGTGAAAGCGATGATCCTGACAGTGTAGCAGTGCAACGTTAACCACATCAGAGTAAGTGGCTAAAGATAGATTCCCTAACAAATGCTGACGGATCCTCCAAGTCAATCCATCTGTGAACTTCTGAATCTTCTTTTCTTCCGTCGGTATCTCATCCGGAACAATGTTCAGTAAGTTAGTGAATTCGGCCTCATACTCAGCCACAGTCTTTCCCTCCTGCTTGAGGTTCATCAACTTCCTACTCATCTCCGTGTGAACATCTGACGGAAAATATTTGCGGTCGAACCGCACCCAAAACTCCTGTATAGTGAGAGTGTCCCTCTCCCCTGCGGTGGTAATGGACTCCCACCACTGTAATGCAGAACCTACTAGCTTAAAAGTAGCTAGTATCTGCTTCTGAACATCGGTGCACTCATACATCCTCAGGTGCCTCTGAATATCCTTCCTCCACTGACTAGATACCACAACATCGGAGTTACCTACGAACTCCGGCGGGTGTGCTTTCTGAAAAGCATCACGGACGCATTCCCAAGCAGACGGGAATGCATGAGCCTGAGCTGGCGCGGCTGCCGGCACCTAGGGTGGTGTCTACTGTACAACGGTTAGGGCGGTATTTACCGCTTGGGCTACAATAGCTGCAACCTCGACGGCATTCATAGTGCCCTAAACTGGTGCGGGTTATGGCTCTGGCGTTGCATCCCTATGAACTCGCTGCGTACATCGTGGAGGCATCTGAAATGAGAGTAAAGTATATAAGTTCGCAGTTATTTACTCAAAATAGCTGAAGAGCGAACCATACACAAAAGAATACAATAATCCTAAAATATAGGGCTCTACATCAAAGAAAGCTCAGCGGAAACATAACAAGCCGTACAGATCCTAAAGGACACTAGAACCTGATGCTCTGATAACACCTGTGACACCCCGACTAATTAAATACCGGGTAGCTACTCCTTTATTAAATTAATACAAAATGCCAAGTTGGTTCAGTTAATAACATCACTGTCGAAAACATTTTAATAATTACTAACCACCTAGTATATGAAAAGTGAGATGTCAAATTTTAAATTAAATCTGATTAACATGCAATAATAAATATAAAGGTTTACATAACCAATCACAGTAAAGTCACAATGGAATAACCAACCAATATAATAATGAGTCTGGAGGAAATACTCCTCACAACAATCCCAATAATGAAATGAATAAACAAGTCTGCATCCTGAATTAATTACAAACCAAAGTCTGAATAACTGAAATATAAAATGTCTCAAAAGGAAATGGGCAACATGCCCTATAAATGATGAAACTGAATATGGAGTCAAGACTAGAAAGGAGGCGTCTACTGTCAAGGCCCTGTAACTTCCACAACATCTACAGCTCGTCACCTGAATAGAATTCCTATGCATTGTGTCCTTGTGGCTGGGCACCTAAAAAGGTTTTTACAAAAAGATAGATTTGAAAGCAAACGGGTCAGAGCCCGAATGTGGAGAATAGTTTTAAAAACAGCAAGTGCTTTAATAACATTAAAACAATGAATGCAAAATACATGTTAGGACGTACTCTCGCATGAAATACTCACCTCTCGTCTAACTGTGCACTCCTAACGTTCTCGTACCCATCCAAGTGTTTCTCATATCTATCTAGTTCAAAAGAGTTTCTAACATATCTACTCGGTTTACGCTTTAATTCCAACCTTAATAATTAAATAGAGAGTTCTACTTTAATTCTCGGATTTCCAATTATTAACAAAACCATTTATTGGTATATATCCCCTTTTTATCTTTTCATAACGTTACAATAACCATACTTACAATTAAACATGACAATTCTTTTCAATTAACCGTATATTATTTTCAACATAAATATACAATACTAGCACCCTGAGACTAAGCTGCGGTGCACACATACTCTGCTATCCACCCCGGTACATCACGTATATAAGGATCACGAATTTCGAATCTCTCAGGAATCGTTCTCAGATAATAGCAAATCACAAACAATGGAGGCGAACACAGTCACATCACATGGGTCACGCACATACCTACGCTCCCATGATCAGCAGACTTATTAACATCTCAATAAGTCCTTCTCTGACATATGTCCTCGAGGTACCAATCTATATCCCCCCGTAGGCACAGAAAGATTAGATGGTCCTAAACGAACGCAAACCTCCCGTGATAGCAAGTATGGTAGGTATGTCATATACATAAGTTATATACTAAGCATTCACACATCTTAGATGTCTCAATATTAATAAAGGTATATTCTACATCCTTATACCATTATTCCAATTTTATACATTTTAAGTCTTCCGATAATATATAATGTAGACTGTCAACACATCTCACGTCATAGTTTCTTGTACTTAAAACCTATCTCAAAGGGATTATTAAGTTTCCTATTATTCCCACATATAACATCATTATTCTTAAGGTCCTTACTTCTGCTCCAAACCTCATTTCATCAAATTATTCAAATTTACTCTTTTAACCCTAATATTATCTCACTCATCGAATTTCATTAGATTTTAGAATAATTCCTCAAATTGAATTCTAATTAAGGTCCAAATTTTATAACCATACCTACTGGTCTTCCTTAAGTCTAAGGATATTCATAAAGTCTCCAATAATAATTTTCTAAGGGTTAACATCATTAAAATTTAACTAGGGAAAATTTTACTCATTCTGGGAAGGTCGATCGATCGACCTTGAACATCGATCGATCGATGGTGGTCGATCGATCGACTGATGAATGTCGATCGATCAATTGCACCAGATAGGCTACAGACTGCTTCGTTTTGCAGTCCTCAAATCGTCCCAAAAATTCATTACAATGCATGAAACTTCATTCTAACGTTATAATATCATCAAATAATCATCCTACAACATTGTTAACGTTCTAAAACTAATTAATCATCACCCAAAGGCCTTATTTAGATCAAAACATCCTCAAGAACCCTAGTTTTCTATTTCTTTCAAGAACAACAGTAATTATCTTCTTTAATCTGTTTTTAGATCATCAAGTATTATGTTTTGGATTCATAATTCGTCCAGAATATGTCTACATGCAATTCCTAACATGGTTTATAGTTTTAATCCTCAAATTTATGGGTCTATATCAATCTTCCAAGACAAAATTCGATAATTACACTAAACATGGAAGAACACATTCATTGAATCAATTGTAACTAAATCACTTGACTTATGTTCTTCAGATTTTTTTTGTTGGTTGAAGAAGGTTGAATTGCTTTCTCTCTCTCTGCAGAATTCTCCTCTCTTTTTCTCTCTCTACAAGTTCTTCTCTAAGATGACAATGGTGGTTTAGAGGTTGCCTTAGGAACCTCTTCAAATTTCTTCCAATAACTCCCGTAGCCCATTAAGTCATTTAGTGTTGTTAGTGGGTTTAGTGGGTAAAGACTAAATCAGATTTTAACTTCTAATTTTCGTGGGTTTTAATTCCCAAAATTCTGAAATTACGAAAATACCCTTTTAAGTTGCCGGTATGGCCTAAAAATGCCCTGGGATCCAAACTAAACCCCCGGCTAGTGTTTTCTGACTATTTCGACCCTTTCGGACTCGTTGGCGAACTCAAAATGATCATACGGTTGATAAAAAATAAAATTCACTTTTTAATTCAAATAATTACATTCCTGACGCGACTGTCACGTGCGTCCCAACTAAATTTTCCAAATTGCCGTATTTCAGCCTCGCGAAAATTTCAATATTCATATATTGCCATATATACACATTATAATCAAATACCAACTCACATCTCATTAGTATTTTATCCAAATTAATTCTCAATTAATTCACATTTAATTTAATTAATCCCATAAATAAATATCGATAAAAATGCGGGGTATTACACTAGCCTCAATAAAGTCTAGTTCTAACTTCTCCAGTCTGGGATATCTAAACTCTGTTGCTCGAAAAGCTTTGCTAGTGTAATAAACCGTCTTTTTAACTCCACTATTCTCTCTGATCAAGGCAGAGCTAATAGCTGATTCAGAAACAACCAAATACAAAGACATATTTTCTCCCAACACTGGTCGGGAGAGTAATGGGGGTGTTCCCATGTACTTTTTTAATTCCAGGAAAGCTTTTTAACATTAGTCGTTCCATTCAAAAGTTTTTCTAAGCACCTTAAAGAATGGTAAACATATGTCTGTTGCTCGGGACACAAATATGTTGAGTGCTGTTACACGCCCTATTAGCCTTTGAACATCATTTTTACTGGTCGGGATTGCATTTCTATCAAGGCCTTGATCTTATCTGGATTAGCTTTAATGCCCCTTTGATTTACTATATACCTGAGGAACCTCCCTCCTGAACTCCGAAGACGCATTTTATCGGGTTTAACTGCATCTGGTGTTTCTCCAATTGATCAAACGTCTAGCTGAGGTCGGCAATATGATCAGCAATTTTTTTGCTCTTTGTCAGCATATTATCAACATACACCTCCATGTTCTTGCCTATATGCTCCTCAAATACGTTGTTCACCAGGCTTCGATAAGTGGCACCTGCATTTTTTAGACCAAATGACATAACATTGTAATAATAAGTTCCTCGGGGAGTAATAAAGGAAGTACTTTCTCTATATTTTGGCTTCATTTTTATCTGGTAAGAACCAGAATATGCATCCATAAAACTCAGCAACTCGTGCCCCGAAGTAGCATTCACCAGTTGATCAATTTGTGGCAAAGGAAAATGATCATTTGGGCACGCTTTGTTCAAGTCAGTAAAATCCACACACATCCTCTACTTATTATTTTTCTTCTTGACCATAACTACGTTGGCCAACCAGTCCGAGTACTTCATATCTCCAATAAAGGAAGATTCTCCACTTCTTCTTGTATAGCTCAGTTCTTTTCCGGGCTGAAAACTCTTCTTCGCTGCTTTACAGGTTTAACTTCCTTATTAACATTAAGCTTGTGGCACAGTAAATTTAGGTCTATGCCAGGCATATCTTCGTGTCTCCATGCGAACACCTACTTTCTTTATCTCAAGAAGGCCACCAACTCCTGTTTGAGAATCGGATCCAATGACGCTCCTATTTAAGTCGTTCACTCTGGTTTATCATTGTCCAGAACAATGCTTTATGTTTCCTCCATCACCTAGCCTTTTACGAGCTCTAATTCATCTCTTGGATCTAAGGTTTCAACCTTAGATTTGTTGTTTGGTTCATACATATCCACTTAACAAGTGGTCATTTTCCTCTTTACTTCTACCATATCTTCCTCCTCGGTAGATAAATAGTATCATTTTCGAGCTACTTTTCGATCTCCTTTTATATTTCCAACTCCAAAGTTGGTCGATAACTTCAGGCATTGATGAACAATAGAAGGCATAGCTTCAAATTTCTTCAGACCTCCTCTTTCCATGATCATGTTGTAAGTATAATGAGCATTTTTGTCCATCACACAGAATCTCACTTTCTTTGTCCTGCTCGTCGGCCATGTCCCGATCAACACATCCAACTTAACTATTCCCAATGGAAATATCTTCTCAGCAGAGAATCTAATGAAGGGCCAATGGTGAGGCTCCAGTTGACTAAGTTATAAATCCAAACTATCAAAACAGGGATAGAACATAATGTTCACTGAACTGCCGTTATCCACTAGTGTTCTTGCTACCAGTATGTCTTTCATTCAGACTCTGCTCACTAAAGGATCTTCATGAGGATACAATACTCTGGATAGATCATTCTTAGAAAATCCCATTACGAGCTATCCTTATCGACTTTCCTTAGTCAGTCTTCCTCGATAAGTTTGATTTTCTAAATATAAGAACAAGCTTGAGCCTCATTGAGGTAAGCCTTCCTTTCAGCTGTATGGTCTCCTCCTCCTGCATCTCCACCTGTAATCATATGGCAACCAAAAGATCCAAAGTTTAGTGTGAATATTTTGCATTCAGGTTGCTTAGGATTCTTGGGGAAATCAGGATCATCTTTTGGATCATCGTCATGGTTTCTCTTATTCTCTTCTTTAGGTTTAACAGGAGATGTAGATCTTTGCCAACCTCTACCGCCAGCTCTTCCACTAGCTTGTCGATCAACAAATTTGTCTAATTTTCCTTGTCGAATGAGCTCCTCTATCTCATTATGGATCGCAATACACCGGTTTGTCATATGACCATGGTCTTTGTAAACTTTGCAAGACATGGACTTATCCCTCTTATCAGCAGGTGACCTTAACTTTTTAGACCAACTCAAATCATTGTTGTGCTTGATTTCATCCAAAATATGATGTATATCCACCATTAACGGAGTGTAATTGGTAGATTTTCTGAGCCGATATAGGCTTTCTTGTACTTTCGAATTCTTGCGCTCATTGTGATTCTTGTGCTCCTTCTTATTTGACTTCCCTTCAGACTTCATTTTCACCTTCGAATTTGAATTCTTTTTAGTTGTCATAACTTCCTCGGCGTTCATAATATTTGCTGCTTTGGCCATCAATTCCGTCGTCATCTTTGGAGGATCTTTTTCCAAAGTATAGTATAGTTTTTCAGGGAGAAAGCCACTCATGAGGGCAGTGATTGCAGTCTTCTCCCCGTAATTAATAACCTCTAATTTCTCATTGTTGAAATGAGTGATATAATCCCTGGTACTTTCTCCCAACTTCTGTCTCACACTAAGCAAATTAGTTACTCGCTTCACTGGTTTGGCTCCAAAGAAGAAATTACTAATGAATAGCTCAGCAAGTTATTAGAAGCTAGAAATCTACCCTCGAGGAAGACTATTATACCATATTTGAGCAGATCCAGTGATTGTTCCTGAGAAGACCCTGCACCTAATCTCATCAGGGACAACATAAATATCGATCGCTGCTTGGTATTGTTATATGTGAAGAACTAGATCAGTCTTCCCATCACACTTGGGAGTAACCACTGGAGATTTAAACTTGGTGGGTGTAGGGAAATCTTTAATGGTTTGCACAAAGGGAGATCCCTTAACAAAACTTCTCTGGAGTGGATTCTTGGCCTTATCCATTTCTCCCAATCTATCTTCCAAATGCTTAATGGACCCCTTCCAGGTATCATTGTCAACACTAGATCTGTTAGTGACGACTCTTTTATTCCAACCAACTGATTGTGCTGAACTTTCCTCTTCTGAACCTTATCTTTGACTGAACCGAATAGTTCATCGAGCGTTCGATCTGGACTGGCTGAACCTTCCCTCAAGTTACTTGGTCATCGATTATTTCTCGACGCAACTCGAAAGGCATTTATATTTCCTGGGTCCCAAACGATCGAAAGAAGAGGCCCTACGTATCCTTTCTAAGGCACTCAGTCTTTCTGGAATAAGGGATTTTCCATCATAGGAGTTAAGAGTCCTGAGAGAAAAAGTGATTCCAGGACGGTACGAAGGATCCCTTGAAGTTCTGGAATGGCTATGCCCAACACTCCTTATCAGTGGCAGTGGCATACTCATTTGATTGGACTGTGCAGGAACTCCAGTTTGAAGAGTTTTGGCCAATTGTCTTATCGTATCCTGCATAGCCTCTTGACCTTTGGCCAGGCTAGCCAAAACTCCAGTTAAATCGTTGTTACTTAGAGGGGAAGAGGGATTAGGTGGAATTCCATCATTTCTGTTACTTATTTCAGTGATATCAGCCATGTATGATGAATTAGTGAAAACATTTAGCAATACATTCCCACAGATGGATCCAATCTGTTAATGCAAAAAACAAGACTATGCCTAATTAATTGATCGCAGATAAGACAAATGAGATTTTTAAAGTGATTCGACTCAATAGAAAAGCCTACATCCACTGTTATGTATTGCTTAACTGCCTTGATTTATTTTTCGATCCCCTTGCAATGATGGTGTTACAACATATTTATAGTCCAAGAGGGGTGTCAAGAGTCGTCATGTGAAAGGATAGAATGCCTTCATTTGTTAGGCATTTACATCAATACATAATGAGAATTAAACATAAAAGTTTTTGTGCTTCATTGGTAATACTGGTTGGACTCCCTGTTATTGGTCGATCTTCCTAGTTGGTTGGTCTTTCATGTTGGTCGGGCTTCCTCTTTGGTATGTCTTCTCTGTTGTTCGGGCTCCCTTGTTGGTCGGGGATTTATATCATGCTGACTTGGACTTGTGCCACATTGGATGACACGTGCTAGCTTGTAATTGGTCCACGTAAGGTGGTGAATTTCGATATCAACACCTAATGAGAAAAGCTTGAAGATTTGATGTTGAAGATTTTTGAAGCAAAGTTCTTATTATGCATTTTTAGTATCTTTTCAATTTGGGGATTATGGGAGGGAATTAGATTTGTATAGGCATTTTGATTTGATAATTCGAATGTTTTTATTTTGTACGGGCATAGACATAGGGGAGATTTGTAAGGACATATTTGATAAGTCATGTTTACATTAGTGTATGTCGTATACCGCTACAAACCGTCGAAGAAAAAGTTCAATTTTAAAGGTACATGAAGACGGATCTGAATATCAAAGTTCTTCAACATTCAAAGCCTCTACGAGATTAATTTTAGTAAGGATGTGTTTAAGTACCTTAACGGTTCATTTAACGGTATTGGGATATTTTTTCTAAAATGTTTTCTAAGTGTTGAGGCATTGTTTTTCGTCAAAATATTTTTCTAAGTGTCGAGGCGAATTTAAAAAAAGTAAAAAAAAAATAATTTTCTTTTCACCTACTCGTTCGAACGATAGACTAATGTTGTTCAAACGACATAGCCTTGTAGCGATAAGCTCTCGTTTGAGCGACAACACGGACTCAATTATTTTATATAAAGCGTGTTGAACGAGTCCTTTTTTGTTAAGAAGACCAGACGAATTTATTTCTGCATAAACTACAAACAACAGATTACCTTTGTCTTCTTCATTTAGGTTTTTAATATTTATTTTCAATTCACAAAAATGTTAATAGTTTAGTGAATTTTTTTGGAACCCAAGATACATCTTTTCTGGAGTTTCTCTTACGGGGAAGAAAACCTACTACTGATCTAGGTGCCACTTGAAGGAGGTACTGGGCTGACGTTGACAGTGTGTCATAGGGAGTGCTTGTGAATATTCTTGGGATGATTCATAACTTCACGTTCTTCTGGGCATCTGCGGATATTTATTGTAGATTTCGCTTGTACTCATTGTGAGTATTATTAAGTGAAATAAAAAGGTTTTCCCTTTTTGGGTTTTTTCCTGGAATCTGTGTATTAGCTATTTCGTTTATGATGGTCTGATTTAACTCACGTAGTTGCATGTGTTAGGGTTTAATTAAATTGGTTTAAAAATTGACTCCAATTAAATAATTTTACAATTGGAATTTGCGAATTCGATTTAATCAATATCACACGGCTTTCTCCGTTATTATAATTTCAGCGGCATCAATTTCAAAATTAGGATCTTTATAATATGTTTTAAAGGAGGAAGTATTCCTTTCATCGTCTTTTTCAATAAGATCCCCATATCAAGATACTTTGTCATTCATTTATACCAAATCTCTAAATTATGTGGAGTTAAACTTATTTCGAAAGTCTAAACTCTAAACCATTTTGAGCCATTTTTACAAATTCTGACTCAAATAAGACTATTTTGAACTTATTCTTATCCCTTTTTAATCTATTTATTAATGTGGTAGCATGGGTTAGTCTGGCCAAATTTGTTTTGGAAATCTCCGGTTCAGTTTGGAAGAATTAAGATGAACATAGCTTCCATTTCTTGCCAGGATTGAACAAAGTTTGGTGAAAAACTTATGAACAATGTAAAGGCTGCATTTGTGAGGGAACTTGAAAATAAATATAGCCTTAAGAAATCATTTGTTCTAGCATCAACACGTTGTCTAGTGAACTTAGCAATGTGTTCCAGTGCAGACTGGTTCCCATCCTTTGAAAACAGGGTAAATGTTGGAAATTTGTAACCCTTACGAAGTTCAATCCCATCTACCCATTCTGGATGGGGTTTTCTATAAACTGGGGTCTGCACCTCTAGGATAATGGTCAACATATCTCATATATCAACTCCACTATTTTGTTCCTTCCCACTCCCTGAGGTAGTTGCCTATTTTGTAGGGTAGTTACTTGGTTTACCAAAGGAGTTGGTTGTACCAAAAGTGGTGGAATTTTTTTTGGCACATCTTATTTTCTTTAGTAGGGAGAGGTTGCGATACTTGAGGAGTTCGATTATCCAACCTCCTAGGGTTCCCCCCCCCCCCCCCCCCCCCCCGTTCTGGTTCAAATATTAAATTATTGAGAATTCCATACTTCGAAGTACTTGGGAAGCCTATATTGGTCTTATTTAGGTAAGGCCTATCCCTTACTACCTCCAGAAGAGATATTCTCCCTATTGAGTTGGTGTGACCCACTTGTTGGTTGATGTTGATGGTCCTACTATTTTCATTGGATTTCTTACATTTATAATAGTGGTATTAGCATATCCTCCATGTCCTAAGGTTAGCTCTAAAATTGGTTTCAATATTATTAGGTCTATAATAGACATAATGGTAGGGATTTTGTTAATTAGTTGGATTTCCACTAATTTGTGGTGCATAGGTCTGATTAATAGTTGTCTTCCCATTTGGTAAGGTAAATCTACTGGTCACTGTGATGATCATATTGTTAAGATTTTGAACTATAGTCCCAAAGTGATCAAAAATCGAGTTTAGTTAGTTGATCAATGGTCTTGAATATTTGTAGGCACACCAATTGCTGGTGTATTTTGAATATTGTTGGCTCTGGTAGCTATTGGAATATTTAACTCTTGATTACGAGTCATTGGTCCAAACTCTTGAGTTGTTTCGACCAATATTTGCACTGCAGTGGCAATATGTTGGCCAATGGAGCCAATTTCGCTAACGTTTTCTATTATATCTTCACTTCGATATTTTCTAGCAATTTTTAACCTTTACACAACACTGGTGTCCCACTGGGCATGCCATAAATATATTTTGGTTATTTTTCACTAGTTTGATAGTTAATTAGGATTAGGAGCATGCCAGACAAGATCTGTGATCTTGCCAACCAAAGATTTTAGCCTAGTGACATTTATCAGGTGATTGTGTTACGTCTGATGCCTCAGTTAAGAGGACTCATGCTTCCCTTCCAAAAGGCTTTGAAGTGAGAGCTAGTAATTAACTAGGACAAAAACATAAATTGCTTGAATTAAAAGATAAGTAGAACTTTCTAAATAAGAGAAAATGAAATGCGATGAATGTGAAGATTTGAAAGAAAATAAATTGCGAGTAAAGTAAAGATTTTCAGGAAAGTAAATAACAACATATGTAAATGCAAGAATCTTTAAATAAACCCTGAAAAAAATATTACAACTACCTTACAATCTACTTGTGGAATTAAAAGAAATGCAGTAAATAAAAAAAAAAAGACAAAAAGGAAAAAAAAAAGGATTAATGTAAAGTAATTGCATTTTTGGTGAGGGAGTCGTCTGTTTCTTGTAGGGTTCATTGCTTATTTATATTATTTATTTCCCATAAAATGCAATTGTTCTTGGTAACTACTCGGTGGTTACTCACCAATTTGAGTTTTCCCGCTTTGATGCACTAATACCCCAATTTAAATTGGAATAAGTTCTATCTTTGAGTAACACATGCCAACTTGTGTCAAGTGTCATACATGCATGTTGACCGTTAATTGTATTTTTACATAATAATCCGTCTATTTTCACATATTTAATTATAACGTGGCAACTCCCCATTGGTTTGTGTTAATATGATGTAAACAATTTCGTATTTTATTCGATGTGTTTTATGCCTATTTTATGACATGGATATGTTCCTATATGTGTATGGATGTTGCCCTTAAAGTTTCAAAATAAATGATACCTGAATTGTAACAAAAATAGAACTAAAAAAACCTCAATGATAGTTAAAGAGTCACACCCACTTAAGTACAACATGTTGAACTTGACATCTTTCTATGTGGGACAATTATTTGATATACAAGATGTTTAACAATCCACCTTCGATCAAATCCAACTATATTAAACCACCCAATATTACCGTACATCTCTAATCATCTAATTTTGAGCTCCACCGTGAAGCATGACTCATCTTGAGTCCGCCTATCTCCTACTCCACCTCAAATTAATTAATTGACATACTCAGCATATCGACATGAAGCCCTAGTTATGCCTGTTGACGGTCCCGATCAAACCATCATCTCTGATTCCACTGTTCGATCCCAGACCCACAATAAGCCACCGATATTATTCGCAACTTAGCCACTTAGGTCTATCCCATTGTGGGGTTTTAACTCAAAAGGTTTCGATGCTAGTTAAAGATTCACACCCACTTAAGTACTCCATGTTGGACTCTATATTTTTGAATGGGGGACAATTATTTGATACACAAGATGTTTAACAAAGTGGATAGAGTTTCTCAATACTTTCTTTTAAAAAAATGGAAAAGTATATATGTACAATGTTTTTTTTTACCAAGTTTGTATTCCAGGTGCATTAAAATATTATACTCCAAATATAAGTATAATCATATAGTACACTTGGGATACAACTTGGTACGTGTAACATTAGTTCGTAAAATTTAGTTTTTGATTATAGCAATTATTGTAAGAAGAGGCAAATACAAACAACTCCTTTTGTACTCCCATATATAACACCTTTTATTGTTGGGAAAAAAATAATAATACAAGCACATTATGTTGATAAACCGAAATATTAGGGGTGACAATTCATATTTTGAGTCGGGTTTTGGGCCGACACAATAAGACATTGATTTTTTAAACATGAACACAGCATGACACAAGTTCGTGTTTTTTTATTAGATACGAATATGACCCATATAAAACACGACACGACTACCATGACTTCTTAAATTTTGCAATCTATTAAACATCAATAGACACACTAACTTGAATAAAAAAACGATTAACACGACAAGATACGATAATGTGACTAAAACTATTCATTAGTTTGATACGAACACGGATTCTTGTAAAAAAGATTTGGAACAAATAGGACATGTGTTAATTTCGGAATAATTTCGTTTTCGGAGTTGTCACCCCTACTAAATATTCAGAATTACTAGAGGAAATTTTTATTTCCTCAAAGAATTTATAAGATGATTGAGATGAGATAAAGAAAATTAAATAGATAAGGTAGATCTGTCCAAAGAATATATTACCACTTAAACCAATTTGATACAAGTCGCATTGATACAAATTTTGTAATAAAATAAATTAAAGAATGAATTGAACTACAACTTTCCCCGTTGCTTCATTTTGAATTGCCTTCAATTAACCAACTATATTATACATTGACCCAAACAAAAGATTACTTCAATGACTTCTTAAAATTTTCCATTTCCTTCTTTTGTGAGCGCTTCTACTTGGTTGAAGACCGGTTCAATGAAGGATTCCACCTCCTTTTCCATATCTTCCACCTGCATGTCCAAATAAATTAATTCCTAATTCCATACTTTGACAGCTATATATATACACGATGTCATTAAGCCAAAATAAGATTTCAAATTGAGCCCCACCGTGACAGGAATTGAGAAATCATTCTATACTGTAATAAAAATTAAATTATATAATAAATAATTAATGAATTTGCATATTTTAAGATATACCTGTAGTCATTTTTTATTCAAAACATGATTTAATCTCAAGTTTTTTAAGGGTGCTTTTGGCTATCCCTTGAGAAATGCAATATTTACTTTTGTCCAAAAGACATATAATATTGGTTCGAAATACAAAATAACCCCTCGAATGTTATTATTATTATTATTATTATTATTATTATTATTATTATTATTATTATTATTATTATTATTATTATTATTCCAGTGTTCTTGCAAAAAAAGCATAATTAGGGATTATATTATTTTTGTGTTTGCAATTTACCCTAATATTAATTTTATCAAGAAATTGTACCTTGTCAATCAAATTATCTGCTAAATGAGCATCCTTGGCAATTTCTCTTGCTATATTTTCAACCATATCAACTGCGTATTTGAGCTTTCCCTCTGGAAGTTTATCACCAAAATCATCTGCTATCTCCACTACTTCCTCAGCCACCTTTTCGACCATTTCTACAACAAATTCTACAGTTTCCACAACTGTTTCTACCTCGTCTACACATGCCAAATTGAAAGAGAAACTTTTAATTATTTAAACATCATGTGAATCAGATAATAAGACCCATTTAGATATATCGAGCTAACTCACTCTCAGCAGCATAATAAAAACTTACGTTTTAGTGCTATGAATGGATTCAATTTGGGCTTGCAAAAGGGTAGAATAATGGATAATAGCATTCCCAAAACCCATCCTTTCCTGCTTTTTATTAATGAAAGAAAAATGTTAGTCAATATATGCATGTATATGTGCATGTGTGTGTATTATATTATAGCACTTTGTATCATAATTATGAGTACCCCTTGTTTTCCGGTAAAAGTGAGATGTGTGTGCGTGTGTGATTGTGTTAGATTTTAATCCATTGTTTTGGATTAATTAACTTCCCTATGATAAATTTTTATCTTATTTTTGGCGATTTCCACGTATAGAGAGAAACTTCTCTATCATGTGATATAGGTTAAAATTACGCGAAAAAGTGGAACCAAATACGAGGGAGCTCGTTGTTACGAAAATGCAAGTGTGAGCGGGGTTGTTGTAATTTTCCCAAAATAATAAGGCTATGTGTAATTAACTTAAAATAAAGTGGTGGCCACTATGATTAATAAAAAAAGGATCGAAGAAGAGAAATAGTTGCAGGTAATAATTACCACGAATGTGAAGCGTTTCCAGATGGGATTGGGTTTCCTGGTCGAACACTGTTGTGGACAATAAAATTCCTATATTTGAAAATATTAAAGCCAAAAATAAGTCCTAACTCAGGAAATAACATACAATGTTGAGAAAAAAAAACATAAAAGAATGGAGAGAGAGAGTTTACATTTTTGTATCATGTTTGCTATGAGCCATCGTGTGGATTCTGAGTGACAATAATGGGTAATTAGAAGCAAAACCTTGCTGATTTGATGAACTCAAATTTCTGTTTAGATTGACAAAGGCAGGCTTTAATCTTAGAGCATCTCTAAAAAAGAGATTAGTTGAGTAGCTGCATGACATAATTGTTGTTGTTGCTACCATGGCTAGGTTTTGAGTTATTCAATGGAAATTTGTTAGGCCCGGTTTAGTTTCCGAAAGTCTCTTCAAACAAGTTGAAGCTTGTAGATTTTTTTTTTAACGAAGGTGAATTGGTTTAGGAGAACTGTGAGAATGATGTATTATATAGATATGAAGATGGTTGCTTGTATAATAATTAATGGAATAATTCTGAGCTGTTTTAAACATGCAAATGGCTTCCCTCGTGGATTAGATAGAAGCCTACGTGTGTATGATTTTATCCAGGTCAAAGAATTGACATTTTCCCCACGACCAACTTTGACGATATCATGTTTCTCTTGTTCTTTTATGCAACTTGAGTTAATATATTTGTTATTTGGGATCTCTACGAAACACGGGAATTATTTGTTTGGTGCAATATTTCATATTTTTGGCTTTGGACTGATTTGTATACTGCACGTGATACAAAGTTCTAAATAAAAATTGGGAAAAAACAATATAAATTTAACCCTAAGATTTAGGATGAATTTTGTTTGTATCCCATAATTTTAAAATTTACAAACTCAATCTCACGATACATTGAGTGATTCAATTTTAACTCTTCGTTACCTTTTAATATGGAGAACTAATGCAGACACAAATGATATGTGTTTAATTGATTTATATTAGTTAGTTCTCCAAATAGGGAACTCACGAAGTGTTAGAATTGTTTAACTCAGGATTCGTTTGGTTCGGGAAAAGATACGTTTCAACGATGTAATACCCCGTATTTTTTTAAAATAAATAAAACTATAATTTTTGGAATAAAATAAAAATTCATGGAAATTGAATTTAATCGATGAATTTAATTTATTAATTCCGAATCAGTAATTTGTTGTTAAGTCATAATCATGTGTGGTTGATTATATGCTAATAATTAAAATAGAAAGCAATTGCATGTGTAGTAAGTAATTAATGTATGATATACAACTCGCTTATAAATATAATTTTGGGATAAAATAATCGGAACGTATTCCGGGGTGTCATATGGGTTCGTTTAGGTGTTTTAAACCTTTAAAAATGGTACTGGGGTATAGGTATATAAGTTGAAAAACTTTTGGATTAGTCTGATTATGGGTTCGAGCTTTTGAAGATTTCATCTAAGAACCTTAGCCTACACCACTAAGAGAGAGAGAAGGCAAGAAGCCACAACAAGAAATTGAAGAGGGAGATTGAAAGGGGAAATCATCAACCGCATATCCAGTCAAGAATTTTCTTGCTTAATTTTACGTTCAATGTGCTTCTTGATTCATTGTAGTAAACCCCATATGATTTCTGTGTTTTAGTTTGTGATTTGATGATTTGATGTTATGAATTAATCTTATGAATGTAGAGGATTAATTGGGACTTAGGTTGTTAACCCAGAAATATAGGATAATCAACATCTTGAAATTGAGGAAAGATGTCTTAGGGCTCTTGGATTAAATTATGAGAATTTGATTCACATGTAGAAGTTTTGATGCATGTTATGATCTAGAAATTAATGACTTTAAATCCATGTTATATGCCCCAAAATCTGATTTATACATAGTTGTTGTTGTCGTAGAAAATCTGGGTTAAGTATATTGATTTATGCATATCAATTCTGGGAATTGGGGGAATGAAATTGACGTTATTATATGAAATTAATCGTCCTAAAATGTGTAACTAAGTAGTAAGGACCTATACATATGTTTATAAAAAGGAAAGCACGATTAGAATGGATCTTGGGGAAGAATTAAGAAATCATGTAATAAAGAAAACTGTCAGATCTGGGCTACAGTCCCATTTCGAATCAATTCGGCCTTAATCCGAATCGATTCGGTCAGAGAACCGAATCGATTTGGTCCTGGGGATGGGTTGAGTTGGGAATAAATAAAGCGAGTAAACACTTGCCTCGTGGATAAAATTCGACGATCCCGAGTCGAATCTCGCGGAGTTTGGCCGGAACCTCTCTTTTATCTCCTCCTCTCCTCTCCTCTTTATTTTCTTCCCTTTCTTTCTCCCTCCCTTTCCTTATATAGGGAGAAAAATGATTTATCCCTTATTAAACCCAAAAATGACTCGTTTACTCAATTACGAGTCCTTATTAGCCCAAATATTCTCGGAGCCTAAACAATACCCCCGGATACTCTTTCTGACTATCTCGGCCATTCCGAAACCAACCGCATAATTGGAATTTCAATCCGAGATACTTGGCCACAATTCACTATTTTAACCCGACACATCTCCATGTGGGTTTTCCCATTAAAATATTGTCCTATGTCGCTTTACTCAACTGCGACATGCAATAAAATAATCCTTCTCGTCTACTTATTCCCAAAAGTAGTTATAACATACATCAAAAATCCTTTAACACTCTTAAACTCCAAAAATTATTATTCCTCAAATTCCTCAAATTTTCAAATTACACCCATTTATGAAAATTTAATTTCCCATAAAAGTGTGGGGTATTACAAAAAGAGAATAAGATTTTTAAAGAAGAAATCCTTAGTCAGATAAAAAGACAAAAAGATTATTCAGACTTTTTAGAAAGAATTGAAAAAATACTTGAAGAAAAACAGGTATCCAGCTGTAAATTTAAAGAACCCCCTCCTATAGAAACTAGAGAAAGGAATACCATAGGTAGACGAGTCATAAATGACGGATTAGATAAGACTAGTACGATAGTTATCTCTTTCCCAAATATTGGACAGAGTAATCATATGCTCCAAAGACTTAAGGATTCATCCTCCAATGTTAGGACATGGTGGAAAGAGAGAAATTTCACCAATCCTCTCCAATGGAAAGAATGGGGTGAAGTTGACTAGAAGATTGTTGAAGATTCAATTCATAATAGACAACTTCCAGCAATTAGATACATAGACTTGTTTAAAGAAGGTTCCGCTCCTAAGACTCCTAATTATAATATGACTTACCATTGTAGGAATCATGTGTTAGACAAATCTTATACTGAGCTCCAAGTATTTGATTCAGAATGGCTTAGATCTAGAGGAACTGATAGGAAGTTTCAATTTCTGACCTTTGGACTCTTTCAAGCAAGAATCCAAGGATTACATAGACCTCAGAATAATATTAACATATTATGTTGTTTAGTAGATAAAAGATGAAAAGATTTTGAGAAAAGCCTTATTAGGATAGCCCAATTAGAAATGTCAGACAACATAGGATACTTCAATCTCATTCCAGAATTTACAGTAACCGTAGACACAGCCAAACATTTTAAGTTAATTTTATATGCTAGTGGCTATAAAGACTATATTATCCCAGACGCTAATATAAATATAAAATTCCAGATCTATGTGAAGTTCTCTCAATTTCATTATGAAGGAATGCAATCAGGAATTCCTAGCGGTAGACTTAATGAAGAAATCTTAGTTAAAACCAATGTGTCAGACTACAATTATACTTACAATATTAGGAATACTAGACCTATGAAGGAAAAATCTAAAACCCTTTGGCAATTGCCAGAATTCTAAGAAACTAAGACTATAGAGAATAAACCTTTGTTTATTAATCAAGCCGATGTCACTGGGAATGTTACCATCCAGTTTGGACCTCCTAAGATTGTCAATAAGAATATCCAGACCGAAGAAATTAGATTTAGGAATATGGGAGAAGCCATAATCAATGATCCTTCAGAAGGAGAATGTAATAGTAAGACTCGTTCTAGTTTACTAAGACAAGCCCCTGTAATTAGACCTAGAAGATCATTTGAACAAAAAGAATTAATTAAAGAAAAAGCTAGGATCTAAAACTTTGGATATGAACCCTCAGAATTGGACATGAAGACATTTAAAGATCACCTTAAGAAAAGTCAATCTCTGAGATTTCAAGAAAGAGAAAGATTTAATATGATAGCCCAAGACCGTATATTAAAATTAAAAGAATCTAATAATACTAAGGAATTTCTTAGAAACTTATGACTAATAGAAGAAGGAGAAGAGAGACTTATACCAGCTACACAGGTAGAACCTAATAAATAAGAAATGGGAAGAAGTAGTAGGCTAGAAGATACTCCTAGACTTTTTAGTAAACCAATAGGAATAAATATTCCTATATACTCTAGCACTATGGTTAAGACTAAACCAGACTATATAAAAGACTTTCCAACTAATGACAAGAGTTTTACTCCTGTTAAAACCATGGCAAGTCAAGACATAAATCCAGTAGGGATATACCTTAACTTAGACAATGTCCAAGATAGGAAGAAGGCCTTAGACGAATGGCGTAATCAGATGAACATGTGTTTTGCATCTAACGAACAATGGGGTGCAAGTTCATGTAAGCAGTACGTCGAGCAATCCATTAGAGGTATTGCAAGAGATTACTTAGATAGTTTAAGAAAGGCTACAGATGAAGACTCCTTAGCTAAGATTGAGAAAATAAAGTAAAACCTAGAATAAAGATTAATTGAAGAATGTATTCAATTGTTCACATCAGAATATATTGGAGCTGGACATTTAGCTCATATCAATGAATAAGACCTAGAGAAAAACTAAGTTAGCCCTCTTTAGCATTTGCAAATTAGATAAGATAAATGAATATAGCAATAATTATGAGCAACTATATTACCAAATTAAAGAATTTGGAGAGACCTTAAAAGATGAATACTTTAGGAAGATACTAGCCATAGAACAAATCCTAATTAATGAATATAGGAATTGGCCAGGAGTAGCTGGAGTTGCGAATAACTCCCTCGGTGAAAGAATTAATTTCGCTAAAGACTATATCATATCTAAGAGACGGGATATAACTCAAGGAAGGCTGATAGAAGAACCTTTCAAACAGATCCCTCCAGTTAAAGACGAAAGAGATATTGCTCCAATCCAATGAGGATATGGTAGCGAATCTAAGAAATTCAAAAAGAAATTAGAATGGAAACATAGGAAGTTTAAGACTAGACCTTTAAGATTTCCAAAGAAGTATAAATTTAGACCATCTACTACCTTTAGAGAAAAGAAATCTAAGACTACATAAAATAAATTTAACCAAAGAAGATATAAGAAAAACACTAGTAAGTATAAGAAAGTTCCTAATTATAGGAAAGAAAAAGAGGTAGCTCAATCTAAGACTCCCACCAAAGAAAGTTGGACTTGCGGCAAAGAAGGAAACTTTGCTAAAGACTGACCTAATAAGAAAGATAAAGATAGTATTAAGATTATTAATACAATATTAGACTATGCAGATCAAGAAGAGTTAGATATCCTATATACTATAGAATTATCAGACATAGAAGATGATGACAATACTAGTATCTATAGTGCATAAATAGGTAGTGACTCAGAAGACTATAATAGTGATACTTATGAGTACGAAGACTCTCAGGATACTTTAGACTTGTATATGATGCAAACTAATCAAGACGATTTAGATAATGAATATATAGACTTTGAAGAAGCTTGGTATAAGTGTATATTAAGCCCATTTTTAAAGAAAAGATGGACAGTTAGTAATCCTGAGTTACTAACCTATATACCTAGATGCTACTTTGATGAAAGATATTATTGCACATTTGAAATGAAATGTAGCAAGAAAGACTTTAGATGTGTAGAATGTTTTGAGATTATACAGACAGAATTATTTATGGTTTGTGTTATTAGTCAATTACACTACCATGAAAACTGTTGGAGAACCAGATTTAGAGCAATTTATACTAGTCAGTATGACTCTCAAATAGACTTAGATATTAAAACATATTATCAAGACATTGATAGAAATATAGCTAAGAGATTACAAGAAAATGAAGACTTAAAAGGAAAAGGAATTCCCTATGATTTATAAGGATACCACTCTGATAGTAGTTCAAAAGACCAAACAACCCTAGATTTTATAAATAAACCCCAGAAAGGAATATCTATTTTAGAAAAGAATAACTTAGGAATTTCTACTAAACCACATGCTTATTTTGTAGAAATGTTTATACAACATAAAGACTATCCTAAAAGATTTTCAGCTTTTATAGATACATGATGCTCTCAGAGTATTTGCAAGGCTAATGCCTTCACTAAAGACTATTTTGTAGAAAGTACTCAAGAAATCTATGGTAAAGTGGCTAATGGAGATCCATTTACCTTATATTTCTAGAATATTCCTATTTATTTTAAATTAGGAAATCAGACCAACAAAATTATTAATAATCAGTTTTGGATAATGGATCCTTGTCCTAGTTTCACAGGAAACATTATTTTAGGACAAGACTGTATTAGTAAATATCATCCTTATACTCAGTATAACGATAAGATACTAATTAGTGATACAGAGGAATTTAATATTAAATCCCCTCTAATAGATCACAAGACTGCCTTTGACCTTATGCAGGTTAAACCCAACTATAGACCCATAAAACATCAAAGTTCTTCAGCTGAGCATGGTGGAACTAGACCTACAAACTAACAAGAAGCCCAGGAAATTACTAAACCCTTACAAAAAGAATGTAATTGTCAAGACCAAAAGTGTTATAAGCAAATAGCGCTTATACAACAAGACATTTTAGATCAAGCCCAGCATACCTTATTAAAGGTTCAAGCTATATCCAAACAGAAGAAAACGAATATAGAAGTAGAAAAGAAAAAGATTAGGTAACTAGAAAAGCCTACTTTAGGAGAAAATCCCATCGCTAAGTGGGATAAAGACCAAAGTTATTGTGAAATAATCTCTATTAACCCATACGCCACTATTAATGGTGGAACTTATAAGAAAGGATATTCACAAGAAGATAAGGAAGAATTTAAAAAAGACATAGATGAAATGCTTAAGTTAGGCATTATTAGAGAAAGAAAAAGCGGACATAATAGCCTTTCCTTCTATGTTCAAAATGAATCCGAACGTAAAAGGGAAAAAAACGTATGGTTATAGATTATATACAATTAAATAAGAAATGTGAATTTGACTCTTATAAGATACCAGACAAGAATAATTTAATCAATATGATTGAAGATATAATTATATTCAGCAAGTTTGATTGCAAATCAGGCTTCTGGCAAATTAAGATGCATCCAGACAGTATTACTTGGACAACCTTTAGTGTGCCCCAAGGAAAATACGAATGGCTAGTAATGCCATTTGGTTACTTGAATGCTCCTCAAGTATTCCAAAGAAGAATGGATAATATATTTAGACCTTATTTAAAATTTTGTCTTGTTTACATTGATGACATTCTTGTAGCCAGTAAGACTGAGATAGAGCATGTAGACCATCTTAAAAAGATTATTCTAGAATTAGACAAGCATGGTATTGTTATTTCTGAAAGGAAAATGCAATTATTTCAGACTGAGATAGACTTTTTGGGAATGCATATTAATAAAGGAAAATTATCCTGAGCAGAACACATAACTAAAAAGATTCTTGAGGTTCCAGACCAACTCAAAGATAGAAAATAATTACAATCATCTTTAGGATTGCTTAATTGTGTTGCATACTTTATTAAAGATCTTGCTTCAAAAAGACAAAGCTTAACTGCCAAATTAAAAGGAACAAATAAAACTAATTCTTTTTATTGGACTAAAGATTATTTTGAAGTCATAAGACAAATTAAAGATGCAGTCAAGGACATCCCTTTACTTGAGCTTTCTAATGCAGAGACCAGTTTAAAGTAGAAGCAGATGCCTCTGATATATAATGGGGAGCAGTTTACTTTGCTATTGATCATCAGACAAAAAAGAAGAAACTTTGTAGATATAGTTCTGGAACCTTTATAGATCCAAAGACAAGATACACTACCCATGAAAAAGAAGTTTTAGCCATAGTAAGGGCAATAGAAAAATATATACTTTTTCTTAGACCTAAACATTTTACTGTGTATACTGACTCTTCTTATGCAGTAAAATTAAGAGATTTAGACTTGTCCAAATCAAGGACTAATAGACTAATTAGATGGCAATAATTGCTTAATGGTTATGACTTCTCTGTTATACATATTAAGGGAAGTAAAAATACCATTCCAGACATTATATCAAGAGAACCAATGTTTGCTAACACTAATATGATTTCATGTTTTATGTTGCAAACAGAAGACCTAGACACTATGAGTTCATCTGGAACAAATAGACTGAATAGAGAAGATGTTGCAGACTATCTTAGACGCGTAACACCAAATGCTGGTGTAACGCAAAGACAGACTCATATTCAAGACTCTCAAGAAAGACCAATTTTAGAGAACTTTGATGATATCTTAGTTCCTCCTGGAAAATCTAGACATGAGATTGTTTCCCAAAATAGACTCATTGGGAAGATGTATTTCCCCCAATAAAGACCCGATCAAAGATATCTAGACTTGATAAAATTTAGATGAAAATTTTCAGATGATGAAAATACTTTTGTAGACGTTATATGGTGGAATGTGAAGAATATACTATGGATAGAGTTCAAACAAAATTTGGTAGCCATTGCCAGATTTATGAGGACACAAAGACTTGCAGTTACCCAACTCAGTGGTACTGCTATGCCTAAATCGCAGATTCAGACTTATGCTCAGAATCTTGAAGAATCCTCCAAAACTAGACCCGCTGATAATTTTTGCTATCAGAAAAAGACTTTTAAGACTAAGATTGTTATACCTTTTGGTCATAATAATCTTCCATTAACAGAAGATTATCATAAATACTTTAATAAAATTATTGAACATTTCAATATTTTATTATCTGAGACTAATGGAGATGCCTTAATGATGAAAGGTTTCTTCAAAGACGTTCCAAAGGTTTATCTTTCTGGGAAAGTACAGATGGCCCAGATAACCTTAGCGGACTATGGGTTCATTGGACTCATCCAAATTGAGACTATATAAGACTCTGTTGCTCTTGGAAAAATAGTCCATGAGTATGTTAAGAAGGTAGAAGACTTCCTTCCTTTATTTGCTAGAATCTATCAGATTTAGGGGTGGCAATTTTTGACACGACATGATAACCCGACATGAACTCGACACGAAGTTAGCGGGTTAGGGTTGACAATTTCTTGACACGAATCCGAATATGACACGACCCGCCAACACGAATAATAAACGGGTTGGGTTAGTGTCAAACACGTATAACTCGAAAATGACACGAATACACCCGTTTAACTCGTATTTTATGGAGAATATATTAGATAATTTATATGTCTTGATAGGCATTCTATAAAATTCATGGAGAATCGGATGATAAATTATTTATGTGTTGCAAGAAGTTGAAATTAATTAAATTTAAGTTATTGTAGGCCTATGAGTGGTATGATTGGTCAAAAGAGAAGAAAAAATTTATTTTATATTTTACTTAATGGGTTATGTGGGTCAACCCGAACACGACATGATAATAAATAGGTCGGGTTAGTGTTTGCTCATCTGACACGATTAGTTAAATGGGTCGGGTTAGGGTTGACTAATACTTAACACGAACTCGACATGACATGACCTGAACACGACACGACGCACACGAATTGCCACCCCTAATCAGATTGCTCCTAGTTCCTGTAGAGGAATGAGAGTTGAAGGATTTAGACTTATTAGATTTTCCAATTATATATATTTGAAGAAGTTGAGATTTTATCAGAAGACGAGACTAAAGATTTAATTGTTGATAAGTCCAAGTTCCAGATTGCTCAAGCCATGGAGATAATAGAAATCATGGAATTATTGACAGGAGAAGACAGATGGTACACTGCCTACCACAAAGAAGACATGATCATCCAAGCTGATGAGCCATTCAACGGAAGGCTCAAGAAAGAATTCAAAGAAATGGTAGAGATAGCTTTCCCAGCTAGCCTTAGAATTATGGGCCTCATTGATGAATTTTTCAACGATGCCCTACCAAACCAAGATAAGGAAGAAGAAGACAAGGATGGGACAAAGACGGGCCTCTCGTTAGCTGAAGAAGAATTATTGAAGACATAAGATGCCCTGCTCTAGACCTATGCATTATTAGAAAATGACAAGACTCATCTAGATTTCCTTGCAGTGTGAAGAAGAAAACAGCTCAGACATGCCCCACACGGGCCCCTAGAAAGCTTATTTTTATAAAGAAGAAATAGACCCTCACAAAGAAGTTAAATTAAAATTATTGCTAGATGATAGACTTACTTTATGTAAAGCAAATATTATAGACTTTAATAATTTGTATCTCTTTAATCGGGTATCTTTTTAGCCTCCGGTATCCTGTCATATGTAGTGCCCTTGTGCTATAAAAGGGAGCGTCCAGTTGAGTTTTAGATATCGAAGTTTAGAAGTAACAGAGAGTGTGTAAGCTTGTAGAGAGTAATATATATATGAGTGAGTAATTTCCATATAGTTAGGGGAATGGTGAGAGTTGTAATTACTAATGTAATGCAATAAAAGTATTTTCTTTTCCAGAAATCTCTTATGTTGAGTTGTTGTTATTTTCCAAATTGTCTCAAACTTTCTGTTCATAGAGGACTATTGTGTGGAATCTCTGGTGTAGCACACAAGGTGTTATACTGTTGAACCGCCATCAGGGGTAGATTAGCCGTGATCCGTTAGCCAGGTGGGAGTTAGGCGTGAAGGCGTAAAGGCAGGAAACAAGTACAATGCCAAAATAGTGGACTGAGGTGAGACACATAAAGAAAGAGTTGTAGGAGGCCGAGACCGGAGAAGAATGGTAACAAAGCTGAAGAGAAGGAAGGAAGATAAAGATATTGCAGACCAAAAGGAAGGTATAACTCGAACCAAACCCTTAACTATTTTACATATTATTGTTTTAAAAGAATCTTGCATGAGCCTATAAATCACTACAAACTTTTTATAATTTGTGAATCAAATAAATTTAAACTTAACTAGAGAAATCCAAGATTGGACTCTTACAAACCCTAAAGATAAATAACTTATAGAAACTTCTTTAACATACGCAGGTGGTACTTTCAAATATGTAGACCAAGTTATTGAGTGGTTAGCACGTGAAGTACCTAGAATATAAATAATTAGAACACGAATCCAAAATCTCTTTAGACAAAAGATAAGAACGGAAGAATTCGCTAAAGAACTTTCAAGACCGAAAAAAGATCAAGAATACACAGGAATACTTGAAGATAGTATAGACGTATTAAAATATATTAGACGCAAAAGGTTTGCTGAAACAAAAGCTATTTTAATTAGAGCCGGAGGAATTCTCCCTCTCCTTAAAAACGTGCAAAACAGCTGCCCCTAGAACATATCAAAGATTTTTGTCATCTTACGGTGATAACAAATTAGACAAATTTATAGAAAACGATATAATTAATATTGTTAATCAGATATATAAAGAAACTAGACTCTTAAAACCACAATACCGTATAAGGTATTTAAGACTAGAATATTTCCCTTCAAAACAACTTGCAATTTCTAGACTCCCTGAAGAAACTATTTATATAGAAAACCCTAGTTATTCATAATTTCAATATGATAGAGATGGAAGAAGCCGGAGAAGTAGCAGCTCCGAAACCTCTCTTAGACTCCCAGATTAGAGACACTAGAAGTTGTTGGGGTAGAAATTTATATTCCCTAAAACTTTAGAAAAAGACAAAAGCATATAAAAACAAAGTGGTCCCTAGGTAAGTTTTGGACTGTAGCTAGTCCGCATACTTATTCCGCAAACAAGGTCCGCACTAGATCCATTCTCATATATATATATATATATATCAAAAATATATTAAAAATTTTGTTTATGAAAAATATATTAAATAAAATATAATAAATATATATTAAAAATAAATAAATGAAAATATATTCAATATATATTAACAAAAATATACATATTAAAAAATATATCAACAAATTAACGAAATATATGAACTAAATAAAAAATATATTAAATATTCAAAAAATAAATGAAATATATGAAATATTTAAAAAACTATATGAAATATACAAAATATATGAAATATACAAAACATCAAAAAATGATATATGAAAGTTATGAATTATACAAAAAAAATATACGAAATATTAGAAAAGATATACAAAATATATTAATATTTAAAAAATATATATTAAAGTACAAAATATAGAAAAATATACAAAATATATTAAATGTACAAAATATATAAAGGTTCAAAATACGTACATATATGGAATATAGTAAGTATACAAACGGTATGCAATATAAAAAATTGTAAGGACACAAATTTCCAATTGAGTCCATGTATTGTGTTGGCTCAATTCCGGACAAAAACATTTATTCATAGGATAGTATGTCATTGTTATACTCTCAAGCCTATGAAGTGTTTGTTGAAGACGTAGTGGCAAAGAATATAAAGCTTCATCAAATGTGCCGGTTTGCGTGCCTCGTTTCTACGTCATCAACTATGGTTCCATGCTCCCAAGGTATGAATGCAATTATATATATATATAGGAGCTTGGAACAAAGTTTATTGGGTGTTAGGTTTAATTAAAACTATGTTTACTTTCAGAAAAATTTAATTAGAACTTTAAAAATAAAGTATATAAAGTTTCTGGGCCAAAAAATTCGAATTTTGTAAAAAATTCTGGAAGTCGTTCGAAATATCGTTCGAACGAGTTTTTCGTTCGAACCAGGTTTCGTTCGAACGAGTTTGCCAACGAGTCTAAACTGGTCCGTCGTTCGAACGAGATTGTTCGTTCTAACAAGATTTCAAACGAGATTCTAACGATTCCAAACTGGAGCGTCGTTAGAAGTCTCGTTCGAACGAGAGTTCGTTCGAACGAAATGTCGTTCGAACGAACTGCTAGGTGGGAACAGTTTTTAGGCAGTTTTTGGCAGTTTTTAACCCACTTTCCCACTTGTTTCTTAACTGATTTTTTCAGAATTTATGAAGGACGGGAATCACAGTTTCCAAACTAACATTTCCATAATATTTCCATCTCTTAGAGAGTGTTTGAGAGCAAAAATGGTTTAGGAAAATGTTCATGTTTTGAGTGTTATTTTTCAAAGAGAAAATCCTTCACTCTAGTTTACACCCAATTGTGTTTAGTCCAAGTTCTTATTTACATATCAAATTGCTTGGAGTTTTGGCACCGGTTTGTCTCTACCGAATTCAAGAAGAGAAGTTTTGGTTTGCTTCTACATCCATCAAAGAAGAAGACTTTTTGTTGCGATTCTACCCACTAGGAGAAAGGCTCCTTGCTCGGGTGACGGTGACCATAGAAAGCCCCATCGGTGGATTCCGAGACCGCGGTGGAGTTCCGAGGTTGTCCACTAGGAAGAGGTGTCTACAAGAAGAAGCGTCGAGGCTTGAGAGGGATCGAGTCAGTCGTTGTAAGTCTATATGTCTTGTAATTGTAATTCCATATCTAGTGGACTTGTGGCTAGGGCCGTCCGAGGTTTTTTCCCGTCTTGGGTTTTTCCTCGTACATCGCGGCGTAGTGTGATATCGTTTATTTTATCTTGCATCATAATTTAGAACGCATGCCTAGGATAATTTCAAGATAAAATTTGGTTTATATTATCACACTCATTTAATTTGGGACTAAATTAAATGTTGGGTAAATTTGGTTTATTCAAGTCATTTGCTAAAATTGGTTTCGCCTAACTTTGGATAATTGATTATTATGACTTAGGCAAATTCTAGGACTTGAGTTGGTTTCATTATTTGGTTTAAGTGAATATATTAATTGATTAATTTTACTTCACTCGGTTTTATTTTAATGTGTTTGAGAAATTAAAATTTGTTGTTTTATTTTTGTGAACCATCACCTTTACGCTTCCGCATCGATTTACATAAAAGGAAATTCGACGTTTTCAAAAATATACGTATATACTAAAATATACTAATGTACGAAAAATATAAATATACAAAAAATATTAAATATATGAAATATATAATTATATACGAAATATATACATATATGAAATATACGCAATATACATATATATTAAAATATATAAAATATTCGAAATATGTGAAATATACGAAATGTATATATTTACAAATTTACGAACTATATATATTTTTATAATTGTAAAATATACTGAGTTTTAAAAAAAAAATCACTTTGAGTGATTTTCCACCTAAAGGTGACAAACTAAAACCTGACCCCGTCCCCCCCCCCCCCCCCAAAAAAAAAAGAATTGGTTTTCACCTTAAGGTGGCAAATTGTGCTTAAGGTTCTTGTACATAGAAAATAAATTCCAAGGAAAATTTTCGCAATCAAACGGCCTAAAAGTTGGAAAATTTTGAAATTTTCCAACGTTTTAAAATTTGCCTTGGAATTCAAGTGCTATCAAACAGAGCCTTAAAGTAACTAGTATGCCAAACTCCAATCATCAAATCAACACAAACTAGGAAGAGAAATACACATACACATGTTAGAACAGCTTTGATAGCTGTTAGCTATTAAGTGCAAAACCTTGAAAATGACTTTGGCACAAGTCCCACATCAGAGAGATGATAAATTTGTATAAAGTTAATATACTTTTTTGCAACTAAAGGTTCAGAGCTTTGCACATTCAATATTTTGTGGGTATGTGAGGGAGATGTAATAGGCCAAGTCACACGCGCGTGCCACTGCTATTCGTTCAGCCGGCCTGGGGCTTGGGCTCATTAAGAAATAATTTTTTGGACAAATAAATTGACAATTTTTTAGGCTTTAAAAATTTAGTAAACCACTCTTCCACACGATTGGGTGCCACCAACGTTATTAATTTTTGCTCAATAAAAGAGGTCTTCAACCTCCATTGAAAAAATGCTTTTTCTCTTTAATTCTTTCTTCACTAAAATAATAAATCCTCCATAGATTTATTATTAGATTCGAGCAATTAATAAGAATGGATGTACATAGACCGGATTGATTCGTGTACTTTATCAATTCGTATTTTAGAGGGTTGTTTTGTCCTTGGGGTGACGAGGCTTCGAAACTATTCGGACACATTGGGCAGAGCCGCGACACACCTTAAAGAGAACGACATTGTCCGTGACTCAGTCGTGTTCTGTTTTATACCTGATTTCTGAATTTCTAATTTTTCTGTCTCGGGATTATTTGCTCGTCAATTGGGTAATTTCGTTCCTTTATTTTTATGTTTAAATTGCTGCTGCTACCACAATTTTAAGGTGTGTTTTGAAATTTCGCCATGGACGAAAATTACTCAACCAACCTTTATAAGCCTTTCAAATATAAAAGCCAACATTTTAAACATTAAGGCAAAAAAATTTATTTTATTTAACTACAAAAAAGGCCGCATCTTGTGTTCAATTTGACAATCCCGTAGTGAATAATCCACCAACTTTTAAGGAAAGCTCGAAATTGGAAGAAAAATAATTTTCTGTGCAAAAATTGTATTTTGAAAGCTCTAAGTGACGAACTTTATGACTATTATGCCAATTATAAAACTGCAAAAGATGTTTGGGATGCTCTTTTTAAAGAATATGACACGGAGGAGGTAGGTGCTAAAAAATATGCCGTCAGCCGTTATATAAAATTTCAAATGACGAATGATAAATCTGTTTCTGCTCAAACCCATGATTTACAAATGATTGCCCATGAAATTATTTTTGAGGGCATGGCTTTAGATGAGCAATTGCAGGTGACTGTGATTATTGATAAATTGCCTCCAATGTTTAAAGAGTTCAAAAATATTTTGAGGCATATGTCAAAAAAAATTTCACTAAAGTCACTTATTACTAAATTGAGAATTTAGGAGGAATCCTTAAAACATAACTACAAAGATGAAATTCTCGTTGTGTCAAATAACAAGAATCAGAAAAGGACCCACACTCCAGTTGTTTTAAGGCAAACGGAAAAAATATGAAATTTTAAAAAAAGAGCCACAACCAGAATTTTAAAAATCAAACTCATGCTCAAAAATAAGAATCAAACTCAGGCTCAAAAATCAAACTCAGTCTGAAAATTGGCAGTCTAGCAACTCAGGACAGTTTCTCTGTTTCAAGTGTGGCAAACCTAGCTATATGTCTCGCAAACGTCGCAATGTGCCACATGCACGAGCGAATTTGACCGAAGAAGCCTATGTACTATGATTTCTGAAATCAACATGGTTAACGATACCGAAGGGTGGTGGGTGGATACTGGTTATTCTCGCCATAATTGTTATGATCACACTCTTTTTAAGACTTATTCCGAGACTGTAGATAAAAGTGTGTTATTGGGTGATTCTCACTCCACTGAGGTTGTTGGTACTGAAAATGTGAAATTAAAATTCACTTCAACAAAAACTGTGATCCTCAAAGATGTTCTTCACACTCCTGATATAAGGAAAAATTTGGTTTCAGGTTGTCTTCTCAACAAAGCTGGCTTTACTCAAACTATTGTTGTTGATTTATTTACTTTGACCAAAAATAGAATTTTTATAGGCAAGGGTTATACCATTAATGGGATGTTTAAGTTGAATGGTGATGCTATTAATAAAATTTCTCTTTCTTCTTACATTACTTGCTCTTTTAATATTTAATATGCTAGACTTTGTCATGTTAATAAACGACTTGTTAAAAATACGAGCACATTATCTGATTTATTTACTTTGAAAAATGTGAATGGTGTTGTCAAGCTAAAATAACTAAGACACCACATAAATCTGTTTTTAAAGCATCTGAAAAACTTGATTTAATTCATTCGGATATTTGTGAATTGGTTGGTATCACCACTAGAAATGGCAAACATTATTTATAACTTTTATTAAGGATTGTTCTCATTATTCATTTATGTACTTAATGAAAAATAAAAGTAAAGCATTTGACATGTTTAAAATTTTCTTAATTGAAATTGAACATCAATTTAATTCGAAAATTAAAAGTTTACGTAGTGATAGAGGCACCGAATATGATTTTGCACCATTTATTGAATTTTATAAAACCCACAGTATTATTCACGAAAAAGCTACCCCTTATTCACCCGAAATGAATGGTAAAGTCGAAAGAAAAAATAGGACATTAACTGAATTAGTTGCTGCTATTTTATTAAATTCGGGGGTTGCCTTATATTTGTGGGGTCAAATTATTTTGACTGTGTATCACGTAATTAATAGAACTCCTAAGACTAAAACAAAAATATCTCCTTATGAAATTTGGAAAAATATTAAACCAAACGTGTCGTACTTTAGAACGTGGGGATGTTTAGCCTATGTACGTATACCCGACCCTAAAAGGGTTAAATTGGCTAGTAGAGTATACGAGTGCATTTTTGTAGGCTATGCAATTAATAGCAAATCATATCGTTTTTATAACTTGAAAAATCAAGTAATAATTGAATCAAATGATACCGATTTTTATGAAGAAAAAATTCCTTCTAAATTGAGAAATAGTGGGGGCGCGACATCCACTAATGTTTCCTTAACAAAGAATTGAAAATCTAATGAAACTGTTTTAGAACCAAGAAAAAGCAAAAGAGCTCGTGTTGAAAAGGATTTTGGTCCCTTATTTTATGCATATACTTTAGAGGAGGACCAACCTAAAAATATTGAAGAAGCTTTATCTTCTTTAGATGTCGATTTATGACAAGAGGCTATTAATGATGAAATGAATTCTTTGAAAACAAACAAAACTTGGCATTTAGTGGACCTTCCTCCTGGGTGTAAAACAATTGGGTGTAAATAGATTCTTAAAAAAGAAATTAAAACCTGATGGCTGTTAAAAAATATAAGGCACGTCTTGTTGCCAAAGGTTTTAGACAAAGAGAAAACGTATAATTTTTTTTATACCTTTTCACCCATAACTAGAATAACGTCTATACGTGTACTACTTTCCATAGTTGCCTTAAATAATTTAATTTTACACGAAATGGATGTTAAAACTGCCTTTTTAAATGGAGAATTAGAAGAAGAGATTTATATGGATCAACTTGAAGGTTTTATTATACACGACCAAGAAAATAAAGTATGTAAATTAGACAAATCTCTTTATGGACTCAAACAGGCACCTAAACAATGGCATGATAAATTTGATAGCTTAGGCATCTCTAATGGGTTTAAAGTGACAAATGCATTTATTATAAATATGAAGAGAACGTTTGCACTATCATATGTCTTTATGTTGATGACTTTCTTATATTTGTTTCCAATATTCATGTTGTAGAAAAAGTTAAATCATATTGTGTGCCAATTTTAATATGAAGGATTGAGGTGAAGCTAGTGTAATACTGGATATTAATATTACTAGGTCAGAAAATGGACTTTATTTGGATCAATATTATTACTTTGAGAAAGTTCTATAAGAATTAAAATTACTTTGACTGTAAACACTACAAAAAAAAAACTTGCTTTTAAGACCCTATGTGTTTAGACAAACAAAATATAGTCTTTAAAACATACTCTTTTATACGGATATAATTAGTCGTCTCAAAAACTATTATTTTTTGAGATTGTTAATTATATCCATCTCAAAAAATGTCACTTTTTGATACGGTTAATTATATCCGTCTCAAAAAAGATCACTTTTTGATACGGTTAATTATATCCATCTTATAAAGTAAAAATACTTGTTGTATCAAAAGATATACCAAATAAGACCGCTAAAAAAATTGGTTCCCACCACTAATTCTTTTCACCTCCCGCTCTCAACACTTAAACCTAACCTCCCACCTCAAAAAAATAAAAAATAAAAACCCACTCCACATTTACCCAAACCGGCATTGACCCCCCCCCCTGCGCACTTCTTCTCCTCCGCCGTCCCCCCCCCCCCCCCCCCCCGGCGTTCTTCTCCTCCCAGCAGCGTTCTCTCCCCCCAGCAGACTTCTCCTACTCTCCCACCATTTTCTTGTTATTTTTCGTCTCATGGTAACGTTTCATCTTTTCTTTTTTTGTTGAGGAAAACAGCATAGAAATTATTGTTATTTATTTATTTTTTGTTGTTTTTCTTCTTCAAAATATGCTATTGAAAATAGTCAGTTGGACAATGGTGACAACGGGTTATCAAAAATTATTCTTTAGACTAATTAATGATGCCATATACGTAAACTGTAAATAAATAACTATATGCATAATACTTATATAAAATATAAATAAAGAGTGGATTCTTATTTGCTGATTTTAATTTTTTTTTTTTGTAGCTTTCAATGTGACCTACTAACCAGATCTATAATACGCTATTTATTTTATTTGATGTTATATAGCATTATGGTTCATGTTGGCTCAATGATTCTATAATAGGCTTTTATTTAATTTTTAAAGAAATTCTTAAATGTATGAACCAATTATTCAAAGATCCTAAAATTATTCTTCGCCCAAACCATTAATGTGCTTTTTTATGTATTGGAGATTTGTAGAACGGTTGATTAGGTTTTTGATGTAAAGTTGTGATTGGTAGATTTTTTTAATGTATTCCTAAAAATGAAGTTAAATGATATTGAGTCTTATTACTTCGAAGCTAAATGCAAGGATAAAAATACTTTAAAGTTGTACAAATACTTCGACAACAAGTATAGAAAGGAAATTAACATGTTAAAGAAGTAGTATGAGTCTCATTCCTTCTTTAATTACATATCTTTACTCAGAAAAAGTTTGTGACAATGAAGGATTACGAGACACAAAAGAGGAAGAGAATGGAGCAAAATTGAAGGAATTGGGAATACATGAATTGTATTTGGCAATTCAAAACAAAGATAAAAACAAAAAAAAAGTGGTTCAAAGAGTAAAAAAAAATCATTGGTGATGATGATGAGTTTGTGCCATGTGAAGAAGAAAATAAGCATACAGATTCAAACGAGGATGAAAATGGGTATGTGCCTTGCGAGTTTTTTAATGTGTCAATGTTTAGTGATGTAGATGTTAATTAGTGGATTATGTGAATTCTTATTTGATACTTTCCATTATCATGCGTGCATTAGTACTTCAATATTTCAAATTTGATTTGTTTGATTTAGTTAACCATAATAATACTTAAATTGATGTGATGAATTATATTCTTATTTTTATAAGTTATTCCCCCTTTATGTTCTAAGCTCTTTAGGAATTCATATTTGCCATTATTAATCTTTTTATCTTTTCATCATCTTGTGAAGACATTATTAATCTCTTTATCTTTATATTATGAAATATAAATTTACTGACATTTTTTTTAGATTCATAGATGGGAACCATGGATAAGAGTTGGATTGATTTACGCAACCGGTGTTCAAAAGAATGCATTAATGGGATTTACAAGTTTCTTAACTATGCATATGAAAATAAAAATATCGAGACAACAAATTTTTTTTGCCCCCGTAAGAGATGCGCAAATAGAGTGTACTATGCCCGACAAACTGTGAGAGATCACCTTAAGATGCATGGTTTCGACAAGACATATAAGGTTTGGATTTTTCACGGAGAAACTTTTGGTGGTGTAAGCAGCGATAGAAATACTTCATGGGATGATATGTTAGCTAATGATATAACTATACCTGTTGAACTGAGTGCTCGAGATAACATGGTTACAATGGTTCAAGAGGGAACAAGTATTCTGCACATGTATGACAATATGCGTGAGGAGGAATGTAACACAGAAGATGTCTTTGAATCCGACAAAGATGTTCCAGAGTACTATAAACTTATGAAAAAGGCTCAATATGACTTCTAAGAAAATTATTCGCCTGTGTTACCGAATTGTCATTTGTTGTTGAACTCTTGCAAATTAAGCAACTTTATGGTTGGACAAATTGTTCTCTCACGGCTTTATTAAATTTTTTGGGGAGGATGTTTCCACATGCTAGAATTACCAAGTCTTACTACCAAGCCAACAAGCTAAAAAAAGACTCGGGATTCAAGTACGATACATGGGATGCATGCCCAAATAACTGTATGTTGTTTCGTTATGAAACTGAAGGTCTTGAAAAGTGTGGCATATGCGGATCTTCCTGACATAAAGATGAGGACTCAAGTATTGATGGTGTCCATGGTCTGAAGGCAGCCGTAAAGAAAATGAGATACTTCCCTTTGAAAATGAGATTGTAGAAATTATTTTGGTCATCCTATTCAGCTCCTCTAATGAGATGGCATGCTGAGGAAAGGATCGACGACGGTGTAATGAGACATCCCGCTGACTCTCCTCCTTGGAAAAATTTTAATGAGAAAAACCCTTCTTTTGTGAGGGAGATTCGCAATGTTAGACTTGGGTTACCTGCTGATGGATTTAATCCATTTGGTAATATGAGCATTAAGCACAGTACATGGCCAGTTATCCTCATTATTTATAACTTACCTCTGTGGTTGTACATGAAGCAACCTAACTTGATTTTGTCTATTCTTATAGACGAACTAAAAGGAACCAGAGATAAGATCGATGTATTTTTACAACCATTGATTGATGAGTTAATTGAGCTATGGGTTGATGGTGTATGCACTTACGATGCATCAAGTAAGGAGTTCTTTCAGTTTCATGCATCGTTGTTGTGGACCATTAATGATTTCCTCGCTTATGCCATGTTATCGGGATGGAGCACAAAAGGTATATTTTCTTGTCCTTGTTGTAACGAAGACCACCAGTCAATGTGATTAGATAATGATAAGAATTTTTGTTATTGGGGTCATCGTCGATTCCTAGACTCGCGCCATAGGCTTTATAGGCAGAAGACACCATTTAATGGGAGGGTAAAATTACGACCAGCCCCACCTAAACTTTCGGGCTTGCAAGTATTGAAACAGTTGAATGATTTTGACATTGAATGTAAATTTAAGATGGAAGACATATTTAGAAGAGGGAAAGAGAGGCGTTAGAAAAAAATAAATAGGCAGTTCCAAAATGTAGATTTGGTGGGAAAAAGAAGAGCATGTTTTTTTAATTTCCATATTGGAAGGATAATCTTATTCGCCATAATCTTAATGTCATGCATATTGAGAAAAATGTTTGTGATAATGTCATGTTTACATTATTAGGAACTAAAGGGAAGACAAAAGGTAATTTACAGTCTCGAAAAGATCTCAAAAATTTGGGTATTAGATCAGAGCTGCATCCTCAACCACGAGGGTCAAATCTACACTACTTCCCCCCAGTAGAGTACACGATGAGTAACAAAGACGAGGATATTTTTTTTAAAGTGTTGCAGAATGTTAAAGCTCCTGATGGTGCGTGAATATGCAAGCAAGAAATATTTCGAGATTAAAGAGCCATGATAATCATATTTTAATGCAACAATTACTTCCAATAGCAACGCGAAGGGTTTGCCCAATCATATTATCAAAGCCTTGATTGAATTAAGGAGTTGCTTTATGATATTGTGCTCAAAAGTAGTAACCGCGGATGATTTGGAAAAGTTTGAAGATCGGATGGCTTTACACTTTGTAGCCTTGAGAAGATATTCTCTCTGAGTTTCTTTGATGTGATGGAACACTTGCCTATACATTTGCCGGATGAACTCTTAATTTTTGGTTGTGCCCTTTACAGTTGGATGTATTCAACTGAGAGGTACCGCCAAACTTTAAAAGGCTACGTTGGTAATCGGGCTCATCCCGAGACCTAGATTGCCAACTCTGTTGTTCTTCAGGAATGCATGACTTTTTGTTCCCAGTATGTGGATGTGGAAACTAAGGCTAACCGACCGGCTAGAAATGATAATTGGGGGTATATAAATGGTCGTGCAATTGGGAAAAAGGTTCAATTTGCACTTGATTCTGCAAGGCATATGCAAGCTCATCGACATGTTCTTACCAACACCGAGGCAGTGACACCATTTGTTAAGTAAGTGTTATTATGCGTATTTGGTGTTTTTGAAAACCATTTTTAATTTTTTTATCGAATTGACATATGGCTATTTGTTTACTTGTAGAAAGCATCTTGCAGAACTTTTATCAAAGTATCCTCAGGATTCACAAAACCTTCGTGTTAATCGTCTTCACAACGAAGAGTTCCACAAATGGTTTAAATATTAAGTAAGCAAAAATATCATAACTAATAGTTGAATTATGAGTAAGTACTATATTTTTATATTGACATTTACTTTAATATACTATAGGTTAATAAATTGGCACGTGACGGTGTGGAAGTATCCGACGAAATTAAATGCTTGTCTTTAGGTCCTCTTAAGGATGTCGTCAGATTCAACACTTATATTGTTAGAGGTTTTAGATTTCGAAAAAATAAACGTGATAGGGGAAAGAAAACTCAAAATAGAGGAGTTGTTATAAAAGCCGAACAAATGAGTTATTCTAGCCGGAAGGATAAAAACCCCATTTTGGGTGATATTACATACTATCGGGAAGTAACAGACATTATTGAAGTTCAGTATCTTAATGGCATAAAGTTTGTATTATTCAAGTGTGATTGGGTTAAAAATTATATGGGTACAAAAGTTGACGAGTTTAACTTTTCTCTAGTGAATTTCAAGTATTTAAAATATAAGGATGATCGAGAGTGTAACGAACCTTTCAAACTATCATCCCATGCAAAAAAAGTATTTTATGTGTAGGCCCCTATCGATACGGATTGGCACGTTGTTGTTCCCATGACACCAAGAGACCAATTTGATAGGTACACGACAGTTCAATAAGCTGAAGAAGAGTTGTTGCTTAATGGAGATGAGATGTTTGTCATGCAAAATTTGAATGAAGATCAAAACTTACGATGGGCGAGGGATGGAGATGGATTAATAGTTGACACTAGAGTGGTTCAAGCTAATGATCATGAAGATGAAAATGTAGATTGTTGATGTAAAAAATTAGATTATCTCTAATTTATCAATCACAGATAAAATAAATAAGAAAAGAGATTTTAAAGTGGTTCAACCTTATAAGAATGCCCTACGTCCACTGTTTCTGTATTGCTGACTATTTGACTCGAATTCTCAATAAGTGGTTTACCAAGAGATCCCAGAGTCCCCCACTAATGAGGAGGTTATAATGTATGTATAGCCTTGAGGTTGTACATGTGAAAGGACAATGCGTTGTTATCTAGTAGATATATACATCTGTACGATAATAATGAGCATTTAATGCGCAGTCGTCTCTTTGATTCTCTTGATTTGGATGCTCTGTATGTTAAGTAGCTCAGACCGCTTAAGCTGCTCGAATCTCCTAAGCTGCTCGGCATGTTTGAGTTGCTCAGGGCCCCTAAGTTGCTCGGGTCCTTAAGTTCCTAGAGGCGCCTAAGTTGCTCGGTTATGATTGAGTTGCTCGGGGCGCTTGAGTAGCTCGATAACAGTATGTTGTTCGTTGAATTTGTTCATGAGACATGTCTTCAAGTGAATGGTCCACATCATCAGATTATATTTGGTATCAATAGAAGCCCCTAATGTTTCATAGTTTGATGTTGAAGAAAAGTATGGAACATTCTCTTTGAAAACTGCATAGATTATTGGTTTGTATGGTTTTTAGGAAAACATTCGTTGTATATAACTCCTTTTTGAGTGCACAGTATCAGGCCTCATAAATATTTTTAAATTTTCATGACCGCTTCGGTATTTGTGCCCCTTTTCTTCTTTTAGCCACCGGATACGCAAACGTCCTCCCTTGTAATCATTACTTTTTTTTTTATTCCCGAGGTAAAGTATTTAAGCGCGGCAGAAATCCTATCGTCTTTCACTTTTCAAATCTGTATCTTTGAACTCTTCATTGTCTCTCTGTCTTGTGCCTTCGTTCTTTCCGTCGTTCATTGTCACCTGATCTCTTTTTCTTTGTAAGATTTTCTTCCCTTTTTATTTACTTTGTTCATCATGGTTTATCTTGTTGAGTCGCTGGACAAGTTTCGGTCTGAATTTTCGATCCCTTAGTGAGTTATTTCGGAAGAACTTTCTGAACCTTCTGATTATTTTTCTTTGGCTGAGGGACATTGGTTCCCAAGTCTTTTGTGGCTGAATGTGGCTTTTATTTTCCACTAAACCCCTTATGTTTGGAGTTCTGCCAATATTTTGATGTTGTACCTGCAAGAATAGCTCCAAATACCTGGAGGATAGTTAATGGCGTACATAGATTGAATCAACTTCATGGAACCCGTTTAGGGATTCCAGAGATTATGTAATGCTATAGATGGGTTGTCAGTGATACCATATTCTATTTAAAAACTAAGTTTTTGAATTGGGCTTTAGTTGTCAATCTTCCAGATGCCAATAGGGACTGTTTTGAGCATTGGGTTGTTATGAAAAATTGGCAACATGCTCCATTGAATGGAGATGACGTATATCAAGGTCCCAGGTGTCCCCCTTATGGCAATTGAATAGGTTGTTTTTATTTTTTTAAATCTTATTTTCTTTGTGTTTGATAATATGTATCACTAACATTTGTTTTTGTTTGTTTCAGTTGACAGTAAAAGAAAACCTCCAAAAGAAGCTGGCGTTAATTTAAAGCATTTGAAACTTATCTAGGATTTGCACCAATCTGTTGTCGAGGAATATATTAGATCTGCCTCTTATTTGTTGCAGTACAAGAGCTATACTTCATATTTCACTGCTCGTCCTCGTCCAGTGGTGGTTAATCTTGACCAAGTACCTGCCTCTGAGACTAGCGTAGAGGGTTCTTCCTCTCAGTCGGGTGTTCCCATCAGTAACCTAATGAAGAGATGAAAAGCTCCTGCCTTCTTTGATAAATCTGCCTCTACTAATGTGGAGGCAAAGAAAAGCAAACAAGATGTCCCAGAAGAAGGGATGGGAATCACTGATGCACCTCCTCCTGCTGCTGCCAAAAAAGCTATTGAAAAGCCCCCAATGGCCCCGAGCAAGATTTTGTTGTTTCTCCTCTGAGTGAGGTTATTGTTATTTCACCAACAAAGACAACGTCTTTAGTTGAAAATGTTCCTGCTCCTCTGAGGAGGTTAAAGAAAATCTCTTCTGAGAGACCTGTTGAACCTGTCTCTCAACCTTCAACTATTGAAGGTAGCGTTCCATCTTTTGTTGCTCCGAGCTCTGCTGTCAGTTTGGTGAGATCTTGGACTGTCCCAGAAGTCCAAGGCATTGAGGATTCCCTTTCTCGTGAGAGAATTACTACCCTTGCTGCCCAACACATTGCTTCAGTAAGTATATTTAACTTCGATCCCATTTCTAACTCGACCCATTTATTTTTTTTATGTTCATGTACTGACTTAAAGTTATTTCTTTTTTTTTCAGCTGGTGACGTGTTTCAACAGCATTCTGAAGAAGGATGAAGCTATTAAGGCTTCAAATTCCTCGGGAGGAGTAGAGGAAGCTTTTGTTGGTCTAACCCAGTCTTTAAAAGACTCTCGTCAAAAGTACGAGGAAGATAAAGTTGCTTGGGAGAAGCAACTCAAGTCCATTAAGATGGACAGGGATCAAGCTGTGAATACCTCCAAGGAATTGGAGAAGAAGATGAAAGAGTTTAAGCAGAGCAACAAAGACTTTGAACGGAGCAACAAGGAGCTGGAAGTTAAGCTCAAGTTTGCTGAAGAGGAAGTTGTTAAACTTCAAGATGTTGAACGACAGAAAATAGAGGTGGAAAAGAAATTGAAGGTTTCCGAGGAGCTCCTTAAGGAAAGAACCTCATTGGAGAAGGCAAAAAGGAAGAAGGCAGTCAAAAAATCTTTCAGTGCTGGTTGGGATAAAGGCTGGAACAAGGGTTTGGCTTCCATGTCTTCTCAAATGGAGTATGCCAGCCTCAAATATTTTAGGGATGGATGGGTTGCAGCCTTGTAGGAGCTGAAAGTTGCTGAGGACTCTGAGTTATTTCAGCAGCACACTCATGGCCCTCCTCCCTCCCCTGGAGAAGAAGAAAAGGATGAAGCTGCTTCAGATGAATCTTTTACGAAGATTGGAGATCAGGTCCCTGCTGTTCCTGTTATTCAACCTTGCTCCAAGCAACTCTAACCAACCAGTACTTCTGCCGAGCAGCTAATCTTGCCCTCCGAGCAACCAGTCTCTTCCTCCAAACCTTCTGAGGAAGACGTAGGGAACAAGGCGAAGGTGTAAAGTTGCTCGGGCTTTTATTTTATTGTTCTACTGAATGTAACCTCAGATTTTGTATTTTCTCATATGATGAAATAAAAATTCGAACTTTGGTTGTTTATCTTGACTTTCTCTTTTACTTGCTCTGTCTACCTTATTGATTCTTTTTATTTCTTTTTACTAGTTTATGGCCAGGATAGAGCTTTTATCAGCTCATGACACATAATTGATAAGGAAATGCAATGATTATTTTAAATCTGGTCATGCAGATCTTAATTAGGCCCAGATAATTGACATCCTCGGATCAGGTGTTTCTGACCGAGCAGTTGAAGCTTACCAATACCTGAAGTGTTTCCTCGATCGTGTCGTTTCCAATAATGTGGCCTACTATAAGATGATTGAAGATCTCCAAAGAACGATCGAGGAACTTCAGCTGCAGTACAAAGAGTCCTCCACACTTTTGCATCAAGGATACGAGAAGAAATATCAGCAATTGAGTGCTGACAAAGGGTATGACAAGTTCATCTCTGCCTATGAGAAGAAAGAAAGTGTTCTGAAGCTTGAAATCGAAGAACACAGGTATATTGCTAAGTTGTTGGAGTAGGAGAACATTGTCTTGCAAGAAGAGATAAAACAACTTAAATCTGCCGCATCTTCCTCGGGAGCCTTGGTTCCTGTTAATGATGAAGGTTTCTCTTTCTTGGAGGTAGAAAATGCCAACTTACGAGATGAGTTGGAAACTTTGAAAAGGGCTAGATCCTCCTCATCTACTCGCGGATGAGCAAGATCTTTTTCTCGTGGACGAGCTAGGGTTGGTCGGGTCTCTATTGAAGAAGCTAGAATGCGGGCAGCTTTAGAAAATCAGGACTTTCAGTTGGTGGCGAAGAACCAAGCCTTAGCAGAGATGTCTAAGAAGATTCTGAACTTCAGCGAACAACTATCTACCCAGAGTTCTGCATTGGAAAACAAAGAACTTCTGGTGAAGAATCTCCACGAGCAACTAGAGAGGTTAACTTACCAATTTCATAAACAACCCAGAGAGTTTTGGATGGCTGGGTATAATGAAGCCCTTTACCATCTTGATGCTCGGATCCAACAATCAAATAACGAGGGGTAAAAGCAAGGGTGGCTGAATGCACTGTGTGCTAAAATTAGAGCAGGGCCACTATTTATGGGATTATTATGACCCTGGAGTGCTCGATTTGCCTGTGCCTCCTTTTAAGCTTGATATCAGTTAGATTCCTGCTCCAGCAATTCCTCAATGTTTGATCTCTAAGTATCTCGACGATTACACTCTGCATGCAAACTTCGAGATATCTCGCCCAGAGCACTTGCTTGAGCGGCCTTCTGTAATGAATGTTAGAATGCTTCTAGATGTGAATTTTATCAATTCCCCTTATGCATTAGATGATCCTCCTGCTGGGGTAGAACCTGTTTCAAAGGCAGAAGGGAAAAAACCAATAGAATAAGATTTTTTATGTCCTGAAGTATATTTTTCACATCATATGTAATTCTACTCGATTTGAATGAAGAAATTTAGTCTTTTGCTATTCCATTTTCTTCCAAATAGTTTATAGAATACCCTTATTTGCTTGTTATTTTGCTTTTGGATAATGGAACTTGTCCCATTTGTTGTTTGATTATAGTGACTTGTCACTCTTTGGGTCTAAGCAATGAAATGATTTGCATCCCATGTTCCTTCTTAGTTTCATCAACCAGAGTTGATTGTAATTGGTTTCTCGACCAACAGGAGTTGGTGGTAATTGGGTAATTGATTTGCCGACCAACCGGAGTTGGTGATAATTGATTTACCGACCAACTGGAGTTGGTGGTAATTGATTCCAAACCAACCAGAGTTGGTGGGGTTCCCGACCAACCGGAGTTGGTGGTAATTGATTTCCGACCAACTGGAGTTGGTGGGGTTCCCGACCAATCGGAGTTGGTGGTAATTAGTTCCCGACCAACCGGAGTTGGTGGGGTTCCCGACCAATCGGAGTTGGTGGTAATTAGTTCCCGACCAACCGGAGTTGGTGGGGTTCCCGACCAACCGGAGTTGGTGGTAATTGATTCCCGACCAACCGGAGTTGGTGGTAATTAGTTCCCGACCAACCGGAGTTGGTGGTAATTAGTTATCGATCAACCAGAGTTGGTGGTAATTGATTTGTAGTGTGTAGCACTAATATTCCAAAAAAAAATCATCAACCAGAGAAATTGGGTGAAACATCACTTTATTCATAATGAAGAAATTATATTACATAGGAATTTCAATTACTGATAATATTTTCGCAGATGTTCTGCATTCCATGCATTCTTGAACTCTTCTCCTTCCAAGGTTTCAATCCTGTATGTCCCTGGACGAAAAAATTCTATTACTCTATAGGGTCCATGCCGGTTGGCTTCCAGTTTGTTATTCTTTTGGATCACTTTCTTCAGCACATAATCCCCTTCCTTCAAATCACATTTCTTCACTCTTTTGGTATAGAACAAACTTGTTCGTTGTTGATATGTTGCATTCTTGATCGCTGCTTCTTCCCTGACTTCTTCGAGCATATCCAGGTCTAATCTTCTCATTAAATCACTGACAGGAGAATTGAAATTTAGTACCTTATGTGTGGGTATACCCAATTCAGCAGGTATGATAACTTCACTTCCAAATGCCAGTATGTATGGAGACTCTCCTGTTGCTACTCGTGGTGTGGTACGATAAGCCCACAGCACATAATGTAGCTCGTTAATCCAATTTCCTTTTGCATCATCTAGTCATTTCTTCAAACCATTCAACAGCGTTCTGTTTGTCACTTCAAGTATCCCATTGCTTTGGGGATGTCCTGGTGCAGAGTGGGTTTTCAGTATATTGGATTGATGACAATATGCAGCAAACTCCTTGTTGTCAAACTGGGTTCCATGGTCGGTAATGAACGCATGTGGGAGACCATATCTACAAATAATATTTTTCCAAATGAATTGATAGACTTTGTTGCATGTCATATCAATGAGGGGCTCAGCTTCCACCCATTTTGTAAAATAATCCACAGCAACCACAAGGTATTTGAATCTTCCCCTGGTCGTTGGGAGTGGCCCTACCAAGTCTATCCCCCACATGGCAAATGGACAAGGGGACGTTATGGGTGTTAACAATGCCAGGGGAGTTATTTGGACGGATGAGAAGCATTGGTATTTGTCGCACTTCTTAGCATAAGCTGCGCAATCAGCTCTCATCATCGGCCAGTAGTACCCCTGCATGGTTATTCTTTGCAAGAGCGTCCGACCATCTACATGGACTCCACAAGACCCTTCATGAACCTCTTCGATCAAATCTTTCACTTCAGAGGGATGGACACATCTTAGTAGCCCTTCTATAACTCCTCGTCTGTATAAAATACCATTGGTCAGTACATAACGAGCAGCTTTAAACTTCAGTTTTTTGGCTGCGAGCTTATCAGTTGGTAAAGATCCCTCTTCAATATAGGCCCTGATGGGGTCCATCCAAGATGGTCCCAAGTCAAGAGCGATGAAGTTTATAATTAGATCTTCGTCGATGCTTGGACCAGCCAGGATTTCTATTAGGATTGTTCTTCGTAGCTCGGTCCGTGTGGCTGATGCTAACCAAGCTAGGGCGTCTGCTCTTGCATTCTCTAATCTTGGTATTCTAATCAACTAAATTGCAGTAAAACTGGATACAACCTTTTTTGCATGATACCTGACCATTAATTCTCCTTTTGCTGCATACACCCCCAGAATTTGATTTACAATTAATTGAGAGTCACTGAACACAACGACTTGTTTCACCTTCATGGTTTTGGCTAGGTCTAAACCCACGATCATTTCTTCATATTCTGCCTCATTATTAGAAGCCTTAAATTGAAAGCGCAAAGCATATTCCACATCAACCTCATCTGGACTGTTTAAAATAATCCTTGTTCCACCGCCTGTAGAGCAGGAAGAGCCGTCTACATACAGATTCCACACAGGTACCTCATTATCAAACTCTTGGTCAGACAGAGTTCCTCGGTGGAATATTTGATGATTCCTTTTGTCCTCCTCCAGTACTTCTCACTGCTCGTCCACCAACGTAAGTTGGTCGGGGTTTAAATTTGATGATCCTGTAACATCCACAGGTTGGTCTGTATTCAACTCCTATTCATCGTGGGAATCCTCCTGAGTAAATTCTGCGATAAAATCCTCTACTGTCTGCCCTTTGAGCGACGATCTAGGCTCATAAATTATATCATATTTTCCAAGTTCTACTGCCCAGTACATCAACCTTCCTGATTTCTCTGGTTTGTGTAGAGCTTACCTTAATGGCATATGTGTATACACAACTATAGTATGAGCTTGGAAGTATGGCCTCATCCTTCTGCTTGCTTTAATCAGTGCTAGTGCCAACTTTTCCAGCCTTGCATATCTGATTTCTTCTCCTCGGAAAGCTTTGCTGGTGTAATAAACTGATTTTTGTATACCGTCCTCCACTCTTATCAACGCCGAGCTCACTGCATTTTCTGAAACTGCCAGGTACAAGTATAGTCTTTCTCCCATCACTGGTCTAGATAATAGTGGAGGTGTCCCTAGATACTTCTTCAGTTCTTGAAAGGCCTCTTCGCATTCATCATTCCACTCAAAAGTTTTTCGGAGTGTTTTGAAGAATGGGAGACATCTATATGTTGCTCGTGACACAAATCAATTAAGCGCTGCAACTCGTCCTATGAGACTTTGCACTTCCTTCTTTGTGGTTGGAGATCGCAGCTCCAATAGAGCCTTGATCTTTTTAGGGTTCGCCTCGATACCTCGTTAGTTAACAATATACTCGAGAAACATGCCTTCTCGTACTCCAAATATGCATTTGGTGGGATTCAGATTCATTTGATATTTCTCTAATTGATCAAAGGTCTGACCTAAGTCAACTAGATGATCAGCAGCTTTCTTGCTCTTCGTCAGCATGTCGTCAACATAAACCTCCATGTTATGACTGATTTGCTCTGCAAACACCTTGTTCATCAGCCGCTGATATGTGGCACCTGCATTTTTAAGTCCAAAAGGCATAACATTATAATAATAAGTTCCCCTTGGGGTGATAAAAGAGGTGCTCTCCCTGTCTTCAGGCTTCATCTTAATCTGGTTATAACCAGAATAAGCATCCATGAAACTCAATAATTCATGCCCCGAGGTTGCATCCACTAGTTGATCGATTCGGGGTAAAGGAAAATGATCATTTGGGCATGCCTTATTGATATCGGTGAAGTCTACACACATCCTCCACTTATTATTTTTCTTCTTCACCATCACCACATTTCCTAGCCAATCAGGATATTTGACATCTTTAATAAAAGAGACTTTTTGTAGTTTCTCTACTTCTTCCTGTATAGCTTGGTTCTTCTCAGGACTGAACACTCTTCTTCGTTATTTTATTGGCTTGATTTCCTTATTCACGTTGATCTCGTGACACAAGAAGTTGGGGTCTATCCCTGGCATGTCTTCATGACTCCATGCAAAGGTCTGCTTTCTTCGCCTTAGAAATGCTATCAATTCCTATTTTATTTATACCTCCAGTGATGCACCATTTGAGTTGTTCGTTCTGGATGCTCGTCGTCCAGAATGATATTTTTAGTAGCCTCCATGACCTGTCCCTTTACGAGCTAAGACTCGTCTCTAGGGTCTAGCGTTTCAATCTTTGCATCTTCTATTTCATCTTCTTGATAGATAGTAGTCTTCTTCCTGGATTCTTCATATTCCTCCTGCTCGGCAGATGAATAGTAGCATTCCCGAGCTACTTTCTGGTCACCTTTCACAACTCCCACTCCAAAATTAGTTGGCAATTTTAAACATTGATGTACAGTAGATGGTACAGCCTCGAACTTCTTCAGACCTACCCTTCCCATGATAATATTATAAGCTGATTGGACATTTTTATCCATTACAAAAAGCGCAGTCTTTCTGTTCGACAAGCAGGCCATGTACCGATAAGCATATCCAACTTGATCGTCCCAAGTGGAAAAACCTTCTCGCCAGTAAAACCAAGGAGAGGCCTATGATATGGCTCCAACTGAGCTAGCTTCAGATTCAAACTATCAAAACATGGATAGAAAATGATATCTGTCGAGCTACCATTATTCACCAGTACTCGTGAAATCACCACTTCCTTTATCCTCATCTTGATCAGTAATGGGTCATCATGAGGATATAGTACTCCTGCTAGATCGTTCTTAGAGAAACCAATGACCAATTTGTCTTTATTCACCTTCCTCGTGCGATCATCTTCAGCCAGATTTATTCGCTGAATGTACGAACAAGCCTGAGCCTCATTGAGGTAAGATTTTCTTTCCGCAGTTAGATCTCCACCTCATGCATCTCCATCTGTAATAACATTACATTCAAATGATCCGAAATGGATTAAAAATACCCCACGTTCTAGCTACCTTGGTTTTTTGGGGAGATTGGGATCATCTTGGTCATCTTCTGGATCTTCTTTGTGACTTCTCTTCTTGTCTTCATTTGCTCGATGAGGAGATCTAGACCTTTGCCTTGCTCGGTCGTTGGCCTTTCCACCATTTCGGCGATTAACATACTTAGCTAGCTTTCCTTGTCTGATGAGTGCTTCAATTTCATTTTGGAGAGCTATGCAATTTTTGGTCGTGTGACCATGATCTTTATGGAACTCGCAATATTTGGATTTAATCCTCTTGTCAGGATTTGCCTTCATTTTTTTTTTCCAGTTCAGCTCCTCATTGTTCTTGATCTCTTCCAGAATATGATTTATATCTACCTTCAAAGGAGTATAATTTCCAAATTTCTTCAACTGTTCCAATGCTTGCTTTGCTTTCGATTGCCTGTTGCCACCATTATTCTTCTTCTCCTTCTTCTCAGTCTTATCAGCCTCGACCTTAGTCTCCTTAGTGTCTGTATTCTTCTTCGCAGCCATAGCTTCCTCGGTATTCATGATTTTGGTTGCTTTTTCCATCAATTCAGCCATGGTCCTAGGCGGATCTTTGGCTAAAGTGTAGTACAATTTATCTGGCAATAGTTCACTCATCAGAGCAGTAATTGTTGTTTTCTCCTCGTAATCAATTACTTTGAGTTTCTCGTTATTGAAATGACTAATATAATCCCTGGTTCTTTCACCTATCTTCTGTCTAACACTCAATAAGTGTGCTACTCATTTGACTATTTTTGCTCCAAAACAGAAGTTCCCAATAAAGAGCTCTGTCGGTTGAAAGAAAGTCATAATCTTCCCCCGAGGAAGGTTATTGTACCAGATTTGGGCTGATTCGATAAGAGTTCCTGAAAATGCCCTGCATCTCATCTCATCTGGAACTACATAGATATCGGCAGCAGCTTGGTATTGTTCTATATGAAGGACAGGGTCAGTTTTTCCATCATACTTAGGCGTCACCACAGGGGCTTTGAATTTTAATGGTGTAGGAAAATCCACAATTGTTTGCACGAAAGGTATCCCTTGGACAAAAGTTCTTTGTAGAGGATTTTTGGCCTTAGTCATTTCTCCTAATCTGTCCTCCAACCTTTGAATAGAGCCTTTCCATGCGTCGTTTGCTTCCTCGGGCCTATTGGTTCGAGCAGCTGACCGTGTTGAATTTGCCTCTTGGGATCTTCCATTACGAGCAGTTGGTCGTGATTGGGCTGAGCCTTCCCTTAGATCGGATGGTCATGGATAATTCCTTGAAGCAATCCTAGGAGGACTTCTATTTCTCCTAGGGCCCAAACGATCAAAAGGAGAGACTCTACTCAACCTTTCAAGAGCACTGGTCCTTTTTGGAGATAAAGTAACATTTTGTTGTGAGTCTGTGGCTCGTACTGAGGAAGTCTGACCATACTGATAAGAAGGATCATTAGATCTCTCAATACGATATGAGTCGGTGCGTCTGGATCGAGATTCCTCTGGGAATAACGTTCGCCTAGGGCGCAAAGAGGGTAAACAAGTATTTCTTTGAATACTTAGTTGTCCTGATTGAGCCGGCACTCCGCCTTGAACAGTTTGTATGAGTTGTCGCATGGTTTCTTGCATGGTCGTCTGGCCTTAGGCTAGATTAGCCATTATTCCAGCCAGATCTTGAACATTTGAGGGAATGGATGGATTTGGAGGGATCCCAGCATTTCGATTACTGGGTTCTAGATTATCAACCATTGATGATGAATTGTTTTGGTGAAAAATGCTAATTGCAGTCGTTTCCCACAGACGGTGCCAATTTGTTGATGTAAAAAATTAGATTATCTCTAATTTATCAATCACATATAAAATAAATAAGACAAAAGATTTTAAAGTGATTCAGCCTTATAAGAATGGCCTACGTCCATTATTTCTGTATTGCTGACTGTTTGACTGGAATTCTCGATAAGTGGTTTACCAAGAGATACCAGAGTCCCCCACTAATGAGGAGGTTACAATGTATTTATAGCCATAAGGTTGTACATGTGAAAGGACAATGCGCTGTTATCTAGTAGATATATACATCTGTACGATAATAATGAGCATTTAATGCGCAGTTGTCTCTTTGATTTTCTTGATTTGGATGCTCTGTACATTAAGTAGCTCGGACCGCTTAAGCTGCTTGGCATGTTTGAGTTGCTCGGGGTCCCTAAGTTTCTCGGGGCCTTAAGTTCCTCGAGGCTCCTAAGTTGCTCGGTTATGATTGAGTTGCTCGGGAAACTTGAGTAGCTCGGTAACAGTATGTTGTTCGTTAAATTTGTTCATGAAACGTGTCTTCAAATGAATGGTCCACGTCATCAGATTAAATTTGGTATCAACATAGATGAAGATGGAGATGAAATTTAGAGGGACATTGCTTGACGGAGATATAGTCATAAACAAGTTATTTTTATATTTGAACTTAGAGCATTTGTAGTTTGGTTTTGTATGGATTGTTATGGGTATTTTATCCAAAACTAGTCACCATTATCATCTATTATCATCTGATCATTGCATATTTTTATTTAATATGGATATTTTCTTTGTAGTGGTATTGGAATCATATTGCTGAAGTTACTCTTAGTATTTTTATAAGCTTCTTGAAAAAGATTATAAGTAAATTAAAAGTCTAGAAATAATAGTTTCTTTCTACTGGATGTAGACTTATTATCATTAAACATTTTTAAATAGGATTTATTACTGTAATAGGCTCATTGGGTTCATAATAAACTTGTGTATGTAACACAGAAATAGGGAAGCCCATGCTGTAATAGACATTACTATAGTATTTAATATATTGCATCTTAAGGTTGTGTACAACGTATATAAAATGAAAGCACCATATATAGGCATTGCAATCTAGGCTTCGAGAATCTGTTCAGTGTCATCAAAATGTTGAATTATTTCCACTTTTCTTTCCTCATTTATCTTCCACTATCTGTTGTCCATGCTCAGAATGATCAATCAGGTATGAACATATTTAATCATCACAATTTACAAGAATTATTTCAATAATAAAATCATCGTTAAGGCCTCTCTCTCTTTCTCTCTCACACTCTCTCTCTCTCTCTCTCACACACACACAGGTTTCATAAGCTTAGACCGTGGATTACCTGAAGGTTCTGACTATGAAGATGAAAGTTCGGGCATATATTACATTTCTGACACAAGCTACACAAAAAGTGGTGTAGCCAATATCATATTACCTTCATACCAAACAAATTCTCTCTCAAAATAGTTTATAACTCTGAGAAGCTTTCCGGATGGTACCATAAACTATTACACCCTAAAACCTTCCCAAGGGAAGGGTTACCAGTATCTAATAAGAGCAAGTTTAACCTATGGAAATTATGATACAAAAACTCAACTTCCCAATTTTAAGCTTCAACTTGGAGTGGATGATTAGGATACTGTGGTGTTAGAGGATGTGTTTAGTCCTTTAAAAAAGGAGATTATACACATCCCTGCATCGGATAATATTCATGTTTGTCTTGTTAAAACAGGGCTTTCAACACCATTCATATCAACATTAGAGTTGAGGGTTTTGAATACTACTAATTCCATGTATACTTCTTTCCTTATTCTCATTAAATACTACAACAATGTCTATTACAGTATGGGGTCCTCTTTCAATGTCTTGTACATATGTAAACTCACTCTCATATAGATAAATAGGTATCTCAAGTGTACAATCAAAAGATTCTCTTGGAATGGATAAAACTAACCATAAAAGGAAAGAAGTATATAGACTGATATACATGAGTTATATTTAACTCATTCTGCCTAGTCGTTGCTTTGGAGCAACTCAGATCATTTTTCAGCCCTATTTAGCTGCAACAGTGTGTGTGTGTGTGTGTGTGTGTGTGCGCGCGCGCGCGTGTGTGTATATGTGTCAGCTATAGTTTATTACTCGTGTGTGTGTTTGTTTAGCAGCAGTGAGGTCTATAGTTGTTTGTCTAGCAGCATTGAGGTCTATAGCTGTGAGGTCTATGGATCTGACGTGTATCCTCCCATGAGGGAACTTAAAAGGTTGAGAATTTATAGTGGATAATATATCAAAACGAATGGTTAGGATTAAAAGCATTCCCATATATAGTGCAATAAAATCGATCATGCAAAGTGGAATGGGTACGAGCCTGTCCCATATGACCGAATAGTCCTCTCAAGTGGATCTCTATATTGATCTTCTCCAGGAGGGAGGAAATGGAATGCAAAATGTTGTTACTCTAAATAGGAAGCCATCCTAAAGCAAGTAATCACCCGAAGCACCATTATTTTATTCATAAACAACGTAAGTGGGGGTCAAACTGGATGTCCATCAGATAGAGGTCCGGAACCTCATCAAAACCAAATACTTGACTGTGAATGGTGACCAAAGCATGCGTACAACAACTGAGGGCATCGACAAAAATATTTTAATTTCAAGGTTTATAGTGAAGGTGTAAGGTATAGCACTAGAGGTAGGTCGTCTACTTAGCATGGCTATCACTGACCCGATGGAGTGCCTCATGATCAAACTTAATGACAAACTCCTTGTGAACGAGGTACGCTTGCCAAAACTTAACAGCCATGACGATAGGGTAACTCAAGGTCATGGGTGGAGTAGTTCAATGCCACTCTTGTCAACTTTTAGCTAAAGAAGGCGACCGATTTTTTGTTCTGACCAAGGACCGCTCATATGCCCGTTTTGTAGGCATAGCAAGATAGCTCAAACAACTGAGTGAAATTGGGAAGAGCTAGGAGGGGGTTGAAGTCATCAACTCCAGGATGCGACAGAAGGCTCGTTTTACATCTTTCGTCCATCAAAACGTTGGGCCCGATGAAATTCACATTAGATCCATGATGGGGGCTATGACCGTATTAAATCCAGTGATAAAATGTCGATAAAAACCTGCGAGGTTGTGGAAGTTGTGGACCTAAGATGGGGAGGTGGACGTAGGCTAATCAATAATCACCTGAACTTTGGTGTTATCGATACGAATGCCTTCGACTGACATACCATAACCCAAAAACATAACTGAGGGGACAAATGAAGGCACACTTTTTGAGAGTTAGGTAGAAGCGCTCGAAATGCGGGACGATGAGGACCTGGGCGACGGGGTCTAAATGATCCTCCTCTGACCGACTGTAAATGAGGATGTCGTCAAAATACACTACCACCAACTGCCCATGAACGGGAAAAAAATCTCAGTCACAATGCGCATGAAAGTGGACGGATCATTAGACAATCCAAAAGGCATCACCGTCCACTTATATAATCTATCTTTTGTCTTGAAGGCGGTTTTCCACTCGTTCCTGGGTCGCATCATCATCTGATGATAACCACTCTTCAAGTCCATTTAAGAAAAGACTCGAGCCCCATGCAACTGATCTAAGATGTTCTCAACCTGGAAATGGGGAAATGATACTTAATAGTGATTTTGTTGATGACAGGACTGTTCGCACACATGTGACAACTCCTATCCTTCTTAGAGGCGAGAAAAGCGGGGACGACACATGGGGACATGCTCTCCCGAATAAGGCCTCGATCACACAAGTCAAAAACTTGACGCTGAAGCTTAGCATGCTCCTAAGGGGACATGCGACAGTGAGGTAAATTGGGGAGGGAAGCTCCCAACACGAAGTCAACGGCATGTTGAATGTCACGGAGTGGGGGTAGTTCATTTGGCAGTGTGCAGACGTTAGAGTAGGAATCTGTAACACCTCGTATTTTTGAGTATTTACATTTAATTAATATGGGTATATTTTAAATTACATGTGTGTCGTAATTTAATTGAATTAATTATTATATGTGAATTAAAAATATTAATCGAGAGAGATAATGGTTAATATTTATGAAATAAAATTACTAAGTGAATAGTAAATGATTATTTTACGTCCTAGTGAGATAGTTACATAGCGGTATTTTATCTCAATCGGGAGTTATGTGTAGACTACTTAGGATCGAGATAGGAACTTATGATAGAGTGACTCAGATGGCGATTTTGAGGTCACAGTTGATTCGGAATGGGTCAAGATAGTTGGAATAGTGTACCCGAGGGTTGTATTTGGGTTTCGGAGCCTTTTTAATCATAATCGAGCCCACATGGGAGTATTTAGGTCACTTGGCCTAGGACTGTTAGCCTAATTTCGGGAATTAGGATTATAAACAATTGGGGTAGCAGCATTACAAACCTAAAACCCTAAGAAACAAAGGAGAGAGAGGAGAGGCCATTATAGAGGAAGAAAAGAGAGATTGGATGTGCAAAGTTTCAATTCAACCTCAATCGTTGTCGGATTCGTGATCGGAAGCAAGGGAGGAACACTTCCATCACAGTATGAACAGGATCAAACCTACATATATAAGGCAGTGTTTATCTTGCATGATTTTGATTTAATTATTATAACCATATAGTGTAGGGATTATAATACCATGATTTTAATGATGTTCTTAAGGTTTAAGTGAAATAAACTCATGAATTGGGAGAGGATTGCATGTAGAATGGATCCACATATGTAAATGGCAAGAAATCAATAAATATGTAAGAATTTTTGTAAAAGAAATCTGGGTTCTTGGATGAAATTATGTGAAGAATACAAAAGTTAAGGTTTTTATGATTAATGGTGTTTAATCTACTCTTGGATGAATTTTTTATAGATTTGATACATGTTTTACGGTAGAAGTAATCCCCATGTGTATAGATGATGTTTAGTTATGTTGGTTGGGAGTCGGGGGCTATTATGTAGAGGTTTGGAGAATTGAAAATGGTGAAAAACGTAACAGTTCAACGAAGAGGATGAAATGTCAGGGGAGAATCGATTCGATTCCTTAGCCGAATTGATTTGGTACGAGAGGTACATGGACTTGATAGCAGAGTACGCCAGCATCACGGAGAGCCATTCTAGGGATGCGACCGTTGTATATATTATACGTGTGTTAAATATATACAAGTATAATTTATCTACTTACGCGTGATAGTAGAATTGATAGATTGTGTAAATCTAAAAGTAAATTAAGAAGTGAGACTTAAATAATTAATTCAATAATAATACGTGAATGATATTAATTATTGACACAATGTAGCGGGTCGTATGGGTAATATGAGGGAGCTAGACCTTGTGGTTAGTTAAATACATTATCTAGTGGTGTTGAGTATCACAACTAGATAGGAGACGTTAGGCTTTCACATTAGTTTAGAGGTGAGAAACTCAAGGGAATGTACGTTGAACTAACATGTGTATCTAATAACTGATTTAAACTGTGATTCAAATTCTTACAAAATATTTTCAAATGGTTTTACCGAGCTTTTACCCGTGTCAGAATATTTTCCACAACCTTTTAGTTGTCCAACCACAAGGACACCAAGATTGAGGATCTTTTTAGGAATGCGTAGCTACAGCATTTGCGGAGGCTTGCAGGAGTTGCCTTAGACGCTTCAGTTTATTCATCTCTAGATAGGAGTTTTATTTCAGTATTTCGTATTGTGCATGTTTGCCCATCAGACTTTATTATTCAGTATTTATTAGACTCTGTTCAGTTTTAGTTTAATTTAGTTTAGACTTGTATTGTATTATTTGATTTGGGGAACCGATGGTTTATTTGGTATTATTATTCATGAATATATTTGTCGTGTGTTGGATTCAAATGTTTATATTGTGTGCATGGTTTAGTTGATTTATACTATTTCTGCATGTTGTTAATTTAATGAAAGATAAAATTTGGCATTGATCTATTTAATTACTACGTGGTTAGTAACTTTAAAATATTTTCGACAGTGATGTTAAGAATGAGCCATATGAGACCAACGTATTAATATTATAGAGGGTTGGCCACCAAGTGTTTTAATAGGTGGGGTGTCACATAATCTAAGAAATCATGAATCACTTTGGGAACATCTGACTCTGCGGTACTAATGGGGATGATGAGTGCATAACAGAGATTAGCTTTCGAGGCCTCTGTAGTCGGGTCCTCGTGAGAGATGATGAGAACGAAAGGACGATCGGATTAGATCTCACGCATCGGCTGTAATTAAAATTATCGTCCTTAATGCTGAAAGTTGTAGGTGTTTTCACGTCTATTGGGTATGCTCAAATGCTCACAGGGGCGATCAAGGAGAAAGTGACACACCTTTATTTCAACAACGGTGCATATGACCTCATCGACGTAAGTACCGATGGAAAATGTAATGCGACACTGCCAACTGGGGGCAAGAGACACGCTGCTGCTGAGCCACTCGATGCGGCATGGCCTGAAAATGGGATCTATTGGGAGGGCCATCTTGTCGACCATCTCCTGAGTGATCAAATTGTCACTCGCTCCACCATTAATGATAACAGTGCAGAGGCGTCCCTGGGTCGTGCAATGTGTAAAAAAATACTCATGCAGAGCCAATTAGTATCCTCGAAAGGTCCCATTTGTGAGTAAAGGGTGGGGGATACCACTAATGCATGTATGATGTTAGCAGATGCAGCCATGGGAGTGATGGCGGTGCATTTTCCTGGAGATGGCGAACTGTATTGCGATGGCAACAAATGGATCGAGCATCCGCAAGGGACACCATGGGTGGAATCGCTAAAATGCCTAAAAAGGGACATCCGGTGTATGTATGGGATAGGTCGGGATCCATTGGGTTCAACGGGGGTTGAAGGATTAAGGAATGATAGGGTTTAGGTCGAAAGTGGGTAGGGTTTTTAGGATCTTGATTGTTTTTGCTGTTCGACGTACGGGATGCAGGAAAGGGCGGCGAAGGGTGGTTGGCAGTAGCTGGGGAGGTCGGCGGGGTCAAGTTAAGGTTAGATTCGAGTTGATTTATAGGGGAAAGGGATGGGACTGATTAGATATGGGTAGGGACAGGTCGATAGGGTCAGTGTGGACAAAAAGGTCTCAGGGTGGTCAGAGTTTAAGCCGGGTTGGTCGGCGTGCTAGGTCGGGTCAGAGGGGGAAATCGGCTCTATAAATTTTCAATAGATCGAGCGTCAGATCCTCAGTCTGGATCGACGGGGTCCTTTAGCTTAACTGAAAGTGTAACTCCTGGGGTTAGGGTTTCCCGTCCTCCATGGAGACTCGCGGTGGTGTTTCGGACTACATCCGAATGGTGCCATCTCGAATCCCAATCATCTACAATCAATATCGAATACCCAAGAGAGAACGTCCCTCTGATAATAATTTGATGAGTAATTAAATAGGAGGAAGCGAATTAGTTAACAACTACACAACAACAATAACATCGTGATGAAGGAAATGAGCATTCTCTTTATATATTAGCATTCTCAAAAGTAAGTTGTAAGTACAAATGAAGGACTAAGGCCCTTTATATAGGGGAAGGTTAGCTTGATAAACAAGCTAACCCTAAAAGCCATAAGACTAAAAGGGGCAACAAAATAAATGACAAAAAAACAAAAGATAAAAGAACCCCCAAAATACTATGCTACTGCATCACTAATCATCAAATCAACTAGATTTAGAAAGAGGAACACACATGCACAAATTAACCATCAACCAAAAATAGATAAAGGAATACACACACACACACACACATTCACTCACTTTAAAGTACATGATATCTCAAACTTTAATCATCATAGTCACAATAACAATGAATCCGTGTTGGACCGATCGATATACCAATAAATCAAGTTCCCTTTTATGAGAAAAGCACAGACAGAGATGGAGACATCATTTACATTTTTTAATAAACACTTTCTATAAGTTTTTTTTTTGCCCTTTAGCCCTAGGCCCTCATGTTGAATAGTTTTTGTGTACGGTCCAACAACTTATAGGTTGCAGTCCTACAGTTTAATATGACATAGTGTGCAATTAAACAACTTACATTTTGCATTCCAAAAATTTAATACGACGTAGTATGTGATCCTAGATTTTAATATGAGGTAGTGCGCAGAATGACAACTAAGATTGTACAAATAATCAAACCATTTGTCAAAGTAACAAAGTAAAGATGTTAGATTACAATATGAGATTGTCATCTAATGAAATTCAACTATTAAAGACAGTTGTACTATTACAATTACGGTCATATAAGCCACAAAACTGCACACAAACACTTCAAAAAGTTTGGACCCCCTCAACCAGGATTTAAACTAGCTCCAATTATATGTTTATATATATATATACATACAAATACACACATTCGGTTAACTTATTCAACATATTAAAATAATAAAGCTGGATCTTAACCAAAATGACCTTTCTCAATTTATCCACAAGAAAACCATATTTTGGTCCAAAACCATACCGTTTTAGAAAAAATTCTTACAAAGTCCTTAAGTTACCATAAGAGATTTTCACTTTAAATAATATACCTAAATTTGTTGGGGGTAAATGAATGAATATTCTTATCAAATATGGTAGAGACACCGTGAAGATCATTTCCACCAAATTTCGTAAAACTATTTAACTATATATTGTTTAAGATGATTATCACAAGTTTCAATATCTAGAAAAAAGAATAGGTTATCTTAGGTGTGGATCAGTTTTTAAAATGGTTAAAAACTTCATCCTCCCTGGTTGGTCCAGTGGTAAGGGGCGACTTGAAGTGACCAAAGGTTATGATCTCGAAGCCCCCCAGCGGATATCGACCAGATTTAAAGAGGGGCGTGTGTTAGGGTGGCTCTAGAACCAGCGTCCCCCTTATGTAGCTCGCATGAGGGAGTCCAAACGGCTCGTTTGTGCAGAGGTTCAGGGTTACAAAAAAAAGTGGTTAAAAACTAAAGTTTTTGATGATTTTTGTTGGAGATAATATCCATAATGAGGAGATCTTCTAATAAAAAAATGATCAGCAAATTCAATCCAAAAGCGAGTGAGAGATCATCAAAAGCTTCAAACACTGAAAATGCACAAATTCATCATTTTTACATCTCACCCACCTTTTGATTGGATTTTTTCATGAAGTAAAACAATTCATCAAAATTTCAATTTGAAACCATTGGAAAAAAAATTATATGCAAGGGGGGCATGTGTACACGAGGTATGTATGGGACACTCCCTCATATATATAATATCAAATTAATCATCTCCACCATATTTCATAAAAGAAAATTTTGAGTTTTTTTAACTTTAAAATGTTCATAATTACTGTGCATTGAGTTTCATACCTTTCACTATTTTTTTATTGATTTTGTTCATTTTTCGTCGCTAAATGTAAAACTTTTGCCCTGCAAAGTAATATGTGGTGACATTTAGGGTGTTTGTTCCTATCTCTTATGCATTAAAAGGTAATATTTGGTGTGTGTTTTCGTTAAAACTAGTTGTAAACCTGCGCAATGGGCGGGTGAGATCATTCTGTACGTGTGATTAAAAATATATATGTTTTTTGGAAAAAAAATTACCATTTCAATTGCAACGTAGGTTTTAATATTTTTTTAATATACATACTTAGTTTGACATCATGATGAAAATGAATCCATAAAGTGATCCCATCAACAATTGCCAATAAATCTAGAATCCATTAAAGTCACATGAAATAGATAGGCTTCTGTTTAGATTAAAATATTTCTTATACATTACAAAAAATACATTACTAAAAGACCACGTAGACGCTATAAAATTTATACACGCATACAAACTGTCAATTCGATAATAATTTTTTTTCTTTAATTCTAATACTCAATGACCATAATTAAAAGGGATGTCAAAATCCAAATAACCAAAAAAAACAAAAAAAAATAGAGGAAGAAAGAAAAACTAAAAAAGAAAAAAAAAACATATTTCATGAGCATTCACCAAATAAGTTGGTTGAATTGAAGCCTCCGCCTCTCTTCAATACATTCGAGAAAACAATAGCCCACCACCACCAACAACAACAACGTCACAAATAGATAAATCCCACATTTCATTCTCATTATTTCCCACAAACAAAACTCAAAATTTCAAAAATATCTCATCTTCTCAACCCCCCACACTTCTCTCCACTAAATACTAAAAAAAATATACCTAAAAATATGAAAAATATTTTTAAAAAATACAACAAAAACTGAATAAATATTTTAAAAGGTTTGAAAGGGGCCGAAAGTTGTACCTTAGTAATAGCTGTAGCTTTATTACTAGGGCTGTGTTTTTTTTCCGAACATTCCGATTTTTTCGATGTTCGATCCGATATTTTCCGATTTTGGAACATATATAAGGTTTCCGATTTTCGATTTCCGATTTTTCCGAATTAAATTGGATAGGAAATTGGAACTATGTTTTAAATTCCGATTTTCCGATTTTTCCGATATAATTTCCGAATCTTTTTTCCGATTAATATTCCGAATATATCTTCCGATTAATATTTCAAATATTTTTTCCGAATATTTTCTATATATATTTTTTTACCTTATAAGTTATATCCTTATGTAATAAGAATGTGTACAATTTAGATTTCCTTTATTTTTTACCTTACCCCATATATTTATATATGCCGTTAGTAGAGAGCAACTAGGGTTGTAAGATATTCTTATTAAAATATCTCTCACATCTCTCTCTCTCTCTCTCTCTCGTCTCGCCCCTTTCTCCTCGGCGGTGCATATCTCTCACCTCTCTCTCTCGACCCAATCTCTATACGGTCGTCCAACCCCTTTTTTCTACTTTTGGCGGCGCATATTTGTTTACATCGTCCGCCCCTTATAGTCTCGAACATAGGTAAGCCTTTTCTAGTTTGTTTTTATCTGTTTATTTTTTTTATTTCTATTTATTTACAGATTTGTTTACATCGGTTTATACGCTATGTTTACATCTTGTTTACTTATGTTTATAAGATCGGTTTACATCTTATTTACATCTGTTTACATCTTTTTTATTTCATCTAATACATCTGTTGGGATCGATTTATAGGTTTAATAGGTTTGTTATATTGATCGGTTTATAGGTTTACAGATTTGTTTACATCGGTTTGTTATATTGATGGCTGCGGCAGAACAGAAAAAAACTAATTTCTAATTTCTCATACTGTCTTCATGCGGCAGAATAGAAAAAAATACCATATTTCTAATTTCCGAATTTTTCCGATTTTTTTCCGATTTTTCGATATTTCCGAATTCGGAAACTTTTTTGATTTTCCGAAAAAATTGGATAGGAAATTGGAACAAATATTTTATTTCCGAAAAAATTGGAATTTTTTCCGAAAGGTCATTTTCCGATCCGATCCGGCCGAAACACAGCCCTATTTATTACGTAGCCTTTTTCCCAGACACGTCATTTTTTCTGCAAGGCCCATACCCATGACCTGCAAGTTGTCTTTCCCACGACTATGACATAGCCATTCCCACATGACCATTCAGAAAGTTCGGCTTCTGTCACCGACGCATCAAAACCCATGCCCACGGTGTCACTATTATTTTCCCGGTTGTCCTGCTCAGTCATAGCAGGCGTCGCTGATTGCGACGGCCTTCTAATCTCTCTACCCGGTGATCTGTTCTGCTTGGTTCCTTCTTTTGCAGCGATTGTAATAACTGAATCAATACTACAACCATATATCTCACACAAAGTGCCTGGCATGACATGGTTTTCCACCGGACAGACCTCCGAGCCCATAATATCAACAGGTTTTCAGGTTTGATTGGTCATGGGTTGGAGGTTTAAGATTGCAGTGTGGAGATCGGGTGGGTTATGGTTTTTCGGATTTAGGTCTTGGGACGGATCTTTGTAGGACCGCTAGTTTGGGGGGTCACCGGTGATGGGTTTTCGGGCAGAAATGTGTTCGATTTTGGGTTCGTTTGTTACCCATGTTGGGGTTTGTTTGTCTAGCCTGAACAACGCAGATGGAGTAGGTAGCGGGGATGAAAGAGGGTTTTGGTATGTATGGGATTAAAGGTGGAGGGGTATAAGAAGAGGCAAAATTTATGGAAAATAAAGGGACGTCTCTTCTTAAATGAAAAAAAGAAACAAAGAGACGGAGAGAAGAAAAGGAGATTAAATGAAATGGAAAGAGAAAGTTTCAATGGATGTCCACTTGGAGACCCTTAGTATTGAGAATATTTAATTTTTTGTATAGCATTTTATAGTAGTATAGAGATTCATTATTACACATTAAGAGACAAGTTCATGCTTAAGCATAATTTTTTAGGATCAAACATCAAAAAGTCCCTCAAATATTTTTTTAATACACATTTAGTCCAATCCTTTCACTTTGTTCAAATACCCATTTAACTAATATTTTCTCATTTTTAAAGGTCCACTAGCGGCACTCACCCCCTACCTCCCTCCCTACTCCACCCCCACTGCGGGAGTTCCGGCGACCCTCATCGGAGCTCCTATTTTTAATGTTTTTATGTGGTGCGAGACTTTTTGGAACAAAGTAAGAGACTTTGACTAAATGTATACTACAAAATGTTTAAGGGACTTTTTGGTATAAACTCCAATTTTTTAATGAAATTTATTCAAATTTTACATTTATTTTATTTGCTAAAGAACTCTATCATAAAAAAAATTAGTACATATTTAGCACTCATAAATTCATTAAGATTAAAAAACAAACACACTTTTCTTTTCAACATTCAGAGTTCATCATTATTCATCATTTAGAGTCATTTAGCGACAAAAAATGTAATAAAAAAGTTTAGTAAATGTACCAAACTCATAATGGGTGATTATAAACGTATTAAAGTAAAAAAGAAAATTTCTTTTTGTAATTAAAACCAACAAGTATAGGCATTGGTGAGGTACGTTAAATGAAGTCTATACATGTGTGTGTGTGTGTGTGTGGGAGGGGGGGGATAGAATTTAGAAAGAGAGAGAAGAAGAAGAAGAAGAAGAAGAAGAAGAAGAATAACCATCGCATTTTGGGTTTGACACCTCCAATTTGGTTCTGTAAGACATCATAAAAGTCGGCGCTCCAGTTGAGTGGGTTTGTTAAAGGGCAACGAACATTAAAGTGAGAAAAGGCGTTGTTATAAGCTTGTCCATGCAAGTGTTCAGACACAAGAATTACACCATCGCAGCCAAATATTAGAGCTTGTAGTGAACGTGTAGAAGGAGCTAATATTGAAAATAACCTTTTGCAGAGAGTGAATGATTTATGGGGATAGGAGATAGAGTTTTGACCACACACAAATGGGTTTGGAGGGACGAAACAAGATGAGGCCATGGATGAATTGTTGTATATATGATTACGTAGTGGTTTGTGTGTGGGTGTGTATATATCTTAAGAATAAGTTATGGCTGCACAATGTTAGTGTCTGACCAAGTTAAGTCAATACCTAAATTTGTTCCGTGGTGCTTTTAATTTTCCTTTGCCATGTTTCTAGTTTGCATGCTCTAGACATCATATTTCTAGTATTATATTTTCGTACTTTTAACTTCACATGTTTGAGAAATCGTGCTTTTAATATGACATTGTCATGTTTAACATCGAATGTTTAACACCTCATGCTTTTAACATGGCATTATCGTATTTTCATCTTTAGAATGTATATTGGGTATCCACGCATGTTTGATTCCTCATGTTCTATTATGATATTGTCGTGCTTTTAACTTTAGAGTGTATTTTGAGTATTCACACATGTTTGACCCCTCTAGATTATAACACACACCTAAAGATGCTTAAAAATTGTGTTCATTACGCGTTATATACTATCAAACCTTTTCAAGAAAACACGGTGAGACAATGCTTAGGCAACCGAAAAAGAGTGCAGTGTGCATAATGTACAAAATTACTGATACTCTCCTTGATAAAATTACCATTAGTTTAATAAGATTGATATTATACTTATCGCATACAGTTACCAAGTAATAACTTCTTGTATTTGATGTTGGTAATGATTCGGTGAATAAATCAGGACGGTTGTAATATGAATAAATTTGCTGAATATCAATTTCATGACTTGTCAGGAGATCATGCATGTAAAAGAACTTTAGTGAAATGTATTTTGTTTTGTCACCATTGATATTGTTGACGTAAAAATTCTCCATTTACGCGGACTAGTTAGAAAAGGACACATGTCATCCTACGTGGAAATATTTATACTTACTCGACACCCGAGGAGAGTTGGTCGGCACCCGAGGGGAGTTAGTTGGCATACCAATTAATGTACGGCATACCAACCAACTCAAGGAAGACCAACCACCCAAGAAGACCAACAGTTATATTCATCTCTTGGACTCCCATCACTATAAATACATGAATTCCCTTGGCCAAAGCGACAAGAGTCACGTTACATAAGATACACACAATCTAAACTAAGTAATTCTCTACACCTCTCTCTCTCTCTCTCTCTCTCTCTCTCTCTCTCTCTATATATATATATATATATATATATATATATATATATCATATTGCGCTATTGTACACCCCTGGGAATAAAAGAACAGTGGACGTAGGCTTTATTCATAGCCGAACCACTTTAAAAACCTTTGTCTCTTATATGTTTGATATGTTTGTTTATCTTCATCTTCAATATCATCATCATCGTTTATCTGCTGTTGACGCCACTAAAATGGCATAAACCATTTTTTGTCTTCAATTTTAGTGGCGTCAACAGCAGATAAATGATGAGGATGAGATTGAAGATGAAGATAAAAAAGCATATCAAAAATATAAGAGACAAAGGTTTTTAAAGTGGTTCGGCTATGAATAAAGCCTGCGTTCACTATTCTTTTATTCCCATGGGTGTACAATAGCGCAATATGGTATATATAGAGAGAGATGTACGTAGAGAATTGCTTAGTTAAAATTGTGTGTATCTTATGTATCGTGTCTCTTATCCCTTTGGCCAAGGGAATATGCATGTATGTATAGTGATCGGAGTCCAAGAGATGGAATGTCTTTATACATTCAGACATTTACATCTTTATACAATGAATATAACTGTTGGTCTTCTTGGGTGGTTGGTCTTCCTTGAGTTGGTTCGTAAGCCGTACGTTGGTTGGTATGCCGATCAACTCTCCTCGGGTGCCGAGCAAGTATAAATACTGCCACTAGGATGACAGGTGTCCTTTTCTGACTGGTCCGCATAAACGGAGAAATTTTTGAGTCAATAGAAGCCCCCAATGCTCCATGCTTGATGGTTTACTGAAAGTATGGAGTATTTATTCTATAATCTTGCTCGGTGCTCGTGCATAATGAAATTACTGATCTGCCTTCTGTTACACCCTGCCTAATTAAACATCGGGTGATCAGGCATTTATTAAATTAAAACAGGTTTCTCAAATCGTTCATTATTAGCATCATTGTCAAAAACTTTTTAATTACTAATCACCTATGTGAAAATTAGACGGGTGCCAAAATTTTATCTTTCTTAAGCAGATGGATCAACCATGCGAAAAAATAATAAAACAAATACCATGCTAAAACTCAAACCAACAAAGTATAAGTACAACAGCACAAGAGTATTACCGAATAAACCATCGGCTTAAAATATCAAACAACAATAGAACAACTACTAATCTGCAACTAACATCTGAGACTGATACCGGACTACAAGTCCATACATAGAATAGGGTGAGATCCTGTATTAGATCTGAATGGGAGATAACGTCTAGTCAAAATACTGTAAGCATCCACTGTGCTACGGCTTCGAGTCCTTTGAATGAAATCATCATACATGGCGTCCCTGTAGCTGGACACCTAAAAGGTTTTGAAAATATTTTATAGAAAGAGTTAGTACTCAAAACAGTTTGAAAACATTTAGCAAGCGTTTATCACAATATAAAATGCGGTTATTGATTACACATGTTAGGTTCTCGTACACTCTCTTGAGTTTACTCACCCCTCATCTTTTGTGCACACCTAACGTTCTACACTTAGCCTACCTAGCCATATATTTCAAGCTAACTAGGATTAAGTAATCATCTGAACTTATCTATACTTAAGTTCTCGTATCGCCCACACAGTACATCCATTTCATTAACATCTCGCGAAGCTTAATTAATACTCAAGTAACATTTCACCTATGTTATGTTTCAAAACTTCTCATTTAGTTTCACTACTAAATTTTTACAATTATCACAATTTCTATCTTCCCACTTTTTTAATTAAGTTGCACTACTTAATTTACTAAATAGATATTCTCTATCTAATGTTACGTTCGTAATTTAAGTTTCACTACTTAAATTACCAGTTCGATATGTATTCCTTAAATACATAATATATATCAATCTACTAATATACAAAAGTAGAATATCATCGAGTATATGTTTCACACACAATATATACTAAATATCAGTAATTACTATTTTGTCCTTTTTACACACGTAAGGACTCTTGGTTCGGAATGATTCATCGACCCCTAAGTAAGAAATGGTTCGGAATAATACATCAACCCCAATTATTTATATACACAAATTAAGAATTGGTTCGGAATGATACATCGACCCTAATTATTTATATACACAAATTAAGAAATGGTTCGGAATGATACATCGACCCCAATTATTTATATACATAAATTCTGGCTCGGACTCTTTCATCACGCCACCAGTGCAAAGGTTTGGTTTGGCATTTTACATCGACCCCAAACATATAATAACCCTATGTTAGTTCGGAATATCTCATCGACCCTAACATAGTAATTTAGGTATACTTCTCTTAACCTAAAAGTTCATACAATTCAGTAGGTACACACCCGACCTATCAACCATGTTCGTACGTAATATTTTATTCTCTTATATATGCCGTACAATATTCGTTTTAGGATTTATCTCATTAATCGCATTTATTGAGTATTCACACAACTCTAAGGGTCCTAGTTACCCCTCACATATAATTTCAGTAGTTATTACTTACCCTACTGGTCTATTACTTGAATTGACTTTACCTCGCCTCGTAACTCAATTCCAAATTTCCCGATGCTCCACTAAATCGGATTATTCTCGTCGGTCCATAGCCCAAGCCCTACACCCAATGGCCTTATCGGACCTCAACAATATACCTACTGGTCTTATTCTCACTCCCATATAAGTATAATATAAATCCTAGGATACCCATTTACTCTCGAAAATCAAAGAAACCTTAAACACGAAAAATTCGGAGAAAAACAGCTTACGTCGATCAATCGACTACCGGGTTCGATCGATCGACAGTTCGAGATCGATCGATTGATCGAACAGGGACAGACGCAGTTCGTCTTCTTCGTTAACCTCTTCCTCCATTAACAAGTCTCCAAACTACATTATAGTCCACCAAACTTCGACCCAATGATCCTAACATATTTCCACATATACTAGGACAATTTCTAACGTTTCAAATACATCAAAACCTCAATATATTTAAAGGAATTGTGGATTAAACCTAAGATTTCTTGAAAACCCTAACTATTGTGTTCTTCCCATAATTTCATTCAAAACCCAGATTTTATTCCGAAATACTCATCAAGTCAAATCTGAATATTATTCATCTACATATGTTACATCATTCTACATGCAATTCCTATCCCAACATGTATAAATATCATTATTTTCTTTCCAAAATATGAGTTCAACAAAATCATTCAAAAGACCATACACATGGGTATTATAACTTTATAATATTTGTAATAAACAACTTGCCTTGATAGAGGGTTCCTAATTTCGTGATTGTTCATGATGTTTGATTGTTTTTCTCCTTCAATCCTCGTTCCCAACAAGTTTATGGTGACAATCTCCTTTGAATCCTTCCCAATTCTTTCTTTTGCCTTGAGAATTGTTTCTCTCTTATCTCTAATGGCTATGGTGTGTTTTTATGGGTTTTCTAACCCTAACCCCTCTTTAATACGGCTGATAAAAGGCTCTCAAATTCGTAGGTCTCCTTACCATCTCATGTTAAAAGACCAAAATGCCCCCGAACGGTCTCGATTTAGTCCAAAATTACCCCGAGACTCAACTAGTTCCCCCGGTATACTATTTTGACTAATTTGACCCTTCCGGACTCATCTGTGACCTCTAAATTATCATCTGAGTCACTTAAAAAATATTACTCGTTCTTACCCCAACACGGTGTACACGCGTTAAGTAACTATTTACCACTCGCACTAAGTAAATATAATGAGGCAATATAAATCGGTAACTATCTCTCGATTAATATTCCAAAATTATAATTTTTAATAAATCTCATTAAATTACTCCTCTTACGTAATTTAAATTAAGCCGTATTTTCTCATTTAATTCTCCAATTTAATTAAATAGAATATTAAAAAATACGGGGTATTACATACTTCCCACCTTGCAAAGGAATTTCGTCCTCGAAATTAGGATAAGGCTGGTATTAAGGCTATGGACCTTAAATATCATTGTATCCTCTAATACCCAAAACCTAATCATAACATCCTAACGGTACCTATAAATTCTTATCGCATGTTAGCCATGCCGCATATATCATAATGAAGTCTCACTACTTAATTTCTCCATAGATTTTTCTCAATCTAACGTTAACTCTTGAAATTAAGTTCCTCCCTACTTAATTTACTCTTTTGATGTATATCTCTATATATAACATCTATGTGTCTACTATCACTCATAAGTAGAATATTATAAGGTATATATTTCACACACAATATATACTATAAGGGAAATTGGTCCGGTAAAATCATCGGCCCCAATCATCCTATCATTTACATTGGTCTGGAAATCCCTCGACCCCAACGTAAATGTAATGCATATGTTGGTTCAGACCTTCCGTCGATACCAAATTAATCATCAATTTGGTTTGGAAAATCATCGATCCTTCATGTATTGGTCCGGAACATCATCGACCCCAATACAGAATTTATGCATACTTATTATTGCACATAAGTAGGAAAATCATAAGGTATATATATCTTACACATAACATATACTATCAACACTTATTTTATAATCACCCCCCTTTTATAACACTTTTGGGGCTATTGGCTCGGAATCCCACCTCGATCATCAATAGTGATTGGTTATATTGTCTCGGAATCACACTTCGAGCACAATATAAATATATATATCTCATCGCACATGAGTAGACAATTTGTGAGCCATATCTTTCACACTTCATATATTCTAAAATGTCATACCCCAATAGTTAGTCCTCATATCACGTGTTAAGGACTAAGAGTTTGGAATTTCTCCTCGAACCACACCTCAAAGTACATGTATTGTTCGTAATAGGTACCCACGAACATAATCCTTATGTACAGTCCATATAGGCACTCACACTACCTATAAATATGCTCATATAGGTATACATTCAACCTATGAATTGATCAGTGGGCTTCTCCAAAATTCCACTATCGTACGGGCGTATTATCATCTTTTCTCACTAACATTGAGTCGTAGGCGACACAACATACTCAAAATAAAACTTTACCTCTATTCCTCCCTGACCATCTCTCACAGGGTGGGATTTTAGGATTTCATCCTGATTCACAACCATGTAGGAAGACACTGTGCACTTGTGCACTCTTCCTTTTTAACTACATACTAATTCATCCCGGTCAACCCATTTCGCTATCCCAACGAAATGTTGGTTTAGTTATGATGTTCACAACCCATCAATAATATATAAGTCTGTCTCCTCATTCCATCATTGGAAACGTAGGTTCACTATCAAATTTCTGGTTGCTCATTTCGTGCCCATCTTTCTCTATCAACTAGTGGTGCGTCTGGAGACAATCTCACTATGTCTCTTCCTCAACACCGCTTCCCACTTACGGCATCTTTCCTCAAGTGGTAATCTATTCCCCTTTCTCTCTGGGTATATTATACTTTACAATTCGTGCACTCTTCGTAATTGGCGCACCTTTAGGGTTGATTACCTTATAAGAATCAACATTTTAGTAACGCGTAAGTCACTCTCAACACTCAGTTAAGTAGAACCTTGCGTCACTTCTTCACAACAGTTAGTCCTCCCATATCAGGAGATAACTTTTGAATGGCTTTCCCATCGAATTTTATCCCATAGGGTGTGATGGCTCTCTCAGCACATAAAATCTTGGATTACCGTATATCTCCCATGACGTTCAATCCATTTTATCAACACGACTACCCGCAAATTCCTCCATCGGTGTACTTAATAAATAATTAACCGCATCCCTCTTTCTCAAGTGATTAAGAAAGCCAATTAACTAGGGAGCCCATACACCCTTTTCTCCGTGCACATTTGCAAAACATTGCAACTGTCGCACTCGTGACACGTTTTTCCTCACTCTCGCCTTGTCTCCACGGCGTGACTACAATCTTGCGGGTATTATCAATCCCCTATAGACCAAAAATCAAATTCTTGTCCACAAAGTCCCACTTATCCCTTTGTGGTGAGAAGAGCTTTTTAGTGTTTCCCCACAACACTACCGGATCCACTGATGCCGTAGCATCTAACGTCTCTTCTCCTGACGTGCATACAAATTTAGTTATATCCCCTTTCGCAACCGAACTTAAACAAGGGACTTCCCCCAATGCATTTTTACGGAGCATTACCGGAACAGCACATAGTCGAGATACTCAAATTCCATCCCCCAATAATAGGTACAACCATACTCTATCATCTCTAAAGGAGTCAAGTGGCACTGCACTTATACTATCACTAAGTCCTTAGCACTAAACATAACAAGGAGCTCGATCTCTCCGCTCAGCGGTCATACGATATACCTTGAATCACATCATCAAGGTTCCTACACACCGGAATCAATAACTATGAGACATTCATAATCTCTGGAGTCTCCCACATATTAATGAAAAATGACAACTCGACCCTCTTTCAGGTAAGGCATCGTCATATACCCCATTCACTCGAGGCTAAAACTTATATACCATTTGCCCATTGCTCTGGTGGTTCAACTGGTTCCCGGACATAACACGCTTGTCCTTTTCGGAATGCAAAACTTATCGGAGTTATTATTTCCTTAAATAACTTCGGATAAGATCAACACGCGTGGTCTTACGTCCCACATAAGACATATTTTCATAAATCCCCTTATTCCAGGCCACACCGACTGGTTTAGGGTATTCCTCCTCTCGGACTTGGCAACCTTGATTTTTAGTACTATCATCAGGGTTCCCTTAGTTTCGCTGACCAAGGAATGCACTATTAGAATTAATAGTCCCGACTTAGGATCAAATCAATGAATCCCTTAGTGGGTTCCCACTTTTGGCTTGCACTAGTCCCATTACATTCAGTCTTTGTCAATGACGAAATCCTTAAACTCTTTTAGCTTCGCCCACCTAGGATCATTTACCTCAACCTTGTAAAAAGCACCATACTGCCTTCATACACATAGGTCGTCCAAGCATATTTTTACCAAAATTGCGAACGATAACTCGAGAGTCCATTCTCTCAAGGGCTCTTACCTATCTCATCGGGTACAAGTTCACTTCAACAGATAAATTTCTTCCTCACAATTGGCCTCTAACAGGCTTTCACGTGATGGGTTCAAAAATTTCCATTCACTTCGCTTCTGAACCATCATTGGAGAAATTTGCGATTAAACTATACGTAAGGTCCCTCTATTTGTATACTGATCCTCGGTCCGGATGTGGTGATTGGTATCCCCACCACATTGCCTCTAAAAATTTACTCAAATTTTCACTTCTGAGTATTTCTACTCTATCTTAAATGCCAAGACCTCTAGGCATTCAACTTCCATGGATCAATATGCATAGTCCCCGTTTTATCACATTTTCACGGTTCGTTCTCATCAAAAATCCCCCAGACCTCCTCCCACTATCACTGCATTAGGCGGGTCTAGACTAGCATCCCCCTTTGCCATCGTGACACTTGGAAAATGCCTACTATCCCTTAAAATCCCTTACAGCATCTACTTATAATTTCACACTAGGAGTGACCTCGACAACAGTCATCTCTCCTATGATTACCATCCTCGAACTCTCCCTGCTTCATGCCGAGCTCCTCCCTCCTGCAGTCCTTCCAACGCCAATGACGGTCCTACTGCCATGTTCGACGTACCATGCCCAATCGAACTCGTATATATAACACTACATCTACTAAATAGCAGGAGAACGTAAACTACGTACGTAGAGGAGTACAACAATCCTAAGATAGGGCTCTATATCAATCAAACGATACGCTAAAAGCGTAGTAAGCCGTACAAATGCTATGGACACTAGAACCTGATGCTCTGATACCATCTGTGACACACCGCCTAATTAAACATCGGGCGATCAGGCCTTTATTAAATTAAAACAGGTTTCTCAAATGGTTCATTCTTAGCATCACTGTCAAAAACTTTTTAATTACTAATCACCTAAGTGAAAATTAAATTGGTGCTAAAATTTTATCTTTCTTAAGCAGATAGATCAACCATGCGAAAAAATAGTAAAACAAATACCATCCTAAAACTCAAACCAACAAAGTATAAGTACAACAGCACAAGAGTATTACCGAATAAACCATCGGCTAAAAATACCAAACAACAATAGAACAACTACTAATTTGTAACTAACATCTTAGATTGATACCGGACAACAAGTCCATACATAGAATAGGGTGAGATCCTGTACTAGATCTGAATGGGAGATAACGTCTAGTCAAAATCCTGTAAGCATCCACTGTGCTACAACTTCGAGTCATTGGAATGAAATCATCATACATGGCGTCCCTGCGGCTGGAAACCTAAAAGGTTTTGAAAATATTTTATAGCAAGAGTTAGTACTCAAAACAGTTTGAAAACATTTAGCAAGCGTTTATCACAATATAAAATGCGGTTATTGATTACACATGTTAGGTTCTCGTACACTCTCTTGAGTTTACTCACCGCTCATCTTTTGTGCACACCTAACGTTCTACACTTAGCCTACCTAGCCATATCTTTCAAGCTAACTAGGACTAAGTAATCATCTGAACTTATCTATACTTAAGTTCTCGTATCGCCCACACAGTACATCCATTTCATTAACATCTCGCGAAGCTTAATTAATACTCAAGTAACATTTCACCTATGTTATGTTTCAAAACTTCTCGTTTAGTTTCACTACTGAATTTCTACAATTATCACAATTTCTATCTTCCCACTTTTGTAATTAAGTTGCACTACTTAATTTACTAAATAGATATTCTCTATCTAATGTTGCGTTCGTAATTTAAGTTTCACTACTTAACTTACCAGTTCGGTATGTATTCTTTAAATACATAATATATATCAATCTACTAATACACAGAAGTAGAATATCATCAAGTATATATTTCACACACAATATATACTAAATATCAGTAATTACTATTTTGTCCTTTTTACACACGTAAGGACTCTTGGTTCGGAATGATTCATCGACCCCTAAGTAAGAAATGGTTCGGAATAATACATCAACCCCAATTATTTATATACACAAATTAAGAATTGGTTCCAAATGATACATCGACCCTAATTATTTATATACACAAATTAAGAAATGGTTCGGAATGATACATCGACCCCAATTATTTATATACATAAATTCTGGCTCGGACTCTTTCATCACGCCACCAGTGCAAAGGTTTGGTTTGGCATTTTACATCGACCCCAAACATATAATAACCCTATGTTAGTTCGGAATATCTCATCGACCCTAACATAGTAATTTAGGTATACTTCTCTTAACCTAAAAGTTCATACAATTCAGTAGGTACACGCCGGACCTATCAACCATGTTCGTACGTAATATTTTATTCTCTTATATATGCCGTACAATATTCGTTTTAGGATTTATCTCATTAATCGCATTTATTAAGTATTCACACAACTCTAAGGGTCCTAGTTACCCCTCACATATAATTTCAGTAGTGATTACTTACCCTACTGGTCTATTACTTGAATTGACTTTACCTCGCCTCGTGACTCAATTCCAAATTTCCCGATGCTCTACTAAATCGGAGTATTCTCGTCGGTCCATAGCCCAAGCCCTACACCCAATGGCCTTATCGGACCTCAACAATATACCTACTGGTCTTATTCTCACTCCCATATAAGTATAATATAAATCCTAGGATACCCATTTACTCTCGAAAATCAAAGAAACCTTAAACACGAAAAATTCGGAGAAAAACAGCTTACGTCGATCGATCGACTACCGGGTTCGATCGATTGACCTAGTCGATCGATCGACAATTCGAGATCGATCGAACAGGGTCAGACGCAGTTCGTCTTCTTCGTTAACCTCTTCCTCCATTAACAAGTCTCCAAACTACATTATAGTCCACCAAACTTTGACCCAATGATCCTATCATATTTCCACATATACTAGGACAATTTCTAACGTTTCAAATACATCAAAACCTCAATGTATTTAAAGGAATTGTGGATTAAACCTAAGATTTCTTGAAAATCCTAACTATTGAGTTCTTCCCATAATTTCATTCAAAACCCAGATTTTATTCCGAAATACTGATCAAGTCAAATCTGAATATTATTCATGTACATATGTTACATCATTCTACATGCAATTCATATCCAACATGTATAAGTATCATTATTTTCTTTCCAAAATATGATTTTAACAAAATCATTCAAAAGACCATACACATGGGTATTATAACTTTATAATCTTTGTAATAAACGACTTGCCTTGATAGAGGGTTCTTGATTCCGTGATTGTTGCTGATGTTTGATTGTTTTTCTCCTTCAATCCTCCTTCCTAACAAGTTTGTGGTGACAATCTCCTTTGAATCCTTCCCAGTTCTTTCTTTTGCCTTGAGAATTGTTCTCTCTTATCTCTAATGGCTATGGTGTGTTTTTATGGGTTTTCTAACCCTAACCCCTCTTTCATACGGCTGATAAAAGGCTCTCAAATTCGTAAGTCTCCTTACCATCTCATGTTAAAAGACCAAAACGCCCCCTAACGGTCTCGGTTTAGTCCAAAATTACCCCGAGACTCAACTAGTACCCCCGGGTATACTATTTTGACTAATTTGACCCTTTTGGACTCATCTGTGACCTCTAAATTATCATATGAGTCACTTAAAAAATATTACTCATTCTCACCCCAACACGGTGTACACGTGTTAAGTAACTATTTACCACTCGCACTAAGTAAATATAATGAGGCAATATAAATCGGTAACTATCTCTCGATTAATATTCCAAAATTACAATTTTTAATAAATCTCATTAAATTACTCCTCTTACGTAATTTAAATTAAGCCGTATTTTCTCATTTAATTCTCCAATTTAATTAAATAGAATATTCAGTAGAATATTCAGAAACACGGGGTATTACACCTTCTTGATTTGTTCAACATAAAGTGCGCTATATTCTGATCAACGAATGATTTAGGCTGATTGATGGTTACGTTGGAGCTAATCTTTCTTGTAAGGAACTCTGTTCGTTAAGCGAACGTGTGCTATGTATCACCCCTGGGAATCTAGATGCAGTAACTTCATAGTTTACATCTTGTGGCTTGTCATAATCTTCAGGTATGTTGGTCTTGCTAGAAAAGATAAGGCCGAGGACATGTTCCCTGAAATGACTTCCCAAGAAATTTGCATGTTTGCATTTCCATACTATCCTGATGTGACCATAGAAATAATTTACCGACCAAGTAATTTTGGTTGAGTAAAACTGCTTTCAACGCATAGTCCACTTAGAAATGTGTTGGCATTCCAATTAGGAATGTGATACATTCTAATTAGGAATCTGTGGGCATTCTAATTAAGAATGTGATATATTCCAATTAGGAATCTGATTCTGGTATATGCCATTAATCGGCGTATGTGGAGCCTAGTTGGGCTTAGGAGACTGAATAATAATGATGATGCCCGAGCATTTATCAGGATTTGATAGAATGATCCAATAATAAGACTGATCGAGCATAATATATAATTTGCATCGTATATCCGTGCTAATGAGAAATCTAGATAAATAATAAGAATGCCGACCATATATCGGGCTTAATAAGAAGTCCAGATAATAAGAGTGTCGACCATCTGCCGGGCTTAATAAGAAATCCATATAATAATAAGGAAGGGATTGATTGATCCTGCATTGTTAGAGAATAATAGATTTCCTGGGCATTCTCCAAACAATAATATATAATCATGAAATTTATCTTTTGCTTAATCTCTGTATATGAATTAACGATTTGCCAATTTCTATTTGTCTTAGTGTGCCTAGGCAATGGAATATTTATCCCATGATCCTACCTAGTTGTAGCGATCTTTTGATCACCCATAAGTGCCTAAGTGATGGAATTATTTTTATCCCATGTTCCTGCTCAGTTGTAACAATCTTATCTAGATTGCCTTGGTGCCTAGGCAGTGGATGCTCCTTGAGGTCATCCATCTTTTTGCCTAGTTTTGGATGCCCCTTGAGGTCACCCATTATCAAACAGGCTTTGCCTTGTATGATTGTTATGCCAACATTGTTCCTTAGGTTTGTTGATGCCGACCAACCTTAGTTTGTGGTTATTGATACGCTGACCAACCTTAGTTGGTGGTTGCTGATGCCGACCAACTTTTAGTTAGTGGTTGCTGAATATATAGAGAGAGAAGAATTTTCCCGACAAACAGTTTTTTGGAGATAATATCATAAGTGATGCAGATTTCCTTGGAGCTGAATATATGATAATATATATTTTGTCGAGCTCCATGCTGAGATGAGTATAGAATATGCATCCGAATAGATATAAAGAATGATTCAAAATAATAATAAAGTGTCTGGCTAATTTGTCGAGGCAAAATTGCATAATGCCGAACAAGGATAATATTTTTCAGAACATGAGAATATGGTCGAGTACTTTGTCGGGCCTGAATATAAATAAGAATTACCCAAACCAACTGTCCGTTGGGGGCGAAATATAATAAATGTTGCAGATCTCTTCGGAACTGAATATATATAACAATAAATATTTTACCGAGCTCCATGCTGAGATGAATACAGAATGGATATAGAGAATGATTCGTGATTGAGCATATATCAGAGCAATAATAAAATCAATAGTGTCTTAATGAGGCAAAATTTCATAATGTTGAGCAACGATAATATTTTCCAGAAGTTTAAGATTGTTTCCGAGCATTCGTCGGCACTGAATTTTGTATCTGTGGAATTTAATAAGTTGCTCGAACATCTGTGGAGGCTAAATCAATTAATCATGAGAATAATTTAGTCATCCAATCAATATATGATAAGTATTTTCTCGGGCAATAAAAATATCAAAACATAAAATAATATGTTATGTCGTATGTCAATATGAGCAAATTTTTATAAAAAATGCTAGACATTTTAATTTTAAGCAAAAGACCAAATATAAATTGGTTCGGAAAATTTATTATAAAATAAAGCTTTGGAGTATATTTAATTTAGCTTTAAAAATTTATTTAATTCTTAAGAAAGAATAATGAGGTGGTATTATTTATTTTTTTGCAAATGGCGGTGATTTTGCAAAGGTCAAAGTAAGAGAAACAATATTCTCCATGGAGGAACATCGTCAATTCCAAATTCTCTATTCGCCGATCAACATAGATGGTTGACAACCCTTTATTTTGGCGCTCTACCTATCGCCGATTGAATGGTCTCCTATATGTGTAATACCTATCTCCAACCTATATGGTCCCGACCATGTATCAGATGCCCCTAACCGGTTATATGCAACACCGATAAAGAATAGATGGTCGGGGGTATCTCCAATCAATAAATAGTTGTGCAACTGTATTCGGGTTTTAACTTAATGGAACGCCGACCATGATGGCTAGATGTTTTCGATCAACAAATAGGTTCGTCGACCAACATTAGATGATGCAGAACACCATTAGATGTCGTCGACCAAGAAGTAGATGATCGCCGACCTGTTTAGCTGGTTCCGACCAGCGATGGATGGTGTCGACCTGTGCTGACGAATAGTTTCGATCAATAATTGATTATACCGACCTGTAATATTTGATACCGATCAACAAAAGATGGTCTGGAGTCTATGCCGACCTATAATATATTTCGCCGATCTATAATAGGTGCTCTGTATAAAACTCTAGTGCCAGCAAAAGCAAAAATAAGTTGATAAACTCTTGTACTTTGATCTCGTCCAATGCTATTGTGGATCTTTCGGTAAGGACCTCTTGAAACCATAAATTGAAATGGTTCCTTATGATGTGGATCTGTTGATAACGAATAAACCCAGATATCCAGTGGGGTTTTGACACTGTTCAACAACGATGTTTCTTAATGATGAATCGTGGAGAAATTTTGATTACATATTTGTGTCCGAATTTTGTAATTTTCGTTACTGTAGAACGTTGAAGTCGAAACGATTTAATAAACCCAAAACTTCTTCATCCACCTGGGAAAGTTTCTCCCCTGCCTTTTCTTGAATGACTGTTCATTTTTCATTTTCTTTATGAAAGTGGGTCATTGGTTTTCAGGAGAGAGAGTTATTTTTTACTTTTAGATAAATAAAAATATGATGAAAAATGTATGTCATATCTAAAAAAAATATTATGGAACTTATATGAAACTGACACATTTTGTGCAGATCGATGAACAAATTATATTTTAGCATCACAAATGAAAATACGTAATCGTTCTGACTATTTATTTCATGATATAAAATTTAAACATGAGAATCAAGCCAAAAGTTACGATTATGAAATCCACCATTTTACATATTTCTGAATAAGAATTAATCTAACAGTTATGACTATAAAATCATGAGATGCAATATTTTGCAGATTTCGTAAAAAATTGGACAACTAATTTATGTATATAAAAAATCATGACTGAATCGAATGATGTATGTACAATATATAATTGATTATAAGCAAAGATAGAGAAAACTTAGAGTATGATGATGATCTTCATCTCTTCTAATAATAAAGAAAGAATTCTTGTGTCCAATTTCCACAGACGACACCAATCTATTGAAGACAGAAAATGGTCTATGCCATTTTAGTGGCATAAACAGCAGATAAATGATGAGGATGAGATTGAAGATAAAGATAAACAAGCATATCAAACATATAAGAGACAAAGGTTTTTAAAGTGGTTCGGCTATGAATAAAGCCTACGTCCACTGTTCTTTTATTCCCAGGGGTGTACAATAGCGCAATATGGTATGTATATATATATATATATATATATATATATATATATAGAGAGAGAGAGAGAGAGAGAGGTGTAGAGAATTGCTTAGTTCAGATTGTGTGTATCTTATGTATCGTGTCTCTTGTCCCTTTGGCCAAGGGAATGCATGTATTTATAGTGATGGGAGTCCAAGAGATGGAATGTCTTTCTACATTTAGACATTTACATCTTTATACAATGAATATAACTGTTGGTCTACTTGGGTGGTTGGTCTTCCTTGAGTTGGTTGGTATGCCGTGCGTTGGTTGGTATGCCGACCAACTCTCCTCGGGTGACGAGCAAGTATAAATATTGCCACGTAGGATGGCAGGTGTCCTTTTCTGACTGGTCCACATAAACAGATAATTTTGCATCAACAAAAGCCCCTAATGCTCCATGCTTGATGGTTTACTGAAAGGATGGAGTATTTATTCTACAATGTTGCTCGGTGCTCGTGCATAATGAAATTACTGATCTGCCTTCTTGATTTGTTCAATATAAAGTGCATTATATTCTGGTCAGCGGATGATTCAGGATGATTAATGGTTGCGTTGGAGCTAATCTTTCTTGTAAGGAACTATGTTCGTCAAGCGAACGTGTGTTATGTATCACCCCTGGGAATCTGGATGTGGTAACTTCATTGTTTGCCTCTTATGGCTTGTCATAATCTTCAAGTATGTTGGTTGGTTGGTTGGTTAGCCGACTAACGACCTTCTGTGTCAACCAACTGAGTGCTGATTGTCCATGTTTAATTTTTCTGACCTCTGCTCCTCTGAGTGCTTTGTTGTTGTGACATGTTAGCTTTTGAACCCAATTCTTTAATCTGATTAGTACCGATCTAGTAACAGTCTTTGAAACATATAACTACAACTTCTTCTTCAGTGTTGGTCGGGAGAGCAGTTGTAAAGATCCCAGTACTGTAGATGCAGAATCTGACTCCTAAACTTCAATAGCATGTGCATAATAACTCCTGAATATACCTCCTGAGCAAAAACAACTCCTGAATGAAGATTGGCAGGGGCCCCGACCATGTAAGTTTGTGGAGTTGAATTTGATGCTCGACTGATATTGCATGATGTTATGAGAATGTGCCACCGAATGAACATTTAATTCTGTAGTAGAAGTCCCCAAGTGTGGAATATGAACTCTGAATGCTTTCTTGGCCTTAAAGTATGTTGGAATGTTTGTGATTGAAGGCAATTTTCATGTACTATTAATAGGGTTAATTGTAAATCTCAACCAAACATTCAAGACTTTCTTCATGGAGTGGAAGTATTTCTGAGTGGTTCGATGATGTAGCTACTAATGTTTACTTTGTAGATCGCTCTTGTATGTGAACGGGCTTTATGAAGATTAAAAAGGTATTCAACATCTACATATCTTTTCAACTGGGGTGTTTATAAGAGTCCTTCGAGTAGAATAAATCCATAATATTATTCCTCGAAGGTACTTCATGGTGTGCTTGACGAAATTTCAATGTCACTGGGTTGGTTCTTAACTAAACCTGGCTAATAAATTAACTAAAAATGCAATAACAGGTCTAGTATATTGTGCCAAATACAATAGGGCTCTATTCTAACTGAGATATGGTACTTCAGGAGCAGGAATCATTTCACAATCTTCTTTAAGACAAAACTGATCATTTTTAATGTCAAGTGACACAACAATAATAACATACTCATTGGATAACAGTTATCGATACTAAAACACTTCCGGACCTTTTTAATATAATTTATTTCTTGGATAAGGACTCCATTTGATCTATGTTCAATATGTAGGGCAAGACAATATTTTATTTTTCGAGATCTTTCATCTCAAATTATTTCTTTAAGTATTCAAAAAAAATTGTAAGCTCTTATGAAATACCAATAAGATTTATATCATCGACATATACTTCAATAATAGAAAATACAGATTCACATTTCCTTAATGAACACACAAGGACATATAGGATTGTCAATATGTCTTTCTTTCATGAAACCATGCGAACTTGGTGCGGACTTTGTCCTTTTTCCAAAAGTGGTCCCCTCGTGGTTCCAAAGATAATTTTGTTATTTTCTTTAGTGGTCCTCTCTTGCCTTATAGTAAAATCCCTTTTCAATACTATAATTATAACAGATTTATACTTTAGACCCTAAAAAGATAAGAAGAAAAGAAGAACCCTAATTTGATATTAAAGTTTTCAGAGAAACCACCAAATTTCGACCCAATCCCAATTGTGGTATCAGAGCCAAGACGCTCCTTTCAGACGTAAAAGACTTTAATGCCCTTGGGATTTATCCCACGCATTTACAAAGATATTTTTGGGGCCCATCCAGACTATCAACCCATACCCATAACTTATTTAGACCCAAAAGGTTTCTTAACCTCTCACATAGAGGGTTGTTCACACGTTAAACATATCCCAACTAAACACGCAGACAGTAGACAAGTCACTGTCACTGCTATTAATAGCATACTAGATCAAAATAATCGTATCCTCCTTATATTAAGACAATTATTTAAAGACATCCAAACACTAGACACTGAGATAAAAATTATCTCAAAGAAATTATAAGAAATAGACAGTCAAATCCCAATAGACCTTGTAAAAGTATTATTAGATATAAATATTAAGACTAATCACATAGAAGTCCTTAATAAATAAATTTCAGACCTTAAGATACTAACAAGACACCAAGAAAGTGAGTTAGTCAAACTCATTAAAGAACAAGCTAAACTTATCCCAAGATTAGATAATTATCTTCCTAAATAGTTAGATCAGATTGGAATGAGGTACCTAAAAATCTCTCCATTCAGACTTTAGAAGATTTTTATCAAAGAATTATAGAGAAGATAAATGATGAAAGATTTTACCATCAGATAAATTAAAATGAGATTGCTAATGCTGCTAAGGCAACCAACCTTATACTAGAAAGGTTAAATTTAATTTCAACATCAATAACAACCACCCAAGACTATAATAGTAGCTTTGTTAAAGACTTACAATTAGACTTAAAGGCTAAGACAAAAGGATTAACCACCTTCTATACAGACTTTGTTAAATTCCAATAGAATTTAACCTATTATCTTAACAATATGGAAAACCATAACCTATCCAAAATGGATAGTATTGTTAATGAACTTAGACTAAACATGGCTCAAGCCAAAGAAAAATATGAAAAAATTATTCAGGGAATTAAGGTTATATATAATAAACCTTCTCATGCAGAATTAGACTCTCCATTTATTCTAACACGTTTAGGTAAAATACAAAAAACTGTAGAAACCATAAAAGCTAGAATGACACAAGAATCTATGCAACAAGAAGATGAAGTAAAAGACTATATAAATGAATAATTTATATAGTAAAGCTATCCAGTTTTCCCCCCTAAGATTACCAGTAAGAATATCCACACTGAAGAATTTAGATTTAGAAATATGGGAGAAGCCATAATCAATGATCCTTCAGAAGGAGAATGTAGTAGTAAAGCTAGTTCTAGCTTGTTAAGTCATGCTCCAATAATTAGACTGAGAAGATCATTTGAACAAAAATACCTAGTTAGAGAAAAATCTAGAATCCAAAACTTTGGCCATGAACCCTCAGAATTGAACATGAAGACATGTAAAGAACATTTTAACAAAATTCATTCTCTTAGGTTCCAAGACATAGATAGGTTTAATATGATATCCTAAGGCCATGTACTAAAACTAAAAGAATCTAAGAATACTAAAGAACTTCTTAGAAACATAAGACTAATGGAAGAAGGAGAAGAAAGATTAATGTCACCTACACAGGTTAGTCTTGATAAACAAGAAATCGGAACTAGTAGTAGGTTAAATGATGCTCCTAGACTCTTTAGTAAACCAATAAGAATAAATATTCCTACTTACTCAAACACTTTGGTAAATACCAAACCTGATTATATAAAAGACTTTCCAACTAGTGACAAGAGTTTTACTCCTGTTAAGAATATGGCAAGTCAAGCCATAAATTCAGTTGGGATATACCTTAATCTAGACAATGTCCAAGATAGGAACAAAGCCTTCGCTGTATGGCATAATCAAATGAACATTTGTTTAGCATCTAATGAGCAATAGGATGTAAGTTCATGTAAACAATACGTTGAGCAATCCATTAGAGGTATTGCAAAAGATTACTTAAATAGTTTAAGAAAGGCCATGGATACAGAATCCCTAGCCAAGGTTAAAAAGATGAAAGGAAACTTATAAGAATGATCAATTGAAGAATATATTCAATTGTTTACTTCAGAATTCATTAGAGCTAGACATTTAGCTCAAATAAATGAACAAGACTTAGCAAAAACTAAGTTAGCTCTTCTTAGTATTTGCAAATTAGATAAGTTTAATGAATATAGCAACAATTATGAACAACTATATTACCAAATTAAAGAATTTGATGAGACCTTAAAAGATGAATATTTTAGAAAAATACCAGTCATAGGACAAATCCTAATTGATGAATATAAGAATTGGCCAGGAGTAGCTGGAGTTAAGAATAACTTCCTTGGAGAAAGAATCAATTTTTCCAAAGAATATATTATATCTAAAAGATGAGATGTAATATAAGGAAAGTTAATTGAAGAAAATTTCAAACAGATTCCTCCAATTAAAGACGAAAGAGATATTTCTCCAATACAATGGGAATGTGGTAGTGAATCTAAGAAATTCAAAAGGAAACTAGAATGGAAACAAAGGAAGTTTAAGGCTAGACCTTAAGGTTTTCCAAAGAAATATAGATTCATACCATTTACTACTTTTAGATAAAGGAACTCTAGAGCCAAGAAATATAGATTTAACCAAAGAAGATATTTTAATAAGAACACCAATAAGCATAAGAAGGTTCCTAATTATAGGAAATAAAAAGAAGTAGCTCAATCTAAGACTGCCATCAAAGAATGTTGGACTTGTGGAAAAGAAAGACACTTTGCTAAAGACTGTCCTAATAAGAAAGATAAAAAAAAGTATTAAAATTATTAATACAATATTAGACGTTATAGATCAAGAAGAATTAGGCATTTTATATGCTATAGAAATATCAGACATAAAAAATGATGATAATGCCAGTATTTATAGTGTATATACAGAAAGTGATTTAGAAGATTATAATAGTGATACTGATGAATATGAAGACTCCAAAGAAACACTAGATTTATATATGATGCAAATTCATCAAGATAAAAAAGATGATGAATATATAGACTTTGAAGAAGCTTGGTATAAATGTATATTAAGCCCCTTTTTAAAGAAAAGATGGACAATTAGTAATCTTGAGTTACTAACATATATACCTAGATGTTACTTTGATGAAAAACATTATTGCACATTTGAAATAAAATATAGCAAGAAATACTTTATATGTGTAGAATGCTTTGAGACTATACAAACATAATTAATTATGGTTTGTGTTATTTATCAATTACACTATCGTAAAATTATTGAAGAATTAGATTTAGAGTAATTTATACTACCCAGTATGATGTTCAAATAGACCAAGATATTAAAACATATTATTAAGACATTGATATAAATCTAGCCAAGAGATTATAAGAAAATGAAGATTTAAAGGAAAGGAAATTGATTATGACTTAGAAGATAACTGCTCTGATAGTAGTTCAGAAGACCTAATACCATTAGAATTCATAGATAAACCTCAAAAAGGAATATATATTCTAGAAAAGAACAATTTAGGAATATCTACTAAACCACATGCTTGTTTTGTAGAATTATTCATACGACATAAGGATTATCCTAAAAGACTTTCAGCCTTTATAGATACAGGATGCTCACAGAGTATTTGTAAGGCTAATGCCTTTCCTGAAGATTATTTTTTAGACATTAGTTAAGAGATCCATGGTAAAGTAGCTAATGGAGAACCATTTACCTTATATTTTCAGACTATTCCCATTTATTTTAAATTAGGAAGTCAGACTAACAAAATTGTTAATCATCGATTTGATAATGGATCTCGTCCTAGTTTCACATGAAACATTATTTTAGGAGAAGACTTTATTAGTAAATATCATCCTTATACGCAGTATAATGATAAGATATTAATTAGTGAAAAGGGGGAATTTAACATTAGAGCCCCTCTAATAAATCACAGGACTGCTTTTGACCCTTACAAAAGTAACAGGAAGCCCTAGAAATAACTAAACCCTTACAAAAAGAATGTAAGTGTCCAGACCAAAAGTGTTATAAGAAAATAGCACTTATACAATAAGACATTTTAGATCAATCCCAACAAACCTTATTAAAGGTCCAAGCTATATAAAAAAGAAGATGGATATATAAGTAGAAATATAAATGATTAGGCAATTAGCAGAGCCTACTTTAGGAGAAAATCCCATTGCTAAGTGGAATAAAGATCAAAGTAATTGTGAAATCATCCCTATTAACCCAGATGCCACTATTAATGGTGGAACCTATAAGAAAGGATATTCACAAGAAGACAGAAAATAATTTAAAAAAGACATAGACGAAATGCTTAAGCTAGGAATTGTTAGACAAAGCAAAGTAGACACAATAGTCTTGCTTTCTATATTCAGAATGAGTCTGAACGAAAGAAAGAAAAAAGATGAATGGTCATAGACTATAGATAACTTAATAAGAATTGTGAGTTTGATTTTTATAAGATACCAGATAAGAATAACCTAATTAATCTAAGTGAAGACAAAATTATATTCAGCAAGTTTGATTATAAATCAAGCTTCTGGAAAATAAAATGCATCCAAATAGTATAACTTGGACAGCCTTTAGTGTGCCCTAAGGAAAATATGAATGGTTAGTTATGCCATTTGGATACTTGAATGCTCCTTAAATATCCCAAAGAAGAATGGATAATATATTTAGACCTTATTAAGAATTTTGTCTTGTTTGCATAGATGATATTTTGGTAGCCACCAAGACTGAAATAGAACATGTAGATAATTTTAAGAACATTATTTTAGAATTAGATAAACATTGTATTGTTATTTCTGAAAAGAAAACGCAATTATTTCATAATGAAATAGATTTTATGGGAATGCGTATTAATAAAGGAAAAATATCTTTAGCATAACACATAACCAAAAAGATTCTTGAGTTTACAGACCAACTCAAAGATAGAAAACAATTACAATCATTTTTAGGATTGTTAGATTGTGCTGCAGATTTTATTAAAAACCTTGCTTCAAAAGACAAAGCTTAACTTCCAAATTAAAAGGAACTAATAAAACTAATCCTTTTAGATGGACAAAAGATGATTTTGAAGTAATAAGACAAATCAAAGATGCAGTCAAGAATATCCCTTTACTTGAGTTGCGTAATGCCGAAGATAAGTTCATAGTAGAAACAGATGCATCTGATAAACAATGGGGAGCGATATACTTTGCCATTGATCATCAGATAAAAAGCAAGAAACTTTGTAGATATAGTTCTGGAATCTTTATTAATCCAGAAATAAGATACACAGCCCATGAAAAAGAAGTTTTAGCTATAGTAAGGGGAATAGAAAAATATATGATTTTTTTTAGACCTAAACATTTTACTGTTTATACTGACTCTTCTTTTGCAGTAAAATTCGGAGACTTAGATTTATCCAAATCAAGAACTAATAGACTTATTAGATGGCAGCAACTGCTTAATGGTTATGACTTCTCTGTTATACATATAAAGGGAAGCAAAAATACCATTCCAGTCATCATATCTAGAGAACCTATGTTTGCTAACCCTAATATCATCTCTAGTTTTATGTTGAAAACAGAAGATTTAGAGACAATAAGTTCCTCTAAAACAAATAAACTAAACAAAGAAGACGTTGCAGACTATCTTAGACGCGTAAGACCAAATGCTGGTGTAATGCAAAGACAGGCTCATATTTAAGACTCTCAAGAAAAACCAATCCTGGAGAACTTTGATGATATTTTAGTTCCTCCCGGAATATTTAGACATGAAATTGTATCCCAGAATAAACTCATTGGGAATATGTATTTTTCTCAATATAGACCAACCCAAAAATACCCAGACTTGATAAAATTTAGACGAGAATTTTCAGATGATGAGAATACTCTTATAGATGCCCTATGGTGGAATGTAAAGAACAAACTATGGGTAGAATTCAAGAAGAATTTGGTAGCTGTTGCCAGATTCATAAGAACTCAAAGACTTGCAATTACTCAACTTAGTAGTACTACTAATCCTCGACCTCAAACTCTTGGAGAATCCTCTAGAATTAGACCAACTGATAATTTTTATTATTTCAGAAAAATACCTTTAAGACAAAAATTATTATATCGTTTGATCATAATAATCTTTTAATTTTAGAAGACTGTCAGAAAAAAGCTAATAGCCTTATTGAAAATTTCGATATGTTATTATCCAAGATTAATGGAGATGCCTTAATGATAAGGGGTTTCTTCAAACACGTTCCAAAAATTTATCTTTTTGGAAAAGAAGATATGGCTCAGATAACTTTAGTAGACCACGGGTTCATTGGACTCGTCCAGATAAAGATGGTAGAATACTCTATTGCTCTTGGAAAAATAGTCCATGAGTACATCAAGAAAGTAGAAGAATTTCTTCCCATGTTTGTCAGGATCTACCAGATTGCTCTAAGTTCCTGTAGAGGAATGAGAGTTGAAGGATTTAGACTCGTTAGATTTTCTAATTATTCATTTGAAGATGTTGAGATTTTATCTGAAGACGAGACTAAAGACCTAATTATTAATAAGTCCAAACTCCATATTGTTCAAGCTATGGAAATAATAGAAATCATGGGGTTGTTAGCAAGTGAAGACGGATGGTACATTGCATACCATAAAGAAGACCTCATTATCCAAGCTGATGAGCCATTCAATTGAAGGATCAAGAAAGAATCCAAGGAAATGGTAGAGATAGATTTGCCAGCCAGCCTTAGAGTGGTGGACCTCATTGATGAATTCTTCAATAATAATGCTCTACCAGACCAAGACCATGCAGAAAAGACAACAAAAGAAACATAAGAAAAGGAGAAGGGTCCCACTTTATTAAACGAGCTGTTAAAGACGAAGAACTCAATAAGTTAGACTTTTAAAAAGTAGAAGATTCGTGTGAGCATAGTGACAACTTTACTTCTTAAAAAAGATGAAGACTGAGGCCACTAGACATAAAAGTTGGGAAGACAACAAAAAATTATTTAGACTCTGAAAAAGATGTTGGAATAATTTTTAAAAGACGACGAATCTACTTTATATAAAGCAAATAGTATAGACTTTAATTATTTATTTTTTCTTTGACCGGTTAGCTTTAAGCCACCGGTAGCCAGTCTTATGTATTCTCCTTTGTGCTATAAAAGGTATAGTTGGGTTGTATTGTAAAAGGGGGGGGGGAGATTTGAGAGTGAGATAAAAAATCAAGTTAGAGAGAGCTCAGAGAGTAATTTGTATATGAGTGAGTAAACCTGTCATATTTAGGGGAGAGGGGAGAGTTGTATTTACTTATGCAATGCAATAAAAGTATTTTTTTTTCTAGAAATCTCTTATGTTAAGTTATTATTATTCTCCAAACGTCTCCAAATTTTTGTTCATAGAGAACTATTGTGTGGAACCTCTAGTGTAAACATAGGTGCTGTTGAACCGTCGTCAGGTGCCGATTTCCTGTGAGTCGTTGGCCAAGTGGGCATTAGGCATGGTGGAGTACAAGCATAAAATGGGTCCAATGACAAACTAGTGGAATGAGGTGCGACACATAAAGAGAGAGTTACAGGAGGCCCAGATCGGAGAAGAATAATAACAAAACTGAAGAGACGAAGGAAATAATATAAATATATTACAGACCAGAAGGAAGGTATAAACTCGAACCAAACCTTAGATATTTTACATATTATTATTCAAAGTTAAAAATAATTGCACGAGCCTACAAATCACTACAGACTTTTTAGCATTTGTTAATAAAAAAAATCCAGACTTAACAAGAGAAATCCAAGAGTGAACTCTCACAGACCCCTCAGATAAAGTACTTATAGAAACTGCTTTAAAATATGCAGGAGGTACATATATTTAGACCAAATTATTGAGTGGTTAACACAAGAAGTACCTAGAATAGAAATAATTAGAACAAGGATCCATGAACTCTTCAAATAAGAATTAAGAATTGAAGAGTTCGCAGAAGAACTTTCAAGACGAGAAAAATACCAAGAACATACTAGAATACTTGAAGATACTATAGACGTATTAAAATACATTAGACGCAAAAGGTTAGCTGAAACTAGAACTACTTTAATTAGAGAAGGAGGAATCCATCCTCGTCTTAGAAAAGTAGAGACAACTTCCCCCAGAACATATCGAAGATTTTTGTCATCCTATAGTGACAACGAATTAGACAAATTTATAGAAGACAACCTTGATATATCCAAGTATAACCTCGGCCCAGGGACACCTACCTCGACCGAGATGATGGCCGAAACATTGATCGACCCTAGGAAGGCCGGGGGCGCGCGATACCATCCCTCGGCCAGACCTACCTCGGCTCAGGCTGACACTACCTTCTACACAGCCAAGGGGCACTGCGCGCATCACAGGCATCAACAGCACTCTGGGTATGGCAACCTCGGCCAAGGGTGGGCCGAGGTGACAGGGAGCCGATCCTCAACTTGGAACCGATTCAACCTCGGCTTGGGACGAGGTCACGAGAGGCCTTAGTAATCACCAGCATGGGATTATCCCTACCTCGTCTGCGGCCGACCTAGCATAATGTCTCGGCTGAGATCAGGCCGAGACTCCTTATGACACTTCTCGGATTGAACGGACATCAAGCCTTTACAGCTCGGCCTCTCCCAGGCCGAGGTCATTCACCAACATGACTGCCGAGCATCTGTTGACATTTGGATAAGGACACCTGAGCACAAATCAGTTGTAACAAGATTATTCTCCACATGTGGGAGAATATTTCATCATCATTGCTTACATGTGACAGTGACACATACGATTCCCACATTGGTGAGGATACCACACACATGCTCATTGCATACATGGGGGGTACATTACGCCCCCTAGACACTATATATAGGGGTCATCCCCTACCTTGCAAAAGGATCCAGTTATTAAAACCCTAGCTAAAATTCTGTCTAAATATACAGTAGGGAGAGAGAGCTAGAGAGGTTGTATCCATGGCCATTAGTGCCTTCTTTCAGTGATATTACTCACACACTCACAGTGGACGTAGGCCAGATTGGCTGAACCACTTATATTCCGGTGTGTTACCCTCTTCTCCTCACCACCTTCTATTATCTTCTTTATATAGTTGTGCTGCCATTGTTATACTTCTATTGAGCTTGGAAACACCATACCTGGTGGTGCTAATTCTTAGCATCATCATTTTGGCGCCGTCTGTGGGAATCGAGAGGCTATCTCTTCCTCTTTTTCTGCTTTACCTCACCGGAGACTCTGGTGGTGAACCAGGAACCACCCCTTGTGTGGAGCTGTTTCACCATTGAAAGAGGTCCTTTAAGGTATTAAGCTCACTTGCTGTTCAAGCTCTTTATTGTTAATACATGGCACCAGAGTTACCACCGCCTCTTCCGCCGCCTGGAGGTGGAGGGGCTAGTTCCAGTCAGGCTCGTCCCCAGTCCGAAATGGCGGAGGTGGAAGCAACTTTAAAATCTTTAGCTGCAACACAACAAGCCATGAAGGAGCAGTTTGCCCAGCTCAGCCAAACCATGATGATGAGGCCACCTGGAGTCTCCCCGGATATGATAACTCCGGCGGCAGTTCAGCCTCATCTTGACGCCAGGGGACCACCCCAGGCGCCCATGAAGGACCAACCTGCACCCCAGCGGAGGAGGGACGTTGCTGACCCTAGGCGCTTGCGCCTAGGGAGGCAAGGAAACCCTTGCCCAGAGGACAGGTATGATGACCTAGAAGCTGAAGAGGCCCCGGAAGACTGCTGGGAGCCGTATGAGGTGTCAGATAACACCGTACGACCTCTTAGGCAGAGCCAAGGATGTGTCGGACGAAGAAGAGACGAGGCCCAACAAAGAGGGTCGGCCTTTGATAGGCAGAGTCAAGGATGTGTCGGCCGAAGAAGAGATGAGGCCCAACAGAGAGGGTCGGCCTTCGAGAGGCTGGGCCTAGTCAATGACCTGAGGCAGAGGCTATCGAGGTCAAGGAGCGCGGCATGCTCTCAAAGAGGGAATAGGCAGGCTCGGCCAGATCAAGGCCGACCCTTGGAGAGAAGATCCAGGGAGCAGGAAGAGGTCAACAGTCAATGGGTCGTGGCTGGGGAACCCTCTGTCAATCGCAGAGAGGTGGCAGGGGATAACCTCGGCCAAGTCAATGAGAGAAGACCCTGGAATGACTCAATCCAACGTCTCGAGGAGAAGATAGGGGACCTCATAAAGAGCAGGGACCCATTACAGAGGGGCTACTTGGAGGGCTCCCCGTTTGTAGCTAGGATAGTGGGGTTCCCAACCCCAGCTAAGTTCAAGCCTCCTACAGTGACTCCTAAGTATGATGGCAGCACTAACCCAGTGCACCATATCGAGATGTATCAGTCGGCGGCAGATATTTACTCGATACCCGATGAGATGAAGTGCAGGGCCTTCTCAGGAACCTTGACAGGGGCAGCGCATAGCTGGTTCACCTCTCTTCCGAATAACTCGATAGAAAACTTCAAAGGCCTAGCTGAGCAGTTCATCCACAACTTCTGCTTTGGGGTGAGACCTCAAAAGAAGACTAACCACCTCCTATATGTCAAACAGGCTAAGGGTGAAAGCCTAAGAGACTACATAGCAAGATTCAACAAGGAGAAGTTGGAGGTGGAGGATTACGAAGAGAGCATAGCCATGACCTCCCTGATAGGAGGCCTCCAGAAGGGGAAGCTATTGTGGAAGCTGGCGGAAGAACCCGCCAAGTCTATGGCAGAGCTGTTGTCCACCGTAGGGAAAGTGATGAATGCGGAAGAGGCAATGGCCGCCAAATATGAGGAGGAGAACCGTGGTAGCACTGGGAGGTCCCAGGGAAAGAAAGAGGGGAAGAAGAGGTCAGCAGATGACAAGTTCGCTCATTACACTCCTCTGACTGTGAGCTGTGAGCACATCCTTAATGAGATCAAGAATGACCGAGCTCTGAGGTGGACAGGAAAATTAAAGGCCCCACCACATAAGAGGAATAAAAACCTTTGGTGTGAGTTCCATCAGGATCACGGACATGTCACAGATAGATGCTTCGCTCTGAAGGATGAGATTGAGAAGATGCTGAACTCCGGGAAACTGAGAAAGTATGTGGATGGCAAGGCCCCAAAGGGTGGAAGAGAAGACCATAGGAAGAGAAGAGATGACAGGTGCCGTGGCGATGTCCCGGCTAGAAGGCATGATAATTCAGAGGGTGATGATGGAGATGACCCAGATCTCCCACCTAAGGATGACAACACCCCAGTGAAGAGGGTAGGAATGATCTCCTTTGGTGTTAGCACCATATGTGGGGGATTCGCAGGTGGTGGCTCTGAGGTAGCCGATAGGAAGGCTCATGTAGCGGAGGCCAAGTCAGTGGTCAAGCCTGAAGTTGTGAATCTAACGTCTTTTGATGCAGTGCAGAAGAGGAAGAAGGTGGACATGGACACCCTCGTAGTGGGGTTCTCCAGACTCGACTTCAAGGGCATCTTAGCCCCCTATGATGACCCTTTAGTCATAACAACAAGGGTGCATGGGTGCGATGTAGGGAGAATCCTCATAGATGGGGGAAGCTCAGCAGATGTGATGTTCTGGCCTTGTTTCAAGAGCTTGGGTCTTAGCAGGGCAAGGCTGGTGCCCTACCATCACCCATTGATAGGCTTCAGTGGTGAGAAGGTACACCCATTGGGCATGTATGAAATGGATGTACGGATGGGAGATGAATGGCCTAAGAGGATGACCAAGAAGATAAACTTTTTTGTTATGGACGAAAATGTCTTCTCGGCCTACAACCTCATCATCGGAAGAGTGGCCCTCAAAGACTTTGAAGCCGTGCCGTCGACGGTCCACCAGATGCTAAAATTCCCGACTCCTTATGGGGTAAGGGAAGTGCAAGGGGACCAGACCACAGCGCGGGAATGTTATTTCAACTCGGCCGAAGAGAGAGATGCCCATAAGAGAGCAACCGCCACTTACAGCATTGACACTCTTGATTCCAGAGACGAAACAAAATTGAAGAAGGGCGAGGCCGCGGAAGAGGTAGAATCCATCGTCCTCAATGAGGACGAGCCGGAAAAAACCGTCCAGGTCGGCAAGGCCCTGGAGCAAGGGATCAAGGAAGAGCTGATAAACTTCCTCAGGAGGAGGCTGAGTGTCTTCGCATGGAGTCACGCAGACATGCCTGGTATCGACCCTGAGATCATGACCCACAAGCTTAACGTGGACAGAGATGCCAGGCCTATAAAGCAGAGGCGAAGAGTCTACTCCAGGGAGAAGTATGAGGTCATCCGGGAAGAGGTGAAGAAGTTGGAAGAGGCTGAGTTCATAAGAGAGATTACTTATCCAGAGTGGCTCTCAAATGTAGTCATCGTGCCTAAGGCCAATGGAAAGTGGCGAATGTGTGTAGATTTCACAGACCTAAACAAGTCTTGCCCGAAGGACAGCTATCCCTTACCTAGGATAGACCAGATGGTGGATGCAACGGCAGGGCACGAGCTCATGAGTTTCATGGATGCTTATTCAGGTTATAACCAAATGTTCATGGATGCCGAAGACTCTGAGAAGACAGCCTTCATTACTGACAAGGGGACGTACTGTTACAAGGTGATGCCCTTTGGTCTGAAAAATGCGGGGGCAACATATCAATGTCTTATCAATAGGATGTTCGAGGAGCAGATAGGTAAGACCATGGAGGTGTATGTGGATGATATGTTAACGAAGAGCCTGAAAGCATGTACTCACGTAGCGGACCTTGAGAAGACCTTTGATGTCATGGAATCATACATGGTGAAGCTCAACCCAGCGAAGTGTGTCTTCGGGGTAGGAGCCGGTAAGTTCTTGGGATTCATCGTTAATCAGAGGGGGGTTGAAGCAAACCCTGAGAAGATCAAGGCCTTGCTCGACATGAAGACTCCTAGGAGTATCAAGGATGTTCAGAGACTCACTGGAAGGGTGGCGGCCCTTAACAGGTTTGTTTTCAGAGCCACGGACAAGTGTCTTCCGTTCTTTAAAGTTCTGAGAAAGGCCTTCCAGTGGGACGAAGAGTGTGAAAAAGACTTTGACCAACTCAAGTCCTACTTGGGGTCTCCCTTGTTGCTGTCTCGGCCCATCACGGGGGGGAGGTTGTTTGTATATCTAGCAGTCTCTGAGTCAGCCATCAGCGCAACTATCGTACGGGAAGAGGATGGAATCCAGAGGCCCGTGTATTTCAACAGTAAGGCCCTTCAAGGGTCTGAACAAAACAATCCCCGGATAGAGAAATTGGCTTATGCCCTGATACATGCCTCAAAGAAGATGAAGCCTTACTTCCAAGCTCATTCCATGGTAATCCTCACTGACTCCCCGCTAAGGCAGGTTCTGCACAAGCCTGAGAAGTCCGGAAGACTGATGACCTGGGCCATCGAGCTAGGAGAGTATGATCTTACCTACCAGCCCAGGACAACCATTAAGGGGCAGGCCCTCGCAGACTTTGTTGCAGAGTTCACTTGGGAAGAGGCCGAGACAGAGAAAGGTTCAGATAACGGCGAAGAGACGAAACGAAGTGTCTTCCGAGATTCGGAAGAGACTGCCCCGTACGTCTTCTGAGGCTGAGAAGAGGTTGTCCCGGGCAAAACTCGGAGCAGAGTAGAAGAAAATGAAGAGGATCGATACCTCTTCGAAAAGGGGGTTATGAGAGAAGGGGTCTACTCATCAGATGCAGACGTATGGAGCCTCTTCGTTGATGGCTCTTCCTGTGACAGTGGAAGCGGCGCGGGGCTAATACTCTCGGCTCCAGATGGCGCCAACATTGAGTACGCCTTGAGATTCAACTTCCAGGCCTCCAATAACGAGTCTGAGTATGAGGCCATGATAGCAGGTCTCTTATTGGAAACAACTCTTCAAGTGAAGCGACTCCTACTCCATAGTGACTCAAGGTTGGTTGTCAATCAAGTGTTGGGGGCATACGACGCCAAAGATGAAAGGATGGCTAAATACCTAAAGAAGGTAAGAGAGTTGCTAGAGTATTTTGAAGAAGCAAAGCTGAAGAGAGTACCTCGGCTGAGCAACAACCATGCTGATGCATTGGCAAGACTGGCCTCGACAATGAAGACAAATTTGGGAAGGACCATTCCAATCGAGGTCTTAGGAAAAGCAAGCATCGAGGAGGATGAGGTATGTATCCCTTGTCATAATGTGAACCTAGGGGACTCATGGATTGACCCGCTTGTCAGATACCTAAGAGAGGGGGAGCTACCTGAGTCCAAGATGCAAAGAAGAAAGTTGAGATACAGGGCTGCGAAGTTCTCATTGGTAGGAGACGTCTTCTACAAAAAGGGGTTTTTACTGCCTCTTCTCAGATGTGTGCACCCTGCGGAAGTACCCCAGGTCTTAAGGGAGGTACACGAGGGTTCTTGCTCTAGCCACATTAGGGGAAGACCCTTAGCCAAGAGGATCATCACTCAGGGATACTGTTGGCCTACCATGTCTAAGGACGTAGCAGACTATGTGAAGAGGTGCGATAAATGTCAAAGGTTCACCACCATCCCTCACCAACCTCATCATCCTATGACGTCGATCTCTTCTCTATGGCCATTTGCGGTATGAGGAATTGACTTAGTAGGACCTTTGCCAAGAGCTGTCAACAGCTATAGATTCTTGATAGTTGCCATTGATTACTTTTCAAAATGGGTAGAGGCAGAGCCGATGATAACCATTACAGAGCAGAAGACCTTCCAGTTCATCTGAAAGAACATCATATGTAGATATGGCCTCCCGAACACGCTCATCTCGGACAATGGGACCCAGTTCAAGAATGCCTCCTTGGAGAAGAATTGCTAAAGTGTGGGGATCAGACAGTTCTTCTCATCTCCTGGTCGACCTCAAGCAAATGGCCAGACCGAGGTCACGAACAGAACCATCTTGGATGGAATCAAGAAGAGGTTAGAAGACGCGAAGGGGAGATGGATAGAAGAGGTCTACGCTGTGCTATGGGCTTACAGAACTACGGCAAGGACACCCACAAGAGAAACCCCATTCATGCTGGCACATGGCTCAGAGGCAGTCATACCAACGGAGGTAGGACTGCCAACTCATCGGATTGAGACCTACGACCCTGACAGCAATGGGGAGAAGAGAAGGCTAGACCTGGATCTCATCGAAGAAAGGAGGGAAGATGCAGAGGTCAGAAAAGCAGCCTACCAGCAGAGGGCAGCAAAATTCTACAACCAGAGGGTGAAGTCAAGACCCATTGCAGTGGGAGACCTAGTTCTAAAGAAGACACTACAGAAGGCAAACAAGCTACACCCAAACTGGCATGGCCCCTACAAGGTGACGGAAGAGGTTGTGCCTGGCACATACAGGCTAGAAAACCTAGAAGGAGAACATTTCACTAACCCGTGGAATGCTGACCATCTCAAGAGATATTACATATGATGTATAGAATTTTATGAAAATGTACTTACTGAGAGGAGGTTATTAATAAAGATCAGTTTCCATATCAAGTTCTTATTTCGTTCTTTAGACCAGAAGTTTATCATGAGGCTAACCTCTTAGGTGATGACCTCTGACCCTCATAACATCACTCGGTGGTGATGAGGTCTGAGCTCAGACACCTTGGTTATATTACCTCAGACCCTTAACATCATTAATTTGGTGACTATTATGAGGCTAACCTCTTAGGTGATGACCTCAGACCCTCATAACATCACTCGGTGGTGACGAGGTCTGAGCTCAGACACCTGGGTTAGATGACCTCAGACCCTTAACATCATTAATTTGGTGACTATTATGAGGCTAACCTCTCAGATGATGACCTCAGACCCTCATAACATCACTCGGTGGTGACGAGGTCTGAGCTCAGACACCTTGGTTAGATGACCTCAGACCCTTAACATCATTAATTTGGTGACACATTATGAGGCTAACCTCTTAGGTGATGACCTCAGACCCTCATAACATCACTCGTTGGTGACGAGGTCTGAGCTCAGACACCTTGGTTAGATGACCTCAGACCCTTAACATCATTAATTTGGTGACTATTATGAGGCTAACCTCTTAGGTGATGACCTCAGACCCTCATAACATCACCCGGCGGTGACGAGGTCTGAGCTCAGACACCTGGGTTAGATGACCTCAGACCCTTAACATCATTAATTTGGTGACTATTATGAGGCTAACCTCTTAGGTGATGACCTCAGACCCTCATAACATCACTCGGTGGTGATGAGGTCTGAGCTCAGACACCTTGGTTAGATGACCTCAGACCTTTAACATCATTAATTTGGTGACACATTATGAGGCTAACCTCTTAGGTGATGACCTCAGACCCTCATAACATCACTCGGTGGTGATGAGGTATGAGCTCAGACACCTGGGTTAGATGACCTCAGACCCTTAACATCATTAACTTGGTGACTATTATGAGGCTAACCTCTTAGGTGATGACCTCAGACCCTCATAACATCACTCGGTGGTGATGAGGTACGAGCTCAGACACCTGGGTTAGATGACCTCAGACCCTTAACATCATTAATTTGGTGACTATTATGAGGCTAACCTCTTAGGTGATGACCTCAGACCCTCATAACATCACTCGGTGGTGACGAGGTCTGAGCTCAGACACCTGGGTTAGATGACCTCAGACCCTTAACATTAATAATTTGGTGACACTTATTATGAGGCTAACCTCTTAGGTGATGACCTCAGACCCTCATAACATCACTCGGTGGTGACGAGGTCTGAGCTCAGACACCTGGGTTAGACGACCTCAGACCCTTGACCATTAATTTGGTGATATTTATTATGAGGCTAACCTCTTAGCATTCATAAATCATATAGCATTCAGAGATCATATAGCATTCAGAGACATTCAGAGGTCAAAATAAAGGAAGAGTTTGGCATTCAGTAAAAATAAGAGATTACAAATATTCATTATAAAGTACTGATGTTACAAATTACAAGCTCAGTTACAAGTCAAAAATTACAAATTACAACTTAAAGGTCTGAGGGGGGAGCATTGACAGTATCGGCTGGGTTGACCTGATTAGCATTGGTCACCTCAGCCACATCATCAGCAGGGTCAGTCCCTCCGAGATCAGTCCCTTCCAGAGTAGCAGTCTGACCAGGGGCAGCAGCCTCGTCTTCTACTTCTTGCAGTGCCTGGGCAAACTGAGGGTCGGCAAAGCCGAGGCCCACAAAGTCGGAGGCCTTTATAGTGCCAACCTCCTTCTCTCTGACCTCGGCCCATTTGGTAGTGGCTTTGATACCTCTTTCGAGGTATTCAAAACCAAAACCTACGAACTCCTCAGAGACTTTGTAGTAAAAAATTATTCTCTTTGAGGCATCTGCAAGGGCAGCCTTCACAGCCGCGTTGACCTTCCGCTGCAGAGCATCATCCTTATCCTTTAGGGCCTTGGCGTGGCTTTGGACGAGCGCAGAGATATCTTTTTCCAAACCCTGGGCCTTATTTTCAGAGTTCTGGGCCTTATTCTCGGCATTCTGTAACTCTGACCTCAGACGGTCAACCTCGGCCTTCAGGGCGCTCTCGACCTTCTCAGCCTCCTGCCCCTTCTGAATGAGAGGCAATTTCCTCACGGCCCAGTTAGATAGCTGGTACATGGCAGTCACACCCTGCAAAGATAATGAAGAGGTTAGAGGGGAGTAAAATCAGACGTTGCACTTGTAAAATTATTGGCAAAAGGAACAAGTCATACCTGAACGGCTCTGTGGAGGCCGAACTCAACCATCATGGAGGTGTCCATGGCCCTATAAAAATGCTTGTCGGCCTCGGTCATCATGTTGGCAAGTGCGTCCATGGCCTGTCTGCTGTGGCCGACCACGCTATCGGTAAGTTTCAGCTGGTCCAGATGAGCCGACAGGGTGTCGGCTGAGATGGGGATCGCGGCGTCTGAGGTCTTCTTTTGCCTTGAAGTCGGCCTCTGATCCTCAGAGGCCGGGACCTCAGGGGCCCTCTTCTTGGATTTGGATGTTGAGGGAGCTGGAGGAGGATCGTTCAAACCAGTCTTCTTTACAAGTCTGGCCAAACTCGGAGCTGCCATCTCCCACAATTCGTCTGGGACACCTGGTGGTCTCTCTACAAAAGTGAAAAGATAAGAGTTAGAAATTAAAAATGAATGATCAGGGGTTAGACTTGAAACAAAAAGTAAAATCCTTACCAAAGTCAATAAGGGGACCTCCACCTAGGTTCATCCCCGAGAGATACTGGGGGGTCAGCAGATGTTCGAATTTGACAAACAGACCATGTGCCCCTTGGACTTGCAGGGCCTTCACCTTTTTGATATTTTAAAGACTTAGGCCAGGATCGGCCCTGGCAGACATGGTGACTTTACCCCATCTGAGGGGTATCCTCGGCTCAAAAGTGAAAGAGGTAACAGATGAGCCAAATTCCCATGGCCCTGAGGCGAAAAAATACCGGGGCTTCCAGTTGTGATTCGAGGTCTGAGTGACCTGAAGCATCTTCTTCTCAGGCCTCCGAGCCACGAAGTGATAGTAGCTCGGATGGTTTTTGGCCGAGGTAGGGACGCAACAACCAGCAAAGACCTGAACTGGGAGGTCAGAGTGGCGGACTGCCCTCCACAAGATGATGGATCCAATAATGACTCTCCAAGCATTGGAAGAGAGCTGCGAGGGGGCCAAGTTGATAAAGGAAAGAATGGACCTGATGACGGGATGAATGGGTAGATGAAACCCTAACTTAAACATCTGCTCATACAAGCAGATTTCTCCATCTCGGCCGTGGTAGGCCCTCTCTTCCCTCAGAGGTCTCCTTAATTTGATTGAGGGACTGATGGAGTATAAGTATCTGAAGTGCAACAGATCCACCTCAGTGACTGTGCTCTCATACTCGTCCGCCTCAGAGACGTCAACATCACTTTCAGCATCCTCATCATCGTCGTCAAGCTCAACGTCGGCTGGAGCAGACGTAGACGGGTGACCAGGGAACCTCTGAGCAAACTCGACCCCGGTAACGGCCGACAGAGGGATGGCATCTAGAATGGGTGGCACAGCCACACTTGGCACAACAAGTTCGACCTCTGAAGAAGAATTTGAGGTGCTTGAGCCATTCTGAGACGAGGCTCGGCTGGAGACCTCGGCCTGGTCAGGGGCCTGACCAGGCCGAGGTGTAAAGTCCATGGCTTCCTGGAAAGAGTCCACAGACATGGGGTCTGAGGTGGAAGACTCAGACTCAGACATCGGCAATGGGTTGGCAGAGACGTCTATCTGATAGAAGTTCTCAGGAGGATCAGGATATACCACCTTGAGAGGTGGGGGAAAGAGAGGTCTAATAGGGAACTCCTGAGACCTACGAGCCTCTTCCTGAGCTCTCTCTATTTGCCTAATTTTTTCTAAGGTCTTCTCTCTAAGAGAAGGGAAGTCCTCAAGAAGCTGGTACAGGGGTCTGAGCATCAGAGGACGACCCAAAACTTGGAACGACCCTAAACTTAAGGAAAACTCCTAAAGCTACAAACACGATTGGCTTATAAAATAAAGGGGTTTGAAGATCAAACTAAGGAATTTCAAGAAAACACAGGTCGCCTGAATCAATGAAGCTCGCCGAAAAACTCAAATGAACCACCGAAAAACTTAAAAGGTCACCGGAAAATGCAAACCGAATGTCAAAAACAAAGGAAATGGAAAAGGAGGAGTACCTGGAAGTGAATCGAAGAATGAAACCAAGAGAATCCACAAGAAACCTACAGGAAACCTTCTGCAGAAAGAGCGATGGATTGAAGAGGCTTTAGAGAGAAGAAATTTGCAGGAAACAGCGTGCGCGGGAAAGAAAAGAGGAAGAAGAAAGAGGAAGAAAGGGTTTAACCCCTTAAATAGTTGGGCACGCTTCCCAAGGCCCATCATTGCCTTGGAAAACCCAAGGGACAACTACTGACAGCACACGCCAAGTTGGCATGCCCTAGATTGGGACAGGTGTCATGCAGGTGTTAGCCTTGGGACGAACAGGCCTCGGAGGTGAAGCAATCCCCTAGCCACTTGCTCTCGCATATGACTAAGGGCTGGGGGGTGATTGATATGCCCAAGTATAACCTCGGCCCAGGGACACCTACCTCGGCCGAGATGATGGCCGAAACATTAATTGACCCTAGGAAGGCCGGGGGCGCGCGATACCATCCCTCGGCCAGACCTACCTCGGCTCAGGCCGACACTACCTTCTACACAGCCAAGGGGCACTGCGCGCATCACAGGCATCAACAACACTCTGGGTATGGCAACCTCGGCCAAGGGTGGGCCGAGGTGACAGGGAGCCGACCCTCAACTTGGAACCGGTTCAACCTCGGCTTGGGACGAGGTCACAAGAGGCCTTAGTAGTCACCAGCATGGGACTATCCCTACCTCGGCTGGGGCCGACCTAGCATAATGTCTCGGCTGAGATCAGGCCGAGACTCCTTATGATACTTCTCGGATTGAACGGACATCAAGCCTTTACAGCTCGGCCTCTCCCAGGCCGAGGTCATTCACCAACATGACTGTCGAGCTTCTGTTGACATTTGGATAAGGACACCTGGGCACAAATCAGTTGTAACAAGATTATTCTCCACATGTGGGAGAATATTTCATCATCATTGCTTACATGTGACAGTGACATATGGCATTCCCACATTGGTGAGGATACCACACACATGCTCATTGCATGCATGGGGGGTACATTACGCCCCCTAGGCACTATATATAGGGGTCATCCCCTACCTTGCAAAAGGATCCAGTTATTAAAACCCTAGCTAAAACTCTGTCTAAATATACAGTAGGGAGAGAGAGCTAGAGAGGTTGTATCCATGGCCATTAGTGCCTTCTTTCAGTGATATTACTCACACACTCACAGTGGACGTAGGCCAGATTGGCTGAACCACTTATATTCCGGTGTGTTACCCTCTTCTCCTCACCACCTTCTATTATCTTCTTTATATAGCTGTGCTGCCATTGTTATACTTCTATTGAGCTTGGAAACACCATACCTGGTGGTGCTAATTCTTAGCATCATCAAACCTAATTTACATTGTTAATCAAATATATAAAGAAACTAGATTGATAAAACCTCCATACCGCACAAGGTATTTATGAGTAGAGTATTTTCCTCAAAACCCCCTTGAAATATCTAACCCAAAGGAAAATATTTATATAGATAACCCTCATTATTCTGAATTTCAGTACGATAGTGATAGAATAAGCAAGCGAAGTAGCAGTAGCCCTGAAACTTCTACACTTATACTTCTAGATTAACTAGGTTTTAAATAAGCTTAAAAGACCCTAGAAATCACTGGGGTATAAATTAATATTTCCAGAAACCTTAGAAAGAGAAAGTGGTCCCTAAGCGGTCCATAAAAGACAAACGTGGTCCAAAGAAATTTTTGGAAGATAGCTAATCCACATTCTATCCGCAAATTTAAATCCGCACAGGAGCCAGACTCATTTCAATGTCACTAAGTTGGATCTTAACTAAACCTAGCTAATAAATTAACTGAAAATGCAATAGCAGGTCTAGTATATTGTGACAAATACAATAGGGCACCAATCTAACTGAGATATGCTACTTCAGGAGGAATAATCATTTCACCGTCTTTAAGACAAAATTGATCAGTTTTAATGTCAAGTGACATAACAATAATAGCTAAACTCATTGGTGACATCTATCCATACTAAAACACTTTCAGACCTTTTTAATATAATTTATTTTATGGATAAGGAATCCATTTGAGCTATGTTCAATATCTAGGGCGAGACAATATTTTATTTTTATAGATCTTTCATCTCAAATTATTTCTTTAAATATTCAGAAATTTTTGTAAGCACTTCTGAAGTATCAATAAGATTTATATCATCGACATATACTTCAATAATAGTAAATACAGATTCACTTTTCCTTAATGAACACACAAGGACATATATGATTGTCAATATACCTTTCTTTCACGAAGTACTCACCAAGGCGGTCATTCCACATTCTTCCAGATTGTTTCAATCCATATAATGACTGATTAAGCTTAATTGAGTACATATTATGTGGTTTTGCTTATGGAAACTTAAATCCTTCATGGACCTTCATATAGATATTTATATTTAAAATTCCGTGTAGATATGTTGTTACCACAGTCATTAGATGCATGTCTAGTCTTTATGAGATTGGGAGACTAATTAAATATCTAAAAATAATTGCATCCATTACTGGTGAGTAGGTTTCTTCATGATCAATACCAGGTCACTACGAGAAATTGTGTGCAATAAGTCGGGATTTATATGAACCTCATCTTTCTCATTATGTTTTCTTGAAAAAACCTATTTGTGACCTATGGGTTTACATTTTTAGGTGTTTGGACTACAGGTCCAAAGACTTTTAGTCTTACAAGTGAATCCAGTTCTACTTGAATTGCTTCTTTCCATTTTGACCAATCATATCTTTGTCGATATTAATTAATATAATGAGGTTCGATGTCATCATTTTCTATGATTTCAGTAGCTACTGTAAAGGAAAATACATCATCGAAGATAATCTTTTCACTATTCCAAAATTCTCTAGTGCATGTATAATTTATAGAAATATTTTTATTAGGTACCTCCTCCTCTTCAGGGGCCTTTGTCTTTTTAAGTACTTGTTCTTCTTTGGAGTCATTTGTTGAAACATTGTGAAATTTATTTCTAAAATCTCTTCAGGAGTATTAGTTTTCCCTTTTGTTCACTTCTTGAAATGAACTAAATCTTCTGAACCAACTAGACGCTCATGCTTCAGGCGTTTCTTAGCAGATTCATTTATTGACGTTCTCATAGATTTTTCAACTGGAACATTAACTCGAGTAGGGAAAATTGCAGTTTGTATATGTGATCTAGTTATTTTTGCTATATCTGTAAATGCATGAGGCAATTGATTTACAATATTCTGGATATGAGTGACCCTTTTTACTTCTTCTTCCCATTGATAAGTACAAGGATCAAAATGAAATAAATTTGGAGTATTCCAAGTAAGCTCGCGCTATAGTATTAATTTTTTAATTATTATTTCCCCCTAACGATAAGAAAATTGTCTTATCAAAATGAAAATCTACAAAGCACGCGGTAAAAACATCAATAGTTAAAGCTTCAAGATATCTAAAGATAGTAGGTGAATCAAACTAACATAAATGCTTAACCAACATTGTGGATCCATCTTAGTGCATTTGGGGGGGGGGGGGGGGGGGTGATAGGAACTTGAACAGCCCACACAACAGTGCGTAAGTGCAAAATATTTAGTTAATGTCCTAATATAAGTTGAAAAGGTGAAAATTAATGATAAATAGTTGTTCGGAGAAGAACCAATGTTGCAGCGTGCAATGTGGCATTTCCCCAGGCAAATACTAGTAAATTTTCTCTCATAAGCATAAATCGAACAATTAATTGGAGACACTTAATAAGAAGTTATGTCAACCATTTTGGGTGTGTACATGTGAAATTGGGTGCTCAATGTCAATTCCTATAGGCATACAATAGTCATTAAAAGTATAAGATGTAAATTCACATGCACTATCAATGCGAATTGACTTCATACGACAGTTTGGAAAGTGTGAATGTAACTTTATGACTTAAGCAAGTAAGCTTCCAAATGAAACATTGCGAGTTGACAGTAAAGAGATACATGACTATCTAGAGGATGAATCTATAAGGACCATAAAATATTTAATTGGTCCACACTAAGGGTGAATAAGACCACAAATATCCCATTAAATTTGTTCTAAGAAAGTTGGAAACTCGATACTAATCTTTGATGGGATAGCCTAAGAATTTATTTTCCTTGAGAAGAATCAATATATGTTATATCATTTGATAAAAGAATCTTCTAGTTATTTAATTAGTGTCCACACAAGTTCTCAATAATTGTACTCATCATAGTGGATATTAGGTGACCAGGACGATTATGTCAGAACATAAATGTATTATTATACTTGTTATTATAGTTTATATAAGATTTTATTTCTCTTATATATGTGTAATATAATCCAAAAAATAAAGCAGGAAGATTCTCAAGTATTATCTTTTGGCCTGAGATAGTTGAAATAATGCAAAGATACTCCATATTATGTTGATTTATAGTCTCAATGTGGTACCCATTTAGGGGATATATTTTAAAATTAACATACCTATTTTATATCTAATTGAATACAAAGCATCATTAATATGTAATTGTGGGGACCCATTTATTATGACCCATGGGGGTAGCCGACCAACCCAATTTGATAGAAGAGTGCGTGGTCCAAATAAGATATTCAACCAAGACTCGTATATTCGACATACACTAAAACACTTGAGGATATATTCAAAATCGATTACCAATAATCTCAGAAGAGATATTCAGGGACACCATGAATTATCCACATGTTAATTAAGTTATTTGTATAACTCAATCTCTTATTTTTACACATCTATAAATTGTAAACCCTGACCCGAGGCAAATGGATGTAACCTCGAGCATTAAGAGACATTAAACACTGACCTCTCTCCATAGGCGTAGGCAAGTTGTCGAATCACGTATATCATTATTATGTGTGTGATTTCATTTTTGTCTTTGTAATTATTTTCGTGGATCGCAAGTATCTGGTGGTCGGCACAAATTACTTCATCAAGTGGGTAGAGGCACAACCACTAGCCAACATTCATGACGCTGACATGATTAGGTTCACCTAGAAGAACATAATTACATGCTTTAGGATACCAAGAACTCTCATCATTGATAATAACACGCAGTTTGAAAGTAGCTTCTTTCAAGGTTTCTGTGATGAGCACGGTATTAAGCACTATTTCAGTTCTATGGCATATCCCTAAAGTAATGGTTAGGCAGAAGGCTCCATCAAAACCATGTTCGATGGCCTGAAGAAAAGGCTAGAAAGAGCAAAGGGTGCCTGGGTGGACGAGCTCCCCCATGTTCCTTGGGCCTACCGTACTACTCCAAGAAGATCAACTGGGGAAACACCGTTCGCACTTGCTTACGAAATGGAAGTGGTCATACCACTAGAAGAAGGTCTCCCTACCATGAGAACCACCTTGGTCGACCAAGGCCTAACCGATGAAGCATTGTGAACTGAACTTGGATTGGCGGACGAACAAAGAGAATAAGCACTACACCAAAATGGGAAAATTGACACCCTTCAATCGGCCAACATTGTCACGATCATTGACCATGACAAAAAAATGCGCATTTTTTGTCACGGTCAATGACCGTGACAAGACCGCGATAAAGGCTTATCACGGTCATTGACCGTGACAATCCTATAATGTTGTCACGGTTAATGACCGTGACTGGTCCGTGACAATTATGTCAGTAAAAAACCCTTCCTTCTTCTTTTTACCCACCGATTTCGATTCCCTCCATTTTTCTCTCTCTCTCTCTCTAAGCGACTGCATTCTCTCTCTCTACAACTTTGGTATATTTTCTCACTCTATTTCTCTTCCATTTATGTATGTGTGTGTGTATATATGCATGCGTATATATATATATATATATATATGTGTGTGTGTGTGTGTGTGTGTGTGTGGTGTATATATGCATGTGGGTGTGTGGGGGGGGGAGGGGGTAGGGTCGGGGTGAGGGGAGGGGGCACTGTGTGTGTGTGTGTGTCTGTGTCTGTGTGTATGTGCGTGAGTGTGTGTATATGTGTGTGTGTGTCTGTGGTGAGCAGTGGCAGTGGGGGGGGAGGGGGCGGGGGGTGGGGGGTTGTGTGTGTGTATATGTGCGTGTGTGTATTTTTTTAATTAATTTTTTATTGGTTTATTAGATATTGGCCCTCATATTGTAGTGCCCCTTGTAAAAGAATTGATTGATTAAATATTGATTGGTTGTTAATTTTTTTAGTAAATTAATAATTAGTGTCCCTTTCATATGCAAATAGGATTGCCCCCCATTGTAATAATTGTATACTTCAATTGTAGGTTTAATTGTTGAAAAGAATTAATTGAGTAGATGAATTAGAAGGAGTACGGGATACACATTTGTTGTTGCCATTGCGGTTGGATTGTAGTGGATCGATGTTCGATTGGTTAATTTTAAAAGTGGCATGACCACTGGATTATTGTCCATATGGGGGGGGGGGGGATTTTTTACCTTGTTTAAAAATTACTTTGTATCACGAACAATATATATATAGTATGATAATTAAATGAAACATACTGGAAATTACATATAGTGCGCATAGATACTAGCCTTCTGGTTCTTATGCGTACGCATTCAATAGCCCTTAGACTCGTTCGAGAGTCATTACCCCTGTAATAAGATCTCTCGAATTGTCTCATTTGGACAGTTTGGGATTGCATAATTTCTGTGTAATAATATTCTTAGTGGTATAAAGTTGTTACTTTTGGAGGAAGTTCTGCAGTCGTATCCTAATATTCTCTGGGTACATAGTAGATTGACAAGTGTGACTGTTATTTCAATTGATCAATTGAAATAACACTCACACTTGCCAATCTACGTCGTGTACTTGGAGAACTATGCGCATTTCATACAAGGCTCTTGCTTTCTTTCGAGAGAGCGTAAAAGACAAAAACCTCGTTGAAGCTGAAATGACTTACTATGGTGTAATTCGAAATATATTTTAATTGGATTATATAAGCTTAAAAGAGGTTGTATTTTACTGTGACTGGGTAAGAGTTGAGGATAAAAATACTTGTAAAGTTTATCCTGGTACCAATTTTATCATGGTTGACTTGTCCAAGTTAAAGAGAAACGACCACGTGAGTGATGAGCCGTTTGTTTGTGAATTTTAAAAGGTCAACCAAGTGTTTTACTCGGAGTATATCAACAACGAGCCGTGGTCAACTGTCCTACATGCGCCAAAGCGTCTAAATGGTAGTGCGGATGACTTGGCTGCTCCTACCGAATATCAATCCATTTTTTATGATAACCCAAATTTGAAATAATTTTTCAATTTGTAATAAATATTCCAATTTGTACTTTATCAATCCATTTTTAATGCTTTTAATTGATTTGCACTTTATCATTTTCACTCTTGTGTAGTGTGCGTGTGTGTGGGCAGTAGGGGTGGGGGTGGGGATGTTTCGGATTTTTAGTAATTGTACATATTATGAGTTAGATGCTGTTGTTTTGGAATTCAGAATTAAGGTGTTAAACACTAATAATTCATTTGGATTTGTAGTAATTGTACATATTTGCATGTCTTCTTCTAATTCATTTTGATTTGTATTAATAACAATTTTTTTTTGCAGAAATTGTCTCCTTCAGGTATTAAGGCGAGGATGATGATGCTGATTATGATGATGTCGTCTGGGCTCGCTGGTAGCGGAGGCGAGGAGGGATCCTCGGCCCCTAGGCTTCCCAAATACGGAAAATTGGGGATGGCCATCGAGAACAAGATGGGGCTATTAGCGAGATCCCTTGAGCTGGTAAAGACGATCATCGGTCCGGGGTACACTAGTTGGAGGGAGGTGCCAAATGATCTCAAGTTAGCTATTTGGGTGGCACTACAGGAATTGTATTTCTATTTATATTTATATGAATATTTCAATTTCAATTTCAATTTCATTTTATATTTATATTTATATTTATATTTATATTTATATTTATATTTATATTTATTCGAAACTAACATTGTATTTGTTGGGCAGGAACAATTTAGCGTGGATTCAAAATTACGCGATTCCGTCTTGGAGCAGTTGAGGGAGCAACAAAAGACATGGAAGAAAAATATGCGGACTCGGTACTTTGGTAAGACCCGAGAGTTCGTTATCCGAATGCATGACTTCGTCCTGCCGAAGGAGCTGATCTCATTGGTACAATGGCAAAAGTTCATTGACAATGAGATCGGGGAGCGACAATTGGCATCTCGCCAATCGGGGAGGAAAAATCGGGCGAAAAAGACGGACGTGCACTACTCCGACCGGACGTCCACTACACCAAAATGGTCAAACTGGCACCCTTTAACCAGCCAGCATTGTCACGGTCAATGACCGTGACAAAACAAATACGCATTTTTTATCACGGTCATTGACCGTGACAATCATATAAACTTGTTACGATCAATGATCGGGACATGTCCGTGACAATTCAGTCAGTAAAAAAAACCTCCCTCTTTTTTTTTTTTCCACCGATTCTAATTCCCTCCCTCTCTCTCTACAACTTTGGTATATTTTTTCTCTCTATTTCCCCTCCATTTATGTATATGTGCATGTGTGTATATATGTGTGTGTAAATGCGCGCGTGTGTGTGTGTGGTGTATATATGCATGTGGGGGGGGGGGGGGGGGAGGAGGGGCAGGGCTAAGGGGAGGGGAGGGGGTGTATGTGTGTGTGTGTATATATATATGTGTGTGTGTTTATGTGTGTATATGTGCGCGTGTGTGTATGTGCATGTGTGTGTGTATATGTGTGTGGGTGGGTGGGTGCGTGCGTGTGGTGGGCAGCGACGGGGAGGGAGGCGGTGGGGGAGGGGGGTTGTGTGTGTATATGTGCGTGTGCGTGTTTTTTTAATTAAAGTTTTATTCATTTATTAGATATTGCCACTCATATTATAGTGCCCATTGTAAAAGAATTGATTGATTTAATATTGATTGGTTGTTAAATTTTTTGTAAATTAATAATTAGTACCCCTTTCATATGCAAGTAGGATAGCCCCTCATTGTAAATTAGTAAATTAATAATTGTATACTTTAATTGTTAGTTTAATTGATGAAAAGAATTAATTGAGTAGATGAATTAGAAGGAGTACGGGATACACATTTGTTGTTGCCATTGCGGTTGGATTATAGTGGATCGATGTTGGATTGGTTAATTTTAAAAGTGGCATAACCACTGGATTATTGTCCATATGGGGGTGGGATTTTTCAACTTTTTTTGAAAATTATTTTGTATAGTGAACAGTATATATCTAGTATGATAATTAAATGAAACATACTTGAAATTACATATAGTGCGCATAGATACTAGCCTTCTAGTTCTTATGCATACGCATTCAATAGCCCTTAGAACCGTTCGAGAGTCATTACCCCTGTAATGAGATCTCTCGAATTGTCTCGTTTGGACAGTTTGGGACTGCATAATTTCTGTATAATAATATTCTTAGTGGCATAAAGTTGTTACTTTTGGAGGAAGTTCTGCAGTCGTATCCTAATGTTCTCTAGGTACATAGTAGATTGACAAGTGTGACTGTTATTTTAATTGGTCAATTGAAATAACACTCACACTTGCCAATCTACATCGTGTACTTGGAGAACTATGGGAATATGATGCCAAATTTTTCTGAAATCGTAACAATGTGCATGAGCTGTTAAGTATATTACAGAGATATATCGTCTTGAATGGGATAGGACCACTCACCCTTTAGAGGAGATGGAGGAAATAGGATTTTCTATTATAAATTGAATTTGAAATTTAAAAATCGAATATAAATAAGACATAATTAAATGAAACATACTATAAATCTAAATTTTGTTTATACTAATCCATGAATATACGCTTCTTACCTTCAATAGGTGATTAGTAATGGTAGGTGTGATGGGATATCCGAAATACAAAGAGTGGATGGGTGAGACAAATAGAATGGGGATGTGTTCGCAGAGGTGCTAATGAATTTGTGAAATACGCAAAGAGATGTCATAATGATGAAGAGTTTCCATGTCCGTGTGCTAGGAGTAAGAATGGTAAGGTGTTTAAGTGGAAAATAGTTGAACTACATTTGTTAAGATCGGGTATGCAAGATATTTATCGATTTTGGAGTTTTCACGGTGAATTGAAAGTTTCTTTTATTCCCGAACAACCTCCACAACAACCTTCAACAAGTAGGATAGATGTAAAAGGGGACGACGTAGATCATAAAATGGTAGAGGATTTAGTTGATGATGCATACGGAGTTTATGAAGCAGAGGAGAATGAGGTTACTGATGATGTACAAGGTTCAAGTGCTCGTGAAGATATCACGATAAATCTTGATGATGACTACCAAAGTTTAAAATTTAAGGCGACCCAACCGTTATACTCTGGCTGTGAGAAACATCAAACAAGTTTATATGCCATGGTTGGTTTGCACAATTTGAAGATGAAGTACGGTTTGTCTAGCAATAGCGTGACATGAATTCTGAAATGGGTGAAGGGCTTACTACCCAAGGAGAATACGCTTCCAAATAAATATCATGTTATGAAGAGCAGTTTGAAAGGTTTTGAAATGAAGTATAAATAGATTCATGCTTGTGTGTATGACTACATAATATACCGAAAGGAGTATAAAAATATCGATCGTTGTCCGGTATGCAATGAACTTAGATATATCCAATCTACTGGTAAGAAAGTCACAAGCTCAAAAGTGCATCAAAAAGTGTTGAAATATTTTCCCATTGGGCCTAGATTAAAGTGATTTTTCACAGTACCATGGATAGCGAAGGCAATGAGTTGGCATGCTAGGGCAGAAGTACGGGTAATCTCATGCGTCATCCTATTGATTCTACAGCTTGGAGGAGGATGAATTATGAGTATCCTGATTTTGCTCGAGAACAGCGCAACATTCGTTTGGCTATATCAATAGATGGTTTCAATCCATTTGGAAATCTAAGAACCAATCAGAGTGTATGGCCAGTGATCCTAGCTCCACTCAACCTCCCTCTTTCATAGTGTATGAGACCTGAATTTTCGATGATGTCTTTGTTGATACCTGGACCAAAGGTACCAAGTGATGACATCGACGTCTACATGACTCCTTTGGTAGAAGAATTAAATGAGTTGTGGGAAGAGGGTTTCCAATCATTTGACTCTTTTAGAGAAGAAGAGTTTATGCTGAAAGTTATGTTGATGTGGGAAATTCATGATTTTCCATCGTATGGGACATTATCCGGTTGTGTAGTACATGGTTATTTGGGGTGTCCTATTTGTGGAGAGGAGACTGAATCTCTTCGTCTATCAATTAGCTCAAAAAATGTATACCATTACCATAGGTGTTTTTTACCCCCGGCTCATAGTTTCAGATTTGAGAAATGTTCCAATTTTTTATTGGGCGAGGTTGAACACAGGCTACCGCCGAGACAACTTTTAGGTTCAGAAATTGAAAGTAAATCTTCTGAATGTGGCCTTAATAGGCCAGGTAAAAATCCTAAATTTAAGAATGTCAAGCATAAGAAGACCCCAACTGAGAATGAAACCGAGACAAGAAAGGCATGGTCTAGGAGGTCAATTTTATTTGGCTTGCCTTATTGGAAGAATAACCCGGTGCGCAATGTATTGGATGTGATGCATGTAGAGAAGAACATCACTGAACATATTGTGGGCACTTGCCTTGGGGGGAGTCATTCGAAGGATGGAGAAAATGCACGAAAAGACTTTAAATCGTTGAAACTTAAGCCACAGCTATGGTTGAAAGAAGATAGTAGGGTAAGGACAATAATTCCCCCTGGTGCGTTTACTTTGACGAGTGGGGAAATGAAGGTGCTTTTAGACACAATATATAATTTGAAGGGCCCATTTAATTTTTCGTTAAACTTGCAAAGGATTGGGAATTATGCTACTCATGATTTACATAAAGTGTATGTCCCACGATTGGCATGTGATCATGCAATTGGTTCCTCTATTGTTTAAGTATGTGAGAAGGTAGTTGATTAGGCACATATTCTTCGTATTTATCCCCTTAATTTCGGTATTTTTATGATACCATGTAGTGTAATTATCTAGGATTTGTCTCTTATTTATGCTACTAACCTATTTTGGCAAGTATTTCGTGTTTTGTGTATTTCTCATGTGTTTTACAGGTATTTCATGTAAGTTAGTGCGAAGGAGAACTCAAAACAGTGAAAGAAACCAAGAAATGGAGAGTTGAGGGGCATTTTCATAATTTTTCATCCTTAGTCCAGAGGTGGGGCCAACTATACAGTTGAAGACCTCTAAATTACAAGAATACTGAAAAAAACGGCACCTCAATCCGAGCTACGGTGAAGAAGTTACGATGTTTTGAAGTTGCGCGATAATGGACCGGTCCGGTCATGCGAAATCCACGCAATTAATTATGCATTTAAAGTAGTGCAACTCTTGGAAAACTTGCGCCACAAGCGAAATTTGATGCCAAATTCGTGCAACTTGGTGCTATAAAAGACCAAGCCCTACCTCATTTTCAAGAGGAGTAGAATTCTAGAGAGAGGGAGACAAATTCTAGAGAGTTGAATTCTAGAGAGAGGGAGACAAATTCTAGAGAGTAGAATAGAATTTTAGAGAGAGAAAGTGAGATTTTAGAGAGTTTTCTTAGTTTTTCTTTACATAGAAATTTTCATAAACTCTAGTTTGTAAGGTTGAAGAAGAAGAATTTTTCTGGATTCAAGTTCATCTCTTTTCCCTATTGCTGAATACAAGTATCAATTTTTCATTCTCTTATTTATTCTTTATTTTATTTCCAATTTAATTCTCAATTCTTTTGCAATTTGTTAACAATGTTTGTTAGATCCATAATTCTATATATTGTTATGAATTTTCTTTCTCATAAAACCATGTTTAGTTAAGTTTTTTAAGGGTTGGGATGCATGAACCCATCCCAATGTAAATTGCTTATGTAGAAAATAGAATTTAAATTAAAAATTTGAAAGAGTCGTGCGAGACAATTTTACAACCATTGTAGATCTTTTAATCTCTCTTGCCATAGGTACTTGGGATGTTTAAGAGTACGATGTGCGTATAATTATTTAACACCGCTTTATATTTACCTTTGATTTCATATGGTGCGGGCTTGAACCTCATATACGTAATGCTTAGGATCTATAAAGACTGGATTCATTCAAATTGTAATTTACAATTCTAGTATTCTACACGGTAAATTACTAAGGTTAGGGGATTGTATTCCAACCTACTTTCTCATTCATCCTAATTAGTTTGCTCATGCATGCATAGTTAACTTTTTTATTTTTTCCCTCTTCAATTATCATCATCTTTTTCACTTTTATTTTAGAAGTAATAAATCAATTAAATTCTATCAACCATTCCCTGTGGATTCGATACCCAGACTCGCCACTATACTCCTTAAGAGTGTAGTTACAAGTTTAGTTTTTTTTGTATTGAGATTGGAAGCCGATAACAACGACTAGCGTATTACACGGACGCTCGGTTTTGCCACTCGATCAAAATGGCGCCATTGTCGGGGAGTGTTTGTTATAGATTATAATTGACTTACTACTTCGTAAAATAAAATAAAATAAAATAAATTAAAAAATTTAGAAAAAGCAAAAAAATATTTTTCTTCAAAATAAATAAAAATTGGAATTTAAAATTTTCAAAAATATCACCTTTATTCTATTTAAAGTCTCAAATTGTTAACAATCAATTGCATTAAGCCAAAATTGACCAAAGATGGAAATTGAAAGAAAATTGACGACTTTACGAATAAGTGTGGAAATTGATCAAATCCGGTGAGATTTCGAGCCTTTCAATTTTTTATGAGTTTTTAAATCAATCCGAGTTTACGATTGACTCAAAGTTCTTTTCAGTGTTTTATTAAGTCGTTCATGATCTCAATCCTTTGTTTTGATCGGTTATGAGAAATGTGTGAAATGTTGTCTCGAAATTCGTGCTAAATATATCTCTAAACTTAATTAATCTTGAGATGCATATGGTAATATGATTAGCAATTTGGACAATGAAGTGGGCCCTCTTTTGTTTGTTACCAAAAAATATTAGCCATAAAAAGTTGTGAAAAACAAAATTATCCCTTTGCAACCCACTTTGAGCCTAATATAATATTTCCCTTTCGTTTGATAACCCGAAAAACCCAAATAGCCCGAGATTGTGAAAATTGAGAAAATTCATCAAGTAAGTCTAAATTGTGCAATAAAAAGGGGTAAGAATAAAAAATAAAAAATAAAAAGAGAAAAATGAGCAAATGCCCGAAAAAGCACAAATGGACGTCATAAGGACATTTTCCAATTCCGAACAATCCGCCTATTCCCATTTTTACCCTTTACACCTTTTAACCCAAAAAGTCCTAATTGAGTCCAAATGGCGAAATTGGTTACCGCATGGAGAGATAAGACATGAAAAGCTAATATGAGAGATTAAATGGTGTGATTAAGAGATGATGTTTCCCATTTCCAAATAACTGTACTCCGATGATGAGATCTTTTCACCATAAATTTCCTTCTTTTCAATTTTGTATGCATGAATTTGTGTCCATTATATTTACTCTTTATATCATGCATACCGAGACAAAATAGCCACAATTCGAGTGATTCGTTTGTGAGTGCAATCCGTAAGAATTTGAATCAAAACGAATTTTCGAAAAGTAACGTAATGCTCAATCAGTGGAAATTTGAGGTTTAATTTTTGGCTTTTCACACACACACTATGGTTTGAGACAGTTGAATATGAATTTATGGTGATTATTTTTTGAAAAATTTAAATTGTATAATTTTTAAGTATTTTGATATTTATTTGAGTCAATAAAGAATTTTGTGGGTGTATTCACTGCAAACCCTCACGAGACAAAACTCGTCCTACTAGGGTAACCAAGGGGTTTAAAGGCTTGTTGCATACGCTAAATGCAATCGCTTGCCCGCGAAAAAGGTATTCTATCCCAATAAAAGAATTTTCAACAGTTGAACTTTAAACTAATTTCATTTACATTGCTCGGGACGCGCAAAGTTCTAAGTTAGGGGATGTGATTAGGCACATATTCTTCGTATTTATCCCCTTAATTTCGGTATTTTTATGATCCCGTGCAGTGTAATTAGCTTGGATTTGTCTCTTATTTATGCTACTAACCTTTTTTGGCAAGTATTTCGTGTTTTGTGTATTTCTCATGTGTTTTACAGGTATTTCATGTAAGTTAGTGCGAAGGAGAACTCAAAACAGTGAAAGAAACCAAGAAATGGAGAGTTGAAGGGTATTTTCGTAATTTTTCATCCTTAGTCCAGAGGTGGGGCCAACTAGAAAGTTGAAGAGCTCTAAATTACAAGAATACTGGAAAAAACGGCACCTCAATCCGAGCTACGGTGAAGAAGTTACGATGTTTTGAAGTTGCGCGATAATGGACCGGTCCGGTCATGCGAAATCCACGCAATTAATTATGCATTTAAAGCAGTGCAACTCTTGGAAAACTTGTGCCACAAGCGAAATTTGATGCCAAATTCGTGCAACTTGGTGCTATAAAAGACCAAGCCCTACCTCATTTTCAAAAGGAGTAGAATTCTAGAGAGAGGGAGACAAATTCTAGAGAGTTGAATTCTAGAGAGAGGGAGACAAATTCTAGAGAGTAGAATAGAATTTTAGAGAGAGAAAGTGAGATTTTAGAGAGTTTTCTTAGTTTTTCTTTACATAGAAATTTTCATAAACTCTAGTTTGTAAGTTTGAAGAAGAAGAATTTTTCTGGATTCAAGTTCATCTCTTTTCCCTATTGCTGAATACAAGTATCAATTTTTCATTCTCTTATTTATTCTTTATTTTATTTCCAATTTAATTCTCAATTCTTTTGCAATTTGTTAACAATGTTTGTTAGATCCATAATTCCATATATTGTTATGAATTTGCTTTCTCATAAAACCATGTTTAGTTAAGTTTTTTAAGGGTTGGGATGCATGAACCCATCCCAATGTAAATTGCTTATGTAGAAAATAGAATTTAAATTAAAAATTTGAAAGAGTCGTGCGAGACAATTTTACAACCATTGTAGATCTTTTAATCTCTCTTGCCATATGTACTTGGGATGTATAAGAATACGATGTGCGTATAATTATTTAGCACCGCTTTATATTTACCTTTGATTTCGTATGGTGCGGGCTTGAACCTCATATACGTAATGCTTAAAATCTATAAAGACTGGATTCATTCAAATTTGTAATTTACAATTCTAGTATTCTACACGGTAAATTACTAAGGTTAGGGGATTGTATTCCAACCTACTTTCTCATTCATCCTAATTAGTTTGCTCATGCATGCATAGTTAACTTTTTTATTTTTTCCCTCTTCAACCATCATCATCTTTTTCACTTTTATTTTAGAAGTAATAAATCAATTAAATTCTATCAACCATTCCCTGTGGATTCGATACCCAGACTCGCCACTATACTCCTTAAGAGTGTAGTTACAAGTTTAGGTTTTTTTGTATTGAGATTGGAAGCCGATAACAACGACTAGCGTATTACACGGACGCTCGGTTTTGCCACTCGATCAAAATGGCGCCATTGTCGGGGAGTGTTTGTTATAGATTATAATTGACTTACTACTTCGTAAAATAAAATAAAATAAAATAAATTAAAAAATTTAGAAAAAGCAAAAAAATATTTTTCTTCAAAATAAATAAAAATTGGAATTTAAAATTTTCAAAAATATCACCTTTATTCTATTTAAAGTCTCAAATTGTTAACAATCAATTGCATTAAGCCAAAATTGACCAAAGATGGAAATTGAAAGAAAATTGACGACTTTACGAATAAGTGTGGAAATTGATCAAATCCGGTGAGATTTCGAGCCTTTCAATTTTTTATGAGTTTTTAAATCAATCCGAGTTTACGATTGACTCAAAGTTCTTTTCAGTGTTTTATTAAGTCGTTCATGATCTCAATCCTTTGTTTTGATCGGTTATGAGAAATGTGTGAAATGTTGTCTCGAAATTCGTGCTAAATATATCTCTAAACTTAATTAATCTTGAGATGCATATGGTAATATGATTAGCAATTTGGACAATGAAGTGGGCCCTCTTTTGTTTGTTACCAAAAAATATTAGCCATAAAAAGTTGTGAAAAACAAAATTATCCCTTTGCAACCCACTTTGAGCCTAATATAATATTTCCCTTTCGTTTGATAACCCGAAAAACCCAAATAGCCCGAGATTGTGAAAATTGAGAAAATTCATCAAGTAAGTCTAAATTGTGCAATAAAAAGGGGTAAGAATAAAAAATAAAAAATAAAAAGAGAAAAATGAGCAAATGCCCGAAAAAGCACAAATGGACGTCATAAGGACATTTTCCAATTCCGAACAATCCGCCTATTCCCATTTTTACCCTTTACACCTTTTAACCCAAAAAGTCCTAATTGAGTCCAAATGGCGAAATTGGTTACCGCATGGAGAGATAAGACATGAAAAGCTAATATGAGAGATTAAATGGTGTGATTAAGAGATGATGTTTCCCATTTCCAAATAACTGTACTCCGATGATGAGATCTTTTCACCATAAATTTCCTTCTTTTCAATTTTGTATGCATGAATTTGTGTCCATTATATTTACTCTTTATATCATGCATACCGAGACAAAATAGCCACAATTCGAGTGATTCGTTTGTGAGTGCAATCCGTAAGAATTTGAATCAAAACGAATTTTCGAAAAGTAACGTAATGCTCAATCAGTGGAAATTTGAGGTTTAATTTTTGGCTTTTCACACACACACTATGGTTTGAGACAGTTGAATATGAATTTATGGTGATTATTTTTTGAAAAATTTAAATTGTATAATTTTTAAGTATTTTGATATTTATTTGAGTCAATAAAGAATTTTGTGGGTGTATTCACTGCAAACCCTCACGAGACAAAACTCGTCCTACTAGGGTAACCAAGGGGTTTAAAGGCTTGTTGCATACGCTAAATGCAATCGCTTGCCCGCGAAAAAGGTATTCTATCCCAATAAAAGAATTTTCAACAGTTGAACTTTAAACTAATTTCATTTACATTGCTCGGGACGCGCAAAGTTCTAAGTTAGGGGATGTGATTAGGCACATATTCTTCGTATTTATCCCCTTAATTTCGGTATTTTTATGATCCCGTGCAGTGTAATTAGCTTGGATTTGTCTCTTATTTATGCTACTAACCTTTTTTGGCAAGTATTTCGTGTTTTGTGTATTTCTCATGTGTTTTACAGGTATTTCATGTAAGTTAGTGCGAAGGAGAACTCAAAACAGTGAAAGAAACCAAGAAATGGAGAGTTGAAGGGTATTTTCGTAATTTTTCATCCTTAGTCCAGAGGTGGGGCCAACTAGAAAGTTGAAGAGCTCTAAATTACAAGAATACTGGAAAAAACGGCACCTCAATCCGAGCTACGGTGAAGAAGTTACGATGTTTTGAAGTTGCGCGATAATGGACCGGTCCGGTCATGCGAAATCCACGCAATTAATTATGCATTTAAAGCAGTGCAACTCTTGGAAAACTTGTGCCACAAGCGAAATTTGATGCCAAATTCGTGCAACTTGGTGCTATAAAAGACCAAGCCCTACCTCATTTTCAAAAGGAGTAGAATTCTAGAGAGAGGGAGACAAATTCTAGAGAGTTGAATTCTAGAGAGAGGGAGACAAATTCTAGAGAGTAGAATAGAATTTTAGAGAGAGAAAGTGAGATTTTAGAGAGTTTTCTTAGTTTTTCTTTACATAGAAATTTTCATAAACTCTAGTTTGTAAGTTTGAAGAAGAAGAATTTTTCTGGATTCAAGTTCATCTCTTTTCCCTATTGCTGAATACAAGTATCAATTTTTCATTCTCTTATTTATTCTTTATTTTATTTCCAATTTAATTCTCAATTCTTTTGCAATTTGTTAACAATGTTTGTTAGATCCATAATTCCATATATTGTTATGAATTTGCTTTCTCATAAAACCATGTTTAGTTAAGTTTTTTAAGGGTTGGGATGCATGAACCCATCCCAATGTAAATTGCTTATGTAGAAAATAGAATTTAAATTAAAAATTTGAAAGAGTCGTGCGAGACAATTTTACAACCATTGTAGATCTTTTAATCTCTCTTGCCATATGTACTTGGGATGTATAAGAATACGATGTGCGTATAATTATTTAGCACCGCTTTATATTTACCTTTGATTTCGTATGGTGCGGGCTTGAACCTCATATACGTAATGCTTAAAATCTATAAAGACTGGATTCATTCAAATTTGTAATTTACAATTCTAGTATTCTACACGGTAAATTACTAAGGTTAGGGGATTGTATTCCAACCTACTTTCTCATTCATCCTAATTAGTTTGCTCATGCATGCATAGTTAACTTTTTTATTTTTTCCCTCTTCAACCATCATCATCTTTTTCACTTTTATTTTAGAAGTAATAAATCAATTAAATTCTATCAACCATTCCCTGTGGATTCGATACCCAGACTCGCCACTATACTCCTTAAGAGTGTAGTTACAAGTTTAGGTTTTTTTGTATTGAGATTGGAAGCCGATAACAACGACTAGCGTATTACACGGACGCTCGGTTTTGCCACTCGATCAAAATGGCGCCATTGTCGGGGAGTGTTTGTTATAGATTATAATTGACTTACTACTTCGTAAAATAAAATAAAATAAAATAAATTAAAAAATTTAGAAAAAGCAAAAAAATATTTTTCTTCAAAATAAATAAAAATTGGAATTTAAAATTTTCAAAAATATCACCTTTATTCTATTTAAAGTCTCAAATTGTTAACAATCAATTGCATTAAGCCAAAATTGACCAAAGATGGAAATTGAAAGAAAATTGACGACTTTACGAATAAGTGTGGAAATTGATCAAATCCGGTGAGATTTCGAGCCTTTCAATTTTTTATGAGTTTTTAAATCAATCCGAGTTTACGATTGACTCAAAGTTCTTTTCAGTGTTTTATTAAGTCGTTCATGATCTCAATCCTTTGTTTTGATCGGTTATGAGAAATGTGTGAAATGTTGTCTCGAAATTCGTGCTAAATATATCTCTAAACTTAATTAATCTTGAGATGCATATGGTAATATGATTAGCAATTTGGACAATGAAGTGGGCCCTCTTTTGTTTGTTACCAAAAAATATTAGCCATAAAAAGTTGTGAAAAACAAAATTATCCCTTTGCAACCCACTTTGAGCCTAATATAATATTTCCCTTTCGTTTGATAACCCGAAAAACCCAAATAGCCCGAGATTGTGAAAATTGAGAAAATTCATCAAGTAAGTCTAAATTGTGCAATAAAAAGGGGTAAGAATAAAAAATAAAAAATAAAAAGAGAAAAATGAGCAAATGCCCGAAAAAGCACAAATGGACGTCATAAGGACATTTTCCAATTCCGAACAATCCGCCTATTCCCATTTTTACCCTTTACACCTTTTAACCCAAAAAGTCCTAATTGAGTCCAAATGGCGAAATTGGTTACCGCATGGAGAGATAAGACATGAAAAGCTAATATGAGAGATTAAATGGTGTGATTAAGAGATGATGTTTCCCATTTCCAAATAACTGTACTCCGATGATGAGATCTTTTCACCATAAATTTCCTTCTTTTCAATTTTGTATGCATGAATTTGTGTCCATTATATTTACTCTTTATATCATGCATACCGAGACAAAATAGCCACAATTCGAGTGATTCGTTTGTGAGTGCAATCCGTAAGAATTTGAATCAAAACGAATTTTCGAAAAGTAACGTAATGCTCAATCAGTGGAAATTTGAGGTTTAATTTTTGGCTTTTCACACACACACTATGGTTTGAGACAGTTGAATATGAATTTATGGTGATTATTTTTTGAAAAATTTAAATTGTATAATTTTTAAGTATTTTGATATTTATTTGAGTCAATAAAGAATTTTGTGGGTGTATTCACTGCAAACCCTCACGAGACAAAACTCGTCCTACTAGGGTAACCAAGGGGTTTAAAGGCTTGTTGCATACGCTAAATGCAATCGCTTGCCCGCGAAAAAGGTATTCTATCCCAATAAAAGAATTTTCAACAGTTGAACTTTAAACTAATTTCATTTACATTGCTCGGGACGCGCAAAGTTCTAAGTTAGGGGATGTGATTAGGCACATATTCTTCGTATTTATCCCCTTAATTTCGGTATTTTTATGATCCCGTGCAGTGTAATTAGCTTGGATTTGTCTCTTATTTATGCTACTAACCTTTTTTGGCAAGTATTTCGTGTTTTGTGTATTTCTCATGTGTTTTACAGGTATTTCATGTAAGTTAGTGCGAAGGAGAACTCAAAACAGTGAAAGAAACCAAGAAATGGAGAGTTGAAGGGTATTTTCGTAATTTTTCATCCTTAGTCCAGAGGTGGGGCCAACTAGAAAGTTGAAGAGCTCTAAATTACAAGAATACTGGAAAAAACGGCACCTCAATCCGAGCTACGGTGAAGAAGTTACGATGTTTTGAAGTTGCGCGATAATGGACCGGTCCGGTCATGCGAAATCCACGCAATTAATTATGCATTTAAAGCAGTGCAACTCTTGGAAAACTTGTGCCACAAGCGAAATTTGATGCCAAATTCGTGCAACTTGGTGCTATAAAAGACCAAGCCCTACCTCATTTTCAAAAGGAGTAGAATTCTAGAGAGAGGGAGACAAATTCTAGAGAGTTGAATTCTAGAGAGAGGGAGACAAATTCTAGAGAGTAGAATAGAATTTTAGAGAGAGAAAGTGAGATTTTAGAGAGTTTTCTTAGTTTTTCTTTACATAGAAATTTTCATAAACTCTAGTTTGTAAGTTTGAAGAAGAAGAATTTTTCTGGATTCAAGTTCATCTCTTTTCCCTATTGCTGAATACAAGTATCAATTTTTCATTCTCTTATTTATTCTTTATTTTATTTCCAATTTAATTCTCAATTCTTTTGCAATTTGTTAACAATGTTTGTTAGATCCATAATTCCATATATTGTTATGAATTTGCTTTCTCATAAAACCATGTTTAGTTAAGTTTTTTAAGGGTTGGGATGCATGAACCCATCCCAATGTAAATTGCTTATGTAGAAAATAGAATTTAAATTAAAAATTTGAAAGAGTCGTGCGAGACAATTTTACAACCATTGTAGATCTTTTAATCTCTCTTGCCATATGTACTTGGGATGTATAAGAATACGATGTGCGTATAATTATTTAGCACCGCTTTATATTTACCTTTGATTTCGTATGGTGCGGGCTTGAACCTCATATACGTAATGCTTAAAATCTATAAAGACTGGATTCATTCAAATTTGTAATTTACAATTCTAGTATTCTACACGGTAAATTACTAAGGTTAGGGGATTGTATTCCAACCTACTTTCTCATTCATCCTAATTAGTTTGCTCATGCATGCATAGTTAACTTTTTTATTTTTTCCCTCTTCAACCATCATCATCTTTTTCACTTTTATTTTAGAAGTAATAAATCAATTAAATTCTATCAACCATTCCCTGTGGATTCGATACCCAGACTCGCCACTATACTCCTTAAGAGTGTAGTTACAAGTTTAGGTTTTTTTGTATTGAGATTGGAAGCCGATAACAACGACTAGCGTATTACACGGACGCTCGGTTTTGTCACTCGATCAGTAGTCAATCGGGAACACATAGTGGCCGCAAAATTGGCGGTGACCGAAGCGATTTATGTGTTGGAGAAGTACTTTCCCCTAGCATTCTTTGACATAAGTGTTCACTTGTTGGTACACCTATGCAACGAGGAACTTCTTTGTGATCCAATTAGATATCGGTGGATGTATCCGTTTGAAAGATTGATGAAAGTTTTTAAAGATTATGTCAGGAATACGCGATACATTGCAGGATCAATTACAGAGGAATACATCAATATATACTTGAGAATATATGCCTGACTCGACCAGAGTTGATGACACTGATGAGTTCGTCGATGATGGTGGTCATGTGATGGGAAAACGAGTGAAATTAACGAGTATGCAACATTAACAAGTAGCTCGTTATTCATTTGACACATATGAAGATGTCGAAGAATGGAAAAAGTAAGTTTAAATTATTTTAATGTTTAACATTATTTTAGAATATTTTATACATGATTAATTTTGTAATATGAAGCTTGTCAAAATAATAAAAGATGAAAAACAATGGTACAATCAGACAGCGAATTTAGGTCGTGGTTGTTACAAGAGGTAATTATAATGAAAATGGTCATTATATAACGTTACATTACACTAAAACTTTACAACTAATCTAATTAATTTATCTATATTCCTAGCTTTTAAAGACGGGCGATGAGACATCAAGGCTTGCTTGTCTAGCCACTAGACCCTTGTTTGTGGTACAAGAGTACAAAAAGTATCGATTGAACGGTTATGTATTTGGCGCAAAAATTTACGAGAAAAGTACAAATGTACAGAACTCGGGCATTTCATACAAGGCTCTTAATTTCTTTCGAGCGAGCGCAAAAGATAAAAACTTCGTTGAAGCTAAAATGACTTACTATGGTGTAATTCGAAATATATTTGAATTTGATTATATAAGATTCAAAGAGGTTGTGTTTTATTGTGACTGGGTAAGAGTTGAGGATTAAAATGCTTGTAAAGTTGATCCTGTCACCAACTTGATCATGGTTGACTTGTCAAAGTTGAAGAGAAACGACCACGTGAACGATGAGCCATTTGTTTGTGCATCTCAAAAGGTTAACCAAGTGTTTTACTCGGAGTATATCCACATCGAGCCGTGGTCAATTTTCCTACACACGCCAAAGCGTCTAAATAGTAGTGTGGATGACTTGGCTGCTCCTACCGAATATCAATCCATTTTTTATGATAACCAGAATTTGAAACAATTTTTCAATTTGTAATAAATTTTCCAATTTGTACTTTATCAATCCATTTTTAATGCTTTTAATTGATTTGCACTCTTGTGTAGTGTGCATGTGTGTGGGCAGTAGGGGTGAGGGTGGGAATGTTTCGGATTTTTAGTAATTTTACATATTATGAGTTAGATGTTGTCGTTTTGGAATTCAGAATTAAGGTGTTAAACAGTAATAATTCATTTGGATTTGTAGTAATTGTACATATTTGCATATCTTCTTCTAATTCATTTTGATTTGTATTAATAACAACATTTTTTTTACAGAAAATGTCTCCTTCAGTTATTAAGGCGGGGATGATGATGTTGATTATGATGATGTCGTCTCGGCTCGGTGGTAGCAGAGGCGACGAGGGCTCCCACTACACAAAAATGGGCAAATTGTCACCTTTCAACCGGCCAGCCTTGTCAAGGTCATTGACCGTGACAAAAAAACACGCGTTTTATGTCACGATCATTGACCTTGACACGTCCGTGACAACTAATTGTCACGGTCATTGACCGTGACAAGTCCCTGACAAATTTAATTGTCACGGTCTTGTCACGGTCAATGACCTTGACACGACCGTGACAACTTTTCCAGCAAAAACCCTTTCCCCCTTCTTTTTTCCCTCCCACCGTTCCCTCTCTCTCTCTCTCTCTCTCTCTCTCTCTCTCTCTCTCTCTCTCTCTCTACTTTCAGGTCCAATTTCTCTCTCTCTCTCTCTTCCATTTATATATATATTTGTGTGTATATTTATGTGTGTATGTGTATATATATATGTGTGTATGTGTGTGCGTGTGTGGGGGGTGGGGCGGGGTGGGGCAGGGTGGTGGAGGGGGTGGTGGAGGGGGTGGGGTGGGGTGCGGTGTGTGTGTGTGTGTGTGGTGGTGTGTTTTGGGGGAGGGGGTGGTGGAGGGGGGCAGGGGGTGGTTAAATAAATTTTCTACTAACCGATTTTAATGAATATCTGATCAATTCCTTGATTCTAAAACTTAATTCTATAGGATTATAAAATAGTTCATCGGTCGGGTAAACAAAACATATAAGTGTATCAAGGGGTATCACAATCCAAATTATTTCTTGGACGTGAATTTCTCCAAATTATGATCTCATACCTATTCACACAATGATTGACCAACTTGCGAGGATCTATTGTTCTAACATATAATTGAACTTCACCCATCGCAATCGAAGAAATAATTGTGAAAGAAATTTAATATCCATAACCCTAGGGATTAAGAATCTATGAACTTTTTGCAAACGATATGAGATTTCCCATGTTTAATCAAGAACATCCTTAGACTTGTAGGGGGTGGGGTGGGGGTGGTGTGTGTGTGTGTGTGGTGGTGTGTGGTGGGGGAGGGGGTGGTGGAGGGGGGCAGGGGGTGGGGTGTGTGTGTGTGTGTGATGTTCAATTTAGTTGGTGCACAAACTAACGGTCAAAGTAATAGTATATAATTCCAACATTTCAAACTACTTGAACATCACAAATGGATACGAACTTAAAATATAAATTGAGATAACTTTAGAATCTAATTAGGGTAAAAATATAATGGCATCAACTAACATATATACACAACACTAAAAGTAGACATCAATTTTATAAATAATTGATAATAGTTGGATAATAATTGGATAATAAACATCGGGAGGGGGTGGGGGTGGGGGTGGGGGTGGGTGGGGTTTTGAATATTATTTACATTCAAAATAAATAATTGATAATAGTTGGATAATAATTGGATAATAATTGATATTTTCATTCAAAATAAATATTTCATTCAAAAATATTGGATAATAATTGATATTTTCATTTAAATTGATAATAATTTTATTCATGAAATTAATTCAATTAGGTAAAACCCATGATAATGAAATTTATGCTACAATTATAATTATCTCATGTCATAATTTTATTGATAAACAATATATGTAGTTGTCACGGTCGTGGTGGGGGAGGGGGTGGGTAGGGGTGGGGTGTGCGTGTGTGTGTGTGTGCGTAGGTGCGTAGGTGTGCGTGTGTGTGTGGCGGTGGGTGGGGGTGGGGCACCCATTTAATAACTCTTTAAATATTTGGAAAAAACATAATATTACAAAATTGAAACGAAATGGTATTGACGGAACTTACACATACGTTATAATATAGACGGAACATTTTTTTATCTGTACTATTAATTCAATTAATTCAATTAGGTAAAATGAAATGTGTACTATTAACATTTTTTTTTATCTGTACTAATAACATTTTTTTTACAGCAAAAATGTCTCCTTCAGATGTTAAGGCGAAGATGATGATGCTGTTTATGATGATGTCGTCTGGGTTCGGTGGTAGCGGAGGCGACGAGGGCTCCTCCGCCGCTAGGCTCCCCAAATATGGAAAATTTGGGATTACCGTCGAAAACAAGTCGCAGCTTTTAGCGAGATCCCTCGAGCTGCTAAAGACGGTCATCGGCCCGGGGTTTATGAGTTGGAAGGAGGTGCCGTATGAGTTCAAGTTAGCTGTTTGGGCGGCACTACAGGTAATATTTATATGAATATTTCAATTTATATTTATATTTATCTTTATTCGCAACTAACATTGTATTTGTTGGACAAGAACAATTCAACTTGGATCCAAAGCTACGCGATTCCGTCTTGGAGCAGTTGAGGGAGCAACACAAGACGTGGAAGAAAAATATGCGAACATGGTACTTTGGAAAAACACGAGAGTCCATTTTACAATGGCGCGGATCCGTCCCGCCCAAGGAGCCGATCTCATTAGCACAATGGCAAAAGTTCATTGACAATGAGATCGAGGATTGACAATTGGCATCTCGCCAATCGGGGAGGGAAAATCGGGCTAAAAAGACGGACGTGCACTACTCCGGCCGGACCTCTTACGCTGAGGTGGAGCATAGGATGCAGGTAAGATTTAATTTATCTATAACTACAGAAATATATTATTGGATATTATTTTACTTTGCGGGGCCGATACTAATTTTACTTTACTTTATTTTATTTCAGGGGGTAGGGAGTGGGCCAGGGGGTAAGCCACATAGGCTCGATACTTATGTGGCTCTTCGGACGAAGAAGGGGAAGGACAAGGAGGTGTCCCCGAGCGTCGCGGCCACGATTGTAAGTAATCCGACAGTTTAATTATTGTTAATTACGTTATAATTTTTTAGTTTACTTATTTTACTAATCATGTGCTTTTTGTCGTTTCAGGCAAAGCTTAAGGAAGTGCATGAGTCGCAGTCTGATGCCGACAAGGCATCTTTGTCCACAGACGCACTCAGCCAAGTGCTTGGCTCTGATCGCAAAGGGAGGAAAAGGGGAGTGAGCTCGCGGGTGGCCAAATCTAGGATCATCGGATTGGAGACGAGCGACACCGGGTTGTCTCGAACGGTGGATTCACACGACGCGGAGCTGTCCCGTTTGGAGGCGACGGTCCAAGATATGTACGCATTCATGAAGCGTACGTTGGGTGGAGACCGTAAAGGGAAAGGGTAAGGGAAAGGGAAGGAGAAGGCGGTGGAGGAGGAGGTGCGGGAGGACGAGGCGCAGGATGACGAGGATGTGGACCTCGCTGTTTCATCACCGACACGTTCGTACTTCGATGATCCACTTCCCTATTTGACGCCCTCCAACAGACCATTATCGACAATTGGTTGGCCGAGCGTGTTCATATTGGACGTATTTGATGGCCAGCGGATAGGGCGGGGGTTGAGAGACCCGAATATCGTCGAGGGTGGAATAGTCCATGGACGTGTGCTTCAAGAGATGGAGTCCAGGGTGCTCGTCACGCATGTCATACTCGGGAAGGAGAACTCCCTATTGTGGTTGCGCGAACAATGCGGCACGACGTATATTAGTGGGTGCGTCAATTCGTATGTCTTGTGGCCTACTCACCTCCTCAGTTTTATCCAAGACATGTAGTAACATTATTTTTAAGTTTGTCCATTTTAATTATATTTGGATTATATCGTCATGTATATTGTTTTTACTTTGAATATTTGGATTATATCGTCATGAATATATATTTGCATTATCTTTAGTTTGTGTTGGATATATGATGTTTGGAACAGGTACAACGTTGCTATAACAGGTACAAATATACTGCTGGGCAGTGGCGGTGGCCATACTGCCCAGCAGATTTTTTTTAAATTCTGGGCAAGAGGGGTCACGGTTATGTCACGGTTTAGAACCGTGACAAACGTGTCACGGTCATTGACCTTGACACGACCGTGACACAAAACGCGAGTTTTTTGTCAAGGTCAATGACCGTGACACGACCGTGACAAAAAAATTTGTATCGCCTCGAAATGTCACGGTCATTGACCTTGACAAGGTGGATTTGTCAAGGTCAATGACCTTGACAAATGGGCAGATTTGGTGTAGTTTCCTCGGCCCCTAGGCTCCCCAAATATGGCAAATTAGGGATGGACATCGAGAACAAGATGTGGCTATTAGAGAGATCCCTCGAGCTGGTAAAGACGATCATCGGCGCGGGGTATACTAGTTGTAGGGAGGTGCCAAATGAGCTCAAGTTAGCTATTTGGGTGGCACTACAGGTAATGTATTTATATTTATATGAATATGAATATTTCAATTTAAATTTCGATTTCGATTTTGATTTCAATTTCATTTTATATTTATATTTTTACTTATATTTGTTGGGTGGCACTAACATTGTATTTGTTGGACATGAACAATTCAGCCTAGATCAAAAGCTACGCGATTCCGTCTTGGAGCAGTTGAGGGGGCAACACAAAACGTGGAAGAAAACTATGCAGACCCGATACTTTGGGAAGACCTGAGAGTCCGTTATCCGAATGCGTTAATACGTCCCTCCGAAGGAGCCGATCTCATTGGCACAATGGCAAAAGTCCATTGACAATGAGATCGGAGAGTGACAATTGACATCTCGCCAATCGGGGAGGGAAAATCGGGCAAAAAAGACGGACGGGCACTACTCCGGCCGAACGTCTTACACCGAGGTGGAGCATAGGATGATGGTAAGATTTAATTTTTCTATAACTACAGAAATATATTATTCTGCATTATTTTACTTTGCGGGGCCGATACTAATTTTTCTTTATTTTATTTCAGGGGACAGGGAGTGGCCCTGGGGGTAGGCCACATAGGCTCGAAACTTATGTGGCTATTCGAACGAAGAAGGGAAAGGATAAGGAGGTGTCCCCGAGCGTTGCGACCACGATTGTAATTAATCCGACGGTTTACTTTTTGTTAATTACGTTATAATTTTTTTATTTACTTATTTTACTAATCATGTGCTTTTTGTTGTTTCAGGCAATGCTTAAGGAAGTGCATAAGTCACAGTCTGATGCCGACAAGGCATCTTTGTCCACAGATGCACTCATCCAAGTGCTTGGAACTGATCGCAAGAGGAGGACAAGGGGGTGAGATTGCGAGTGGCCAAATCTAGGATCATTGGATTGGAGACGAGCGACACCGGGTTGGCTCGAATGGTGGACTCGCATGACGCGAAGCTATCCCATTTGGAGGCGACGGTCCAAGATATGTTCTCATTCATGAAGCGTTTGTTGGGCGAAAACTGTTAGGGGAAAGAGAAGGAGAAGGTGGTGGAGGAGGAGGTGCAGGAGGACGAGGTGCAGGATGACGATGATGTGGATCTCGCTGCTTCATCGCTGACACGTGTGGACTTTAATGATCCAGTCCCCTATTTAGCTCCCTTCGATCGATAGATGTCAACACTGGGTTGGACGAGCGTATTTATACGAGACATATTTGATGGCCAGCGGATAGGGAGGGGGTTGAGGGACCCGAATACCATCCAAGGTATGCTAGTTTATGGACGTTCGCTTCAAGATATCGAGTCCAAGGTGCTCGTCACGCATGTGATACTCGGGAAGGAGAACTCCCCATTATGGTTGCGCGAACAATTCGGCACGATGTATATTGCTGGGTGTGTCAATTCGTATATCGTGTAGCCTACTCACCTCCTCAGAGCTAACCTTACCCCAGACATGTAGTGACATTAGTTGAATTGAATTATTTTAAATTGTTACATTTGAATTATATTTGGATTATATCGTGATGCATATTGTTTTGAATGTATATTTGCATTATATCTATTTTATTTGGATATATGATGTTTAAACAGGTACAATGTTGCTATAACAGGTACAAATATACTACTGGGCAGTGGCAGTGGCCATACTGCTCAACAGATTTTTTTCTAATTCTACCCAGAATTGTCACGATCATTGACCGTGACAAGTTCGTGACAACGAAAACTTATCGCGGACTTATCACGGTCAATGACCGTGATAATTTTTTAAAGATTGTCACGGGTTTATCACAGTTTATGATCGTGACAAAACTTGTCAAGGTCATAGATCGTGACATGACCGTGATAATTCTAATGAACTTGTCACAGTCATTGATCGTGACACGTCCATGACAACAAAAGTTGTCACCCCCAGAATTGTCACGGTCATTGACCTTGACAAGTCCAACTTGTCAAGGTCAATAACCATGACAATTCGACAGATTTGGTGTACGCCGAGGTGGAGCATAGGATGATGGTAAGATTTAATTTTTTTATAATTACATAAATATATTATTCTGCATTATTTTACTTTGCGGGGCCGATATTAATTTTGTATTATTTTATTTCAGGGGACGGGGAGTGGCCCTGGGGGTAGGCCACATAGGCTCGATACTTATGTGGCTATTCGGACAAAGAAGGGGAAGGATAAGGAGGTGTCCCCAAGCGTCGCGGCCACGATTGCTAGTAATATGACAGTTTACTTTTTGTTAATTACGTTATAATTTTTGTATTTACTTATTTAACTAATCATGTGCTTTTTGTCATTTCAGGCAGAGCTTAAGAAAGTGCATGAGTCGCAATCTGATGCCGACAAGGCCTCTTTATCCACAGACGCACTCAACCAAGTGTTTGGCGCAGATCACAAGGGGAGGACAAGGGGGGTGAGCTCGCGGGTGGACCAATTTAGGATCATCGGATTGGAGCGAGCGACACCGAATTGGCTCAAACGATGGACTCGCATGACGCGAAGCTATCCCGTTTGGAGGCGATGGTCCAAGATATGTTCTCATTCATAAATCGTTCGTTGGGCGGAAATCGGAAGCGGAAAGGGAAGGAGAAGGTGGTGGTGGAGGAGGAGGTGCAGGAGGATGAGGATATGGACCTCGTTGCTTCATCGCCGACACGTGCTGACTCTGATGATCCAGTCCCCTATTTGGCTCCCTTCGGCTAACCGATGTCGACACTTGGTTAGCCAAGCGTATTTATACAGGACATATTTGATGGCCAGCGGATAGGGCGGGGGTTGAGGGACCCGAATACCATCTAGGGTATGCCAGTTCATGGATGTTTGCTTCAATACATCGAGGCTAAGGTGCTCATCACGCATGTGATACCCGGGAAGGAGAACTCCCCATTATGGTTACGCGAAGAATGCAACACGATGCACATTGCTGGGTGTATTAATTCATATATCATGTGGCCTATTCACCTCCTCAGACCTACCCCAGACATGTAGTGACATTATTTGAATTGAATTGTTTTAAGTTGTTACATTTGAATTATATTTGGATTATATCGTGATGCACATTGTTTTGAATGTATATTTGCATTATCTTTATTTTATTTAGATATATGATGTTTGAACAGGTACAACATTGCTATAATATGTACAAATATACTGCTGGGCAGTGGTAGTGGCCATACTGCCCGACATATTTTTTTTTAATTCTGCCCAGAATTATCACAGTCACTGACCGTTATAATTTTTTAAACATTGTCACGAGTTTGTCACGGTTATTAACCGTGACAAAACTTGTCAAGGTAAGAGACCGTGGCAAGTCTAATGAACTTGTCACGATCAATGACCGTGACAAGTCCGTGACAACAAAAGTTGTCACCCCCAAAATTGTCACGGTCATTGACCTTGATAAGTTGGACTTGTCACGATCAATAATCGTGATAATCTGGCAGATTTGGGGTAGTAAAGCTATCAGCAAGTTGTCTTCCTACCAACAACTACTAGACAAATAGTACAACAAAAAATTCAATCAGAGGAAGTTCCAGGTAAGATACTATGTCCTAAGGAAAGTCCTTACCAGTGCTGTAAAACCATTAGATGGAAATCTATGGCCAAACTGGGATAGAAGTTTCAAGGTAATAAGGGATGACTTTCGAGGAGAATATCATTTATAAACACTGAAGGGAAGGGAGATACCAAGAGCATGAAATGCATCCAATCTTAAGAATCTCTATCTTTAGGCTTCTTTACCTTTTATTAGGACATTCAATTTATGAAAATTTTAATTTCAAACTTATGTTGCTCGTAAGTTTTTATTCAATGAATAAAGGCCAAATTGTCTCTCGCATTATAATATCCTATGCTGGTTGTTTCAAAAAACTCTTGATTACATCTCATCTATTGCACCATGTACAAAAGACAACTCTATCTATCATAAAAAATAATACATTCAATTAACAGATGGCTTTTAAACCTTGCCTTTGTCAAAAGATTTCCTCGTGCATAAGAAACTAAAATGGACTATAATAAGTTGTTCAACTTTTTTCAATCAAAAAGTTTTATTATGGAGAGAAAGGTCTACAACAAGTAAACTATCTCACTTTCTGTAACCCGTGGGTCTTTATCATAAACATAACAAACCTCATGAGTGGCCCCAGCAATAACAAAATCCCTACAGGGGATCCTTAGGGAAGAAATCCAACTTAGGTTGGTTGCCAATAATGTTGGTCGCAAAAATCCTACCAGGCAGATTGACTCATCGACCAAGTACATTTTTACCATCATCTCGCCTAGGCCTAAGGGAGTGTGACTACACAACCTAAAAGATAATGTAGATGTAATTATACTGCTAAGGCATATTTGACTGGGAGAGTGATAAAAAAACATGATTAGCAAGTGGCTAACACTTATCCTTAAAAATTATTTAGTCGGCTGAGAGTCCTAAAGTGATTAAACCTAAGTAGTAACTCATTTAATTGGCAAAAGGCCTAAAAGCGGTTAAACGGTACTACACGGTCTTAAGTAGTTAACGAGCAAAAAACTCTCTCCAAGTTCAAAAATAAAGAATAATTATTAACTTATATTTAGTCAGCATATGCTCAAAATATAAACACGTTAATACATAAAGCTTTATATTAACAACTATGGAGAAATATAATTACATAAAGACAAGAACACACTGATACCTAAGACGATTCAGGATGATAATAAAGATACTATGCAGCCAGCGCTCTTTAGCCATTGTCTGGTTTAAAGAGAGCTCCTCCACGTCATATTCAAGGTTTTTTTTCCAATAGCTGGGCATGGATAGAATCAACCGAGATCCACTTATCATCATTCGAAAATGGGTTATGGCGATAGGCTACACACTCGACATGGTATTTATACCACAGTATGGACTCATTTGGTCTCTTAACCTCCCTAAGGGCACTCGGTCACCCACAAGTAAAGGTGAGATTATCTACCTCCTTGAGTCTTACTGGGGCATTTTCCTAACCCGCATTATAACCTTCCGACCAGGCTTATCGAGGTCCCATTTTAAATGAATACCTCAGCCTTGTGACATCCTCCTGAAGCCTAGTTATAATTGCGTTTAGCCCAAAAACCTCATTCATCAAAGCATCGTTCTCGGCCTGGACCACTTCACCCACTTGGCATACTTCAGTGGTCTCCATGAGTTTGGCCCTCAGAGCATTTACCTCATCCTGAACTGAAGATGTAATCTCCTCTATATATGGAAGATCGTCTTTCAGTTTGGTGACCAACTTAGACTGATTCTTATATTGTTCAGTTCTGGCCCTCAGAGGATTGCAGACCTTCACAACGGCCCTGCGAGCTTTCACTCTAATGTTAGGCCCAAGAATCATCCCCAATCGTGAATCAGGGGGGATGTCGTCCTCCTGAGACTACAAATAACACAACAAACCAAACCATGAATAAGATATCAGTATATGGTGAAGGAGCAAATAGACATAAGCAATAAATGTTCTCTTTTCATTTTATTAATATAAAAGAAGGCCAAAGGCCACTACGGTTAGAGCAATAAATAAGGTTACATGGATTCAAAGGAATTGTACAAAAAAAAGGAAACTCCTAATCTATAAGCCTTATTCCTTCACTTGCTCAACTTTAATAATGGCCTTCCCCTTATCATCAATCCTCTCCTCTTGGCCAGCATCCACTTTAACTTCAACTGGCACGTCCTCAACATGGCCGCCAGGCAGACCAGCACCCTCTTCTTCCTCTACAAAGGGGTCGAGCCTAAGAGAATGAAGACCAAAAAGTTCAAAGTCAACAGAAGTCCCCATAAATTTCAAGGCACGGTCCTAGCCTTTCTTGAAGTCCACCTTCCTTTTATAAGCAAGTTGGAGCTCGACATCATCGTATGCTTTGTTAAATCCCTCAAGGTAACTGTTATCCTTCTCATGAGGGAGATCCTCCTCCACCTTTAGAACTTTTCCAGACACACCCTGATTTTCCTCGGCCAGCTTTTCCTTCTCGGCAACACCACCTTCTAGGACGCCTCAAGATCAGCATAGGCCTTAGTTGACTTCTCCCTCTCCTTCTCCCATGCAAGGCGAGCATCAGCAAAGGCCTTTTTCTCATTCTCCCGAGCATCTTTCAACTTTTGTTTACTTCAAGACTGATCACTGTGATCATCCGGAAGGGTTGTGAAGTCAAATAAAAATTGCACAAAAAGAAAGAATTTAGTACAAAGAACGAGAAATTCAAAAGAGAAATAATTTAAGGAAATAATGAAGAGACTTACTAGGGCAATTCTCTTAGCAGATTTGAGGACGAGCTGGGATGACCCCAACCTCGAGGAGAGCTTGCGATCAGTAGTGAGCACGACCCCCTTTAGCAGGTTAGGGGCAAGGGAAGGGACAACACCCACGCTAGCCCCTTAGTGTCAGAAACGAGGGAGGGGACTCCGGAGGCCTTCAAGACCAACTTCCTCTTAGTTTCCATTATCTATTCCTCTCTCTTTCTTTCCCTATCTCCCTCTTTTCTCCTCTTTTTTTTTTCCTATTTCCCCTTACAAAACAAAGAAATGGATAAAATATCCTACACCCCCTAACTTAAATGTTGCATTGTCCTCAATGCGTATTAAGAACACAACACAAAGAGAGGAAAATAACGATATTACCCAAAATTGGAGCGATCTCCATAAGCATGAGTCCAAAGGAATCTACAAAACAAGTTAGTACCGAGCATAGCAAAAACAAATAACAAAAAGTTAACTAATTACACTAGAATAAATAAAAAGGAAAGAAAAATAGGAAAGAAAGAAAATTAAAAAGCTAACTATTTACAACCTACTATTTAGGCTTTACACTAACTATACACTAGAAGTCTAAATAGTTGAGGGTTCACCATAAGAACGAGTTGACTTTGGAGGATAACCGGTGTACCCTCACATACAAGCATGCCTTTCGAAAAATATGAATTCCGTTTTAACAACGGAAGGCATGTGTAAGGCGAAAGAAATGGACCATCGTCAATTAAAAGTTTTGGAGGGACGATGGGGGATTTGGATACTATGGTGGACAAGACTACATTAGTCTCAAAAAAATAAAAATCACATCCCCAAGATTCTTCAATTGGAAGGGGAGGTGGGGCAAGTACAAGTGAAAAGCCCATGAGATGAAACATCTCAAAATAACATTCTCGTTCAAGAATCGGGTCAAAGTCCTCAAGACTTTCAACCGATTCTTGTGATAAATTTAATGGTTCGGGAATAGTAGGGAGTAAAGGAAAGGAAGGACCAACAACCTCAATACAATCGGCAGAATTAATAAGAGGTTGAAAATCGAAAGTGCTAAAGCTTGGCTCACTCTCAATTATTTCTTCAACAAAAAGAGGTGGAGATGAAACGCAAGTTTCAACCTCAACCCGATTTTGTAAAGAAATAATCTCATCGAGAATGGCATCGGTTTCTAGAAACCAAGCTTGAGAACTTTCGGATCGGTCATTAATTTCCTCTATCATTAACTCATAATCAAACGAACAAGAAGACATTTCATCTTCTTGTGCGGGTTGCTCATAGCTAACGGATCCCCCGAATTCCAAATTACCCTCACAAGGCAATGAGGGATTACTTACATACGCTTGAATTTCACGCTCAATGCGCTCATTTTCAAGAATTTGTAGGCATTCTCTCATTGTTTTGGGAGTATAACTTGGAAAACAATTCTCATAACAATTAAGGTTATCTAAAGCGTAATAGCGAGACATTTCAAATTAACCTATTCAACAAAAGCAACAAGCACCGAGATTTCAATTTCTCGAAACAATCTAGCACAAGTCAAAAAGAAAGGGGAAAATAACAAATACAAATATGAATGAAAGAAATACTACGAAATAGTAAAACAATTACTATCTAAAACACACTCCCCGGCAACGGCGCCATTTTGATGGAGCGTAAACTGTGCATCGTGTAATATGCAAATCGTTGTTATCGGTTCGGCGACTCAATGCAAAAAAACCTAAACTACAACTACACTTGACAAGCAAGCACAGCGGTAAGTCGGGTATCGTAAGAAATCCACAGGGAGTGATTAAATTTTAGATTTTAATTGTTTAATTACTTCAGGAATAAAAGTGTAAAATAAATAAATGAAAAGGTGATGGTTGGGAATGGAGGAAAAAGAAAAGAATAAGTTACGCTACACAAAAGTAAAGCGAGGATCGGGATCACATTCTACCACACGGATCGAAACAACTACTAATTAGAGTTAAGGCTCGAAAGCAATTTAATTGAGCATTTTCAATTAAGCATAAACATCACACAATAAGGAATTCAACCCAAAGTTGCGAGATTAAACATTTAACCAAAAATGGTCACACGCGGATTAAATTCGGATTATCGCTATAAACACTAAAGTTGCGTGACAAATAAAGTTAAACGCATAATAATCCAACTTTAATACGCGAGATTTCAATTAAATGCAATTTTACACGAAACCCTAACTTTCGAGGTCCAAACCCGTAAATGGCGGAACACAACCCCGACCCTATTTATCTAAGGGCAAGACATAAATGAAACTAATTAACAAAACAATAAACTAATTAAGCAAGAAATAAATAACTAAAACTAATTATCTAAGCATGAAATTAAACTACAACAATGGAAATAAACTAAGAAATCAACTATATTAATGGTAGGGGTAATGAAAAATCCAACTTACAACACCCAAAAGTTGTCACACCAAATGATGAAGAAGAAGAGCTCTCAAAACCCTAACCCTAAACTAAACTAAAATGAAAGATATCTCTTCAAAAATGAAGAAAAAGAGTATTTATACAAAACAAATCCCATGGAAAACTTGTAAATAAAGAAGAAGAAAAACAAATATCTGCAGGACCGAATCGATTCGACCGGTCCGAATCGATTCGGTAAGGAGGTTCCTCGGAGGCTGCTAAAGGGCGAATCGATTCGGCTGGTCCGAATCGATTCGAAAACAGAGGAACTGGCATACTGAATTGGGGAAATCGATTAGGAGGGTCCGAATGGATTCGGTAATGTGAATTTTTGCCACTGTCTCCCAGCGAATCGATTCGGCTGGTCCGAATCGATTCGCACCTGTAGGAATTTGATTCCTTCCCCTGTTTTGAGTAGTTTTAAATCCTCTTCCGTTTGAACTTTCGTAACTTCTTCGATATAGCTCTGATTCGCGCACCGTTTATGGCCACGCGAAGCTTGTTCAGAGGGCTTCAAATTCCGTGAAGACATTGGGCCAGTTACCCAAATTGTGAAATGACAAAAATGCCCTTGCACGTGCGGTTGTGTACGAAACTTCACCGGAATGCATCCAAACTTCATACTAAGCATCCAAATACCTACAAAAGCTCAATTAACCCCTGCAAAACATGTTAACATAGAAATCCGAGGTTATCTGGTTAACGAGCATAAGTATAGGGATTAAGATACCCAAGGGGGCTAATAAGGCGTAGATTAACAGGTGAAATACGCAATATTTGCATCGTATCATGGCACATCTGGGGAGTCTTTGTGAAGGAAAGAGAATTTGAGTAACATGATTGACCTTTCCCCTCGGCTATGGGTGGAGCTCGGGGCATCGTAGGGAGGAGGGGAGGTATCCGAAGGTAGGTTTGATGAGAGGGCTATAGAGGACGAGACGGAGGAATGGGTTTCTAGTGTGATAGTAGGTTTTAGTAAATTCCTAGGGATTAACTTTGTGGGGAATGAGAATGAGGCGCTTAAGTTGTTTCTTACCATAGAAGGGAGGTGGAGGGAGAGATAAGATGTGGTGAACAGGGGTGGGTGGGGTTTCTAACGATTTTTAATGAAGTTATGACTCATTTCTTGGAATGTCCGGGGGTTGAATGATCTCGATAAAAGAGGAGTGGTTAGTGGGGCCATGTCTCGGTGGAGGCCGAATATTATCTGCCTTTAAGAGACAAAGCTGGGGTCTATGGATTAGGAGTTGGTACGGTCTATTTGGGGTGGTCGTAGTATAGAGTGGTGTTGTCTGGATTCGAAAGGGGCATCCGGGGGAATTATCATAATGAGGGATAATAGAGTGTTGGTAAAAATTGATGTGTTAGTAGGGTATTGGTATCTGTCGTGCTTATTCAGGAATGTAGTGGATGGGTTCACTTGGAGATTCTCGGGGGTTTACATGTCAGTGGAGTACTCCGCTCGGTAGGAGTTGTGGGAGGAATTGGCAAGGGCCAAAAGTATCTGGGGCGTGTCGTGGTGTACTGGGGGAGACTACAAGATCGTTTGATTTCCTTCGAAGAGTAGCGGTGGGGGGGGGGGGAGGATAAATTCTTTTATGCGGGATTTCTCTGACTTTATCGATGAGATGGAGATGATTAACCTCCCTTTGGTGGGAGGGGTCTTCACCTGGTCCAGTCATAGGGACGAGCCCTCACTTTCTTGTCTGGATTGATTTTTACTCTCTAATGATTGGGAGGAGCATTTTTCGAGGGCAACCCAATCTTTCCTACCTCGAGTGACTTATGGTCATTCACCTATTTTACTGGACTGTGGAAGGGGGGTAAGGGGGAGAATCCCATTTAGATTTGAGAATAAGTGGTTAAAGGAGGAGAACTTTATCGGGAAGGTTCACGACTAGTGGCAAGGGTATGAGGTGGTGGGGAATGCGAGCTTTCAATTGGCGACTAAATTATTTCATCTTAAGGGGGATATCATTCGGTGGAACAGAGATGTGTTTGGCAATATCAGGGGTGTGATCGAGCAGATTATGGAGGAAATTCGGGTTCTCGACGAGAAAGAAGGTTTGGGCTGTCTACTTGGGGCGGAGAGGGTGGAGAGGGTAGAGAAAAAAAGAAAGGTGGGGAAGAGATTTATTCAGGAGGAGGTCAGTTGGAGGCAAAAGTCTAGGGCTATTTGGCTTAAGGAAGGGGAAAACAATACTAATTTTTTGCATAAAGCGCCAAGCTCCCATCGCCGCTTTAACCATAGCGGAAAGGTAGTAGTAGGGGAGGTGGAGTTCACTGAGGAGAGTGAGGTTCATAGGGAGATCTGTCAGTTCTACGAGAGATTGTATACGGAGGAGGAGCCTTGGAGACCCGGGATGGATGGACTTCCAGTGGCGAACATTTCGGGAGACGAGGTGGATCGGTTGGAAAATGGTGTTCACTAAGGAGGAGGTTGTCCAGGTTCTGAGGTCGATGTGCAGTGATAAGGCGTCGGGTTCGGACGAGTTCACTATGGCTTTTTATCAACACTGTTGGTCGGTTCTCAGGAGGGATGTGATGGTTGTTTTCAGCGAGTTCTATGATAGGGGGTACTTTCTGAGGAGTTTGAACAGCACGTTCATTACTTTGGTTCCCAAGAAAGGGGGCCGACATATGTGCATGACTTCAGGCCTATTAGCCTGGTCGACAGCGTATATAAGCTCATTTCTAAGGTATTGTCAGTTAGACTTAGAAAAGTGATTGATCCTCGATGCTTAGAGTACGTTTGTGGGTGGTCATGCAGCATTGGTGGCGAATGAGTATATCAAATCAAGGTTGAGAGGTGGGGATCCTCATATTATATGCAAGCTTGACATTGAGAAGGCATACGATCATGTGAGCTGGGATTTTCTGTTATATTTGCTGAGGAGGATGGGATTTGGGGAGCGGTGGTGCAGATGGATAAAGAGGTGCATTTCTTCTGTTAGTTTCTCTGTCCTTGTTAATGGGGTTCTAGAAGGTTTCTTCTCGAGTTAGCGTGGTCTTCGGCAGGGTGACTCATTGTCCCCTTTCCTTTTTATCTTGGTTATGGAGGCATTCTCTCGGATGATGAGCCGGACGGTGGAGGATGGGTTGGTCTTGGGTTTTTTGATTGGGAGCTCTGTTCCCCATCCCGTGGTGATCTCTCATCTTTTGTTCGCGGATGATATTATTATTTTTTGTGGGACGTATGTCGATAAGGTGAGGATGGTTCGGTTGCTTCTGGTTTATTTTGAGGTTGTGTCGAGTTTTCACATCAACGTCGAGAAGAGTGAGATGATTGTCATTGGTGAGGTGGGTAACGTGGGATTTTTGGCTCATGTTCTTGGATGTCAGGTCGTCTCGCTTCCTTCTACTTATCTTGGCCTCCTTTTAGGAACTAAGTTTAAGTCTTCTTCGATGTGGGATCCGGTCATTGAAAGGGTCCAAAGGAGGTTAGCTGGTTGGAAGCATGGTTACCTTTCCAAAGGGGGTCGGTTGACGTTGATCAAAAGTGTTTTATCTAGCCTTCCAACATATTTTATGTCTGTTCTCCCTTTACCTAGTTCCGTTGGCAAGAGGTCGATAAGCTGATGAGGGATTTTTTGTGGAGAGGGCATGATGATTAGTTTAAATACTGTTTGTGAATTGGGTTGGGGTGTGTATGTCGCTATAAGAGGGTGGGGCTGGAATGAGGAGTTTAACCTATTTTAATAAAGCGTTACTGGGCAAGTGGTTATGGCGCTTCAATAGGGAAGGCGACAGATTGTAGAGGAAAGTGGTAGTAGCTAGGAATGGGATTGGTTCGTATGTGTGGGGGTCCTATAGTGGGGCGTTGAGCTCATGGGGTGGGGTGGTGGAGGTATATTACGCTTGGATGGGGGAATTTCTCTACGCACACTTCCTACCGACTCGGGAATGGGAATTGTATCAGGTTTTGGAGGGATAGTTGGGGTGATGGGGGTCCTTGGAGGGTCTTTTCCTGGGGATGTTTCGGATTGAGGGAGATAGAGAGGGGCCTATTGAGGATCATAGACGTACGATTGGGGATCGCTCGATGTGGGACCCGAATTTGAGGAGGGAACTCTGGGATTGGGAACTGGAGGAAGCGGAGGCGTTGTTTGAGTGGTTACATTTGGCTCCTTCTCCGTCCTTTAGGGCATATGGGTTGAGGTGGTCGATCTCTCAGGATGGCCTAGTTTCAGTGAAGAATTACTATCACGTGTTGAGGGGACGTAGGGGTGTTTCTTTTCCTTAGAAGCCCATCTGGAAGAGTCATGCGCTCCCCAAGGTTTGCTTCTTTGTGTGGACTGCTGCCAGACAAGCCATCTTGACTATAGAGGGACTTCAAAGAAGAGGGAGGAGGTTGGCTAGAAGATGTTGGTTATGTAAGAAGGAGGATGAGACGTCCAATCACCTCCTTCTACACTGTTAGGTGACTCGGGGGCTTTGGGATCTGATCTTTCCGTTATGCCAAATCTGTTGGGTTATGCCCAATACGATGTACGAGCTAAAGGCGGCTTGGAGGAGACCTAAGGGATGTAATGGCCTGGGGGTGGTCTGGAGGATGGTCCCTCATTGTATTCTTTGGACCGTCTGGCAGGAGAGGAATAAGAGATGCTTTGAGGGGGTCGAACTTGACCCCTCTCGCATTGGGTATAATTTTATGGGCATTCTTCTTACTTGGTATAGGAAAAGGCATGATTCTTCGATGTCTGTCTTTATTGAGTTCTTGGAGGAGTTCCAAGTGCTAGGCTAATCGATTTTGGGCTTCGCCCCTTGCTTTTTTGTTTGTATACTTCCTATATACATGATTCCGTCCCCTTAGGTGGGTTTGTTCTATTGAATCATTTACTTATAAACAAAAATTCATGTGTTTTAACTAGAGTCATTTACTTTGGAGAATTTATTCATAAGTCCAACTTTTATATAAAATGATATTTTTGTACTAAGGCATTACTTTTTTCATTTCAAGACTTATAGTTTTAATTTATTAACTTTACACCTTCTATCTTATTTCTTAACTGCTCATATTACACCATTTGTCACTTAAAACACTTTACTAATTTCACTTTTAGTCTATTATTTAATGTATCTTAAGGGCTTTCTTCATATAAATTGCATCATTTGTTGTGATTAATATTATGAAATTATCAAGCTTACCATTTTATTTTCAAAAGCTCATTTTAATACATTCTTAATATACTTAACTCTTTTATTCAAACTATGTGAGTTTATGTTCATGAAACTGGGGTTTTATGCCAATAAAATCCAACAATGCATCTTCAATATAACAATTTTATTATGATATATGCAAGAAATAATTAGCTTTAACATTTTAAAATTTATCCTTTTTTCAAACTTTAACCTTTATTCATTTTTATCACATATTTTTTTAACATAATATCATATGTAGTAATAATAGCCATAAATAAGTATGTGTATCATACATATATACATATATCTAGCATGCTATGATTTAAACTTGAAATAATGTAAAACTCCTACCTCTTGAAGATAATAATTTCTTTGATAAAGATTCTAGCTCCTTCCAAGCTTTCTTCTCCAAAATAACACCTTCAACACCCTCTTTAACCCATGATAATGGAAGGGTGGAATGGTGGTCTTGCAAGGTTAAAGTATAGAGATAATATGAGGACTTTAGGCTACTGAAATGGGGGAGGAAGAAGACTGAGATGGTCTTGCTTTGGGGCTGAATAATTCTCTTTAGAATTGAGGCGAATGTGTGGGAAAAACCTCTCTTTTCTCCCTCCTATAATTATAATTACATATGTATAAATATAATTACATAATTTGTTCCGTATAATTTCTTTTAAATAATTTATTTAATTCTGGACTGTGATTCCAAAAAATCACCGGCAACGGATCACGATCCCCAACCATGACCCAATTTTTGCGACTATTTTGAATTCAAGAACTGTCACGGTATTAGGCCACGGTTGTGAACGATGACCATGTTTTACACTAAATGGTCACGATCTTTGTCTTTAATCACGGTCCATAACCATGACCAGTGATCAACTTGGCGCCATTTTTCCCGCCATGAGCGTCACGATTTTGAATGGTGACCAATGGATGGCGTATATCTCCCCTAGATGGGGTCACAGACTGTATCACGGCTCAAAAGTCACCGTCACAGTCTAAAACCATGGCCACTTTCAATTTTTGGCATTGTGCCCCAACTAACCCAAACATAAAATCAAGCATTTTATGACAATCACTCACCATCTCTTATACAAAAAATACTAAAATTTAAAAAAAAATCAAATTCTTAAAATTTTATAGAGTAATTATTATTTTTTTTCCCCAAAATAACTAAAAATGACGAATTGAGTATAGCTCACTCTTTTATCACTTTCACACACACACTCACACACACACACACACACAAATGATGAATGAGAATAATATGACACTGTAGATAAGCTGATAAACTGATAAAGTGGATGAAAAGTGAACATAAAAAAGCAAGCCTTTTAACATTCGCAATCATCAGGGTAAAGATCAAATAGCAAATACAAAAGCTCCAAGCAAGCAAAATCACCCTTCCTTTACTCCTTTTTGGCTTGATATGTGCTTTATCAAGTGTGACACCTCCATCTCAATTCTTACTACTGGTTTTAGTATTTTTATCACTAGGTTTTGTCTTCGTGTACACTAAAGATTGCCTGAGCAATATAATAACATAGTCATATAATTCAACCCACAATAATATATAATTCTTTAAGGTTGTGTACAGCGTTCTTTTTGGAATTAATTGAGTTGCAAGGCAGGAATTAACTGAGAATCTCTCTCATATGGGGTTTCAGTTGGTGGGTTGATTAATCTTGCTTTCTTGGGGGTTATTAGTTAATATGCTAATGAGTCCCATTATTTTTATGTGATTTGGACCTGCATTCTCCATGGAACTTGTTTTTTGCAAGTGGGTATTTGCATTTTTACTTTGTTGTTGGCTCATCTTCTCTACAGGATACTCAGGTTTGCTCCATTACTGCATTTTCTTGATTTCTTTAGTTGATCTTGGAAAATATCAAGAACCCAGTTTGTGAACCTTTTTTTTTTCTTTCCTTTGAATTTCTGATATAAGTGGAGGGGTTACATGGAGATTCAAAGGTAAGAGGAGTGAATTTGGGTGGATGGTTGGTTGTGGAAGGGTGGATTAAACCTTCTCTATTTGATGACATTCCCAATGGAGACATGCTTGTAAGCTCTTCTACTTACATTTTTTTTTTTTGGTAGTTCTATGTGACTCTCATTTGGGACTCAATGGGAGCGATTCACAAACGTGTCGCACCAGCATTGACTTATGTTTGGGACCAACATCAATGGGGTCTAAACACGAGCCAACAAAGATGTGACACGTCAGTCACTCGCACCCATTAAGTCCCAAATGAGAGTCGGCCATATTTTTTTTTTTTTTTTTTTTTTTTTTTTTGGTGTTTTGCCTTTGATGCCGTGTTCTTATCACTTTACCCACCATTTTCTTTTTCTTTATACTTAACCACCCATTTTGACATTTTATAACGAAAAGACGTAAAAAATGTCTCAAAATGTCAAAATAGGTGGTAAAGTCTTGAAAAAATAAAATAATGGGTAAAACCAAATAATGATAACTTCGTGGTGAGTAAAGTCAAAATTCCCATTTTTTTGGCATAATGAATTTTTTTGTTTTATTTTTATTGATTTTAGCTATAATGATTGGAAATGTAGGATGGAACACAGGTCCAATTCAGGTCAGTAACATTGCAGAAATATGTAAGTGCAGAGAATGGGGGTGGCTTGAATGTTACAGTGGACAGAGATGTTCCTTCTTCATGGGAGACCTTTAGGGTGAGATGCCTAATCAAGTTTATCATGGTTGCATTATTATATATTAATGTGCATTTTTTCTTATATTATTGAGTTATTTTAACACTGTGTTTGGAACTCTGGAAATAAAAAGGAAAACATGAAGGAAAGGGAATAAGTAAGCTACAATTTATTGAATCTTATAGTAAATTTTTACCCTTTCCTTAATATTTCCTGTATACTTTCCGAGTTCCAAATATACCGTGAGTTTTCCTGTCCTCGACGTAGTCTTCACATTTTTCGATCCTTATATCCATTTATTAGTTTTACTGTTTATAGTAATTTTCCATTACAAAGCTCACGGGCCATCATGTTAAGGCAGGAATTCATTTATATTTAAATTTGTAAGTGGAATCTTGTGAACTCTGTTAACTTCCTAATAGACATTGAATCAGATGCTTTGATGAGCGGAACCTCATGCTTTTTGAGTTTCAGATTGGGTCGTTCTGAAAAATTATCCTTATGCGTTCAACCGGAAGTAACATATATACTTGGTGAAGGTTCTTAAAATAAACCACTTGGGAATATAATGTTCATTTGGATAAATGGTAAAATAGTTATGTAAACGATACAGGCATATATCAATTGTCATTATCTATATTTAAGTTTTCATGCTATAAGTTCAGTTTGTGAAATGATTTACTGTTTAAGGTGAACCACGGTATAGGGTGGGTATTACCAACACCCTTTTTTTGTTATAGGCCTAACTACTGAGAAACATATCGGCATAATCGTAAAACGAATAAACCATCGTCGCTAGCATAAACTAACGTAAACAACGTTAATGGCACACGAAAAAATTACACTCAAACAGAGAGTAGTAATACTCAAATTATCTATTACTTGAATGATTTACCCAATGGGGTATTATTACAGTATTTGTTGCTTGCCCACCAAGGAATGCTTAGGTCGCATGTGATGTCATGAGTGACCTCAGTAATGACATCACATGGACTAGAGCATTCCCTTTACAAAATATCTATTCTAGCCCTCACCGAACCTAATAACTACTACTAAAATGGAAAACGTTAAATAATAAAAGAAAAATTACAATATTAAAAATAAGAAAAAGCTAAAAATGCTCAAAATACAATTCACATCATAAAGTGTGGAGGTAAGGCATAACTGACAAGGAACCTATTGAGAACCATCGTTATTAAAGGAATAATATATAGAGTTATTATAACCAGAAGACTACTCAAGCCCGGAACTGTCAACAAGGGGTAACAGTATAGTCTTTTTCAAAAACGTTTTTGCATTAGTCCTTTTACTATAGAATGGTAGCAGCCTCAAGCTTGGAGAGTTCGAGGGTATTGGTTTCGATGCTAGAGAACAGGGTCGTATTGAATTGTCGATCCCAGCCACTTCATGTTCGAGAGGCAGACGCTAGGCACTCGAGAATCCCCTAGTTTTTGAAAAGTTGACAGCCAAACCTAGTATATCTAGACATTATAGTACCCTATAACGCCTGCCACCAAAAGGACAACTACAAAACACCTTTGCAAAGGTTGTCCCCCCTACCAACCTACCGTGTGATCCTACTTGATAAGGAAGTACTATTTTCATTTAATATCCTGATAAGAGCAATCAACCTCAATTAATATGCATAACCAAGTCATTTAATGCAGACCCACCATTAAAAATACCCATCTACCAAGAACATTCCCTCAGAATGTACTCCATGTTAGTTCCACTTTTAATTTGTTTACCACTTTTAATCCATCTTTATGGTGTTTGTTCTGCATGCCTCTAGCTCTCGAGTGAAGTGCATGCTCTCTCACCCTCTCTGCCAATACAGTCTTGCGGGCTTTTATTATTATTCGTTGTTATTACCAATATTATTATTTAGGATTTTCCCTCGTCCCTTAAGCAGGTTACGTCTCCTTACCACCCTATGGACTACCCCTCTCTAAATCTTTACCTATTACGTTAACAGGCATTGGAGAGCTATCATTCTACACAAGGAGCCTGCAGTCTACTCCTTGCAATAAAATGTTACGAGTATTTTTTTTAAATGACAACGGATATTATACGAGTTATTTCTCAATTTTACTAGCTAAAGAGTGCTATAATTTCAAGTTGTCTTGGTGCCTATTATAACATAGGGAAATATGAACCTATTCTACTTGGATTAAGTGACAATTAAAAGGAAATTGGAGGAACGTGTATTAAGAGCAATGTGAAACCAAAGACTAGTAAGCATGAAATGATCCACATTGCCACAAAGACAAATCAAAGAACGAAAATAGCTATCCATGATTTATTGTGGGTTAATTATTCTCCAAGATTAGTGACACTCTTTGCATATGGTCTACAAACCTCTCAACTAATCTTTGTGGGGTTTATCACATGGATTCACTTGCTGGCATGGTGGTTTTTCTTTTCCTTTTACGTGCATGTAGGTGGTTGTGGTTTCTTCTTTATCATTGCATTTGTAGGAGGGTTTAGGAGGGGGGCGTAAAGATTTGAGAAAGATATAATACATGACTCTAGGGGAGAGTTAGAGTCATCATCTGTTCTTTTCGAGGAAGCAAGTTGTGACTGTTGTCTTTGGAGTTTCAAAAGTGATCTTGTTGGGTCTGTGTTGCATTTCATCTTATTTTTTATGCATCAACTTTAACATAAAATTAATTCGTTTATAGAGTATGCATGTGGAATTATGATTAACTTTAACATAAAATTAATTTGTTTATAGAGCATGTATGTGGAATTATGATTAGTCAGTTGTTTTGGGATTACTTGATTGAACCGCAAAATGCCAGTTCGAACTGCCCCTGTTTGTACCAGCACTCTGCCACATTAAACCAGTTCTCTTATTAACACATCACAGAAGACCAATCATACCTGTTAGCACACCTCTATTTCCATATTTTCTATTAGCATAGGTGTTTGCACCAGACAAAACAATCTTTGTGGGTGTTCCCACACCTACCTTGTGTGAAAGCAAAGCACGACTTTTTGGGTCACATGTTTTGGGTAGTTTATTGGGTTGTTGAAACCGCCTGTTCGAACCAATAATTCATAGGTTCGAACAAGTCCTCAATCTGTAAACAGAAGAATGAGGTGAGCTTCTGGTAATTATGCACAATTTATTGACAGATTTGTCTGAGTCTGCTGCATACTTTTTTACTCCTTTATCTTTTTCTTTAAAACCCCAAGATTCTATATCATCCAAAATGGTGTGATAGATAATTTTGTGAGGGAATTGAGAGTGTTTAAATTTCAACTCGAATCACCTCTACCATCAGCTACTTGAGGGATCTTTCGGGTGTTGAGGACATGCACTGGAGTGAAGGTCAACAAGAGGCTTGGGAGCAAGCCACCTTCTCTGGTTAAGCAAATTGGAGTGAAGGACTCACCTTGAACGAGTTAAGGAAAAGAACAAGAGGATGTTTTTGCACATGTTCATTGGTAAAGTGAAGTGGAACAACCACCACGAGGATACAAGAGGGTTACATATATATGTCTACTTTAGGATCGATATGTAATAAGATATTTACATTAAGGTACATATTAGGTTACATTTTACCATAATATAATTAGGCATTAGTCTTTATATTGTATTAGAATTTGTTAGGCTATAAATAAGGTCATAAACTCTTTTATTTTCCACATTCTAGTTATGAACTTGTTAAACATGAGTTATTAGGCATGTGTCATTGTTTGTAGTCATCTTCTTCATCTATTTTCTTATTGTACCTCAATTTTCATCATTCATCAATCACACTATGTATGCTGATGAATGATGAGTGTTTTATTTACTTTTTATGGTTGTGTTGTTAAGATTTGATTATATGAGTTTTGAGCATATTCGTGGCCATTGGTTCTATTAATCACAAAGTGTTCAATGACAAGTCAATGAGAATTGCTAAGTTTATGTTGTACTAAATCAAACACAAGGATATTTTTTCGTTTGTACTAAGCAGTGTCTCATGAACTTACAAATTATTATTTTTCTTTAAAACAATAAATTATAACGTAAAGCAATCAGTTATCCCATTATTTTCTTTTGCTGCAGTTATGGAGAGTGTCTGATTCAGAATTTCAGTTACGTACTCCTCAAGGCCAGTTTCTAACCTGTGATGGTGAAAGCGATTTCGTCTCTGCAACAGCAAAATCACCATCGAGAACGGAAACATTTCATATTGAACGAAATAATAATAGAGTCCACATTAAAAATAAGAATGGATCCTATCTGCAGGTACGATTTCTCATCTATTTATTTTAAAAAAAAAGTTGATTTTCGATAGTCAATAATTTTCAGTGCTGCATCACGCATACAAAGTATAGAGTAGTGAATTCTTAAAACTATCAGTGTCAACATTTAGAGTGTCCAATAAGGGATATTTGCAACTTTTTGCACATTTTAGCTGGTTGTTGTTAGGGATTTATACGCAATTAGAGCAATAATTAAGGGGTTTCTCTCAATTTACCGTTTATTTAATGCAATTTTCATTCTAGGAAAAATGACAGCATTATACTTCGCTTGTTTAGGCTTCAATAACCAATCAACTCACAGGGGACTATCCGGGGACTCCTGGTTGGGATGATAATGGTGCCACGTTTTTAATGATAATTGTAGCAAATATCTTGCATGGGGATTACCAGCTTGCCAATGGATATGGACACGATAAGGCCAAAGAAGTTCTCAGGGTAAACTAAGTTGCAAACGTGTCCTTTTCTTTTGTTGCTAATTAAACCGTCATAATGGATATACTATGTTTGCCTAGGTATATACTACATTCAACTGTTGAATTTTTTTTATTCAATTATTATTGAGTTTACAAGCATTCAGCAATGTGTCTACAATATGTGTTCACATATTTGTAGGGACACGTTGTCTTGGTAATGTATTTTGGGCTACCTCTAGTTTTCTTGTTTTACTCCATTTTGTTCCTAATATCGTTCATGTAACATATAACCTAAACAGAGTTAAATTTTGGGCATCTTTTTCCAAAAAGCTAGCGAAAGGGAAAATAAAAAAAATAAAAAAAAAGTTTGTAAGAAGAGCTTCTTTTTAATTATAGCATTGCTAAAAAGCACGGTTTCGACCAAAGACTCAGTCATCCACTTTTAATTTGGTATCAGTTTCAGATGAGACAAGATGATACTCCCTCCGTTCCATATTATGAATCCCTATTTAAAATTCACAACTTTTAAGGAAATATTTTTTCCCAAAGTTATCCTTCAAAGGTAACGCTCAGTTAAGATTTAAATTTGGTGCTATATACTATCATTAAGAGAGGATTTTTTTTCCCAAAAGAAAATAACATGGTTCGGCAACTCTGATACTCCCTTCGGTTAGTAAAACACTGAGGCATGCCGAATCTAGTCGATTTCACTAATATATAGGTATGGATAATCCACTTCATTTTTTATACGATCGTTTATCTAATATAATCTCAATTGTACATTGCAGAGGCATCGAAACAGCTTTATCACGGTAGAAGATTTCGAATTTTTATATAGACATGGAATTAATACTGTGAGAATCCCTGTAGGGTGGTGGATAGCTTATGATCCTAATCCTCCAGCTCCTTTCATTGGGGGAACTTTGGAAGCTTTGGATAATGCATTCTCATGGGCACAGTAGGTCTTGTTTTGACCTTCCCTTTTTTTAGAATCTCTGTCAGATCTTTGAATCTTCAAAATTAATTTACACTCGGCATGAAAATGCTGGCGCAGAGCCTATAACATAAAGTGCATAATTGACCTTCATGCGGGGCCGGGGTCTCAAAATGGTATGGAACACAGTGCTAGTAGAGATGGTACTACAGGCTGGCCAACATCTCCAGATTACATCTCACAGACACTTGATGTTATAGAGTTTCTAGCATCCAGGTAAGCTCTTGACATATTGTTGATATTGGATGTTTACAATTGTCTCCCCCGCACCCACATTGATATAGCGAGAGACATTCTTTGATGATATTTCGCGAGGAGATCATCTCCACCAAATTTCAACAAAAAGTTGCAATTATTTAGGAAGAGAAAATCCCACCAAGGAATTGAATTCGATGGAAAATCATAAAAGTAAGAATCACTCATCTTTTTATCCATCGTTTCATAAAAATGAATTGTTTTTGAGTCTTCTTTAACTTTTTAATAAAATTCACAAGGAAATGTGATGCAGGAGATCTCACCAAGGACATCGCTTCCGCATTCTAGATCACACCAAATTGATATCAGATTGTGGTTTGTTCTTGGATCAGCCATGATTATTGAAGATTGGGACACAAATTGGATTCACCCGAATGAATTTTGACCAAACCCTAATACCCAAATCAAAACCCTAATTTCTCCCATGGCTGCTAATACCCCACCAAAACCCACCGGAACCCTCCCTCTAGTGCCGAACATCCCACCCGAGTCTACCGAACCCTTCACCGACCTTCCCAACCGTCGAAAATCTCCCAAAAACCTCTCAGAGAGGTCCGCCTGTCTCGGCCAACCCTTAATGGCCCAAGATTTCAGCCCGGCGACTCCAGCCGAGACCCCAGGAGACTCTCTACAGTGCGCCGAAGCCCTAGGGGTTGTTAAAGAAGATTCTGGCCAAAAAAAAAGAGGCGAACCATGTTTGGGGGCATCGACCCACACAATTGATCCTCCGTTTGGGTCCAAATCAACTGAAACCCCAATGGAAGACTCCAATTCAGAAATTAAAACCAAGATTGAACCCAATTCCAACCCTAATCAAGTTTCCCAACACAAATGTAACACCCCGCCCGTCCGGGGAGAGCGAACGGAGCGCTACTCATCGATAAACTAATCAAATCCACAAATAACAAGGTATAGAGCATCTAATTCCCACAACAACAAAAGCAACCACTAATCTCAAATCTCTTAAAATAAATACCAAGTCTCTCGAATAAAGTACAACAACTAAAATAAATCTCTAATGCTCTATACATCAAAATAAATACAAATCTTCTCATCTTGTATTAAAAATCATTCCCAATAATAATCCATGATAAAATCCATCTCCAAAATAAATCCAAAGCGCCCAAAAATCTGTGCTAACCTGCCACTAAAAGAAAATATGGGGAAGTACACAATACGACAGAAAAGATGCTCAACAAATATTAGCGGTGAATAAAACGTAACAATACGAATACGAATATTCAAATCAAATACAAATCTCAATTGCATTTTATCAATAAATTTTTCAACAACACATTAACCGGGTCACCAGGCCTCACCCCATCCGCATATGCTTTATCAAGTCATAGCCCTTAGAAGCAGGAATTTTGGCGGGTGCCCAACGTCCGTGCCATATTAAAATCTCATGACAACGTGCTCAACAACAACATGAATAATATCACATGAATCAAAATAATTCCAACAATTATTTTTCCAGATTTCAATGAATTTAACAATTCAAAATATAAGTTCAATTAAGAAGAATTCAACGGAATAAACACTCGCGAGATTTAGGAGCATATTGTGTAAAACCCCATACCTCAAAATCATCACAAGAATCATCACATAATTTCAGCCTCAAAGTCTAATCACACCATCACGTTCCTCTCGCGAAAATAATCCAATCAAGTTCTAGCCCAAACTCGAGAAAACACCAAATAAGCCTTCTAATCTAAGGTTGAAATCTTGAATAAGTTTGGGGATATGGTTTGTATATGAAAGGGAGTAATTTTGGAGAGGTATTCTAGTTGAAAAGTTTGAGAAAAAGTGATTTGAAAAGCCAAGCCACGAATTAGTTGATATATAAAGGATTAAGAGTTTGATTAAGAAAAGAGTTCTAATGAGATACAAACACTAAAAATTTTATTCCGGACGATCGGACCGTTGGAATTGGATGAAATTTTACAAAGAATTAGCTAAAGACGAGAGAAAGCTATCAAAAAAATTTCAGCTCGATCGGACGGTTCAATATTTTTAAATATTTTTTTTTGCTATAGAGTTTTATGTTTTGAGGACTCTAAGAGAGTTTTATGTTTTGAGAACTCTTCTATATAATAAAAATCCAATTAAAACTCCATTTTAATTCCGATTTCGAAACCGTTTGAAATTCTCGCCTTTAAAAATAATAACCAACATATTTGAGCAATAAAAATAATTTTATCTAAAAATTTATTTTTCCTCTTAATTTCGAAAATACCCCCAAAATTACGCAGGTTGTTACAACAAAATCAAATCCAAATCATCTTAACTTCCTTCTCATGAAACCCTAACCCTTATGCCTCCTAAAAACCCTAATTCTTTATACAAAGGATGCACCTCTTTGGGTATCCTACTCATCCCACTCAATATGCCTTTAGCCACCGCACAATTTATTTGTTGTCAACGCGACTCTTTTTGCCATTCTCAAGAAAGGCTCGCCGATGTCTCTACCGCCTATACTCATACCGTTATGATTACGACCTCGGTGGATGTCCAGTCACCTCCTCCTAGTGACGATGCATGGATTCAAACGAGCATTTTTTTTACTCGTTGCACCACGAAGGGTAGGTTGTGCACGGTAATTGTAGATGGGGGAGCTAGTGATAACTTGATTGCACAAGAGATGGTAGATAAACTGAAGCTTCCCACGAGGTTATTGGCTAAACCATGTCGCATGAGGTTGTTAGGTAGCGGAGCCACACTTGCCCCTAGCCGACAGTGTCGAGTAGCTTTCTCTATTAGGGATTGTCATGACGAGGTTCTTTGCACCGTGGTTGACATGAGGGTATGTCATTTGCTTTTAGGGAGGCCATGACAATTTGACCATGGTAGCATACATGATGGTCGAGTCAACACTTACTCTTTTACACATGGAGGGCGAAACTTTCTTCTTTGCCCCATGTAACCGTTTCCGATGATTCGACCCTTGGCCCTACTTGTTTCCCATGAGGAGTTAGCCACCGAGACCGCGGAGGCGGGATGTGTAATGCTCTTATTAGTCCCACCACCACTCATGAGGCATCTGTTATGCCGAGTGTTCAACATTTACTGGATTCTTATAGTGATGTGTGCACTCCCCCGACAAGCTTACTCCCTGTCGGGACATTCAGCATGTGATTGACTTCATTCCTGGGGCGCAGCTCCCCAACCTTCCCCACTATCGCATGTCCCCTACAGAGCATGAGCTAAAGAGACAGGTCACCGAGTTGTGTGACAAGGGGTATATACGGGAGAGCATGTCTCCTTATGCAGTTGTGGCACTTTTAGCACCCATGAAGGACGGGAATTGGCATATGTGCGTAGATAGCCGTGCCATTGATAAAATCACGGTGAAGTATCGGTTCCCAATTCCCTGGCTTAAGGATATGTTGGACCAACTCCATGGAGCAAAGATATTTTCAAAGTTACACTTGAAGAGTGGGTACCACCAGATACGTATGAGGCCGGGTGATGAGTGGAAAACAGCCTTTAAAAGCAAGGATGACCTTTATGAGTGGACTGTGATGCCTTTTGGTCTCTCCAACGCCCCATCCATGTTCATGCGGGTGATGACTCAAATTTTGCGCTCATTCTTGGGCAAGTTCATTGTGGTGTATTTTGATGATATCTTGATTTATAGCCGTTCCAAGGAGGAGCACTTGCGACATGTGACTTAGGTTCGGGAAGTTTTACGAGTCGAACGCTTTTTATTCATGTTGAAAAAGTGTGCTTTTATGGTTCCATTTGTGGTTTTTTTGGGACATGTAGTATCAGGAGATGGCGTTCGGGTGGATAACGCCAAGATTTAGGCAATCGTGGATTGGCCCACCCCCTCTTCGATGACGCAGGTTCGTAGTTTTCATGGACTCGTGAGGTTCTATCGACGTTTCATAGCGGGGTTCGGTACTGTCATGGCTCCACTCACGGATTTGATGGGCACTTCTTCGAAGTGGAGTTTAGATGGACTGAGGAGGCCAATCGAGCCTTCACACGTTTCAAGGAGTTGATGACGTCTGCTTTTTTCCTTACCTTACCAGACTTTGATCAGTTATTTGAGCTTGCAAGACGGGGGTGGGCGCTGTCTTGAGCTAGAATGGGAAGCCCATTGCGTTTTTTAGCCAGAAATTGACGGGAGCAGCCCTACACTATTCTAGCTATGACTTGGAGTTCTATGCGGTTGTGAAAGCCGTGAAGTTTTGATCACCCTACCTCCTACACAAGGAGTTCATGATCAAATCGAACTATGAGGCCCTGCAATTTCTCCATAGCCAGCGGCGTGTTAGCGATCGCCACGCCAAGTGGATAGCCTACCTTCAGCGTTATACCTTTCACCTTCAGTACAAGCCGAGAAAGGAGAACATGGTAGCAGATGCACTTTGCCGGCGTGCTCATGCATTAGTCACCTTGCGGAGTCAGGTTTTTGGATTCGATGAGATTCACGACCTCTACCTGATCGATGTGGAGTTAGCGGCCATTTATGCCGCTTGCTAGCAGGGCAATGACGCATCGAGCGAGTACTTATTACATGATAGGTTTTTGCACCAAGGGACACCTTTGTGTATTCCATCTTCCTCGTTGCAATGAAGCACGGGTGATCTTTTGTGTTGTTTGACGTCTGAGCACCCTCGTAGGTGGGATCTAGTGATTGCTCAAGCCAAATTTGCTTTCAACAATACCGTCAACCGTTCTACCGGTTTCTCTCCTTTCCAGATTGTGTTGGCCCGTTTCCTATTGTTCGCGCTTGTGGGCTGAACGCCTATGAGGTTAATCTTCCTCCAAAGTTTCGCATGCATCGTACCTTTAATGTGGTGGATCTTTCTCCTTTTCGGGGTACCCATCCTCCTCCCATTCCTCTTCCATCTTCGTTGGCTCAGCCAGTCCGTTCTCATGTTGATCGTATTGAGGGTATACTTGACTCCGCTTTTGTCTCCTCTACCTCGAGTGATTACACACGCCATTTGGTCCGTTGAGTTAGCCGCCCTGCAGCTGAGAACTCTTGAAATACTGAGGCGACATTGCAGCATATTGATCCTGACTTCCTTCGCCAGTATTCCGCATATATGGATTCCTCTCAAGGGGAGGAGCATGATGCAGGAGCATAGGGATATAGTCGTCTTTTTAACATTTATTCTTTATTTTCCCTTTTGTAGCCTCTTAGTATAAATAGCTAATGAGGCCCTCATTGTATCACTTTTGCCCATTTGAGATTAAGAGATTAGAGAGAAATAATTGAAACTCCCATATTTTCCATATTGTTGTTGTTGTTGTTGTGTAATTAACTTCTTTATTTTACGCTTCCGCATTCTAATTCACACCAAAATGACTTGAAAATGTTCAAAAGTTCTAGAAAATCTATTTATAATTTACTCTCTAACTTCATAAATTTGGTTGTATTGAAACTGTTCAAATATCCATTATTTGGTTAACTAAGTGTTATTTATAAACTTAGTAATTGTATTAATTAATAATTCATAAATCCCCTATCGTTATTCATTATTAGAACGTTGAGTGTATAATTTGCAGCGCAATTTCTTTCATTTGCAGGTATACAACACATCCTGCGTTGCTGGGAATTGAGCTTCTGAACGAACCAGCTTCCGGGGCAGTCCCTCTAGATATCTTGGTTTCATATTATAAACAAGGCTACCGAATTGTCCGAAAGTACTCATCGACAGCTTATGTTATAATCTGCCAGAGAATCGGCAATGCAGACCCATTGGAACTTTACCAAGCTAACATAGGCTCTTCAAATTTAGTGGTGGATTTGCATTACTACAATCTTTTCGATGCCTTTTTTGATAACATGACCGTTATGGATAATATTCAATTCATACACAAGAGGAGGGAAGCCCAACTACAAGCTCTCAACATCGCAAATAGGCCCCTTGTTTTCATTGGTATGTCATGATCTCTGTTTCGTCTTTAGGCCTCGTTTGGTGTGGGGTGAAATGTTTTTCAGGACCAAACAGGGCCTTAGTTTAATTCGTTAGCTCATTGATGGAAATTATGGAAATGGATTGATTGCAGGGGAGTGGGTGAATGAGTGGGAAGCGACAAATGGGACTCAAACGGATTATCAAGATTTCGGGAGAACCCAGTTAGAGGTATATAATACTGCGTCCTTTGGATGGGCTTATTGGACCCTTAAAAATGACAGAAAGCACTGGGATTTCAAATGGAATATACGTAATGATTACCTACAATTGGGTAAGCTAGTTTTCTTCATTCATTTCTTTCACATTTTCTGCTATAGTTTTCAAGATTCGTTAAGATAAGAACTAGCCACTATAACTAAATAAGTATTCTTTTGACAATCTAGTAGGTAATATATTTTCAAAATGTGGGACTCCCAAATTCAAAGTCAAGACATTTTAAGCTGAGAAATTCCTTCTCCAATTTATCATCCTAAAACTGATGAATACCTTTGAATGCAAGACAAGACATGAACTTAAAGCATTGTCTTCTCAAGGGTATTGTTTCTGATGGGTAATTCCTAACTTCACCTAGTTTTATATACTATTTTAGAAACATGAGTACTAATTTGAGATGGAATAATAATGAAAGCATCATTATTAATTTTGGGATAGGGGGAGTATATCCTTATTGTAATCATGATATTTCTAGTGCCAACAAAATATTTAGTAAATGTCGTTAATGCCCCCAGCCTGATCCCTGAGGGCTGGTGGTAAAAGCCTGTCCATGATCCGTTGAATAATGTCAAGTCATTTCCAACCATGGACGAACATCATTAATCACTTTTTTCCTTTCCTTTTTTCATTCCAAGTATAGATAATTCTACATAGGCTATTTGTGGGCAATATGTGTGTGCATGAGAGAGAGAGAGAGCTATTCACAATTCCGTTAAATCCCAGGTCTTTACACCAAATGAAATGTGTTTTTTGCAGGTTATTCAGTAAACAGAGAAGCAATGAACGGTATAAACATGCTCGGATTGGCATGTGGCTGGTTCATTCTGTACCATATATTGTGATGAAAAATTGATTTGCATCAAAGCAGCATTATATGCTCCCAGAGTTGCAAGATATAATCAGAAGATGGCTATATATTCTTTGTTCTTTCTGCTCATCCATCAAATTCAAATATATTGCATTTGATATAGTGAAGCTAGTAATGTTGTACTCAAGAACTTGTAATGAAATTTTTTCCCGCGTTTATTCTTCTCTACTATTTCTGTGTCATATGTTATATTGTACAATAATGTCATTCCAACTAATCTAATGCCATCTTTTGTACACTAAAATATAAACACTCTTGACCAATTGTCCAACCGAAAAATACCCAAGAAACAGCACTACCAAAAAAACAAAATATGACCGTGGCAGCGAAACAAACCCTAAAGCGTCTCCAATTGGCGTATAAGGGATCAGGATTCCAATGGAAGAAACAATAACCGTAGAACAAATCACGGGCCATGAAGCAACCTCCTGAACAAAGGGAATCTTCTCCGTCCGAATCAAATGGATAATTAGGGTTTGCATGAGTAGCCCTTCAATGAACCAAGCCGAACGGAAGAATTTCTTGTCTATGGGAGAGTGATCCTTGTAATATAAGCAAATGAATAAAATGGTTATTATATCACAGAGAGAACACACTGGACCATTCCAAAATATAAAAGTGGCTAACCCTCTTAGTGACCACCACTGTGGGGTTCTCACATAACCTTCTTCCATCTTATCCCAAGGGATGGCTATCTGGCCCACATTATACAAGAAGTTTTGTGTGAGAAGCTGCTTTGGGGTTAAAGGCTCAAACCCTAGAACCAAAGTTGCCATAAGCAGAGAGAGAATACTCCCTATGTTGGCAATAACTGACATCTTAATGTACTTCATTGTGTTCCCGAAAGTGAGTCGGCCCCGTTCAACTCCGGCCACGAGGACGTGGAGATCTTTTTCGAGTAAGATGATGTCGGCAATGTCTTTTGCGGTCGACGCGCCTGAGTCAACCGATATGCCCACGTTGGCCGCATCGAGAGCCAGCGAGTCGTTCACCCCGTCTCCCAAAAACCCGACCACATGGTCCCCGATTGTCTGTAGAGATTGAACGACTCGGAGCTTTTGAGTCGGAGTGAGCCGAGCTAACACAGTGGCTCTTTTGACCGTCTCGTGGAACGAGTCGTGGTCGAGTAACTCAAGATCGGGGCCCGTGGCCACGTGGGTGGTTTGTATACCGACTTCTTTACAAATCCGTATTGACAATGGGAGAGAATCGCCTGTTAGTACCTTTGCTTGGACTCCTTTCTCGGCTAGCTCCCACAAGGCTTGCTTTGCAGAGTCCTTGGGTGGATCGTAGAAGGATATGAGGCCGAGAAAAACCATATCATATTCGATTGTCTCGTCATAGTGCACACCTCCAGGACGTGCTTGCTGCAATGTAACAAGTGTAACTGCATTATGGTTCACTCTCATGCTATTGTTATGTAAATATATGCTATGAATATTGTAAAAGTGCAACAAATTGTAGTAGCATATCTTTTCTTAACATGTTCCACTATACTTCTTTAGATGGCAGCATAGCGTGCTAGTGTAACTCTCCTTGATTTGCCAGAGTAGAGAGTATATCCTTGATAAAATAAGTTTTTTTAATGAAAATCTCAAGAACTAGAAGTAGAACACACCTGATTGAAAATTGTTCATTACTCCAAGACCCCAAACCCGAACTTTTGTAGAGTATTGTAAATAATAAAATTCATAAAGCATAGCAACCCACTTTATTACTTTTTTGGATGAGTCCAAATTCGTTGACCCTCTTTAAGGAGGGTTAACACGACCCTCTAATGTGATTGGTTATAATATTAACAACTTATTAAAAATTGTAAGGTCCATCGCTGAGACATTCATGTTTTAGTTAATACATTTGAGGGTCATGTTAACCCTCATTTGAATAGAGTCAACAAATTTGTACTCTTTTTGGATGGTATGTTATATGCAAGTGTAATTCGAGTTATCCATAGTTATGCTCATAAGCTGCATATTCCTTAAATTTTAATAATTGCATGCACTAGAGGCGCTCCTAAGGTTTTTGGCGCCTGAGACGAAATTCTAAAATGGAGTCGTCATGTTGAAAGAAAAATGCAAAAAATTTTGGAATTTTGTTTATGGTGCCTTTCAAAAAGCAACATATATAATCTTTTAGGACAATTTTCAAGTGAATATGAAGAGATGAAATTCGTTGGAAGCATAAGAGTGTAATATTTTTAGGTATCTTTGTCCTTAAAGAACGTATACATGAATGTATACAATTATACCTACATAAAACACACTTTCATGTAAAATACAAGGGTTTTACACTTTGAACACTGAAGTTTTTAGCAAATTCAAAATTTCCCTCAATAATTTGGTGGTTGCAATGTATTTTGGAAATATACCTTAGTGGCAATTTAAGCACCAAAACTTGATAATATTTCGGAACTGTACACAGTTCAAACTCAGCTATGACTTTGGACTCTAAAAAGGAATTATATGTTATCATTTTCATATGATACCACATTCACAACATTTGAGATTCTACAAGGCAGGAAGTAAAAAGATGTCAGAGGGTGGTTTAACTAACTAAGACTTGGAGAAATGAATACTAATATAGAACCATTACATAAAGCTAAATACAACGCCAGTTGAAATGCCAAAAAGCGAAGACAAGCATAATAAGGGAGTAAAATATAGGGAAAATTGCCAAAAAAAAAAAGAACCTACACTGATGTTTTTGCAAGAAATTCTCGTAAACCACAATTAATGCAAAACCTCCCTGCATTATCATTTTGTTGATAAACCTTTTAGCAATGTCTTAAAACCCGATTGAGGCTTGCACCTCGAGGCGGGGCAAAAAACAACCTCAAGGCTTAAGCCTTAGGGTGGTAGGTTTACCACACTCACTTGAGCCACACTATAGTATGGAGTTTGTCTGTAATATTAATATACCTACACAGCAGCACGATACTCTTCATATAGACCTTTGGTGATAGATTACAGATCTTCCTGATGAACATGTGATGATGATGCACAACTTTATGTGTTGGTGACATCGATTATGAATCTATTTTGTGTATAGGTAGTAATAGTTTACATTCTAATTAGTATTACTTTTATAATATTTTGCTGATTATTTTTTAACTTGAGGCTTACATGGTTACTCCTCGCCTTGTACCCAACCTTTTAAGCATTGCATTTTAGCGGTGTTTTTGTAGCAACAAATGAGGGGTGTTTGCTACAACATGTCTCAGGAGGATTTTTGGCACTAATACGAGTTGAAGGGCAATTTTTTAATCTTCGCAAAATTTATGTAACTGAGGATTTTTTGCACTTTACCCTATAAAAATGTGAAAAATAATCAAAGGAGATTCAGACATACCACTTGTAGCCTTTTCATGGCAACTCCGAGAACCCGTAATCCATCATTGCTCAATTCTTCAACCATATTTAGAATCCTGTGATGGTCTTCTGTAGTGAAAGTTAAGATTTCACCTTTATCAACATGCTCAATGAAAGAACAAATTTTAACCACTTCTTCAAGTGCCCCTTTCGTTATCACGAGTCTATCGTAGACACGACTATTCTCATCTTTGGCATTGCATTCTGTTTCCAAGATGACAGATACTCTTCTTCGCGTGAAATCGAAAGGAATCTCATCCAGCTTTCTCCACTTGGACGGCTGAAACCTAAATCCATTTGTATAAACGTTTGCCAAAATTGCATCGTCCAAAGGGTACTTCTGTTCAGTCTTGAAGTAAGCATTAAGGAAGGCGAAGCGTAATACCCTTTCTTTGGGCAAGCCCCAGCTGTCAAAATGATTAACCATGATTGCACTGTTCATGGTAAGCGTACCGGTTTTGTCAATGCATAGGATATCCCTAACAGAAAAATAAATCATTAATTCGATAAATTAGTCAACATTAGAAGATTCATAACGAATTAAACGATAATTTTTAGGAAAAAAATTAATGGGCTATATAGAGGGGCTAGGAGACCTAAGCATGTTGGCACCCTCAGAGAGGCCAAGGAAGACCTCCAGAACCATTGATAGGTTTAAGAATATCAAAAGGACGAAAGCCACAAACAATATAGTATAATTTCGGACATCTTATTGTGTGAATGATGATGTTATGTCCTCTATGATTAAAGGCTGAATTTATTAAATGGAAATGTTTAAACAAGAGTTTGGGTTATAGAAGAGGGAAAGAAAAATGAAAATAAATAATGCATTAGACAAAGTGAACAAAATTATAGATATTTGTGTTTATATATAATATGTATTTTAAAGGGTAAAGTGAAAAATTACCCCCTGAACCATGCAGTTTTTAAAAATAACCCCCCTCAACTATGTGTTCTGGTGAAAGAATCCTTCTGGGTACTCTTTATCCACAATTTGTAAAGACACGTAGGGGGAATTTGCAATAACATGACTGCATAATTCAGGGGGGTCTTTGCACTTTACGCTATTTTATATAAGCAAACCACGATATATTCGCAAGGTATATGTGAGCTTACATGGATCCCATATTGCGTATGGCAGTTAAGCATTTGACTATGCACCTGTCTTTGGCCATAGCAAGCGCTCCTTTAGCAAGGCAAGTGTTCACAATGAGGGGAAGCATCTGAGGAGTGAGAGCGCTTGCGACCGAGATTCCGAAAAGGATACTCTCAGTCACATCATGAGATGTAAAGTAATAAGTTAGAACAATTACTGTAACAACTACAAGCATTACACTGATAAGCACATAAGATATATGTCGAATGCCTTTCTCAAAGTCGGCTTGTGGCTTCTGCTTTCCCATAGTTGAAAACATGGTGTTCATATAAGTTTTCGATCCAGTAGAAACAACTAGGCCAGTTCCGCTCCCTGATACTACACTTGTTCCCTGAAACAAAAAGTAAGGACAAAATATAGTAAATTATTTAGTGGGATCTCCTAGAACATACTGAACAATAATATTTCGATTTTTGATTCTTATAAAAGACTCTGAATAAATGAATCTTATATCTTGAGTTTGTCATTTTCTGCTTGCGACATTATCAACAATACTCAATTTCATCGAGTCTTCTTTCTAAAAAATTGAGGATAATATCTCGAGTTTGTTACTTGCCATTGCCACATGAGATGAGTTATGGAGGGTCTCAACATCTTATTGGTTCATGCCCTTAAACCACAAAAAATTATTTTAAGTGACTCAGAACCCTAGTTTTTCAGAGGCTCAACATATATGGACTCACAAATCACGTCCCACATCTGCAAGATAAAGGGTGACACTTGGGTTTTAAGTCTATGGGTTTGACGTAAATGACGGCAAATGGGAGGGAGCAAGAAAAGATAATTCTCTCTCTAAACTCTCTCCAATCTCAATATCTCATAATAGAAGAATGACTCAAATTGGCCTACATAAGGGGTACTTATAGGAAGGAGGTTGCTTGGCCTCTAAACTAATAATCTAATTACATTTATGTCCCTAAGGGCACCTTCCTTCTTCTAAATACTAAACAAAAGAGAAAATTCAATGAATACTAAAAATAAAAGAAATACTAAAAATGACAAAAATACTAAAAAAAACTCGTATTCTTCATTCACATCATTCTCTCCACCTTCGAAAAAGTTCGTCCTCGAACTTTAAAGTTGAGGTCGAATGCAAAAATTCTCAAAATTGTGGAAGAGGCAAAACTTGAGGGGTCAAAACTGAATTTCTGAAAATTCGAGAAGGGGCCATTATCAATTTGTATGTCGTTCGCCGTTACATCGTTGAAGAAATTCAAGATCATATCTTCATCAACGGATCCGAATATCAAAGAAGAAAGGAATCAGATTTTTTGTCCGCCACGGACCGATCCGCCTGTTTGGAAAAAGAACCGGTCCGCCCCCAGACCGATCCGCCCTCTACCCGGACTGATCCGCTTTGCACCAATCCAGTATACCCCGGACCGATAGCAAACCGAAGAAGCTCTTTTCAAAAAGGAACCGGTCCGACACCGGACCGATCCGCATCCATACCGGACCGGTCCGCCTGGGATAATATCGAGCAGATTTTCTTGAGATTTTTTAGGGCCAGATTTCCTTATTTAAACCAACTTCGGGGAGTTGTTTTCCAAGACTTTTCAAGACGATTTTAAGAGTCCTAAAAACTCTAAGTCTTCACCTTTTTGAATCCCAAGACTCATGTTTTGATTCACACAACTTTGCCAATCCTTTGTGAATCTTTTTGCAACTCAAGAACACATCCTTGTATTTGTTCAACCCTTGTGGAGAAGCCGTCTCTCTTCTTCATTGCTGACCACCTGGAGTTTCTGCGAGAGATTCCAGCCGACCCTGTTTCTAGCCGTTGCTTTGAAGGTTTGACGAAGACACCGTGCGTTACACTTGTGGGCGATTATCAGGTTGTATGTAAGTCAATGGTTTTGTAAATTCTTCAAAGTTCTAGAAATAAAAGGTTTTGCCCTTCGGGGATTTTTCCTTAACTTTGTGTCGCTTGTTTTATTTGTTTATGGGTTGACACTTGCACTTTAGATGCATGATTAGGGCTGAAATTAAATAAGTGTGCTAAATTAGAAATTTGCGAAGTTAATCAATTATCACACGTTTCGTCTTTTCAAATTGGTATCAGAGAAGGTTACGCTAATTTATCGCGTATTCCTATTTTCTGCAAAAACGTGTGATATTGATTTTTTTGAAATATCAGTTTTGAGAAAATTCGCATTTTTCTCCTATGGTGCACTTATATAATCAGATGTCTAAATTTGACGGGTCTAATTATGCCTACTGGAAAGCTCGTATGAAATCGATTTTAAAATCTATTGACGAGCGTGTTTGGTTGCTTTGCGAAAATGGTTGGACTCCTCCCACGGTCACTGTTAATAACATGACCACTTTAAAACCCGTGTCAGCCTGGACTGAAGATGATTATAAATTGTCCAATTTTAATTCCCGTGGTCTGAGTGCTATTTCTGGTGCTGTCACTCCGGATGAGTTTCGCCGAATTATGACGTGCACCACGTCTAAAGAGACCTGGGATGTTTTGAAATTGACACATGAGGGTACGAACGCGGTCAAAGACTCTAAATTACAAAATTTGGCCACCCAATTTGAGACTATTACCATGTCTGAGTCTGAATGCTTTGATGAGTTTTATGCACATTTGTCGGACATTGTTAACACTTGTTTTAATTTGGGTGAGGTGATTGATAACACGCGTGTCGTTAAAAAGATTTTGAGATCTCTTCCAAAACGCTTTATTCCTAAAGTCACTGTTTTGAACTCTTTGGGAAATTTGAAATCACTTAAGTTGGAAGAACTTATAGGAGATCTTCAAACCTATGAGATTGACATGTTTCCCAAAACCATTAAGGCTAAGGATAATGGCCTTGCTTTAAAAACTCATTTTAAGAAAAAGAAAGAAAAACTTTGTGAGTCCAACTCTGAGGAAGATTTTGATTTTAAAGAAATGGCCTTGTTTGCGAATTTTTTTAAAAAGTTTCTCAAAATGAATAAATAAAATTCTTCCAATAAAAAGAGATCTTTTGAGTCAAATAAAAAGAAAGAGGAGGTCAAAGATAGTGACAAGAAGGATGAGATCAGGTGCTTTGAGTGTGAAGGGAAAGGGCACATAGCTAGAGAGTGTCCTACTAGGATAAGGAGAAAGGGCAAAGAGACTGCTATGCCCGACACTCTAGGTGATAGTGAGGGTGATGAGGGTGATGAGTCTGATAAAGGTTTGGGACATGGGATGGTTGTCACCTTTTTTAGTCGTGTGAGCACACCCACTTTGTCTCACAAGAGTGCACACGAGAGCGATGATAGTGATTTGTGTTCGTCAAGTGAGGGAGAAAGCGAGGAGGAGAGTGGAGATGAAAGTGAGCTCCAAAAAGCTTTTAGAGATTTGTACACCGAGACCTTGAAAACAAAGAAGTATAATCGAGATTTAGGTCGTCGGGTTTTAGATTTGGAGAGAGAGAAGGAGGTTTTGAGAAAGGAGAAGTATGATTTGACCAACACGTTGTCTAGTTTGACGACACGTGTATCCCAACTCGAGAGTGATCTCGAACGTCCCCGGGAGGTCAAAGTCATTTTTAAGAACGCACCTAAGAAGGTTGAAAAGGTGGTTCTTAAGGATAAAGGTGAGAATTTAGGAATAAGTCATGACGGTGTTTCTACTTCCCAATTAGCACCCGAGCCGGTTCCCACTTTAGTGTTAGATTCACGTAAGTCTCACCCTAATCCACCTAGGCGTCCCATTCCCTTTAGGAGAACGCGTCCTAGAGTTTTTGAGAGAGGTGTTTCTAGGCCTATTTATGTTTGCTCACATTGCAAGAGGAGAGGGCACCTTAGGGAATTTTGCTTTAAGTTGGGGTACGTGTCACGATTTGCTTCTACACGTGTTTCTGGCACACATGCACCCACACATGATACTTTACATGCTCCCGGAGACTACATGAGAGAGTTTGCACATTTAGGTGAGCAAGTTAAGTTTTTGGTCAAAACTTCACAAGAATTGATGGAGGTTTTTCATAAGTTGTCACCACCTTTGGAAAACCCCTCCGCACCTAATGATTGAGGTTTGACTTGTTTACTAGCATAGGGTGATTTTCATGATGACATTGTTTGCCTATTGCTAGTATGTATCATTTTTGTATGTTTTATTTTTTTAAGAAAAATTTTGAAAAAAAGATTTTATTTTGAGAAAATCCAAAAAGATTTTTGTATTTTGTTAGCACCATTTACGGATGGACACTTAGGATGACCGAGTCACAACATCATTCCATTGTTTTCATGTGACTATTTGATAGTGTTTTGAGACAATAGGTCAATTCATCCATGTGCTTTATAATGTTT